>CM040753.1:10299883-13029883 GCA_022829145.1 Albula goreensis | reverse complement strand
TTGAATTTGCACACACACAAAAAAAAATCTATTGTCTGTTTTCTACAATTACTAGTAATGTATGGAATTACAGAAATATCCAACAATCTTCACTCATAAAGACCAAAAATACCAACAAATTCTCATGCTATGTTTAGGTATAGATCCTCTCTAAAACAATTTTTTCCATCTAGGATGAAATAATAGAGGAAAACCTACAAAGCAAATCTGTATGGATAGGATAAAAAAACTCATACAGCTGTATACAGGCAAGAACATCTTATCTCTCAAAAAAATACACAGATATTTGCACAAGGAGGGGAAAATATAACCAAATAGAATTAATCTAAGTTGTTTTATAAAATACCACACTGCATGTTTGAGTGACCATTAATGGATATGTAGACACATTCTGTCAAAGACACATTTGTGTTAAGTCTGTCACATGACTTTTGAATTGTTTAATTTCAAATAAAGACATGAATGAATTTCTAATTTTGTATAAATTGGCCTCTGTAGGGAACAGTCAAACAGATTTAAATACTGAAAGCAAAAGTAGAAACACAAACAATATGGCCATGGGCACCCTGCTGACTGTCTCTGCTACTGTGTCACTCTGTTTGGTTTAATTGTTCATACACCAAATGAATACATAAATAGGTGGTTCAATATTTGGCAATGGTTGTGACTATTTTTAGACACTGAATCCAAATTGCTACTTGTTTCATGTTGCCATGGTAATTCATCCTCAATGTCTATGATTGCTTTTTTTCCTTGGTATTAGGGCCCACATACATAGGAATTATAGCCACTGTATCTACCATTTCCACACACACACACACACACACACACACACACACACACACACACACACACACACACACACACACACACACACACACACACACACACACACACACATATTCATACACACATTTGTATTGTGTGTGGTGTATATACGCTGTGGCCTTCAATATCATTAAATTTAAGCATTTAGGGCACACCTCGTTTCACTCTGTTACTCTGCAATATTGTGTATTTTGCTAAAACGATGGCAATGATTGGCCTGGGAATCAAACCTGCAACCTCTGAGTTACAAGCCCAGCTCCCTCATCACTATAAGAGCTTTGCTCCTCCCTCACTGTCTTTCATCCAACCACACACTGATCCAAATTCTCTATAAGGCTTACCAACGCTCCCTCAGCCTCCTGGCATCCATACAGACACTCCCATCCTTCAGTCCCTCAGCTCTCTCTCTGATTCTTAACTGCATGACATTCTGGCTGGTTATTGCAGTTTCTGATGATGCCCTGTAGTACTGGGCAACTATTACTACAGTACTGCATTTGGCTATACCCCTTCATGATTAATCATAAGCTACATAACACTGGAATGTTTGGGACTGGATAGTAGGTTACTAGAATGTTTAGTTTCGAGAAAACAGAGCTGAATATCCGAAAAGGGTACAGAATCTGTGTTTGGAGGGGATTAAATAATAACATAACTGTAAATCAGCACATTGACGACCAGTGGTAACCTTGGAGTAATGATCACATGAGGCTTTGTTTCTCCCTTTTACTTTTTATCTAGTGTTTGGGCAGAGTTGTGTTACATACGCTATAGAGACAGCAGATATTAATAACCTGTGCTTTAAAACTCCTGTGGCAACCACACACAGTTTGAAAGCATTTCCAACCTCAGATCAAAGCAGTTACATCCAGGTTTTCAGGTTTACTGCAACAGAACAGCTTTTCCTTTGAAGGAACATTCATTTTACAAAAGGACGCTACAGGGACATCACAGAGGAAGATAACATCTCTCTTTCCGTGAGACTGATCAGAGGAGAGAAACAGATTGGCTTCAGAGGAAAAGTGCCATACAGATTTAAGAAAATATGTAGGTCTAAGGACAGAAATAGAGATACCAACATTAAATATAGAAAATAAAGTGCTGCATATTTTTACTGTTTGCCCTATGAATATTTTCCTAAATAAAAGTAAAATCCAATGTTTCAAGCATGTCTCTGCTCCTGCACACACAGGAATACCAGAAATCAGACTGACTGCCAATTTACCAATCCATGGCCTTTTAGTTATTGTCAAACAGGACAGGTGTAGCAGTGATAGGTGTGATTTAGGTGAGTACAGGTCTTGCTGGGATAGTTGTGGATCAAGTGGTCCCAGGTGTAGCTGGGATAGGTGTGAATCAGGTGATTACAGGTGTAGCTGGGATAGGTGTGAATCAGGTGATTACAGGTGTAGTTGGGATAGGTGTGGATCAAGTGGTCACTGCTGTAGCTTGGGTAGGTGTGGATCAGATGATTAGAGATGACCCAAAGAATCCATACTTTGGCATACCTGGAGAACCTGCATGTAAAAATTTTGCTCACCATGTGGTCTTCATCCATACAACAGCATAAGATCTTACTACAGTTATGATGACTGACATACCAACTGAATTGTAAAACTTGCTTCATTTTACAGATATATAATATTATACACAGGTAGCTTTACAATTTTCCTGATCATTTCATAAATTATATTTTGCAATATATAGTTATGCTGTTATAGTCATGATTTAGTTTAGTGACTGTGAAAGACAAAACACTGCCTTCCTTTGACATGCATTTTCCAATTTCAGCAGTGCAGTGAACCAACATGTTAATGTTGAGGGGTAAAGAAGACTGCCTCCATCCTTTGCAGTTACCAGTGAGCCATTATCATGCTACAAAATGGCGGTGGTGTGAATTCACTTCATTAGAAAGATTAGTGAGAGGAGAACTGCCTGCTTCATTCACACACCCAATGACTGGACACCCAGCAGTTGAAGTGACAGAGAGACTTTGATGGTATAAGAGCATAGAGGAGGAGAGAGGATTCCAGGAGTGTGAGCAGAGGGTATTCTGGATATTTGAGGGTGTGGGGAAGCAGAGAGGATGCTGGGAGAGTGGAGGGTGTGGTAAATCTACAGGTGATACTATTATTTTATTTGTAGTTCTTCTGTTGAGAAGAAATAAAATGCACCCTGCATCACAGAGGGGTGCAGTGTTACACTGCCAGCTGCTTACCATTGAGCTGGGATGGTGAAGCAATGCATCAGATCACCACAGAACCTTTACTCCAGCCATATAACAGGACATCTCTGCTTACATTACAGCTCTATCAGTTGTCTTCTTGAATTTTTGGAAAATGCATAAAATTGGGAACATTTTGGCTCTATCATTATGAGGGATTAAATCTAAGACATGGAGCTGGATGGTGTGTAGAATCTGGTGTATTGTGGTGAGTCCTGCCGTTACAGAGTGTTAGGGAATGCAAAACTGTATTTAACCATGTTAGCATGTGTGAATTGGTGTTAAACCATGTTAGCACATGTAAGACAGTGTTAATCACTGTTAGTGTGAGTAAAGCAGATTTAAACAGGGTTAAACAGTAGCTGAGATAATGCAAGAAGGTGTTGAACATCGTGTCACACCCTTCAGTGTGTAAAATAAGGCAAACTCCACAGGGGTGTGACTCTCCCTATGCCGTGCCCCCTGCCTCCCTGCTCCCCGGACACATGAGCTTACCCTCCACTGTGGAGGGGGTTAAAGCTGTACAAACAGGACAGAAACAGCATGATGGCCCGTTAACAGCCTTGTCCTAATGTATCTGCAGCGCTATTTACACAGTACAGGCAAAAGTGAGGACTGAAAGTATGACATGGCAGTGCATTAAGGTAACTAATTATTTGACAGTTATAAGAATATATTTGAATTCATATCAAATATTTGTGTATGTTCTTTGACTTTAAAAGGCAGTGGAAAACTGCAGTGGAAACACTGCCACTCATTGTTCAAGAGTAAATATTGTGAAAAAATGCCATTGATATAAATTTGAAGAGCAGCTGAATTTGTATCAATATGTGAGTGTTAATTTTAAAAATAAAGCAGGAGTGTTTCTTATTGCCCTCTGTAAAATGTGGATGTAACTTTTTATTTTATTTTAGCAGCATCAAGGGCTCTCTAGCTGTTTAAAGGCCAGTCTGACAGGTGAGTCACCCTGTGACCTTTATCAGGGGAACACTGGAGTGCCCTTCACCTCTTAAGGGTTTCCTGTCCTGGCATTGACTCCCTGTTGTCTGCAGTTTCACAAATTCTTATGGGAGCCAGGCCTCTACTCACTAGCTTTGTATAATTTGTATAATGGTCTTTTTCCAGTTGTTACTTTTTTTTGGGTTCAGGTTCCAAGACACAGTTACTTCTAAAGGGTTCTGTGTATAACCTTATTCTGAGAATTCTACAAAAAAACCCCTTAGTAATATTAGAATCTAAGAAGAAGTTTTCAGGGTTCCTCCAGAGGGATGAGGGGGAAACTTCAGGGTGCTAGATAGGGGAAAGTGGTTATACTGATCCAGCCTGATCTAGGTCTACAGTGGGCAAGTGGTTTTATGTAAAAGGGATGCAGTAATAGGGGTCTGTAAAAATACTTAGCCAAACCAATATAAATGCTGGGTGGGGGTTTTGTCTTTGCACCCAACAAATTAGTACAAATTGTGGTACTGCTAAGTCATGACTTAACCTGCTTAACACTTCCTGATCCCCCTTGGAGTGAGAACCTGTGAGGCAATTAGCTGATTTATCCCCCAGGCTCAGAACTGAAAACAAAGAGTTGCTGGTGATGGGAAGAGAGAGCTGTTCCTATGGATGTGTCCAAGTGCGGGCCCCTGGAAATCCTTTGTGGTGTGTTGTGGGGGAGGGCCCTTTTGTAATGTAACTCTGAAAGGCACTGTCGAGTCACTGGCACCTCAGTGAATTGCAACCTGTATATGCATTACAATAAGAGGTGTGATTGCAACCGTTTTGGCCTGAGGAATTTAGCACATTTAAAGATTTGTTTCCTAACAAAAATCTGTTTCACGCCCACTCAAACATTAACATAAAACCTGTGTTTAGAGCAAGACAAGGGACTAACACTGGCATCACACCAGGACTGAGTTAAAAGCATGCAAATATTTACAGGAGGAATTAACCATTCTATCATAATAATCCAAATTTTATGTCAAACATTTGGTCTGACAAGACCAGATTTCAGCTACCTGTTGAGATCTTTCTTTTACTGTCTTTCTCCTTCTCTCCTTCACTCTCACTCTCTTGTTTAAAAATACACTATAACAGATGACAACATGGTGAAGACAGAGAACCTGAGATGTGTTGTAAAAATAGGTGTATCAGAAAGATAGAGTGTGTGATCTCCCTATGATAAAGATGAGCTGTTGTGACTATGGGGCTGACCGAGGCCCTGCTTTCACTGCAGCATGGCAGGGTGCACACGTACAATGCAGCTGATTACTGCAAACGCGCGCACTGATCAAAGCCAAGCTTCCATCCCAATGCAATCAAGTGAAAACACGCCAGGGTCTACAACTGCAGTGTAAGAGACCATGACAGAACCTGTCTGCATCACCCGCACAGAACACCCTGCTAAACCAAATAAGACACAGGCCTCAAAACCCCTAAATAAACCGGATGGTCCCAAAAGAAACAATGTGGTCTCTATGTTCTCCTGAGGACACAACATGGCACTTCAGAGGGAAAAATGCTACATTTTAATCTGTATTATTTACATGTTTTGTCCATTGAAGTGAATGTTATAAGAGCAAAGCCAGGCACCTAAACCTAATAAAATCCAACAATCCTACCTGAATGCATTTTTACAGTACAGAATGCCAAAAATTTACAGTCAAAATTGCTTTTATTCATTCACAGTTGCAACCAAAATAACACCACAGGTTTTAAACTACACCTAGTAACCTATACATCAAAGAAGCCATCTGAGCAAACAGAACCTTAGTGACACACATCATTTTGTCTTCATCAGGGGACATTGTTTCCGACATGTTTTGCTGGGGGGTAACAGATTGACATGTCCAGACATGTACACATCTGCTTCATCAACTCTGGTAGGACTGTGGTGGGGGGTTCAATAATCAATCAGAATTATCAATCTAATGAGGATCAATCACAGGTTTCACAGCTGTGGTGGGGTCACACTGCTCAATTACAGCATGGCAGGTACAATCTTTGTTTTTGCTGTCACGCTGAAGGTTATCTCACTGGCCACTGTGAACATCAGGTGACAGCTATTTCCCATGATGCCCCGGAAGCCGTCAAGCTGTCCATCCAACTGTCAGCTGACCAGCGGTTCCCATGGTTCCCCCAGCCTCCACACTGATGAATTGAAAGCCTCTATTATCTGGCGGTGGTGAAGAGGAACTGTTTGTGCTTTGATAAGCTATCGCTGGTCCCAGGTGAGCCCAGGCTAACAGCACATCAAGACAAAACAACGCCTGGCAACAGAATACACAGCAGCTAAGGGTTTATCGTGCGCTGTCAACACTTCCAGCTCTTGCCTCCATGGCTAACGTTGTGCAGACACTTTGAGGATGCGCGTCACATTTTTATTAATAACAGAGGCTCTTCATTTCAACCTGGAAGAAAACAAACACTGAGCTCTGCCATGCAAACATGTAAAACTGTGAACATGTCAAGCATGTGCTGGCTGGCTTCTCATTTATACCCAGGATCCACATTACCAAATCCAGGCCCTTGTTGTGTGAGTAATATCAACCTTAATATGAAAACCTGTCATTTTAAGCATTTAAATTATGGGTTTTATGGACATATCTAATTAAAGCTAAGATTAAAATGTTCATATCTTGAAAGAGAAGAGGGAGGTTTTTGCTCAATTGTATTCCTCTCACATTTGTGGGTTTTAATTATACAACAAAAATAGTGTAACTACCACCACCTTGTGTACAAACACTTCTCTGCAGAGGAAATACAATATTCTGAGGATGACAGTGAGCATCAGAAATGAGCCACAACACCAAGGTGTTCATGTGTCAACGGAACAGCACGTTCATCTCATTAATTCTGAGCCAAGCAAATGACATGGGCATTAAAAAGCGAACAAAATAAAGCTCTGCTTAGTACAGCAAACGAATACACACTTCCATGGAGCTGTCAAATGAGACAAATTCCTGCTATTCGTTAGTACACTTTTTAATTAAACAATCTGTCTGAAGTTATTGCCATTTAGAATAAAAGAATGACCTTCCAAGGAAAATTTCATGCTATTTTCAATATTCTTTTTGGCAAGTGAAAAATAATAACATAATTTGTCTAATTTTTTCTGCAGTTCCATAAACCTAGGCCTTTCATTTTTCTCCCCAGTCATTTATAAAGCAAATGACAAATTGCTTTCGTAAATTTTTCACACTGCTTTTAACAAATAAGTTAAGCAAGACCACCGAACAGACCACCTCCATTGGCATATCCTTCAGGAATGACAAGAAATAAACGAGTTTCTAAATGAACATAAAAATAGTACAAAGGGAAAAAAGACAAGTTTCACATTCAATTGCAAATTTTTTTTCCCATATACTCTGCTAAGGAAAAAAAGAATAGAATAATAGATTTTTATGTTTTCCTCTTGTGTAAAAAATTCTGCTCCTATCATCTCATCTAGTTATATCTTTCCTCAGTCTGAATGACACTTTTCCCATTCTAGTAAACCAGTGAAAGGTTGTTTGTTCTGCTAATTAACTTTATTACCCTGATAGCTCCCCACAGCCTCTGACGAAAACAATTACCATTCCCTTTTTCACTGGCAAAAAGACTATTAATTAGAAATGGGGCCTGGTCTCTGCCATGTTAGCCTGCCATGTTCCCAGGCCCTCAAGCAGGATAGCATTACATTGTCAGTAGTAATTTAGCTCTCATCTGTCTCTGCTAATTATTGTCACATTCATCAAATTCATCAAGGAGAGTGCTCTCAGAAGGATTGCATATTTGCAGTTAATATAGCATAAACTGGTATTACCCATCCCCACATTTGTGATGGTGAGAGGGACACAACTTATTCATCCCTAATTAGAGCAAGCTGGGTAATTAATTATACATTCCGCCTTATTACTTCTGAGTCCCAGATATTGTTTGTGGAAAAACTGGAGAGGGAGCGAGAGAGCGGGAGAAGCCAGGAGCTGCAGAAAAAGGGTGATGTGTTTTGTCACATGCGCTTCGCCATAATTCCCACCTGACAAACGCGCTGAATCAGGAGGAAATTGCAACTTGTCAGCCGCCAAATAAACTGCAGTAATAACTGATTAATGCCAGCACCTGTGACAGGTGCAACACACTACCAGAGACATGGTGAAGATAAAAAAATAAGATAAAAAAAAATGAAAAAATATTTAAATAATGAGTTCAAAACAGTAATTTTGCTAACCATTCCTGGTGGAAAGCATACACCTTTCCAAGCAAAACTATCTATGCTTTTTAAAAAATAAGACATACATTCATTTTTTTTAAAAGTAGGAAATACCTATGGAAAAGGACCTATGAAACAATATCATCTATACTTCATTACTGTTAAATGCTAGCCACAAGCCAAACCTATCACCAAAACATCATGTTAGTCCTGTATGTGAGGAAACAGGCTCTGCTGTCCTGTGCAGCACAGAGCAGGGGCCCAAGTGCTTCCCTGGCCCAGGAAGGGAGGGGGAAAAAGCCACATTAGGGGACTGTTAGAGCAAGGCAATGAAAATTTAATTACTGTGAAATTAAACAGCCCTCACTTGCTTTGAGACTCCTCCTTCACAACCACACCTTGCTTAAATCTCAACCTCTGGCTGAGATACCCCTCCCTAAAAAAACACTTACTGCTTTTTTATCATTACATCAATGGCAAATAGCTAGCAGGTCACTGTTGTGTAGGATGTATGCTGTCCCACACGTTGGCATTTGTGTACAAATAGAAGATTATTCAACCTGTTTCCCTCTATTGTTTATACACTGTTAGTCTGCCATTTCAAATGTTTCATATGGACAGGAATACTAAGCAGAATAACAAAAAAGTTTTATTACTATTATTATTATTATTATCATCATTATTATTATCACTAGTAGTATTACAAACAGAAAGTGTTATTTTTCTGTTCTGGCAGCCTGATAATGTATCTATGTACCATTTTTGCATGACTGAGCTTCAAAGCTAACTACACTATAATATAGTAAAATATACATTTTTGGGACAAAAATACCTCATTTGGTTCTGTACCCCAACATTAATCTGTTAGAACTCAGAAGGAATCAGATGCAGACTGGAATAAATCATAAACCAAAGTTTATTAAGCAGCCAGAACACAATCCAAAAATCAAAGCCAAAGCCAGACAGGGGTCAAAACTAGGAAGTCATGGCAACAGTACAAAATCAGAGTCCAAAAGGCAAAGTCAAATAAAGTTCAAGAACCAGGTAGACATGGCAAACATACAAAAAGAGAATCCAGAAATCAAAAAACAGGGAACAGGCAAAGGTAATAACAGGCAGGCAGGCAAAACAGACACAGGAAGAAAAGAGGAAAAAAGGCTCATAGCATGCACAGGAAATATTAAGACAAACTTGCAACAAACACAACGCAGAGCAGGGTATAAATACACAGATTGACAAGCAAACGAGATGCAGGGAACAACGAGGCTGGTGAAACAAATCGGCAATCAGGCAACAGGTAACAAGGCAAGAGGTGAGGCAGACACAGAAGGGCAATGAAAACAAAAGCACATGGACCAGGGAAACGAATAAACCAAAACACACAAGAACAGCCAAACAATACCGAAACCAAATAACAGAAAAACAAAACATGATCAGGCCGCATTACTGACAAAATCAAATAATTTATGTGGTTTCAGTGCAGATTTTCAACATGTATTGAGGTGTATTCTTTAAAATACATTTTGGTTTCACACTGTAGAAACTACAGCACCTTTTATACAAAGCCCCCCATTTCAGGGCACCATATGCCTGGGAAATATTAATGTTATATTAATAGCATTTAAGTAGTCATGTCTAGTAATTTGTTGTATGCAATGCTTGAAGTCTGTGACCCATGTACATCACTAGATGCTGAGTATCTTCTTTGGTGATGCTCTGCCTGGCTTGTCCTGCAGCCATCTTTGACTCCTGCTTGTTTCAGAGGATGGTTGCCTTAACATTGCTCTTCAGCATAGGAAACGCTTATGATCGTTCAATTGGATTCAGATCATGTGACTGACTTGGCCTGTAAAGCATTTTCCAGGCTTATGAAGGCTCCAGCCTTTCCAGGCTTTGAAAATGCCTTTGTTGCTTCAGCAGTATGTTTGGGATCATTCTCTCACTGTAGGGTGAAGCACCATCCGATCCGCCTTTCGAGGTATTTGTACTTGAGATAATAAGATGTTTCTGTAGACTTCAGAACTCATTATGCTGCTGCTATCAGAAGTTACATCATCAGTAAGGACAAGTGGCCCAAGCATAATGCCCCCCCACCACCATGTTTCACAGATGAGGTGGCATGCTTTGCATCTTGGGTGGTTCCTTTTGGCCTTTTTTACCTTGCTCTTGCCATCACCCTTGTTGCGTTTGTGGTTTGCATCTTGCAGTGTAGTCTCTTTAGTTCTCTTCTGGAAGTCTTCTGTGGACAGTAGTCCCAGAGACATCCACACCTGATCCCTGAAGAGAGTTTCTGATTTGACGGACAGGTGTTTGGCCCTTTTCATAATTATGGAGAGAATTATTCAGTCATTAACTGTGGAGTCCTCCTTGGCCTACCAGGCTCTGTGCAATTACTTATCTCACCAGCAGCCTTTCCTCTTAATGATGATCCAAACGTTTTATTTTGGTAAGCCAAAGGGCTGTCTTATGTCTCAGTTTTTTCTTATTTCTCAGCCTTACAATTTTTCCCCTGACTTTCATTAGCACAATTCTGGTCCTCGTGATGACAAACACCAATAACTGATTTCAAAGGCAATAAAAAGGCTAGAGTCATGACTAGATACTGAAAGCTCACTTACACCTGAATAAAAGAAGCAAATGGACATGTAACTTATCAGAAACACCTGTAAAGTCATTTTTCACAAAGATTATGGTGCTCTGAAATGGGGGTGTCTATAAAAAGTACTGTAATTTCTCCATGGTAAATGTATGAAATAAACCAAAGAATTTCCCTGCTAGCCTTCAATGTTTTGCCCTGGAAAACATATCAACATTACTCTGACAATCATAAGCTTTGTACTGTCACCATGTCTTTGAAATTCGCAAATGAAATTAAATCAAAGTGATCAAAAGCTGCTGGGTCACTTTATTTTACCTTTCAATTCTCACTCCTGCAGCACACTCTTTCAATACATCATTGGTCTAGTTTAAGCAGGCTGGCTAAACAATAAAATTTACCGTCTGCTATAGCTAGCTAAGTGAGGGGGTATAGCTGCTGTGGGGGTAGTGTGTAATGTTACGCAGAAATATAAACAAACAAATAATGTAACACATTATACATTTTTATGACAGACAAAATGAAATTACCTGTAAAACAGCCATTGTAAATTCATTCTATGTTTGAGACTAATGGACAAAAAAGCTCTTTAATTACCGTCATTACCGTCATGATGGTAGCACATCATCGGACAACCAACATCAAAGCATAAAAATCAAAAACTCCAAAAAAAATATAGCTTGCAGTTTTTTTTTATTTTTAACTTATAGGAAGTTCAGATTCCACCGTTTACTGAGGCTCGGAGAGAATGTCTCTTATCCTACATTTAATTAAATTATTTATTGTTTTCATTATTTTTGTTTATGAGTGCTTGCAGTAAATGAGGACAGGTTTATCTCTTGCTTTAATATTAGCAGCATAGCCAAAGCATTGCATTACTACAAATTTGATTGTATGCAAGAATTATTATAGGTGTAACCTAATTACAGTTATTTGGGCTTCCAAGATGTCTCTAGGTTGCATCTGGGTTCCCTACCACTGCTACAGAAAGATTTAGATTATCGAGAGATCTACACTCGAAAGACTGGATTTCAAGACACCTTAAGTAATGGACTGATTATCATTCATGAATTAGTTTGCCCAAAGTGGGAGGACTGAATTCTACCCAAATCTGATGTCTGCTAAGAGATCCAGTTTCTTTTCTAACAGTTTAACCATTAGATGTTATCTTTTTTGCCTTGTAGTATCCTAGTTCTGACAGGCGAAAGGCTGTTTGAAAATTATGGATTAAATCTGTGTCTCACTTTCATCTTCATCTCAACACCTAAAAATGAAAAATGAGTCTTATCCATTGTCATGCCCTGCCAGCCACGTCCACGAACAGCCTGTTTTTTTTTTATCAATCAGTTAGATGGGTATCCTCATCAAATCCTGGAATTTTGTGGTGAGGAACTGAAAAAATATCACACCCTTTAAGAAATTACAGAAAAGTTGCTGAGCAAAAAAAAGGACTTGAATGCATCCAAATGGATCTCTGTGAGAACAGCCTCAGCACTCTGGGCAGACAGGAGTGTCACGTTCCTTTAGAATGTCAGATTAAACTAACATGTGCCAGTCAATATTGGTACACTGTGACCCTCGCTACCTCTAAAGCAAAACCATTAAGTCCAACATTTCCCCCTGTAAGTGTTTATCTGTGAGGATAGCTTACATGTCCTCCGAAGCAGATATTGAGACTGATTGGACAATGGTGAGATACGAGGCAGGGGATCGCAAGGCCGACCTCGGGAAAACGGGGAGAAAATCTTAATCTGCAACACAATGGCGCTCTCTTGAAACCCTATCATTTTCAGTTCCAGTGAGTCTGCTGTCTGACTGTGAATGAAGTGAAAGGAATGGTTAGTGTCGAAAATTGGATCAGAGCTAACATTCGCTCATTTTTATCAGCGGCTGCCAAAGGTCATCTGACATAATAGCTGATGAATTTAAACCCGGCGGATTTCATTTGCAATTTTCAATTTAGTGAGGCCTCCGAACCCCATGGTGATAAGAGCTTTCCCCTATCATGGCCTGTCACAAACATCAAGGATCGCTGCAAACCCACAGGAAAGAAAGAGGAGAAAGCCGCATATCATCAGAATTAAAGATAAGGGGGAGGGGATCCGGATGCGTTACTCTGTGCAAAAGTTGAGGAGCATCATGTGTGGTTAAGTTCTGTAAATGCCATTTGTAATGAAAAGCAACCATGAAGATGAATCAAATGGCATGAGTGAATTAAATTGCAGCCTTTTCTAGATTGATCTCCTAGGAACTATTTACTCTTATTGAGGAATGACAAGAGAAGCTGCACCACTAATACTATTTGAATGCTAAAGCGAAACAAGCTTACCTTAAACTACTGTGTCAAACATCCTAATTCCTTTTAATATTCCTAATAGGTTCAACATGTTGTACACAGGGAAGTCGGACCAAAAAATCCAACCACAACACATTCACAATAATATAGGGTTCTGTTTCAGATGTGTAGTACCTCAGGTGCATTTATTTCAAAATGAAACCCAAATTTTCATCATAGTCCTGACTAATTATTCAAGGGAAAAGTCTTCCAGACAACATTTTAATGGAAACATAATTTTCCTATTACTGAATTAACACATTTTATATGTTTAAATTTTGTATAATATTTTTGTATTTAGTACATTTTCAAGATGGCTTAAGCCCCTGTACTGGTGTACACAGACTCATACTATTAGAGGAGAACAGAGACACTTCTGATACAAAAACATGAATGGACAGACAAAGCTGTACATTATCAAGGAGTATTATTCTTGCACAGGCAGCTTTTCCAGGGAAAGCCAAACAAAACACACCATCAAATTCAATTCAGAACTGGTGAGGAACGGCTGACAGCCATCCTGGGAATAAGGGGGGGATCTGGCAGGAGGCATGCTGAATGCAAACAGCACTCAGCGCTCCTTGGCAGAGGGGTAGTCTGTGGGAAGGGATGGAAATCGCAACGAGCAGCTGTGACTAATACCATCTTGTAAGTGCTCGCCCCAAAGAAAATGTAGAGTGCTTCAGAACAACTCGTACAAAAAAAAGATTTCCTCAAAAGCTAAATGATGGACCATTTCTTAACAGGAACATGAAATGCAATAATGGGCCTGATTGAACTGTACTCTGAATTTAATGGGCACCAAATTACACAAAAGTGACTGAGGATGCTAGAATTGTAGTTAAAACAAATGAATTAATTCAGCAGCCATTGAAAATAATGTAAGGCCTGCCACAGATGATGGATGCACAAACTCCAGGAAGTAAGATGACAATACTCATTCATTATTCTTCAGGCACATGAGAAAAATGAAGTAGTCTGTGAGAAGTAATATATCGTAATTAGGATGACACAGTAAACTGAGACACAGTACATCCTACATTACCCAACTACTATATCCCTCCACTTACAATTGTGCGTGTGTGCGTTTTTTTTTTTTTTTTTTGGAAAAGGGGAAAATTAAGGTTTGGAGAATAATAAGGAAAAGCAAAAAACAAAAAAAGAAAGCTGTTAGTAGGGATCATTCAAAGTGATTTTCTTTCTTCTGCATTTGTTAGTGAGTAGAGTTGTGCTGCATGTGGCAATTTGCCTGCAGAATGGGCCTCATCTTCCACAGCCACTAACAATGTGGCTGGATGCAGCGATCTCTGGGACGCGTGACAAGTGTCTTCATCTTGCATTAATTGCTCAAATTGAAGCTGTGCCACATCTCTCTCCAAAGCTAGATGTTGCTGTGAGTCCCTTTGATATGATAATGGCAGGCTTCTTAGCAGATGAAAATGCAAATTGCAGGCGTAATTTGGTGGCATGCACCTGCCGACACGTCGCTCCTCCACCATAACTCCGGCCACACAAAAGCGGCCCGGCAGTGAAATTACCTCCACGTGTCCCACAGTTCCAGAGGCTGCCTGCTCTCCACAATGTGAGGCTGCTCCCGCCCAACTAGCCCGCCGAACCTATTCAGCTCTCACTCCATGCTAATAATCGGTCAACATTTACAATGCACTCAGAGGAATTGAATTATAAATGCACTTTAAAGGTCCATTTAACATTTCCAACAGAGTCATATTATAGGAAGACAATGGTGGAGGCATGTGTGTGTCTGACAGGGAGAGGACCATTAGTCTTATTTACTTTGTAGATGTAGTCAGGTTTCCAAGACCATTAGCCATGTTCATGCTGGGCTCCTCTCTGGTACCCCTTTCAAATCTGGGCCACACTTTTTAAAATTCTGTTTATTAGATATCTATAAATATCTTAATCCACATGTGTATATCTCATATTTGTCTGTGGAATATTGAAATGATTAATTAATTGATTGTGACACTAGTGCTGATGCACACATGCATGAATTATAGTATAAACGCACAGATACAGACTATATCCACTATACAGTGTCCATATCTTTATCAGCAACAGCAGACTATACACCTTTTTCGTATAATGATAGAAACAGACAAATTTAAAAAGCTGTGAAATTCATTAATATAATCAAAGTGTGCAGTGCAAGGACCTCAAGACCTCTGACAATAAAATATGTTTTGTCAGTGATGAACATTATTCCGAAGACAAGCTGGCATTATAAGTTGGCAACAGTACTTTAACAATGACATGTTTATCTTCATAGAAACAACAGTCTTCAGGGAACACTGCCAAAATTGTGAATTATCTGTGTTTCTTAACTGCAGCTTTAAGTCTGCTCTGATCTGATTTTGGAAACCTGAGCCATGCCTGGCTTATTGAAAAAAGATTTCCCCTGAATAAGCATGTCTCACAGGCCATGATACAGTTACCTTTACTCAGGGCATCTACATGAATTTGGTTTCACACTGACATCAAACATATTTATAGATTATAATGAGAGCCAGGCCAAATACAGTGGACAGAATAAAAGTGCTATCAAATAAGCATAAATAATGCTATCAAATTTCATCCACGTAGTCATGATGTGTTAGTAGTAGTTTATCATCAAACTATTACTAATAGAAATGAAACTACTATATAGCCTTCTGTAAGCAATATTAATATTTTGTGCATATAATGGTAATCTCAAAAAAGAGACTTTTTTAACATAAATATCTTTGCTGATAATTAGTTTTCAGGTGAAGGCACAAAATAAATCATACATGATACAGATATCTGTGGCTCTTCAGCAAAAAGGGTCGTAATGACTGTTCTCTGATCTAAAATATGCAACGACCAATCCTAAGGTAATGTAGTATGAATTCCTTTGCTACTGCAGCCAGATTTTAAGATGTAAAATCTGATCTTGTAACACAGACTTTCTACTGTGCATTCAGTCTGGTTTGCAAAACCTTAGCCCTGCAGGTAGAGAGGTAGCATTGACGGAGTGTCTGAAATTTGTCCATTGCTCTTCAGATTGTTGGGTCAATAATGAAGAGGCTGAGCTTTTCATATCGAACAAATAACTTGCTTTTCTTAGTCTACCACTGTCAAATAATATTTCATCTCACTTTCTGGAAAAAATGTGGCATTCAATTGCATGACCACTTTATTCAGGGAATATCATTGTTTACAACAGATTTAAGTAAATAAGTAAGGTTTTAATGAAAGCAGTTGACATGAGTTTACATGGATATTCTGCTGTTTGTTCTGCTCTCAGATAAAGGGTTACTGGCCTGAGAGGTTGATTCATGTAAGATTATATTCTCCTTTCTCAAATACATAACTATTCATATAACTCTAATATTTGGCACATGACTATTATAACAATTATTATTGGGTTCCAACCACACACTCTGTAGGAATATTGCCTGTTTTACTCTCACACTGTTTAAGCAGGGAGTAAATAAACCATATGCAAAATATATAATTAAAACAATAAGATGAAGCTAGAGATTAAATTTAATGTAGTAATACATACTATATTTGATACATATCAGACACATTAAAATGTTATTGGGATTTTTCATTTACTCATGTAAAAAGAGTTTAACGTCACTAAGCAATGAATAGTCATGCAAACAAGAAAGCATTTGGTCTAAACATGACACATGACAAGACACAAATCCATGAGTATCCACCAACCTGGAAATAGGCATAACCCCAGAGTACGAACAAACCTGAAAATAACACAACACCTGAGTATCCACCAGAGTCAATATTGTGTATTTTTTCTAGATTTCATAATTTATATACAATATATTCATTATATTCAATTAAAATATGCATCTGATTATTCACTGTAACTATAACTGGTGTAAAGGATATTACCTTGTGCAAAAGGATACAACATTAAAAATTCCACCTGAAATTACATCCTATGATCCTCACAGCCTGAATGATACTGTCTGCCAGTACAACAAATAGTTCTGCCCACTATACAAATATCCTTACAGAACGCTGTCAGAAATTGTGAACATTACATTTACAAGCCTACTTAAATACAAGCGTTTTGTTTCTATGTCCTATCCTGATGGGTGAGAAAAAAAAGAAAATTCAGCAACGAAGCTAATGAAGGCATTCAACATATTCGGAGATTTAAGTTTTATAGTCACTTCCCTGATGGGAGACATTAATCAACCTACAAAGAGTTTGCTTAGTGATGCTCAACAATTTAACCCCGGAAAAGTAGTGGAGTGAACCGCAGCTACTGTCACGAACTATTAATAGTGGATGGGATTAATGTGGGATTATGTCATAATGAGGCGGCCGCCAGGGGGTTTGGGATCCGGGCCTTTCGCTGCCAAAACACTGTTCTCAACTGCAGCAAACAATGCCCTCCACTGAGGCCGGAGTAGAGAGCTTGCGCAAACAGGGCCCCACATGCATATTAATGAGAGTCTAACTATGTCATAGGTCAGGGCAGCGATTCAGGCCCCAGCCGATCCTTATCCAAGCTTTCCAGCCCAAGTGGAGGGCTTGTGTGGCCTCATTAGGGAAATGTTTGTCCCAGAGATGGGGCAGATCAACAAGCGGCCCTGTGTCTGCTGCCAAGTATCATAGTTTCTCTGATGAAGCCCTCTTCCCAAAACAGCCCGGCCGTTTTGGCGTGGGACAGCCCATGGGGGGAACAGCTGCACAGAAACATGTGATTGACAGCTGTCAATCTTGCAAAATACCCCTCTATGACTCGTTCACACTCCAGATCATACAACCAACTGATATGATTTACTTTCTACAAGTAACTTAATATTGCGTTATGATTATGGAGCATGTGGTCTACATATTGTCACATTTATTTAGAGGTATACTTTTATGTTTAATATATTTCTATTATTCAAATATTTATAGCCTGATATCCTGTTGTGTTGACTAAGAAAAGTGCTGTCTGTCCTTGTTGGGTAATGGTCTTGTACATGTTGGAGTCCAACAGACCAAAACATACATCTATCAGAAGACAATTAAAGAAAGCATAAAACTGCACAAAAGACAAAATAAAACTAAAGCTAAGCATAGAAACACACATACACACACGAGGCTAAACAAACTCGCTAAGCTAAAATTTAATAAGAATGTCCTTACTATCCAAATTATCAGGTAAGAAATTCTAACACTGAGGCACCAAACCACAAAAAAAGTGTCCCACACAGTGAAGGTTAAACACAGTGAGCTAGTCTTCATCTCAGGTGCTGAAGTAGCCACTCACAGCTGTAGTGAGTCTTTTAACCATATGAGCACACTGCATACTCAGTGAACACACACATGCTTTATGTGAGACTCTGAGGGTCCGAAGTGGTTTGTGCTCCACTAATCTCATTCCAATCATAAATGCAAAGTCTGTGCACCTTCCTGGCCTAGGATTGGTTTAATGTCATCGGTGCCTGCAGACTTCTGGCAATAGATTTGGTTTAGGAGGTTAATAGTCTCATGCACCCACTCTAAGGTGGAACCAGCTGAGCATGGGTTTACCGGGAAAGCAAGCCTCCCAGAAGCTGGGCTGAGTTATGCAGCTTTGGAGTGAGAAATGAGTCAGGCTCATAGGTATCTAAAATCACTAAATGAGGAAGCCATAAAATCAGAAGGCCTCTGCTCGTACCACAGAGATAGCTGACAGATGGAAGAACTCTCCCAGTGAAACTTTCCAAAGGGAACAGAGTCGTCACACTAGTGGTGCACACTGCATAGCCCCGTGTACCAGGCTCTTAAGTGTCAGGCTATCAGCCTGATAAACTTCTGGCTCCAATGTGGAGTAATGCCACCCAGCGCTGGGCTGTTCTCTCTTAATCAACCAAAGGTCAGTTAGTTCTTTTGACTCACCACAATCTCATGTAGCCAGGGCCTCTCATGTAGCAAGTACAAAGTGGCTATTTAGAGCCAAAATCTTCTCTGCTGGTTGTTCTGTGTTCTGTAATAAATGTAAATATAGGCTTTAGAAATTGAAGGACACTAATGAACTTGGTGGGAGCCAATGCCAAAAAACTAAGAAAAAGAAAACACTCCTTACTGACCACTTATTTCTGTTATGTAAATAATGCATAATAGTTATTACTAGTTTGTGGGGAAAAAACTTACTAACATTGAACATTTAAATCAATATCAAGAGTAAATTTCATACAATTATATGCTAATTAAAATAAAGCTACAGTCAAGGTAATAAACTGCTGTGAGTGTACTGTGCACTTCTAAAAAGGCTTACTGCATTTTTCTAAACTTTTCCTTGAGAAGGAAGGCTAAAAAAGGAGAAAAAAGTGGAGAGATCCACATGAACCCTGCGGTTCTGTAAATCCTAGCAACAGTGGCATCTTATTCTGGCGGCTCAGTATGACATTTACTGAAGTCAGGGCCTGACTCAGTTTAATAGTCTTGAGTGATAAAGGCTGGTAGCAGACTGGCGAGCCTGGCATGCTGCCCTGCCCTGCCCACATGTACAGCGGGGTCACTGCTGTCCCACTACCCTGAATGAAAAGGCCTCTTTCACTGGGCTGCGATGCCTGGCACCCTGCCCTTTTCAAGGGTCCTGGCTGACTGTCATTTGGATGTAACAAATTGGTACATACTCAGAATGATAATTAGTGCAGCCATGAACATGCCATTGTTTCAGATGCATAATGAAGGAACTGCCTTCTGACCATGTGACTCCAAACTCCCCTCAGCCACCTCCCCCCACCCCAGTTTGCTCCAGAAAAGCAACATGTATTTAAATACAGAACTACAGTGATGCACAGTGGCAGCAGGCTGATGGTTATAGGCTACTTCGTTCTGTCTGAGGATCATTACCATTCATTAGTTTAGTCGTGTAGCTCATGTCATGCTAAAGTAAAAAATATCAATTTCATTAACAGCTAGAAATGATACAGAGATTAATTTAAATGCAAAATGTGGCATTTGTGACTTGATAAGCCACTCTTAGGGTTCATCATCAGTCTGATGATCTGGCTGCATGATTCTCACAGCAGCTTGACCAAAACAAAAGTAATAAATATTAAACATCTGTGTAACAGAGCGTGCCATCATTTTGACAATAATCTTTTAAAGATAAAAAGGATTTTTCTGTCAAAATGTAACTTTTTCTAAACTATGATGACTCTTTAGACACTGTAAGTAACTCTACAGAACTTGTTAGATCTGGTGGTTTAAAACCCATTAAAATTGAAAATATTTTCAACATCATCATGATATATATTTTTTAATTAATACATGCATGTTTGAACATTGTTGATTAGATTTTCTAGACAGATGTTGTTGAATATATATTAAGGGAAATTAGGACGCTTGAAATGTAATGACTTCTATGAATATACTTTACTCAATCTAAAACCTCAACACCGAGTAAATATAATACACTTCTGAAAAAGGCTTTTAATATTCCAGTGAAAATATCAGCTTTTGACCACAAAGTCACTGCACCTCCTTATCCTATTGGCCTGGGACAGATATTTTTCTTATTTTTTCTTTTTTTCAAGTTCAAAGCAAAAAAGGTGAAAAGTTTCCATTGTGGTCTTAAGAACCTGAATATTCATACACCGAACACTTGGATCAACAAGTATATGGGGCAGTATATATAAGCATGCCAGAGGTTATAGCTTTAAATAAGCTTCTTACTTTATTTGCATACAGGTAGGAAATTATCCTACTGGAAGAAACTATGCTGGGAGGATAATCACGAAGAAAGGACATTTCTGGCTTCTGCTTTATCTACGCACGCTCATTTAGTTTCCCACACCCCCACCCAACCAACCAATATCAGTCACTTGTTATTTTACGACAGAAGGGCAAGTCCATCAAACGGGTGTAACTGACAGTACCGAATGAATAATTATACATAAACATCCATTTGAAATTAAGAGAACAGAGGAAAACACATTTTCATGTGCAGCAAGAGAGCCTGAACGGACATTTCTGCTGTCACTCATGCGCTTTTGCCGGATTACCATATGTATACTTACAGAATTCAATGAGTCTGTTATTTTAGAGGGGACATTGGTTCAGCGGGCCTGAGTGGAAAGGGTTATTCCTGAAGACGGCCCCTTACTTAATGGGAATTTGACTTCATCTGCCTCTGGTGGGGCTGCTCAGATATCTCTGTGTTAAATATGAACCCTTAATTATATGCCTCTTCTCACACAGTGTGAGGCAAACCCCCAGGGAAACGTGCTAGTGTGTCCCCATTACACACATTACCTCAGGTGGTACCAGTGTCTTGCCCTTTGCTCTGATCAATACCAAAGGACAATTGATGTGAATACACAGAAAAGGTACATTAAAATATACACTCAACACTTCCCTGACATACATAGTTCCCATAGCTTTGTTAGTTTGTCTATCATGGCATAACAGAATGATACATCTGGCTAAATATTTGACCAGAAAAAAGTATAATATCGAAATATCTAAAATACAAAATGGTATTACGGACTGAATGGATTATAACCACTTCCATTCAACTAAAATCCTGTATTCAGGATTTCAGGCAGAAAATGTCTAAGGTACACAGATGTTGGTATGTATATCATTAATTATTTACCTTTCCTCCGATGAAAGTGATCTCATGTCCATGATAATAAATTTCTTTTTCACTCTGTTTTTGAAAAGGCACTGGCTCCTCTTCAAGTTATCAGATCTTATTTTCTATCAATTACCTTTCATGAGCATCACAACAGATAAGCCAGCATTCCCTCCTGCACTCTTAGAAAAAGGTGCTTTCTAGCACCTTTAAAGGTTTTTCATTTGTCCTGCTGGGGGAACCCTTAAAGGTTCTTCTTAGATACAGATATCTGTAAGGGGTTATTTACATAACCCTCTGAATACATTTCAACAGAGAACCTTTGAGTGAAATCCATATCAAAGAAGAGCTTTCAAGGGTTCCCTCAGCAGGACCAGTGAGGAACCCTTTAGGAACCTTTTTTTCCAAGAGTGTGTTATGAATAATCATAGTCACTGACATGACAGCCATTGTACATCGGTTGTGCCAGCCAGCTAGCTTGCGAGTGTTATACCTGGTCAGCAAAATTTAGCTTCCTAGCCAACCTACCTAGAGGTCCTTCACAGCAGGTTGCACTCGTGTCAGTCTTTAAAGAGCAACCATAGGATGGGATGTATACACCATAATTTTTATTGCAATTATATTTTACATTTAATCTATCCCAATCTGAACATGACATCAGATCTTTGCTCAATTTTTATAACTGTGTCTTAGCTAATCTGATTAACCTCATAATGTGATGATAAGATTGCCTTCCAAATTAGTTGAGAGGTAGGCTGTAGCAGTAAAAAATATAAGAACATATAATGACAATAACAGGACCTTTCTAATCTTTAACATTAGCTAAGATTTCCATTCTGTGTTTTCCTTGACTGCAGCTGTTGACCATTCATTTCCCCAGAATATCACAGAGCTACATACTGCCCATTAAAAAACAACGTACTGAAGTATCTCTTGTGGGGCACAAAATGACTTCACAGACGGCAAGCACTAGAGAAATGACATCCAATTCTGAAAGGAAGCCACTGACAAAATTATCTACATTTAAAAAAACACATTTCTTTAGGCATGTTAAGTATTACCAAATTGTGACTGTTAAGTAGACATAAAATGTTTTCCAAATTTAAAAGCCTGGCTCTATTTCAACTTCATGTGAGCTCATCTACTCCTTCCGACGTTTCATTATGTAATAAATGTTATGTGTAGGAGATAACTACTTAATAATACATGAAAAAATAAATCATAGCTACAAACAGCTGCAAATTGCCACCAATATTTCTATCATATATGTTACTGGATTAAGAGTATGCGTTTATTTTTCCCCCAGCCGATTCGCTTTGCGTGTGCGTGTTGAATTTGCTGATGTGAGTTAGATGATGTGAGTGAAAGCTGATGCTGCATGATACATTGCCTATGCTGTAGGTACTCAAGGGAGATGAACACAGAAGAGATCACTTTGGACAATGTAATCACAACAATTAAGGGAATATTTCAATGCTCCTACAAGTTTGTCTGAGGTGCTTCAAAATAGGTAATTAATTCAGGGCCAAATCACTGCTTTGTATCGCCATGTGCCAATGAACTCGCTGTGCAGGTTTCTGCATGAGGAATAGGACAGGGTGCCCCCTGCTGGTGATAAGGGGAACTAACTCTGGTCATTGAAACAGAGAAAGATGGGTCACCTCAGATCTCCAGAGGGAAATGGGCTCTAATTCCTCTCTTTTTAGCCTGTGCTTTTGCTGATGCCATGAGCCAGATTTTTACAGCTTTCTGTTTCTACAAGGGTAAGTGAAACAGCCCACCACATCTGGTCAGATGACCCACTGATCTTATTATCATTGGCTTCTTCAGCCCTCCAAGACTAGCTCTGTCCTATGGCAGACCAGTAACACAAAGAAAAAGTGCATTGGCAAACATTTTAGCAATCTTAAAGAACGCAAAAAGGTACTTGCAAAAACATTTCCAGACCTTTTTCAGTGTTTTTGTGGATCATTCCTTAGTTGTAATGGATTTTCATGTAGTAATACAAATCTTTCCCTGCGTTGATATTGGGAAAATTATGCAGATTTACTATAATACTTCAAATGTTTTTCTTTTTTTCCAAATAGCTGTATTTACAATTCATGAACATTTTATTTGCATATGTTTGTCATTTGAACGAAATTTGCATTTGTAAAATTACTTTGTTTCCTGTCACTGACTTTAACTGGCACATTTCCTGTATTTTTGACATCTCTTCCATAAAATAACTGAAACATGGTAGAAATTTTACCAGAAGTTGTTCAGTTGTGAATTGTGATGATAAATAGTTTGTGTTTTTTCATCACCAGATAAATTTACTTGATGCGAACTGAGCAGTTAAATCAAAGACTTAATACATGTACAACGTCAACCATGCATCAGTCTATGCAGGTTTGAACTGTTGCTTATTTGTGAAGGCTAGTGCCAGCCTACAATGCAATGAAAAGAATGCTATGATCAATATTATTAAGTCGCTAAGTTTCTATATTAATACATTTACTATTATCTCCTGTGCGATAACTCTCATGAAGGTCAAGGGGATCCATCATGGTCAACATACATATTTACAACATGATACTATAAATATGAAACATAAATAATAAACATAGTATATGATACAGGATATGTACTAACGGTGTACACACTAAGGTATCCAAGTAGATTATTGCCTACAGTGGAGAACACACACTGAGAGCGAATGAGGGAGAACAAATAGACTTTCTTTTCTCAACAGCTCTAAGCTGATTTTATATTTTAAAAAAATTAAAAGAGGTTGTATGACATCACACAAAAAATACACTTTTAAAGAAGTGGAGTTTATAGGGCAGAGATCAGAAATAAGTGGTGCTCTGCAACATGCTGAGCCACGAGGAAAAAATTAATTTCACATTCTTTAATTTTCAGAGCAAAATGGACAGCCATTTCAGGTCGAATAATTGTTTGAACCAAGGATTTTATCATTAATCCAGGAGGGTTGCTGGATCCGGGGTCACACCAAGGGTTGATTAGGTACGAGGCACACAAAGCTCTCCTCAGTCGATGCCATTGAAAAGAAGCAAGTAATTTAGATTCAGAATTGGTCTAGGATTGAGGCTCACTCCATTACCAACCATTTTCAATTTCAGCCTCACAATAAACATCAAGCTCGCCAAGGAAATTAGTGGATTTGGTAATGTACTAGAGGAGAGGGGTGGGTCTTGACAAGATGACACTTACAACCAAAGCTTTGCTTAATGAAATCTTTGACAAGGGCCAAAGTTTGACATATTTTGACATTTTTTTTAATCCTACCCATATGTTTTTCTAAGGAAATACATTTTACAAGCTTTGTTAGAAGCAATAAAAAACCATACTGATGATGTTCAGCAAAATATATATTTTAGATTAGTAACATACTATACAGTATCCTCCAAAAACCAATAATCTTGTTTTCAGATAGTCACAAAATGAACAATTCCACACTGCAATCCATACCTAGAATTAAATTAATGTTAATAACACATTTTTACTTTTTACTGTACTAAGTACGCTTTAAAGATAGCTTAAACCATCTTCATGCATAAATGTAATTTCATTCACAAAGTGATTTATATATTGCTCTCAACTGATGATTTTTTATTGTTATATTTTAGACAAAATAATCAATCGGATGCAAGCTGGATCTCATAAAGAGGAAGAAATTTTGTTTCATATTGTACATACTGCCACCTCGGCATGAGACCCATAGCCTTATTAGCTCATTGCATCCTGGAGGATATGGTAAATTTAGATATAATTAAAATAAAATGTATATTTTTTATTTCTTAATTATTTAATCACCCATGTTTAATATGATACAATATTGTAATTTGAACATTTGTTGATCATTTGTACAGAAGCCTTGTTATGTGTCTTCACACAGGTCTGTCCTGACAAAAAGCCTCTTGCCCTACTAAGGTATTTAGGTACTATAGTTTCAAGGCTACATGAATTAAATATTTTAGATTTGTTTATAAATCCTAAATGACCAAGGATCTTTATCATATTCAGAAGGAGCTTACAGGGAATGATCTCTCATATCTTAGATTTTGACTTTGATGTTGTACTCAAAGTACTATCTATACTTAAACACTGTAATACATGTGTGAATGTATGTGAAGATAAAAAAGAGGTGAGGGTATGTGTAAAATGACTTCATCACGAGATCCCCTGAAACTAAAGGCCTCATGGGGAGTAAGGAAGGCAATAACAACACTGACTTTTCCTGGGAGCTTAAATGGCTCTGATCATATATTTGCTGTAATAAGGGTGCATATGAACACCCTAACAGCATTACACAGCATTGCTTTTTACTACTGAACCACTCAAAATATGTAGTTTGTTTTTTAGGCAGGATATTTGTATAGCTGACATACTATGAGACACAAGAGACACTCTAAGCTGGTGTATATTCACTTTTAGCTGCTGTTCCCTGAACTTTTATTAAAGCAAAAAGTCAGATATTAAATGAGAAGGGTTGAGTCTTTCACCTCTAAATGAATATTATCACCATGAAAACAAAGTGACTACCTGAACAAAGTCCATTATATACCTTCACTTCAATAGATTTCACCCCTCAAACAGAGAGCCTTGGCTGCAATATCCAATTCATGCGGCCATGGTGAATACATCCTCTTCCTCAGATGATAGAGTCTCTCCCTCAGTGTATCGTCACACTGGCTGTGCTCTCCCTTACAGTCATTGCCTGTCAAAAAAACTCTGACTTCTCTCCCTTAAACCTATTGCCTTAAATCTTTTCATATCACCACTGAATTGACTATTTTCATTCAAACTGATCCTCTTGAAATCTCTGCTTTGATGGGGTACCTATGGATGGATAAATCAAACAAAACTGTTCTTTCGCAACAGCAATGATGAAACTATCAAAAATCTATATCTTCATGGTGTAACAATGTTTTCCATCTCATAATCAGTGTTGTACATTCCCTGTTTTTAAAAAAGAAAAATATTATTATATACCTTAACATATACCCAAACAATATTTTCAGGCTTGTGAATGTAGCTAAGGATTTTTATGAAAAAAAAAAAAGTTACTAAAGCTAAAGATATATATATATGTTGATACTGCACTGACAAACATGCATTGATTTACAACAGGATAGTTTGCAAAGAAAATGAAGTTGAGGGAAAATGAGTAGATACAGAGCAGCTCATGGTGTCTGTCCGTATGCAGGATAAAATGTTTAGGAACATCAAATTCAACCCTGTCATTCTGAATTTTTAAACCAGTTTGTTCATTGCCAACCAGCAATATGTCACAGAAACTGCAGGTGCAAGACCCAGTATATTCCCTTTTCCACTTTAGCTACGCTGTGAAGGAGAAGCGGATTTGATTAACCCCACAGCTCTGCTGGGTTGATCGCACGGTACAGAGTAGCGTATAGATGCGTTACCATTCTACCCTGCTCTGACTCCTCATTCCTCCCTTCTGAGGAGGAGCTGACAGGCAGAGTAGCCTTTCATCCATGGACATAGCTATTTTAAGCATTGATTAATGTCCAAGCAAAGGTCCTAGCTACCAGGGAATCTTCTGCTTGAGGAAAATAAAACATCTCACTCTTCTGCAGTACACAGAGGGTAAGCAGTTAGCTTCCATCCACACAATTGCATGTAGAGGTGGGTCAGGTTCCACCCACACAAACACACATTTCTACATTAAATTACATTTTAGGCATTTAGGAGACACTCTAATGCAGACTGACTTACATAGCTCCCATTTTTTCTTACTTGGTAATCAAACTTTTGACCTTTCAGTTACAAGCCCAACTCTCTGACCATTATACAACTGTGTCACACTTATAAAGGTGAGCCAGCATGTATTCACACAAACATACACATAGATGAGTCAGCGAATTCATTACCAAAATTGCATGCAAAGGTCAGTCAGTGGGTTCATCAACACAGGCACATACATGTGAGTCAGTAAGTCCATAAACACAAGCACACACATGTGAGTCAGTAAATCCATAAACACAAGCACACACTGTTGATCATTAAGTTTATATATGCCCTTGACTTCCGGAGGCCATTGCAATACAGCATTGCAATGACATGTTGTGAACTTAATAAGTGGGAGCAAAGAAATTGGGTTGGGCTTAGTTTAGGATGGACAGAACACCGGCATTGAGCTCCCAAAGCAATACTGTCAGTCATTCCATTTCATATGAAATCATTCTCTTTTCCAACATTGGAACTATAAGCATCTGGTCAACCAAACTGTATAAGATGTCTATGAAAATTGGGGCTTAGTAATGACAGAGATCAAGCATTTGCATTAATGATATTTCAAAATAGTTATCGGCAAACTGCAATATATCTTTGATTGCTGTCATTTCTAATTGTGTATCTTGTATGAGGCAAGAGGAGACAATACAAGATGCCCAAAGGACACAGGCATTTCAAACATAACTGAAATGATGACCATCCCCTGCTGCAGTCCCCACGGCGTATCCTATTCCAGCCACTTTGAAAAGTTAAACCGGCATCGTCGCTCTTGTGAGAGACAGCTGAATAGACCAGAGCCACTTCTTCCACACCACTGACTCCAATTTTCTAAAGGTGGTAAACTCAGAAGATAGTGTCACCACTAAATTATATTCGGATGTAGTTGTTGTGGTGGAAATACAACACACCCTCTGTTTCCCCAGATATGAAATTAATTATTGACTTGATGAAGGTGTCGGGTGTTAAGCTGGGAGCTGGGCAGATTGATCATGTGATTTTGGGCAGCAGGGGATAAAGGCCAGAGTATAAGTAATCAGGGTCAGCGTATTTCCCTGGAGACAAACCCCACCCCCTCCCACACCCAACCCATTCAGCACAGAGAGATTTGCTCCCCACTGGGGCTTCGCAGGACAGGCATGCAGGGCATGTTCTCTCTGATGCACTGCAACTGACCTACAGGGACATGCTTTAACTCAAGCAGGGTCTTAAAAGAGCTAGAATACTGTGTGGCACAGTGTATGGTTCATTCAGTTGTCACTGGGATTTTTAGTGACAGCAGACTAAAAAAGAACTTTATTTAATTTCCTTACTTTTGCACAAAACAATGTACTGGAAACTTTGTGCATGAAGCAGGGAGTGGTTCAGGGAATGAAAAGAAAAACAACATTTTTCATGGAACTAAAACAAGAATTTAATCACTTTTAAATGTTCCAGAGAGCAAATGGTGGTATGTAAACTGGTTAATAGCATTATTTTTTGTTCTTTTTTTTCTCCTTACAAACCCCCGTTTCCTGTAGCAAAAGCTCCTTCACTTTTTTACCGAGCTAGTCGCTGAACATTTCCTCAGTGCTCTGTCAGAATGGTCAGAGTGCTGTCTCCAAGATACATATTTTACAAGGTTTTACAAGGTTATTTTTTTTTAACTCATCATGAAAATTTTGGCAGTTTCATCACTTCTTATATCTATTAGTTTGGTTGTTGCATTTCTGTTGTGCGTTGATGTAGACTAGGTTCAGTTTATCTATGTGGGCAGATCACTGGAACAAAAGAATAAAACAAAATGAATAACAGTCTGTTCTGAGTCCCTGGTTTGAGGAATGTGTGAGTGTGTGTGTGTGTGTGTGTGTGTGTGTGCGTGTGTGCGTGTGTGAGTCTGTGTGTGTGCGTGTTGTAGTTAAAGTTGCTGAGAAATGCATCATGGTAGATTCCTGAGCCAAAGGCCTAGCAGGACTACAGAGGCTGACACAGCAATGGAAAGAGCTTGGCTTTGCTTCCACTAATCAGGAACACAAGCACAGAATGATTACTTAACAATGAGGGTTGCAGTCATCTATTTTTTTCTGTCAGCAGATCAAGGGGGCACATAGGGATATACGTTAAGGGTGAACTCCACACTGATGTCATGAAGCATTTTTTACACCCACAGCTGTCACTGGATAGTCTCCAGACTTTAGATAAATAGTGAGCTTAGTAGGGCTGAGTGGCCTGTTCTCATCATTCTCTGTTCTTATGTTCTAGTAGCTAAACTGTTTAAGGTGCTGTGCTTGAACATTATGCATTATGCAGTTAGTAATTACAAGTGAATCACAGCACCGAATCATCACAACTGAGTGACATTTTCCATAAAAATTAAACCCATGCCATGCATGTATCACTGCCATTGAGTTTCCTTGAGCCATTGATTAAAGGCTGTTTATAAGTATTCATACAACACACTGTGAAAAAACGAAAACACTTAAATATAGCCATGAATGCACATGGCACACCAATGAACCACCGTAACCCTTATTCTAAGAGAAGCTACCACTGTGACCAAACTTGTGAAGTGATGCATCTAATGTTTTACATGCATCACTTCAGTGGTCAAGTTTGGTCACAGTGGTAATCTCTCTCCTTAGACACTTTATGCTACCTTTAAGGATCTGAAAAGCTTTGCAGTTCCACCTTAAGCACAGTAAAAGAGCCTTTGACACTTTATGGAAATATACATATTTCATGAGACTGCAAAAACCTGGCAAGCTACTAAAGCTTTTTTTTAATAGAAGTAAAGCATACAGCAGATGGTCTTTTTTCTCATGAAATTGTCTGTAATGGTTTCTTTCCTTTTTGGAATTATTTTGATTTTGTATCTCACTAGATGCACATCTGTGTGATACAAACAGGTGTGGTGTAGAAAGAGAGGCATCTGAGGGAGATAATGGCAGGAGACTTGGATCCCAGCCCGCTGAAACTGAGAAGGGATGAATTACAACTGAAAATCAGGCCGTTTCACCACCACATTGGGATCAGATTATGCATTTACATGGACTGCGAGGAAATGCACCAAAGCTACACATTATCAGAGTACAGGAGTAAACACAATCTCCCTCATCAGTGTGGGAGAACCATCCTTCCCCCATGTTGTGGGACGTTACCTTTACTGCAGTTGGGAAGTAACCTTACCCATACTGCGGTGGGGAGGGAACCTTGGCCCCCCTGAAATGGAGGGAAAACCTTTCATAAATTCCTGTTCAGGAAGAAGTCTCCTCTGACATGACTTCCTTCCTTCCATTTTCTTTTGCTCAACAGGTTCCTGGTGGAGTTCATGCATCAGCAGTTCATGTCCATGCTTTATGCAGCGCTGGATACGCTCTAGATTGTAAATGGCCTGTTCTTGTCATCATGTTACTTGCTGTAGGGGAGAATGTGACAGGAGCCCCAATGTTTATGTTTCCGGGGTAACGAACAAGCCACTAGCCACACTGTGGCTCTCAAAGAGGAGGAGACTCCTTGGCGGTAGTGTTATAAAGGACATCAGGCCCTTCAGCTGCGTGTGAATTACAGAAGCACGCTTAACGCTCTTCCCACTGAGGCATGGTCAGCGTCATGTCTGTGGAAGGAACAAAACTAAGACGAGAATAAAAGTTTGTATTTGATGTCATTTCCCCACTCTTCCACCCCCAGTGCAGGGACTTTCACACAATGAGAACTAGAAATGCAGAAAGGCTTGGAGCTGTCAGTGGTCCATTAGAATAGCCCAAAGAATTCCTGTACCATCACGAGCCAGCTGAAAAACTAAGACGTTTAATTTCTTACTTTTTATCACAACTGTGCAGGCCACTCAATTTCACTTTTAAACAATTTCTTTGTGACTCAAGTTCCCATGTAAAAAATCTCATGCTTTCCCAAATCTTTGCAGTCTGAATCCCAGGATGGCCCCCCAAATCTGGATATTCCCGATCTGGGCTTGGTGGGGTGTGCAGAATTAAAAGAGGTAATTACAGAAAAACCAAATCTTGTGTTTTCTATACAAATGTGGACCAAAGGGAAGGCAGATTAGGATTAATCAGAATTGCCTGTGAATTGCTCCGTCCCTGAATGAACGCACTTGTTATTACTGAATGTAAACACTGCCAAGCTGATGATATTGTCGTAAAACACATCCCACATAAAACATCTCTGCACTTGTTCAATTAGCCAAAGCACTTTAATAGCTTCGTGAACAGCGGTTGAGAGTTTTGGTTTAATCTCCTTTATAAAACAATACAAAAATGTTGAAATAATTTTTGTGATGCCAGTGAGGAGAGTAAATAAGCTTTAACTGTTAGAAGACCCAGAAATTAGCTACACTGAAATGGTGCTTATTATCTGTTATGTTGTATAGTGTAGCCGGGGTGATTCAATGTAAAACAAAGTCTGAAATGAAAATTTTCCCGTTTGCCCAAACAAAAAAATGGGTCCAACACCTTCCATATTACACTCCAAGCTGAAAAACTGTAAGGACCATCTTGAGAAACTAATGACTGAGGCTTTGTTTGGTCTCCGATCAGGCAGTTTCCTAAAAGACAACATAATGCTATATATCTAATGCTAGTTTTGCACTGGTGCAAACAATTTAACTTAAATCCTACAAGGTGCTGACATATATAAGAATGTCCATTCAAACAAAAACCTTGATATTTAACATGCATGTATTATTTTACAGCTTTTTGCTTTGTGAAAGAACAGCCACCAGGTTCACTCTCCAATTAAGCAAACAACATCCCTGATGGTTCAATTTAAGTGACAATGTCTACAGACAATTTTTGCGCGCCTCAAAGAAGAGGAAAAAAAACACACCCATCCCATATATCAGGAACACAATTATCTTTGCTGAAGCGTAAAAAAAAATTAATTCTTTATTTGGTGTGGAAATTCCCTTATTATTCATAAGCACCCCCGCCCTTGCGCACGGTCTCTCGCCATGCAGGTTACACTAGCGCTCTGCAGTGACAGATTAAGCTAAGGAACCTCTCAATATCCAGCCACAGATGCAGATGCAGGATGTATGTGCTGTAGAGGAGGTCCTGCCTCCCTCACACCATCCCCGTGAAAGACTGTTACAGCCTAACCATGTGAACACCACCCTTTCACCACCCTTTCTCTGAGAGACCATTGTTCGGCAGGAGGTAAGAGGGGAATTCTTTACACTATAATCACGGCAGCGCAGGGCACATATTGATTTTAAAGGAGAGGGGAAAAATGGAAGAGATAAATGTTAAGATGCAGTGGGCTGCTTCTCTAGCATGTTCTGTAGAGAGTGTCTAATATCCTTTCTTGTTCAAACCAAATTAGGATACACACACACGCACATACACACACACACACAAACACGCCCACAAAACATGGGCAAAACAGCCCTGTGTCTGTGTGTGTTGTTGGGGAGAAGCAAAGGTTGATTAAGTCAATGAAACCTTGGGGGCCCGCCGTGCCAAAGAGTAAACAAACTTGAGGGAATATGGAGGGATCCTTGTTGATATCACATGCTCAGATAAGAAAGCGAAAATAAAACAGGCCGGAATGGTTCTTTGCAAACACTAATTAATCTTACCAAACAGGCCAGCACAATAGCCACTAGGGCATATATTAAGTTATACATGTATGAAGAATAAGCTTGCGTGTCACAGACGAAAGGAGCAAGCCATTCAAAACTAATGGGCAAACACAGGGAGCTTCCTCTGATCTAGCACCGCTCAGGACAACACATTCTGTCAACACATTCAGCTGCAAAAATCTGTTCCAGGGTTTTTACTTATTTAATCTTTAAAAAACTCGTTAACCATATATTGATCTACCATACCTAATACAAAGACACATTTTTTGCTTGATTTGCCTCTGCACTCCACAATGTTAGATTTGTAATGTAATAATTCACATGTACTTAAAGTGCAGATTCTCATGTATTCTTAAACATTTTGGTTTCACCTTGCACAAATTACTGCACTTTTTATACATAGCCCCCTCTTCCCATTTTCTGGCACCATGTTCTTTGGAACATATGAATGTTATGTAAATTAAAGTAGTCATCTTTAGTACTTTGTTGCATATCCTTTGTATGCAATAATGGCTTTATACACATGTGACCCAAACACATCAACAGATGCTGAGTATCTTCTGTGGTGAGTCTCTGCCTAGCTTGTGCTGCAGCCATCTTCTGCTCTTGTTTATTTCAATGGTTGGCAGCCTTAAATTGTCTTTTCGGCATATGAAACACATACTTAGTTTGATTCAGATCAGGTGACTGATTGAGCCAGTGAAGAATTCTCCTGGGTTTTTCTTTGTTGCTTTACATATGTGTCTGAGATCATTGTCTTGCCATAGGATGAAGTGGCATGTAAAGAGTTTTGAGGCATTTCCTTGAGCTTAAGCAGGTGCTTCTGTACACTTCAGAATTCATTCTGTTGCTGCTATCAGTAGTTACATCATCAGTGAAGACAAGTGAGTCAGTACCTTTGGCAGCCATACATGTCCAAACCATAACACTCCCTCCACCATGTTTCACAGATGAGGTAACACTCTTTCAATCTTGAGCAGTTTCTTTTGGCTTTCACACTTTTCTCTTCAATCACCCTGATACAACTGAATTCTGTCCACAAGACCTTTTTTACAGAAATCTGCAGGCCCTTTAAGGTACATTTAACTGTTACCTAGCCATCCTGTTCTGCAGTTCAGCCTCTTTAGTTCTCTTCCTGAAGTCTTCGATGGAGAGTAGTAACTGGCACATCCATGCCTGCCCGCTGAAGAGCGCCTCTGATCTGTCAGACAGGTTTTGGAGGTTTTCTTCATTATGGGGAGAATTCTGCGCTCATCAACTGTAGCCTGCCAGTGCAATTACTGAGCTCACCACTCATCTCTCTTTTCTTAATGTTGTTCCAAACAGTTGGTTTTAATACTAAGGTTTGGTGTATGTCACTGGCTGTTTCTTTTATTACTTCCTTGACTTATTTCTTATTGGCTCCCTTGAATTTCATGGGCACAGCTCTGGTCCTCACATTCATAAAAAGTCAAGAACAGACTCAAAAGGCAATTGAAAGCAATTGAGCATGTGCACATCAATCATTGTAAAATAAACTTTTAGTCTTTGCTATCTGTCCATGCAGGAATGAGCAATGCTGAAAACCCATACTAAAAAATATTGCTGCATAACATATGAGCGGTCACAGGGAGTTGACACATACCCGCCCCTTTTTTCCCATCATATTGGCCAACTGCAATGACCCTCTTCAGCATACTCAGGAAGGAACAGCTGACTGTATGGCTTCCTCTGATTCATATGTGCTCAGACATGGCACTTGTCACGCTGTTGATACCTCACTTTTCACATGCTGCCTATGCCTTCAGAGGAATTCAGGATCAGTGTATTATTATCCAGACAGTTGCAAGTTCCAAGCTGGCCAGGAGTGGCCACTAGGGAACGATAAGACTGTCATTTTTAACCATCATAACTAAAAATCATAACATAATCCATATATGTTCCAGTGAGGCTGAGCCAATAGTTGCCTAAATAATGCAGACATCTAGTCATAGCCAGGAATGGTGTAGCTCAAACTCAAACAGCCAATCACAGGACTCAGCTGCACCATGAATATTGGCCTCTGTAGTGTGAGCCACCCAGAGGCTCATCATCACATCTGTTATCACACACATAATGCACACCATACCACTTACCCATAATGGGTATACTGTGCCTTAAGGTCTGAGCAAGGGACTTCACAGCAATGCACTGCTAATAATTTAAAAGTGAAATGCAATGGCTTTTCCATTCATAAAGAAAAGTTATTGGTTTCACTGGAGATTTTATTTTATACCCCTGCTTGAGCATCAATAACAGATCTGCTAACAAATATTTGGAGGGAATATAAACTAAGAGGCTGTGTCTCAATGTCAAAAAGTATAGTTTGAGATGACTTAAAACCTGACCTTTTCTGTATATGTGCAAAGCAATAGCTGAAATAAGTAGCCATTAAGGAAGATTGAATAAAACATAAAACAGCTTATTATCCAATGTGTGAAATAACATATCTGCTAAATCAATTTCAATTTCTTGGTCAGACAAAGGTATAAAAAATTACCCTGTCTAATATCGAAGAAAATTACATACTGGACAGGGTGCTGAAGTAGACACAGCTGAGCAAGTAAATGTATGTGACACTGCAGTGTAACCATTTAGCGACCCTGACTGCTCTGGACAGCACAGATGATCATCTTGGGTTCCAGTGTGTCTGTGTGACATATCAGCTGTCATTGGTGTTGACCAAAACATTGCAGATGACAAATTCAGTCTGCTGAACAAAGCAGAAGGGACTCAAACACCTGGACAGTATGGAGGGTAAAAGTGCATCCAGCTTTTCAATATTCCATTTGAATGTTTTCTTTGGTTCATATCTTACATCCCTGTTTTCATTTATCCATGTGTTTGTCCATTGGTGGTTTCGCTGGTTAATATGCTTCATCCATGTTTTCATTGGTTTGTATGCAGTATTGTTACTTGTTCACTAAGTTGCATTCATGCTCCCATTGGTTCTCCTGTTATTTTATTTATTCTCATTGGCTCATATGCAGAACTCGTTTTTTCATTAGTTCATATGTTGTATGTCAATTCTCAGTAGTTAATTTATTGCATACTGTTAGCAGGGGCCGCACAGCTGAGTTGCAGACTTAAGTCATACATGAAAAACATGTCGTTCAGGTTACACCCTCAACGGAAAGATTCCCGCGTTTGAAAGAGAAACCTCCTTCCCCTCAATAGAAACATCAGTAAATGCCTTCTTTCCACCAAACTCATCAGTATCTGTTAGCTGACTGGATGTTGATGTGCATTTTACAAGCAGAATTGTTTTGCGGTGTTTCGTGCCTGATAAATGCTGTTAATCCTTGAGGGGCACTGGGGTGGAAATGAATGAAGTGAAAGTGAGGGTGAGATTAGCATATCCTAAATCCATTTACAGGCTGGCAGAGTCTGCACCAGGGCTCCATTTCACCAGTTATTATTCCATCATGGATGCTTCATTTCTCCCCGACCCCAACACCCCCAACCCCCCATCCCCCACCCCAAACACAAAATTCTACTTAAAGCGCTCTGCTTTTCACCCAAATATTGTTACTGTACTCGGATTTGCTGGAAACCTGAGCAAAGGGATCACTAGGGAATGTTATAGTGAGCATGGCTTCATAAAACACATGGAAAGGCAGATTACATTTTTTGCACCATCAAAATTGCTTAAAAATAAATTCGACTCCAGAGTAAGACATTTTATTGCAATTAAAACCCTTTAATGGCATATGATAATTTGCATTTATTTGTATTTCATTTATATTTATTTTGTTTCCCAGAAATGGGTCAGTAATGAGTGGCTTATTCTGCTTATGAAACAGACAGGGGAAACCAGGACAGGGACACCAGAGTCCGTCAACAGCACCTTCCGAGCCCAGAACCAGCGCCGATCCGCCGCAGAGAAATCCAAACCACCGTGGCTTAAAAGCTGGATATTCTTATTTAGAGCGGGGCCTTTCGTGATTCTGCAGTCAAAAGTAATCAGCTGTATCCCCAGACTGCTCCTCTTTCTGAAGCCCACAGCCAGTGAAAACATATTTCCATTTTAACGCCTTTAGATGATCAAAGCATCAGCTTAATATAATCAGCTCAAACCCATTTACCAGCGAGCCCACCGCTGCGTCTGGGGGCTGCCTCCCTTCCCAGCCCTATCTATTCTCAAACAGGTGCTATAATAGTAAATTAATTAGTCTGAGAAGATGCACCTTGTTCTGCGGCTCCGCCAGCCCCTTCGTGGGTCACAGCCTCCAGGAAAATGCCATCTGGGCCCAGTTTCCCCCAGAGAGACAATGAAGGCAAGCAGGCAACGGGCTGCAGTCGGCTGTGGACGTTTTACATGACAATTAACCCTATTAGCCCCTCGCTCTGTGTGTTAGCTCCATTTTTAGGGCTGAGGGGCTGGGGGTTGGGGTTGGGGTTGGGGTTGGAGTTGGGGGGGGTGATCGGTTACTGCACCTTAACATGCTAGCTTCTGCAAATGTTTACAGATTGTGCCATGCCAAATTAAAATGCTAAAGGGGGTGCTGACCTTGACTGTACGGCTGACATCCATAGAGTACCCATCCAGCCTTTCATACAGCTAATTTATTCCCAGAGAAGGTTCAGCTACAGTGGAGCAACTATTGTAGAGGAAGATAATAAAGTACGTTAACACAAAGAAGCAGAAATTCAAGCGCTCACTCACTAATAAACGGGAGTTTGTGCATCAGCTGTCGAATGCCACAATACAATCCAATATTTATCAAGGTTTTTTTTTTTTTTTTTAGAAAAAGGAAATCAAGGGTAACAGCAATCATGTTTCTCCGTGGCATATTCATTCTGGCAGAGTTTTTAATTGCCTTTAAAGATCCAAGCATCAGGGCAGGCCATGAGCTCTTGAACTTAAAAAAAAGAACTAAAAAAAAAAAGAATTCCGGCGCAGTTCTGCTCCTCTAAGGCCAGCAAAACTAATAGCATGTAGCAGTGAAAATTGCGAGGAACAGTTTGACTCAAAAGCCTGAAATCTTTACGTCAGTTTGTTTTCAGAGCTCTGTCTGCCCATGAAATAGGAGAGAAAAGAAAAGCCTCTGGTTAATGAGGTAAAAACAGCCCTTAAAATTTATGCTCACAGGATTGTTGGCTGACTTTTAATGTAATTATGGAGGTGCTGAGGGGATTTGAAGTGCCAGACCTCCGCAAAAGAAGATCGAAGGAACACAAATTAATAAATAAACAAGTAGGCGGATAAAAGGAGAGCATGGCTCGCTAATGGAGCTGATAAAGATGTGAGATTACTCTCACCTTTCCTCACTCAGGCAATGGTAATGCGGGCCAGTGAAGGTGCTGGAGCGTGTTGGACGTGCTCCATGGCACTGAATTGGACCGGATCAGGACCGAGGCAGGGCCGCAGGCCCAGTCCCCTGAGTCCAGGATCAACTCTCTGCAAATATTAGGATTTGTCAGCACTGGTAGTAAGCCCCAACCAGATGGCAGTAGGATGTTCCGTCAAGGCGGAAACAGATACCCTGGTTAAAGAGAGAGCACCTCTGGGAAGGACGTCGAGAGCTTTTCCAATCTCTGCTGCCAAAAGTTTGGGCAGGTACAGTGTGTGCTCAACCCCTTGACCCTCAGGAATAATTAGTGTGTAGTGTGTGTGTGTGTGTGTGTGTGTGTGGGGGGGGGTTAATCTGTAAAAAGATACTATGGTTGACCCCATGTGAAAGTGAGAGTGAGTAAAAACACACAACTGGTGGTTCAGTCGTTGTTTTACTTTGATCTGGTTGGGTTCCTGAAGGGGAATAGGTTTCTGGAAGCGGTTAATGATGGGGTCCATCACATACTTAAACAAACACACACACACACACACACACACACACACACACATATATATACACTCAGGAATGCCTCAACAAGAACAAGATTCCATCGCTGTACATTTTACAACAAAGAGGTGATGTGAAATGCAACTGTGACATATTCACTTTTGTGCATATGGCTGCTGACAATAAAAACATGGAATGATGAAGCTTGGGTCAGTCCAATAAAATTATACTGCAGATTATAATATACAAGGTTTTGTTTTAATGAAATAATTTTGCTAAATTTTATGAGAAGATAGCCAGATGTAACTTTACATGGTATTTTTTCATTCCATACAGCCTCAGACAATACAAAGTATCAGCAATAATGTTCATTAGAAGAACAACGGCCACTCTGTCCCTGTGCATTTTTAAGTGTGATATGTTTTTGTACTCAGGTTTGAAAGAGTGAATTGGGAAAGGCAGCGGCAGATCAGGATGAATGGAGTAGTGCCTGAATCCCTAGTGAAAGAGCAGAGGCACGGCCGTGAGCAGGGCGAGCTGAAGAACGACACGCTGTCAGTCCTCCCTGATCCGGCCACTCTGGAGTCAGCGTGCGGAGACGCTGAGGCTGGAACCGCGCACAGCCAAGGGCAGCGCAGCGGAGTTAACCCTTCATCCTCCAGGCCAGTTTGGCTCGGACCTCTAAAACTCAGAGAAAGGGTAAGGCCATTTTATTTGTCTGAAGCCATGCAAGAATCATAAAGAATTTTATTTTCCCTTTCAGTGAAGAAGAAATGCATGCATGACATATACAAAAGACTAAGAGGCAACATGCAAGATGCAAGAGCGTGTTGATTTGAAGATTATTGTTTCAGGCATGGATTGTTTTGTCTTCCAACAATCTGTTCAATGTGATGTTCCAGATTTATTTTATATTAGCAAAAAAACTAGATCAATAAACAGCAATGTTAATAATTAAATATGGTCTCTGAAATATATAATTTCTACTCTAAAATCTATCTATATAGGTATTTATTTTTTTACATGACACACCATTTCCTTCAACTACAATATAAATGAAAAAAAGAACTGCACATATGCAGTATTGTAGTCTTATTGTAGTCACAAATGAAAATCTAAAATGGAAGAAATGCTTCTCTAAACTGGCCTTTTTATTTGTTATCAGAATTTTAGATTTTATTTTATTATTAATCAGATATATGAGCCATTCTGAGGTTTAAGTACATAAAAAGCACTCGTTTTTTGAGAGCCCAGGTTTGTCCATAATCAATTTTCCTCCTGGAAGCACAGTTTAATTGCCTCAAATGATAGGCTTCAATCAATACATCCTTGAACTTAAAAAGCTTGGTGCAGCTTTTTTCCCTTCTTTTATTCAATCAAATCATCTCCACCATTGGCCTCTTTTAGTAAGATAATATGGTTAAGTCTTTTGTGTTTCAATATTAAAAATTACATGTAGCACCAAATTCAAAAGGAAGTGCTAAAATTTGAGAAGCAGGATGATGGCTTCCATTATGCTTAATAGCATGTGAAGATTACTGAGCAAAGTTTCACATTTCTGAGTGAATAAATGAAGCTGGTGCTTTCAAACCAGCCTTTCAGCCACCACACCCGGTGAATCAGCGATTCCTTCCTATATGCGAAGTCCCTGCTGTCACTATTTACAGCATACAGTTTTTAGCAACATTGGACTTAAGCATTTGGATCACATTTTACATGTATATATCCACATGTGTAATTCCAATGTTACTAAAGACATTGAAAATTGTAAGGATTTTATTGTAAGATCTGACAACTGTAAGGGTTACATTGTAAGAATAGTGTTTTTATTTCTCTATTTTATTTTTACATTATGTGTATATACTAACAAATATCAAAATTTATTTTTATGTGTACATAGCATTTTTATTTTGGTTATAAAAATGCATATATGACAAAAATAGTAAAAATCAAAAATAAGTTACAGAACAGAAATACCAGTTTCACAACAACAATAATAATGTTAATTACTTACACTATTTATTATATTGCATTATTATTATTATTATTATTATTATTATTATTATTATTATTATTATTAGTATTATTCACTGTTATAAACTCAGTTGAAATATAATTAAATGTAAGCCATATAACATATTTGATACTGAAAGATATCGTTTTGCAATATACATACACAGCAATAGGTCTGACCAAAACCCATCACTTAGTCAATGCATCAATAAAATATGTCAATATAAACTTGAAGATAACCATGTAAAGTGATGAGTGAATTCTGTTTGGAAACAGGAAATCTGCTTCTTTAATGGGAACATGGAGGTAGGTACTAAAAGGGACAGTTAACGGCACAGATAAGGGATGGAAATTGCCACTGGAGCAAATTAGTGTTATTCAGTACTCTGATAAGCACTTATTTGCATTTCGTCATAATGCCCTCTCACACTTTATAAATTATCATTTAATTATACTGACAAGGGGTAATTGTGGAATAAAGCCGCAGCAAGAATGGGTCCTGAGGCGATTTTGGGAAGCACATGAGCCCGTTTCACACACAAGAAGAATCTGCCCGTCTTCTTTCTGTGTTTAACAGCTAGCCCACAAATGTGCTGTTATCGGGGATTAATTACAGCGACCGCACTGCTAAACACAAATGAGTAGATTTTCATCATGAGAGAGAGAGAAAAAAAAACTAAATACCCGTAAAAATGTGTTGAGTTTTGGTCCACGTTACAAGCCCCACACTTTCACATGTTTGGTCTCTTGGCTGATCAGTAAACAAAAGCTTGATGCTTTTCCAGCCAACTTTGGGAACTAAACAGGACATGATCAGACTAGTAAAAGGCTCCTCACACAAGCCAGCAGAGCCAGGCACCAGGCCGCCCTTCTCGTCTTCCTCATAATGTGCAACACCTTTCTCTACCCATAATAAAGGAGGCCAAAAATTCAAATATCATTTTAAAATACCCATATTCTTCATCAAGCAGACTCAACAATGCCACATGCTGATTCACATGTGATTAATGTCACCCCTACAGGAGCATAAAATGCATTTCCCATTTCTAAATTTTTAAAAACTACAATTGAGTTCTGCTATGAAATTGACAAAACGCATTTCTAAACATAAAAGCAACATTTCCAAACATTTGATGCATTTGTTGTCACATTTTTCCTATGATTGATTTTTATAATATTGAATTCAGCATTCCTCAAAGTGATTTTTTAAAACAGGTCATGATAGGTACAACTAAATAATTGCCAATATAAAATCAATTGGGGTCAAAATAGCTCTGTCATATCATTTAGTGTTCAAGTGTCATTAATTTTTCTTATGCCCCTCCAACTTCAGATTGTACTACAGCATGTCACTGAAGACACACAGAGCATGAATTTGGGCCTGAATGAGCCAGACTAGTGACTGACCTATCGCACACAATGGGCTGTCTGTAAAGGACAGGATGGCTGGGGTAAGTGCGCAGCAATGAGGTAATGAAACATGCATTTGCAGTGACCTGATTCAGCACAGACCGAATAAGCAGTATCCCCAAAACACCAACAATGAAGGAGCCTGTCTCACACACACACAAACACACACACACACACACACACACACGCGCGCACACACACACACATTCCATCCTCCATGTCCCAACTGCTTGTACAATTTCTTGTACATGTCATTTTCTGATGGGTTTCTTTTTTTGTCATGCGATAGTCACATGCAGGAAGGGCTTCGCTGGTTTTCCTCCTTTTTGTCCAAATAGGAGATGGCGCTGATGTTTGAAGGGGAAAGCTTCAACATAACGTGTGTAATTATGTTTGTCTAAATGCAGACTGTCTAAAATAAGGGCCTGTCATGCTGAAACAATTGCTCATTTTTTCACCCATCTTTTAGCTTCCTTTATATTATTGTTTCCTTTTCTGAGAGATGGGATTAGTATTATGGGGTCTCTACAAAGAGAATAAATCAATAAAAGGCTTTTAAACGGTGTATGAAAAGGGGTATGAATTCACCACATAAGTCTTTGATATTCTTAAAAAATAAGTAAATTCACATTTGTGTTAAAAAACAAGACTCAATTTCAAGGAAAAGATCATATTTCCTTGTTCAATTTGAGTACAGCTAAATACACTCAACAAAATGTTTTTTAGCATATGCACTGAAGTAAATCCACACATATGGCTGTCAGGCATGTTGAATGATGTAAATTTGACAGAACTCCATCAGAGAATGGTTGATTTGAGCCTGATCTATCATAAACTAACTCTGCCGCTGTGTACACTGTAGCCTAGTGTTTTGATGCCATCTATTGGAATAATTGCTCATCTTATCCTGGGAAACTGCAGAGAGATGCTGTTTAGAAGCAGATAGCACATTGTTGTTCACATAACATTTCTCATGAAAGGAATAAATAAATAACACAAGATCACAGATTTAATGACTGATGGGTTTTTTTTTTTCAAAGGAGCCATTCCATAAATAATACATCTTTGTAATTGTCTGAAAATACAAATGTTACATCATAAGTGTGAAATTCCCTGTTTCCAATGTGTGGACTAGCTGGAGTGAATTGGACAAATGTGACGCGTGGAAATTTCAATTTCACATGCAGTTGAATCATGGAAATCCCAGAATTTACTGAATGAATAATATATTGAGCTGAAATGTGTCAATGTAACAATATGAATCTAAATAATGCATTTACTGCAGTCTTCTGCCATTCATGCCGAATGGCTGGGAAAAAAAAACAAACCAGGCACGGAAACTGCATAACCTTCAAACCCACACTTCTGCTCCTCACTGACATTTATGTAAAACCTATACCTGCCTCTCCTGCTCCAACTGCACCAAATATCCCAGTTTCCCAGCTGCCCCTACCCCACCTGCCCCTCCCCTGCACTGGAGTCATGTGGGCTCACAGCTTCCCCCCCAGAAGAGTGGAAACAGGCCTGTAAACCGTTATTCCACACAAGAGCTGGAGCACACTCTCTCCTCTTTGATGTGTGCTTAACTTAATCTTACACATATACATGAACAGGCCAGGAGCAAAGGGATTGAAGTCTGTTTTTGCCTGTTCAAAAACCCCCACAGAAACCAGTACAGTAGACATTCAAATGCTACCCAGAGGATATGTATTTATGCCTAGTAAAGCATGAATCTGCTTTTCCAAATATTTTCATGTTTTTTGTTATTAAAACACACTTTTGCATTGTCTTACACAGGACTGTATCTGTTCTTGGTAATGTGTTGATTCATGGTTGTTCACATTCATAAATGTAACTCAAAGCAAAATACTGCCAAAAAGTCATGTTACAAAGAAAGGTCAAGTATTTTTGATCATGGTTCAGCCAAACGACTATAGTTCATGCCCTGCTTCAGAATGATTTTCCAGAATCAGACTGCAGGGGGCGCTGCCACCATGCAAACATACAGAACTCTGATTCCATTCACTGCCAATTACAAATCACTAATTACTCCTCATCATGTGCAAGTCACCACACTCTTTCACTGTATACAACCTACATTAACGAGAGACATTCAGAACCATTCACTGCCTTTCAAGACATAAGAGTAAATACTAGCCTCCCATCACATCAAAAAAAAATACCCTAAGTATAAAATCAGAAAGAATTTAACCTACAAAGTTTTCGTCAGAGAAAATTTTAAAAACGTAAAGATAATGATAATAATAAGACAAGAACATGGAGAGCAAACTAACTATAGATCTATGAATAACATAGCGGCCTGGCATAAAAGCCTGCAATTCCAGTGGCTGTTGTTGTGATGTAAATATGTGAGGGTGTTTGTGGTGGTTGTTGTTGTGATGTAAATATGTGGGGGTTGTTGTTCGAGTGTTAGTATGTGATGGGGTAAGCCGTGGTTGTTAATGGGATGCAAATGTGTGAGGCGGTTAGTGATAGGTGTTGTTGGGGTGTTGCAGTGTGAAGGAGTTATTGATGCTTGTTGTGTTGTTTTGGTGTAAATGTGGTGTAAGGAATGCTGCTAACAGCTGAGGGCCCTACATGCAGCATGGTGACAGACTTTAGGGTGGTGTGGGGAGAGAGCTGGGCGGCACAGTCGCCATGGCAAAACACAGGTCCTGAATGCAGCATCCACACTGTATCAGCTGACTCTGCTGGCCATGAAACCACGGTCCTACAGGTTCCACAGACGCTGACCAGGAGCGGGTCTGCGTTGCACCCCATCCCAATCAATCTCCCAGCCTGCCAGCCACAGTTCAGCATCAGTGAGAGGGGCCGGTCATAATGGCTGAACTCTGACACAGTCCCTGTGAGACTTGTGATGGGAAAATGGCCGTCTATTGACAGGATGAAACTAAACAAATTCCAGCCTACGTGAGGGGATAATAAACTCTGCAGTAAATCAGCCTGTTGGCATTTCTTGTAATGCTATGCAGTATCATACAAAACAACTCTGCAGCCTTGCAAAAAAAAAAAAAAAAAAACTTTCATTTAGACATTTTTTTAAGAATTGAGAAAAAACTCTCTTAATTTAAAATAAATGTTATAATATTTTAAAATATTTTAAAAATAAACTTTAATTGCTGTGACACATTGACAGTCACACTGCTGATGATGAAAGTGCTCTATTCATGTATCAAAAATGGAAAAATGTGGGCTCACCGTTTTTATTATTCAACAGGAGAAATTAATATTTCCAGTTTGTCCAGTTGAGTGTTAAAACAATGTATACATGTCTACAAGCTGTCTGTCATCAGCCTGACATTTAAGGACGGCAGGTTTGAATGCAGTGCAAAAAAAAAAAAATAGTCAGATAGTTCATGGATTCAAACGCAGATGATTCACTAGCTATGAGGGGAAAAAATCTTCATCCATGATGCGGAAAGGGGTATCAGAAATTAAAAGCATGAGGAAAATCAGTGAGACACCTATCAACTAATTATTACACTTTACTTCAGTCCGGCAAAACAGTCTACGCTGGTTTGGGAGAGGAACGTAGAACTCAAGAGCATGGTGCTCTACACTGTAATTCGTAATACTCTTGTGAGTCACTTTGGATAAGAGCACCTGCCAAATTAATAAATAAATAAATACAGCAGAAATCATATTTCATGTTCAGCCGCAAGTTCATGCTGAATACTTAGTGGCAGAGTAGTTTTCGGCGGGCTTCATTAAGGAGCCGTCGGCATATTGAATTCTGCAGGCTGCTTTTAGGTGCGCATTTGGGAGAAGAAAAGGCTTGTGATTATTTTCCCCACTCAGGACCGGCATCTGCGAAGAAGAGCATCAGATAGAGAATGGGAGCGGCTATTCAGCTCCGCCTAGATCTGCCATCGACGGCTTTGAAAAGGGTGGCAAAATCAATACGAACTAATGGCAAATTCACATTTCAAGAACCAACGAGAAAGGCTCTCGAAAATATTGATACACGTCCAAGTACGTTTCAGGAGAGCTGATATTTATCAGAAGTCACTTGCCCTCGCGCAGATGGCCTTGCTTATTGCGCGCCTGTCACGAGCGACTAAGATTTATGACAGACAATTATAGCGTTTGCAGTTAGCAGCCTCGTAATCAGCACTATTATTTAAAGATTGGTGCAATAAATTGACTTCTGCTAGTGTTTATCAGATATCAGACATTTCTGACAAATTTCCTTCGCTTTCCCTCTCTCTGTGTGGTACCTCTTAATGGTTTGGCAATGTAACCTCTTTCAAGAAAAAAAATCCCCCTAAACGTCGTTACAAGACATCCAAAAGTATCCAATTATCTGTGAGAGATGCCTTCCCCATTTAGAGCCTTCTTTTGTACACTGCCTCTCAATCCATCCATGGTTTGTCAAAATAACAGCTTTCAGTGTGATGTTAGTCAATCACTGCATGCAGCATGCAAAGAGCCCGTGACCTTTGCACATTTAACAGTATTTAAAATGAGCGGGTGGCGTCTCGAGCGTGTATATAGCCAAGATATGCGTGAAAGCGTGCTTTCTGTTTTGAAACGGTGTGCGTAGGAACAAAAATGCATGCTCTCTGTAAAAAAATACCCCAGTGTAAATAAAGTAAACAAAGATGGAACGAAGCTTTAGGCGACGGTAATGACCAGTGTCGCCTGTATAATGGTTTTTGCATTTTACAAATAAGTGCCAATTCGGCTGCAACACATGGAGGAGTGTCTCTCTATACACCTGTCCGTACCTTTGAGAACCTGTACGAATCAGCTCTGTGGTAGTCAGGTGCCAAAGTGATTAATCCCGCCAGGAGATCTCCTCTTTCCAGAGGTTACGCCGACCGTGCCACCCCGCCCACTTCAGCGCCCTAACCCCACACCTAGCTCGCGGAACACCCCGACGCTGTCAGACCGACTAGCAGAATTTACAACATGCCAAAATACACTCTCCCAACGCACACACTGGAAGGCTCCAGCGCTGTGACACAAGTTGCTGATACATTTTCCACATGGTAAATTACCAAACACTTATATTTTGGGAGGAAACAAATGAGTATTACATTTGTAATGACATTACTGTTTCGTAATTTTTTTTCATTATTCACATTAATAAGCAGTTTAAGAGAGCTGTCAAGACATTGATTTCATAAAGTCCTGCACGTTGCATTCAGCAATGTGTTTTCAAGTGCCTGCTCGGAAAGACTAGGATAAAATCCAGTGTTATTTCCTAATCATTATTCTGATTTGTGGATCAGTTTTGATTTCTCTGTCTCTCTCTTATTGAGGTGATTCAAAGGTTGATTATAAAAGAAAGCAATCAAAATAATGTCATCCCTTCAGCATGCGAGCGAGCGCACCAAGTACGAGTTCACTCCACTTCAGCACATTCCATACGAGGTGCAGTTCTAAGACAATCAATGCAAGACCGAGCACCCGTTCACAAATGGCTTGCGTGGCGTACCTCTCCTCGGATTCAATTACGACTGCTTCCGTGTATACAGGCAGCCTGCTCATAGCCATCGCACGGCACGGGGTCTTGCATGGCACCATTATGTTTAAAAATCTATTTTGCATTGTCTGAGGACGATGAGGCAGGAGGCCAAGGCCACGGCACAGCCTGAAATTGTTTTAAACGCAGTGTGATATACTCTCCGCGGACCGCATGTGGGGAACACCGTGCCACTGGGGACAAAAGAGTCTTTAAAAGCCCCCACGGTAATAAGCACCCTCCAGCACGCCAGCATCCTCATTATGGACTGCACACTGCTGCAGATGTTGCTGTTTTTCACAATGCCACCCTCCTATTTTAAAACATTAGTGGCTCAAATCTTCACTTGGTGAAATTATGTTATGTAAAAAATAGTTAAACATGACATTCATTAGGATGGACGTCTTTACTACTGTGAAATTGAATACTAATTAAATACTTTCAGAAAAGGCTGAACTATCTCATACAGAGGTAAAAAAATGATGGAAAATTCAAACAAAAATGATTCATGCATTTAAGTGTCTAAATCACATTTAAAAGTGAGTGTATGCATGTGACTTGTGTGGATGTCAATACTAATTACACTTCTTTAATAAAAGGCATTTTATAAAGAATACCTTAATATAAGAGTTTATTAAGTGACATGAGAGATCTAAAAGATTTTTAAAGAATGCTATAGCATGTGCCAAACAACATGATGGCATGTACCAAATGTGAACAACCTGCATCAGGAAAGAGGAGCAGCACTTACAAGTTAAGGTTCCCAAGCAGGGATAGACAGACAGTATTTAGGACCGATTCTCAATACCACAAAAGTACAGGAACAAAACCCATTCAGACAAAAATGTATATTGTTAGCTTCACACAGCAGATATTTATAACTGAACTACAATTGTAAAACAGTTTATAACCAAGGCCAATGCACATGACCTGGTGTAATGAGCACAAAACCTGGAGTTTGTTCTTCTTACATCTCGACAGGTTTCTGTTTGGAGAAAGCTAAAGGAAACCTACAGCTCACAATGCCTGTTTCCAGCCATTAAACATGGCGATAGATCTGTCATGGCATGGGCAGGCATCTTGTGGGAGTCATTCCTTTCTGATTAATACTTTGCAAGGAACGCAGCACAGAACGCACCTCCTTCATCTCTCGAAGAATTATAGTATTTCCTTTTTGAACGATGGTCAAATGTCCCACTGTAAGCAGTGTAATATTTGTATAAAAGCATTCCAAGAAGGACTGAAGCTGTTTTAAAGGCAGCCCAGTATCTTGCTGGGCTTTTCCATTTTTGTCAATTCCCTGGTACATGAAAATATACTTTATGGCAGAGCATTAAATTCTTGTAAAGTCACATCTTGGCTTAGTTATAACCTTACTGGATTCACACTTATTAAAACTACTGTGGGCTACAAGGTAAGACAGGGGGTGGGCATCATGGGCTGTCAAACAAAATCTGTTGCTCAGATGTCACCTGCATGTCATGACCACAAGACAAACAGATCAGGTTCAACCTGGTCACAACCATCAGTGTCAAACATACAGAATTACTGTGTTGGTAGAGTGCTCATCATGAGATTTGGTCAGACTGGAAATTATTCCAAGCTTCCTGCTATCTCCACAGCTTCTCATGATTGTGAAGGAAACCCAGCTGCTAAAGCTGGGGTCTGCTGCAAAACCAAGATTGAGGTCTTAATTCTGCAGTGTCTTCTGGACATCCTGTAATGACTCTGTAAGACTCTAAATTTCTCTCCAAGATTCAGGTGGTTCTAACAGGAAGAGGGTCTTTGCCCACATTAATTGCAGCTTTTCAAGTGCAAGAGGGTGCTGCTGACTTAGATCAGGTTAGGCCAGCTTTTCTGGGGTTTGCGTATAAACCGTTTTAATTTCCTGTATTAAAGCAAGAGGGTGCTTAAGAATTCACACCAAGCTTTTAAGCAGACCAGGTGGTATCAGATTAGACTGACATAAAAATACTGGCCGCTTAAGCCTGGACACTTGGGATCCACATCACAATCCATTCAGCCAAATATACTACAGCGCGCAGGTGAGTTCAGTTTTAGGTCAAGATTACTGACATACACTAATATATCTGCAGGGCAGACATGCAATCAACTCTCCATAGACTAATTTAAGTTTTTAGGGGAAAAAAGCACTCATGGGAAATGCAGTGCATTTGAAACATACCCTGAATTAGAAATGCCACAGCATAAAGTAGATCTCCAAAATCTTTTAGCATAGCTGCAAACAGCCCATTTATCCCTGTTGAAAACATTTTACTGTGATCTGATAAAGAGTGAACCAGCAATAGTGTATGCAGATTTTGAAAATTAGAGCAAGGTAAATGGTTGGAAACTGCATAACCACAGCATACAGACACTGGCCCTGCTGCTGCAACTTTGCTGTAAAACAACACGGCATGCACACACCGAGTAACAAGCAGCTGGAAGCTTCAAGCACTCTCACCCTCCATCAGCTGTCACTGTGCATCATGTAGCGTTAGCGTCCATTGGGTGCGGTGCTATTAACATGCCTGCAAAATATACACATTGGATCTGGGGTAAGGATGGGGGTCCATCAACCACTTTGGTGCTTCCTGTTGCAGTGGGGTCAAGTGGATAACCATAGCTAAGTGAAAGACAGGGTACACTTAAAACGTCAAACATGGCCGAAGTCAAACCACAGCTGAATATGTCTCTGAAAACAGATATGTGTACGACTTTGCATTGTTCATTTAATGACAGGTGTAAGTGAGGTAACGGTAACTCAGAAGTAACCAGAGGTGGAAGTGAGTAAAGGAAGTAAGGGTACTACCATGCATTTGTTTCATCCAAATACCAGATCAAATTTTATTTTCACAGTGAATAATGGCTCAATACTCCCTGCAGCTTATCCTGACTGACCGTGCAGCATGGAGGGGCCCATCACCGGTGACTGACAGGCTACAGCTCCCCGGGCTTGGGCTTCAGAGGCAGAGAGGTCCAGCCCCTGCTTTAACACTCCATCCAATAATCCTGGCTCCTGATAACTGACCTCCTCACACATCCTGTTTAATTCTACTAGGCCTTCATTCAGAAACCTCCAACTACGGCCTGACATTCCACTGTTATGTTATTCAGTCACACAATATAGGGTGGGGGGAGGATTAAAGGGACACTAACAAGGTGCTTCCAGTTGAAATGGTACTAAATAAAAATGACATTCCGCACTTGGCTCAGCTACCCACACTGTTGCAATGAAAAATGGAGCATAAAGGACCACTCCAAAATTGTATTTTAATGGATAAATTACAAGCAATTATGTCACAGTAAATGTACACAGCAAATTCTAATATAGAGATTACAGAGGGAAAATGAAAATCAAAGCTAAAAAAAATGTAAAAATTGAAATGGAAGTAAATATACACACACATGCATATACAAATATGCCATGATACTCCAACATATACCACTTTCTTTCTACACAACCCCGATTTTATGGTAATCAGACCATAAAGCATAAAGAGAATTAAAATGTTTTCAATACAAGTACAGGAACATGGTGATATAAACACTATATAGGATGCCATATAAATGGTGAAATAAAACTAAAGTCTCAGCTACCTACTGCCACGAATCACACAGGGTTGCAATGGGGACTGCAGGTACGCATGTCTTCCTGACTGATTCCAGTTCTGAAAGTATGCATCTCTCTGAGGCTCTGAAGTTTCCTGAATCTACATTGGGTGGCAGCAGAGAGAGCTCTGCTAACATATTCTATTGAGGTTTAGATTGAATTGACTAAGTTTTTGTTCCAGTGCAAATTTTGACATTTCATTGTGCCAAGCAGAAAATCAATTAATTTCAATGTTTTTCCTGAGTGTTGGTTATCTAAGTATGAAAGGGGGAGCTATGAGATCACTCAGTTGTCTCACAGAGGCCAAATCAGAAGGGAAAATAAGGATGCAGTCTTCATGCTTTTAACCACAAAACCCATTAAAACTAAATCTCTCATATGTATGCATATGCATATGAGTGTGCATGTATATAAATGCATTTATATAAATTCAACCAAAAATATTTTCATGTTTCAAGATATGTTTAGACTATGATAAAATAACCACGTCCACTGAATACTCACAGCACTGAAAATGAACAAAAAGAAGAGGGCAACAGGCAGCACAGGTGTCTCTTCAGAGCCTGATGGAGACGCCGCCCCACCGGGGTCACACCACAGAGGCACAGGAGCACTGAAACTTGCCAAACTGACAACCCATCTATTTTGAACAGACCTTGATGCATTAGATTGCCACTCCAGGAGTAAGATAATTAAGGAAATCATGACTCAACATTACTTCTGTGAATCCCAATTAATACCTTCAGTTCAAAAGAATGACATCTTAACTGGATTTTGTAAAAGGCTGACAGCACTTATTCTGTCATATCTAGTACATTGGCACATGGCATTTCTATAAAAAACGCTTAAAACAAAGGCAGTGTTGAAATTAAGTTTACCAAGTTACAACCCGCCCCAGACACATACATACACACACATGCATACACATATACATACACATCAGTCTCAATTTGTCTGAGACTGAATGAAATTGTATTAATCTCTATTCTTCCTCCTCATAAGACAGTCCTAATATTACTGGTTATGTGTAGCTGGCCACCCTGCAGGCACAGGGCGTAGTGATGTACTGCAGGGGGCTCAGAGGAGGGGATAGGGCTGGCGTGAGCCTTCAGCACCTGCTGATCCCCCCACACCCCCCCCCCCTGCACCTCACACCTTTCCATGCACCCTGACTGTACTGAGGCCCACGGGGTAGGGCTGAATTAGGAAAACACCCCCAACGTTACCCTCTCCACTTTAAGTTTAAGATCACCATCAACCCCGTGACAAGTCAGCTTCCACAGCATCAGCGCAGACAGTGGCAGCACACAGATCCAAACAGAGCAGAGAAAACAGGCGATCTCACTCACCTTCCCACAGGAGACGAGCCAGGCTGTCCCCATCCAGTTCCCTCCTGTACAGCTCAAACACACTCCCTGCAATGCAAGAAAAGAGTCCTCAGGTCCAGACACATCCTCCGTCTTCTCCTGCTCCTGTTTGTTTTCTTTTTTTATGGGGTTGGTTACCGACGGGGTCCTGAGGAGCACGTGTAAACTTTAAGCGCGGGGGTTATCGGAGCTGCCGGTCTTCACACTGTTTTCCCTCTCAGATCTTTTCTCTGTGGATTGGAAGCTCTCAGTCCTGCTCACAAAACAAACACACAGGTTTTTCTGCGCTGTAACCCTGAGTCAGGCCTGCCTTTGAAATGCTCTCTACCCCACAACACAGACGGCTTTCATTATCTTCACAGTCGCAGCAAGGCCTAGCTTTAAAAGCTACTGATTTCTTTTTTCCTTTAGCCTCCCACACAAAGGAAGGGCATTTTGTAAATTACTTGCTCGTTTCAGATCAACAAAAGGTACTTTCATTGCAACCCCCCCCCCCATTTGATTTTGCTCAAATTTGATTACAAGGATTGAAAAAGGGAAAGAAAAAAAGAGAAAATAAAAAAACCAGATGGCGTTTTCATTCAGCACTCTGAATGAGCTTTATCTCTGGCTTTTTAAACTGTGGCAATCCACAAGTATTTCAAGCTGGCTAAAAAATCGCTTGACAAAAATTATTGGTTTGCCATTTCTCATACAACTGCCATGACTAACTCAAAGAAAAGCTTTTTCCTCCCTTTTTCTTTCAAAGAATCGCCTGCCTGGATCAAAATAATGGAGATTAGGTATTTCATTAGAAATTATAGTCAGATATGGAGTGGGCTGTCATATTAATGGCAACCTGCCTGTGGCCTTCAGTTCATGCTATTCACCTAGACAATGGACTGAGGGAGCTATGTATTGAACTTCTGCTTTGGGCTTGATCAATTTTCTGTCATCAAGACAGGAGGAGACTTAACAAAGAAATTCACACACGACTGCCCTTCAAGACTTCCTCCTTGGCGGAACAGTTCAAACTAACCAAACACATATTTTGTAATACAAAAAAACACATTCTATCAGGAGAGAAAGGAAGGAGACGTGGGCTATAATTCCATTTGTATGGCCCATTGGGCATTTCAGCTTGTTCTTGTTTTCAGTTGTAGATAATTACAGTGCTGCGGTGCTCTGAAAGGAGTGGGAAACAAATACAGCTTTGAAACCCTGAACAATACTGTATCGCCCTCTTCCCCACCACAGCACCGCAGCAGAATTTAAACGAGAGGCAGACACTGCTGCCAGTTCAATCTAAATCTCACTCCATCTGCTTTGGTGGGCCACAGTCAGAGACCCCACCACAAGCACCCTCAAACCCACTTAGGCTTACAGATCCTGACCTGAGCCCTGAAACCTGCTCATGCAAACAGAACCAGACCTGAGCCCTCTATCCCACTCAAGCTAACAGAACCAGACCTGAGCCCTCTATCCCACCCAGGCTAACAGAACCAGACCTGAGCCCTGAAACACAATCATACAAAAAGAACCAGACCTGAGCTCTATAACCCAAAAATGCTAATGAAACCAGACAAAATACTCATACTGGGTGAAATACTTATCACCAGAATTACTTTCAATCCTTTAGAAAAAGATTCTGACAATTCTAAATGAAACATGCATTTTATGAATATTCACAAAGTCCCTCTGTCATATGACTGCACATGCCCCGGAGCCTGTTTCTGCTCAAGGTTTCTTCCTGTTTGTCTGGGAGTTTTTCCTTGCCACTGTTGCCTTGGCTTGCTGTGAGGAGGTTTCAGGCCAGGGATCAATTGTAAAGCTGCTTTGTGACAACTTGTTGTAAAAAGCGCCACACAAATAAAATCAAATTGAATTGAATTGAATCAAAGTGTTTCATATTCTCTTCTGACCCTGAGAAGAGCCTCACTTCCCCGTTTGGTTTTACACCACCCAGACAATCTTTGGGAGCAGACACATAGGCATCCTGTATTTCCACACCTGACTGGAATTCTATCGGGAAAAGTTACAGAATATAAATGCAGCAAATGAAGGCATAGCTGTGTCCCCTGCTGAAAGTGGAGTGGATGTCTTGGAGACACACTGCCCAGTATTTACAGATTCCCATAGGAGAAGATGCAGGAGGGAAACAGATGTGGCAGACTGAATCTAATGTCTATAATCAAAGTACTCCTCACGGGCCATTTACATATACCACACATCCGCTGAGAGGGAAGAGGCGAAGAGGGCCAGTTAAATAAGAAGCATCCATTTATGACATTGCCTTCCTTGCATGTAACAGATACAGGCGCTTTGCATTTATGAAAATGTGTGTGCATTCAATACGATTATCATTATGGCAGAAAATGAATAAGTCAAATAATGTTTGGGAGCCAAATCTGATGCCCAGTGGAAAACAGAGGCTGGAAGTGAAAGGAACAGCCCAGCGCCATTAAGGTCTGATGCCTCTACCCGTCAATATCACCTCCCTCTCTGTACTTCTGACATTTCCAGGTTCCATGCACATTTTTACTGGTGCAGTCAGATAAGGTACATTAGACAGTCAGACAAGCATCATGTGTCCTTTTCCACACACTCACAGCACAGGAGTGAATTTGTGCATGCAATCCAGCTCAGAGGAGTAAATGTATTATTTTACTCATGGTGTAAAATAATGAAGAAGATTTGTTTTCAGCATTCATGTTTCTTACAAAATTTACATAATTCAGTTTGATTAATAATTTCTTAATCCTTGGTCAGAAATGTTCTTTTTAAAAATGTTGAGTAATTAACATTACCAACTTCTGAGCTCTTTGAGATTTCACTCATGTCAAAGTGAGACAAAAAAAAGACCTCGCTCTTCATAGACGACTGCCACAAGCACAGCTACTTTATCAACATGCAGACACAAATGCCATCTTAAATGAGCATTCCTTAGATTATACCCACTATTACAAACCAGACGTTGTTATAGCGGCAGAATCCAATAAAACGCTACAGAAATGAGAAATTACACTGATCTGTTAAAGGGGGATAAAACATACTGCTGATGGCAGCCCAGTTCCTTCTCTTGGCCCATTTTCCGTGAACATTAATCAGCCATACCTCTGTGTCACAGCGACTGTAATTATTCTTTCCTCAAGATTACAAAAAAGACTGAGCAATTTCAAAATAAACTAGCGATAGAATGACCTTAAATATATTTTCTCTCCTGTTCCAATAAAACCACTTCATCTGGGCATTTGATAAAGGGATTACTGGATTGCATTATGCAGCCCCAGTCAAATCTGGATGTGAAGGTACCAATTTGATTAAATAATTCTTGTTTCCCTTTTGCAAACCTTGCAGTCTTAGTTCAGAAACTAAAATTCAGCATAATGACAGATTTATGCAGTTCTGCAGGGAGATGGGACTGCAACAGGACTGCAGACACATGGGAGACACACTCTGCTGCCATCCAGCAAAAGCCACATATCAGGACATCAGGTTTTGTCATTAACTGTTGTGACCAAGTTCCCGGAGCTGAAACTCTGAAATGTGCAGCAAAGAGCATGTTTACCACAACAGCAGAGACTGACACAAGGTCACAGTACCTGCCACTAATAGATGCTGCTTGTAGGTTGCACGATGTATGCCGTACTGATTTCTCTATTCACAGTTAATTGCAATTTTAAGATGTTTTCAACATTATGTCTTTGTCTTGTATATCATGGATAATTTCCATTTACCATACTGTACTGCTCAATTGAAAATAAAGGTTCTCTTTTGTTAAGTTAACATTTTTATGTTTGTTTACATCTCTCATCAAATGTCGAAAAGGGTCGCAAAATGAAGTTGGATCTGGACATCATGTCAAATACTAAATAATTTATTTAGCACAAGCGTTTAGACATTTTGATCTGCCAATAGTTACAAGTTACTGGCAGATCACACTTCATCATTACATCACCAATCATAAGGCACAGGACAACACCAATATATAAACACAATTAAACCAGAATGGTTGTATTGAGCAATGGGCAACAACACACACATTGCAGCCACACACAGGACTGGAGCTTGGTGTGTGTGTGGGGGTGGCTGTGGGGTTCACAGATACAGAGTGGGGAGCCCTGGAGCCCAGATGATCACTGTTGCCTTACTGAGTGGGAATAGCACTTCTTGAAGCAATGGCTGAGCCGCCACACCTAGATAACATGTTAGACATTGCTTAGATCATCAGAGGGTGCTTCAGGCAAGTGAGATGTACTTAACACATGCCTTAAGTTCTCTGTCCTTTAGGTTTTAAATCATCACCTTCTCCTTGGACCTGCCTTTACTTTGGCAATGTTATTGGTTGGAACATATTGATTACTGCCGACAGGTTTATTGCTGTAAACTCCTCTGCTTTGACTGGACTTTCACTGAAGTTATCAATGTGTGGGGCAGTATGTGTGTGTGTGTGTGTGTGTGTGTGTGTGAGAGAGAGAGAGAGAGAGAGAGAGAGAGAGAGAGAGAGAGAGAGAGAAAGAGAGAGAAAGAAAATGTGAGAATGTGAGGGTGTGCAGGAATAAGAGGGTAATGCAGTGCAGCAGAGCAGACATCTATGTTATTGTTACATCATGTAGGATCCAAAGTTAAGAGTTATTATGCATCTCTTTTCATACACCTGTAGTAACTAGGAGGCCCAAAGGACATATAATGAAAAGGAGCCACAACAATTGTGAGCAAAAAGGCCTGGCAACTGAGGACATCGGGTCCAACAGAGGAATGTGAGGGGTATTTAAGAGTATGTAAGAGAAAAACAAAAACAAAGGCAAAGGCAACTTCCACAATCCAAGACAAGCAGTGACAGGGACTCTTTTCAGCTGCAAGTAATGACCTTTCTGCCCACACCAGATCAGCCCTCACAGAGGATGACTGCACAGAGCTGTGTTTTTGTCTGTTATGCAGCATTTAATTTGTTTCATTTTTAATGAACCACCACCAATAGTTTCTCTCCAAACTCCTGCATTAAATATAAAACTAAAAGTGGGTTCATGTGATCATATAATACTAGGCTAGTTATACCTAAAATACAGTCACAGCTCACTGTGGTTTGTAACCCATATACAACACAATAATCGTACCAGAGATGCCTAGTTCTTGTCAGGCCCCCTGCGGACCAGTTCTTCAGACCTGAATGTGCCTTACTGTGTGCTAACACTTCAGAGGGATGCAAAAGCAACGAGAACCAGGCTTCAACACGTGAATACAAACACCTAGACCTGGCCTGTACCAGCTCAGTACACTTACCCAGACCCAGTTTTACCAGTTGAATACAAACACCCTGACCTAACCTAGCTGAGTGCAAACACCCAGACTCTTCCTTTACCAGCTGAGTATGAGCTCTCAGATCTGATCTTTATGAGGGCATCATGTCCCCTCCACATCTGGGCCATCATTAAACAGTTTAACCCTGCAGGCAATAGTTAAGAAATCCTGCAGTTTAATGACAATTTTAAAAGACTATTCACCTATATACAGACAAATTTCCTCCTTCATCTGAATGCATGTTTCAGTTCTCAAAGCTATGCAAGAGTGTTTTACTGACAAGACAGAATGAAAAAAATTCAGTTGTGTACTTCAGAAAGTCAGGTTCATTTTTTCTCTAGCAGACGTTGATAGATTCTCAATTTCTGTGTCATACTGGTGCCCAATCCACTGCAACTTCAGCAAAAAAAGGTCACTCTTAAAATGTCAACATTTTTAAAACAGTGCTTACACACATCAAAATTAATGTTAGAATACTAATGTTAGAATACTAGCATTAATACTAACATAAGCAGATATTACTTTATAAAGAAGTTTCACAGACATCTTTAGAATCATAATACACAGAGATGATAAATTACACATTTATTTCATTTAATGATTATTTCACAACAGAGGAAAAGGTCAACTTCTAAAACCACCAAATAAACTGCATTGGAGCTGAAAATGCCTCAGGAGCATTGTCTTGAGACGCACAAGTTGATCATGATCCACACAGTGGACAAATAGCACACACACACACACACACACACACACACACACACACACACACACACACACACACACACACACACACACACACACACACACACACACACACACACACACCCCCTCATAGTGGTTTCTGGTGTCTGAAATCTAAGCAGGTTAAGACAGGTGAACACTGAACCAGATAAGAGTCGCAAGACTGAGTCCCCTCACCTGACCTCAGGTGAGCCCCTCCTGGTTAAAGTCTACATGCATCAGTGGAGCATCACACTTTCTGTGGAGCCCCTCTGTGTTCAGCTCTGCGCTCTCAACAAGGACACGGCATCACATACTGCTTAAACTGTCATACACAGTTTTTACAAAGTAAATTAACACAAACACATTTATCTCCACCTATAAACATCAATACTTACTGAACGGAAACACAAGGCTGTTAAAACCTTTCAATACTCTCTGTTATTAATACTTTTAAAAATGGTGATGTATGTAATGCATATATTGTATATTTTCTAATTAAATATGCACCATTATTGTCCATGTTTACATATAAGAAAACTTTGTCCTTGATACTGCTCATTGTCTATGATTTAATTTTCAAAGATAACTATTATAGATCATAGTTATCTTTTGAAAACTATAATCCAGAAAGCAACTTTTGCTTCAGTTCTTCAAAACAATGAAACCAAGTTTAAAAACCATAATTTCTCATACTGTTGGATATTGGCAGATATTGTGCATACCAATGTGTATATATATCAATACTGTGCACCAATGTAATACACCAATATTTAACATGTAAATACCAATATTTAAAGATTAAAATGGCCACTACTTTTATCAAAAGATATAAGCATACAAACCAAAAATTAAATATTATGATTTACATGTTCACCATGAAATGTAATATTATACTGCTCAAAACAATAAAAGAGAAGCAGCAAATTAATGACACAATGTTGAGATGATTCACTGGGATGATTTTAAACTTGCAGTCATGTGACAGAATTCAGGCAGCTGGTTCACATGCTGAAAACTGTGCCCTGACCCATCACTGCGGTGTCTGAATTCTGCCATCGTAATGTGTTTCAGACATCACTTACCCCTCATTGTTTATGACCCATACATCAAATGCACAATTTATACATAAGCGCATATTCCCTCCACTACAAAATGAAATTATTACAGTCAAAGGTTTGTTATGCGTTCCAAAACTCACTGAAAATATATCTGTAACTTATCCACCTTAACCACATTATGGAAAAACATGCATTTATTGCATATGCAAAATAATATTTCACACAAAATTTTCAATTATCCGGCATATTTAATTTTAAAGAGGAATTCAGACTTTCAAAAACAAATATGTAATAACTGAGAGCAATACCTAATATGTTTATTCTTATATAACCGACAAGTTATGTAAAAGCACAAAACAAGCACTGTAGTTGTAAACCACAATTCACTTAAATGAAAAATAATTCACATATATTCTGTGATTGTAATGACTGTTAATTCAGTAGAATTATTAATAATAGACTTCTATAAAACTTAGCACAACAGAACTAAACTTGATAATTGTTACAACTTGAACATTCCTGAGTGCTGAAATTGTCCTCATGATCATTTGTTTGTTTGTGTTCTGAAAAACCTTAATTCGAATTTAAAGATTTGAATTATTAAATCATCTAAAATCTCCCAGTAAAGTTTAATGGGAAATACAGAAATAAAGCACACATATTCCACTTCTAGTGATCTGTTACAGCATCAGAACCTGAATAACTTATCTTTCTATAGGAAAGCTACCAGGTGATTACTGGTCCTTTTGCTGGAATAAAAAACATTCCATGAACACAAATCTTACCAGTGCATTACTGACCCATCTGTTTGTTAACAGAATATTTACGTTTAAGGATACCCTCTAAACACTTTTACAATAGCATTCCATTCATAATAAAACCCTCATCCTTAAGCAGGCACAAGATTTTAATGATTGAATCAAATCAATTCCACCTTGAAGGAAAACTAAGGGGAAAGCTTCCCAGCACAAGAAAAGACTGAATGCAACTAATAACCTTGAAATGCAAAATAAATAAACAATTGTCTCTTGAAATCATCCTCTGAAGTGTCTTCCTGTCACAGTCAATTATCGGAGTCTGGATCATAAAGCATTTCAGAACTTTTTTTTGTATGGCTGCATTTATGTATTTCCCACAAGGTTTCACCTTTCATATTTTCAGAAACAAATAATTACAAAAACAAAACAAAAAAATGTGAAATACCTTTAGATGCCCAAAGGAAGTCTGTGGACACACAGATGATGTGATATATTTCTTCCTTACATTCTTAGGCAGCTTCCTCTCTCTGCGGCTGAAAGCAAATGCTTTGAGACTCTGTGGCATATTTAATTAGAAGCAAGCTGTTTGCACTATCACTGTGTGAATCTACCTCTCCGATCTCTCGTGAGTCAATCTTCCCCATCTCTGATTTTCTTTTATATTTATGCTGGAATATTTAATTGTAGACAAAAGGTTACCCTGGCTGCATTCACTGCACAGAGGCAGAATAATCTGCTTTAAAAGGCTTGACATTTCAGGCTTTTCAAAAAGGCTGAAAAAATTATATCCCTGCTTTTGTTAATCAATGAAGTAGAACTCTCCTGAACAAAAGAATTAAATTGCTTGGTTGGTTTAATAAAACCAACAGAAATAGCTGCTTCCTCTGGGCTTTTTTGTGTGTAGGCACAGCACATGCACCCAGCACTGTAATTCCATATGATTTAGGGGCAAAACTCTAATTTCTGCACACAGTTGGCTTTTTAAATCCTTTTGAAACTCAAGCCAGTCAGTCTGACTCTGGAAGGACAGATTTATCATTAAACCTGACTTTTTACAGGCTGCAGTAGGTCCACTACAATTTACAATTTCCATACTACCCCAGCAAGTGGAAACTGTGTAATTATGTAAATGAGAGGCATAATAATTAAGACCTTCAAATATTTTATTGTGTCACTGTGCATATTGTTTGTTCCAGTGCACAGAGACCAATGGTCTATCATGGTTGGGATTGTCTCCTAGTTGCTGCTGTACAGAAATTATGCTTTAGATCCCTTCCTATAGCACATACTATCATTCAAGTTCCAACTGCAATCAATCAATCAATCATACAATGGACTGGAAGGGTTTGGACACCATTTCTTCACAAGTCACCATGGCTTCTTCACAAGATAAAGGTAATACACTTTTAGAGCTATGTCTAGAAAAAGCAGCTTGAAGTTTCGCAAAAGTTCAGGGGAACAATTCAGAAACCAACATTTACAAGTCATTTTACTAGTTTCAGAGGAGAATACATTAAGATGTTTCACTGATCTCACCTTTAGAGTGAAGGTGTACATTACCAGATGAGGGAAGACCAAAACAGGCTATTGACATCTATCAAAAGCAGTTCATTATGGCATGGTTAATTGATTTCTCAATCATTTGTTACTGTGAGTTTCATAATGATATTCATAATTATACTAATTTTGCAACAAAGATAGATATAAACTCATGGCAAACTAGGAATAATGAAGCTCATGAAAATCATCCATGTTCCTAAGCAGTGAAAATACATGCATTTACATGAAGTAGGAGTTCAATGGTGCAGTCTCACAAGTGTCAGCAATGAAGCTGCACAAGAGTTTAACAAATTTGTCTGTATCAATAGCATACAGACTCTGCCATAGCTAGTGCATGCAGACATGAAACATTCTGCTCAAGCTATAGCTAGCGAATCTGTAGATGAAGGTACAGATACAGCATGTACCCAACAAAATATGTGCAATCCAGCAGTAAAGCTCGCTAGCAAACACTTGAAATATGTGGTGCGGAAAACATGTCTACTTCTAAAGCGATGCCACTTATAGCTACTTAGCCAGAACAGATCATGACCACAGATTACAGAAGCACCAATGCTGAAGAGCAGTTTGTACTGGGGACTCTTCTCAGGCAAACGCATTCGCTGATGCCTCTCGATTAATCTTTTCTTTTTTTTTTCTTTTTAAAGACAATGACACATCCCCACTAATTTGTATGTTAGCCTAATGCTTCTATCCAAAAGTCAAGTGAATACAATGGTTGTGGCTATCCCACAATACACTCAGCAAGCCAGATAACTTAATAACATTAATCAATCAAGATAAGTAATATGAGTTAACCACCACATTTGCATTGGCCTTCACGTATTTCCACCCACCCCATACACACTTTGTTATCCAGTGTAACTTTCTGATATGATGCTAGATATAGCTATACAAAGCTAACTTTAGATATTCAAAAAGTGCTGGTTTTGTTATTTCAGACCTACTCGCTGAGTAGCTATGCAACTTTTTTCCAAAACTGGCAGTTTCATGCTAGCCAGCAATATATTAGTATTTTTTCCACGCACAGACAATGTCAGGGAGAAGAAATCAGCCAATGGTAATTTCAATCAAATCAATACTTCCGTATTGACTTGATCAAAATGTATACAGCAGACTGTCAATATGATCAATATGTCCATCAATTGAAAATATGTGAACAGATTTTCCCAATTCAAAAAATATGAATTTATTTTTCCTGAACCACAGAAAACCAGAAGTGTGTAATTACGATGTCACATTTTACTCACATTTTGTTAAGGGACTAATTATTTTTCATTGCATACGTGCTCAATCAGTATATTAATTATATTTTTTTGAGATGCATAGCTGAATCACAATGCTGTCAATATCATTCTAGATTTAGTTTTGGTTGAGACACATCCAAAATGTCTGATTGCCAAGCTTTGACTCAGTAGGGTGAATGATAATTAGCCTATTTCAGTTTTTTGAATTTACAGTTTTTCATGAAGCAAATTTCTTTCATTAGTGAAAACATTACATTTCTAGTGTTCAGGCTATGAAAAAATAGTATTGTAAAGGTTTATGTACCAGTTATTATTCTGAAAACTGGGACAAAAGGGTGAATAGTTTTGCAAGGCACTGTATAGTCACACATTTGGTATCCTTAGGCTATCTTAATACTAGGAAAAGGTTCTTCTTCCAATTAATTATCACACATTGTATTTAATAATCTGAAATAGGTGCTATCTGAAAATATGTGGATAGAATGCTATATTTGATAGGTGTGATCCCATGTTTGGGGCCAAATGCAAATTGTTAGTAAAGGATTTAATCATATGCAGATGACATGCCACTGATTATTGTTGATGATCGACACATCTTTTCATTTGTGTGAATTAAACTGTAATTATTTATCCTCATCTATCAATTAAAGCAACCATGTAATCAAGGAGCATTGTATTTTGTGCTTTTGTTTTCAGGCCAGTTCTGTGGTGGCTGTGGTCCTGACAATAGCAGCTGCAGGTTTTTCAGGTTGGTAATTTGTAAGTAATTATAACATGTGGGTATATACATATTTTTTACATCATTCAGAGGAACCAATGTCTTCGTTTTTGCTTTCAAATTATTGAAAGCTACAGTTATACACCTGATTGCTTCACTGTCATACAATGGAAAAAAGGGGACTGACCACCACTGGCCCAAAGACTCCCTGCTTTACAGGCCAATGAAAAGATGCAGGTACTGGTGGAGTACACCATGGAAATCTATCCTCATCGCCATCATTTAAATCAAAACTGTTCTTTCAGCATTTTTACATTTTACAAAATTCTAAAAATTTGTATAAACCAACATTGCTGCAACTGATTTAATGTGCTGCTTTGGTATTTGGCAAAAACAATTAACAGGACAGGAAATACTGCTGTAAAACATGTATGAAAGTACCTTTAAAAGGGTATGCTCTTCACTTCACATTTTGCATGTGAAACCAAACACAATCTGAAGGTACCCATAACCATTACAGTAAGCCTGTTCCAAAAAAAAAATCAGAGCATATTTTGCAGATGCTCTGAGGTAGAGTTCCTGATGTCAAGACTAAACACAGCCCTTTCCTCACACTCCCACCAGTAAGACTGAGCACAACAAATTACATACATGTGCAGTTCAGGACTAAATGAAGAACATGCTTCATGCTTCAAGGCTCCTTCTATTTCAACCTGAAATAAAAAACAATCCACCAGTACATGTATTTCTATCTGCAGACCAATCACATCTTTACTCTCATTAAGCCAATTATTTATGGGAATAATCACCACAAACTTTTTGAGTAATGAGTAATTTCAAAGCAGAATATGGAAGATCAAATTTATTTAAGAACTACCTGCATACAAAACATATTGCACATCAAACAACAAAAATGATCATTAAAAAAACCATATGGACTAACATATGTAGTTTACAGAACAAACAAAATCTGGAAATTGATCTTTCAGTAGTCCAAATTACACCTGCAGTGAAACACTTTCTGCCAGTTTAGTGTTTAAAGAACAGCTTCATTTTTAAATACTGTACATTTTAAAATAAATAAACCAAGCAAAACCCATTTTTGCGAAACAGTCTCCGCCATTATCGATCCAGTGTCTGTGCAGGTGAGTGAGAAACACAATCTAATCTTCCAGTACTTTGCAGGTTGTGTTTTTCTGACAGCATTAAAAAATGGACAACAAAAGTTAACAGACCATTTTCCAGACTAACATTAATCTAATGGGAAAGTAACAATTCAGTGCAAATTTTTTTCTCGTTCAGACTGCATTTTCTAGATTCTCCTCATATGAAGAAGTGGTTGCATATTAAAACGTAACAAAAGCCACTAACGTTCTTCATAACAAATATTAGGATGCCTGGGGGTTGTCCCATCACCACTGCATCTGAGAAAAGTTATGTTTTCTACAGCCAGCCAACTTTAATGTTGAATCTACTTTCTGAAGGCACAACATCTGATCATGTAATTAGAACATACATACTAGGTGTAACTTTGTGTGTTTGTCTCTGTTCAGTTTTTAAATCTGGATCCATCCCCTCTTGGTTCCAATATGAAGGAACTGAAAAGTGCGGTAAAGAATCTGGAAGTCCACATGTCTATCTTTGGCAAGCTTGTACAAGCACTATTTTAAATGTAGAACTTATGGTTGACACTGTACTGACAGTGACCCGTTTAGGAAACCCCATTCAGTACAGCTGGTTGGTTCCCTTCTCCGTGGTAGGTGACTTTCGTGGCTTTCTCAGCTTGGGAATGCGGTGCTTTGCCAGGCTCCTCATCCTTGCTGCAGGGGCCGTTGCTGGTCACAGCCGATGGACTGTGCTCCTCTATGAACTCCACTTGTCCCTGCAGGGGAAGCACAAGTATGAGCACATACCCTTCTCCAACAGAGCTTTACTCTGCATTACACTCCATCAATGAGCTCCTCTGTGCCTGGAGGATGACCCTATCAAAAAAAAACTTCCATTACTTATGTGAACAGCCCAGCATACCAGTATTGATGTACACCCTAGAGCAGGACTGTCCAACTCAGGTGTAAAAACCAGGACCCACAACATCCCTTGAAGAAGGGAGTCTAGGCCACACCTTAAATTTGAATCAAAGATACAATGTTAAAACTATTACCCAAACAACCAAATTCATTACATACATTGAATACATTTGGAATATGCTGTATAATGAGCTCTACACTGTACACTTAGAAATGTAGTCTTCGCCATTCCCGGCCATGGTCAGGGGTCCCATTGGTGAGGCAACAATTGGCCAGCCTCGCCAGGGTTCGATACGGGGTAGGTTGGCCTAACTCCTGTCGGCCTCATCACAATAGCGGCCTCCTTGTCATGCTTGGGCGCCTGAGGCGTCACGAACCGACTGTACGCTGACTACGTCTTTCCCCAACATCATAGGCAGTGTGCGGTTGGTGGTGCGGCCGCAACGTGAAAAGAAGCGAGAGCGTCGTCACGTGAATTGGAGGAGTCACGTGCTCGACTTCTCTTCCCACAGCTGTCAGGGCAGGTGCTGTGGTATGGTCAACAAGTTCAGTTGAACATTCGGGTTGCGGAAAAAAGGGGAAAAAGAAATGTGGTCCTGTGTAAAGAATATTATGCTCAGGGACATAGTCTTTCTTTGGGGTTTAAATGCTAAAGTGCAACATCAGGGCAGAGTGGAGTTCTCCCCCATAATCCTATTTTAATCCAACAAAGTCACATCCTTTATTTCTTATTCGCTACTACGAGAAAAAAAACTTTTGGCAAAAGTCACCACATGAGTCTTGTGAAAGAATTTTTGATAGTCATTTTAATCAGGGCTGATTTTGGACAATCAAAAATAAAAATATATAGATGTAGATTTAAAAATGCATATTTCTACATGCAACTAACATAATGAATTACTAATACATATCATAAATACTGGTGTGATAAATGTGCTCTTTTGAGTTGAAATTCTGACCAGAAGTGACAAACAACAAGGCTGGATGTAAAGAATAAACACTTAGGATATATGGATGAGAAACTGAAGCCTCACCAGCTCTTTTTTGTTCTTTTTCAGATCCCTGGAGTTCCGCTGCCGGCTTTGTGATTCAGCACGCGATATGTAATCAGCCACTGTAACTGAAATAAAGAGTTCAAAACCATTTGCTTAATAAAATTCACTCTAAGATGGTCCTCTGTTGTGCATGAGCTAAAAATTCTTTTATTGTAATATTCACACAACACACAAAGACACTGGATTAAACCAAATCCGAGGTTTTAATATCTTTGCATGCACAGCAGAGATCTCCCTCAACATAGTAAAACAAGCAGCAAGACAGTGATTGTTATTTACAATACTGTTATGTTAAAACAAATCATACTTTTAAGAAACGTACTGCTGATCACAGTATTAACTTTGAAGACCAAAAACTGTACATTTATGTAAGGTTGTATCATGACCTTTGATGTGTACAATCAAAGGGTAGAGGAAGATTTGAGAACTTTAACTTCTATTATGACATCTTTGACTGATATGTAGACACAAAGAAAGATGTCTGTGACATTACCAAATCCAGATATAAATTCCACTACACTTTATGTCTCTTCCCAACAAAACAAAATTATTTTTAAAACAGGCTTTACAAAAAATCCTTACATAATTATGGATGTGACCATTCCTTTTTTTATTAAATAATCAATAAATACTGATTTTAAAACTCTAAATCTCTCCTGAAATACATAATTTGCTTTTCATACTCGCTCCCACTATCAGCTTTGTGTGTTCTTATGACATACCCAAGCCTTCTACTTCTGCCCGACACATTTTGCTTGAAAATCAGTATCTACAGATTAATCAGAAATACTCACATCCCTGAATCAAGAGGAATGACTCAATGCTCTCACTGCTTCATAACAAACAAAAATGCTTTCCAAAAGTTACTCAAGAAACAGTGCAAACACAAGTTTATTCACTCATTGAAAAAAGGAGATGACGTCCTTCAGATATGCAGTCTCTGTGAAATGTAAGCTAGGGTCCGTGGGAGGCAGGATTACCAGGGAGAATGGACAATGGCCGGACTTCAGAGAGCAATCTGAGCAAACTCCAGCATGCTAATTTTGGGAACACACACATCCCATGATGCTGCTGTTACCTGGCTGCCGCTCCTCTTGGGGGCGGAAACGACGCCGGCGGCTACGGTTACGCCGCTGAGGTTTGGCTTCCAAATCATCTACAACAGAGCTTTCTTTTAAAATGGAGCTTGTATTGATGATTTAGGTGGTGCTCTTTTTACAGTCTCAAAATGCTTTACTGTGTGTGTGTGGGGGCGTTGGCTGTATTCAAAATCAACATTGTGATTATCATAGCCTGAATCAAGAATGTCAGGGTCACATGAAAGACTGATATTGTTGCACCCCATATGTACCGGCATCACTGGAGATAATACTGCCTATGTACTATATCTTAAACCCATGAACAAAGCCCTCTAACAGATGTTTGAATGTAAATGTCAGTCCTATTTAAAGTTAATACATATTCATAAGACAGTACAGCTGCTGTGGAAGTCCTCTTATCCTGCAGCCTGGTGCAGCTCTTACCGATGCCGTTCTCGCTGAGCGATGCATTGTCAGACTCGCTCATGCCATCGATCAGTGTGGCGTCCTCATCGGTCCTGCGGCGGCGTGATCGGCGGCGGCGGTTGGTGTTGTGATGAGACTCACTGGCGTCCGTGTCAGCCGTCTGGTCAGTCTCTGTGTTGTCAAGCACACTGTATGGATTTCCATCCGGGTCCTTCAGCACTGTTTGGGGACATTACATTATATTATGGACATCTGGCAGAAGCTCCTATCCAGACCAACTTGCAACATGAAGACAAGCGCATAACTCAGGTTTGTAGCACAAAAATAGCATACAGAGGGGTGGTGGAGTTCGAGGAACCAGAAATGTGCAGAGCAACTGAACTGGTGTTTTAATCTGTTAAGGAAATTAAGATCTTAAGTAGCAAAAACTTAAATATGACACATTCACAGTAGAAGCCCTACTACTGTATGGCTACGAGGACATTAGGTTACCTTATTCTTACAAATTTGATTATATAGACAAACCTTGTGAGACAAATTACTATACGTAATTACTAACTAATTACAAAAAATAAGCATACAAACAACTAGACTGATGAAAAGCATGGTTTATAAACTCCATTCATGTCACCACACATTCTCAGGAACCATCACAGTGCTGATCAGGTATCCCATGTCCATATTCTAAACTTCAAAGATTAAACTGACACCAGATCAGCATTCCCAGGCAGTTTAAGGTGGATACTGTATAGAGCAGATTGGTAAAGAGGCAGTGGAGGGTGGATGCTGCAGAGCTGATTGGCAGAGATAACATTTAAGGGGAGCTGAATGATAGAGAAGCAGCTGAAAATGGATACTGTACCAGAACTGATGGAGGAGCTGGACCCCCCTCTCGCAGCACCCCGGCCCCTTCCACTGAGCCCCCCACGCCCCCTCCCAGGTCCGGGCCTCCTCCTACTGTCCCTCTGCTGCCGAGGGCCACGCTCTGGTTCCTCTCCTGCCAGCGACCAATCGCTGAGCTCGTCCTTCCGCTCTGAATCAGTTTCAGAGGCATTCGACTGCTCTGAGTTCGTGCCTGTCAGGGGCAAGAAATTGTATCATTTGTGTACTTTTGTGAGATTGTTTGGAACTTACCATAAGCCAACTACCTAGAGCCACTATCGGCTGATGCAACTATATTATCCTGCACACTGAATTAATGGGGTTTCAACTGATTAGGCACTTTTACTGATGGCAAAAATAAACGATTTTGAATAAAAACTGGAGACTAATGCAATTTAAAAACATGACCAAAAAATTACAGCTGGAGTTGGGGTATTCAGAGGTGCAAGTGGAGGAGGATTTTTTTCTAGCTGGAAAAGTAGTTGCATAATTGGAAATGTAGTTGGGGAAAGTTTTATACCATAGCCAGATGTGTAGTTGGGCCCCCGCCGGCCTCGGCCACGTCCACTGTAAGACCTGCTCCCATGCAGGGAGGCAGCTGAGGCACTCTCGTCCGTGGCGTAGCCCTTCTCCTTCTCCGGAGGACGGCCTGACACGGGCCTGAAACCCATCCCGATCTGCCGCAGCTGCTCATCAATCTGCAGCCGCTCCAAGCGTAGCTGCTCTACTTCCTGCAGGGGGAGAAGTCACACGCTGACACAGGAAGCAGCTTATCCTCTGCCACCTGCCACAATGCGCAGGTCAGTTTCACTGCTGACGTCGGTAACCCCATGTGAGCTAATGTTTCCACAAATCAAAATTATTGGTTCAAATCTGAGAGTTACTGGTGACTCAGGGTGGAGGAAAAACTGATTAATGTATGGACTGTGATTCCACACTTTACAATTCTGGCTCAATGCACACAAGATAAAAAATCTGTTCTCTCAATTCCATTTTCAAGCTTTGACTATAAAAATTCAACCTGAAAACTTAACTAAGAACAACCAATTTACTCAACAGTACAACTGCTATGATGGTCAGAATTACCATTTTCATTCTTCTGGTACACTCTTAAAATAAAAATGTATGGCCCCATAAGAAATGTATTACATACTGACACAAAAGCTTAGAAATACAAAAAATCTAAACATTGTCACATATTGCCATGGTTTGTGGGGCTATTTGTTGTAGGCTGCTTACATTCAGGTAGGCAATGTGGTACTCCAGCAGGACCTGTACATTCCCGATGCTCTCCTTTGTGCCAACGAATGTGAATGGAACCATTCCCTGTGTCAACAAGTTCAAAATAAAATACAGTGATTGTTATTATAGGTGTACAACAGTATACATGGTACACAACATCTGCAGCAACAAATAAATCATGGAGATGGATGACAAAAAAAACTTTGCATTCTGGTTGCCCTACTTTTATGCCCTAGTGATGAAGGAAGTCATAGCTGTGCATTATACTGTTTTATCATGCAGGATAAAATATCAACCCTAGGACAGGCATATATGAATGTATATTTTTGAGCTCATTCAGATAGGAAAAAATAGATACTGTACAGAGCAAAAGGCATTTAGCTTGGCTGAACCTGAAGCAGGAAAGTAAGGGCTTACTTCTTGTCGAGGAAGTTTGTTGTCATTGTCGCCTTCGATCCGTACACGGACAACCCCAGACTTATCTACTATCTCCTGGATCACCTTTCCATTTTTGCCAATCACCTTTCCTGTAAGAATCATAAAGCACCACTGGTAATTCCTCAACATTTCAGCTTCACAGTCTTTGAAAGCCAAAAAAAAAAAAAAAAAAAAAAAAAAAAAGCACCTACCAACCAAGTTTCTTGGAATCTGCACAGAGTCCTCAATGAACTCCAAGTAACTGCGGGCCTTCTGTACTGCTTCAGCACTCTGCGTTAGGATAGAAAGGATAAAACATAATGTGGAAGGCTACATTTTCCTAGTGGAAGGGCACAGTTTGTCCTTCACTCCACCTATAATAGCAATTTCTTGCTTTTCCTAGGTTATGATAATGATGAAATCTCGCTAGCTAGCCTGGTGAGTAACCAGGTTTTAACATACAAAATCAGAACCTTAAAAATTTTTAAAGATTAAGGGTTATGGACCTCAACTACAATACATTTTTCATCATGGCGCCCAGCAAATTTAGGGCAACATAAAATGAAAAAAAGAAAAAAAAAAAAAAAGATTTTCAGAAATTTTATATTGTTTTAAATCATTAAGAACCAACACACAGAAAAACAAGAAAATCCAAAATGCTGTGGTGGAAATGCCTGGTGTTGGCATGGAATGGCCCAAAATGAAGTTCACATGTGGTTTAGATTACAAATGATGACATAGCCAGGGGGCAGGGACACTATCCACTTTTTATAGCCACTTCATCTTTTATCTAGCACCACCCCATGGCCAGGCCTTTTCCAAAATTTTCAGTTCCATTTTGCTTTAATCTGTCCTCTTGAAACAGATGAGGCACCTAGACTCACCTCTCCATAAATCCGAAATGTTCCCCGGTCTTCATCCAGCTCAATGGCCGTGACTCCTGGCACCTTCCTGGCCTGTTGAATGTTGCTGCCATGACTGCCGATGGCCAGCCCCATCAGGTCCTGCCGTACATAGAATTCCTCTTGGAAGGCAGAGGCCAGCTGCTTTGTGCTCTGGAGGTGTTGAATGATCCAGTTTCACACTGCTTGCTCATAAGGTGATAAATTAGGGCACTGCTGTAATTTCAGGAGATGCCCTGCCTAAGCCATGGAAATTAACACTTGTGAAATTATGCCATATAAATTTACTTCTTGCTTAAATGGTAAAGGCCAAAAATAGATCTTGGAGAGATTTACAAGAAACCCCTCGTAATTTCTGTCACACTACCATTAACAGAAAAACAAGAGAGCTGGTAAAACTGAGAAGAGAAATCCCACAGCAACTCCTATATCAAGCCCTGAAGGAAAAATGAGACACCTGGTTCTTACCTCCAAGTGCTTAGTGGCCTCCTCGTTCCTGGACATAAGCATCAGCTTTGTGCGGATGCTACGCAGATGCATGTCACTCAGTATGGCAACTCGCTTGACTGTGGCTTCGTTTGTGGACTGCATATCAACACAAAAAAATTAAACACAAATTAATTTGTGTAATGTTACATAAACTAGAATGAATACAAGAAGGAAATACACTGTGAGCTCCTAAATGATGGCCTGCCTTGCCTCTTTTACACTTAGCATTTTAACTTCACCAGTTAGTTCCTTAAAATGACTCTATTTGTACATTCCAATGCCTTTAACTGTGTCATTGGCTCTATGACCATCTTTTGTAAAGCACTCGAAACACTGCTAGGAAAATGTGGTATGAACACAGCTGTTGATCCAATAAAATAAATACTGATTAATTTCTGTGGCAAAGAGGAGACAATGACTCACCAGTACAAGAAGCTTGCATGTTTCAGGACTGTAGGTGATACGAGCAGCTCCAACCGCCTTTTTGAAATCTTTATGTGCCTGTTCCTGTTCACATCTAAAAACCAGCCACAAGTTTAGTTTTACCACTAAACACAAAAAAATAAAATGTAGAACAAATTTAATTATGTGAATTTCAGCTGTGTGCTTGTTTAACATCATCATTAGGTTTACGTACGCTGCCTTTAGATCATCAGGCACAACGACCATGCACTTGAAAAAGGTGTTTTTGGTCACAGCCTTGTTGGTGTTCACTGGCCGGAGACGCTCGAAGGTGACAATTTCGTTGTATGTGGCATCGCAGGCAGCATACTCGATCACATAAAACTGCAAGGGTATAAGCTTCATTAACTTCACATGAACTACAACAGTGCTGATTACTGCCTTCAAAGCCCTACTATAACATGACACTGTTGCTTTATTTTTTACTCCTTCCCCCTTTCTTCCCCCCACCTGAACTGCACTGTGCCCTCAGCCCCACTCAGCAGCCTTCTACCAAAGACTCAGGGGAAAACTGGCACACACACACACACACACACACACACACACACACACACACACACACACACACACACACACACACACACACACACACACACACACACACACACACACACACACACACAACATCTTTCAACTCACATGACAACAAGCATTGAGACATTTCAACCTGCAGATATAACACCAATACCATGTAGCCTGTGCCACTGGAGGAGTCTACTGACATGGCATCCAGTCTACCACATCTTAACCTGATTAACTCAGATTTTTCCTCACTGAGTCTGAGCCAATCATTGCCCTGCCAATGTGGAACAGTTGGTAATGGTGTGGCTCTGACTCAAATACTCAGCCATGGAACACACAGCTGCAAATAACATTGTTTGAAAGGAAGTTTCATGTGAGACTAAAATAGTGGAGAACAGCGGACGCTTACGTACATCTCCCTTCATCATCCGCACCTTGGCCAGCCACCAGCCGCATGGCTCCTGTTCATTTGCTCTGGAGTAAATCTGTGAGGAAAAACAAGGATCAACTGACAGCCAAAATCATATCTTTATTTGCCAGGCAATATTGTCTCGACTCCAGACACTCAATCTCTGATAGCGGATCTGGACACCTTTTTAAAACTGTCTGTCTAGACTTCCTGTGATCTAACTGGTGTAGCACATTTTTGAGGGTGGATTTGGTAAGCTGATGCACTTATTGCTTCACAACAAAAACCTTGCAAGGTACATACCTCAACTTCTTCCCCCTCCGCAATGTCCTTTTTAGCATCAGAAGGTGGAGGCAATCGCACATTACTGAAGGGAACTTGTCGCTCAGGCTGCCAACTTCAAAAAAGAAAACACAAATGCATTTTTGCTCTACTGGGTTTCCTTGTTCAATATGGTAGTGTCCTCTGATAAAAACTGCCCCTACATTTAACTTACTTATGGTGATTAAGTACCACTGCCATTCTAACCCTCTTAAGTCAAATTCAATGCGGTTACCAAAACAAATGTGTTTCATATTAAATCAGATTAAAAAGAAAAATCATACACCATGAGACATATGAATTCTGGTGCCGTAGCCTGACATCTCACAGTTTTCTAAATTCAGTGATTATAAAATACATGTCTCTCTGATTCTATCTCTGAGCAACAATCTCAAATGTAGAACTCGCCAAATAGCTTAAATCTGTTCATACCTACAAGGGTTGGGGAAGAAATAAAGACGTAGCTTCAATGACACATCAAAATTAGTTTCAACAAACTATGTTTGAGTGTCTATTTGTCCATTAAGGTGTTACACTTACTTATTTTCAAAGACAATGGTGAGTGAATCATCATGGACATCTTTGACAAACCCCTGTAAGACAACATTGATATCTCCATTAAGAAATTAACAAAATTATTAGATTATTTGTTTTACTCTACTGACAGACTTGTCATTTTCACAATTTTTATTTAAAATATGAATTTTAAGCATATTTTAAAATATGAGAACATCTACCAAAATGATTCATTTTATGTAGTTAGTAATCATCTTTTTAAAATAAACTGCCATGTGATAAGGCTGAGGTGCAAATTTAGCACAAGTATAAAGTGGATAAATAATTTATGCTGGGCATATCAGCATTTACATACCAATTTGCCTACCAAGCGAGATATAAACAATGTAACTTTCATTAAAAAAACCACAATGAATGCAGTTAATTTAAGTACAATGTCAACTACTACAAGGCCAGATTAACCCAAAGATATGTAGTCAAGCAAAAAGCCTTTACATCAGCTACTTAGAGCACACAATTTTCCAGTACACTTCTAAAACAGGGTACAAATGTTGTCTCAAAGCCATGTCTTTAATGCTTCATTGCCAATGGTTTCCAGTTGTGCAAACAACACTAGCGTTCATTTCACTTGTCTGACTCATTCCATTAGGTCATTTCCCTGTCTAAAATGCAGTCTGATATATTTTACCACATCAAATATAAATGTAGCTGATTTCTCATTTATACAACAACCTTCCTTATAGACCAGATATTCTGGAAGACCATACAAAGTTTCATAATTATATTTCATGTTACATAAGAAGAAAAGACATTTGAATGTTAAAAAATACTGGTGTCCCTTTGGTAAGACCGGTTATCTCCCAGCCAGTAGGTTAAATATAACCCTGGCGTCCAAACTATCTGCTGAAGCTGAGGACAGCAGGAGATTGACAGCAAGCAGCTGACAAACTCAGGCATGGAGCCTGATATGCATTCTGAGAATAACTTCAGGATGATACTATAATAGCATAATAGCTTCAACTGATAGAATTTCCGATCACTTTACTCTTATCTACCATGACACATCATAAGGTAAATAATTTACTGTGGTCCATAAAACATGTGATTTTCACTGTTTTATGGTGCACCTAATAGTTGTACGACCTCAGCAACCAATAGCTACACAAAAGAGAAGTTGGGAAACAACTTGATAGCCAAATAAAGTGTGACATCGCACTACTGTGTAGTAAAGTATCGAAATTGTGTGCTCTACATCCAAAACTGCATCTATCGTTTAACATATACCATGACCATCCAATATCCAACCACCCAAAACAGGCAAAAAGCCATAAAACTTATTGAAATGTCAGAACTGAGTCTAAAATTAAAATGCCACAAACTAACTGTACAGTCTTATTTCTTAAAATCTGACCTACATGATCACCATAACAGCAAACATTCACGAACCAGTCTCTTTAAAACCCCTGAATAATTAACAGTATCGATACATAGAAAGCTGTAACTGCTGATCAGCAGTTACATCTTTATGGCTTTACAGTCTACTCACAAATTAATTCATGCTAGTTAATGAGATTTGAGTTATCTATGTTAGGAAACCGAAACTGAACCAACATTCATACTTCTCGCATATAACGTCCAGGAAACTAATTTCATATAAACTACTAGTCTGTATAATTATAAAGGTACCTAGCTGAGTCGGCACTGATTATTTTTAACTTACTGGTAATCACATCATCGAAACGTTACCTACTTTCCACAGAAAACCATGACTGATTAGCTAGCACCACTTGCTAAGTTACCTAGGTAGCTAACTTTTCACGGAACTTTAAACATATTTCGGCGGTGTTTCCACAAAAAATGTTGGTGATAATACCTACCTAAAACAATGCACCACAGAGCTAAAACAGGACACGACATGTAAAACAACGTCTGTGTAATAAATTGTTTTGTTAACTAGCAACAGCTAGCAATACAGGGCATAAACTACAGTACAGACGCGATATCCTATCCTACTACTAGCATGCTACCTAGGCCAGCAACATGACAACAAAGAGGTTAGTCGGCTGTGTTCTCACAAAATAAGACAATTTAAGGACTGTAATGTTTACCTACTTAGAGAAACGAGATGTAATTAGTTGATCAGGGTACCATGACTCAATAAACACCCCAGGTACTGAACTGGACGTCAAGCTAGCGAAGTACGTAGCTAAGAAGTACAGGGATGCAAGCTAGCTAGACAACAGACGATCAGACATTTTTGAGCACAAACGTCAAATCCATTTTCTTGACCATGGATTGTTTTCCCAGCACAGGAATAAGTATAGTTGGAATCGATTTCTACAAATGTTTGGGTGTTAATACTCTAACTATAACAATTTCGAAAAGTGTTAGTTGGGTTACCTATGAATATTTACCTTGTAATATGCTCCGTTTGAGCCACGGACTTCTACTGTCAGTTCCTCCATATTGGACACGCTATGTATGCCGGGAAAGGATTCTAGAAATGTTCGGAGTATGCAAAGCACTGAATATGCCTGCTCATTGATTTAAACCGTCCCCTGTTTCATTAAAACATACCAACAATGAACATGCACAATATGAATAGTATTAGGTCATATGATAAAAATGCATTGGCTGTGTCCGATCACAGACTTCAAACATCTTCCTTTCCAACAACACTTCTCAACCAGGTATAAGCACAATATGCGTGTGCAATATGCGGTTTAATAAGGTGTATTGTGTTCTAGCTAAATTGATAAACTGTATTCTGTTCTTTCAGACAAAAGCTATAAAAATAATAACCTTTTTTATTTTGTATGTATTGTTGATTACATTGTCCTGTTTGTATGAATATTTGAGATTTTAAAGTATACCTTATTAATTTCTTGTATATATTTTATGTGTATGCTCACATTCAAATGGCTCAGTTAATGAAGATTCACTTTCAGGACAGTGGGATCAGATGGGTCATGGACTGCAGTCTTATGGTTGCCGTTTCAAGTTTCAAAAAACAAGCATAGCACTTGTACTTGTTTTTGCCATTGAAAATAAGGAGGGAAGAGGGACTTATATTTTTATGGTTTTTATTGTTTTATTAATTTACCTTGCAGGGGTGGAAATAACTTCAAAAAGAACCAAGGACACAACTTTCCAGATTAGAATGGTAGTGTAGTATAATGGTTAGGGGGCAAGACTGGTACCTCAGAAGTTGCAGGTTCAATTACTTACTAAGACACTGTCAATGTATTTTTAAGCAATATTTTTTAACCTTAATTGTTCTAGTAAATGGATTAAGTTTAAGTTGTGCTGCAAAAGACAGTCTGCTAAATGCCAAGATATAAAATTTAGCTTGGACCATTTGTAGCTGATTGTAGCTAATAAGTGTTTCATGAAATATATATATATATATATATAGAAGATGGTATTTTGAACTGTATGTTGAATTAAAGTCTTTCACCATCACCATGGAGTATCCAAGTATTGACATGGTTGTTTTCATTCCTTCCTTTACGCTTTTCCAATCCCATAAGCAAAATTTTTCACCAAGTATTGACTATAGCACTGTATCAGTTTTTCAGTTATCCTGATTCCATACCAACAAGGAAATAGCATTTACCCCACCTACTGGTTACAGGGGTAACACTGCATTATGCAAATAACTATTTTAAAATTGTCACTGTCAAAACTGATATATTACCAAGCAGTAGACAGTATTGAACAAAATTGGCCTCTTTTCTCAACAGTTTTTTGACATACACAAGAACAGTAATTTTCCAAGAACGTATGGCTTTTCGCCAAAAATTGTAATATACAACAGGATTGATTGAGCTGAACATTTTTCCTCGCACAGTTTCAGCGAAACTGACATACTACTGCCATCTGGAGGTCAAACTGCACAGGACAGGGTAGGTATTTGGACTTTTGGCTCTGACAGTTAGGATCATTTTACTCTCACTTTTGGGTTCACTTTTCACTTTTCAGGTTTTCAGTGTAATTAACAGGACATAATTGACACATTTTGAAAATGAATCCCAATAATCTTATTCTGATAAGAAAATTTTGTTGACATAACTTTATAACAGTTAACTACTTTATATTATCAATTCCTCAAGCCTGGAACTACAGTTTTAAAGTATCAGACAATCATGCTGCATGCATTAGTAAAATAAATGTAATGATGAAAATGGGTTTAAAATAAAAATATAAGTGTTTCATTACCTGACTGTTTTTTTCTCCATAATTTTAAATGTAGAATTACTAAGAGGGAGTGAAATTTGACACAAAAGGCAAATTGGGTCCAAAGAAAATGAGTATTTTAAAGGGAAAAGAGAGAAATTAACAATGAGCTCTTTAGTGACATCTAGTGGTTTAATTATTGTACATCCAGTTTTATTACTGAATAAATTCACAACTAAATAAATTCAGTTATCAAAAAACAAAAAAGCACGGCAAATCCAATGAGGCAATATATTCTTTGGACCCTGGTATACTACTACTATTACTACTTCTACAACTACAACAACTTCTACTACCACTAATAATAATAATAATCTTTAAAAATTATGGGTTAAAAACTGAGTACATGCTAGTCTAATCCATTCATGTGAAGTCATACATGTTTCATTCAGATACAAAAGTAGGCATTTGTTCAATTATGATACACAATCAGAATAAAAGAGGGTGCAGATAAAATACATTCTCAAAATATGTAGCTGTTTTGGAAGGAGATAGAGGATGAGGGTTGCATGTACAAAATTTTGGGTTCAACTATTCACGTAAATGGGTTCACGCATTCACTTCTCCACTGATCTGATCTGCATCCATTCATGTTTTGATAATGTATGTATTAGTAATGGATGTTGAAAAAAGTAAAATGTGTTTTTTTCCATGATCGAGTGCAGAATCTCTTTTGACATAGATACTTTTACAGTATAACTCAGAAATGGTGGGTGTTGTCCTTGGAAACTACAAAACTCCAAGCATTGCATTTAAAAGCTCATAAAAGGGGAAATAGTGATTTTTTAAATGGAGTGTCATGAACCCATAATGGGTGGAGCTGCCACAATCAATAAACAATCAACAATCAACCAATTGCCACTATTAATCAACCAAAAGCTGTTGCTTTCCACAGCAAAACACTTTGATTGGCTTGATTCAGTGAGTGGTCATGAAACTTCATTTACCGACAGCTACTAGTACTCTGGTCATGATAACATTTTAGCACCTTCACGTTCTTATGAGGGAAAATGAACAGCATCACATATCATTGTCAATACAGTCAGCCTAAAACTGAGCATTGCATTATATTTTTCAGCTTTGAATGAACAAAAAAATGTCACCAGTGGGGTTCCTGAGCCTAAAATTTTACTGTCAACGTAAACAATTGTTGGGCGTAAGGAAAATATTTTAAATTGATGAAAATGTCTTGATGAAAATGAACTTAATTTGTTGGTCCAGAGGAGCCATGCATGGACCTGTCTGTGTGATATAGTCAGTACAAAGTACCCTGGGCTGTACACCATATGAGCAGTGCAAAAAAGAAAAAAAAAACTGTACAAATGGGTTACAAAATGTGTCAAGTAGTGACCATCACTCTGGTTAAGAGTGTCTGCCACACAAAGTAGTCATGTAATGTAGTGACATTTAATGCCTAACATACTTTCCCTAGCATGAAAAAAACACAGAGAACATGGTTGAGTTTTCAAGGATGTGTGCATGAGCGAGTGTGTGTGCGTGCAAAAACATTATATCAAACCAATAAGACATGCACGCCTGTGAAAATGTTGTACTGGTTGGAGGAGACATTACCATACAGGCATTTGTGGCCCGGCTGATAGTCCGTCCTCACTTTCAGATTTAAACCAGTTTACGGATTCCATTATGCTAAGCCTGAACACCACAGCTAGTGATGAATGATTATGGAATACAGTAATCTTCCATGCCTCCATCACTGCAGTATGACAGCGACATTTCATTCATTTCACCCAATTTTTTTCCTTATTTAAGAAAGAAAATTACTGGCCCAGTAATCAGATATATTTCAGAGCTCTCTCCAGAGTTAAGCCACTTCCATTAGAATTTCATCTTTTCTAACATTTAGTGAAATGCACACACAGTCACTCTCAGACATGTGTGAATTTCCTATGTCCTCCACAGTTTTCACATGAGTTTTACCTTCAGCCCTTGTCACATAACTGTTCTATTTTTGATTTTTTTCATAATGGAGGAAGAGGTTTTAACATGTATGTCCTGTAACTGGCTTACTCAGTAATATGCTTGGCCCTATTGTATGTCAAACAACATATGCTGCCCTTTTACAGACTATGGGAAAGGTATTCTTTAAGTATAAAGCCTCAACAAGAGAGTAATGGAATAGGACCCAACATGTAAACATTCATAAGAATTTCAAAATACTTGTAGTGTAAGCAATGTTACTGCTAATCACATTTTTGTGTACTTGTATCATACAGAGAGCAAAATTCTGTTTAGGGCAAGCTTTGCATGCTGCCAAGTGGATCCAGTACAATAGCAATGCCAACACCATTTACAGGAAAACAAACCTTAAGTCAAATGTGCTGTTTTTCAGCGTGATTCTCATATTATATTAGAGAGGTCAACATGATGGTGTGCATGCATGGCTAATTCCAGCTAACGTCTCATGTGTTTTTTTTTTTTTTATAAAAAAGGCTTTTCTCTCTCAAAAATGATATAAGTGAGGTGTCCACAAAAAAGGAACAGTGAATGTTGTTAATATACATATTTACCTGTTATACTGTGTTAATTAGGCCATGCTGGTACTGGCTATGTCCTGAAGTCCCACAGGTTGGCACATACTTAGCCATAGCTTTACCCAGGAAGGGAGGAATTTCAGTCAGCAGGATGTCCTTCTCATTCAGCGTGGTGTCTTGTCAGTCTGCTCAAAATTACTGTGACTTCAGAGAATTTTTTAATCTATGAATGTACAGATTTGCATTGTTCATTGTATTGTACTTTGAATGCACAAAAAGCATTTTATGAAAACTGTCCTTTCTAATCAGGAATGGTTGCTGATGAGATGCAAGAAAAGTGTGGTCCATCTAGTCTGAACTGTACAGTATGAAAATAAATGCTTGAGCATTTTTTAGGTGTGGTGAGCACAAGTGACATTGCAAATCTTTGAAATCAGCTACGATACATAGTCCTCTGAGGTGTTTAGAGACCGTTTCTAACAGAAATAAGACTGGAAATAACCAGTGAACCATTGTCACCATTTCCTATACCTCAGAATGAAGAGTAACTTCTTTCATGAGCTCCAGAGTGCTTGAATGGATATGAAACATTAAATGAGGGTATATGCTCACTGTTCATACATGGTCTCCTTTTATGACAGTGTGTTTTAAAGAGATCTTTAAAAGACATCTTTAGATCATTATTTTTGAAAAGAGGATGTGACATGATTATAATGAGTCATTTAAAACTCTCTAAATATTACAGCAATAAAATAACAACGCTACATAATAATAATGATATTGTAAAACTGGGGTTCTAAACTTCATTCCCCATATGCTGGTTTTTGTTCCAGGACTTCAAATCAGCTCTAGAAAAGCAATCATTAAATCAATTACAAAGGTGAGTTCTTTCAAACAGACTTTTTTGCCATAGTACAGCGAAGAAAAAAATGCCTAATGTGTGATCCAACTGATTGTTCTTCAATAAATATGGAATATTCATGTTTGGTAAAAATGAATATTTCTTCCTGATGACCTGTGGCATTTAGTGTGTCTTCCACATTATACATTAACAAATTGACATTAATGAAACTAAGAATAATTTCCAATTTAATCTAATTTGGGAAAAAAAAATGATATTTGTGCTGAATTGATTCATTGGTACCTCAGGGCGAGTGTGGGAACCCCTGGGAACCTCTGCTGTAAATTATTGCCTGTTAGTCAGGGTATTACCTAATTATTGATTTAAAGTGAAGACTCTTTCTGTCAACATTTTTAAAGAAAGAGATCACAAATCACAGCATATCTCAAACAATGTAATTAGACTATGATTAAATCATAAGGCTGTTTCACTTGTTGAGAATAAAACTGGCTTGAGCTTCAAATTTCTCAGCTTGCCAGGGTAGATAACAGATGTTCTCTCTTCACCAGTGAGATAAGAGTCATTACAATGATCCAAGAATGGAAATAGAAAACTTTGAATTCAAAAAGTCAAATTAATCAGCAGCTGCACCGCACCATATAAAGAATACCTCCACTGTTGTGCTGGAAAAGAGAATCGTTCAGCTATTTCATATTCCAATATTCAATTTATTATTGATCTACAATACCTTGCTAAAGTCTGATACAGCAACCAAGCATGCTGGGGACTCTACAGAATAAGCACAGATGGTCTGGACATTAGATTCATTTACACATCTCAAAAGTTCCTCAAATGGTCGGAAGTCTTAAAATAATCATTATTATATGTAATTTGTTGCAGAAGAACATTTGCATTTGTCTTTCACGCTGAAGAAGCTTTCTCTCTCAGTGTCTTCGTAAAGCAAACAGAGAAATAGCTCCAAATCTATTAGTATTTGTTCTCCATGCATGTCCAATTTTCCCTCAATCTGTGGCCCATTTATAGGTATAATTGAAAATTAGTAGTACAGCTTTTTTGGGAGGGTAATTTATCAGGGTGCATTGTTCATTCCTGACACTTCAGCCCCAGTTCTAACAGGCGATGGTTACTGGGGGTTGAGCCACAGTAAGCAATTCTGCTGTAGCGATGCATTTTCACTGCTTTGTTGCTAATTGTAGCCTCCTTTCTATTGAATTGTGAGCCGAGTAAAAGAGCTTGTTTGCTGGGCGCAGTGGATCTGCCAGGGCCGCTCTGGCTATTATCAAAGATACTCTTGATCTTTTCAAAAGCAGGAAATAGATTTTTTTTTCTCGACAGAAAAAGTAATTTGCAATGCGTCCATTAGTTCTTCATTAAAGCAAGATTAAATTGCACTGCAAATCACATCTGCGTTTGGATGATTAAAGGGTGGCATTTTAGAGGCCAAAACTAATTACTAGTCAAAATGAATGAGAGTGAAAAAACAGGCATGTTTTTACATTCGATAGTGTGGCTTGTAATTAGATTCAAGCTAATTCCACTATTTCTTCTCTTTTAATGAGATGAGACTGTCCTCATCTCTTTGTGGGCTGCAGTAACAGCTCCAAATGTATAATTTTGATAATACTGAGAGTTTATTTTAATGAAATTTTTGAGTTACCTGCCACAAGTGACTATTCTGTCTAGTGCAGAATTATTATTCAAAGGACAGGAGAGTGGTTTATGATGAATAAGGAAGCTGAAAAATGGTTCATGCTGTAAAACGTGACTGAGGGCCCAGTGCCTCTCTGGGGCTGAACTGTTCAGATCATTTGGACACAAAATCCCCATTCCATAAAACATTTATCATTCTCTTGAAAAAAAATGCTGTTTTTGTTAGAAATTGAAGAATCAGATGGACTTGAGCAAACAGCATTAGGATCCACAGTAGATAATAATGTTGTGGAAACAGCAGGCTTTTAATCTGGCATATACAGACTGCTGTGGGTTGAACAGAATACTATTTATTTTAAAGATGCATACATATGTAAAAGTTACACTATCAGTTTAATCTATTTTCATTTAATTCCTTTATTCTTCTAATCTTTAATGATGTATCATGCTGGGCCCTCAGGAAGCACAAGAACATACATTTGTTATAATTCACTTGAGTTTTGAAAGGGAAGAGTGATTCTACATTTTCTAACAATACAATAAAATTAAAGACATGGAGTATTATTATTTTCTAGCACATCATCTGTGCCAATGAAGGCGATGGAACTATTGACTTTTTGGACTGAAAAATAAATGGAATGTTAAAGAATCTTCAGATCAAAGTTGGTGGTTTCTCTTTGGTCACTTGTAATATAAATTTAAATTTAGGATATATGCAATAACCAAGAAAAAATGAGCAGCCAATTATTTTAGGTTTAACTGTAACCAATTTCATAAACCTTTTAATGCACAATACTCAACTGATTACACCAATGTGTAAAATTGTTGATTCCCCAGAATTTGATATGCAATGCATTTTCAACAACTGCCAGACCTCCTCTCCTTGCAAAAAATATATGCAGTAGTACTAATTTTTAAGCACAGGAGTCATTTTATTTCTGCTGAACCTAGATTTTGTGCTGCAGTCCGTAGTCGTTCCAGAAATTCAAACCTCATAACATTTCAGCTGAAGCTTATACTAAGCTTGTTAGTATTTCTGATGCTGAGGGTGATATGACCACAGCATTACCATAAATCAGCAGAATTAACTATGATCTTCAGCAGCACGGCTAAAACTAGGTGACAGAAGTTTGCAATATGCTGCACTGAATATTATGATAACACTCTATAATAAATGTTTATAATCTACTTAGGGCCTGGGTTCAAATATATTCTATATTAATATTTCCCTCCATTAAAGAAAATGTTACACAGTCATGACCGAGCAAAACTTGCACATTTAACAAGTAGAATGAAAACATACTTTGAGAGTCTGTGATTTACACACACACAAACGTGCACACAATCATGTACTCACAGATGCACATAGGCACACATGCACAGATACATATGTGTACGCACACACACATGCACACACACACACACAGACACACACACACACACACACACACACACACACACACACACACACACACACACACACACACACGCACACACATTAAATGCTGCAGGCTATTCAAGCATAAATGCATTTTTCATTTGGTTAAATGCAAAGTAAATTGTATGGACATTTATTCTGTTCTAACTCATTCATGTAATTAATTTTACATTTTGTATATCAATCATATATGTGTTTCTAATGTTATATTTTGTCCACAGTATCTGTTCACACATGTATTTTCATTCAAATGAGGTATGAACATGATAGAGTGCAGGGCTTGCATGGTGTTAATCCAGTGTGTATCTAAAGGACACAGATCCTCTTGGCTGTGTGTGCTCAGTAATGCTCCAGACATTAGAGGACCTGACTGTACTGCCCCAAGCACCTTCCCATGCAAACATCAATGAACAATCACAGCGACCTTTACAATGCAAGCCCTTTTGTTCATGCTTTTAATGACAAGCACAAAACAGATTTAGAAATGGACTGTAAAAAACACCTTGTCATTTTTTTCCATAACTGCCCTCTTCAGAGGGTTTGTCTTGTCTGAGACTTGTGCTACATTGGGTTAAGTAAGCCAGAGAGCATTTTCCAGCACATGCTTTAATATTCCTTTTGTTGTGCAGAATTTTGAAAGGTCCAGTCAGGTTCTTTGTGTTAGATGTGCAAAATATGTTATTCAAATTAAACCTCAATAAAATGATAAGCACCTTACCTGAGCAGGAGATCTTCTGCGATAAACTACAACACGTCTGTCATGACTCATTGATGGGGGAGGCATTTGGATGAAAAACAGTTCTTACTGTTCCCAGGATTAAATTACACAGACTTCAAAAAGATGTTCTTACTGGAATACATGTGAATGGGGTTCATGTCAATGTCCACTAGCACAATAGTGGATTATAGAATATTATATGAATTCTTCCAAAATAAACAATTACAAAAAAAAAAACTGTGTACAGTATATTCATGCACTAAATGATTTTTTATATATTAATATTATATTATTCACTTATGGCTATAACATTAGTGGTTTACAGATATACAAAATGAAAGATTAGCAGATGGGATGTGTATAAATGCATAAAAAAACATGTGTACATGGCAGCACAATTGATAGACAAGGTGCCTTATGACATGCTACATGACATTAATGCAAGTCACACACTTTCTCAGTGTCTAATACTGGACCACTGGAGACTGGAGCAGTTAGGAACCGTTGAATGAATAATCTATGATGAAAATATTATATATAGTAACAGAGTAAACTCTCTGCTCAATGCAACTGCACGCTGTGAATTGTGTTTTACCATTGACAAAACAGTGAAATATGAAGTTTTTGTGCATTCTGCAATGAAGTATATAATTTAATCGCACATAAAAACAGTATGTATAATGTGTGGCCTGCAGAGCAGGGCAAGGGCTGCACAGGTGACCCTCAGGGCCCTCTCCTGCCATCTCTCAGGGCCCTCTCCTGCCCTCCCTCAAGGCCCTCTCCTGCCCTCCCTCAGGGCCCTCTCCTGCCCTTTCTCAGGGGTCTCTCCTGCCCTCTCTCAGGGCCCTCTCCTGCCCTCTCTCAGGGGTCTCTCCTGCCCTCTCTCAGGGGTCTCTCCTGCCCTCTTTCAGGGCCCTCTCCTGCCCTCCCTCAGGGCCCTCTCCTGCCCTCTCTCAGGGGCCCTCTCCTGCTGTCTCTCAGGGGCCCTCTCCTGCCCTCTCTCAGGGGCCCACTCCTGCCCTCCCTCAGGGCCCTCTCCTGCCCTCTCTCAGGAGTCTCTCCTGCCCTCCCTCAGGGCCCTCTCCTGCTCTCTCTCAGGGCCTTCTCCTGCCCTCTCTCAGGGCCCTCTCCTGCCCTCTCTCAGGGCCCTCTCCTGCCCTCTCTCAGGGGTCTCTCCTGCCCTCTCTCAGGGGCCCTCTCCTGCCCTCTCTCAGGGCCCTCTCCTGCCCTCTCTCAGGGCCCTCTCCTGCCCTCTCTCAGGGGTCTCTCCTGCCCTCTCTCAGGGGTCTCTGGAGTTCCACACATCACAAAGATGGATTTCTCCTTTAATTCCTCCCATGTAAAAACATATTTTTCTTTACTATCATGCATGATAATGTCAGTCCTGATATGAAAATCATATGATTCACAACATCTGAAATAATGACCTCAGCTGAATAAAGAAAAAACAGCAATTATTGTAAATAATTTACAATAATGGATAACATAATGGATTTAGGGTGAAAATGAATGAAAAACAGTGAAATCTTAGTAGATTGAGCAGGTGAAATATGGAAATACCCATGACAGCCCTTTATTTTGGACTCTATTTTAAGGATGAATAAGACAGCAGTGGTCTGAATAAATGTAAATACCCCAAATTGTTATTGGAAACATTGCTACCACACCAAAAGGATTCTTACCTGCCTGACAACATAGTTTTATAGTCTGGCCTGGTCTGACAAAACATCTTCAGACATGTCTAAGCTTTGACACTGGATAAATTAATTAAGTTCTGATAGTTCTTTAATAGGAGGCATGGAATCTCTAAGCAGTTATGGGGGTTGGGGGGGTGGAGTAGAATTCACTAATGATATTACAGACTACAGCGCATCTCATCAAATCTGTTTGAGAAATGTTAATGTCACTTATGTCTGTCTTTAATGCAAACCAAATGAGTCTCTCCTGGTTATAAGAAGATTCCCAGAATTAGTTTCCGTTTGCAGAAAATTGCAAAAGGCCGGCACTTTTATCTAAGAATTTCACTCGTGCATAAGCAAAAAACTCATATATTATTTGGTTACATTCCATCAGTACCAGAAATAACATTGTGCAAATTCTATGCATGCTAATGATAAATAGAAATTCACCTGCTTTCAGATAAAATGAGTTTAATTTTCCGTTGCCCACTGCCTGGTTGGCCTTTCATAAATTACTTATGCACAGCTATTATTAAAATGGGGGAAAGCAAATTAGAAAGTCTTCATATCTCTCCCCTGGATTTAGCCAAGGCAGGGCTGGAGCTGACAGAGTCAGCGTTTTTCAGAAATTCTGCTCAGTTGAAATTTTTTTCCACATCTCTGTATATTTCTATACCTCTGTTGTAAAGGCGGTGACCCTGTGTTTACTAAATTAACCCAAATCTTTTCTAGTTTACAAGCTTAATGGAATTTGCAGACTTTTTGATATATGTATATTCAAATGTATTTGTTGCTGGATTTGAATTTCCTTTTGCCTTACAGCATGTACCCTGCAGTTGCTCCCATTACAAAGATACAACATAAAACTCAGCACTGGAGAGATACTCATCTAAAAGGAGCTATTTGAATGCTTACTGCCACCCTGTACAAGAAACAAGAAGACAGAGGAAAAATCATCACAGCTAGCTGAAAATGAGGCCAAATCAGATTCATGAATGTTGTGGGACATCATGTAATATAAAAACATTAATATGAATTTGAATGTGCAAAGAAAATGTAATTCTGTGGGTAGTTCACCTGGCTGTCACAGGGTTGGGGGGTCAATTCATTGTCATTGTTGTCATTTCAATTCAATCAGTTCAAGACATTAATTTAAATTCAATTAATTTCAACTGAAGTAGTTCATTTAATTAATTAATTGAAAATGGCCAAAATGTTCTTAGGGGATTTCTGAAGCGGTGAGCTGGAGTGTCATATTTCTTCCACACTCTTTATAAGTAACTCAACTAAAACTGCTGTGAGAAGAGATTACACCACATTTTTTGCTCCATGTTTTTAACATTGGAAGTTCTGTCTGTCCTGTTGAAGCTGAAACAGTCAATTTGTAATCAGTTGATGCATCTTCTGAAAATTCATTTAGGGAAATGACTAAGCGAAAAACAGAACTGGAACATACCACAGGAAATTATTGTTACCTGCTTCTTAACCACTGGAGGAAAGAAATAGAGGGGACAGCGATAACACAGGAGCTGAGAATCCGCTGAGAATCAGTCTATAGAATCTGCGCTATGACATCATGATACCTGGGGCTGTTAACCATTGAGTTTTAGTGTTTCAAAGCCTTCCAAAAGGAACATGTGCTACAGGATTGACATGGGTCAGGCACCAGCTAACCAAAGCATTGTTAGCGTGAAGGCCACTTCACTCATCAATTTTCACAGAAAGCAATGTAAGGCTGACACAATAACATCAACAACTTAAGTCAACTTAATTCAAAGAGGAGATCATATACTGAATTGGCCCTTTTCTGTAATCTAACACATTTTAAAGTCTCTGAAAAAGACTGAATACCTTACTACATACACAGAGAATGTATGCTAGTTCTGGGACTTTCTTTTACCATCATTCTCATAAATATGAGAACATCCATTTCATTCAGTTACAGGTGCACAGTGGAAGGCTTTCCACTCTGTACTGTTTTCAGTGTAAAAACAAGATGAAATGTCACAGAAATAATTTGGTCAGAGGAAAGTTATCAGTATAGTTATTAGCATACTGAGTAATGAGACTTAGTATAGAAAGTTACATTACAGAACAATTCCCTGTGCAAATATCTGGGGGCATTCCAATGGTAGATCCTGGTAGAGTACCTGTGTACCAGTGGATCACTGATACTGTACATGTATCAGTGCAACAATGCACCAGTGTACCACTGTACTATTACACCTGTGTACCAGTGCAATGCCATGTAACATGGTTATAGTTTTCCCCTGAACCCTTGGACCATAGGAGTAAGCCTTACTACTGTGTTCTTATCAAGTGATATTTTGCTCAGTGATCCATCACACTGTGCACAAACTGCTGGTGCACAAACAAAGACATATGAGAGCTGGGGGACTGTGGGGAATGCTGGTCACTGATGGCAGCGTGGAGAGTTACAGAAGAAATCTGACGCCAGTGTAAAGAGTCTGTTCTAAAAATTGTGCCAATTGGACGTAGATTCTTTGCATAATTATGACCAAAGCACTCTATATCTTATATTAGTATTAAACACTGTTCAAATTCTTCTCTGTTATGACTGTATGCAAAAAATGTTTGATGATCAAAAATAAGAACTCTCATTTTACAGGATTCTGAAATGAACATATGGATTTCCAGAGACCTTTTTTGAACAGTTCCTGGAAGTAATGTATTCTTTTTAGTCTGGGTTTAGAAGGACTCTTCCACTAATTAACCAGGAAGCAAACTGTCAAATTTTACTTTCGCTCACTCTCTGCCCATCATATGGTCATGCTCCGAGAATCCAATATATTACTTTTATTTTAAGCTGAGAGATATGTCTTTTTTCAGTGTTAAATGTGAAATTCCTCATCTCTTTTAGCATGTTCAGCCGTTTGCTATTTCCGTTGAAGAATAGCTCCATAAGACTAAGGCCGTTTAGTGAAAAGGTTACCAGTTTTCCATCACAATGTGTGGGAAAGTGAATACATGATTTTTGCTCTGTAAAAATCTGCAATTTCATCAATCGCAGTCAAGCCTGCCGCTGCTGTCTGACCCACCTGCCGTCTTTAAGCTTTTCTGAAAGGACAGAGGTCTTTCAGTGCATCACGTTTGACTCATGTCTCCTTAAAAGTCTTCTTAAAGAGACCAAAACCCAAAGGTCCATTCTACGGCTGGGAGTTTAAGTCACTGCCACTCTATTGCTGGTGACAGAATTCTGCATTATTTAGCTGGCCAGTGGCTCAGCCTAGCTGGGGAAATCTAGGGGGTAAGATAGTTAAATTCATCACTCTCTAGTAACCTCTCCTGGCCAGCCAAACACCTGCAGGTTTGTGAACTGAACATATGCATCCTCTGACAGGTTGGCGTCACATCAGCAATGTGAAAAAAAGCAAACTGGCATCTTCCTCCTGGTTCTGTGGAAGAATGTGCCAATGTCCTGCTAGGTCTGTGAGAGAATGTGCTCACTTCCTCCCAGGTCTTTGAGAGAATGTGCTCACTTCCTCCCAGGTCTGTGACAGAATGTGTTCACTTCCTCCCAGGTCTGTGAGAGAATGTGCTCACTTCAGGTCTTCCTCCCCCAGGTCTTTGAGAGAATGTGCTCACTTCCTCCCAGGTCTTTGAGAGAATGTACTCACTTCCTCCCAGGTCTTTGAGAGAATGTGCTCACTTCCTCCCAGGTCTTTGAGAGAATGTGCTCACTTCCTCCCAGGTCTGTGACAGAATGTGTTCACTTCCTCCCAGGTCTGTGAGAGAATGTGCTCACTTCCTCCCAGGTCTTTGAGAGAATGTGCTCACTTCCTCCCAGGTCTGTGACAGAATGTGTTCACTTCCTCCCAGGTCTGTGAGAGAATGTGCTCACTTCCTCCCAGGTCTTTGAGAGAATGTGCTCACTTCCTCCCAGGTCTTTGAGAGAATGTGCTCACTTCCTCCCAGGTCTTTGAGAGAATGTGCTCACTTCCTCCAAAGTCTGTGAGATAATGTGCCAACCGCCTCTTGTAGTCTGTAGTATCGTCCATTTTAAAGGTAAGCTGCAACATAGTAGTAGTTTAACAAAACAAAATGGCCCTGTATATTAAATAACCTTAAATAAATATAACTTCTTGTAAAGGAAGGATAAGTATACTGAGCTCAAGTTTAACAGCATTCCAAAACTGTGAGAGATAATGATGCCACCCGAAACTGATGCCTCTGAAATATTAAATCTCATCAAAACATTTAGTTTTGTTGATGCAAAACAAAGCAGAAACAACCTCTCAGCTTCATATTCACAAAGCTCAATAGCCCAAAGGTTTGGTTTTAATGAAAGCTGTGCATTAACTCCAGGTCTGTCTGGTTTAGAGAAGGAAAGGCTTGGGTATTATCCTCAGAAATGAACCTGAGTTCACTGCAGCTACAGGAGAGCAGTGTCTGGTCATGCTTTTACCTGGAATTCTGCTCTTTTTGGCTGGCATAATGCCGCAGCTCACATTGACGTGCCTCAATTATGTACAAAACTGTGAGAGTTCATTCATTCAGGGACTCCAGTATTACTCTGTCAACAGGTCAGAATTACTGGAGCTTCATGAAGACTCATGTTTTTTCTGTATCTGTGTACATTTTCAGTTGACAAATAAAACAAATAATACAAATTTTAAGTGATTAAAATTATTCAGTACAAAAATATATAGATTTCGGAGCCAATGCAGAGAACAATACAGAGAAGGTTTCCAGGTAGGAAATCTGTTTGACATATTGTTGAATATAAATGCTAAAGTTAACACAAAATAAAAAATGTATGCTACTTATTTACATTATTTAAAATTAAAGATAATAGTCGTAATATGATTCACATCCACTAATAATATTATCATTAAGAAAACATAATGAGTAAAGGTATTGCTGCCACGTTTTTAGAAATGTATCATTAAGCTGCGATTGATACACTGTAAAAATGTGGGACTGAGCAAAAAGGTTTTCCTCTGCTTTTGTCAGGGCCAGACATCTTTAAGACATCCCAGCCCCATGATGAGACACTTAGTATAAACGGTGTCAGCTCTTTGTCTATGGCTTCCGATATTATGTAAATAAAACATCAATTTCTTAAATGCTCTTCTACTAACAAATATAATGAACCTCAGTCAGTGCAGTAAAGGAGGAGGAATGGCAACAAAAATATTGCACATCCCCAGGGCACAGTTTATGTTGTACTGCCCTCTACTGGATGATTCAGAGCTTGAATGACAGTTTGTTCTCAAATGGACCAGGAATGCATGTTTGCTATTCATTTAAAAAGAAGTCAGAAAGAGTAATGACGTTTCAACAAAAACATACAAAAAAAAAAAGATAATTACATTTGGTAGAAGTAGCATGAGATTCCTGCCTCACCCACTGTACTCCATTAAGAGCATAAGACACACACTTCACATTGTGTTTAATGATATAAGGTTTTGTGAGCATTCCTTCTCCTCTGGGAGTCTCTGAAAATAAATGTAAAAAGAAAATAAAAGGATTCTCCTTGGAGAAAGTACACAAGCAAATCTGTTCCAGTAAGGGAGTCATGACTAAACATGAATGACCTGAAAAACATCAAGAAGCAGTCTCAATGAAACTGATCACACATAAATGCAGGTATTTAAATCCAGTTATGGTTTTCATATATGCACAAACATCGAATGACATAAGTAGAATTTAGGATAGAATGTATTAGAGGCACATGAACATAAACAACATTAAAAGTAATGGAATATCCATGACAGAAATAGCTGCCCTTTTAAATTAGTAATAATCCCTTTAACAAGATATATCACAAACATGTATATTTTAGAGCGGGGCTACACACTGTCGGATAAACACATTTAATTTAAGCTGCTGATAAACCACTGAGCATGTAAGAGGCAAACACCACCCTTTCAGAGTTGAGTCAAGTGACGTGTCCACTTATTAAATTACAAATGTGATGCGAAGAAGCTTATCCCAAAGGTTTTGCTGTTAGTCGAGTGTAAATGCAGATGTACACATGCATGCATAGCAGGCAGTGAGTTGCAGTTTATAGTGAAGGAAGAAACACCCCTCAGCCACTACTATGTCACACAAACCCAATAAACACAAGACCATTTGAGCTCCAACAATAAATACATCAGTAGCAGTGCATGGGTGGAACAAATACATGGTACAGCTCATACCCTCTGCCACCTCTAGTGTGCTCTATTGTGACATCTTTTAAAGTTCAAGTTATGAAAGCTAAACAAGGAAAGAAAACCGATGTAACTGTATGTACCAGGTTTAAAAATGAGAATGCCATTGTTGACAGTAAGCCCAACACCTCAGATTGGGACAATATGGATATATGATTGTGGTATTGTCAAAAAACCCTCCTCATTTAAAAAAAACTCCAATAAGTTATTTTACTTGACCAATTACAGTATAATGTTTTGGTCTTTAATGATTATTTAATTTAATTTGATTTAATTAAATGGTGAACTTTGTTAACAGATATGGTGTCTTTTACTGGAACACAAATGCACCTTTAGCACAACATTGCAAAATGAGCAAAAATGTAGATAAAATAAAAATAACAGTGTCAACCACAGAGTTACAGTAGTAAATAATAAGCATCAACAATTCAAGTCAAACGCGCAGAGGCCTGCTGCTAAGATGGGTTATTACGGCTTTGACTGGGGTTACACAGGGCCATGGTGCGGGCTTCTTCTTTCCTTGTGTGTTTCAATGCGCATAAATCATTAAGGCAAGGTTTGTTTCTAAGATGTAATCCTGGCTCTCAGTAACAGTTAGGTTTGACTCCTTTATTGTGAATGCTCACTGATCTGTTGTGAGCAGAGGAACGGAATGCAGAAAAGCCTGTCGACTGATCCCAGTCGAATGAGGTGTCTGAGTTCACATGAGAGGCAGACCTGATTAAAAGATGTTTGACATTACCAAATTCCTGGAGAGGGAGGGGTCTGGTGATTCATTATACTGATTAACCTTCTGTGGCCAGGGATCAGTGTTTTGTCCTTCTGCTATTTGAACTGCTACAGTTTTACTTACACACTTCATATGCTGTGAAAAATCATCCTTTTCATGTGGTAGCTACACTGTAAACATATTTACACCAGAACACTTTAGCAGAAATTAAAGCAGAAATATGCTTACTCATGTTCCCTTGCATTAATTTCAATCACTTTAAAGGGCTAACGTTGGACTATTTACTGGATGAATTATTTATGCTTCATTAATAATCTAGCTAATCTATTTTTTGAAGATAATGCTCTAAAATATGGATAAAGAACCATGAATACATTTTGGACTCATTTGAACTCATTCAGGACACCTGTGAAACCAGTCATGTGCCATGAGATTTAGCAACTGTAGCTGAGAAGCTCTACATTTTTATCTACAATACTTCTGAAAATTAAACTGAGGTAGCTGGCCATTAATTTTTTTAACTAACATCTATTGTTACAACTTACAGCAAGTATCAGAAATTTCTGGCTTAGCACATAAATGGCAGAGCATGATAGAACATGACTTCTGACTTTGTATCAACACATTTTTTTATGTTCAATTCCATAACATAACTTCCAGTAAGAGATCCACATACGTACAACAGGTGGAATCTGCACCACACAACCAGTATAACTACATATTTCAATGCCGCATGTTTTGTATCTTACAACCTAACAAATTCCATTGTGTGGGGGAAGGGTCAGGGGTTATACCTGCAGCAGTAGGAAATGAAGGCTTCAAAACAGCCAGAATCTTATTAAACAGAAGGCCAACGGGGCCTTCAGTTGGCTCATATAGTAAGACTTTCGCTTGTGAGCATCAAAGCCTAGCCACACAATTACCAGCTATGGTCAGAGGTCTACATTTGGTAAGGCAACAATTGGCCAAACCTCAAGGGAAATGATTTAGGGGGGTTAACCCAGTTGACCTGCATTGGGCTCATCCATCTCTTGGAGCCACGACTGGCCAGGCCGGGCACATGTAGCAGCATGGATGGAATGTGTGCTTTCTGCACTTTCCTCTCATGACAAAGGAGTTGTGCAATTAGTGTTGAGGCCAGTGTGGGGAAAAGAAGCAAGACTGTCAAGTTGAAGGACACACATTGGCTGTCCTCTCATAGCTAGCAGAATGGTTGGTAACCCTAGATAACAGCTATCCTTTTAAGGGTCGGTTGCTCTCTCTCAATGAGCTTTGACTTACAGTCATTGTTCCTCTTTACCAATGCTCTTTTTCCTTGTTTGGCCAACAAAGTCAAGATTTCCACCATTATCCCGATTAACACTTTGCATAGGAAATGCCAGCACCCCAGCACCAACCATTTGCCTTCAAACTCTATGACTGTCCTGATTTGGATCTTTACTCAACAAACAATCCACATGTGGTGTAAGTGGAGATTCTCAACTTTTAACGAAGGGTATTTTTATATATTTTGATTTCACTATACAGTAATTGTAGCACTATATGTAATCTCCAGAATATACTCTTAATTTACTGGAATTTAACTTGTACAGTAGCCTGTATTATGCTTGTGTATTGTAGGATTAAAATAAAAATAAATCATATGTACAGTATTCTCAGTTGTGGGGAAAAACATTTTCTTGATTTGGCTCTGTACTCCACAATTTCAGAAATACAATCAAACAACTCATGTGTGGTTAAAGTGCAGATTATCAGATTTTAAAACAGGTATTTTACATATACATTTTTGTCTCACCAAATACTGTAGCTAGATCTCTGATTGATTTATTCTGACTTCTCAGCCTCATGATGGCCTGCTTAACCAGCATTGACACTTCTTTTGTTCTCATGTTCTCACAAAAGTCTCAAAATGCAAATATCACACCAAGAATCTGCTGTAGATCTTTTCTTGCTCTTTTGTGCATGAAGAAATGAAACACACCTGACTAAGAAGCATTTGATCAGTCAGTCATGAAATTTGTTTTGGTTCCCTAAAATTAAAAATGGTTACAGTTCCGACATTCAACAGTCCCTAAATCAATGCTGAAAGTTTTGGTAGTTAAACCTCAAAGCCATTGTTTTGTTTCAGTTTTATTTCAGTGTGCTGGAATGCAGAGCCAAAAGAAATATGTGTCACTGTCCAATTACTTGCAGACTGTACTGTACATCTGAGTCTGCAAAGAGAAAATCTTCCATTGCTCTAGATGATTCTGATGACTGCTACAATTAAACTACATGAATTGCAGCTATGAAATAGAAATCTGCTATTTTGGGACAATACAAATATTTCACATTTATTCAATCAGGCAAACACTGACAACCTGCCCTCTAAAAAACTATGTCTGATTTGTCATGTCCGTGGGTGGCAAATACAGCTACAAGAAGAGCTATGAAAGGATGGAAGGGAGACAGAGTCTAACCATCAGTGTTCCAAGTGTCATTGCCTGTTTCTGCCAAATTAGGTTCCTCTCCATGCAAATCTACCTTAAAATAAAGAAATGCAACAACTGAACAGCTTGAACAGCAACATTTGGTGCATTTTATTAGGCACTATGAATGCACACACAAATTTCATGTTCACATGTTCTTGATAAACAAGCCACTGTTCAATGCTAAATCAGTACCAACTGCTGAAAAAATAAGACATCACTTGGCACATTCCTGCATACTGTGGATCAATTTCTTGAACCTTGATTAAGTTATCAGTATAAAAACAAAGTCTGTAGGCCATTAATTTTTTTTAACATCTATTGCTACAACTTACAGCAAGTATCAGAAATGTGTCTGGCTTAGCACATAAATGTCAGAAGTTCTGAGCATGATAGAACATGACTTCTGACTTTGTATCAACACATTTTTTTATGTTCAATTCCAGATCCAGAGATATGTATCCATGTACACACACTAATTGCATAAGGGTTTAAGGCAGTGTATTAAACACATAAAAACAGTATAGGCCCAGGACTTTACAGGTCATACACTACAGCACATCAGGACTGCTTAACTAAACAACTGCAGCAGAGCCTGCATACTTCATTCCAGAACTCAGAATACTGTTTTACTACAATCTGAACACAGTTCACACCCCACCCTTAAGACAAAACAGTGTGGCAGTTCCACACACTTGCTGCTGAAAGTAAATATTACATATTCATTTATTTAACTTCATGCACTTCTCCTTTTCAAATTGTGCTATCTGGCTGAAAATGCTGAGAAGGTTTGATGGCAGATCTTTCTTCAAACTCCCCTGTGATGAATCCTGACCGTTACGATACTGTCTGTTAGACATTCCATGTTCATTTCTCTCTGAGGCTCTTGTGCCTGGGTTCTGATCGGTGCTTGAGAGGCGACTGTGCCGGCCGCTGGCAGATTCTCTGTAGAGGGAAGAGCCCTCTTTAGCAGGCCTGGTGGACTCTCTGCAGCCACTGCTTTGAGAAGAGCCCTCTTTGGTAGGCCGGTCCGACCTGCGAGCATGCTCCGAGCCAGCAGAGGAAGAGGAGGGCTTTCTGTCCCTCACTTTCTCAGAAGAACTCAGTCTCTCCTCTGCCCTCCAGCAGCCTCGTGCCTCCTCTCTGCACCTCCACTCACTGGGCCTGGAGTCCCGGCCAGGAGAAGACCCATCCCAGAACCGATCCTTCCCCCTGCTACTCAATCCCTCCTGGGGAGTGCCACTAAAAGCGTCATCTTCAGACCTACCTCGACTGTCATCCAGGACTTCAACCGAAGAGCAGGACAGTGATGGACGTGACCTTCGACCCTTGACCTCTGACCTTTCCTGTTCTCCCAGCAGTTTTACCACTTCCTGTTTGTGACTAAGGAAGGAAGCCGACGTGTTTGCTGGGGCAGGGTACCACTCTTCTTTACTTTCGACACTCATGTCTGTGCGAGATGAGATTCTGCGGTGGCGTTTCTTACGGCTGCGTGAGGGCCTCCTCCTTTTGCGCCTCCTCTTCTTTGACTTCCTGTGGCCAGAGGAAGAGGAGGAGGAGGAGGATTCTGAACTGCTACTGGATGTTGAAGATGAGGAGGAAGACCGCCTCCTTTTCTTTTTCCTTCTAAAAAAGGGGAAAATTCCATAGATTGAATACAGTTGTAATATAGACTCTACCTGGTTTAAACAAAAACAGAAAACAGTTAAAGGAAGCACATATCACATTTACATTTTTAAGCCCTTAAAATACTTGCCAATAGTTGTCTATTAATCTCTGTGTCATACAAAATCACAGGTGACCAGCGAGTCATCCAACTGGTGCAATTTCTGAGAATACCCCAAAAGACATATGATCAATTAATATGAATCAGCTATGAAATTAATTTGTGACAAACCTAATACACCTACTGCTTGTAAAAAAATAAAATAAAATAAATTAAAAAAATTAAAAAAATAAATACGGGGGGCAGGAAGCTTATGCAACCATTTTCATCTTCTAGTTTACTGCTGTGGCTGAAATGCTTACTGTAGATAGGATCAACTCCCAGGTATTTACTTCCAAGTTGAACTTACATAACCTTAACAAGCTGGAAAAATATGTTAGCCTTTCTACAAACTTCACCACACATAACTGAAAAACATGAACTCAAAACTTAAAACTCAACCACACACACCAAAGTATGAAAAACATCCAGGTCTGAGTGAGTGTATCAGAGTGTGTGTAAATGTGTGAGAGAATGAATGAGTGAATGCATGAACGAGTATGTAAGTGAGTATGTAAGTGAATAAATGTGAGTGTGTGTATGATTGAGAGTGAGCACATATGTGAGTGTGTGAATGACTAAAGTGAATCAATGAGTTCATCAGTGGGTTGACCTTACTAATCAACACTTTTGTGAAGCTGAGTGAGTAAACAAGTATGCGAGTGTGACTGAATTAAGCGAATGGTCACATGAGTTGTAACTGACTGAGTGTGTGGAGAGAGTGTGAAGTGTGAATGAGTAAGTCAATGACTGCAAGAGATGTACATGACTGAGTGTGAGAGTGTGAACAAGAGTGCGAGTGGGTGAGGAATGTGTGCTGTTGCTGTCCTCTAAAGCTTGGATCTGCATGCCCATTTACCTTCGTTCCTCTTTTAAGATCTTACGCAACTTTTCTGCACTCGTCTCCACATTTTTAGACTTTTTCTCTTCTTTTGCCGCCTCTTCTTCTCTCAGTCTCAGGGATTTCTTTAATGCAGTCAATTATCAGAGTCAAATTGCAATTGCACATTTTTTGGATGGTGGATCATTTGCATTGGATTGGAGCGTGTGTTATCCATGTCGACACAGTTAGCCACATTACAAGCGCGTTACAATGTTGAATGCACAGTTTTAAATCATTCATATTATTAAAAGCATGAATGGCATTGTGAATTGAGAAAAACCCATAATCATACAATGAATGAGAACGCATGAATATACACACACATGCATACCAGTGCGACCATGCGTGCGCGCGCGCGCACACACACACACACACACACACACACACACACACACACACACGTATGCACGTAAGCACACACAGATTTACCATAGCATCATCCGTATGTTACAATTAAAAGCAGCCAAAGGTAATGTTCGTGTTTATGCAAGGCGATAAAAAGGACATATTTACCAGAGGAAGACCAGGGTCAGAATACAATACCATTTTCAGTCAGGTTCCGATGTGTTTTCACCCACAGAAGCAGTCAGGGAGAATCCGATCACATCAAACCAGTGCAGTCAAGCAGGGAGGTCCCAGATCACAGAGACACATACACAACAAAACACTTCATCAGTATAACAAGAGAGGCATTGTCACTAGCACTGTAACTATACAGCATGATTTGTTTTAGCACTGCCATATATTCAACATTGCGTATATGTTAGTGCTATAAGGTATGCAGTATGGGCTATACATGATCACTGTCAGGGGTACAGCATGGGGTATATGTTAGCACTGTGAGGTATACAGGATGGGCTACACCTTACCTCTATCAGGAATACAGCTTGGTGTACATTATGTAGCACTGTTAGCTGTTCAGCATGGGATATATATTACTGTATCACCATTAGGTATAATGCATGGGCTAAATGCTGTGTTTACACTGTTAGGCAAATACCATGGGGTATATATGGTTGCACAGTTGGGTACACAGCAAGCAGTATACATTATCACTTTTAGGTATATAGCAAGGGGTGTACATTAACACTGTCAAGACATTCAGCATAGGGTATACTTAACCTTTCAGATCACCACCAGTAGGAGTTGTCCACGTACATACATGAATGAGAGGACTCGTCCTACTTAAAACCTGCCCTTCAGCTTGTGAAACCTTCTCTTGTTATGTTTAGAAGGAAAAACTGATCTTATCCCACTCACAGAAACCCTAGATTTTTCAGATTTCAAAGCCAGACTTGCACTTATACAGACTCACCTGGATGCGTAGCTGCAGTTTCTGCAGGGCTTCTGAAGCCTCTTGGAACGTCTCATCTAAGGTTAAAGCTTTCTTGTACAGGGTTTCGGCCGTGACAAGCTTCTCCTCTTCCTCAAGCCTAGTGCACAGAAACAGACACCTTCATTCAACCGTCATGATTTCACCCTTGTGACAAATCTCAATCAATTAAATTAAAACAGGAACATGTACACAGAACCCTGGACTTTACAGAAATCTGACAGGTCAATAAGAATTTAAGAAAGGCATTTTATGGGGGTTCAAATTTATAATGTCTTCAATTTAAAAATGGCTTGGGAGTAGTAGTTGATCAACGTTTATCAGGATCTATATATCATACTGTAGCAGTGGGACAACAACTAATGAATGGAAAAGAAAGGACATTCCATTTAAGTTATAATTTATGCCTTAGTTAGATCACATCTAGAGTACTAAGAACAAAAAAGTAACTACATTAATAGCTGGTATGACACATAAAACATATTAGTAAAGAATCAGGAGTTCAGGCACTCACTATATTCAGGCTTATTGTTCCCAATTATTGCATCGTTTCCTCCAAACAAGAATTTTCACAAGTTGGCGGTGTGACACCGATGTGCTCAATAAATGTAGTCTATGGAATGCTGCACACTTTCCCTAAGAAACACTTACTGGCCACCCCGTTCCACTAATGTCTGACACAGGTACTTCTTTGCATTCCTGTGGGTTGGGCAGCCCTCCAAGGCCAGCTCAAAGTCATCCATTGCCTTAGTAAGGCTTCCCTTTGTTGCATACCTGAATAACATTAAAAAGTCATACATGTTTTAGCCAAACTCAGCCAAGGAATTTTAAATTCAATTCCAAATCACTCACACCTTTTAAGAGAACTTTATCCTGTGACATTCTGTGTATCAGCCTCTGATGTATCATACAAGGAAGAGATAAAATGGAGAGAAGAATTTTGTTTTGTTTCTCACTGAATGCCTGTAAATAATTGTGGAATTCATAAAGCTTATCAGTATAAAAACCATGCATTGCACATTCTTTTTCATGTGTGGGCCCGCATCATGGGTTTCCAGTCACACTGCAACTCTGTACATCCAACGGTTTATTTTAAATTAGATAACTGAACAAGCATAATGCGTACCCATCTTTTAAACAGGTGAAAACACAATACATTTCATACATTGTGAAACTGCTTCTTTTTGATTCATCTTCTAAAATGGCTTCCAGATTGCTCAGCATGAAATACAGCAGATACTTACAGTGCACCACGTGCCACTAAGGCTTCCACGTTGTTAGTGTCAATCTCTAGGGCCTTGTTGTACTCATTCATAGCTTCTACATGGTGTCCAGATTTGAAGTGGTCTACACCGATTTTCACACTGAAAGATATGGGATAATATATATAAAAAAAAAAACATTTTAATCAACAGTTGCAGGGACATTGCTTGCTTGCTCAAACCAACATTTGACTGCGGACCTGGAGGCCATTGTTTTCAATATTACACAGTATGCGAGTGTGTGTTTTGTGGCCTCTGAAAATGACTTTACCACTTTAATGCCCAGGATGCTGACTGCTTCTTTCTGATGGATGTTCCATAGTCATCTTCTAGGAAGTATTTGCTGTGGAGAAAACCATTTGAAATACTAGAGTCATGTTTGGGTAAGCTGGGATGCAGGAAGTGGATAATGGAGAAGTTAGGATAGGACAATGTGTAAGTTAGCTGGAATACACAGAGTGGATGTAAATGCAGTACCTCTGTAGGCCTCTCATCAGGGAGGGAGGCTGTGTTTCACTGATTCCAAGCTTCTGCAACAGGAACTCCACATTTGAAGGATTGGAGAACCCCAGTGAACCATCAAGAACTTTTTCATAGCTATCAGTGCTGCTGTTAGCCACCTTCACACCACGGCTGAATAGGGGGAAATTGAAAAATATAAACTTTTGCACACAGCTCTACACTACAACACAGACTCAAATGGATATGAGGTATTGAGAAGATGTTGATGTTGCCCTCAATTTTTTTTTTTTTTCTATTCTCCCATTTGGAATTCCTGCTCACAACTGGGAGCCCATTCCGAGTAGCTTCCTCTGTAGGTTTGGGAAGGTGTTCGCTTTGCTTATGTTTTCCCTGAAGGTACTCAAAATTTCTAAACACTTCATGAGACTGCTGGTCTTCATAACTTCTCTGTGAGGGTACTAGCCATGCTAACCCCATAGTGTGGGTGTTAGCCTAGCTAACACTCTATTGTGAGACTCTTATACCTCTCCACTACAAACCTAACCAGTCCAAAAAGCAAAAAAGTCCAAAACATAAAAATTAGGGTAATTAATTAATTTGAAGCACAAGTTGTAAGTGGCAATAATTCCAGAAATGCAGTTCCTTACATGTAATGCAGTGGCATATCCTCTTTACTGATTACTCCAAGCTTCAACTTAGCCAGATTAGGGGACAGGGATGAGGTATGGAGAGAGACAGTCAGTTTCCCATGGTAACGATCAATGTCCTTCACTCCAGCTACAATGCAAAACACCACACCACACATAAGGGGGTATTAGGTCTTCATTTGGCATGCATATAACAGCCTGAAAATCAGCACAAACAATGAAGAGAATGAGATTACTCACATACCTCTGATCAGATCTCCAGTTTGGTAGTAGGACAGAGGATCATCATGATTTCCATTTGATGGTACATCTCTAACAGGGCACAGGGCCTAGGGAGGTACAGAGGAGGGGGGAAGTGAGGTACACCAAAGGAGCTGTCCTGTGTCCCCCCAAATGTTACATGGCAACATAGGAATATACTGATGACAAAAGGCGATTCACCGCATATCCTGACTTCCGAGTCTTTTTTAAGTAGTATACTAGAACAGTTATGGAGTAGGGCTTTTAATTCAGGGGCTACATGTTCCAATTCTGAGATGAGCTGCTGTACACTTGAACAAGGTACTTCAACTGAATTACTTGAGGATAGAATTCAGGCATATAACTTGATTTGATATATTTTAAAAAGTAAGCCTTTTCAGATACTTGCGTGTGTGATAATGAATGTCTGCTAAATGCAAAACATGCTAAATATACATTGGCAAACTGTAACTTCGCTGTGCGTGGGGTGCCGCACCATTAGCTCCAGGTCCTCAATATCCCTCTCCAGCCCTCCAGCCATACAGATTAGTGTGATGAAGAAGCCAAAGTCCCGGATGGAACTGATCCGCCCAATAACTGCATCGCCACGTTCCACATCTCGGTAGAACAGGTCTTTCCGCTCCTCAAAGGGAACATCCAGGAACTGCTCCAAGGGTGGCATGATAGCATATGGCTCTGCAACGAATATGTATATATATATATATATATACTTTAGCGCATACATTTTTAACCCTCCAAGATCTGAATGCCCCATTGCCACAACTGGTGAGCTTATCTAGGGCTCCAGCACACCTTACACAAATACATGAATGGGAATGGGAAAATAGCAATATCATGTCCCTGAGGTGGTCAAAACCTGGGCCCTCAAAGGACACAACAGGACAAATCAGGTTTTAAACAAAGGTGGTGCAATTTCCTTTTACCTTCTATACCGTACTTTGTTGCAATGCAGCTGACACTTCTGTCACATTGCAAATTCTGGGTGACACATTTTGGAATACAACAACAGGAGAACTTAACTTTGCATAGCTTGAAGCATCTGTGCCCATGTACTTATTAGAGATATGTTTCAGCCCTTAGACTATCATACACATACTATCCATAATAGACCCTCTACCAAGATGAAAAATGCTAATGCAACTAAAAAAAGCTAATAAAATGCATTTTAGCCATACATCCACACAGTTTAAATGTTAATTATTTGAAAAATAAATAAATACAACAAATAAATCCCCCAATGAAAGGTCCCCTAAGTTTGCTTGTGCATGCTTGGCATCTTCCCTCAGCTTGCTTTTACTTTTGCTTTTGTCTTTTACCTAATAATTCATGGCACAGAAGCCAAAGAATTTGAGAAGTTGATTTCCACCTCTCAGCCATGCCAACAGGATGAGGTCATGTTTTAACCACCTAACTTCAGTAGAAATATGTTAGCCATGCAGGAAGTCTATTCAAGAAATGAGTATGTGTTTAGACTTGATTTCATGTTTCATGATTAGCTAGGGAGGATAGTAGCTACATATAAAAACAAGACCAAGTTTTTTTCCCCCAAGATCAACAGGCACCATAAACACTACCTGCAGTCTCTCCAAGCCACTCATCTTCAGTAGGCACGCTTGAATTCCAGGATGGTGCAAACAAGAGATCTGTTTTTCGTGCAATGAACTGCTCTACAGCAGCACTATCTGCGCTCTTTTCTCTCCTAGAAAAGACAGTCACACCAATTGTGATTCCAAGCTTAGTAAAGATTAAGAGAAAATGTGTTATTAGATATTTTAAAGATTAGGAGAAGCAATGTTCTTTTTATACACATGTAAACACATTTGAGAGGAACGCATTTGTACACTTGTACACATTAATTACAGATTAAAGGTACATTCCTTCCCGTGCATTTAATCCATGACTGCATAAATTACAGTTTGCTAAATTACAATTGCAGTAAATCAATGCATGCATTCGTGTGAGTCACAGTAAAATCTGAAGATACCTTTGGTTAGGGGCCTTGGAGAGGTCTGCCACAATTGACTTAAAGTCTGGATTCTCGTTCTGTTCACATTTCAGAAATGAAAAGAGGCTTTGTCCATGATATGACAAAGATTGTCGCAAAAGGTCTCTATCCATTGTCAAAGCCAAATCTTAATTTAGTTTCTCTTTGGACCACGTCCTGAAACAAAAATGGAATTATAATTTTTACAATAAAATTCCATGGTAGTAATTCAGCATATAAATTGATATGCCCTCCAAACAATGTTAACGTAAATGGGATACACACAGACCAGCGGCTAATGTAGACGCCAGTAAGTTAATATTATGTTACGTTCATTAAACTTGCCAGTTGATGTACTGGTCATAAAGTAACTGACTAGCTGGGTAGCTACACAGCTTGCCTCCTCGAAATAGCTTGCTACCGTTACTTCAACAGTATACACACATTTATAAAATTAATAATAAAATTCGGCAACCAGTTCGGAAGAGCTAATTATGGCTAACGCAAGGGAACAGTCACGGATAATTTAGGTAGTAGTGGCGTGATGTGATAGCCAGCCAGTTAAGTTAGCAAGCTAGCGATTCTCTGATTTAGCCTCATTCGGGCTGTCAGGTAAATATGGACTTCTTTGGGAGCTGACGCTGTTAGAAAAAAGAGAAAAATACTCACTAACACCAGCTTTTAACTTTGGTTCATAATCACCTAACAGAACAACAATACAGGCTACACGCTTTGCAGATAAATGTAAACCAATCCATTAGGAACCTAGACAGCTAGCTAGCTAACTAGCTTGCTCTTGTTGAATCGAACATGATCGAGACCGGAAACTCCTAATGTAGTCGAGTGTCACATGCATTGCCTTCCGACGTGAAACAATGGACTGTAGAAACTTACAACCACGGGTACATCCTGGCTGCGTTCCAATACAAAGGCTGCGTTCCAATACTCAAAGGCTGCGTTCCAATACTTTTTCTCGTCTCCTCCTTTCCTCCACTCGTTTCCTCCCTGCCCCGGAAGCTGATTATGTGTCCTCCTTTCCTCCACTGTTCCAAAGCGCAATCTAGCCTCCTCCTTTCCTCCTTTTTCGTCTCCTCCAAACGGAGGATACATCGATGTATCCTACCGCGGAAGTCTTTTCACATTTCTGCGTGACATCACTGTGCTCACGACCAGTCAGATTAAATGACCATCCCACAGAATATTTCACCATCGAAAAGTTCTAAAACATGACAAGGGATTGACCAACACCTGAATATTAGTGCCAGAGCAGTAAACAGTAATCGGGCAATTTACATTAAAGAGAAAACTTTTGTGTTTTCGAACATAACCACTTTGATGTGATATATTCATGTTTTTCAGATACAAATGGTCATTTTACCGATGTAAAATTGAGCGAGTTCATGTTGTGGTAAATGTATTTATTCCTTGTAGAAATGCTTATGTTACATCATGAGCAGAATGCGAGAAACTGACATTCATATTTTAATGCAGGAACAGGGCTGGTGGTGTTAGAGAAGCGTGATTGGCTTTGGTATCCTCAGAGTCGTTCGAAATTATTACTTCATCAATAGCCGACGTCGACTTTGATGACGGGCGAATCGGATTAGCTGTTCCAACTTTCGATTCATCTCCTCCTTTCCTCCTCTCCTCCACTCGTTTCCTCCCCTCCTTTCTTCCACATATTTCCGGCATACTTCCGGGGTAGGAAAGGAGGGGAGGAAAGGAGGAGACGAACAAAAAAGTATTGGAACGCAGCCTCAAATTCGTCTCCTCCTTTCCTCCCCTCCTTTCCTCCGTGCCCTGGAAGCTGATTATGTGTCCTCCTTTCCTCCACTGTTCCAAGCGAAATCTTACCTCCTCCTTTCCTCCTTTCCTCCACTCGTTTCCTCCCCTCCTTTCTTCCACATATTTCCGGCACATTTCCGGGGTAGGAAAGGAGGGGAGGAAAGGAGGAGACGAGAAAAAGTATTGGAACGCAGCCAATGGTAGTTCAGGTAAGTCACATTTTATATTGTGGAAAAACTGGTTTTGCAAGATTTATGGAAGGTTGTCTGAAAATATGTCTTCCAAATTTTTGCTGGGATTTGTATGACTCATATTGTCTATTTTCTTTGTTTTTGCTTAAAAGAATGATAAATTGGTTGTATGAAGTAATCCTATAATCATTGATTGATTCATTTATGCCATGCAAATGAAATAGTTTGTGAATTTTCATAATTAGTTAGCATGTCTATACAAAGCTACTTACAGCACTTTTCAGTTAAAATGTGTTTCACATCACCAAAATGTAGTGACAGCTAAAGATTTTTTATAAGTGTGTTTACATTACATTTAGCAGATGCCCTTATTCAGTACATTTTACAACTTACATAATATTTATATTTTAACAATTTATGTAATTGTTATTTAATAAAGCAATTCAAGTGTAGTACCTTGCTCAATGGTGCAGCAGCAGTATCCTACCTAGGACCCAAATCTTCTGTCTCTACATTGCTAACCTAGTTTCCTAACAATTATACCTTACTATTATACCAACTGCCACTCAGTTTGAAAGAATTTTGTTTGAAAAGATTGTATCACAAATAAGCCACACTTAGCCCTGCCCTCTGAGCTGGTACATATGACACCTACTTCCTTCTACCAGACAGAAGACAATTTTCCTCTCTACTGAAACCACCTCTTATCTTCTTAGAAGCAAACAGAATGTTGTTCTTTATTTTGTTTGTTGGATGTTTTTCCATGTCTTTAGGACAAAGCACTACAGGAGGTAAGGACATTATTAACTCTGATGTTCACAATTCAGCCTTGACTAAATGGATTAAAACTCTTCTATATATTAAATGGAAGTCTGAATAACAAATGATATACAATACCTGTTGCTCAGAAGTCATTGTATTTTTTTTTTTACAACTTATTATAATGTAAATTGCTATGCACTTAATATCATATAGATCATTAGGAGAGGAGCTTGTTTTGTTAATGTTCATTTCACTGTCTGAGTCTGCTTACAAAAAGAAAACCAAAACATTATTATTTTATAATATATTATAATATTATTATTTCAGTAATTTAACACAACCATAGGATATTATTTTGACACTCTAGCACATGCTGTATGGCATGTAGGCAATTGTGTTTTTCGGACGTGTCAAAATGAGTTTCATAGCAGGCTTTTGAGTGCGCAGTTGTGGCACAGCTGTAGTGGTGGATTTCAGAAATTACTTGGAGATGTCCTGGAGAAGTCAATTCATGTCATATCCCATTCATTTCAGAAAATCTGCACTTGCACCTTGGCAGATTGCTACTTTCACTGAAGTTTATCAAAAAAATACATGATTTAATCAATAAATATATCTTGAGAATATCTTATCTGCCCTTTATTCCCTGCCACATTATGTTACATAAATTATATTAATAAAACACTGTTTTACATCAAAGTAAACACGAATAAACATTAATACAAACAAAAGTAACAGAAACATCTTGTGTTTTAAAACAAGTAAACATTTTATGTGGCCTTCCATAAAATGCAAAACTGAAGCAATTCATTTTAGTATGTAGTCCTGGGATAAATTAATTCAAGCTTCCTGGAGCATTTTCTGCTTTTTGTACTTTTCTGTGCCAAAGGGATCTCACACAGCTTCAGTTCCATTGAGGTCAGGGCTCTTAGGCTGCCAGTCTAACACTGTGGATGTTCCATCTGCAGACTTCCCCTTCAGTTAGGTTGTAATCATGTCTGCAGAGCGTTTGAGGTTTTATCATGCTGAAAGACAGAGCTTTTGCGAATCAGCAATTTTTCCATTGGTACAGCAAAATGTTTCAGCATCTTTAATATTAATCAGCAGTCATAAGTCCATTTCCATCCTGACTGAGGTCATTTTGAATTATAACCAGAACTGTCATAGTAACCCTTTGCTAGTAGACAGAATTCTGTTGTGTTTGTCTTCATGAGGTACTTTGAATACTGAAAACAAGCTTGTAACATTACTAACAGTAAAGAGAGATGGTGGACCCAACAAATGTACCGTGAGTGCTTTCCATCTTCAAGACCTGAATGAGCAGCTTCTCATATATTCATCAATAGGCTATTGATGCAACCACACAGATAGCTACACAATCTTTTACAAAAACTTGCATGCAGTTATGACTTCATCAGCAATTCATTATGATCATACCTATGCACAATAACCATAACTAACCACTTGAAAGTCATTAATTCTATGAGACTTTCTTGGTTTGGATATCCCATTGAAGCACATTATATAATAATATACAGAATTGTTAATGAAAGGTATTGTTAAATATCTGAGTAAATGTATTTTTCAGTTTAATAAAGAGGACATTTGGAGGAATTAACACATTTTAGCAGCTCTTTCTAGATTATTTTATAATCTTGATGAAACTGCACAATTTATGGTGTACTTAAATCTTCCAAATCCATAGCATGGTTGAAGCAGCCAATCAAGATTTGGTCTGGTGTCAGCCAATCATGATATGTCACAGTGCTTCATGTTAGTGTCTATTGCATAGTGAATATGAATGTAATTTCAACAGATATATCTCCCACTTTCATGCTCAAGTGTGCAGACATTGAAGCTACAAGTTAAAATAATTGGAGAAAGTTCTGTTTGGCAACAAATCATTTTAGAACACTTTGACAGTATATAAATACAAGCTATATAAAACACAATTCCAGCTATTTCTAAAAATATACTATAATTGTAAATACATTCTCAAATGTCTTCCTCCATCTTCAGGGACAACTGTAGGTTTTATAACACCAGGATCTCCAACTTCAGCCCATACAACCCCACCAACCCATCCTGCTACAGCAGCAGCAGCCCATACAATCCCACCAACCCATCCTGCTACAACAGCAGCAGCCCATCCAACTACAGCAATCCATCTTGCTACAACAGCAGCAGCCCATACAACCTCACCAACCCATCCTGCGACAACAGCAGAAGCCCATACAACCTCACCAACCCATCCTGCTACAACAGCAGCAGCCCATCCAACTACAGCAATCCATCTTCCTACAACAGCAGCAGCCCATCCGACAACAGCAATCCATCTTCCTACAACAGCAGCAGTCCATACAACCCCACCAATCCCTCTTGCTACAGCAGCAGCAACCCATACAATCCCACCAACCCATCCTGCTACAACAGCAGCAGCCCATCCAACTACAGCAATCCATCTTCCTACAACAGCAGCAGTCCATACAACCCCACCAATCCCTCTTGCTACAGCAGCAGCAACCCATACAATCCCACCAACCCATCCTGCGACAACAGCAGCAGCCCATCCAACTACAGCAATCCATCTTCCTACAACAGCAGCAGTCCATACAACCCCACCAATCCTGCTACAGCAGCAGCAACCCATACAATCCCACCAACCCATCCTGCGACAACAGCAGCAGCCCATCCAACTACAGCAATCCATCTTCCTACAACAGCAGCAGTCCATACAACCCCACCAATCCCTCTTGCTACAGCAGCAGCAACCCATACAATCCCACCAACCCATCCTGCTACAACAGCAGCAGCCCATCCAACTACAGCAATCCATCTTCCTACAACAGCAGCAGTCCATACAACCCCACCAATCCCTCTTGCTACAGCAGCAGCAACCCATACAATCCCACCAACCCATCCTGCGACAACAGCAGCACATCCAACTACAGCAATCCATCTTCCTACAACAGCAGCAGTCCATACAACCCCACCAATCCCTCTTGCTACAGCAGCAGCAACCCATACAATCCCACCAACCCATCCTGCGACAACAGCAGCAGCCCATCCAACTACAGCAATCCATCTTCCTACAACAGCAGCAGTCCATACAACCCCACCAATCCCTCTTGCTACAGCAGCAGCAACCCATACAATCCCACCAACCCCAAAATCTACCACTCCATCGGGATTTAATGAGTCGACACAGTCAACTCAAATGCCCACAGGTCAACCTAATCCTTCACCACCTCCAGTTCCACCACAACCAAGTATGTGTTTGTGTTCTCAGTGGTACAAATATGTTCAATAAAAGATTAATTGTGCAATCATGATATGCCATTTTTCTCTTATGATACCGCTACATATATATTTACTACTATTTATTTAGGTTGTATAGAATCTCAACAGATGTATTGATCAATAAAAATAAAAGCATGACTGTTATGCCATACTATTCATAATCTTTTAGAGGACCGTTTTGTCACTTTGACCTTTTCAGTTTTTCAGAACACATTTGTTATGAAAATTATTTTTCATATGTAATATATCTCTTTCTACAGACCTCAGTACATTTGCTCGAGCAGATGTTGCCGTGGCTTCTCGTGTTCCTCTTGATGATACTTCAATTATTTCATTTGTACAACAAGTAAGTTGAAAGCATTTGAACACCTTACATCTTCCAGCTCTTCCACTCTTTAACGACCCTTATTGTGAAGCTGAAACAATCAATCAACTTCAATCAATAACAAATACGTTATAAACCTTAACACTATAAGCATTCAAATCTTTCAAATCCATCATGGGAGGCCTTTTTGTTATCATTTTTTAATAGAGGTGTGTTACATTGTTGGGTGGCAGGAATATTAAGCAATTCTCACCTTATGAATGTGAACAGAAATGATCTCCCCTCTGTTAATGAAATTGATGAAGTGGGGACTTAATATGAACTAGCATCTTTACTGTCATCTATCATTGACCACTAATTTTGAAATTCCATGGTGAGATTCCAAGGTTTTTCTCTGTGGAAATACCCAGTTCACTAGCTCCTTCAATGCTTAAATGGTTGTGAAATAACACAAGTGACAATACAATTTTTGACAAATAAAAAGAGTGAATTTTTCTCTGCAGGCGATTCATGAAGCAATATGTACTCTGATACATGAATCTCTGTACAGTACAGAACACCAAATTACACCCATAAGAACGTGATTTTTTGATGTAATTTTTTTTTTCATTTAAAAAAGTCCATTTAATTGAAAATGAAAGCATATTACTGTTATATCTTAAAATAATGAAAAAGGAACTTTTCTACAAAATAAATATACACTCTTTAACTTTAAAAAAAACTTCAAGCTTTTACATAGAGGCTGTGCTGTTGAACCTTTTTCAGGGGTCAGCATACCCTGTTGTGCTGTGTAAATATCTGCAGCACTAGAAAACACTGAGGTTCCATTAGAGTATTCCTCCTTATGAAACCACACCTCAGCATTAGCAACAGTCCCAAATAAACTGAAAACAAGACCATGATATAATATACAACAAGCTTTAATATGCTTATCATGATACAAATTTGTACACTTTCTTCCTGTATCAATAATCAAATAGCTTTTCAGATACTAAATCACAAGTACATATTAAGCAATGTAAGTTGAGAAAAAGTTAAATTTACATGTATTTATATTTGCCACTGCCACGATCCATAAATGTGACAAAGGTTTTTAAACTTCAAGTAATTTCCAAGGGTCCTGGTGTTTGGTTGTTCTTAATTTCATTTTTTTTTTCTTTTTCAGGTTGAATATTTTATTCAGCAATATTTGAATGCTCCTGTTCTGATTACTGTGAAAAACATTACAAGAATTCCATAAATGAATGAACTTCCTGGCATTAAAATGATAATATACTTCTGAGTATGAACTTTTGGAAATAAATTGAATTATCTGTGAAACCATTAGACAACCAGTTTGAAAATGTATGTAAAAGTGTATGCATGAACAGCATGTTTGTATAACTAACTGACAGAAAAAACATGTGATCATGCAGTAATCAAATGTGATATGTAAATGTAAACTAAGAAAATTTAAAAACACTTCACTGGTGTTGGGAAAGTGAGTTATGATGAAGGAATTTAGCACAGTGAGGGATGGCAAGAGAAATTTCAACACAATGCTAGCTAGGCTTTTTATTCCCCACTATCTGTAGTCAACCTTGTGTTGGGTGAATAATAATAATAATAATATTTTTAAAAATAATACAATTCTCCCCCCCCAAAAACAAAATGTAATACTAGCCTGTCTTCCTATGTTGTTGACTCAGAAGACTGCAGAGTGGAAAAACCTATAATGTACCCTGCAGTGCTGAAACACTTGGGATTTGTGATAGTAAAGGCAAAACTATACTGTACCCTGCAGTACTGAGACACACTGTTGATTTGTGAGAGTAAAGGCAAGTGTACACTGAACCCTGCAGCACTGAGACACACTGTTGACTTGTGAGAGTAACACTGCAGCCCCTCAGCTGAGTTGCATCTGAGGATCGTTCAGAAGAGTCACTCGTGGGAAATTATAGGTGAACAATTTCTCCCTGTAATATCTATTTGCATTTAGCAAACTATCCCATAAATAGCTGTGACTGATTTTTTTGTATTGCAAATGATCCACAAATACAGCCAGATATTTACAGGAACATTTAAGGTCTGTGGTGTGATTGCAGTACCCAACCTTGAATCTGAACCTACAACCTGATGTACAAGCTAAGATAATCATTCATTACATCTTTATTTATGTATTCAGCTTATTAATAGCCTTTGAAACACAATTTGTACTGTATAGTGCCTGATGCACTGTGCTGATGATAATGAATGTGGTATCATCTAAACAGGTCTGTGTCACAACAGGCCAAAGTGTTTAAGCTGTTAAACAGTGAAATTTTTGTCTGTGTCCAAAGCTAAGTTCCAATCAATGTCTGTTCATTTATGTGCCTGCATTATAGCACTTGTGTGGTGTTATTCTGTTCCATCAATATCACTGTAACACTGTGTCTTGTATAACTCATTTGTATTTTAAAATAAAACATCTTGAACAATATCAATATGACACTTTTACAGTAGTCACACAGTGCTATGCTATCAACTCCTCTCCAGTTACATTTATTTACCTATTCAGCTGATTTTGAGAAGCCAGATAGCCAATGGATCATTACCCACCTTCCAAATCATATTGTAATTCATGGTGAAGCGTTATCAAACTTAACAAAGATTTATGACCTCAGAGCATGAGAGGAGGAAAGAAGAAGCTGTCCAAGCACAGAGTAAATAAAGCAGCTAATCAGAGCACAGTGAATCAGTAGCCATCAGGTGATTATGCCAACTTGTCAGCAGCCAAAGGCAAGACAACCCACCTTTCATTTTGTACCAGCAGGTGTGGTTTTTCATTATGAGTAATGTCATATATCTACATTCCCTCCCCTAAATGCGAAATATTTTTAGATTGTGTTTTTCCTGGCTGGTTTTGTGAAAAGCTGGTGAATCTTGTTTTGCTTGTTGGGGCCTTTCACTTTCAATATCAACATTCTCTTTTGCCACTCTGTCTGAAAGCTTTCTCAGGGTTTACCAAGTCTCCGTCAGGCTAAATCTGATATTTCATATTTTAAAAAAGGTTAAATGGTGAAAATGAAATGCTGTAAAACTGAGCCATTCATTTTACTTTGGAGTGAAGCAAAACAAGGAGATATCAGTGTTTCAAAAAGAGCATGGACATCTCTACATAAATATAAAGTAAATAATAAATAAGGAGATCAATAATAAGAATGGAAAGCTAATTATGCACCTGCTGCATCCATGCTTCCAAGAAGTTCATAAAATATAAAAACATGGTTTCATATAAATTCATAAGACAGTAACGGAATATGAAATTATTATTATTTGTTATGTTATTTATATTTTACTTTCAGTGTTTGTTTTGTTCCATCTACTTTTACGATGGTCTTTTTCTCTCAGTAATGAGAATTTTATCTCACACAATTTTCAGACGCAGAGCAAATCAGTTTTTAAGCTGCTCTCAAAATCAGCTATATACTATTATATACTATCACTACCAGCTCATTGCCAACTGAAGGGGGGAAATTAGAAAAATATGAAAGTTTAAATGTGAAACAAATAGCATAGGGAAGCATTGAAGATTTGCTCATATGCTTTCGGTAAATTAATTTGGCTGTTTAGAGCTAAATTGACCTCAGAGGTGTTTTTTTGTTTTTGATCGCATTTGAATCCTACTAATCAAACAGCAAATGACTTTTACATTTAAGATGTTTTTAAATGTAAAGGTGAAACCTTAAAAGTGTATGTTCATTTTTAGTCAATACAATTTAAAAGATTTGCTTTGATACAGTTTTACACGAGTTTATGATGTAACTAAATAGTTTTGAAATAGGATAAATTGAAGTAGGATTTTCTTATGTTATACCCATTCTGCCCAAATTGTATTCAGGTGCAGCATAAAAGTTTTTTTTTTTTTTTTTTTTGCACAATTTATGAATAAAAGCAAAGGGTGCAATGGCAAATTGGAGTTAGTAAGACAAGCTCAGCAGAGAAGGATCGAAGAACACTTTTAATGTTATATGTATCTACATCTAGATTAAATATATTTATGTATAAGCCAATAAAAATACTGTCACCAGAGGAAACTTTAGCTTGCTTTGGCTTTTTGGTTTCACATCTAGTTACCTGAAAACCTACTTAATCAATACTCAGCAAAATCAAGGGTAAATTACACTAACAGCAGAACTCTGCTATTTTTACTGCAAAGTGATCATTTTCAAATTTACGGGTAATATACAATGGTCCTTTCTAAAAACACACTGGGCTTCATTGTATAAATGAACTACAAATTCACATACAGCATTTTCTGATACTGCATTCTACAGCGTCTCCTAGTGGCTACTGCGAGAATTAATAGAGGCTGTGATATTTCAAGAGGGATCACAATAACATCATAAATGTGATGATGCCATTGATACAAGATACTGATTGGAGCCAAAGGGGCTACATTTTAATGTGAAATATACCACAGTCAATATTTGTGATCCATCATGCTGCACAGGTCAAAACTGATGTGGGGTCAGGTGCTTGAAACCTTGCCATCCCATCATTGGCCATGACCAGAAGCCTGCACTTGGCAAGGCACCAATTTGCCCTGCAAATAACAAACAACCTGTCCAGGGTGTCCCTTTGCCCATTGTATGTTGGAATAGCCCCCAGCTTTCCTGTGACTTGGATTGAATGAAATATGAATACATCATAGGTATTTATATAGTCTAACATTTGCATTTATTTACTTCAATGCTATGGACTAAAGATTAATTGAAAGGCCTGGTGTATCAGTATCTTTAAAGATGTCATGTTTTAGTTTTCTCCTATTTCCACACACCACAATGACGAGAAGAATTAACCATGCAGCTCTGTCCCAGAGGATTTATACCCCTCAATAGTTTATCTTCTCCTAGATACCTCTTTTATTAAATACATACTTTTAACACGACGGAATATTGTTTTGTTAGACATGTAAACAATAATTGACTACAGACCTATTGCTGGTTTTAACAGCAAGGGACCTTTTTTCACTTTCTGATTTCTTCCCCACTGGTCGGAGTTAGCTGAGTAGACATCCACACTCCGGAAAGCAAGCTGCTTCCACTTTAAATCAACTACTGCCCCATACCAAATCTTAGCGCGTTGAAACCAACGCAAGACACAGCAGCACACAGCTGACTTGGGTATTGGGACTGACATCAAGGCCAGCATAAAATATTGATTTATCAATGTATTTTATCCTTCAAATTAATATAGAGATAATGAAATTTGAATTAAATTCATGTATAATGTTTTATCATTAAATTAGAATTAGATATAATTAATATTGTAATAAATTGTTTGAAATACAGTCAGGCTTTAGCGTAGACAGCACTCACACATTGAAAGGGCCCTAGACGTCAAGAGACTTGAAACAAAAAAATTTAGAGGAAAAGAGGTGTCGGGCAGTCGTGTTCGTGAGACAATAACTTATCGTGTGAAAGGATTATTTTCTGTATTTCTTGTCAGGAAGCACGTTTAGTACGTGTGGTGGTTGCGTGGAACAGAGATCAATCGAACCATAACTAAAAATGATAACTTCTGCGGGTAAGTATGTAACGGGTAAGCTAGAAGGCGAACCGGCTGATTTAGCTGAGTCACAGACAATGAGTAGACCGTGTAGCAAGTTGTAGCTAGCTATCTTGTTTTGACAGCATTTGGTGTTTGTGCAGCTATAGAAAAACTAGTCAACTGATAAAAATTAATACACCACAAACATATGGCAAGTTATATACTTACCTTGTGTTCTTATTGAAACTGCACGGTCGTCCGCTGGCTAGCTAATGATGATCGTATCTAGATTTATTTCACGTCATTGTCAACTTTGAAATCCAACTTCAGCGTAGTATCGTGTAGCTACTCGTTAGAATACCTTCGTGTCCAGCAGCTGTTATTTAACGTTTCGTTTGCTAGATTAACATTTTGTAGTTCATCCAGTTGATAATTTCCTCGCTTTTATTTGCTTTATTGCTGTCTAGGTTAGCTAATGTTAATTAGTCAATTCAGTAAAGTGTACCTGTAATGTAAATTAGTTAGATAGAATTATGAGCCTGTATCGGTAATTGTATGTTCTTGTGCTTCATGATCTGTTTGCGAACGGGTACAGTTAAATGTTAGGATTCACGCCGATAGGGTTATCCACGACAATCCATTGAAGGGTTAGCCGATTTTGTAATATTTTTGTTAAAGTAAATATTTTATGACATTTGTATGCATAAGAACTTCGGTTACGTAAAGTATTTGGCGACAAACTCCTTAATCCCGTTTCGTGGAATACCCATTTCCCATAGGAATTGTATGCATGTCATTATGGAAACTCAGAGTTTACTTGGACCTGACTCGGTACAACCGATTTAGCTACCTCATGATGTGCTAGCGAGCGAGCATCTGTGGGTTGCGTCATTTGCCTTGACATGATTATGTTCATTTTTATTGTGCAGCCGGGATCATTTCTCTTTTGGACGAAGAAGAGCCTCAGCTTAAGGTAAATAATAAACTTCATCCGTCAGACTGATTATCCACCTTTTTAGTTAACAGGATAAATTAACTTTCCAGTGACCTTATTACACGAGTTGGTGTAAACTATGATTCATGGAATTGTCCCGTTCATTAAATGCACCTCTCTTACTGTAGGAATTCGCGCTGCACAAGCTGAACTCGATTGTTAATGACTTCTGGGCTGAGATTTCAGAATCGGTTGACAAAATGTAAGTGAGCTGTTTATTACTTTTATGTACAATTTTGTCGATTCAAAGGTCAAAATATTACAGCAATGGGCAACCCATGTGCATGTTGTATCCCACCAATAGCGGCAGTCCGTAATGTTTGCTCATGTGATGAGCCAGACCTCACTCAGCTTTGCTTACAGTTGAGTAGACTCTTGCTTATCATATAACACCATTAGTGGTCTGAAAAAAATGTAATCAAAGTTCATCCTTTATTTAATTAGACCTTTAAATAGGTGTTTCTTTCTGATGGGATCAGTCCCCCCGGTGGGCCAGTGCCATTGCTCTTAGGAGCAGGATTCCTTGCTACCTTAGTGGCTGTTGTGCATGCTAAGCTGTAAAAGTGGAAAAAGTATAGGTGTCTGAACCATACTGGATAAATGGAAAAAGAGTGTTCTTTTCTGCAGTGAAGTCCTGTATGAGGATGAGACATTCCGGAGCCGTGAGTTTGCTGCGCTGGTGGCCTCCAAAGTCTTCTACCACTTGGGGGCATTTGAGGAATCGTTGAACTACGCTTTGGGTGCTGGCGACCTGTTCAATGTGGCTGATGACTCTGAATATGTGGAGACTATAATAGGTGAGCATGGAAGTATTGGCGAGATGCCTGGGGTTTATGATGGAGCTTGCAGAGGAGAAAAGTGAGATTTCATCATAGGTCTGTGGGCAACATAAAAAGGGAGTTGAAATGTCATGTACCCTAACCGTAATGGATTTTCCACTTTATTTAGTCAGTAAAAAAATCAAATAGACTTTTGAAAAAGCTTGAAATTGTGAAATGTAGTGGTAATGTCACTTTTTTCTTGGCAGCAAAATGTATTGACCACTACACCAAGCAGCGTGTGGAAAATGCAGAGCTACAGGAGGGAGAGGAGAAGAAGAGCATCGATCCCCGGCTGGAAGGCATCGTCAACAAAATGTTTCAACGCTGCTTGGGGGACCACAAGTACAAGCAGGCCATTGGCATTGCCCTGGAGACACGGCGGCTAGACATCTTTGAGAGGACCATCCTGGAATCTGTAAGCACTGCCTGAAATACTCTGGCTCCAGCAGCTAAGAATCCCTGTTTTATTTGGATGTGATACTGCTCTCTCAAAGTTCTCTCCCTCATCAACTTGGAATTAATGTCCGGACAAAGCAGAAGTCCAGTTTTAGGAAAGTGACAGAATATGGCAAAGAGGTGATAACTGCTTGTCTTTCTTCTCTTGGCTTGTGCAGAATGACGTGAGCGGCTTACTGGCCTACAGCCTGAAGGTGTGCATGTCGCTCATGCAGAACAAGCAGTTCCGCAACGAGGTTCTTAGGGTGCTGGTCAAGCTGTACATGAACCTGGAGAAGCCAGACTTCATCAACGTGTGCCAGGTACTGCTGTTTGAGTAGGGGTGGGAATTCAGTGGAGTGTGACGCGGTAGAATGAAATTAGTATTATAGTCAATGTTATAGTCCTGTAACCCTGGGCATGGTACTGTCATTATTATCATACAGATATTATGACACATTTGACATTACGGAGACAGGGAATGACACATTGTATTTCCTATTATGTATATGCAATACACCTGCCTCAAGTTAACAAGCCGCAGTGCACACAATTGAGTCAGTGTTTGTGATCTAAGTTGTCCTTAATAATAATCTGTTCAGTTTACAACAGCAATTATAAAGTTGTGAAGAATTACAAAAAGGAAAAAAAGTTGAATATTAATAAAAATATGTCATACAGTGCATAACAAGCTTCATCACCATATACACTTGTAATTGCATCCTTTAAATTGTTCAGGGGGTAAATGTTGACCAGCAGCAGTGCAATCAAACAATCTGATGTATTTTTAAAAAAATGACCTCAATTTACAAAATCAGCACTCAGGGTTAATGGAAAAGTTTGCCATTTGTCATACAAGGCAGGAATGCCACTAGAGCTGAAATGCGTCCTGCGTGTTACAGTATGTCTTATGCTTGAGTGCACAGACTACCTGAGCTTGTTCTGTAAACGCTTCCCTCCATTTTTATATTCAGCCTGTTATGTGCTGAATGGCATATACATAATTTGTTTTCAGCTGATGAAGTGGTAGGTACCGCTGCTATCTTAATAATTGTACTGGCCTTGACCCTGCAAGACATGCTTCTTTTTGTGTTGATTTTTTGATTTTCAGTTGTAATTTATGTCTTATTGGTAAGATTTCACAAAGCACATTTTTCCAGACTCCTAGAAATCAAACATACTAATGTGTTGTTTAAGAATTGAAAATGTTATAATTATACCTGTAAACATTTAGTCTCAGGCTAATGAGAGCCTGACTTGAATATAGCTGACTTGAATATGTACAGTGATAGCCTGGTATTGACACAGTCTCCTCTCTCTGTTCTGCACAGTGCCTTATTTTCCTGGATGACCCCCAGGCTGTGAGTGATATCCTGGAGAAGCTGATGAAAGAGGGAAACCTCCTCATGGCCTATCAGATCTGCTTTGACCTGTACCAGAGCGCCAGCCAGCAGTTCCTATCTTCTGTCATCCAAAACCTGCACACTGTGGGCACCCCCATCTCCGCTGTGCCCGGCTCTACCAACACAGGCACTGTGCCAACGTCAGACAAGGACAGGTTAGCAAGGGGCATAGGTCTTTCTTTATGCTGCAAGTTATGACAGGTTTTCCACACTCTCAGCAATTCGACCCAGTTCATTTCACCTTTCAGTCCATTATTGAATCAATTGAGACAGCGACTTCAATGGAAATTGCTTGCCTGGCAACACTGAAAATGAAAGCATTTGTTCAGAAGTCCTGAGATGAATTTGGGATATTTGTTTTCCACAGTATGTGTAGCTATTTTTCTTCCAACTACGGACATAAGAAGGCAAATCATTTTCTACTGTCTGAAAACATCACATTCAGTGCACTTATTAACTTAGTAAAAGGTTGCCATTGTGCTTGGAATGAAATTTAACATTCAGTATGGTCCCCTGTGCCAAGTTTGAGAGGCACTGCACTACAGTGCACACACATTCTGCTGGGACATACATTTCATTACAAGCGCAGGTTTCGTTTTCAATGTGAACCCATCATGTATTTGAGATGTTGGAATAAAATCAGCATTATTCCATTGTTTTTTTTTTTTTTTCCCCCTCTGATTTCAGTGATGCCATGGAAACAGATGACAAAGCTGGGGGCTCCCCAGGCGGAAAGACTGCAGAGACAGTGAGTTGCTGTGCATAGTGCACTGCACAGTGCATAGTGCATTGAGTTACTCTACCTCCATTCTTAGTATTAATATTGCTGTACTATATTATTTGCTGTACATTGCTGGCAGTAGCTGATGCTTTCATCAAGTGTATTATAAGTAAAATTATGTTTGTATGACAATAATGCAGTCATGTTCCTAAGGGATTTACAGTCTTTATAAGTGTTTGATCAGTGATGGTATATCATCCTTCTCTTTATAGAAGGATGAACCAAAAGACCAGAACTCAAAGATGATTAAGATACTCAGTGGGGAAATGGCAATTGAACTACATCTCCAGTTCCTCATCAGAAACAATAACACAGACCTAATGATTCTCAAGAACACAAAGGTAAGAGCACAAGTAAATGTATTATGCTATAGTGGCATGTGTTTTATTCAATTCGATTGCAGTAAAATATTTTTTATCGTTACATTTGGAAAAGATGGCAGGCAGATGGAGCATTTATTTCGTTGTGATAAACCTCAGGGATTTATGAATGTAGTAAATGCCCTTATCGAGAGATTTACGCCGCTTTCATTTTTATACTCTAATCATTTATAAACCTGGACATTTTTAATTGCGTAATTTTGGTGAAGTGTCTTGGAAGGTACAACAACACTGCCCTAGCTTGAACTCAAATCTGCAACCTGTGAGTTACAAGACCACATTCATAATCATTATACTACACTGCTGCAGCTAAGCTGCTTCAGGTGTGGTACCTGGCATACAAGAAATTAAAATTACATTACATATGAATTACAGAAATTACATTCAGGCCTTTGCTAAATTAGACTACTGTTAATACAAGAATAAATTATGAATTATGTGAAGAACTTGCATAATTGACTTCAGGTCAGAACCCTCTGAAACACACTTTGACAAAAAGAGGACACTTGTGTCTCAGGAACAGACTATGATGCTTTCTCCTTTCCTGACTCTCTTCCTCTTAAAGTGGTTGCAGGGCTCTTTGTTGCCTCCTTATGATCTTGCCTCTGTACCATAACCCCATCCAGTTTATTTTGTTTGATATTATTCAGAGAGAGAAATTAAACTGTTAGACTTGGTTTAGCTCTGTACTGATTTGATGAAGCAGGTGTAAAATGCTTGCACCACTGACTGTTTGGCATAAAAAAAATGTACCTAGCTTGCCAAGGCCATAAAAATAACATAAGAAATGGCTGGGCTCTCTGCTTTCAGTACGTGGTCTTGAGTAACTCTGTGGTCATTCACTCTTTATTGCAGGACGCAGTTCGAAATTCAGTGTGCCACACAGCCACAGTCATAGCCAACTCTTTCATGCACACAGGAACCACCAGTGACCAGTTCCTCAGGTACCTGACAAAGCATATTCACAATTAGTGCTTTTACATCCTGCTGTCCCCACACCAGGAAGAGACTGAACATCTTTTACATTCAGTAAAGTAAACATATCCTAGTTGTGACTGGGAGATAAGAGGAATAAACAAAAGAACAAAAAATGAGAGTGTACTTGAATAGCAATACTTGAATATGTAGTGGGACTAGGGACAACAGTCCTTTGTGTACTAATGGTAAATAATGAATAACTTAGCCTTGTGTCTGAGCATTTGAATCTATACTGCACGCAGCTTTGACACATGGTCACTTTTATCTGTAATCATTTTGGAATCTTTGTGAAGTGATTTGGTAATAGTGTTTAAAGGGTAGAACGATTACTTTGAATGCTAATGCTATTGTTTTTCCTTCTCTCACTTCCTTCCTTTCAACAGAGAGAATTTGGAGTGGTTAGCACGTGCCACTAACTGGGCCAAGTTTACTGCGACTGCTAGCCTGGGCGTTATTCATAAGGCAAGATATGGGTATTATGGTATCCTCTGACTGATTCCCTGGTTTCCCCCTGATGAGGGTTGGCTTAGAATACTGAAAGTTCTGCATTACTTAATGTGATATCTGAATTCCAACTCTTTATTGATTGAAATCACATACACAACAACCATTTATTTATAAATATGGCAAAATTCTATTGAGTTTCCTTCAGCTTACATGCTTGAAAAAAGTATATGATATCATTTTACTTTCAAAAATACAAACATCACAAACCTTAACTTGAATTTGGAAAAGGAAGTGGTGTGTGTTAATATCAGAAAAACTGAGAGCAGTTAGGAAAGTGCTACTGCAAGGTAAATGAGGATCATCTAAAGGTTGACCTGTGTTTGGTGCTCAGGGCCATGAGAAGGAGGCTTTGCAGCTGATGGCTACATACCTTCCCAAAGACACCTCCCCAGGCTCGGCATATCAGGAGGGCGGGGGTCTGTATGCCCTCGGGCTGATCCACGCTAACCATGGGGGGGACATCATCGACTACCTGCTCAGCCAGCTCAAGAATGCCAGCAACGATGTGAGTACCACAGAAGTCCCCAGTCACGGGATGGAGGGCTGATGATTTCTTTAGGGAGCTTTTAAGCACTGTTCAGGACTGTGGATGGACTCATAGTGTAGTACCAATGGACTCATGCTCTAGTATCTAGACCATGCCAGGGTAGCTGGAAACTCAGCAGCACATAGTTCCGAGTTGTCACCCAGGAGGGGGTGGGATTTTCCATAGCTGGGGGAGTGTCTCCTTGTGTTCCATCACCAGCATGAATAGTAGTGCACACATGATGTGGTTAAAAGGTAGTGCAGACATTGTTACAATAGTTGAACTGTGGTGAAGACCGTGGTAAATGGTGAACAATGGCACATTGCATGTATTGGTGAATGATTGAAAAGTAGTGCAGACATTGTTTAATGGTTCAACATTATTACATTTTGAACTCCCTCCAGATTGTGCGCCACGGTGGGGGGCTTGGGCTGGGATTGGCTGCTTTGGGCACAGCTAGGCAGGACGTCTACGACCTCCTCAAGTCCAACCTGTACCAGGACGATGCTGTAACAGGTACATTTCCACTGTCACAAAAATCCTCTATGTGTGTGTGCATACATGTATGTGGTTATATGCATGTATCTGTGTTTGTATTCATGTACATGTACATGCACATTTGTGTGATAACGGGTCTTAAACTGTGTGTGTCAGGTAACTCGTGTGTTTTCTGCAGGTGTGTGTTTCTGAGCGAATATGTTAATCTGTATGTGTTATGTGCAGGTGAAGCTGCAGGCCTGGCTCTTGGCTTGGTGATGCTGGGCTCTAAGTCTGCACAGGCCATAGAAGACATGGTGGGCTATGCGCAAGAGACGCAGCATGAGAAGATCCTGCGGGGGCTGGCTGTTGGCATCGCGCTTGTCATGTACGGGCGCATGGAGGAGGCCGACACCCTCATTGAGAGCCTCTGCAGGGATAAGGTATGCCTGCTCGCACCCTGCCAGGCCATCCCCATACACTCTTCCCATATTCTACAGGCACTGCCCACACACCCTGCCCTTATTCTACAGGCACTGCCCACACACCATGCCCATATACTACAGACCTTGCCCACACACCCTGCCACATACTGCAGGCCCTGCCCTCACATCCTGCCACATACTGCAGACCCTGCCCACACACCCTGCCCTTATTCTACAGGCACTGCCCACACACCCTGCCCTTATTCTACAGGCACTGCCCACACACCCTGCCCTTATTCTACAGGCACTGCCCACACACCCTGCCCTTATTCTACAGGCACTGCCCACACACCCTGCCCTTATTCTACAGGCACTGCCCACACACCCTGCCCTTATTCTACAGGCACTGCCCACACACCATGCCCATATACTACAGACCTTGCCCACACACCCTGCCACATACTGCAGGCCCTGCCCTCACACCCTGCCACATACTGCAGACCCTGCCCACACACCCTGCCCTTATTCTACAGGCACTGCCCCAAATTCTACAGTTCCTCCTCAGGCACAGTGTCTGTGTTTGTACTCCTGAATGTGTTCCTTCTTCCTTCTCTCTTCCAGGACCCCATCCTGCGGCGCTCAGGGATGTACACAGTGGGAATGGCATACTGTGGCTCTGGGAACAACAAAGCCATCCGCCGCCTGCTGCACGTGGCCGTGAGTCTCCTCTCTGCTCCAGTCTCTCTCCTCCCTCTCCTTACCGGGCAGTTCCATTCTCTTACAAAGACATCTGCCTACTCATAATGAGAGGGTTTTTGATAACTTTATCAATTGTTTCATTATTAATATTAATGTATTGATATTTCTGATTCTTTGCTTGACAGGTGAGTGACGTGAATGACGATGTCAGGAGAGCAGCAGTGGAGTCCATTGGTTTCATCATGTTCAGGTATGGTGCTCCTTCCTCATCAGCCTTCTTCCTTCTCATTGGCTAGGTCAGTCATCTGTGTGTCTTCACAGAGAGATCTCTGCATACTGCAGACTGCGCTTGTGCTGTGATTTACTGGCTCGTTCATTTATTCACAACAGTAAAATTTCTGCCATAGCTCAGAACTGTTTTTCTCTCCCAAATAGATTTTGACAGCATTTCTTCACGTACATCTCATCAGTTGGTTTATATTCTCACCTCTTTTTCAACATTCAAAACAAATGGCTCAGTTGGTCATAGTTTGTAGCCACAGTGATTTGTGTAAATGAATTTTTCCGCTCAAGACTGCCAGTGAGGTTTCTGTTGCTTTAGTCTGCTTCATTAAAAAGCCATTTTCACCGGTTACTTTTGTGCAGTGTGGAATTTCACTGTCCTCAGGCTAGATCTGTGAAGAGAGCTGAGAAAATAAATCCTGGGTGTTGGGTGGTGCTCCATCTGTAAGGTGGGGAGAGAGCTGTGTGCATTTAGGGTTTTCTGTCTGGTAGAGAGGAACTGTGTGCATTTAGGGATTGCTGTAGGCAAAGGGGACAGAACCATGTGCATTTGGGGAGGAACCCATGTTAGTGGAAGAATTTCCAACACCCTGAAAACTTGAGAGACCATTTTCTGAGAACTGCTAATTATGAATGAATGCAAAATGTGATGGACATTCACTTCCTTCCGTTCTTTGTGCAGTCTAATGATCTGTCCTCTCAGCACAGCAATTGTTACTTTAGTTAAAAAGGTGAAAGTATTTGAGGCGGAATGGCTTGCTGTCATTATCTTCTTATGTCATGTACCCGTGTTTTAGATCTGGCTTTTTAAACATGGCTTAGATTTGTTTTGGACAAGGATGAGGGAAGTGGCAGGTGATGATGATCTGTACAGTAGCTTTGGCCCTGGATGCAGGGGTAGGTGTTTGCTGTGGAGCCACATGCTTTGTGGATGTCTCAGTTTCCATTGCGCCTGGCTGTGTCTTTGTCCAGGCAGCACATGTATACAGGCAATCCCTTTTGCTTGTTGAAAGGAATGAAAGGATAAAATAAACATATTTTCGGCACTAAAGTGCTTACATAAGTTTTCATGTTTACACTGCATTGGATGGTGTCTTTTTTTCTCCAGCAGTCATTTTTCTTTCATTTGTTTATGCACAAGGGTATATTTTTTTATCCATAAAAAATGCGGTTTATCAAGATATTTAAATCAACGGTAAAGCGATGCTATAACACAGTGGTTACAAACCTGGTCCTGGTATGAATGCTTGTTTCGTTACTTCCACAGCTTTATCCCCTGTATTATAACAAGCTGTTGTGCCTCATTGTTTTGGTTTGGTGTGTGGCGAGAGAGAATTTACCCTTTCAAATCATGTTCTGTCAGAAATGGCCCATATTTCACAATCAAATACTGATAAGCGATCAGGTAAACATTGTCATTGTCTTATTATGCTATAAGTCCAGGGTTCTTTGGAAAGAGGGCATGTTTTAATTGATTAAATTATACACTGACAGGTGGATGGGAGCCCTAATTAGTGAGAGTATGGACATGGACACCTTTCTTATTTAAAACTTTGCTATCATTGTTAATATTTGCTGTCATTGGCCTGTACCAGCCAAACTTGCTTCCTCATGTTACCCAAGGAAACACATAAAATGGAAGCAAAAATGGTGATGCAGGAGTCCAGTTGGAAAAGTAATCCTCCTTTATGCAGTAAGTTATGAATAGGATAGCTATATTTGTATTATATTTAAGAACTTAGTATGAAAGCTACTCTTATACATACCACCAGAAACCCTTTTTGAGCCAGAAGAAAACTCTGCTGCATTTCTGTTGTATCATTTTCTGGAAAGTTGTATAATAGTATGTTCTTGAAGCTAGTATAGTTGTTTGTTCTGGTCTGGTAGCTAGCATAATAGGCTGTTCTGGAAGCTAATCTAGAAGCATATTCTGGAAGGCAGAGTAAAGTAATGAATTCCATGAACTGTTAACCTTTGGGGTGAGTTTTTTAATCTGTTTATAGAAATGGTTCCTGTAAATGCAGGCGTAGGCAGTACAGTTGTGTTAAACAGAACAGCAGCCAAGAGGAGGGGGCCGTGGCCCAAAAAAGGACTTGACATATTCCTGTGATCGATTGGTTGCAAGGTGAACCAGCGGTAAATCCTGTACTGTTTGGAGTGGCTCCTGAGCTCCAGTAGCTCAGACATGTCCCCTAGATCATGAGAAACCACTGCCCTGTTGCTGAGGCTCCTGGTCTGGGGCTCAGGCCTCGGGTTGTCCCTGCAAGCTTACTCTGGAGGGCTTTCAGATATTCATTACTACACTGAGGGCTGACCGAGCTGTCCATCACATTAATTACTATAATCTATTATTGCAGCAAACTTACTCAAGTTTAAAGTTTTAGAAACATTACACATTTATTTCATGGTGTGAACAGTTTATTTTATCCATTGTTTATTTAAATGGATTTGATTTATGGAAATTCATAAATTGTCTCTGACAAACAAATTCTCTTTGCATCTTCTGAGGAAAAGTTCTGACAAAAGTTTTTTGTACAAGTTGTGATTCAAGTCTCAATCTGTTGGTTTTTATTAGCTTGTCACTGTAGAGATTTATCTCTAAAGCCATATAATACCCAAGATAAAGATGTGTTGATTGTGTTGCGCTATGGGGTAAGCTGTGTACAGTCTGCATGATACTGGTAGACAGTAACTGGGATAGTAGATGTGGTCTGTGATCCTATGAAACCCCTACATGGTCACAGGAGAGAGAAGGAAAACATAGGAACTTGCAGGTAACGTTTAAACAAAGCACAGTTTTATGCATAATCTTAAGCCAGTGCCTCCTTCTCAAAGGATATATTTTTCTGTATGTACTTTATTTGCAATGGTCTGCAAAGCTTTCCTTTTGCAGAGTTGTTTTTTTTCAGCTAGTTATCTTGTTTACATCCATATATTTGTATAAAAAATATGATTTTTGGTAATCTGAGACCATGTGGAAATGGCATGTTTAACAGAAAGATCCAATGATCTTGAGCTAACCAGGAAAGTTGGTGGTCTTTTGAAAAATGCCTGTTAGGAATCTACTGGTGTTGATGAGGCTGAACATTTGTAGTGGAGAAAGAGACCATGCTCTGATAAGTAGGGATCGTTGCTTTCCTTTCCTTTATGGAAGTCCAGATGGAAACTTGGATGGCCTAAGGGTGATCGGATGAGCATGAAGTCCATTATATTGGTATGCAAATGATATGATTACACACATTTCAATTAATGGACCTTCTGTCTGCTGTCCTATGTGAGGGACAGTTTTTTTTTTTTTTTTTTTTTTTTTTTGCAGTTCCACTAGGCCTCACCCCATTGCTGTGCCTAGATTATACTAGCTTGCTTTCCTAAGACCTTTTAGAAATGTATTTTACTTGTATTTTTATCAGTTATGTTCATTGCTTTATGACTGCACCCTTCTGTAGTGAAACCAGAGAGAGTAGCCTTGTCCTGTATATACCAGTCAGTTTCTTTGACAATATCCTGAGGCTACAATATGAATTACTGGCTGCACAGTTCTGAAAACGGCCCATTTTCCTTCCAGCCGTCCTTTGTTTTTGCAGTTCTGATATTAACTCTACACAAAGTTAATGTGCTTCTCATGTTTACTGATCTGGCTCTACAGTCTATCATAGCCGATGTGCTCCCTGTTCCTAGTTCTGGTTTCAAAGCTAAACGTAGCTGACATCCTCCTCATGTTTGCAGTTCTCGTTCTCTGTGAGAAGGAGGGTATCGAGCAGGATGGTTGGCGGGGGTGGCATTGGAGTGGGCCTTCGCCGAAGTGGGCTTGGATAGGGCATGGTGCTGATCCCGTTTCGCATCCCGTGCTTCATGAAGAGCTTGGAGTTCTCTGTGACGGAGGAGCGGAAGGAGATGTGCGTAGCATTCTTGTGGTGTTGTCTGGGAGGCACAGTACCACTGTAGTTGCAGGTGATGTAGCGTGTGAAGGCCTCGCGGAAGGTTTTATTGAACAGAGTGTAGACCAGCGGGTTGATCCCCGATGAAACGTAGCCCACCCAGACGAAGATCTCCATGAGCCTGCTGACTGCCTGGCTGTCACAGTTTCTGTCACACAGCGCGGACGCAACATTAGTAATGAAAAATGGGCACCACATCACCACAAAGAGCAGGAACACAATGCCCAGGACCTTGGAGGCGCGCTGCTCATTGCTAATGTTCTGCATTGATTTTTTTCCAATGGTTGACATCCGGCGGATGGGGAAGTCGTCCCTCACTGGCAGTGCCAGAGCTGGGCTGCAGTGGCTGGGCCTCCTGTCCCGTTTGGGCCCGTCCACTATGGATGCAGTCTCGGGGGAGGAGCTGCAGGGCAGGGTGTGCTGGGACATGGTGACCAAAGCTGGTCTGCTCAGGCGCTGAGATGCCTTGGACCTGAGCAGGTAGGCTTTTTTCCGCAACACCTGGATGGTCAACAGGTAGATGACCATCATGATGGTGAGTGGAATGAAGAACGCAGCCAGGGAGCCAAATTTGATGAACTCCCGGAAGCTGTCAGGCTTGAGGATGCAGGTGTTGTTGATGAAGGTGATGTTGTTGGGGAAGTCGAAGTTTCTCAGTCCAATTACTGGGATGGGTGTGGCAATGACTACAGTGGAACAGAGAAGAGATAATTACACAGTGTGTGCTGAGTATGCCTATGACAAAATTGTATTTGGATCGGGAGAAGTTAAGGGTTGAGTCTGGTAAATGGTGTTGATGAGATGAGTTCTCTCATTTCAGAACATGAATATAATGACACTTCACATGCGTTTTAGCCATTAAAAATGGACGCTTTTAATCAGGCTTTCGTTTTACCCTGATTTAACCCTGGTGTTGGTATAAAGTAAATGTGTCTACCTTTCCTGAGCTCGCAGTGTGTAAAATGTTCAGGTACTTATGCTATTAAGGAAGAAGAGCTGAAGACCCTAAGAGAAGAATTTTTACTTCTGGAAAATGTCTGATTAAATCCTTTTTAGATACAGTAAATGAACCATGAATCACTGACAGCTATAGTTATGACTCTGAAGTTACATGAAGAACTTTGAGGCATATGGTCCAAAGAGCTGATCTCATAAATCCTGCCGTTCTGGCATCTGGCATCTGGTTATGCTCAGTAAAACTGCTTGTTCATTAGAGAAAATGTGTTGGGACAGTCTTAAAGGAAAACCAGGGGTGTCCCAGTGCACTGTAGAGCAGATGGCTGTCTGACTGTGAAGCGCAGCTGGGCCTCTGGAGCCAAGGGCCTGTCCTTCAGACTCCCATCCAAGCCAGCTCCGCAGTCTGATATAAATGAGCCTAGTTCGCAGGGTGTTTAATTTCCCCAAAAGCTAATATATACAGCTGAACATGTTAAGACTATCTAATGTGCTTATGTAATTAGAGTTCACAGCTCAGTCCTCCACTGAAGAAATAAAGGGAGGCAGCTATCTATAGCTATATTGAGAAGGAGAGAAGCATATGATAATTATTAATTGGGGGAAATTAAAACAATCTCATTTATGCCTCAATCTCACATGGTTGTGGCAAACCATTCCTACTAGTGTTCCTGAATGGCTGTGAAGTTTTCAAGATCAGATTAACCTTATATTTTGGAAAGGATTCTGTACAACAGTTAGACCTTTTGTAGTATCACAGCAATGGAAGGGAGGCACAGCAAGGTTGTGAAGATATGCATTTCATATAAATTTACAGTGTGAATACATCTAAAATGAACCAAATTAGCTTGCTAATTAGGTTTTAATCTGTTGTTTGTTTTTGTAAGGACCTGTTTGAATAAGTTATAATCAGTGAATCAACACGTCATCAGTATCAGTGTCGGGCTTTGTTCGCAGCCAGCAGATGGTGCTATTTCCCTGCGTGTGTCAGCAGCAAGAGTGTCAGCCATCATGAGTTATAGAGAAGCTTGGTGAAGTTGTGAAGTTGCTTAGTTATGTGTGAATTAGCATCATGCAAGTGGGTTATGTCTAACTTTTTTATTATAAATGGAAAGTATAATTTTTTTTCAGTGTAATGTTCACCTTTGTACTGATGTTGCTATAGAGTATAAAAATATAAGTGTATATTTATGGCTGAATCAAGTCCGTATAGTGGGTAAATGGGACACCTCCAGCCCAGTCTGGACTGTGAATATTGTAGCTTGATAAGCCTGAAAGCTAGTCACAGTTGATAAGACAGAAGGTAAGGGGTAGGAGATGATGTGGCTGCTATCAAGCAGAGAGAGCAGGAATGAGAGCAAGAAAATCCATGGAATACTCTGTTTATGGGAACCATTGGCATCATTTCACAAACATCTGGGTATTATGAGCAACACATTTTCCGAGCTTGGGTAATGATCAAAAACAAAAAAAAAAAAATATCAAAGATTGAATTGACACAAAGGTCATGTGACAAAGATCAAATCATGTGTCAGTAATACCTGGTAATTTAACCAAATTTGAGATGAATAATTTCACTGTAAAGTGAAATTAGTAAGTAAAGTCAGTGATGTAGAAGAACTGTCATGATCTGGTGTCCAAATGGGTTGTGGCGTTATTTTTATGGTCACCAAAACCTGTGTGCACACCTCTGAATTACAAGTAAAAAAGAGCCAAATTTTCATAGTCTGAATACAGATAATAATGAGAGTAAAGAAATGCCTCGTAATGAGTGAGTGGATAAATGATCTCTCTGAACTCTGATCTCACATTGGCTTGAGTAAAGCCCTCTCAGGAGAGATGACCGCCCTGCCCTTCACTATGTAGGTCACTTTAAGTGTGTCTTTGTGATATAACCAGTCAAACACTAGACTTGACTCATGGAAAGTCAGCCATGACAAGTTATTGTTCAGGAGTGTGAATGTGTAGTTCCTATGTTTTTCCATCTCCACGTGGGTGTTTTAGCATTTAAAAACTATGTGTTTTAGCGTATGAAAGGTTGAAAAAATCCTCAAAATTAGCCTGAAGAAACAATGAAAGTGTCAATTCCAGTAATTTCTGAGGAGTAGAATCCAATGGTCAATTTATAATGAACTACCACCCTGCCATTGTTGAGAGAAATGGAGATTAGTCTGCAGCTTTAATGAAATGTGGAAAAACTGAAAATGCAGCTTTCTCTGCCAGCACTTACCTATGGATATGAGCCACACCACAGTGATCTTGGCCAGCGCTTTGGCACGAGACTTGTACTGGCTGTGCTGGATGGGCCTCTTGATGGCAATGTACCGGTCCAGAGAGATGGCGCACAGGTGCATGATTGAAGCCGTTGAGAACAGAACATCCAGGAAGAGCCATATTGGACAGAGGAAGCCAGGCAGTGGCCATCCAGAGTCTGAGACACAGAGAGCTTGTTACCATAGAATCTACAGCCTCACCAGATGCTCTGCTACAGGGAGGCAGCATGTTACAATAGAATCTACAGCCTCGCTAGATACTTTGATACATGGATAGAGCATGTTAGCACAGACTTCACAGATACCCTTCTAGAAGAACATGGACTCCACATATACCTTAGATATTCAGCTTCAGTGCTCCTTCCTTCTTCCTTGCTTCTGAGCTACAGGTGTTTCAGGACTACATTACAGCAAAAAGTACATTGTTGTCTTTGGTCATGCTCCTTCATATTTAGAATATGTATGCATTTGGAACGTTATGTTTTCAGTGGTTACTGCTTTAAAATTTTACATTGGCTTTGAGATGCATTCAGCATGTCTCAAATCACATGCTTGGTTTTCAGCAGTACATTGTGGTTCTGTTAACTTTTAAGTCAAAAACAACATGTAGCCTAATGAGAAATAGGGCAGGAGAAACATGAAAGCATAGCTACTAAAATCTCAAATTATGGAAAGGGATGTACAGTGTACATGCCCTTCACACATATATATATTGGGCTTTAACTTTTATTGCAGTCATCTGCATTCACAGAAATATTTCACTTATGTATACATTAGTGTTGATCTGCAAAATGGGATTTTATGTTCAGTACGTTTTATGAAGCAAAATTAGGGGATGTGTATAAAATGTGCTGTAATTTCTACTTGATGAAACAAAAAAAATGTATGGAAATTCTCTTAAATAAAAACCAAGAATCTGCATTTTAACCACATGTGAATTAATTTACAAATCTAAAATTGTGGAGTGCAGATCCAAATTAAGAAAAAACGTCTTAGTCATTTGTAAAACTGTTCTGGCTCAAAAGTAAATTTGGATTTAGCTGCGACTGTATAAATGTGCTTGGGATTATATAACCTGCAGGCCTCTATGAGAAATTAATGATAATTAAAGCATTTTTTGAGTTTGAACTTGTACTCATACGTTAAAAGCTCTTAAAATAATTGTTTCAGTGACTAAAGACAGAGCAGCCTTCATTGTTACCGGCATACACGTGTCTGAGCTTGTTTGCATCTCGTGTTCTGCTATGCAAATGTCTCAGTGACTGTCAAACCCAAACTGTAGAACTCTCAGCTCTATAACTACTTTAATTTACCTGTTTAAGTTTAGCTAAATTTACACAGTTTATGTCATTTTTGTGTTTTCATGACTGTAAACATGTGGGTTTCATATGATGGGTTGTGTTCTCTTGTATGTTCTTCCCATATGGAAAAGGTCCTAAATCTTGATATCAGCATTGCACATTGAAAGGCCGTAGCTCCTGAAATGTGGATGTTCAGCTCTTCTCAGATTTCTGTATTTTTACTCCTGGTGTTCTGTTGTTTTTAAGTTAAGATTTTCTAAAATCCAATATACCTTCCAGTTGGCAGAAATGAGATCTGCGCGGTTTTTTCCTCATCCTTCGGCTCATGGCCTGCTTGACTCATGGTAACATTTTTCAGCAGGGCACTGCACATTTTGTTGTCTGGAAATGGCCTTTTACTCTTATCAGTCTGAAAGTATTTTTTTGGCTGTAAAAGTTCATTTTCTGGCTTGCTAAAAGTATTTCCCACTTCTTTGATGTACATTCTTGCATATATCACCCATTTGGTGTAGCTAGCCTGTATGTACTGAAATAGTTACTCATTTTATGAGAATTTCTCATAGTAAGAGTAGGTAGCCAGACTGACTGGAGTTGGGCCCTTACAGCTGTGTAGCATCTTCAAAACTAGAAAAACGACTCAGAAATTATGCAATTTCCAAGTATTTGTGGAGACAAAGCATAGAGAAATGGTCAAAACTATATTTGTTTTATGACATAAAGGGGATTAAAATTGCATAAATCTTTTAGGATGCATGCTTTTGCCATTTTAACTTGGCAACAAATTATATTTGGATCTTTGCTTTAGTATGGCTTGGCGTACTCCCTATAAATATGGGGTATTTGAATCTGAGATTATAATTAACCTGACACCTTCAAATGTTTTCATTCCAGCTTCAAAAAATGAGTTCAAACTAAGAGCGTGAAGGAATTATGAGGTGGACTGGGACCACGGAAGGCTTAATAAAAATAACAATGGGAAAAGTTTTTTTTTTTTTTTTTTTTTTTTTTTTTTTTCTCGCAAAATTTATGTCACTGTCTTCATGACTCTTTGATTGAAATGTCCCATTCCCACCTTCTCATTGGTAGATTCGTGGCAGTGGTCAGACATTTGATTGTAAAAGTGCTAAATTCAGCGGTGGTGTTCTGTTGGTGTATTATGTACACAGGCTTCGCTCTGCAGTAACCCTGCTTGGCCAGTTGCTCCATTAAGCTTAGGGTTGCATTTCCAAAGAAGCAAACACACACCGATTCCTGCACATCTCCTATGACTGATTCTCATGTTGATAAGAGTTTTTAAGGCCAACTGCCAATCTGAATGTGTGTACTCCAATGAGGTGGTACGTATTTCTGCTAATCGCAGCCCATTCAGTCCAGCTAATGAGGGTTGACCAAACGCCTGGAGCCCATGTCCCAACTGACAGCCGTGGGAATCTGATGGCTTTTTAAATTATTGCTGCTTCATGCAGAGATATCATACCACTGTCATTTGTTCAACAATTTGAGTACAATGGAGCTCTTGATTTTTCTCACTGTAAATGCAAATTAAGTGTGAGAGTTGGGCAGAGTGGTGTTTACTCATGCCAGTGAGGCGGGAAGGACACGCCTGAGGGAATGGAGAGGGTGAGCGACAGGCTTCATTTCAGCCTGCTGCAGCGCAGACCCCTGCAATGACGCTGCTTTGGCAGAAACTGCTCTGCTTGTTTTATTAAATGCAGTTTTATGTATTTGTGGCTGATGGGCTGAAGAGTATCTGTTTGTGCTTCTATTTGTGAGATTAACGATTCGCTTGGAATAAATCAGCTCTGTGTATATATGTTTTCTTGTTCTGTTCTTGGAGGTTTCTAAAACAAGCCTTCCTTCCTGGGATAAATGCACATTGACTACTTTTGGGATGACTGAACAGTGCAATGATCTAGACAGATGGTATTCATCAGAATCTGTGTCAAGAACATGGTAATGTGGTAGTGAAAGAAAGAGGGGAGCATGTGTTCAAAACCTAATCTTTATGGACCACAAGAAGTGCCAAGTATAAGACTATTGCAAAACAAGGGTGAACAACTGGCAAAAGATTTTCGTTGGAACAGGTATGCGTTTTTGGGACATGAACAGAGTTAGGAGCAGCAGCGAGACTGGAGAGGATGTTGGTGAGACAAAAGAAAAGAGAAGGGTATAAGGGGAGGAGACTGTACTTACTGAAGAGAATGGTTACCAGGGCAATGGGCATAACGAGCAGGCCCACCAGCAGGTCTGCCACTGCCAGTGACATGAGGAAGTAGTTAGTGGCGTTCTGCAGCTTCTTCTCCAGTGACACAGCCAGAATCACCAGGATGTTGCCCCCGATGGTGGGGATGATCACTATGACGATGAGAAGCGAGGCCCAGCGCAGCTCGCCATTGGCTGGCAGTGAGGACATGTCTTGATGGGGAAGGGGCACGGTGGTGGGAAGGGGCTGTGTTTGAGTGTAGGGTCTCTGCTCTGGCTGCCTCCGGGGGCGGGGCCAGCATGGTCACACAGGGGTCCTGTTGGTGGGGCCAAACTTCAAGTTCAACTCTCACTTGGGGGTCATGCCCTTTTCACTCCCAAAAAGTCCTGTGCGTATTAACCACCTTTTGGTCTTAATGGAGTCAGTTGAAAGCACATGCTCTTCCAGTGTATCTTGTGTTGTATTCCCTCAGCTGGCTGTACATCCTGGGGAAAAAGAGCAGTGTTGAGAATGAGAGGCTGAAATGAATCTATTGTAGTCCTGCTCCCAGCACTCTGTGGTCCAGATCTGAACGGATTCCTGCTCCAATATAACTCTTTTTCTTTGGTAGCATGTTCCTCCTCTCAAGCCATAGCAACCTGTTTTCACAATGGGCAAGTTTTTTTTGCTTTTTTTGATGTGTTAATCAGTCTTTCTACTAATTTGTAGATGTGCTTATATTTAAATGAGCTCTTTAGGTGTGATGAAAGCCTGAGGAAATTGAATTCATTTCCACATATTAAACCAAGTTACTCCAGGTAATAATTTATGTAATTTCCTTTATCGCAATGAAATGAAATTCAAAGCCAGTGATTGTTTCCTCAGTATATTTAGCATTTAGGTCATCTCCTCTCCTCCTCTGACACCAAAATTAAATGTTTTGCAAATTGGTTAAAAAATTAAGTACATTATAACAAATTACTGTTAGTGAGTAGGCCTCTCAGATATTGTGTCTTTAGTTATTTTAATTCTGTATTTTTTTATGTTTTAACTGAAGAGCAGTTACATGGCCATTCAGTTTTGTTTTTGTTGAGTGTTCCCAAGCTATTTGATCTTTATGGATATAATTTGACCATACTTAGTCATTGTTTAAGTTGATCATGTAAAACATACTTAATGACTGTTTCATCTCCTGTGTGCAGAATATTTGCACTCAATGTACCAATGGATTGCAATAAAGCTATTATAAGCTAAAGTGGTAATGAATTATTACTATTGTTTGTATATTTTGTAAGCCTTTAAAGTCTTACAAAACAAAACAGGTCTTTCTTGTAGTAGACACTTTTTAGATCCTAACTTATTGATTCCAGAAAAAAGGTACAATATATAGATTGTACAGAAACATTAATTGCAAGTTTATTTGTTTAGGTAGAAAGCCAAAAAAAAAATTTCACAGCAAACTTCACTGTACAGTGCTGAATTGCATGGTACACAAAGCACCTACAAGAAGAAAAGATTTATATTGAAATATAATTTGTAAATGTAATTATAATCAAACTTTTTAAAATGTTTTTACATTTTGTCTTCATAGTTGAGTTGACTTGATAGATTGAGTTGAATTACGGATGAGCTTACCTTTGTCCAAATGAAATGCACTTTCTCCGGCAGTATTGGCGGCTCAGTTTGCTGGTAGAATATCCTCAGAGCTGGGGTCTCAGGGCAGATGGCTCTGTAGATACATTCATGTGCTCCTTTCCATCAAGCAACAGAGCACTACTCTTCTACATAAGTCTATCTGCACTCACACAAAGTGTGATTTTTAATTCGTTTTTTTTCCCCCTGCTTTTTTAAAATTTAATAAACACTCAGAGTCAACAGTCCTCTCTGTCTGAGTACAAAATATACCCTTAAAGAATAGTGGAAGAGTACTTTGTCCAGCTTTGTCTCACCTTTTTAGAGTCCAGGATTAAAACTCTTTTTCCTTCACTCAGACACGCTCTTTCTGTTTCTCGCTCTCTTGCTCATTTTCTCCCCTCCCCTCTCTCTCCCTGCTGTAGTTGATTTGCTGTTTGTCCCTCCCCATGTATGTGAGTCGGACTGGGTGCTAGGGAGGGGGCAGAGTAGTGTGTGAGAGTTGGCCATGTGCCAGTGATTGTGAGAGGTAGTGTCTTTTAGAATGGAGGGATCTGTGTTTTTATCTGTCACTCTGAGTGGTGCTCCACCAGGGCAGGGCAGGGCAGGGCAGGGCAGGATGGGGTGCTGTGGGGTATGGCTGACAAAGTGCAAGTGTACGCTGCTGCACCCTGACCTAAATCAACTGTTGTTGTACCCCAGGCACTTAACCTGGATTGCTTCGGTAAATATCCAGCTGTATAAATGGATAGTGTGTAGAAATGTAAAAACTGAAAGTTGCTTTTGACAAATGCCTTCCTTGCCTTCTGATGACCCCACATGCATTGTTATGCAATGGATCACACTTGCCACATGCACTGTAATGCATTCAGTTGTTTGGTGTCACAGGCATTGTAATGCATTGAGCTGTGTGTCTCGCATGTACTGTAGTTTATTGGGCTATGCACAGTCGCAAACACTGTCATGCACTGAGCTGTGGCTTTTCTTTTTATGTGTATGTAAACATAAAGAAAGGTCGTGAGGAGAGAATGTTGGCAGTGTAACAGAACTTCAGTTGTTATTTTTGCTCCGCAATTGGACCCGTTGGAGCCAAAGTGCTCTCATTAGTTTTAAATATGGTTTGAGGACCTTCGAGTGGAGGATTCAGGGTGTAATGTTCAGTGAATGGTTCCCAAGGGCTGTGGTGTGTTCACTCCTGCTGACCTTGTTAAAGGTTCGCTTCTCAGCCTTGCTTTGTGACCGCCTGTTGGCCATTAATAATGATTTTAAGATACAGCAACATTAACCCTGCTGTCTTCAGTCTGCTGACACAACCATGTTACTTTTATGTAAAATCTCAAATATAGTAAGGAACTGACATCATCTGTGCTGTAGCTCATGTCATTCTAATGGTATGCAGGTTCATTTAGGACTATGAACTGTATAACTGTTGAACTAATTCTCTTCAGTTGTTTCTAACATGAGACAGCTGTTGTACACAAGCCACCCCCTTGTATAAAATCTGGCTTATTTGATTGGCTCTTAATGAAAGGGTAGGTGGGGAATCCAGGCAGTCAGGTCTGGAGAGACGGCAAGGCTTTCTCCCCTCACCCCCTGGGGACAACGCTTACTGCAGCAGCGCACCAGGGACATGGCAGATTGGACATCCGTCACAGTCTCTGGGAGGGTTTGGGGATGTGTCCGTGTATTTAACGAGCAGCACCTCCTTATGTGCACTCTGTGTTATAGCTGTTGTTTTAATCGGCAGTTTTAATTCCCACCTCCTTGCTTTCACTGAGTTGGTGGTATTGGTTAGAGAATAATGATTGTATTTCAAAAGTAGGTGAGCTTATGGCTCTGAACTGTACTTCTTTCACCAGGCTTATAGAAGAGAGATGTTAATCTGGCTCTGCCATTCTGAATTGCACTGCTTTCATCAGACCAACAACAGAGAAGTAAAAACCTGGCACTGTCTAACTGAACTGCATTATAGTGGAAAGATACAAGTCTGGCACATGAGGCTAATTGACCTTTACCGAAATAACAATTGACACAGTGATCAATCAGTCGGTGCATAGCAACCATCAGTAAGCACCACCTCCTCCAAGTTCCAGCCACAGCTCCAACATGATAATTGCTGAAGTGTCCAGTCTCATCACTACCTTGGTAAGTTACATAAAGAAGCAGGAAAGGATGAGGTGAGGTGTGCACCTGCAGAAGTGATAACTGGTGTCTGGAACATTTAGAGAGATGTTTTATTTTAATTCCTTTTATTTCCATTTATATATTCAAATACTATTCTTCATGTACCACTTTTGCTGTGTCGCAGATTTTTATTGAGCCTGACCTAAACCCCCATGATGTAAGGCACAAGACCTTAACATCTTGCAGTTTAAGTCTACAGAATTTACTCTTGTTAGATTTCCATAAATTCATGTGCAACATTGCTCAGAGAGGCACAGACAAATGACATTTATATATTGATCTTAAAATATGTAATATAATTGCGTTTAGTAATTGGTAATTTAAAAAATACTGTAAAATATTTAGGTGGATTGTGGAACACAGTTTATGATGAAAGTTTGACAGGTGTAGTAAAAGTCTTTTCTTTCAACTCCTGACTCAATTTTCAGTTCAGTTGCTCCAAATTGCATTCAGTTGCGCAGCACTTATCTTTATGTGCTGCTTGCTAAATGAAATGTAGTAGAGTCGCCACATTACTTGATTAAATATAATCTTGACATTATTCACGGTTGTTAGAAGGCAGCCAGCATGACACACGGCTGTTTATCATGTTCATACACTGGCTGACAGGGGAGATGTGCCAGTGCCGAGTGATAGCCTGGTCTAACAGGAGAAATTAGATTTTGCTATGTCTTAGCCTGGCCTAACAGGAGAAGTTAAGCTGTGCAGTGTTGTAGCCCTGGCTAACAGAGGAAATGAGGCTGTGCTGTGTGTTGATAGAGACTGGCAGTAGAAGATGGCCTCCTGTCTAGTGTCAGTGATTATGATGAAGGGTGAAAGTCTTCATTAGTTCTTAGCTCTACGTTCCAGCACACTCAGTTGCCCCCAGCAACCCCCACTTCACATCAGCTCCCCCCTCCCTGAGTCTCTGATCTCAGGGGTTTGGGAATCCACCCTGGCATGACCCTGTTTGCACATTTTTCCAGAGTCTAAAACAGGCAGAAACATGCCGCTCACTCGCCCAGGATCCTGTACAGTGTCAGACTCTCCCTCTGTTTATGAAAGTTCTGAACAGAAAACCTGAAGTTGACAAAAACATTTCTCTCCAGGGGAGAGCGCCAGTGAGACTTTCCAGACATGTGCTTTGTTAGGAGCTGCAGGCCGGCAGGAGTGAGCTGTGTGAGGCCTGCACGACAGAGCACATCAGCCTCTCCCGCGTGTCAGGTCTCTGGGATGGTTTGTGGAACCAGGGCGGGTTGACTGAAGGGGAGCAGATAGCAGCAGAGGCGCCAGAGTAAGGCAGGGTAGGATGTGAGCTCAGTGAGGCATCCCTTGGTTATCTTGGAACAGATCTAGGCACTGGGCCTTTTAACAGTTCGGTTTCCCACCAAATCTCAACACAACTAAAGCAAGCTGTCACAGAACTTCTTCAAGGCCAACAGCTGCCATAATGGTTTTTCACACGTGTTACAGGTGAAGTGTTCTTCCTTAAGGGTGATGTCACACTGAGTGAGGATCAGTATATGTGAGCCAGACTGGCTTACTTAAGTTAAGCTAGCTACACCCAGAGGGTTACATTTATGTCCAGCAGCCTTTGATCACTCTGGAGCTGTACCAGTTCCTAGCTTTTAATGGAGCATGTCTCCGATATTCAAATGAGGAGATTGGGTTTCCATTTTACTTCATTTTGCCCTTATTAAAGTTTGGGGTGTGGCCCAGAAGCTGGTTTGCCTTGTGTGTCCCTCAGCTGAAATGGAGCACTTGGAAAAGCAGAATAAAATAACATTAGGCATGAAATTTCTGTCCCATTACTTTTATTTGTAAAATGGCCATGTTCTCATACTAATCCAAAGGGAAGATTTTAGAAAAAGGTGCTACATTTCACCATAAACCCAGCTTTGTTCTGATTTAAATGTTGTGATAATAGTTTGTGGTCTTTGTACAGTTTGGTTTTAATCTCTTGCAGTAAGCAGAAATCTTTCTCAGCTTCAGCAAATGAGCACTTTGCATGTGTTTATACCATGTTTGTTATTCAGCCTGCTCTACTGCACAAGGTCAGTCAGTGGTCTGGCATCCCACACGGATTTACTGATATAAGAATTTTCTGTTGCCAGTGCAGAAGAATATGAATTATTTTCCTGCCTGCAAAGTCAGTCCATTCCATGACAGTAGGTCCAGCTATCGCTTGTCCCATTTAATTCTAAATGTACTGCAAGTCCAGGAATTGGGCCAGTGGTTATCATTCCACTATTGCAATAGCGTCTATATGCAGTGATCCAGATCGTGCTCTGATTACTCTCTATAATTAAATAAAGCCCTGGCCAACCAACTGCTCGGGACATAAACCCCGCAAGGCGAGTATAAGGATTAAGCCACCTGAGTCTGCTATTCCATGAACCAAGGACCAGGATGTGTGACCGATCAGGGGCTTAACTTTTATTTGCACAGAACATTCTCAACTCCTATGGTGATGAAACCATATTTCATACCCAGACAAAAGTGTTAAGTGACTTAATTTAGCAGTGATTGCAGACATTGTTTTACCCTGATGGTATGCCAAATCTTTTATTTTGCCAGTCTGTTTGCATTGGGAAAGTAAGACCCTGCTTTAATTGGGTGTTAAATCGTGGGTGGGCTCTTTTGATTCCTAAGTAAATTCATCCAGTCAAGGGAATTTGTTTGTAGCCTGGAGTACAGACTACTTCAGGGCTAGTGTCCATATATTCTGTGCTTCCTAGGACAGTGTCTGGCCTGTTGTTTTGCATCCGGACCACAATGCAAGATCAAGAAGGCCCCCCCTGAAAAATGTCATCACAGTGCCAGAAAGTTCTGCCTGTGCCAGGGAGCATTTTCTAACATCTGCTCTTTGCTTTTGAAGAGAAACCAATGTAAATTCATCGTTACTGAATGTAAATTCATTGTAATTAAGAACAGTAGAAGCTTTTGGGACCCATGCGTGAGATGGCACTGTTTCTTGGAGGGCTTTTTGTCCCTTAATTCTGTGGCTTTGAAACCTCACAGCACAGCTAAAGTGTTTATAAAAACATTCCATGTTCGGGATGGTTTGTTCAAAGGAAACTGGTGCCAGCTGCCAGGAGCCTGAGTGTTAACTCTGCTATAGGTATGAGTAGCCCAAAATCTACCAAAAGGAACAAGTACTTTCTACTTACATCTTGAAGCCCCTTTGCTCTTGAGTTTCTCTGACTATTATTTTTTAAATCCAGGAATTTCGTGGTTTTTATTTAAATTTGATCAAAAATATGATACCCTCAAAAAACCGAGATGATTCTGGCTGCTACTTCAGACCTCAATGCACAGGCCCTCCACTGAGCTGCCTCAGTGCGTCACTTCAGAGGCTGCTGTTGTCTTTTTTTTCTGTTTTTGGTTAATTTGATCGAGAAGGCAAGGCTTTTCAGTTTAGATAAGGGAGATGGAGCTCTGGAAGAGAGCCAGACAGTCACAAGAAATTGTGTTATTGAAATAACAATGCAAATTTCCAGAAGAAATTTTCATTTTAATTTCAAACATTGAATACAAACCCTCATTTTCAGGGTTGGTACTGTTAATGAAAACAGGAGATCATATCTTCGCCCAGGCTTTATTATGTTGCTTCTTGGGTCATGAATTCCATCATAAGGGCACCATTGCAGTAGAGTAACTTTCACACAGTTTGCAGCCCAGTGCTTTTCCATTTTTAGCTGTAGCTGGTAACCTGGGAGCACTGCATGTGCCACTTATACAGCTAAGCCCTGGCTAGTGCCACACCTGTACAGTAAAGGATGAGACAGGTTTGGTATTTGAGGTGATGAATCTCCCAGATTTTCACCCAGAAGTGCACAGCACCAGCTGTTTGACAAACACATTCTATACCTTCAGGAAAGCTAAGGTGTACCCCAAAACCCACAGGACCCCCGGCACTCCTTGCACGCCATGGCCCCTCCCTGTCATAGTCCCCTTCCCCTCATCAGCATAACCCCCGGCCCCCCCTCTGTGCCATAATTCCTGCCCCACAGCTGATTTGAGCTCTCCCTCCATCTTGTGCAGAACGGGGTAGTAGAGGCATGATAATGGTCTTGAGTAAACTGTTTAAAAGAAGCCTTCCTGACATATCTGCCTGGCCCAGAGAGAGCTGCTATAAGCTGCATTTCAAAGGAACACACACAGAGGCTGCTCTTAACTGAAGTTGATCTCACACTGCCAGGAAAATATGATGGGTAAAACAGTCCTGGCATTTGCATGTGAAATGAGGGAATGTGGCGTTTTTGTGCCTGGTATTGTGAGTTCTTAGGACATGGCAAAGCCCTCCTCCATGTGCTGAAGGGGGGATTCGGGGAACAAACTGCCATATTCTCAGTACCTCTCCACCCCACCTATTCTTTTGGCTTAGAGGAGAAATGGTCATAGTCTTTTTTCCTATAAAGCAATATTTCTTACTGGGGGTGGGTTTGGAAGTATTGATTCAAAAGTACATGCTCCATCATTACCTAACGATACAAGTGGTGATACAGTCACATTTGTATCGATACCATTGAGGAGCCGGTGTTTATCATTAAAGAGAGCAGAAGGCCTGTGCATTTTTACTAATTACATTGTTTTCTGGGGAAATGGCCCATCAGCTGGCTTCCGCATTTCCAGCCCCATTAGATTAGCTCCAAAATCACTGCATCTCCAGCTGTTGGCCTTTCGATGCCTTTTAAGGTTTCTGATACATTTCAAGTTTTTAGTTTTTTTTTTTTTTTTTTTTGGCTCTATTTGGGTACATGGCACTTTTAAAATAGAAGTGATTGGTTGATTTGGTGTTTGTCCTGAGTAACTCTGTCTCTCTCTCTGCAGGACTCCAGAGCAGTGTCCCAGTGTGGTGTCTTTGCTCTCAGAGAGCTATAACCCACATGTGCGCTGTGGTGCAGCCATGGCCCTGGGCATCTGCTGTGCAGGGACTGGGAACAAGGTGAGAAAAAACCCCACAACCCACCCCAGAAAACTCACCCTCAACTCTAAACTCTACCTCACAGCCTGGCCTTGCACAATACAGCATAAACTTAACCCTATAGTCTATCACAGCACAGTACAGCCTCAACTCAAATGTACAGCCTTTCCCAGCAAACCCTCCCAAACTCCTGAGATAAACAACCAAACAAGCCCAAAGCCACACAGTGGCAAACACCCTTGTGCCCATATGGGTAAATCATATGCATAAGTTAGCGTTGTGCCTGGTTAAGAGACCAGCTGTCTGAGAGGACTGACAGAGGCTTGGCTCGTGGTGTGCAGCTTGCCGCCAGAATAAACCTGCCTGTGCTGGACTGTGCTGTGCACGGAGAGTGTGGAGGTCCTGTGAGTGAGAGATTAATGTGCTGGACTCTGAGAGCGGGCCAGAACCCCAGGGTTGCCTGGGGTCAGCAGGTAGAAAAGTGGAACATCACTGAGTATGCATTTACTTAACACAAACTATTTCAGTTTATTTTCTTAAGCAACACACGATGGAGCTACACCACTAGGCTGTGCTGCGCTGGTGCCGATCGGCAGGCTTCATCATCAGAGGTTTCATGAGGACATGCCTCTTTCAGACGCAAGCCATCTTTAACCAAGCATCAGCCGTGTAGATCCGGGCCTTCGATCGATAGGCCATACCACCACGTTTTGGTTTGGTTGGACCCCAACATGGTGGTGTACACACTATATGCTCTCAGAGTAGGGAAGTGCACAGTTTGGATCACAGCCAGAGCCACCGCACCCTTTATTTTCACTTTTAGTTTTTTGCCATTTGACTTTCTCAGCAGTGTGGCATAGGATAGTGGCACAGATGGAGAGAATCTTCAATGTTGCACTTTTGCAGTGTTTACTGTCTGTACTTCCTGCCAGTAATATGCAACTGAAGTGGATCTCTTGGAGGGAGAGATGAAGAGAAAGAATAGGAACGAAGGCATGAAGGAATTGGAGAGGGAAAGAGTTGGAAAGAAAGAGGAACAGAGTGGAAAAGATTGACACTGTTAGAATGGGTTCTGGAAAGCCAGCAATCTGTACTCTGCCAAGTCTGATCAATTTATCAACACCTCTGATCACTCTCAGGTGCTGTAGACTAAATACACTAATGGATTGATTTACTACTCTTAGGAATACAGAGCAAAGCAGAAGTCTAGAGCTTGTGCAGGCATTATTACTATATTGCACATTTTGTAGAAGAGGTCCTTTGAGTAGGAGGTTGAACTGGTGTTGGCCATTAGTTTACTGTAGCTAATGAGCTGGCTAATTTAAAATGAGTTCAGCTCTGCATCTCCTTTTTTGCACGGTTAAAGAAGTGCCGTTGACGAACAGTCGACCAGTTTGTTCAACTCTTGCTCTTTCTTTTCACCTCTTGTCGTTTGTTAAAACTGTGTGATTTACTTGAGTTAACCTCTCCCAGGTAGATTTGCTGGACACAGTATTGTCACAACATTGTTTTCCATGCGAATACATTGACTGCATGCTAGGGAAAAAGATCCAGATTTCTAAAATCAGCAAAGTACCCCATAAGGGAACTGATTACCCAGGGAGGAGTCTAGGGTTATCATAGAGGCAGTGGAGGGAGATATATTTGGTTAAACTGTTCCTTGCACAGTGAGAGCTAACCTCATTCTCAACTGATATGCTTTGCTGTGCCATGCGTTTCCAAGATATGATGCAATTAGATGCAATTAAACATGGTCTTCATCAGTTAGCCTCACTGATTGAACCTGACAGAAAATATCCCCTGTTACACTCTCCTGACCAATAAAGAGCAGCAGGAAGTTGAAGCAGTTAACCGTGTCTCCTCTTTATTTGTGCTCTGATGCATGAGTCACCTGCGAGAAAGAGAGAGATACATTTTGACGCACAATTCAGGTTATTACCAGAATCTGGAGTATCTTTTCTTGGTAATTGCAAAGATTTACCCCAGAAAGATCTTGGAATATAACTGTTATACATGCATAACATAATCTGCTTTCTTTCTGTATCAAACCTCAGAATACATGATAACCGCCCAAATTTGATATCATGTGGTATGCACACTATGCATACATTTGGACGAATCTGAACCCACCACACCTGGTCTTGTGCATGTGTCGATAGTGCCCTGACTGCACCGTTGTACACATGCGTTAATCTATCAACCATCCAACAAAAGTTTCTTGCCGAAGTTACCCACACTGTCACTAAACATGCTGCTTCGATTTGAATAAAGACCAGTGATCTTGCATGCTAATAAAACTGTTCCTTGACCAATGGGCCACATCTCCTCTTTTCGGATTATATCATGCTCAAATTTCAGGGATTACCGATATTTTGAAAATGCTGGATCCTCTCAGCTGTTCTGGTGGTACTCTTGCAATCGTCTTGTATGTTGAGTTGTCCAGGTACCTGTGAGTCCATGTTTGATGTTTTCAGCAGAGATATGAGAGAGGCTGCTTGAACAGATGTTAGTGCTGCTGTTCTCCAAAACCTGCTGGCACCAGAGTGTGATGATACAAATACAGCTGTTGGCTAAAGAACTGCTCTGTTCATTTAGGCCAGGTGGAGCTCTGAGCTGTGTGGGTGGGGTGCATAGCTGTGAGGATGAGGCCTATATGTGTGTGGGTGGGATGTATAGCTGTGAGAGCCAGGCTGCGGTGTGTGGATGTGCCATAGGGATGCGTGGGTAGGGCTTGACTGGGTGACAGTGACAGGGGGGCTTCATTGCTGCACAGTGCATGAGATTGGAGTGTGTGGTGCTAATCCAGAATAAACCCATCTCTTACAGGAAGCTATCAACCTCCTGGAACCTATGACCAATGACCCAGTCAACTATGTCAGGCAAGGGGCCCTCATCGCCTCTGCCCTTATCATGATCCAGCAGACCGAGGTCACCTGCCCAAAGGTGAGCACCTGCCACACATAGGCGCCCTCATAAAATCTCTGGTCCATGAACTGAAGAACACTAGCTCCAGGCTTTATCAGTGAATTGATAAACGCATTAGCATTACAGGATTTACCTGTGGATTAACAAACTGCATCAGAGTTGTGATTGTCTCTGATAGTGATCCTACAGCCCCTGACACACACAGCCTGTATTTCACCCACACATCAGCCCAATCTCTGTACTGGAGGGTAAATAGCAGTGATTAGAGGAGCAATATCTGCAGACACAAGTGCTTGTGCAGAGTTATGTAGTGTTAAGCTCGGTGAAACAAAAGGTAAGCATGTGATAGTGTTTAATGGTCCGAGTCTGCTCTCTCCAAGACTGCATAAGTGTGGATATGCGTGCATGTAACTGTGGAGGGAGTGACTCTTTGCATTCATTAGCAACTCGTATCACATTTTTGTTGTAATTTTCAATCTGTAGGGAGTACAAATACTATAAACTTAGTTTATCAGTGTTTTAATTTAGTGTGTCAGTGCCTCATTTTTCTCCACAGGTGAACCAATTCCGCCAGCTTTACTCCAAGGTCATCAATGACAAGCATGATGATGTAATGGCCAAGTTTGGGGCCATCCTGGCCCAGGGAATTCTGGATGCTGGTGAGTGGGGGTGTATTCCGGAAACCCATGGAAGGTGGTAATTCCTTCCATCAAATGCTAAATCCTCTACTCACCGTCCCGCAATCCAGTCTAAACCCGATCTAAACACAGTAGAGCCCTTCCCTATTTTAGAGCAAGCAGCTGCTCTGCAGCTCTGACCGTAACCAGGTGCCCTGCCCTCCAATGGCATACTTTGTGTGCGTGCGTGCGTGCGTGCGTGCGTGCGTGCGTGCAGACCTATACCCATGTGTGAGGTCCAAGATGAGTGCTGCGCATTATCACACCTACCACACACAAGTATACACAAATACCACAAATCCAAGATGTCCTTCGTCAGACATTATCCTCTTATAAAGACTTTCCACAATTGGTCTTATGAAAGGTGATCAGCCAATGATATCAATACCACATTTTATATACAAATTCACTATTAAAATAAGCATACAAAAGCGCAAAAAGACACACACACACAATTTAGAAAATGTATTAATTTTCTGTCCGATGGAACCTTGAAGTTGATATGTTGTGCTTACAATCATTAAAATGTACAGCAACAGGGTAATTGCAGTCATCCCTTCTAATGGAAGTCTTATGTTCATTGATACATTGTTTCCCAATGTATGCTCTACCACAAGGACATCAAATCATGCAAATAACAAAATCTGAGTCACAAGTAATTATGTCATTGATAGCATACTTTTTGCCACTAAGAGGGCGAGAAAAGTGACTGGTAGTTGTCGCATTATTGCAGCTACAACAATGCCTGCATTTTCTAAAGCCATTTGGTATAGGACTTAAAAGACTATGTGAGGGAGGATCCCTGCCTGATTTGAACCTGTAATTTTGCTCTAATCCAAACGTCTCGTCTGGAGGGCACTGATATGCATCCATATTTTTAGAGGGAGAGTGCTCTTCAATGTTGTGGCGGGAAACCTCACTGAGACTCTCACATGGTGCCATTAATGCAGTGTTCATCAACAGCCCAATTTGTCATGTAACCAGCGGGAAGCAATGCATCCAGCTCGTAGGCCACTCAGTGTACAGCCCTCCTGGTAATTTGGTTATATTTAAAAAGCCTCTTCCGACATATGGTTCAGGTTAGTCTTAGCCTGAACACACACACAAAATCACAACATTAGCCTATATTTCTAATCAGATTAAGGCATATATGAATAAGTTCTCCTGTCCCATTACCTCTCTGACTATGGACCAGTTCTCCCTCTCTTTCTGTTTCAGGATGTTGGGTTTTTACTGTTATCTTCTAATATTGGTATTATGACCCTGGAAAACTTTGTTAGATCCAGAACTTTGATCAGAAACATCACCCAGTGCAGTGCAAGACTGTGCCTACTTCAAGTAGATGAACAGTGTATTTAGGATCAGTACTTAAACCTCTGCAAGTTCAGGTGGAGTTGAAGAAAACATCTCTGGTTGGTGTATTTGTTTATCTGATTATTGGTTCAGCTCTTGATGCTGAGCTGTGGAGCGTGTCTGCGCTGGTCAGCTCTGCATCAATCACATTGCTCACTGTGGAGAAACGGAGTCAGATGGTCCATAAGTCCTGCTTATGGCAGGGGAAAATGAATTGCAGGGCCAACATGTGCATAAATTTAACCACCAAGTCAGATAGTTATGTCAGACGAGTTAACCATGTTATCTGGCAGTCTTATGTTTGAATTACGACCCTCTGTCTCTCCAAACAAAAGGCTTTTAACTAAAGTGAAAATGGATGGAATGGGAAGTACTGTGTTCCCGTCCTCAGACTGATATTTATTACAGATTTCTTGTTTTGGATAATGTCTGTCAAAATGAGATATTGGGTGCAGATAAGGCCAGAAACACAGTAAGAGCTGTAGTGTAGTAGAATAGATCCCTTTTCCTGGTTCCTCACACATGTTCCCTTAGTCTGGACCCACCCCTCTGCAAATGAATTGCCCTTTTTCGGATTAATAAAGTTGAATCTGAATCCCCGCAGCACTGGAATAAATTGTCCCTGCCCTCTCTCAGTATGAACCAACCAATGAGCGCAGGAAGAGTGACATCATTATGCCCCTTCTCCTCGGCTGCATATCTTGACACTTTTATACAATCTCTAGTTACTTCATGAATGTGTGTCCCATGCTATTATCCACATTTGCAACATGCTCGCTGGGAGCACAATTAATAGATCAGAGCTTTTCTGATCTATTAATTGTGCTGCAAAAGCTTGATCTGTTGAGTTGGATCATTTTTCTCATTTCCTCTGCTTCCTCTAACAGAGACATCTGTACTGGTTTTGAAAAAGCAAAAAAAACTGTTTTCTTGGAGACTTTGAAAGTTGAACTTTTCACATCTCTTCCTTCCAACTGATGATATAAAGTCTGGTTCATGTGGTCCTCAGCTAGCCTAGTCCTGCTCCGACTCTGCATCACTGCCCAATGAATCTGGCTGATCACTCTGATAACTCCAAACTACTTTGAGAGTCAATAATGACAATATGTTGAGCGGGTTGGTTGGCCTCCAGGTGGCTTAACACAGTAAGACATTCGTTTTGGGAGCAGATGTGAGCTGTGTCAATTCCAGTTATGGCTGGAAGTACACAGTACCAAGGCAGCAATTAGCCCAGTCTCATCTGGAAAAGTGTACGAACCATGTGTGGCTAACTTTGTAATCCTCCAGCAACATAGTATGTAATTGGTGGTGCATTTGCAATGCAGAATGAGGGCTTGTCATCATGTGAATTAGTGGTTGTGTCATGACCTCTTCCTTTTCAGTTAGCAGAAGATTTCTGCATGAGGCTAAACAGGTGGGCAGTGTTTAGATGAGATAAAGGGGGAAAAACCATACAAATTCAAATCTCAGTATTTATTTTGGTCATGCCTTAGTTTGTATTGAGGAAGCAAGTTCACTTGTGTAAGTAGACCTGCCCCTAAGTCACTTTGTCCCTGTCTTTGACCTGTGTTTAATGACAGACATCTCTATAATCATAAACATCTGGCTCCCTTTGAATTCAATATCTGTGAATGAAATGATGTGTAGCTGTCATTCATGTAGCAGAATGTTTCTGTTTAACAAGGGATTTGATGAGAGCAAATTGCAGGCAGCCAGATTCCAAGAGTTCCACAGGGTTTCAAATGGTCATCCACATGCTAACACTTCTGGCACTTAAGACTTTTACCTCCTCTAGCACTTTAATGCCTTCGTCCCAACATAATGCACTTTATGTTGTAAGTCGCTCTGGATAAGAGTGCCTGCTAGGTGCCTATGATGTAATGTAATGAAAAGAGTTTGGCTAATTTATCTAAAGCAGTTTAGTTCTCAGTGGTGTTTTGTGTTGCTGAAACTCTGTTTCTGTGTGCAGGAGGGCGCAATGTGACCATCTCCCTGCAGTCCCGCACAGGGCACACACACATGCCTTCAGTGGTAGGCCTCCTGGTCTTCACCCAGTTCTGGTTCTGGTTCCCACTGTCTCACTTCCTGTCCCTGGCCTTCACCCCCACTGCCATCATTGGCCTCAACAAGGACCTGAAGGTAGGAGCTTTGGTGTTTCTTTTAAACTTTCATTACATTTTTACACATTCAAACCCAAACATTCATAAAATGTTTATTTTAAATATTTATTGCATCCATGTCTGTTTGGTTTCTGACTCTCTATCTGCTAGAAAAACAATTCCGGCAGTTTCTTTAGTGTGACATGGTGACATTGCTGTAATAGCCAGCAGTCCACTTTGGTGGGATGCTTTAACCCTGTAAGTGCGCTAAGGCATTGTGCTGACAAGTGGTAAGCCAGGCTTTGTAAAGGAATTGTCTTCAAGCTTGAACAGCAGCTTTCTTGGTGCACCTCTGAAGGCAAACAGGTGCCAGTGGGTCTGCACTCAACCTAACTGAGCTGCACTAGATATCATCATTAATGCTAGCACTAGTGTTAGCATAAGAGCATGAGACTTCAAGTGATCTTTTTATGGTGAACTTCTTATCCGTCTCTTAGCATGTTACTCTTGCCTGAGCCAATGTCAGGATGAGGTGAAGGACAGGAGCTTTGTTAGCTGCAGCTGTGACAGGATGAGTGTTCTCTCTCTAGATGCCGAAAGTGCAGTATCGTTCCAACTGCAAGCCCTCCACCTTCGCCTACCCACCCGCACTGGAAGTGCCTAAGGAGAAGGAGAAGGAGAAAGTAAGTGCACTCCACCTAACACATGAAACTCCCCCTAGAGCCTGGGAGAACATCCACGGAACTTCCTCTTCGTTAAGATCACTTTCCTCACCCTTTGCAAAAAGCAATGCAAAAAAGGTCACATCGTAAAACAGTGTAAAAATAATAATTATATGAAATCCCATGAAATGATAACAATATATTGTTACCCAAGGTGACAGAAGGTTAACCTGTAAATCTTGGGCTATTGTTGTCCCTTTTGTCTGGAATTTTCTGTCACTTGAACTTCACATCTATTTCCATCAAACTGGTTATCTGATAGTCTGTCTTTGTTTCTCTGACTCTCCTTTAGGTCTCCACTGCTGTTCTGTCCATCACAGCTAAGGCCAAGAAGAAGGAGAAAGAGAAGGAGAAGAAGGAGAAAGAGGAGGAAAAGATGGAAGTGGTTAGTTCCCCATGAGAGCAGAGGCTACTGATTTACTGTCTCTGTGGCATGTTTATTCCACCTGTGTCTCATCTCTGTCTGCGCTCACATTAGTATTCCAGGGGCAGAGCTTGTACACAGGAATGAGTCAGGAGTGTGTTGAGTCCTGGACTGTGTATAGCTGCGAGAAAAGGCTCACTGGAGCAGCTTTTACTCAGTAACTTCTAAAAGACTTTGCACAGTGTCAAATGTGCAACAGCGCATTCTCAGTGAGTTCAGTATTCATGTGTGTAGCAGAAGGCATGCTTAGTATGTCTGTACTGCACTCGCACCCAAGCCTGTGCTGCTAGGATGAGGTGAAGTGTGAGCCTGACTTTACCGATTCCCTCCCTTCCGTCACAGGAGCTGAGAGTCTGGGTACAGCAATGAATTCACGGCTGTTTCCCGCTCTGAATCGATACATACAGCATATAGCTATGCTTCTTGAGGTCTCTTGAGCAGAGTCCTTGTTCTTTTTGTCTGATGAGGTGAAGCCCCACTAGCTCTATTATGGTAAATTTAATGTGCCTGTTTTTTTTTCAGGCTTCATAAAGTGCCAGTGACACAGGGTAGCTTTGACCTTTGACACCTTGAGAACTGACCCTGCTTTGAGAAACTGAAAGTATCATTCTGAGCATTTGATTGTGTTGAGGATTGAATTCGCGGTACATTTTCTTGTTGAAACCAATAAATAAACATACAGAGTAGGCAGCAGTGTCCTACCCATCAGAGCTTGAAGATTACTCAATATGTTAACTTTCTGTTTGCATGCCTCCCCACCTGATGGGATTCTGATTAGTCATTTGTGTGGAATGTATCCACTCCACTGTGGTGGAATTGCAGGAGACTGAAGCAGAGAAGGAGAAGAAAGATGAGGAGAAAGAGAAAGAAAAGGAAAAAGAGAAGAAGAAGGAGCCAGAACCCAACTTCCAGCTGCTTGAGAACCCAGCTCGGGTCATGCCAGCCCAGCTCAAAGTGCTCACCATGCCAGAAACCTGCCGCTACCAGCCCTTCAAACCGGTAAGGCCTGCTCATCACATTTGCCAGGGGCCATTCTCTCAAGTCACAGATGAATGGCAAACCCTCCCTGATCCTGTTATGTTTCTCATTCTGTTACTAATACTCTATTGTGTTGGGTCTTAGTGTTCACCTGACAGTCTGTGTGTTCCTCACACCTGCTCTCCCTAATCAGCCTGGTATTACGCTGTGTCTGTGTCTGTGTCTGTGTCAGCACCACTGGCTTGCCCTGTGACCTGGCCGTGCTGAGCTGGTGTAATTGGGTATAAGATATTGCTTGCACCCCCTGCAGCGTTGGCCTCCTTGCTCTGGCTCTCGTTGTGTTTGCCAGGCTTGTGGTGGAGCAGTAGCTGCACCCAGCCCTGTGTAGACTCCATTCTCTCATTGTGCTCTTGTTCTGTGGATCTGTCTCTCCGCATCACATATTTTCCCTGATTTACTGTTTCCCCTGCCTCCACATAACCTCATTGTTTCTCAAAAGAATGAGCTCATGAACTTTCATGACAATAAACTGCAGGATTCCAGCCGTTTGTAAATGTTTGGAATTCACCATATGCAAAAGAGCATGATAAGTGATCACCCACACACACAATCCAGCTCCTGATCTAAGGATTGTGTCTGAACGTGTCCCAGCAAGCCAGGTGATTCCTGCTTTTTTCAGTGTTTATATCTTTGTCTAGTTGGTTGCTCCCTTTTCCTCAATCTCCAGAATTTTAAAACAGACATTCCTGTCCATTATTCAGAACATGTTTAATCGAAGTGATCTTTGTTTTGACTGTCAGAGTGACCAGAATAAAAACACAAACACAGAGAGTCTCTGCTCTGTAACTGACTGTGAGAATGTTCATGAATCTGAGCTGTGTGAGAGAGCACACGTAGGGCTGTGAGTATGTGAGCTGTGAGGCTGGAGCACAGCTCAGAGGGCCGGGGGCACTGGTGGGTGGGTGGGGGTTGATATGGGACTAATGACCATGTCGTAACCCTTGGATTCCATTTTTTAAACTCTCCTTCAAGATGCCTGTTATTGTGAAGCTGAAATAGAGGCTGGTCCCCCGGAGATGGCACTCATGCTCGTTATGACGAGTACGTGATCCCCTGAGCAAACAGTCACTCTAAGCTCATTTCCACCACACCAAAACATGGCCCTGGGCTGTTAATGAGACCTGCTCGGCAGCCAGGAAGCAGCTCAGAGTGGCGAGCAGGACGCAGTCATGAGCATGTACACCAATGTATACAGCTCCAGTCTTAGTGTTTGATCACAATTGGGCATTTGGTTGATCTGTCGACACTTCACGGAGTGTTCTGACAGATTTAGCATACTGTCACTTCTCCTTTTGAGTATAGCAGCCTGAATTAGTCACAGTAAAAGAGTAAAAGTGCCTGTTCCTGGTGCATCCGTGGGACCCACAGCTGAGTGTTTTAGTCCCAGCATCACCGTCCACACAGGCAAGGCAACATTTTGCTGAGCCTGAATGGGGGTTGTGCTGGTTAAAATCCGTATTTCTCCTGGCCAGCCAGGGCCCTGTAAGATTTGTGAACTGACATTGTGTTCCTTCAACAACAGAGGCAGAACGTGGTTTTTGTCACAACTGCAGCTTCCTCCTACCAAGTTTGTGGGAGACAGTCATTTGGGTTGAGAAAAAAGAATGAAAACACAAAATAACCATGACAAATGGGTATCCCAGTCTAAATCTCATTCCACACAATCTGCCCACAGCTGCACACCGGCGGGATCATCATCATGAAGGACACCAGCGAGGAAGAGGAGGAGCTGGTAGAGCCAGTCTCTGCCCACGGCCCGAAGATTGAGGAGGAAGAGCAGGAGCCTGAGGCCCCGGAGCCCTTTGAGTACATCGACGAGTGAAACCCCACCCCCACCCACCCAACCCCCAATCCCCAAAGGTACGCTCCACCCCCATTTAATCCTGGCCTGATAGCAGCGCCTGTCACGTCTGCCAGCCTCCCCTCACCCACACCTCCACAGCTGCTGTTCCTCTGCACGCCTGCCGAGTCATGGTCTGAGGAGCAATGTGGGTCGAGTGGAGGCACCATCCCAGTGCTGCTTGGACCTGCCCCTTATCGCTATGCTACGTTTCCTATGGATTCAATAAGTGATTTCTCAACAATAAAACCGTTTTACTCATAAGATTCTTAACTGTCGAATGACACTGACAACTTGAACAGATACAGGCTAGATGACTACATTTTTTCATGTGTTAAGTACGTGTCCTGAGAAAATGTACTTGGCATGTATGGTGGGGAACCTACTTGTCTGTGGCCTGAATTGGATTCCATCCTGGTATTTTGGGGATTGTGGATTTATTAATAATCGTAGAAATTATCCAAATGGATCAGAAAAACTAGATTGGGTCAAACACCAGTCACTCAAACTAAAACCCCCTATTCTATTCAGCTGGTTTGTGTGATATTCTTCTAGATCACTAACTAATGTCATATTCCATTAGCCTTTCCACTGTATTCCACTAGCTTTTTACATTAGCCATTAATTCAGGGATTGATATTGTGCATCAGTAGCAATTTCTTCTGGTTTGTGTAAAACCTTATTTACTTAAGGTACTAATTTCTTTTTATAAAGGATACTGTTATCTGACTGCCAATAATCATAGCATAATCTATCAAGCATCTCTCTCAACCTGCTTTTAGCTTCCAGTCAGAGAGATGTTTGTTGTGCCCTTGGATGGTACATGGACAGAGGATGGGTCAAGACGGTACTGTCCATTGAAATGGATCCGTTCTCAAGACTGTTTGCTTTTTCTTCACAGGCAGACCTTAGGAGCCTCTACAGGACCCAAGTCCCAGCATGCACCTCTTCCTCCCTCGTTTTACATGTTCCCTCATAGGCTTGGTCAAAATGCTGAGCGAGGAATGTTTTACACTCTTAAATGGTCTCATTTTTTTGTCGGTAAAATAAAAAAGATCTATATATATTTGATGGCTTTGGATGTCTGCTTCTTTAAGTTGATTAGAATATGCATGTGTGATGTTTGTTTGATATACGAGGTGTGTGTGTGTGTGTGTGTGTGTGTGTGTGTGAGAGAAAGAGATTGCATGTATGTGTAGATAATACCCATGATCCCACACTTCTGTTGGTCTCTCATATCTGTTCATCTTCATCTGATCTTCAGGACCCACATACCAGCAGCTTACACACTGAGCTAAACTCAGTGAATCGGCTGCATTTAAAGCTCAGACTGGATAAACCATACTTCTGCTGATTGTGTTACCTCTCTCAGATTTCTCAGGTTAGCCTGCCTGTGCCAGCAAGGACAGACAAACCTACATAATTACGATTGGATGCAATTTAGTTGAATCCTTGTCTTTTACCAGTATCCATAGGTTTGCAGGTATGGATGTGGTTTTCATAAAGTAAACGTAATGTAAGGTGTGTGACAGAGAACATGGCACATTACACCACGCTGAATCATTACTGAGAAGGATACAGAAATGGAGCAGGAATGAGATCGTCTCACTGTGATTGAAAGAGGCTTGTGCTTGAGCTATTTAATATGACAATGGTATGGCCTTTTGTAAAGCTGTAGGAAAAAAAAATTGGAGGACAAAATACTGAGCTCCAGAAAGTCTTCACTCATTTCTGAAGTATATATGAGTTATATGATCAGAAAAGTAAACCATGATTGTCTCAGAGAGGGTACTGGTAAATGACAAAAAATGCAGAACACATTTGTGCTTTTGGAAATTGTAATTTGCAATAATGGCAATCAGTAATGAGCAATTATATTTACTGCAGATTTTATGGGGCTGCGGGATGGCAGTTTGTCTGTATTTGCGCTCCAGAGTTGACATCCTGCCCAGGCTAGTGTTGGCTGTGGGCAGGAGAGGAAGACAGTGCTGGCTATGAGCAGGAGTGTAGGAGGGGGCTGCACTTTCATCCCCATATTCTCAAAGAAGGGCTGCCTATTGAGTCTGGTAGTTTCTTTAAACCTTTAATATCTAGCTAGTTGGTAACGGAACTACTTTCTGACAATACTTCCGGGTAGTCTCACTTTGCCACATCATCAGGTTTTCATTGCAGCCTCCGATTGGTTCACACCATACTGAGTCCAGTGGCTGCACTGAGTTACAGTATCAGTGTGGAGCAATACCTTCTCAGCAATGGGTTTCAGTCCTACACTGTTTGAGCTGTAAGTCTCTTGTGTGTTAACACTTCATATTGTACAAATCAGCCATGTGCACTTCTCATGAACCAATGGCCAATCTCAGTCGAACCATTCGCCCATCACAGATGAGCTGGCACTAGTCAGACTGCGGAGAGTTTAGGCTAGTTGGTGGTGTAGGGTGGCCTTTTTCCTCTTGTGCCAGTCAGAGAGGTGTTATGGGCAGTTTGGGTCTATGCAATGAGTAAGTAAAAGGAAAATGATGTGATCTGCCTCTCTCACAGCTGTCCCTGCAGTGCCTGACTTTACCTCAGACTCACTGTGCCCTGTTTATAATGGCAGATAGGCTGACTTCCCCTCTTTCATCCTCACCTGCTCTGACCTTCTCTGCATGCCCGTTGCACTGGTGCCATGAAAGAAAGCTTTTCAGGAAATTAAACTACATTACATTTCATTGAACAGGTCTTAGTCACATGGTTTTTTTAATGAAATCCAGGGAACACTGACTGTACAAAATTCATGAAACAAGCTGTGTTTTCATGTATCAAACTCTGAAACAGAAGAATGGAGATGCAATGGCAGTCATATATACTGTCAAGGTTTACCTCCGTCTAGACTGCAGATGGCCAGTTTCTGGCAGCTGTAAGCATAAGAAATGAGGCTTGCTTGGCCTGGACTGTCTGATTCATGCTCTGTTTTTATACATTTTAGTCTTTAGTATCTGGCGACTGCCCTTTGTGCTGTCTCCTCTGCCTGTTTTAAGTCATGTTTCAGTCATGGTTTCATTTGAAAAACTTGCTGGGGAAACAACCTCCGATTTCATGCACTAAAGAATGGTCAGGTTGTAGTATTACCATCACTAAACTGAAGCTGCTTTTTCAGCCCCATAATCAAACTGCTGCTTTACACATTCCTCCAGACGCCGAGCCCAAGGTCAGCATTTTCCTCTGTTTATTTTAATGCAGAAGAATCTTCATTGCTGAGCCGCAGATCAAAGCGGTACAAGCTGCATTAGCGTGAGTGCAGAGTGCACACTGACAGCATTGGGGAGGAAACGGCACACTAAAGCCCTCAGGCAGCAGGGCAACTTAATAGTCCCTCCTTGGGTGTATGTGTGCCAATGCGCACTTTGGGTCACTGCTTGTTCCAGTAATAACAATAAAACTATAACAATGTACTCAGGGACTGAAACCCTATACAGAAGACTTGGGTGAGTGTGAGTGAGTCAGCGAGGGTGTCACTGTGGATCAGGCACATATTAGCTTGTTTTATTCACTAAGACACACTCTACAGCCCTAGAGAACAGAAGAGGAGGCTGTGGGTACGTCCTAATCAGCACAGCTCTATCCTGGATTTACATTCTTTTAGTTCCTTCAATGTTCATTTACAACCACCCCACCGCCGCTCACATACAAATGCCAGCAGACGTTCCTGGCTGCCAGAAAGAGATGGGATATTTCTGTGGTGTGTGAAGATCAACCTCCAGCCCAGATACAGCGGGGCAGAGATTTTTAATCAGGGCGTAGGAAAATGAAAACATTAGAGCCCAGTAAGCTCATAAATGACCGGTGCTCCTGTCAAAAGAGGCTTGGATTTCTCTCAGTCATTACCTGGAGTTTATCGCAACCATCCTAGTAATTGGCATATTAACATTTTTAAATCCCTGGATAACGTTAGGTTATGCAGTCTGCAGCAAAACAGTGTTAATGCTGTTGAACCACATTCAATTACTTAATTTATGTGGTGATAACTTCATCAAACTTTCAAAAAGATGCATTTTCTCGTTTATTTGCCTTTTTGTTAGAGTTTTAGGTCCAGGGAACACTGTGCAAAGACTAAAAAATACATCAAATTGTCCATTTTAATTTGAATTTAACCTCCGCATCTAAAATGTTTATTGAATTGCAAGTGAATTAATGAGTATTAGATACAGATGAAACACCCAGTCAATACTGGAGCGCATATTTTTGGTAAAACACACCATTATCATTTGTGGATCAGATATATTGTAAAGCAAAATAGCATTATTTATAGTGGCATAGGGATGTTTATTAAACAGGAAATAGTTTGAGAGGAACCTTAAATGTGTGACTTACAATTTAGTTCTTTCAGATTCCATGAAACTACCAAGCCAACCTGGAATAACAAACTATTTTAAATCTGAAATCTGAAAACCATTTTTGTAGATCAAATGTTTAAAAGAGCTTGACGGTCTGCATACATTGGGAAATATGTGAAATTTGGGGAGGGGGGCAATGAGGTTGAATAAAAAAAAAAGAAGCTATGATCATGCTGTGGACTTCATCATTGCTAGTTTAGTCTGTAAAATCATATTTCAGTTCAGTATGCCAGCAATTGGATTAGGACAGATTTGGAGATTGGCTCCACATACAGCCACGAGTAAGAGATGGAGATACAGGGTGTGGGGAGAAAGGTAGTCTAAAGATAAGTGCTTTCTTCTTCCCACGCTAGATGCGCTGTCAGTCACACACTGCCTGTGTAGCACTATGTTTATCATTCTTTGTACGGCACCTACTGGTGCCTGGTGAACCAGGGGTAGTTGTTCAAGAGTGGTGAGACTAACAAACTTAGGTATCTGTATGAGATGTTAAGTGGATGCTCCATCACAGGGAAGCTTTCAGTTAGCTTTCAGTTTCTTTGTAGTGTTATGATGTGAATGTTCCCAAATCAGTTTTGGAATTTTTTGTTATTATCGGACAATGACAAACTTCATTCATCAATATCATTCCCATAGAACTCACTATAAATACATGTCTTCAAGGTGCTGGAATGTTTAATTATAAGGAGGAATAAATATTCAACACTTCCAGTTCAGCAAAGGTCATGCTGGAGCACTGCCATCTTTCACCACCTCCCGAGCTCTGTAACCATTGACACCATCCCCCACAGACCAGGGAAACATGTCGGTCCTCATCCCACCCTCAGCCCCCCTGCTGGCACCTCAGCAACACTGCAGCTGAGACCCTTTTTAATCACTCTCTATGGCAGCCCTCTATCCAGCTGTGTGGACTGAGCACTTTACTCCACAGCAAAAGATTGGCACAAGATATCTACAATTAAACATAAGGTGTTTTTTTAAAAAAGCAGTCAGAAAAATAAAACATGGCATTAAATGACTAACAGATTAAGAGACCTAACAGAAAATGAATTAAACCAACACAAATATAAAAACAGTTCTCCAGCATTCATAAAAGCAAGCTATGAAGATTGGTTTTTCCAATGGATTTAAGGGATTGGACATAAGCATAATGATTTTAGAGCAAAATCTGGATGTACTGTTTCAGAAGAACAGATACTCAACTTCCTGAACTGCTCACAGACAACAGAGAGAGAGGAAGAGAAAGACATAAAGGACCATAGAAGGGAAAGTGACCGGGTCGTCTTTGTGCCGGCCTGACCTGACAGAGCTATCATCAGTTTGCCTGCAGAACGGCACTTCCTGTGTCTGTCAGTGAATGGCGAATAACGCAGTTGGGAGTGGGAACCAGGGGAACGCAAATTCCTCTGGCATGTTCCTGTGTCGTCACAGTCTGCTGGAGTTGCAGCGAGTCAGGGCCGATGACAAGCTGACAGGAGAGCACCCTGTTTTCCTGCGTGATGTAATCACCCACAGGGATACATCAGGGGGAGGGGGGGAACAGGGTGCAGAGCAGGCGGGTAAACGATGGGGCATTCTGCAGGGATTTAAAGGGGTGGAGGGGGGAGCCTTTGGCCGGGTGTTTTTGAGATGTGGGGGCTAATGTTTGTCTGACTTACAGGGTAGTGAGTGACAAGCATCACAGTTCACTGGACCCTGGATAAGACAGAATCACAGAGATAACAACTCTTTTACAGAGAAGTCAAAATTTAAGGCTGTGTGTTTTGGCTGTTGTAGTGGGCGCTTAGTAAAATATGATAGATGTGAGCTTAGAACACACACAGAGACAGCCACGATGAATCACTGTGTCAGAATGATCCCAACCAGCACACTCTAATCCTCAGTTACTTCCAGCTCTCAGAGCCCTCTTACTGTAATGGAGGGGCAGTGCTGTGAAAAGGGTGCTGTATAACAGAATATTGTGTGTACATTGTGTGTGACTACAACAATCACAAGTAGAGCTTAAAATGGGTGAATTTGTGTTTGAATGTGTAAATTGTTTCACACTACCACGGTGAGTGGGATACACTCAATCGTTCCGTTTTATTACTTTTGTTGTTCATGTAATTTAAACTGAAATTCAGCCTGAACCCTGACCCAAAAAACTGACTCAAACCAAACCATGGAGATCATGATGAATTTAGTAAATTTGATTTAGTCCAAATTATTAATATTACAGAATAAATTGAACAAAACCACATAAAGCCACTACAAGCACTTATCATACTACTTTATCTCCCTATTTCTCAAATTGTCTTTTTTTCTTGTCCATTACATCCATTTCAGCCCCACTTGGGCAGACAGGATTACTCAGTGCTCACTTGTAGAAACAAACATGCAAATTCTTCTCTCCAATAATGTTATTTAAGGGTAAACCATTCAAATCTGTGGCTGTGCTCACAAGTTTTTGTATGGGTTAGACTAAATAGCTGAGAAATGAATAACACACATACACACACAACATGCAGTGATCAGAGTCTGGTTTTCATAACCTTCTTCTTCATCATCTCTGATTTTTACAAGTTCAGCCATTCCCTGTTGTCAAGAAGAAGTTTCTAGTACTTTGATCCATCATGTTTCAGAAGTCCCTAATGAAGGCTGTTAATGTGGCCTTTGGTTCAAAGTATTTGATAAGGCATAGGGTTGTGTGGTAATGACAGAGTACAGAAGGAGCTGATTCTAGTTATGTGTTTCTTAGTCTTTGAGGAGAACAGCCAGTTTCTAGCAGGATTTGCCCCAGTTTTAGCCAGCTCATCCAGTGCTGGGGCAATCAACTGAGCTAAGAAGTTTGGTGTACATGGACACATCATTCATCCAGTTTTGAACTGTCAGTTGTGTTTATCTCATGGGTGGAAACTGAATCTGTCAAGTTTTCAGCAGCTAAAGAAAACTAAGATGGAAGGTACTCCTTCATCTTCATGAAGGTAATCATGTTCAAAAATATTTGATATGATATTTACCATTCATGAATGGGGCTGATGGGTAGAAATTCAACATTTGAAACTCTCACTGGCAGAAACATGAATACACATGCCATTTTGCAGGGAACAGCCCAGTTAAATTTCATGGTTGTTTCGAAGCATTTTCCGTCTGACAGTGTTGCTAAAATCAGCTGTCCTGATGGAATCAATTTTTTTTTCCTAGCTCTGAAGCAGAGCCCAACTGACTTTGCACAGACTAACTGAAAAAACACCACCCATAAGTGTGCACATTAGCTAGGTGAGTCTCCCCTGGCAGCTGAAGCCAACAACATTTGCTGTAAAATTCCTGGCTCTTACAGCACAGGTACAGAGCTGAATCAGGTGTGCAAGATACAGAACACAGGAGTCGCCAGGAGGGGTGTCCACACAAGGGCTGTGACTTCCTGCTGGATTCTCTTCAGCTCACAGCTGGAGGCCAGAGCTGTGTGATGGGTCTGTATTCCTGGCCAGAATGTCCTGCGGCTGGCTGTCCACCAGCCACCAGAGGAAGGAGGCAGGGCTCTGGGGGTTTCGCCCTGAAAGAGCCTTCTGCACTGGGCTGGGCTGAGCGATTAAAGCAGGCCCCTTCTGGGAACAAGGACTGGAGAAATAAACAGTTGGGGAGGTGGGGAGGTGTGAGGTGAGCAAATGTGGGGGTGGGTGCAGAGGGAGAATGTGGTGCACAACACTAGAGCTATTCATCCTCCTGTCCATCCATCATCATCATTTAGAAAATACTTCAACACCTTTTAAATTTGCCTGCAACTATCTCAAAATGTTGAGAATATATGAAACACTAAATGTAGAGAAAATATGGAACACTTTTAAACCTACAGTAAAAGCAGGTCCCTACTAAGGAGCCTGCCTCCAGAGACTAATTATAAATGAGCTTTTTGGGGAAAAGTACATGGTCTATTAGACAGTAAAGAATAAGACCTGTGAGTGGGAGGATGGGAATGTCATTAATGAGTGTGATGTCTTGCTGGACAGTAGATATGTGACAACACTGAGTGAAAATGGCAAAACAGCTTGCTGTCTTGTTTGAAAGATGCCTATGGTGTTTTACCTTTGCCTATTACCGTTGTGATGTGAAATCTTTATTTATCATGTATGTACCACCTGGTTTTCAAAGATGAGGCTGATCAGAGAATAGAAACAGTTTAACGGAGGAAAACTACTGTGCACAGCTTATTTTGTTGGAACCCATTAGAAAGCTAAAGAAAACCGCTTGTCTACAACTGGTGGTCCTCAAAATTGAACGAACAATGCTCTGTTGTTCTATGGTATGTTGAACACAGATTGAAAAATAGAACTTTGTTTATGCTGAATATTACCTGAACATGATGCAAAAAAAAAAAAAAAGAATCCAAATGAAATTCTTATCTCTTATGCTGCCACTATACCAATGTTCTTAAAAGCATATATAGTTTCAGGTCATTCCTGTGAGCTAAACATTGTGCTTTCCATACTGGAATGTGAAAATAATCAAATTAATTGAACTGGATCTGTTATAAATCATTTAAGTGAAGTGAAAGGGAAACAGAATACATTCATCGAACAAAAACGGTTCTCTGAAGGTCCCCAGAAACCACTCAAGAGCATGAATTTGAGTTACCTGCTGCCCTTTGCAGGTCATGCTTCCAGAGCACTAGAGTGGATGTGATCATTAGAGCACCGCTAATAATAATAAAACATTCCTAATAAAATTGTGTATTTCAAAGGTCTGCCACTTGAGGTTTTCCTTGTCTGCTGCCTGTTTGGGTTGTGGGTGATTCATATTTCCTAGAAGAATGGAACCAGAGAGCATCCTGGACACATTTACTGCTTTTTCGCCTGAAAAAAGACAGCATTTAATTTAGTCTGGAAAATAATCCTCCTTGAATGTGATACATGTCTTTAAAATCATTTGTGTGGTATGATTTCAGGTATGCAATTTCATTGCTTGCTTTAGAAACAGTATCCCAGAAGAATTTAATAGCTTGCAATTAACACAGTGGTCATTTACAATGAAACAAAATGAATTTTTATCTTTTACAACCATTAATTTTTAGCGTACAATAAATACATCATTTGGGGCTATGTTTTCTTTTTGTTGGTGATTAAGGCAAATGGAAACAAATACAGTGTGCAAAGTACTGGAGTTGGACCGTTTGTCTGTGATTGTGACTAACCGTAGGATGTGGGGCTCGTTAAGATCGTATTTACAAAGTTGTACGGAAGCGCGTTTTTGTTGGCTGTAATGGGCATAACGAATAGGACCTGTTTTTCATCATTATGAAGGAAACTAGCATCCCCATTCAAAAGAAAAATCGGCTATTCAATGGGCAAAAGAGAGGGAAAGTAACATAAAAATTTAGGTAAAAAAATAGTTCGCAGAGCCGTGAAAACAGTGGATTCCTTGTCAAGCTGTCTGAGTATTAGCCGCGGTTGGTCAACTTCTGTTACGGGAGAGCGCAAGTCGCCGCCAGGAGCGGTTTCGCATGGAAACTGTGAACGAAGCGCAGGACAACTGGTTTTAATGTACTTAAACATTTTCTAGCATTGTGCTTATTTCTTTTTATATGGCGGCGAACATTCTCCTGTGGAGACTCTTGGTTTATCAGCAGGGAGCTGACCACATACTTCCCCTGCTCCTTCTGCGGCTGACACAGGGTGGCTACAGCCCATGGGATGCTCCGCTCTCCTACTCACCTCGGGAGAGCCGCCACATTAAGTCTTTATTAGGGGGCTTCTAAAACGGCATGGAAAAATAAAGTTACAAGCAATAACAAAATAATGGAATACTTTGCTAGTAGTTGTTTGTGCCAAGTTCTGGCACCGGGTGTTTTTTTCGGTTTTTAATAACTGGGCCCGATTGGACTTTTGTGGTTTGTAAAATGCGGTTAAGCAAAGCAAACAGCGTTACCGGCCTCTGAGCTATTACGAATGATATAAACAGCAGGAGATAATGACATAATTACACAGGAATAAACATTTCGTTCATTTTTGCTAATACGCCTGTATTGTCAAAGTGATTAACCAATGACAAATGTTCACAGCCGCCTGAACTGTTCATTGAACATAGCATTTTTCCCTTTACAGAATGTATTGAAATTTTAAACTAGTGTGGTGTTTCACAGAATAAACTGTGCCTGCTTTTCCAGGATAAAATATATACGGACAATGCTTTGATTAAAAAATGGAAAGTTTTCCAGTTTGGATATGAAATAGATACAAAGAATTTACATTTTGTTTTCCATAATACTGTGACCAGCATAAAATTCAGAAAAATAGGAACACACACATACACACACACACTATAGCTCTGAAGCAGCTACAATTATTCATGATAAAAGGAACACAGACTTTGTAAAGCTACTCAGATTGCAAGATTTACTGTAATTGCCTTCAAAAATTTAATAACTCCAGTACAACTATTATTTATTTAAAGAGGAATTTCTTTGGAATATAATCATTGATTATGTACAGTATATACACAATTTACATCTCACTTCAGTACAAGAGTGATTTGTTCCATACATATAGTTGGAAGACATAAACTACTACAGAAAGAGAAATGAACACAGTATAAATGTAAAACCACAACATTCTACAAAATTCTCAAAACAGGCCACATGATAGCATGAGAGGATAAAACCTCACAGCTAGCTGTTTGCCTGAATCCATTAAGGAGGGATCTGATTCTGGTCCAGTTTGGTCTAGTCAATAAGCACACAGCTCTCTGAGCACACTGACCTGCAGGGGCAGGTGTGTGAGGGAGCAGCAGGTGATCAGGAGGGGTGTGGGCAGAAAGCCTTTTCTCTGCGAAGCAGAAGGAGGAAGAGGAGATGGGCTCATTATCCCTGTGGCTCAGATGAGCGCACCTGGCTTGGCTGAGGCTGAACCTGCACTGTACCTGCGCTGCTGCCTCGGGATGGCTGACGTCAGGCTCCGGCTCAAACCCCCAGGGACACACAGCACCCACAGTTTGCTCCTAATTACACAACCTTTCCACCTAATGACGCTGTCACATGCAGATGGGCCAGAGGCCCTTTCAGTAAACACATTTAGGAGCATGCTACAGTGAGTGGAATAGTTCCACAGTCTTTAAGGTTAAAACTGGCTGACATGGCATAGCACTGCAACATCACAAACACTGGCTTAAGGCTTGCATATTTAATGTTTCTTCATGTAATGAGTCACCAGATAAAACATCTAATCCATTACTGCTGAGGTCTCTGACTTAAAAACAGATCTCTTAAATCAATCAAAAAGCTAAAACGCACAAATGGCTATGAGATTTCTAGTTTGTTAAAGATGACTGCAAAGAGGCAAATCTGAAAATGACTGAATTTAGCAGCTGAATTACACTAGGTTTTAGGGAAATGAAAGGTATTATGCACTTCATGTTTTCAGTATACATTCATTTATAGATGATTACAATTGTCTAAACTTGTGTCTAAAACAGCTGGAGGTCTATAAAAACTCTCCATGAAATGGACTTTAGGAATGTCTCAATATGAGTTTGCTTTGTAAAAGTTTGAGCATCAGATATATTGAAGTGAACAACACTGCAGCTATGTACCAAGCAAAAAGACTGAGGAATATCATCACGTTAATGGAATCTGGACCGCTGCCTGGGTAGATACCATAATTGTAGTACCGTCCATTCTAATATCTTACTATGGCTAATAGTCCATTTGTACATATCAAAACAGTGAGAACCTTCAATGGATTTAAACATACAATTATAATATAAGTACAGTATATGTGTACATATACACAGAGACAAAAGCGGATACAAGGACATTCTCAGCAGAGAAGCCTGTGACAACAGGACAGAACATTACAGAGGACTGCATGACTTTGCTGCCCAGTATGCATATCTGAGAGCCAATTTAACCATTCTGCACTACACCTCTAATGGAAAGAGCAGTCTCTCTGGAACATAAGTGTGTGGACATTTAAGACATGGGCAATCAGCTACAGGTACATGTCTCTCCTGCTCTTATGTTCCAGGAAATCTGATAATGTGTTAAAATTCACAGGCCCAGCTAAAATGCCCATTGGCAATATCAATGCTAACATTATAAAGCCAACTGTGACATAAGGAGTCTTTGATCTTTCACAATAACAAACACAAAGCACTTCTTTCAATACAAGTCACAATTTACAATGTCTTATAAGCCTGTGGTAAAGTCAGAGGTATAAATTCTGTGATTTTAAACATTTTCAGTCTTTCCATTTTTGGGTTGAAGTTTAGTTTTAATTGAAATTCTTTTAAGCTTTTTCCTATCATATGGAGAAACTCACATTTAAAAAAAATCATTTTGTAGGCCATTAAAATCAACCAAAATAATTTAATAAAAGCAATAAAAAGAGTGAGAGTCTCCTGTCGTGTGTGGGGAATGCAGGCCCGCCCAGGCCCTGGCACTCCTCACTGTTTGTGAGTATCATATGGCTGGAAGCGGTTCAGCTTGTCTGGGTCATTTGATGCCATCTGGGAGAAATCTCGAAAAATGTCCTGATAGGTCTCATCCCCTGTAATGGGAAAAAACAAAGTGTTACAGTAAGTCATCTGGCCACAGTCACAGCACAGACATGTCATCATGCAACATGCACACATTCACCACTGGATGGAATGACTCACGCTTCCTTTCATCCATATTTGACTGAACAGTGGATGTGCACATTCACACAGGCAGCCAATCACAACAGGGCGGGGTACACAGGCCAGTGGAGTAGAAATGAGAACAAGAGAAGTGAGGAAGTGATTCCTACCTGTGACAGCAACAGCAGCTTAGCAGAGAGAATCAGGTTAAAGCAGGTTAGAGGAGAAGTGGAGCTACAGCTCTCTAAAAGGGTATGGGCAAGGAATTTGAATAACCCAATCTAGTAACACATTGCAGTGTACACACCAAAGGGTAAATGTACTATGCCCGTGTGTGCTACAGAATATAGAGCTCTGCACAGGATTTGAAGTGTGGAAAACAAAAGCACAAGATTTTGCCTGGCTGTACAACTATGTTGTATTTAAAGTGCAGGAATTATGTACAAAAATACAACTGCATTGCCTCAGCGTCCAAAAGACCAGATAACAAGAAGGCACTAATTCCAGAGACCAGAGTGACGATACAGAAGACGCACAAGCAGAACAAGTGGGAAAGACAGAAACAGATGAGAGTAAATTGAGATGACTGTAAATGAAATAAAACAGAAAAGGCCCTCACTACCAGAAGCAGAGTGCTTATAGCAGAGCCCTTTGGTTTCCCCATTACCCATACATGTCATTCTGCCCTAATTAAACTTGATGACCAACATTTTCATATTCATTTTCAGATTGAAGCATTCAATGCCAAACCACAGGATAAACATCCCAAAGGAGGTTTCACTGTGTAATACACAACTGTGATTACACTCAATTGTATGGAATTTTTCTTCAACAAATAACCGAGTAACATGTGGATTTTCAAGTTTCTTTTTTGACACCAATCACATAAAATCAGTAAGCATGGAGTGGAAATGAGAGACACATTATTTCCATTTCCAGAACAAACCATGTTTAAGGGCAGAAAGCTGCTGGATCACTGTGTAACATGTGCATCACATACTCCATTGATCAGTGCAGCTCTTTCAGGGTTCACTGACATCTACCTCAGCAGAAATTCAGCACCGCACTACAGACCTGCGTTTTTAAGTGCATTTTAATACATTTTAGACAAATATATGGAATATACACTCTGCAAACTATAAATCTGTTTTATTAAGATCTGCAACCTCTGTATCACTTAGCATTTTACAAAAATGACCTTCTCCTTACAGAGAGGAGGGTCAGAGGTGGACAGACTTAGTGGTTGCACAGTGGATACAATCTGTACTGTAACAGGCATCGTGAAATGGCTGCATGTGGCTATGAGCTCCACAGTGGAAGTGCCATGTGACAGTGGGGCTGAGGTCGAGGGAAGCATAGCCAGCTCTCCCCTGCACTGTGGTGAAAAAGCTAGGACACTGGCTCAGAGACTGATCACTACTGCAGCCCTGTGTTACTTAAAAGGAGACACACTCCCTCCAGTGGTAATGAGTGGTATTACATGTATCTCTGCATATGAGGACCGGGGTGATATGACTCCCGAGGGCAGGGTTGGAGTGGAGTACTTTGTATTACTCTTGTATTACAAAATTATCTAATTAGCTGCTTAAACCAATGACAATTAACTTGCAGATATGCCACTGCTAACAGTAAAATTACATGAATGTTTGATTTAATTGAAAAATTAAAGCTGGTGAGAAACAGACTGGGCACTCCATACTTCCACTGCTTGAGGCTAAAGAGCACATGATTACTCTGGACTGCCCTGAACCCTATGACTTTACTATGCAATCTACACTCTGCAGGTATGCAAAAAAACACAGGCATGAGCTGGAGTAAGTGCAAAACATTCTCAAAGACTCCTTGCAGTGTGCCTGACTGTAATCAATCTTCCATTTCTACGTGGCACCATTTACACTCAAGTTGTCCCACTGTGCTTCTCTGTTCTCCTTGTGACTACCTCAGTTTCAACTGCCCAGCAAAACAGCCACTGACCCTACCCTAACCAATCCTCTTAGCAAGAGCCACTGACCCCTAGCCGGCCCCTCCCATTACCAAAAGAGTCAATGACCATTTCTGTTTCCTGTTTCAGTCAGGCCATAAGAGACCCTGCACTTTACTCTCTGCCCAGGGACAGCACTATTCACTTTGCCCATCACTGCGAGATGCTAACAGTGTGTGGTATTTCAGTTTGTGCAGAGACTAAGCTTAGTTGATCCTGTCAAGGGGTCAGCAAGGTCAGAGGGAACCACAGTGAAAAAAAGCAACGAGGCAGCCCAGTGAGGTGTAATTCAGAGTAGAATAGGGTCTCAGAGCTGAGAAAAATCTCAAGCCATGAATACACACAAAAGCAAAAATTACAGAATGGATGTGAACCAGACCTCCATCTTGCCTTTCTTGTGCAAATTGTAATTTACAATACATTATCATAGTATTTCCACATTTTTTTCAAGATTCTTTGCAGAAATATATGTGTATATTAGTGGTGTAACATTATACCAGACCAAACTGGTTTTCTGGGGCACGGGTCTTTTAATTTTGCAGCAAAGCACAAAAACTAAACGGTGATAATAAATGTGTTTTAAAACTAGATAATCGAAACCATCGAAACAATGTCTATTTGACTGTTGATTTCTTGCTTCTTGCTAACATAGATTAGATGAATACCACACATATATTCGTACAGTAATTTTCATCTGGTCATAAATGAAATCTGCGAAAGATTTTGATTTTCTTCACTATATATAATGTGAATAGAGAGATTATAATACTGATTAGAATGTAATCATTCCAAGTCCAATAAAACAGACACATACCTGGGATTTCAGTCAGATGAATTTTGGTTTACTACACTGTTGTACTTTGAAATGCCTAAATTACAACTGTGCTGTGTGCATTTCAAAAACACATTTTATACAAGCAGTCTCTGAAAAAACAAATAAAAAAAAGAAGTGTAACTAGCCAAAATGGATGCGGACATGCCCTACATGCACCATACACATTATGATCAGTAAAATACTGCCCAAAATGCTTTACATGGCCTCAAGAGGCACATGATTCAACATGTCAGTTGTTTTTAATGTTATTTCACTGCATGATCAACCCCACAGTGAACCGAAACTTGGCTCAGCTCACAGTGCATACAGAACTGAGCTACGCCTACTGAATGGTTCAAAGTTATTCATTGTTACACCACTAAAACACACACAACCTCATCTGCACACCTGTGTGTGCATGCGCATGCACGCGCACACACACACACACACATTGCATGAGTATGATGAGTGTATCTATGCTTCAGTCTTTAGCTGGGCTACTGGTTCCTAAGCTGTTGTGGCAGTCAGGACTCCTCCAGTTGCAGGCTGATGAATTCCTGTATGCACTTCCTGTACTGCATGTCGGTGTGGCTGTTTGAGCAGTATTGACCTGTTTGGCCATATGGCCCCTCTGCTTCCCGCATCTCCTCGTTCATCTTGGCCAGACGCAGCCTGTGGGGTGCGAGTGTGAGAAAAACAAAAGGTCAGTATTTCACCCTCCATTTCAATCAGCACCCTGTCTTCTGTACCTGTGATACACAGAGTGTATGAGGCATATCTCTCTGAACTGAGTCTGTGTGGTTCTGTATAAATAAGACACACTGTCTGGAGTCTGTATGGCTCAGGACTCCCTGTGTCACTAATTAAACAAAGAAAGAAGACCGAGTTAAACATAAAAACCATGCATTCGTTATCGATTTCCGTTCAAACAAAGTACCAGAAATGAATAATCACTGAGCTGGCAGTTATTCATCATTATAAAATACAATTTAAAATCTTTTTACACCTACTCAGTCCGGAAACTCAATGGATTGCATTTTATATATTATATTACACTGCATTATATTACATCCAGATGCTTAATCATGCAGCTTGTGGCTTTCAGTTAACCTTGAGGTTAACTGAAAATTGAAAAATACTCTGTAAAAAGGCCAGTGAGGAAAAGAAACTCCTGGCTTAAACTCACAGTGTGACAATGTCTGCATTGGCTGCCTCCACTGCAATAGACAGTGGACTCTTCTCCTGTATGTCCAAAGCATTTTGACTGGCCCCCCGCTTCAGGAACAAACACACCTGTCTGTGAGACAAAGTTGGACAAATTTGAGATGAAGTTGGCTGAAGCAGTTGGGAGGTTTTGCCTCACAAGTTCAAAGGATCCACTGATATTTTGAGCCATTTATCAGAGACAAGTTCTTAACTAACTAGTACTGGCTATTTACCTACAAGTACAAAAACTAACCAATCCCCTCTGACAGATCACAGGAGGAGAAAAAAAAGTGCAAACAGCTGGAGTGGGTGAATGCTTGTTGAAAAACCAGCAAAAAAGATGTGTTTGCTAAAGAATACTAAGGCATCTACCGGTCACACTCCAGTCAAGATGGAGTTCAATACATACTGAAAGCTCTCTTAGCTATAAATTAATACAATCAACCAATAGGGCTCTGACAGGAGGGGAACACTGCATCGCCAGGCTTGAACAGTTCTGCTGAAGACACATGTAAGGAGTTTGTGTAAGGAGGTGTGAGGACCGAGTGTGATAATGTTTGGAGGGTGGCAGGAGAAAAGCACAGGTGGCAGACTATACCATTTCTGTGGAGGCTTACCCTGTGTGGCCCAGGATGGTGGCATGATGCAGGGGTCCTCTGCCTTGGGAGTCTGGCTGGTTCACATTGGCCCCATTCTGTAGCAGGAACTCGCATGTCACCAGCGAGCCCTGGGTAAGGTCAAAGGTCACACTTAACACAAACCTGATGCTTTGCTTCCTTCCATCAGTTTTCAGTTCCTGTGTAGACGTTCTTACTTAAACCTAATATAAATCTGGGAAATACACACTGCTGTGCCCATGTACTTCATCCTTCTCTCATGCAGATACCTGCCTGAGATATAAAGTGCTAATGTAAAAAAATCAAACATTGTTCTCTTGACTACAGCATGTAAATCTAATGTCCTGCTTACAAATACACCAGCCCCACTCCCCCACCCCCGAGGCACACGTACCCCCTGCACAGCCATGATGAGAGGGGTCCTCTTGTCATCTTTGATATGGATCCAGTTGACATCGGCTCCATGGGCGAGTGCCTCCGCCATATCGGGCAGACTGCGGGCGCAGGAAGCCCAATACAGCTGGAGTCCGGGGCAGAACTCTCCCAGCTCAGTGAAAACTGCAGAGTCTCTTCTGGTGACTGTCACAAGCAGTTTTCCCTCTGGAGGTTCTGAAACCAGCATAGCCTTACTGTTACAGCTACATTATCACAAACACAGCCTTACTGTTACAGCTACATTACCACAAACACAGCCTTACTGTTACAGCTACATTACCACAAACACAGCCTTACTGTTACAGCTACATTACCACAAACACAGCCTTACTGTTACAGCTACATTATCACAAACACAGCCTTACTGTTACAGCTACATTATCACAAACACAGCCTTATTGTTACAGCTACATTACCACAAACACAGCCTTACTGTTACAGCTACATTATCACAAACACAGCCTTATTGTTACAGCTACATTACCACAAACACAGCCTTACTGTTACAGCTACATTATCACAAACACAGCCTTACTGTTACAGCTACATTATCACAAACACAGCCTTACTGTTACAGCTACATTATCACAAACACAGCCTTACTGTTACAGCTACATTATCACAAACACAGCCTTACTGTTACAGCTACATTATCACAAACACAGCCTTACTGTTACAGCTACATTATCAGCCTTATTGTTACATTACCACAAACACAGCCTTACTGTTACAGCTACATTACCACAAACACAGCCTTACTGTTACAGCTACATTATCACAAACACAGCCTTACTGTTACAGCTACATTATCACAAACACAGCCTTACTGTTACAGCTACATTACCACAAACACAGCCTTACTGTTACAGCTACATTACCACAAACACAGCCTTACTGTTACAGCTAGCCTTACATTACCACAAACACAGCCTTACTGTTACAGCTACATTATCACAAACACAGCCTTACTGTTACAGCTACATTACCACAAACACAGCCTTACTGTTACAGCTACATTACCACAAACACAGCCTTACTGTTACAGCTACATTATCACAAACACAGCCTTACTGTTACAGCTACATTACCACAAACACAGCCTTACTGTTACAGCTACATTACCACAAACACAGCCTTACTGTTACAGCTACATTACCACAAACACAGCCTTACTGTTACAGCTACATTATCACAAACACAGCCTTACTGTTACAGCTACATTACCACAAACACAGCCTTACTGTTAGAGCTACATTACCACAAACAGAGCTTTAATGTTAAAGGCAGTAGCAATGAGGGCAACAGCAACTACATACCACAAAGCCTCACTGCTCAAAAGATTTCACAATTTTGCTAACTTGATCATGTTTTACTGTGCCGACTCTCTGACTGGTTATATAAAATGAATATTTACATTTATGAAAATAAACTTTTTTAGCAGTACAGGGCACATTAAATACTGAAACTTTGTTCTATATGTGCAATATAAACACATCGGTCCCAGTACAAAGGCCTCACCTGATTCAGCCTCACATAAGCTATTTCTGGAGGCCATGGTAGGCGGTGTCTCCCGAGTTCCATCTGTGCTGTTCTGGACACTGCTGGGTGCACTTGTTTCTGCAACACAGAGACACACGGTCACCCTCACTGACCATATTCACAGGGACAGAGGGTCACTCACAGTGACCATACTCACAGAGGCACATGGTTACTCTCACCGACCATCTCACTGACTCCCACAGTCACAGAGGCACTGTTCTTACTGACCATCACACTGACCACACACACAGAGGCAGACGGTCACTCGCACTGACCACAGTTTCCAAATATTTCAGTCATTCTCACGGCAAGCAATTTACTCCACAACCTGACATATGATGGAGGGAGGTGCAGTATGAGAGGTAAGGAGACCAGAACATAAAGTCACGGATCAACCCCCTTTTGGGGGGTTGGGGCAGCCCTCTTTCCATGCTGGTGAAGAAAGACACTGAACACAGTCATGTGAGAGACACCCCTTAGGAACACATGGCACCAGCGATTTCAAATCAAGCTGCATGAGCCCACAGTGCAGAATGAGGGAGACAGACGGATGAGGGTCCAGCTGGTGATGAAGGGGGCTGCATCTGTGCAGTACTTACTGCTCTGCTGTTTTGAAGATGTATCAAAGTAGGAGAATAGTGAGTCCAGCTCATCGGGACAGAAGAGAGACTCTCGCCGTGCCTGCTCATGACCGGCTGCAGCTACGTCGGGTCAGAGGTCAGGGGTTGGAAAGCAGGTTAATGCGGACACACAAAGCAAGCCCAGGAGAAGGGGAATTACCCACAGGAGAGAAGGACAGGATATAAGCCACAGCTGTTAGTGTATAGGCTGTATCTTGCAGAGTGAGAGCTTAGAAGAGCAGCTGTAGAGAGGACTGCAATACAGAGGAGCTGTGCAAAACCCGTGGCCATAGAGTGCTGGAACAATCACAGCTCATAGGTCGATTTCATGCAGTGTGACTCACATTAATGCTTAGAAAACACCCTCAGCAAATCCACCAAACAAGAGAAAACACACCCCAAAGATGTCTGGAGGCAGAGGGAGGGTTTTTACCTGATAAGTTGGAGGCAGATAGGCGTTTGGATGTAGGCGAGGGCAAGGGCTCTGAGCTGCTGCTGAGCCGTTTCTCCTGCTTGCTCAATGCTATGACCTTTGACCTTTGCTCAGTAGGGGATGGCATCCTGACGAACCTCTTGTCAACATATTTGGCTCGGATGTAGGCCTCGATCTCCTGCCTGGGCAGAGACAAGCACAGTTATGGCCAGTGCAATTGTTAATCGCAACAATTATCTAGCTAACCTCCACTCAAATCAATTCTACATGGTTTGCAAAAATGTGTAGAAGAATTGAAAGACTTCTGATTAAGGGTGGGTGATCTGACATTAATTATTCTTGTATCAGAAAATGCAATTACATCATCAAGGATGATGGTCTGACATTTGCTGTTTGCATCAGCTATGAAATGCTGCAGAAAGTGGAAAGAACATTAACATGGGTCTCTCTTTGGTCAAATTATTCCTAATGCACATGCAGCCTCAGGAACTTGTTACCCAGAGGGCGGGGTGTACCTGGGGTCTCCGGGCTGTGGCTTCCTGGCTCCCAGCTCTTCTCGGCGAGCTTCATATATTTGATTTATTACTCCATTTCCCAGCTCACACATTAGCTAAACAGAAAAAGTGGATTATAAACACTCGATTAAAATCTAATTGTGAACATTCAGAATATAGATAATAACACAAACAAAAATGTAGAGGATTGTATGCCATTTTTTACATTTTTAATTACTTAATACTAAACTCACTGCTAAGTTCAGAATTTGTTTTACACAATTTTTTTTAAGTGGGCCTATTCAGTGACTGAGAGACAAGACAAGCGAGGAGCATACTGAGTTTACAAGGTTAATAATAATCATAGAAATAACACATAGCACTGGTGTATGTGCTTCTTTCGTATGACTTGGCTAATTTTGTAATAGGGAGGAGATGTAGCTTTCGAGACCACGCATTTTTGATTTCTCAATTTCTCGACATTTGTACACAACCCTATAGTCAATTTAGTGTGTGTGGAGTGAGACCCTGCTGGGGTGCAGTGTGAATGTACAGACCGGATAAACCTAGACAGGATAAATACTTCACACTCTAATGAGCCATCTGCCCCGCCACCCACTGCTCACCTTCAGCAGCTCCGGTTCCCAGGAATCCAGAGTGAGGGACCTCACTTTGGAGAAGTGAACCCCCAGACTCCTACCAAAGACAGGGTTCACAAAGCATCAAAACCACACAAGAGGAATGCATTTATGACAAAAAAGAGTTTCACATCTGATGACACAGTCCATATAGGATAAAACAGGCTCATAATTCCATATTTACAAATCAAAAAAACTGCTCATCTATAGAGCTTTACACCTTTACATAATTATGTGAGCTAGCTGACAACAGCACACACCACAACCCAAATGTTATAGAATACACATACAGTAGCATATACCCATGTTTTTTCCAACTATTCCAAGCACTCAGAACAAAAATGGCACTAACAAAAAAACCCTTAAAATATTTTATTTATATTTTAATCTCAAGACCTCCTGAAAACTTATCTTATGCTCACATATCAACATAACCAGATACGTAGGCTAAGGCTATACCTGTGTATGCCGGAGCACTCGATGCAGAGCGTGATGCCCAGGTTGATGCTGGCCCAGCGGGGGTCGGGCAGGCCACAGTCACAGCAGCTGCTGTTCCCTGGGATGGCCAGCACTTTCTGCAGGGCGCTGTCCCCCTTTACACTCCTCTCCTTCAGCTCGCCCCCAGAGTCCAGGCTGCCTGTTGATGTGGACGACTTCCTGTCCAGCTTCTGCAGAGAATAATTTAATTAGTTAATGGGCCGAACTGTATTTACACATTTGACCGTACATGCAATATGGGTTGCATGTTTTACCATGAAAAAATACAGTGCTGAACCAGTTCATTGGTGTACACAGGTGTTTAGAGGCAGCTTGCTTGGTATTTCAGTCTGTACATGAGTTTATAGGGAGCTTGACCTTACTGACCTCTGCCTCCTCCCCTTTCTCTCGGAAGGCGGTAGCGATACTATTCTGGACAGCTTTGATCCAGGCCTGCCGGAGCTTCTCCGAGTCGGCCTGCATCATGCAGCTCCTGAGGGAGGAGAGACAACTCAATCAGCCGGATTTTCAGGGCCTGCCTCCCTGTGCCCCTGGTTCACTGATCAGCACAGAATGTTAGGGGCTCACTAATCAGCACAAAGATGTTTTGGGGGGCCACTGATTAGCACAGTGCTGTGTTAGGGGCTTACTAATCAGTACAGTGCTATGTTAGGGGTCTCACTGGTCAGTGGAGAGCTGTGTTAATGGCTGAATCATTAGCAAGTGCTGTTAGAGACTCATGGATTGGTACTGAGCTGGGTTAGGGGCTTCAGTTAGTGGTTACGGGTTAGGGGGACTCACTTGGTCGGGGACACCACCTCAAAGCAGAAACGGCGTTCGATGTCTTCACAGTGTTTCACTGTGCATAGCCGCAGATCCTCCACCACGACCGTGGGGTTATCCTACAGACAAGGCCAAAACCATGGTCACTGCTGACCCTATACCTACAACATATTAACCCACCTACCGCACACCAACCACCTATCACACCATAACTACCACATAGCAATCTCATAGCACGCTATAGCTACTAACTACCGTATCTCATAGCACGCTGTATCTACTATAGCTACAACCCCATCTCCTGTCATCAGTGCACTAAACATGTGTGTCATTTTCTAACTCAAATTGAGGCCATAAGAAGTCCCACTTTTGCTGTATTATTTAATACCAGGATTAACATTTTGTAATAAAACAGTATTACATTAATCAATGTCCTGAATGTGAAATTTGAATTTTTCACTGAGTCTGCAAAGTTCATTAGCCTTACCTTAAATTTCTTCTGATAAACTAGCTGATTATTTTGAATGGAGAACCAACGCCTGGAAAAGTAAACCATGAAGTCATAACACATTCAGTCAAAATTCATCACTTGCAAACAGAACATTAACAACACAGTGCCATAACTTTTAATTATCTATTGCTACTGCCGAAAGGAACGGAAAACCCTGGAGGGAATAAAGTGAACCAGTCTGAGAAAAGGCTACAGTTAAACAGTTCAAAGCGTTGTCCATGTGTCCATGTCCATGCTTCTGGCTCATGAAGCAGTAAATGGAGCTAGTTAAGAGTCAGGGTCAGACACTCTTGATCAGACAGAATGCACAAAAGCTCTAACAGCTATATATCTCAGTCTTTGTTTCAGCTTTCAGACGTTTGACTACTGCACAGAGGATCAATCATACAACACACAACACTGTCCATGGATATTTTATTTATCACTATAATTTAGACAAATGAAATGACTCACAAATGTGAGAGCTGATATTAAGACAGATTACACAAGTGAAATGCATATGGACAGAGATACAGTGTGTTGGACAAGGGGACATGGCTCCTCCAGTCATAAGAACTGTAGCAAGCCCTCCTCCTGAAACACTGTCTCCCTGCCACAAACTAGGCAACTAATGCATCCTGTATATATGTATATGCATATACATATATATTTTGAAATACATTTAGAAGAATTAATTATTCCTGAACTGAGCCATGAGTATAATACCTATTCCATGTTTTGAAGGCATTGCTGGCCCGCTTAAACAGGTACCCCTCCATGGCAATTCCATTGTCTGCATCCACATTGTACTCCAGCTTGGTGTCGTCATTCGAGAAGTCCTGAGAGAAGGAGAGACAGATGACAGAGACAGCAAAAATCAGTAAAAGCAAGAGAAAGAAAAGCACCATAAAAAAGCCAATGATGAGTACACCTCCCATGAAGAACTAATGATATGAAATACTCCTGAAATAATGAGTGTTTGACAATCTCTAGATATAAAGTGGCTCTAACTTTTTTTTATTTTAAAGGCAATACCTTCTACAGTATCTTTCATGTTGAGGGCCAGATATTTATTGTGACTGCGACCTTTTCCTTTAGCATGCTATCTTGACCACTGTATAAGCCAGTTGGTTAAGCTAAACTTTGAGCTTAGCCAACTGTCTAGTGCTAGTTGTCAAAGAAAACAGTAACAAGGGTGTGGAGTGAGTGGGGAAAGTAACAAGATTTCAACTGCTTTAAAATATAAAAAAAGTCTATTAGGCATTTGCTTCATTACACTAATTCTATTAAAACACTTTTATGATGATATATCCGTCAATCTGGCAAACAGATACCAGTTAATTCAAATTTCATGAATTGTGGCCGTCCTAGCTTCAGGAGAAATGCTCACACAGACAGAACCCCTCCACTGCTTCAGGAGTGACGAGCCAGTTTACAATGCTAATGCAGAAAGCAACCAATCGCTGTGAAGAATCCTCAGAAAACCTCCAGTATCTGACATACTCTCTTAACACAGGCACGATCATTGCATCTTCTATTGTAATTCGACTCTAGTAGGGGTGCAGCTTTCACCAGTGCAGTGAGTCAACAACACCAGTGACACAATTAGAGTCATGTGATCTTAGAGGGCTGCAGTGACAACTCTTCTGGAACATGCTGCCAGGAACACCAGAGTCATGCGACCTGAGCACCACAGCAGTGCATACTCATCTTGCCATACAGACCCTGCCGGCTCAGGTGACACTATGTTTGGCTAAATACCAGCGCCATTTTAACCACACTGAGTTTGGTAAATACCAGCACCATCTTAACTACACTGCCTTTTGTAAGTACCAGCACCATCTTAACCACACTGAGTTTGGTAAATACCAGCACCATCTTAACTACACTGCCTTTGGTAAATACCAGCATCATCTTAACTATACTGCCTTTGATAAAAATCAGTGCCATCTTAACCACACTGAGTTTGGTAAATACCAGCACCATCTTAACTACACTGCCTTTGGTAAATACCAGCACCATCTTAACTACACTGCCTTTGGTAAATACCAGCTAAAGGTAAAGGGTGCACAGCTGTCTAAAAGGGTAAAGCTGTGTGGACAGAAGGACAGAGTTCAAACACACGCAGACTGGGTTGTGCATCTGTGTGGGGTAAGTCTACACCATACAGCAGGGCCAGATTACAGGAGGACCTGTCAGTAGTTTGGCTAAGTGACCCACCATCCCTGTGCCATGCTCCAGAGAATGATGCTGTGCACATGACAGCAAGTGAACCTTGAATCACTGCTCCTGCAACAGACTTATGTGAACACAACATAAGCAATCCTGGGGACAGCCTGGCATCACAGGCAGACAATCAATGTGCCACATTACAGAACTACAGAATCTATGTTAAACCTACCAAACTCAAGCCTTTGAGAGAGGGTGTTAGCATCACTAGGCATGTGAAGTGATGTAATGGGAGCAGAATTACAGTGGTGGTGTAGTATAGCAGAGTTAACGAAGATGGGGGATTAGCACTGTTAGTACATGGAAGGGAACATGAGAGGCTACTCCACAAAGGTTATTGCTTACAACTGAGGAAGCAGCAGCCACAGCAATATTAATATGAACACCATAAGTCCAATGAGTCCCTCCATGGTCTACTGCGAATGAGCAGGCAGCACGGGGGGAGGGGGGGTTAAAGTGTTTGTCCAAGAGTTTCAAAGTCCACTATTGTGGGTGGGTGGAGTTCAGGGAGCTTATGTTGCTAATGTTGCCTGCCCTGACAACCCCCAAACACCTATGCTGTCCCCCATAACACTGAGCTGACCCAGGTCAGCAGAAGGGTAAAAGTATGTTTAGAAATTCAACCATGCAGGAAAAATAATTCAACTATTCAGAAAAAAACAAATCCAGTCATTGTAATGGCTGACAGTCCTAGTCTGGGGTTGAGTAATACATTGCACCCTGTCCAGCAAGGTAGCATGAGGTCTATCTTAGTGAATAACAGTACCTGCAAACTCTGTTTTGTGGATCCAACAACAAATCTAGCAGCACCTGCCCTCACCTTCCTTCACCATACATTTAAAAGACTGCAAAACATCCAGCCATGCTGCGCAACTAAAACTATAATATGCATCATGTGAAATGTAGTCAGTAATGAAAATGAGCAGCAGCACAGTCAGTGGAGTTATTATTAGTGAGAAGGTGACTGTGAATCAGACCAGACAGGAGATGTTAGATACAAAGAAAGCAACAGTACATACAGCAGTGGATCTCCATGCACAAAAGCAGCGGGCATCAGGCAACGTGTCACACTCTGTCACCTCCTAAATGTCACATTGAAACAAGGACAGGTCTCACTGAGGAGAGAGAGGCAGACTCTGAAGTAAGACTCTAAGATAGCATACCCATCCACACCATAAACACACTGCAGCCCCTCAGCTCTTACCAGATACCACACATAGTGGAACCTGCTGAAGATCTTCATGGCTTGTCAGCAGCTCCGTGTTCGTGTGTGTGTGTGTGTGTAACGGTACTCCTGTCTGTCTGTTATCACAGAGCGTCTCAGTGACAGCTGCGCCTCTTCCCCCTCCCTGGAGTGTGTGAGACTATGAATGCATGTGAGTGTGTGTGTGTCCATGGAGGTGTGTGCGTGAAAGGGAAAATTTCTGTGTAAAAGTCACAGCTGAATGTGTGCCTTTATAGTTGTTTATGTGTATGTTGTTTGTGTGTGTATGTCTGTGTGTATTTGTTGTTGCTCGTGTCTAAAAATGTCTGTGAGTCTGTTCACGAATATGGTTTTGAATGTGCGCGCGTATCTTTGTGTGTACATGTATTGGTGGTTGAGATTAACTTTTTTGGTTGTATACGCATGTGGCTGTATGTGTACATGTGCATTGTGGCTGTGTATTTGTATTTATTTATGGTAACATGCATTTGTGGTTGTGTGTATCAGTGTTTAAACCTTGATTTATTGGTTTATTTAACGGGAACAGTGCAAATTTATCAACATCTCAGGTCTCATCAGTGTAAATACGCCAGAATCTGGGCAGGTTAAAAGTATCCCAAAACATTTGTACATTACCGATAATGCAATAAAAAATAAAACAATGTATTAAGACAAACAGAACAAAATAAAACAAAAAAAAGAGTGTAATTATGTGTGTGTGATTGTGATGTTACGTGTACATAGCTGTATGGCTGCTGGATGGCTGGCTATGACAGCAGGTGTATGGTATGGATGTTATGGGGGAGATTACAGAGGGCCCATGCCTCCCGCCACAGCATGTCCCTGTGCCAGCAATATTCACATGGCCCCACCCCCACCGCTCCATGCTTTTTAAGCAATGTCAAACTCTCCCCCCCCGGGTCACTTCTCTACCAATAGTATTACCAACCCAGTGTATTTCAGCAAAATATTCATTATTTTAGGTACACGTGACGCACCGAAAACATTCAGACCGGTTTTTTTAATTGTAAGCACAAAAGTTAAGAGACAGAGCAGAAATCAATTTTTCTACAGCTGTCATGCTTCATGATCCAAAATTGAAACACTAAGCATTCTACCACTGTTCAGATACACAGCAAATGCAGCATTCTGGGCAGAATATACACATATAATCCTCCACTGAACAGACCCTCCTTAGAGGTCACCCTCAGCATGTGCGATACACATCTCTGTCTGTAAACCCTCTGCAGGGCAACAGAGAACAGCACAAAGGGATAGAAGAGCAGAGAAATAAGCAAGTGAAAGAGCTTACCTGCAACGCTGCCTTTAGGACAGTACAGGAGAGGAGAGGAAAGAGAGAGAGATCAAATTAGAAACTGCAGATTCAGACAGTGGGAGAGACAGGGCGGCAGGGAGAAAGACAACACAAAAATAGCATCCTACGGAAAAGGGGGAGGGATGGAGAGAAAGAGAGGGAGCGAGGGACAGAGGAAGAGGGAGGGAAAGAGAGCGGGAGGGGGAGAAGAGAGAGAGGCAGAGGGTGAGGGAGGGTGAGGGAGAAAGAGGCTGAAGTGTGTACAGGAAGGCCTGTTGAATAGAAGGTGTCAGGGATGATCGGTTAATTGGTGGAGGAGGGAGCTGCTATCCAGCACCCTGGAGTCTGAGAAACGCAGCGGGGTCAGGATCAAGGGCTGAAACAGATCCATCCCTCCAGCGAGAGAGCAGCCTGGCACACTGCAAACTGCTTCTGCGCACATTAATAATGCAGAGAGAGCTCAGATACACTTACAGCTCTGCTCTGTCTCTGCACTAGGGCAGGCACATTTATAGCTTTGTTTACTTTAACAAACTGATGAATGCACAGATACAGCTCATACACAGGTACTGTTGTAACCACCCTGTCTTGGCATAGTGTAGCACAAGGTTAACTTTTATGGTGGCTGCCTTTAAATGAGCAAATCAAATTACTGAATGAGCATGACAGAGAAAAATCGTCAACCTTCTTTGCAATCAGGACTTCCGTTTATACATATATACTCCTACAGATTCCCCATAATAAATAAGTCCAAAAAAGACTGCAAAATACATGTTCCCTGTGAGCTAGAGGGTTTTTGTTCTGTGTGTGTGAGTGCATATGTGCAAGTATGTGTGCTTGCGGGTACTGGCTCTCTACTGGCATCCCTGTACTCTTTACCCTGCACAGCAGCCAGGGGGTGCTGTGAAGCCAAACTGCAGGGCTCTACTGAGTGTGGGTTTGCCAAGTGCTGAAAGTATTGGGATGATTACAAAGTCTGTACCTTCTGCTGGATTGTGGAGTGCTTCAGCTCCATATCTCTCTTCTCCTTGGCTGCATCTACCACCAGCTGGTCAAGCTGGAAGAGAAGGGAGGAGAACTGTCAATCTTAGGAGAAATCAGATAGACAGGCAGAGGAGAATGGGCAGTCGCGGTGTGACTCTGCCTTCTAGTGCCTCTTCAGCCTTGAACTAGCATGAGATTGCACAAATGCACAGAGAGACTGCATAGACGAGCTGAGGGAGACCAAACAGAGACTCTTGGAGCAGAACTTTGATGTGAACTGAGAGCTCAGTTGAAGAGTGCAAGCAGTTTTCTCTCACAAAACTGTATGTGATGTGAATGTTTACCCCTGAGGCTTGTTAATATAAAGACAGACATGAATCATTGCACTTCTTACACAACACAAATGAGAAAAAAACAGCATATAATGACACCTCTAATACATTATATATAGGCAATATTGGCTAAAATTTGTAGGTTATCATTTCCATGTATTTTACGACTTGTGCCAAATAAAATCAATGCAAAAAGTAAGAGCATAAATACTTACAAGCAAAAGCATTTTATTAAAAATGTATAAATATTTAGAAATACATGGTATATACATTCCAGGGACTGACATTTCCCTTCCTGGTTCAAATCAATTCAAATCTACCATGCCCACCTGAATTGTCACTGGTCTTTCCTTGATTTAAAGGTTTGTTGAGTGATCATATGCATACCATTGCTAGTGTCCTTGTGTGCAAATTTTTCGCCACCATGATGTTGTATTAACAACACAACAACGAAATTTACAATGTGGTCTGAACATTGTCCAGTTTCAGCCATGACAAAACACAAAATTAGTCTCTTCTTTTTCAGAAATATTCATTCAGCTGACTAAGTGGCAAGGCATTTTATGTGTTACAGCACAGCGTGAGACCGTGTTATAAGACTGCCATCTGGATGTCCCTTATTGACTAATCCATTAATTACATTCACTTTTATTTTTACACCTGTAAGAGCACTGATGACCATCTGAGCGCTGCACCTTGTCTATTTATCTGTGAACATAAACTAAATACACAATCTAAATATATGCAAAGCATATGTAGGGAATAAGTCACCTTGTATGGTTAGAATAGATCTATGGAGTATCTTTGCTTCATGCTAGAAGAAAGTGGAGTTGTTTAGCATGCTGGAGATTTGGTCTGCTGTAATTGGTCCATTGGTCCCAGCAGGCACAATCTACAGTTATGTCATCCCAAACAGGCAGAGAGACAGATGGCAGAAGTGCAGCAAATGAAGTCCAAAAGCTTGTGCTGAATTAGTGCCAGTGTGCCCGATCTAGTTGTAGAAGGGTTTAAAATTCCCAGAATTAATTTTTATTTGTGCCATAAATACATGTAGCATGTAATTTTGAACCCTGTAAATGTGCTGTTTTTGACTGTGAAGTACACTACAACTAGATGTGAGTTCTACAAGAATTGCAGTCTTTTTCCCTTTGTATAAGAATGTCACAGGGTGTCAAAGTTCACTACTTCTAAATACCTGCATTCAGGGCAAACAAACGCCTATAATCATAAAGCAAAACAAGTTGATTACAGCAGATGGTGAGTTTTCAGTCTGTGGTTTATTGTGTGTGAAATGGAATTTTTGACATCAGGTGATGTGATTCTGATGGAGAGAGACCTTCACAAAATCACAAGGGGACATCAGAGACTTTCTGAAGTTATTGGGAAAACTTTGTCTATACAAATTCATCAGTGTTTTCATTTTAGACCAATTTTTCTGGACAAGAGTTCCTGACTCCAGAGAAAAATACAGCAGATACACAGACAGCTGAAACCGCACAGAGGATTCATGATTCCAGATTTATATATTTAAATGGTTCCACCCCAAAAAAGATTAACACAGTAACAAAATAAATGCCTAGTAAATGCTTCAATAAATGAGCCAGTCAAACTTGTTAGCATGATCTTGTCTGACTCTAACTGGTTGAATGCACATGTTCCATTTTGATGTTAGTTTATTGAAATATATTTTTACAACATTTTAGTTTTAAAGGATTATAAGTGTTTGTACATGGATGACTTTTTTGTTTTAAAGGGCTGTGGTGTCATGAAAAAATGTTATTATGGACACATGACACAAACGTTTGAGAAACACTGATCTAAACCACTTGAGCTGTTCAGCTGACGGGTTTGGTTAATGTACTGACTGAATCACTCACTCATATTTGCTGTCTGACTTAATTTACATTCCACACACTGAACTAAACACTTACCCTATGGTTCAAGTCAAATTTTATTTTTTCTAGGAAACAATAAATCATTCCCATGGTCCAATTTCATATAAATGTTGAGCGCTGACTGTGAGCAAAGCTACAGGTGAGACTAGGTCCATATAAATATCAGACACATGTGTGACACACATAAACCACATTTGTAAAGCTGGAAAATATGCAGCTCCACACAGCTTCCATCTCCTGACTATGAATAAGCATCCTTCACAATTTCCTACACTCAAGAGTCTCCATTAATCACTTCCAGAGAGACCTAATATATAAAAACTTTAGGCTAAACCATTTTCCGACATGTGGACCATTTGTGAAGAAAATGAACACAAGAAAATTGAAAAAAATAATCAGGATGAGCCAAATACTCAGGGTGAGCATAAGCTTTTTTTTTTTTACCATTTTGGATAATTATGCATAAATAATGATCAAATAATCATATTTCAGGGTACAATTCCTAAAAATAAAAAAGCAGGTTGAGTATCCATTATCCGAGATGCCTGAGACCAGAAGTGTTTTGGATTTTGGACTCTTTTGGATTTTGGAATAGTTGCATACACAGCCATTCCCAGACATGTAGCTGAGTTCCATTCTGACCAACCAGTTGTATCTCTAAATGGTCATAAATCGGATGTATGTTAGCATGGCATGTAGAAGGAAGCATCTAGAATGTAGACGACGTACGCAATGTCGGGATATCGTCTGACGGTCACTGTCATATGCACGCACAGACGTACATTCAAGTGTAATTTTCATATTTATTTTATATATTTCATATAAATGTAATATATTTTTCTTCTTCATTTTTTAAAATTCATATGTACGGATGGTCAGGTCGCATAGGTCAGGTGTGGAATTTTCCACTTGTGACGTCATGTCGGTGCTCAAAATGTTTCGGATTTTGGAGCATTTCGGATTTTCAGATTTAGGTTCTCAACCTGTAATTTTAAATAAACTACTTTCAATTTAACAGTTCAGCATTCATATTAAACAGCTAAATTAATCAACGCCCTTGTTGCATGACTTCTACACAGAGATGCTTTTGCTCAGTGCACAAACCAAATGACCACAGCCTAACTCCAGTGTTCTTTCTCTCTGTTTCAGTACAAACACAGCCCAGCTCTTAAGCCTGCCACTCTCTCACTCTCTTCTTGCACTGCATCTATATAAACAACCTGCTGCCTGTATGCAGGTTATATAGAGCTCCTGTTTTGCCCTGTCTTAGACAAACAGAGCTCCATCTGTGCGCTGTCTCAGTGGGGCATACAGCCCCAGCTGTGCCCTGTCTCAGAGTTAGGACTGACCTGCTGGCAGCTCCTCCACACTTCCCTGCAGAACCTCTCCACTTTCTGCAGCCTCATGATGGTGGTGTCTTGGGTGAGATGCCAGTATTTGTCCACAGAGGTGCTCCACTGTGTCACTTCTACTGTTCCAAGCTCTAGCCAGTGCTGTCTATGCGCTGATTACACAGTGGCTACAGGCTGTTTACACACTGATCACAGACTGGCTACAGGCTGCCTACATGCTGACAACAGGCTATCTACATGATGACCACTCCAGAGTCACAGACAGGGAATTTCCTTCTCTCTCCCCTTACAGCACGTTTCCCTCCTCATTCTTCCTCTTTTGGCTCTCTGATTCAGAGCTGCCCTAGAGGCACAATGTATTAAAACCTATACACATTACCAATTATTTTCTTACAAAAGATGTTTTAAAACACTTAATACTGTGTGAATATGTGGGCTTCAAAAGTAACATTAAGAGATCTAATGGGTTTTGGAAACACTTAAGTAAATGGGCCTGGATAGCAGCAATCATGAACAGTGGTCAAAAGTCGAAACCTATATGAATATATACCTCCATGATGCAGTCTCAATGAAACTATTTTGTGAGTCTCACAAAGTTGTTATTTATGGTACTGCTGCAAATTGGAAACCCCCCAGTTAACAGATCTAAACATCAATGAAACTTTTAGAAAAGTTCTGGAACCTGGAGTACAGAGCAGATCCCCTTTCATCTCTCAAAGAATCTGAGGCTTTCCTTCTTGAACAGTACAATATGCCACACTATTCTATACTTTCTACAGAAGCATTTGTTATTACGGTATGAAGGAAGCAGCAGAAGGTTGTCATAGGAACCTCTCTTACTGTAAGAACTGAATGGCTTGGCCAAAAATACCCTTAGTTACATAAGAATCAGATGGGAAGTGACTGCAGCCAGACACTATCTCTGCTCTCTGCCGTCTCCTACTGCTCCATCTCTGTGACTGCATCAGACACCCTGCTGTCTCCTACTGGCCTTCTGCATACCTGCATCATGCACCATTTGAAATTAATAGTTCAATGCACGTTCTGCAGCCAGCATTCAGAATGGACATGTTTTTCCACTGCTTAACAATGTCAACAAGCCCCACTGAAAGGGTTTTAAAATGGCATTCTGAGTGTCAAAGCAATGTGTGAAACCATGCAGCAAATGGCTGTAAAATAAACATCAATGAAGTTATGACACAAAATATCATGGGAACGATGAACTCATCAAGACAATAGTTTCCACCACCAAGCTCGTAACAACTTTGGAAAATAATCCTAACTGCATCAACATTCAAGGCAGCCACTGGAGGAAGGGGATGATGCACTTCCGTTCTTTCATCCATCATACCTACCCACTCACACCAGTCTTAGGGCAAACTGCTCTAAATAAATGAATTTTTATTTATAAATATGATTTTCACATCAAAGCAAAAAAAACACACACACACACACACAGTTTAAAGAAGGTACTGAACAGAGTTTAAAAAATTAATAAAGCACCTCATATGTGTGCTCATTACCAAACTGCTGTAGAAGCATATTTCAGCCTGTGGACATTCACTGGATTTTGATATCAACAATTTCATTTTTCTGCCACTGTTTACACTAATTAGCAAATTAAAGTCTAACTCTCATGGCTGATAGTCTTGTTCTGATGTAAAACCACAATTTCATTGCCATTTAGCAGATGCTCTTATTCAGAAGAATATCTAGAGCTCGGTTTTATATTTTACCTTGTCACCCAATCTTGGTCCACACTGCCACATCATTGCAGTCACAGCATTCTTAATAATCATATGTGTGCTATCAGAAAGTAACTGGAATGTCACATTATTAGTACATGTGTTGAGATGTATGGCTCACCTGGCTGCCCAGCAGTGTCATTAATGGCTGCAGCTCACTGAACAGATCATAGCCCTGGTGGAAGAATGTCAGGTGCGCGTACATGAAGGACAGCATCTGAAAGACAGGGCTGGTTAAGCTGGAGGTGTAAGTGTGTCATGGGTGTTTCACAGGTGCAAGTTTGCAACTTGTGTGGTGGGTTACAGGTGTGTAGCAGCTGTGTAGGTGTGGTTCAGGTAAAGGTTTGTTGCCAGCGTGTTCAGGTAAAGGTTTGTTGCAAGCGTGTTGCAGAGCATAGTGATAAAGTAATTTACAGAATGAGATTGACGAAAAGTACAAATTAATCATTTGTTCTATATGTGGCATTGTGACAGACATTTTGTCAAATATAATGAATTCTGCTCTTAAGTTTTTTTAGTTTGCTAGCCAATAGCATCATGGGTATTTTTGGTCTGGGGCTCTGAGCCCAGGGGAATGCTGTGTGCAGATGGATGGAGGCACCACCAGTGCAGTGGGGGGAGGCTTTGGGACTGCTCCATCGACTCTGACACACTCTCAAACCTCCCCAAGGAAGCAGCCTGTGTGACTTATTCTGAATATAAATTAGCTTCAGTACTTACCGATTTGAGGATTTCAGATCTTCTCTTGGACTGCAGTACATTTATCTGAGGGAAGAGAATAAACTCAGCCGTCTGTGAGGTTCAGGCAGTCTATATCATCAAGACTGTGTCTATATCACACTCCACACAGGGCATTTTTCTCTTCCAGGAACTCTCTGTGTTTTGACTGTTAACAGCTGCCTGTGCTGAACCAGTGAGAACAAGCACTCTATAAGCGGGGATCATAAAACAGGATGTCACTGACTTCTAATCATGTTTCAATCAGAAAACAGAGAATATGTTCGTCCCATCATTTAGAACAATGCCATATATTACAGGTCCACACTTTCTGGGTGTGCCGGGTGGGACAGTGAAAGCGGCTGAAAGGCAATCCAAACATAGAAAAAAACCCAGAGGCAGCCCTGAAGCCAAGGGAGAATAGGGGGCACTGCTGCTGCACATGGACATCATGTGCATTTCAATACTGACCAATAAGTTTATCCTCCGTTTACTCCTCCTTCACCAATTGCATAATGCTGAGAAAGTGGGACTCCAATTTCAGCACACCCACATGGCACCCAGAAGTACAACCAGAAACTACCCACCAATCACTGATGGTATCATAACATATCAGCCCAATGTCTATTTACAATCCCTATCGACTCCATAATCTCTCTTTGTGATAGCCCCACCAAGGTGACATGTGTTGGCATAAATGTATTAATTAAGTGCAGAGTAACAATGAAAAAATACACATCCTCCCCAAGGGCAAGACCAACTGTTTGTCTAAAAATGTTAGCTAATAGTAAAAAAAAAAATAATCAATAAAAAAAATAAAAAATACAGAACAGCAGAAACTTTCCCCCACATTACATGGGTGTTGAAGGGCATAACAGCATTTTTTGTGTTAAAAGCTAAGTTTGCATAATGTAGTGTTCTAGTATGAGGCCCTCCAGTATGAGACAACACTCCTTGATCCAGACCTCCAAATATGCAGGTCCCCTGAACAGCCACCAGGGGGAAGAAATGCCCTATTCTTGCACACAGTCGAATTACACTATATTTATATGTTCAGCATGTTTCAGTCCATCAATATCATTTGTCTGATTCAACAGCACTAACTGTAACTTTAATGAATATCACATTGTATCAAAGAATTTAAGATTATTAAGTGGAAATTAAGTGGTTTCCTTCATGAGCCCTGACAGTTCACAGAGCAGACTGCAAGTGCTCTCTAACCACAAATGTGACTATTACCACTTTTTTGCAGAGTAAAGAAAGCACATGGTAATGCAAAATATGTTATGTAGTTTCATTAATGATCACACTTCCTTAAATTAAAAATAGAAAGGCTCTAACTACACGTTTTGCAACTGTATCCAGCTACTCTCATGAGGAAACCTTCTAAACTGTGAAACTTTTGTTTTTTGTGCTGTGTTTTATAGTTAAGATGTTAATCCAAACCAGCATACTGTATTCTCTGTGATTCTTAAAAAGCAGGTTCAGATGGCACCACAAAAGGCAAGATTTCCAGCAAATGTGAATTACACTCAAAGTTTAACTGAGTTAAAAGAAACAGCTCAGTGTCCCTGGCCCTCCACTCCCTCTGCTGCCTCCCAGTTATGACCAACGTAACTCCTCAGTCCAGCCTGTCAAACTAGAGTCAAATACAGATGCAGCCTCTAAAATAAAAACACCAGAGACTAGCTCTTCATTTCACAAGATTGCAAGTGACACATGACCACTTTCTTTCATCTCCAAAACATTGCTAGGCTCCACCCCATCCACAGAACCAGATTAAGAGTCCTCAGTTAATGCCTGTCAGGATTTTTAAAGCAATCTGATTGTCAACTGTATCTAATGCAGCTAAGGACTCAAGGAGGATCAAGACAGCGGACAGGAATGCAGATTTATCAGTTTCGGAGAGCCTCTCTTACTGAGAGGAGAGCTGTCTCGGTTGAATGGTTGCCTAACTGATTAGGATCAAGTAAGCTGTCTCGTGTCAAATATTGTGTCAAGTGGATTGAGGCAACCTATTCAAGGGTTTTAGTGAGAAATAGCAGGAGTGATACCTGGAGGGAAATCAAGAAGTGCTTGAATTCACTGGGGACACAGCCAGAGTTTAAGGTAGGAGTTGATCAGGGAAGAGAAGAAAAGCAGAAGTACAGTTTCAGCAGTTCCAGAGGCCACCAGTGATTGGCAGAGCACGGTTGGGGTTTTATTCAGGATAAATCAAGATGGAGTCAAGGGTGCCTGCAGGTTTGTATAGAGGAATCATAGACTAGGATGCTGATGCATACTGAAATCATTACTGCCCAAAAATCTGAATAAGATATCAGGGATTTTACCACCTTATACCAAGGATGACTATACCAGGGCTTCTAAAAAAGCTGTTGTTTTTAAGGTGAATGTGGAAAGAAGCACCTATTCGACAGTAACATGTGTCAATGAAGTGTCAAGAGGGACCACCCACCAACTTCATCACCGCTACCTCCAATAAGACGCACATTCACAGGAATTAAACAGAGTGTGCACAAAAGTAATACATCCAAAATAACAGTCACTGGCCTGCTAAAAGCAACTTGAAGAAAATTTCAGACTAGTAAAGTAAAAACACACACAACAGAATATAATGTTAGACTTGCTCATTGATATTCGACCCTACTGTCGACTAAATACTCTCAACAGACTCACTATGTGCACACCATGCAAAGAGAAAGTACGGTATATGCACAAATGAGAATAAATATAAATGAATTAAAAATGGAGCCGTTCAGGGCTGAGGAAATAGGGAAGAGGGTAGAGGCAGGGCTAAATGGAGCAGGTCAGTGCAAACACAACAAGGAAGAGGGTAAATGTAAGCAGAGTGGAGTTCTCAGACCTGCAGCACATAGTCCAGGGTGATGTGGCGAAAGCACTTGCGCGTGGCAGTCAGGATGTGGGTGGCCTCCTCCACCTCATGCTGTTTGTTTCGGGGTGCCTGTGCGTTCTTCGCCAGCGCCGCCTCCTTTTCCTCGCTCACCTTGTCAAATTGCTTCTTTGATTCTTTGAACTTACGTAGGTCCCTGCATAACAGGAGGGATTACCAATGGGTTATCGCTCACCACTTCACAAGCTCAGTCTCTCAAACCATACCAGTCCGGATAACTTTATTAACTTTTCATTGAAGCACTGTTTTCAGTCCTGTTTTCCAGTTCAGCTCTTGTTTAAATGGACAAACACTAGGTATAAAGCCACACAGTTGAGAAAGAAGCACTTCATAATGATACCTGAGGTTTAACATGAATGCTAACAGGGCTTAGAAACACATACTTACTCTTTTACAAATGTCTGAAGTTGCGACTTGATGGATCTCTGGGCTTGGTCAAATAAGATCTAAGAAAGAACAGCATGAGAAGCTTGCATCATGTCCCATGACAAGCTTGCATCTAAATGACAGTCATTCAAGATGCAGGTCACTTAGCATGTCCAAACTTTCCCCAGAACCTTCACAAATAGGAGATATAAACTGCATAATAACAGGATGTTCAGTAATCTAGAAAGTAAACCACAATAAACCACTTCTGTTTCAAATAGTGTACAGTGGAACAAAGTAAGGCCGGGCAATATGACAAAAAGCATCACAAAAATGTTTTCTATATTGGGTGATACTGATATATATCATGATATAAAACAAGCTTAAAGGTGTCCTTTTGCTCCTGGAAGTTTGTTAGGCATAACCTCCCTCCATGAAACCTGTGCTGGGTATTTAAGCTATTACTGTTTTCAAAAAATTGTTTCAGTTTGTATTTAATGATAGATTTCAGTAAAAACATGCAATGCAAGTTAAAGTGATTGGTCTTTAATTATCTGGGACAGTAATTATATTGTCTTTTTATACCAGACAAATGAGAAATGGCTTCTAAGACCTAGTTTTTGACAGTAAAACCAATGCAGAAGATCCCGAGTGTGGTCAGCATGCCACGATACTGTAATGGACAGCATCTGGCCACTGACTAATGACCATGTGCTTTACCACACTCAGGGCTGTGACTGGACAAGCTTCCCTTTGTGGCACAGAGTCTGAGTGTGACTCACAGCCTTGTGCCTTACCCATTTTAATACTTTCAATTTAGACCAAAACAATGCCTCACATGTCAAGAAGCATGCTAACATATCATGCCCCGCTAATCCCAAAAGCCAGTGCAATGGTGTACAAGTGAACAAATATTTTAAAAAAGACCCTAGATTGCAGTCTTGATGAAATCAGACTTAATCTCATTTCAGAGGAAAAATGATTGCGAGAGCAGCTCAGTATCTCTTCCCCTTCTCTTAAAATGCCCTGTCTGCCTGTGGTTGCCTTCATAATAATAATCTTTTGCTCTAATGCTCTCTCCTGTGTTTCTCAGGCCTGTCTCTACTCTGTATTCCCATTTACTTAGACTGCATCTTACCTCACCATTACAGACAGCCAGACAAACACACAGAGCGCACAACCAATTACACACAAATATATGGGGTCGTGCAAACGTACACACACAGAAACACTTACTGTGTGATAGTTGATCATCTCCTGCAGGCTTTCAGCAAACTTTGTCAGACTGGACTATGAAGGCAAGAGGAGAGTAGCATCATACAAAACAAGTCAAAAAGGATATAAAAAGGATATGTGTGTGCATGAGTGAGTGAGTGTGTATATGTACGAGTATGAGTATATGAGAGTGTGTGAAATTGCAAGTATGGGCATGTGAGAGTGTGTATGCCGGTATGACCATGCTTGTGTGCATGTATTTGAATGCAGAGGAATCAAATTCAGACAATCAGCATTTTCAGCCCATTTACCTCAATGACCTCGTCTTTGGTGGACTGCTGAGCCAGCTCCCGGATCCCACTAACAAACTGCCTGTTCGCTGTGTTATATGCCTTCCCAGCATCTATCATTCCAATGCACAGCTTCACCAGCTATAGGAACGAGAGTGAGGCATGATGCTTCATCAGCTTAAGAGACAACATGCGAGGCATGATGCTTCACCAGTGGGAGTGGGGAGATATAGTAGATGATTACAAACATGGTAGCATAACACCAATATATGAGGGTTGCTGCTTGTGGCTAAACAGTTCAGCTGTGTTCTGGTGGGAAAAAGGGGAATAATCAATCAATCAAACAATCAATATATAAATAAATAAATAGTACAACAACACTGATTGATCAAACACAGAAATGTACCTTATAGCATTTCAATAATTATTATATTTAAAATTAATAATTTCATTTCAAAAGTGGTCCCTTTAATTCTCCCAGAAATGCACTGTGGCAGTGATCTATATGTAACAGGAATTTTCAGCCACAAACTAGACTGGGTGTGGCACAACTGAGAGATTGAGAGAAGGACAGGTAATGGTGATATTTTGTTGAATGTTCTGGCTGTATCTGAGTATTAGTGGAGCCATGCTTCAGCTGTATCCTGCTATTCAAAAGCTACATGTATGATGAGAGAATCATCAACCGATCCACAGTGACAGATAGGGACAACATGATTGTTTTCAAACCATGTGATGTAACATTGCAGGTCAGATATGAATCATTGTTTAATTTGGACAATATTGGGCTGAGCATGTTTGGTCCACCTCTTTGAAACTATGGGGTGGGATCAAGTCCAAAAATAGCTGCAAACTGTGAACTCCCTCTGACCCATTATAGGTTAAGGTCTGAGGAATATTAAAATCAAAATGAACTGGATGAATATTGGATAGGGATTTATTGTGTCTTCATTTACCAGCTATTCATAATATGCCACTGCTTGTCTTGCATGTGGAAACTGTAGACGCATAATGTTTGGTTAGGCCAGGCCCAAAAAACTGATGTTAAAATATTTCTGGTAATAATTTCATTCCATGTTTGTGTCTGCAGTGTATTTACTTAATTTTGGTGCAGAGCTTGTTTTTGCAGGACGCATTATGGTGTAATAAAGCCATGTTGTCTTTAGACTTGTGCTGTAATCCTAAACTGTAACCCAGCCTGTGAAGCTGGGAGAGAGGCTGTCCAGAACTTGGAGAGTTGAAGTGCTTGCTGTTTCTGTGTCTCAAGCAGGAAGTCACAATGCATTTGCTTGTGAAAGCTGTTGAGTCACCAGGCACAGGAAGTAGGGTGTAACCTCTCAAACAATGAGCTGCAGTTCCGACAGGAACCAATCAAAGTGCAACAGGAACCAGAGACTGCAGAAAAATCTGAGCGCTCTCCTGCTACTTCTCAAGAAAAGCTGATCTCTGATCAGCACTTGGAGATGTGAGAGAACCAGAGGGTTCCAAAGGCACTGATCATAGTTCAATGTTTCTGACACCAGTGAAATTGTGGGGGGAAGGGGCATTAATGTGAAGTAGAGGTATGTAAGAACTTACCTTGTCTAGTTTGGACTCCAGCTCACACACATCAGCTTCCACTTCCTCTATACTGGCCCTATGGACAGACAGTCAGACAGAAAGAATGGTTGTAAGATAATCATTTCCATGTATTTCAAACATTTCCATGTATTTGACTCATGTGATTGTACCAGGGAACGCATAAATCACCAAACACAATACCTTGCACATTTACACAGATTCATGAAGAAAAACAACTTGACTCTAAAATCACTCTTACAGCCTACAGCTGTATGTCCAATAGCACACCATATTCACTCTCCACTAGGTCATGCCAATGAGCAGGGAGAGGAACAGAAAAACTGTCAAAGAGGAACACACACACACACACACACACACACACACACACACACACACACACACACACACACACACACACACCTACAAACACACACACACACACACACACACACAGCTGGACATGAGGAACTGCTCCCAGCCAACACTCCCCTCCAGAGGAATCATTATGTTTGCATTCCAATAGAAGTAAGGTAAAAACTCCTGATCAAATTACCAACTGTATTTCACTGAAAGTGGAGGTCACCTAGTAAGAACAACCCAAAGTGAATCCATATCTCAGCAATTTAAACAAGCGTTTTGTTTTCCAGCACAACCTAAGGAAGGAGAGACAACCTTAACTATGTGTAAAGATAAAGCAGACGATGAGCGAGATGTCGAGGTTGAGATGCTGTATGTGTGATTGTACATTAATGACGTACACATCTGATTCACATTGAGCACCAGCTGGCCCTCTCCACACAAAAACACAACCCCACACATGAAAGACTTCTCATCTCAGCTTTAAAAAGAAATGCAAACAAAGATTAGCCTTTGAAGTCCAAGGTCTTCCAGAATACAACTGTAGTTGCTGGTAGAGTATACTACATGATAAAAGTTGTGTTTATAATTTTCAGAGAGATTATGCACTAAAAATAAAATGAAAAAGCAAAGGAAATTTTTTTTGCTAAATTTGTGAGGCCATTGGCTTTTACTGAAGCTGATCTTATGAGTCATTAAACTATTATTTCTGTTTAGAAAATTATCTCTCAACAGGGTCAGCTGTTGGTAATAAAGCACATTAGTAATGACTGTCCAGATTCCGATCAGAGGACTCTAGATCGGGTCACAGCTGAGATTAAAGGAAATGACGGTTAAAACATATGGCCATAATAATGCTAAACCATCAACATAATATTGAGCCGATGCCAAGAGGTAGACCAAGCAAAATAACAGATGAGAGGTTGCAGAGATAAATGTAGCTGACCCAGAACACATTTTAAGAGTTGAGGATTTAGTGATAGGAGAGAGGTGTGATGATACAGTGATACTGGTGAACACACTGTACACACAGAGACCTCTCATGTTTCAAAATGGCTCGGACCTGCCTGACCTGAAAACCAAAATACAAAGCTGGCAAAGTGTATTACAAAGAGAGCACAGCACAGAGTTAAAGGAGATCACACATCAGGGGTGCATCTGTCCTTCTCAGACCAATTCAACAATTATCTATACAAGTTCTATGATGAGATACAGAATAGATATCTAAACATGCAATAATTAGAAATTATCAATTTCAAACCTAAGTAGATACAGTATAACATACAATATTGATACAACAGAATGATCCAATTCACTTCAATGCTTCAGTATCCTGGTATTGACTGTTGTTTCTTGAAATTATATCACATCAGTAAAGTATTAATAAAACATTATTTTTTATTTAATCAGTAGGCTACCACCTCTGGACAAAAAACACCAGAGGAGGAAAGCAGCAGCTCTGAATCCAGCCAGGAAAAACAGGGAAGTGAAAGAGGACTTGACAAAGATCTGTCTCTGTTTGTCATCTCAGAAACCTATCTATAACCATACTACACCCATCTGTGACCTAATAGCAAACACACCCAACCATTTTCGAGTCACTTCAACCACTTTATCGAATCCTTGTAACCATCTTTTCGAAAGAGTGGTCACACTGTCACCCCTGAGGAAAAAAGATGATGAGACCCTAAGCATGTTATCAACACACACATCACGAACTTTAGATGTCTGATAATTGCTGAACATTTTCTTCTGCTAAGTAATATAGCGGTGGCTGTAGAATAAAAACAATCATAAAAAAGTAACATGCCTTAGAATTCAATATGGACTAACTAACAAAATAGACCGTATCCAACAAGAAATCACCAAACATGGATTAAACCTGCACCTGGCCAAGGTCAAATATGTATCTGAATAATTAGCCATTAGATCCCAGTAAAGATTGAAAACATTTATGCAAATCGCATAAGAACCACACTGTGCTACTCAGTAATTATGAGAGCATAGAGGAAATGCTATGTGGTGTGGAATGTGCAGGCCAGAGCAGGATGCATCCCACACACAGCCAAGGCCAGGAGTCTGAGCAGGACCAGCCCACCTATGATAAACCACCTGCAGCCACCCTTTGCACAGCCCACTACAGCATGTGTCCTCCCCCTGAACTTAACACACACGCACACAATGAACAAGCATTAAGTTTGTCCACATGAAAAAGAATGCATATACACACAATACATACCAATATATGCACAAAATACATTTATACAGACAAATGAACACAAAATGATGAGTATACACACATAAGCAGAAAAAGCAACTCACATGACTCTTATGCAATCCTTTTTTCAAAATTCTGAATAAATCATAACAATGTCCCTCACAGGATACAGACACTGCACCATTTTCCCATATCCAACCTTAATGCATTGGCACTAAACTAACAACAAGAGAATTAAGCTCTATAATAAAGTCAATGTGGAACTTCTTTGGCATTTTATACTGGATTCAAAGAAATAAAGGAACCATTTCATGTCACAGGGCATGGCATGGCATAGCAGAGCCGAATACTTTAACACACAGACTAAAATAAAAGCTGAGGCAAGTCTCCTGAGACCAGAGGAGCTGATCTTTATCAACATCTAATTTGACAGATGGTTTCATTTAAGTGCACTTCTGGGACACCTCAGCAAAGTACATACAACTGTGCTTAATGCAGCATTGCTTGGAGTGAGCTTACAAACAGGAGAACAGCTTTCTTTCACAAAGATGTACCTATGAGGCAGCATAGTGACCAAAGTAGACGGAGTAGGACTTAATCATCCCTATTTTTGTGGAAATGAAGATACGGCTAAATTTGATAAGATAGTGGTGGAAGTCATGGGTATAAAACAAGAGTTGAGTACACCATGACTGGATGTTCACTGTCTCTATGCAAACACTTTGTCAATATTGGACTGCTCTACATCTTCTGAACCAACATTAATTAACACTTCCTTCATTACTTATAACAAGGCTTTTATATTTTGTTATATTTCTCCCCTGTTAACAAGTTCTTTTTTGCCATTTCTTTCTAAAGCATAATCTTTTCTTCAGTCCTTTTCACTGTATAGCATCTAAAGAAGGAACAGTTAACACCTAACTAAGTTTTGTAATTATTGTACAGCATTATGATTGCATTTTTTGACTTTTACACCATTTCCACATCTATCATTTAATGTTATTTTGGTTGTTTGACCAGTAACATTTTTCTTCTTCAGTTTGACAGATATACAGACATATATTCATCTTTCCATACTCATGAAACAGGAAACTGGTGATTGAAACTGGTGATTTTTAAAGAATAAATGCTTAATGAAAATGTTGGATAATTCACAAAAAGGTAATGCAGCTGTTTAAATGCTGTGTAGGATTTCCTTGGCACACTTCTCTGTCACATATAAAGTCATCCTTGAAATGAGTGAAACATCCCGAATGCGTTCGGGGAGGCAGTCATAAGTAGAAACAGCATGGAAATGATTTACCCTGAGAGCTGGCATTATGTTAATTGCATTACATAACTCATAGTATATTTAAAAAGTGGGGTAGAGATGAGCAGCACTCTGGCAGGAGACAGGTGCTCCATTGTTGTGTATTTTTATTTGTTTTGATCAAAGCAGTGTAAGAGCTACACGGGTGAGCCCTGCATGACTGAGGGACATCAGAATAAAAGGGTCACTCAATGTTCCAGACTTGGGCTTGTGGAGCACATCACAACAGCAGAGTGTCTGCTGGGAGACATCCACACACTGCCCCAGAGATACTGCCCACACAAGCAGCCCAACTCACTGTGCCCTCATGCTATAATTAGCCCTGTCACTTAGCGATGTTGAGCCCTAAATGGAGGGTGTGGACACATTTAGTGAGAAACAGCAGCACAAATCAATGTACTCTGACCCTGGCTCGGTGTCTCCACCCTCTCCACAAAAACAAGCCTGGATCTGCAGACCGCAGTCAGGGAGACTACATTACAATTGGGTATGTCACAGATCATGTGACCTCCCCAGATATGCCCACAGAGAACAGGAAATCACTTTTAAAGTCATCCAACGTCATCTACAGAGTTACATACTCTCATTACCAACTGGCTGTTGCTATGTAAATTAAGTTCAGAGATCAGGGGTGTTTTCCAACCTCAACTATAAACAAAGCAGCATGGGGTGGCCAGTTTTTATGTAAAATAATATTTTGTGGAATTCTTTGATTTTTATTGAGGCTGTCAAAAACTGTTGTTTCAATTTAAACAATAGCTACAAAAGCTGAATCTAGAGCAATGATTACAAGAAGCCCCTCAAAACGTTATGATCTTTGGGTTAAATTCAACAGAAAACTCTGACAAGATATAAAACACCAGACACATGAGTTGTTTGTGAGGCTGGCAAACCTGGGAATCAGCAGGCCAAGGAAACAATGCCAAACAGACATTGTCCAATTCTAATGGTTTCCTCTGTGTGCACATCTCAGAAAACTGTCCCCTCCTTCAAACACCCAGTGAAAAATCCCAACAGCAGTGTCAATGCTACCTCACAAATTGCCATGCCATTATATTATAACTGATTTTTAACAAATTAAATGAGCACTAGCAAAGCCTGAGAGAAGCTATCCAATTCATGCCATGCCATTCATTTACATTTCATTTCTATGCACGTTAATTAATTTTGTGACTTGACTCACTGCAGTAAATGACCTTAACTACCATTTGGTTAAATAACATAAATGTAGTGAAACTTGCTACCTTGTAGTTTTATTAGAAACAATGAAATGACTAGTGAATGACTTGTATGTTTTCAGTTTTCAAACTTTTGGTAGAGGCAGTGAGATTTCTGGAGACAGTTATATATCTCCGGAATAGAAGCAGTAAGATATTTTTGGGAAACAGGGAATGTATTTTTGCAATAGATGTTATAAAATGATTGTGGAATTAGAGGCTGTAAGATGTTTTTAATAAAATAAAGGTTTTTGTCATATTTGTTTAGCAGGTTCCCACAGGCTGTGACGGGCAGCTAAGGTAGGATTTGCATGGAAAGGCACAATGTGGTTGAACAGGCTCCTATCTGACAATGGCCTCCTGTATCTGATCCAATAGTTTGCTCTATAGCTCTGGCACCAATTACATTCACTCAAAAAGCGCTGCTTCAGATCTCTATAAATAATAATAATGCCATGGAGGATACTGTTGTTCTCCTTGATTTTGTTACATAAAAACCAGGACATTAGGGAATTATGTATGCACTGCAGCATTTGGGGTTTTTCAGAGACCTATTCAAAGGCCAGTGAGAAAGCCCCTCCATAGCGGTCATCCTGCCTTTGTTTGCAGCAAGAGCTGACTGTTGACATGATAGGGTTTCCCACTGAGGTGAGAGCTGACCAGTGAGTCTGAGAAACAAAAAATGAGTAACTTGCGGATGACATCACCAAGTGTTGCTTTCCATGTAAGCTGGAGTTTCCACACATTGCTTACTGATCAGGTGCTAATGGAAAACTGCCAGCACTCAGGTTCTCCAGTAAGGAACAAAGGCAGTGCTACTATTCTGTGTAGTGACCTGGGAAGGGAGTTAGGACAGTAATGTAGAGGTTGCATAGGGATTCTCAATTAAATCAGCTCCAGCTGGGATTTCCCAAAGGCAAAGCAAAACAGTGAGCTTAAGATGCTTGTCTTTCAACCCCATCAGCATTACACCGATAATGAAGCCCACCCAACCCTTTGACAGCTTAAGACAGAGAAAAAATGCTTCAATACTGTCATTCTAAAGTGAAAATACAGTCAAAAAAACGTCATGGTTTCTACCTTGAAAAGTTTTTCCTGTATTTCCTAACCCAGCCAAACCGTTTCGCGTCCCACAGCTAAACCTCTCCGGCCAATTTAGGATGAGGAGGCCGTGAACATCCGACTCCTCCGATGCATCTAAAGACAAGCCCTCATTTCTTTCCACAACGCAGATGCAACAATATTCACATTCAGAAAAGTCAGTTCATACACCTGCAGGTGCCCAGATGACCAGGAATGGCAGGTGTAGAACAATGAGACTAACAAATTTAACCAACTTAACCCCAGTTTTTCTAGTAGTTCATGTTTCTTCTGCTTGCCTCCCAGCCTTTGCTGTATTGGTTTGTGGTACAGCTCAGACCCAGAGGAACTAAAGAGAACTGAAATGCAAGGTAAGGAACATCAATTGGTGTTCGCTGCTCAGTAAAGAGTTGGGAGGAGTGTATTAATGTTGCAGGAAGTCATAAGCTGATGCACAAATGGAAACATATTATTTCAGGACAGTCAGAGGCCTTGTTTTTCTGCCATATATTGCTTTATTTTTCCAACACACCTTGCCAAATGAAACACTGAGAACAGAAATGGGGGGATGGGTTGGCTAATGAGAACATTTCTACTGGCAGACAAAATCCCCTGACTCATGGTAAACTCCTGTAACTTGACAGGCACAACTCAAACCAACAAGGATGGCCTTGACAAGATGCTGTTAAAAAAAAAACAATTTATGTCACTTTCCCTTGAACACACTTGTAGGTTTCAGTCCTCACTCTTGTGTGGGGACAATTGACTGTGCCTAAGCAGTTCACTCAAAACACTGCAAAAAGTTTCATACAGTTCCAGTGAGCAATCAAAATTTGATCACTCATGATGCAATATGGGCAACAGAAATATACCTTACGTTATTACTAAAAAAAAAAAAATAATAATGTGTGTATGAGTGCTACCTATTCAGGAACAGTGAGGTAGTATTGGGTGAATCGTATGTAAACTTGTGTCCGTTGCTGACGATCTGTTATCGCAAGGATGTTTCTTAAGGAAATGATCAAAGAAAAGCCTACTTCCACTAGCCAGCTTTCGAACATCTGTTCCCTATTTTGGCAAAAAGGATGTTGTTCAGTTCTTTTTTGGAGGGGGAGGGCGGGAATCGGGTGGTTACTTCTAAGAGCAAGGAAACCTGTATAGTTGCTCTAGTTGTGCATGTCCTCTGTGTGTAGGAGGAAAATACACTCCCTTTGTTTGAAGCTACGGACGGTAACAGCACAGAATTGTGGAGACAACCACAAAATACATCAGTGCCAAATCTACCCAGGGTAATTCCAAGTTTCTCAGACCTAACGAATAAACAAACTTCTCTGAAGTCACGACTCACGACGGTCTATTGTCACAAAGCAACTAGCCACGAAGCGCGTTGTTTACATGCTTTTTCACTTATTCTCGGGCACAGAAGGATTCAGTCAGCCTAAAAAAAGAGTTTGTGGCGGTAGTATTACCTTTAGAAAACGTTTTATGCATTTTCCAAGTATTACTTGTTTAAATCTTTATTTCTTTTTAGATTAGCTTGGATATAGTCAATCAAAGTTTTGAGTATGCATAAACCTTGATAGGTATCTTAAAAACTGTAATGTAGCGATAAATAGCATATCGATAATACCTAGTCATCAAAATGTACACAATAAGGTAGACACATCTTACCGAAGCGATACAGCTACTTTCACAATTGTATCAGTGCTTCAAGTGGAACATTAATCCCGAACTCTAACAAACACCTCTCAGAATAAAACCCGAATTTTAAAACTCACCAACTAAACTTTACAGGAAAAATCTTTGTTAGTCAACATATTGGCACCTTACACATATCCTAATTTCTTTAATACACAGATAACATTGTGTATTTATTAAAACTGAATTAATACATGAACTGCTAAAAAACAGTTTGAGATAACGTACTGACTGTGAAGTGTGTACAAAGCTGTAGATAGGCATCTTTGAATACATTCGCACAAATATAACGTTACATGCTCCACCTGTATTGTTTGGATTTAGTGGTTATAACAAGCTAGCAGCGTACCAGCTATCTGACAGCAGCTGACTCCCAGTGCTGAAGTAGCTTTAATGTTAGACTAAGCTATCACTTTGTTGGCTATGACACAACTCGTCTGTACGTATGCAAACAGCTTGTTGGATGTTGTACCTAATTAGCTACCGAGACCTAGCTTACTACCGCCAGTTATTTTGAGAAGTTTTCACTGCTGACATGCACGGCTGATAACTAACTTAGCTAGTTAACATTATTCAAGTAGTCAGTTTTCTGTTTATGGACCGTATTGATAGATGCTGACATCTCTTTAATTGTTAGCAAGCTCGATAATTTTAGCAAATGGTTGACCTATTCACTACAGTGCAGCCAGTGCTTTTTCTAGCCTTGCTAGCTAACATTAGTCAGCTGACACCACAAATGTTCCCACACGAAACGGCAAATGCAATGGTTGGTAACTAACATTCATTTAACATTTTGATTTATTAAAGAAGTTTTAAAATCCCCACCTGAACCGGGGCGAATCTTTAAGACATTCTTCAAAATCCACGGTCACCTTCATCCTTAAATTTTAGATTAACACACAAAAAGACGGATTAAAGCAAAGCTGCCTCCTCTTGACGGTTCCTTTGCTAACGTCGTTAACGTTAGCTGGCTGTGGAGCGCCAGCTACTGAGGTAGCGATACTGTAAAAATTAGCTGGATAGCTAAAATTAGCACCCCGACCATAAAGACTGCGCACTGAGCTAGTTAGAAAACAGACATTGTAAACTGAGGCTTAACTACAGGGATATGTTAACCAAAGGGATTCGACTGAAAGCACCCAGATAAAGTGAGTTTGTGTCATTGCTATGAAGGGGGGTTGCTGGGTGCAATGTTCTTTCACAACCCTGCCTGAATGGGTGACTCTATGAAATGGAGTATTCCAGACCCATGGATACGCAAGTGACTGACAGGCATTCCACCCAAAGAGAACAGCCGATAGGGCGGCGATTACTTTTCCCTGAAATATAACTGACGCTCCTGTTACCCACAGAGACTGCTTCTTAGAATTTGCGTAGACCGGCGTCATGTCCTCGAACGTAAAAATTATCAGCAACGAAATAAATAGCCAACATATTGGAGTCCACAAAGTAATATACAATGTGTCATATTGGGTCAGGCTTCGGTAACAGCCAACATTGTTAGCTGTATAGCAGTGGCCGTCAAAGATATTTACATTGTAGGCAGTTGGCAGAAGCTCTTATCTCTTACATTTCTATACACTATTCTTTTAAACAGCGATATATTTCTACTTAAGGTTAAGTAATTTGGTCAAGAGCACAACAGCAGTGCTCTCCCTAGGAGTCGAACCCACCACTTGTGAAATGGGAAACAAACTTATTAATCTTTACACTTTACTAAAGAGCTGATCTATTATACTGGGAAAGCGGTGTACGTAAAGTTAATGTGATAACATGATTGAGTAACCAGTGAGTAATCTTCTTCCTTCACATAATAGTACTGTCCTAAGATAATTATCCAGCTTATGTGTAGATGCAACATCTTCGCCTCAGCATTCGTGCTGCTGAACTTCACTATAATACATCGCCATCTAGTGAACATTTACAGTAATCGAAATGATGTACTGTAACCAGAAATTATCATCTGTAACTAGGGTTGACAACCCAAATGTAACCACGGGCAAGTTAGGTCATAATGGGTTTTACCTATAATAATAGGAGTAATTGGGCTAATTGAGTGGTACCACTTTTATAATCATGTAATGGCCCGAGTAAATTGCTTAAATGGGCTGTTAAAGAAAGTAGTGACTGTCCTTATTAATCTTTTAAAACATCCAATTCTGAAAGCAGCAATATGGAAAACAAAAACAAATAACAATGGTCTCTTATTTATTACACATTATGGTCTTTTTTAATGAGACAGATTCACAGCCATGGTAAGCACCCTTAAAAGCAATTTTGTTTTGTTTGAACTCGGTATTAAGCCTATCTGTTGTCAATTAGGAGAGGGTTCTTGCTAATTGTGGCATGTCCTTTTGATGACAGAATTCAGATTTCAGTTTTAAATTCATGAGATCGTGCCATATTTGAACGCAAAATGTGCATTGTAAGTGGCACGATTATCTGACCACTCTACTTTATTGCTTTCGGAAAACATTATGGTTATTAGGCTTTTAACAGGATCATTTTTTCCCCATATATTTCCTTGGTTTGTGCAGGCCATGAACTGATGTCCACATAAAACATCTGCGTTCTTCCATGATCTGAAAACTGTCGTGTAAAGCGGTTGACCCTAAGAAACCATCTGGGCTAAATCAAATAACATCCTTGATGTGAAGACATAACAGTGGACGTGGCAAGCATAAAAACAGGCAGTTCATCTCAACTCATGGTAAGGTCAGTGACATAGCCTATTGCCCTTTCATTTGACAGGATGTATGAAAGTGCCTTGTTATACTGTGCCTAATGTTGATGAATGAATGTATAAGGTGTACTTCTAAAATTGAATAAAAAGTATTTTTTTTTTTGATAATTCTGCATTTTAGGCAGTTTGGAACAGCATTGTTTCAGATAATTTGGGACATATTTCAATTAAGAACAAGCAACAGTGCAAAAAAAAAAAAAACAGCTTCATTTGGTTTCACTGTAACATCCTGATTTATTACTGGCGACAAAATTACACACATCCTGAAGTTTAAGATCATGCCGTTTTAAGATTTAAAAAGGCAAATGTCCCAATCACTTTGGGATAACTATGGATGACCAGAAGCCAGGGTACATTTGGGGGAAAAATGAAAAATTACACCTCAAGAGATACTGCAAAACAATCTGTCAGGCATCATGAATTGTACAGACAACAGGGCATGTGCATATCATTATCCTCTATACAGGTGAACATAATACAAAGGTTGACAAAAATGCTATTTTACCACCCATCCAATGAAGAATAAATGATTTTCTATAAATACTCTGTATTGGATGGAAATTGAAACGTATTCCCATGCCATGGCAACAGGAAGGAAAGGGCTAACTGTAGACTTATTGGCATTATGCATTTTCAGAAGTAAACATCAGTTCACTATATTCCCTACTGCATTAGTCATCCACTGGGCTGTGCTGTTTCACATACACACACACAAACATTTGGAGGATGCAATGCATATTGTACAGATAAACATTTCATTGAAATACACAAACAATGAGTGACATATTATACACTTTCTAAATTATTATTATTAATAATAATAATAATATGCACCCCCTAATATTTAGATGTCTACATGTCACCAGATTTTGCTAGGAAATTGGCAACGCTGACATTTCACGAAATGAACCAGCAAAACCATGCAAAAAAGAAAAGCAATGAAGCAAATTCTATCAAAGAACACTAGGGAAGGCAAAAAGTTATGATGGGGAAAACAAAAACTCCTTCCAAGCACAGCCTTTCATTCCAATGAAACTGATCTTAGAATCTGTAGCTATACAGTGACTCGGCAGGTCCTATACTGAAAGTAGTCTTATAGCTCATATATCATTTATATGACTGTGACATTTGGCTTCACACATATAAGACACTCCCTCAGCCATACAAGGAGAACTTTGCAAGCAGACAATGAATCAAGCACTGTCTCCACTTTGGAAAACTTTGTATACACTCTGTTTGACGCTCACTCTTGTCAATACCTGCAAGCTAAAAGGTATTTCTCTGGATCATTACTGGTGGCCCCTGTAACTCAGAAGTTTTATGTAGCATTAGCATTACTGAGGCATACACAGGACAGAGAGCTAACTCTTCACCCCTCAGTTACATAAATTGCATGTCAATGCATTTCCACATAGCATTTTCACATTGGATCAAGTCATTCTAGGAAAAAATGAATACAAAATAAGGCTTATTCTCACTTAAACACAGTGAAAAGGAGTTTTTTTTTTCACAAAATATAAATATTTATCAAAACAAAAACATACATGAACAGTAGCATGAGTCAAAAAACTAATGGAAACTAAGGATTTAATTTTCCTTTCTGAAAGTACAGTGCATTTTGCTTATAACAATCGCTGACAACAGAATCAATCAACACACATGGGACAAACCAAATCAAGCCACATAACATGCCTTGCTTTAACCAACCAATTGCATATATGAATAAAATTAGAGAGGGGAGAAAATATTTTTTTTTCAAAAGAGGACTCAAAAGATTTAAAAAAGGAGCCCAAAACCCAAGGTAACACTTTAAGTTGATTATCTTTAATTTGTCTGCCCACAGGATGTGTATAGTAAATATCTAAACTGAAATGGGTGTTTACAATGGCCAGAAAAGAAATAGATACAGGTAACAGATGGTGTGTAATGTACAGGCACAGGTGAGAGACAGGGCGTCAGGTAAAAGATGGGTGGGTCCAGGTCCAGCATCTGCTCAGCAGCAGGTAGGCGATTAGGGCAATAATGGAAAAAATGTCTGTGAGAACAGTCCTCAGGTTTCGCTCCTTTCAGCAGCAGCAATAAGACTCTTAGCAACAGAGGAAATGACCACTGGGCACAGGGAGGCTGGGTGGATATGCTTTGCATTACAGTGGTTTGCAGGGTGGAGTGGCTGTATTCCTTTAGGCCATCTCTGAGACTACCTGTGTCTGTTATTACTGTTATCAATATATTACAGGGGCCGAGTCAAAGGGAGATGGGGAGTGCCGCCTTCTAGGAGTCCAAAGAGTCTGCTGCAATAAAAAGAGGACAGGTTAGCCTCAACACAGTAATGAGGAGGATGAATTTGTTTCTGCACAATGAATAACGTAAATCATACGAGGCCAACATACAAAAGTTGTGGCTACAGGTTTTTGTTTTAAAAAAAAACTTGTGATGGTCACATTTTTGGTACCAAAATGCCTTGGTAAATCCTGTTACCTCAGTTGTGCTATTAAAATTATAACTGTGGTCCAAGTGGCAGCTGAAATCAACAGAAAGTTCTCTTCTTCTACTATAGTGTCTTAATTTGTTACTGAGCAAGTGATGAAAACATCTGATGTAAACTAAAGAGGTAATTTGAACTTCCAAGCTTTTTCTTGTGTAACGGTCCCAATGTTGGCTGATAGAATTGAACTTTGACATTATGTTGAACTAAAGTAGCCCCAGTCTGGCACTGTACACCCTGTGCTAAATTAATATTACGGCAAGACTGACTTCAGATGTATCCATGGTCTACATCGTATGCACAATTATAAAATCTACCCATTTATATAAAATATACTGGCCATACTAATGACTGAGTCTGCCATCTCCCAACATGGATTGGACTGCTTAGGAGTAGTGCCTCCCAGTGGCTCTGTTACACTACAATTTACCATCTTGAGGTGGGTCAACGCTGATGTCCTCCATCTCTGTGTCATCCTTCATCTCCTCATCATCCTCGTCTTCCTCCAGCTCACTGGCGATCAGCTGTCGGGCCAGCTTTATGTTCAGCCCCTCGTTGTAGTGCATTTTCCGCATCATTTCAAACTGCTTCTTTTTGGCTGAATGAAGAGAATGATTCTGTTAAAGACTGCTGGTCTCATAGCACAGAGCTAACAGTCATCCATAAATGGAGGGATATATCATGAACACTGTAATACATTTTGTGATGCACAGAATTATATGGACTTTCATGAGACACATGTAGGTGTCATATTACTGCACAGCAGGGAATTTGTCTAAAGAGAAGAAAACTATAATACGAACTCAATAAACAACAGTTACATGGCATTTCCTTTGCCTTTGTATGAGTAGATTTATGGCCTAAGGAAGACCATGATTATTTGCTCAATATGTTTTCCTCCTAATCAAAAGAAAATTAACATAGCAGTAGCAATTCACTGTAATTACAGTTTACTGAATGAATGGGATCAATTAAAATTACAGGTCAAGAACCCAGGATAGCTGCCAATTGCAATAATTAGTAGTGCTTGAGTCATTTCAATCACCAAGATTCATAGGCAAAACAGGCTATCTGCACACTATAGAACAGTGTGGTCAGACATCTACAGTACACTACATGCAAGCATTTGATAGATATTATCAACAGCATCTTTGCTTTTTTTTAATTACATTTGAATATTTTACTGTCTCTTCATATAGCATAAAATATGCATTTTCTTTCATTTCATTGCTTGTTTCAACAATATGTGGTGAAAATATAAAACTGGATTAAAGATAATGTTCAAGAGATCAGACAACTGTGCAAGTCCTTCACATTATATCCTTTGGTTACTATTGTCTACATGCTCATATTCAGGTCTGTGATCAGCTCATTGTCACTGCTTTCAGGAGGGACAGAATATTCATTAAAGGTTTTTTCTTGCCAGTGGCTCCTTTACTCTTCTACCAGAGGCTGGGTTTTCAGCTGGTGAGAGAAGCTGGAGGGAGCAGTCATCCATGACTTTGAGGCTTTTCTTCACACACAGACTATGTAGGTGATGCAGTGGTGTTTATTTGATGCAGATTATTTACTGACCTGGTTTCCTATTTGTGTAACTGCTATTTTTCATTTATACAGCTGGATATTTATTGCTGCAATTCAGGTTAAGTACTTTCCTCTAAAAAAAAACACTAAATAAATAAATAAAACAGCAGCATCACACCTGAGAACTGAATTTGTAACCATTACATTACAAGCCCGGAACCCTAACCATCAAACTGTGCCACTGCCTTCTGAAGGGTGCCAGTGTGTGGACTTCCCATTCAGAAAAGATTTTCCACTTGTAAAAGTTGCAGAGGCAGTGCAAAAATATGACTAGGTCTAGAGGAATGGACTTGCCCATGCATTGAACAGCATATGGAGACATACATACAGATACCAATGATACACCCTGCTGTCCTTAATAAGAGAACTTCAGCTTCAAGGAGGAGATGAATTATATATGAATGAGAAAAGGCAAGCTGTGAAGAGAAGCAAGAACCTCATATATAGAGAGATATAGATATAGTTGATGGTAGTTCAGTGACATACAAGGCCTTCAGGGGCAAATGACTAGCACAATAATCATCCTCATTCTGACCTTACCTGCTGACTGTTAGTCTGCTCAGCCGTATGAAAATCATAGACATCAGAATCCTCAATTCTAGAAGCTTTAAAAAGAGTCTCTCAGAAGCCCAACATAATGCAACCAGCTCCATCACGAAGAGCAATCTGGAGTCTGGTTTACCATGTGGAACAGCAGTCTGCACACTGCCTTCCCTTGGCTGTTTGAACAGGTGCTAATAATTTATGATAATGACATCTTTATCATATGCTTAAGAGGGGGAAGGGGGGTGTTCAATCAGTAATTTTATTACATTTTAGAACTGGTAGAATCCGTGTAATATTTACATTAAATATTCACTAATTTGGTTCAAAATGAAATTTGTTCAAATCTTCTATTACAGACCCACATCAATACAAACATGAAAACAATTTAATAGCCCTTCTTTGTAATTTTTCACAGCCTGAATATCTTTTTGTTGTGTGTTGCCCAGAACTAAACAGAGTACTCCAGGTATGGCCCTGAGTATATAGGCATTGTATAAATTTAATATGGCCTCCTTTTACTATGACCTACATTTTAAAATATATTCCAGCATCCTATTAGCCATTTCCACTACTACAACACACTGCCTAGACCCTGTTAAGCCTGGTCAACTATTACATTCAAGTGTTTTTTCAAACTGAACACACTCTAATTTCGTTCCTCCAAGGGCTGAGTGTACCTTATTTTTAGATACACTGCAGTCCATAAGTATTTGGACATTGACCCATTTTTTGTTGTTTTGGCTCTGTACTACAGCACACTGGATTTGAAATGAAACAATGACTATGAGGTCTAAGTGTGAACATTCAGCTTTGTTTACATCCATATCAGATTACTTGTTAAGAATTATACATCGTTCCCCATTTTCTAGTGATGTCTATGGGTCATACACTTCAAGCAGCCATCAATAGCAAAGGATTTGAAATCAAAGGTCCTTATACCAATCCCTGTGGGACTCAACTTCATACAGGACCCTGCTCTGATACAACTCCTCCCACAGTTACTCTTGCATTGTAGAAATTCTGAACCCACTCTGTGATAACTGGTGTAATCCCTAATTACATCATTGGAAGTCCAAATGTTGGCTTTAAGGGCTAAAAGTGGCTGGTCCTAGAAAGTTTGTGCTTAGCTGTGGGACTGACTTTTACTACGCTGAAGTGCTCCAGCATGACGTGCCACCCAAAAAGCCACCAAAATATGCTTCTTAAACTCAAAAATTTCCATTAGCTGAACAACCCGAAGTGTTCCCACAATGAAAAGCCAAAGGACAAGGGGTGTACAATTACACACAAGCCCTCTGTTGCAGATCAGCTGTGAGAGGGTGTGGCCTGTGATGGATGGTTGAGGCAATGTGAATGGGGAATGGCTACTAGAAGGGAGAGGGGCTCACCTTGTTCCTCAGGGGTGAGCTCTTCCTCTTCCTCCTCACTACTCTCCTCCTCTTCCTGTGCCATAAATCGAGGCTCCACCCCTTCTGCAGCAGCCAATCTGGAGAGCACAGACACACCAACCATCACAAGGCAAAGCAACTACACACCACACTCCAGCAGTATCTTCTGCCAGACATTCTAGCTTCACTCTTGCTGCACACCACGCATGCCTTCTCCCCTGAAAGCAGCTGTGTTACGTTCACTCAGTGTTGGGATCAGCTTTTTTGAATCTCTGATAACATTTCTGCTCTAAAACCTGAGACCCCAGCTCAAACAACACAGAAACAGCCCAGGCATTTCTATCAGAATTAACAGCCTTTTACATAAATCTCAGGACAAAATGACACACTCAGAGGAAATCTATAGCTCACTGTTTGACAGTCTCTTAAGAGGCTGATAAATGCAATGAAAAGACAGGAGGCACTGCACTCAGCAGGAGCCTGACAGGAGGAGGCTGGAAGAGGGAGGAGGGACAAAGGTCATGCAAAGGGATTGTGGGGTGTGGGTTCACCTCTCCAAGGCTAAAACAGGAACAATAAAGCATGTTCTGCAATAAAGTATATTCTGTCATAGAAGCCGAGCAGAGAGTCCCCTGAATCTCTGAGCTACAATGTGTGTCACAGTGCTGTGTGTGCATCACAATGCTTCTACTCAGGGACACCAATCCTTTCCACGTCAGGGACATAGACTAAAGAATTTGAGCACAAGGAGTTTTTATTCGTAATCTGAGAGCTCTTAGAGTGCTTCACGTCCAAACAGTGGCTCTGCATGTAGCTGGAGGCAATATGAGTCTGGACAGAAGAAAAGGCACGCAAATAGAAACAAGAGCCTTTCTCTGAACGATGATGTTTGTCCTCATTCAAATTGAAGAAACAGACTAAGAGCAAACTGTCAGTTAAATAATTATTTAATATCTTGGGGATTGTTCAACAAGCAGGACTCTTTACTGGACTCAGTGGATGGACAGCCTTGTCTTTGAACTGTTGAATGATCATCTGGAAAATGGAATGCTGATCTGAAGCAGCAGAGTAGTAATTTGTAGTTACTCTTCCTGTCTCTATGAGATCAGGGTGATATAACGCAGTACATTGATTGGTAGACCTTTAGCCAAATATAAATTACAGTACAGATCCATTAAAGGTCAATTAGGTGATGTTTAGCCAATACACTTCCTGCATCTGGAGAGCAACGGGACACTAAAATTTCAGCCAGAATAAACACAGAGTAAGCACTAATGCTCAAATTCGATCTAACCACAATTCATACTGGCCTTAAATTTGTGCAATGACTTAACACATGGTACATTCCCCACCTCCTTACATCTATCATTCAGCAGTCTGAAGAATAAAATAACAGCAAGAATGCAACTATGGATTACACATGACATCACACAGTCATTGCACCTCCATCTTTGACTGCTAGGCCCAAATCCTCAGTCAATGGAGAGAGATGGCTAGTCACACCAAAATTGTCCAACTCAATGTAGATAAAAAAAATGTTTCAATAATATAGACACTCTAAGTTGTGATCCCTATGTACTATTTAACTTAACATAGTCACAGCTTTTGTCATAATTGTTCTATGCCAATTTTAAAAAAAACATGTTGGAGGCAATTCATATCTTTAAGTGCTCATCCTTGAATTAGAATACAGAGCAGTTAATATTTTGATGGTATCTCATGTAGTAATGCTCCATCACATGTTTTAAATCTATTGCACAGTGAATGTTGACCTGAAGCTCGACTTAAATTATTTTGCAAATCAAATCACAATATGTCAGAAAAATTGCAATTAGATATTTTTCCCCAAATCATTCAGCCCTAAAACACACACTCACATCTCTCACATATGCATACATGTCTGTGCACCCACAAGCAAATACCATTCCACTATGATTTACACACTTACTTAGCACACTAAACACACTTACTGCTTTTGTTAAACCTAAGAGGAGAACAGAGTCTCCTCAGTGCTACTCATCTTCTGTAGATCAACAGAGCCATGAAAACATCTGGCTGATTAACTACCCATTTTTGATTTTGTCAAGAAAAAGGTTCAGACAGCGTTTCCGCTGAAGAGTTGAGGTGCATGTCAGTTTTAATTAGACCCCCAGTTTCATACAGAACTTGTCTGTGTTCCACAGTGTTGACACCCACTGCATTCCAGAGGACTCTGCAGCAGAGGTGCTTACTTCTTGGTGAGGTCATCAGCCGTGAGGACAGTGTTGGTCTCTGTGTCGCTCAGTGCTTCCTCATCTTCATCCCCTACCATTCTGGAAGAGAGGGGGAGAGGGGTATAAATTATTCAGGGGCATCCCATCCCATCTTGTTCTGCCCTATGGTGTCAGCAGGGGTGACCTTTTGGTGGAGTGCACTCGTGGATTGGGTTACATACACACAGGCCTGCTCCCCTCCTCTCATAGTGTATGAGCTCCAAAGCTCCAACCATGTGTTATGCAGCACCTGCAGTTGCTGCGAGTTACTGAGCATTTGCCCAAAACACACTACAGACCACCAGACATTGAGGCTAACTTCAATAAGTATGAATGAATGCACTGATTTCTGGTTTACACAAAAGAGTCACTCTAAAGCTAAATACTAATGCGCTTTTCTCCATTCACAAGGCACTAGTCTCCAACTCACCTGTTATAAGGTGTGCTCGGCTCATCAATCTTCATCAGGCCGTAGTCTTTGTCCGCTGGGTGGTATGTGGCCAAGATGTTCATCTCGTCCCATTTTTGTGACTTCTTTCTGAGAGAGGGGGTACAAAGACAGCAATCAGGATGTATATTTTGGGATATTACATATTTTTATCAACACTTATCCAATGTGAGCGACAAAATCTATTCCAGGACTTTGCCCTAGTTTCAACTCAATACAATGGGACATCCCCCCGAACACCATCATCGGGACTAAGATATTTACTCTAGAACATCCTTCAAAATCCTTGTGCATTTGTTGCATTTCAGGCAAACAAGCAAAGTGTTCTTTCCCTTTTCACTTTCTTCCTTTGAATTTTGATGAGTCATTTCTCCTCCAGAGCACAGAAACTCAGTCCAGCAGCAGCTGTGAAGGGTAAAGTACACTGCAGTATACAGGTAAACTCCAGCTGCACAGGGACATGAACACACAGGTGAATGTGTGGGGTAAATGTGTTTCCTCTAAGAAAATATTTCCAACATGCCCAGAGACACAGAGCACCAGCTCAGGAACGCACAGCACAGACCCAAAGAGGCAGGGCACAGACCCAAAGAGGCAGGGCACAGACCCAAAGAGGCAGGGCACAGACCCAAAGAGGCAGAGCACAGACCCAAAGAGGCAGACAGACCCAAAGAGGCACGGCACAGACCCAAAGAGGCAGAGCACAGACCCAAAGAGGCACGGCACAGACCCAAAGACGCAGAGCACAGACCCAAAGACGTAGAGCACAGACCCAAAGACGCAGGGCACAGACCCACCTGCAGTCCCTCCCTCGCTACAAATGCACGTCTTCCATGGAAGCCATGTGTAAAAGTTTGAGAAACGCTCTTTTGAGGGAGGTGATGGTCCTGGCTGCTGCTGGACATCAATGTATCAGTGCAGATGATAAACTGACAGTAATATATATGTTTTACCAACAGCAGCACTAAGAGATCAGATCCTCAAACAGAAATGTGCCTAATGCAGTAACACATGACCCATCTCTACCATGACACAGTAAGCAGGCCTACGTTAGCCTGCAGTGGTGATGTTGGGCTGTAATAGAGCACCATTTTTTAATTATAAAAGGATTAATTATGAAACAGATCAATTCTGTTCTGACACTTTAATTCTGACGTGTGCAAGTTGCGGCTCCAAATTTGTATTATTAAAAATAGCTGAAAAACAACTCCCTAAAATACCATAATTACATTCTAGTGTTTTTGAAATAGTCATACTGCTGTACTACCAAATTATTGTGTAATGTGCATTGTTTTGTGCAATGTGTATTGTGCAATGCTGTCTGGTCTATGTTTTTGTTTATGTTTTCCATTGTATGTTGACAATTAAAATTAAAGAGAATATTCTAAAAGTACACATATATTAGTCTAGATATCACTGTTCAAGAGGCCCCTTATATTTCTGTGTGTTTTCTTTGCAGAGATACAAAAAGTGAAATTAAAACCATGAAAAAACTTAATAAGATAGCAAATGATGTAGGCTATAAAACAATAACTTGCCTGCAGAATTACTTACATCTCACACATGAATGTTTTTCTAAGAGTGAAAAGTATAGTGCAACAATCCCTGCAGTGCTAACTCTGCAATACAGTACAAGGAAATTATGTCACTTCCTAGACATTCATATGCATGGGTGCAGCTGGATGAGTGTGTTTCCACTGCTGTTGAAATAAGGGCTGGAAGATGCTGGATGAGTGTGTTTCCACTGCTGTTGAAATAAGGGCTGGAAGATGCTGGATGAGTGTGTTTCCCCTGGTGCTGAAATAAGGGATGGAAGCAGCTGGATAAGTGTGTTTCCACTGCTGTTGAAATAAGGGCTGGAAAATTCTGGATGAGTGTGTTTCCACTGCTGTTGAAATAAGGGCTGGAAGATGCTGGCTGAGTGTGTTTCCACTGCTGTTGAAATAAGGGCTGGAAGATGCTGGATGAGTGTGTTTCCACTGCTGTTGAAATAAGGGCTGGAAGATGCAGGATGAGTGTGTTTCCCCTGGTGCTGAAATTAGGTTTGTGTGCATGGGCCTGTGATGGTTGTGTAACTGTTCTTCACCAGCACTGGCAAACTGCTCCTGCTGCTGGCACACACACACTCACTCACTCACTCATACACACACAAATACACCCACTCTCCCACACAAATACACCTACATGTGTGCGCACACACTCACAATGTGAGTCTGGCACCAAGAGCACACAATGAGCACACAAATGTGTGAACACATTCACACTAATATACAGACTCACATGCATGCCCATACGCACACTGCGATATAAACACGCACTCAACTACACATCACTGCTTCACTCAAACAACAGCATGACCACCTAGAAAAAGCCATGATGTAACGGTGCAGATGCTGAGGACAAACTAATTCCTCACTATTCTCACCACTGCCTTCTACATATTGTAACAGCTGTCAAACCATTGTTCTTACTCTTTTAATCTTCCACTCATGAATAGAAAATTTCAAAAACGCCAGATAAAACTTAATCCTGTGCTAAGTTCACTGATGTACAGGACAAAATCTAAAATATATCCTATCCAACGGGACAATAAATGAAACCAGGAAGGAAGAAGAAAAAATATTCTTATGGGATTGTGCAGTGTCTGAATGAAGGATCTAAAATTAATGACCTCATTATCCAATTCATTCCCACCTGAATATAACAAAGTGCTGGAAACTTTACTCTAGGAGTAAAGAACACTCCCTGAGGAGCATTCCATCCAGGGGTATGACAGGCAGGGGTGCTTATGACCCTGCCCCTTTCCAGCACTGCAGCTGCTGGAACACTGCAGGAGATGTTAAAGGATCACATGCCACATCCTAACGTTTTCCAGCTCCATACGTAGTATACACACATTCTGCTGTGTGCGCTTTTTTCCATTCTAAACACAGGTGCACCACATGATTTGTAGCAAACCGTTAATTGTTCTTAACTAAACACTTTAATCTTTGAAAGATTAAAAAGCTTTGAATCTCATCATGTTTTGGAGGTAAAAAGGCCAGCTAATTAGAACATTGGGGTTTAATTAATGTGGTGTATGATGTGAAATGATGGTTTGGCTGTTCTCTCAAAGTTTACCACAACAACACTGAGCTTTATTCTACCAGCTGGTCCATCTCCTTGATTTTCTTCTCCTTGAATAGCATTCTTGTGATATCTTGAGACCGGGTTTTGAAAACTGCAAACCCTCAAATGACACCCGAAAAGAGGGCACTAGGTGTGTAAAGAGGACAAGCCTCAAGTGAACTGCTCAGAGGAACTGATCACTCTCTCAGTACCACCGAATATACTACAATATCCCACATACACAAGTATTATTTTTGCCTGTTGATTCACTGCTCTGGTTGTTCCTGCAACCTCCCTAACTGTAACAGAAAGTCTCAGCGCAAACAGAGCCACAATGGGGTTAAACCCCCTCCAACAGATGACAACCTAAAAGTCAAAGAATACCAGAGACCTAACTTTAAAATGTGTAGTGCTAAAGCAAAACTGTATGAAAAAGAAATGTCACTTTGAAATTGAGCCAAATCAAAAAGGATATGTAAATACTAAAATGTATGTTTGATGCTATCTTTAAATTAATATGTAGTTTATACTTTAGAACTTTAGTAGTTGTAAAATGTAGCCCATATAATGATGTGCATGCTTGTTTTAGCTGAAAACACAACTATGAGAGAAATGCTGTAAGAACATGAAGCACTAGCTTCATTGACACTAGCTCATTCCTCTTTGGGGCTGAAGCTAAACACACTAGGCCAGACAAGGAGCTGCTTTGCAAGGTCATGTAGTAGAGGGTAAAATTAGTGATGGCTGCAATCACTTTTGCTTTCCCCTTAAAAATCAGCAAAAATTCAAACCAAAGAAACCAAGTGAGAAGACTTAACTGCAATGATAATGGGTCAATTAAGTGCTAAATAACAACAAAAACTGGTACAAGCTGTAGTCCTCAAGGATGAGCATCGGCCACCACAGCTTGTCTGCAGGTAAATGATGAGCTGGCTGGCCTGTTCTTGTCATGCCGCATTCCTGTATTCATCAGTTCTTGCACCGTCATATTTCTGTAACTATGAAACAAGCGTAATGAGCAGCTGTATTCATGTTCTCCTCCCATGGAAAAAGCTCACTGGCAGGGTTTCCCTACTCAGGCTGTTATAGAAAATGTTAAAATACCAGACCCAAAAACATGTTATTTCCCCCTGCTTCCTGTTAGAGAACTCTGCTACTCAAGCCTCTCAAAGTCAAGAGAAACCCTGACTGGATGAGTGGTGTTAGTGCTGCAGGTTTGAGGTTGCCTGAATGGATTTCACAAATGGCAGAAAGCTCCCCAGTTATGTCCCTGGACTATAAAGAGTGGCTGTATTGACCATGATCATGAAATGTGCTAGCGCTCATGCATCACTACACATCATTCCCATGACCCTGAATTGTTGCCCGAGATTAGACAGTTATCACAGCACTCAAACACCATAAATCACACTTCCAAGGAGAGAGGACAACACATTGAAATGAGAAGCTATCATGCACTACTACTACATACTGCAGCTGATTCTTGTTCTCCTGAACCTAAGGGACAATTTAGCTACCCACAGCAACGCTGTCTACCTATGGCTCTGCCCCAGTCTGTAGTCCCAAGGGAGACCAGAAGCAGCCATCACCAGACACGGGAGACAAGACCATGGGGAGTCACAAAAGTAACTGGGAGGTAGGGGTTTCACACAGCCAAGCTGCCACAGGACCAAAAAGACTGCCTATTTAAAACAATCCACTCAACAAGGAGGAGGTGCATTAGAAACTGACAAGATAAACAAGCATACAAAAAGACTCAAACACACGGACACACACGGGCAGACACATGCGCGCACAGGCAAACACTCAAACAAACGGACTCATGCACGCCAGCACGCACCCACTCTACCCCAAACCAGTGTTTTCGTTGGCATCCACTTCTACTTGAACACCGACACTAAAATCCTAAATTTTAACTCTTCTGGATGGTCCTTGACGGCCATATTACCTGCACATCTGTGGTTAACATTGTACCATTAAAAATACAAACAACTGCCTTCAAAAACACTAAACACACACAACCAGCATTACAATGTATGTATGTTAATATAGAGTCCATTATTATTCTATGCTTTACACTGGACGTTCGCCTGTAAGGAATTGCCCAACCGCTATAGCAAAGTCATAACGACAATAGTTCAAGACACAAGGCATCGTCTCCTTCAGGCGATACCCTTACAATTTAGCACACTTCTGACAGGTCCAAAGTCACAGCGTTGATGCACAGTGACAGTACTATCCAAGGACGTCCAGAGCAATGACACTTACAAAGACACACCATCTCCTATTTACTGAAGGCACTTCGGGGCAAACGGCTGCACCCGGCTGTCACCAAGACAGACAGGACGAAAGTGTCTCCCATGGCAGGATCACAGGTCGCCAAAAATTCATTTGAATATTTAGCTAATCCTCGTATTTTTTTTTAATATTATAACTTTATCTAGAGGAGAGTAGTCCAGCTGTTTTACACCCCTTGAAAGCAAATATGACCACAAAAGTACCGATCAGTGTTCAAATAACGTTAAATATATGACGTAAGACAAAACGTCAATATTAGCTAACAGCCAACCTGTATTAATTGTGGCAGTATGATTTCCTGGCGCACCCAAGTATAAGTGCACTATTATTTACAGAAAAGTAGATATAGATATTACAACTAGTTCTTAACTTTTCAAATCAGATATTATAATCAAATAATTAACTACCAGAGCTTAAAGACAGAAGGTGGTTTAAAAAACGAGCTAAAAGGTAGGATACCTACCTAAACTAAGGCTACAGTTATTTCAGCTCAGCTGAAATCTTGATTACCTTAACAGAACATTTTTGTAACTACTTCGAGTGCTTTACGACCAACAAACGTGAGTATGACTAGGATACTTTTTTTGTATTTCCTGGCTAAGCTGTAACCAGACTGACATAATAGCTACATAAGATACCTGCACTACATGATCAGGTTGACATGGCTAGCTAACAGTTAGCTATCACTTAGTGTAGTCGGTGAGGTTATTTTACTGGAATACCCTGTAGCCACCTATCTCGCTAGTTAATGTATAATGACTTAAATATCTGCTTACTTTTATGCCTGGTTGGCTCAGAAAACTGCGTTACTCAGTTAACCCTCAGCTCAAATGTGGACATGGGATAGCTATCCAAAATATCTAAATAGACGTGTGCTCCTAATAGCCATAAACTTAGCTACCGTAAGCTAGCATAACGCATTTCAACTGGCAGTCCAAACTGCACGCCAACTAGCTAATGTATCTAAGTTAGCTACTCACTGATGATCATCCTCCACGAGTCCGACATCCACTGGCTGCTCCTCCTTCTCCACCGGCAGCACCCCTGGGCCTGTTTTGGCGGTTGTCCCGCTGTTTTTGTTCTTCAGAATACCCTTAATGGGCCGAGGAGCTGCCATTCCACTCACTTGGGTCTCCGGCTGACAACGTTCTGCCCGCTTTCGATCTGCGTTTGTGTTGTGCTCATACACTTTAAAAATCACTTATTTTAGCTGACCTTGCTAGCTCAGTAGCTGGCAAGCGAGCTAAGATTCCACAGCTCCCACGCTTACACACTAGAAGCCTCCAAACTCCGTTTCACAATAACAAACATTTTCACTCTGTCAGATGGGTTGTTACTAACTGGCCAACGGTGAAATCGGCACTAGACTGAGCCGACACCCCTTAGTTTTGCATCGCGAGAATTAGTGGCGCTGTTGCTATAACGACGTACAAGCGCTTGTTGGAGAGACAAGGATGTACGGCCATGTTTTATGTGGCTGAACTGCAGCAGTGGCTGTGGTCCTTGACCTTTCCAGACTCTTAATCTAAGTAAGTTTTTATGTGTGTCTTTTTTGTGCACAGTAAGAGCACTTTTGGTGTGTGAATATGCGTCAATGCAACAATTACTCATTGCACTAAAAACAAGAACAGCCCATGGAATCATCAGCATCCTTTATTAGTCAGTGGAATATAATTACTACACACCAGCTGCGCTGGAGATGCTGTGAAGTCTTCTTTTACATTACCAGCATCAAAGGAATAGGTAGAGGGTGGTCTTATCAGCACATTATTTTTGTGGTGGGTTTAAAACCACCTGTGTTCTGAAACACTATGTTTCTTCACAGAAGAATGTCTCTAAGCTTTAATTCAGAATAATATATTAAGTCATTGTCCTCAGAATCTGTAATTTAATGCTCAGATCAATTTACAGATTCAGAGAGAAGTACACCTGGAATTAGGAGAATTGCCAGTATTTGAAAAAAAAAAAAAACGACATTCTTTGAACATTTCTGCAACACTGCAGCAATGATTATCATGCATGCTATAATAAGTATTAAGTGTGGCATCATGTTCAGGCAAATAGCAGCGGGAGTAGGGCTGGAAGGAGGGTCGGCAGCAGGAGCAGGCTGGATGGCAGGACTGATGGGGCATGGTCAGGTTCAGGCCCTGGCTCTAGCAGGCAGTCAGTATAGGGCTCCAGGCAGGCAGCATAGGCCATAACGTGGGCGATATAGCTCTGCTCCTGCACCCCATGGAACAGGTGGGCCATAGGGCCCTTAGCGTAGATGGCTACATCCTCTGAAGCGTGAGTCTCTGAATTGAGAGGCACAGCTGACTGCTGCAAGTAGTCTGTGTATTCTGCAAGGAAAAAGGTCCAACACACAGTAAGCAACAGGTCAGGCATATCTGTGTCCACTATTATTCCACAAATGTGTTAAAAATACAATTCAATTTAAGAGGTTTTGGCTTTTGTTTATTGTCCAGGAACCTGAATGGAGAAGCAGTATACTGTGCAGGTGGCATTGGAGTGGGCTGTCACAGGAGAAAAACCTCACAGTACAGGTTCCAGGAACTGTTTAATGTTGAATCAGGGAACTGCAATACATTGTAATAATGAAATTATTATAGTTATGTTTAATGTTTTTATATATGACAATTGGATATATTGCTGCCATTGAGCTGCAAGGTGTTCTTTCAAAGACAATGCTACACAGCTCAACAGAGCTGTCCAGGATACATCTGCAAAGCAGTGTGAACTGATGGATTTAAAATAACATAAAATATTTAATACAGCTGTATAGTCCCTGATGTTTTTTTTTAACTTAAAAGCTCCAGTATAAGGTGCTCAAAAAAATCTCTTATCCTGTGTACAGCGTCTGAATGAAGCAGTCCAGAAATATAATTTTCAGTCCAATCTTTAAATTAATTTATTTTGCCCAGTCTCTTCTTACCATATACCCCTAAATCAGTAAATTAAAAGGATTATTAGATGTACCCCTTTGTGTCTCCATTGTGTAATTATGTTTAATTGAGTCAACAAGTTGGCTTACATTACTTTTCCCACTGTGTCTGGCACTGAAACCTTACACGCCAAACCCTACCATAATATTCACAGTTCACTATTTTTGAAAAATGTATGCATTTACAATAGCATACAATAATTGCTTTCTTTAAATGGTCTGGTGCCTCGTTGTCACTCGCTGCTGCTCATTAGTTCTTGAGTACAATCAGTGTGTAGAAGTCAGACTGTAGGTGAGGCAAGGTGACAGGGAGTTTGATGACAAAAAAGCTGTGAGGTACTAAACTGAAGGAGAAGTGTCTCACACAGTAAATGCGTGTGTTTGGGAAGCAGATGTGTGTCTTGTGCTTGGGGGTACAAATCCCAGCTGTATCAGCACCAGCTACGGCAAGGCAAAAATTAGGTCAACCTCACCAGTGAAGGATAGATGTAAGACACTTTTTAGTCTCATTCATGTCTAGTGGCCAGTCCTGGTTGGCTGGGTGCCTGCCGATTCATGAACAGGAAGACACAGCTGACATTGTCATCCTCCAACAGCAAAGGCAGTATGTAATTAGTGATGTATGTGCAGTGTGTTAAGAAGCAAGTGGTGATTGTCCCATGTCATGGCATCCTCCCCCTGAGTTGGCGGGAGCAGGTTACTGCAGTGGGCTGAAACAGTTAAGATGAGTTCAGGTGGAGGAAAAAAAGGGAATATTTTTAAAAAGGGGAGAAACTGTAAAAACTGAAGTGTAGGTAGGTATGATGTTTAGCCTCTCTTAGTGCTTATTAGCTAGCTACTTTCTTAGTGTTTGGAGCGATAAACATGCAATGCCTAAGGATTCAGGATTCCTATCATTTTCAGTTAAGTGTGCCTGAAACCTTAAATTCACAATGGAAAAACCCACTATAAAACCCAGATCCCCTGGGCTCATATTGTAAAATATATATGTACCAAGTAGTAATGAAAAGTGCATTGATTCATTTACTTTATTTCCTTTTTATGTGCTGTGAAATCTTTTTACTGACATCTGAACTCAGTTTATGATTTCATTGCTGTTTCTGACATGTGCGTGATTGGACAGCTTTCATAATCTCTTTGATCTTCTTAATCTGACAAATGAGGCCATCCTTTTAAATTGACAGGGCAGCAATTCAGGTAATACGGATATGATAAGAGACAGGCTTCGGGTTTTTATATTCTCATTTTATTTCCAGTTGTCCATGAAATATACATGGGAGATTTGATTATTGTCTGTCTTCATTTCTTACATTTTACCCCTTTTCCCACCTGAACTCAGCCAAACTGTTCAGCCTCCTGCGGCATCCCTTTCCTGCTGATTCAGGAGGAGACAGCTGTAAACACGGGATGCGTCCAATTTTCGTGACGACAAACCCTCACTTCTTTACATGCTGCAGACACGCCACAAATTATATATTGTCTTTGCAGCACTGAAGATGCACTCTGTTCTGTTTCAGAGTAGCTCATGACCAGTAATTTAAACAGAATCCTCATACCTGAAATGGTAGCATTCACATCTGGACGGCTCCCGTTAACAATCTGGTATCCTGGTCCATTCGCATAAAGAGATGTGGTAAAAGCCTTTCCATCCTCAGCAGTGACTCGTGACAGTCCTTTCACATGCACATGCACATGCGAATGCACATGCATGCACACACACACACACACACACACACACAGAATCAAACAAACAATATTAGCCCAGGTTCACAGTTTATGTGGCCTGTAGAAACTGAAGGTTCTGAAGATGAAATATTTCTAATACATATTTGACTCAGGTGTAGTAGACATGCTGTATATTTTACATTGAACATATGCTATATTAGTTTCCTGCGTAAGCATATGGTATATTGATTTAATAATAAAGTCCCTCATGAAGATTATAGCACCTGAAGTAGCGTTGGTATGGCAGGATCTCTGTACCTAAAACAGGGTTTCCTCTGTAAGAATACCCTCCAAAGGTGAAGACATGTGAATGGTCAGCAGTGACCACAGACAGAGTGTCCAGCTCACTGGTCAGTTCAGCTGCTCTCTCTATGGCACGGTCAAACTGCACAGCTTCGGTCAGGGCGAACAGCGCCTGTCCATCATGATGTCCATGGTCTATTCTCCCCCTTACAGAGCAAAGAGATAGAGGATAACATCAGAGCATCATACACAAACACTTCAATGAGATGCAGTAGACTTTTGGTTGGTGTGTTTTGACTGTATTGTGTTTTGACTTTGTTCATGCGTAGATGTGACTGCATTCATGTGCAAGTGTGTTTGTGTACAGATGTGACTGCGTTCATTAGCTGATGTGAACAGGATCTTGTTCCAGGATCAGGGATTCAGGTTAGGGGTGTAATGGCATGAGCTACACTTATCTTCGACAAACAGGTAAAATCCATTAGGGTTTTTCTGGAGGATTTTAATTGCCTTTTCCACCATCTCTGTGAGTGAAGGGTCAGTTTCATGGTTGCGTTCCAGCTCAAACCTGGTGTCCCTTGGTTCAAACAGACCTGAAAACAGAGCAATGATCATTGTGGGACAAACATCACTGTAACTGTGAAGCCAAAGACCACCCTCCTCTGGACATGTATAGAAATGCTTTTTTATCAACTCCTAAACTTTTTATAGTTGGCAAGTAAGAAGTAACAAGAAAAATATTGAAAATAAAAGAACTTTGACTGCCGTGCTGGGCTTACTTTGGGCTTTTGAATTCTTACCCATTAAGTAGTCTGTGTCATCTGCCTCCACTGCATCAAAGTCAGCTTTATTCCACACATATTTTGCATTCTGTTAAAGTTGCAAGGGATGACGAAATACAGTGTATCAATTCAATTCGAATCAATTTTAAGTGTGTAGCAACATGTACAATACCTGGGCCTAAGACCTCCAAAAATCAAGGACAGGGTGATTACTACATTCATTTAAAGTATAAAAGATTTGCAGTCCTTTCATAAGATTTCTCTGCTGCCCAAAACTAAAGTGTAGAGGCCCAAAACAGTTCTAGAGTGAACTTACCTTTTTGTTTTTAAGCCATTCTGTAATTAGGTTGGTCTTATCTAAGCGGTCTCCAGAAGAGGTTGCATACTCAGGGTCTCTGGTTTCTTTGGGTAGCATGTACATTCGGCCCCCTCCAAGAATGACCTGTCACAGGGTAGCAGCAGAAGAGAACAAGGCAGATTGTATCTTTCAGCCAAGCAGATTAACCTATGAAAGGAGCAGTGAATGCTTGCTGATGATATGAATGAACTAAACTAAACTGAATCATTTGGTTTATTAGGAAGTGATATAGCCTTTTTTGCACTCAAATTGTTCAAATCACTGATAGACATAGAACCATTACATTTTCAGCACTGAAATATTGGTACCTGGTGTAGGTGCTGTGTAATGGCTTTAGGGTGTTATGTAGATGTCTGGATTGTTTTGAATGGCTGTAGTTCCTTATGTTGATGTGGGTGTTGGGTTTGAATGGGTGTGGTTCTTTACATTGATGTGGGTGTTGGGTTTGAATGGCTGTAGTTCCATATGCTGGCATGGGTGTTCTGTTTGAATGGCTGTAGTTCCATATGCTGGCATGGGTGTTTTGTTTGAATGGCTGTTTGAATGGCTGTCCATATGCTGGCATGGGTGTTTTGTTTGAATGGTTGTAGTTCCTTACGCTGATGTGGATGTTGTGTATGAGTGGCTGTAGTTCTTTATGCTGATGCCTATGTTGTGTTTGAATGGCTGTAGGGTCTTACATTGATGTCTGTGTTGTGCACGAGCTGGTAGGCGATGTCATGGCAGCCCTGCTGTCTGGCGTCTGCGGGCAAGTCCGAGTCACTGTACCAGCCCCGGTTGGCAGAGTGGGCATAGGATGCTGCGGGGGAGGCATGCTGCACACGCGTCGTGGTTACGATCCCCACAGACTTACCTACAGCACACAAAACACAGGACTCATTCTGATTAACATGCTCATACAGGCACATAGATACATAGGCCCACTCAGGTGCAATTGATAATGAACAGATTATATTTTAATGTTGGTATGTATGTACAGTACATACAGTATGCATGCTATCTATGTATGAATAAAGATTATGTTTTCATAAACCATCTCTTGTGTAAAAAAACATTTCAGTTAATGTGACTGCCACCCCCAGCTTCATAGAAAAGCTGCTCAGTTGTACTGTTCCTATATGTACAATATAAAATGAAAATGAAATGACCACTTGGTGGTGCTATTGTTACATGGTAGCATGATTGCAAGATGGCATTATTGTAATGAAGTAGAACACCACATATTGGAGTGCTATTGGTTTGAGGCAGCATCTCTGTTGGGTGAAGCAACTGCTATAAGGGGAATAGCCATTGGGTGGCACTGCACCTTGCATGCTGTGCATGTGTGTCCAAAGCTATGTCCAGACAAAGGTGTGGTCCTACCTGCCATTCGGGCCCGGTGCAGGACAGATGTGACCTCATTGCCGATTGTAGTGTTGCACTGGTACCGACGGGCAGCTGCGCTCAGTCCCACGGTGCCATAGTTTGCTTTCACACCACAGAGGTATGCAGTTGCTGTGCCAGCACTGTCTGGCATCTGCTGATCAACATTGTAGGTCTGCAAAGAAATGCGCAAAAAGAGTCTGACCAATCACGGCTAAGCATGAGGACGCATTCACTGTCTGCTCTGTACCTAAGCTGCAGTGGGCAGCAGTTTAGTAAATAATAATTAGGAAACTGGGCTTGTAAACTAGAAGTTTCATTTTTAAGTGTCAGATGGAGCATTGTTGTTCTACACTTCCAGCAACTTATATAAATGGTAAAACAATAATAGTTTAAATTGCTACAGCAACAACAATTGCTGTTGTTTAAAAAAAAAACACTGCATTAAGGCCCTTATTTCCTATCCTATCATTTGAAAGAAAGTGGTAATGAATTGGGGACAGGATGAGAGCAGAATATGCAGTCTGTGTCAGACCTTAGACAGGGCGAGGTAAGGGAAGGATTCCATGGTGAGGACCGTCTCTTCGCCTGGTTTCCCCTCCATCTGTCCTTTGAATATCCGTGTTGCAGTCACTGTGGAGACCCCCATGCCTGACAAAAATAAGACTCTCACTGAGCAGAGCCTAAGAGATGCCTCCAACTCCAGCTTGGCTAGGGGCTAGGCCAAGTGGACCTCTGGGAGAAAGTGTTTTTTTGTGAGCTAAACATTGCTGATAAACATGCAAAGGTTACAAATGTGGTACATTCGAAACAAAGCAAAGGGAAAATTAAAATGCAGTGAAAGCACACTACCTGATGTGGATTCAATAATTCCATTTTGGTTACATTTTTGAATTGCAAGGTAATACGTGGTGAACACTGTTTTCATGGTAACCTTGAACTTTGTAAGTTTAATCTATGACATGATTATTGTCAATTTCCATGGCATCATTATTTTACTACTGTAGTTCAGCATAGCAGGTCAAACAGGTGTCGCCAGCACTCAGTTTCTTGCACTGTATTATCAAACAAGAGCTCTCAGTTACCATAAATTCATTCAGCTGATAGAGGACACTGATGCAAAGTGCGGTGACTCACTTTATCGTTCAAACGTTTGCTATTAAAGTTTGTGCATGAACTGTCCGACCATGTGAACGCATTCATAGCCAAGCTTATGTTGTTCACCAGGCAGATGAGGGACATGTCATCCCTCCATTTCCTGACATAAGCTTCTGTGGATGGTGTTGCCATCCAGCATGGTTAGATACAAGGGAATGAATTCATATTGCAAAACGATTGTGTTAAAGATTTTGGCTTAATGGTACATTTTTTGCCTGCTTTATAATTGCTTTACCTAGTTTTGGATTTGAATAATACTGGATTCAGTCTCAAATGCAGTCATGAAATTGGCCTTGAATCACCTGCCTCAACAGCTGAAACCTCATGTATCAATCTGTCACCTACAGCCTGTGAGAATTTGTACCAGTTGAAGTCCAGTCCTCCATCTCAAAACCAAGTCATGTATTAGTGTAGGCTGATCATTTGCTTTGAACTGATGCATTTCATGTCATTATCTCCATAAACTCTGTACAGTCACATTGAAAGAAGAGGGACAGGGGACACACAGTGTTAGGGTTTCAGTGACATTGTTGATTTAGTTAATCCCTTGGCCATCAGAGGTGTGAACTTGACGACTAAATCATCGAGGACTACAAGCCAAACAGGGGCGAGTCTTGATCTGAATGAACAACATTTAGTCATAGATGGTGAAGTATTTTGGTCTTGGTGGGATATTTTGACACAAAAATCTTGCATATTCTATTTTAAACAAAAGGCATCAGCAACCATAACTGAATATGTAATAAAACCCACGTATAACAAAAGGCAGCATACACAGGGGCTCATGAGGACTGGGTTTAAGAGCTCCAGGGTCCAAAGGTACCATACTTTTATGAGTTATTTGTGAGGTTTAAGCATTATATGGGACTTGGATTCCATCCAGTCTCAGAACCTGAAGTGATTTACGCAATGACATCTTGATGGCCAATACAGTCAGCGTGGTGTTTTTGGACCTGGGTTTGCATAGAGACATTTCAATCATTGTCCCTGCCCTTGGTACCTCTGAAAAAAAAATACTTTATAAAACGATTAAAAGTCATAAAACCATTTCTACGCCCATTTGCTGACATTTTATTTCTTTATTAGCTGCACTTCATGCTCCAACCCCACCCTGTTGTCCCAGCATCTGCCCCACTGGTGTGAAGCTGCAGTGTACAATGTGTTATGGCCAACAAGGCAGCTCTTTTCACAATCAGATGGCCAATCACAATTACAAGGCAAAGACTGAGGTACAAAAGGCAGTAGGGTCACAACCAAAAACTCCATCAAAAAGGAGTTCAAGCAAGGGCAGAATGTTTAACAGAATGCTGAGCTGAACCTGGGATGCTCACATATTTATGTCTGCAATGGCAAGACAAAAATTGGCTCAGCCTCACCCAGGGAAAGATAAAGGTATAGCCAGAAGGAATCTTCAGTGTAATCACTCTTCAAGTAAAACTGAGCAAAGGTACATGGTGAATTAACTATACAGATATATCATACTCCTGCTCCATGAAAACGTGCTTATGATGGTATCACACCCTTCATTGAGTGGGTGCGGCCTCCATGTCAGGGAGACCCAGCCCACACTCACATTAACCAAAGCCAATCACATCCTTAGGCCAATACGGAGGGATCACCAAGTCATAGAACATCTAATTATGTCTTTCTGTTGAAAAACAAGTTAGAGATCAAAGTCATATGTAGCCTGTTTTTTCTCATGACATGTTTCTAAGTTTGCTAACAGCATACAAGAAAAGAAAGTTTTTTTTAATACATTAAATATGGATGCTTTTTTGATATTTTTGAAGTGATAAAGCAGAGTTATATTGAAATAACACTGAGAATAAGGCTATAAATCAGCTAATTCTGTTAGAAATGTATGTATTAACATAGATTTTATGTTGCAATGTTTTATGTTGCAACTGCCCAATTTTAAGTACATTTTGTCAAGTCTTCAGATCCTTGTCAACAATGTTTTTGTTATGTTTTATGTTGAATGCATTTTCATGGAGGTGACAGGGGGCTGGGAAATAAAAGTAAGGGGTGCAGTTGTAAAATCTTGCTCACAAGATGTCACAGCTTTCCTTTAAAGTACAACACCATAAGATGTGCACAGCCATTCTGTGTACTGGATGCCTGTGATTGCTAAACATACACCAACAGAGACCACACTGGGCAACCTTTAGAACACAACATCCAGAGGAGTGGGCTTAGACACCATGAGTCGTTATTTCCTGGAGCAAAAGAATGTTGTGAATTTTGAGGTGAAAGTGGGATACAGTGGCAACACAACCCAATCAGGGCCTGAGAAGGAAATAGAGTCATAAATATATAACACAGATCACTTGCTGGCTTCTCAGAAATGAATGCAGTTAGCAGCACCACCCTAAAAGATAAGGCCTTTTAACTTCTTTTATCTGTGAACAGCTGCAATACTGAGACTGAGCTGCCCTAGCCTCCTGCTGACAGGGCACCTGACACCTGAAACATGCCCCTAGAACCCTAGTCACCGCCATGGCTATGTGCGTTAACACAGCTAGGATGGCCAATTCATTTTTTTTGGCACGATTAAATTGAATGTTGTTTTCAGGTGGATTGTCTCACATACCTGGGCTTTGTGGGCCTGCCACCTATGTGGGCTAAAACCTGTGGAGTTAGATCCAAGGGAGGAGAGGTGTGTGAGAGACCTATAGGCCTATAGTGATCAATAACATCTACTCCCAGCAGTCAGGGAGCCTACTGTCCTTAATGCAAACATTGCGGGAAATGAGTAAACAAGTTGCTGATTCCCCAACATATGTCTAAATCTCCACTAACATGAGGAGATGAAGACAACATTAAGAAGGATGGCAGCTGCCCCCAGCAGAAGGTCTGCCCCTGGAAAGGAATGGCCCTGTTTGTATGCCCCCTAGTTATGCCTCAGTGTGCCATAGGCTGAAGAGGTCTACAGCAGAGTTCTGCATCACTGCCCATTTATTTGTTCATGTTTATCATTTAGGTTCTGGGAGGATTTGCATTTGTTGGAAATAGTACTGTAGTTCCGGCATATGCCTGCAATAGCACAGAATCAATGTGTATTAAATTAGATGGCCTTATCCCTGACCCTATGCAGCTGTATGCCCCTTGCTGATCAGATACAAAGTAGCAAGCTCATATGAGGCGTGACTCTGAGGGGGTCAGGCTGTGTTGGCTCAGAGTAAGATGAACGGTCAGAGCACACCCACCTTCTCCTTTTCCCTCTCCCAGAGAGCTGACTCTTAATGGCTGATAACAGCAATGTACAATAAATAGAGTGGTAAACTTCCATTAGACAATAAACCTGCCTTTTACTGCTGCTGTAAATAGATCATTGATTTAATTTTACAGGCTTCATGTATGCTTGGGCTTTTTACTTGCCTTATTAGCCAGTTCATCAAGAGGCTGCTGTAATCACAGTAATGAAGAATATCACAATAATTTTAGTTCATGCAACACTGATAACCTTTAAATAAGCTGCTACAGCATACTAAATTACTAGCTAAGCAGCTAATTAAGATTATTGGACAAGATTCTGCTTAGATTTACATTTGGTTATGGCACCACAATGTGAGAGTTTGCCACCAAATGTTATTCTAAGGTTATAAAAACATCCTACTCATGTGGCATCCACACAGTCTAATAACCTGCCTTGATGGTTATTGTTTGGTGCTTAAATGCATGCTGATTCACAGAACATTGATTAATTAAAGTGCTTAAACAATAACAATAATAGAATTGTAGACATTTTGTTCATGTTTGACTTTGTTCATCTTTGACTTGTGCATTAGAGGTTTGACTACATCTGGTATGAACCAATCCTCTTATGACTGACTTGTTCAGAAACCTACCTTAAGAATATGAGAGAAAATAGCTGATTGTTTTTACCTTCATGCCATAAGAAAACAAAAATTGTGTTTAGCTATTCCACTGGTCACCTCAGTGACTGATTGATGCCGTTTCATGACATGAAACTTGCTTCCTGGGCAGACATAAACTGGTCCACAATTAAGTCAAGTTTTCCTTTGTCTTTGACACCTGCTCTCTTTCTCTACATAGATTAGGTGAAGGTAAGCTAATCAAGCTGGTCTCAAATTGCCTCCTCTCCTGTCATCAGGGGGCTAAACAGTCTTGTCCTTTTCCTTAAATTTGGATAGCTTGGTCTTGCATAGCCTGAACTATGAAGTGAGTGTTAATGTGTAGGCAGAACAGTTAGGAGGCAATTTGGGACCAGAGGTTACCCCACTAAAACACAAAAGAACATTGGCAGAGGCGCAAAAACATTTATCTGAATCAGACTTCAATTTTACTTTACCGAGATTCAACACCTTAAATCTTCAAAGAGCGCCTAAAGTGGGCTTGATGGGGAGTTTTCAGTTATTAACATTAAACAGCCTTTTGATCAGTCAGGTCTGTTTGGCTGTGATGGGTTTGGTAATTATTATTAGGCAACCAACTACACCAGCTACTCCAACTGCAACAAAAAAATATTGTCAGCATGATTTATTATCAGACCATTTTTGAGTTAATAGACTTCAATGTTGTACAGTTAATAAAGTCAAACAGTTTTATCATTAAACCTTAATAATGTTATCAGTATTTATGGTGTGGTTGGAAATACCTCAAAGGAATTTTAGTTATCATGTATAGCCATATGGTTCTTTTATGGTTCTCTTCTAGTGTTCCTATGCCAAATGGATGAGTGGAAGTTTAATAACTTTATTTACTTCATTTATAGGCAGCCTTACCTGAACTCACCTTGCAGAAACAATAATTTGTTGTGATACTTAACATAATATTCTATGGTTTGGTGCTTCTGTCTTATTTCATGTTTTCAGATCTGAATAATTTAATTAGCAAATGTCCATTAAGTGTATGTTTTGATTATATTCCTGCTCTGGTGAAGACTATCCCTTTCTTGCAGGCATCATCTACTGGTTACTGCATATTGTCTGTGTGGCACTGTTCATAAAATGGGTGCAATTGGAGTCCACTTCTAAAATCAGATTGTATGTGCATTAGCCATTAGCATGCAATAAATCTGACATTCAGCTCTGAGTAAAGGGTGCATCTGTCTGTCACTCACCATCACCTAAGAAGAGGATGAGGTTCTTAGCTCGGTGCATGTTAGGCTTCAGGTTCATTGCTGTCATCAGTGCCTCCTTGCCTTTGACATTCCAGAAATGGGGGTTTTCCTCTTCAGCTGAAAAACAAACAATGGGACAGATGAGACACTGAGGAGCCCCCCCCACACACCACCCCCACCCCTACCAACCAACCCAACCCGTAAATACGGCATATGACAGTCATGCATAGTCTATTTCATCACAAAGCTAAGATGGGCTTGTTCAAGATGAAGTCTATTCCCAAAAATGTACAGCTCCACCTGGACTACTTCAATGAAAATAAGAAGTAGGCGTGAAGGAGACAAAAACCAGTAAAGGCTCAAACATGAAAACTCTGCTCCCCTGTACTGCTACTGCTACTGCTGCTACTGCTACTGTCACTACTGCTAGTGCTACTGCTGCTACTGTCACTACTGCTAGTGCTACTGCTACTACTAATAATAATAATAATCATAATAGTAAGACTGTTCTGAATGCAAAAATAAATAAAATGGCCTACATATATGTTCAAATTAATGCAGTGAGTAATCAGAAATTCTCCAATTTACAATTTCACATTTTTCTTCAATTAAATTAGAGGTAAATCTTCTATCACTTACTGGGGATTATTGACAATGACCGTTCGACCAAAAAACAGAGCAGTAATCCAGTAATTAAAGAGATACGCTGGCGATCCATGATGTGTGAACAACTCCAGCACAAAGTGAGAGCATTTAACAGATTTCACATTTATAGCGGAGCTCTGGATCAAAGTGCAAAGTGTGAGTAGGCTTCAACACATGATCACTAGGTTTCAAACACTTACCAATCACAGAGACACAGAAACACACTGTTAAGAGTAAGAAACATTTAAAAACAGAGCATAGAATATTTAAAACATTTTGTTAATAGCGATGTGATACATAGAGTAGGCAGCTCCAAACAACAGAAATTTAACAACAATTATTCTAGTCTAGTCATTTAAGTAATTCTTCTCCTCTTGTTTGAGTGCTTTTCAGATTTATTCGTAAAGTGAATCCTTTAGACTGCATAGACTGTGCTCAAGTGTTACTCTTGGAAGTTGGAATAGCACTTAAAACTACATGCTTGAAGGGAAACTTTTGTCACACAGCTCTATAGATTCCTTACTTCTGGTGTGTCTGCACGAATAGGGTAGAATCGTTTTCTTTTTGCCCTGTCCTCAAAATGAATTGAGTCTGGTGCTGATCCCTTTAGATGTCATTCTAACTTCCGGTGCAGTTTCCTTCATTTCATTAAACAACCTGGGAAATGTACCTTGAGCACATATATGAACATCATAGACACAAGATTTGATTGTATGGTTCTAATCATTTTATGTGTTGGTTCTCATTTTGAAAATTACAGTTTGGTTTTAAATGAAACCAAACTGTAATTGCTTTGTGTCGAATGTCTTCTTGCTGTGTACTGCTATGCCAATTAAATGTTGCCAAATTGGTCAATTATAAAATTGTAAATACCCAGGAAGTGGCTAACAGAGCTAATCATTAAGTATCATTACACTGAGAATGGTTACCATAATGAAAAATTTTGAATAAGCAAAAAATACATTTTACTGACAACATCAGCTTGGCATAAATACAGTACATAATAAAATATATTATAAAGTTCCATGTCAATGTGGTGCATACACTGCATGTGATAAATTAACATTTTCCAGTTTAGTTTGAGAAATTAATGGAGTGAAGTATGAGGCCTGAACAGATTGACAGAAGACTCTGTTTTTTTGGAAGATGATCACACCAAAAATGATCACACCAAAAGTCAGGAACAAAGTGAAATGCCAATTTAAAGAATTTTGTAATAAACTCCCTGGGAAAATTTTTCAGTCAGATATTGAGTAACAAATCACCCTCCAAAACTATCACAATATTCTCTAGTGTGTTTAAATTCTTATCTAGAAAATTCTGAGGTTATTTCAGAGGAAGACAGTGTTGTTCATGGCACTGATTGAGTAAGCAGTTGGTGTAACCTTACATGTGATCAAGAAGCTCAGGAACAGTGATAAGACTTCTTATCACCTTACAACAAAAACGTGTTTTGCTTTCACCGATAACTTCCAGCACTCTTCACTGATGTCCTCTATAAGCATCTGTGTGCAGCCCCTCAGGCTGTGTGCCCAGTCAGACCATATTAATGACAATAAAATCACTAGGCAGAGAGCCATCATGCTGAGTACATGCTGTAGCTGGCACACCAGAGGATGCTATGAGGAAGCACAGGGTAACCATTCATTCTGCTTCACCAGGGCCCTGACCTGGAACTGGCAAGGCCAGAGCATTGAGTGGGAGTCACTGCATTGTGTGTAAGAGAACAATGTCAATGTCATTGTGCAGTGAGAGAAAATGATCACTGAATTGAACAGTGAGAGAACTCTATTAACGATTATGTTACTAGTATGCAACATCAAAATGTAAAATGCCTGTAACCATATGACTACTGAGGGGTCATTTCTTTAACAAAGCTGCTGCTCCACATGTCAAACTGGTATTTTTCAAAAGGTTCTTCAACTTCTTTGACTGAAAAACAAATGCAAATAACATGAATTTTTTTTTTAACAATTTGGTCAAGTTTTGGTGATCTGGGAATGCATCATTGTTGAAGAGAATAGGCAGCATTCTGCATACTGTATTTGGAAATTTAGGAAGAGAGTCCCACCAGTTCCTATCTGGATTATGTGACATCTATGTTTCCAGGTAATGGTGTTGCTCTTTAAATAGGAAAGTCTTTAACCAGTGTGCATGTTTGATGTACCCACGTATGCTGTACTGAAATGTACATCTGTCTGGCGTTTCCAAAACGGGCATTGACGTGTACTGATATACATCGCCAGACAGTTGCAACCTCATTTGAGAAAGGAAAAGTGAATATGACTAATTTTTTCTCTCTTTTGGCTGGGGCATACATTAGGATGGCTTTGTCCAACTGCAGAGGTTCTCAGATAGCATGGTTTTCCCTTTATAGCTTGCCAAAGATATACAGGAAGGTCTGTAACTATGACAGATATGGTAAGTTATTCAGATACATCACAAGGGGCAACAGGCTGCGCAAACATATCCTTTAGCTCTCGGTTTTTGGTGCTAAGGTTGTATTGGCTTGATAGAAACAGCTAGCATTTCTTCCACTTTCATGTTTGACATGTCAGCTTGTGTTTTGAGTGTTTGGCATTAAACAAATGTATAGCTACATTTCTGCAACTGCTCTTGCATGTAGCCACACCCAATATAAAACAAATCTGTTTATGATTTTTTAATGTTTATACTGCCATGGTAACAACAGAACAAAACTGAATAGCTTGCTAATGCCAAGTTTTGGTACTGAACAGGTGGAACTCAGAGAGGGTCAATTCAGTTACTTTAGTTGCCTTTTATTGGTTTGCCCTCCGTGGAGGAAGTGAAGCTGCTGGCAAGTTATGGGAGGGACCCAAGCCATTTTCTTACATGATACCTATTAGTATGAAATGTTTAAAAAACATTTTTTTGGAGCTGGGTGACAGCTGGTTGATTCTCTGTTTAATACTAAAAATGAGTTCCATATAATATAGACAACTGGGTAATTGGTGATATTCCCTCAAATAACATACTATATAATGCACATTTGTTTCACCAGTGCATAAGTGGACAGTGATTCAGCTGTGTGCCCACCTTCATAACTCATAACTAGACTATGCAGGTGAGGCTAGACACACGATTACAGTGAGGGCGTGGAGATGGAAGTAGTTTTGACATGTATTGCATAAGGTAACAGTTGCTCATCCATTCATGTCTACCTGAATCACAGATAATCTCTCTAATTGGTTTATTTTGTTGATTAAGGATGAAGCAAGCATTAACCCTGCCAAATTTGGCTTGCTAGATGAGCTTTTCAGAATTTGGCAATAGTACAAAAAAGGGTGGAACCTATTGAAAATATTCCACTTAATGTGGCACATTGTCAAATGAAACCTGATGAAACTACATGCCCTGTGTCCCCCATCCAAATGAAAATGAACCTAAATAATTTTAAAGATTATGCATTGTTTTATATAACAGTGCTGAGATGTGCAGTCTTATTTATTTTTTACTTTCCTTTTTTCCTTAATGACAATATTGTATATGGAAATCTATGAGATGTATGTTATTTGGTGTTGCAATAAATATTTCATTTCATTGGGGGAAATCATTGATGCCAAGTTGCAACTCTGATAGTTGCAGTTCATGAACAAATATTGGCAGGACCAATGAACAAATATTGGTGTAAACAGTGTTTGTCTACTTTTGTGTTTTCTCTAGGTTCTGAGGGTTTACATCAATTACCACAGCACAATAAAATTCTATTCATATATTTTTTTTTTAAGTATTGATCATTGAAACACATTTTTGCGAGAAAGGGGCCGGTATCTGCTGCAAAGAGCATTCAACACAGCAAAGATATAGCATTGTTTTACATAGTTCTTGTAAAGACCAGAGACCTGTATCAACTTGCATTTTCGTCATCTCACCAGTCTCACCCGAGATGATATATACATGTGCAGGAAAGGGCAGGGCCAGTACCTGACACTGACACAGAACATAGTTTGAATGCCTCAGAATTTATCATGTTTGTCCAAAATGCCCAAGCTTCGTTTTTCTAGAATACAGATCTATGAATTTAAGAACCTGTTGAAAAAAAGGAAGCATAAAACCAGGTAAGTCATTATTTGTGACGTTTCTTTGTTACAGATACCAGGATTGTGCTTCCCAAAGTTGAAAAATGAGCTTGGCACAAAGAAGTTTGTGAAAAGGGGCCCGCATCAGGGACTGAGTATCGTAGTAGTGGAGCAAAGGACCAGCTGGCTCTGCTGATTACGACTGTGGCTCGGAGCTGTACACACTTTCAACGACATGCATTTAAACCTTGTGGACAGAAGATAATGTTCCAGATAACACTGAAAAAATGTTATTTTATGTGAAAAAAAAATTGATTTTACAACATTGAATATGTGCACAGTCACATTTGCAAAATAGTAATTTTTAAATTATTCGAGATATAATCCAGTGGTAATATGATTTATTGAACTGCATAAGTACACTTAATTTTACTGATGCTTTATTCAGAAGGGTCTGCTTTATGTGGTGCTTTGGTTGGTTAAAGACATACTCGTCCATTTCCAGTACAAAACTGGGATTTGTGTTGACTGGTAAAGTAAGTATTTCATTTCAAATGCATTATCACTATGAAACATGCTTATTTGTTTTTATATGTATTAGGTTAGAAATTCCTCTCAACAGAAATGAAAAGAAAAATGACATCCAGTGTATACTCATAAAGCCCATACCTGACACATCCATTTCCACATATTTCAAGTGAGTACTATTGACAACCACTAATATGTAATATGGTAATGATGAATCGAATGGACATACAGTAACAATCAACTATTATACAAAAGTAATGCCTCATTTTCTTCTCAATTACTGTCCATATGGATATTTTGTATAGTGACTGAAATGGGTATTTTTTAAATTTTATATAGAAATAAATGAGATTTCATTGTGTCAAGTAACAGGTATAACATACATTCAAAATATATTTGCCCATTAAAATTATATAAAAAGTTATCAATGTGACAAATGCATTTTTCTCTTAGGGGAAGATGTCAAGAGGAGGAAAAAGGTTTTCAGCCAACACTAGAAAAACTGTTAAAGGATAAATGTAAGATAAAATCTGAAAGAATGTGTGTGTGTGTGTGTGTGTGTGTGTGTGTGTGTGTGTGTGTGTGTGTGTGTGTGTGTGTGTGTGTGTGTGTGTGTGTGTGTGTGTGCGTTCTGTGTTTTATAATTGTGTTTGTGTGTTTCCTGAGCCCACTGGCTTAAGATCAGTCAACTGTATCACTTTTTCATAGGTCTTCTGACCGCTTTCAGGACATTCCTGCAGTCCGAGTTCAGTGAAGAGAACATTGAATTCTGGCTGGCCTGCAGGGATTACAGCAGGTCCACATGCCCTGTAGAGCGCTCTTGTAAGGCCACTGAGATCTACCACACATTTCTGCATCCTGAGGCAGAGAAAGAGGTCAGTTACCGCCTGTGAATTTTCAGACATCTCATGGTAACCTCAGATCCAGCCTAGCTCATGTTCTCCTAGCTCTTCCTGCCTCCTCATGTGGATCCTCACCTTCCATAACAGATCTCACAGCAGACACAAATTTAATATATGATTGCACTAATAATATTTTGCACTGAAATAAGTCATCAGGACATAATTACATGCAATTTAAATTTGTCTTATCTTGAACTATGGTCCCTTTACAGGTGAACATTGACTATCACACTCGAGAGAAGATCAAACAGGCCATGCTGGACCCAGACGACTCCTGCTTCAATGAAGCAGAGAGACATGTGTTCCACCTGATGGAAAAAGACTCCTGCCCTCGGTTCTGGAAATCTGATATGTATCTAAATCTCCAGCACAGAGATAAGGCCTCACGATAAACCACAAAGCAGAAACTACAGAGAAAGCCAAGCAAACTCTGCCCACCAAAACAATATTCATATTGACCTTGAATGCATTTGCATTATTTGCATCCTCTCTTACTCTATAGCTATGAAGCACATTTACTGAATCAAAGGTATTATGTAATATATTTGAAGAATGAAAACACATTGAGCACATGCTTTAAATAAACATATGCTTGAAAACAACATCATATACTCTGAGTACATGCTTTAGTGCAAATAGTGAACTAATGGACTTTGACATGCTGCTGAAAATGAGATCTTTGCATGTAATTGCATATACTCAGCCCCTGCAGATCCATTTTTAATTATTGTTATTGTGTCTCATTACTGCTGCTTAAATACATTAAGCATTTACAATTTATTCGTAAAAATGTTATGATGATATAATATGTTGTGCGCTCTGGATATTAAATACAGTATATGACCAGTATATGTGTAAAATGCAACTTCATATTATACAATAAAATGCGCAATACAAATGAGAATATGGTGGACTTTCAATGGTGAAGTTCAAATGTGGACTATTATTGTTATTGTAATAAGTGGAAATATGATCAGTAGTTGTGATCTTGATGTTGACGTATCCAGTGCATGACAGACATTTCAAAAATACTCACAAAAGTTTGACATCGTCACAAAAAAACCAATCATCTGATATAGGTCTATGAGCAATACAACGAGAGCCACTCAGCGCCCAGTCTAACGTGAACGGAAACTCTTGAACAATGATTAACATCTTGCTGTGAGACACATTGAGGAAGCATGTCCTTAATGCTATGTCCATATCACTAAACAAATCTGTTTCTGTTTTGCTCACCCAAAACTGTTGCCATGGTAGCAAAAAGGAAGTCAGTGACAGCTTGGTGTTTCTGTGTATCTGATATGCAATGCTTAAATAACTGAATGAAAGGATTCAACAGCTACTCTCTAAGGTGCACTGGGATAAGGCAGCTGAGGCAGTGGAAGGGAATGCCTACCTTGGAGGTTATGGTTTCAAATCCACTGTAACCTTATGTCCTTAACCTTCAGTAAAGACATCCAGCTATGCCAAATTATTTAAGTCACCCTGGAAAACTGGAATATAGTACAGTGCAATATATAATGTAACCATAGCAAAATGTGTTGTCAGGTATTAGGCCTTTTCCTTGTGTAAGGCAACACAGAACAGATAAACAATTTGCGGTGTATATTATTAAAGAAATTCACTTTTTACAGAGCATCATTGGATTTCATTATTAAGAATCATATTGGGCACACAGTACACTTTGGTGGAAATGTTTTTACAAATACGCATGAGGATGGGAACAAGTGACCCAGCAAAGTAACATATCAGGTTTAATGTATTTAGGTGATTTGGTGCAACAATGCTTCACACATAAAACTTTGATGATTAGGAGGAACAAAGCATTCCCTTCCTGTGATGAGTTGCTTATCAAACCCTTTTGGTGACATAAACTTCCAGTCTTCACTAAAGCCCTCCCTCGCCAAAACATTCCTGTACCAAAAGCCGTTTCAAGAAAGTGGGACAAAGTGCTTCTTCAAGCTTTAACCTTGACACTGAAATATAAAAAATACCAAATACAATAAACAGAAAATAATGAAGCATGTAAACTGTTAAATGAACTATTTGAAAAGATCAAGATTACCCAGTCTGTAATTTTGTTTCCAGTGACACATTTGCATCTTGGAGCCACAAATACTCATAGAGCACAGGTTTCCGCAAGTAATGATGTCACCCAGGACCAGGCTGGTTGGTGTTGCCACCACAGGGGAAAACATAAATACTTCCCCTTTTTCAGTGGTTAACATGATCGTGGTGTTTTATGTAAGTAAAAGCAACTGTAGCATGTATAAAAAGTGGCTGAACAACCCAGCAGACATACAGACGCAGAGCCACAAGCAGTAAGACGTGAGTCTCAGGAAAAATAAACTATTACTCTAACATGCCAAGATTAATGAAGAGACCACTGATGAAGCTACAGCCAGTCAAAAGGGAAACAGAAGATAAAAAAGGGAGCAAGGATCTGTAAGTTTACATTATGATATCCAAATTACATTAAAACATCCAAAGTATATAATTTAATATAAGTATTGAAATACAACTGAAAATTGCTAAATCATTCTGATTGAATTTACTATAATGAACAGGAATTTTATGGATATTTTGCAAATAACTGTGATGTTCCTTTGTAATGATTAATCCTTAAAAGAGGATTCAATATTTCAACATTTAAAAATGAATAGACACAGGGTTGTAATCTTAATATGATATTTCTTTCCTTAGTGTGATGAGATTACTGCTCACGGTCCAGTGCAGGTTTTTTCATACAACAGTTGCTGAAAGGTAAGTTGTTACCCTTGTATTCCAGTGATGACCTCTTACAAACGTGCTTTCCCTCTTCTTCTCATCTGTGATTCATTTTGTCTTGAACAGATTAAAACCAGAGGATATGCAGCTTTGGTCTCGGTCACTAGAGAAACTTCTGGAATCGAAATGTAAGCTTAATTCTCCATAATTCACATCAAAACAGCCTTTTACAATGCAGCATAATATTACCAGGACATAAGCCATGCCATGTAAGACTTGGTGGAGTTGATTGACCTTTCAGTAGCCTCTTCTGATAAATTAATATTTATATTTATGTGTTTTCATTTATTTACTTAGATGGTATGGGGATGTTCCAGGCTTTTCTGAGGTCTGAATTCAGTGCTGAAAACATTGAATTCTGGCTCATATGTGAAGACTACAAGAAAATACAGTCTTCTGTCAGAATGAACTGTGAGGCAAAGAGGATTTATGAGATGTACATTCAGGCTGAGGCACCAAAAGAGGTACATATGCACACAGCGTGCTTCATATGACCACAATACCGAAGCCAACTCAGATTTGTGCTGTTCTTAATGTTATATTCAGAGTTACATTCTTGTAGTATGCTACTGTTTCATGTCTGTTTTTTGTTTAGCAATGCTTGACTTCACAGCATAAAATACAGAAATATATATATATATATATATATATAGTTTTCTAATTCATTGATACATTTATACATTTTTGATAAATGGTGTGTTTACATTTTCTTTGTCTATTTTCAGATTAACATTGACCAGCAAACACGGGAGCTCATCAGAGGAAACCTGACAGCTCCTACCAAGCAGTGCTTTGAAGATGCCCAGAGAGTGGTGTACGCTCTGATGGAGCAGGACTCCTATCCTCGCTTTCTGAAGTCAAACACATACCGGGCCCTACTGAACTCTGCTCCAGGCCAAATGAAGGAATGATTAACACAAAACAGAGCACATAACCAACATGTCAATTGAACTTAGGGGGTTCTCAATAAACATGTGTTATACAAACACTAGTATTGTTACCTAGTGACATGGAGAAAGGTCAGGTGATATTGATTTTCTTCAATATTACTGCAGAAAACTAGCTTTTACATAGTAAAAGGAAGGCAAAGACAGGAGAAACTGTGATGACTACAGGAGGACTGTATGACCATTGGGGCTGTGAGCACCTGGGTGATCCATACTGCTCTGTCAAGGTGAACAGCTTACAGATATGATAAGCTAACCTACATCCAGTTTACTGAACAGTTCAATGTAAGATCATTTTACAGCAGGTATACGAGGTTAATATGCAAGTACATGTACACTACTGTTATTGTTTGAATGATAATATAAAATAATATAACTGAAATTATTAGATCTGTGTGAAAAGAGAACTTTGACTGGGTTTTTACATTCAGTTTTCATTCATCATTTCATTGCACTAATACATAGATTGCATAATTATAGTATTATAGTGATTTTTTAATGTTGAAAAGATACCCTTTGTTTTTGAAGATCTGTAATATATTAATATACAGTATATATTTTATTTATGAGTTGTAATGGCATATGTGCTATTAATCAAATACCACTAGGAGGTTGCTAAGCGTCATTGTATCCATATGACTATATCTGAATATATTGTTGTAATAAAATACTTTTTTTAATGAAATTCCATGCATTATTTGATTTACATTAAAGCAATTAAGAATAAATTCCTATATAATGTATAATTTATATTGTATACACTGTTGTGAAAAACTTCATAACCCTAATGTTTCACAAACTCCTATGTGTAAAAGTCCTGTAAAATGTGTAAAACCTTTACATGCAATTTAGTTGCATCCAGTTGGTAGAATACAGCAAATTTTAAGCAATCCTCCACATTCCCTCAGCTAATAGATATCTGGCACTGTCTTCAGGGGTGTACCTTATTGTTTGGTAAACTGTGTTAATGCTATATTTCAGATAATGAGAACTAAACATATATTAATATAATGATAAAAAATATTGTATTAATCCTGTTACAACTCAATTGAGCAGACCTGCAAAACCCAGTAATAAATGTAAAGGTTGCGGTTACCGTGTTGTTCTAAGTTGCACACCAAAAACTGATATTTTTTTTTGGTTGACTTCCATGTGTCATATGAAGTTTTCAGCCTTGTCAGGGGAAAAGCATGTCTTTTATGGCCATTTGGCCTGCTCTGTTTTGGGAACTTCAAAGGCCAGATAAGCACACACAGATAAGGCATGCAAGAGGGACAAATGGTCCACTGCCATAAATTGCCCTAGTTTACCAATTCACCTTAAATATAAACAGCGATAAGTTATCTTAAATAATAATTGGACAACCTAAGTGACAATTCTGAGCATGGATTTCCACTTGATGGTAGCAGGAAAAAGCAGAGATGAGGCGTGGTTTGACCCTTTTTGTTTATTGGTCAGCCTTAATTTGCCATTCGATTGTTGAGTCCTTCGCTAAAAAATGACCGCAGCCATGTTTGGTCTGATGGTTTAGATGATAAATATTCCCAAAGTAATAATAAAGCACTCTGCCTTTTTGACCAATCTGAAAGTTACTTTTATAAGATGGTAATAACCAGAAATTGTGCAGCCAGAAATTCCCTTCCCTCTCTCTGGGCAATCTGTTTCTGTGAGCATGTTTTAATGTGTGTTTGGATGACTCTCTCCTTGAATATTTCTCATAATTTTTTTGTTCTCCTGTTGATGGTAACAGTGTTGGAAACTCAAAGCATTTGATAACTCTAGCTTCCTTTCTAATAACTTTTTTTTCTTCTCTCTGAAAATTTATGTTGATCTTTGTGACAGTGATCATTAAGAGCTGATGGAGATAATGATTATGTTAAAAAGACCTTGCGTTCCGATGGGTTATGCTTGGACCAGGAAGGACCAATTGGGCCTAAATTACCTCAGTTCAAGCTAATTAGTCAAATCAGGTGATTGTTCCATTCAGTCGTCTTCACATTTCTTCCACAATCACAATGGGGGCAACAGGTCTTACTCCCTGCATTTATTTTCTCTTGCAGTATCTGGATTTTTCCTTATGGTATTTTACTGCTGTTGCTGGTAATTCATCTGTTCTTCTTTATGGGAGATAAGCAATTAGCATGGATGACTTTCCTTCATTTCTTTGTTCACTTAATGGTAATTATTTAATTAAATCAGTTTGAAATTATTTTACATGCTGAGAAATGGCAGGCATTCATTACTAGAACCACTTCAATAAGAATTTTTCTTTTATTAAATTCTCACTTCCCCGGCACCCCAGAAGAAAAGAAAGTATGATTTGCAGATTAAATGCACCACATGCACTCTTTCATCACTGTGATGAACAGCATACAAACTGAACTGCTGAAACCTGAAGAACCATGAGGTGACACCACATTTCAAAGCTCAGTTGCTTCTGCAATTGAGGGTAATTATGTGCGTCATAGAAGAGCTTCATTGTGACAGTAAAAATGAAACTGTGTAACTGATCAGGTTGCAAAAGTTACTTCCCTATTTGCATTTTGCCTTGCCCTGGTAACCAGATTTATATCGGCCATCTATAGAATAAGAACAAAAATGTATTACATTAAACTTGATGACTTAATAAAAACAGAACACACATATTGTTCGGTGATATTATTGTACAACATGATGCATTGAAAGAAAGTCATGGCTAAATTTTAAAATACTGTAAGAGAACTGTTACAAATTTGGCTGGTAATACAGTGTAACTCTGTTTGGGCAGACAATGCAAATGCCATAGTCCATATTAACAACTTTTGATAAGCTTTCTGAGCTCACACTATCCCGTTATTTAAAAAACAAAAAATAAAAAAAATTAAAAATCTCTTTTACTGTTAATAAGTTTCAAACATGATGTTACAGCATGAACATGCATTTCTAAGGCTCAGACATTATATGTTATTATTGCTGTATTTTTTGTCCAGAATCAATTTTATTTGTCTTCAACCCAATTATGTTTCCAACTAAAATCATATATTTTTCATTTAAAATCACTGACCAATAAAGCCACAACTGATGTCAGACATGTAAAATCTTTGTGCCCATCCCAGTTCTTTCTGGTGTCTATATTTAACATGAGCTAAATTCTAAACGCAGTTTCCAATCAGCAGATAAGTATGAAATAAATCTAACTGGTTAGTTTGGCTACAAAATTCCTGTCAGGTCATGTGTCGCAGAAGGACTGTTATCTCTGCATCTCAGCACCAACTGGAAAATCAGCTTCAGCTTTGTGACTCAGATACCTTTATTTGCCCAAGAGTCAAATGTTTTTATCTTTTGAATTTCAGGAAGAATGCCAGTGATAAACTGGGTATTTTGGGTGTTCAGTGTGTAGTACGGAACACAGACAGCTGTCTTAGAACTGCACACCTCACAAAAACACTGTTAGGAAGTCTGAAGTATTACTCCACTACACTCCTATTAATCCTCAGACAAGTTCAACTACCCCTCAAAGGAAAAGTCATGAGGACAAAGCTGAGGTCACACAACTGATAGCTGAGGGAATCCACCTACAAATAACTATTTCATCAAGAAAGATTTTAGTCGTCATTTTGAAAATGTGAATATTTATTGTACATTTAATATGTTGTTGCCTTTTGTGAAATTTAAATGCATGAATTCTCATTGATATTGACACTAATCAAAATGTTTTGTCCTTCAAAATGATAATGCAATGACATTTCTTTTTCAAATAACTGCCCAAATATAGTCACAACTGATGCTGGAGTTACTGCACATGTACATTCTTTGTGCCCATCCCAGTCCTGGTGTCTATATTTAACATGTTCCTAAACATCAGAATAATATGAATGAAATCTAACTGGTTAGTTTGGCCACAAAATTCATGTTGCATCATGAGTCCCAGAAGAGCAGCTCTGTTATCTCAACCTGCAGCTATGCACCAACTGGAAAATCTGTTTCATTTTTGTGAATGAGATAACTTTCTTTAATTTCCCCTCAGACTTCTTTTTTAGGATAATTATAACGTGAGAAATATTAAGCTTCTGGAATCAATGGTGTCTTGAGCTTCTGGAATCATTGGAATCATTTATGAAATTTCAAGAACTTCATTGATAAGTGTGGTTTTAAATCTGCTATATTATGTTATCACTTCATTCCTTTTTACTTTACTAATCTCCTCTCTTAAAAACACAGAAACTGCAGTTCATCAGAAGAAAATTCCTTGTGGTATGCAAGAGAGCTTAGTCTGAACCCAAAAGATTTAGATGGCAAAAAATGGGTTCTGAAATATTTTTAGCAGAAAGAAGTTGTATTATTCCTTTTGAAAGAAGTACAACTTGTTCTTCAGTCATTACACCTGCAGTCTGTATGAGGATGTACTCTTTACTTGTGCGTCATGTTTTTGTGATTCACAGATACTGCTCCACACAGTATTTTAAACACTGGCATGCAACAGCCAATCATATTTCAGAGTAGGTGGAGCTGGGATTGCTTCCAGGTAGAGCAGAGCATAAAGTTCGTCAGCAGGCTAGTGTGAGATAATGTACAACTTTGAAGTTTTTTGGAAATGCAAAATACATTATATTTGAACCAGTGGCACAAATGCTCAAAAATGGACACTGTAAATAATGCTTTTCACAAAGGTTCAGAGCACTCCATTGAAAAGACAAACAAGTGAGTGGTTGATTTCTTTTCTTGTGATAGTGAAATCTGTCAATGTTTATTACACTGATGATCATTTTCATTATCAAGTTCTATTGTTGTAATTATATGGTACATAGAATTAGTACATATAATCGTATATGAATGTTTACATATAACTTACATGGCCAATGCAACAGTTTACTGTATGAATGTATGCTGCCATTTATTACACAATGATGCTCTGAACAATGGTATTGTGGCTTCTCTAGGCACAAATCATGGAGATCTAGAGTGCGTTACTTCTTAAAAATGTCTTCATCTGCAAAAAAGCCATCCTCAAATAGTACAGCCTTCAGGTAGGTAAGCAATAAGGCCTTCAGATATTTTATTTATAATTTACTTGACATTCATGTTCTCACTCTATGCTAACAATACATTGTATGTTGTTTCACAAATGTATTTCTTCCCTCTCATTGCAGGCTTACAGCTGATGACGTTACTGAGTGGGCACAGTCTTTTGAAAAACTGCTCAGCCACAAATGTAAGTCAAGCTGGCACCATTACATTGAATGAATGGCCTGGGTAATACGTCAGTTTAATTTATGCGATGCAAGAGACCTGAGGTGTCCTCTGCCTGACCCTCTGAGTCATCACTGTCATTCAGTCAAACATCCACCCTTTCCTTTCTTTTGCAGATGGAAAGGCAGCATTTCAGGTCTTCCTGAAGTCTGAGTTTTGCGAGGAGAATATGGAGTTTTGGCTCGCCTGTGAGGAGTTCAGGAAGATTCAATCTCCCACAAAGCTTTCCCTGAGAGCTACAAGTATTTATGAAGAGTTCATCAAAAGTGAATCCCCAAAAGAGGTGAGTGTTGCAGTACCACACAATAATCTGACCATTGTTTTTTGTTGCTTTATTTATTGAAAGTGCACTCAATATTCAAAACAATGAAAATAAATGAAGAGATGAAAATAGAGATACAACTTACTACAGCTATAAGCATGCTCAGTTGAAACTATATTTATAATACAAGATTTCAAACATTTACAAATGAGAAAGAATTTGTTACCCCGATTGTTTTGGAATTTGACTGGATTATTGATTAGGTGGTTATACACATATTTCCTGATTATTTTGTAGGTCAACTTGGATTTCTACACAAAGGATGCCATCATCCAGAATATTCAGCTGCCAACTCATTTTTGTTTTGTTGCTGCCCAGAAGAAGATCTATAACCTGATGGAGAATAGTTCTTACCCTCGATTTATAGACTCACATATCTACAGGGAACTGCATGCAGCCACCCAAAGGGAAGGAAAACATTTCAGGACTTAAACCTCTTATTTGGCCAAAGAATTCAAACTTGAAGTCCTTCAGTTCAATGTCCATGATGGAGAATGGCATGAGAAGAGCTGCAAAAAGATTTGAATTATTGTGGCTTGTAAAAAACTGTATTCATCTGCTCTAATTCACTAGACACTCAATGAGAGTAATGGCTCAGAATATGTATTATGCAAAACTTACACTGCAGTTCAATTTCTTGTCAGAGATGTTTTGCAGTCTTACAAAAAACTCTTAATATTTCTTGATCCAAGCAATGTCATTCTGAATTTAATTATATACCAGTTATGTATATATAATATAATATAATATATATAATGTTATATAATACCAGTTATGTCTTCCAAGTGTTGACAAAAGGCAAAGCTCAAAAGACATTCACACTGTCTTCTTTGTCTTATTCACACTGGGATCTTTCTTTAACTCTTTTTTTGACTGTCATGATGACTTTACTTGAACTCACATAGGAAAATATTTTGCAACGCAGATTTTGTAGAAAATAAGTTATTCTTTCAATTACACACAGTATATTCATATTTAGAATGCACTTGACATGAAGGTAACCAGGTAAAACTCACAAAGTCTTTTGTAACTACTCAGGCAATGCTGGGATTCTATGTCCTTTCCTACCATACATGTGTAAGAATACATCTGGATAACTTACAACACTCAAGGCTTTCATTGTTATTGCCTCAGCTACCCAATTTCATGTCTCAATTGCAGCTGGATTGCAAATAATGTGTATTTTCCATGTTTTCCTAATAAAATATAAATGAAATGTGTGTGACTGCAACTACACCGGCCTGTTTTAGCATGTGTAAAAAAATTAATTTTATTGAAAACAACAAAACAGGTTCAATGCTTACTACAGATTTAAATTTCACTCCATGACCTAGTGTAAACAAAAACTGTAAGCTGTGAGCTCCAAAATGCTTATGTAGTTATGGTAGGGTTGCCATTCGGAAACTGCTTGTAACCAAGGATAATGTGCAGAAATGTGTAACCTGGTATAATTAACCATCTGATCAACTATGTTTGAAAAATCCAAAGAAAGGCTGGAACCCACATTACCCATTCCAACCAATTAAACATGCAGGTAAATCTGCTTCTGTATGTGCCGCCATATTGTGGAAATCATTGAGTCATACAGTTACTCTGCATTAAGGTCAGATTTAACGTCTGGGACTACAGCATCACAGTAATTGACATTATTTGGACATATATAATTAATGATCTTCATGACCAAAATCAAAATGTAATACAGTCAGTATATTCCAGCAAACTATGTCGTCTCAGTCTGTTTTTGTCATTGTCTGAACATTTTGTTCAAGCTGTGGATACTTTACCAAAGGCAGCCTGATGGACAGTGGAGACGATATATGACATAATGTAGGCCTATCAAGTAGCTTCATTCCTGTCTTTAGTTTTTGTTTCCAAGGATGAGCTCATTGTAAGACATGATACTGAAACCTGACACATTGTCTTTTGAACATACAAGCCAGGTTCTCCACAGAAACTATACTCCATGGATTGACATTATGCAGATATAATCCTTTCATCTCTCAAACTCAAAGGGGATGCCAAAAGGTAATACTGGTAGGGTTTAATAGGCCAGTTATTATTATGCACTTTTTCCAATGTTTTCGCCAATCTTATTTATCTCATTTACCTTTCCATTGTAAGCAGCATCATGTGTTGTATTATCATTACAGTAAAATACCCTAATTCCAGGAATGATGAAAACTGTGCTATATTTTTGGACAGATAAGAAAATCTTAATTGTGCAAGCTTGGTTGTCCTCCTCTCTAGCCTTTGGCAATAGGCCCTGCTCCAGGCAAGATGTCTCATATGCCAAAGGCAGATCGCCTCTTAGCAGTGCAAACTATGTAAACTAAAACAATGGTAAAAATAGAACATCCAAGAACACCCTCTGGATTCCATAAACATCTTTTTCAGTCCAATAAAGTCCTGGTGACGGCAAGGTCCCGCTATTCTGGACAGATACTGTCTGAACTGCATGTTCTGTGAGGGCCCACCAAATATTTGGTGATGTAAGCTTGTTCACAAGTACATACTAAAGGCACTATTCTTACACACACAACATGCCCAGAGCGATCAGTATACAAAATGATGATTAAGTGGGTTCAAAATACTGATGGCCACCAATTTGTAACAGTACATATTTTTGTTAATTGCTCAAGCAGTGTCAACATCAGCGCTACAAAATGGTTTTACAAAGCTTACCAAATTTTCTTTTCCAGTTTTGTGGAGCATGTATGTCATTGTATGGGCCACATGACAGCATTTTAAGGAAAGTAAACTTTGCTTCAGATGTTAAATAACTGTTTCCTTGCACTTTGGGTGTCCTCACCTAGAATATTCACGATTGTTCAACTGCTACCCGTTAATTTTCAGCAAAGGGAGAAGCTTTCACATTTTAAAGAAAATGTAGATCGAGTATTGTCCCATCCAAACACAATGCATTAATTTCACTAGTACATTGCAGCATAGGGTTGCAACACCAAACATGGTGTGCTGTCATCAGTGTTAATGTTGCAAATCTAGGACACTCAGATTTAATCTTTAAAGGGGTGATTCTTTTATACCCTTACGTATAACATGCCAAATGGCTTCTGTCATACAAAAAAAAACTCTACTCTAAAACGTCTGTAGCACACACACAGCAGAAAATGGAAAGAGAAAAAAAAAAATTGTGAAAGCTGTGGCAGAGCAAATTCTCCATGATGTACTTTAAGGGGAAACATAACCACATAACTAATATAATGCAAGATGTTGCAACACCACATTAACACAACCAAATAATTTCTGTGTGCGAGGGAGGAAGCAGCAACACATAAAAATACTTAATAAAATGCAGCTATCAATGTAATATATCCCTTTTGCTTTTTTTGGTGTTGTGACACATTCTCATGCTGGCAGTGCCCAAGTAAATGTAAGCCATTTCCAGATGGCTAGAACCACAGCTGCTTTGGCAACAAAAAAGCAAACCAATGTGACATTTGAAGATACTGATCAGTGTATTAGAATGGAGATGCATCTATCCATTTGCACTTGGTGGACAGCTTTGTTTTTCACCAGGCAGCAGCAGGTAGAGAAATGACTTGGCCTGTAACTGATGAGCATCCAATGTTATACACAATATACCTTTGCCATCAATATGGTTCTAAGAAATAAACAAGGTCTTTGAGAAAATATTTACTCATGATTTACTATATTCAAATATGATTTCCTGAACTACAAAATAACAAATACTTGAAATGATTAGGTAATCTATAACAAATAATATTTTATAAAGCAATACTGGTGGCACACTCATTTCAAGACATCTGACATTGAACTAAGTATTCACAACAAACTCCAAGAGAATGTAAAAGGAACTTAAGGTATTCCCCTTATTTGACTCAAATACTAGATCACAAATATGAACATCTATAGAGTTTATACATGAAAATTATAGACAAATGTTTATTTGAACATTTCCTTACATGCATGTTACAACTCATTAACAAATGCAGGACAGTCTTCAGTTGGAACTCCCAGTGCCTGCCACAAGGGTTACAGAAGACTGGTGAGGTTCATCCGTGGCCATTCACATGAAAACGACAGAACAGTATGTGGTCACTTGGCTTCTTGTACTTTTTTGGCACCTTGCTTTTCTTTTGCCTGAGGGGAGGAAAAATTAAAATATACAAACTGCTTAGTTAAAAATGATGCTGGACTGTGTTTTCATGCATGTGCAGCTTTTTTTTAAATATAGGGTGATACCCAATTATAAAATACCTAATATAGCAATACACTGTGACAAAAATAAGTTTCTCTTTCCTATTTTACAATTATAACCTCCTCTTGTAACATTTCAGTAAGAGTGTACCATTGATGGCTGGACTGCGTGTTGCTGTATGTTTATATTATACAATGAGGTTTGCCAGAAAGTGAAACAATTAAATCCACAACAAAGATTCAGCTTCTCTGGCTGTTTCCACATTTTACAGAAACAACAGAGGATGAAAACAGGACTCTGGCAAATTCTCAAGTGCATGTCATTTCTTCAGTGTACCAAATCCAGTGGAAATACTGCAGTGCCAGTGATGAGTGCTCTCATCCCTTATTTTTGTTGTAACATGATGTAGAAACTTTGAAGGTTCGTCAAGCTGAGCAGAGCACCTTCCCCAAGTGTTTCTAAGAGCTACTGAAGGAGCACAGCCAGATCCCTCCTTTTTCACCATTATCCATGACAGATCAAGACTGCCCTCTAGTGGTATATTCAACAAAAAACTCAAACTCTAAGGTCTTGGTCTCCTCATATTGTAGTACATATTGAAATGACAGCATGAAAATCTGCACAGAAATACTCAATATTGTTCCTTCTTGTATATTAAGATATACTGTACTACAAGCACATGTAGTCCTACTTTAACATTTTTAGAAAAGGCTCAGGAAGAATGTCTTAGTTCAAGCAAAATTCACCTTTTCCACCAATGGTATCAACTGTTGATACTCAGCCAGTGTCTTTAACAGTTCCATGATGAAGGGCAAATAGTTGTGCTTTCTTCTGATGTTTTCAATCTAAAATAAAACATATGTAGTTAACATCTATTTGGCTGGATGCACTTATTAGACCAATGTAAATCATTTTTTTTAAATTGTAAATGTACTTTGTATCTTTTCAATTTTTGATTTTCTTCATCGATGAGGAGCTGGTATTTAGCGATTTCTGACTGAATTGAGCTGAGCAGGTTGCTGCTCTGATCTGTGTCCATTGGCTCTTCCTGAAAAACAAAAAAATCAAAGGGTTGCTTCTTGCTGCGCCAATCTCAAACACAAAAAGTTTCTGGCATTATATTTCTACTTACTTCTGTTAGCTGTGCCTGTAATTCTGCAATTTTGCGCTCATAAATCATTTTCCTATCTGACACTATTGCCATTAAGTTGAAACGGATCTCTCCTTCACTGTACCTGAAATGAGAAAATAAAGCTACATAAGTGTACTAGTTCAGCAAGTCTTGCATAAATTTCCATATTATGCACTGAATCTCTCTAATCTAATATTAGGTCACATCTTTTTATCTAAACCCAGAATCGAAGAATGAAACAATTACTTCTGTATCCTTTTCTCAATCACAGGCCGAACTGCGCTTATCCAGTCATCTTGGTTGCATATCCCTGGAACCAAAAACACAACACTAGTTAAACTAAAACAAAAGACCAAACAAATATGTATGTACACTTCCAGTTTCATGAAACATAATAACTAATCACAGACCTGTCCTCACTATAATGTAACACCCATTTTCCATATCTCAAATATACAGTGCTGCATTGACATTGTCTACATACTACATGTTTCAGCTTAAGTATTTTCTGCATTAATTGTGAAATTTGATTGTCAGAGCTGAAAGGTCGGATGGCATACTGTTCATATCAGATAACAGAACAGGTAAGAACATGCTGCTGAGCAATTCAGTGGAAAACATAGCTCCTAACCAAATTTTTAATGAAAAAAACCCACAATTAAATCTGGAAAATCAGATAGGCAAACATACCAAGGTCAATTGGTCCTTCGCGAAGTCCATCCAGCTCATAGAGCCTGCCGTTAACAGGAACGTAGCTCACAAAGTGAAATGCATCTTCATCCTTTGCAGATGACTTTGCATCAAATTCAAACATCTGCTGCCTGAGAAAAATGACATGCATTCCACAAGGTGCAGTTCCATTGCAGAAAGACTAAATTTTACTCAAACTCGAGAGTAGCCAGATGAACATTTACTATTCATTCTACTTTAACCAGCAGGATCTTAAAATTAGACCAATCATGCAACTACCAACAGAAAGTGGCTAACCAGCTAGAATGATGCAGAGGACTAATCTAACAATAACTTAAGCAGAAACAACTTTTGTTAATAAGTACTGAAAGATACGTAAACAGTAATAGCTTTGGACCTGCCATCTATCTTTTCCACATAGTGTCCCGCAGGGTAAGGAAAAATGATCAATTTATTAATTAAAAGAATAGGTGGGGTCCTTTTATTCCCAAAGAGATTACACCAAGAAGTAATTACCATCAAACTTATAATGAAACTCACATGTACACAGTCATTCATAATACTACTTGCAATTTGAGAGATTGCAGAGGACTTGAGGATGCCTAAAGTAAGACATTACCTGGCAAAGCTGTTGTGGACTTGACGAATCACCTCAGAATTGCTCAAAGCGAGACCTTTCATCTTTCCACAGGGGAATAAAAATATTTTAATTCAAATTTATTCAGCTTTTAGAAATGGATACTATTTCAACAGTACCACTACTTTTATTTTATCTTTGATTTTTTATTTTCTAAAATGTAACTGGGGCCACTAAATGATAATGCAACTTCTATGAGGTGACTGGGCAGGATAAACTGAAAACAATGAATATGCATTTTAATTCAACGTAATTTAATTACTTACAGCAGCATCAAAACTTAGTGAGAATTCTCTGAACTCTGTCAGTGTCTCTCCAAGAGACATGTCAGGATGTGAACAATTCAGTAATACGCTGACGATGGCTTGTGTGGCACAAGCATTGTTGATAACCTGTGGTATTCAGGATGAGAAAAATGAAAGCTAATCACCGAAGCATGTCATGAGTCTGTATCACAAAGGTAATATTCCATCAGAATGTCTGAATACCTGCTTCGCAAAGAAAATATGGTCAAGCCTCGAGTCTTGCACAATGGAACCTGCAGGCTCTTCCCCTGGCTGCCACTTGAAAAGGAAAATCAGTCCATGTACTGGTCTGGGAAGGGGAAAAAAATCATCTCCTTTCGTCAAATGATGCACGATTTAAACGATCAGTTCGTTACATTTAATATGATGATAAACGCAAAGCTATATTGTTTTAACTTAATGTGTCACGAGGGTTAAGCATCATATGGACGAAGGCAAACTTTCTTTCAGAGTTTTCTAATTGGTCTTAACTTACTTGAGCTTGTCAAAGTTTTCAGGTTCCATGCTCCAAATCTCTTCCACCTGAGCTCCTTTACAACCTGCAAACAGAAAGTGGGCATATGTTGAAACAACCTCTAAATACTCAATTTTCTTACGCTATCATCTAATGGAACTCACAGAAGCTAACGCAGATGACCGAATACCGTATTTGGTAACCGTACAACATCCGAAATACACCAAGAGACACCTTCGGACCTGTCAGGTAACAAATCTGACATGTGCTTTAGCATATCGCAAGTTATCGGTTGATAAGTACCAATCAAACACCTTAGCAACACAACATTAGACTTCGGGCTAACTCGTGATGAGAAATTAGTTAGCCATATTTCGACTTTATATCTACTGCTATCTATCTAATGAACTAGCAGCTGTTATGAACTTTCTCCATGGTCCCTTGATAACTACATATGAATGCATCTAGCCATTTAAAATGAGTACTTTACTCGTTCGAATGAAAATACATTGCGTCAGTTGATACTAGCAAGTTAGCCAGCGCTACTTAATGCTGCCGAATGTTAGCTATACAATGTGCTAGCTGACAAAATTATCTAGAAACAGATCTGCACAACAGAGTTACTGTTCTTGAGTCGTCCGCAAGGTAATTTCAGAAACGCTTGTGAATAATGTGGCAGTTATGAGACAATATTATACTGCTAGTGGATAGCCACGTAGGGTAGCTCACTAGGCTGATCTAGCTAGATCCCTCGCTAAGAGACCACTATACCTCCGTGCTAGCTAGCTATACTTATGGATAGCTAGCCTACAGCTAACAGCAACGACTTACCAAAGCCCTTTATCAATTCAGTGAAAACCCCTGGGTCGCTCTCCATGAGACACCACTCTCCTGCACTTCCTGCCATCTTAGCGTTCTCCTGTTATATTTTTTTGAAAGTCAGCAAAACAGACTAGATTGGAAATACGCTCTGTATATATTTAATTAACCAACTAGCCTGTGCAGTTATTCGTCACACGAGTTCTCTCTACTGCAGTGGCTACTCCGCCTATTTCCCGGCAACCATTGCAACAGCATATGCATTGCTACAAAGTTGTTACCATAGATCTCCGTATAATAAGGGACTGGGGAAGAGCTGAAAAAAGTAAAGAATAAATTTAATACATTTCACACTGTTGTAAATAGCTTAAGGAAGTTTGCGGGCGCAGATCGACATTGAAAATATGACTGTGGAGGCTTTAGTGGGCAGTAAAAGAAGCAGTTTTAAGACGTGCTTCCATGGACTGAATAAACATTTTGGTTTTGCCATGCGCAGTACAAGTTGCTTTCAGTTACTTCCTACCCTCACGACATCGCTTGGTGGATCTGCTCTCGCTCTATGATTACTTCAGGGGTGGCCGATTCAGTGTTGAAGCGACTAACAGGCTCAGCACACATGCGCAGTCTTTCGAACAAATGAGGCATTCTTTGTATTGGCGGGCTCGACTGTTTTCACTGATAGCCAGGATAAAACAGCGATTCACCAAGTTGCAGATGGTTTTTAATAAACGTGCAACAGTAGTCCCGCCAAAAAAGTAAAACACGTGTTTTCTCAACTGTTTATGAGCAATGTACGATCATATTATTTTGTTTATGACATCTGTCCTGTACCAAAAACACCAGCCACTGATTTCTGCATAGAAAGTAATGTGCCATAATAACCTTTCATGACTTTCACACTATAAGTGGCTCATACAAGTCATAATCTATATAATTTTCGCTTTGATAAAGACTGTAGCTATACAGTGCAAAATATCCAGTTGATGTCATGTACCATTATTTTGAACTTTGCAACGTTATTATATGAGGGTAATCATATTTTAGATACCAAATTTGTGCCTTTTGCTTTAGCTGTCACATCTATGTATTTATCCATAATTTTGGTCAACTGAGAATTCATTTCCTCTTTGCAGTGACAACCTGGGGAACCAATGTTGTGGGGATTGCAATTGGATTATGTTGCCACCCAAATGTATGGGTTATTTAGGCGACCAGATGTAGACAGCCAGTTAGTCTGTTTAACCAGGACCACAGTTTAGCACCTCATCCAAAGGATAGCACCTTCTACAGCACCCCCCCATTATGGTTCCAGAGTACTGGAATTCCCCAGAAAGAAGAGCAAACCCTACTGGCCTTCTTCCAGCAGCAGTATCGTTTTCCAAGGAAGTTCCCCATCCATGCACTAACCAAGGCCACCCCAGCTTAACTTCCGCAGTTCAACATTATAAGGGTTGTAGGTGGTATGGCTGTTACCATACTATAGATGTCACATTTCTCGTGTTTTTTTTTTCCAACATCAACTGGCCAGAGGTTGTTTTTCCCTCTACTTTTTGCCATTGCACTCTGTATTGTTGTTAAACTAAATTCAATTTACATATTGTATTGTGTATCAAATATGCTGGCAGAAATATCATTTTTGCATAGCAGGCTCATGACAATAAATAAAACCATCACATTAATTACATTCTGAATAGAGAAAGGGGCTAGCTTTGCAACCTGCATACAAGATCTAGCAATAAAGCTACTGATACCCTTAGGATCTGGCCACCTGCATTTTTCACATCTTTTAAGCAGAAATATATTGTAGCATTTGGACTGGGTGCTGCCCTGTATTGGTTCATACATAATAAGTCAAAGGGGGCAAGACATTTAGAAACTGTAGATACTTCTATAAGTAAACACAGATCAGAAGTAGGTAAGTGAGCAACCCAGGGGTGGGACTGCTTATACACAGGGAAAGTAACTGTGTCATTCAGAAGGGGTGACCCAATCAAAATAATGTCAGCCGCACATAATAATCTCAGTGCAGATTCCTGAGGTGCCAGTGCAAATGACAGGCTGCCAGCTTTAACTCTCAGCCTCGGAACCTGCATACTTTGACTGAATCTAAATTTTCTATCAGAGTTTGTTTTCCCATTTTATTTGAAAGCAAAATTAGGAAAATGATCAGTTAATTTCATATTCATTTCAAACCTTTTTTTTGGACATTTCCTCACATCTAATGGCCCACATAGAGTAGAAGCTGAACTTAACTTGTAATAGCATATACAGCTTACATTCAGATAATATCATTGATAATCACTAACGAAATACAAAATATACTGCAATAAAACGTAACATTTCCATATGCCATGACTGCATTATCATTAAACAGAAGGGCAATATGTCATACAGAATAAAAATGTTTTCTTACTGCAAAATACCATAAAATCGTGTCTTTATTATATCTATGTAAAGCCACAAGCAGTGAACTTGAAATGTACATACTTGTTATGTGCTGCCAAGTTCAAGTCAGATTACTACATAAGAGTAGTTACCATGTCATTACAATGAACAAAATACATCCGATACAACCATAGCAGGTGCTACACAGAGCTGTGAGTGGGAGAGCTGAGCTTCAGTTTTTCCACATTAACTGCTACAAACCATATTTTGACAGTGGTCTTTAAGAGGGTTCTTAAGAGTGGTCTTTAAGACAGATTCATCTTTACGTTCTTTCTGATTTGTAAATGCATTATACTCCTTACAAATAACAGAGAAAAAAGACATTTGCTTCAATAATTGACCACCATAAAATACTTATTCATGAGCCATGTAAATGACAGAATATTGACAAATGAAACACTTGATGAACAAATTAAAAAAAGTCCTATACATACCCAATGGACATCTATGACATACCATAAATGAATACAAAAATGTATCTAAAGTTTATTAGGCTCAAACTGCCCACTCCCTGAGCCCTCAGTTCCACTGTGTAAACAGCAGGGGGCACATTGCTCAATCAGAGGCACAAGTTTTCCCTGCTGATGAAGTTGCTTGGTATCAGAGCCTCCTCCAATACAGTTCCCATTGATAAACACTCTTGGCACCTGTAAATTAATTATCAGACATTTCTCACTTAATAATGAGATCACCACCGGTCATCATGCAATGGAGTTGAGTGATGTAAGTAAACGGTGAAAATTCACTCGTCTAGAACGTGACAGCATGCTATGACAGGCAGTAAGAATGGGATATTTTTTTTTGGGGGTTGTTCGGAGAAAAAGGGAATTAAAAAAAAAAGCCTCACCGTTCGGGCCCCTGTTATTTGTGCAAGTGCGTCTTGAAGCCGCCTCCCATCACTGTGCTCATCCAGTTCAATTACTTTATATGAAGCACCAATTTCGTTAAATACATTCTTCGCCATTTTACAGTAAGGACAAGTTGTCTTCGAGAATATCACAACACAATTATGAGACACCACATCCTAGAAAAAAAAAAGATACAATTAGTGACTAATACATTACATTTTATCATGCATATTTATGATGTTTAATTTCTTAGGCTTACATGTTATCAATTGCAAAGTTATAGTATTAACCATACAATTTAATTTGTCTCACCTGTACGAACTGAGTACATGCGGTGCTTGATAAACCTGCCGAAGAAGTTGATGTGAAGTTTCCCATCCTGCAAGAAAAGCAACAGATAAGGGTAATTTTTGTGCATATACAACGCAATCAGCGAACGAACTAACATTACTTGACAGCATTTCACTAAGTATATAACTCATAAACAGCTAGGATAGCTATGGATATGTAACCTTGCTAAACTGTGGAGCAACTACTGCTAACATTTACAAAACAGCTAGCAAGCTCTGACTTTCAACCTTGTCATAATTATTTCAAGGTGATCTGACACAACGTCTGCTTCAAATAAAGTTAACAATAGTAAAACATCAATGACGCTGCATTTGCGTTGTAGTAGCATTGTTTTTTTTTTTTTCAATATGGAAAAATTGTACAGTATCTCAAACGTAACGTTTGCTGTCACGCCACAGACAGAAAGTAGCTCGTCGCCTTACAGGAATAATCTCTGACCAGATATAGCTAGCTAGCTGGCTGGTAGCTACGTCTACACATTTGCTCTTACGGATAGAGGTCGGTCTAAATTAGCTAACAAAGCATCTTAAAGCTGTTGCGTTATGGAAGCCAAGACAGACTACGTTCCAAAAGATAGGTTACGGTTAGGTTAGCGAAATAGCATGCCAATTCCAAGTGCATTCACTTGTCAACTGGTCGCTTTTCATACATTTGGCACAATTCAAATTCTGATTAGTTGTTGAAACAGTTTCACTGACATAAAAGTGATTAAAACAGCTAGTTTTCAACATTACTATAGCAATAATTATGATAAAACAGCTAATCTAAAATGATCAACCAACTATATTGTGAGGAAATGACCTTAGACAGAGGTGCCTTGTGGATTTCAAAAGTAATCCTGCAGCAAGCATTGTAAATAAACTCGCATTAATACTATGCAACAGTGACCACGATAAGTGTAGCTCGCAATTCCGATTATACTGGTAACGTTAGATAAAATTAGTACCACTGTGTTTACAACCGTTGTTAGTCTACTTTGCCCCTTTATTTTCAATACATGTGCCTGGTTCTCTCACACCGGAAGCACATGGACATGTCACGGGGGTTTCAAAATAATCAACTGTTCGAAGGTCTGAAGATGTCAGGGTTCAAACTTTAAACAAGTATTCTCTGTACTGACCAGGGAATACTTATCTTAAAAAAAAAAAAAAAAATGCTAGTTCCACTGAAAATAGATTACTTACACGACCTTTAACGCTTACGTGGACAAGGGCAGTTTTATTCCAGGGACGAGGCGCGTAAGGGCTGTAAATTTACGGAATATATGTGATGAAACCTTGAAGCCGAACTCTTTTGTGGACATCAATGCGAAACATAAGCTGCTCTGTGGTATATTCGTGACCGATAGCTAGGTAATGAGAGCCGAATCGTGCTATGCTTATGTAAGGAATTATGACAGTTAAACTCTTCGTTTAGCTTCCAAGCGCTACTACCGAGACGTATGAAGTAACTGCGGCTCTACGCACGTTTTGCGCTCTGCGTCACCCCTTTTGTAATTGTGCCTGTATCTCTGACATCCTTACACAGTTTGTTTGAACGCTGTGGGTGATATGGTTGAAAATGTATTAATATTTTAATTGTGGCTAAGGTTACTTTAATTTGTATTACAGCACGTTGATAGAGGAACAACAGTTGAGTTCTTTAAAATTTCTGATCTGGAAATTTTAAAGACACACAAAAATTGTGTCCATACGGTTAGGTTAGACCCTAGACAGTCTCTTGATTACTATACAATTGACTTGGAGTGTGTAAGTGTTGCAATATAGAAGATATTGATCTGTTGGTATTTGTTGGTGTAATGTACTTGAGGAAAGATATCAAAATCGAGTCAAGCCAATTTATGGGAAAATAAAGCTTGTGCCTTGAAATACCCACGTACTTCTGAGTACTACAGTTCATTAAACTATCTTGGGTCACCTAAATGGGGTGGTTGGGAGGGAGACACACAACTGCACAAATATCAACTGGAGAAACAGCGAAGAATTGATGCACATTAAAAACATATTGTTTGTCCACCCGGTGGCGCTATTGTTCCTTTTCTGAGAAAGCAAACATAGCATGTTGTAAAACGGGAAGTTTTGCATTATTGTCCTGTGGAAATCGATGTGAAGTAAGCCAAACACATTGTCTTTGCAGCAAAAAGCTGCATGGACCAAATGACGTGTGTATCAGTACACCTTGCCCCAGAGTTATTTTGGCGCAGAAAGCAGTATCGCTAATTTTATAGTAATAGTGCCTTTGAAGGATTGATGGATAGAACTGGAATAAGTACTGTGGTACATGTAGATCTATCTTGTTTGGTCTTTCATATAAGAATGAATATCTGCATCAGTGAATGTGATTCTATTTAGCCTAAATGGAATTACAGAGACATGATCTGTTTCATTGTAATTTATGTTTGCTGAAGAGTTAGGCAGACACTGTGAGGTTAAACAGTACTTTGAATATGCATTATATGGATTTGCGTTTTGCATGTACATTGTATTTGATTTTACTCTGTTTTTATAACTGACAGGACCAATTGAAGGAACACAACTGCTAAATATCTTCCAATTGTTTTTCATTAACATGTACAGAGTGCCTTATGGTGGTTCGCAAAGTAAAAGGTAAGCAGCATTTCACTAATTACTTGGAAAACTAAAATTATGAGTTGTATCCATAATTCTGTCTATTCTAAATCAACTGTGTACAGGCCTGAAAGCTCATCCTACCAAATCTAACACAATCAGTGACATAGGCAGCATGCAGATCTGGTGGGCTGTAGACCACTTAAAATCATCCTGGGCTCCCAGGAAATGTAGAACTGGTTCTTCTGAATATGAAACCACACAGCATGTTTTAATCATAATATGTGAAATTCTAACCAAAATTGTGAAAATCAGGCCTTCTCATGTCCTACAAACTGCTAAAGTAGCTATTTTACTTTTTAACTTAGTATCACTTCAGCTGAGACACAAGTTCAGTAATTTAAGAAGCGGTATTTGCTGATTTACAGAGAATGTGGTGGTGATGATGATGATGATTATTATTATTATTATTATTATTATTATAAGATGTGAGTATAATTCACTCTTTGGCATGAACAGGTATGAACAGGTAAATGCCCCCACCAAGAACATGAAAGCAGAAGATCTGCATCACGAGGGACAACTGAAATAGTTGTTGGTTGTAGATGATATCTGGGTTCATTTTGTAATAAACCATGATAGGCAGTGACATATTGTACTGATTATACATAGCTTTTGCAGATAGCAGTATTACCTTTGGCACAAACAACACCTGCACCTCAGATTATTGATATCATAAAAATCGGTTGCTTTGTATGGCATTCCTGGCACACACTCAATCAGAACTCCAATAACCATTGTTTCCAAAATGTTTTAATGTCATTCAGACCTGCATTAAGAACTGGAAGTCAGGGTGCAAAAAGCTCTACCCATTGAGAATGTGCACTTGTTGTGTTTGCGCTTGTAAGTGTGCACTTGTTGTGTTTGCGCTTGTAAGTGTGCACTTGTTGTGTTTGCGCTTGTAAGTGTGCACTTGTTGTGTTTGCGCTTGTAAGTGTGCACTTGTTGTGTTTGCGCTTGTAAATGTGCACTTGTTGTGTTTGCGCTTGTAAGTGTGCACTTGTTGAATTGCATGATCATGCATTATCAGCTGTCTGATAATACAACTCAATCCATAGTAAACACATTCAGTCCAAGCAGCATATTTAATGATAGTTTCCACCAACATGCAGAGGTCAGTGTGGGCTATACTATGTTGGGACTTAAAGACTTGAATGTTACCTTTTCTACAGTAATCTACTGGGTTTAAGATGTAGGCTTTTAGCCCTTCTACCAAGCTTCTGTGTAGACTTGAGGTGATTTCAGATACAAAGAATCAAAACCTGACCAGTAAGATGCTGCTGGTTTGGTTTCAAAACTATGCCAGAACTGGCCCAGGCAGGACAGGCAGAAATATGATAGGCAGTGAAGTAAAATAGGATCCAGTCTATTTAAATGAGTGTGAAATATAGACTGTATATTTTATTAATCATAACAACCTAAATAATAAGTTAGGTTATGCTGGCTCTTGAATGCATCTTTCACAGTGATTAGTGACGTTTGACAGCCTCTGTTTAAGTACCTCTCATTTGGCATGATTTTAAGCATGGTTTCTACATTTAAGGATACGTGACCCTTTTCTATAAAAGCTTAAACTTTACACCAAAACTCATTTTAGACACTGTCCAGATGGCCATTTAGCACAATGTATGAAAATAACAAAATCCTATACTAAAATCATAATTCATACAAAAAATGATATCACTGATCAAAATATATATATTGAACAGATGTAGGGAGATTTCAAAACTTTGCTTGCACACCACTGTCCACAAGCTGAGCTTGCACAGACATGAGACAGGCTTTACGGTGAGGTATTGTGATTTAATCATGGTTCATTGCATTTGCCCCAGCTATGTCATAAACCAGCAAGGCTTAATTGCAGGCACTCTTGTAGATCATTGTCCCTACAGGGGAACTGCACAGTGGTATCCATTGCTTACAAGTACATGGTGATTAAAATGGCCGCGAGCAAAGGGACACCTTGATGTGTTCTTAATGTTTCTCAGTCCCATTAGAAGCAGAGCAATGGCTTGAAGTTTGATTGAAGCTCCCTTAATTGGTGAGGGAATGTGCTGCTGTTACATGGGAAAAGAAAAATCCATTTTGGGGTGTGATTAAATCCTCACGTTCCCCATTTATTTTCCATTCCCCCTGTGTAATATCTCTCTCGAAGCATCAGACAAAGCCAGCTTTTCTGTGTTATGCCATACTATTACAGGTGACCTTTGTTTTAGGAAGGTTACTGGAATGTGCCAAGTAAGTATTCTCTTGAAAGCTGTCAACATAAATTGCCTTTTTAGAGAGAATACAGTTAAAATAAAATGGATTGGTGTTATGTCAAGTTGGTATATAAATGTCCAGTGAATACATGTCTGAATTCTTCCGACAGTGGGCAGTGCTAAGAGTTTTGTGAGGCATCAGAGAAGTAGTAGAGGCAAGGTTGTCTTGGATGTTGTCTTTATATCCAAGTGTCCATATTTTTTATATCTAACATGGCTAACTCTCCTTTTGTATCATAGACTGTTATCATTTACAGCTGTAACAGCAGAAATACTAAAATGACTGGCATGAAGTATACATGGCTACAGTTTTTATGTTGCCTCATTAAAGTACTGCCAGAACTCAGTCAGTATTTTCAGGTAACTGCTCAACTAACTGCTGAGATTATGAAGATGCTGGAGCTGGGTAAAAGTTACCATAGTTTAGACCATTCCCAAAGTGCCATTTAAAAAGAGCAATACTTTAATGAGGCAACATTTAACAATGTGGTTGTGCTGGTACGCCTTTTAAAAAATCATTCAGCTCACCTCCTGTTTCACTGGAGGTTTGCACAGCAGAACTGTCTACAATAAAATACTTGTTTTGTACTCTATACATCCCCCCCTCCGGTGGGCCAAGCCTCTGACTGCATCTCCCTCTTTACCCCACTGTCACTGATACTTTCCTTTGCAGTAGAGCTGCAGAGATCAATTCCTGGTTACCATGGAAATGAAACAACCCAGTCATTCTTCTGCTGATTTCTATCTGAAATGTTGTACCTTCTTGTTTAAACTGTGGAGCCATTTAGGCCTAAACTTGTATGCCATCCCTCCCCTCATCCCTTCAATGTATGACAACGTGATGGGTTACCGAAATGTATGTTGTTTCTGAAGGGTATTTCTTTTAAACCTGAAAAAACACTGGCCATTAGAGCACCTACAACATGAATTCCACATACTATTTTTCATACGGATAAAAACAACAACAGTATTAATAATAACAACAATACTACTACTAATAATAATACAAATAATAATACTACTATGAATAATATAATGCTTTAAAACAGGATTCTTACACTTTTTGTCGTGATGTTTAGATGGTTAGGGATCTATTGTATATTTTCATCCCTAAGGTTCAGCTGTAAATAAATTGGCTTTAAAAGGTCTGGTTTAGTTATGGGGTGACAGATGGGCTAATTATAATGAATAAAGAATGTCAGCATTTTTTTACAAAGCGTTCACTTGATTAGCTGTCAGTGTGGAGCGGCTGTGAGGGAATGCAGGATGAACTGTACCAACAGCGGAGACTACATCACTTCTGAAGCCTGACCTTGGGCTGTAAAGGTTGCTGTGCATGAGAATGAGCATGCACAGTGCAGAAACTGGAGGGGAGGAAGAAACAGCCCTCACTGTAGCCTGCTCTCCAAATGAACTGTGCTTCACACACACTGAGGTGATTAGTCATATTCTGTAATTGTACAAGTATGCCAACATTTTTTTACTGCAGACATTGAGGGAAAGAAGAACAAGCTGCCTCAGTAAAACATAAACACACAATACTGTTCTAACAGTAAGACACAGTACACAGAGTCTCAGGCAAACATGCCACTTTTGGATGCATATTTTACATTTAGTACATCATACATTTTACAATTAATACATTTAATTATGATTATGTCACCTAACTCGCCAAAGCATGTGTATGATTTCCTACAGTGAGCATACATGTATATATCAAGGTCATGGCCGACTTCCCAGTGTGTTGACATTATCATGTCTTTATTGTTACAAGATTACGAGAGCGATATGAATGTTGGGAGGCTGTGAAGTCAGTGACATCTTCATGTATATTTTAACTTCCCCTATTTTAGAATTTGTGCGTAAGTATAGAGTTGAGAAGATTAAGCTCAAAACACATCTTCACTGATCACTTACTCTGCAGTTGCAAAGCCTCCATGTTACAGTATGAGTAATGTTTTCCATCACATAAGGGTTATTGATTTTTTTCTTGATGACTTGGAACTGAGTTGAACTGAACATTAAAAGACTAGCTAAAGAAGAAAGTCAACTGTAATGTTGAGTTCTATGCAAAATCATTTAGAATATCATCCATTTCACACGTTTAACCCTGTGGATTTCCTTTTTCTCTCAGTGATCACACCATGTTGTTTTTGAGAATATTTTATTTAAAAAGATGTTACTTGTTGAGCTTTGGTTTTCAGAGATTGGTATTAAGTCCGTTCTGATGAACATGTGCTTTGTCTCCATGGGCGTGTTTTTTGAATTAGCGTGAAATGCAGCTTGTATCTGTTCCAATTTAAAAGCTGTCACTTTTATTTAGGCTTTCATTGCCCTTATCTTGATTCCTGCAATTTCTTTTAATGAAACTCGGACATAACAAGTTAGTCTGCAACATCAATCACTCCAATTAAATGGGGGCCATGGGTAGAAGCACATCGAAGACTTTATTAGAAACACAAGATTAACTGGAGGCACAGCAGGAGCAAATTAACTTTTTCTTTAGTTCTCCCTCCATTCTCCTTTATCCAGGGCTAACATATCTCAGACAATATTCATTTTTATTACATTGTATTTCCTGTGATTATCTCAGATTTTAAAGCCTCTTTTTTGTCTCATTCAGACTCTTTTGCAATCTTTTTATTGGAATCTGAGTTCTTATATATGACATCACAGTGCAACAGATATAAGATATAAAGAAATAAGATGCTGCAAAACTGGTCTCTAGGTAAGGATTTTACCATCCCTTGAAATTGTGGTCAGATATTGATTTTATCATTTGAAAGCCAGCAAAGCTAGCCACAAACCTCAATGTTTCAAGTTCTCATATCTTCATTATCATAGATGGCTTCAAACTCCTCAGTTCAGTTTCAAATGGCAAATGCTTCTAAGAGAATATAGAACTGATGGATCACCTGTAATGTATTAACATGGTTTTAAACCATTTCACAAGGTTCAGTGCAGGATATATGTCTTTATGTTTCACATTTAAAAACATCTTCTTGTCCAGTTCTAAAAAGTTATTAAAGTTAGTAACTGATTTTATATATGTCATATGAATTTTTGGTTACTTATAATACAGTAAAAATATAAAATAATGAAACAAGATCTTATTTAGATCTTTGAGATGCAAATGTATATTTTTAATGAGTGTAGAAGATCAAAGAATCTGAAACTGCTCAAGGCCAAGTACTGCATTACTGGAGAGTCTGTCTAAAAGTTCAAGATGGCCCACTCTTATCTACATGTACTCAAGTGCTATTATATCAGGTAAAGTATAAGCTCGGATAGCAAACTCACAAACATCTCAAGCTTTTTATCAGGTTTTATTTTAGTGAGTTTGTACAACACACTGATTTTCAGTGCTGATCACTCAGCACCTCTTCCTTGGCTCATTGTCAACACTTTCATGCCTGGTGTTTCCAGGTTATTCAAATGTATGTGCTGCTTGGCTTCACTGCCAATAGCTGGGTTATTGTAATCCTTACTTTTATCATTAATTTAGAGGATGCTGAAAATGTGGTATTTCTCAAGTATCTTGTTAAAAAGAGTTATATTAATGAGCACAGAAGGACAAATATGCAATATTCATTTTTAAGGTGATGCTTGCAAGATGTTGTTAATATCTTCTCAGTGCCAGTGTTATGCAGTTACAGAAAGTGCTTGCGGTATGTTTTTGTATTTTTTGTTTAGTTTTATTCTACTCGTTTTCTTTTTGTTTCAGAATGCTACATTTCCAGCTGTGGTAAGGGTGTTTTATGCATGAAGGCAAAAATTTGAATAGCTTTCAAATTAGAATTATGTCCTATATTCTCCCTTTCCTCTTTTTATGCACTTATTATCCATAAAGATAATTATTATTACAAGCAGGTGCTTTGTTTGAGTTAATATTGTAAATCATGTATTTATTAAATACAGTGTGGCCCTGTTATAATGCGATCGTTGAGGTCCATAAGATGTCATCATGAAAAATGTGGGTTCATGCTAAATCAGGGTTCAAGAAAATCAGCGTTCAAACTGACCCATTGTTGACCTAACATCCTAAAACACCCCTATTTTCATCTTGAGTATTTAGTATTGAATTTCCTCTTTAAAAACCCTAGAGTTCTGAGTCTTGTTGCTACTCATAGTATTTCTTGCCTCATGTGGGTATTTTAACTGAGACGTAATTACCTACCTGCTCTGAGCTGCATTCTTCACCAGCCATTGATACTGAAAAGACTGGATCTTAGTGCAGAATTGCTTGTTATCTGGCTCACACCAGCTATGGAGTCATAACAAAGACTGGTGTAGGATTTCCCATAGCTGGCGGAGAGGGGCAGTCTGGGACTGGGCCCTTACTGCTGAACTGGCCATTTCTGATGGGAATCTGATTAGCTTCTCTTTTCTAGCCCAGACTCACGGGCTAAAGTCAGCGTGCAGTTGTGGGGGTGATCAGAGGATGCACAGACAGTGTGTGGGCTAAGGCTGCTGCTGCCAGCCGGTTCCCATTCTAAAAACAGCTTCCCCTACCCTACCCCACCCCCTCCCTATGGAAACCATCTGCATGGCCTTGGAATCACTCAAGAGATTGAGCTAATCATGCAGAAAGGTGAAGGCATGGAGGGGGAAAATGGATGAAAGATCACTGCAACTAAAGTAGCAGCATTGCCTCTGAGAAAGGCCCTACATCCTGCCAGGTAAAATAAACATTTACACACATTTCTTTGATCTGACACATATGGGCATATGTATCAGATGTATGGGCAAGTTTTAAAAAATGTGCTGGAAATATACTTTTATTACAAATATCTGCTGAACTCTTTGATGAAAAGAATCTAAATCAAAAGTATTTACATGAAATATTTTTCCACACAGATTGCCATTGACAGCCCATTGACAATTCCTCCTCTTGCCCATCTTATTTATTCATCAGCCCATTGCTGATTCACACACAATTTGAAATGAAAGCATAGTCACCTATCTGTGTGCTCACTGCTCTTCTTCTCTGACATTGCTTTAACAGCTAGCTTCCCCACTTTAATGACAGTACTGACGCTCTGCATCTTCTCTTTGTCATCAAGTGGAGAACAGTTGCAGGTCTGCTGACTCATTTTCATTTTATGTTTTTAGAAATAGGCAAATACAGTTTCTTGTTAACTGCTTAATATCCTAGAGGTATGAAGTTTGTGTCTACTTTCAGCAGGTTTCTGTTGAGTTCATACTCATGTCAGAAATTGTATTTTAAAATGTCAGACAATCTTTTGAATGACGGAAATGTTAGCTGATTAGTTAGTCACCAGCTTGTTTCTTGAATGCTATTAAATTGGCAGCTGAAAATTGAAGTAAGCAAGTCTGCACAGCAAACAATGGCACTGTTTTTGCATGGTGAGGTAATGTCAACTCAAAAGGTTTTCAAGCTTTCAAACCATTTTATTTAGAGATGTTTGAGGTGAAAACATTCAGCTGCATGGTAATGGAAGATTCCGTCCATATTGAAAAATGTAAGGACATATTCATAATTCTCCTGCTCCCCATTTACCATGATATAAAATACACAGGAAATGTTTGACTTGCCCATGCCATTCCCTTTATCTATTTCCTAGTAAAGTAAGAAATATATTTAACAAACTCATTACAGTGATGTTACAGCTGCATTATTAAGGTGATCACATCGGCTGACCAAGGTGATACCAACAACCATGCTTGATTTGGAATCAACAGTGACAGTAATGTGTAATAACAGCAAATATCATAATCATATAGGTAGCTACATTTGGCTTATTGACCACTAATGAATCAATTAACAATTTAGATTAGATTTAAGAAATTATTTTAATATTTTAAATTTAGATTTAAAAAAGATTTATAACTGCCCAAACATGACAAAATAAGGTGTTTAGTCTTAACAGCCTTAACACTCAACCAGAAATGTTTTCATAGAGCTCCAGTTAGGTGTGAGGAAATATTGGCCAAGGTTAATTTTTTTCTTTCAGACATATCTACTATATAACTTCCTTATTTTGAGTATAACATCATTAGTCATTTAATTTGAGTATTAAATTAATTGTTTTATCATGTCATATGAGTAAATAAAACTTAATGATTTTCATCATGAATTCCACTGATAAAATTAACATTGCTGTCATCAGTATCAAAAAACACAGTACAAATATAAACCTTAAATAACAATATATTTATTTGATAGTTATTTCATTGATTGAAATTACTGTTTGCTGAGCACATACAGTGTAAGTGTTGAGTGACTTTTGATACAGGTGATTGGAATGATGTTTCAGATTAAAATGCTTGTTAACAGCTTTTCGTTAACATTTCCAACAATTTTCTGTCATTTTCAATGGGTTAATGGTTTCTGTTGTGAAACCATGTAAAATTAAATTTATATAATATTGACTTTAGAAAAGTCAATGGAGGATGCTTTCCAATATTTTACTGATATGCTGGGATAATTTTTCTGTTTGTTCTGTCATGGATATTTCCTGCTATTGGACCCACAGTGTAAACAGCCCTTTGCATAGTCTGTAGTCCATAACAAATTCTAAAGAAGGAAGTCGATGAAATATTTGTTTTGGACACTTTTATTGGCACCTGAAGTGGAGGATTTACCACTGTGTATTGTGCATGCGCAATATTGCACGGCAACATTTATTTCCTTTTAAAAATACCTTTCAAACACTGAGTTACAGATGTACAATACATAACAAGTTTTTCCTAATTAAAAAAATATTTTCTTAATTTTTAATTAATTGTATGCTGTACCAAAAACTGTGCTGTGCTGTTCCTCCCTTTCCAGGTCCTGAGATCTGGATCCAGCCATTCGCAGTCCTCGCATTGTGAACATCTTTCAGTGTAACCTCCTGTGACGGTTCCTTCCAGCCTTTTCCTTGGCTGCATTTATGCAAGCGTTGTGCTTGTTGCTTTGCAAATGGTTCCAATATTTGATTAGTTCGTTAGGCTGAAATTGGTGCGAGGTAATCAGGTGACTGTATTTACAGCTGGAGTAGGACACACGCCAATGGTTGAACACAAATTCATTTGGAGGTGGTACTGGGTCGATACGCAGTTTGGCCAGGCAGATCCCCACATACACGTCCTCCAAGTGCAGGCGCCGTATACTCAAAGAGGCTTTGTAAATCTTCTCAGCAAGGTCTCCTGAGAACACGTAGCCTGTTCCAGAGCAAAATATGGGGTATCTCTCGCTGGGGTAAATTTCAGGTGGCATGTACCATTTGCTGTCCTTGTTTCGGTTTGGGGCATACCCTCTCATTAGGTAACCTGTGAAATAGTTCCGTCTGGGCGGCAGATCTGGCTTTAGCAATTTTTGAATGAGATACTCTGTATTCACAAACATGTCACTGTCTGTCTTCATGATGTAACGGGCATGTGGGCAGTGTTCAGCCACCCAGTTCATTCCCATCAGTGTTTTAATTGTTAGGTTGTAGTACGTATCCTGGTACTCTTGTTGAATGATGTCGTGATAGATCTGGCTTTCCTTTTTAATGGAACGCTGCAGGTAGCCATCAGGATCCTTCCCCAGGCCCAGCAGAAACAGCCGAACAAAGCCTAGCTTTCCAGCCACACTTTCATTCCCCCAAGTCTGCCTGATAGCATTCCTAGCCTGTACCTGACCTGGCTCTGCTGCAATCATCAGTATCAGAAAGGGACTGCTGTTCTGACATTTGTTGGGTTCATTGATGAGGTAGTGGTAAGGCTGCGCGATCAGCTGCCCACCCACCCCCATCTCCTTGTCCAAGCTGTTGTTTGCACTTAAGGAGTTCTCCAGGCCTATTACCCCTTGTGCGGGCACCTCCACCTGATTGGAGCTCAAGTTGGTTTGGGGCTTGGGGGCTGAATGGAGAGGCTCCTTCCAGATGTTCCTTATCAAGCTCTGATTGGTTTCTCCCTTAGTAGAACGAAAGCCCCTCATGGTGTAGGCCACAGGATTCTCCCTCAGGCCAGCCCTACCCGGTAGCCAGTCCTGATGGCTGCAGAAGAGGAAAACAGCAAATAGGAAGGCCAGGGACAGGAGCCCAACAATATGAGTGCGGAACAATGACCGCTTGACATTCCAGGTCATCTTTATCAGGCAGCAGTGCCGCCTTCTCCACTGCATGATGCAGATAATAAACTGCTGTGAGGTGTGGTCGTCACATTCAATCAAGTCAACCATGTGTTGTAAACAGCCAGTGGGTTATCAGAGCTGACAGATGAGTGTGTTTGAGGGCCAGTGCGGGGGATATAAGGGTGATGACACGTTATCCCTGTGAACCTCTTGGAAAGGCTTTTCTTTCTGTCTAGTAGGACAGGCGACCATGCTATGGGGCGGTACAGATAACAGGAGGGTAGCTCTTCAAATGTTGGATATCTTTGTTATCTGAAAAACAAGAGAAACACATTTATTTTATTTATAGACAGGCATGATATTTCAAATTTATTTATGATTTAGACACCATTAATCTTATTCCATGGCACATTAATTTAAGACAATTGATGGATTGTATGTCAGTATGCTAAATGTAGTAATGCACTACTGATATGCAAACACTCTCTGATTTGTTATCAGTTGACTTTATGTTCTCTGTGGTGGTGTGAATTGTGGCTTGTACAAGACAATCTTGCAGCACTGGGCTATTCCGATGGTCTATTGCCATCAACCCCCTGCTGTGCTCCTACAGCAAGAGAGGAAATTCATCTGTCAAAATGAATTTTCAGGGTTCAGCAAACCGAGCAGCACAAACCAAGTCAGCAGCCAGTGATAACTGCCTTCACCCATCATTCACCTTCAACCTTATACTTATCAATGCAGTGGTGAGGAAAATACTTCCCTGGTGGCAAATTCCTCCCTTTACTTAAGCTTCCTTACATTTAATTTTGACATTCCTTGATAACAATATGTTATCGTGCACCTTTGCGAAGTATCTTTTTAATTGCAGTAGGTAGAAACCTTTTTTCAGTTCTTAGGTAGACGGCACTGAAATATGCATGTGTTTAGCTTGGGTATAAGCATTCCATGTCTTCATCAGAAGTCTTATTTCCTCAGGCATTTGCTTGTTATTCATGAAGGCTGCATCACCGCATGCTAACCTTTTCAACAAAATGTGCTTGTACAGCTCTGGAAATCACAGGAGATACAAATCAGTTCTTTCTACAGCATATTTTAAAGGTTAATTGTTTCCAGATCAGGTTTGTATGTTTATTGTTTGAAACCATTTTTTGTATAAAATCATAAAATCATATATGAAAGTCATAAAATCTACACATTGAATTAAAATACAGTTCTGTACATATAGTTGCATATTTTACATCAAGACATGGAGATACCTGCTTTTCTAAATTTAAAGTTTTATTTCTATTAAATATATGATGGATTACATGATCAGATGGAAAGAAACATTCCTTGGTAATCAGTGATGTGTTCCTTTTTATTATTCAAGCATGCCAATTTTCTCTGTAATGCATGCCTGTTGTTGGTTGCTCCTCTTTCTCACCATTGCTTCATATGGTGGCATTGTCTCTTTTAAAATCATGCTAGAGGATTTCATCTTAAAGATTCAATTTAGTGAATGATTTAATCATTCAAAGTATACACTTTTTAACAGTAATATATACATGTTACCTTTATAACTGCATACCACAGTATATTATACAGAAATAGAGGGGAATAAAACTTCTGGTCACTGCTCTTTGCCAACAAGCAACATTTCTGTCTGTCTTCCATCTTCAATGAATGTGTATGTATATGCATATGTTTGCTATTGTGTACACTGTGTCCTACATGACATATCCTGTAATTTGTCAATGTTTCCCTTTAGGATAATACATTTTCTACAAAAACAAATATTACTTGTACTACTACTAAAGTAGTGAAAGAAATGCTGAAATAAGCTGAAATATGAAGTAAGTGGAAACAGTACAGAGAATCAATGTTTGATTCTAATAAGTAATTGTAACATCATTTATAATTGTAGATGATGTTTAGGACATCTAGCATAAAGTGTGCTTTGCTATCATACCTTCATGCGACAGCAGTCCAATTTACATCCAGCTATTTAAATGGTTATTACTAATGTAATATTTACAAAGAAAATGGCGTAAAAACAAGCAGGCACAATTGAAGAAACAATATTAAAACTCCATTTTATTAACTGATATTCTAACATAGCGCAGGGTTTTTTTTACTAGGGAAAGGACCTAGCTCTTTTTGGAGTCTGTCTTTTATAGTAAAAAGCTTGTTTTATTAGTATGTGTGAAAGAAAAATACAAGTGAGTAATGTCAGGTATTTTGCTAAATTATAAATGAGAATTTTAAATTGTTTTCTGCACTTTTCAGCAAAATAGCATGTAAAATACACCTGGCCTTCAAAGTAACTAGTATGAGACTATAGTTTTCAGAACCAATGATAATGTGACTGTAGATGGTCACTTTCGTCACTTGTTCAAAAAATGTATATCTTCTCAAATCAGTTTATTATTGCTGTTAAACTGCACAGGTGTATTAATGAGACAGAAATTTACTACTGATTTCTCAGTAGCCTATAAAGAGTTATCCAGGATGAGAAATTGTACAGTTAGCTAATATTTCATTTAATCCCTCTGACAACAGAGTGGGGGGTATCCTAATCAAGCCAGCCCCAAATGATGCACTCCGTAAACAGCAGTACGCATTGGCAAATTTGTCACATTTAGGTTCACAGATCAAATTATTACACATGCATTTTATAAAAAAAGGATAAGAAAATAAGCAGAAAATAACATCATGGTTGTTTATTAGTATTTATATTCTAAATGCAAAACATGTCATTCCTTTTAATTTGATATGTTGTATGCGAAAATAATATTAATTGGGTAAAAGTATCACTGAATCTGTGTACAAACACCTCACATTATCATTCATTATTAATTGAAAAATAGTGTGCATCATAGATTTCAAATACTGGCTAATTGAGTAATTTCGAAATATTTAGGAGACATACAGCCACTGTGTCTTATTTTGTATCCAAAACTGGAATAAATAAATAAATGAGAATACAAAAACAAAAGGGAAACGTTGCATGACTCACTCTATTTTTTCCTTCATTTGCTATGGAGAAACTATAAATTCAACTAAACAATGTTGTCCTCCTGTTACGATGACCATACTGTAAATGTTCATATTTCACATAAGTATTGTCTTTTTCTGTATACAGTATAAAGGAATTATGAGAGGAGATAAATATTTAGTTTATATTTTACAAATTGTATTTCTTCAGAAAAGATGAGAATCCGTCAGAAAGTACTTGATGCAATTGATTTATATTTTCACCTTCTAGCTCACATACCGACATGACTTCTTTTTGTTTACTTTCTCAAGATCATCTGTTTGTTGTTTTTGTCATAATGAAAAACATACTTCAATGTAAACTTAACTGACAACCAAGACATAGTATAATCATCAACTGTAATCCTTGTTTGTCTGTATCTGCTGGAAATGTGGAGGGTGAGGGGGCAAGCACAAGCCAGCTGACTGATATCTCGGTGCAATCATGTGTGTCCAAGCTTGAGTGGTGGGTCAAATGTAAAGGTGAATCACCTCAGCCAGTATACCACTCCATAAACTTATTAATCTCACACCTGCTGATTATATCACTTTTCTTATGTGACAAACACACACACACACACACACACACACACACACACACACACACACTTAAATATACACACATTTTTGCACTGCAGATGAAAACCTTGATAACTACATGTCATAAACAGAGCTAGATCAGAGCCTTGTTTTTATTCCTGGAGTCATAATAGCTTCTGGTTTAGTAACCATTAACATTTCATTAAGATGAAGTGGTGAAAATAGATTTTCAATAAATCAATGATCAGTACACTAGCTGATTGAGAGTGGCCATATCCTAAAGATGCACTTAACTCTTATTTACCTCTACCAACTAGGACGTTCTTCTGTCTTCCCTAGTTTGATGGATGAGGTATACTGTATGTGTGAGATGCTGGGAATCGAACTGGATCAATTGAGAATCTGCTTCATTGCTCTGCATCAAATTGCATACTTTTTCATTTTTTTCTTACAGACAACAGGAATGCTGTAGGAACAAAGATAGCTGGGAAAATGAATATGGCACAGAGCTCATAAGACATACCTCTTGGTGCAGCAGCCCATCTGAAAGCAAGGAGGCTGGTGCTCTCTGTTGGTACAGTTGGCACGCCATCATTCCCACCTCCGAAACCTGTGATAATGTCCTTTTTCTCCACCTAATGCATGCATCCTCTGCACTCTGTTTTGATTTTTGGCATCTAGTCCACCCATCTGTCATATGCAGACTCCTGCCATTATTTCCGATGCCTCCCGTAGCCTTAAGGAGTCTGCTCCCCCACCCCCCCAATCTGCGTTTTTCTCACGGTAATGATTTCTCTGTGTCTTTCTCCCCGTCCACTCTCAGCGTGCTCCTGCTTTCCTGTGATCTGGTTTCTGCAGTTGGCATGAAACAACCATTCCCTTTTCCACCTTTTCTTTGCTTTGGTTCTTCCTGTCCCTTTGATACTGCAGACCTATTCTCTCCATTCAGTGGCCACCTCAGTGTGTAGTCAGTGCTGCTGAGGAAATCCAGCAGCACAGCACTTCAGCAGCATAGCGGAGAAAAGCAGCACCAATTCCATCATGCTGTTTGGGGCAGTACTATGGTGAGCAGAGGAGAAGCCTCTCTATCTGAGCTGGCTGTGCGTGATAACACACTCTGTCTGTGGAGAGCAAAGCTCCCTGCCTCCTCTGCTCAGGGGAGGCAGCTGCTTAAATGTGAGCTCTGACAGGCACCGTTACAGTGACAGAGCGATCCGACGTCACTGCTTACTAAGCAGGATTTCCCACGTGACCATTCACATTCCCCTCCCACCCCTCCTCAGCAGAAAAAAGGAATTAACTCCATGGGCACAATAGCAGAGGAGGGGGTTTGCGTTTCTCTGGCCAGCAAGAGTTTCCACAGTGAATAATTGTTTCCTTTTCTAGACTGAATTGATGGTGTAGGGATATCAGATTATTTCAAATGTATTTGAAGGTTTTCTTTACTCTAGCACACCCTCCATAGTTTGACTTGTATGGTGTTTTTCTTGCTGTTAACAATAAACAGAACAATGCAGATCTCAAAAGACTGTTGACATGAAAACAATGCTGTCATGACCCTGATTTCATGATCTACCTCAGAGCCCAGACAGCACAAGTCATGTGCTGTCAGTATGCCACCACTTTCTGATGATGGCCCTCAAATACTCCAGTGCACATGCTTATATTTTCAATAAACAGGAATCAGACAGTGCTGGATTAATAATCGTATAAAAAATATAAAATATATAAAAATATAAAAATGTGGAATGGGTGATTCTGAGCTGAGTGGCTGACTAATACTTCGTACACATGTAGTAGGAGGTTGGAAGTCCTTAAAGTGTAGCCTAAGCTATCATTCAAACCTACTAAGATATCCATGACCTTATTCAAGCATACGCTAATAGGGGAATTTATTTATAAAGTTGAACCAGAGGTATCATAATCCCTACCAACTGGGAATGGTTCAAATCACTTAAAATCTTAGAATTTAGCTGAAAGAGAACATGAGGTGATATGCTGGCCTTAAAAATTCAGTAGGCACAGCACATACGGTTCTCCATTAGTTTTGGCTCATGACAAATTTTGGAGTGTGGTCTAATTCAAAATGATCTGTGCTTGCTCTTTCACCCCTCCCTGACCGTTTAAGTGTACATTTGTGTTCTTTTGGTGCTGTGCTACATCCTCACAATGGAATTTTTGAGACTGAAGTTTGTGTGGTCAGAATGTATCCTGGGCTCAATAAGCTTTCTCACAGGTAGTGACACTCGTTATGAAGTGAAGGGACACTCATAAAAAAAGTAACTGGCCTATTTCACAGTGAACATTTGTGTCATAGGTGGGTGTAACCTGACAACAGCAAAGGTGGCCCCAACAGACAGAAGTGTTGGTGTTTTCCAGTAACTTTAATTAAAAATAATCAATGGATCTTATTTTTCACGATCAAAGCATTCGATGTTGGAGAGTTGAAGATATCAACAAATACAACAAAAGTGAAATTGCCTTTTGTCTCGATTTCTGATCTCCTTAAACTTGAATATCTAGCAAACTAATTAAAGTTAACCGGTAACAAAACAAGTGGTAGCTCAAGAAGTTAAGTAGCTTGTCTAATGTCGCTTTCATTGTTTTAGTGTTTCGCCTACAGAAAAGGGTGGTATGACTTTGTCAATGACAAACACATGCTGTTCTTGGACAAGTCAGTTTATTTTATTGCATTAACAGATTAGCACATATTCATTTACTCTCTCCTGACTCATTGTCATGTTTTAAACTATGTATTTCGACAATGAATGGTGAGAATCACCATCTTATATATACTACTGTAAAGCTAGCCATTTTATCTGCTATCCTATTCCCCATAGAGGAGTCCTTCCATTACAACCAGTAACATGACAGCATGCACCCCACCTGCAACACCAGAAATAGAGAAAAAAAAAGCCCTGTTAGGATGCAAACATGCCCCATGTCACTCTGTTGGACCAAACCACATCCCAAATAAAAGAGCATACATTGGCTCTCACGGTCTCAGCTCTGGCACCTCCGGGTCTACCATGATCAGCTGGCTGCAGACCCTCAGGCTGATAAACAAAATGCCAATTTGGCTTGGCAATCACAAATTGCATACACAGTCCTACAAAAAACAGACACTGTGCAGATTCTCTCATCCCACTAACTAAATTGCCCTTGACTGGCCCTCAGATTCCAGGATGGGTTTCTACTGCCTTCCACACCTCAGCTCCACTGACTTTATACTTTTTCCTCTCCTAGGTCAGACATGCTTACATTGGCCATATGCTGGCTGAGCTCTGGGTAACCTTGTCTGATTCCCTCACCAAAACTTAACATGACACACACATATGAAAGAAAATAAACCCAAAACAAAATGTTTTCATACAAATGCAGTCATCTACATAAATGAACCTAACTGTCTACCACATGGAAACTCTCTACAAGCTGACAGCGCCAAATCTTTTACACTTCTGCTAGTTTTCCCCAGTTGCTAGCTCTCTACAAGTGCTGGCCATTACCCCATTCCCAGACCCTGCTCCATTTTATTTGCTGCCTTCCCCATTCCTTCTGCTGCCCTTATCCCCTGGCAATGTGTGAAAATGATTCGTTTTTTTATATTTTCACTTTAAAAGTGTATCTCCCAGCTGTCTCCTGTCTCTTATTTCGATATCTGAAAGCTAACCAAAAGCATCACAGTAGAAGAGACAATTGAACAGGTCTTCCATAAAATGACAAACTGGAATGTTCTGGTTTGGGTATTTACACTGTTCTATCCTACTAAGAAACTGAGCTGTGAGCTGGTTTTTCTCTAAACCTATACCATCAACTTTAAATTGATCCATTCATTTGATCCACGTTTATCAAAATAAATAGAGATTGTTTTTCACCTTAAATAGCTGGAGTTGAATAAAACACACTCTGCATTTTTGATGTTTACAGATATTGTATATGGTCCGACAGCCAAGAAACGTCTGTGGTGCAAAGTCTTGTTACTGAAAACAATACTATTTCATTATATTCCAACCTCCTAAATTATTATTCATTGTTTATTTAATTCATAATCTCTTATCCTATGACAGAAGGAAATCCTTGATCCATCTCATGAGACAGACGACACAAAAGGCAGAAACACTAATAATAAGTACAGTAATGTTACTACTGTGTCAGGTGGTCAAATTTCTTTGCTGTCCAAGAAAATAACTACAACAAAAGGCAGAAAATATTCTCTGTTGAATTGATCTCAGCCAACTGGAAAAGGGTAGGTTCCAAGTCCTGATTTCCAAATTTGCTCTCTTCTGCTGTCAACCTAAGCCCATCCTATTTTTTCACATGGATAATATTCATAATCCATGCTGTCTCTGGCCCCATGGGACATAGAATCTGAAAAACGTACTCCATGCAACAAAGCTACTGATTCATCCTGTCGTTTTATCAGTTCCAATTTGATATTCTATCTATGGATTCATCCATGGCTGGCAACCTTACCGAATGTTTACAGTCTGAAAATGTGTGTATACTGTACATTTACTCTGTTTGCGGTTTTGACATAAATGCACAGTTGAGAGGATCATCTTTTCCTGCTCTCGAATTGTTATTAATCTGATAAGCACTTGCATAAATCATTCGCTGGCAGACAGATCCTGGTTGTTGACATCAAAAATAAATGGAAAAAAGTCTCCAACAAAATGTCTTCTATCTGCTAAGAATGACAGATAATGTATTAGTAAAACTGATGGATCTTAGTAGGGGAAAAGCAATACTCCTGTGCTAACAACATAGCACTTTAATCCAAGCAGAATTTAGCTCTTGCCAGTGTTTGTGCCAACTGTAAATCAAACATTATTGTGTAGTAATGTATGAAATTGCATATCTCATTCCCACTCTAACAATCTTCATGTTTTAAAGCGATGCAAAACGGTACATTGCCTGGACCTTATTGTAGTAATACCATGGCAGCAGAGCATCTGGCCACATGTGAGCAGAAGCAGGTGGGCAGTGTGAAGGAATGGGAGGGCAGATGCAGATGATTATCAGAGGTTTCTGCATTAAACACATCCACACAAAGGGAATATGCCACTGCACAGGTGCATCAAATACTATAGGTTACTTTTTTCTTAACTATGGCATGTTGCTGAACCTTAGCTCTACATGCCAGATGGCTTAAGGTAGCTATTGTGAGCCTTATCTGTGGATTATGTGCAATATTGATTCAAGTCTCTTTTTCATGTATAATCAACACTGCTTATTGCACACTGTCTTATGCACAATATCAATACTTTACCAAAAAGCCTGTGTTACATTCTGGCTTGTAAACTAATCATTTAGCAATATCCTATTCATGTACTATGTGTATGTTAACAGTCTTGACATAAATGTATAGTCATGTTGAATAATCATTTATCTGATGTACTTCCACACTTAAACCACTGATAGCAAGGGGTTGAAGTAGAAAATACATTATTATGGAGGTGACTCTGAACTATGATATACATTACTAGTTTGATAATTGGTTCATTTAGACTGCATTCAGGTCATGCAGATTTGAGAAAGCATGACAATGCATTCACAGATTTTGCTGCTAAACATCCAGTTAATGCTACTTTTTGATGGGGTGCAGATTCAAGTGTGTGATCTGTATATGAACACAAATGACATACAGTATATACAGTCTGAGTTTAGTACCACAAAGTGAAAGTGGTCTATTAAAAAAAAAAAAGAGACGGCAATACGATTCTAGTTAATAAAAGATTCAAATTCTTGGGTGCATTTTTTGTCACATATAACACATTTATGTCAAAGTAATACATATATCATAGTTCAGAGTCACCTCCATTTCCAATGTAGTTTGTCTAAGGGGTTCTATTGCTTTTTTATTCACTGGAAGAACACAACAACAACTAAGCCGTAAAAATGTAAATAGTTGACAAGCTTGACAAATAGAAAATGTAATGGAAAGTGTGGTGACATCACCAATGTGCATATCTTGTTTCTAATCATTGTTTACTTGATACATACTGAAGTAAGTTGAGTGTGTACAGAACTTGTGTATAGAACATGTAATGTAATATAAAACTGCTATGAAATGTGTTATAGGTCATGCAGTCATTTGACATTGTGATATTGTGGATGAAAAGGAATTTAGTACTTTTTCGGAATATCATTTGTAGTATTTGTATCTATGTGACGTCGAAAAATAAGTGTAATTGTTCCTAAGTGACAATTCATAGTCGACAATTCGTGAAATATCTGACATGGAATCAGGGAATGAATCAATGTCTCTCAGCAAATGGATAGCATCTTGATGTATTGGCTGCTTATGGGTACAGACATTAATCTTGTTACCTCATTTTCATGTACAGCTTACCATCAATGCTTTTGTCACCAGCATGCAACTCATTGCTGCAGCTTTTCTTCCACAGAACATTTCCTTTAAACAAGCGCCGCTTTGAGTTGGTTATTTAGAGGAATTTAACATCATTATTTTACTCATTATTTATTTTTGGGTTCAAAGACCCTGTGCCTATATATTTCTATGTCTTAACTGTGAGTTCCCTAAAGTTTCTTGACACACTGAGTGAATGAGAGGAGAGAAAGTTACCATTTATTCTTTTATAATTGTGTCCTTAAATGCACTATCATCACTCAGTAAATGTTCTGAATCAATTATTTTCACCCTAGTTGTTGCGTGCGTTTGCGGACACACTATATGAACATGTGCTCAGGCTGGAGCTGAAGGATCAATGATTGGACACGGGCAGTTTATTAAAACACTTGGGGCCAGCTGTGCGCTCCAGACCCAGCTGTTGAGCTAGCTGAGGTCTGAGTGAAAATCACTGTCGTGCTTGCTGCAGCTATTGACCCCTGCCATCTCCTGCAGTGTGTAATCTACAAAGACATTAAAACAGGCTGCACAGCCCTGCAAAAGGCCTAACAGGAAGGCCTTTTCATCTCACTAAGTGTTCCATTGGAAGTGGAAAGAGCTTTTTTCCCTTCCAGCGCAGGATTAAATCTAACTTGCCATGTTAAAGAGACTGAGTTGGAAAGAATTTTATCCTAGAAAATCCTGGGAATCTGGAGCACATTTTTGCATCCTCTAATATTACAAGGGATTAAATAAATATACAAGATATATAGTAGCATTTTCATTATAGAGGCCTTTGAGTATTTCTTCAAGGTCATTTACATAAGCATTTAAATGTGGATTTCATATTGTTGTGCCCACATATCCTAATGCAGCATGATCAGTTTAACAGATCTGGGAAGTTAATCTGCTGAGCATATTGATGTACACACAAATTGCAGACCTCAGTTGTACCAAGGATAACAGGGAGCCCATTTTTCTCATTGTCTCAGCCCTGTGCATATGCTAAGGTCATAGTGGGCAGTTGTTGCTTTTTGGTATCCTATAAACAGAATGATCAAGTTGTAACAGGATTTTGCTCATCATCAGTGATGCAACAAACCCAAGTATGCACAACTGGCTTTGAGTCCCTTAAAAATCCATCAATTACACATGTACGATATTCAAGGGGTATAACCAGGTAGCATCAAGAGAAATACAAAAAACACCTTCCTCTATACAGCTGAGAGAAGAGAAACACACATCTGGTTCCAAATCATATTAGTGCAATGTAAACGTATCTAAGTGCAGTCAGTGTACCTCCCCTTATTTCAGTGCACTGTTTATACATCCTCAGAAGAACTGATTTTCATTCTCAGTGCTCTGTACTGGCATGTGGTGATCTGAAATACAGGACTGGCGGAGAGATGGACCATGTGACCGCAACAAGAAGCCACCACATATTTAGGGACCCTCTCTGTGTCTAACTACAATGAAGGAAAAAAGCCACAGCACTGTGGTAAATATAAGCAGAAAACAGGCACTGCATCCCTCTAAAAGCATCGGTCTGAACACACCAGTGAAAAGACCGCCCAAAACATATGGCCCAAGATTAGGGAGTAGCATTGTAGACAATGCTATCATTGACATGAAATATTATATTATATTCTCCTTTTTTCCTACATGCTTTACTTTGTATGGATAAATGTCTTCATTTGTATAGCACTAAAAAAAGAACGCCTAATTATCTATCCTACCAGCTCTAAACTTGCTGCTCTTATATAAGACACACATGCTCATGCACTCACACTTCGTTTAAAAAGCACAGAGTGCCCTACTGTCACACCACAGAGGAAGAATAGCTAGTAATATCTGTCAAATTGATATAATCTGCTAATAGATAATGGTTTTGTTGATGTCATGTTTTTTGAACCTGTTAAAGAAATTGCAAAGAATGATTTTTTGATTATTGTTTTTCTCATTTCAGCAGGCTTCACCTCTGATAAGGATGCTATTCCGTGAAAATTAAATATTAAAGACAAACACTATCAAATGGAAAATCAACTTTTATTAAATGTTTTTCGAAAATGTGGCATTTAGACAATAAGGTACCAGTATTTTTTGTCTGTATTTGACCTTTTCCAGTTACATCTCTCTCCTCTTTGATTGTGCAGCATCAATTAATTGGCTTCATTCATATATTCATATATATATATATATATATATATATATATATATATATATATATATATATATATAAAACACCAAACATGAATTTCTATCTGTTTATTTCTTCACTTATATTGCAACTTACAACTCCTCAACCCTTCACTATATCTATTTCTATGTAAGTCAGTGATAGAACACTAGGCTTTTGCTCTGTTGTCTCTGTTGTGAAGTGCCTTGGGGCTCAGTGACCCATCTGTCTGACTTCTTCCATTCACCCTGAAGCTAAAAGTGGCACTATTGAAGCTCTTTAACCTCATGTAAGAAACCGGATGTCTTTTTGAGATATGGGATCCAGGACTCATAACCCCTATTTATGAAAACTGAAAAAAATTGATCCAAACATTGTCCAAGGAGTACCCAGTATCTTTTGCTGAATTATTTTTGACCTGGAGGACACATTTTGATGTGAAGTTTATTCTCCAACATGTTATTTAGATGTTCTGTTAAATCCCTGTGGGGTGCACTCATTTGTATTCTTATACATTCACTGTGGGACCTTGTGTTTTGAAAGTAAACTGACGCTCCCCCATGCATGGTATTTAGACTACATCTCTGGCCCACTCTGACACAGCCCAGTCTGTTTCTGACCCAATGTGGTTTTAGTTTGAGTGTTTGGAGTTATCCTTTCCTGTTAAACAGTGTAGTCCACCCCATTATACTGCCCCCTGTTGGAGGTCTATTAGGCCTACCAGACTATTGGTACTACAATCCATCAGTCAACCTATTAAGATTCACCCCTGTCTACAGTACAGCATGCATTTTCAAGCCTCTCTGTAATTGTAAGGATGCACTTGGATCTTATTTGGCCTGAGTTACAGCTAATAAGCCTAAATATCCTTGCTGCAAAAAGAGATTACCATCTCATTATTTCCAAAGCAGTATCATTCTTAGAGTACTCAGAATGGCAAAGCATGTATTTTCCCTGAAACTAAATCAATAAGCAAATGCAGGAGTAGATCTTTTTGCCAGATAGCTTGCTTATATCCCGAATGGCTGGTTTTAATGTTTTTGCTGTCCCGGAACGAATGAGACAATCTTTGCAAAGCTGAAACAATTATATATGGACACAAACATTGTTAATAATCTCATAAGTAAATAGATATAGCATAGGGGTTAGAATTAGTTAGACAGCTTACTGGAGATCAAATATATGCAACTTGCCAGGAGAGACCATTTTTCGCATACAAACAAATTCCTCATAAATGTGATTTTTAACAGTATGTTCCTCTCATTTGTAAGGTCAGTCATCTTAAAGCAAGTGCTTCCATGCCACTCCAATAATAGCAGAAGTGGATACATCCTCAGACAGTTAAGGTTACTTCAAAATCGTTTCACTGTTCAGGAGATTGTTAATGGAAGGTCTTGGCCCTGTTGTGCATGGTGAGGGTGATGTTTTGTCAGTCTACATAAAAAGTACATACTGCTGGAAAGCTCAAGTTGAGTTTTAGACTCATTGTTTATTCCTAACATGAGCATGCACTGTGCAGCTGTCCTTCCTGTAACAGTGCTTTCATGGCTGTGTTTTCTGGAGCATGATGTGGTTTTCTGCCACACTGCAGCCTGACTCATGCCTATACGCCATAAACACTCTACTGTCCTTCAGACATCCATAGATGAGAAAAATAATCCATGCTCTGAACAGAAAGTTGAAAAAAAAAAAAAAAAAAAAAAAAAAACTGTTGGCGGCTTGAAAACTTGAGTGTCAAAATCTAGACTGATTTTAGAGAAATGCATAATATATCAGCCTTGAACAATACGCTCCACCCTCACGGTGCCCCCATCTTGCTCTGCTCCTCCCCTTCTTCCCTCCACCACATCCCATTACCACCAAGCGAAAGGAAAACCCAACACAAATAAAGTGAAACAAACCTTTTTAAGATAATGCATGATCCATTTTCAAATGAGTATGAGTATGAGACAGTGAGGCATTTTCCTGTGTAACACTACAGTGAGAGTCAATAAGGTCAATAAGACAAAGGCCTACATACCCGTGTCTTTCTAAAATAACAAAAAAGTCAAGCCCAATACATTTTGTGGAAAGTGATGCTGACTGTATTGATTCATAATACACAAGGAACAAAAGCTGAGAATTTTTGTAAGTCTGAGAAAACCTCTCAGGGACAGGAAATGTTTTAGACTGCTATAAGGACTCACCCTAAACATTTTCTCAAGGGTATAAGAGACTCTTTGATTAGCTTGCTAATTAGTTGATAGTGAATGAATAATCAAGTTTTGGAATTATCCATTGCTTAGTGGTCACAAAATGATTCAGAGTTGTACAAGTTAGAATAAATCATTCAGAATTCTTGATTAACATAACCTTGGTCTGACCCTGACTCCATGCAAAGCAGAATAATCACAGGTGTAGCTTTGCAACAATAAAAACGGTCACTCATCAGCCTCTCACTCTGTTTATGGAACAGTCCATTCCTATGTAGTTGGTTTTATATTTGATTTGTAGTAGAGAGGTCAAATTCTGTACTTACGTCCATGTGCTCTTTGAAACATCCTTAGAGGGAGAACTGGCAAATAAAAGTTATCTAAATGGGGAGACATGAAAAGTCAGCTTTTTCAGAGAACTTATTCCTATACATAGTGTTACCTAATAGATATGCCTTAATTGCCTCCCAGAGAGTGGCATTTGTGACTTCAGGAGATACATTGGTATCTAAAAAACATAATCGTCCTCAGTATAAATTTCTCAAAGTCCTCATTAGACAAAAACAAATGGTACGCACTGTACCTTCACAAAATGAATACCTGCTCCATGAGTGAGGTTTGTTAGGTAGCTTTACATATGTATCATGCAATAGTGTTGTCTTTTGATGCATCTTTGGTTTCTTGCTTATCATCTCATCCTTTTCTTTTTCATTTTATCTCTCTCACATGTCTTTTATTGTGAACTCCCTCTTTTATTACTTAATTTGAGCATGACCTGTGGCTTGTGTTTATAGACATGCCTATCACCACACATTTAACTCAGGAATTTTAAGTTTGATGTTGATCTGATAAGGGCAAATGAGATGTTCAAATCATGTCTTTCATATTCATAATCAACCATTGGGTAATAAAGGATGTAATTATGTCCCTCTTCTCATTATCCATCCATTGACAGTGGGGAGAAAGCCCTGCCGTATTTATGTATTGTTTAAGAAGAGCTTCAGCAGTGAGCAGAGCCTCAGGCTGCTCAGATCTGTGAAGGTGGAAAAAAAACCCGTATCTGTAATGGCCCAATGCTGGCGATATGTTCAGGGCTATGAGGATCAGTGCTGCGTGATTGCTAGGAGTTGCCTGTAAGCATTAGGCTCATTTGGGACACTAGAGTGCAAGTGTGATTATTCTCCTGTCCTGTGTATACCAGGTAGTTGAAGAAGAGGGTGTAGGGAGCAGGGTGATGTTCAGGTGCATGCAGCTTACCTCCATTTGAATAGCTAAACTACAAACGATTGCAATCTACAAACAAATGGATTTTTGTTTTGCGGTGCGTTATGACTTATTGCACTAATTATATAACGACGTTAAAAGACATAGATTTGCACACTTCTTCAACACAGAGGGAACCATCAACCCAGTCCTGAATCATTTCGGAATTGCCTTCTGTGTTCAACTTTCCAATATTCAGAAGCAGCAGATAAAACTGTCCAAGACAGCAACCCGCAAAGATCCCAAACTACGGAAATATCGAAGAAACAGTACTACTTTTATCAACCATTTAAATACTTTCAGCGGGAATATTCATTTAAATCCTGGCCCTAACCAACAGAAAAGGACGAGTACTTACTGGTCTCTCGTTGGCTCCTCCTTCTCGGACCTGAACGTTGACCACAGTCTATGGACTACCTCCCGTTCCTTTTACCAGCAAGCGGCAGTGACGCGCGGTGACACGGAATGCTGGGTATATGAGGGTATTTGAGGTGGGGACGTTATAGTCCATTTTCATAATCATGATGAAAATCGAAGTTGCAACATATTATGTATACACTCGGTTTTAGTTCATTGTCCGTAGCTCAAACAGCCAACGGAGAAACTGGTTTGGGTAGAGGCAGAGGAGTTTGTGTTATTTATTTATGCACAACGAGCGAAGATGTACACCATGCACCAGAGGAGATTTAGCAAACATACTGCTGTCTATTTAATTGTTTCTTTTGCTATTACTGACATTTATTTAAGTAAATAGACCCAAAAAAAAACGTATTCATTTCAAACTGTTTCTCTGTGAGTGTTGTGATTGCCCATACATGGCCGTAAGACTGATAAGAAGCGCTGATTCCAATGGCTCCGAATAGGAGCTAGCCGAACTATGCTGAGATGGTAGCAGCATCAACATGAGATTGCATTGTTGACGAAAGCAAGCTACTTCCGACAGATAGCCTGCTTGCTTGGTTAAGGAACACACGGTATTTTATGGAGTAACTCAACAGAAACATTAGTCGTGAACGAACGCATTATTTTGCCAGTGAATTACTGACGGAGCTTTTAAACCTAAAACTTTTTAAACGTAATAAGTCAGTTTTGGAGTGAAAGTATCTGTTAAATATCTTAAGCCTTAACACTAACCTCCATCTAGACAGACCGAGAACTGGAGACGTGCTATTGCACCGGTGCATGTATTCACGCATTTTACGTATGTATATGCCGACAGAACAGAAATAAATTTTAGTTTTAATGCGGATGTACGTTAAAGCAATTCCAGGTTAATGGGGAATACTTTCGCTGCCGTTCCTCGCATACTTATACGTCACACACTCAAAACAACTCGGCTAGTTTCCATACGGAACTATTGGACTCAGCGTTTTTCGTATTTCAAGTGGTACATCCATCGGGCACCCAGAAGGCGCGTTTGAACTTTGTGCAGGTTTTGCGTCTGCGCCTACAAGACATGAAGAGCGGCCCACGGAATACACACCACAGCATCCGAAGACCAGCACTGAGAGAAGCTTCCTCTCTGGTTTGGACAGTCAACAAACAACCCGGCAGATTATCAATTGAATAGACACCAGTGTTTCAAAAGGTAAATAATCTTGGCAGCAAATTACAAACCGATTGCCTTTCTCCCGATATTTTCTAAAGTCTTAGAAAAAGAAATATCACAACAATTAATAAGTTTCTTGGAAGAAAATCATTTGTTATATCCAAATCAATTTGGTTTCAGATCCAAGTATTCTACAGAACTAGCTAATTGCTATTTAATAGAAAACATCAAGAGTTTTATTAACAAAGGGAATGTAGTTGGTGCAGTTTTTTTTTATTTTTTATATTATTTTTTTTTTTTTTATCTTAAGACAGCCTTTGATACTGTCAACCACAACATTTTGCTGTCTATACTGTGAAAGTTTAATTTCTCCTCTCAGGCCATCACATAGTTAAAGTCATTAAAAAAAGAAAACAGGACTCAGCTTGTCCTCATTGGTAATGTTACATCTCTCAGTCATGAAAGCAAAATGGGGATTCCTTAAGGATCAGTGCTTTGGCCTCTGTTGTTTAGCTTGTATATCAATGATCTTTCAGAGTGCTGTGAAAAGGTTGGATTACAAATGTGTGCGGATCATATGGTTTTATATGTCGCAGCAAAAACCCCCACTATGGCAGCTAAACTCACAGAAAGCTTGATGAAGATATCACAATGGCTTGAGAATTCCTATCTAACATTAAATCTTAAGAAATCAGTAACCATGTGCTTTCCAATTAGAACATTTCCATCCACAGACACTTTGAAAGTACCAGTCAAAGGTCATGAACTAGAGGATGTACAGGATTTTAAGTATTTTGGGATTATATACATTCTCAGTAAATAGTTGCAAAAACAATAGAAGAACAAGCAGAACTTAAGCATGCTATGATTTTTTTTTCTCATTTATCATACTGTATAACCTCCTGGTCCCAGGCCTCAGCCTCCACCATTAAACCTCTAACATCCCATTATAATCAAGCTATTAAAGTTGGGGAGGTAACAAAAGCATTGCAAGTCACTGCATCTCAAGCACAAATTATGATACTTAAAAATCATGAACATGATTGAAAAGTGTTGTTCTGACTGCTGATGTCAACAGCTAAATAAACTAAAATTTTGTTCCTCATTTTTGTTTACAGCTTCAATCAGTGTTTCAAACAATGCTACAGTTAGTGTCTAACTGGTGAATCAGCTGGGAATACTTAGACCTGGGTTGTCTCTAATAACTGAACTAATGAAATTTTCACTAGACAGCTTAAGCCTAAGAAACAGGCCCCTTCCGTGAGCCCAATTTCAAATACATAGATACATGCATTTTAATGTGGAAAATGCATTTTTGCACCTGCCATAATTCAGTTGCCGTTCCATAGGACATCTCTATCACAGTGTTATGCCTGCATTTATAATTTATTGTTATGCTTTCATAACAATTGAACATCAATCTTTGAAATACTGACCTCTGGAAATACTGAGTTGAGGCACCTTATTTTAAAAATAAAGAATAGTTCTTACATGAATGAACAAGAAAGACAGTTATCTGGACATCATAGTGCTCCATCATGAAGCTGTCATGTTATAAAAATAAAGAAAATTGATTGTTTGCAATCAGATTTAAGATGTAAAGACAGTTTCTCATTGTGTAATAAATCTTTTAATTGGAATGGTACCACAACAGTCTCATGAGGGATTCACTAAGTGCATATGAATATCCAGAGAACATTTCTGTCCCTTGGAGTTAAAAGACAGAAACTAACAAGGTCAATTGCATAATACGGACTTTGGAGAGGCAGCCCAACTATAAATAATCAGAGACAGGAGAGCCGATAAATCTAAATGACAGCTTGGATCATTGATGAGTTTGCTTGGCAACTCACTGTCTCTTGCTATATTTTCTGTGTGTTGCCTGGGCAAATTTTATCAATGTAGTTTTGGCAAATAATGATCGAGACAAGCTCTTTCAAAGATACAGTATAACAGTGTTTTATATAAAATGTCATATGTAATATTAAGGTTAAAGGTCAAAGTAAAAAAAAACAAGAGACTGAAAGGCTTCTTGAGATGAGAAAGAGAGAGAGGATATTGTTTAAAGATATTTGCCAGAGGTTTATACATTATTTTCCCTCGCTCCCAGGGTACCCAAGGCCCACAGACATATCTGCCTTACATTTTAGTTGTTTTTCTGGTACTTTTCCAATCTAATGACAGCAAACATGGTACTGTGATACTAAAATAAAGGAAATATCAACTGCCTCAGGAAACTACAGACCCAACAGTTAAAGTTGTAGCTCATCTGAAGCACTGAATTTTATAATCTGGGACAAACTGGAATTACTGTCTTTGGGGTCAGGCAAAACTCAAAGAATTAAAGGAATTATTATTTAGTACTGAAAATGAATACATCTAAATAAAATGATCTAATATCATGCAAAATTGTTTATTAAAAATAAAATACCTATTTAACCTTCCTTTTAATGAATTAATTATGCTTGGTAATTGCTAATTATGATAAAAGCAGTCATATATAGAAAATACATGGAAAGACAAACCTCTTGGCTCTATTTATTAGTAAGATTCTGTTTCTCAGAAAGCAGGGTAGTACATCAGGGTAGTACATCTCAGAAACATCCATGCAAAAGTTTGTATTTTTAAAAAACTATTTTTTTACAACGTAATTCACAGCATTCATTTTTTCCACATAATTCTCTTAAAAACCTTCAAAATACATTCTCGCAACTGCCTAGTTTTTCCATTAGGTTTTCCGTAGTAACAAAGCACATATCTGGCAAGCTACAGCTTTTCAATAGGAGCAGGGATCATGATTGTATTGCTTACTATTCTCTACCCCCATGGCAACAGTCAGGGATCCTTTAAATCCACAGAGCAATCTGGTATGCATTCACTGACAGAAAAGTAATTTCACTGAATCAAAAGAGCCTGTGCTCATTTTCAATAGCCAACAATACACATATGCTGTCCATTTTTTGTGGACTGCCCAATCATAATTTATACAGGTCATAAATTGTCTGTTAATCTCTCTTCTCTAAGTAACATTAGTAGAATTCTTATTAACATTCTGTAATTTGTGAACAATAACTTTCTTATAGTCTTATATAACTGTCTTATGATATTGGAATATCAGTTACGTATCTGTAAAGACATCCAAGAAATTGCTTTAACATGCAGTAGATTAAACAGTCCATTAAACAAAATGATATTTTACTTATGTAGAAAGCAGTTTGAAATGTATACTTTTGGGAAACACAATTGGTTAATCTCAGAATAAAGATACATCAAATTATTTGAGTCCTTGGCTAAAGAGGGTCATTCATAATCCAGAATTAATACAGAGGTTCCCCTCCCTACAGTCCATTCTGCTCATCATTGGTCTAATTATTTCAGGGAATTGGATGGTGTGGCTGGGTTTTCAGCATAACCCTCACTCCAGTTAAAAGTGAATCTGCCCAAGTGCTGAAAACCACCCAGATATTCATTCTGGGAAGGTTCCCTCAGTGTCAATGTATTGTGTTACGTCTTTCTATTAACTACAAGATAAAATGTGGGCAGTTTATATATATATATATATACAATATATATATATATATATATATATATATATGTATATATATTTTTTTTTTTTCTGTATTCTTGTATTATATATATAAATTCTATGTTCCATGTTGAACATATCAGGCAATGAATAGTTTAAAGAAAAAATACATTTATCAATGTAATTGGAATGTGACATGTGACAATCACAATACTGGGTATACAGAAGACTGACAGACATTCGGGTCCAACCTGTCAGCAGCGTTATTCAGTGTGATGTATGAGCTGAATTTGAAAGATTTTTTCCTTGCCTACGTGAGGCTATGGAGTCCTTGTGAGCGCCATATCCCCATCCTCACCATATGCATGCCCCAGATGTAATCATCATCAGGGAAGTTGGCACCTTCCAGAGGACAAGATGCAAAAAATCCCAGATAAGGGCCTTCCTGCACATTGACTGATGTTATCTCCACAGCACAAAGTCAACTTCTAGAATTCAATTATAAAATAAAACAGATAAAACTAGAGTCACCTTCATGTACAATTCAGGAAACTGTTTCCCAGCAAATCGGAAAAATCCACACCAAAAAAAAAAAAAAAACAGGAACAGCTGAGCATATTTTATATCTATGCATTTTGATGTGATGTGATTTGAAGAAGCTGTTAATTAAAATGGAGCACTGTTTGATTCAAAGGCTTTAGGCATCTCTTAAAGTGTTCAACAAGGGGAGGAGTATTAGAGCAATAAGGAATGACATGGAGGGGGTTATTCAGGCATAATTGCTCACCTAGGGAAGCAACAAAATGGCTGCTTGCCCAGCTCACATCAACATGTCAACCTTTGTTGGGATAATGAAATTCAACAAATCTCAGATATCTGCTTTGGGTCCTCAGCCATTAGGGACATTAATATTCACTTTTATACATTTATAATTAGTGAAATATGACTGGAAAAAGTAGTACACTTTATCATTAAAGCTTTAAATCTGTAACCGAAATATTCATGAAAATTTTCACTGTTTCGTTATTCATTCATATATTTAGACTGTTCACTGACTGTTCATTGGTCATCTTGCTCATGCTGGGGTTATCACTGGCATGGCAGTGTCATTTGTCTGTAGCATGATGGTTTTGTCTCTCAAATGTGAAGCGTAAACATCCAGGGAGTTCCAATATGCAGCAGCAGAATAATGGCTGCAGTTAAAACCTTGACTTTCACTGCCTGAATACTGAGAGGACATCAGTAACCTGAACTAATCCCCAGGTCATCAGCAACAAATGTTCCCAGCATAGTCAATGAGCACACCAGCCAAAAATGACCCAGCTCCAGGACACTTCTTAGTTCCAGGTTTATCAGCCCTGAAGCCAATGCGATGCAGGACTCCCATCTTATTTGAACAGATTGAGAACTCTAACACCATTGTGTCATGACATTGTATCATGTGAAACACAATACTGAGTCATTCTAATCAACTGCTGTGTCAATTGGATTGAGGCCTGACTGTCTTTTTGTGAAAGGAGCCCTTGAATCTTTTAATTTATTGTGATTAGTATAGTGCCTGAATGGTGTCTCTTACCTTCTGCAATCCAAAGTTTCTGGTCGGGGGCAGAAACGCCACCTCCCCCAGTAATGCTGTAAATGAATGGAATCAATCACCAGAAAGTCCCACAAAAAAAGGATTTGTGCAAAAACATTTGGGTTGACAACCAGATCTCTTTTTTTTAATAGCAAAACTATCATCCAGTGCATTGTGTTGTTTTATTACCTTTACATAACTCAAATAGAGGAAACAACTATTCCACCATTTTGCATTAATTATACTTCGTTTTTGCCTTATTATAAATATTATTTTTCATTTTAATAATATAACATGGTACTGATCAAAACAAATAGCCTTTTTTTAAATTATCTGATGCTATATATGAATGCTGAACGTACACTGATATCCTCTCTACAATATAACATGGATATGGTTTTTGTATGAGACAAAATGAAAAGGGATGAGATTTTGAGGTCAAATTTTCATCTGTAAAAGCAATAAGTGCCACAAGTCTCAGCATCTGACCAGCAGTCTTAAAGATTTTGAAGTAGGCAGCTGATTTTTTTCCCCAGTGATCTGTATTTATGATAAGATCTTGACTGTTGACTGCTCATCATATAGGCCGCACCTCAAAAACCTCAAACTGTAGAGGATTGTGTGTGTATGTGTGTTAGGCTTGCCGCGGTAGTCAGTGTTACTGGTGTCACACAGTGTTCAGGCATACACCGGTTACATCACTTGGACACTGCCCCACCATTGTTTTGCTTTTTTTATAGAAACAAAACCCATTTAGTTCATTTTCCCATATCAGCGCCCACATTCCACATATATAAAAAACTAATTTGTGAAAACACGTAGTCAGACTAGTTGCAGCACAGAGCACAGAGAGGCAGGAGTCAGATTTTAATAATGAACCAACCTTCCAAGCACCGGTGTTGTCACGAGTTTCTTAACCGAAGGGAAAATTTCCTCACTGTGGCATCCCTAGTGTGTGTGTGTTTCTGTTGGGAAATTATATATAACAATTATTCTCAGAGAGTAGTGATTTTCTTTTTTCCAAAATCAATGGAAAATTCCAAAATCATTGGAAAAGAAGGGAAGGCAGACAAAATTTTAAAAATTTTAAAGTCTTATAAATGGTAGAGGCCAAATGTCATCACTTTCAGTTATGTTACTGCATCTACAAATGAAGTGGGACAGTGCTTTATCAGGTACTGTAAACAGTTACAGTTTTGTCATGAAGAATCATTAGACAGATTATCAGAACTTTCCTATCATCCATTCACATTTCTGCATGTTTTTAATGTGTAAATGTATGAACTGGTAAATCAAGTGTCATTGTATAGCAGTACCATCAAATATCTAATACATTTACTTGTTCACATTAAAATAATGTAATTATTTATTATATGTAATGGTTTTATTTGTTCGTATGTATAAAGTCTCTTTAAAGAAAAAGGTATTTAGCCATAATTACAATGGAGTGCATTTGCCCTTGTAACTCCTGATCTAAGTTAATTAACATTTCATATTGTGTATACATTCCAACATCCCTGCTGGATTTGTGACCTGCTGGGGATTTGTGACTTTGCAGTTATCTCAATAATAATTATTAGTACAATCAGAGTCCTTCACCACTGAAAGACTTCCCATGTCTGAAGGAGCATGGGACATTAAATGAAGAATAGGGGGTTTGGGTGGGGGGAGGGGGGGTATACTTCTTTACTTTGTGGTATTTACATATAACATACACAGACTGTTATTAAAAAAAGTCTGTCACATGATGAAAAAATGATTAGATATTAATATTAATTTGTGGGTATAAGTATCTAAACAAATATTTCATCTCAAAGCAATACCTGCTCCTACCTGTATTTTAATATAAAATATGTATCATGTCATGACATAATATTTGACCAGGTGCTGTGATTTCATACAAAACCATCACATCTAACAGGCAAAAAAGTATATATATTTTAAAAAAACATCAGTGGAATTGGAGGCGTTGGAAATGGGATGACCTCGGGCTATGATGTTCAGGCAAGCCAGAAACATCAAGTCAAACGTTAAGTTGTTATCAGTGCAGATTACGCAGATGGGAACATTTGGGGGATGGAGTAGCGCATGGACTGGATTAGGATCAGCACTCACACACCAGTTAAGAATGATTGCATTCTGAAAGGGCGCTTTGGTTTATTGAGCATGGGGATTTATCTGATCCTCTCTGTGAGCTTAGATCATTTAATGTACCCTGGCTTTCCTCAAATGAATGCCTCTGATTAGACAGGCCGACCAAATCAACTTACGAAGCAAAAAGGAACTCCTTTTTAAAGAAGATGATGATTCATAATAAGATGATGTGACAGTATAAGGTATTCTTACTTTTCTGCAGTTTTGAGTTGGTGGTGTGGGGGGGCGGTCAGGGGGTAGAGATGTTGAAATTGCATTTCTTTGAAACTCTGTTATTACAGCATTCTATCAGTATTTTAATGGGTTACAATTTTTAAAAACCTCATTGTGCCATAAAGATTGTTTCCAATTTCTATGAATAAATAAAGTGTAACTTTAGCTCTTACAGAGTACATGCTCAGTATATTTTATATGATAGATTCATGGGCTTTTTCTTCTCTGGGTAGTTTGAAACACTAAGGGTTAAGCTCTTTCAATACACTGCAGAGCGAATCACATAGAGTATATAGTGAGATCTTTTTTAATAAGACATTTCTAATGGCTTTTCATGATGTGTTCTTTCTCATTACTTCCATTTTACTGTAGCCTATTATTCTTACCTTTCTTATCTTTCAGCTGCTAAGAGACCAAGTGTGTGCCTTTGGAGAAAGCTGAGAAAACAGAGGTGAAAGGAAGAACCGTCCTTTCCAAGTTGAATAAATGTGCTATTTTTATTTCCTCTTCATCTTTTTTGGCCAGCAGTTATTCTGAATATTTAATGCTGCAGAGGACATTGTAAATTCATTTGCAGCTGGCCCATGAACTAATACAAAAAGAGGTAAAAAAGAAAAGCAATCTGCAAGAAAACTTTAACCACAGCACCAGGGTGTGAAGCAAATCCATCTGATGGGTATCTATGTTCGATGTCATTTCAACTTGTGAAAAATACTTAACTGAGAGTCTAATGCCCTTTAAAGCTGATGTATATAAGACCATGGAGTTAAATTGTATTTATATGAACAATTGCATAAAAATAGCTATAGGCTATGCTTTAAATGTTGGACATTTGCTTGTTCAGGATTATTTAATTTGATGAAATGGATAACATTATATCTTGTTTCTAATAATCCTACGCTTAAAAGTAGATGCATACTTCTGCTTTTTTTCTGTGGATTTTATATTTTTGTATTGCACAAGTCAATTTCTCTTTGCCCATGGCTTTTCCAACCAAATTCACCTAAATAAAACTTTAGACAGGAAATACTAACAATTTGTCAATACCAATGAAATCTTGCTTTGCAACATCAATGGTTACCACCAAGTTCTGATTTCAAAAAAACCTGAAAGCCAAAGAACTCCGACTGGACTCATAAAATAACTTCATGGAGATCAAGGATATACATTTTGTTTTTAGGTCTTTGAGAAAATAAGAATATTTTCCTATTTTAGTCAATTAGATCCTTGTATGCATTTTCTTATTTATGTATGTTATAAAAATTATTTTACTTGTATTCAAATGGCAAGACCTTGAATGACCATTGACAGTAGAGACATTTTGATAGGATGCCATAATATAAGCCTGGTATTAAAGGAGCTTATGTGCTTTACTTTAGTTGATTAGTTTGCAATGCCTATCATTATAAATAAGCTTTTAATTTTTGTTCCACATATTTAGATTTTCTGTAATTGATGGATATTCTATGCTACCCTCTAAAAGTTCATAAAATATACACAATGGACACAAAAATGTGCCATCTTAAATGATAATAATCATGTCAGTGTTGGTGCTGATCATGTCCTAATTTGTATTAATTTCATATATTCATACTAATCAGGTACCTTAACATTGCAATGTATTGCAGTAAAACAGGCGTAGCTGAGAGAATATCCATCTTCATAACTCAGATGTCCTGTTTTTATACTTATGTCAGCATGGAGCAGTCATCAACCTAAAATAGTGTGTGTTTTTGTGACAGAGTGTAACACATTATACTGTAACTGTAATGTGTTTTGTAAACACTCATAACTGTAATATGTTTTGTAAACAACTCTACCCAAAAAACTGTTTTAAAATTGCTCAAATTTATCTGTTCAAATTAGATAAAGGAGGAACGAGGTAGGTTTGGAGTCCTGTTTCCATATTGTGAACCAGTTGAATGCTCGGTAAAAAGTGATTGTTCTGAAAAAAGCATAGTTTATACTACCAGATAATTAAGTATGGCAGTGTCCTGTTCTTCTATGAACAGGAGGCATGGAAAAGCCTCTCAGTAATTTCAACACAGAAAGCATTTTAATTTGACAATATTTCTAAAGATGGAGAAGACAGCCTTTGCAATGCTTTTCATTGGAGAGATTTAGCTGAAGTGTTTCTGATCTGTAGTTCTTGCTGAAAGAGAATTCATTAATATTTAACACATTTTGTGTCATAATTTTGCAAAGCTAAGTGGGACCAAGAAGCACAATCTCAGTCAAAGCATAGCTAACAAGTACAAAGAAACCACATATTTTTATATTACAGAGTCATAAAAAAATCTTTTAACCAGCATAGTACCAAGTTTAATGAATAATATCACCTACAGAGAGCATGTAAAATTAGAAAAGCAATGGACCAAGAACATAACCTTGAGGAACTCCATAATTTACCCCCAATAAAGCAGAACAGATACCATGTTTCTTTTCTATTTGATAAGTATGTCTAAAACCTAGTGTGTCCAGTCTATGCCAAAATGTCAGTTCAGAAGCATACCATATATTCTAGTATAAACATATTAGTGTAGTAGAGGAACTTGCTGAGATCTATTCCGTTTAGTCAAAATTAATTTCAGGAATGCATCCTGATACATAACCAAATGAAAATAAAACATTTTATAGATCACTAAGATTCAGTGGGAGGAAGCAGTCAGAAGGTTTCAGATTTACAGAAGTGTTTCAGATTCAAATTTGCTCATGCAATGCACCAGACCTATCTCTGTAGGTCGGTAATCTTAAAAAGAACAAGCATGTTCGGTTCTCTAGTTGATCAATACAAATATGAAGCAGCACCATGAGTAAGTAAGAAAGAAATGAAAAAAAAGTTTTGCTTCTAATCAGCATCTGGCAGGTTAGTAATCATGTATTTTAGGGGTTGAAATATAGTATTTTTCTTATATCAATATTAGGCTTTTTTTAAAAAAAATAAACATGTTTGATATGTAGAAACATATGGTTTCTACATCATGCATTACTGGCTAAAAATGTCAATTTGAAATACAAGCAATGATATAAAAAACCGTGTGAACATTTTACAGAACAAGATACATTTCTGAATTATCATCGCATGCCCTTGATGACCAGTACCAGCATGAGAATTGCATTTTTGTCTATTTTTCAGCCTTATCTGGAAGGCCCAGTCACAACTGCAGACCTGTTCTGTTGCTTCAGCATCCTCCATCCATTGAAGAGAGGTCACATAAGCAAGGATGTCCTCCAAAACATAAATATGGCTTTACTGTATAGTTTACAGGAGTGCCAATTTTATGTAAGAAAAGATGTAGGCCTATTTATGAATCCTTTTTTGGTCAAATTGTTCTTTAATCATGAATCTAAAGGATCATTACCAGAACATACACATCCCATGATGACACAATGGCACATTTATCAAAGTGTTTGGCTTTAAATTAAGGGATCAATTATGTACCTGGCAATCATGCAATAGAAACCCTACAGAGGGATTATTTGAAGAGATTTAGGGGAAGAGGGTTTCTGTAGTTTTATTTGTGCACATTAGTCATGTTAATTATGTTACTGAAGACCTTTAAGCATATTATCCCTGTTACTTATGTGGAAAAGGATCTTTGTGTACACAGCTGGAAGAGAATGCTCACAGCTTTGATTTAAACTTTACTCAGCTGAATTATTGAAATCTATGCTTTTACAACTAATGACATGTATGTACCTTGAGTGCGTTGCTTTCTCCAGACCAGCCGTTGTGCTCTCCATGCTGTGAGGGGTGTGATGTGTGTGCAGAGGGTGGTTGATGGAGTTTGGGGAGTAAAAGTCTGAAAGAAGATCTAAGTCTCTCACATTCTGTCTTAGAAGTTTATCTAGTTTAGATTGATGTACCCAAGGGGATGTCAAGAAGATGTTTGCTTTAACAGTTAATGCTGTGGAGGGATTGAATTGACAGCTCTGATCTTGCTTTGAAGGCGAGACAGAGTGAGAAAGGTCAAAGGGAGTGCTAGTTCAGTACGGCTGGAGCATGTGCACTGACTGTGGATAAAAGGACAGGGGGAATTGAAGGGAAAAAAAATCTGCAGTGAGGAGTGCGTCATCGTAGCCTCCGGGAGAGAGCAGAACCTCAGTGATCAGAGGCTGCTCATCTCCAAAGAGAGACAGAGGAATAAATAAATCCACGGACTGGGTTGGAAACGATTCCCTCATCTGGTTAGCCAGAACCAGCCCCCAAGCCATTACATTTTATTGCTTTGATATGAGAAGGTAGCAAAGCAATGCTTTAGGGTTGAAACAACAAGTTTTGAAATAACAATGGAAATATGATACAGTTCTAAAAGAATTAACATAATTGTTGAGCATTGCTGTGCAAATGAGATACCAACAATGAAGTTCCTCAAGATTAATACATTTTCCATTTAATCTATTTGTATGGGGAGTGTCCTTGTACATGTATATGGTGTCTTCTTTTGTATGTACACCTGGAGCACAGTGAAGTACATAATACAACCTGTTTGTCATTGGCATAGTCAGTATCTGTCACACCATGAATGCACAGGTATGTGCAAACCCTTTTTATGGTCAGGGACTGTATCTGCGTGATCTAATGTGGTCATACCAAGCTGAGGAGAGACTATATAAAGCCGGGCAAAGGAGACTTTATGAAAAGGTATTTCCCTAGTGCTACCCTTTTGGATGTAGCCCTGTTTTTTACAGCACAAATGCCACATCTGTGTGCTTATGTTAGGTTCAGCTTGTCAGGCTCTGCATGTGGGTATCCATGATCACTTTGGAACTTTATTTTCAGCCATTGTGCATCCATATGAATAAAGTCATTCCCAAGGCTTGAAGAGGGATCTTTTTGCTTCAGTGCATAGACAGACCATGCAGTACATAGCCTCTGCTTCACCAGCATGGCCATGGTAGCTTTTTAAAGATAACTCATGCTGCAAGGCATTTCATACTACAGTAGATCTGTGGTCCCTGGGAAAATGAAAAGCACTTCATGTTTTCCATTTACCACTTATCACATTCAGCACTATAGCACTGAGGAAAAACGATCAATTTAGCACTGACATTTTAAAATAATTATAATTCTCCATTTTTATCTTACTGGCACTCCCTGCTCATAATGATATAGTTATTCATTGATTTCTTTATTATTTAAAATACAAAAACAAATCAATTGAATATAACATTTATATAGAAGTAGAAATGACAGAGAAGTAACATAGCTTTGAAGACTGGAGACCAGAGAGGACATTTAAGTATCATTGAGAAAGGGATCAAAGTAGAACATTATTAACATTCAGAATGAGCTGCAGCCAATAAACTTGAAATGTCATACAATACCTAGTTTTCCAAAGGCCTAACTGAAAGAAGTGCTAAAATTGATAAATACTGCCTCTGATATTATCATTGTTCCATTTAAATTATTAAACTGCACTGAGGACATACAAGAACTAACTGGGGAGGGTAATGATACCTAATGGATATGAAAGTGGGGGATGAAAGTATACTATAAAAATGTCCTTGCAACTTGTAATAGCAGAGACATTTTTCCTTCATGGAGATACACAGGAAATCATGCAAAATACATATCCTGCTGATCACAACATAATCACATAAGCCGAACAAAGTTCACATGAATAACCCTTAACAGGAAAAATTTACATATTTATGTACAATGCTCCTGATTGCATTCATGAAGGCCACCATGGCCTGAGTCAACATCCCTAACAATATCTTACAAATGAATGCAAAATGAATCTTAATAAATAATATCAAGCCTGTGGAATGAATACACACGTGCATATGCAGTCATTCAAATGAATTAACATTAAGTGATGACACTGTGTGCTCTGGGATATGATCTGTCCGAAGGGGCTGAAGCTGAGTAAGTTGTAGTAATACACTTTATTGTACATAATGCTTAATAATGTAACTGCTTGGCTTGTTTTCCGGTTTCATTTTCAACCACCAGCAAAGGGGAGCAGTGAGGCTTGAATTTTCCAGTGATAATATCAATGAGTGCACTCACTTTAATTTTCTCAGGCCAGTAATTGCTGGACGATGGGCAAGGGCAGAACACACTGCTGAAATGGAAACAAAGCATGGAAAAACATTCATAATAAGAAGGTGACATTTACTTTGATATTAACAGTGAGGTGCCTGTGAAATGTCAATGCAGGCTAGTATTTAATCTATTGGTTCAAAGAACACACACTGTTGCATTGACAGAATGAAGTTTGTTCACCCCTGTCCTGTGCAAGTTTGTGCTTGTGCTGTATTCACTTTTTAGAATAAGGATGCGCCTAGCTGAGCTGAATAGCCTGCGCTTATATTCTCTGAGAACATTCTTTGGAGTCAAAAAAGGAAATTTTAATTATAACTTCAGTAATAATCTACAAAAACTTGAATAAAAACAGATATAGATAAATGATGTGTATAGGCTTTTAATTAAACTACTTATCAGTTTCAGTTTATACATGTATGCTTCATTTTGGAAATATTGGCACTTTATTCTGGAAAATAGATCAATTCTCATTGAAATACCCAGTTGTTTTCCATTCATTTTACTAAGGCAACACATGTTACCGATAGTTTAAGAGATTATATGAATTTCCTGAATTATGGTGAATGATAAAATTGACAATTAAATTTTTTCAAAGTTGAAAATTAAAGTAAAAAAATAAATAAAATAAAACTCAAGACTCATACAGTAAATGAATACAGCTCTCAGAAGATTTTAAGGTGCACAAGACTTTCTCAAAGATTTTAATCCTAATTAGCTGAAAAAGAAAACATTTTATTTTCGGTCTTCCTTATGTCTTAGAGCAGAATAGATTTTACCTGAAGCAAGTATGTAACCTAAGTGTAAGCATGCTCATTTAATTAAATTCCTACCTTTCACAAGCACTTTAAATCAGAATATGAAATAAATATGTTCACCGTGAAAAGAAAACTTTTTTGCGGTGAGAGCTGAAGACATAACTCATCCAGTCATTTTACTCCCTATACATTACTGTTCACATTATACATTGTTGCTCCTTGGCTTTGATTATAAGCAATTTCCAAATGGCAGCTCTACTATAAATAAGCTCTGCGAAGACCATGACACACAGTTTTTTGAGAATGGGTCACAGAGATGTAGCATCAGGTATGTAATCATTTCAGGCAGATATTTTGCACTTTAAGCAACTGGCCTTTAAAAAGTTTGTCTTTCCCTCCTCATTAGGTATTTTGCATTTATTAACATGTTTAACACATGTTAAAATTCTTGTTGAATTTTAGATGTTCAGATGTTGAATGTATACAGACATATTGATACCTGCTCATCTCATGGACATTAACAATATTCAATGCAGCAGGTACACTGGTCCTCAGTCATGATGGTTTAACCAAGTGCTGTGTTTTCAGCTCCATCTATTTTAGCCACAATTATGTCAAAGGTTACAGGTTGCCAAAATATCACAGCTCACCGCAACCTATGTTGTTCTTTCCTGTATTAGAGTTAGCAGTTTACCCAAAAAAGGATGCTTTCCAAGTTAGCCGACATTTGTTCTGAACTCAGTGAAACAGAACAGATGGTTCAGCCTCACTAAGTGCTAACACTAGAGTGTCATGAAAGATCAGGAGCAAACACAAAGATCAGGAGAACAGTAGGGTGCATGTAATATCAGACTAAATACAACTTAATTGCTAGGCACAAGATTGGTGTGGTTAAAGCAAAGAGTACCTTAGTGGTTACTCTTAAGTGATAAATGTATAAATACAATGTATATTACCAGTCTGGGATGAGATGATTGTGGCAGGAACAGATCAATACCTTTCAGGCAAGTCCACAAGCCAGATATAAGCTCTGTGGAATAAAACCTTGGGGGACTGGGATTACCAAAACAGTGCTCCAAAGACATCTAAATTCCAGCAGAGGCAGAAGGACATACCCGATTCCTTATTACAGCTCATAATCAACAGCCTTCACTTACAAGTACAGGCTCTCAAGGTTGGATGAATTCAGATTGAAGCTGAAGTCTCTGCCATGAACTGCTGTCTTCATGGGTGCTCCTTCCACTCAGCAGCCAGAGGCAGAGAGCTCAATAAATTGGATTCTGCCCCCAGTAAACTCATTCATGCCACACAAAGCTGTCCTTTCCATCACACTGCAGAGTGTCTGGAAATTAACCAGCCCTATGTAACCAAGAACCCTCATAAGCACAGCCAATTCTGTTTACAGTCCTATCTCTGGGATAACAAATCAGACAACCAGCGCTGCCTTACTGGTGAAGGGCAAGTAATTATTTTATCTGAGCCTTTGTCAGACCCTGCACTGGTGATTAGGTAAACCAACAGCCAAATCCAAAACCTCTCTGGCAGTCCCTCCACAGCAGTTCTGATATTGTCCTGAAAATCTCACACAGATTTTTGTCTGAGGGCACCACAATATCCCCAAACTTTATGGGGATACACTGCTTTCATCTCGGAGTCCAGTGTTTGTCTGTCATTCAAAGCATTTCAAGAGTGTATTTGTGAGTTTTTGTGAGTGTCTCTGCATGAAAAGATACAGACATATCATTAAGTGTAACTTTCTAGGAGACCAGCACAAAACCATTTTTGGTACTCTCTGAGTGATATTCATTCCACCATTTTAGATTCCACAGCTTGTCACTGTAATTTTTTTCTTTTTGCAGGTAAAGTGATATGTTGCATGTTTCATGCACAGCAGCTGTTGGAGCATGTATATCATAAATTATAATAAAGGATTCTCTAAACCCATACAATATAATGTTTTAAAATCAGTAGAACCATGTTCTTATCCATCATGCTTAAATCCATTAAGATCAGAGATATCTTCAGTAATACTCTTAGGCTTCCTGCTGACATTAAAGGACCATTACTGTAACCATCTGTTGCTGGAAAAAAATTATATTACAATCCATGCTTTGATGACAGTTCTAAGTAAGTTGGCTTCAATTACGATGGACCATTAGTGAGTAATTTAATTGAACTTCAAACATTGCTTGGCTTCATTCCAAACATCATGGCATATGGTGAGAAATGTTGAAAGATTATTTATTCATCAGAGAAAGTAATTTTAGGAATGCAAAAATGATTTAAAAACACTTATATTGGTTTTAATAATCTGCACCCTTTTAAAATTATATATTTTTTAATGGATACATTAAGATTACCTGATCATTAGGGTTAACCAGGGACTGAAGAGAATTTGTATTACAGGCTATAATACAGGCTATCTGGTTATTATGGCAAGTTTGTATTTAAACAGTAGGCGTTAATCAGTCATTCAATTAAAATTCATTGAGACACTCACAGAAATGTAATTTGAAGATTAATAATTGATATAATGACACACAGCATAGCTCCCTGGATTCAAACACATAGAAAAATATCAGATATCAAATACAATAAAACACTGTAGGTTTAAGAAATATTGAATTGTAAACGAAGAGATGTAAATTATGGAGGTCTGATAAAAGGGGCATTCATGATGTAAAATGGCTCCTTACCTTATCTGTGAGACAAATGTGGAAATATTCCTTGGATATAACTGTATTAATATTAATATTCAGTTTGCACAGAATGTGTGTGCAGTGGGAATGAACTTGGGCAGAAGGGTGTCCATGGGTCTCAGAAGATAAGAAAGTGCACAAATTGGACAGTGTGTTTCTGTCAGCGGATAAAGCTGAAAGGGGAACTGAAGCAATGCTGTCCTCTGGGCAGAGGCTTGGTTTGTTTGTGCGGTTTAGACACAGCTGTGTGCACACAACAGAATTTGCAGAACTTATCACGGGTGGGAAGGTTCGTTTTAGGACAGGTAGCTTCATGACTTAAGATACTGTGTTATCAAATGTATTGTTCACAATAGGGATATACATTGTTAAAATCGGTAGATCTTGTTGTTTTTGATGTCTTGTATGAGTTATTATATTCAGATAAGGATGGATGTCAACATGCTATACCTGTGTTTTTTAGATAACTATTTTAATAACAGCACTGTAGCTGTTTAAAATTTTATTTTACAAGCCATTCAATAACAGCTACCTGGTCTGATTACAGTAGAACATGTACCTTGTTTCACACTAAAAAGTGGATGCTCTGTCTTGGTTCCAGAATTCAACTTTTGTTTGGATTAAAAATGAATAAATAAAAATTCAGTTACAAAAACTGTCCCAAAAAACCCTCACAGCATTTGTACCATACCAACCTAAGATCATACCCGCAAGTGATTAACTGGGTGCCATGATTTTAATTAAATTGAATAAATTGTGCATAATTCAAATTAGTGTAATACCTGTGGCTGGGCCAATTTCACTTTATATTGGAATATATCCTTTGCTGTCAAATTATTGTGCCATTCTCTGTTTGTGACATTTGAGCTGTGTACTGAAGAAATAAACAATAATTCACAGTAAAGTAACCTATTTAAATGTTGCTCCATAAATTGGACCGACAAAATAGAGCCCTTAGATTGTTTTAATTATTTTTAATACAGTTGTGTAACTGAGCTAACATAATAGGCCATGTCAAAATAATGCCCATGATTTGGATTAGAAAAAGTTTGAGAGAGTCATTAGTGGATGCTGTCATGGTGCACTTTGGGTAGGATGAGCACATCACTGTACTTATTCATCAGATAATTATACTCAGGTGCATTTTTTTACGGTCAGTCCATCTACAGCCAGACCTTCTGCTTCTTACAGCAGATAATTGCCACCATCATGTAGTTATGAACAATCCAGCTCGGTGTTGAAATATGAAGGACAAAACCCCACTTTGTGAAGTGACCTTCATCTATCAAAGAATCATCGACCAGTTTCATCTGGCCTTTTGTTAGTGAATGCCAAGATTTTCATATCTTGTGTCTCCACGGCAACAGCTGCCAGCACTGCAGAGGAATTACCTGTGGCCTTTAGACAACGGTTTTGGATAGTTCACATTGCAGAGTTATGAGTCTCATTTACCTTCCTCAACAATATCATAGTGAATGGGTACACCCCCGTTTGTATATCCAAACCTTTTGTTTCCACACATTTTTATTTCTTGTATCAGTAGCATCAGTTCTCAGTAGGGATGTCCATGTGTTATCCTTCATCAGCAATCTCTGGTCAATCAAGTGCCCGCAGCCTGCTTGTGGTACACCACTGCAAATGAGCTGTGCCTCTCTGATTCATGTCTCTGCAAGCCCAACTTGTGTTCTGTGGTGTGAGATGAGTCGCGACTGACACGTGTTATAAAGTAGACTGTATGCTTGTTCAGCGCAAAATTGTGATTGGGCAGTCAATATAGAGACAAAATAGGGCATTGTTTAAAATACTTCTCATTTATAATATCATTTTTGATTGAGAACAGGGAAAGCAGGAATAGCTTTTGTTTATGTAGATGGAGTTTTATATCTTCTATACTTGTCTGTTACCAGACAGACAGGAAGCTTCTATATATCATTTTTACCAGAGACCACCAGAAAAAAAAATTAGTTTGTACCATTATGCAGAAAAAATTCCTGTCAAAGAGCAGGATTTTTCTATGAAATATGCTTTTTCACTCCAAGCATAATTGGCTACAAGGGCAATGTCAGGGCCTTCTGCACATTGTCTAATTTATGTGACTCTCCTTATCATACCATCTGCTTGTTAGGGCCTTTCAACAGAGAGGATGCCTGTGATTTAGATCATTATAATCTGAATTCCTGAAAGAAACATTAAAGGTACCATTCATTTCCACAGACTGTTTTGCTTCATCTTGGAAAACAAACCAGTGACAAGGAACTACCATTCATACATAAAATAATGCTATCAAGGTGATTATTAATTTAACAGTATTTAAAATGCTCCTTTACATTATTTCTATTGAGGTAAATGATTTGTGGTTTATTGGCAACTGTAGACATCACTTGGCTTGCATAGTACATGTTCCCAAAAGTGACATTCTTAACTTTGCAGGAAGAACTTGAACTTCAGCTTTATACATATTTTATACTGTAGTCTAGCAACATCTGAAAAGTAGTGAATAATTGGTGTGTTGTTAAGAAAAAACGATGGGGTAATTACTTATTTTTAATGTGTTCTATGAAAAATGAATGTGAGAGAAGCTGTCATATGATATGACTTGTGAATGTATTGCTATAATTTACATCAGCCACTACAGGCAATTTTAAATAGATTAGGCAAAGACAATGCCAAATTGGTCTTGAATGATTAAAAAAATTCTTAAAATGTTTGTAGGCAGTGCATTTGCTGAGACATTTGATGCGGTATGGAAGTGCATCAACACTATATGCACCAGAATATCTGCACATTGTTAACGATAATGGAAACAGAATACTTGAATACAGTGAAACCAATGGAGACGTCTTTAAGACCATTTTAACATACTCAAAACTAAAGAATATACTACTACTATATATTACCTATATAGATACACAATTCTATTGATGGATACCACCTTCTCAGCATATTATCGGCCCATGATTTTCTTCCAGTTAGTCCCTCCTTCCTTCCCAGCTTGCAGTGGGTCTGGCATGGGTTTGACTAAAAAAACATTTCATCAGTTCTGGGTCAAGTTATATTTCTGCTGCAGATGGCAGCACAGAATAGCCTAACTAAACTACTTATGGGATTCTGGAATTAAATTTTATGCAGATAAATAATCCTGCTTCCTTAGTTGGCACGGCCATTACTTAAAGATTAAACCAAATTATTACAGGCTTCCATTTGATTCTCAGTTCTCTGTGGGGTAGAGTCATGTTTTTCAGTCTCCACAATCATTCATATGGGTAGAAGTCATGATATGAGGAGGTTGTGTGCTTTGAGTAGCATTCTTAATATGTTTTGCTCTGTAGTTTACCTTTGGTTATGGAAGCAGCCATGGACTTTATTATCAGACGGACACTGAAATAACATATAAGTCTGAAAGCATTCTTTGCATTATCAATCGCTACAGTTTTCATGGCTGCTGTTTCAGGAGTGACTGTGCAAAAGTTTGAATCCAAAGAAAAAGTGTGTGTGATTGTGAAAGAGAACGGAACTCTAATACAAGTGCAGAGCATGATAACTGCTGAGTTTCTGAATGCTGATACCTTTCATATGCCAGAACCTTTAGACTTACTGTATGCCTGTAATTGAATTCCCAAAAAATATTTTAATTAACTGCATAAGTATTATGTATCAACAATATTCCAGGCACATATGCATTTTGTTGTAATATGAAAACAGTAAAGGAAATATTCATATGATGTGCTTTACAATGTTTGCCTTAGAAATGTGTGGCTTTCAGTGTGGAGAGGAGGCTTATCAGTGAGGAGAACTATAGAATGTTATTTGTCTTGGTCCTCTGGAAATTAATAAAAAATCTGGGAATCACTGTGAGAAACATACCATTAAGCAAGGTGCTGGTGATGAATTGTCAGGACGTGGCATCTAATGAATTTTAGTGATGTTGGGAGCCCCTGAGAGATTATAACCCAGTCTTTCATAATGAGGAGCATAATGGCACAATTACAGCAGTGCTTAATGACTTAGAAACTGCAATCACTATTTGAGGACGTTGCCTTAGTGATAGCACAGTCCCCAGGTAATACATGCACATTAATTAACAGGAAATTTATTAATGTTCACATTGGTCAAGTCACAAGACCCAGAAGTCAAATGTGGGCATTAGCAACATTGCAGTTGCAAATGAACTTCATGCTGAGGTTATGTTCATAGTCAGCATGTTCAGACACTCTTCACTGCCTTGGCACTGTCATACTGCATGCTCAAAATTGCCTTTGGATTCATTTATTTTTTATGGAATATTTGGATGAATATACACTGGGTCTTTTCCCCATACTCCAATCCCTCATGAATTTATAAAACCTACAACAATATAGACTAATTCAACCTGAGCCCAAATGAGCCTGATTTATGTTACAAGCTTCATATTATGATTGATTGTGTACCAGCTCTGAACGGGACTGTCAATTAACACCACTTTATAAGGTCAGCCAGAGAGAAGCTAGCTATATTTTGACAGTGGGTTCTGGAATAACTCTGGAATACATACAGATTTTTCATAGATAAGAGAGTAGTAATGTTGAGGTGGGTGAGAGTTCTGAGCTTTAGGCGTTGTATCATGCCATCTCATCTACTCTAACAGTAGGGATGTGTGCAACTGGATGAAAAGTAACAGTCTTTGTTAACATTATCAATACATATTTTCCATATGTATTTCATTATGATAAATACCAATTCCTTAAAATGATATTTTTAAAATGTGTTCCCCTATTATAACTATAACTTCTTCTCAGCATAAATTCACCAACGCTGCTTCTAATCTGTCTTGGTGAAACAGTGATTAATGAGCCGTCTCTGATCGTGCTGCCCAGCTTGATTTATTTCTCACCCAATTAACCTGACTCCAAGATGTTCCCAACCTCCCCTAATTCATGACCACTAAGCTGAGATCTGACAACCTCTTGCCAAGAAGGACAGTGCCTGTGTGGCCTCTGCCATAGGGCAGCCTCTGCCACATCCCCCTGGACAATGACCAGTTTCACCATACATCATGTTGTGAGTGGAAACTGGGGGCCTGGTGCAGATCTCCACTTCCTGCTGGCTCTCACCAAAGGAGGCCCCTCTGATCCACATTGCACAGCCTTACAGGAAACTGTCACAGCCATGGATGAGTTTCAGTGCTAATGAGGAAACCCCGGTGCTTGATGTCTGCTGAAACCTCTAATTGGACTTTGATCACAGGCAAGTTTATTTTGCCTGAGCGGGTATCACTTTGTTTTCGCTACTGAGCCATGAGCATATGGATTGGTCTGCTGTCGTATCTTTAGCCATATTAATCTTATAGAAAGTTTCAGCCTGAGAGACCAATTACTTCTAAATAGCTCAATATTTATGTAGTTCAAGAGGGGACTAAAAATGGTTTTGCCTGTTAAAGTGGACAGATGATGAGGCAAGGCAGATGGATAATTTAGCCTGGATACTGTATGCCAGGGAGTCAGGACCTGTTCTGAACACCTCAGCACTTTAAAGTTAAGACTCAATCTAATTGCAGCTGCCTCCAGTAATAAATGCAGGCAAATGTAACAAAGACATTAATTATGTGCATGAAATCAATTGCTGAGAGAGTGACGTTTACTGGTGCTCAGAGAAGGATTCCTTCAACTGGCCCACAAAAATACTGCTCCTGGTTTCCCTTGTAGGTCACCTATCCACATATTAACTAGGGATAGCCAGGCTTGTTGGTAAGATGTTTCTGGAGATGCTAAAAGTGGTTTGTATGGTAAACTGTAAAAATTCCAAGACAAAAAGACCTAGCATAAAACATATATCTGTACATATATCACTTGCATACGTATATAATGACAGTACAGTGCATATTTCCACATTTTTCAGTCTTGGTAATCTAGGGAGAAAGCATTATTGAAAACCAGTTTTTTTCCAGTAAAAGTGGATGGGTTCAAATGTAATATCACATTAAGATGCTCCTTTCATTTATGTCTAGGTGCGAAAGCCACAATCTGAGTGTGTCAGCCATGCAATTAGTTGATTGTAATGGATTTATAAAATCAGCCTTCCTATTTTTAGAGCAGCCTGGTAGAGGAACCCCTCCCCCTCCTCTCGTTTCTCCTGGAACATGAGAGCATTTTGTTCTCAAGCTGTCCAGTTGTTGAGCGGTGGGTAGCAGATTTGTGGTCACGGCATGGGGCAAATGCAAGCCCAGCCCTGCTGCACTCTTCACAGTGTGACTGCTACAGGTTAAACACTGATGAATAGGGGCTTGATGGCAGGGCTAAAATCAGCTTTTTTCTCCTGCTCATAGACATGCATAAGGAAATGCATTAAATAGTTTAACACCAGCCTTTCTTTTTCTTTGGCAAAGCCTCAATGTGAAAAGAGTCCATCTGTGTCTTTAAAAATGGAATATTGATGTGGCATATCAAATTAAATTATTTAGATTAAATGGGGTGGTGAATTCCAATGGAAATGAACTGAATTTAACAGCACATTTAGTGCAGATGTGTCACACTAAAATCTAGTGGAAATGTATAAATACTGCTATTAACAATGTTAACGTGAATACTCTAAGTATAGATTTTAGCATCCCATTAATCATCATTTGAATCCCTGTTTTGCTGCAAAACTAAAATGATACATTTCAGGTTCAATGGTGCACCTTCGGGTCAGATCTTTCTCAGCTGCTATAAAAATGGGACAAAACGCAACTTTTTTAGTATGTAGTGTGTTCATAAAGGAACAGAACTGCACATAGATAATTGGTTCCAAAATCCTTCTCATAAATTACATTTGTATGATTACAAGCTCTTATGTGGAAAGGACTAAAAAGCAAAGTGGAAACCAGCAGGAATTCAAGACTAAAATCATGTGTTCCAGCCATCCTGAAAATTTGAAGGGACAATATTAATTTCCACAGGCATTATATACATTCTGTTTTTGTTTTTCACATATCCACAATATTTCAAAGACGTATGCAATGACAATAGGTGTCTGGTTGTCTGTGCTTTACTTCAATCTTAAGGCAAATCAAATTTTAATCAAGGTTTTGAATGCCGTATTAGTGGTATGCTGATGATATTGTTCATAATTTTGAACAATGGTCTTTTGAACAATGTAAGTTTGAGACTATTATTAAGTCTGTCAAGTTATTTTGGAAAGTGTTGCTATGGCAGAACATTTTGGGAATAATATAACTGGATGTATCTATGATCCATTTTTTTTACTCACAATGTTACATTTATGAAATTCAGCTCTCTCCTTTCCTCTCTCTGACTCATAGGCTTCAATGCATTACATTCACAGCCTCGTGGAAGTTTCTACAAGAATAACAAACCAGTGCCTCATGTATAACCTTTATCAGTCTCACCTGGCCTGCCACAAAGTGTATGACCTGTCTGTAGTCCTGAATGCTTCTACACAGTTTTTCCCCAGGCAGCAGAGAACTTCCTATGACACCGATACTTCATGGTGAATATTGCTCAGTCCCACGGGTTATTTCTTAAAATATAAAAATAATCTGTCATAGTCTAGACTTTAATCAACCATAATATTATTTTCCCAAAACCTGAGCTGGCAGTTGGGAGATGAGTTAAAATCCTCACAACATAACTTCAGAGATATGGAGCTCTGAGACCCAAAGACATTGGCCAACCAAAATAGCAAAAGCAGAATATCAAGACACAATTATAATGAAGAGCTGATGACTACCTAGATATAATATTTATTGCATTATTACTGATGCAAACAAACAAGCATTAAACCAAAACAAATCATACTTTCAGTTTATAATTTACTTTTTGAATAAATCCTAACCCTACCATAAGTTAATTGTATAGGGATCCATTTAAAAGCAATAAAAGCATAGCACCTAGCTACTGGTGCAGGCTACAATAAAACATGTGTTATTAATGTGTTGCTTGATGCAACAGAAGCCATCTTCTTGTCGATTGCTGATCCCCCATTAAAGGGTCATCGAATTCCCTGATTTGCACTCTTCTATCTATCAAATTAATCTCAAAAAGGGCTCAGAAATATACACACATATGTTTTCTTTTGACATTTCGATTCAGTTTGTACTTGTTATGTATTTGAGAGCAAAAGATGGATGGTATTGTTTTAAAGTTGTAAGCTACTGATGTATGTGTGTACTTAAAGAGAGTTCATACATTAATTGAGAGGAAATCCTGCAGCTGCTTTAATTGTTGGTAACTATAGTAAATAAGTAAATACTCAAAATGAGTAAAAACAACCATATTGTTAATGAAGAGACAGATTCCATGTTCACCTAAGTTTTTTAGTAAAGAATAAGAAAATGACAGGTGAGATGACAACCAGTCTCATGCATTATTAATAATAAATATGTCCCTTATGTATCAAAACTTTGGCAACAGCTCAGCCAATGTTTAATCGTGAATGAGACTGATGCAGATAATAACATGTTCATGTGTTTGTTATTCTGTGTAACGGACCGAAAATCCAGCAGTGTTGCAATAACAAAGTGGATGAAAATTTACGTAACACTAATCAACCACAACCACGATGCAAAGACTCGGTTGAGTACACAACAGCCTGTAAAATATAAATTTGCATTTATTAATCACAGAACTAGAAGGTATTCCTGATCTTACAATGCAAGTCTAGTCTAAACGTAAGGCTCTCAAAACACAGGTTGCAAAGCCTATGCAAAGTACATAAAATAATACTAAATAATAAAAGTACATAATAATAATAAAAACATAAAGGATAATAATTAGAGAGAATTTTCATTTTAAAAGCAAATTTTACTTCCATGTTGCATACGGTTTAATGATTGTCTTGTCTATTACTCTCACATCATTAAGTTAGATAACAAAATAGAAATTTGAAAAAGATATCCTTCAGTTTATGAATGATATTAAATGACAACAATAGTTTAACTGAATAATATTTAATTTGATTCATGTCTACATTTATTGAAAAGTGTTTTGATTTGAAAGTGTGTCACAGTTGTTTCAAGCATATAATTGAATAATTATACCAGAGGAGGGTATGCATTATGCCCTGTTACAATTATGGGTTTATTAATATTAGATTTATGATAATTTATATTTGCTGCTTAGCTGACATTGAGCAATTGGACACATAAATAAGTTACATTGCAAGTTTCAAATGAAGCTTTCTGTTTCTAATGAGTTTCTAATCAATTAATATTCTTCCACTGTTCCTGCTTATTGCCATCACTTTGCAGGGCTTAGAATTTGATTTTGAATAATCCTAGCACTTGGTTTTTTTCTCTCCACTGGCCTTTTATAGAAGTTTATATGCAACCCTTATATGTCATTATGGCTCACCGGTATGTTGTTGCAGTAGTATAAGAAAACACAGCTTCCATTCTAGCAAGCTATACTATTTATTATTTTCTTATGAGGAGTCATACTTAAAATCAAATCTGGAGTGTAGATAAATGCTCCATGGAATGTTAAATGAGGAAATATACAATTATAGTATACATTATAATTTGAATTTTTAGATATTTGTCAAAACAATTGACAATTAACAGTCAACAATGAATCTTTTTTCACTGTTTAAAAGACACAAATGTTTTCAACATAATTGGTTAAACAATGAAAGAGCATCATGACAAATACCATTATCAGATCTTCATTGTCTTTTTCCAGTCATTGCAGATTGGTATGAATGAATGCTTTGTATATTTCATACTGCAGACCTAAGGTGAGAGCTTGCACTCCAGATTAAGACCTTACTTCTCACTTAGATGTTTGCGATAGAGAGTCAGGCATCATTACTCCCAAAATGGCTTGAGGCTAATATGCGCTATCAATGACCAATCAATGTGCTAAAGTTTACCTCATTGTTGTGAACAGCAATGCAATTCTGCCTCCTTTACTGGATTGCAAAAACCCCATTTTGTGTAAGTGCTAAATTTCATTATAATGTGATAACCAAGGTAATGTAAACAGAAATGATAAGACTGACAAGCTGAGCATTTCAGAGCAGTGTGATTTAATCACCATCCAGTATCCAGAGGGTTACGTGTGCATAATAGCCTCATTATTCAGGACTCAGGGTTGCTACTCACAGACTGGCGTAATGAGCCCTGCACTGACTGCTGTATATAATCTCATTGGAGAGCATAAGAACTGAGATTTTGTGGTAAGTATTAGAAACACTAAAAAAATCTTGTTTTGGACTAACATAACAAAACCATTATTATTGTATTTAAATTACTCCATGAATGGTAATTTGACATTTAAGCTAATTTAAAAGTTAAATTCGCTCTGTTTGAGATGGGCAGGGTTGTCATTATGCAGTGTCACCAATGAAGTGGCTCTTGAAACACTTGCATTTTCTATATATGGTACCATGAGTTCAGCTCAGGAAAAACAGAGGGCAGACTAAGAAATTTTTAGTTCATCAGTATCAGAACCCTCTAGCAACTTCTTCTGACTGGCCAGGTTTCTGTGGATTTGGGATCTGAAATGAACATGTTGACTTTGTGTTGGTCCACCAGCATAGTCGATATATGATTGAAGTTGATTGTTAATTGTTGAAATTATTATTAATTGTTGTTGCTAATAAAAAAAATGAATAAAAGTAATAATAAAAGTGTAATTTTATTAGATTATTTGTATATAATCTATGAAAGTAGCAGTAATGTCTTCAAAATATATTCTATGATTCAATCTTTTCCAATGGCTGAGGCTAAGGTGGGGCTGGCTTGAGCAGTAGATCAGTTGTACATTTCAAACAACATTTTTGATGATAGTGGTGCTGTTGAGCCAGTAGGGATGCAGTCTTCTCCCTGGAGCAAGCAGAAACTCTATGTCCAAGTGAAGGCAGAGGGCCATTGTACTGTTGGAATAGCACACATTCTGTCAGATGAGACATTCGGCCCAGGTCCTGACTCATTGTGGTCATTAAAAATCCGATGACACTGAAAAGAGTAGCTGGTTCCCCAGTGTCCTGGTCAAATTCCAACCTGGCTCTTTCAATCTGGCCAGCTGATCATCCACCAGCATAATTAGCTTAATAAACCTTTCCTTTCCCCGTAGCTGATGTGTGGTGCAAACATGCTGTGCGTCTATATATCAGCTCTGATAGTTGCTTTATCGTGGTGGCAGTTGAGGTGATCTTCTCCACCTCTTCTCAACACATCATTAGCAATTCAGTCAAACTGACAGTCATCTGGTATCTAGTGTCCTGGCTAAATGTGAGACTGTTTAAAAGGTTGAAGATGAAACTTAACAATCCTAAACTTACTCAAAGAAAAAAAAAGTTTTAAAATAATTGAGAAATGTGATGTGATAAATGTAATGTTTAAGGGATAAATCAATTAATTAATGAATTACATTTGTTTTCCACCATTGTCTGTATTTGTGTTGTGTTTTTTTTAATTTGTGTTGTACAGTTTCAGACTAAATTTATAACAATATTTTATTTAAAAAAGAGAAAAGAAGGACAATTGTTTTACCACAGGGAAAGCTATTTCAGTTGCTAACAATATAGTTTTACGATAGATAGCGTACTCTTCATCATGAATTCATATTTTAGCTTCTTGGTGGTAATCTGTTTGGTTTTGTTTAATGAAAATTGAAGGTATTAACATTTTAGCAGATGTAATCATACGAGTACTTGTTCCATACATGGGTTAAACAAAGACTGGATAGAAAATGTACCCTGATACCATGATTGCCATATCAGAGAGGAGACTGAAATGTCGAGAAAACATTCATCTCTGAAACTCAGAACTGTAACTCTTGTGTGGAGTCACAACATCATACAGGAGGGCTACCAAAGAACTGAAGCAATTTGTCACTGCAATATTGAAAATTGTCCCAAAAAAACGGAGGATCCTGCTTGCAAGTACTAGTTCCCTTAAGCATTGTAGAGAATAAGGCAGGACAGAGTATCTGACCTCTATGCCCCTGCAGTCTTTCTGTGCTACCACTGAACCATTCACATAATGCTCCTCAGTTTAATCAGTCACCCTGCAGCCAACCTCCCAATGCATCAGAGGAGCACCAGACACAGAGAAAACATATTTAAAGATTAAACATTATATCGTCACTTTGATTCAGCACAAGTGCTTGACTCTCTCTTGTGCCTCTCAAAAGTCCATTAAACTGTCATGCTGTTTAATGTTGAGGCACGGAAGCTCAAGTCATGTACATGTTCTCTCAGAGAGTGGTATTGGAGAGCTTGGGAAGTATAAGAAATGTTGCAAACACTAGAGCAATGGACTCATCAGCATTCTCTTTTATCTTTATATCAGTCACGTAAAGCCTGTTTTGGGCTTGTATGTGTGAACTGAAGATCTGTTGCCTAGATAAGTTACATGACATTTGAATTCCTCTGATGCTCATCAAAAATTTCTCTCAAAAGTGCTTTCACAAAGGTGTTATAAATGCCATAGCAGGTGCAACAGGAAGAGTGAGCGTGCAGGTACTTTACATAACAAGTGAACAAGGATGGTGAACAGGTATGGACAAATCTGTAATGCAGATGCTCAGCACCATTATTTTATGATGCTTCAATGCCCAGGGGATCTGTTTTTTTTTTTTTTTTTTTTTTTTTGCTGTGGGGTACTGCAGTTTGGAAAAAAAGAGAAGAAAAGAAAGAAAATTCAAATCCAATTGTCTGAGATTACAAGCCATTTCTTTTGGGTGAACTTCACTTGCTCCTTTGATTAGACTGGTGGGTGGGAGTTCCTGACTGCACAAACAGTTGATCAGTATTGTAGTGGGAGGGTAGGGTTTGAATTTCAGCAGATGTCTACCATGCAAGTCAGTCTGTGGGATGCAGCGCCACAATCTCTCACTCGCCCACCAAATGATGATCATTACCATGAAGGCAAGATAAACCACAGTAAAAAGCTCATCCTGTCCATCTTTTTAAACACACACATTTAGAGAGCATCATACGTGTAACTACCTTGACTAAAGCTACACGAAAAGTATGGTGGTTGTCCTACCAAATTTTAGCCTGCAGGCTGGGTTAGTTTTGATAATGTAGCCAAAATGGTATTTTTTTAGGTTCATAATGAAATATTAACCATAGCTAATGGAACAGTGACTAATTAGTACTTCTCCTGGTACTGGATACTTCTGTGTTTACATGTCATACATTTTTTGGGCTTGCTGGGTTTGGCCAATGTGCAGTACAAAAGTTCTTTACAGGCTTTTGATTCTCTCAATATACATTTCCAACCTGCATTATGTGCTTTTGGGAAATACAGTTTTTTTATTATTATTATTATTATTATTATTTTTATCCAGAGTGCTTGTGTTTAGTTGAAACATATATCATTTGAGATTGATTTTATCCGCACAAATCTGATTGAACAGTTTTGATTGTGGATCTCTGAATTTCACTTATTTCCTACTGTCTCTTGTCTGGCTACATCAGGTTTCCTCAAAATGTTTTCAGTTTAATTAATGGCTTAAAATGCCCCACAGCAAGGGAGGTGTTGGTGGGCTATTAAAATAAACAGCATAGGTAGGATAAGTTATTAATGGTAAGAATGGTAAATAAATTTTGATATTCTACATTTGCATAAGCAGACATTCTCTGTTTGTACAGGATTATTCATTTCTTATTTAAGTTGCATATGACTACCTTATTTGGCTTTTGACACTTTTGTCTTTTGATGGACAAATATTCAGTTGAAAGTGCTTTTAATATTGTTCGAATTCACTGTGATTTTTTTTCTCTAATGTTTGTTAACATAACATTATGTGCCAATAAATTCATGCAAAAAATACAATAAACTAGTACTTGTTGCAACTATTGAGTCACATCACAACCCTGCAAAGCACCCACTGAAAATCTGGGCAATTAAATAATGCAGTAGATATCAGGAACAAACAACAATGCATCCCATTATTTGTGCTCAATACCTTTTTTCCTCTGCAGGGCCTCCGGTTCACTCCATTGTTTCTGTAGACATTATGGAGCTGTGAGCAGAGAGCCAGCTTTGATACTTTAATTACCCCAGCTGTACTACTAGGCTGTGCATGCACTGGCCTTCACTGACAGACCTCGCTGACATGAGAATTATGCTGTCCTCCAGTGGTATCTTCTGCCCTCTCATCTCCTTCACCACCCTAAGCTTTGAAGCTCATATAACAGACAGGGCTAGGGATGACCCGGGGAGTCTCAGGACGGTGCTGTTTGCCTTGCTCGAACCATGCGGAGGGGAAAGAAAGATGGAACATTTCACAATACCTTGCTTTCCCAACAGTCATGTGAGAGAGAAATGTCTGTGAAGTATCCTCAATAACACTTTTGTTCTTGGTTCTGATGTGATAACACAGAAGAGTGCCGTGAGGGAAAAAAGCATTTCTGGGATTGGATTTCATAATAAGAAAATGAGGTGCTGTCCTTTCTTTAATAGATGCAGAGGAGGATGTCATATTGTTGGTTTGATTAATTAATGTTTGCTTCAAAAATCCCAATTTAAGCGTGGCCTAAGGAAAGTCAGTGAATGCTTCTTCATTTGTGCTGTCAGGACTACAAAGCAGAAGGTAACCCAAATCAGCTTTCCCAAGGACAGCAGCTTTATCATAATTATAACAGGGCTGTTACTATATGTGACACCATTAAAAAGATAAGTAAAAATAAGTAAAGTGTTCTGAAAGTATACTGTTAGCCATCAAACATTCTCTTTGAAACTCCATGCAAAGGTGAGAGGGCTTTGTTCACACTTGTTAAATAAGAAACATTCAATAAATAAGTAAATATTTTTTTTTTTTTTTATTAAAAAAAGGCCTGAAAAGATTCACAGCCTCTGAATTCCTGTGATTGGTGAAAATCAGTTGGCAGTGTGATTAAATGGTGATTTATAGCTGCATTTTCTGAAGTTTCTGAAAGGCATGGTCTTCAAAGCCCATTTTCCTTTGAAAACATACGAGTAGAGTATTGCAGGCAACTGAATGTGTGATTATGGAAATGAACCCAAATTCTGGAATATTTTGTATATTTTGTACATTTTTTTAAAATTCATGACAGACTAAGAGATGGTTAGTGATTTTGTTTCATATTGAGGGTTTAATGCGTTTGTTAAAAAGTACACTCTCATCATCAGTGATATGGCACATTACATCAGTAGAGAGAAGGATGTGCATGAAACACCATAGTAATGTGGTCTGTTAATTTACAGTGTAGCCACATTCTTGAACAAGCGGCAGAAGATTGTGCATGTTCGAAAACTATCATATCTTCATTTCAAGTCCATGGATAGACATATATATAGATTTATTAAATAGATTTTATAGTTTTTTTTTGACAAATGTGTGTATAAGGATTTTAGCATGAAGTGCAGAGTAAATGCAAAGTTCTTGGAACTTATTTATTTTGATAGAATGCTATGATACCTGTTGTGACAAAGTTCACTGCCATTTGTCAGGTAGTTAAAATGGATGCTATTTGCCGGGGGTTCTTTTTTATCTTCTGTAAAATGTTGTGGTAATTATGAGAGTTAAAACTGCTTAAAATTGCCCAAAAAACAATATTTCAAACATGCCTTGTGTTATGATAAGTCTGAATACTTGAACTGAATGGCAGCATGACTTTGACCATTGATATTCTAGGACTGTGCTGTTTGTCATTGTTGAGATGTGAATAGAATACTTTAAGGAGGAATTGAGGGAGTCTGTTTGAATATGGCTGACAGATTCCCATTTCAAAGCCGTTTGACTATAGTCATATGTAGGCCAACACCAGAAGCTAGAGATGGTAAACTTTCTTCTTTCCTTCCCTCCAAATACATTTGCATAGATAAATACAAACTGAGTCCAACAACATGGAATGCTTTGCTTCTCAGCAGATTTCTGTTAGAGCCCTGCAGCTTGTAAATCTTGAAGTAGATGAAAGTAAAAAGCAATGGGAGCCACACAGATTTTTGAGGATGGGCGTTCAATTTTTAAGTGTGTAAAGTGGCTGCTTTACTGAAAGATGAACGCAAGTCAGCTTTTGCTTTGCTACATCCTGGTTAAATGTGCGGTGGGGGTGGGGGGGATCTGTGAATTAATTACTTCCATTTAAGTACCTTCATAGATTTGTTTGAATGAAAAATGGTGACATTTCAACTTTCGGTAAGATGAATATATTAAACTGAACTCATGGATGTCCAAGTTACGTTACCGAGGTGTATCGGTTTGGATGTTCTGCCTCAGGGGTGTCACCCCCTCAGTGCGTTTCAGTATTTTATTTTTAAAGGTATTACTCAGACATGTTTTTGAGTGACACTTTCTGAATTTTAAATTTGGATCTGTGGCCTTTTCTCTAATATGGATTATCTACTCTCAGTTAAAGATTCTGCCCATGCTTATGTATGGTCATGCTTTTGTACTATTTGGTTCAGCCTCGCTCCTGCAGGACTGCTTTCAAAGAGATTTTTAAAGATGTTTCCTCCTCAGAACAAAGATTGAATAGAAGGTGGAATGAAAGAATTTTTGGAGAGATGTAATACCCATGACATTTATTCAAGTACTCCATTGGAGGTCTTAAAATACTTCATTGCTATCTCATTGATATCTTTCCCTCTAATCTTCCAAGAACATGTAATAAACACATTTCTCGCATTTCCCAATAAGAAACAATGTAAAAACAAGGGTGTGAGATGGGCTGGGCTATGCATCTATTTAACGTTACAGCTCTTCGTGGAAAAAAACAAACTCTGCATTAAAAATTGACAATGAGTGTTAGAGTAGAGATTTTGGTCCTTGAGGATACACAACTTTACTGCTAGGACTAAAGGCTCTGCAGATTTGTGGTTATAAAACTTAAAACAGCATTGACAGGACACTGACAGGGCTGTCTCGCCTAAAAGAAAAAAAATCCCCTGGAGGGCAGAGCCAACCGTTACTTTAAAATCAGTTTGCTTGTCTTTTTTCCTTATGTTCTGTTTGGAGATGTCAGCCATTAGGTAGCATGGGGAATGTCTTGTCATTTATTCAGTTCATCTGACACTGTGATATTGTTTTCATTTTTGTCATTAGTGCTTATAATTAGGCATCTAGGTTGTGTATTTTCACAAACAAAATATTGATACACTGGAGCAGGTGTTATTTGACTTAAAAACAATACATTCCTCAGTTTCAATTTTTCACTTTATGTATATTTTGAGTTAATGGTTCAAAAGCTTCAATCAAACTTCAGAATATTGCCATTTCATACAGCAAATCTCATAACTTGCTGTGGCAAATAAGATAAAAATAAAATAATGGCTAATGAATGGCAATTTATGACAGGAAGTAGATTTCACTGAGAGAAGCTCTGACCTGTGTGATAATGATGTCTGCTAGCAAGCGGCGAAGTAACAAATGCTGCAAAACATAAAATGCATTTCATAACTCATAAGTGTAAACATAGAAGAAAAACATATCTTAAACAAGCTCATTATTCTGAAAACAGTTTGGCAGCAATACCACATATCACACATCACAGAAGTAGGTTAAATGATTACCTATATGTGGTAGGCTAGTGTGTTGCTTTCATTGGAAACACTACATTCAGAGGTTCATTTAGTAGGTGGTACTGCTAATGCACTGCTTTCCAGATGTTTATTGTCTGAGGCATGCAATGATTCCCTAAGATGTCAATGTTTTTAAATTTACCTGGTTATGAAACTGAGTCCTTTGAATGTCTCTTTTGAAATTAGAGCGCCCTATGCTTGATTTGTAGTTCTTTTAATTTTGTCTCCTTTTGTTATTTCTGTCTGTAACTATGTATTTTTATTTATTTATGCTGCTGCCTGTCTTGGCCAGGTCTCCCTTGAAAAAGAGATATTTAGTGTCAGTGGGAATTTTCCTGGTTATATAGGTTAAATAAATAAATAAATAAATAAATAAATGATGTGTGTCTCACAACTATGCTGTGAGTAAAAAGCTAAGATTATTATAACTGTGTCATCTGTGTAAATGATACTGCTGCTTCATATGTAATGTAACATACGGAATGTCAGGATGAGTCATTAGGTATTCCTGATGGTGGTGCAGAGAATGACTCCCCACTGATGGCCTCAGTGTCTGTAGGGATGGAGCTGTCAGAGGACATTGGGAAATCGAGAGGAAACCATTGTGTGATAATGGAAAATCAGCTCTGCCGGACTGTGAGCTGCTTGCCTGTTACCACAGTAATTCATTGTTGTTACAGTTAGAGACTACCTTTTGTTTTTATTGTTTGTCTATGCATGATGCTGTTGTAAGTGGATGAGTGGATAGGACTATTTCATCTTGAAAAGAGGAGAAAAACACACACTGATGTGAACTAAAGGTCCTACTGCTGATGATGTAACAGCAGTCTTTCTCATAATTCAGTTTTCATTTCATTGTAATTAAATACAATGGGAAGACAAAGTCAAAAATGAAATCATACTTCTCTTCAGTATTGAAATCTGATCATGCTATAGCCTGCTGATTACATCTGAAATTGTATTGAAAGGTGTGAAATAATAACATTGGCATTATCATTTGAGTCTCACATTCAGGTAAAATATCTTACCAGGTTACGAAAGGAAACAATAAAAATTCTTAAGTACAGTAGTGTGTTCTTCATTAAGACTAACAACAGGCAGTGGAAAATACAACTCTTGCAATTCCAACATCTGCCAGTAGGTGTAGATGAGGGGATGTGCTTAACTCATGTTAATAATAACGAGACACCTTCATCTTGGCACATTCAACCCAAAAGTTATAAATCTCACACCATGTGCTTAAACAGGTGAAGTATTTGCATGGAAAATGCACCTACAAGGTGTAGATGTCAGGTCTGGGTTTGGCCACTAATTTGAAACATTTTAGTTTTTGAGAGTACAAGATGAATAGCTTTTCTGGAGGCTGTCAACAAGGTACTCTTGTGAATTTATCATTCTATGTTACTTGCTTGGATATCCCATTCCCATATAGTTTGATTGAATTTTCATAGCTGCAAAATTAGAGTAGCTTCTTAAAAATAACTAACATCATGCACTCAAAATTAAATTATCATGGAAATAATGATAAAAAGTGCAACATGTCTTTAAGGTTCTACTATTTGTCTGAGATCTTGTTTCAAACCTTCCATTTGTTTGCTGCTCAATTGCAGGATAAATTATTGGGTTGAGCTGACCTTATTTTCCTCTCAACTGACTTGTGAAGTGAGATACATAACCATTTAAAGTGTGACTAAAGCAATACAAAAAGCATTGGAAATCCAATTAGACTGTTACTGAAATGAATAATAGAATGTTGTCGTAGAAGTGATTAAAATATCTGTGTACTTTCTGTTCAAATTTGAAATAAAACTTCTTTAATCAACTCTTCTCAAAACAGCTAAATATAATGTGTGGACTGATATTTTGCCAAGCTTTGAAAAATGAAGAGAAAACCTGTTTAGTTTGCACATAAAAGCCAGAACTCATCTACCTTTTTCTTAAGAAATGGTTTTTGATATTGCTGAGAGAGATGTGTAAAGTTTTACCCAAGGAGAGTTTCACCATTTACACCATTGGGAGCAGGTGCGTTGAACATTTTATTTGATATTGTGAAAGTCACTTTTCTGGATCTCCTCCAACACATATGAACTTCTGTTCAAAACTGGCCCATTTCCAAAGTGTTTGCTCATTTTAGAATGGATATATTTTTCATTCAAATACCAACATTATTCCTGATACAGTAATTACTAATTCAAAGTACAATCACTCTTTCATGACAAAATAGGAATATAATGAACACAATATGGCAAGATAGATGGCATATTCAAATATTTTTGCATCTTGAACAGTAAATACCTTAAAATAATTTTTTATTACATATATGTTTATTTATGCTATAATAAATTAAGCAGAGTGTCTTCAACACTACTGCATAATTTACTCTGCTTAATTTCTTCACTTGGTGTCAGGATATCCATTTAATGCATGACAAATACATACAAATTGCATTGACTGGACTGATTAAATTCAATGGATTCTCAGGCTTTAGGGTTTCTGCAGAGTTTTATTATTAGTAATAAATGAAGCATTATGGAAATAAATTTGTTTAAATAAGAACCCTGCCCAGAGGCCGTCCTGCCTGCATGCTGCGATAGCTATTCCCTGCTCAATTTATAATTCCTGAAAATGTAACTCTGTCTGTCATATCACGCTTCCTGGGCCTAGAGAGACTGCTTGTGCAGAGATCTGACAGCTGAGCATCTGAAACAGGCGAAGAGGGCAGGATATGAAATCCAGCGTTATCATATTCTTGTTGGAAAGGCTTCTTGCTTGACTTGTACCAGCTGCAGGAGCTAAGAATGAGTGACAGGTCTGTTCTATTTTCTTCAGGATGAACGTAGGAGGCATAACCCCTAGATGTCCCCTTCATTGTTGTCTTAGGTAGAAAAAATTTTTTTTAGAGAAGAGTTTCAATCACCTGCCAGAATGAATGTCAGCATATTATAGGCACAGTATTGCCAGGAGGAAGGGTATTATTTAATTTTTTTGGATTATTAATTACAATATTTAGAGTATCATAAATTCGACATGTTGCTCTCCTTGGTCTTACGCTGGAGACCAGAAATGTAGCCTCATGCAACGTACGTTATTTTTGCATATAAATTCACATATATGTTTAAGACAAACAATTCAGTTTGTCTTAAACATATAAATCACATAAATATACAATAAATGATATTGTTGTAATTTGAATATAGAACTTCATTAGCAAACACTTCTTCATTGCAATAGCCTAGCTAGATAGGTTTAAATATTTTCAGAATAAACTATCAATTTGCAAAGCAGTTCTTTTTTATTTAGCACCTGAAGCAAAACCAGCTAGCTAGTTAACCAGACAGCTGAAGGTTTCAGAGTTGGGTTTCTGAGGTTTTTCTAACAAACAATGCTTACTAAGCACTTTGGCTTTTTTCCAGACCTGTGTTGTTAAGGCACAAAAGTACTGGGATGGGTGAAACATAATGCTATACAGAAATGATTTTCAGCCATATCCAGACCTGGTTTATGCACAACTCAAGTGCATTTTCCATGTAATGATTATTGTAAGCCAATAAAGTCTGTGAACTCCGGATCTATTTTACTCTTGATACTTAAGGGTTAATTCAGTAAGATTGTAAATAACGGGTGTTATTTTGTGTGCACACCCAAGATCACATCTTATCATTTCATTCTTTCTATGTGATCAATTGAGAGTCATTATGCAAATGCAAATCCACAACATACCATATTTAAATGAGGGATGCTGTGTGTGGTAGAAAGGATTTCAACCTTTGTTTACTACTCATTGTCTCATTGAATGTCTGCTACACGTTTCTCAGGACAGATTTTATCCTACCTAATTTCTAGCAGTACTTGCTGCAGTTGGCATCCAACTTAACATACTCATTGATATTTATCATGTTCATTAACATTTTGTGAAATATCATAAATTGATTTGTTAATGATTTATTATAAAGACATAAATAATGATGACATAACTGTGCAGACCTTACTTTGCATCAATGGTCAATGACAGGCAAAGTACATGACTTATTCTGATTCATTTACTCTGACATTTTCAAAGTGTGATTGTACTTAAAAATATTTCCTATTTTTCTGGGGTTGGCAGGCATATTTGATACATGAGTCTGTAAATGGCAGAGGAAAACAACCATATGGTCAGCAGTAGAAGAAGGCAATTAAGGGTTATTATTGGAATGTGGAACAGCAGTACTTGTGTTTTATTGGGTTAAGGAGATCATTAAATGTGTTTAGATGCCAATCACATTTTAGACCACCTGAGTTTCTTTCTTTAATATTAATGGAAATAATTGCTTCCTCCAGTATGTGATAAAAGCAGGTCCTTTAGAGCAAGCAATTTGTTTTGGAATGTCATTTTGTGCTGAGTTAAAACACTTAAAGTGAATGCACTGAAGGTTATTGTGTAGGTCAATAGGTACTATTTCCTCTGCTTGCTGTCATCACTGGACATGTCAGATGACCAGGTGCACATTCTCACAGCAAGGTGAAAGATCTGATCTGCAATAGAAAAAGGTACCTTCTAAGGTACTCTTGTATAACATCCCTCCTGTCAGCCGAGAAAATTGAGTGATGACAAAGACACTCTGCCAGAAATGGCAACATTTATTCAGCTGCGGGACACTGCATCTCTGATTGCTGCCCATCTGCTCTCCCTGCTGCTTGAACATCACACCCAGCACAATAGCACACAGGCTGGTATTGGTCTCATTATATTTCTGCCATGTCTGAATTGTGGTAACACTAGGTTCTGCTGGGAAACAGTTTTCAGTAATGGCAAATTCACATCTTACAATTAATTGCTGAAAAGAATTGCCTCTCTAATTCTTGTGTATATGTACAGCTGAGCTCAATGGGGTTATAGATGTGTTGAATACTGAGCAGTGCAGCATTTTAATGAATGGCTCATGCTTTCTGGCACATTATGTTTAGGTTCATGACAAAGTGCCACAGATCTGTAGCAGAATCAGCCATGGCACTCATTTTAACTAACAATTATTCCTATTTTTTTCTTTACTGCCTAATTAAGGATCTCCAGTTGTGCCTCAGGTTTCCGCAGTGCCACCCACACCAGAACACCAGGAGCCCTGCTGCTGAGGCATGTGCACTCTTCCAAAGCATTTGCCTGTGAGCCAGTGCTTATTTTACATCCTATAGTTCATACAGAAGTGCTGAAGAGAGCGAGCACCAATTAAAGATGAGCTGCTTCTCTCACTTATGACAGCTGTAGGAACCTCTGTGTTAACTGAGCCATTCAGACACCTTGCCATTTGATGGGTCTTCATCTAAGAGCCAATGATTCTTTACTTAAATATGCCTAGTTAAACTTTTATCCTCATCAACTACATCAGATTATTCTTTTAGTTATTTGTTCAGTTTAACATGTACAGAATATGCCACTGTTATATAAGCCATATATTGGTGAAAGTAATAATTAAAAATGTTTTGTACTTCATGTGAATTCATTTCAGTCATTTTACAATGCAAGTGTACAGCCAATCCATCCATCTGTGCTGTGGGCTGTACAGTTATTAATGCAGGTGGCAGAAAATAACAGACAATATTCCCATCAGTGGAGCTGAATGGCAATTAATAGGATGTGACAGTGTAAGCTGCCATTCTGCTCAGGTTCCCAGCTGTGCTCAAGGCTGGAGACATTTCATATGAATGAGCCCATAACAAACATTACGGTATATAAATGGCATACTATTTAAATGCATTGAGTATAGTAACTGAGGAAACTGAGGTCTTTTTTGTTACTTGGAGATTGAGAATAATGTGCATATTTGGGCTACTGACAGTATATAACACACAAGTTGTGGCATTGTTTTTCATTTTGTGGATTTGGTAAGAGTGCATCTCCTTATTGTACTGTCAATCTGAATGTAGATTTCAGAAGTGAAGCAGAATCATGTTGTCAGGTTAGTAGCTTCCTTTCAAATGTCTATTTTTGCCAAAGCACACGAAACTATTGTTCTTCTCTTAATCTGTCATTTGAATCTGGCTCTCTGTCCAGTTTTAATCTAGCTTCTGTCAGTGGCCCCAAATTTGGTTCTTCAAGCAGACTTATCTGCCCTTTAAAGTCTGGAAAATGCAGAATGTTACTGACATATTGAGGCCTCTGCAACAGTGACTATTGCTGGTCTTTTCTTATACCTCATTTCTGAGATAACCTCCCACTCAATTGTGGATCTGCAGACAGCCATAGTGCTTCTACAAGAATCTGTATAATTGCCCTTCAAGTGGTCCTGTCCAGTGACAGACTGGCCATCTGGAAACCCAGAAAAAATTCCAGTGAGTCACTAACTAAATGGTTTAAATGTTTTGATTCTTGTCTAAGAGTTATCTATTTAACTTTAATGTATGTTTGTACCCATTAACTAATTTGTGAAGGTTAATAATGATTTGTCTCCATTGATTTGTCAGCCGTTTCCTGTTTCCCATGGAGACAGATGACAAAATATTTCAGATGCATGTCAGGATTAGCACTTTTATGTTTTTGCATTTTGTTGCAAAGAATCTGTAGGTGTGCCAATCATTTTGAGAAAATGGTATTAGGCATTTAAAAACTTGTTTTTTAGAACAAATGTTTCATATTTCTTCGTATAGCAAGCCAATAATTTTGGGATATATATCACAAGTTATTCTGAAGCAAAAGAGTGACATTAGACGTACTGCTTAATTGTCATGTAAAAATAATTGATGTTGGCATTTCCCTTTGTGTCTTTTCTGTTATGTTACAGATGCAGTCAATATTTTACAATTGTAAGATAATTACAAGAACAAAAAAAGCAGTGAAGCTGTGTTTCCCCACACAAGTATATTTTTGTTGATAAATCACAACTTCCTTATAATTGTGCTTATTTGCACAAGCTTAAGATCCTGCCCAGTGAGCCCCCTATATTTTCCTCATACGCGATATGTTATCCTATATTTCATTTACAATTAATCCACACATGTGAACATTGGGGTTGATCTTCCAAGATCCCTCATAAGGAGAGTTACTTTGCATGCATACCCAAAGTCTTATCATTTAATTCTTTGCAGGTGATCAACATAGAGTCATTATGTAAGTGATTACACTTATGTAAGTGATTCAGGGATGATGATAAATTCTGTCTTGTCTAGGCTGAGCTTAAGATGGATGGTGTTATAAGAACTACTCACACCGTTAATGTCACATTAAATAGTCGTCCTAAAAGCTTTGTTATTAACTGTAATAACAAATAATGTTGTATTGCTTGTGTGATTCTGCTAGTTATTCTTGTATTCTGAACCACAATTTCATTCATGATTAAAAATTTATTTATTCTTATTGCTGTTGACGTATGTATCCACAATTTCTCTTTGTCTGTTTTGAGCATTAGCTTAATTCATTAGATAATTCGTTGGATAATTTGTTGTTATTGTTACATAATCATTCAAAGTGTTCAGATATTATTCCAATATATGATGGTTTCTTTCATCGATTTGTCCAAAGTCATCTCCTACTTCATCCCAAAAGATGCAAAATGGCATGGCTGGAGACCAAATCTGTATCTATTATTTTTGCCTCTGACATTCCAAAAAGTTCACAATAGGGAAATATATCCAAATCAAGCAAGCCACTTGCATGACTTGGATGTATCAATTAAAGATGCTTTAGTGATGTCAGTGAGTAAAAATATGTCACATTCTGCCTTCATTGTACGCCACATTTCTCTTCAAATGACTTTATTGCAACATCATTATTATTTGGATTCCCCGAGAGGAAAAATACCTGCTTGCTTTTATAAAAAAATGTTGCTCCATATTGTGCTTAATTAACATAATAATAATTTTGGCATTTCCTCCTGAAGGCAGATAAATTAGATAATATCCCTTGTGAAAATGCAACCCATAAACAGTATGAATTAAATGTCCAGGAGGACTGCAGGTGTTTGGTTGTGTTTCAGGTGTCTGCTGGTTTGTGATATATGTCAGCACTTTAGAGAAGTCATTGATTGTCAAAGAAATCTACACACCATGTTTCCAAGCTGTAAAATGGTTGATGATTAAAAAGAAACCACAAAACTCCACAGATGCTGTGGCCCTCCAGCACTTTTTACAAACAGTTGGACAGACTAGTCGGAATTAGTAATGCAGTAAAGTAAACTTAAAATAAAAATGTCATTACTATTAATGAATTCATTCATTCATTCATTCATTTTTAAATTCATTCATTCATTCATTCATTCATTCATTCATTCATTCATTCATTCATTCATCTATTCGTTCATGTTTTTATTGTCATGCTCACTCTAAGCAAACTACAAATACAGAGGCAGGAGATTTATTTTCCCTGTGAGGGCCCAAAGCATCTTTCAAAATGTGACATTTTCACAGAAATATGCATTCATTAAAAACAGAACTCTAATTATGATTTCTAATAACAGTGAGGCAGGTGCTGTGATTTTCTGCCAGCCCCTGCCTAGGAGCGAGCTTGCCAAGTGTAATTTCTCCATGATAGCTGTGCTTTGATGCACAAAGGTTCATATCATGTTTGTATGCATGAGGAAAGCACCTGCGCACATTATATCTTATTATTATTGTATCTTGTTGCCAGTGGATATATTATTTTAGGGAATATCAGGGCATATCTGCTTTAACATTCATGAGTCCTCAACTCTGGGATTCATATCTCAGAGGTTCTTCTGTACTTCAAATATTTATCTGACCCAGGTCTGATATTAGTAGTGCCTCTGAATGTAAGATTTACATTTGTTTTTAGAAAATTAAAAATCAAATATTTCAGCAATTTCACCATAATTTGTTATACAGTTTTATAATATACCAGCTCAGAATTCATTAATTAACAGAACACTAAACTCATAAAAATCAATGCAGTATTTTCATAAATTAACATATTCAGAAATGCTAACTTTTTATGTTTTTATGCATATCTGGGGCCAGTGTCCCCCACATTAATCAAGCCTAGTCCCAGACTAGAAACTTTTTTCAATTGAGATTTTCATTGAAGGGCTACAAATTAAAATAAAAAACAACTTCACTGCAGTATGAAAACTGTTGTTCAGTTTTGCAAGCATGTGCTTCCATTTTTGTAGTTCTGATTTCCTGTCTTTGCCTTTGCTTGTTACACTGGAAATGTGCTGAAGATAATACCCCCTTAGCAGTCTTGATGTTTCACAGCACATACTGAATGAGTATCTGTGGTGAGTATTTAATAACAGACAAGACATTTAAATTTAATTCCAAGGTTGCAATCTCAGAATTTCTATCATATCATTATGTTTGAAACAAATACGTTGTTCATTCGTCTCTTTTCTTGGTATGGCATGTCAGTGGACATACCACACATTGCTGAATATGATGTAGCCATTTCTTGCCCACCAGAGCAAGATTTTTAAGAGCTGACTCAACAAGGTAAATGGACATCCATTATCTGAATATATATGTCATTACCAAAGCTGTTGGAGCTGCAGTAAACCTTACTTCTGAGGACTATGTAATATGAAATTGTGGTGGGCCTGTTCCCTCACTCACTAGGTCACATGGTATGACCTAGAGGGCTCCACAGAGCACACTTGAGCTGGAACCCAGCAGAAGTGACAGGGCAAACCTGGCAATCAATCAGACTGGAATAGGAGAGAGAAACAGACTGGCCTCACATGCAGCGTCTCCCTTTATCTTGGCCCATCCTCTCTGATGCTCAGAGCATCTGCAACCCGTCAAGGGATGATGAATGAAAGTGAGCTCAAAGCTGCTTCTGTAGGGCAGATAAATGACTCCTAACACTAAACTGTATCCCGTGGCAACTACCATGGACTATTATTCAACCAGCAAGATTTGAGCACCGCCGTTATCACTGCCCTCAGTTCTGAACCAAATAGTTGGCTTTTTCAGGTTGTGTGGATCAACCCATACAGGAAAACACTTAGTGATAATTACAGATTTATTGGTAATTAAAATAACACAATGTATATACGGTCAATAAAGTAGCATGCACGTATAGTGATTATTGCATGATTGTATTTTTTAACTATCATTTAGCCCAAGTTTTTTCCAACTTTTTTACAGAGGCCTCGCAAATAACCCTCAGATTCAACCCTTGCTGATACACTTTGAATCACAAACTTCTGGTGTCTTAGGAGAATTGTGAGGCTGGCCAGGGTGTTCTTGCTTCATCTGCACGTGTCCAAATGATTCTAACACACACACACGCACACACACACACACACACACACACACACACACGCACACACACACAAGGACTATCTCCAATAATTAGTATCATGAAAGTGTGTCCTGCCTGTAAAACGATCACTCAGCCCTCCATACTTGGCCCTGGGACCATACATTACAACCATCTGATTTATATTGATTAAAACTATAGCTGTGAAAGGGAGGGGCTAAGGCTGTAAAGGGGGAGTTACCCTGGCTCCTGGGTGAGGCAGTAACTGAGCTTGTAGCTTGTAGGATGGATTGCAGGGTGACTTTGTATAGATTTGCGAGGGAAAGTACCTCAATAGGGGCCTTAAATATGCCATTGGGTCATTGCAGGCCTGTTAGTAGCTACTTTTGAATCATGCATATAATTCAGTCCCTGAATTCTCTAGGAGAAAGAAAACAGACCCTTTTGTGGAGAGGAGGAAATAGCACAGACTATTAGATTACACATTCTGCAGGTAGGGACCATTTAGTGCTTTGCTGAATTGGATATAAATTGTAAGCAGCTGCCTGATGTCAGGAATAATAAAAGTCAAGCAGTACAGCATGCTACATAAACTGAGCATTCATTATTTGTCTCATTTTTCCTTCAAATGTCTCTTAGGTATTTAAAGAAGGATGGAAGGCTGACAGTTCACCTGAATATTAACCACTGAATAATTGGCTTCACACATGGATATTTTTAACCAATTTTGAAAATGTAATATACATGTATACATTTATTATTAAAAAGAAAAGTGTACTCAATTCTTTCTTTAAAGCGCACTTGTGTGATTGAAGGTGTCATTTGTAAAATAAATCAAATCATCTTAGTTTCACTGTCACAATAACAGCTGATCGCAGGGGACGAATACAGTAACATCACAATTCACTCACCACATCACATGTATGCTAGCCTGCAGCCATCAAAATCTTTTTAAAGAGTATTCAAGTGTCTTGTACTCACATTTTGACACATATTTCCTTTAAGCAATGTGAGTCTCTGGTAGCATGTTCCACAGAAAGAAGGGAGGTTACAGAACTAACCGTTTTGTTATCTACTGGGGAAGGATGTTTCCAGCTAGGATGTGTATTTTGAGTCCTAGCCTTAATATAATATTTGGAGGAATTCATAGATAAACAGCCTCATCATTCAACTGTGCTAAATGGGAAGGGAATTAGATACCCTAAAAGGGAGAACAGGAATCAATCTCAATACATGTACAGCAGTGGATATAGTAGAGATCTACGGCAGGTCTTTCTCGGGAGGGTGCATGCAACTCACACACAAATAGCTTGTAATTTCAGATCTGATGGAAAAGCTGAGTATGCTCTGTCAAATCGCACATGAAAGATGGGAGCTGGGGGCCCATCAGAACTCATACGTTTTAAAAAGGCCAGGCTTGAATTTGCTCAGTCAGCACCTCCACCCCAAGAGAAGCAGCATGATGATGTTCAAACTGCAAATGTGAACGGAGATAGAAAGGCTGCTGCAAAGCCTCATTCAAGGACCTGCAGTTCCTGAGCAACATCGCTTATATTTGATATGGATGTGCTGTACCCAGCTAAAGCCTCCTCTCTGAGAACAGCAAAGCAAGAGATCACTTCCAACCATTGGCATATTACCAGCATGAGTTTTGCATGAGTTTGTTCGGCCACTTAAGGGAGATTTTTTGGCTAGATCCCTAGTGACCTAGAGTTGGGAGACAATTGATATGAACTTCTTAATTTGTAGTTGAAGATACACCAGAGGTGAAAAGTGCTGAAGTGTTCCCAAAGTGAAAGGCCCCTGTGGACGCTGCAGGGAGCTCACTTCGGGGCTGAGGCAGCCCCAGAGGTGATCAGCTGTGTGACATCCAAGGGCTGCTGAGCACAGTGTTTATCACATATTCACAGCCTGATGATGGATTGAAGATGGGAAGCTGATATTTTAATCAAGCTGATATTTTCTTTTTTTCATCAACTTGACTAGAGTGTAATATTAAAAAGCTTGGAGCTGTTCTTCAAATTTATAGTGTGCCTGGAATTCATCTGCATGTATCCCATAAGCTTGTCAGTGAAATTTTATTTCAGCATTGATCATAGTCTTCAGATGGCAGGGTTTGGTAGTCATTACTGCACTGGTAACTCTATGAAATGCATGCCATGCATAGTAGTAAGAATATTTTCATAATATTTCATTATAGACATAATAAATTCTATGATTGTTATGACCAAACATCTTATTTACATGTCTTATTGTTGTTTACTGCTGGTGATACAAAAATGTCCAATGAAATGGTTTGTTTAAGCAATGTGTGTAACCCAGAGGTGTGTAGATTACACAGATTATATATTATTGTGTAATGTGTGTCTGGGTGTAGATTATATACACAGAATAATTATACAGTGAACTATATAAGTCTATCATAAAAAACTGAGTTGTAATATTGCATGGCCAGTTCATGTACAAACCCAAAGTGAATGATGTTTACAAGTGTGCACCTGCCAAAAATGATTAATCTTAATGCATGTTCTAAGATGGTGCCTACCAATATGTGTCTAAATACCAGAGAGATTCACTTGCCATGGGTGAACTTTGCTAGGGCGCTCTTGCTGGAGTTTAATTCTTCTAGACAGGATGAATTTCAAATTCTGCCCTCAAAACACAAAATGGAATTGAGATGAAGATGCCAGTCAGGAGATAAAGTGTTGCATGAAATCTATGAGAAATTTTCTGAAATGAAAGAGGGTAAAAGACCAGTGCATGCATCTTCTGATTAATTTATTTCACAGCTATAAATAGCAGAACATTATTAATAAAAAATATAGAATATTCTCCAAATATCTCATTGTTACTGTGAGGATGATTAGATGATTAGTGTTTAGCTTTTTTATTGCTAGCATTTTTTCATATTTTTTCTTAACTCAAATTTTTTCAGACATGGCTGATTCTGTCCTGTATGCATCTCATTTGTAACTGTTTTCCCCTTCAGCCCAAGCCCATACCTGCAATTCAAAGGCTATATGGCCCATATTATAAAACAAAACACTCCTCTTTTGTCTGTTGAACCTTGATACATTTTCACCAAAAACCATAACATTGTGCAAATGTTTTTATATAACTATTTGCAATTCCAGTAATGACACACTTTTACTTACATCTTACATCTTATTCCTTAAGTGCCATCATTGTAATTTTATACCAATATGGTCTCTAAAGGATTATGTTGCGTAATATTTCACTTCACTGCATGAGAACATACCTGGCATAATCATCTGCAGCTGTTCAGTGGTTAAAGCAGGGGCGATCAGGGAACTGAAACAAAAAATAATAAACAGGTGAAACTCGAAATAGCATTAGACTCTCAGAGTGAAATATGAAAATTATTCTTCACAAATATTATGCTAGAATAAACTATAAGAAAGATGATGTGGAAGAACACTTCATTAACCTGAGATTTAGAGGATTTCATGTGCCATGCCTATGATATTTATTTTTACATCATTTTTATTACAGTTAATTGCCTGGTTCCCCTGGGATTCGTAATTTGTATAATTGGTCTGGACTCTAGAGGAAATGTGCTTTGCAAGTCTTCAGATTACAACATGCACCAATTAGGCAGCCATAGGACAATAATCAAAATAAGATAAGCTTTGACTGCATTCATGGTAAAATTATAGTTTTAACAGCAGTAATCATCAATAATGCAAAGTATGACACCTTTTTATAAAAATTAAAAAGCAATTAGTTAGGCTTCATTTATTAGGCTTTTTAATCCTTGGTTTATGAGAAGCTTTACTTGTAATGACTGCCTTGACTCCTAGTATTTCAGTTCAGTTCTGACACATTGCTAATTAGACCAAATATTAGAACTAGACAGGGTTAATTTTCATATCATATAAAATACAGCATGCAAAGTTATGGGTTTGTTCTGATTGTTAGGACATTGTTAAATATGTTTGTTGAAGGCCTGATGGAGAAACTGACATAAGTTTGAATATGTAAAATCTTACGTATCAAAATGGCCAGCTCTGATAGGTTGAGTAATATTTCTTCGAAAATATACTGCAATGGTGAAGTGAAGGGAGGGAGTTTAATGAGTGTGACCTTTGGAGGTGGAGTAACCATTCCTAACCAGAATGGTATCCGTATTTCTCCTCTACCTATCATACCATCGCTCATAAGACAGGGGTTGGTTTATAACACCTACATATGAGTCAGCCTTCTTAAACACCTCTCTTAATTTTTCTGACAAAATGACAACATGTGTCATCAGAGCAACAACAGTTTGTGCAGTTTGTGTCCCTGGAGTTTCCAAATGCTTTTAATGGTTTTTACACAAAAGGACCAAAACTACTGATGTGAAAGCACGGCAGTAACACATTCTCATGAATATTTATTTAAATGGACATCTGTGAAAAAATGTCAGATCCTGTCTTCCCTCAAACTTCCCTCTAGCATTATCTCTGACTGTAGTATGATAGAAAAAGATGTTTCTTTTTGGGTGGTTAAGGTGGTTTCCTGAATAAAACCATGGGGTGTTTGGCACAGTGCATTTATCACATCTCTTGATATGGTTAGCTCATAGTTTATAACTTAATAGGATGAACCACCAAGATGGCACAGCGCCGAAATTGCTTCCAATTTATATTTTCTTTCAGAAATTCCCATCACGATTTTAATGTATAATATGAATGTAGACGCTGTCTTTCTTTACAAAAACACTACAAAGTCTAAAACATATTGACAGTGTTTTGTAAACTTGATAAGATTTCCACACAAATGTAAACCCTTTGATGAAACTTAATTGTCATTAAAAGTGCCAGGAAACATTTTTTGTGAGAACGAAGGTTAAATATCACAATAGACCAGGTATGACTTCTGATTAAAATTGTCATTGCCTAATTTATAGCAAGAAGAGGCTGTCACATTTTAATGTCAATGTGACCATCTCCAATACTGGTGTAGAAGGACTGCATGAAAGAACGAGTTAATGTTTACAGATCTAACCTGTTCAGGAGACAGATAAGAGACAGATAAGAGGCAAGAGCATGTGATAGCCACAAGGATTCTTATGGCTATCTTGAGTTTAGTAGGATACATTTGTGTGTGTGTGTGTGCGCGCGTGCGTGCGTGCGTGCGTGCGTGTGTGTGTGTGTGCGTGTATGTGTGCCATTAAGCCATGTTATTAGTCTTTGCAATGCTGCAGCGGAACTTCCTCTAATTTAACTGAAACAAAGTTGTGCATCAGCTGCAAAACAATGCAAACTGACACTTTGCTCCCAAATAAACTCTCAGCGGGTTCTCCTGGAAGGAAAGTAGATGCCCCAGAACAGAACCTTGTAGGACGCCAAAGTTCACACTGATAACATCAGAGGAAGCCTCTTTGATCTGCACAAGCTGAAATCTGTCTGAACTATGAGAGTCAATTGCCCACAAATCCAATTAGACTTGTTGGGAGACTAAAGGCGAAGGAAGCATTTTTATTTCATGAAGCACACAGAGCTTGACAGTCACTTCGAAGACAAGACCTGGACATTGCTAACACAGCGTGTGTGGGTGTGTGTGTGTGTGTGTGTGTCCATCCAGTGGCTATCAGTTAATTGCTCTCACTTCAAGGTTGAGCTACAAAGTATGATTTTGAATTTACAGAGATTCTAAGGTTTTTCATTTTCCTCTGTTAAATATAGCTTATGGTTTGTGTTATTTTCAAATAATAATTAAACCCACTATTAATATTTGTATCCTGAAACTGGTATGAACCACCCTTTCATAGTCTTATGAAAGGGGTTTGGTTTGTTATAGAACATGTGGAAGCACATATGTCAGGGCTGGACTGGCAGCCTTTAGCAGAGCATAAAGTAATGAACGCATGGGGATGGAGATAATTAGGTATTAATGTTAATTGCAGTACCTTTTTCCCCTTCCACTCTGGTGACTGCTACAGCCCGGTGAATTCACTGCTATCAGGGCGCCAAAAAAGAGTTTTTTAAAGACAGAAACAAACTGAAAGGAGAAGGAAGGATTGCCAACAAGAGGCCTGTGCAGGAGGAGGGAGGAATTGGATGAAGGGGACATGAAAGCTCCCTACGGCCCCTCCCAGCACTAGAGGGGAGTGGTGGGTGGGGCTTTCGATGTTCACCACCCTGGGGAGTGACTGCTGGGATGCACCCAGACCACCGCTCTGTCTGAAGAAGATGGAGACAGGCCGTCAGATACACTGAATTTTGATGAGCCTGATTTCCTCCCATGTCAAGGAACTGTTACAAAAAAGGAGATCGACCATAGCAGTGCACATTGGAAATTCATAGCAGGGAACCCAAGCCGATGTGTTACATACAGTCACTGACCTTGCCAGTAGTGATGGGTACTGGAGCAGGCAAAACTTTTATTCAGTGGAGATGGACTTCTCAAAATGTCTGGAGGAGGGGCCTTAAGTGTTAACATGAGAAACAGCTACTAACACAAAAAATTTGAATGGTAATGCTTATACCTACATAGATACATGTGTGTCCAAATAAAGTATTTGAGGAAAAACCCTGTTTATAATGTTTATGCATAGATTAATTGAATAATAGTGCTTCCCTTGAATTTTCAAGAGTTGCTAAAAAGTAGCTGCCAAGGTACTCGGGCATGCCCATGTCCATCCAGCAGACTGTTCCCTCAGAATGGCAAACTGGCACAACAACAGCATAGCAAACTGCCAATTTAATCAGGACAGTTAGCACCAAGTTACAAAAAGAAACTAATAGGATATACTTGTTGTCAAGGTGACAACCACGTTCATTAGTGATATGCAGGGTACCCACCAGGCATTTAAAATAATACTCCTATAACCACCAGTGCTCTGGTGATACAGTAAAAGTAGTGGCTGACCTGATCCACACAAACATTTAATTCAGCATGCAATGTTTGAACATTTTTCTGAGAGCCCATTACTGATAAATGTTAAATATGACATTTTCTATCCCTGAAATAAGCATTGTGTCCTGTTACACATACATTGAAATTAAACAAAAGGCCTACGGCAATCTGTATTAGTCTTGTTTGCAGAAAATAGAAAATGAAGAATGGCTGAAATCAAAGCTGAGATGTTCAACATCCAGTGCATCATAATCAATATGGATTATGCAGCTAATAGCCCATACTTTCATCAGCTTTTTAAAAAGCATGCAACATTTATCCCCTTCATAGTTTTGTTCTTATACATCTCAACTCATTTTAAGAAACTTGTAGCTGTGAAGGATCTAGGAGTTGGCAACATTTTGTAAGCAAGCTGTAACAAACCAGAAATGGATGATGTGATTATGCTGAACAAAGAAATAAGTAAATAAATAACTATTCACTGTGTATTTACTCATCAAAAGTATATATATATATATACAGGGGGCCCTCGACTTACGAACAAGTTCCGTTCCTATGACTTGTCATAAGCCGATTTTCGACGTAAGTCGGAATTTATACCTAAATTATACCTAAATTAACACCTTAAGTCACTCAAACTGTACACACAACACATGAAGGACATATAAAATACAGCAATTAAATGAAACATTAATAAAAAAAAAAGAGAGAACAATTTCTTATCTTTATTTCTGTGGTCCTATTTACGAACCAAACCGCGTAGGTCGAAACTAGGTTTTTTAAGAAATGTATGGGAGTGCGTCGTAACCACGACACGATGTAACTCGAGACCGTCGTAACCCGAGGACCGCCTGTATATATATTCAGTCTTGCTTTTATAGATATGCATATACAGTATGCTTGTAGATATATACCTTTGATGAGTAAATATGCAGTGAATATTTATTGACTTTTTTGTTTGTTTATATTACAAACATACACATTTTGTGGGGTGTAGAGATGTTTTATCCATGCAATGTAATTACTATTTTGAACATTTAATTTTAAAATTAAAAAAATGATTTCACCCATCATGTTAAATTCATGCTTTTTAATCATTGTGTGTTAATGCAAGACACTGTGAAGCAGTGAAGAAACTTTTAAGAGTACATGAATTTGTTTCAGAAGTTGTAGCATTTTCAATTTAATAAAGTAACCATACATTTGTGCGGAACATCAAGTGTAGTAATGTGTTGTGTCATTATAAGTGTGACCATGTCCCAGCGATATGAGGCTGTTGGCAGGATTTTGTCTGATGAATTGAAGCGCCATGTTTTCCAGCTGAAGCACGGAATGCCTGTTCATATTTGAGAAGAGAAAGGACAAGAAGGACTCACAGCAACGTGTGTGACACAGACCCCCCTGAGGGAGACACATATGCAGCAATACTTTCTGCTCAACACAAAGGCACATTTGGATAATACACGCTATAATGGCCGAGTTTCAAAAAGAGGAACAAAAAAAAGACAACTTGTGTATTACACAGACATATAAAGGTATAATACATATTTTAACTCTTCTGAAAGGATTTCTTGCATTTTTTGCAGGAGAGCAAAAAATACAGTACATTGACAATGGATTAAGTTAAAATGGAAAGAGGCTACTTTACCAATGGTTTGCTGTGTCTAAAATGTATAAATTACTGCTGCATTTTTCTGGTTTCTTCATACGCACAGCATACTGTGGCTCTGAGGAGTAGAGGCCACATGTTTAGGTGCTGAACAGTTCTCATTGTTTTTGTGCAAGTTAAACACTTATATGAGATTCAAAAGAAATGGCTGTAAAAATGGTACAAAAAGTGAAATGTTAGTTCTGATTCCATTACCAAAAATTTAGCAAGACCATTGTGTGACCCGCTTAAGGAAACAACAATATATATGGCCATTTATGTGATTCTACCATTTAGTGAAAGACCAATGCTTTTTAGAGAGACAACTATTTTTAAAGGTGCCTCTAATTTGAAAAGGGGAATAAACCATCATCTGCATGTTCGTGTTGACCTTTAGTTAAAGGAATATAGTTGGAAGTAAACCCAAGTGTACCATCATTCCACCCACAATGTGATAAAATTAAATGAAATTCAATGCTAAAATACACATTTTGTGAATCATTTTTAATGTTTGATATTCATTTAATTTACTTTGAGTGTTTTACTCTAAGCTACCCCCATGATTAAAATAATTGGCACGAATTGAGCCACAATGAGTACATCTGACTGGCTGACTAAATAAATCATGTCAGTGAACTGAAGTATCAGCAAAATGATTATTCAGCAATAAAGTTTTAATCATAGGCCAGGCTTTGAACAGAGAGGAGGTTTAATCAGAACCTGAAGAGTGCAGAAATGAGTCCACTTGTTTTATCTCCAAGACAAGTACACATAGGAAGACCAGAAACTCTAACTGAATTGCATTATTAGTGACACTGAATTAGACTTGCAGAATGCAAATGGGTTCATTTGAATGTCACATATTTTAAATGTGCGTCTTTTGTGGTGCAGTGGCAGGTGTGGCCACTGAGCCAGGTGGTGAGTGGAAGGGAAAATACACAAACATTTAAACAAAAACGGGCTAAAGGCTAAAAAAACACACAAAACAAAACACAATACTCCCAGATAAACTAAAAACCAGCACAGCCTGGGGGAAAAGCACAACAAAAATCCAAAATCAACCCAAAAACATCTCCCTCTCAGCCTATAAGGCTGTGCTTCAATAGAAGGCCTACTTGAGTGCTCACAGCTGAGCTGATTAGAAATCACTCTCAGGTGAGCCTGCCTATTCATAAGGCCACTGCTGTTGGAGCTCCGGGTTAGCTCTCCAGGCTGAGGGAGGGAACCAGGAGACTGACAGCAGTACAATGGGAAGAGCAAAGGAGCTTGTTCCTCCCTCCACCTCTCCCAGCCCCACAAATTACAATATCTTTTCTTTTATATTGCATACATTTTGAAAACACAGAGCATTTAAATATATATATAGAGAGAGAGGAAGAGAGAGAGAGTGTGCTTTATTTTTAATGTATGGGATAAGTTTCTTGACACTCTCAATCTAAGCTTCCTAACCTTCAGTTTTCCACCTGCCATCTGTGCACACCAAAATAAATCATGAACATAGCTTGCCTTCTGAATACTGATTCCCTTGTTGCCTCTATGGAATATATTTAAGGACTGAGTCAGTCTTCTTAACCTTTACAACTACCTCTGTCTGTGTGTGTGCGTGTGTGTGTGTGTGTGTGTGTGTGTGTGTGGCCTCCAAATGAAGTCATAATCTTGACAAACTCTAGAAGAGAGGCAATTTAACACAAATGTACATGCTAAATTATGTTCTTCATGACTAAATGATAACCACCAAGGAAATATTTTATATTGTATTTTATATGGCTTTGATAGAATTTGTTGTTTACTACTTTATTACTTGTGTATTAACTGTTTGTAAAGCATTACCTGAACCAGTATTACAAAGTATTACAAAACCTGAACCAGAGTATATGTTGCAGTAATGCTAAATGGTATATACACAGACATTGCATTTGGAAACATTTCATTATACTGACATATTATGACAGCACTTGCAGGTTATTGCTGTAATTAAAAAATCTTTTTTTCCAGAATTAAATTTTACTGAATGTGGATATACCACACTTATTCAATGAAAAGGGATTGCTTGTTTACCAAAAGATTCAAACATGAATTCAAACCAGGATCTTCTTTCAGGATACTGCAATGATCAAAGTATTCACATGTCTTTTACATAGCTGCAGGCAATCATTAGTAAGCATGGAATAAAGCAAAATGCTGGGTTATACAGTACTAATTACATACATATTTCATCCAAATATTACAACTCACTGTCACTGAGAACATGCATTAAAACTTACCTCTTTGACTGTGAAGCACAACTCTGCACCAGAGGTATGATGACTTCTAGTATACATAACAACTAGAATTCTGTTTTTTTCTGTATAAACAATTATTCATTGTAAACTTGCTCTTACATCAATGATATTCAATCAACTGGCCAGATCATCATCATTATATGTTAAGTAATACAATGAGGAGAATGAATGTGTTGTTATTATTATTATTATTGTTATTATTATTATTATTATTGGTAGTAGTAGTGCCTTCAGAGAAGATGAAAATTAAAAATATATTACATATATTTTGGAAAATGCATAACCATGATGCAATGTATCATATTGAGCTCTTTAAACCACACTGATATTGTTTTATCTATTTTTTACATGAAATGCCACTACTATGCCTCATATTAAAATAAGCCTATTGATTTAGCCATCGATCTACTTATTGGGTAGCCTCTGATATCACTGCAGCCCATTTATCATGGCTGATGTTTGAAGTTCCTTACGCTCCAGTGGCAGAAAATCTTTGAACTTAATCAGGTAAATCCTCTATCATCAAATATATTAAAAAGAAACATGCACCCTAAAAAATATAATTTAAAAATGCAAACATTTGTGATTTTCAGAATGACAGATGTGACATGATTCCATTAATAAAACAGAACAGCATTCTAAATAAGGTGATTTGGGCTATTTACTGAATGTCCATGAATCACTTTGATGTTAAAAACCACTTTGTGGCCATGTTGAAATTCTGCTGTACACACACTTATGTGAATGTTATGTCCTGCAACTGAAGAACTAAAAAATCGTTCAATGTTTTAGTTTCTGCATTGAGTATTGATTTCCCATTATGATGTGATATAATTAATGTGCGCAGCTTCCTGGGGGTGTGGGGGTCATTGGTTAGTCATGTTAGTCAAGGCAATGATCAATTCCTTCACAAATTTCTACATGCTGGTATCACACATGCATGATTACAAAAGTTACTACATGTGCAGTGTTTCTCTGAATACTATAACTATAATCCCATGTGTATCATCACTGCTGTACCCTGAAGAAAGGTTATGTCTAGAGGAGGCCTGCACAGCATAACAAGGTGTGAAATGGAATCCATGTAATTCAATGTCTGGTGGAAGATTCCAGCGTTATTGTGCACTGGTGACTCACCTGCTAGCTGGGGCACCTGTGAATGGATAGCATAAAGTAACTCAAAAGGGATTGTCAGTATGAAATTGCCTTCAAGTGTCTGTATCAACTGGACTCAAGTCCATAAAAATTCTGGCTTGGATGCTGAATGCCCAGTGTCCTGTAATCGTCATCATAAAATTAATTCATTAGTCCATGTATTGCTGTCTATGGCCACACAAAACTTGAATTAGAGTATTGAATCTGACTGCATGTTCTGGCACTGCTGCTTGGCAGGCCTCTCACACTTCTTTTTTAGGCAAGCGTTAAGTGTGAAGATTTTTATTTAACTGTTATTCGTCCTGTTAAAATGTGTTACTGTTACTGTCCTGCAGTCCAAGTTCCTCATCCTCCATCTTTCTGAATGCATTACCTATCACCTTAGTGTCTTACCTGCCCAAGTCTCATCCTCTACTCAGCAACATACAGTAATGTGTACTGGCATAAAAATCATATTTACATAGTCAAGGTAATGTGTAGGCCTGGTTTACCTTCAAATGTGTTTTTAAATTCAGTACTAAAATACAGATCTTCAAAATTTGACCAATAAACATCTGTTCCACAATCCCAGCTTGTATCTTCAGACAGATTTGAGGGGGTCTGGAAATGAGGCTTTAGTCATTTTCCCCAAGTGGTGTTTTTAAAGCCAAAGTGTCAATTTTGCATGCTGTAATTTTGTATATTACTGTAAATGTGCCATATATTTAATGCATCTTAATGTGCACAGTACCATTTATGCAGATGCTTATGTGGTAAGGGATTTGTATGTCAATTCACACTGAATGTGATTCAACAAGTTAAGTTTCTAACCTCCACAACTACATTGTTACATGCAGTGCATTTATATCATGGGATATTGTGCTGAAGCAGTTCATGCTACCTTGGTCCAGGATACACAACATTCCCCTGGGACCTGATGATCTGTTACATCTGGGTTATGTGCCCAGTTCCCTCTCCATCACACTGCCTACTCAAAACTGATCAGCGAAATGCACAGAAACCCACAATCTATCATGCCAGAGAAATAGCCTTCTGAGAAATATCAATATAATAGGACAAAATTGGATTTAGAGGGAAATGTACTCAGCAAAAGGGAAAACATCCATATCCTTTTGAATTAGATTTCATATTGATCATTGTTAGATATCATGTTTCTTTTCACAAATCCACAGACTGTTCTTACCTAAATTTACAGTATTATACTTTCCCAAAAACCAACACTATTAAATGGTCTATAAAACTATGAAACTATGAAACATGTGAAATGAAACTCATGAAAAGTTGTTTTCATTGTCTTGTGTGACATTTCCCAATGCTTGGAAGATGGTAGCACTGTGATCTATTAAGATATTTTAAATTCAATATATCAATATTGGAAAAACTCTAAAGTGCAAGGGAAATACATTTGTGGAGTCCATAACTCAAGATATTTGTCAGAGGGTGAGCTTAATGTAAGATGATACCAAGGCTCAGTTCGTTTCAGAGATGGCGCTCTGTGTCAGATATGCACTCCTTTAATTCTTTCCATTGGCCTAATGTGTTTTTAATGTAGTTTGTGACTTATGTTGCTGTCAGTTGTGTGGCCACACAGGGATGCCAAGATGTTAGCTGGCAGCAGATGGGAACTGAAAAACATGGCAAAGATTAACAATGTGGAGGAAGCGTCCTGTGCTTGATCCAATACTACAGACATAATATCAGTGGGCCTATTTTAACCATTTTAGAGAATAGCAAGTAGTGCAAGTATTTGCACAAAAAATGCATTGTAGCCTGACACCGTTGTACTCTCAACAATAAATAAATGAGTTCAGAATGTCATAATATGCATGCATTACAACCAGGTGGAGAAGTCTCTATTGAATGGTTACATTTCTCAGGGTAGGTAATTAGCTACTTTCAGAAAATTGGTCCAATGTGCTATTCTGAAAATAACTCATTCTATCCAGCACTATGTGGAAAGAGCACTAAATGGTCTGTTTGAAAGCAACACTTATGTATGTCAAACTATAGGTTCAAATTGCCATCAGGCAAGTTCAGAAGCCAGTTATGTCTGTTAGTTTGATATGAAAATAAATGTTTATTTCACCAAAATGCTTAGCACACTATATTTAAAGTATTTACATGTTTATATTTTTTTATTATACATTCTATCACAAACGTATTTAATCTGGAGACAACCTGCAAAGAATCTATTCAAAATGGCCTTACTGATTCATGCAGTGTAAACATTAAACTCTCGTGTGTTTCTTTTACCAAGCCATGGGGTTGGTTGTCCACACACAGTAAAGTGGAGTGTAATTGAAATGTCTGTAGGGATATATTTTTCTGTACTTTGATGTTTTAAAACCTAACGGTCCTTGTGCTAATCAACACATTGGCCAAGGACACTTCCCAGAATGGGCTTTTCATGTTGTAAACACCCAGACCTTGGGGACCATTGACTGTCAAGGTATTGTTCCCCCTCCAGGTGAAGGCTGATGAGGCTCCATGTGAAGTGCTGCTGCCTGCATGCATGCCATAGATCAGCCCTGAAGGTGAGCATCTCCATGAAAAAAATGCATGACGCTGGCGCACCATACCACCAGGCCCAGACCAAAACGGCTCACTGCCTGGGGTTTGCAGTCTGCCTCTCTGTGGTGCTCAGCTTGTGAGGGGCTATACATTTGCACCCTACCATGCACAGAGGAACACAGAGGCACTGGAGAATAAAGGTCAGGGACTCTCCAAGAGCAGCCATGTGATGGATAAATGTGTGGATGGATGACCACCCATCCAATGGTACTAGTCAGGACAATCCAAAAGATAAAAGGGGTGTACATTTTAATGTTTCTCTTCTATGCTGAATCCATATTTTTGTGCTTCTATTGTAGGTACTATATCTTTGTGACTGTTACTGGATGGGCTCCCTTATCTGTGGTCAGTTTTGTTAAGTACAGTGGTTGTGCTGCTTTTTGGACCATTGATCATCAATGCTAATGTCAGTGTCTGTGCTGAAATGAACCCGCCCTATTACCCAAAACACTCAAACATTCCATGTCAAGTGGTCACTGTGAAGTTGATGTATGTGCAAACTAAATGGTGAAGCAACTATGATATTAGTAGTCTGTAACTGTGAAACTGCTATCCACCATCAATATGACAATGTCATTTCTCAGATCTCTTTTCCTTACTCTGAAACATGTCTCTGGCTTAGTTCACAGTAATGTCAGCTGTGATAGTATATGAAACAAGGTTTCTGCATTAAGGTGTATATGTGTCTCAGACAAAAGCTTTACCTTTAACTGAGGCAGATGCTGGCTGGTAGGCTTGTGTGGAGAGTTGACTCTGGGGATCTACACATCCAGATGGGCAGCGTTATGTTCAGCTGTTGACTGTTGACCACTGTCTGTTTTCTCTGACGATATTGCTGAAAACAGGCCACTAGATAAACAAACAACCTAGACCAATGTGCTATTATCTGCCTCTCCTTTTGCGTTTTCCAGATGTTGTTTCTCTCTGTATGTTTTGTGATGCAGGATTTACATTTTCATAGCATTTACAAAAAAAAGACAGATGGGTCCACCTTTAACTTATTAGATTAAGAAAATTGCCCTTTTTTCTGTGCACGTTTAGTTTATCTGCTGAGGTCCCATCAATATTGATTTGAATCTCATCAATATTAACAAGGCCATAATTTCATAAATGGGGAAAATTTTCACTGATTGTCTTTCAAAAAAAAGAAAGAAAAGCCCCAATGAATGTGATGGCACAAAGAGTAAGGAACACAATTGAAGGCGCTCAGTGTCTGTTTTTGCTTTGCACTGTCTCTGCACTCAACAATCAAACATCAAACATGTGTTTGCATGTGAGCAAATATTTACAGCCATTCCACTCAGGTACATTGCCGCATCACTAGCACCCTTTGTCAAGATGTTCAGCCCTTCTGTAAAAAATATTAATCGTAATCTGGCATCCTCTCAATAATGGCAGTACCCCAGCCAGTCTAAGGTTGTAGCACTGTACGCTTACATTTATGTGGAACTGTACTAGCACCTGGACTTTTTATTTAACACAGATGGCCTTTATCATACTTTGATACATAAATAATGTAAAGGGTAAAGATGATATGAACGCTGCTCCAAACTCTATCCCTCATTCTGTGCTCTGGTAAACAGTGTTACACAAGCAAACCTTGCACAATAATTAAACTGATAAGCAAACATGAAGTTAATTCCACAGATCTTTCCCAATTTTGAAAAGGCCATCAACATATCCTCTCACCAGACTGAGGCAACTAATCATTAATTAAGACCCTGCATCTGTAGGCCTGTTGTACTGTCCTGTACAGCTCATCATCTTTTCTTCATCCACTCAATCCCCAGAACATCCACAGTGCATATCCATTATCCCTCAAGTGAAGGCACAGATGTTCGCTAATTCATCCAAACAGTATAATGCATGTTGAGTGCAAGGAGCCCTAATTTAATTTAAAATGAATTTTAAAAGTGCAGGCTGTGGTGTTTTTCTATCTTAAAAGAATGCTGGATTTTTTTTTTTTTTTTTTTTTTTCAAAAACACTGAAGCAAAATAGTTGCAGCTGGTCTGTTTGTCCAAAGGTCCTGAGTCCTTGTATGTTAAAAAGAATATTCTGTCATTCTAAAGCAAGAAATAATATGTACATGTTTTAGTTTCTTGTGGTGAACTTTAGAAAGCAACCATTTCTATTTTTCAAATCTGAGTTGTGAATGATGAAGATATCTACTGCTTTAGATATCCAATCCTGTTATTTGAATAAAAAATGATTGTTTTGCCCTGACAAGTTGTCACGTCTGATACAGGAGTTAAAAGCAATCTTTTAAATATGTATTGTTTAAATAATGTTTAAAATGTTTAAATTGATAGTCAAGTCAAAGTATATTCAAAACATAAATAAAATGCAATTATGTTTGTATAAAACATTTCTAGAGCATTCAAGGATACACAACATAATTCAGTTGTGTAATTAATACAATTATTTTATATAGATAATACTAAATACAGCATACTGATATAGTATAATAAAACTATATTTTATGTAAATAGAAACTATTTGCAAGGCTAGTTTACAAGATTGTTGTTGAACGCATTCTCCAGTCCCTCTTTAAATGAAAATCTACCCCAGACAGTGATGCATGTGTTTCATGTATTACAGAAGTAATGCAACATAAGTCATGGTGCAAATGAGGGGGTGTAACTTTTCATGTGAGTCACAATGCTAACATGGTGCCAGTGTAGGTTCATGATGATCATGCAATTGGGCAAGAGTGGCTTTCCAATGTTGTATCAATGTTGGCTCATGGTGAACATGTAACCGTTGGGCTAAAGTAACCAACAGTGCACCACCTTTGTCAGTAAATGGTGACCAGCACAAACCATAATGAGCCATAAATCTAGCCAATTTTTATTTGCCATTGATGATCAATTCCAGGTGTGAATTTTTTTGAGTTTTTAAAGCACAATACAATCACTTCAACACATCAAATCCAAATCTTTATTTTTTCGGGGGAATTATGTTCCTTAACACCTAATCGTAAAGAATAAAATCTGTTTAAAACACAGTCCTTTGATCACTGTCACAGCCCCATCACTTTTATTACAGTTATTGTTTTACAAGCAGTACTGTAATAAAGCGCACATCCTGCTCTCCAAAAAATGTTTTATATAAAGTGTTACAAAAATAAAGCACATAAATAATCTTTAAACTTTTATTGCAATGTATACATTTTGCTCAACATAGTTACTTGTTGATCTATATGTCTTACAAATGCTTCATGCAATTATGTTCATTTGTTACAGTTTGTGTATGTGTTGCTTTAAAAATACCTCTTTGTCACAGGTTATATAAACATATTATATATTTAGTACTTGCTTCTTGTCTTCATAAATTTTAATCAAGCATGACCTTGTTTGAAGTTGCAGCAGAATCTGCTTAAATTGGACCTTTGAAATGAGGCCGGGTTCTCAGTTGAGTTTCCCAGTTGAGGCTTTTTACTAATTTATGCCATCTATTTGCTTGTATTCTTTTAGAACTTTATCTTTCCCCAGTCCAAAACATGATTATATTTGTTGTGTTATGAATGTTTTGCTCACAGTTGAAAGAGTGGAATACCCCCACCCCTCGGGTATGTATGTTTCTGTAATTATGCAAAATACCCTTTACAATTAAACACATGTTTGCTCCAGCTTTATCAAGTCATTTTTTGGAATTGGGATCTCAATTTTCCATCAATAAAAATACAGAGAAAATGTCATATATTCAGGTATAACATTCATTCATAATAGGCATAAAACACTGTCATATAAGCAACTGTTTTTATTTTCACATATCTTTCAACCTTTTGTTTTATATTTTGCTGAGTGAAATTCTTCACTACTCATTTTTTGTGTATTGTAAGCTGTGAGCAGGATCCAACATTCAGAATTATTCCACTTCCTAAAACTAGAGAAAATGTAACATGAGGCCTGTTGTAAGAATGCAGAGTAAGTTAGAGCCATGAAACAAGGGCAAGACCCCAGAAGGCCAGTACAAAATCTAAAATTTTTAGATTTTGTTGCGTCTTCCCATCTTTTCACAAACTTAAATTTCAAGCTAACATAATGCATTACCTAATACAACTAATACATACTCACACACACACACACACACACACACACACACACACACACACACACACACACACACACACACACACACACACACACACACACACACACACACACACACACACACACACACACAGACACACACACACATATTAATAAGAGATTTATTTTTATGCCTTCAGCAGTACAATATATCTTACATTTTTTTAATGGCTTTTCCCTACAGAGATACCAAAAAAGATACATGATCAACTAAACAATATAACTCACTCTCCAACACATTGTTTGACAGAAAACAAGATATGTCCACTATTTTTCATTTCCCATTGGTGGTTTGCTGAGGATTCACATGTTCTGTCAAACATACTAAAAGGCTACTTTAAGACTTCATTCATCTCTTTTCAGTTCCTCATGAATATATCCAATTATTCATTGTAGCATGTCTGTGAAGTGCTGCTGACAGCACTGTCAAACACAATTTTACAATCCCATAATTGTAATTTTTATCTATCCAGTGTGATTTGATGAAGTGAAGCTGTGCAGTATGCAATCTGCTGAGTGGAACATGTGCATGTTGCTTTCAAAGACCAGTGCTGTGAATTTGTCAGCTGATGCTGTTGTGTGCTTAACTATTGGGTTCCACTGGAAAAGCTGGAACCCTCTGTATTTAGAGCATCTTTATGGAATAATGGTTTTCCTGCATCTGTGCAACAGCATGTATTCATTTAAGATACTCGCATCCAGAGCAACTCACATGGCTTACTTTTCATATCAATTCATATAGATGGATATATACTGTTGAGTCCGCATGAATTTGAATGTTTTTTAAATGTGTCAATCCTTTTTACTTCTTGTTGGTGCTAAATCAAATACAAAGCTTAAACATAAAAGATTATTTGAATTGTACGTATGCTGTAAGATTCAGAAAAATGAATGTCATTGTTCAAAGAAAACATCAAATCATGGAGGACTGTGACATAGACTTAGACTTGTTACCTTTACCTTGCAATCTCAAGTTATGTTATTACATCATTGCCATCAGAAATTATATCACATAAGTAAAAAAATAGCATTAATAGGAAAAAAATCCAGTGAATATGGACTGCAATGGTTCTTCACATGATAGATAATAAGAAAGAAAACATGTGGGTACATTGTGTGGTGTAATCAGATACAGTTTCAATGAATAACATATTATATTTGCACATAAGCCACGACTGCAAATAAGTGTTTGAGGATCTTTTCTAACTGCTGACTGAGAGAAGCCTGCCATCAATCCAACAGAGTGCTGGAATAACCCAGTGGTGTAGAAGCCAAGGGCAGGCCTGACCTCCACAGCCATGGGGAAGGCACAAGGACCAGCTGGATTTCCCTTCATATCCAGAGCAGTTGGCAGATATGAGCTTTAACCTCGGAAGAAGTGAAATTTCATGAAACATAGTGATACATAGTCCAGGTTCGAGTCACAGATTATTTTGAATTTGGAGAAATATCATATTAATCACCCATTTGCCACTCTACGTGTTACTGGATACAGTGTAGGTACTTTGCTTGCTAGTCACTCAGTCAAGTCTGTTTTTAAAATGAGCTGAGTCTGAGTGTGATCACACATAAGGCTTTTCTCTTCCCTCACTAAACCACAGCAGACATGTTGAATGAGGTTAATAGTGAGCATGTGTAACAAACAGATATTCTTAGATGAGGGTCTCATCATGTGGTTCCAAGTAAACATGATTATTAGGGATATAGGCCTGACTGACAGAGGGGAATTATCCAATGAATAATAATAAAAAATGAGAAAGACAGAATAGTTGCACAGGAACATAAAGAAGAATCACCAAAAATGTGTTGTGCCAGAAAGAGATTGGAAAAAGTTGTTTCATTCTTCAATAGAATTAATAAATGTTAATTAATACAAAAAAGTAATTAATTCATCAATGCATCATCTAATATTTCATTGTAATCTGTATAAATCTGTGATTAATACACACTGTTTCATTATAATTAGAATTAACCCATTTGTTAAAATATAAATTCCCTCTGGAGCATGTCCTTCATTTCACATACTGGCCCTCTTAATAAATACAATTTCTCTTTATTTAAATACTCAGCCACCCATTCTATATCACATAAGATAAAATGTTCTGTCCCCCAAACTGTGAACACTGAAATAGTTTCACAGAGTTTTTTTTTTTTTGAATATTTTATTTTGAGCTTTTCAAGATACAAAATAGCAAAAAAGAGGCCAGATAGTAAAAAAATGTCAGACAAGAATGACAGTATATTGTACATGCATAGCATAGACTGTCTAAGCAGCAACAGCTGCTGCTACAATGAGTGAACTACAAAGTAGGATATTATCCAGGAGCCAGGAGACACCAGACATTATCACAGAAAGGGATAAATTAATCACAATAATACATATCTGTCAGATAGGTTAAAGTCTGTCAGATAGATGCACACGGCACAAATCAAACTCCGTGCCCCTTGATGTGATGTACAATCCCTTTTGGGTAATACCATGCCAAACATAAGAGCCTGTTGGACAACACAAGGTAGCCAAATAGCAAATCTGAACAACAGAAAAAGCAAGAGTACAGTCAGGGGTGATTTGCTTACCAACCACTGAACTATACAACTGAAATAACTCCTCTCAAAACCCACGCAACTTGGAGCATGACCAAAAGAGGTGTGTTAATGTCCCATCCCCTGATGAGATGTTCTCCTTGAAAAGGTTGACCAGTTGTGACACTATGTGTTTGGAAGTAGGGGCTAGACTACAGACATGTATTCATAGAAGGCATGCTGCCTAGGCAAGGTGTCAGGCTGGGCCAAATGACGTTTCTGGCCTGTAGGTACCAGAAGAAGTGGCTATGAGGGAGGGTAAATTTAGCTTGTAACTGACTGACAGAGGCAAGTTGTTTATCAACAAAAAAGTCTGTAGTTGCTAATAGGCTTTTGGTGCCCAAATGTTGAAGACAGCATCAGTTTGACCTGGTATGATTGTGGTTTGTACAAAATGTATATTGAAGTGTCTGTGATACTGAGTACCCTCTTGATTTGCTTGAGAATCCTAATTGAATTACTCAGGACAAAATCTTTTACCAGCTGTTTTAGTGGAGGGTCTACTTTTGAAAATAAAATATCAGACAGAGCAGACTTTGTCAAAGTTACAGCCTTCTGGGCTGCCATCATTAGCCATTTTGGAGATATGTCACTCGCCACCAGAGTGCAGGGTGAGCCCAAGTGCTGGAAAACCATTGCATTACCAGCCCAATAATAGTGACGAAATACTGGAGACTCCAGACCAACCTCTCTTGGTTTTTGTAGCTGTCTTTTAAAAAATGCGATGGGACTTATATGACTTATATAAGATTGGAAGAGATACTGAAATTTAGGGAGTATAACCATTTTAATAACATTCACCTGGCCGATCAAAGAAAGTGGTAAGAGCCTTTTAGCTGTGAGAGTGTTTTAGCTGTGTACATTACCTTTAACAGGCAACGATCATCCAAAAGTGAAAATCTGTAAGGAACAAAGTCTGTCTCATCAGAATGTATTAGCGACTCAACATGCTTTTTCAATCGGTTAGCTAAAACTTTTGCTATTAGCTTTTGGTCAATGTTCAGTGGACTCAAAGGTGTATAAGAGGCTGGACCAGTCTCTTCCCTATCTTTTCTTCTGCCACTTTCCACTGAGCAGTTTATCATCCGAAGCAGCAGAGGTGCTGTTGTTTCTAAATAGCCTTATAAAATTCAATCCCATGGCCATCAGGTCAGGAGCTTTGCCATTTGGGAAGGAGCTTATTGCAAATTTGAGAATGCCACATCCAGCTCATTACTGGCATCTGCCGAGAACAGGCATTTTTACAGATTTAAGAAAGTCTTCAGTTTCAGAGTCCGAGGCCATAGATCTAGAGGAATATAACTGTGCAAAATGTTCCTTAAACCTGTCGGTAATTTGTTTACTATCTGTAATCACCTGCCCGGAGCTGGAACAGATCTTTCAGATTGCCCATTCAGCATGCAAGCCTTTTAACTGTCGAGGTAACAGACTATCCACTTTGTCACCAAGTTCAAAGTGTCCCTGTTTTAATTTATTCAACAAACTGCTAACCTGCTTGCCCAGAGTTTGGTTTTAAACAAACTTTGAAATGTTATTCTTTTCATCTTTCACTTTCTCTGTTGCAGCTGACATCCAGACTTGGCGAGGTGAAATAGTTGTTTATTTCACATGCTTCTTTCTGCTCCTTCCTGAACCAGAGCTACATCATGTCATGTGTTACATACTAATGAGAAGCAATTAGGCTGAAGCAACCTACGAGTCCTCCTCTATAACACAACTTAACATTCAAAGGCTCAGAGTATACTCATTTCCAAAGTACTTCAGGCAGTTTATTGGATGGATGACCAGGGCCTATTTGTTGAATTAGCACAACAGGCTAATTTATCTGAAATGTGCCAAATGTAATATGCCACATGTCCACTTAGATTCTCTTTCTTGTTATATCACTATGGCTGCTTTAGATTAATTTGGGTAGTTGTTAATGTGAGATGTTTGGGGAAAACAAGACCAGAGTGATGTCATTTCTCTGGCCCCACTGTTTTGTTTCACTTTGCTTCCATACAATTAACCAACCCTTTCACTAACTGTTCTCATAACAGAAATCATTCATTATGAATTTTGTTTTTCATCTATAAACAAGATAGAAGAATGTTATGGCAACTGCATTCGAAATATGGAAGTGCATTTTAAAAATGTATACGTAAACAATGACTTATAACATAAAATAGAACCCAAAAATGTCTACATGGTCCATTAAGAGTCATGCATGTCAAGACTTTTCTGTATTGTTATGTTAACATTTTTATTACATTTGTATTAACTTTTGACTTTATTATTATCCAAAGGTACATAATGGGGTTTTAGTGTTTTCTTATCTCTGTTGCTCATAGTCTAACCATATCATGTTTTATTTCAGTTTTTTTTTTAAATTCTGAAATAATTACAATTTTCCCTCCTGGCACTTTATCACACTGTACCCCTATTTATGGCTTCATCCTTGATTCTAATTAGTCTATAGCTTTTACCCTCAAGTAATAAAATAGTTTATTGTAACACTGAATTATAAAAATAACCATAACCCTGAAGAAAAAAAATGAATCTGTCACTTGTTTAGAGAAAGTTCGCTTTAGGAAACATACAAAACAAATTCATTTTTATTTGTCGAACAGAACAATGCAAAAGTCAAGTCAATAACCATGGAAACAATAGCTTTCATAACAGGGTTGCAAGCCTTCGTAGGAAAATGTCTGTAATTAAACAAATTGAAAATACAGCATTTGCTTCACCCTCCAGATCCAGTGGCATTTTATTCATTTATAGCTGCAACACTGTTGCACTGGTGTTCTAAGAATGTTTACGTTCCAGTTGTCAGACAGTTATCCTGTAAGTCATTTATTGTGAAGTATTCATTTTAGAAAATATCACATACAAAATAATATTGCTTGTGGTTTCATAATTATGTCCTGACCTCACTTACATGCAGCTTAAGTGCACTGTCCATGCAGTTTTTTAAATTATTATTATTACTAGAGGCCAACTTCAGACTGTCTTAATGTTTGAAATTTTAGCCACTGTTAAAAACAGTGTTGAAAAGTAAAAATATGCATTCAGACATAATGGAAGTTTAGATGTGTATGTCTTTTTTCATAATTTATGTCACTCAAGATAATTTTGTAGACATGAGCAGCAGGCTGTGTGGGTTTGAAATGTCAGTAGTTTCATAGGTTTAGCACTGATTAATGCTGACAATAAACTGTCCTTCCTTACCAGGTAACTGTGCAGGCAGAAGGCACGTCCCTTATGCTTGTAATTCAGACCACAGCACAAACTCTCAAAGATGTTATGTCCATGCAATACAGTATCAAAATAATCATGATCACAATGTGGTTCACATTGTTCAAGCAGGCTGCAAAATGGTAATTGATAAATTCATTAATGTCAGTGAGTTGAGGAAATCAATTAGGTAGGTTAAGAGTGTTTGTTTTTCACTTGTTACAGAGCATTCAGAAAGGTCACCTAAAAGCATGAGTGGAGGGCTGAATATAATTTGAATATATTATGGGATTATGTAACAGTTTACAGTGGTGCTAGAAAGTCTGTGAACCCTTCAGAATTTTCTCTATTTCTGCATAAATATGACCTAAAATGTGATCAGATCTTTGTGTAAATGCTAATACTAGATAAAGAGACTCCAATAGAACAAATAACACCTAAAACATTATACATGTTCATTCATTTATTGAGAAAATTATCCAATATTACCTTTATTTGTCAGAAAAAGAATGTGAACCTCTAGAGTTATCAGTTCATTCGAAGGGGGAATTATTATCAGTTGTTTCAATCAATTGGATGAAAACCAGGTGTGTGTGTGGGAGGACCTTCCCTATTTAAAGCGCATGAACCTGGGTCTGCACTATGAAGGTCTGATTGTCACCATATACTTGTGGAAGTGTATCATGCCTTCGTCAAAGGTGATTTTGCAGGACTTCAGTAAACATGTTCCTGATGTCCACTGGGCTGGAAAAAGTTACAAAACCATTTTTAAAGAGTTTGGGCTCCACCAATCCACTGTCAGGCAGATAGTGTTCCAATGTTGGAAATTCAACATGGTTGTTACTCTCCCCAGGAGTGGTTGACCAATAAAAAAGGCCTCAAGAGTAAGGTGTGTAATGATCAGGGAGATCACAAAGAACCCGAGGGTGACATCTAAAGATCTACAGGCTTCTCCTGGCCAAATGTGCGTGTTCATGAGTCCACCCAGGGGCATAGCACTAGGGGGAAAAAGAGTACTAAGTATACAGGGCCCAAGGGTCTGAAGAGGCCCATGAAAATCTGGGAATTTTTTTTTTTTATAAGGAGAGAAGGGGCCCTCAGAGCCTGCCTGTGTACAGGGCCCAGAATTTCTAGCTATGCCTATCAGATAAACACTGAACAACAATGATGTGTATGGCAGGATTGCAAGGTGAAAGCCACTACTCTCCAAGAACAACATCTCTTCCTGTCTAAAATTTGCTAACGAGCATGTGGATAAGATAGAAAGCTATTGGGAGAATGTTCTGTGGACAGATGAGTTCAAATAGAACTTTCTGGCTTAAATAAGAAGCATTGTGTTTGGCAAAAAGCAAACACTGCATTCCAGCATAAGCACCTCATCCTAACTATGACACATGGTGGTGGCAGCATCAGGGTTTGGGCCTGCTTTGCTGCCTCAGGACCTGAACGGCTTGCCATTATTGATGGAACTATGAATTCTGAACTGTACTAAAAATTTCAAGGTATCCTCCAAGCTCAAGAGAAAAGACGTCATGCAGCAAGACAACGACCCTAAACACACAAGTCAGTCTACTAAAAATGGTTAAAGAAGAAGACATTTCTCCTTTTGGAATTGTCAAGTCCTGACCTTAATCCAATAGAGATGTAGTGGAAGGACCTGAAGTGAGCAGTTCATGCAAGGAAGCCCACCAACATCCCAGAGTTAAAGCAGTTTTGTGAGGAAGACTGGACTAAAATTCCTCCAAGCCGATGTGCAGGACTGATACATAGCGACAGGAAAGTTATTGCTGCACAAGAGGGTCACACCAGTTACTAAAAGTGAAGGTTCACATACTCTTCCCACAGATAAATGTAATATTGGATAATTTTCTCAATAAATGAATGAACTTGTACAGTGTTTTTAGTGTTATTTGTTGCATTGGGTCCTCTTTATCTAGTTTTAGGACTTAGATGAAGATCTGATCTGATTTCAGGTCATATTTATGCAGAAATATAGGAAATTCTGAAGGCTTCACAAACTTTATAGCACCACTGTAGCTGTGGATAAATTCACTGAAAAATTTACATATCACATAATTATTATTCAAGAGAGATACAGAGAAAGAGCAAAAAGAGAAAATGTCTGGCTACCTTTTGCCTTCAGAATAGCTTCAATTGTTCTTGGACCGGTGATGATTTTAAAATGTATTTCACTGTAGAGCAGAACTAAATGTCAAGAATGAAAGCTCAAATATAATGAGAGCAGACCACTCAGCCCATTTAGATTCACTGAGACTCAAAGTCCATTTACCTACAGTCTAGAGTGGTCTTATACTCTCATATGCTATCTTTTCTCTTAAACTCCCTTTCCCCAGAAATCCTCCTCCACTTCTACTTGAGGTCACACCTCTTCCTGTCTTGGATGGGAAGTGCATGTGACCAAAAATAAACCAAAAAATGTATGCACAAGTTAGCCTGCTGACCTACAACAATATTAATATTCCTGAAAGTAATTTGGTTGTGGTGTGCTTTTTAATTAAGGACAGGTGCATAATGTAATCAGATTGAATAGTGAGGATTTGGGCTCCTTATGGTGTCTGACATTCAGCAGTCTGCTGTAATGTTAAGCTGCCTCTAATGGGAAGCAAGATAAAATAGATTTTTCTCCCTTTCTCTGTCAAGATTATTTTAATTGCATTTCAGTTATCATAGGTTTTGTAACGCCTGTTTATTCCCCTGCAATCTACTGTAATTTAGTGTCACTGGGTTCGTTAGACAAGCAGAGCATGGCAATTGCCTTCTCATTTTTTAAAGATCGTGTTAATAAGGCAGTTGAGATAAGTGATCTAACTCATCACAAAGTAAGCATTAACTGCAAATGGCCTATGCTTTTACACAATCACTTCCCTCTTCAATAATTTCATAATTACAGAAAGAGAAAGATGACATTAATGGTTATATTCTAAATCAAGTTACACCCACTCATTTATCGGCAAAAAAGTATGAATTTTCAGAGAATATTTTAGCATAGCGGTTAAGTGTGCTGGTTCAGATGAAGTTATTTTGGGCTCCCCGCCATCTACTAAAATATCTATTGTAAAATTTAAAACTGAAATACATACTATCTACTACATAATGTACCTACTATCTGCTATAACATTTAGGAAAACTAAAAGCTGGTCAGTTAATTGCAATGATTATAATAGATGTTAATGCTTATTTCAGAAACTGCAAGATAACAGGCAAACATTTTTGCAAATCAGAAAGAAAATATTCCAATTTTAAGAAATCTTTAATTAATGAAATTAGAAACCAGTTCATTTTTATATTTGGAAATTTATTCCTGAGCACTTAGGTTGTCTTCAGTAACAACAGGGGCATTGTGGATCTCTGTGTATCACACAAGAGTGTAGTTACACACACACACACACACACACACACACACACACACACACACACACACACACACACACACACACACACACACACACACTCAATTAGATCAATAATAAAGTGATTTATTTATTATATTTGTGTCATTCATTAGACTAAATGTACATATTCAGATGTTATATTCTCCCCTTAAAAGACCTCTGGTTTTCATTGTGTCCTTCATTAGTAATTAACAGCTGTGTGAAGCTCTCCAGAGATGTACAGATGTACTTTGCTGGTGCTGGACTCCTGTTTTCATCTGTTTTACTAGTGTGTCAGAACACGATGATGGCAGCAGGTGAATTAAAATTCTTTGTAAGGCAGGATAATTAACAGGACCCCTTGAACTTCAGAACAGTCCTGCGTGAGATGAATTGCATTTATTTCTGCACTTGCAGGAATCTGCTGCCCCTCTGGAGAATATAGCTCATTGTATATGGAGAAACCTCAGATATCTTTCCATACAGTGGTCTGAGGAGAGTCCCTGTACAAGGACATAGCTACAGTATTTTCTGTCTGCTTGTCAGGAATATCTACGACTAATAAAACATCAAGTGTAAAGATGTTGTGTGTGAAAGACCTATTTATAGCACTAGCTAAAGTCAGCCAGTCAAAATAATGGGCAGACCTACAACATCATTGGAGGCACCATGTTGACTCAAGGCATTGATATCAGAGTGGGCCTGATATAGAATGGGACATCATTGATCCTTTTTAATGTTGTTTTTTTTTGATTGGCAGTATTTATTTTGCATGAGGTGGTAACTCCCTAGCATGTTGTTCCTTTTTGTAGGAATTGATACCTCGCTCATCTGAGTCAGAGTAAATTTGTGAGGAATGTATTTATTGTGGGACTTAGTTTCTCAACTCCAGCTTATATACCACAAAAGGACATAGATGGAGGAAGGATAGCAAGTTCTTTCAGTTTCAACATCTAGGATGTGTTTTTCCCCACACTCCACTGTAAAGAAAAAGCCATTTATCTATATTTGTATGTATGTATGTAGGTATGTATTTATTTATTGAAAATATGCCACATCTGAATTCATGCATACAATTTATTTAATCTAATAATGTAATATTTTAACCCTGCAAAGAACTGATGCAATGTTATTATCCTGCAAATTAATGAGTTCCAAATGCAAGAAGAGTTGCAATACAGTGTACTGGTTTATAGCACTGCAACTCATGAGGTGCAAGCATGATAAACCTCAGAGGGGATTGACTTTGTCTCTGCTACACTTACCACCAATACTCCTCACATTTGAAACAACTGGATAGCTCTTATTTCATGGATTAGTTACAGTAGGAGGTTTTTTAAAATTGCCTGAAAAAGACCATCTTAGAGCCGTTTCAAAATGTAACTTTGCAGTTTATCCACGGTGCCTGCTGAAGTTATGCTTCAAATTGCTATAATAAACTTGGACATAAAATAATACCACCTTCATAGATTTGCCCTCTGAAAATACTAAGTTTTTCCTTTTTTTCTGTCACATTTTATTCTTGTTGTTGTCCTTTCACAGTGTTCCATGTTGAGGATTCAATGCAATTTTGAGTAAAAAATAAAACCCACTGATTGATGAAAATAATATGAGATTGAACAGTGTGAAATGATAAGACCCAAACTTCATTCATGGCATTTGCTAGAATATTAATATGTCTCATCTGTGTTTCATAAAAACAACGTGCCTCATGATAAAACAGTTTTCTAATAATGACACAGTGCAGGATGCCATCACAGAAAAGATACTGTGCACATAGTAACAAAGCTTGGGCCTTCTTCCCCTTGATATAAAGTTATGTAGAGGAACAGAAATAAACTAAAATGTGAAATATAGGTTCCTCACACTATACTCCAAACGCTCATACGTTAAGTTTCCTATCAGGCCAGAATTCATTGCAGTAGGACCTAAATTAAACCCTTACCTGCATGAATATTTTAATCTTAATTCCAAAGATCATTAAAATGCACTCTCTGAGCTGAATAAAAAAAGTATGTAAATGATCCACCAGCATGGACGAGAATTTATTCAGTTTGTCCCCAGTTCAATATTCATGTAACTTACCAGGGTTTCTGCAGTAGCTGACCTTAAGTTCACCATACTTTGTTGTTTTAACAACAAAAAGCAATAATATGTTGACAGGTCAAACACAGGCAAAACTGCTTTTTCTGTCCATATATCAGTACAATACAATATCGTACAATTCTAGTTGGTCTATGTTAATTGTACGTTGTAAAACTGAGCCACAAGTCCAAACCACAAAGAATTCATTATTGACATTGCATGTTGATTTCACTCTATGCTTCAATCACATTTGAGGACATTTGAACATTTTATGTGAAAATGACAGAGGATGTAAATATATAAATTGTGCAATTATATTGGGTATAACAAAAGCATAGTAGAATGAGCTGAGACAGCAGATATGCCCTTTACGAAACCATGAGTATACCCAATACATGGATGCATATTTGTCAATGTTTTTCACCAAAAAAAATAGCAACAAACAATTCTTTGAAAAGACTTCCGAAAAAACATATGCAATATTTTGATGTAAAGCCAGCATTTGGTACATCTTCTTGCATTCTAAAACTTAAGATGTCAAGTTACATAGCTTGCGAGTTGTGTACCTCTTTTAGCATTGGTCTGAAATTTTGTTGAGTGACATCAAATGTAATAGATGTGTGTCTGCTTTTGTTTCACTTCACAGTCCATGATGGCCTGTCAGCACAAGCAAAGACACACCCAACATGTTGAGCTACTGACCTGAATCTATCACTTTGTTGTCAGGAAAACAGGATAAGGAACAAGTCTGGGAGATACCTAGCCTTTGGAGATCTTGAACCACCTGGATTTGCAGTTTGAATAGCGTGTCTGCCCGGTTACAGCGGAACAGAGCACGTGTCACCCTTCCCATGATGGGACACTGCCAATACATTTACATTTACATTTATTCATTTGGCAGACGCTTTTATCCAAAGTGATGCACAAGGATTGGATACAGTCATCAACAAATCTAACAGTGCATCTATCAATAATGCTACAGTAGATCTAATTATTAAATCAAAGTCATAATTGCATAGCCAGAAAGAATGCTACATAGCCAAGTAAAATATATACAACTATAAAATTATAAAATTACTATTATACAATTAACAAATAAACATAATAAACATAATTTATTATAATTTAGGCCAGATATTGTCTGAAGAGGTGGGTTTTCAGACCACATCAGAAGGAGTGTAATGATTTGGCAGTCCGTAGTAAGACAGGGAGTTCGTTTCACCATTGCGGAGCTAACATGGAGAAATGTTGTAGACAGATTGTGCAGCAACCCACAACTCTGAGTAAAGGAAGTGCCAGACGTCCTGTCGCTACAGATCAGAGTGGTCTCGCTGGCGTGTAAGGCTGGACAAGGCTCTGGAGGTAGTTAGGGGCTGTCCGGTTAGCTGCAGAATAGGCCAGGATCAGGGTTTTGAACTTGATTCTGGCAGCTACTGGCAGCCAGTGGAGATGCTTGAAGGGAAGAGTGACATGGGAATCCTTGGGGAGGTTGAAAACCAGGCGAGCAGCTAATAGCAGAGAAGAGGTATGAAGGAAGTATGGAAACTGAATCAGCAGAGAGGCTTGAGTTACTTACTGAGTAATGTTTGCACTTTGTTGGTTACAAAGAGAGGGAACAAGCAGGAAATCCTCCTATTAGAGGTTCTTGTGAAGCCTCCATAGCATATCACATCCCTGATATTAACAGGGTTCCTCTACTTTTTGATCTAGTGTAACAGACATACTTTACCATGTGCACAGTAAGAATTCCTTTTTCCTGTGCCCTGTATTTCCGAAAGTGCAGACACCATTCTTCTTTGCCCATATTCTTTTGTATTTTAATGATAGACTGCATGGAAAAATGATGCTTACAGAAAGCCATTTATAGCATTTCAAATTTGATTAACAATCCCACGGAAATATGATAGTCACAATGTTATGAATATGCAAGCAGTTAACTTAATTAGCCCTCCACTCTATAGTTCAGATTAGAACTGTAGTGTCTATGCCAAGCTTTATCACAGCATCTCTTGAGCTCTTAGAGCCATTCAGATGAGGGATCTACACACATCTTAATCTAAATCCAAATCCTAAATCTAAACCTTAAATCATCAGTGCGATATCTGTAAATGCAGTCATTTTCGCATTCTCCGTGTCTGAGAAGACACTGCAGATTCAAATGAGACTCTCTCATCAGGACCCACCTCACATGCCCAGGCTCTTGTGATTGCTCAGTTGTGGGTCTTTGAGGTCAGGTTCTGATTCAGTGTCTCTGTCATGGTCAGCAGCCTCCAGTGGACATTCCCCAGCTCAGTGAACATGGACTGAGGTAGTCCTCCCAGTAATTCTGTGTTGTTCAGTGCTGTTCTGTGAAAAAGCACTGGAGAACTGTACTCTATTTATAATTGCATAACGTTATATTATATACATATAATGTGCTTGTGTTAATGCATATTGAATAATCCATTTTATGGCATCATTTCAAAGGTTTCTCTGTATCCTGCTTGGTATCGTGTTGTATATCTGTGTCTCTCCCTCTGCCCTCATCCAATGTCTGTGATTGCATTTGTTTGGAACAGATAATCATGAAAATGATTTAGATTCAGACTCTAGATTCTAGATTAAGTGTCATGCGGTAGCACAGATTGGACATTTAATTGATTCTGATCAAGGGATCAAATACAATAATTACATTTTTGGAAATAATAATTTGTCCAAATTAGAGACTAGTAGCTTTGTCCCAACCCAGATATTCTCAAATGCTTTCGTCTTCTATAATTGCTCATCAAAACACAGACACACAGTTAATTAAAGCACACTGACATGCATGATTGAGTGTCTTTATAAATATTTTATTCCCCATTGGTGCTTGTGCCCCCCTTGATATCTGTGTGTTAATCTGTTCATCAGATGGGCCAGAGGACTGAATCATTCTGAGGAAGGGGGAAAGAAAAGAAGGGTGGAATTTGAGAATCTTATTATACTGTGGAGTGATTCAGTTTAATTTTGTTTATAGATGCTGCATTGTAGTATGAACACACAGTACCATTTGGACATCGTCATATGATATGTATGTATATAAAGTATTTCAGTCATCAGTCCAGAATTTAATATGGTGACACCCATTCTTTTGGGGGGACATGTCTATACCTTTCTTATAGGAAGAACATTCAGACAACATGGTCAGTCACACTTTAATTCAGTGTGCCTGACAGCAGTATCAGACCTTATCTGGCACCTGTTGCATTGTGTATCATGATATTATCTAAAAATGCTGCCCCTATAAAACTATATTTTATACAATCTTACAAAAGTTGTCTGGCAGAAACATGTTTGCATGTTTGGTATATCTTACAGATAGCAAACATCCTCCTATTAATGGTCTTTATTTACAAAAACAAATCATACTTTTCACATTTTATCACACTGCAAAACCAGCAAGAATTGAAAGAGAGAAAAACATTGCTTTAATTGGAAATTGTTCCATTAAAAATACAGGAGGAAACGAATGTTCTGACCAACAATAGAAAAGACATACCTGAGAAACCCACCATCTGACACCATCTGAGGCTTTGCATGCACTTTTCAGAATAACCAAATGATATTCATATCATAGCCAGAACCTGGTTGGTATCCAGTCAAAAGCTTTTTCATTTGCTTCATGTTTAGACACTTGTTCACCACTCATTTACTGCTAAGTTCATCCAGATGCTGCTATCACGCCTGTGCTGCAGTAAACAGATGATTATGATTTACTATATTAAAATTTGATGGCTGTTTAACAATAGGCTAGACAAGAATCTATCGTGCCAAGATAAGGCAGCAACCGTTTTCCAAAGCCAGTAATGTGTACTAATACAGGAAATAGATACTCAGTATTTTACTGTGTGACTGCCCTGTCTGTACCACCCCTGGTCCAAGGGAAATAATATTGGGGTTAAACGTGGATTGCACAAAACATTTTTAAATAAATGCAGTGATTAAGGAACCCTTACAATGGAAAAGAAAACAGGTATGAGTTGAAAGGGTTAAATTGAGTAAATCTTTAAATAAATACCTAATTAAATGAGCCATACTTAGCACAGACCACTTCATATGCTTTTTAATACATGTAAACATTACTGATATTTAAAACAGGTGCTGTTTATCAATTTTTGAACAGACTTGTACCCAAAGTGCTTAGCTGAGTCTCAGAGGGATTGAAAGCATTCCTTCTGTAATTCTGAATGATATATGCTGACTTTGAAACAGTCTCTTTAAAGAGATTGAAGCAAAAATGAAAGTGAATGACTCATGCTCTAATTAACTAAAAGTGATGAAAAAGGCCATCAGTTCCAGCCATAGGTATTCTCCTGAGGTGAATCCAGCAGAGACTTTGGCTTCATAGGAATGTGCTTTTGGTAAATTATTTATATTTACATCAAAGCCGTGCTGTAGTCTTGAAAAGAAATGACTCAGTCTTTTACAGTGTAATTAAATTTCCTCAGTTCAACAGTTTTGTGGAGGGATCTTCCTTTGCTGTCAGTTAAAAGGATGTGCAGTGTTTTTACACCCATCATGTGTGCACTGTGCGTCAAACCTTAAATACATTTAAAGATGAGCTTAATCGTTTTTTTTTTTTTATCTTCTTTAAAAGCGAACATCTGTCCAAAACAGGACTTTACGTTTATGGCTTTTGTAATTTTCCCTTGGGAATCAGGGGCAGTTTCCTTTAACTTGTAATGTGGAGGTTCATTTGTAATCTGGATTAACTTTAATGTCTGTTTTAATCCACATTTTTCATTTTTACCCAATGTTGCAATGCCAAATCAAAAGTGTGAGGCTGTCCCATCACTGCAACATTATCAGAAATTCAGGAAGGACCAGCATGCATTTCTTTCAAAACGTGTGTTTACAGCCACTGTATCTTTTCCTTTTGTTGTCCAGCCGTCACACCTCCATCCATCAAACCCTGTTCAGGTGTGTTCTTCACTGAAGTAAGCAACTATTTTCAGATTCTCATTACAAACATTGGTACAACCATTTATAACAGCAAAGAACCAAGTAAAACAAGTAAAACTTGAATGTATGTTTTCTTTTGGACCAAATTAAGGGAAGACCACCCCTCATTGGTCCACAAAAACCACTTCTAATACCAATTTATTTCTCCCAGGAGTTTTCCTATGAGTGTAAAAAGGACCAATGGCCTGGTATTTAATTTGGATCATGACAATGACTACAGTGGCTGGCAGGCCTTTTGGCTGATGCAGAACCAGCCTTACCCCCGAGAGGGAGTGATTTAGTTGGAGGACAGTATGTTGCAGAGAGTGAATGCATATCTGAGCTGTCCAGAATTTACAGCAGAGGCTGTGGAAGTGATGTGGCTAGTACATCATTTTGTATTCCAAACTGGGGGAAAAGTGTGGACAGGCAACATAGATACAATAGGAGTATACCCTGATTGGACAGGTTTTCCCTGTCTTGAATTCTCTGTTGTGATTGATTGACAGCATGATCATATTTACATTAAACAAGGAGAGGAGAAAATTCAAAAAATGTCTGTCTTGTGTCAACTGGTGAGGCATACAAATGATGGAATGGATTTTTCTTTTGGCACTCAGTGGGTACTTCTTGTGCAAATCTTCAGTGGGTTTTAGTAACGAGGATGTAAGTAATGAGTTTTTAGGTGAAAAGAGAAGACTTCCAGAAAAAGTCCCCTCCCAGAGAAAGAAAGAAAATATCTTACTTTGCTCAAGTGCAACAGAATTTTCTGGGCCTCTAACAGAAGAGTGTAGATGTAAAAGATGTACCGTACATTTAGAACATGAAGAGGAAATACTGAAGGTAGAACCCATTTCCTGTCTTGTCCTAGACATTAGCCCTTTAAACCCTATCCTGTTTTTTGGATCTTCTGGATTCAGTTTTCAGAAAATATTAAAGATATGTAATTGCTATCCAGGTATTCCATATATTTTTGCCAATTTACTATGAACTATTTTGCTTAATGGAAAACTTTATCATGAGCCCTTGTGATGACCAGCCCAGTCTCATAGTAGCCAGGGCAGGTATACATGCTATGTTGCTGGCTTGCAAAGTATCTTGCATATTTGCATGTCTTCTTTGGCCTTTTTTTATACTTTTGTTAGCAATCTATGATAAATATGTGTCGTGTGTTCTGAATAGCCATGGCCATTTTATGGAAATAAAATGAATTATAATTAATTGTTTAAACCATTATACATAAAAAGTTTACATATAAGGGATATATATCCTAGTGATACAAAATCAAGCATCTTCAAGAGCCTCAGAAGAGCCTCAGATGTACAACCAAACATACTTTTTATATTTACATATATTTTTTCTTTAGGTTGTATGTACAGATGGTCATAAGTCACATAGGTCAGGCGTGGAATTTTCCGCTTGTGGCATCATGTCGGCGTTCAAAAAGTTTCTGAATTTGGAGCATTTTGAATTTCAGATTTCCGGATAAGGGATGCTCATCCTGTATTACAGTCAATTCCCCTGTGTACTGGAAGCTTGGAAGGGAGGTTGATATTAAAGTGGGTCATAGTCTCAAAAAGGTACGTTTTTAGAAACCAAAGAGGTTTTAGACTGCATGTCTGCAGCTTAGCTGCTGCACTGGTTTGTCAGTTTCAGTAGAATTAAATTTTCACGTCATGCAACAGTTGTCACCTCAGGCTGGTGACACATCAAGGGCAAGAGGGGCGGAGGGAATCATCATTTCATCGTGTGGCCAGCTCATATTTTTGTTCTAATCCTCATACATTTTTCCAATTAATTCAACTTTTTTGAAAGAAATTGTAATGTAAGTTGGGACCATCTGATTTTTTTATTATTAGATATAAGTGATTTTTCAGATGAACTAATAAGTGATTAGTAACCATTAGAAATGATTTCCCATGAAAAATATATTGTCATTTTAGCTTCAGACTGCCTGCACACAGAAATATTTGTATCTCTGAGTTTAATGACTCAGCATGGTAGGCTGATATGCAGTGTGTTATCATTTGTGAAAGAGAGAGAGAACACAGGAAGACAAATTGGAGAGCAAAGAATGAAAGCAAAAGCAGTAGGCCTGGCAAGCATACCTCATCAGTCAAAGACCAGGCAATCACAGACAGATTGCAACAAATTACTCTTGTGAAGAAGATTGGAAAGAAATCAATACTGGGGTGAACCTTTGAGATTTAGAGCTGATAGACTTAAGAGGGACCTACACACAGTATTATGTGGTCGGTCAAATCCACATTAGCTGTTATATCCAACACAATAAACCGCTGCCAAGTTATGTTTTTATATGTGCAGTGTACATATTAAGTCTGCCTAAACACATATATGGGTAATGGCCTGACTTACACACAATGATCACTAGAAAGCATTTTGATTGTATGGCATACATATATAAAATAAAGCCAGATAAATTGTAAATTGTAAATTGTAGCGGAATGTAAATTGTAGTGAATAAACCTTTCTTTCCGCCCTGTTTGGAATTGTCAATCATTCACCCACCCAAGCAAAGAGCACAACAGTTGAGTACACTTCCTTAGAGGACTTCTCCACAGACCAGGGACCATTTTTAACACCATAGGCCACCATTGTTACACTGAAAGCTAGCCGTGATTAAACTGTCTCTCTCAAAGACAACAGCTGGCAGTCTGAGGGCACCTGGTATGTTGTAGGGAGGAACTAATGTAGTGTTGACAAAGGAGTCCTGGCTGATTGTATCCATCCATCCTCAGCCGGAAGAAGGAAATTGGGAACTGCCAATGTGGAGCCCCCATCATGGTCAGTCATTGGTGCAACCCTACCACCTCTATTCTGTTCAGTTGCGCTTGTGGAAAGTGCTATTACTGACATTTGGGAGTGCAATCAACTGAACTTTTTGATGGAACAACTTCTCCCTGAAACAAGTAAGAAGTTTAAGTGGCTGCATTGTGCAAACTTAAGCACAATAAGTCCAGAGGCTCTTTTATCGTTATATTTCAAATTTTAATGTGTTTTTATTTCTCTTTTTATAAAGAAGGTTATAGATGCACTGTGTCAGTAATTCAGCAAGTTCATAGTGTGCAGTATTTTCCAGAAAATGAATCGCCATAAAATAACAAGTTTGGTGAGGATTTTTATTACATTTTATAGATTACATTTATAAAAGTCATTACTCACCAGTATAAACTGGTGTCACATCACCATTAAGAATGTTCAATAACGGACATTTGGAACACTGGATGTCTGTGATCACCAATGGTAAGACCAGAATAAACATACTGGCAAGTTTATATGTAGCAAAGAGTTAATTTGTCTATATTACATGAGCTGAATATTATTGTGAAAACTTTCAGATTTATTGTTTATAAACATTCTGTTAACTCATAAAATGAAGGCCTCTTATCAACCATCACCAATGTTTACTATGGGAAACCCATTCCATTGCAAATGCAGAGTAGTTACATGTAGTGCTCTCTAATTAACAACAAAAAATAAACATAGAATTCAAGCTTGAAAATAAACTGCAATGCAGTTATACTGAATCCAGGCCTTATTATAGAACCCTGGCTAGGGTTTCTGGAAAAGCCCATGATATAAAATAGTGTTTATTTGTGGCTTTCTGTTCAGTGCAACAGAGCCTGCAGTCCCCTGTGCATACTTACCCTTTATTGCCTGGAGAGCTTTGATTTTCATCACTGAGCTGATCTGATTTATTGCCTTTGAAGAGACTCCATAGCAACATATGCAGTGCAACATATCTCATTGCCCACATCACCATGAATGAGTGAACGCCTTGTGGTGCAGAGGAGAGCAACTCATATTCATTTTCCACATCTTAGTTCTCTGTCTGTTTCCGCATTTGCATTCTTGCTTTTTTTCTGTTCATTAACACTGATGAATGAGACTGTATAAAGGTTTATTAAACTCTTTAAGCTTGGCTCATGAATATTTTCTCCATTTCCCCCTTGTTTCGACTTTCCCTAATGTAGGTCATCTTTCAGCCTCCCACTCTTTATGTCTTACCTTTATATAGGATGTGTGCTGAAGCTGTGTATCCCTCGAGCGACCCAAACCCTGAGACCCAGGGGACTCTGATTTTCTGTCTTTGCCCTATTCATTTCATTCTCCCACCATTCATTCATAACACTGCCAGGTAGCCATGAGTCTAAGCACACTTTTCTCATGCATTCTACTTTATGGGGATGTCCCAAAAGGCTCAATATTATGATGCCATCCATTTTAGCTTTACTATCAGTAATCCTTACATTTAAATTTACATGTATATAATCTACAATGGTTTTTTTGTTTTTGTTCGGCATATTCTGTGTATTCTCCATGTGTGCAGTTTTATGCAGCCCACCTCAAGTGTATTAAACAGAGCATCAACATCCTGTATACAGCCTTTATGGTATGACTAACAAGGTTCATATCTTTCCTCTGTACACGCTTTCATTAGGGTGTATGGCAGATGAGAAAGGTGAAATAATAAGAATGTACATCAAAATATTACTGAGTACCTCTGACCAACACGCGGCACCAAAATGTTGCTTTTAAGAAAGAATTTCAATACATTTTGTGTTCAGAATATCTTTGAAATAGTGTGGAATATTGAAACTTAATCTGCTCTGGAAAGTTTAATCTGTTCAAAAAATGACCCTTTCACCTCACCTGTTAGAATTTCATTTTGTACATCTATTTTATGTCTTCTACCTTTATAATCCCTCATTTCATTGAATCTTAATGCAGCTTTATTTTTAGACTGTGTCATACCAAGTCAAATAATGTGCCTCATTAACAGATAGCAGTTTCCTCTATCTTTAAATATTTAAAAGGACTTATTTAATATTAATTCTGAGCACAATCTGGATCAATGCTTTCTTATACTTTTTGTCTGTTGCTGTCTGTCACAGATAGATATCTGACTTGTATAATATTCACAAGACCCTTAGTTAATAATTCCACTTAAGAAAATGTATGGTGCTGAGACAGAAGCAAGAATAAGGTGGTGAGGCCACACAGCTTTTGAGTCCTTGGTGCTGAGAGGCATTTTTCTGACTGGGAAGGAATCATGGCCATGCCAGTGTAGACTGGGGCTTTGAGTCTTTAGCATGCACCAGGGAATGAGATCTTTAAGTCAGCAGGGTTTCCTTCTCTTTGGAGCAAATCAGCAAGTCCTCCAATCAGCCGGGCATCTGTGGTCTCTCTGCACCAGCTGAGCACAAAGCACTGTCCTCTGCCCCAACAGCAGTGCAGATCAGCCAGTCAATCAAATTTGGAGGAAAAATTTGGTCTGTCCGCACTTTCCCTCTGAAGCGCTGCCAGGAAACCTGAGAAAATATACGGCAATGAGCATCTCCTAACCTATTTTCATGTGTGAATATTTCCAGGCCCCTGGAACTACTAACTACTATACAGTAGATGGACATTCCATACTGTGATAAACCAACAAATTAAGGGAGAAAAAGCTGTTCAAAAGAAACACGTTGGTCAGATCACTGTATGATTCTATGAACACTATTGTGAAGACAAAGCAATTTCACAGAGAATGCAGAAATCTTTGGAACGGTCACGCTGTGCTTTCACAGTTTCTCTGTCCATGCAGTCTGGGAGTAATACCAGGAGCAGACAGAAATCCTACAGCTTTAAGCATGGTGCACAGTCTACATAAGATCTGAGCAGTCAATTTGAGCAAGCAGAGTATTTTTCGAAACAAAAAGAAATTCTTTATTAAAGCAACAACCTAGCTCATGATTACATATTAGAACTTTCATACAAATTTCATACTTGCTTTCTCATTCAACACTTTGTCAGATTTATTTCTTAGTATGGCTTAAGAAACAAACTATGTACACACTGATGTCATTATGCTTATTTAAACAAAATCTAGGCATGTCTTATATTATGATTGTAAGATTTATTGTCTACTGGTTATATTTGCCTGTCAAAACCCAACAATTATTTGTCTAACAGCAAATCAAGATAAGATGGCAAGATACAAGGCGAAAGGCAAAAGACCTGGTGACACACAATGGCACATCAGCCAATCAATGAGAAGAGGGTTCACCCAAGGAGTGTCTCCTGTCCTTCTGAGAGGAACACATCACTGGCATTGATGGTTTTAAGGCCCTGGACCTGCCTGTGTAATGGGGAACACTAAAGCACAATGACAGAGATTTCTTCCCTAGCCAATTTTAGTCTTCAGAGGCAACACTTTTATTTTCCATGTATTTATTTTTTTATACATACATGAACATTAATATCTGCCAAAATTGTCTTTTTTGTTTGTTTAATTCATGTTTTAATTAAAATTCTGCGTTCACATGTGTATGTATATCTGGTTAATACCTGTTACCCGTTCTTATTGTAATACACCGCGTTCACCTTTCCCATACTTGCTTTCAGATTTGATAAATCATATTACACATACTAAAGTAATGTACTTGCATGATCTCCTACCTTTATTTTGTGTGCAAACATAGGAAAGCTCAATTTTGCATATGCATTCAAGCTAACCAGCAGAAATGAACAATTTATCAATGTACCTTTCCAATTTAATTAATCATGCACCCTGTTGGTTGATCAGTCTTTTCATGTATTTCATGTATTATCTTTTGCATGTAGTAACAGTTTACACATGATTTTATATAACATAAAATATTATTAATCCATATAATATTAGCAATCCATTACTAAATTGAGCCCTTAATGTATTATAAGCTGAATGTTCACTAGTTGTCAATATCAAATATAGGCCCACTCAGGTGGCTGAAACTACATTGCAAAGCTGTTACATTGGCAACACACACTATATTACACTTTGGCAAGTATTTCTTGACTGGAAAGTCAGTAACACAAAGCTAAGGAAACTAATGGAACAAATGAGGAGAGATGAGACTGTTTTGGCTGTTTCTGCCTGATATTTTCAGCCAGCAAATGAAGTGTCATTTGAGTTTTGAAGGGATGAAAGAGAACCATGACACATTGATATGCTGACATTAGAGCTTTGTGAAATATTTAAAATTAAATAAATAAAAATGCTTTCAGCGCTGCTTGAAACTGACTTGAAATATGATGATACTACTGCATCAAATGGTGATTCAAAGCACTCATAATTATTATTCATAATGTTCCTTTGCAACCATAAACATGAACTTGCTCTGAAAGCAGAATATGTTTGATGGTGTATGTTTAACAATTTATTATAAAATGTTCTGTATTCTTAATTTGGTCCACTAAAATCTTCACTAGATCCAAGAAGAATAGAACATGAATAAAACATCTCTTGATTGCATTTGTTCTATGACTTCTGTTGTTACTGTATCCTTGCCATGAACAGAGTATAAATTCCCTTAGCCTTAGGTAATGTTGGTCATAGTTTTTATAGAAGTTCCATTCCATGGTGTCAAGTGTTATCTGTCTAAAGTTGTGCATTTTTGTTTATAAAATGATTAAAACAAATTGAATGACAGTAATTCCATATAATATGAAGTAAAAAAAATTCTCCATTCTGGACAGTAATTCTCTGCATGGAAATACAGCTTTGACACTCCTTTAGCAACAAGTAAGTGAATAAAATACTGGGCTTTGCCTAAATGTATTTTTAAATATGCGGGTTGGTATCTTCACACATACTGTGCTAGCAAACTGTGTATTTATGCATTACCTCTCCCTCTGACTAATTGAGGAGGTTTACATTTATGTTTTAACACTATCTGAATTAAGCATAACATATATTCTATTACACGATATTTTATTATTTCTTACCACTAAATTGTGTCATTTTACAGTAAGGCACAACAAGTATGGCTACAGAGAGGCTGTATCTTTGTAAAGTGTCTGTCTTTCACAGTATCAATATCAATGACTTGTTCCCCAAAGACAGTCTGCTGTTTTCCCTCTCTGTCTTTGCCTTCTCGATTGTTTCATTTTGCCAGTCTTTATTGGTGTGCCATTATGTACTCTGTCCCATGATTCATGACTTCAGGTCCACACAGGTCTCATGTCTCCTGGATGGTTGTAGACATCTAAAGTAAGAAGTGTTGAAGCAGAAAGAATATGTTAGAATAGCTTGTCTTTCTACTTCAATACTAACCATTCAACACATTGTTGGCTTGTGATCCAACAGTAATTTACAACATTTATCACCTAAATAAAGAGTAAGGTTTTCACCAAAGCAGCTCACAATTTACATTCTCTAAGATCTAATAAGGTTATGTATGTGAAGAATTTCTGTTCACTTTTCCTATTACATATTTAATTCCGTACATTCACACACTCCACAACATTGTAGTTCATTGTTTTCTGTAAACAGTCAAAAAGAATATCAAAGTATATGTAGTAAAAAACATAGAGATCAAAATAAAAATTGTTATAAAAGTTAGTAAAAAATAAAATGAGCCATTTGTGGATTCAGTGGTTTGTAAAGCACACACATATGCAATTATGTTTTATGTCACAAGCTTAAATGAACAAACAAATAAATAAATACAAAACAAATCTGACTAACTAGAGGGTCTTTAAGAACTTCAGGGTTATGTTGAATCTTCCCATTGCCCCCCTGTGTTTCACTGACGGCCATCTCTGCCTTCTGTCGTCAGTGCTTCACATTTCCATTCCATGAATATTCAAGCGGTCTATCTAGCTTTAGGCAAAAGAGAGGCATCAGGAACTCCTGTTACCAATCATGTGGGAATAAAACCACTTGAGGGGAATATCTGCTCCTCTGTACATGTTTTTATAAATGCATCACTTAGTTTCATGCTACTGCAAAAAATGTGGAGTTCATCTGGCAGACAAAAGGTGGGATTCATTTTAACCCCAAAGTTCAAATGTATTATAAGGATAATCATAAAATCTCTTTTAAGCTGATGATTTTACATTGCACTGAATTTACGAGAACAATGCCATTGCTCTTGACCTGTACTTTGAATCTGATTCAAAATTTCGTCTTTTGGGATTGTGTTCCATTCCACTTGAGGAGGATTGAAATGCATGTCACCTGCATATACCAGAGAGCCAGAACTAGGACAAATCAGAAAAGTGAGGTCCACTACTGATCTTAAATACTAAGCCAGTTTCAACAATACTCCCCCACAATCATGTTATTTGCAACCTTTTCCAGTTGTGAGGCAATGAAGTAACTGTACAAAATGTTATCTTGTACACAACTCAAATCCACCTAGTACTGAGACAGCATTCAATTCAGCTCAAACTGTGAAGCTGCAAAAGAGGTGGCCATCAAGGAAATATTACAAATGTCAACATACATATGTGGCATACATATTCATAATAGCTTACATAACACATTCAAAGGATATTCATAAGGGCTGGACAAAACTTCAACAAACAGCTTTCATAGAGCACTTTATTTATAAGTTATTTGAGACTAAAATATTGAACAACATTTCAAGAGACAGCATGCCTATTTACATATTGCATATTTACATCAAAGTGGAGTAATTATAAATTGATTTCATAGACACAGCAGAACACAGCATAATTTATTCATTTGTGAGTGTGCATCATCCATCCATTCATTCATCAAGGGCCATTGGGAGGAAAAGGTGTGATGTCTTCTTTAAGAGGAGCTGATCAAATGAGCCTGGGACATGATTTATGAAAACAGAGACATCAGTGCTTCAGTACAGAACTGGTAACAGACTATTAATGCTATATTAGCTTTGCATGCAGTGATTAAAAAGATTTATTGCATGCAGTGAATATCATTATGGCATACCATTTTTCTTATTAGATTACTGTCTTCGGCAACATAGGTTTACCACTGAAATTAGGCCAGTGTCTCACTTTAAATAAGAAAAAATGATAATTTCTTAAATAACAATCAGATGTGTTTGTGTTAACATGGACTCGTGTAACATGCGATGTATGAGTGACCTTTTTTTACAATGATGTCATATCTTCATTACTAGCTATTCAGTTTGCATACTACTTGGCAAGTAATTTTATTCATAGCCCTTGACAGTCTAATGGACATTACAGAAACTGATATGCATTTTCTGAAATGGAATCACAGGACTATCTCACATCCTGTTTGATTGTTTTTATTTTGTTTGCAAGAAAACTTTTTTAATCTTACAAACATACAAAATGCTATTAAAATCCAGCAATATCAGTGCAGAGAGAAACATTGATTTTTTTCACAAAGTATTTATCTGCAGTGTATTAGTTTACCTCCAGGCTTTAACAGTTCCATAAAACATTAGCAACAGTTTAATGAGGTTTGTATGATAAATTAACAGATCAATTCTGCGTTGTGCTCAATGGATCTGATTAATGCGGCATAATTAAATTACCATCTTCCACACTCATGCTTTCAATGCATTTGGAGGTGATTTGACAAGAACTGATTTAGACTTAATATTTCATTTGAGCATCTGTGAAAGTTTGACCACTTCTTGAGTGTAGCACAAAGTATTTCTTTTGGATATTTAATGTATAATTTTCCCTTGACAGACAATGAGGGAAACGGAGAGGTACCAGACTGAGTTCTCTACACATGTAAATGAGGAACACTGGTATTTGGAGCAGTCAGAAAGAAAAGATGAGCAATCCATTAGCAATTACTGAGCCACTAGCAGGTGTCTGTTATATTTCTTCTCTGTACCTGCCTCTGCTTACAGTACAGGTACTCTGCTGAGGGCAGGAGGACAGCCCTGTGTGTGTGGCACCCTCTTTCCTCTGGGGCAGGAGGACAGCCCTGTGTGTGTGGCACCCTCTTTCCTCTGGAGGCAGGAGGACAGCCCTGTGTGTGTGTGTGGCACCCTCTTTCCTCTGGGGCAGGAGGACAGCCCTGTGTGTGTGGCACCCTCTTTCCTCTGGGGCAGGAGGACAGCCTCTGTGTGTGTGGGCACCCTCTTTCCTCTGGGGCAGGAGGACAGCCCTGTGTGTGTGGCACCCTCTTTCCTCTGGGGCAGGAGGACAGCCCTGTGTGTGTGGCACCCTCTTTCCTCTGAGGCAGGAGGACAGCCCTGTGTGTGTGGCACCCTCTTTCCTCTGGGGCAGGAGGACAGCCCTGTGTGTGTGGCACCCTCTTTCCTCTGGGGCAGGAGGACAGCCCTGTGTGTGTGGCACCCTCTTTCCTCTGAGGCAGGAGGACAGCCCTGTGTGTGTGGCACCCTCTTTCCTCTGGGGCAGGAGGACAGCCCTGTGTGTGTGGCACCCTCTTTCCTCTGGGGAAAGAGGACAGCCCTGTGTGTGTGGCACCCTCTTTCCTCTGGGGCAGGAGGACAGCCCTGTGTGTGTGGCACCCTCTTTCCTCTGGGGCAGGAGGACAGCCCTGTGTGTGTGGCACCCTCTTTCCTCTGGGGCAGGAGGACAGCCCTGTGTGTGTGGCACCCTCTTTCCTCTGGGGCAGGAGGACAGCCCTGTGTGTGGCACCCTCTTTCCTCTGGGGCAGGAGGACAGCCCTGTGGCACCCTCTTTCCTCTGGGGCAGGAGGACAGCCCTGTGTGTGTGGGCACCCTTTCCTCTGGGGCAGGAGGACAGCCCTGTGTGTGGCACCCTCTTTCCTCTGGGGCAGGAGGACAGCCCTGTGTGTGTGGCACCCTCTTTCCTCTGGGGCAGGAGGACAGCCCTGTGTGTGTGGCACCCTCTTTCCTCTGGGGCAGGAGGACAGCCCTGTGTGTGTGGCACCTCTTTCCTCTGGGGCAGGAGGACAGCCCTGTGTGTGTGGCACCCTCTTTCCTCTGGGGCAGGAGGACAGCCCTGTGTGTGTGGCACCCTCTTTCCTCTGGGGCAGGAGGACAGCCCTGTGTGTGTGGCACCCTCTTTCCTCTGGGGCAGGAAGGCATGTGCTCCAGGATGCATCCATTCAGTCAATAAAAAGGTATGATGTGACAATATGGCAGTTTTTTATGTGCTTATACATAAAATTCTGTCATTCCTTAACTGACTTATTACCAGATAAACTGATATGGGCCAGGAAGAAGATAGTATATGGCTTCACATGAACTCACAAGTAGGATCATGTGATACAAACAAGCAGTCAAAAACGTTCTGCATCACTTCCTCTGTGTATGCACCACTTTTATTATTTTTATTTGACTTATTCAATTCTACAGTGGCTTGCTAAGATGCCAACAATGTTATTTTTAAGTCCAAATATGACATGCAATGGAAGGTTTTTTGTGTCTGCAGGTGCAAGATACAATTCCAACAGGTAATCTAAGTAAAAAAACTGCAGAAACAGCTGATTTAAAGCTAAAATTCCAAGTAATCTAAGTAAAGACAAGGGAGGCAAATATAAATGGAACACAGCACCAAATAGTGTAAACAGGGATTAAGGATATCTCCCTGTGGTGGGCTGGTGCATCACCTTAGCTGATGCTTTTATCCAAAGCGTCTTACAGTTGATTAGACTAACCAAGGGCCAATCTCCCCTGGGAGCAATGTGGGGTTAAGGGCCTTGCTCAAGGGCCCAACAGCAATGGTGTTCTTACTGTGGCTGGATTGGGACTTGAACCATCAACCTCAGGGGTCCTGGTCATGTACCTTAGCCACTAGGCTGTCCAAATGCAAACATCCAAAACGTTAATCTGTAATTCCAGCAGGTTTAAAGTTATGTTTTGCTACGTTATCAAAGTTATCTTCTTTTCAGCTTTATGTGTACTCATTTCAACACACACACATGCACACACATGTACACACACACTGTATTCTTACCCAAACAAATTGCATCCTATTGCATCAAGTAACACACACACACACACACATACACACACACACACACACACACACAGTGTATTCTTACCAGAACAAATTGCATCCTACTGTTCAGTTGGACAGTGACACATAGGAAATAAGATATTAGCCCAAATTATATGGTTGGGTTTTTCCACAAAAAAATTACCTGAATAGCAACACTTGCACTGGATATCAGTAGAATACCACAGTGATACTGCAGTACAGCAGTATGTTAGTGTGGATCTGGAAAAGAAGTGCATCCACACGGTGCAAAAATGAAGAAACTATCTGCAGCCATGTTGAAAATGTGGACTGACATGTTGGGAAAGGAACCAAAGGATTGAAAAAATGCTAATTATAACACAATGGTGGTCAATTAGACAGTCACATCACACAATTGCCATGGTGTCACAGGAAATTGTGTGAGGTGATAGCTCGGCCAATGAGTGTATTCAGAAGATTCAAATAGTCATAGAAACACATTTTGTTATCAAATGTTTGAAATGTTCCAAAAATGTCTTAAGACTGTGCTGATGAAGGTAACATTAAAACAGGTTCAAAGCATCAAAGGTGAACAGCCTCAAGTTTTTAAATAATCAATAGAAATGGCAAAAATAGCATAAAAAACAGGCTATCTGGAGGCATCTTTGGAGGATTTAAAAACGTTCCTTTTAAAACCGTATATATCTCTATCCCATACTGATGTGTTTAATCTTATACACCACCGGTATAGTTTTATATCACCCTGACCCCCTTGTATCTGCCTTGCAGCTGAATCAAGGTTTCCTCTAGTGAAGGCACACGTTAGTGAATTTAGTGAAAATTAGTGAAAGTAATTAGTGTAGTGACGTTAGTGAAAATTATCAACAATTTTAGTTTGATTTTTTTTCACAATTCAGTTTGTAATACATAACAAAAGAATGGACAGACACAATGAATAGGGACTCATACAATCACAGTAAATTGCACCAAAAAGGAGTCTATATACATTTTTTGTATGTCAAAATGAAGTTGCAGTGTTTTTCTGACACACCTTCAAACTAATACTTTAATATGCGATTTTCTAACACAGCATGAGATGTAGTGGCTTTTCAAAGACAATATTTGACTGGAGCCCAATCTGCAGTTGTGTTAGTCACAGATAATGAAACATTATGTAAAGTTCAAGGGCACACACAAGGGGGAAAGTGGCAATAATGACAGTATGTGCCAACCAAGGAAAAATACTGCATCAGGAAGGAAGGCCAGGGGCCACACATATGCTGAAAACATCTTGCAGGGTGAAAACATTTTGTTCTCAAAGCTGTAACTTATTGCATGTTGTTTTGAAAAAATTTATTTAATGTTAATACTATTCTCTTGAAAAATTCAAAATAATCATTTTGCCCTGTTGTAGTTTTTATCTGAATTAGATGTCTACCATTTTCCCCTCTAAAAACCTTCATGTCAATGTTCTTGCACATGGTTTACATCTGCTCTCTCCAGGCATGAAATAATGGGTACAGTCAATTAAACCGCAGTTGTTACTTGGATAAATCACATTACCTTTCTAGATCCCACATTTTTCTATTCTTCTGGCTGTGAGCGCTCTGTGGTCCTGCAAGGTCTTGGTAAATCTGCCACATGGAATAATCCTGTTTCTTCACCGTAAGAGAAACAATACTGCCATCTGCTGTTTTTTTTTTATTTAAAAAGGGAAAGATTTATGTTAATAATAAGGACAGCATGATCCTGAAGTTAAAGGGATGTTTATGTTATTTTATTAATTCAAACTGCAGGGAGTAACTGGAGTACATGTAAAATCTGACAAGAGATTTTTGTTTTTTAAGATTTAGTTCACGAGTAGTGATTGTTGCAGTAAAGCCTGAATTAATTTAGCTGAAATACTTTGTGTTACTGTGGAGTAGGATGTTTTTTAATGTGCCGGTTCAGGCAGACAGCTTTGCTTACTGGCATGTGTGCACTCTCCTCATCTGTGTTTTGAGTATATGCTTTCACAGATACAGTATGAGCTTGCTGAGGCCTTGCTGATGTTTGAACAATATAAGTCCCTTTGTATTGCACCCAGATGATTTATTGAACTAAAATTCAATACATCATAATAGGGTACAATATGTATTACTTTTACCTTAATTACAATTAACATCCTCTGTGTCCTAACACAATCATTTTTGGCTATAATAAATAAAAAAAAAACATTTAAATAGAAGGATTGTAGAAAGAGCACAGTCCTGAGATCATTTTTATGTTGTCTCCACTTCCTGACCTATCAGACAGTCCTTTCTCATGATGGCAAACCGAGGGGGGTCCCCATTGACCCAATGAAGGCTGAGATGACCACATGACAAGCAATCTAAGGCTATCATTTTGGACTTCAACTTTATTTATTTGTAATGGTGAAATACTAGTGTGACTAAACCTGCAACACTAAGCAATGAGTTGTTATCTAGGTATGTCAAGTAGGTAGGAGGGCCTATTCCTGTCAGGATGTGAAATAGTTAATTAGTGACATTAACTAACAGACTACGTTTAATGCTAGCTCTTTGTGAAGAATATATGTGTGGAGTATCAATTATTAAATGCATCACATTGCTATGTAAATAGTTTACCAACATTTTTGTTGTTATTAATTCAGTGCACTGAAGTACCTTAAGAGGAGGGAAAAGAGAACGATAAAGAGCACCAGCCATGATCAGCTTGTCAGTTATTGGTAGTTAAATAGTTAGACAGTATCTGAATTAGAGCTAATTAAAAACTACTTTTGAGCATATTCATGCTTGACAAGAAACCAAGATACCATAATACAAAAATTTAATTAGAAATATATCATACAGTGTTGTGTTTTTGAAGGGAACTTGACAATAAGATTCAGTTTTCAGCTAAAACATTTCACTAAAATGTTTTAACCCTGATAAACTGTTTTTGAGGGCATTTTTCCAAAGCAGTATAACACCAACTGCTAGGTAGTTTTACTGTACATTGAACTACCCAATGCACAATTTTTGCACAAGATGCACAATTTTTTTTTTTATTTTAGCTTAGAAGGTATATGTTTTGGTTATGTAAGTGTTTTAAATGCCTTATTACAGCATTCATTTTGACTCATAATATTTTAATTGTATAGTTCATTCATAGATTTTAGGTACACCCCCCAAAACCCCACTCCATCCATTTGGCAAGTGATTTCATTTTGACCTTTAATCCTGCCAGTTGTAGGATTCACTGGGTAAACTAATCCAGTAAATCAGCTCCTTCTGATTGTTCAATTGATTTCTGTACAATGATTAACAAAGGCCAGTTTAGAAAATTTACTTGAGACAGGACTGCCATTTTCCGATGGAAAATGATTAACTGGTCAGAGGTTACTTAACCATTGTGGTTTCCCTTTTATCTCAAAACGCAGGGCATTTCTTTTCAAGTGTCTGCTGAATTTAAATGAAAATGGAGGGTATTAGACATGGCTTCTGTCTAACACTATGGATCTGTTTTCTTTCTGCGACAAGGGCGAAAGACAGTGAGCATCAGCCAACATAAAATTTAAATATTCCTAAATACGTAGTCATGATTCAAGTTAATATTACATTGTATTATGAATGTTATAAATGTGATGTCATTTTTCTATTTTCTATTGTGCAGGTTGCACTGGCCGTTCAATACCCAATATTGAACATACTGTTTTACCTTCTGATCTGAAGGACTCATATAGACATGAGGAGACTTTAAGGTTGTCCTGTAAATTTGGATATACTGGAATCCAGAGAATAACTTGCAACGACGGCACCTGGAAAAAAAGTGGAAGACATTGTCAACGTAAGCACTGCATTTGAATTTACTTAGTATAAAATATTTGACCATAAAACAGCAACTGGTTTATAAATATCATTATTGTTTTCTAGCAAAGCAGTGTGGTCACCCTGGTGATGCCATAAATGGAGACTTCACACTTTCACAAGGAACAGACTTTGTATTTGGGTCTCAAGTGTTGTATACCTGCAAGACAGGGTACGTGTACTTTCAGTGTGTATCTCCATCTTGTTCTGCTGTCAAGTTATGCATATTTTTTACTTAGTAACAATCCTGAGGCAACATATCTATGTAAATGGCTTAAAAAGGCAGAAATTTACAGCCTCTTTGTAACTGGCAATGGTAAAATCAGAATTAGAGTTAAAGTATCTTTGCTTTTGGTTTTTAGTCTAAAAAAACAGCTTCTACCTTGTAATATGTGTGAAGTTTTGAACAATAATTATTCAAGAATAATAATTATAATTCTTCTATAATACTGCTGTTTCTATAATCTTACATTCACTGTCAAACAACTAAATTGAAGATTGCTTTTTTCGATTGTAATATGGGCTTTCAGTCGTACTGATGCACATATTACAGCCAGTGCCTGAAGTGGGTCGGCACTCACATGTACACAGTCCTGGTACCCCTATGATTTTGCTCTATTTTGAGTGCCAGCACTTGTCAGAAGCAGTCGGCACTGTGTTGTGCTCGTAGCCTGATATAACCAGCCCTTCATCTAGTTGCATGCAGTTATATACTTATAGCTGGATAGTATTAACAACGCTTGCTTCCAACGTTACTGCAAATTGGCTGATGGCATGACAGTCGGTAGCAAGATATCGTTGGGAAGGCTGATTTAGGTTGGGGAAACTGACATGTGATGAGCAGTGTCACTGTAAAGCTATACTGTAAACAACAGTTGTCGTTTATCTTCACAGGAACTTGGCGAGCTATAAAAATTTAGTTATGATACAAAGCCAATCAGCTGTAACTGCTATTAATTTTGGGACGGTATGCCATATCAAAATGAAATTGAAATAAGGTTGGTCATTCTTGTCAACACCGTTATGCACGTTGCTAGATAGAGACATTTGTCAGTTAAACTAGTTATTACTTAAACACCCTTATTTTTTATTCTACGACACAATAACTTTTGTAATAACTCTCCGATCTCCGGTATTTATTCAGACAATAAGTTGGCTAAACAACTTTACCAATTTACCTACTGTTCAATTGCAGTTAGATAGTGATATTCCTTACATAATGTGAGTGTCACATTTGAACACCTAAAATGTATTATCAGTATTATGACAATGTTTTTATGCATAACAGCAGGGTGCAAACTACGGGGGAGTCAGGGGGAGCTTGGCTCCTCTTAGTAAGACATGAGCTCCCCTCAAACATTATTTGTGAAATTTTGGGGGTCTCTAAAAAATTCACAATATGCTATTTTTGCAATACATTTCTATTTTGCTGTATCTTCATCATCATGGATCATGCATAATATTAGGCTGTTATTGATGTATGATTCATGCATGAGGGTGATTCATCACTAAATCACTTTAATAAAGATACCGGCATGCATGCTATTCTTGCCATCACCATCAAAGTGTGGCGGCACAATATCATGAACCTCATCACTTTAACTCAAAGATCAGAAAAAACAAACTTTCTTAGTCCCACTCTGTCTGCGTGCCGAATCGCCATTATTCATTTCTCTGTTTTGTAGTCAGCATACAGATATGTGAAATACACCCCCCCCCACACACACACACACACACAGACACAAACACTTGCAATGTTTTCAAAATTTCATGTCACAGAAACCAAAATTTGGTCTTATGGCTCATTTCAGATACAAATTAGCAGGAAAGATAAATCATCGGAACTGCATGGATCAAGGATGGGATAATGCTGTTCCTGTTTGTGAAGGTAAAGACAATACGTTCATCATTCCAAAAGAACATAGGCTATTGAACAAGATAATGTAGTCCTGGATTCAAACAATTAAAAAAAAGTTTAACTTGCATTTAAATGTGTGTGACTTTACAAGTGAGAATTTAATCATATATGTGTGCAAGGTAATGTCAGAATCCAGGCCTTTAGCTCAACGTTTGTACATACTGTCTAAATGTCTTATGTCGATCCTCTGTTTAAATTTCATTTCTGACCTACTGTGTGTTCACTTACAATTTCTCATGTGAAATTTCTCATTTCAGTCGTGAAATGTCCGCCAATAGAGCAAGCTGGAGATGTGATAGCAACTGGAAACACTGACTATCCTCAATTCGGTGATGTGATTCAGTTCGAATGCCGGGACTCTGACTTCAAGCTTGACACTGAGCAAGCTCAAATTCATTGTACTGAGGATGGCATTTGGAGTACAGCAGTGCCAAAATGTATAGGTTTGTCATTCTTTGCTGAATGCATGAATATTTAAGGTAGACAAGGTGTGATGATATGACAGATGCTCAGATCACCCATTGATAAAAGCCTGAAATAAGAGTATTGTTCTTTGCAATACAAGTTTGGTTAATTGATATGTGTTGGCACAACTATTGGTTAGTTTCAGTCACATTGAAAGTAAGCTGTACTTTCATTCCTTTCTACTTAGACCTATATGGATTCGTTTTTTCCATAGCAACACAGATACTACAATGATTAATAATGTAAAGGTAAAAAACTATTTATTCAACAAAGCAATTTATTCTGGAAGAGTTTTGTTTCTAATCCTAGTGTCTTGTAGTCAGTAATACTCAGTTAAAATATATGAAATATATTCAACTCTTTGTCTTCACAATTACAAAGATAAGGGGTGAATTTTCACGTTTTTACTGAAAATGAGTGGTGTATTTAATTGCACACAATACTAAATTTGTATTAAGTGTAAATAGCATGGCTATAAATGGATAATAAGTTAGATAATACTTTAATACTAATATACTCATGAGTGCCTAATAGTTTTAAAACCTGATGGGTCAAATTTGAATCACAAAACAAAAGGTGTGTACCTTGAGGAGAGTTAATATATTTGGTATTATCCCACAGGTTTGAACTGAAGTGCCATCTTTAATACCAGGGAAAGGGGGCAAGCATCACTTACAATTTATCTGATGGCCTCCTTGATTGAATCGTAAACATTTATTGTATTCACATTTTGGGATTGTAAGAAAATGTTGCACAGCTGGTAATGTTTTATTGAAGCAATAACTATGCATGTGAATTGATGGGAAGGAGTATATTAAATGCTAGAAGGCTCCAGAGTAGATAGTTTTCTCAACAATGGTTGAGAGCATCACTAAAATCACCCTTTCATCCTTTTAGTACTACAATTTGCCATAATTTGATAAGCATTCATTTGTATCCCTTTAATTTTTACTATCACAGTTTTCATCTACACCTCAATCACAACACGATAAATGAAGGAGGAGTAACATAAAAATATATAGCAAAGACATCACTCATTTCCCATGGGTATTGCATAAAGGGAAACACTTGCGAAAGAAAAAAAAACTGATATTGCTACAGCAACATATTACATATTTAATTTAGCAATCAGTATTCAAACTTGTTCAAATTGAAGAAATTGTTGACTTGCAATGCTCGTAGCTATTCAGTAACGATCTGAATCACTGTGAGCATTGCAAGTACCTGTTTCCTGATATTCACCGCATTACCACTTACATGCAGACATAAAGGATGCATACCAAAATATTTGTTAAGCCTCTTGTTTGACGTTACCATTGTGACAAAGTCATAGTCAAACCAATTAATTGCTAGCAAATGAGAGTGAGTTGTTAACATAGGAGGGGCTTAGCCAGACTAGTAGAGAGGGGTAGTCTGGTAGCCATCTTAGTGCTGAATAGAGAGCAATTTCTGATTGTCTAGGAGTCAGCAGCAAGGTGCCCCTTAGTCATCACTACCAGCTCTTCAGCTGCCAGTGCCAATCAGTCCCTGTGTCTAAAGCTTCTCATAATGCGCAGTAAGCTCTGGTGGTCCATCCAACTGAGATAAATAAGTAAATCAAATGGTCTTTAGATGGGATGTGAGATCATTGACAACATAAGCTTCTATAAGCATCATGCCATGCCCATTGACACCACTGGGTATAAATTCCTCCTTTTAACAAAAATCAATTTTTGTTCATTTTAACAATCAAAAATCCTTTATATTGAGTTTATTATGCAAGTATATTCCTAAGTTGACTTGAAAATGATAAAAAAAATAGCTTTTTTCGGTCAGTTCTCCAAACTTTCTCCTCTCTGGCTTGAAAATTCAGATGACTAGTTTTGTGGTTTAACTGTAAGTGACATTTAGAATAATTCAAAATATTTATGTGTTTTCTTTGTGTAAGATACTAATTACATATTTGTTTTACCCAACTCAGTTGGGAGAGATTAAAGATTTATAAGGGGACAGTCGCCTTGGTTATATATGTGTACATGTAATATGTATACATATATAACCTCATATTGAGTGTAAAATGTTTCTGAAGGAAAAGAGTTGTGTCCTTAAGAGGTTTTAGATATTAAGGTAATAATACCCAGCTTGATGTAGTTTCCTATAGAATGCTGGTAATATCTCAGACATATTATAGTCATTATTTGTCATATTATTTGTTGGAATCAGAAACTGTAACACACAGTACATTCTCTACAAATTCCAGTATATTAACAAAAAATACATTGAGATGGAATCATAGTGTTATAAATGGATTTTTTTAATGACAATTTAATACCGTTTTCTTTACATTCCTTCAGAGGTAGTATGTGAGCCACCAGAAATACCAAATGGTAAGGTCACAAGCCCAGAAAGGACTATGAAGAAAAATGCAATCTTATCATTTGCATGCAATGAACAATATAAGGCTGTTGGAAGACCATCTTCCACATGCACCAATGATGGCTGGATCCCAAAGCCACAATGCACAGGTATAGTTCTTGAGTAACTGCCTAATGTCAATTATAAACATATGTTTGCCGGTACGTAAGTATGTTGTTATAATCCCTAAGTAGCATATCTCATATCACCATACAATGCATATTCCTTTGGTCTTCCTCTAATATTTATTGTGTTGTTTTATTTGTTTTCCCCACACAGAAATTTCTTGTGAAGTGCCACAGTTATCAGATATTCGGCCCCTAACCAAAATAATGTACCTCCCTGATGAAACTGCTACTGTAGTCTGCAAGAACGGCTTTAGAACCTCTTCCAAAAAAGCACAAGATACTGCGACCTGCCAAAAAAATGGACAGTGGTCAATTGCTATTTATTGTGAAGGTAGGTTAATATTAATAGTGATTTTTTCATCATGCTTGTTCTTCTGCGCCCCCTCCCATCCCCCCCTCCCCCCTGCCCTCTTGAGTCCCCAACCCATCCATGAACTCACAGCTCTCACAGCAACAACCTGATTTTCTCCAGATGTCTATAATGACTCCAACCCTCCTACCTGCCAATAATTTAGTGTGAAATGACTAATGTGAAAGTGCTCAAATGTGAATATTAGAACACTTTTGTTGAAGCTCATTTCAACTTGAAACAATATACACACAGAATACTACCTTTCCTGTAGCTGAGTCAGTCGTTACCTGTCATTTTATTATTAATGAATACAATGTGGTGATGCAGTTCTTCAGACTGAAAATGTGTATTTCTCAAAATCTGGAATCATAATAAGGAATTCTTATTCTCATTACTCTTATTGTCAGAAATTACCTGTCATCGGACTCAAGCGGATAACGTAGCATATTGGCCTCGGTATTCCAATTACGTTTTTCGAGAACAAGCATCTCCACCTCAAGGATACAGCTGTCGACAAGGATACAGAAAATCTGAGTACCCTACATGTCAAATAGAGGGTTGGGTGCCTCCACTGTGTCAAGGTGAGTTTGCTTTCATTCTGAATTTTGTCTTGTGCTTTGAGGAAAAGGAAATTCCACATCACTGTGTTGAATGATTCTTTCAGCAATAACTTGTGATCCAAACATCCCTAATGCTGTTGTCCTGAGTGGAAATATACAATATGTATTCGGTGATCGCCTGGAGTATAAATGCAACCGTTTCTACATGCCAGAAGGAACGCAGGTCACATACTGCCAAGAAAGGGGCTGGGCCAACCAGCCCAACTGCCAAGGTAAGATTTTTGTACTAGTTCATGGGATGAGAAGTAAATGTGAAGTTGTAGGAGATTAATTATTTTTTAGCATAATTTAAGTATTGGAACTTGAAGAGTAAATGTAAATAAAGTGTTAATAATGTCCTTAAGGGGATTTATACAGGATCAAGCTCTTTTACTGATTTCAAGTTACAGGTGCAGATGGGTTCATTTTTCACCCTGTGTCAGTGCATGTCAATTCCAATTTCAATGAAAAGGAAAGGAAAACACTTCCTGTGTCACAGACTTTGAGTACCGGGTTTACAAACTGGGGAGGATTTGCTGATCAGCTCTGTAACATGAAAATAACATAAACCAGTAAATAGTACATACCACAGGTTATAAAAGAGTATTGCATGGGGAGAACAAAACGACAATAGAACAACAATAAAGTATCATATAGTTTCATATAAACTGTCTATTGCAGTATGTCACTGACTGTCCATAAGTTCTCCAATAACTATTACATAAAATGGACTCCTGGCTACTGGCATAACCAAATGGAAAAAAAAAACCTGTTGACCCAACATCTCCAATCCACCTACCCACTTAAACTGAAACTAAAATGTTTTTGTTGCTGTTTAATTCATATTTGTTTTTTTATTCTCAGCACAAATATGGTAAGTTATACTAATGGAGAGCTTTTGTTTTCTAGCTATGAAAAGCACATGTCCAAGACCTGTGTTTGATCATGGATATGTCATCCCTGATGACAGTATTTATGAAGATGCTTCTGTCATTCATTACGCCTGTGATCCTGGGTATAAGCCTGTACAGGAGGGGTGGTGGGGCGAGTTAACGTGCAGGCAGGGTAAATGGTCTCACACTCCTCAGTGCATTGGTAAGAGGACACTTTTTTCCTTTGTAATCCATTCCATAGTACTCATTCTTGCAGCTGTAGCCAGACTATCTGTGGTACATATGGACACACTCATATGTCCGGTCTGTTCTTAGCATTGGTTCAGACTCATGGATGTGTTAGTTATGACTTCATTTCTGAATGATTGTGAGCTTAGGATAGCTGGCTAATAAGATGGACACTTTTTGTGCACATGAACCCTGAACAAGAGAGACACAAGAGTACATAACTCTGGCTGGAGATGTATTACTGCTTTTGTTGTGCTTTGGAGACATAACCACAAACAAATGTGATCATGAAAAACCTTCAATTAGCTGTGTAAATATTATAAATAAAATCAGTCATTTCAGGCAGCTTGTTAGATATTATAACCCAAATAACAAGATGTGCTACTATTAGCCTTGAGTACTATCCTTTCTAATTTTGACTTTGACAAACAGACATTATGCAAAACCATACCTACACAAGTGGCTTACAATGAGAATGAGTTCATTTCGCTAGCTTACGACATATTCCCCATGCCTCAAGAAGGTTCAAAATAAGACAGAGCTTGCCGGTCACAGTAAAGGGATTTAGCATTAAGGAAGCTGAAAATAATCAACAGCCTAATGAGACAGTATAAGCAATGATTCCAAACTATAAATGAGTCACATTCCTTAAATTGCCATATTTTTGACAGCAGTCAGTAATGAGCACAAACTTGGATACATGGTTCAAGAAAACCCAAGGGATTTATTAGAGTCCATGCAGGGAACCAGGCAGGCAGAGCAGGCAGGGCGAAAGTCCGGCAAAAACAACAAACAAAAGATACACCTATAACAGAGACGCTTAGGCAAAACACAGTCCAAGAACCACTTGAAACAACACAGTCCAAGAAACTCCCAAGATGAAAACACAGTGCAAGTGTCACACATGAAAAACTAACAGAGGAAAGGCTTGCCACACAACCAGAGGCATGACTAAGCATGACTGAGCACAGAAGGTAGGAACACACAGGTATAAATAGTGGCCTAATGATGGAAGGTTGTCAGGTGCGTGTAGTTTGGGAGTGCAAGGGATAATTGCTGGTGGCCGCCCTCTGGTGGCAAACTCTGGAACTGGACTCCAGCATGAAAATTTTGATGTTAGTTTGACCATGGAAAGCACAAATAAACAGCACATATTGCATGGCAGTTTTCTAAGAGGGACAGAAGCTGTTATGAAGGTTAAGGCTGGCCCTACTCCTTATCCTGTGAGGTGTTTCTGTTCATTTGTCCAACCCCACCCCCAATATGAGTTTGATTAATCTTGAAGTTACAGTTCACCAATACCTGTTTTGCTGGTTCATATATTCTACTTGATTGGTCATTTGAAATGACATTAAAATTATTTCAGTTTAAAAATGTTATTGTTGCTGCTAGTAAATTAAATACAATATTTTGTAATAAAATTTTTGAAAGCTAATGTTCTTCTCCTTTGGGGTATAGATATTGTTTTTAATGTTTGTATTGTGCCTTCCATGTGTTTTTTTCAGATGAGAAAAATTGTGTTCCTCCAACAATCCCTCATGCAAAATTAATAAATAAAAAGGATTTGTATTCTGAAGGTGATTTTGTACAATTTGAATGTGATTTAGGATACCAGTTTGAAAATTCTGAGTTTATAAGATGTAAAAATGGACAATGGCCACCAAAATTACCCATTTGTAAACGTGAGTACTCTTCAGTCTTTTCTTTGAAACTGTTTTGAAATAGAGAAAAACTGTACAAAATACATATACAGAGCATGTGTTATGCCTAATTTATTATAATACAAATGTTACAGTACAAACACGTTTTCAAAATATTACCGCTGCTTAAATGATGTTCCATGACTTGAAACTGAAAACTTCCTACTGTAAAATACTATTGGTGCATTTGGTTGGAACGATAACTAAAATAATTTTTTATTTGACATTAACATTACATTTTTACATAATTTAAGACCTTAACACAGGCTGCAACAAGTTTATCCAATACTATTCTCATGATACAAAACTTGCAAGTGAAGTAGATGCAATTAATCAGTCATGTGAATCTGACACTCCAAACAGCTACTGGTGAATTGTGTAGTCCTCCTCCACGTGTTGAGCATGCAATAATTACATCAGCATATAAAGAACAATATGGTCATGGATCCAAAGTGCAGTTTCAATGCAAACATCTGTACAAGACAGAGGGGGGCTACGAAATCTCCTGCATCAATGGAAACTGGAGTGCCATTCCAAAATGCATTCGTAAGTATTTAATATTGTCTGTTCTGACTCATCTCAGCTATTTTTACATATTGAGAGAGCACACAGCAATCAGTTTCTAGTCCACAGAGGAGATGAGGTGGTAGTGCCAGAAAGAAGGATACATTTTACAAGTGTTGGGGTGCACCCAGTGTCTGAAATGAAGCTCAGTAAACCGTAAGTCACACATTAATGTCACGTAAAGTGCTGTGTTTTCACTTTCGTGCATAGGACAGAATTAAATTACTCCAGCAATACCACCAACCAAAGTAATATTAGAATATTCAGGTGCAAATGGTTCTAAAGTAATGTAATTTCATGTTCATTTTTCAAAATGGGCAGAAAAATAAAAATAAAATGCATGATTATGACCTAATTATGGTGATTAAAATTTTCAGTGTCACACTGTGGAAGCCCAGAAGCCACGCTCAGGGATGCAGTGCTTGTGTCTGAGACAAGAGACCTGTATGAAAATGGATCAAGAGTGGGGTATACATGTGGAAGCACATTTTTGAAAAATGAAATCTATGCAGTCTGCGTAAATGGGCACTGGCAGTATCCCCATTGCATCAGTAAGTCTTTAATTTCAAAACTTTTCAGATTTGCGGTAATAATATGATGTATTGGAAGTTAAGCATACATTTTTAAACATGTCTTTGATTTGTATGGATTACATTACTAAATGAGAGCAGTGTAGCTGCAGTATAATTAAGAAAATGGCATGGCAGCTATAAAACAAGAACCTAATGAAACCATGTGTTCTATTTAGAGAAGGATTACTGTGACAAACCCAGTTTGTCACATGGAGTACTGATGACAGATATGGACAAAGAAAAATTTAAGGAAGGTGAAACATTGGTTTATAAATGCTTTGGCCAGTATAAGCCAAAGAATAATGGCAGTGTCACTTGCAAGGATGGACAGTGGGATGGACAAGTGGAATGTACACGTGAGTTTTCAAATGTTTCCTACTAAAAAAAGGCTAACAGTGGAGTTAGAGAGGAGTTACCTGGAAAGTCAGGAAGTGATCTATTTCCTCAGTACACTTGTAAAGTCAACATTCAGGGTGGATGGATAATAGTAAATCATTTTCCTGGACATTTTTAGTAGTAGTAATAATTTATTTCAGTCCTTATTTACAATTTTCCAAAGTGAATGCACAATGAAATAAATAAATAACAATAAGGCTTTAAGTTAACAGGAAAAACAAAGAATATTGACCGAAAAGGTGTGGGCTGAGACTTTAGCTTATTATACCTACAGTTTTTGCATAACTTGTTCTAACAGGCAATCCTTTTACTAATAGGTTTAGGCTATAAAAGGACCCAGCAAAACAGAAGCAAAAAACAAAAATTCCAAACTTTTTATACACAATATTTATCATACCTCAATTTTATATTTGTTTAACACCTTATTTTTAATTTTTTTTTTAAAAATTTGCAAAGTAACCAACACATTCTTAATTCTTCCACATCTATTCCACAGGTTTACACCTTTGAAAGATATACATCTATGTTTTTATATTTTTTGTCCTTACCGTTGGTTTTTTAAATATACCTACTCCCCTATATTCCTTCTGGCTGCCACTAATGTTAAACAACCTCTGAGCACAGTTAGGAAGTAAATTATTTTATGCTTTGTACATTATCTGTGCAATTTTAAGATCAACTAGATCACAAAATGTAAAAGTATATAATAAATGAATAAATGAATAGTGCGTTGTTAGTTCATAATAATCAGATCGATTTACAATTCTTATAGCTCTTTTCTGTAGCATGAAAATTGGATTAGTTTTGGTTTTGCATGTGTTTCCCCATACCTTCACACACTAGGTAACGTATGGAACTATGAAAGAACAATACAGTATCTATAGTGAGTTCTGAATCAGGACATCTTTAGTTGCATATAATATTGCAATCGTAATATTTTCATTTGTACATTATTATGGTTTCCAACATAATTTATGATCACACCCAAAAATGTATTTTCATACACTCCTTCTATTACAACATCATTGGTCATAATTTTAACTTGATTATTGATTTGCCATTACCAAATATTATAAACTTTTTTTACTTAAATTCAATGATAACTTGTTAATATGAAACCACTTCTTTCAATTCCCTTTCCCATTCCAGACTTTTCCCAGAGCAATATAAATTAGTGTCATCAGCTAATAAAACCAATTTAAACAATTCAGACACAAATATCATTTATGTAAAGTAGAAACGGTTTTTGGCCAAGCATTGAACCTTGTGGAACCCCATGTACTTTGCTACAATGCTTGGCATGATTTATTTAAAATTGTATTAAGTTACAGGGAGCATTTCAACAGTGTAGCAGTGAATTCTATTTCCTCCAATTGATTGTGTACTGGTGGTCCTTTTTGTTTTTCCATTGTGATGATGTCATTAGTATTCTGTACAATACCTTTTTCACACTCAATAATCTGAACTCTTTAACTCTTTGTACAGCAGAATTTGTTTACAACTCATCATCAATTATTATCGTTTCAGGTCCAAATATGCAATGCACAGAGCCACCAGTACCAGTGAATGGCGATATTCTACAACAAAAAGTTGAAAAGGGCGTGCTTACAGTTACCTATCAATGTCAAAAGTATTATACACTTAAAGATTCACGTCCTGTAAAATGCAGTCGTGGGGAATGGGAACCATTTCCTGTTTGTATGCGTGAGTATATCATGAACTATTGATGTTCATATACTTCCCATAAAATATAACTTTTTGCTACCAAATGGCTAAAAGAAGTAGTAGTAGATATAGTGCTAATTGTATTAATGCTTATGGTAGATTCAGTGTTAAACTATGTTTAAAGTAGGAGTGGTATACTATGAGGGATGATAGCACAGCAGTACTACTGAAGTACAACAAGGTTACAGACAAGCAGCTGTTGAGAAAATCAGGGGCTCAGATTTGTAAAATGACTGAGTGTCTGGCAAGAAGCGTTATATATAAGTGTTCAGTTTTTTCAAAATTATTTTCATCATTTGACTGCATGAAGTTTGTCCTTCTGCACATACATGCTATTTTTACAAGCCAAAACTGACTCAAAATAGAATGGTGTTCCAAAACTTTCAACAAAACATTCAAATTAATCTGCATATCTCACTTACTCTTGGTGGCTCTGATTTGCATATTACCCAGCATGTCCTAGCACGGTGATAAGATATAGGAATGCCCTCACTACAGAAATATTAAGAGGGAAATATGGCACTACAAAATGTTCTATATAGTTTATCTTCTATTAATACATGCATCAACTTATGTATCAATACACTTTTGTATGTACACCTCATGATGACCATCATGTGGTGTTGATATGCTTTAGGAAATCTATAGGTAATCTAAAAAGAAGCATAAGAATTTAAAAAGGCTCAAAATATTACTTCCAAAATGTTAATTCCATTGTTAGCATCACTAAAAACTTACAGCTTGAACATCAAGTTTCTCAAATAGTTTATCAGCTTCAGGATAATCACCTGGACTTATTTGGAGTGGCAGAAATGTATAGAATTAGACTGAAATGGAAAGAACTTGGGATCCTTGTGTCATCCAACACAAGACTTTGAGCCAGCCAGGTTACTAATTTTTTTTTTAAGTTCAGCCACTTTGTAAGTTTTTAAAAGTGTAGCGACAAACAATGAGTACATTATGTAAAAATGTTTAATCTATTATTCAATGATTTAAATCACTAAAGGAAAAAGATGTGGAACTTTGAACTTTCAGATGGCTTATGGTTAACCCAGACAAAAATGATTAAAAATGAGCTCTGAGATGGAACAGATGGAACACTGCTCCAGCCTCTTTGACACATTACTGCTGACTTTGAAGGGAGATGCTTCACCCTTACTGCCCTTAATGTGGATACTGTGACAGAATATATGCAAGACCTGAAGGTTAAGTAAACTTGAGAATCCCTCAGAGCATGGATGCTATACATTACATTTGAGAATGGTGCTGAACAAGACGCACCTCAGCAGTCTGGCTTGGTGGCAGAATATATTAAAATTAAACAAGAAAAAAGTTATAGGAAAAAAGAGACTGCAGTTCTGAGGAATTCAGATCTCTGAGTAAATGTGTTTGTCTAGCTAAGAGCTGGGTGAGGAGTTAGATTAAAAAGAGTTTTGTTCTACCTTTGCCAAGCAAACTAGCAATTATAAGAACAAATTCTGTACAAAGAAAGTAGTTTGTGCATTTGGTGAGCAAATTAACACTGGAAATTTAAGGACCAAAGCTTGTGGTTTGGGCAAACAAATTCATAAACCTAACATGGATTTTTGACTATTCTTCAGCTCCTTGTAAAATAGAACGGATTGACCCAAAGTTACGTATTGAAGATCCGAAGCAGCCCATATACATCCCAGAAGGGAAGAAAGAGGAAGCTCTTAGATGTAAAGAAGATTATTATGTGAGCTATTTCAGATGGAGTAAAGATGTGGAAGTGGAGTGCCAGGGTGGAAAAATAAGATACCTGCATGAATGTAAGTATTTAACAATTTTCAGTACTTATGTCAAGCAATTACTGACGTATCTTCATCTTTTAAAACATTCAGTTACCCAAGTATAAACATAATTGTTATATGTACACCTCTCCCACAAGAGTAATATTGTGACCTTCAGTCAAGTAAAAGCCATGCAAATACTGAATGTTTTTTCCCTGCTGAATTGAACGATGGTGACAGAAAGGGAACACACACAATCAGAAGTTATTTTACTCACAGAATATTGCCAATGATGATGCAATTGGTATGATTCTTTGACAGAAGGTTGTGTGATATTCTAAATGTATGTTTGAAATATGTTCCCCATATACTTATACATGGATGATTTTTCCACCAATCAGGTGTCAGAAAGGAAAACAACTTTATATAATTCAAACTTAAAATGGCACCTAAATACAGGCTAAAAAATATGTAAAACCTCAAAAAATTGAAGGACATTGCCATTGTTACTTTTATGAATGCTACTGACTGATTCATATGGGAATTGCTTTTGAGTGGCCACCATGCTTGTATTTTACAATGAACTAGATAGCTCCTGTAGCACAATGAATTGGCTAGTTTTTTATTTTACAATGAACTAGATAGCTCCTGTAGCACAATGAATTGGCTAGTTTTTTAAAACAGTGTATAGAAATGTTTAATCATCCTCCAGCCAAGAGATTCATGCAAATAACATTTCTCTTTCATTGTGAAGTGACCAATGTCTTTATTGGTTTACAGGTAAACACCACTCCCTTTTTGGGTAGAATGAGTGAGTATCACGTAAAACCTGACAACAAGCTTATTTTGTTGAAAGAAAGAATTAAAAACTTACATTTGATTTTATGGAATTTTATTGTATTTCAATACTTGAAATCCAATGTATTAAACAGATTGTTTGTGCTCATTTCTAGGTTGTGGATCTCACTCTCTGTTAACTGTCAGCTTCGAAGATGCTGCCATAGATCAGCTTGAATCCATCACAGACAGCACAATGAACATACATTTTCTCAAATACAAAATTAGAAACATATTTAGAGAATGATGTCTAAATTGCTGTATGTGCTGTACTTGTATTTGAGAAGGCAAGATGAATATTAAACAAATGTACAGAATGACTTGTTTTATGTCTGGGTATTCATACGCATATGTTTTAACATTTTAAAATAGTACTTTTTCTTATTTTTACAGTTTTAAAAGTTTGTTGTTTTTCAGTTGCACATGCCTTGTAAAGCAGGAGTACAGAGTCTGAGTAAAGCCTTGATGTCACCAGACTCTGTAAATCTGAGACTCTGTGCAACAACACCACCCTATAAATGTGCAAGCATTCTCTTGAATGTGGATGGAGAAAAAATTCCTGTAACCTTATTCCTTTTTTCAGTGTGAGAGGGTTTGGTGATGTCACTGAATAAACGGATTTGGCAAAGCTATGGTTTACAGTGAATATCCATTGAAAAACTGGCTGTAATATTTTATAAATTAGCCTAAATAGATGTTTTTTTATGCTTACCTAAAATGGGGGACCAAAGACAAAAAGTCCTGTAAAATGTCAAAACTGTAAAATGTTAAAACATGCACATAAATACTTAGGTGACATTTTAATTTGCTCTTACATACATTTAGGTGTTAAAGTATGTGCAAAAATCCTATAAAATATACAGAACAAATAGAAGATTACAGCAGTGAATTGCAATGTCTTTGTGTTAGAAATAATACCACTGTGGTATTTACACAGGTATATTTCAAAAGTAAACATTGGTGTAAAAACAAAAATAAGAACTCATTATTTAAGTAGTTGAAATAGTTACAATTAAAAGTCTTGATGGTTATCAAATCTTCTTTTGGCAGCTTCAAAATGAATGTGTTTGTTTTTCTTCTTCTTGTTCTTCTTCTCACAATGAAAGTCATTGGTATGTTTAGGAATCCATTTCAGTGTAGCTATACAGGCCCTTGGGAGTGATTGGGAGTGACACTCCTTTGCAATCAGTATTAATAAACTTCAGCCCTGAGTGGCTCACAATAATGGTGAATGTCCAAACCCTTCAGCCCCTTTAAGAGCACTGGAAGTCATTTCATAATCCATAAAAGAGATGAACAAGGTGAGCTACATGTGGGAGGGACTTTCTGTTCATTCTGAGGCAATCAATAAACAGATGGATTATGGGATCTCTCTCTCTCTCTCTCTCTCACACACACACACACACACACACACACAAAGAAACACACACATACACACTTAAGGAAATCGGGAAATACCAAGAAAATGCCAAGAGAAAGTCTCCCCTTTGCACTTCTGTTCTAGAGGGTCTGGACAAAGCCAGGCCTTCCCCACTGTGACAAAACTTTCACCATAAGAGACAGTGTCCAGCAGGCTGGGACTCGCCTCAATCTCAAGGCAAATCTCTCTTAGCTTTTATTACTCGTGATGGAAAATAAGTCAGACTTAGGTCAAGAAAAGGGTTCAGTGGGACATGAGAAAAAGACCAGACACTGAGAACCCTCAGTGTTAGCACACAGACAGACACAGCAAGCTGTCACATGGCCTCTACCTCAGCCTACACACATCAGTGCACGCATCAGGCATGTTATTCACCTTTCTTAATTTCTGGCAAAATGGTAAAAATGAAAACAGAATATAGCAACTTTGGAATGGGAGAGTGATGATTGAAGAGAACGCTGCACATGAGTATCAGCATTTAGTTTTTTGTTTTACTTTGTAATTGATTTGAAACTGTAAAATACATCATTAAAGTTTGTATTTATTGATGTTGTAACCATCGATAAGATAGAAAAACCTTTCCTGGCTATTGCAAATACAAAAAAAAACTCAAAACAAGTTTTGCAGATGCTAAACATTTTCCATATGCAGTACAATGGGGCAAAAAAGTATTTAGTCAGCCACCAATTGTGCAAGTTCTCCCCCTTAAAAAGATGAGAGAGGCTTGTAATTTTCATCATAGGTACACTTCAACTATGAGAGACAGAATGGGGAGAAAGAATCCAGGAAATCACCTTGTTGGATTTTTAATGAATTAATTGGTAAATTCCTCGGTAAAATAAGTATTTGGTCACCTACAAACAAGCAAGATATCTGGCTTTCACAGACCTGTAGCTTCTTCTTTAAGAGGCTACTCTGTCCGCCACTCGTTACCTGGATTAATGGCACCTGTTTGAACTCGTTATCAGTATAAAAGACACCTGTCCACAACCTCAAACAGTCACACTCCAAACTCCACTATTGTCAAGACCAAAGAGCTGTCAAAGGACATCAGAAACAAAATTGTAGACCTGCACCAGGCTGGCGAGACTGAATCTGCAATAGGTAAGCACCTTGGTGTGAAGAAATCAACTGTGGGAGCAATTATTAGAAAATGGAAGACATACAAGACCACTGATAATAACCCTTGATCTGGGGCTCCATGCAAGATCTCACCCTGTGGAGTCAAAATGATCACAAGAACGGTGAGCAAAAATCCCAGAACCACACAGGGGGACCTAGTGAATGACCTGCAGAGAGCTGGGACCAAAGTAACAAAGGCTACCATCAGTAACACACTATGCCGCCAGGGACTCAAATCTTGCAGTGCCAGACATGTCCCCCTGCTTAAGCCAGTACATGTCCAGGCCCGTCTGAAGTTTGCTAGAGAGCATTTGGATGATCCAGAAGAGGATTGGGAGAATGTCATTTGGTCAGATGAAACCAAAATAGAACTTTTTGGTAAAAACTCAACTTGTGTTTGGAGGAGAAAGAATGCTGAGTTGCATCCAAAGAACATCATACCTACTGTGAAGCATGGGGGTGGACACATCATGCTTTGGGGCTGTTTTTCTGCAAAGGGACCAGGACGACTGATCTGTGTAAAGGAAAGAATGAATGGGGCCATGTATCATGAGATTTTGAGTGAAAACCTCCTTCCATCAGCAAGGGCATTGAAGATGAAACGTGGCTGGGTCTTTCAGCATAACAATGATCCCAAACACACCGCCCGGGCAACGAAGGAGTGGGTTCGTAAGAAGCATTTCAAGGTCCTGGAGTGGCCTAGCCAGTCTCCAGATCTCAACCCCATAAATCTTTGGAGGGAGTTGAAAGTCCGTGTTGCCCAGCGAGAGCCCCAAAAACATCACTGCTCTAGAGGACATCTGCATGAAGGAATGGGCCAAAATACCAGCAACAGTGTGTGAAAACCTTGTTGAAGAATTACTGAAAATGTTTGACCTCTGTCTTTGCCTGCAAAGGGTATATAACAAAGTATTGAGATGAACTTTTGTTATTGACCAAATACTTATTTTCCCCCATAATTTGCAAATTCTTTAAAAATCAGACAATGTGATTTTTCTGGATTTTTTTTTTTCCCCCCCATTCTGTCTCTCATAGTTGAAGTGTACCTATGATTAAAATTACAGGCCTCATCTTTTTAAGCGGGAGAACTTGCACAATTGGTGGCTGACTAAATACTTTTGTGTGTGTGTGTGTGTGTGTGTGTGTGTGTGTGTGTGTGTGTGTGTGTGTGTGTGTGTGTGTGTGTGTGTGTGTGTGTGTGTGTGTGTGTGTGTGTGTGTGTGTGTGTGTGTGTGTGTGTGTGTGTGTGTGTGTGTGTGTGTGTGTGTGTGTGTGTGTGTGTGTGTGTGTGTGTGTGTGTGTGTGTGTGTGTGTGTGTGTGTGTGTGTGTGTGTGTGTGGTGGAACTTTTTTCCATTTCAGGTTCTTGTGGGCCCCCACCATCAATACCATTTGCCGATATCACAGGCTTGCAAAAAGCTGTATATAAGATTGGTGACTGCGTTGAATACCAGTGCAAGAAGCAATATGTAGTTCAAGGTTCACCCATCGCAACATGCTTTTATGGAAATTGGCACCAGTACCAGCAGCTAAAATGCCTTGGTAAGTTGTATACATTTTTTCACATTTCCCACATAATTTGAAAGCTTTCATGATGAATATTGTATACAGTATTTGGCAACAGATTAAAAAGCAAGCAACATCAATAAATGGCTCATTTGTATCCACATTTATTTTACCTGGGCACAGCTTATTCATAGTATGCCTTTTTATATTATCAAATTCTTGTCAAAGTTTTTAGCACTGAGATTCATTCCATGGTACCTTTGTATTAAGAGAGTGTTTTTCAAAATAAAAGCCCTCAGCCTTTAGGTATCAATATTCATTTTGTTGGCTCTGGCTTTACACCTATAGCATCCTATACGGGTAATAAAAAATACAGCTTGGATCTCTGCTGTTGGTTATAAAACAGCCCTGAAATGATTTGTGAAACCTTTTCATGAATGGTAGCCACTACTAGCCAGTTAAACTATTGGGAGCCCCTAGTATAGGGCAGGGTGGAATATTACCAGGGATACCTTGCATAATCAAGGTGACAATGAACCAGAGTGATTTCTGTGTTCCTTGCACCTTTAAAATTTTTACTGTCTGAGAAGGGAATTGATTGGTTGGTTAATATCTAAAATCTTTGTTCTCTCCAGACAGATGTGTTCATTTCAAATCATAGAAGGCACTACTAGACCATATGCTTCATGTTCACACTCCTGTAAAACCTCTTGCCCCTTTCATCCACTCTCAACAACAATAATAAAAATTATAATCATAATAGTTGTGGTAGTACAAATAACTCATACTATGCTAGAAGGCTAGCATGATATACTGATAATGTACATTCAATATGTATTGAATGTGTTGAAGGTCTAACTGCAATTTTTTTCAGAATAAAATGATGTCATTATCGACAGACCAATGATATTAGATATATTCCAGAAGAAAAGCTTTACATATGTTGAATCATTAACTTATTTTAAAAAATCCATTAAGACTGCAATAAACTTGAATAAGTCATTTAGCTAATGTGACCAATCAGGGATTCAAAGGCATGTAGAAAAATAATGTTTTAAAATAGCATGTGTCATGATTATATATGCAAGACTATTGATTAGAAACAATTAGAAAAATAATTCTTCTGCTTTACTTTGGGACCAAATGAAATAAGGTTGTTTCTTTCTTAACTAAAGATTTGATATTTTGAACAACAAACGTTCAGATATGTCCTCACATTGTTTATGGGAAAAACTGGAAGAAAGAGTTGTAGATGGGGAACATTTCCTAAAGCATGTCAGCTGGTGAGGATTCAACAAATAACAAATGTCTCAATGTCCAATGTTGAAATACTGTCCAAACACAAATATACCCAAGTAGAGTCCTGGTATCTGAACAGGGCTTACTCATGTTTGCTTTTTACCTAAAAGCCAGTTAATTTTCATCTTAAAACAATAATTACAATTATAGTAATAGTAACCATGAACAAATCAGAGTTTACCTCACCTCTGATTGTAGAATGAATTATGATTATACATCATTACACATACATGGTTTCTTAGAATTTACATGTTGATTCAAAGGTTTTAAAAAAGCCAGCACACCCATGTAGCTGCCTTAACATATACAGCTGGGATGGTCAAATATGGCCCTTTGGGCCAGTAGCGCTGCTGGTTTTCATTTCTTGCCTTTCAGATCTGGGACATCAGGTGAGCAGAATCACCGGTCAGCTGAATGAATCTATCAACTAGATCAGACAGACGAGAAAACCAGCAGTAAGGGTCAGTTTTGATTGTCTTTGAATTATGCTCATTATAGACCAGCCCACTGCTTTTTCTGTTCCTGTACCTTATACCTGACTTCAGTCAACTTAAAATCTGTAAAAAGCAAGTAGTTCTAACCATCATTACAGGGGAGTTAATGATTTTGAGGAGTTAATGATTACAGATACTTGATGTTAATGTGTCACTAAAGAAGCGCAACAAGCTAGTAAGGGGTCTCTTGCATCAAAAATTATTTGAGACGCTGAAATTGAGAGAAATTCAAAAATTTGTTTGCAAAATAGATTTGAATTTTGTTTGTGTACCACTGGACAGCACCCAGGAGTCCAGTGGTAAACAACTGCAGTGCTGGAGGACCAGTGGATATATTGATTTTTGCAGTCCTCATGCCTTGTTTCCAGGGCCTAATCTGTGTACTGACTGAATTGAGACTATAAAAATCTGTGAACACACAGACATCCAAGACTATAATTGCACAACCCCACAGCAGTTTATTTCCTCAAGAATGTATTTCAGGCCTGATGGAAGGTCAGTAAGTGGCCATCTTAATCACAGTTGTAGCGGTTCAGTGATAAAAATACAGATAATACTGTATAGTGTTTTGCCATCAAGTCCTTAGCTATTGTGGTCCTTAATATGGTTGTATCCATACTATTTTTAAATAGAGAAAGAGATATATTAAATATCGATATCAAATATAATGCAACATCTGTTCACCAGTTGTTTGTCTTTTTGACTCATACTAGAATCAGCCACAACACCACAAGAACTGGTGGTACTTCTTTCATATGTTGGGAAAAAAACGGGGATTCCATCCATTTTAGTTTCAAACTCAGGAATGTATCCAGTTAATTGTCATACATTTTATAGAATGAAATAACTGTCTGGATAACTCTGCACACTTACTTCACACCACCATAAAATTGATGGCACTGTTATTCTTATTTACGGAGTAGATTGCAAACAGTAGCAAACAGCAATTATTTTGGATAGAGCTCTAATTCAACCCATGTGCTCTGACTTTGAAGCATGAATATAGAACGCTTCCTGGAGTCACTTATGATTAGTGCAGTAAGTGAACCGAAAGTTCACTTTAAGATAATCCCCGGGTTATAGTTGAGGATGGGCCCAGGATCATAGAGAAATACATGTTCTCTATATGCCTTCAAAACATTACGTGTTCTGGAAAGTATAACGTGTTTTGGGAAATGACACTGGTTTAGGATATAGAACCGCCCCTTTGTTCCTTGGACACCCAGTAAATAAAAGTGCAGAGCAAAGGTAACTCCATCCCGGGGAATCGACAACTCATTCCAAAACTTGTCACCTGAGGCTTTTGTCAGATTGAACTGTCTTCTTTCGTATCATAACTGTTGGGACATTCAAAGAATTGAAATCGAAAAAGAAAATGAAACCTATTAATCTAATTTTATGTTTCGCTCTATGGGGAGGCAGTCATGTATTGGTAGTGGAAGCTGGTAAGATGTTTTTGCATTTCTGTTAAGGCAAAGTTAATTAACAGATTGGGAAACAGATTTTAAGAAAAGGTTTATATGATATCTATGGAACATTTAAGTTATTTATTCTCTCTTGTTTCTCAGTATATGCCTAATGAATTGACACCTCATTACAGTAGCAGTGCTTTCGAAAGTGTAGTTTGTAAGTAAACGTTAATAAGGAAGCGCTCTAGTCCATCAGTTATTAATCTAATGAAATAACAAAGGGCGCTTCTTACTCTTTTGTACTATCGTACTACTATCTATACTATTATAAATAATGAATAGTACAGGTAGTAGTACGTAACAATCGTAATTACTATAAATAATGAAGCATCTAAATTTTAACTGTATTATTGTATAGTCTTCATGACTTGCTGTGCCACATTCAGTGCTGAGTGGACAGAGCGTTCAGTTCTCCATCTGGTTCGACAGATTGCTCCCGTCTACCGTATGTAGAGAATGCTGATGTTTCAGAAAAGTCCTTAAAAAGCAACTACACCGAGGGAGACGAGCTGCTCTTTAATTGCAGAGTTGGGTATGTATCTAGCAGGAGAATTACGTACAAATGTGTAGATCGTCGGTGGAATGCAGGTCGACGGATCAACTGTTCACGTGAGTGTTGTGCCCTGGGGCTGCCAGTTTGCCTTTTACTTAATAGGTGTGTGCGCACACACGTATCCTTGTGGAGGTGACAGTGTTGTCTACTGTATTTGAATGTGGTTTGCTCTAACCTATTTTTCCATTTAATTGTTTTTAGCAAAACAATGCGAACTTCCCGAGGACATAACGAATGGCCATTATGAAATTGTGAATGGCACAGAATTTGTGTTTGGAACTGTTATTAAATACTTCTGTGACGAGGGGTATGTAACTTTGTCATTATTTTAACAATAGTATGATTAACATTAATGATACACGCGAGACGAAGAAACGACATGTGCATATGAAGAACATGAAACAGTAGAACACCGCATAAGTTGCTCACCTTTTCTTGTTTTTTATTCTATCATTAACCTCATAAGGAGCAATATTTTACTTTATTTTCCAAAGTAAATATCATGGACAAAGTTCCACTTCTATGCTCAGTCCGGAGTATGGACAGTGTGACTTACAAATGTATTTATTTACGTTTGCAGCTACATGTTGGTGGGACGATCTGACACAAGATTGTGTTTGTCAGAGGGATGGAGCGACCGTGTTCCTCATTGTGAAGGTAATTCGTGTTTCAAAGCAGGCCATACAAACTACTGACATATATAAGGAACATTGGTTCCATATTATAATTTAGGAACACTAATAGTGCAAAAATAATAATTTGAATGTGGCCATGTTTATGGAAAACGTATATAGCATGTCTCTGTGTGGTTATGTATCTGAACAAGGGATATTATGATTCATGAATAATAATTATCGATTATCGATTATGTTTTTTTATTTGTTTATTCTTAACCAGAGCAAAAAACCAAAAAAAAAATCTTCTTGTGAAGCTTTGACATTTTTGTAAATTTTGCCAGTGTCTTTTAACTTCTATGATTGATCCTCTTCTATTTTTTACAGTGGTGAAATGTGTGGCTGAATTAAATAATCCTAATGTCATTGTTAGCGGACAAGGAGATGGCGGTCCCATAAAATATGGGCATGTTTTACATTTTAAATGCGAGTCCTCAGAATTGACATTAGTGGGGGAGCCAGAGGTTGTTTGCCTATCGAATGGGACATGGAGCAGCCCATTCCCATCATGCAGAGGTGAGCATTTTGGGGGGTAGATACCATTTAATTAAGATTGAAATACATTGATTTTCACAATCAAATTGGTAACTAAAAGTATTAAAAGTCAGTAAAAAGTCACAGTCAAAAAAGGTCTCACTTATCTGCAACTACAACATTCAGGGGCAGATGATATTCCTGGATCACAAGCATTGGTTACTGGGGCTTGATCACCTTAACACAGTCTGTAATACCCCACCTCTGAATTTCTGTGTTAAATGGTCAAAAAGGTACTACCATAGTACTTTGCAGTCTAAGACAGGTGTCATATTAAAACAATTCCATGAATTAATTTGAAAAGGTTTACTTTTATGTAGCTGGACTGAAAATGCAGGTAGTTGATTGCAATGTTACAAGGTACAAGATGGCTGCTGTCTGATTTACAAATCATATCCGCAAATCATATACAGCAGTGGCTCAAAATAAATCTGTGCAGAAATCAGTGTGTCAAGAGACCTTGGCCATATATGGAAATCATGTAGCATGGAGTCTGTAACAGTTGGAAAAGTGAGTAGTTTAGATTTAATTCATGGAATAGAAATTGGATTGAAAGGTATTTTGATTCCTCTGATACATTTGTTCAGATACATTTGTATTCATTTGATGAATAACTATCTTTCTTCATTCTCTAAATATTTATCAAATGTTTTCCTCTTCTAGAAGAAATCACTTCCCAGATAACCCCCACCATGAGAACAGGAACAGGTTTCTCAGGTATCTACTAGTGTCAAAAGGGTTGAAATACTTAAAATTTACATTTCAAATTTGTTTGTATATATATCTATATATATATATGTAGGTATGTATTTTTAACCATTTCACTTTTTTTCCATTTCAGGTTATTCTTGTGGGCCCCCACCATCAATACCATTTGCAGATATCACAGGCTTGCAAAAAGCTGTATATAAGAATGGTGACCGTGTTGAATACCAGTGCAAGAAGCAATATGTAGTTCAAGGTTCACTCATCGCAACATGCTCTTATGGAAATTGGCACCAGTACCAGCAGCTAAAATGCCTTGGTAAGTTGCATACTGACCCCCCCCCCCCCCTTCACTAATGGTGTAGGGACATCTGAAATTCCTCATGTGTTTGAGAAACAAGTCCGGTGATTATTGATTACAGTTTCTAAACGCATAGACCATTGGCATTAGCTTGTAAAAAAAAAAATATATATATTTTTCAATTTTGGTACAGCAAACTGTAATAGTAGTTACTCTTGTCACAAGTGATCTCTCCCTTACTATGATACATGTTTTATCCCTGCTTGTACTTTTTTCAAATTTGAATTGTCCACCATATTTAGGTCGGTATTGTCACTTCAGTAACGTTAGGGTCTCTAGTCTGACTGCACCAGCAGCATGTGAAGTGTAGTCCACTGACCCAATGACTGTACAGATCACTTGGTATACTGATTGCTGATTGGCAGTATCACACAATAGGGTGGAACATGTGCTTGTCTGTACTTGCTTGAAGTAACAGAGGACGCATCATGGTAATGAGGGGCATACACCTGCACATTCCAAATTGAGAAAACAAATGTGCAGAGTAATTTGGTATATACATCTTTTATGTTTTATTCATGTCAGAGAAATAAACATACTCATTGTTATGTTATTAAAATAATATTAAAAAATTCACTTAAGTTCACAAGCATGAACTAAAAAAGTGAGCTTGGAATTGTGTTTAATCAAATGTTTATGAAGTCATTCATGTACTTTTTCATTTTTTTAAGAACCGTGCGTAGTGACAGTTGAAGAAATGGAGAGACGGAAGATTAAACCCAGATATGGAGTTCCAAGAAAGTTTTATGTAAATCATAAAGACCGCGTTCAATTTCAATGCAGAAATCCACATCGTTCTGATGAACAAATGATACAGTATTGCAATGATGGGAAAATGCATTTGCCATCCTGTAATTAAGACCTATGTTATACATATTTCACTTGATAGGACTGAATTTATTTGAAAGTTTAATAAAATGCATACACTCACAACCTCAAGAAGAACAATTCATTGGTGTGATAGAGACAATAAAATGAATAGTTTCTATTGCAATCCTGTTATGCACAGGGACATCAAGACAGCATGTGAGACAGTAACTACTGAGACAGTAGTGAGACCAATTAAATACTCATATACATAATTACAGTCTTTATTACAATTTTTTTCAAAGTTTCATCATAAATACAGCATACAGCAATTATAAACGAAGATGAAGACACCATTGTCAATACATGGTTACTTGCATCTCATTTTAATAGACCATTATTCAAAATGCTCATATCACCATTATGAAATGCTTGTCTACTGATCTGAGTGTGGTTTTTTGAATAAATGTATTTTTTAACATTTTTAATTAGTGGTATCTTTGCATGTAAATAGTGTTTTTATAAAATTAAGCCCATTGATTTCACTGGCCCAGGGTTTAATGTCCTACACAAGCAAACTAATTGTACAAATGCAGAAGCTTTGTGCTGTTGGTCATAATTTTGTGAAAAAGCCCCAAAATGATCCTAGCCAACCTTTTTAAGAATGGTAGCCACAATTACCCAGTCCAGGTATTGGAAGCCCCCAGTATGGGCAGGGTGGGTGCAGGGTGAAAAATAGAGCAAAAGCCTCAAGACCTGTTTGATGTGTTAGCTATATATTTTTTAACAGGATACTGAGGTTGCTTTTCCAGGAACAGCATGTGCTGTCAAAGTGACAATGAACCTGAGTGACTGCTGTTTTCCTTCTGCCCTTCAAAACTTTTGTCCAGGAAATTGACCCTTTAGGTAATCCTTTAGCTAGTAAGTTTCCATGTTCACTCCAGTCAGATATGTCCATTTCAGATCATGGCTAGGTTATTAGGTGTTTTTAGGTGCTAATGCTTAGCTATAGCATACTATACCATAAACTTTCCTACCAGTTTCACCAAACCCCCATACCCCTTCCCAGAGAAAAATACAATTCGCCAAGATGGTGGTTGGCATGATTTGATAAATGGATGTCACTAATGTATAGTGGCCAACCTATTTGTATAATATGCATGTGAGGGTGTGGCAGAATACTGCCAAATTACTAACACTACACAATGAGCCAATAAGGCAAAGGCCAGAAAAAGTCAGTCCATACATAGAGTTATACCTGTTCTATAGTGTTAATACATTACATTAAAGGCATTTGTTTGACGCTCTTATCCAGAGCGACTTATAAGGCAAAGTGCATATGAATGATATAAAAAGTGCAAAGATAACCCTGCAGAGGGGTAAAGTCCTAAGTGTCAAAGGTGACTATAGATCAGGACACCCCTACAGACTATCTAAGGAGAAAATGAACAACAACAACAGCCTATGTTAAAAACAAAACACAGTTATAAACACGTGCAGATAAGTGCAGAGACATTACACAGAGCAAGGGAGGGGAGGGGAGAGGTGCAGCCTGAAGAGGTGAGTCTTCAGTCTGCGCTTGAAGGTGGCCAATGTCTGTCGTACTGACTCCACAGGAAGGTTATTGCACCACTGGGGGGCCAAGACAGACAGCAGTGTTATGAGCATAATGGGCTCAAAAGGGTGTCTCTTAATTTCTGAGAAGCTGACAGACTGATCTCTAGAGTTCAGCTAAAACAGCATACAAGCAAAATGTGAAAAAATCAGCTAAGACAGACATCTTTCATCTTGGGATCATCTCTGGGGCTTGAGTTGCATATTTTTGCTTTATAACAAAATATATGATAAGTGTATTGAGCAGTGTTATTCAGCCCCCATTTTAACCCATAAAAGTAATAATGCCTCCTGCTTGGGCTTCTGAAGAGGACAATTTTAAGTGAGAAGTGTTTAACTGTGAAAGCACGTTTGTTACGTCTGTGGTAAGTGAGTTTGGTTGGTGAGTCAGTGTGAGCCACCAGAGAAATAGGCTTGACATCCTATTTGATCTGATTCAGAGGCATGGTTATAGTTTCCAAGATGTAGTAAATGGATAACCAGTGTGCATGCGTTTACTGAACATTTGCTGAAGCATTTCAGCTGGTGAGGATTTGACAAACAACAAATGTCTCAATATCCAGTGTTGAAATACTGTCCAAACACAAATACAGTATTACTGGATTTTATGCAAGTCCTGAAATGTACACAAATACATATGTGCCAAGTCTGTATCCTACAGAGATGTTCAGGAAATGCAAGCATAATATGAAACAATCAATCAGTATCATATAGTATTATAACATTCAGTTTATTTGCCTAAACAGGATTTCCTCATGGTCTTTGTACACTATCCAAACATCTAGCTCTTTTTTAATTCTATATTAGAATAAAAACATAGTGACTCATATTGCTCTTTCATAAAACTTGGTACTGATAAAGAAGGCTGACATTTTAAATAAGTTCAGTTAGGACTGCTGAAGACTGTATATGTTATATTTGGTTCACTGAAGATTCAAATGTGGGATTATTGTACTTAAATGTATTGTGACATAACAGGACATGTAGTTTTTGATGTTTAAAAGTATCTATGTGTTTAAAAATATGCTCAGATTCAATAAACTATAAATCTATAAAAACTATAAATTCATTCAGACAAAACTGTGTCAAAACTATGCAACCTTTTTCGGATTTTCTTTTTGTTAAACCTTGGAAATCAGACATTTATGCATGTATTTGAATTAAACAGAGAAAAAAGATCTCCAGTTTTCAAAAAAACATACAAGTCTCTCTAGGTGCAAATGAATGCATCTACATCAGTTTTATTCAGTCTTTCCAAGTCGGAGAACCACTGAAGATATCCTCTTGCTCAAATATTAGTATGTTTTATGGGAAAAGGTCACATAAAAACACAAGTAAATGGATAACTATTGTACACACAAAATATTTGCTAAAGCATTTGAGTTAACAATGACTCAGCAATTAAGTCAACAAATGTCTCAATGTGCAGTGTTGAAATAGTGTTAAAAGACAAATAATACTGGAATTTAAATGTGAGCTGATACCTTATACTGGGTTTATAAGTTGTTTCTACATTTTGTTCCATACATCTTTCATTATTCCATTGAATATACTAAAGACACATATTGATATCTTCCTTTTCTTATAGCAGATTAGAAAGCAGTGATCCAATTTACACAGACAATAGTGAACTTGCTCGTTCAAACAAACAATAATTTGCAATAAATCCTATTTTAAGTGATTAATGGGTAATTTCCACCTGGCAAAAATATTCAATATTTTAGAACATTTAAATGAATTGATGTTGGAAATAAAATTATTCAAGCTGACATTCATTCATGCAGTGAGAATTGTTTTGCAGAAAGCGCATTCTGACCCAGATTCATTCAATATTTGCCCAACATTTACTTATAATTGCTAGAGGGACATGTTTCTCTACAATGGTATGGCACATTCACTTTCAAGATTTAACTTGCCAAACTTTACCAGTGAAGATAAAAAAAAAAAAACCAGTGAATGAAAAAATTTGACATTATTTAATTGTGAGCCAAAGTTAAGTACACACAACTTGAATCCAAGCTTCAGTGTCTGTATTCATTTAAACTACTACATATGGTAGAACCTGAGAGATCCTGACTGGCAGGTCAATGAAACAGAGTATGAAGAATAATGTAGTGCCAAGAATGAACACCTAATGAACAAAAATATTCTCTGTGCTTATTACAAATACCTGATTACCTTGCCTGATTACTGCAATTCAACTTCATGTTACACAATTGAAAAGTCAGTTAAGAACATTTTTAAATGGCTGAAACCTTGTTTAAATGGCTGAACCTTGTTTATGTCTGTCGATGTAATTTTACATCTGTGAAAAAAATAGCTGTCTTTTAGTGTAGATGAGTGAAATAATTTGAGAAAAAACCATGCATGCTTTGTTGTAAAATTTATTTGCCGACTCAAAAAAAATATATATATACATCAATACTCGGCATCAAATGCAGTTCAAGACAATAAGTAATTCCTGAATCGATATCTTAAGTCTGAGGGTACTTGATTCTTGCTTTATTATTGAGGGCATTGCATAGTCCTACACTATTGTCAAATATGTTATTTACAAGTTCAACAAAGTCCATTCTGTAAAGGGCATTTTTCCATTAAAAAAAGCAAACACAAACATACAAAAATGGCCTTAACATACATGTAAAAATTTTTAAACATCGCTAACAAATTGCTGCTGGTTCTTCATACATCTCAAGGCACAATGGTGAAAGCATCCGCAACCATCTGAATGGCTCGAAGAGGATCCACCACTTCTTTCATTTTGTCTCGTCTTAACACCCAATCAGGTGCAATCCTAAAGCAGAACATTTAGGAGAAAATATTATACCAACAGACGCAAATGCAGCAGGAAAAAAGGTAAGAGGGGAGGGGTTACATTTTCAAATACAAAGAGCAAATACACATCTGGCAGAACACAAAGTTACAGTATAAAAACAGGTCTGGATCTGAGAGCTAGGCAGCTAAAGAGCAAATTCACCCACTTTCCCCAGGAGCTGGATTCAATATAAATCATATGAAAACAGCCTAATTCAACATTCAAACATAATTAAATAAAATTGTGGCAGTAGTGGCAAAACCTCAATACTCTGAAGTTATCTTAAATTATCAATTCAAAGTTAGGTCAGAATTGTGAAAAAAGCAAAGACAGGTTCATCAAACATGGAAAACTGATCAACATAATAGTACAATGACCAAAACCAGACAAAACAGCCCTAGAATGAAACTGTCAACCTATTTAAAGCATACCTTGGCTGTGGCTTTGATTTATGAGGGGTAGCTTGGGAAAAGAAGCTTCCATTGAGGGACACATTCATCTTCTGCCTGGTCACTGTTCTTTCAATGTCCATTTTGTGTTTTCGCACAGTCAGACGGTATAAACTGCGTATTCTATCTGTGGCTCTGGGAAGGTTTCTTACCTCCTGTAAAGGTTTAAAATATAATTCATACGAGTAGGGAACAAAATTAATTGGACTACTGCTACCAAATGTAACACAATAATTTTTCCAAATATACTATGAAATGTATTTATAAAGCGTTAATAAAACAACTGAATTAATTGTGACATTGCACTCATACACACATCCAAGCACACCCACACGATGCTAGCGAACACAGAGAAGGATGGACTTCTTTGTGAAAATGCTTTATTTCAAAAATGTGTCTAATGGCTCTTGAGACAAATGCTATTTAAAATAGTATCTGATTTACCTTGCTCATGAATTTGGTGATTGGTTTGTTTGCAAACTGAAATATACTTCATAATAAAATAAATATTCTTGCAATGTATGAAAGTGCGGACTATTGCAATTTATTACAAATCGCGAGATCAGTTTTGTCATCAACTGACAGCCCTAAATGTTATGATAAATAAGTATATACTGACCGCAGCCCTTTGTCCATCCTGTAGCAGGATCACCAGAAGGAAGCATGTTTTGGTGAAAATGCTGCCTCCTTTTTCAGCCACCTTATCTCCAGCCTTCTCTCTGTAGATCTGCAGCAAGTCCAAGAGCGTGTCTATGGAGTTCTCCACAGCGTAAACCGCCTCTGTGGTCTTGTTATACTGATGGGGTACAAAATAGTTGAATGTGAGAAATTCAAATCAAGAATTAGACCCATCAACCACCCATCAACAGCAGTGCTCTCAATATGGTGCGAATCATGACCTGCCTAAATACAAACAACAATCTGATAATAAATTCAACAAATCCTATTTCAAAACAACTGTACATGAATGTTTTACATATTATAATAGTCAGAAGTTTATATTCAGGAGGACAAAAAAATTATTGCAATGACACATCTGTGAACTGACAGCATACTTTTGACAAATTCAGAAGAACTTGAATCGCAAAGGTGATGACTTCCATGCATGGAACACTTCGATTACAGCTCCTTATGAGGGTGAATATGACAAGGGTAGCCCCACTCTTCACAAGGTGCTCGCAGCATTCAGGTGAAAGTCGGGTTGCAGTCTCTAAAGTTTGAACAAATCTTTGTTAGTTTTTTAAACACAGTGTCGAGCTCATTTCAGCTTTAACAATTTAAATCTGCATATATTCATACAAATCCATCTTAAGATGACCATACAACATTTTACCTAAGTGTTTCAAAGCTGCAAGAATATAGGAGAAATGCTTGTATCTGAGGAGGTAGTCTATGGCAATGGTGGTCTTGTTGCAAAGTCTGTCCTCCTCTTTGACCTCTCGGTTGACTTTTTTGAAGCGATGCCTCATGGCAACAACTTTAGATGTGTCAGTGATCTTTCGCGATTGATGGCCTCTCCACATCGCCTTGAAAAAAAAAAAATGAAGAAAAAAAAAAAAAATGACATTACCTTCACATTATTATGAAGCAGTGTTCTTCAGTCATGACACCTATTTTTGTCCTAGGTGAGCTCCAAATAACCCGCTGAGTAACCTGAGTAAACTCAGTGTACATGTAGCCTTTGCCTTATGATGATGGAGTACCTGTAACTTGATGATTCCATGTTCCATCCTCTGTTCTCGTCTCTTGGTCAAATATTTCTTGACAGCGTGCTGGATGACAGTAGCAGCTGCGTTGCGTCGATTCAGCCACCATCTTACTGCTCTCTGTAGCTTAATGACCCTCTCCTTCTTTTCAAGGTACCTCTTCTTCTGTAGTTTAGCTTTGACCCACCTCTGAGAAAGGGAAATAAAATGCCATGCTCTCTTACATAACCCTTAAGGCAGATTACTGGAGATGACGGTTTTACAACCATGTTTACTTTACATTGTTTTTATTTCACTGTGCTGTTTACTATGCATTGCTTTTATTTCACTGTTCTCTCATAACATCCTCTAATAAAATGCACATTTACTATTGCCCTGTATAACTACAGTTTAGTGCTGTAAACTGAGAAGGTGAATATATTAATTACAAACCATTACCATACCTACAACATGATAGCCTGTATACGAAACTAATTATGAATTACAAGAGCATTTAACAAAGGACCAGTTAAAGTATGGTTTGTTACACCAATAGTTTATTGTAATTATAACCATAAATTTCTTTGTGAATACTGGTAAAAATACACCGAAAAAATGAATAATATTTCAGCTGAATATTTCTTAGTGTTTCCAGTGTACCTGAATGTAAACAACAGAGCGCAACTGTTTCTTGGCAGACTGCAAGGCCCAATGAGCACGGAAAGCTCTTTGAATCTTCATAGCACAAAGGTTGTGGTAAACAGCAGCTGAGAAGCGGTGTCTCCTCCTGGCTTGGGCCTCCTCTTTAATCTACAGGAGAAAACACAGCCAGATAATTTTATTACACTCAGTGACTGACGCGGCCCAGGTCATCTTTAAGTTAAGTGTTCAAAACGTGGGTTTAAAAAAACTTATTTCTCTTCCGTTTGACTTAAAGTGCAGAGCAAGACAATTTAAATAGTGCTGTTAAAGGGAATAATTCAACAGAACCATTGGACTTAGCTGAAATAACACATTTTATACAGACATTTACATTAGAAGTCTTCTGGAGGACACCAAAATTGTCTCTATGTCACCTACACGCTAGCAGGTTGACAAAATCGTTATGTATAGTTTGAATGTCACTACAGTTATAGTGCACTACATGGTTTATACTGCCTAATACAAATTCAGGAGCACTACTCAAAGTATTTTCTTACTACTCTTAGGTAACTTAAGGGATCATGAACTCTTGTATTGTTATGGATTAAGTAATAACACAAGATGAGGTGTCCATTGTATGATTGTAAGGGACAAGGTGGAGGCGAAGAACTGCATGACGCCAAGTCCCTTACATTCGTACAACAGACACCTCGGAGGATGTTATGCCGCTTATATCACGATTACTTGCTAGGTGTGGTCATTTCAATATATGGTCATTTTTTCAGTTAAAAATATGATTATTTTAAGACATATCCTACCACTATAGATGATATCCTCAATTGTTTTGTCCTCGTAAAATAAATTAAAATCACGTGAAACCGATCCATTGTGGCTTTTATGTTTTTAAGTTTTACTGTTAGGTAACAAATTTGTTAAAATGTTCATGATTGAATGAAACAGCTGACCGTTATTGACAAGGCTACGACTGGTATGGTTACCATGGTATCGCCGCAGTGTATTGATTAAGAACGGTGATAAAACTTTTGACCGGGCCTTAATATAGACACACCAGCTACAAAGCTGCTCTAACAAATATGATCATTTAAACAAAAATATAAAAATAAACAGGATGCTTTATTTATAAAACAGTAATGGGAATGACTTTTTATAAATCCCATAGGGAGACATAGGTTCCACAGTCACTTCACAAATTATTTTTGACAATCAGACATAATTACTGCCCTTTTTTTTGAAGACATTGCCACATATGCTACATGCAGACTGTTTATAGGCAATAAAACACAGCCAAATAAGGCACCAGATCTCTACAGACTGTTTGGAACACAAAGCCACATTAAAGATTCCTTATCCGTGGAACTTCATGCAGCTGGTACCTGAGGTCTCAATTTACCAAACTGACAGTTAATATTTCAGCTTAAAGTGCCGTATTTACCTGTCGTCTGACAAGCCATCCACGGCAGAATGCCTGAAGTGTGATCACGGCAGTCTTCATGTTTTTAAAGGTCTCCCTCCCCTGTCTTCCTCTTTGTAGGGCACGGAAATGTCTCTGTAAGACTAAGACAGCTTTTCTCTGGTGGAGGAAAGCCTGCCTTTGCTTTTGTCCCCGGTAGGATGACTGAATCAAGCAAGCAGCTTTGTGTTCCTGTGCACAACACAAAAGCAACAGAATTTTTCTTATTTTTATGAATCTATGATCCACTAGGAAGAAATAGGTAATATTTGGCATACGCGCATTACCTTTTGTAGGCTCACTCGGACACTATGCCCTCTCCACAAAGCTTGAATTTTGATAGCGGATGATCTCGTTTTCATGAAGTTATGACGTACTTTCCTGGCAGCAACTGTTTCCCTCCATCTTCTCTGAAGGATGCACACACTGTGGCGGATCTTATGGAACCTAATATTCAAAAATCAGGATTTGAAATAGCATACGTACATACATATCATCCAGGCTGTCAATGCACTGCCGACTCAATTTATGATTAAAAACACACTACTCAATTTACTTCCAGAAAAACCATCATTTAAAATAGTTTACTAACTGATTGAACATGTTTCTCATCTTGGATAACAATGAAGGATAGCACTACACATTAACTTAAGCGTGTACATTACCTCTTACGAAGACGGTTTTTCTTCAAGCACCTGTGGACAGTCGCAATAGCTTTCTTCTTGGCAATAAACTTCTGGCGTGCCATGTTTCCTCTGAACCATGCTTGGATTTTTAGAGATGCTCGCAACTTCTTGGCATGCCGTCTTGCCTGGTGTCCACGGAATGCTGCCTGTTCCATTAACCAGGGTTAGAGAAGAAAATCAGTAACATTGTACAATTAACTCTGTGCACCAGCACAAGGCAGCAAATGGGTCTCATCAAAGAAACACTAATTCTAATCAGTGAGGATTTACAAAACTAACCATGAATCTGAAGGTAAAGGCATGTGTTATCTGGTTTTAAGATTATTATTGAATGTATGATGTCATTTAGGCTTTCCCACAATCAAGAAATTGCACTGGTACTCCTGCAATACCTCTTGTCTATGAAAACAACATTTTTAGAAATTACCTGAATGAGAATACTTGACTGCTTCATTTTCAGGTACTTCACCCTTTCATTCTTGCAGAGCACATGTGCCCTGTAGTAGGCCTGTATTTTTGCAGCAGAGACCTTTTTTTGAAGGAATGTCCGTCTCTCCACCATGCCGCGATAACAGGCCTGTTATGAAAACAGTATAAAGTTGTAGCACAACTTTAGTAGTATAATTTACATCTTTGCTTGACTTTATTCTTTAAAACATGCTACAACCAGTATGGAAAATTCCATTTTTGGGGGGCTGATGGGTGTGTGCATGTGGGTTTTAGTGTCCATCGGTTACCCTGGCTCAGTTAACCGTACGCACCAATGGTGGTTCATATGCAGACTACATCACAGTAAAACAGACAATGTTTGAGGAAGGACCAGTCCACACCTACCTTTTATGACTTCATCATTAGCTAAAATATTAGATTACATAAATGATTGGTCTAATTAAGAGCAGAATTTTACATAATTTTTGAAATATACAGAGCCATCCTTGCCAATCCCAGAGCTACAAATGCCATGAATTAGTCAAGCCACTAGGCTATATGTTAACAGAAGACAGCATTACATACCTGAATTGTAACTGCACTCCTCTTTAACTTTTGGAATTTTTTGTGTTCAATGTAGCCACGTACAGCTGCTTGAAGCATTTGGACACTTTTCAAAGTGTGTAGATAAACACACCTCTGCTCTTTCATTAATTGCTGTGCTCTGAAGTGCCTCTGCAGAGTCTGAGCAGCTGCCTGGTAGCTCATGAAACGTCGTCTTGCCACCCACATTCTGTAATGGGCCTGTAACTTGAGAGTACTTGACCGGACATCCAAAAACTTCTTGCGATGCCTGACCATCTGCAGTACTGATTGGACCTTAACTGCAGCACGCTTCTGTTTAGCAAGTCTTCTTGCCAGCATAGCACGAAAAGCTGACTGTAATGTCACTGTTGCTTTCCTGACAGCAAGGTATTCAGCCATCTGTTTGCTAGCTAATCGTCGTGATCTGTACCATCTTTGGATCCGTATTGAGGAGGCCTGCATTTGTTTGTATTGATTTCTGGCAAGTTGACCTCTGAATGCTGACTGAATAACTATGGCGGCAGCCTTTTGCTGCAAGAAACAGCGGCGCTTTACGCACATTCTCAGGTAGGACTGAATTTTCCTTGCAAATATCATGCGCTTCACCAGTTCCCTTGCTTTATTGCCACGGAAAGACGCCTGAATGCAAATGGCTGCCTTCCGAATTTGTTGGTAATGCAACTCTTGAGAGTCTCTCATCCTGCAAGCTCGAAACCTTTGTTGTAGAACAGTGGCAGCCCAGTGCAAACTTTTGAAAGCTGCCTGCTGTCTGTGCATTCGAAAACTGGACTGTATGACTGTAGCTGCTTTATGCATTTGAGCTATATTCCGACGAGCTCTTTGTCCCCGGAATGTGGCCTGAACTGCAACAACAGAATTTCTTAACCTTAAGAACTTCTCTCTGTCTTTTTTGCTTTGACAGTATGACTTGTAATGTCTTTGAATGATGATGGCAGACAATTTCATTGCCTGAAATTTTACAATCTCTCTATGTCTTCTAAATGCTGTCTGGATCACGGTGGCGGCCGCATGCTTTTGCCGGATTTCCCTCCTTGTTGCATGACCTCTGTACGCAGCCTGCAGGGTCACTGTGGCACAGCATAAACGATCATAGAGTTCTTTCTGACGTCTAACAGCAGTGACAGAACGATACCTTCGCTGAATGGCGATGGCTGATGACTTCAGGCACAGGTACTGTTTGCGTGCCCTGTAGGTTCTGAAGGACCTCTGAATATCACTGGCAGCCTCATGCATTTGCTTTACATGCCGTCTGGTCTTCATTCCACGGAAAGCAGCTTGCAGCATAACAGCAGCCACCTTCTTTTCTTTCAGTGTCTGGATTTCTTTTTTCATCAGTTTGTTGGCTTTGAAGCGCAGTTGGATAACTTTTACAGCCCATTGAAGCCTGTTATAGAATGACTTTGCAAAGTACATCCTTACATGTGCTTGGATTATGATAGCTGCTTTGTGTTCCACCTGCAAATGCTGTCGAACCTTCATTCCCCTGTATGCTGCCTGTAAGGCAACGATAGCCTTGTACCTTGATAGATACTCTTTTTGCTGCCTTCTCATAACTACCAAAGCTCGATATCTTTGTTGAACTACTACAGCACTTGCTCTAAGAGATAGAAAGCGCTTCCTTTCCCTGAATGTGCAAAACCTTCTCTGGATGACAGTAGCAGCCTTGTGCATCTTACTGACCTGTTGTCTTGCTCTGTAACCTCGAAAAGCTCTCTGTATTACAACAACTGCAGATCTCGTCAGTTTATACTGTTTCACTTGTGCATCTCTTACTCTGCAAGCTCTGTACCTCTCTTGAACAGCTATAGCTGCCCATCGCATCTTCTGGAAATGCATGCAACACTGGTACATTCTGAACTGGGACTGAATCACTGTAGCAGCACAATGCTGTCTTCTGATCTCATTTCTTGCATTTTTACCTCTGAAAATTGACTGGATTACAATGGCACTATGACGCAGATTCAAGAAATGTTCCCTTTCTCTTTTTGCTTTCTGATAGGCCCTGTATCGTCGTTGTAAAATTGTTGCAGCTAGCCTCATGGCTTTGAAAGCCATCCTAGTTCTATACATCTGAAAAGCTGCTTGAATCACAGTGGCTGCTTTATGTTCCCCTTGTATTTCTCTTCTAACTTTCATTCCTCTGTACACAGATTGCATAGTGATGGCTGCAGTGAGCAAAGAGAGATACCTCTTTCGTTGTATCCTGCCAATGGCAAAAGCCTTGTACCACTGCTGAATCCTGACAGTAGCTACCTTCAGTGCAAGATACCTCTTGCGTTCTCTATGAGCTCTATATCTCCTCTGAATTATTCTAGCAGCCTCTTGCATCACTGTGACTTGTTTTCTTGTTCTCATTCCACGGAAAGACGACTGAATGCAAATGGCAGCTTTTTTCAATGCCGCATATTTCTGGACCTCAATATTCCTTTCCTGGTTGGCTCTAAAGCGCTTGCGGACAACAGATGCTGCCCAGCACAGCCTTTGAAACTTAACAACCTGTACGTGTTTTCGGTAATGTGCCTGAATCAGAGTTGCTGCTCTGTGCATTTTCTGGATTCGGAGACGAGCTTTCATACCCCTATATGCAGACTGCAGCACAACAACAGAATCTCTGATCTGCAAGTAATTCTCACGCACACATCTTCCTTTGACAAAAGCTCTGTAACGTTGTTGTATGATAGAAGCTGCACATCTGGCAGCAGTATAAGTGACCTGAGCCTTATGTCTTCTGAAGTGTGCTTGAATGAGTGTTGCTGCTTGATGCATTCTCTTGAGATTCCTTCTTTCTTTGGAGCCCCGATAAACAGCCTGAATCTTTATAGTCGCTTGTCTCAGCTGACTATAGTGCCGCTGTTCAGACTGGGTGAGCAAACATGCTCGGTAATGTCGCTGGAGGATTGTAGCTGCACTTCTGAGAGACAAAAATCGCCGTCTACAGGTGTATGATTTAAATGCTGCCTGGATCAGAGTGGCCGCTCTGTGATGCTCTCTCAATTCTTGCCTTGCCTTCATGCCACGGAATCCTGCCTGCAGAGAAATGGCAGCTTTTTTCACTTGCAGGTAATGCAAACGTACGGTCCTTCCTGAAGCATAAGCTCTGTAATAACTCTGTATTGACAATGCAGCATTTCTCTTGAGTTTGAATTGTGCCTGCACTGCATAGCGACGGTAGTGAGACTGTATCAACATTGCAGCTTTATGCATTCCCTCGATCCTCTTCCTTTCAGCTCTTCCCCTCCAGAAAGCCTGAAGCATCACAACAGATTGTCGGAGAGTCATATAATCCTTTCTAATTTTCCTGCCCAGTATTAAGGCCCTGTACTGCTGCTGGATGGTCACAGCTGCAGTTCTTAAAGACAAAAATCCCTTTCGGGCGACAAACTTTCTAAAAGCTGTCTGAATCACAACCGCTGCCTGATGCTGTTCCTTCTTTTCTTTGCGCACCAAGTATCCACGGAATGTTGCCTGCAAAGTAACTGCTGCATGTTTCATTTTTAGATATTGGTGTTTCTGCTTTTCCTTTTCCTTGCATGCCCTAAACCAATGCTGAATTACAATGGAGGCTTCTTTCATTGCAATGAATCTTCTTCTGAGAATGTTTGTTTTGAATGCTCTTTGGATAGCTGTGGCAGAACAGTGCTGAAGTTTTACAAACTGCAAGTTGCGTCTCTCTTTGCTACCCCTGTACCATGCCTGTATAGCAATTGCTTTCTGTCTAAGGTTTCTGTACTGTTTTTGGCATTTTTGCATCTTGTACCATGACTGTATCTTTACAGCAGCAACATTTCGTCCAGCAAGTTTTCGTTCTTGCCATTTCTTGAAAGCTCTTTGTATCACAGTGGCAGCCCTAGTCTTTTTTATCCATGTCCGAGTCTTCCATTTCCGATAGCTTTCTTGGATTTTAACAACTGAATATCTTAGTGAGAGATATTTTTCACGGTCAATTTTTGCCAGCTGCCAAGCAGTTCTGTATTTCTGAATTGTTCTTGCAGCCCACAGAATCCTTCTGTAAGCAGTCACTGCCATCTTCATCCGTAGACGAGCTTGCACCATGACCGTGTAGTATTTTATCCTCTGAAATTTCCTCACAGCCAGGTGCCGTCTCCAATGCGCCTACACAATAAAATTTGGGATTAGAAAATGTCTGAAACCTAAAACAGAAAATGGACGGACCTAGGCAGTCAGAAGCCTTAAAAGGTTTTAAAACTAAGCCAATATATTTGCAAGTTCAAAACACACACAAATAAATGGTACACATCTAATTTGTAAGTTCCATTCACAGCACAGACAGAATCTCCTTGGCTTTGATAAATCTGTCAGGGTGATATACACTTCTGTTGTGCATATTAACCGAAATGTAAATAGGAATCTTTAATGGCAGAAAATCATGTCATTTATAAGGTTATTTTGATTTTAAAGGGTCCCAACTCTTTAATCGTTAGAACAGAGATAGTCGGAATACAAGTAATTATGCTAGTTCTTATTGCGAAGGAGTTTCATAAAGGGAAGAAGAGGTTAAAACAGCATGCTGTAACACATACTTGGATGATTATTGCTGCAGAAGCTTGCAGTGTATGAAGTTTCTCCATTTGCATCTTTTGTATTTCCTTTCGGGCTGAATAGCCACGCCAGATAGTCTGAATAACAATGGCTGCTGCATTCTGTCTTCTTGTCCTTCGTCTTTGAAGAAACCTCCTGACAGCAGACTGGATTGTGGCAGCCGCTGCATTGATTTCCTAGAAAAAAAGGCATCCACGAGGGGGAAAATCAAACATCCAAAAAAGAGCTTGACATAGTACTACACATTTGCAGTCATGTCTTCATGAGGTGTATTGTACCTTGTAGTGCTGCATCTCCACATTCAGCCTGTGCTTCCTCCATGCTCCTTGAATAATCCGAGCAGCTCTGGTCTCCTTTCGCAGATCCAGGAGCCGGGCACAAAGGAATGACAGGTAGCATACAACCACCTGAAAATGAGGAACACAACCATATTTGTTTTACCAGTAATACTGAAGTAAAGAAATTTACACAAGATGCAACACTGTGAACTTGTATTTTGCAGAACAAGATATAGGTTGTCTCATTCCTGGCTGAAGAAAAAGACCAAAAAACATGAGAATCATTAGAACTGGTATTAAAAATATTATCTAACATGTTAAAAAGGAGAAAAGCCACACTAACTTTTTCATTTGGAATGGTGTTTGACATATCAGAGGGGTTTATCATGGCAGGGACTCCTCCAAGGTAAGAGACTGCAGTATTCACCAACTGGAAATTGCTCCTCTCATTCTCCAGAAGCTCTTTGAAATCCATGGATGCTTCTGTACCTGTCCAAGACATGATTATGAGGAAACATGCATCCATTCAATGGTAGAGTATACAATGGGGTCCAATGTCAGAGTCCACTACCAAGGGATTTTTTGTTTCATCATCAATACATCTAATACAAATGATATTAATATTTTTTAATATTACACAATTACTTAAAGTTTTAATATTTACTAAAAGTCACAATTTAGAAGAGTTGATTAAATGTTGAGTAAATGTTGATTTGTATCAGTTTTAAATATTGGAATTTTGAAAAAGTAGTATCAACTTATTTGTTGTTGATAAGTCATGAAAGCAGTTCTTTGTAGCAGACTCAGACATTTGGACTCCACTGCACCTCTGCTACAAGTATCATAACTTTTGAGAAGCAAGTATTAATTCTCACAGCACACACAGTGCAAGAAGACTATTCATGTGGTATGTGGCAATTACCAGTTTTCAACCCAGGGCACATGTCAAACGAGTTGTCAGAGTCGCTAGATGAACAATTCAGCCCGACCATACCACGCTGGCCACACTCCACTGTCTGTGTTGTGTTCTGACACACTGCTTCCAATGGCAGATGACAGGGATGATAATGATGGATGAGGTAACAAAGAACCTGGCCATCTGAGAAGGCCACGGTGAAGTTCTCAGCCTAGGACAGAGAGTAGAAAACATAGTAAAAATCCAACACCTCAATCATATCATATCTACACATTTCATGTCCTGAGAGGAAACATTCATTATTACCAAACAGAGTATAACATTTAAAAATGATCAACTTACCTTTGTGTTGTAAAACACAGACACTGCATTGACCCAATCCATCAAGAGTGTGATTTTTGCACTGTTGTGTTTGAATGAAGGTCCCTTGTCCTTTGGCTTCTGTGCTACAACCGTATTGTTCCGAAGAGCATTAAGTTTCTGCCTGGTTCTCCATGTTTGTTTGAGGAAACAGATTTCCTCCTTGAGCTGTTCTTCATCCAGCAAAACCTCAACCTACATACAAAGTAACGTTTAAACGTCAGACTTTGAGAAAGGTCTTTTGCAGGTCAAATAACACAAGCAACTGAACTGAATACCTGAAAGGCAAAGATGATTTTCCACAGCAAGGTCAGTGTCTTTTCTCGATGTCCATCCACAATATCTCTGGAGTCAATAGCACCACCTACAACAGTTTATTTTCTATTTACTATCTCACACAGAATTATTGAGTTCACATTCATTAACTTTCACTGCCACCTGGTGTTAATTTGAGCTCACCTAGTCTAAAGAAAAACTTGTGGGTGGCCCAACCAGTTGGTTCTGATCAGACTGGGATCAAATTCTCAATTTCTTAGCAAGACATTTAAGACATCACCACATAATCAAATTGCCTGAACTGAGAAGACCTGTTCAAATAAGAATCTATTAAGAGTTAAGAAATCACACTTTTGTCATTAACTTGAATTTCTTGTGTCTGCTTTTTCAGTACTGAAATGGTAGACTTTAACTAACGCACAACCATTTGGAAATAGACTTTAAACATATAACTGTGCAAGCCTGACCCTAAATGGATATTTTTAAATGAACATAAGTAATTAATCAATGAATCTAGTGTTATCTGAATCTCAAGTTACATAAAATGACTAACTTCACAGCAGAAACAGCAATAAACATTAAACAGTTTCAATTAAAATTAAGACACAAGCTTACCATGCTCATCCTTCAAGTCAACTCCCTTTGCCTTCAGGACTTCCAACGCAACTTCTACATTGTGTACTTTCTGAAGACGACTTATAGCAGGCATCCTGAGTTTACGGGACAGACTCCAGTCCTGGGTGAACAGTTCCATAACTCTCCTACCAAACAGAAACAAAATTTGACTTTAACGGCACCAGTTTCCAGGATAGTCAGAAGACTGGTTCTTTGAGAGACATCCTGATGGAATTTGATGTTGGCAAAGTCAATAGAAGGCAACAAGACTGCTACAAAGAGGTATTTTTAAAAAAACATAATACATGCAACAAATCTTACACCAGACGGATGCCGCATTTCAAGTCAACAGCCAAGTTTTTTACGGCAAAGTTGAACTCATCCAATGGTGTCTGGGCATGGGAAACCGCCAGACCCAAATGCCCAAGATGCCGTGAAAGAATTCCTTCACCCCGCAGGAAGTCCCTTGAAAATGCCAGCAGTAGATCCTTACTGGTCTGGTGACACATACAAATGAAAATGAATTTGATATAATTAAATGTAATGAGCTGTCATTTTCAGCTTTTAACTGGCAGCAGCACATGTATATTTTGTCCTATTTACATAGGGTAAAAACATGTAAAAAGTGTTGAGTTTAATTACACTTCCCTGTATGAAATTAACATTTTAAAAACAATTCTTTCAGAAAGCAGAGTTAATTTCCTTGGATTCCTGAAATTCCAAAACTACATTCATATATTAAAGACAGCAGTCATATTACATGATATTGCATTCATTTTGACTCCTTCTGGCAGGTGGCAGTACAGCGCTACATTTCACTGTGGAAAATGAATCGCTCACTTAATTCAAAAAGAAAAGGCAGTTGAAGAAAAGGTTCCAAAGTGTCTGGCTAAGTATACTACCTTGAATTCAGCATCCATGCAGAACAAACAAGGGTCATGTTCAATCATTCTTGATTCTTTGGCTTTGTCAAGAAAGCAGACGAGCAGAAGGAGCTTTTTCAAAGTGAAACGGGACAGTGCCTCCTCATGCCCTGTTCAAAAGACAGAGAGAAACTCACTGTACAATTACCCGTCTCTGTGCTGTGTAGCATTTGACTCCCCAAAGCTCCCCCCAGAGCGCACATCTTACAATCCTGTTAATCAATTGATAAAATTAGCTTTTTATTCACTCAAATTTCTCTGTTGATTAATAAGTCAAATTATATTTAAGAAATCTTCTACTGGTTATCTCAGCAACAAAAACTGGTGCTGCTGTATGTAGTTTATTGCCTGTATGTAGTTCAAAGTGAAGGTCCTTAAATAAGCAGTTTGTCGGTATTTATAAGTAATATTAATTTAAAAATTCACATTCATGAAAAAAATTTATTTTCACTCTGTTGGTCATTGGCTGATTATCCATAAATTACTTTCTTCTTGGAGATAAAGCCAGCATCAATGTTAAATGAACACATTTTCCCACCATGCATCAGCTTAGAGTAATCTGTTCCAAGTACATCAGCCCATTTGCAGGTTCAAAAATTAATTTGTTCATTTGTAGTTTCACATTTCATTTCAGATTTCACTGTTACACACATTCTTCAGGTAACTGACATGTGCTCAGGTATACTCTTACCATCACGGTACAGGTGTGGCACTTTTGCATGTCTGAATTCAGCAGCAATGTCTGGATTCCACAGCAAACGGTTCAGAATGAACACTGCCAATCCCATGGCGTCACTGTTGCTCTCCAATGGTATCAACTCCCCAAAAATGGTCTAAAGATAAAGATGTGTTCAGAGTGTATTCAAACACACAAAATCAAATGCCTGGAAATGAGCCACGTAAGGCACTTTACCTCAAGGCCAATCCTCAACCAAAGTGGATTGTAAGATAGAAGCCAGGTAAGGACTTTCTGTCTTTCACCTATGAAAAAGTAACAAAGAATAAAACAATGTATACTTCCATAACTGAAGTTTAAAAATTGTTTTTAAAAAGTTAATCCTATAAGAGAACAAAAAACAATATCTAAAGTTCACAAACATTCAACAAAAACGATTAATGCACATTACATCATGCCATCCATCAAGAATTTACACCACAACCTATTCTGTTACAATAGTTTTAAAATATCACTGTCAAGATGTACATCCTCAGCTCGAACATGGCAGTTGTATTCAACAGAAAAAATTGGTTGGTAACAGGCATTCTTCCTTTACAACTCACAAGTCTGCAATCTCTCCTATCGGTCTCTTTGGATAGGCCAGTTTAAAATAGCCAGAGAAAAGCATTTTTGGACCTTAAAGACACTCTTATTGCCATTGCCTTACACTGCATTTAACACCAGATTTCCTGGCAGCACAGCAACTGCTTACGTCTAATTAAGCACCATTATGTCCCCTCTTACGTCCATGTTCTTTTAAATAAAAAAAAAAAAAAAAACATGGCTGCCTGCCTGTACATTCATGCAAATGCGCGGTTAAAACACAAACAACAATATGGCATAATAGATCAGAACTGCATTCATTGGCTTACCAACATCCTTCCAAAGATGTCTGTCCTTGCGCACCAATAGCCTCTTGGCCTCCACCTCAAGCTCAAGACGCTGGATGGCCTTCACCATGGCCTCGGATGTGAAGAGCTGGCAGGCAGCTCGACGGAGGGAATTCAATCTTCGCCGTGCCGTGTACATTTTGAACGACATCTCTTCTTTTGTGGGTGCCTTGGGACACCTGAATTTTTCCTCACTACCCATCGCAAGGGATAGAGCATTCACTAAAAAAAGGAATCAGTAAAGGGTGTCAAACACTCCAGAAGGGGAAAATGGATCCCCAGCTTTAGAAGCAAAAATATGGATGTTGGATTGCATGGGGATAGGAACTATTGGATGTACTAAGTGCCTCAAAGATGAAAGCATATTACATTAACATACAGGCCTGAGAATGTGTACACACATTCTCAAGAATTTTGTACACAAAATACAGTTAAAATAGGGGGAAAATTAGGTAAAAACATTCAGAATACACACATATATAGTATATAAACATATCTACATTCAAACACCTATTCAACTACATTACCTTTTGTGACCTCTGTGCAGACTTTGAATTCATCTGGAGTGAGAACATAGTTTATCCACCATGTAAATCCTCTTTCTTGCTTTTCAATCCACCGTTCATCATAGAACATGTTTTTGGCAGCAAATGGTAATGGATGCCTTGGTATTACTGTAAAAAAAGTTATTATAAAATAATAAGTGTGTGCCCAACTCTAGTAGATTGTGCAATATAAGGCAATACAAGATGAAATTAAAAAATACAAAGCAAATTCACTGTAAGAAATCACAATTAATAAAGAACGTAAATGCCAATTCGAGATAATACAGATACCTGTTTGTGCTGGCTTTATGAAGGTTAGCTGAGACTGAGCAACTGCTACAACCTTAGCAGTCTTCACAGATGAGGAGCAAAAATATTTCTGAGGTCCTTAATATAAAAATAACAATATTACTATTCACGAACAAGTAAAATCCACTAATTAATCTTGAATACAACTACTTTGCAATTACAATGAAAACAATAATTTATGGAATATAATTTGAGAAAAAGTCTTGTTTTCTTAATTTGAACAGGTTTCTGACATCCAATTTACAACAACAGTACTACTATTTTTATATATAATGTCAAATATATATTCAACAAAAACATCATATTAGCCTATATATTGAATGAAAGAGAAACATTTACCCCACTGACCTGATTTTGAAAATGAAGCCTTACACACAGTTACAGACGCAGACTTTGCAGCTTTTGATACCGAATTCGAGCTCCCAGGTGCTGAAAATTTTTTGGGAAACATTGCAAACGAAGTAAGCGATATGATACAGTACAAGAACTTGTCTATTTAATCTATCTGTATTTATCTGAAAATAAACTACTTTGCTTTTGGGCTCTAGCAATGATTAACATGCTGTAATGGTCATTAAGCATCTTCAGAAATCTTCTTACCTACTGCCTTTTTCTGCAACTTCTCTGAGGTGGACCTTGAACTGAACTTTCTCTCTTGCATTGGTTTCTTGGGCTCTTTAGTGGTTGGAAACAGTCGGCTCCTTTTCACTGGGAATGCCTTTTCCTTGTCTGTCCTTTCTGTCAAAAATTCATCACTTTTCCTTTTTTTACTGCTAGGATGGGGCTGGGCAGGCACAGGGCCACTGCGCTGCACAGGGGATCTGTCTGGGTGTCTCACAGGCGCTCCTGTTAACTGATGCTGCACAGTTAATTCTGAGGGATCAGTCTTAATATATGTCTGAGACCCAAGGGAAGGTGTTGCTTCAACTGCAGACAAATCAAGCTGAGCCAGGCCTGGAATGGAATCTGGAACATGACTTGAGTGAGCAACCCTGACTGGAGACAGGTCTGATGGCAGACCTACCAGCAGAGTGTGAACACATTCATGAGCGCCAAGGTTAGCATCTGAGTCTATGACAGGAAGACCACTAACATCATTTTGACTAAGCAGACTCGATTTTGTAGATTTGTCCTCAGATAATTCCAAAGTTTGCTCCAAAAGCCGACGTCTGGAAGTTCTTGTTTTCCTGTTTGCGGGATTACTTTCCTGAGTTGAGTGAGGTTTGCTTTTAGTGACAGTGGTGGATGAGAATGGAATTTTACTGCATTTCTGAGTAACTTTTGCTTCATCACCACAATTCACTTTGTCAGAGTTAACAAAAAAAGTTAGTCTTGGTCGCTCAGGCTCTAACTGAGGAGACATTTCCTCAAGGATGTTTTTCTCAGTTGCATCATGACCAAGAGAACTCTGATCAGCACCACGGTTTCCCTGGACAGACTCCAAAGAATCTGAGAAATCAAAACTTGAACAAGCATTTGGGGGGCTTGCTCCATCCACCTCTAGATCTGACTGAATAATTGCCAAGGCATCTTTCACAGACAACACTGAAGTGCCTGGCAAAAAGGTTTTGTTTGCACATGAGACAACATTGGCATCACTACTGATGGGGATTTGACTACTGTGTATGTGTGCTATCAATGGGTTGACACCCCGTTCTGGTGTGCAAACAGACAAGTGAGTCGTATTCAGCACCCTGGTGACATTTTTGTGATCAGGGATGCATACTTTATCCACAGCACAAGGACTTCCCGCAACAACCTCAACATCAAACAGTTTGGCAGCTGGAACAAGAACCACAACAGGCGAGTTCTTCTGGGAGACAACGCTTTCAGACAGAGTCTGAACTGACTTCACTTTAGTGGTTTGAATGGGAACTGGTGTGCAACTCCTCTCTTGCACAAAGTGCTCACACTGGTTTTCAATGGAGCTTGACAGAATTGGCACTTGCTCTTGGATAACAGTCTCTTCATTACATGACCTGAGAGGCTTTCGCACTCTCTCTTTCGTATACTGTGGCTGCCGAGACACATGAAAAGTTTTATTGGCAGCTTTTTGCAGAGAAGAATCACTTTTCTTTTCCTTCAAAGCAGCACAAATACCAGCCGTGTTCTTCGTTTTAATGGAATCCCATAAACTCTTCTGAAAGGCAATACCATAATCATGTCATATATATTTAGTTTGGAACTCTTTTAGTAGTTTACTGAAGCATGCGTGTTTGTTTTGTATTACAATAAAATTACGTAACACATATTGTCCTAAATTATTGATTACAATCATGTAATAATATTACTGAATTGTAATTATACATTTTATTGTAAACCAGAAAAGAATACCTTTTTCTTTTTGGGTGCCTCTGCTCTGCCCAACAAAATAGCTTGATGTTTAGCAATACCATTGGAGATGAACGTGATGAGTTCCCTGACATTTCCTTCCTCCACGGGTGTCCAGTTTATTGTCAGACAGGTACTGTCTTCAGGCTTCATAAACACAGGGAAGCAAATAAAACCATTTTAAATTAATTACAGGTACATATACGTAAAATATCTGGTGAACAACATGTTGTTAATTAGGGGTCGCTGTTGAAGCAGGACTTGTTCCATACATACTGATGCACCAACGGCATCAACAGGTCAGATTGTTTCGTATGTTAATGTAAAACGGTTCACAAGCAATAGCTTTAACGCTACCTCAAGGGTAGCATGCTGTGGGTAACCCTTAGCCTAGCTAACATTACCCAAAACGCGAACTCTTTTCGGAACAGCTTTACAAAACAATGTCGTAACTCCTTGCTATCTAGCAACGTGGTTGTAACATTTAATGATGATAGCAGACATTGCCTGGTTAGCTAGCTATCGAATACTAGCTAACATGAGCACACAAAGTTAGCGACTTGAAAGATGGCAGGAAAGATTGTTTCTTGCATCTTCAAAAGATAATTTTAGCAAAACTGTCTAACAAATTAGCAGACTGGTATATTTCACAAAACATGGTCTTTCACTTAACTGGCTAACTGCATTTCGTCCAGCTTTGTACCGTTAAATGTACCATTTTCTGTGAGCTCGCAAACTAGTGAAGTCATTAATCCAGTATAGGGGATACACCCACCACTCTATCGTTTTAACATTCAGCTATCGCGACTAATGAATTAACTGCCTAGTCAGTGCATCGTCAGTAACAATAATTTACATTATAATTCTTATTAATAGACTTACCTGAATAATGAACCTTGTTTGATCAACAGAAAATCCTTTGGACGAAGCAACTCTGTCTACTTTTATATCAGTTATGTCATCAATCGGATTTTCTATACGTAAAACTGATGATCTCGATGATCCCAATTTAACGGTTCCAAAACTAACAAAAGGAGATCTTGAAAACTGAACTAAACTCAATACTGCAAGCGATTTATCATTCTCCTTGTTCCTGTCAACACGTGAACAATTCTTCATAGGACTTTTCGTTGGACTAAAGTCCAAGAAGTCACCTTTCCTTAAGTTGTTCATAATGTGAAATATCCTTTCTAATTACAAATACTCGCAAAACAAAGCGGAACGTCCCATGTCTAAACGACCAGTTACTGTCCCTGTAAACTCAGACTACAGCTCTGACATAAGGGTAATTTCATTGAATCATGAGCAGCAAGCAAGGCACTCAGTTCCATCGAAAACATCCGCCCTTTATTTTGAATTTCCAAAGGTTGACCAATTGGGTCATAGATCTGAATCCGTTTCCAATCAAAGAGAGAACAACAAAGGATGACCAATCAGATAGCTGTAATATGTTTTAAATACAAATAGACCACACCTACTTGTAATGTCGTACCCAGTTATTTCAAAGAAATGGAAATGTGGGCGGAACATATGGTTGTTCCGTAGACGTAGGAGACGTGTTATTGCATTGCAACTATGGCGACAAGCACATTCAAACTATTGTGTCATCGAAACAGTCTGACTGGAATCCCACCACGAAGGAGAATTTAGTTGTATTTTCAAATGAAATCCACAATGACTACGACGATACAGCACGCAAGGCTTCATCTGACAGGAGGAGCTTTTTCGAAGACAAGGCGGTCGATTATATAAATATTGCTGTGCGAAGGCGGGGACCATTGGGACACGTTTTTGTCTTTAACTTATCTACCAAGAGACCACTTGCATAATGATTATCATACGTTGTACTGAATCTTGCGCCTGCCTGTCAGCTATTGAGGATGTTTATTAAATTCAGTCTCAAACATGAAAGATAGTCTTGGACTTACAATGCAGCATATGCATCACAACAACCGTCCCAGCAGGGTCATTGATACATTTAAAATGAAAAGAAAAAAAAATATATATACATATATTGGAAAGTTAATAATTGTTGTTCAAATGTAATGTATGTATTAAGCTTTCATGTTTAACTGCATTGTTTAATGCGGATTGTTGTACTGTTGGAGTCCAACAAGATGTATTTATTTTGTTATATAAGGTGTCCCATGTGTAATAAACCTAGATTTTGTCCTAGTAGACTGTAACGGAAGGCACTGGATTCCAAATATCACCAAAATTTAAGGGCTGCCGCCACCTTGTACTGGTTAGGTCCAGCATTTGAGCCATGAATTATACACCCCAAGAAGAGAAGTAGTGAATCAAAATTTGATCACAGTGTTCACATCAAATTCATTAAGAGAAGGGCACAATATAACCAGTACGCTGACAGGGCTTAGAAGAGCCTGAGTAAACAGTACAGAATACTTGTTACGGTCTCTGCTTCCTTCCACAGCTCTGCTTTGTCCTTTTAAAAGGTTCCTCTCTAGAGTCCACACAGGTGCAAAAATTCCTGGTCACAGACACTTGGTTGTCCATGTGGATGGAAATCCACGACTCATCTCATGTCCCTTGTCGGCACCTCAACAAAGTATTTTTACTAGCAGTATACAAAGAATCTGTGATAGAAGTTGATGCAGTCTATGAGGTTGTAGAACTGGGATAAGAAGTAATGTTAGTTTAAAAGTAGTAGAGGTATTACTATAAATAGATGTAGTAGTATATGGAATAGTAGATTAAGAAATTGTAGTAGAAGATAAATTACTGAGCAAATAATAGAAGACTGAATGTTGAACAAGACCAAAATCAGTTTAAATGGTATTGACAGTGGTAGAAAGTCCCAATATTGAGTTGGAAGTCAAGGATGTATAGATGAAGTGACAGAACAGAGTTATTGGAGAGGTAGGTTATAGTTTAAAAGAGTGCTTCCCGTGTATACTCAGTAGTTATGTAGGTCTGACAGCAGCAGAGGTGATAATTCTCTGAAACGGATAATACACAGTGCAATGCATGCACTAAATTATATGATTTTGTACATATGATAGCTCATGTCATCTGTATAACTCATTTGGGATGCGCATTTAGCATATGAAGAAGCCGTAGAGTAAATTGTTGTATTTGAAATTGCTTTAAAAAATCATCGTATGCGGAGACTTTAATTAGCCTAGAAAACTGTCAGTAGCCTACTAGTCTCCAAAGACTGAGCATAAGTCCGGAGTGCTGAATATTTACGTATCAAATGTTGAATTGTTGCCGTGTTTTATGGAAACGCATTGTCCAAAGGGAAAAGACAAAGGAATGTCAGCAAACACAACAAAGACCATCTGTGGTGGTAACCGATGTACAGTCGGTGTAGTAAACTGTAATAGATAGGCTACATGGCTGCACAGTCTTTCTAGGGCGAGTTGACTGTTCAGAACCCCGGAGTCTGTAACACTGCGCAGTAACGTTGCATAGTACATTTCTTAAAGTCTTTGATAAGTCATGTTTACTGACTTGATCTGCTCATTGAACGTTGAGTCTGTACCTTAGGCTGTCCTCTCCATTTATAGTGCTTTGTGAATCAAAGTAACTACTGCGAGGAGCGAACCCATTGGTACAGCACTCTAACTGCGACAAGCTCAGAGAGGCTCTTGCTCCTTTAGAGCGCGGCAATACCTGATGTGCCGAAAGAGGTGCAGTGTCGACATGCCCTGCACATCACGAGCAGAATGATTTCTCCACACGAATATGGCACTAACACCATCTCCAAGATTTACATCATCTGGAATCGCCTTTCTTATTTTAGCCATTTTTGAATGGACTAGAAGTGAGTGCTACGATCTTCATATATTTCTTATTTATTTCTTTTTAAAGTATTGCATTGAGATTATGAGCATATTGCTAATACATAGCTAGCAAGATAATAGTGCTGGTCGTAAAGATGTTAACGTTGATGTATTATTATTATTATTATTATTATTATTATTATTACTCAACTACTACTTGGTCTTTGTTTCTACTAGAGCAATAAAGCAGACTCGAGCTTAACGAGGTTGTCACGCCAAGAGCAGAGTTAGAGACATACATCTTATGTTTATTTGTTAAAATGGTTTAAAATGATTTTAAAAGTTGTTTTTTAACCTTGTGTCAGTGATACAACCTATCTGTGATATTGAGACTAAACTGTTTCCCCCAGCGAGCCGTCCTTTGTATGTCTGTGATTTGAGACTGCTTAATTTGAATACTAATAAGAGTCAGCGGCCCGAACCCACAGCTGCCAACTACAGCCTTTTAATCGCGTGGGTGTCCGTCTGTTGTTTCAGAGTAGTTCTCAGAAAACAGCGCTAACTGTGAACCTCTGTAATGGCTCATAGAAACATAAAATAACTTTCCATTACCTGCCTAGCAATAACAATATTTATTGTTTCAGTAATTTTCTTATTAACCATTTGATGAAGATGCGCATTAAAATGTTACCTCTACTGTCAGCTTTACTTACACTTTTGTGAAGGTTCAACAGAGAATATGCGGAATCTGCATAGGGAGCATTTCTTCCTATTGATAAATCGCCCCAGACTAATGTCGGTCCTGTTATCACCTCCTAAACACACAGGGGTAAGCATCCATCAGAGAGTCACAAGACACCTACATTATGGACAAATGAAAGGGTATTTTACTGTGACATCTCTGGACAACATATTATAGTTTTAATTTGCATCAGAAAGTAATCTGGTTACTGCAGATAACTTCGCATTTGTTTGGCTACAGAGCTGTTTTTCATATGTACATTATTAAAAGATTGTCCTTGCAATAGATGCAAAGACAGGTGTCTTTGAAATATAAATGAAAATATTTAAATTCACAGAAATCCCAGATAGATGTTCTTGGGGTCATATACTTTATGAAGGTAACATATTGCATGCTAAAGATATTCCATGCTTACACAATTGTTGTTGTCCCAGCTAGGAACAGGTCAAATTAGATTAAGAATGATCAAACATGAAAACCTGATCCAATGTTGAAATACTAAAAGTTGTTGTTTCTAGAGCATTCAGTTTCTATCTGTCATGTGTGACATAAAAGTGTGGCATGGTTGTGAGACAGACAGCCTTTTCTGCAGTTTAATGGTAAAATTGTAGGTGGAATCACAGTACAAACCTACACTGTATCTTTGTGAACATATGGCAAGGCTGTCTCTATTGTATGCCTACTGTACCAAACCCCCAGAGGGTCATTTTCCCCAGCTCAGGGTCTTAGTCAGACCCAGTCTAGACATACAAGCTGCTCCTGTAAAAGACGTAAGGCGTCAAAATGGATTGACTCCAATGAACAGTGCAGTGTGGTCTTGTAGTTCATCAGTTAAAATGTAGTGCAAATGATCATATCTCAATCAGACTGGAACAGTTACCTTTATGGGTCTAATAGATGTGCAAAATGTACTCGATTTTAATATTTGTTACTGTCTGTTCAATGTATAATATTTTAAATCAGACTGAAATGGTAAATACTGTATCACAGCTATCAAGTAAGACATGCACCTGTTTTTCTCAGTTTTGGCACCTGACATAACAGGATAGCTAATGAAATAGAAAATGACAATAAAAGTACTATTACAAACAAAATATCTATTGTGAGGAAAGAAACGTGTTTTACAACTGGTGATTTCAGAAAAGAGGTTGCTATAGCTTTGGATTTTAGCTGCAAGAACCCAATTGCCCCTGAAGCATGTGAGCTGCATGTTGCCCCTGAAGTACATACTGTGAATACAGTGTGTGAACAGGGCTGCCTCTCCTCATTCATACCTTCAAACTATATCCACATCTAAACAGCAGGTTTCAAAACACCTGTGACCAAAAATATATACCCAATGCACACCCAATCTTAATATGTGTTGTGCTCTGAACAGTAGTGTGAAACCAGTGACCTCAGTAATTTTGCTTTTTCTTCAACATTTAAACATTTTTAATCACCACTTCTTATATTGAAAACTGTCTACTAATAATGACTTTACTGAATAATAAAACATAATATTGCATATTTCCAGAGTTCTTGATTTGCCATTTTAAAACATAAAATATAATTTTTAAACCAAAAAATAAGCAACCATGGTGTTAATGCATCTATATTTTCTACTAATTTTCTTTTTTTTTCTTTGTAAATATTGTTTTAGTTAATGTATTACTTGTAGCTTGTGATTGCATGTACATGTATTGTGCATTTAAAATTCAGTAGGATAAATTACATGATAACAACAAGATTAATTGTAGCAAATAGAAACATCTACATTTTTACTGCTAGTTGGAGACTTTGGTTTTGAAGATGACGGTTAAAACAGTGGCCATAGTCGCAAACAGGGTGAAAATTATACTTTAATTTTTTTGCCTTGTGCTTTAAGGATGTGGTTGTAATGTATGACAATATATGATAAATGAGAAAAGGAGCACACATGGCAATGGAGATTCTTTATCTTTTTTATGAATGCTTCACATGCATTCCTGACATTACATGGCTCATTGTAGGTGTCCTGGGCTGATTTGTTCTGCTGCTTGTGTTGTAGCTCAGCTTCTGTTTTAAGAGCAGCCTGCCTTTGATGTTGTTGCACATTCTGACCTGTAGACACAGAAATGCAGGGCTTGTTGCCATGTCAGCTGCATTATATATGCGATGGGGCTTTGCAATAGCTATGTTACTGCTAGATCATTGCAATGCATGACTTTTTTCAGTACCTGCTCACAGTTCCTCCCATTGATCGCCAAAGCATAACCCATAATTTAGTGATGTTGGCTAAAGAAGGGTCAATGCATAAGCACTTGAGTGTCTCATTTGTATTCATCTGGTACAAATGAGGCCTAAATCCAATATAACCACACTGAACTGAATAGAATGATATTGTAATGAATACTGCCCCTAAAAATACTGTCAAACACAGAGTGAAATTCTGATGATTAATTTTTAATGTTAAATACAATTAAATGGAATTCAATTAAATAGACATTTTGTCCTGGAGATTGTTGCTTTCAGTGAGAGATTGAGGAGGATTGTGTTCTTTTATGTTTAAGAAAATAATGAGTGAATCAAAATGGTCAGATCTAAAATGGTTTAAAACAACACAGAACATTTTAGATGAGCTCATTGGCATGGCTAAATTGTTGTAAATTGTTCCCCTGAGTAATATAAGACCAGGGCTAGGATTACCGTGGCACAGATGATGGAGATGTGTAAAGATGAGTGTGGCAAGGCTTTCCAGATGGGTGCAGATGAGCCACCCAAGGGGCCATGCACTGACTCTGCTTTGCATTTCAGTCTTTAATTATATACAACTTGTGTGCAGAAAGAATAAAAAACAATCATAATTGTAAAGGTATTATGTCAATGATTGACTTATGTGTAGTTTGAATGAATGATAAATAAAGTTACATTTAGGGGCTGTGTAGATGTTTGTGTTATGTGCACCAAGACCTTATGAGTTTTTTATTCAAATGTCCAAATAATGCTTAAGCACTCACTTACGATGCAAAACTAAACTTATGGTAAGATGAATAAGAGGTACTTGACCAGACAGTCCATGTGCTTTTGTTTCAGCTGCCACAATATTATGAGCTTTTTGTGATAATTACCAATAGCCTTGTTAATGGAAAATAAGAATTCATAAATGTAGTCATTATTTCACTTGAACTCTTTTTTTTTTTTCTCTTGTGGAAGCCTGCTTTATGGGAAACAGTACAAACATCTGTGTTTGAAACAAAGCAATGAACATAGATAGCAATGTGCTTTCTTTGACAAATGAAGAATCACAATTATGATGTCCACTGTGTGTTATTAGGTACTGCTTCTGCATTCACCCTCTTGATTAAGGAAACGGAAAACAGGCCAGACTGAATAGGAGGATAAATGCTTCAAATGACTGACTTCTATCCACAGACGGTCACCATGGCAATACTGGAAATTCACCAATAGAACCATGCAATTGGTTGTCATGGCAGCATGATGTGATGCTTTCTGAGTAACCGAAGTCTGTAGATGTCCTTGAGCCCAAAACAGGAAACGAGACGGTTTTGTCTCAGGAAAGCTGGATGTTTCTGCACTTATACCATATTCCTACTGTGTTCCAGAATTTGATAAGTGAGCTGTTAAAATATCTGAAATTATCAAATATTTTTCCAGTATCTTTTAACTGAATATCTAGAAGCCAAATCTAGAAAATATCACCTTTACTGAACTCATGATTTGTGCTGTTGCATGTTTTAGGTGAGAGGTAAATATTTAATCTAACCAGGGCAGCTGCAAATCCTCTGGATGCCCCCTCTGTCATCACTGCAAAAATGCTACTTTGTTAATTTAATATTACTTTCACATAACAGACACATTGCCTTTGCAAATAGTGAACCTAGAATGATATAATTGTACTTACAGAATTAAAAGCCTAGCCAAACTGAGTGGAGGAGGATGCATTAATTAAAGCAAACCATGCAGTTCACACAGGCAGCCACTTGGTTCATAGGACAACAGAGCAGTCATGCACCCTTCACCCATGCCATGCAGTCAGCATTGCTGCCTACACATTGGTCAATATGGCTAAACTCTGTAATTGAAAATTCTTTAGTTATTCAAAGTCATAATGAGGCATTTTGCATGTTCAGGCATACTCAGGCTATTTGTACATTGCAGTTCTGCAAAGCACTATTCACCGAAAATGAAAATGCCAGAGATGCAACAAATAACCAACTGATTGTGTGAACTTTGTCTGTCCCAAGTTCACTAAGATACTCAACTTAGAAAAATGCAAGTTTGGGATTTTTTGAGTTACACATGAGGACGCCCTTTGTAATTGATGAATAGCATACAGCTTTGTGACATTTCCCACATTCACTTTTTCAGGTGTATCTTCAGTGAAGGTCCCCTCTCCTTGTCTGTCTAAACCCTGCCAACATGGTGCCTTGTGCAAAGATGTTCCCACAGATTACCTGTGCAGATGTCTGTCCTCTTCAGCTGCTCCTTCAGACCAAAGATGCAAAGAGTCCAATGAATTGTGCCACCCCACCTCTTGCCAGAACACCGCATGCCACCCAGTCGCTACCAACTCCTCAGAGCTGGCATGCCAGTGCCAGCCAGGATTGTCCAGGGGCTCCTGTAAGGAGTATGTCCAGCACTGCGCTGCCAGCTTCTGTGGAGAGGGCGTGGCATGTGCCCTTAACCCATGCCGGAATGGGGCCTTGTGCAGGGGCACAGTGGATGGCTATGCCTGCTTCTGTGTGCCAGGCTTTCAGGGGAAGCACTGTGAGATTGAGGTGAATGAGTGTGCATCTCAACCATGCCAGAATCGGGGCACCTGCGTGAACAAGATCGGGAGGTACATTTGCCTCTGCAGACCAGGCTACACAGGTAAGTAGCATTAAAACACAAACCTCTATGCCTGTAGTAGCAAACAGGATGAGATACCTTCCTATCTCACAATTATTATATGTTTATTCAACAGAATTTAAATGAATTCTGAATGCCTCAATTTTATATACATTATTATGTATGGATGTGCTTATCTCAGAACATGTCTGTAAATCACATGGACTATTACAGTATAAAAGAATAATATCGTGTGAACTTCCAGTGAAAGCAAGGATTCCATCTTGTGGTGATTGTGCGTTAAGTCAATCCTTTTTTCCCAACAAAACACCCACAGATATTAGACTTGAGAGACCACAATGTTTGAGGCAATGGATTACGTTTTGATCGGTTTAGCCTCATGCTGTAAACCTGATCTCTGATTCATCATTTGCGATTATTATTTTTTTAAAAAATGAGCGATTGTGAAAGTAGCCACATCAATATAAACATAAAAAGACAAAAAATGAGCCAACACTTTTCATTGCACTGGTCATAGCACTGTCATTTCACTACAATTTGCACTAGAAACAGACCTTGCTGGTTCAGGTACTATGTTAATTCTGATTCCAACTGCTGGGTTTGGAAGACAATCTGATATATATAACCCAGCTGTGGAATCAGAATTAATACAGTACCTGAATTAGCAAGGTCTGTTTCTAGTGAAAATTGTAACCAGTGCTATGACCAGTGCAATAAAAAGTGATGGCTCATTTTTATATTATATATAAAATCAGATACATATAATCAGATAATTCACATAAAAGTTTTTTTTTGGAACGTGAGCAAAATGGATTATGTTTAAACAATAATGTCATTTTTATGTGTTGTGTTTGTCAGATGCATATATTTAAGAACCTTGATCACTAATTAAGGCACTTGACCTGTGGTTACTCTTCTATGGCCTGTCAGTCTCCAAGTTTATTACAAAAATGAATGCCAATTATGTTTTGACTGACACAATTGAATTCAAAACATGAACACAAAATGAGTACATTGAGTTAATGAAAACTGGTGGGGTTTTTTGCAATTCAAATATCCAGCTCTAAACTGAAAAATAATGGAGTCAGATTTCAAATGGCTCAACACCTGCTCTTGTCTATCAAACCAAAACTCCAACTCTTACCATGCTTACTTGAGGGATAAAACATTCCTGCAGTGGACTGATCAGAGATCAGGAATGCCTGTGCTGTGGAGTTTCACTTTCACCCAATATTCTAGGTACCAGCTGTGAGCTCCAAATTGATGAATGTCAATCACAACCCTGCCTAAATGGGGCAAGTTGTCATGACCACCTGAACGGCTTCTCTTGCACATGCAAGGCTGGTTTCCAAGGAGACTTCTGTGAAATCAACATTGATGAATGCAGAAGTCTGCCATGTCAGAATGGAGGAAAATGCATAGATGGGGTGAATAGGTAAGAACAGAAGGCTATATTCATTTCATTTTTCAAAATGATGGTTTTCTTCAGTTCAAGTAGAGAAGAGATATCTCAGTTACCTCAAAAGGATCAGACTTAAAAATAAAACAGAGAGTTGTCATGGTGCTTGTTTAGTCTCTGTCAAATTAAGATTTTAGAGAGGTAGATAGAAGTGGGGACCAATTTGTGCACAGAAAGACATGTGCTGGAATAAAATGCCTCCATGTATCTTAACTTAAATTTACAAATTTGTAGTTACAGCTGCAACTGCTCATTGTTGGGCTTCATGGGCCTTAACTGTGAAATTCCCATTCCGCCATGCATGTCTCAGCCTTGTCTCAACGACGCCCTCTGCCAGGAAGATCATGGAAACTACACGTGCAACTGCTGGCCAGGTACAGTGTATGGCAGTGAAAAGCAAACCCTGGAATCTGTGCCTCCACTTGGCTGTGAGAGAATTTAACAGAAGCTGACCACTAGAACCTTGCAATTTTTTGCTGCGGCTTTGAAAGAGAGTGTTTGGCCCACATGTCTGTGCTCTCAGAGCAGTGAAATCTGTTGTGGAAGTGTCAGTGTCAAGAGCTGCTCTGGAGATTACGGCATGCTCCCAGCTGGCTTCCCGCCTCAGCAGCTTTGGCTCTGTTCTGCTAATGCCTGTTGCTCAAGTTAAGCAGCATGTGCAAATGCGCCTAAAATAAGCCCTAACACATTGCCACAATTGCCAAACCTGTTAATGTATGTATGGACATATATTTGCCTCCCTGTTTTGTTTATGTAGAGTCAAAGAAGGGGAACAGCACTGTATGACAAAAAATTACATTCATTAAGATATCTCAAGTGAATCTATGCAAACTCTTCAAGTATAAAACAAACCACATAAAACTTCTCATGATAACAGAAGAATCGACAAACAACTACTCCTACTCAAGGGTTTTGCTTCTGTGGCCAACCTCAGTAAGGAGGTGGATGATACGTGTTGACTCAGATGTTGTAATAATGATATGTGTTGAACAGGCTTTGAGGGCAGGCATTGTGAGGTGGATATCAGTGAGTGTGGCAGCAGTCCCTGTCTCTCTGGAGGGAGGTGCATGGAGCTGTCCTGGAAAGCGCTGTACAGTACTGAGCCCCTGCTCCCAGAGGTCTTTGACCCCCAGCACGCCGCTGGGTTTGTGTGCAGATGCCAGCAAGGATTAAAAGGTAATTCACCTCTATCATCACATTGGTGATGACTGTGATACACACAGCCTCTCAGACCAAATAAAACTTCACTGAATCACAGGATTAGATGTGATGACATTTGCATCACTGATAGACAGCTGCGTAAACCACCTGTCTGTAATGTCAAAACTATTTAGTGTGCTTTCAAAAGCATCTACAGGACCATTTTACTCACATAAGCCCTTGTCTGTCTGTTAGTCTGGTCAGGTAAGAAGAGATATACTCAAAATTTGTTTCTAAAAATCAACCCCTGCAGCCTATAAGATGTTTAAATTGCATTAAGCTAATCCTTCGGATCAGGATTGGGAAGAGCCAAGGTCTGAGTCAGTCAGTTCAATATGTGTGAATGAGGGAGTACAGGCAGAGCTGTCCATGGGGATGGCCTTTACACTAAATCACATTCTTCACTTCATACTATTTACAAAGCAATATATGATTTTTGACTGGGAAAACTCACTGCAACAATGGTGAAATCTGCCGCCTGGGTTTGGGGTCTCCTTTTGCTCAGTGCAGGTAATGTTTTTCCTTTTGTATTGGAGGCAAGATTGTTGCGTACATTGCAATGGGTCGGCTATAGTTTTGGAGAAGAGAAGATTAAATAGAAAATTCTTAAAGTTGCTGTACTGATATCTGTTGTAATATTTGTTGGTTTATTTGTGGTATGTTAGGCATTTTCATAAGTTATACTATTAGTATTATTATTGTTATTTATTACATCACTATTTGTGAAGTAGCAGAGCACAAGCAATGTAACTGATGACTTGTTGACAGCTCACAAGATACAATTATAAGCTGAAAAAGGAAGATTATTCTAATCATTTTTGAGGGATCTTTGGCATTACTAGTAGTTTTGGAGAACTTGTTGTCTCTTCCTGTATTTGGATTACTTACTTGGATGCAAGGTCAAATCCTGACTGTTTGCCCAGACATATAAACAATACATGGACATTATTTCTGCACAACATGCTTGCTATTGAGGCAGAGGGAAATGGTTATAAACTAATCTGTTAATATCATCCGTGGGATCATGTTACAGCACCAATCTATCCTTAATTATCTGCTAATTATGCAACAAGCTTTACGTGTACGCACACATGACATGCTGTTCAGGCCCAATGCATACAATAACCTTTGCCCATTTTGGAGTTAAAAAGGAAATGTTATTCAGTTGGAAATTCTGTTGATTATTACTACAGGCAAACACTGAATGCTCTGAAGGAGCCTATTTAGAAAAGTAATAAAATCCCTGTCATTTTTTATAAGAACACAAAAAGTTTCATGATGTAGTGGCTGTGTTTAAAATTCCTTTTTTTGAAAATGAAATCTTGAGACCTAACCACAGTGCTACTTGGTTAGGTCTCAAAATATAGTACATGAATTTCAATTGAATATAATATTTAAAAATGATAAAAAAAAAAAAACATGTCTGAATCTCAATATCTGTTTCATTAGGTACCTTGTGTGAAGAGGACATCAATGAGTGCGATCTAAACCCGTGTCAGAATGGAGGGGTTTGTGAAAACAGTTATGGAAGCTACACATGCCATTGTCTGAGACAGAGCCAGGATGGACTCCTGTATGGTGGGGAGAACTGCACAGAGCCTCTCGTGGGCTGTGAGGGCCATGAGTGCCAGAATGAAGGTCAGTGCTTTCCCTTCCTCAGTGAAGGCCAGCATGGCTACACCTGCAGCTGTCCCAGTGGCTTCACCGGTTCAAAGTGCCAGATGTCGACCACCTTCTCCTTTGAGACAAGCGGCTACCTCCACCTTAAAACTCCACTCACAGACTCAGAGAAGCTCTTGAGCATCACTCTGAGTTTCAAGACTGTCCTGGAAAATGCCACACTCTTCAAGAGAGGGAGTGTGGAGGTGCTTCTCAGGCTGGAGCTGGCCAGTGGCCGCTTGCGTCTCAGCATGCAGAGGGACGGAGACCTGAAGCAGGCCCTAGAACTTCCTCACAACATGACGGACGGCAAGTGGCACACGGTGGAGGCCTTGCTTGGGGGAGGGTTGCTAGAGCTAAGGCTCCTTGATGAGTTCTGTGTGGAGAACTGCGAGAAGGCCTTCCAGGTAGAGAGCGAGGACTTCCCCTTTCCTGAGCTGGAGTCCAAATTCCAGAGCACGTACATCGGTGGGGATGGGGCAGAGGGGGTGGAGGGGAAGGGGATGGCTCGTCACTTAATTGGGTGCTTGCGGGATGTGTACGTGGACACCCAGTTGATGGTTCCTGAAAACTGGCTGCCTGACTCGGCTGTGAACATCACCCCTGGGTGCAGCCACAAAGACAGATGTGAGGATAACCCATGTCAGAACAGAGGCCGATGTGTCAACCTATGGCAGAGCTACCAGTGTGAGTGCCATCGACCATATGAGGGCCACAACTGTTCAGAGGGTAAGAGAGTCCTGTGGAATGCCAATAGTCCTCAAAGCTGATGTACAGTACCTCAATCTCAGACAGTTTTAGAGCTTTGATGTTGTTACATATTTACCATACCTCTAAGTTAAGCATTATTTAATATGCATCTACGGCCTTTCAAAAATAAGTGTCATGTGTGGGACTGTATATGAAGTGTGTGTATGTGTGTGTGTGTGGTGTGTGTGTGGGGGCGGACAAGTGATTGCTCGTCTCATTCAATCAACTTTACCACAGCCTTTCTCAGGCACAGTAACACTGGTTACTGTCAATGTCTTGTCTTCATTCATTTCAGCTGCCAACTCACTTAATGATTCATTTTAGTAAGCATGTTGCTAGCAAATGGTAAAAATCAAGAAGTCTTGTAATATGTCTCTAAAATGGTACGAACTAGCATATATATTATTTTACATTAAGTACAACTCTTCCCCATATTTTTTATGTTTGTTGCAGGAATGCAATGTAACAAAAAGTACCTGCCTTTTCCTTCTATTTGTTTTGGTTTATTTATGGGTGCCATGTCCAAGGCAAAAGAAGAAACAGCCATCTGCTCATCCTTTTATAGCCACATCAAATATTATGTCATTTAATTGAGCTATGAGTCTGTGCCTGGACCAGAAAAAAAGGTCAAATTTTAGATAGGATAGTGTAAATGCATACATGTTAAAAGCACACTGAGCTGAAGTTTAGGCCAGCCTGAAGAGCTCCCAGTTTCTACAGTGGAGTAGCAAAGCATCCTCCCTGACTGTTTGAGTTTCACAGTGTCCTGAACAACATCAATCAAAGGCATAAGATAAATAAGATAAATGCTCTGTGCATGGACCCACTGAAGTGACTATCTGAACATTAAAATGGTTCTATAAACATCTGTGGAACAGGAGATTGTTTTTTACAGTAAATCCCATAACATTGTGAAAATAGCTGCAAATCACTTGTTCAGGTTAAATCCATCCAAATAAAAAAACACCTACGCCATCAGCAGTTTAGTTTTCTCTGGAGGTCTTCCATTAAAGTACAGCAGTGTGACATAAGAAGGGCTTCAGCTTAGTATGGCTACTATCTGTTTTAAATCAACTGGTATATGAAAGAATTGTTGAGCTGGTAAAGTTGAACACATAATAGAAACTTCATAAGTGAAAGTAATACAATCACTATATGCAAGTTTTCACAGGTCACATAACTCCCAGGTTGTAAGTCATTATCCTTCATTATGTACACAGTATAAAGAAAAAGAAGATTAAGTTTAGTGTCTATAAGTGTTCGTTGACATCACTTCTATTCTTAGTCTTGAGGAAGCCTGATCACATTGGCTTGATTAAGAGCGCGGCTTCCTTGGCTAGATTGGTTGAGGTAATAATTTTAATTGGATAGAATATTAAAAACCAAAGTAATCAATTATTTATTACACTGTCTAATCTAATGGAATCTTAAATATTGTCACATACTTGTAATTTCTGGTCATAAATGATTAGTGCCCCTTACTAAGAGTGTTAAGAGCAATACTTTGATAGTAATCTAAGTAATTGAATTGGACCAATGTTTTCCCAGTAGAGCATGATTAGAGCTTGGACAACAAAGACGATTACAGAACTAGAGAACAACTAATAATACTGTACCTGTAAAGGCAAGATCAGGACTTGCACATATAATGTACACATTATGGACTGGGTTCTGTGGTTACACCCTCAAGCAAGGAACTTAGCCTTAGTTATATGAAGATATTGAATTGCATAAATGGAAAACATGTAAACTGCAAGTTATTTAAATTGCCTTGGATCAGGTCATCTGGGAAGCAAAGAGTGAGAGCACACAACTTAAAGCTCTTTCAGAATACCCTGTGTACTATTTGTTTTATTGGAACTTTTGAGTTTTCTCAAAGCATAACCATGTAAGAGCAGCTATTTTCTTAACAATTTTTTTCAGTCTTCAGTAATTCTGTGCATAGTGTTCAGGAATGTAGTGCTATAGGAAAGAGTGATCATGCACCTTACTGATAAGCTGAAAAGGAAGTGCTGATGTAGTGATGAGCAATTATGTGTCTTTTGCTGCAAGTTATTAATTATGCAATATTAATAGCGTGCTCAGGAATATGAGCAGTTTGCTGCAGCAACATACTTCTTTAAGAGAATACAGTGTATATTTTCATCATTCATGTATTCAGAGGACAGTGATTGGTACAGTGGTGTTGTCTGTTTGGTGAATACTGAACTAATTAATTAACTTTGCCCTTGCCCTTTTCTGTCCTCCCCTCTACAGAGTACATCACTGCCAGATTTGGCAGCGAGGGCTCACAAAGCTATGCCATTTTCACCGTGGATGATGAGCCCGGACAGAGCGTCACGGTGTCCGCATTCGTTCGCACCAAGAGACACACTGGACTGCTCCTGGTGGTCTCAAACAGCACCAGTCAGTACCTTCGCATCTGGCTTGAGGACGGGAGGGTGTGTGTGCAGATCAACAACTTCGAGAGCCTCAAGGGAGAGCAGTTTGTGAGCGATGGAAACTTCCACCTCATTAGCGTGAGGATAGAGCAGACTCAGATGAGCCTGTTCCAGTCCTCCCGCAGACAGGGGGCAGCCTCCATCCGGAGTGTGCAGGTGCAGGCCGGGGATGTTGTCTATGTCGGGGGTTTGCCCGACCAACGTGCCTCTGCTTCCTTTGGAGGTTATTTCAAAGGCTGCATGCAAGACTTGAGGATTAACTCCAAGCGCATGCAGTTCTATGCGATTGGCACCTGGTGAGCTCCTACACCCTAGAAGGCCTGGTCAGTGTCTCACGAGGCTGTACTGGTGACAACTCCTGCAGTGTAAGTATCAAAGATCTACCCCCCTCAGAAATCTCCCAGCTTCATTTGGCAGGAGGCCTCACCTTACCTGGATTGGATTAACTATCTGTTCATTTGTCCAAATTATGCGTTCAACTGTAACTTCTTCCTCTAAATTCATTAAACTATTCTATGATGTAAAATATTTAAAATATAAATTTACTTTCCAAATGTTTACTATGTCTTGACATTTCTGAAGTAAAGCCTCTGAAATGGACAATGTAATTACATTACATATTTAATTTAGCAGAATTATTCATATGAATCTGCATAGTTTACATTTTTACATGCTAGCCATAAACCTGGATATTTACTAAAGTTATTTAAGGGAAACACCTTGGTGAAGGATTCAATTGCAGAGGTTTATCTCAGAATTAAACCTGAAACCTCTTTGTTACAACCCCATCTCCCAAGCCATTATACCACATAGTATACTGTATAACATAAGTTACAATACACTATCTTGCCAGTACAGCTGATCAGTGTTGTGAGGATGTATCTGTCTTGTTCAGGAAAACCCTTGCCAGAATGGGGGGGTGTGTTACTCCATGTGGGATGACTTCACCTGCAGCTGTCCTCCGAATACCGCAGGCCAGGTGCTGTGAGGAGGTGCAGTGGTGTGAGCTGACGCCGTGCCCAGCGGCTGCGGTCTGCCAGCCACTCCCCCAGGGCTTTGAGTGTGAGTACCTGCCTGGGATCTCAGATCTCACTGCAGAAAGTCCAAACCTCAATCAGCTTGCTTGTGTTGTATTTCAATCCATCAGAAACAAAGGCAGAATGTGCAGAACAGGATGGGGTAGGTCTAGAGACAAGGGATTGTTTTGGGCCGGCATTATGCGTTTGGTTATAATTCCTTTCTTGCACCCTGTTGGGTTCAGCAGACTGAAGCTTGCTATGCTGCTACCATGATGAAAACATAAGGACTGAAATCAACAGAAACACCCCATTTACTCATTGCATAACAAAATAAATGTTTCAAGAAAAGCATTTAGAATGCTCTGTTCTGCAGATTTCAATCCCAGCATCTAATCGATATTTGTGAACTTAATTTTGCACACTTTGCTATATAGTGCACTGCAGTCACCAAAGACCATCATAACCACTGAATGTAGCCCATAATAATGATGAATTATATTATGTAATAGCTTAAGGCAGTGTAACAGCATTTTCAGAAATGTCAGACTGGCACTGATTTGGCTGTGCATTACCTGATTTGTTGATTCTGCCTTATTTACTGAAAATCAGGTTGATTCATTTTCCTTTGTATTAAACACATTCTCTTATGAGCATTACAACAGTCTTACACTCACTTCCTTGTCCGATTTTGTGTGCTTCCTGTTTGTATTTAGGCATTTCCAATGCAACCTTTTCTGAAGATAGCAGCGTGTTGTCCTACAAAAGCAATGGGAAAATCTTTCGCAACCTCACTGACATCTCCTTCAGCATCCGCACCAGAAAACGCAACGCGGCGATAATCCACGCTGAAAAGGGGCCCGAGTTCGTCACGGTGTCTGTCCAAGACTCCCACTTATTTCTGGAGCTGCTGAGCAGAGAGGACTCAGCCACGCTGAGTCTGAGGAGCCGCGGGCCCATCAGTGATGGAGTCTGGCACTCTGTGGTGCTCTCCATGGCGTCTCCGCGGTCACACTCCTCCCTGTGGAGTGTGCGGGTGGATAATGAAGAGGAACCAGCCACCTCCACTGCCCCTGCTGGAAACCTGGACTTCCTTAAGGGAGGTATGGAAATCTTGCTCGGAGGAATGGGCCCAGATGCCGTTTGGAACCTTGGTGGGTGCTTGAGCACGGTAAAGGTTAGTGGCATCGCATTACCGTACTATGCGCAGTCCGAGGTCAGCCTCCCCAGACCCCAGGAGGAGCAGTTTGTAAAGACGCCTGCCAAGGCAGTCGTGAACGGTTGCTCAGGGGCCAGCGTCTGCTCGCCCAGCCCCTGTTTGAATGGAGGTGTCTGTGAGGACCACTTCAACCTCTTTACCTGCAGCTGCCCCTCAGGCTGGGTGGGCAAGCACTGCGAGATCAACACAGACACCTGCGCCTCCAACCCCTGCATCCATGGCAACTGCAGTGTCCGTGCCCTGGCTTACGAGTGCATGTGCGAGGCTGGCTACATCGGCTCCAACTGCGAGAAGGAGGCAGATATGTGTGAGGACCACAAGTGTGCCAATGGCGCCACCTGTCTGCATGGCATCAACAGATACTCCTGCCTCTGCCACGAGAACTACACCGGACCTTACTGCAGGTAAGACCACAGTCAGTGCACAACCACATCAGTCAGTTAAATCACCTTTCAAGTGACACACTTATAAACAGGTTTTCCATTAGATCAGCTCAAAATACACAACTGAAAAAAATATGCTATTTTATTTTTGGTTATTGGGAGGTGTGATACAGATTCATACCATGAAAAAAAGAAACCTTTGAGATAATGAGCAAGTTATTTTATTTTTATTTATTTTATTGTGTTTGTCATTTAAACAGAAAAAGATTAAATGAGTTAATATTTGGTGTTTGGTTAAATGGCAAGGTTCTACTAAATGTGCCAAAATGTGGCAGTCGGTCGCAGCTTTATAATGCAGATTCAGTATTGGCTCAGAGACATCCTCTCCTGTGATGTCACAGATTTTCTCTTGGCTTGGATATGCAGCATGCCTGGAAGCTCTGTCTGGGGAATGGGTGTAGCCATTTGTCTTGTAAACACATATTTCTTGTTGGCTTCATCACATATTCTGAAAAGAGTTCTTTGAACAAGGCTTACAGTGCTAAAAACTGAGATTTGTGTCCTGTAGGTAATACAACATGAAGAAATGAGTTTTCTAATTCAGGCTGAAATAATGTACTCATTTTGTTTTTGTTTCTCCATTTTAGTGTCGAGGTCGAGGAGGTTCCCTGGTACATTGTCAGACATATGTAAGTAAATATTACTATATTAATAGTTTGTTTTAGAAATCAATTGTCCTCTAGAGGTGTTGTGCCACTACCACTACATCAGCAGTTGTGCCACCCACTACAGTCATACTGACAGTGGGCAGTATTTCTCAAAATGTCCACTGAAACAACTGCATTAAATGCTTGATAAAAGATTCTCAAGAAAAACATAGGAATAAAAACTGATTTCCTAAAGTTTTATGAATCTTATTTTCCTTTGTATGTTGTTAATTTTCATTTTTTGTGAATGAAGCCTGCGATTTATTCAGCATAAATTAATAATAATTAATAATTAATTAATAAATTAATAATTAATAGTGCATTTTACATTGCAGCATCAGATATGAATTGACGGAAATGGTAAACAAAGGAAAAAAAATAATAACAATATCTAATAGCAGTGTAGGCCCCATTGCCTGTGAGGGCAGTGTGAATACAAAGATTACACTGACGTTGGTAAGTGTTTCTGGACATGTCATGCACACAGACCTCTACTAGCCACAGGTGGTAAATGAGAGCCTGTCTCGTCAAACCAAGACAGTTACTTAAAAAGATTCATTTAAATGAGACAGATGAACTTAAAATCCCACAGCGTAAACATCACAGAAAGCTAATTAGCTTTGGGTTGACACAGATGATGTTTTACCCTATGGCTTTTCCCTCGCTAAAATATAAATCCCTATACACAAAGTGTGCTCTTTACTTTTGTGGCTAACAATGCAACCTATGAACCAAAGCAACCTTTTCTTGTGTAATGCGCTCTAGATCCCAATCTAATTATCCTGATGGCACTTGAGTTAAGGCTAATAACCCTTTCAGCAGCCACTCACATGCTGCTACCAGGAGACCAGTGTCTGACCCCATTTCTATGTGCCTTTCCAGACGACCCAAGCTCCCAGTATCCATCTGTGGGAATGAGCAGAAGAACTACACCTGCTTTAACGGGGGGAACTGCAGTGAGGTGGGCATGATGTGCGACTGCATGTCAGGGTTCACAGGCCACCGGTAAGAACACACCAAACCCACGGCTTCATCTGCAGCATACTCAGACTGACTGCTTAGTTTTAGGGTTCTGACATTTTCCTTACTTCAGTCACTTATGTTTTAGTTATTTAACCAAGGAGTGTTGTGACTTTTTGTAATACAAGTGATTGAGGCACTCAAGGTGTGGACCTGCTTGGTACCGGGTAGCAATTGAACATGGTACATGTGTACAGACGTAATTGTTAAAAACAGGGCATGCTCTTTGAATAGCTACTCCAATGCCACTCAATGCCCACTCCTCTATTTGAGTGTTTATGTTTTTTTAATTTTATTATTAACCTCTTCATGCACCATCGCTGTAGAAGAAGGGTTGTCCAAACCAAACTCTACACAAGTGGGTCACCTCTGCGTGTCACATTTCACAGGTGTGAGCTGGAAGTGGACGAGTGCAAGTCTAACCCCTGCCTGAATGGGGGTACTGCCGCAACATGGTGGACAAGTTCCAGTGTGTCTGCGACATGAGCTACGCCGGCGAGGTCTGCCAGATCGATGTAAGCGACATTTACCTCTACGTGTCTATGCTGCTGTGGCAGAATCTCTTCCAGCTGCTCTCCTACCTGATTCTGCGGCTGGATGATGACCCTGAGGTTGACTGGGGAGGGAATGAGGACTGAGGGGTAGCAGGGCCCACAGAGCCTCAGACAGAGAGAAGAGGTGTACCAATTCCAACACATAAGCCCTCTTCCAAAACATGCACTGATAATTACCACAGCACAAACTGGCAGCTGGATCCTGCCAAAGAGTATGGCTCACTGATTTTAACTGCTGTGTTCTGTTATTTAAATTATAGCTATTTAAAAATGGCTCTATAGAAAATAAGGATGTGTCTTAATGTCTGGGTGCATATAAATCTATTTCTACTCTCCTTTGTAGTACCAATGCCACCTTTTGATATGTATTGGGTAAAGTAGGAAATCATATCCTTCAGCACAGATAGCACACTGCTGAAATGCACTGGGGTCCCATCATTTAATTAGAGGGCACTATAGACTACATTTAATCTGAGCACGGAGGCTGTTTTCTGTGCCTTATGTTTGCACATTTTACATGAATAACTATTTTGTGTGATTCATTAAGTTGTTGATGGATCTTTACTAGATACACAAAAAAATAAATACCTTTGATGGATAAAGATAAGACTTGTCCAGGGAAATTTTCAAAATGTATAATTTCACTATTATTATTTGGTAGATATCCTTTGTGTCATGTTGTACGCAAAAGTAATTTTGGGACATATTAAACAAGAATGTTCAGATTAGTGAAATGTATTAAATGCTTTTGCAAAACTAAAATGGAGAACTATACAGAACAAGGTTGAAACTCTTCCTTTTTCGGAACTCATGAACTCACTGAGATTAAGTGGATTACTCGAGGGTTGAAGTTATATTCAAATCATCTGAAATCACACTCGCAGTTGTTCAATTTGTGAATTTAGGGAGGAATGAACCAAGTGTAAATGTTAAGTCTTTTAGCATACAGCTCTTATCCAGAGCACTCTTCATGAATCAGGGACCCACCAGAACTTAAAACGGTTTGGCTCATTTGTGATAAAACTTAACCTGTAAGCTAGTATCCAGGTCATGCTATTTCAATGAAAACACAACACATAATTACTCTGTGAACAGTCAGCATCCTTAGTTGGAGGGTCTTGTCTTGATATCAAAATTGAGGGTAATTATATCCATTAGTTTCTTCAGATAAATAAGATTGCTAAAGAAATAAGTTTCTGACTTGATTTAATATTTCTTCAAGTGTGGAATTGAAAATGAAATATTTTGTCATTACGTCAGATAGACAAAAAGGAAATCTCATCATGTTCAGGTTGTTACATAGTCTCCATACACATTTGCATTTGCTGTGTGTTCACTTCTCACCATTTAACAGTTGACCCAGGCTGGGCAATCTGTCTTCTCGTGTCTTGTGTCATGTCTTGTCTTTGTACTACTCTGTGTTTGTCATCAAATAAACTTTCTTTCTTTCTTTTCTCCTTGATCTGTCATTTTTACTTTTCCATTTTCTGTGGAGGAAGTTCTTAAACATTTTTCTGTGATTCTGCTGAATATGAAAAGTTACATTTGAGAACATTCAGTATCCATCTGTCCACCATCATAACTTTGTTGCTTGTAATTTTTCTGCATTATGGAGGATGTAACACTTTAGGCTTTATTAATGAAACTGCTGGTGCAGTTTTGAAGGGCACCTCATAGAAGTAAGGGGCCCTCAGTAACAGCACTTGGAAAATATAACTCTAGTAAAACCGGCCTTCATTTTGTCACATCAGCTGTTTGAATACACCTAACCTTTATTTGATTCCATTGGGGCATGCAAACCTGTGCATGAGAACAATTTAACATTCACAATGAGATTTAGAATTAGAAATAGGTTACTCCTAGGTCTACAACAAAATAATGCAATGCTATCTGCAAACAAATGTAGTGCTTAGAAGAGTGCATAATTACCAAGAAGAGGAACTGTGGAATTTCTGTTATAAAGTTCAGGTCAGGAAATTCATAATACAACTGACCAGGGTACTTTGCATAAAGTTCTGCTTTATAAAATGACTGCATGAAATGTAACCTTAATGGATTCATGACCTAAATCAGCTCAAAATGGCTCTGCTACCGTGGGGGTAAGATATGATGCTGAAATCAAAATCTATACTCATCCATTATAGCCAAGGGTGGTACCAGGAGACTTGGGCCCCATGGGAAGGTATTACACTGATAAAACCATTCAGGGCTTTCACCCTTGTATGATGCTTATGATTAAAGCTTCAAATTACATGACCTGTACATGTACACTATTACAGTGATATTCAGTAAATATACAGTGCTGTAAAGGAATGTCTTGCAGCATATTTGGAACGATGAGGATGCTAATTTATGTAATAAAAATACAAATAGTTTTCTCTTTAATTTCCACAATTTTTTTTTCATTTTTATCCTTTATTTTTACCAAGAAACAGGTAGATGTTGACTTTATATCTCTTTTTCAAGGGTGATCTGACATATACAACAGTAACAAAATAATGACAGGCTGACAGGTCAGAAAAAAGTATGGAATACTGAACATTTAAAATCAGAGAAAGGTGTTAGTTTGTCTATTTAAATTTGACTCTGAAGATTATTCAAGTTTTGGGTAAAGTAAAGTTAAATGGAAGCCATTTTCCCAAGGTCTGTAGAGGGCCAAGGGGGTTTAAAATGTATCTGTTGACATTGCTCTTTACAAATTGAGTACAATTCCATAAAATACTGCATTGCTGTGAGGGCTGTCGTTAGGAAGGTAATCACATTAGGAGCAAGTAATCCCCTTAGCCACGTAACATGTCATATATATATATAGACTACTGCCTTTTCTCACAGACATAAATAGCCTGCTGAGACTTCACTGCACACTCGCTCATCTGTCATGGTCATGGGCTCTTTGCCAGTGAATACACACCAAATTCACATATAAGGTACCACAGTGGTTTGTAAATGTTGCCTCAGGTTCATTATTCATTCATCTTTAGACACAGAGGGATGAGCAACAGAAGGTGCACCAAATGTATGACTGCACAGCCGACTGTGCAGCAATTACAGAGTACTGCACTGATAGGTGATGTCAGAAAAGACACATGAATTCTGTAAACAGGCTGAAAATATACCTGTAATTGAAAAATTAGTTTCAGTGAGTCTTACGTACAGGAATATTTCTTTGCATTTTATAGAGAAACAAAGAGTAATTTTTTAGAGTCAGGGATTGCACATGTGTTCCCAGGTGTTCTGTAATGTAGAGTATACAGGCTCCAGGAAAGTGCAACATGCTTAGCCAGCGAAAATCAGCCAGACACCTTGCCCAAAAATGCAACTCAGCAAAAAGGGTGGCATTTGAGAAAGCTTATGTCTTTCGGGGAAGTGTGTGACAAACAGTTCCAGGACCGTGATTCATCAGGATGAAGTGATACTCTATAGACAGATGTTAAAGTAAGTTTGACATAACTTGTGTGGGCACATGTGTGGTCCTTACCTGAAAGGCCCCTTTCATTTATTTGATTGTTGGAAACCAACGTCTCAAACATGAATTGGAAAATTTATTTGATTTTTGCTTTGACGATCAACTTCACTTTTCTGAAAGGTAATTATGTTGTTATTTCACTGCTTGGGATCTACTTTGTTGGGCAATATATTACTTGATTGGCATACTGTAGCAGTGGTATTATTCTATAGTAAATATTTATTCATTCCAAAGCAAAAAATAAAAACCATCAGTTTATTCTATATAGATATTGCTTTCATTTATCTTGACATACAACATCTCAGTTTAATTAGTGTACCAATGTAATGACACGATTTTGTCAGGAAGGTTTTTTTTTTTTTTTTTGCTGAAATAACAATGTACAAATGCTTTGATTAAGTTTCTCACAGGGTTTAACGATGATACACCTTGGTTAAAATGTTACAATTACATCATTCAAATGTTCATTTCTCAACAGCTGAGATTCACAATCCAATGACACAAACTAATTCAACACAAGTAAGTGCTCAACTAAAAATAACAGCACTTCCATAGTCTTCCTATATTTTAGCTCTGTGGATACCTCCTCACTGCTGGCAATGATTAACAGTGTTATTCGAGTCTCCAAAAAAGTGTGTAGTGCAGCATGAAGAATATTAATATTTATTATAATTGTAAATCCAAAGAAAGAGACAGGCTGCAGTATTCCAGCTGTGTGAATAGAATCTTGATTTTGGCTTTATGTTTACCCAGAATTAGTTGTAATATACACCCTTTTGCTGGCTGCTTGACATCTCCAGTGTGTGTGTGTGTGTGACTTCCTGCAGACCCAGAGTGCTCCAAATGGATCACACATAGTAGCTGTTCTTGCTCCGTGTATTACTGGAGCCGCTGTCATCCTTGTGGTTGTGCTGGCGTTTATGTTTGTCAAAATCTGTGAGAAGCGCCAGATGGAGGGATCGTTCAATCCTCGCATCCTGGAGCAGCCGGACAGTGCGGCTCATGTGGATTTGGGGAGACGTGCGGTGGCACTGCCGCGTGTTGAGCGCCTGGTGTGACCGCAGCACATCGTAGGACGGGATGCACTGGCATGTGTCTTCTTTCTGATGGGAGGTTTAAGACAGGTGGAGACCGTCTGGGGACAACTGCCATGTAGCTGCTGCAGGCTTCTGGTTCAGTCATAGCGTTAGGATTTATTCTTCAGTCAGATTTGTCTATGTTAATCATGTATCACTGCAGGTTTATGGCAAAATGATTCATTTTGAGCAAGAGAGTGCAAAGCTTATTGACGAGGACATCTGGAGTAAAAGGAAGTTCCTGGTTTCAAACTGAAGCATTGAAAGCTAAGGGAATAAACTACAAACAAGTCTAAATGGCAAAATTATATTCACATTCTTGTATAAATAATAAGAATTTTTTACATTTTGTTCAGCAAGACTGATCAGGTACTCACTGCAACTGACTTGTGAAACTTTGCAGCTGAGGGCAGATGGGCTGAGGACGGACCTCCTTCTGTCCGTGTCCCTGGTGTCTGTGGCTCTGCTTCTCGCACTCTTCCTGGCTACCGCCGCGGTAATCGTCGCTGTGAGGCGCAGGGCCACCCACGGCACATACAGCCCCAGCAGGCAGGAGAAGGAGGGCTCCAGGGTGGAGATGTGGAGCATGGCACAGCCTCCGCCCATGGAGAGACTCATATAACCACCAGCCCCCAACAAATCGACCACTGCAGCTGTCCCCTGTACATCAAGCCGGGATGGCAGGCCTGGAAACAGCAGGACCATCAACATCAAAATCCTCATTACCCAGTTAAGAAAATGTGCTGTTGGTGAAGGAGTCCTAATTTTGTTGAGCTACAGTTGTACAGTAGTTACCATTTTTAATATAATGTGGCTGTATAATAGACATTACTGTGATTCTTCATTTTAAAAACAAAACTCGAAAACAGCACTGTAAATTTAGCTTGTGTTTAAGGGGTCACCTCAACAATAGAAAAATGGAATATCCTAATAGTGTCAATATGTAATGTAAATTTCATATTTAACATTCATTGGATCTTAACCAATTAAATACATAATGTATGGCTGATTTAGTGTGAGAAAATACATTGGTATTGTGCACACTTTAATAATATTTATCATTCATCTACATATAAATTAATTATGAATCACATACATAGAATAAGCCATTTGTGAAAGCTTTAAGTTGTATTTTTGATGTCATTTTTCTCCAATAGTTTTATTTGGCAAATAGAATGCATTCATTCTAAATGTCCTTAGGATTGTTCATCATCATAAGCGTCTGTAGGAGCTTATTTACACTGTACATGTGGAGGTGGTTTTTAAAATATTTGAACACACTGACCAGCAGCTAGAGGAACTGGTCAGTCATGAATGCAGGTCTTAACTAAGGTCTTTATTTGCCTTGGGAGGGGAACTGACATAATGCCTTTGCTTGATTACCTCAACAGCCCCACTGAGGCAACTGCCACCTCATCAAACTTTATTTTCAGTTTAACAAGAAAAGCTGTGTACAGTTTACCCAAGTCTGAGCAAAGCTCATATTTATTAAACAGAATATCAACTGGTTTCACTGTAAAATACACAAAACACAAAACAGCATAAGTGGTGTCTTACAGCACTTGGCATTTAATTAACTACAAAAAGTGCAATTATACAAAATAACTACAGGCCAACATTGTACTTTCATATATGGGTGGAGAATCAAAACACTCCAGAGGTTTATTCTGCTATGTTCATGGCTTCTTTTTGTTTTATGGTCATGAAGTCAATGGGTAGGTTACTTTGCACAGCTGCTGGGCTGGGTTCTTCACCACTATTGTATGCAACAAAAACATCTTCCACATTAGGTATCCTTGTGGTTTTCATAAAGTAAAATTTGAATTTCACATCAGGTTCAGTTTTCAGTCTATGAGAATGCAATTACCATTTGAACGACAGCATAGGCTGCCTATATTCTGGAAACTACCCAGCTATTCTTAAATGAACACAGATCTCAGTCAACTTCCTGGTGCCAAAAATCACTGAGAGCCCCTTTTAACAAATAATTTCTATGACCCCCTCTTGTCCTCAACACTCCTATATAGAAAAGGGCAGTTGAATCATTGCAAAAGAACAGAGACAACATTCCATAGACATTCATCATTTATTTTAAGTTCACAGTGCGAATACCTGACACAGATCTGTATTGTTGTATCATTCACTCAACAGCACATACTGAACTACTGAACCATTTTCTTTTAGTTGAATTTATGCATCAAGAACATGCAAGTGTAAACACATGTTTATAGCAATTTAGACTAACTGAATGCCTTGAGTTTCAATTGGTACAGTACACAACTGAAAGATTTATGTTAAATGTGAACTTTTTTTAATCACAACTGAGGTACATTTACAGTATTGTCATTCCTCTAAAACAAATGGCAAAATAAAATGAACTGCATGATATATCTGACCTTTGACAAATTCCTTTCTGTTTTTCATATCAAAATAAATGTTGCAAGTGAATGCTTTGCATACATTAATCAGCAGGTCATCAAGAGACTCACAGTGTTGAGTATTGTATTTTTATGCTTACCTTTATTTTGTTTTCAAGTGGTACGTTTGTTCAGTTGGTTTTAATTCAGTGTTCCTAATGCATAGAGGACAATTCTCAGACACAACAGTACCTTCACCTTGATCATATATCTAAACAAAACAGTGTAAGAGGTACCATCATTGAGCCAAAAAGAAAAGTCAACAGCTGCAGAAAAATGATCCTTATATAAAGAGGTAAATCATATTTCGGTCTTCTTGAACAAGCTGTTTCATTGTCAAAATTGCTTCAAAGAAATATAAGGTTAGGCTTCCGTACACAATAATGATGTTAACGTAAACGAGAACAGTGGCTATTATCCTCGCTATGAACGTGGATACATTATCCACGGTATAAAATGTGCTCTCTGGAACCATTTCCCATCTGCTTAGAGAAGCATGGAAATATACAGAGTTAGCAAGACTTAATTTCAGAAACAAAACTAAATTAGAGAAATAAATGAATCATGAGTTATTTCCATTAATAATGGGAATGAAAACCAAGACAACAATGAATTAAAGAAAAACAATTTTAAACAAAACACCACTGCTTTAGTAATTCTAATTATCACCTACAGAGTCCGTGTTTATTAGACATTGTATAGGTACAGGTACATTAACATTCAAAAAGCAATAATAAAGAAAAATGTACATATGCACATATTACTGAAGAGAACTGAAATGGGTCATTTGAAAACACCAGTTATGCAAGGCAGTTATGGAGAGTAATTTCAGTCATTCAAACTTATTAATGAACAATAAAACCAATGAAATATTGAAAGTGATTACTAAACTCACAGGAAACTCCTAAAGGTTCACCTGTAGTCTTCAACAGGAAAAATAAGTTACATATATGTATATATTTAGATAAATGGCAAATTCATGTTGTGCAATTTGCCTTGTAAACACTCACTACTAACCACACACAAGGAAATTAAAATACAACAACCATTTTGAACTAGCATTTGCATATTGTTTGATTTTTTTAATGCTTGAATTACAGTAAGGAACACCAAAACATTCAATTCAAAGATGTGGGTGATTAGGCAAAGATTAAAATACATATTTTACTGTACCAAAATGCATGTAACATGTTACTCCTAGCTGTTTGATCATAGTGTTGTCCTGCTTTAAAATAAAACAAGCATTAAAAAAAAAAAAAAAAAACATTCATTTAGCATTGTCTAGATACCCAGATATTCCTAAGTGTTTTGGCTATGTTTGTAGTTGTCCAAGTATGATCAGAATAATTTCAATGGAGGTTCAATTGGATGGGCTTCCATTTCATTATTGAACACTCATCGTTTTATTTTAATGAACTGTTCATTTAAGGACATGATATATCTACAACTATTTTGTTATGAGTAAGTAAAGCATCATTTGCATTGACATTTCACACTCTTCAGTTGCTAGAAAACTGGCATGAATGTATTTTGCAATATTCTCTAGCATTGCTGGCAAAAATCTGTGGATCATGATAAGCGTTTAGGCAAAACAAGGCACAACCTTACGCCTGAAATTTAAAACTGAGAGACATAGAAACTGTGGATTACATTTTACAGTACTTGCTTTACAGCATTCAAAGAAATGTTCACACAAGCATTGAGAAATTCAACACTTGAGCACAACAATGCAACATTAATATTTTAGACAATGATTTCAACAGTACATTACTAGTGTAGCAACACATTACCAAAAATGCAAAATGTTAAGCTTTATCCAAACAGAATTAGAATTTTAAAATGGCTGAATCAAGCTTACTTCCACTGATTTCATGACCTGACTGCAGTTATAATTTGACTTTTCATATGTCAGCAGATAAAGTGATTTCCATGATGCTTACAATGATTCAAATGACTAAAAACAATCACAGTGCACCTTTTCTGCATTTAAGGAAGGAGGATGGTTGCTAGCATAGTCTTGTAGCTGTTAATTTACTCTAATATGCATCAGAAAATACACTATTCAATGGTTGTGTTTATTGTTTATATGGATTCCTAGGGGTTACAGGTGTAAGGTTAAAGGTTTGGGCACTACCTCTTTTAATTTCTGCAGTCTTGTTAGATGATCCATTATTGCAGCAATTAGCAAAGATGACTGCAAATATGGCTTTAGAGAACAGTTTTAAGCGAGGCAGATCTCTCTGTGCTCTGAGGGAACATACATCCTGATTAAAAAGTAAATGACAGGCCTGAAAGTAGAGATAAAATATTGGCAATCAGTTTGATCCTCTGATGATCCCTTCCTATATAGACAGCAATGTTCCAAACGATTTTGTTCATGTTTGTTTTTCAGTTCTTTTTTTATATTATTTTACAAGAACTAGACAGTTAATACCTGTATATCCATTTTTGTTACTGTGTAAGTAGCATGTTAACACAATGGCGAAATAACACATATAGGTTCTTGTCAGTCCATATAAATCACTAGAACTGAGTTTTTTTTTTTTTTACTCAAAGTACACTGATTGTTTCACAATGGCATCGTTACCAATGAATACTGTACAGGAAGGGGTGAAAAGTAACATTTAGTGACTTATAAACTTGTAACTTGTAACATAAACCAATAGAATCTACACATTTTGACCAAAATTAAACAGGCAAGGCAAGCAAATGACGTTTTTGTTTCAACATGGCACCACAATAACCACAACTAGTGAACATTATTGTCGGCTGCATGCTCTCCATAGGAGGTTTTCATTATTTTCAAAAACAACATCCATGTCAACACAAGGCTTTTGTCCCGTCATATAATGTATTGCTCATTGTATTAAGTTCAAGCACTTCAATAATACAGTGCTTTTTTTTAACCACAGAAATGATGCAGCTTGCTTTATGCCGTACACTGGGGCTCCTGGGAAACAGTCTCTAGGGTATGCTTTTACAAGACAGACGCATTTAACAACAAACCCCTCAGCGGCTCTGCAGTGCAGAGTCACTGCATGAAAGCAAGCTGCTCCTTGCATCAGGAGCTACTCAATAGCCTCCATTTTAAGAGTGGGGGCCCCAGAATAAAGGAGAGGGAGAAGGGCACCAGAGAGACACCTGGAGCTATCCATCTTGGGAAGAGACATCCAGTGTGCCCCTCTCTGATGGCCTGACTGGCTCACGCATTCACACACCCGCTAACACACCTCAGTACCACCACGAAAGTGCAACCTGAGAAACACCTCTGACCATCACCTGTAAATATACACCTGCTAAAGTCAGTGTGTCCGTATGCTACATAAAAATATCTCTACAACAAAAATATACAGGGAAGCAAAAGGAGTTTAATTCCTTTCCGTTTGAGGAAATGTACTGTAGGGTATTCAGTGCCAATCAAAGTGTCGTGAAAGAGCTGCATATTGACACTGTTCAATGAAGAGAATCAGAACTCTATTTAAGGCATTACATTACATGACTGTACAGTGAGGGCTTCTACGATTTGGTATAAGATTCAACAGCCAGGTTTTTATTTTTATATATTTTAGAGTAATAAAATACATCGATCTGGGAAAAAAAAAACTTTTTGTTGATTGTTCTTTGAAACACAGTGATATTTCTGTACCGTATTAAAGTGATGAAAGTGTACCCATTTCTCTCAAGTGCAATTCCATTATACAGGATTAAGATGGAATGGGATGAAAAAAGATGAATACAGCATGGTTTAGGGTTAAAATAATGCAAGACAATGAAAAAAGAAATCCCTTCTGACCTTTGTAGGACTGTATACATTGTTTGCTTACAAACATTAAAATAGCATTTCCCTTTGAAAGACTGGGGTAATGTGACCTTTCACATTCATCCCCCAAGCAGTAATTTGATTGTATAATTTAAGGACACATTCAGAATTTTCCTACTTAAGGATAGGAAACAAGATGACCTTTCGTCTGTGTAAATGTTTACAGTATGGGATTCCATTAAAACGAAACAGTGGTTCCACCGCAGCTGGAGGACACAAGAACAAACAAATGTAAAAAAGTGTGTAAAGAAGATGGCCAAACAGTAAGTGCTGCCCTGTGCATGGGATCAGGGCTCGTCTGTGGCAGCGCTGCTGACCTCTGACAGCTGCAGGCCAGAGTGCAGCGCAGAGCTCAGTCGGTACACAGACTCAATCTCCTCCAGCAGGCCCTGCTCCTGTGTGCCAGGCCTCCCAGCTGCCCCTGCGCTCTGCCTCTCCCTCTCCTTCTCCCACGGGACCAGCACAGACGGCTGCCGTGGCTTGTCCTGCTGGCCGGGCCGCTTGGACACTGCCTTCCTGCGGAGGGCGCCGCTGCTCACTGGCTGGGGCTCGGGGGCAGGCTCCGCCACAGCCGGGATGAGAGGTATGCCGTGGGCTTCGCCCTCACAGGGCTCACTGGGTGCACAGGGTGCACAGGGTGCGGGGGCCATGGTGTGGTTGCCGGTGGTGATGACATGTGGGGAGTCCCGTGGTGCTCGAATGCTCTGTCTGCGGGGGAAGGGGGGCAGGTGCTTCCCATGAAGGGCGCTGTCGTCCTGACCCAAGTTCCAGCTCCTCTGTTCACTCCCACTGCTAGCGCCACTGGGAGGCAGTTGAGACAGGCTACTCTCACTGGGGGGGTGGGACTTGTTCTGAAATACGAAGTGTAAACTGATCAGGCATCAGGTTTGGCTATGTCAGGTTGTACTGATACAACATCTCACTGAGACGTATGAAAGTTTTCTACAGGCATTTCAAACTGATAATGATGGACCTGGTGTAAATGAGACAAATATAAGAAAAGTTTCACAACATTGTGTTTTGAAACAGATTTCTCAGCCCTAGAGCAATGAAACGTCAGCACACAACTGACAATAAAAGCCTTCTACACAAAACTCAAAAATGGAGAAAAACAGAAAAGTTTAGGCATTCACTTGTGTGCAACCCATGTCCCAGAGAGGATCTGTCGTGAGCATCTGAATCAACCTACTGTGGTCTTGTAGTCTAGCTCATCCATGGACCTGAAAAAGTCCAGGCTCTTAGCCCCAGAGAGCTTGCCCTGGTCAGTGCTGGTGGTACTCAGTGTGTCCAGGATCTCCTCCAGTAGGTTCATCTGCCCAGTGCTCTGAGAGTCCACGTCCAGTTCATAAGAGTCATCACTGTCCTCAGTGAAGGACGGGACTTCCCCACTGTCCTCAGAGGAAATCCTGGTCAAGAGTCAACACAGTCATCTATCATGCTCCACTTCCATGTCCTCTCTTTGGCTATTCATAAAGCATATCAGAGTATGTAAGCTGATCTAGGATCAGTTTCACCTTTTACCTCATAATGGGTAAGGGTAAGTGATGGAAAATGATAACCTACCTCTAGATCAGCACTTCTGCTCTGAAATGTTTTATGAATATGACCATGAGGTATTCTTACATCAAGTATCTAAAGAAAGCATCTAAAAGAAATTTTCCCTTTTCATTTTGGAAGTTTGGATTCCCAAAGACACACTGATTGAATTATGACTGTCAAATGAAATGCTTACATACAAAACTGTGCACAAGGGGGCAGTATTGGCATACCTGAAGGCAGAGAATATACTATTTGAAGATCACTGGAACAAAGATTTTAATTTAAGATAGTCAAACCATTTTATTAGATTTGTATTACATCCAAGACTACCAAACCAAAACAGACTGTACTCTGTACATTGTCAGCCACTGTGCACTAATAATGATGATTATAATGAGATAAAATGTGGGAGTTGCAACCACACATAATGTGAACTGAACAAATATTCATCTTTTAAATAAAACCATAAGGGTCTCAAGTCAAGCTCTAAAATGCAAAGTAAAACACAGTAACAATGTTCAGGGTTTTGTCATTTTATTTTACATTGTGGATGCAATAAAAAAGATGTTTGCTTTTTTAACATGACTTTCATTAAAAGCTGATGTTTGAATTCAGTGCAAAGAACATGCAGACTGATCGCCATCCTGAGCTTTGATGAACGTAACACAGAAGCAACAGCATAGCTTTGCATATTTTCTTGTGACTTACTTGCTCGCTGTGTCCAGCTCGTCATCGTCTATCACAAAGTCAGGACAGCCCATGCTCACCGGGGATTTTTTGTAATGGTACTGGGGGAAAAAGATAGAGGAAAATATTGTTACAGGCCAGGTACAACACAGTGAATACTAAAAACACAGTGCGTGCTCTAGAAGATAAAAATGTTAAATGGACGTTGGTTTGTATGTTTATATAGTTTTACAGCTTTCAACAAATTGTTATGTGCAACAAAGGCGAAAATGTTGCGTCTACCCCAGTGATTCTAAGCTAATCGCCCAGTTTTACAACACACCTGTGGACCTTTAATGGGCAAATGAAAGGAGGGAAGCATTAGAGACCCTGAAGCTGCTCTCTGCCATTAGCGTGCTTTTCCTTCAGACACCTCTGCGCTCTTATCTCTCGCATGCTAATGCATACACAGCCCCTAAAAGACCCCATAAACTTATATTTGCCACATTACTGCAGACCACTGGAGAACGAGGGTCACTTGAAAAGGTGCTGCTGGGGTGCTCCGGCCGCTTTGCAGAGGAAGTGTCCCCCACTGGTCAGCCAGTGCTTGGTACCCGGAGCTGATTAAAAACGGAGCGGGCTGGATGGTGGTGCTTAGGAGCCTGGGCAAACTCACAGCAGCAGAGGCACACGGCCTGACAGAGCAGGGAATGTACCGTGCACTGGGTACCAACAGTGGAAAGAGTTAACAGCCATCTCCGCTATAAAAATAGCTGAGAAATGTGTGTACTGGCCACTTAAGACTCTTGCCATTCTAATAAACAATAACACATGTTCCAAGCTTGATTGCCCCTCTCTCTGGTAGCTGGAAGCTATAATGAAAGTGATTACAGAGGGTTTAGGCTACGAATCCCAAAAAGGTTTTAATGGATTCCTATGTCAGGATCATAAATCTTGGCTCCAAGCAGCACTGAGGAGAGCGACATGGTAAAGGCACCTGTGAAATTCTGTCAGATTCACTTAGTGAAACCTTACATAAGGCTAATGTCACGCTGTTTGCACTTATTTACCCTCTTCATTTCGGGATTGGAGCATATTGTAAAGTGCCGACACAAACGCAAGGGCTCTCACGTCTGGGTGTTTATTAAAACAAGGCGAGCCAACTCTTCCTCTTCATTAATGTAATACTAAGCATACCTCTCCTGGCCCATAACCACAACAAAGGGACTTGCTCATGTAGTAGTGGTCCTTTCCTCTGAATGAATACTGGCAGACTATGCAAAATGCCTTTGACTAGGTTTTTATCCATTTTTAACCTCCTCATGGAATTCTCATTAGAGCAAAATTGACATGGAAATAAACAATTCTGAAGGACATTCACCAGCAGGGAAAAATACTTTGGTACAATGTGTTACCTTTCTGTGACGCATTAGGACTTTCTAAATAAATGGTTCACCATTATTTCAAATACATAATTGCTTTGAAAAGAATTAATATTGGTTAGATACATGTACATTAGTCTGGTTAAATAACTACACATGGATAGGGACAGGTTTTATGTAACAGGTCGTGGTTCCAAGACTTGGATTTTCTCAGCAGTACCACAGCTGTAAATCCTAGCACCGGCATAAACATAGTGATGGTTTTCTGAACTGCTGCTAGGTAACAGGATCCACCCTGAGAAACAGTGAGGTGAGGGGGGTGGGGTTCAGGGGTGTGGGGAACCTGCTTTTTCAGTGATCAGAGACCATCTTCCATTTCATGCCAGGGCCAATTTAAAAGTAGAGGTGTAAATGGAAAAATGACTCTCCATTGTGAGGGATGACTCGTTAGCTCTCCCACAGAGAGCTGCATGGTCTGCTTGAGCTCACAAAAAAGGGGAGGGAGGAAAATGGCACAAGAGATAAAATAATAAAAAGTCCAGACTATTTGGCTAAATCTGGTAAAAACCACTAGCTTGGATGGAAAAAAGGACATTCCCTGAAGGTACACTAAATAACAAAAAACATATTCCCTGACGCCACTAAATCCCAAAAAAAAAAAGTTCTACAAAAGATCCTGTTGTGCATTATGCACAACTTTGGGCTAGCTTAGGTGGAGGATCTGGATAGATAATTCAGTACTGATTTACTTTTCACACTCATAGTGTGTAGTTGGTACTGTGAGTGCATATTACCATCTAACACCTCTCTATTTCTGACACAGAAGATCGACAAGGCTACCGAGCTATAACACACAAACACACCAACTGACAAAGTATTCTCAACCATTGCCAAATACACAAATTAGTGAGATTTAGTCACTAGTTTCAGGTGATTCAGCAAAACTTCTATATTATACTTACAATAGTACACAGACAATTTTTGAAAATCGTCCGTATGATCGAAGACGCATTTTTAGCTCTGTGATATTGAGACAAACAATCATAAGCATGGATTTCGGGGTGGGGGTGGGGGGTGTTTTTGAAAAATTTGCATTTCTCACAGCCAGTAACACCAAGTGACTACACGCAGCTTTATGTTTCAGCCAACATTTCCTCTCACGCGGTTCAGTAGCAGGGTTTTTGTCTGCATATGGTATATCTGATTCCCGTATGCCATTGATCTCAGCATTTGGCAACATACTGTAAGATACGCCTGGAAAATGCAAACAAACCACAGGAAAGCCGAGCCAAAACCTCAGCCAAGTCTTTCTAGTGCCTGAAGAATCCAACTGATAAAGTCATCTGCTGTCATAAACTGAAGGAAGATTCACTACCCTGATACCTAAACTGGCTCCATCATAAAGCTTGCTTTTAATAATAAAATAAAAAAAAACATAAATAAACAATAATGCTAATTTGCACACCTTGCTAAAGACTGAGTGACAGGACCCCCTGTAAGCCTGCAGTACTTCAATGTAACCAGTAGATGGCACTTTTGTTACAGATGAATTAACTCCACTCTTTTGCAGACATAAAAGCAGTGTAACTTCCCAACTCAAACAATGAGCAACCTTCTTCCTGCATATAATGGACTTACAGAAATATACACAAATCTGCACACATCATCAGTGCTATGCAGGTGTCTTTCAAAGTAAAACACACAATATGCCCACAGTACAGGTAAAAAGCAGGCCACAGTCACAACGTTATTCTCCATTTGTGGATCACCATCACCATTTTTTAATCACACAGCAGATGCATCCCAACACTGACAGGCCTCCACACTTCCACTGTGTCACAACACTGTCTGAATCCGTACACACACTTCCCACAATGCCACAGCAGGCTCCACTCTTTCTCTCTCTCCACACTCCATATAGAAAGCTGGCAGCTACTTGACACCAGTGTATGTGCAAGTTCAGCCTGTTTCTTTTCTCCCCCCTTGAGTAACTATGACAGGAAGAATCCATGGTAATGTGAAAAGTTTACAATTAATTTAGTAATCGTCTCATAATCGTCTCCTTGAATTAACTACTGCAGTTTTAGAAAACAAAATATAGTAGTAACTTGCACTTTATGCACTGGGGAAATAATATAAATTACACAAATTACTACATCTCCGATGCATAAAAAAGGAACAGTCGGAACATGTAAACAGCATATTCCTGCTCATTTATGTCAAGAAATCAATTTACAAAAGACATTTTGAGGTGGACAGAAAAACAATTTCTCTCTTAAAAGCAGAAATGGGGTAAAATGACTCCAGTAAATTAGACATTCCCCTTGTGACATTTGTTTTAATAATTAAACTCAGGACTTTTTCTCAATTAGCCTGAACTCAGCCTCATGAAACATATTAGAAAATGGTGACATTTTTACAATAAGGCAATTCTCCTAAATTCAAGTAAAATGGTTTCCTGGACTCTTCTTGACAAATGTTTGCATCACTCTTTTGACTGAAAGATTATTTCAATTAATGTTTTGAATGAAACAGAATTTGAATGAATTGTGTACTAAAGTTGAATCAGGTTTTTTCCCTTTTTGGTGGGGGGGTTAATGTGCAGAGCTGGTGAGCTGGTCTTGGCTCAGGGCGATCCATCTGTTGTTCTCATACGGTGCCTTTACTAAAGGCTCCCTGTCACATGCTGCCACTCCCCAGGGGCACAGCCAGGATCATTTTATTAACATGATTCAAATTTACACGCTCTCTCCCCTTCACACTGAGCCGTCGCTCATTCAAATATTATTTACACCATTTCTCGAGGACCTACACAGTGCAATTTGTGATATTTCTGTTTTTATTACTAGCCAGGGAAGTAAATAAACCATGTACAGTGGGATGGACAGACCTTCATGCCCATTGAAAAACAAAATGAGAAGATTCATCACCAAAGTATTCAGTCATAATTAATTTCCAGCTTAAATATACATATATACACACAACAGCATTGATTAAAAAAAAAAAATCACGTAAGATTGATTAACATAGGATTTCTGTATGCACAAATTTGTGAACTTTGGGCTTCATTTAAAAGAAAATTGTTACTTTTTTTAATAACTATAGCTTATTAGCATATTAGCATACTCTGTGCAAATCTGCTATAATAGTGAGTTGTGTTTTAATTTTACAGCTAATCGATGATGGAAATAACAATGACCTGGTGGTTGATTGGGTGGGTGGGGGGCTGGGCGTGATTCACAGGGAGGAGAGCCCTAGGAATGGGGGGCCGGGGCCTCTGTGTCCCTGTCCCCAGGGCCCCGTTACTGCGCCACTGAACAGGGATCTGTCGTGCTCAGGCACCAGCAGGGAGGGGCCTGGCCGCTGACTGAAAGGCCTAATTGGAAGACCTTTGCTGCTACACCTTTTTAGCATTTATGTAAGCCTCATCAACAACACAGGAAATAAGCAAACTAATTAAGGAGGGGAAACTTCCAAGCTCTGTAGTCAGAAAACTGGTGCTCAGATTCAGAAGGAAATGTATTATAGTGTCCTCCTGTATGTAGGAAGATCATGAAAAGATCCTAAAAACAATGCTTGGCAATGAATTGGCGGACAGATGCACTGTGAACAAGTGACTGCTCTTTTTACCAAAGAAAAAATTTGGGAAACACATACAGCCATGGGCAGAGTTTTAAAATGAATAAAAAGTAGTAAATTGGGCTGAGTTCAGAACTCTAATGTGTAAACATCAGCCGAGAAACTGTCTCCAATCCAAGAGTCTCCAATCCCACGGCTATGTGCTTTGGTCCATGCTTTATTTGCTCATACCTTTTTTGTAACTAATCTGAATATTTCCAAAAGCAGATACATCAGTAAGACTGAAAAATTGTGGATATTAAGTAATCACATGTGGCAAGTCTCTCGTCGAGTAAATTTCACATACTCTTATACAACACTGCTAAAAAGTGCTTTCATAACATTGTTTATTCCATGGTATTTATGTATGTGCATTCCTTATCTACTTACAAGATTTAAAAATGCAGCAGCAAGTCAGCAATTTCACAGCAGAATTTGCTTGTGGCATCATTAAAACTGTGATGTTTTTATGGCTTGTTATGGGCAACTAGGCATTTCTAAATTCTAGGCCACACACTTACACTGCCTCTAAGGAAACACACACACAGTACACACACAGGCACATGCAAATGCGAACACACACACACACACACACACACACACACACACACACACACACACACACACACAAAACACAAAAACACACAAACACACAAAACACACACACACACACACACACACACACACAGACACACACAAAACACACACACACACACACACACACACAGGTCTGTGCACAGAGAGCCCCACCACCCTGTGCTGAATCAGTGTCAGTCTGTGCTGCTCCACCTCAAAGTGGAGAGGGAGGAAAAATCAATGCTAACAGCGCTCCGTCCCAAGGCACCAGGCACAATCGATGTTTGCGGGGAGCTGAGATTTGGAATCATTTATGGAGATGGGGGAGAGCCGGGGTTCCTGGTGAGCCATCGCTCCGCAGTGCTGAGGGCCGGGAGAGTGTGTGACAAGCACGAGGCCGGGGGAGACGACTCACTGCTCAGAGCAGGGCTGAGAGATAGCCCCATTACTACTGGAGCATGGCTGACAGACAAATCCCTCCTTTCCAAACCCCTCTCCCCGCCTCTGAGACAGGCCAAGTTTACAGCTCCACTTCACACCAGCTTAATAGGGAAAACAACAGGCCCACTCTCTCCTTTACTGCTCATGTCACAAACCTGAGAAAACAATCTAACTCCATGCCAGTGCTATATGAACACTGCGCACGCTCTCTCTCTCACACAAACACACACACACACACACACACACACACACACACACACACACACACACACACACACACACACACACACACAGAGACAGACAGACAGACAGACACAAGTACATACACACACATCCGCGCACACAAAACACACACACACACACACACACTAGCTATGTATTGCAGTAATTTGATTATTTCATGCCTAGTGTATATAATACCTATACTTTCAATTTATGGTGTTTATTTTTGGTCAGTTCCAAAACAACACCTTTGAGAATGCGCACTTCTTATGCTTTATAAAATGTTAATTATTTAAAACTTATAAGCAGACTTTGCAGATTCAAATTACCAGATCTAAAAAAGAGAAACCTAAATATAGCTAGAGTGATCATTGAACTTACTCTGCCAACTTGAGGTTCTGTTGGTGTTTGTTTATATGTGCAAAAAAGGTCTTAAATTCCCTGAGGGCATATTACCAAGTCAACCCACACAAATGGAGACTGCTATAGGAGATATGGGTAATATGAGACACCCAGGAGCAGCACTTTGTATGAAGAGATGAACAGTTAATTTTACACTACACAAAATAAAATGCATAACATACTGTCAGAAAATAATATATATATATACAGTATATATATACACATTTCCCACCAGTATTTCATACATACATTTATAACACACAAAGTTATATAAATTGGATATGTGATTATCTAAAATGGGCAGTGACTCTTCCATTTCATGTTAAACATGCATTATGTTACTTGTAAAACAATGTATATAAATGATTGACTCTGAGTGAAGGGCTTCACTGACACGTGGATATAATTTTTTGATGTCGACAATGTCAACTCCAGCAATCAGCTACCATACACCTTATATATTTACACCTTTACATATTTTCTGTATTGATTGATGTTGGCCACAAAGGTTTTGATGTGATAAACTATCAATGAGTAAAGGATATCAGCAAAAGTTTCCCTTCTTTGAGAAAAGGTAAAAGCTGAAAACTGGTAAATGCTTTTCACAGATATTGTTCTTTATTGTTCTATTGTTCTGTAGAAATTGCTGCTCTATGCAGGCTGGTTGTCTGATCTCATCCTGAAAATGAATGCCAATAAAAAAAAAAAAAAACTGAAAAGAAGTCATAATTTCATCCACAAAAACAACAAAAACCGCATTAGGTAATACTAAGTTCATGATTTTCTTTGAAAAATATTCCCCATGTGTGATGTACCATATTTCCACGAAATATTCATGATGGCTCAGGAAAAATATGGATCCAGGTCATCTCCACTGTAAGTGCCTATGGGGGCAACACCCTCCCCTCCGGCCTTGGCATCATGTTACCAGGCCTCGAGAAAACCAGAGAGCTCCAACGAGGTGTCAATCAAAACCTGTTCTACAGTACAGCCCAGGCTCTGGCACAAATCCGCTTGCTATTTAGGAGACATCTTTGATTACCCACGCGTCTGCTCGGGACGTACATGATCTTCCTTTATCTTTGTTAAACTCACCTTTCTTCTCTTCTGCAGTCTCTTCGGCGAGAGGCTTTTAGTGCTGGTGGGAGACCCTGCGCAGACGGGCCCGTCTTCATCCTCCGCCTCCTGCCGAGAGCCCATTTCAAATGTTACGTTTCAGACAGCTTCAAACTCTGCTCTTTTCACGTCAAAACCCAACACCTCGGCTTTCAGAGGAAACAGCCTCCCAGGCTGTTCAGATTTAAGGTGGCCAAATGAATACAACACAGCGCCGCTGTAAAGCAATTCCTCGGAAGGAAATACACTGCCATGTATTTTGAAGATCACAGAATATGGATGAATATGAGAACATCAAAACATGCACACACACACAATCCCTTAATTACATGACCAGATGTAAATGTGTTAGGATATGAATAGGAAAGGACATGAGTGTGTAAAAACACAGTACACATATTAATTAATCGCATTTATAGAGTTTGCGCACATACATACAATAACAAAATTACAAAGGGCAAGCTACCTTTGTCTTTCATAGAGTGCACGCAATGTGGTTTCACTTTCTTAACAAATGAGAACAGACACCTACAGCTGATACACCACCATCAGATGTGAAAGCTTGCTCTTCTGTGCACCATTTCCAAGCCTTCAGCTTGGCAGTTCAAGTTTCAATTGCATTATCAAAGCAATCACTCTTATGAAAACACACATCTCGTTACAATGTCTTTGAAGAAATCAGTGGCTCATTGATAAAATATGCAAACAATAAAGGGGCCTTCCACTGTCTGCATGACATGACAGACTATAGCCAGAGGCTTGCTTGTTAAAAATGTACACTCCTGAACAAAGCACTAAGCAGGGTTCAGAAGTGATTAATACTCTTCTCATCTGGGTTTGTGGAGTCACGGCCTCCATACAGGAGTAAATGAGAGCCACCCTGATCAGCATGAATGTTTGACTGGGACTGCTCACCCTCTGCTTCAGCCTGCTCCTCATTTCCTTGATTCCTTGCTTTGCATGGCTTTTGGCCTGCAAAAATTACAACAGAAAGTATATTTACCCCATACACATATACAACAAGTTTGAAAAAAATAATTAAAAACCATAACTAAATAATTCAAGCATTCAAATTTAAAATAAAAGAAACATTTCCACTTCTACACATCTGGAATTGCCATTGATATTCAAGAAACACTCTGCCATCTCCTCCGAAAACATGCAATTTCAGTCGCCACTCCTCTTCATCGACAGTTCACAGTTTAGTTCACAGACAAGTCATTCTGTGTGCAGCTTGTGCAGACAGAGCACCACTGGTGTCTGGGTGACCAGCAGGGGTGGCAGGTGAGGGATGAGATACAGGCATCTCTGCTCACAACACCCCCACCTTTCTGGATGCTATGGTTGTGTTTCTTAGTGGGTAGGGGTTAGAGTCAGCACCAGACCAGGGAGGCCATTTACACCTGAATGTCATGGCAAGCTATCCATCAGCCCCAAACATGACACGTATGAAAACAACAACAGACAAAGCAGTGGTTCAATGAAGAAAAAAAAGACAAACATACAAATTTGTAGGCAGTTTTTACTGCTGGACTGGCCTTGGTCACTGCAGTGTTAATTAATGCACCTCCTTTCTGTGGAGAAAAGAAACCCAATGGCTTAACATTACAGTATGTTCAGTAATAGCCCATTTCCAACTCTTAATGTTTAGTATGCAACATAAATTAACAGCTTTAACCAGGGAAGAATCTTTTAAATTAGAGTAGGCATTTGGATTTGACACTTGCATTTGTAGGAACAGACCGGGGGGGCAGGGGAGTTTTTTTCTTGAGCAAAAACAATTTTTGCTGCCAGATGAACATGCTACCTTGGAAGCCTGCCTGCCACATGAAGTCTGCAGCCTACACATCTCATCGACCATATATGTGTATATTTTAACATTACCAGGGCACATATGTTCATTTTTACACACAACTATAATATACACAGTCACAAAACACAGCACAATACTGTATGTTCAAATGAAAAACTGAGAATTTCACAATTTTGCATATAAATACAATCAATTGGAATTTTAACACAACATAATACAAGTATGAAATTAATGAACATGCTTTTACTGTTTATCAAGCTACTTGTGCATTACATTCAGATGATAAGAGCTCAAATTTGAGTACAAATCAAAAATAGATTCATTGGCTGAAATTATTTCTATCAAAATAAATATATGTATTCAGAAATCGTGTATAAATCATCTATAATGTAGGTTGTTAGCTTGACTTCTTCCTAAATGGTCCCGTGTCACAGACTCAAAGATACCTGTAATTTCCGTTAGAGTGACAAAGGAGAATATCAGGTCTCATTTTGCATTTGTGGGTGTTCTAATATGAGCAAGAGGGACCAATATGCAACTATCTACGTACATTAACATGAAAATTATATTTTTATGGGTCATTTGAGGGTTATTAAGACATATTAGAGTGTAAAATATTTAGGTGACAAACCGTAATTTTGAATATTGAAAAACTGCACTTACTAACACAAAATCCTTCAACATATTGATAAAGTAAGATAATGTACCATGGAACCAATACACAAAATATACAGTACCCTGCATAAGTTTCAATACTTACGCAGGGCCCTGTGTGTGTGTGTGTGTGTATATATATATATATATATTTATATATCTGCTGTTTAAAAGTAATCAATAGTAATTCTTACCTTCACTGTTTGCATCCATTGTTGATAAGACCTAGCATTACCTGAAAAGTAATACATCTGCTTAAAAATATTTCTTCTGTAGCAGGGAAAACTATGCAATGCTGTTTATTTACCAGGTTTTCATTTTAATGAATTGCATTTTCTGGTCTCTCTCTCTGAATACAGCAGGTTTGATTTATTTAAATGTCTGAAGAATTTTTTGAAAATAAAATTTTCTTTTCAGATGGCTATTGGTTCCCATTCCAAAAGAAACCAATATTATAAACCTTTTGTTTATAATATTCATATTGATAGTCCTGTATTTATGCTTTAGTTTTTTGGTCAAAGAGAACACAAAATAACAATCCAGTTTCCATGCATTTCGTCAAATCACAGATTTTACAGAAGGGATTAGATGTAAAATATTACACATAATATTTCCATTGTGGAGGTTAAAAAAATATATATAGTGCCTTGCAATATCCTACACGAAAACAGCACTACAGCACTGTAGGCTTGTGTATAAGACACAGAGCAGGGATCTGGCCACTTACTTCCACAGAAACCCCCCTCGGTGATTTCCTCCTCAAAGACGTCTGAGAAGCCTCTTCCTGCATTTAATTTTGCCAGTCTGCCATCAATGAACTGCAACCATAAATCACATTGCAGGTTATTAAAGGAGGAAAAAATACTACAAAAACGCTTAATCCTACCTGGTCCAGACATCTTTGCAGATTGAAATGAGGAAGGCATTTTGAAATTCAAAACAGCTGCAGGATTAACATGGCAGACCAGCATGTTGCATGTCTTGCATTCGGAAATTTAATTTCCGCCTTTGTCACGTAGAGGTCATAAAAAAACCTAATAAATAACACCAATATTACCAGCTTTATTACTCATACTTCAACAAAAACATGAACAAATATAAGTTTATAAAAATATGGAATTCCACACATTAGAGTGCAATTCAAAAAACATTCTGCAGCAGATGGAAAGGGAAATCTGGAATCTTATCACAGCCCTAAAATTTTCTGATTTTTTTTTTCCTGATTCATGGTTGGTTCTCACCAACGTACAGCATGAAGAATAACTTAGAATCTTTGTGACATTTTAGTGGATAAGAAAATGAATATACCATCTTGCAAGTAAACTCACTGTGTGTTTCAATCTGGGCTGATGAAAGTCATTAAAGATTACACTATCACAATGAGGTGGGATTTTCTACCGTTAATAAACACAACCCTCAAAAACATATATCCTCATACACCTGAAAATGTTTTAATTATGGCAAAACAGAAATACTGGGGGATGCAAGTCATCTCAATCCAGATATGATAAATTCTGTTCTAAGAAAAATGAAACATAATCAATGTCATCAGTGATTTGAGACTGGCTTTCATAGAGAACTCTCTAAATGTAGTTTACAGGTATACAGCCAGTTCAAGCCTATGGGAAGTTTGGGGTATTAATATCGGTTCAGATAACCACCAATGATGGTTTGGAAAGGGGGTGATGGGAAATGTATTCATTTATGTAAGTCCATAAGACTGTACAGCAACATGTTTTGCTCTGTGGTTTTCAACTTGGCTTGTTTCTGGTTTAAAACATTTTAACTGGAGGGGAATTTTATAGATCTACCACATACACAAAAAGAACTAGCATCATGTTAAACTTCAGAATATTATTTCTTGTCTGTCCTGCTCCTGAGCATATTTGGGAAAAGGATTTACAAATGGACATTTACACAAACCAAGTAACCATCTGGGTTCTGAATTTGAATTTTGAAAATAATCAAATATTATTACATTATATATTATTTGACCACCAGCTATAAGTCTTTCATTTTTGTGGTGTGATATCCCTGCAGGGGAGGAAATCAGGGCTATGTCCTTTATAATAGGTAGGCAAGTTCCCCTTGACCTGCTTTTGGTCATGCTGAGGAACGTAGAGGCATTCACCACCAAGGTGAAGCTGGACCATAGCAAACTGTATGAATGACGGTCTATTTAGAGATATGCTGAAATGAATCAAGTCCTTATTGGAGAGGGAGTGAGACGCAGCAACACTAAAGTGAAGAGGAATGATAGAAAGCAGGTTGTCACTGACATGCTTCCTCTGCATTCTCTTGGCATCTTTCCCTGCTCACTCAAAGCAGGCCTGTCTCCAAATGGACATGGTTCATGGTCAGAGCAGCGCAACATCACTGGCCTTTTTCACTGTGGTTAAGAAGAGATAAATGAACCCCAAGCTACTGCAGTGATGGAAAAATGTCTTTGAACTGCCGGTCACTATCTTCCCTAGAAAGTTATGACTGCACTGTGAGTCAAAAACAAAAGCTTGATTAATTGTGATTTTCTCCATAAGTTATCAGGTTGAGCTAGGGCACTAAATTGGAGCCATCAATAAAAAATTCTGTTAGTTGCCATGGTACTAGTATTAACAGTTTATATTTTTTTTAATCAAGGGCAGCTCCTGGCAATATTGCTTTGATAGGAATAGGCTGAATGGCTTTGATAGGGATTCCATTCATTACACAGTTTAGATTTAGATCATCACTTTCTTTTCTATGTCACTGGTAATTATATGACCTGTTTGGTTACAAATAAGACAATATTATAAACCTGGGGCAAAAAAGAGACTTAAGACTTAATGGGATTAGAAGTGTTGCACCAGCTTACTTAATCACCACAAAACATAATTTGATATCCTGTATGCCCATGTTACACTTCCTTAAAAATTTTTGATGCTATTTATGTATCTCATATAAAATAACACTTCAGCCTATAGTTAGCATTCACACTGATTGCTGCTATGATGCAAGTCTAGAGAATATAATGTAGTATCGTCAAAAGTTTTATGAAGCAAAATGATTAAATAAACCATTAAATCAAATAAACAATTCATACATCACATATTTGTTTTACCTGTTTGAAGAGCTGAAGGTTCACAGCCATTTCAAGAAAGCATCTCATAGTGCTAGACCGGTGGGCTACAAAGCTTTCCTCACAAAAAGTGATTGGCTCTCCCTGTGGGGAACAAGACACTGAAAGTCATAACTTGTTTTTATGGCACAGTTATTCTCAAAGCTTATGATTAAAGGCATATGATTTTCCCCATTTACCTCGCCGGTATTTTCATCCACAGGGTGCTTATTAAGCCTACTTTTCTCTTCAAAATTGACAATATGTTACATTGTTTCCAATCAATGCCTTACACTCAAATTCATTCATTTCTAATATGAAGTTATTCTGGCTTTAAACATGTATATAACATTGTGAGATTTCATACTGATTTTGTTTTCAAAGTCTGGAATGCTGTGATATTACTTTTTAGCAGTGATGCCTACTTTTTAGCATCTTATTTTTAGGCTATTTTATTTTCGTATTACCTCACTTACTCTCATCTTAGTGCAGAGAAGAATAAGTTATATGAAAGCATACATATGCACACATCCAATTATGGTGTAGGCTCAGAAAGTCAATCTTGATGCTGCAGAGCAGTGTACACAACAGTCTTTTTGTTGCTTATTTGTTACTTATGACTCAAATCAAAGCAAATGGGATATTTATTAAAGGATCAGTAGGCTGTGGAAAAAAAAAATCTTTAAGATTACAATACCTGAACATACATTCAGGAAAATACATTGGAAAAATGAATTATCTGACTTCTAAGAAAAATGTACTGTTTACATTCATGGATACACTTTATTTTTCCTGTTTCATAACCACACAAGCACACTTGCTCGTGAATACACTTGCAATGGCAAGGAAAAAATCACTTTCACACTTTCTTTACTCAAATACAAACTTTCAGAGCTGTCAATAATGAGCATCGCACCTACAGATCACATTCAGGGCTGCAATTAATGAACGACAGAAAACAGTAATTACCAGCCATTCATTTGAGCTCATTATTATTATTCTCCATTACTTCATTTACAACTCAGTGTGGGTCCAAGATCAGAACAAATCCAGTAAGTGGTATAAAAAAAAAAACCTTTTGTTACCCTCCACTTATGCATGTATAGATTCTGTAAGGTGAGAAAATGATAAAATTCATGTTGTTTTATTTATATATCAGTATGTAAATTATGTTTGATCCGAAAAATATACTTCTATACCACATGCAATGTCATTTCACATAAAACTCCCCCAAAAAATAAATAAAAGGAGTAAATGCTACATTTAATTATTTAAGACTGGAATAAGATTTGACTCACTTTTCAAATTCTAAAATATCAACTGAAAAAATTGCAAAATTGGTGACAGATACTTAAATATGGAGATAAACTGTACACTAGTAGTGCCAGTGTGCTTTTATTAGCAACATGCATCAAAAAAGAGTTAATGACATTTACTGGCATATTTTAAAATTATTTTAATTATTTAAATGCTGTTGAAAAATGGAGAATGTGAAAGTAACCAAGGATCAGTGACCTGCATCCAATTTCATAACCCAGCAATAATGTCAGCCAATATGAGTTAAATACAAATTTTTTATATGGAAAGATTACTTAGTCTGTGTGCTTATGTGAGTGTGAGAGTAATATCTTTAAACACACAGTGATAAAGAAATACCGGAATGAGATCTACACTCTGAGTCTTGTATTCAAAGACACAGTATACAGGATGCAAAACCTGAGTTTGTGTATTTAAACACAATGCAGAAACATCAATTATGTATCTCTACTTGGCAAGTCTATGCAGACCAATTATTTTCTGCACTTGAAACAAAGAGTCTCCCATATTTGACAATAGAGAATACACTTTGTATTACTCTGCACTGTGAATTAAACTGTAAGACAGTTCACCAGACACATTTTAAGAGTTTACAGGGTAAAAGAAAAAATAGCAAGAGGTGCCTAACAAGGATCTTCAAAAAAGATGAACTGGCTTTTCAACATTTCAGTTGACACCAAGCTGAGCATTATTCACTGGCTTCACACATGTAGTTTTTTGAAGACTATATGATGTGTGCCCATTTCTCAAGATTAATCACTGGCTGTCTACAACAGATACATAATATAGATACATACAACTCTTTCAGATCTGCAAATTACATGTAGCCCATGTGAATAACTACAGAACATGGGAGTTAGATACAATTAATTACTTTTCTGAATTGGGTCTAAGTATTTACAGGGGATACATTAATTAATTGATAGGGGGTGCTGCTGCTCAGAGTTAGCGAGGTGAAATCTTACGGGTCTGTATCTCAAGGCATCTCGGTAGGATCCGAACTGGGCCGCTTGAGCCCGCAGAAAGGCTCGGGCTACCCCACTGCCCGTCGCTGTAGACTGCTTCTTCAGCTTCCCTTTCAGGCTAGAAACCTGAGTGAAAAAGACGGAGGGAAGGGCAGGCATGGATGGGAGAGGAAAAGTTAAATTAACACCTCTGAAATTGGTGGAGAGAGACACAAACCCAATCGGGGTGTGAAGTGTCACATTTGCAGGTCAGCCAAAAAAGCCTTCCTCCTTCCTGATAGCTTATCTGTTGTGCTGCACAGTGCACCTGCTGGTCTGTTAATTGAGGCAAAGGCAGGGTGGTGAGAGGAAAGCTCTAATGTAGAGTCCTCTGTGCTCCCCCTCTCTCTCTCTCTCTCTCTCTCTTCTGCTCTCTCCCAAGGTCTCTTGACATAAATAAGCTTTAATTACTTTCTACTGCACCCACAATCTGTTGGTCCCTTCATGACAGGTTTGCTCCAGGAACAGTGCATGTTACGACTTGTTTTAGGTTGACAAAAGATGCATCACCATCAATTGAAAAGGTTTTCTTTGGAGGTAGTCGAGTACTTTTTGTCACCTTCATCCCACTCTGGTTCTTTGTGGAAGAACCATTATGCACCTTCTTCGTTTTTCTTACATGTAAGGTTCCCCTCAATCATCCCATCATTGTATATACCTCTACATGAATACAAATTCAGCAGTTGACCAGTCAAATTGAAGTCCTAGACAGCGAGGATGTAAAGCTTATATTGTATACAGGTAAAAGTGGGCCAAAAACCATTGAGAGAGTTATATACATGCAGCAATGCTCTCACAACCAGGTACGCATGAGCTTGATGGCTACCTCATTCTGAGAGGTTAAAACACCAATACTGAATTATCATTCTTAATTAAATTAATTCTTAATTAAATGGGGAAAACAGCCAAATACTGTCTACACACCTGAATAAACTGCCAAATGAATAAGATGAAGGAAAGATTTAGTCAACAGGCATTACTAGCATTAAATTGAAACTTACTGGCATGACATTTTACAAAGAAACAAAATTTAAGTGAGCCCAATCTCTTGGCAGAGCTTAACATAAGGACAGAGGATGTGGCATGCTGAAATGAGACATATTCATTTTGTTGGCCCAATTTGTTTCCTACAGCCTTTTATTCCATGGTGAATGTCCCCAAGCTGACATTGTCATGCATTGCAAGCATCAAACACAAGTTTAGTTAAATTAGCGAGTTTCATGTGCATATTCACATAGTGTTAAATGCTTTTATGTTTATGTAAACTATCATCACCACATTAATATTTAATAGTTATATGCATTTAACAGATTCTGAAAATCATAAAACTGTCATTTTCTTTTAAATCAAAGGAAAAGAAATACAGAGGAAGTCTGGTAGAAGAAACCATACCCAAAAGACTCCAAGTTAAGGGGATGCAATGCAATGATTGTATAGTTCTACGCTTATTGACATTTAAAAGGTGCTATTTATAGAGCTCATTTAATGGGATGCAGAGATGAAAACACACTATATCTATAACGGAAAAAGCAGCAAAACAGAGTAAAACAGACAGGCTTACATCTTTTCAAAAAGTAATGCAATTCAAAATGTAGATATTCTACAGCAACCAACAATACAAATATTTTATCTATATTTTTTTCCGCACTGCCCAATAGGAAACACACAAAAACATTCCGTTCAAAAATATCCTGTTTTGGTAGAAGTAACATAAAATACAATAAATAAACTAAAGATAAAAGAATAAATAAAAATGAACTACACAGTCATAAATCAGTTTGAAACAAGCACATGTATCGTATCAGGCATGCATAAACAGCAATTCCACTGTCAAACTAATTAACTATTATACTTGGAATAATGCTAACGAGGCCTGAACGAGGCATCAGAGAGAAGCTTAGCTCTACAGGTGATAAACCTATTTGGCAGTGACATTTTTTAGTGTAAAGTCACACTGGCTGTGATCTGATCAAAGGGAGAGTCCCCCCATTGGGTCCAATTATATCTATAGTATTGTAGGAAAAAAAATCATTGAGTTATGATATTCATAATCTATGCAGAAAGGCCTTTCCAGTATAGGTCTTTTCCCCATAGCTGTGATCTTTTCAATTTACATCAAGGGAAGATGGCTCTAGATAAAAGTCTGCTGGCCGATTCGCTTAGCCCACAGAGGGCATACACCGTGCCTCATTAAACTCTGTTCCATTAACTCCCAAACAGGGTTTGAAGTGCACCATGTAAAGAGCACGGGTCAAAGGTCGCGCAGAAAACAGATCTCCATTTAACTCACCAGCTGGAGATGATAATTAGCAGGTGCATCACTGTCTCTTTTTAAGGGATGATATAAGCTGTGCTCACCAGGGTTTTTTTTAATCATCATAGGGCAGTGTATACTGTGTGATACCATTCTGAAAACGGTTTGAAGAATTAGACATGTAATGCTCTCTGTGTCTGTGGGATACGATTTGACACAATAATTCCCCCATACTCACAATTCCCCTTTTAAATCAAGAAAGCCGTAAGACATGAATAAATATGACTTTCAGGTTCACTAGGTTTACCAATGAGATGTCTGAGAATGAGATTGCATCATTCCAATTTTTCAATTACCAATTAAAGTTAATTTATGTTTAATTAGGGGGTTATATATTGTCCGCTATCCAAATAAAACAATGGATAATCTCAATTTATGACAGCTATAATAGCATGTTTTTAAATTCTTTCAAATAAAAATATGATCTATGACTCACTATTACTGTTCGATTTGGCAAAAAGGTATTGAAGGAAAAAATTATCATAGTATGACAAAGTGGAATACAATACATTGTTATCATTCAACTATATCAGTAATTTTTCTTTATCCATGTTAAACCTCTTTTATCAGAATGAATATATTAATTTTATATTAAAATGTATACATCAAAATGCAACAAACATAACAAAATGCTAACAGCTGTCTAGGGAGCAGGCAATTTGAAGACCAGTTTCATACCTTTTTATAAATGAATTGATTACCTATTGCAAACATTTTGGCATTCTCTCAGCTATCTTAAGTATGTACACACCTACATATCCTACTATATACATGTGCATGCAGGTCAGTAAGTGAGATGCAGGCCGATACTTTCATAGCTTGTCCTACATAGTTAGGGGAGGGATGTTAGCACAGTCGGTGTGATTGAATACATATAAAATAGGTGACTCATTTTTTTTTTTTAGCAAGAACCCTAAATTCAAGCTAGAAAACATGCAAACATGTTCCCAAACATTCCAACTTTCACACTGTACCCTCTGGAAATTGTGCAATTACATGCAAAAACAAATCTAGAAAAGCCAGACTGTAACTCTAAGGTTTAAATTCCTAAGATAGCCAGACATGTAAAACTACAGTACTACTTCAGGTAAGCTCTCCTTTTGGTTGTACCAATGGAAATAAAATTCAATTTGTATGGCTGGATAAACTTTTTAAATTTCGCATTTTTAGTTTAATTTTTTTGTTTTCCGTTGTAATGATCATAAAGAACCAATAATACTCTAACCTGCAATGCACACACTGTATATTTTTACTAATTACTTGAACAGTTTGCACTTCAGGTGCAAGATATAAAATGACTATACTGCAACCTGTATTTCATATATACTGTACATCAGTTTTGTCTGACTGATAATTCCTTGGTCTGAACAAATATGAAGTACTGCTACTTAGAATTGCTTTAGCTCACAGCAGTGTTCTCTTCATAAGAAAGACCATTTTAGTAGACTATTTAGGTATATTTTTGGAAATATTTAGAGTCTGAAAGTTGCAATGTCTCTCTTTCAATATCCACTAATCTTATTATCCATAATATAATGAAGTTATTGTCATATGTATAATTTAATAAATACATCAGGGGTATGTCAAAGAGAGACTGGATTTCATGGGCACTGCTTCATGTACAGTACATGAAAAACCATGCATATAGCTGTGCTTGCATATAATAATAACAACAATAACAGTAACAATAACAACAATAATAATAATAATGATAATGTTCATTATTATTATTACTATTATAAAATCCTTATTGATATACAATGTGATTGAAATGTCACTTAAATAGAAATGTGATAATATGCTTGATGCAATAAAATAATGCTCCTTTGCCCTCAACCCCCTTTCAAACATCAACAGCTATGGAACAACTACATAATGACCCTTACAACTGTGCATGGAATAAAGACTTTGCTTCAGAAAAGTGTTTTGTTAAAGATTCTGTCCGGGAAACCAAAGCCGTAGGGAAGCAATTAAAGAACTACAAAGAAAAAAAAAAACAGTTATGAAAATGTTGAGCTTTCTTTTGATGTGCTGTGGTCTGATCTATATCCGTGTATGCACACACAAGGACCTTTCACATTATTTCAACAGTTTTTTCGGAAAGGAAATTCAAAATAAATCTTTGCTGACCCCTAACAGTTCAGCATTTGTGTTACTTCTTGGTTAAGATTGAATAAATCAGGTTTGCAAAATTATCAAGGTAGAATTAATGCATGCATTTATGTACTTGATTTAAAGCCACTTTAATAGAATAAGAGATTCTATGATGGGGATAGTGTAAAATGCTTATCTAAAACATGCACTATATACCTCACAAAGTGGAACCATGTTTTTTGAGGCTGAGTGAGAGTATGTGTCACATGATGGTTTTCCTGTCATTAAGTAATAATGAAAAATAGAACTGATGCAAGCAAATTTAAGTATCAATCCTGTCAATATGTTGGGTGTGCACAACCACTACGTAACTGCCTGTTATGTGTGTGTGTGTGTTTGTGTGTGTGTGTGTGTGTGTAAGAGAGAGAGTGTGATTTTTTATGTCTGTCTGTGTTTGTCTTCACATGTGTATATGAGTGGGGATAAAAGTGATATTTGTGTGAATGCGTATATCTGTCTGATATATGTATGTCTGAGTATGAGGCAGGGTGGGTGGAATAAGTGTGAATGTTGCATTTGTGTGTGTGTGTGTGTGAGTGAGGGAGAGAGAGAGAGAGAGAACGAGTGAGAGAAAACTAAACATGTGCATTATTCAAAGCTGTATACATTATACAAGGGAGTTTTTAACTATAATGATTTTAAAACAATGGGATTTCTACTTTCTCCTCATTTCAGTTCAAATCCGAGATGAAACTGATAAGTCCATGTTTACAAGAGTTAAAATTCTGACCTGACCAAAAACACTGAATTTAATCTAAAATATGAAAAAAAGTTTCAAACAGAACTCAGACTTGTAGGCTGGTGGACTACGAAGTTAATAATATGTTACATTTACAACTACATTGAATAAAGTGTAATGCTTAACAATAATAGCTATACCCTATTAAATACATCATAAATACATCATTAGCATACCAAATAATGTTCCAATCACAAGCACATGGGAGAGTGTGAGAGTGAGTGTGTGTGTGGTGCCTGCGAGTGCTTGTGTGAAGAAACGTACAGAAATGATGTATTTGTGTTATGCATTTGTGATTGTTTACACAAACCTCCAGAAAATGTTGTTTTTTTTTTGTCTTTGTTATTCATTTTTACTGGTTACAAAGATGAACACGAAGACCCAAATGCACAGAGCCCTACTTTAAAGTAGTTTATTTTATGGAAATGCTTTTAAAAAGATGACTTTAAGATCAAATAAACCTGCTCCTTTCTGCATTTCTTCACATACTATGGATTCACAATATAATAGCGAGTAAATAAGTATTATTTTGAACATACTTATTTGCTGGCTGGTTGAGAAGTGTGTTTTGAGTGGTAAAGAATACGGTGAGGGAAATTTGACATTGTAACAAAATAAATGCACTTACAGTTTTGATGTGTGACTAATTAGTTAACGATTTTACTGTTCTAGTTTTACATAAGTATATTTACAAATCCATCAATTACAAACCTACTGCATGTGTCAAGTGCTTTCAGATGGAACTGACAAAATGAGATTTTCTTTGAGCCTGTACCAATTTCAAAACTTCATTTCAGAACAAAAGCCTATATGTTTGAAAATGTTCACAAGTGATCAAGAATACTATGAAGTTAAAGGATATGGTATGGAGTATAAGTGCATTCAGAGCTGTTCATTAACATTATTACTGATTTCCCATATTTAGGTAGCTTTGGTGACTACTGAAGAAAACTGCCACCACCCTGCTGACAATGTTTCAAAGCTATAATGGTCTTGGAAGAAACATTGTGGGGGAGTTCCAATATTTTTCAGAGGTGCTGCCTTGATGTTTTACCGAGATGCATACAATAGCTCTGCATAAACCATACAGCTCCTAATCTTTTAATATGCCTGCCTTGATTATAATACAAACATATATTTCAACTCATATCCTGTTTTTGGCACATATATAAACAATTAATTCCTTACTTGAGACACATTGCACAGTTTAAAGAACATCAAACACTGATTTTATTCTGCGGTGAGACTGCATTTTATTTCCTTTTCTAAGTTTAATTACCAATGTGCGCACACATTCTAAATCTACCTGGGACAGAGTAATATCAAAGGAGTCTTTTTATAAATGTTTTTTAGCACTGAAAACCAAAACATAAATAGATTACATTTATGCTTCAAAAATGTTCTACACCTGCCATGGCTGTTATTTGGCGAGAAAAAAATGCAATGAAATGCAATGTTGTTCATGCTTTCTTAAAATATTGATATTCTTAACTTTCTATGTAATTTTTAAGGCAAAAAAACTCATCAAAATAAATGCATTCTGCACATATTCCTTTTTTGGTTCCGTTATTGAGTTCAATAACAGTTAAAGGGGCGCAAGAAATTATTCTCCTTTAAGCAACACTGTCATTTATGAAAAATACTAAATTATAAAAATCTAAATTATAATAAATGTGGTTATTTTGCTGCACATCTGTTTATGCACCTCCTTTTAAAAAGTGAGGATATGTAATATCTACAATATATAAATATATTTCATGTATCCATCGCATTTGTCCAAAACCTATTTATGGGGAAATGTAGTTACATTAAAATCTAACATGGACACAATTAATGGCAAACTTAAACCCTGTTATAGCTTGTGTTTCCAATTAAATTAGATTTTCAAAAATCATTTTCAAAAGATTTGCCACATTCTTTTTGAGCTTTGTCCAATTATTCTCCCTATTTGTAAATCTTTAGTATTTTTGCAAAAACGGAACCGCTACTGGCATGGTAGCATTTCTAATAGTCAATAAATGTAAAATATTATGTGTGAATTTTGGAAAAATGGCCATTAAGAGGAGGACAGCACAGCACCCAGCATAGGGTCCTGACTGAAAAGAGGGTATGTAATTCGGGACAACTGTGACCCCTAACCCTTCCAAAAGCTGGGCCACTGGTCAAACTATCTCAATAATAAAGTCCACATGGAACCAAAGCCTCCTAACCCATAATTAGACAAATCTCAAAAGGTCCGACTTAAATCAATATGGGCACAACTCCTTTTTTGAAAACGTAAAAAATAATGCTCCAGGCCCCATTTTTATATTGACGGAATACATTTATATTGACTTTCTGAGTAAGAACGCTGGGTGCTTTCATTCTTTTGCAACTATCCAGTTTTAAACCACAGTGAAATACTGGCTTTTAATACTAGGTAATATGTTCATGAATTCATAACATTAGAAGTTGATTCAACAATCAATATCAAGTTCTATCTACATCATATAAAATAAAACCTTATTATAATGATTTTTCATCAACAGTGTTCACTTTTCAAAACCCTGCATTTAATTTTCACATAAGCGTATGCATGTCTCTCACACATGTAACTACTGTATAAATCTGTTCTCTCAGAGTAGCATATTGTAATTAACATTTAACTTTGCACGAACATAAAACCTTGAATTCTTCTCAATTAGTAACCTCCTTCTTTGTTATGAATGTAATACCCCCCAAGGTAAGTTAGCCGGAAAAAAGGAATTTGCAGCAATAAATGCATTATTGTAGGTGACATTTACATTTTAGGCTAGGTAATTTAACATGATATACAGAGTATGTTCTATCATTAGTCAGTGAAAAATGGTGATACAAGATCAAAGGGAACACTGAGCTGCCACTTAATTTATCAGACTTGGAAGACAAAGGATTTTTTCCCCTGTCAGTTTCAAAAGACCCAACTCCCTTTTATGACAAACTCAGTTTGCAATTTAATTTACAAATGGAACTGCGAGTAAGCAGAGCGACTCGGTGAATGGAACGGGCAAACAGTGGGGTTTTCGCTTTGGACACATCAGTCCCAGCAGGGCACCGCCAGCTCAGACAGAACCAATAAGAAAAAACCAACATTAAAAAAACACCTCCTGAAAAAAAAAAAAAAAACAACAAACACATTTCCCATTTTTACTGTTTTTTTAAAGAAAGGATGGCAGATAGATATTCCTGACCCAAACGGTAGCGGCATTTCCCATTCTACTGACCGGTGTCATCAGATCATTAATTAAAGGAAAAGCGCTGGCAGGTGGCTGGAAAGCTAGAACTGATAATTGGCCCCCTTCCTCCTCCTGCCTTCAGACATCCAGCTCTTTTCTTCCGTGAGACATGCCACAAGGCAGACAGAAATGCCTACTTTGTAATATAATGATTAAAATAAAGATGAAGAGACTGGTGTGTTGCAGTAGCTCCAATGGCTAATGAATAGCATTGGCCTTTTAATGGCATGTTGCATGCTTGCTAAACAGTGATTTGGGATGTCCCACAGAAGTTGTTAAACAGTGTTGCAATAATAAGGGAAGGACGGTCTTCAGAAATGTCACTGACAATACTAGGGGCATTAGAGGCTGGACAGAGTGGAGGGACTCACCACGTCACTGGGCAGGTTCTGCAGGTCATCCGAAGGGCTTTCTAGAGTGTTTGTGTCAACGTTTAGGATGACTACATCTTCCAGTGATCTACTCTTTACTCTCTAGGGAATAAAAAAAATAATAATAGCCCTTTTCCATACATGTATACAGAGAATCATTTCACACTTCTTTTTTGTATAAATTTCGTTACACAACTTGAAATTGCTGAATTTACATGCACAACAGGATGAAACATTTTTTTTACCATAATTGTCTTTATCACAAAAATTGCCATTGGCAAGTTCACTCCTAAATAAAAATAACAAATATCACAGTCTTTCACACCTGATTAAAAATTTCAGGCATCACTATTATTTAAAAACCTATTTATTTAGAAAATGCACTTTGTTGACAGTCCTGCATCTCAGAAAACAAGCCAGATTTAAAATGTTACAGAGCAAATACAATACACGAAAGGAAAATGAATAATAAAATGTTCAGACATTCAAAGTAAAAATATTTTAGTGTGCTGCATCATGAATCAACCAAATGATATGTATTTATCCTGATACCTACAAATTCAACAATTATTTTTATAGTACAGGTGGGGAAATAGCAGAGTGTGTAAATTTCTAGTTTGTCACTTTGTGACAGGGCCTGCTATGGAGGCTCGCTTGCATGCTGATTTAGTCTAATTACGTGCAGCCAGATAGGGAGACTGTCACTAATGCCATGTGTGATAAATACTGCCAGCGCTAGCACTGTCAAGTATATCAAATTCACATGTGCAGCTATAGGTCTACCTCCAACCAACGCGCCAGCTTTCAATAATGAAACACAAAAGCTCTTTGTTTTTGTCTCATATTTCTGGTAAGCAGGCACAAAGGAGCAAAAAATAACTGTCAATTCTGTGCATTTTGTGTCCACAAGCTTGTCAAAATAAACATTGCATCATTATCACTTCAAACAAGTTAACAGATTTTACAGTGTTACTCAATAAAACGGCAGCAAAGGGATGATCTTTTCCATGCACACACACATACTCAACTTAGCAGCGTTAGTATTCACCCCAAATAACAAATATCTCCAATAATATTTTTTCTCCATTTGTGAGGTGAACAAATCCACAAATAAAGAGGAAATTAGACTGAAGTATGTCTTCCAAACATTTTTTTGTTGAAAAAATTTTATATACGATCCATAACCTAACAACAAGACACAGAGAGATAAAACACATTACATTAAAGCATGAAAGATGTTGGCACAATGTCACATACCTCTAATAAACTGAGATGTACGCCGACGAGATATGGCATAGGGGCACTGTGGGAATACAATACCAAATTGCAGCCATTAGCAACACAACTATTATGTCCTTGACAATCATTTCCAGTAAGGAACAAAGTAAATGTTGATGGATAATATGATCTTTGCTTTATGGTGTGATAATACGTAACATTTCCCTTCCTTGTCTTTTTGTGGTGACACTTGTGGTGATATCTATACGTCTAATTTAGCATTGTGCTCTGCAGAATTGTGCTGTGGATTCTGATGATGGGTATTGTTGTCAAATTATTTGCTTGAGTCTGACATCACCTTCATGACAACTGGAGCCGAAATGGAGATCCCCACAGTCAAATCATTCATTCACAAATCATATAATCCTTCATAAACTGCAGTGATGAAAAACATTTAGTAAAATATTATACAGTCAAAGCCATTAAAGCCATTTGAAAGCCAGGAGTGTAGACGGAAAAAATGAGAAATTGAAGAGGCCAAAGTATTTCACAAAATCAAAAACAGTTATAACAGAGCATGCCTACAGAGTAAAGCTTGTCAGTGTGCTGGCGATATTTCCGGAAACCCTTATTTCACATTGCAAATCCGATTAGAGTAATTGGTGAGTGGTATTTGAGGAGCGTGTGGACGGGGGCCGGTGGGACTCTAATTAGATATATCTTGTGTGTTTTGGCTCCTATGGTAGCTGTTATTGCAGCAGCTCAATCAGGTTACACTGTTAATAAGACATGGACATGCCCCTGCAGCAGCATCTGCTGTGCCGCAGTGTCCACGGCGACCACGCAGTCTTCAGCAGCTCCTTATCTAATGCCCAGCTCCACATGCAACAGGAATTACTCCGCCGTCCCAGGATAATTGTTCATGACAACAGTAATTCTGTTAAAATGGACCTAAATGTAAGTTAATCAAAGTGTTCTTGCCCTTTTTTCAATGTATTTTCCCATTGAAATTACCATTAAAACTAGACTACTGAGACTAATCGCTTAGGCTGAGTCTGGCAAATGACTCCAACCACAATTATTCTAATTTTGCTTAGTCTCAATTTCCACACTTATCTTAATGATAGAAGTGTGATTGATACAATATTAATTAAATGCATGTTATTATTTAGAATAACACAGGACATGTATCTCCACAAGATAAAGATGATATCTTTCACTGCACATTTGTGAAGCCAAACAGATGCGTCTGAAAAATAAAGGTTTTCTTCATGAAAGCAGAATCCTGTAAAGCTTGTCCCACTTCACAGTTTTCTCTTTAGTTTTTAATTTAGTGAAAAAGGAAAAATATCTCAACATGCTGTGTATCCTATTTTATAATCATAGTGTTAATGAGAAATGATATCTTGCTGCCATGATGCTGTAAAACTACTGTGTGGTGTTGTGTCACAGGTGTACTACTGATTCTGAACATTCAAATGGCTTTACAACAGACCATCCGTCAAAGCCTGTTCAAAAAAAAAGTGAACAATTGTATCAACAGGTAAGAAAGACTTGATGTTAAATTGATGAAGTGTTGTAGCAACTACAAAGTGAAGCCAGGAACAGCATGGTGGGGTCAGTCTGTGATGCCACCCTTTTTTGTGTCTCCGTGGGGCCTCCTCAATGACTTTGTACAACAATGGGCTTGTTATTCCTCAGGTATCTATAAGCGCTGGATACATACTGCTTATGTCTCATTCAATCTATCATCTATGCAAAAAATTGTGAGAATTTTTTTTTTTTTATAATACTGTAAACTGGTGGCTCGGAGTAATATCAAACCACTCACACTCAGCATTCCCTGTACCCTCATGCGCATCCCTTCACTGTCTGAAGAAAATATGTGCAGCATTCTAAAGTTCTGCTGCACTGTAAGGTACTACTTTGTAGACGAAACGTAACCTCAGGTCACTCATGTCATATGCTGCAGCAGGGCACATGCAGAAGTGTAAGAAAGAAAAGTGGAAAGAAGCTTCATCCACACTCCACCACACCTGTACCAGTTAGGATGAGCAAAAACATACAGCATTTACTACCAACAATGTGTAAAATCTGAAAGGGATGGTAAGTGTTTTTTTGTCATGTCATTTGTTCTGTGTGCTCTTTACAACAATTACTTCAATGTGTCTTCCTCCTGTACTTCCAATTTGGAATGCCCAATTGTATTCAGAAAACAAGCTCATCTCCACAACCTCTGCTATCAATCCAGGAAGAGCACAGACAAGCATGGATTTCCCTCTGTCCCACCACGTCTCAAATTGCAGTCTGCGAGTTGTGCTGGCTATGTGTTCGCAGAATGTGCTCGCGGGGCACTTCATGTGCCACAGGCAGACTGCGAGCTTGACTGACCAGTGGTCGTCACTGAGTGAAGAGGCATCCTCCCTACTCAATCCCTCCCTCCATATGCAACACCACAGCCAATGCACGTGAGGGCTAGCAAAGTCTGTACTGGACACCAGACCAGTCTGTAGGGACAATACACACACTGGAACAGTGCCGTAGCAGACCCCATGTCAGAGCAGTGCCACCCGGCAGACCCATGACGTGATTATTAAAAGTACTCAGGGGTAGTCTGCGTTCAGCCTGGTGAGAACTTGAGGGTGAATAAAACATTGAAGAAAATCTTTTTAGAGGGTGCAGACCTCTGCATGGGAAATACAAGCATGAAATAAAGATATGACACTGAAAGATCACACAGAACATGAATCATGGCACAAAATGGATTTCACTTTAAACAAAATTCAGTTTGAGCTATCACTTCATTACATTAATGCAGAGGATACTCTGTGTATCTATTCGTATCAAATTCATCAACTTTATTTGAGCCTGGAAACCCACCAATGACACACCAAAAGTGTGGAATGACTGTCAACATGGTGCTATTCAGATGGCAAAGCCCAGCATGTGAAAGCTGTTGAGAAGGCGTTGGTGACCTTACCAGCAGTAGTCCAGGAGGTGAGGAGGAAGCACAGGGATGAAAATGTGTTGCCAGTACATTGGATACAGCATGGCGGCAGACCCGTGAACACATGCAGTTAACTGAAGAATCAAAGCAAAGGATTATGGGCCTCAGCAGTCACAAAAAACAATGTTTCAATACACAAGCTACTTATTTCTCAGCATGCTACAATTTTACGCAAATGCATATATCTAAAAACAAAAATAAACTTGCATGTAATAAACATGATTCAGCTTGTTGGTCTTTTTCAATATGTTTGAAAACAAGTGGAAACTGACAGTCTGAAAGCCTTGTCATGTTTTCCTCAGGTGCATACACAATCATAAGACGCTGACCGTTGATTGCAGTGTTGAAGCTTTGAGTTTGACAGCTGATATTACAGTACTGTGGGGTACATTCAAAAGCAAAATGAAATGGCCAACTACAATGACAGGAGCAAACAAGTTATTGTAAATAGAAAATAAAAATCAGTTGTTTGTTACCCAAAATATAAATGTACAGAAATGAAAAACAAGTAGAACACAATATCAATGTGACGGCTATTGTCTTTGTCTCAATCTCAAATAAAACATTTGAGGGGTGCTTTCCCCCAGCATGGCCAATTCTAATGACCTGCACACTGCCGTTAGCTCATCTCCCAGATTAAAATAACATGATTAAATATGGAAAAAGAACAGAGGTCTGAAGGCTCCTCGGGGATATCATTAGGGCAAATTGCCAAAGAATGAAACATGAGCTAGCCAAGAGAGACTGCGAGCTGGAGAAATACCAGGGGACCAGTATGTTCGACAGTTGGAGCTTCGGTAATGTGTGAACTACAGCTCCAACTATCAAGAGACCCTGCTCACTGACACACACAATGTCACAATTGACCAGCAAACCGGCCAAGCTTAACGGCTGCGCTGCGGCAAGCTAAATAAATCTCCCCCCGACACCCAAGCCTACATCTGTATACCCTCCATCGTGGTGCTTAGGTCCTGCATTTGTGTTTTGTTTGGGAAGGAGGTGAGTTTGCCTTTTTTTGCTGCCATTTTCCAGAGGAGCAATGTTTTTTTTCTCCCCTCACACAATAGTTAAGCATTAATTAACATTAATTGGTGTATTGCTTTGCGTACGCACTCTCCTGATGCCGAGGACAATTGCTTTGGGGAAATTACAGTGAATAACAGGGTGTAAAGCAGCCATTCACTCGCAATGTAAATAAATAAGTAAATAAATATGTCTTAGCCATGCAGATTGAATTGTTACTTTCATCACAGCTCCAATTAAATGAAAGCGCACAATGTTTTCAGTATATCAAAACAAGGAATTGAAAGGTTAGAGCTGGTTGACCCCCCTGTCAAATGTGAAAATCGATTGCGAGGAATGTTAATGGCACGATAGCACATAAGAGGAGGAGCAAAGGCCTGAGCTTTAACCTAAAAAAGTGTTGTGTTCTACTAACACAGCCGTGAACACACACCACTGTCTCTTACACCCCTAAAGCAGCTGGTACCAGGAAGTAATGGCTCAGAAAACTGATTCCAATTATTTCAACAAGGCCTTGGAGAAAGTGCAACCGGCTTGATTTATACACAAGTTTAAAGGGATTCCACATCTCAGATAAAGGGGGGTCTAAGATAAACACTTAAAAACCGATTACATGTCAGATTTTTTTTTCACTCCTTCCCACAGCAAAAAAAAAAAAAAAAAAAAAAAAGCTTAACTGACTGAAACAGGAGCACACATTTTGCATAACCAGCTCAAAATAAAACTGTGTCTCCCAACACTGAGGACTCCAACCAAGAAAAAAATAAGCCAATCTGGAGGCTGCCTTCCCTTCTCCAGGGCTCCACACATTCAGTGGCAAGTGTAGCCGATAACATTTTTTTTTTTGCCAGGCTAATAAATAATTAATGAAGGAAGCCAAATGGCTTACATGGTCCACAAAGAGCTTTATGCTTAATATTCCATTCAACAGAGAATTACATATACAGTCCTCTAGAACAAATGCTGGATTATGGCTTGTTTAGGGGTTAGTTTTGCCCTGCCGAGACTCAGCTCACATTAATGAGATCTGTCTTTGAACAAATAGATGCCCCCTCTTCTAAAATGGGTCACAGATTATACTGCAACCACCAACTTCAAAGGGTTACACACTATGTCAAATCTAGAGGGTTACCCTAAAACTCCCCTCACTTATCAAAAATTGAAAAACAATAAGCAATACTGAATTTCATGGTTCCCCTTTACAATATAACATGAAGAAAAAAATCACAACATTATTCTTCACTGTTTATTTTGACAGTCAAAGGACAGCTTTTTGTTTATGGATAAATGTAATATGCGCAACAAACATTCAACCTCAACACTATTAAATCATTGTATTGATAATACAGCATAGATATAAAGTCAGATGGAAAAACCCATGTAAATTAAAAACATCCAAGAAAACCTGTTTTTGCCCTGCTTGTATTTTGTTAGCTTCCTTTCTCTTTATTTTATTACTTGGGGAAATTGGGCTGTATACTGGAGAGTACAATATCAATTACCTGTTTCTCCCTATGAAATGCAACATTTTTTGTGTTGTATGAAAGAGTAAATGGGAACAAGAAAACCTGTTCTCTGAAAACAAGGGTGCAAAGGCGCATCACTTTGATTCCTGCAAATCGCAAACAGGAGCGATTCCTCCTGACATCTGTGACAATACTGCAGTCATTTTTGACTTAAAGAACCACAAGGCTCTTCCTCCTAGCCTTTTTGCAAGACTCCAATTACTGCTGCTCTTTCCCTTTCTGTTGACAAACGCCTGCCGCCAAGCTGAGAAGACCTGCGCAGGTGTGCCAGTAACAAGTAAGTGGCATTAAAAGAAAGGGGAGACAGCACACACCCCCCTTTCACCAGGCCACACAAAAGAAGCAGGCCAGGCTACATGGGTTGAGAAATATCTATTAAACCAACAGTGGAATTTTTAAGGGGGGTGAGGGTGGAGGACACAACACCAGAGCAGACGATGCTCTACACACAAAAAAAAAAGTGCGAAGTCTAAAGCGCAGCAGCCTCTGTGGCTACCACTACAGGCCATGAAGGATCAGCTCTTGTTAGCATAACACTGACAGCATGATGAGAAGGCTGCTGTCAGACTCAGGCCAGTCGGGGTCTCGCAGACGAAATGCGTGGCCCCAGTTGACTAGTTAGAGAAAGTCTGATGCAGTACAATTATACTGGCATATGACAAGCCTGCGCGCTTGGCTGACTCCGGAGCCGACGACATGGCTTTAAACAGGGGTACTCCTTACCTCCGGTCACAAAACAGCAATAAGTCAACTGATGCATTGTTGTAAAATCATGATTTATTCCTTTGCTTTGAATACATGCGAGTGCGCAGTGATGTTCTGCTGGACTGGCACAGCAGGTTCACTGGGGGCCTGAACACTGAGGGTCTGCCTGCAGCATGCATAATATATGCACTCTCTGTGTTTTTATCCGGGCAGCTCAGTGGAACGACAGCGGCAGGTCCAGCTGGACTGCACCCCAGATAGGACTGAATCCTCTTATACATCGTCTACTTGAAAATGATGCCAAGTAGATGGACAGTAACACAGATATTCGCAGTTTGGTATTTTATTTCCTGAGTCCTATGTTTCCAAAGTATGACTCATGGGACATGAATTGTTTTATGATATATTTTTTTAACAGATCAAAGTATAATTGAAAAAGGTAGGGTGCAAGGTCATTTACATATTCCAATATTATGCTTTATCAGCTTGCCTCCATATGTCTTTTTGGTAAGGGAAGAGTACATCCCAATAAAATCATTAAATCACTAAAATTTAAAAAACCTTCAACCTTTGGGATAATAATTTAACTTTAAACAACCGTGTCATGGCATATGGTGGTATGGACACGACGATTTGAGAAAAATGAAATTCTAAGAGATAGAGTAATCTTCCAAACTCCTACAGAGCCTAGTCTTCAGGGAGTCCTTGAATCTGCTCCTGCCTGTTGCACATTCTGCCCTTAGATAGTGAACTGGAACAGTACAGATAGAGCATGGATGACATCACTCGTCCGCTTTCCATGAACTGTCATAAATATTTGGCCTGCAATCAGAGCAGCAGATAAGCGACAACTCCCTTCCACAGAAAGAGAGGCCAGAGAGAAAGAATGCTGAGAGTAAGGAACGCAATAACTGATAATTTAAAGGTTTCCGGACATTGTCCAGCCAAAGAAAATCACACCAAAATTAACTCCTTTTAGTGGAGCATCATTTCTTTTAAAACACAACAACTTCAGAAAGACTGCTTTGAGGTTAAATTTGAGACCTCATAAGTCAGAATATTTAGGTGAGTGAACCTTTCTAAGGTAAGCTGAAGTCTCATCTCCTTTAATGGTTGTTTGGGATTTCAGTTTAACTGGCCAGGTATTAGAGTCATGAAAGCTCAAATGGAGGTTTTGCTCACATTCAGAACATTACAGAAAGCAAAACCACGCTCTTCAATGATTTCTATAGACGACAGATAGATGTGTGAGGGGTGATCATAAAATTTGGTGAATGGTGGTGCTGCTACTTGGCACCATGTGATTTCTGGCCGTTCCCCAAATTGAAGCAAATGATGAAAGAGAAGCGATTTGACACAACTGAATATGACAGACCCTCTGAAGGTGAATAACAAAGAGGACTTCCAGAAATGTTTCTGACAAAGGCATGAACAGTGGAACAAGAGTGTATGTGTGGGAGGGGAGTATTCCAAATGCGGAAAAGATGTGTTAATACAATGATTTTATTCCAACAGTCCCCAAAATTTTTGGTCACACCTCATACAGCTATGTCTTAAGGTTTAGGTGAGATTTGTTAAAATTAAAGGGCACCTGAAAGACTGCCATATTTTGAGCACATTTTTCTTGTAAAATTACAGGCTAATTGATATTCATGTGGTGTTGTTGGATTCATAAAAACACCTGAAATAATTTGGAGGCTCCTCTCCGCTCTTCCATTTTCAAGCACAGATCTAACTGTACACTGATGTAAGAAAAGGAGAGACACCATGGAAATCCTCTCAGATCCTGAAACCTCCACCCCCTGCCTGGTTTTCAAATACTTAATATTAAGCCCTGCCATCCAAATAGTACAATCTTCAATTCAACCTTCAAAAGGGAGGCAAAGAAATGGAAACACCAAACAATACATGGATGTGAAATGCAGAATTTTGCCAGCCTTCGCCAGTTCTTTTGGATTTTCATGTCACTGAAGCACCTGCATTTCAGATATCAACTAGTGGACCACTTTCAAAATCTGTGAGATTCCTCATGTTCATTTTAAAAGCTCACAAGTTTCCATTATTCCTCAACCTCCTGTTAATTCTTTAGACAAGGCCTTAAACATACACGCATATCTAATCCAATAAGAACGATGGGGTCACGTCTGTTAAACCACAACCACCTGGTGAAGAGAGACTTTGGCTGTAGAAGGGATTGCACTTACAGTGCTAAGCTTGCTTGAGGTAATAATGATGCGTCGTTCATGCAGCATGCTGGCGTACAGATGCAACATGTTGTTCACATCCACAGCAACAAAGTATTCAGTCACATTTCTCTGTAGGGAATATACAATGGCATTTATTTGGGTTGTCAGTGTATTAAATGATGCAGACCACATAAAACAGTATAATGAACATTTTAAAACTGAACTCATACAACCAAGCTCATCACATTGCAATGAAAAATTGAACACTAAAACATATTAGCATCAGAAGCATGTCTTCAGCTTGTGCATTACAGACTGACCAGTTTGTACTGTAGGGGAAATTTTGGCAGCAGGCTAATTATACGTTAGTTTAAAGAGGGAATATTTATGACATTCTTAATAAAGTTTGACAACTTTTACCCAATTAAAGTAATTCGGCACAGACAGAACTGCACAGCATATTTCAACGACATTTAAAATGGAGTGCTTTATATGCTGCAAAATGCTCAGGTTCAATTTACCAGCTTCTTTCAGATAATGAAACTCAACTTACACTTTCAGGAATGGTGGGGAGGCCATTAATATCAGGAGCTATGAAGTAGGAGTGCTGGAAACCAAGAACCGAGGAAAGCCAGAGGAAAAAACAAAAGGGAGAAGAACAGAATCGTCATCAAACCAGCCTGTCTGAGCAGTAAAAAAAATAAACCCTCACTGTACTCCCAGATTTATGATTCATCTTCCTCACTGTCTATATGAATTCCTTATTGTTTGAATTGTGGTAATACACACACTGCAACCCGATATAAACAGAAATCCCAATTGACTGTGTAACAAAGGAGGCAGTCTCACTGTATAAAATGAGGTCTTTATTAAGGATTACAGCAGGCCAGACCAAGAGGATCAGAGGACTCTTTTACTTTTGAAAGCAGCGTGGTTCAATGTTTGGATCAAAGAGGCAGAAAGCAGGACAGTGAAGGTCGGAGTCCCAGCCTGCCCAATAACTTGCCATTTGTCCCCAGGCTAGTCCACACTTTGTTGTGCTTCAATTACGCCCATCTGTTGCTGAGTGTTCAAGTTCACTGCATTAACCCGCATTCCCCTTTACACTGCTTTCCAATGTGTCTCTGCCATTTTTCCCCGTTATAGCACAATATTGCTGGTAGGAGTTAGCATGCGCGAAAGGCTTACATTTATTTGTATTTTTAAAGCATTTGTAAACAAGCCACTTTCATTACCCCAGCCAGTGTACATCAGGGCTTGAGAAACCTTCTATGATCAAACTTAGCCTGGATCTAAAATTATACTCAGAGTCCTCGGACCTCATTTCTTTGCAAGCTCTAAAAACCCACACCAATTTAAGTACATGATTAGTGTTTTTTTTCTTGCCTCCTGTTTCTTTGTGGTCCTGCTACAGCTGGCTGTCTCTGGCAGAATGTAGCAATGTTTATAAAAACCCACATTATCATTGGACATTTTTAATCGCTGCACTTACAAATGGAATTGCCTGCTGTTCAGCGGTGTGAACAGAACCCCAGAACCCACACACTTCCCTGTGCACAATCAGCACAGAGCCATACATCACTGCCCACACAGTACCAGAGGGCTACACGTCCCCTCCAAACAAAAATCAAGCTTTTCATGCGTTCAACCATTTAACCCCAGGCATTGGAAGCCCCACAAAATGACAACAGAAGAGAACCCACCACCTGGTAAAGGAATCGAGAGAAGGTGAAACTCTTGAAGTGTGCATATGTCAATTTACACCGAACAGAAGCTGACCGTGATGGACTTCCATTCACTGCTAATCATACTGTCCGTAACTAAGATTGGTGGTGCAGCCAAGTAGGGGGACCTATGCTTACATTTAAATTGGTCATATGGAAAAGGTTTCCTCTGAACAGTAGCATATACAAAAATGTTCATATCATCCTCAGGTTTTTGTAATCTTGCCATGTGGTAATAAAGTCAAGCTTCCATATTTTCGAGGAACAATAACACAATACTTGAATTGAATTCAACATCAATACAAGACACAGTATAATCATTCCAAATTGTGATGAACTGCTGAAGCATATTTAATGATCATATTGCATCCTTTTGTTGGTGATCTGGAATTAATTCGAAAACATCATTTATATAAAAAGATGAAATGTGGGTTAACGGGAATAGCATCAAGGAGATTTTTTGAGTACAATTGCGTTAGCTTTAAACACAAACTAAAGAAACTTTTGATATTCAAAAAGAGAATACAGTAGTGCGGAACACCATTAATCATTTACAAAGTTTGATTGTTTTCCAAAAAAGAAGAAACAGACACCAAGGCCCAGGATAGTTTGTTTTTGTTATATTTAAAAGATAGAGAGGCTTATTTGGTGAAATTGGAAAGCCTGAGCTCCCATGCGATTAGAGCAGTGGTTTCAAATTTCTGAGCAGCTTCTCTCTCTCTCTCTCTCTCTCTCTCTCTCTCTCTCTCTTTTCCCTCCACTCACCGGCTTCTGGCTTTGCGGATCTTTCACAACTTGCCCAGTGGCAATATGAAACCCCTCATTCTTGCACATTGAGGAAGAGAGTAAAACAAAGTTCACACTTTAAAGGGAAAAATGATCCTTTTATAGATGCTGTTATGAAATAAAAATAACTTTCGCAATATTCCAGTTTATCAATCAAATATCAAACTTCATTCCTTAAGAAAAACATTAACATGTCATCTTGGGCAAATTTTAGGAATTGCCTTGTTATTAAAATAAATATTATGTTTTAGTGCAAAACTGCTTTAAAATATTCTGATAAGGGGCTTGTTGACCTATTATAACCATCCACTGATCACTAGACCATATTGTTACATTTGAAAAAGAAATACTAAAACATATTTAGTACCTCAGAGGCAGACCCCTGCACTTAAGCTGCTGAAAGGACAGAGATGACCTAGATAAAACCAGGCTCAGTCCTTCAGGACCTTTCCAATGGAATGATGCCAAAATGGCCTTAAAAAGTCCAAACCAAAGGGGCAAAACAGGTGCAATCATCTCAGAGCATTACAAATCCACTCAGCATAGAAAGAAAAAAAGAATTGCCCCTTTGTCATATTTAATGCTCTTATTTTTCTCACTGTTTAGAAGCCAAGTCTGAAAATTGGGCATCGAGTACACATGAGCATACGCACGGCACCTGCTTCTGTCACAATGTCCACCCAATCAGTGTCAGACTGTATGGCACTAAGCATTCACCTCATAACCAAAACCAAAGGGAAAAGTAAGATATCAACTGTCAAAAAACTGTAACACTAACATTAGCTTCTCATAGTTTATTAATATAGCTTTTATTATTTATTACAAATTAATGCCATAATAGTTTAGTATTGATATGTGACATGACCCTGTTAATATGGAATGCCATGTAAATTCTATTATGTGGTGTGGTTATATGGTTTCTATTACATAATATTCATGCTCACTATGCTGATAATCATGAAAAACAGGACATCATATTAAATTCTTAAATGTGGCAAAAATGCCTCTAGCTTTGTAGAAATGGCTCTTGAAATACATATGGTCTTTCAAAAATAACAGTGGTAAACATACACTTGAGTTGATAATCTCCGTCACATATATGGTTCCTCTATTAACCTACAAGTCTGCATTTCCTGTAAAAGCAGGTAATGTTGTTCAAACATTAGCAGAGATGTTGCGGAAATTGCTGAACTTTACGGTTTTATGGATTCCCACTGACAGATGGACAGCTCTAAAAACATTTCAGCTTGCGATTACAATGACACATGATGAGTTGCATAAGTGGCCATTAGGTTAACAATATCCAGCCACCGCTTATCAGAGAGCCGTGCTATTAAACCCACTTCTGTTTCAAAACAAAACGTCAGCCTAGGCCCGATCCCCTAATACCTACCACACTCAGATTGACAGGAGTGTTTGGCCTTGGCACCGGGTGGTTGTGCAATGATTTTAACATATCATTCAAGTCATTTTCCTGTAGGAAGGACAAAAAAAAGTGTCAATGCATGACTGGATTCAACTGCAAATACTTCATTCACAAAGAATTCTACAAGCAAACCCCAAGTTAAAAAACACTTCTGACAGACATTTAAGAAGCAATTCTGAGGTTACAAACTGCAAGTTATGTTACTGCAGACGCTTATTACGTTCCCAGTGATTTATGGGGTACATTGCTTGTTCGTAATTAACCAAAGGCCCTAGCTCAAAAACCATCTTTAAAAGGCCATTTGAGAACTGCTTCGCCACCAAACAGCCCCAAATTTGAGATTGAATTTTACAAGCTTTACAGTAGATCGTAATTCATTTTCTCAGTGCACTCGTTTGTACATTTTGGGACAGGAGTGTTATTGCTAGAACATGGGTCAAAACCATAAGAACAAACAGGAGGGGTTTATGGTGAGCTCAGCTTTGTCTCTGGCCGTTTGCATGGTGGGCGTTTGCAGGGGTGATGGCTGAATGCTGCATGTGTGTGAACTGGAGGGGGATTCTGTCACGAGAGCCCTCCTGCTCACACGCTTGGGCAATAACGTAGCCTGAGGGAACACTTCATTAACCCTCATCCTAAAGCAGCATCGCTCGTCCTCCCGCGTCTGTCAACATCGCTCTCTTGTTTCTGAGAGCAGGATCAATCCAAACCAAATCTCATACAGCAACGTGGGACTCTCAACATGAAATTGTGAAAACGAAATCACTTTGGCCACTGAATTATGTTGCCGTTTTTATTATTTCTCATGCTTTCCCAGAAAACATCAACCTCAGAGTAAACAATTCTCTTCATTTAGCCACTACATCAAACCCCAAATGTCCCAGGCTGCATCATGCTATGGTATCAGGATAAGTGCCAAAATTTGCCAAGGAACTAGTAAGCTAAAGGAAAACATAATTCTTTCAGAACAAAGTTTCCTTAAAAAAAAAAAAAAAAGGACACAGTTGATAAACCATCCTGCAGAGAACAAACAGCCATGCTACTGTGGGTGGTTAAGCTGCCTCACGACATTGCACATTTCCTCTGCCCTTAGATTCTAAACAAACCTAGTCTGTGTTATGTTTGTACAAGAAGGCTCAGACCCCCGTACTGTTCTTTCTGCAGCTTTTTAACATAGCTGCATGACAGCCCACTGATAGCCTAGTCAAGCTCTGACTTTCATTTTCTCTTAAACGCTGGCTCATTAGGCCCACACTTTTCCTTTGATTTAAGCTGCCTATTCTCAGTTTTCCATTTTCTGAGGCTTTTTTCATCTGACTCAATATTCAGATAAACACATTTGCCGAATTGCGTTCTGCTCCAACTATTTGTTTTCCTGTAAATGATCACAGGTTGCCTTTCCATATAGCCTGTGCAATATCAACAACACTGCTAACACGAATAAGTGCAGATTGTCCAAGTTGTTTGTACAAATACAAGCACTGCTTATTTGACACGACTCACTGCACGCTTTTTCTCCCTTAGTTTCCCCCGAAAGAAGTCTCTTAAAAGAGCATTTACTATGAGTCTCTATTGACAGCTTTAAACTACTTGGTGCGTAAATACACAGTGTATTACGAAATCAGTTGAGTACAAACTGTACTGGTAATTATAGGTGACATCTACAGGTATATTCAGTGAAGGCCAAAATATAGCACTGTGTCTTACTGAGTAATAATGGCACCCAAAAGGCATGTGTGTACATTTTTATTTTTCAGTGTATAAGATGAAACTGCAATAACTTGGGGTGCTGAACTATAGGATGTAGCAACGCAGTGTCTAAACACGCAGTGTCTAAACACATGTGTACACAGAAATCCCAGATGAGCTAATAATGTCCGGAGTATGCAGACCTACACAGCTATTGCATTGCAAGCAACACAGCAAGCAGGCCTACTGCATTACAATATTTTTAGAGGGCTTGTTACTTCTTTCTCATAGGATATAAAAGTACCCCCACAAGCTCACCTGGTGTTTTGCCAAGTAGTCTGCCAGAGTATTTAGCAGCTTATAGTAAATCTCAAACCATGGGAGATAACTGAAAAAGAGGATAATACAACAAAGAAAAAATCAATTAATCAAACAAAACATTTAACATTTCAAGCCTTTACCACCTTACAACACACTCTATACAACTATTTTTCTGTTGACCACAACCTGAAAACTCTGCTTTGTCAGAATTCATTTTAGCCTGTATAGACAAGAAAAAACAAAGTTAACCATAAAATATTACTGGCATTTGAATTCCAGGCACTTCAATAGCAAAGATAATGGTCACATGTTCAGATTATAATGTAACAGATATATGGCTTATTTAATTTAGTTCTATGACTGGAATGTTACCAAGCATATATGTGATTCAGGATGTTTCTTTGAAAGATGTCTTGGCTCTTTTCCCTTCTGCAGCTTTGCCCATGCTGCCTTCACATTTTATCTGGTACCCATACACATTCCAAGATAGGCATTCCTCCTATTTAGAGCACTGGCATCTTAGGAATTACTGCCATGCCTGTTTGTTTCTTTAACAAAATCACCAGGTCAGTGTAAGAAATGAACAGCGTGATTGTTTGTGATTGTTTACCGCATACCACTCCTTTTTGTATCTACACAAGTCCCTCTTTTCTTAAAGCCTATTTTACCTATAAACACACCCGTTTTCAATTATGTAAATATTTCTGTAAAAAAGTTTATTTAAAAAGTTTTTATTTTTCCAGTTTGTTTATTTATTTAAATCACAACACACTCGCTTTCAATTTTTTCAGTTTCTCCCCAAACACTGACATTAGCACATTTGACAATGTTTTCAGGTGCAATTTTACCATTTTTTGTTTCGTAAATTAGGAATTATGAGCCAAGTACATTAATTATGTAGTACCATTAAAATGCAAAACAATGTCATATACTAATGATATAGGGAACTGGCTGTTCATTTAAGCTTTGTTTTCATTTTCTAAATGAAGCGTTTACTCCTGATAGTGAATTATATCAGTTACTCATTACGCAAAGTTGACTTTCAAATATAACTGGAATACTTTGTGTGACCAGTTAAACCCACCTTCTTCAATGAGAGGACTACGATTTTAACAAATGAATAAATAAACGTGTAAAAAATGTGGCCTGAACACGAAAACTTTTTTTTGTTTTTAAAGTATAGGACAGAAATTTGTAACACTGAAATATTTTTTTTCCAATGGGAACAAAGTATTGGCAGTAGATGTTGGGAGTTTTCATTATGTTATGGGTCACTGGGCACTCTGCAGACTGGAATTAACATACAACAAGAAAACAATAAAGTGGACGTAATGAAAATTTTCATATCGCTAAATCTGCACAGGCCAATGACAAGCCGTTCCAGGGGAAATGCAGCCATGCATGAAAATCACAAGTCTGAGTGACCATTAACCTGAAACAATCAGTTCTTAACATGGCAATATTTTGACGTCTGCATGAAGACTCTAATAACCAGGTCACACTCTAAAAATGAAAATGTATGTCGGTAACTATATTCTGTGCATATGAAAATGACATATAAACACCCTATAGCACATATTGTATTTTTGGTCTGTGTTAACAAAGGGGTTAAAATTCAGCTACATCCAAATTCTCAACGAGTCTCACAATGCAAACCCAAGTCATTATCTTTCTTTTTTCCTGTTTAAAATGCAAGGCTCTTGAATTTTAATCCTTCATTTTTCATTTCTGAAGGGTTTTTAAACACGAGTCTTCCTTGTCAGGGAAACTCGACAGGGCTCAAAGCCTTCAGACTCATTATACTCCTAAATGAAGGGGCTGTAAATCTTTTGTTTTAAAGCCAAGTAAATTATTGGTGTATGAGCAGCGAACCTTAACTTATCAAGATATCCAGGGAGGGATACCCTGTGAAACATGGCATGTTGTTTTATTTAAATGTAATAAAACAAAGCATTTGAGTGTTTTTTTAATAAACTTTAGATAACTCCTGACACTCCTACTCTCTGCAATTTGCAATCCGGATCTGTTTGTGCTCTACAAATCCTCAGACACTGAACATTTATCAAGCTGAAGTATGCAGGGCCCCTCAATCTCCTGCTCTTCTAAATATACATCTTCTCTAAGTGCTGTATATTCACAGAATAAAGCAGCTAATCATCCCCCCATTAACTCCTTCCAAACCATCCACCTCCTCAGATGTGTGTCTGTGGATGCGAACAGTGAAAGTTCAGTTTTAGAAGGTGTTATTTCTTTTAATAAAGGTATTTACTATGCACTTTAAATTCAAATTGAGTGTCTGATTTCAGAGAAATACCCTTCAGTAATTTTTATGTCACCGACAACATGGGGAAAAAACATACAGGAGAATTATTCATATTACGCTTTTCATATAATGTCTTTTTCTTTTAAGAAACACTAAAAAACTGACCATTTTTATTTAACAGCACTCACAAAATCCTATTAGGAATTTTATCATTTTTCTGTTGTTAACAATCCTTTTACTTCCATTAGGTGTTAAATAACACTTTCTTTTGTTTTCCTTTTCTAGATGAATTAATGTCAAGACAGAAGAAGTTAGCTTTCACCTTGTTGCCAATTCAGTGAGATTTGATTATGCCTCTACCAGGTTAAAGGTTAAGTAAAGGAAAGGAAATGTTTTCAGACAAACTGGTAAGTGGCCACTAATGGAAGTGAGGCTCTAACAAAAATCCCAGTCATTGCAATCAAATAAAATGGAGGAAACCACGTTTCATCTTCAAACTTCAAATGTCCGCAAGCCATTTCTATAAATGCAAAAAAGGAGCAAAAACGTGTAAAATGGAAACATTTGCCTTTTAAAGTGGTTTGGCCTAGAGGGACCATGGCCTTTCGGTCTACACTCCAGTCACACCACTACAAAGGGCTGTCCATATAAAACTGTCCCTCTCATTAGGGTATTTCCTCATGTAAGCATAGGTGACAATTTTATAGTCCCAACACTTCGACAATCAAATGGAAGCAAACTGTTTTAATGACTCATATTCAAGAGAACAAAAGATTCAGTGAGGATATCTACTTAGATCTAAATTTAGGGGGGAAGGTGTTGTAAACAAATGTATTTGGTGTTATATTGTTGAGAACGCATTTTGACTATTTGGAAAAACGTTATTTTCTTCTATTACCTAAAATAATGAATAATCACACAAAATCAGACTTCCTTTCAGTTTGCACTAATTTAAGATAAAATATTATTACTTATTATCAATTTCTACTCCATCATTCAATCCAACATCTCTTTCCCACTCATTTCCAAACTGAAGTAATTCATGCTTTCCCATGAAAAGAACATATTTAAATAGAATTTAAACAAGTATTTCATTTTTTTCCCTTGCGGCTTTTAAAAGCTAAAGAGTGCTTCTGTTTGAATCAATACCCAAAGATGGGTTAACAAAAAAAAAATATGGAAAGATTTTTTAAACAGCAACTTTCTGTAAAAATCTTATTATGAATGAAGCAAGCCATGCAAACTACTCAGAATGCATAATGCATTTTATACATCATATGTCAAATGAATTACCATGTAAAACTCAGCGAGAGGGACAGGAAAGCCTTCTGCTAATTGGCAGCAGGACTCATGCATAATTATGGTGGAACTGTCTCTGCCATACTCGTGTGCCAGTAGCACAAGGAGAAAACTGAAACAAAGGCCATCTTGGCTGGGCTTGGAGGAGGGATCTCAGTGGTGGCTTGTCAAGTCAGACCGATATCCACTATTTGTTTTTATTACAGTCACAGAATCTGTCCGCTCAACATTGCTCTAAAGTTACTAAAGGCTATAAGCTCGTGCAAATAAGAGAAAGGAAAATGTGTTTCTTATTTCAATTGTTCTCTTATTTTGCCATTGAAACACATATGGGCTGTTGCTTTGTCCAGCATGGTGATTTATATTTTGAAATAAATGAATTAATTCATTTGAATATCATGTGAAGTTTGATAGCCTGTGTTCCAATGGCTATTGCATTATGACCATTTTGTCTAAAATGTAGTACTGCTATAAGATCGTGTATGTATAGAGGCATTATTCTCCCTGAATAATTAACAGTAGACAAGCACAATCCCTTTTGACAAGAATCTGACATTCACATACCTGAGAAGACAAATGCACAGCCTGCACCCAGAGGTCAGTCGACAGAATCCAAACCTCTGCTTGCTTTCGATGTCGGTGAGCACAAATGTGAAGTTCTGGCCCACCTGATTCTGTGAAACTCTGTAAACACAGAGGAAACAAAATGCTTTATTACAGCTCACCTGAGATACAGACAGCCAATTATGCATTACCAACAAAGTTGCAAGGAGATTAATTATACACTTACGGCAAAAACAAAAATATCACAGACAAAGCTGCAGCCGCTTGACTAGAAAACCTTCATGGCCATTTGACCAGAATAGCGTGCCACCCATTCTGAGAGCAAATCCCACAACAGTCTTTGTTGCATTACAATTCTTATTTGCCACTGCTCTTTTAAACGGGTAAACTTGTTCCCTCCCGCTAAGCCATGGAGTGTAACATCTGACACTTATTATCACTATTTCGGCGGCATAAAGTTAATAGAATAACTTTCCCAATTAAAGTGGGTTGTACTGCTGCTGCTTTCTCCATTTGAAATAACACTTGGATTTTCAGAAAGCAGGTTCACCACTAGATGGCAGCAGTACAGCTTCAGCCAAGCCTGTAGGATTTCCCAGCCCCCACTGACAAACTGTACAATGAGACTTTTTTTTAAATGTTATTTTCCATGAGAAAAATGTGTACGGGAAACTGGACCGGCCTCCACCACAGATACCCTGCTTATACAGATAAGGCCAACTTTGCACTTCATCTCTGTTGAAACACAGGCTCAATCAAGTGCAGAGTTTATATTTACTTTAACAAAATTATGTCAGACAGATTCATGATCACATGGACAAATTCTCAATGTAACTTCCTCAACATAACATCAGTCAAACGAATAAGTTTTATACAACAAATATTTATTAACTGCTTGTTTGATATTGCAATTGACTGAACACAGAGGGCATCTAGCAGAAACTCAAAGTTGGCAGACAGTGTCATGTTTTATGGTGGGCAGGGCTCACACACACGTTTTCAGGGTCAGAGTTCGAGCAGGACAGCCAGAGAATCATACCTTTCAACGTCAAAGGGGAAGCAGAATTTGGGTACAGTCTGCAGCACCTCCTGTGGGGGGAAAAAACATTAAAACCATCCTCTTCAGAGAGAGCGAGAGAGAGAGAGACACACTCACACACACACACACACACCAAAGTGTTAGTCAGCAACCAAAATTAAGTGAATACATAAATTAATCAAACAAAACGAGCCTTAGTGCGCCTTGGTTTTTGGCACCATGGCATACTTGGTTGACAGAACGAGGAGGGTCGGGGTGCTTGGGAGGGTGATCCACAGCTTAAATAATTAGCCACGATTAAGTTCATCGATTGTCAGGGCAGAACGAGACAGAGGAGTCAGCAGATTGCTGTGACAATAGCTAAGTAGCGGCAGGAGTAAGAGGCCTGGCCTGGAGGGTATTACCTACCCACACCTCCCTAGTGAGACTCCCCTCACCAGCAGCATATGGATTTTTACAGGGAGCGTCGCACCATATGGGTTAGCCACGTCTGCTGGTGCCGCACCACAGCCTAGCCATGGGGAACCGCGACTGATCCCCGCTCAAAAAAAAAAAAAAAAAAAAAAAAACAACAACAACAGCAAGCAAGGGGGGTGGATGGAGGAGGGAAGGTTGAATCAGATGCCGGAGTGAAACTGAGCTGTCCGTGGAGAGGATTTAAGCAGAGGAGAGGGGAGCGGCACGGCTGCGCATCTACACCATGTTCCCACAGCTCAAATGCTGCGTGGCTGTAAAGCGGTCACGCGCATCTGAGCCTAATAAGTCCTGCATGCCCGCCACGATTATTAACTATTACGTACACGCACCAATATGTTCTGGGGCGCTTTACCACTCACCCTGCATATGGCACGCACTCCCCATCTACCCGCAAATGAAAATGTTTCATTGCAAGATCCAAATTGTCGCGGGCCCCACCTACATTTGTAAAGTTAACTGTTCAATAATGGCTCCAGTGCCATAGCGGGGTTTGATCCCTGCTATAAAATGATACTGCGCTCTGTATGCATGTGTCTGCTGGGCTAATCACATTGCTTATTTATGTCACTGGGAAACAGTAACACTTCCACATGTGTGTCTAACCTACACACATCAGACCCATTTGGTATGAATATGAGTAGGAAGAAACAAGTATGCTCTCTCTGTGTGCATGCAGGTTTGTGAATGTCATGTACAGATACCCTGACCAACGTTGGATGTAGTAATAAGTAATATCACGTGCCACTAAGACACAGCCATGGACCATGTTAATATCTGTTTTGAGATTCTGTCACACAACAGATTAATCACTCATGGCTAGACACATAACTACCAACTTCAAAAAAATACTATTCAAACATCTATAACATTCATATATTTCAAAGACAATGTTTTATGATGTGCACGAGCAATCCATATGGATCATCAAAAAGACAGTTTTCAGTCTAATAGCAGTCTTCTCGAGGATGCAAAATCAAACATAAGGCAATCGTTACTGAGGGAGAGTTAAGAAAAGCCACACACCCCTCTCTGCACTTATTCTCATTCACCCAGGTGAGCCGGCCTACGCCAAAAGGAACACGGAAGAGCAGTCGATTGGGAAACTTTTTGTTGTTGTTGTTCTTTTTTTTCCTCTTTCTTACCGTTTTCCCAAGACAAAAGAATATAAAGCAGCTAATACATTTACAACTCACTGGAGGCTGGGGGTGAACTCTGAGATTGCATTATTTATTTACTGTTGAGACAGGGATATCACTCAGTGAGACAGCAGTCTCGTTCTGCCAGGGTCCCACGGCGGAGGCCTGCAATCACAACCCAACCTGCTTTTCTTTATTTATTTATCTGCGCCGCTGCGCCAGGACTCCCGCCGGAGACGCCACTGCACACTTCCAGGCCCGCCACACCGTCATTTATTATCCCCGGTACGTCTGTGCGAGCGGTGTGGGCATCGGCCGAAAGACATGGGCCTCTCCACCAATGGGAGACCGTTTACATCAACTGTTAAGCATAATGGATTACAGTCGCAGTTTTGAATGCATAAACATTCCCAAAATAATAATAAAAAAAGTAACTGAAACCCAGAAGAATCCCCTCTTCGGAACACAGAAACTGCTAAGTGGCAGAGTTTCATTTAGCCCCTAAAACAACCCTTGAGTTCTTGTTTTGGGTGTAAAACTCATGTAAGTGGTACTCAGTTCTTCATTCTGTCAAAACGAAGGAGGAGGGGGGGAGGAGGGAATGGCCTCCATTCTCACCTCTCTCCCTACTGGCAGCCTCCTTCCCCAGGGGCATCTGTCTTTAAACCTCCACTCTTTTTAAAATTCAGCCAGCCAGCAGGTCTATAGACTGCTGTATAATAGTATGGGCCTGTGTCAGTGGCAGCAGCTCCCCTGACAGGGCTGGCTGGCTCCACACAGATCAATGCTGGAACTTGTGCCCTCCGCCCCCTACCCCAATTAGATCCTCTCAGCGCATCCCACAAAAGCCCAGGATACTGAAAGTATTCATGCAGGCCCCTAGCATACATGACAATGAGGGCCCCGTGCATGAAAAAGGCACATGTTAAAATACATAATAGAGGAAGCTGCTTTACAGGCCGCTGGGTGGGGGGTAGGGGGGAGCTGATGATAAAAGATGTTTAATACCCTGGAAACGTGGCGGTTTTTTCCGATCGGGTGACAAATTTAGAAGTGGCCGGTTACTCTGGATGCTTAGGACATAGAGCGCTGTCCCAGTGGCCCTGTCAAAAGCTTGTCAGTGTGTGCAGAGGGCAGAAGATCAATAAATCACCTGCTACGTTTCCTCAAACAATCCTTGTAACTTGGCAATGTTGTTAACAAAAATAACCTCTACGGCAGCAGATGGAATACCAGCCACTTTCCACCTAAGGGTCAGTGTGAGAAGGTGGAGAAAAAAAATATCATGCCTGGCCTATTGTGTTTCTCTCAGGTCTTTAAAGTGAAAATGCATCAATTTGAAACTGGAAGGAAGACCGCACTTCCCCCTACAGCACATTGCTCCAGACGGTCTATAAGGTCTGAACTTATCAGAAGCTTGCAGCAAAGGTCACAGAATGAGATGGCAACTAAATATTAAAATATAATGAAAAGGGGCTCTGCTGGAGATCAGGGAAATCCACGAGAACAGCATGCACAGGATCCTTCTGCTCTTATTCTTACCAGGTATATCTGGAGTCCCTGCTACAATATTATCATACCTTTGCCACATACATATGAGATTACATATGAGGACAGCGGTAATGATGAAGTATGCCTCCATAAGGTAAACAGTACAGAAATAATGTGCTAATGTGTTTTATTTAATTTTTTTATTATGTGCATGTATGTGCATGCATCTCTACAAGCATATAAATGTGCCAGTGTATTTTGAGCATTTATGCAACTGCAAAAACATTTTTAAGAAGCTGGTATTATTTAACTTTCTCAGCATCATCAAAATAACAACAATACATTAATTATCTCAACACCTGGAAACAATCAGTTGAAATATGACCATTCTGTGCACAAAAATATAACACCATTATGTATGTTAAAGCATCCCTCAAGCATACATAGACTAATTCCACTTTAATCCATTTCAGATGAAAATCCATAAAGTTGTTAATTAAACTATGACCTTTAAAATAGTAAAAAAAAAAATTAAAAAAATAAAAAAGTCTTCGTCTAACAACCAAATACAAAACTGATCAGCTTCTAGCTCTGCACATCGATTTTAAGATATAGATTTGGAATAAAACACAACAGAGCCAAGACAGGTGTTTTTTCAAAGATGAATGCACAAAAATCAGATCCAAAATGATCTCAGCTGAATATATTAGATTGGGATAAAGCACAGTTTTGTTCTAAAGGAGACACACTGATATTCCTCTGGGCCAACTGGAGATTTAGTTGCATATGCCTGAAATGCTCAGCCAGAAACATCATTAACTGAGTGCCAAGTGGCCTCAGGGGTTTTACCCATTTAAGCTTTCATCTGCCATTGGACTCCGCTCCACAGCATGCTGCTGTGTGAATCTGCTACAAGTGCATTGGCTAGAGAGGCACACAACAACAAGCCCCTCCTTGTTTCCACACAAACAGTTTGTGCCGTGCTAAGTTTTTCTTACTTCTTGCTCTGCCTGTTTTTCATCGTTTTTTAACTAGTACATCATGTTGTGATTTCCCACAATCTGTTACCTTGCTGTGGAATCTCAATAACGCTAGCACCGTTTCTGTCATTGCAGACCCTAATGCGGAACACTACCACAGTGTTTGCAATGAAAGACATCTGGAGATACGCTGTAAGCTCATCTCAAAGGCCATGAGAGCACAGGGAGGAACAGCCCCTTCTGAAAGAACTGGACTGACATCATACAGCCAAGTATTGTCCCTGCTGGATGGAAAAGTGGCAGAGTTTACTAATTACTTACAATGAAGGACTGTCCCGAAGTTAAAAAAAATAATTAGGAAGCATATTTTAACTGAAACACAGTATAAGTGAGTCTGATACTACTTTGTCAGGCCACCTATATTCAGAGAGAATGTCGTTTATGACCTTAAACCAAGATTAATCACTCCTGCCTTCATCTGTGTTCACCCAATGAAAAAATGTAATCAGAATCATGGATAATCCAAAAAAAGACTAGAGGTTATAGGACTAGAACATCAAGATAAAGCACTGGTGCCTCCCAGTGCAGACAGACACTGCAAGTCCTGTAAGGTGAAGCATATTTGACCATAGAATTGGCCAAGGAGGAAAGGTTTTGGTTAGTAGTGGATTCTGTCCCTCAGCATGGAGAAGCATTTCATCTGACCTTTGCCAGTGGTGCAGAATATGCAGTTCAGTACAACTGCTGCACAGCTAAGGTGGTGGACTACAAAAGTAGGGAGAATACTCAGGTGGGTGCATGCACTTCAGATGACGTAAATGTGCTCCACTGAATTGAAAGAGGACATCCAGTGACTGAAATGGGCTTACAAGTTTAGGTAAACTGGGAAATGTAGAGCTGATGAACTGGGTTGGTTGGTCAAACTGACATTATTAGCTTGTCGGCTAGCTATTTTCATGGCTAAGAATAACCTAAGCATGAATTAGATAAACTTGTTAAGCAGCAAATGAATATTGTTTCACACAACTGACATTACAGTGCATTTAGCCTTTGCACCATTTGAAAGACTAAATACACTTGTAAGTTTTTCAGAGAAACTGACAGCTATTATAACTAATATGCTAGGCAAATGGCTGTACTGGCATGACTGCAAGGCAAGTGAGGAAATGGTGAGTATGCATTTAAGTGGAGTGGCAGTCGGCCAATCAGCAGGCTGAGGCTTCTGATGCATCAAAAATGTTTTACAAACATGCATTTAATAGCCTACAGTAGTATGTAACTTTTCAATGCACTACGTTATGAGCAGGTTATGGTAGGAGACATTTATTTTGAACTTTTACTGACAATGGAAAGTGTGATCCATTTTAGTTTAACGTTAGCCTTGTTGCACCAGCAATGGGACAGATAACAAAAACTGAAAATGCATTGTTTATTCATAAAACAAGTTAGCCTCATTTACTAATTTCAGTTATGGCTAGCTGAGTAGATGATCATCTGCCCCGATAAAACAGATCTGTACAATCAATAGTTTGAATGACTGTTAGCATTTGCTAGCCAGCTTCTATTAGCATTTTCTCTCCTAGTCTATTCTACTTCCAGTTCGTACCTCTTTGTCTAATAATGACAGAATTTAGCTTAAAATTTGATACTGATGCGGCATTTTAGCAATGCTACTTAAGGGTTTATAGTGCTTCCAGAACTCAACAGTTTTACACTGTTCAGCCTGCACATGTAGCCCAAAGGTAAAAACAAGACTACCCACCACCACTTACTGAAATAACATTTAAACAATAATATAACAAGGTATCCAAAAACAAAGAAATGGGAGAACAATCATTTTATCTTACATGCTTGTAGTGTCAGACTGCACCAGGGAAGTGCTTTGAATTACTTTTGCATGGAGGAGCAGAAGCCCTGCCACTAACAAAGGACTAGTTCTGCTGACGTCCCATGGCGCCTTGCTGGCTTTTTACACACCTCAACAACTATAGTCCAGTGTGAATCTGGCCGTAAAGAAAGTTTCTTATCATAACCCCGGACAAGTTTACTAGCTGCAGAAAACCCAGGGTTTTTTCTGCATTTTCTATATTTTGCAACCTAGTATCTGTTTTAAAACTGGTGAGAGAAACTTGAAAATAATATTTTAACAGAAACAGCTGAAAAAGATTAAACAAATAAAACAAGGGAAGAGGATCACAATGAAACAGATCACAATCGACTTCAGCAATTACATTATGAATGCATGTTACAATAAAGAAAAAGTTGGGACACACACAGCCAAAGCATGAGATGTCAGAGCAGTATTGAGTCCCATGCTCTGGACTCAATACGGAATGCTGACTCATTCAATTAACAGCCTAAAGAAAGCAATTATTGGTTCTCAAGTTGCACAGGACACTACAGTGCACACATTTGCTGTCCAGTGCTACAGTAGGCAGTGCCAAGGCATTCCCTGCCGAATGCCAATAACTTTGTATGGTATATAGTACAAGTTAATAGCTGTTGTACTAAAATAAATTTTAAATTATTTATTCTTTGTGGTAAAACAAAACCAAATAACGAGCAACTTCCGCCTTAACACACATTAGCTAAAGGGGAAACGAAATACCTGCTCATATCCGTACTGAAACTGTTAAGGTGGAAGCAACCGTAAAATCACCGTGACAAAATCCCCCATGTTCCACACTCTCTGTTCCCATAGAAGTTGCAGATGTGCAACTGCCAGCCCTGATTCTCTCAGTGCACTGAAGTATGAGACTTTGGGACCTCCGTTAAGGGAGCATGAAGGCCAGGACATTTCCTCCTCATCTCCCAGGAAGCTAGCCCAGAGGTCAACATAATCAAGACCCATGAACAACAATGGCCTTCAGAGGGGATTCTACGCGCTTTGGCATAAAGGCCAACACACCGGGGCGGGTCTGCACATTACCCAGACACTTAACACCCCCCAAGAAGCCTCTGTGAAAAAAAGGAAAAAAAAACATGGAAAAAAAGAATATCACAAGCCCACGTCTACGACTGCTGTCAGTGTGTGCACTGAAGGAGAAAGATGAGCCCTCCCCCGCTATTTTCACATCTCTCACTGTTTTTCACGGGGCGCCCCCATGTTAAAGCCTTAAAAAGATGGCCATCACAGCACTGACAATCCATATTGTCCAGATCATTTTCCCCAGCCTCCCCAGGGTGGTGCACTATATCCTGCCATGCGGAGAGGCAACCAATCATGTAGTGTCAGCTCAGACCTTTTGATTGAACATGGTGTCAGACCGGACAAATATTTGCTTTTAAAACCCCTGGGACACTGCATCCTCCTAATACGTCGGAGCAGCCTACCAGAGCCAATCACTTCACTTGGATGATGAAGAAATGACAATCCTTTAAAGAATTCAACTAGCACCTTCCAACCCCAAACCCACACCTCATCTGTGTGTTGAATTCACCGTCCTTCAATTTGTCAAAGAGAAAACAAACAATGACATGCACACAACATGGTTTCAAGAAATGTACCTACAAAAAGAGCGGGACTGGATTTACTCAAAGTAGTAGTCGTATAGGCTTTACAGCTTTGACATTTCACTGCATGAGCAAATCCCTGTACAGTACATCAAGATTCTGTACACTACTTCAACACATGAACGACAACCAAGAATGCAAAAAAGCATATACATATTGTGTACAAAACTACCCTAACATATTTTTCTTACTTAAAAGAGAAATGCACACATTTAAATGATTCATGAAGTTTTATCACTGATAAGAGATGGGACTTCCTGTCCAGAAGCAGGGGGAAAGTGAGGCTGCGCCTTCACCAGCTGCCTGCCTCTGACTCTTCCACACTGCAGCAGCATATCTGTATTCATCCACTGCAACACCCAGCGGCTCACAGCGTGATACGTGGCCCTGATAAGGGTGGAACTACCACAGCTTCACAGCTTTAGCCCAGCCCAGCACACAGAGAGAGAGAGAGAGAGAGAGAGAGAGAGAGAAGAGAGAGAGAGAGAGAGAGAGAGAGAGAGAGAGAGAAAGAGAGAGAGAGAGATCCATAGCAGATAAGTCCAACATGGAGAGGGGCACACACATATCCTCAGGTCTATATAGAGAAATATACACTGCACCTGACTCAGGCGGAATTTGCGGCTACACAAATGCAGGAATTGCATGTTTAGAGTAAAGACAACTGAAGCAGATCTGTAACAAGATGTGGCTGTCAAGTTCTGCTTAACTTCTGGTTTTTGTGGGGAGGGGCCATGGACTGGCCTTTGTTTTTTAAAAAGGAAGTAGAGCACCCGAACACCATACAAACTTTGACTGGTAGAGCAGACACTACCATTACAAAGGAACTCTATGGCTGGTCTGAATTACTGATGGTATTTCATAAAAATGGATGTTAAATACAAATACATTTCATACCAGAAAGTATTAATTCTCTGAGTGAAGATACTTTTCTCACTGGCTCAACTTTCCCTTCCTTTACTGAACATAACTGGCAGTGGCCAAGTGGAAATTCATTCCCAGATTTTTCAGAAGTTTGGGAAGAGATCTGACGGGAAATGGATGAATTTCCATCTGTCTGCTTCATTTGCAAATCATCATCTTGCGATTCAAATGTATGATTTGCCTCTCCGCTCGGCAGCTGGGAATGACCAGGACATCAGAGTCTTAGGGGCTGATCACTTTCACTTCATATTTCACCGCCCCAGAGTGCCAGCTTCCAGTCTGTTCCCCTTTGAGTCCTATTCTACCACAGCAGCCAGTGCTGCTTAGAGAGAAAAAAAGAAAAAAATCAATTCATATTTCCATAATCCACACTTCTGTCTGCCTTCCCTCTCTGCTCCCCAGGGTAGACTAACCCCTCCACCCCGATCTACGGCCTACAACTGTCATTACGTTCAGCAACAATAACAAGATAAACAAAAGAGCCCTGTAGAGGTTGGGTCTGTTGCTGCCATATGCTAGCTAAGTTGGGGGAAAAAAGACGTCTCCAGCTACAGAGGAGCAGCTCAACAAAAAGGGAGAGAGGCATAATCCCAGTAATGAGCCGAGTGAATGAGCCCTTTATGTGTATGTGGAAAAGGCCAATCCATCTGTACACACCATGCAAATAGCCATCTCCTCTGGAGCCATCTTGTCAAAAAAAAAAAAAAAGGATGAAAAAAGGATGCTAGCTATACCTTTTTTTAAAGCGGGGGATTCTTTGAAGGGTGTGGTAACTATTCAATCACTGTGTGGTTGCAGAGTTATTTTTTATTTACTGTTCTCGTATGATATTGCTCTTGCAAATTGTGAGGACTGGGCCGAGATCACCTCGCTAAAAACCTTGGCTCTTCAAACTGCGTTACAAAGGCATTTAGACTTTGAGAAACGACAAAGGCTAAGAATATGTCTCTTTCCTGATAAGGCGCCTGCCTTCATCAATGCATTTGGACCTCCTTCCAGCTGCACTACCTCTCAAAATATTAACACTCACCAAAGGCATCAAACCAGAAAACTGCTTTTTCACACAAAAAGCCACAATATACACACACTGACAGTAATTTACAGATGCAAGACAATTATGCTCAAATACTTTAATTTTCATTTGATAAATTACTGTTTATGACCTTAGTGAACCAACAAATATTTATGAGCATTTAATTTTTGCTTAATATACATTTTTGCATAACTACTTGATGGTGTTTCTTTAAAATATAAATTGTTTCTTACCCTACCATAGGTAAATGGTCAGCAACACCACAGTACGTTTATATGATAAACTTCTTTCAAAGAAAGTAAAGTATAACATCACTAAACTACGCAGAAATATAACTTTTTTTCTGCATGGACAGTTACTTATATAGGAAAAGGTCATGATTGTCATATATTAGCAATTCATTATTTCGTGATCTTTATTTAGCTTGTGGAGAAATACAGAGAACAAAAAATGGTATATTTAAGATTTAATTGCCCTACTAAAACAATGCAGGCTCCATCCCCTGTCAGATGAGAGGAGGAACGACTCACCCGTACAGCCCCTGCTTTTAAACAAACGCGCCCCGTCAGGAGCCAGCGCCGTTACTGGAGTCTGTGTGCATTCCTGTCACGGCTGCATGATAATTACCCGTACGTCAGTTATTGAGGACCTGCTCACTGCTTTTCATTATCGTCCGCCTCGGCACGGCTCGCTGGAAGGGGGGGTGGGGGGGTATTGGGGTGGTGGGGGAGGGTTATTTTAATATAAAAAAAAAAGTTCATTTTATGTTTCCAACCTGGTCTCCGAAGTCCTGGGGGAACTTCCACAACACCGCTGGATCTGTAAATAATTGACAGACAGCATTAATCAGCGGCTGCAGAACACAACACAACATTCAGGAGACATAAATATTAATGCAGGGGTTGGGGGGGTAGGGGTGGTTTTGTCATACGAGCTGCAAACTGCAGCTCAAACCATGGAAAGACATACCCTGTACATTATTATTCATTTATTTTCTCACATATATGTACATGTTTACAGACACACATACATTACACCCCTAAAGCCATAGCCACCCACGCACTCAAAGTTATAAGTGTTTATTCACCTTTTCTTGGTTAACTGATAGGACAGCAAAAGAGTTTCTGAAGTCATTTTAAACTCCCTGACCAGTGTTTGGCACACAAAATTGAAACAGGATTTTTTGTTTCGGCATAGTTGAATTTTTGAGGAAACATTGGTCTGTCTTTTGACAGGTTGCTGCATATGATGACCGCGAGTCCAGTTTTTGTGGACAAAGTGTGGGGTTGCTCCTATGTGCGGCACGGTCCAGGGTGTCGTTCTGTTTTCTGCTTCCCAGCCACTCTATGCAGGCCTGACCGGACTACCCAAACATGCAGCTTGTGTTTTCACGTGTGCATCAATATTGGAAGAAACAGACATTGTGTTTTGTGTGGTGCAGAGGGCAGGAGAGCGGCACAGATATGAGTCAGAGCAAGAGTGAGGGGAGAGGGGGCGGCCATGACGCTGCTTGGCAGGGGTCTGCAGGAGACAGACATGCAGAGAGGCCGCTATTAAAAGCTGCCACCCTCTGGTTCAGATGGGCCTCGCTTACTTTACTCACACACACTGCCACTACTGTCTGTCTGTCTGTCTGTCTGTGGGGCTCAGGTGTGAGCCCAGCAGAGAACCCATCCTGCTGGCCTGCTCTCCCTGGCCAAAAATGATCAAGTCAATAAATAAAATGACTCACTCTTGGAGATCAGTCCAGAATGTAATATGCACCATACTTTAGGAAAATAGCAAATAAATTCCTGGTTTAAATCACTTCAGTGCTACACTACACACAACCTATACACACAGAAACCTTAAGATTAATTAATACAGAAGGTCAACATCAGTCAGTCAGTCAGATGTCAGCCAGATACAGAAGACATCTTGGGTTAAAAATGTAATTACATATGAATATAAAAATCCAAAAAATTCTCTCATATGTCTTTACTGCAGGTCCACCACCTTAATAAATATTTCAAAAGTTTGCAGGAATAGATCAGAGCAAATGATAACAAACTATGTGTCAATAACTCCTCAAAGGCAGCTAAGTAAAAGATACCCTCCATTTCCTCTTTTGTTTTTCTTCCGACAGCAAAATTCAAATGACCTCATGTTTCAAAAAATCCCCAAATGCTCAGCCGAAGAAGACCACACCCAAACCAAAATTCTGGAGCTCAGACATCCTGTGTGACTCAGCAAGGGCAGCAGAGGCAGCAGCAGGCAGACAGCTGCACCACACAAACAGTGTGACACTGAACGACAGGCATGTTCAGCATGAACACGGAACCACCCTTATTCTCACATTCAGGTCAGTTCCATATTCATGTTCTTCCTGGGCTATAAATGCCTTTCTATTTTTCAAACATTGACCCCTTATCAAATAAAAAAAAAGTTTCACAGAGAACCAGTGGTAATGGATTTTATTCTCATAAACCTGACAATCACATGATTGTGGAGATGTGTTGCCATGTAACAAGCAAAGTGCCTTGTACTTGAGACAGGAGCATCCCTGGGATGTAAAACTACATAGAGCAGATGACCCTCAGTGTTAGGCAGAGTCATGGCTTTTCTGTGTGTCTCAAGTACAATGATCTACATCCACTCAGCTAAAATAACAAGGGTGTGCTTAGTTACATGTGGTGGCGGGCAGCCATATTCCACACAAGAAAATGTTAAACACTGCAAGAAATGGTAAGAAAGCCAGTTAATCTGTGGGCTAGTCACAAAAGCACTTTTAATTGTTCAGCTGAATTTTACAGGATATTTCATATTTGATTTCCACACTTACTCTGCAGAAGAGGAGCTGTGTCTGGACATAAATCAGGAGCTACACAGAAGCAACATTATTGTAACAGAAAAAATAAGCTAATTTCAGCCATCACATTTGCTGTTGCTAGGCCTTTGTGGTATTTCTGACACTGCAATGGTCTTGTGGCTATTTTTCCAGGCCTGCTGAGCCACAGATCCCATAACCACAGTCTCCACTGCAGGGACAACAGTGTGGGTATCTTGTTCTACAGTAGCCAAACAGAAAAAAACTGCCCATCACATATGTCATGTGCAGTTCCTACAGGGCACTCAAGTCATTCGAAAAAATGAAGTGTCCATCAAGCTAAGCTAAACATATTTTAAGCCCATGCTGCATTCATATACAGTAGCCTGTGTATGTGTATCTGGGGGTACTCTAAGTACTGTATATGACACATGCCTGCAATTAGTGAATAGGCATGTATCTCAACAATAACAATGAATACCTCTATGAAATTTGTCAAGCTCATACAATAAATCCTTTTTAACATTGTCATCAAAGATTCAATTTTTTTTTGGTTAATTCCATAAATATTACTGTTCAAAAGGAACACCACCAACACAGTGTAATGGAACTGTCTTCTATAGCACTTAAAAATGTGTGCCGACATGATACTGACGATGGATACTGGTGAATGCTGATAATGTCAGTCTAAATTTTATTCACAGCATAAGACTTTCTGACCATTTCTGCTGGTCTCTACTTATAAAATAGAAACAAGGTGAGAGGAAAGTTCTCTTGTGTCTATTTGTGGATATGCAGTTCTGAGTTCCAGTCTAAATTCTTAATCCCTGACAAATGAGCTTTTTATAGTAACTATGCTATATGAGACCTTTGTAAATACTTATATGGGAATGCTTCAGTCTAGTCAGTCACAATTTCTCAGAGTCATCCTGAAAGATTAGTTTTACCTAAGCAGATAAACAAAGGAGCCACAGAGGTCTAAGGTCTTTACATAACATTCTTTATTAGCTTGTCCAGTGCATTGACTCGGGTACTTAATTTTGGACACAGTTCTTAACAGCGAAGAAGTCCACAGCAATTCTAGGAGGATCTTGTGTAAAATCAAATCCACACTGGTCCAGGAGCACCAAGTATACTTAATTTAAAAAAAAAAAAAAAAAAAAAAATGTGTCACAAGAAACATATGGCACCAGTCCAGCTGCACCACCCCAAATGTGTCACTGAAGACGTATTCTCGGTTACCCCTCGAACACGGTAAGCCTCATCCCTAGTGGGGTGAAAGCATGACTCCGTAAGAGCGAGAGAAACAAGGGAATGGAGCACGAGACACACTGGCAGGACTGCCTGCCTCTCAGGGGCACGTCCAACATCTTGTGCATCTGATCCGGTCCTGGAAATTGTAAATCGCAAAACGCAAATGAAATGCCATGTTTGCTGCTTGTGGAAAAAGAAGAACAAACTCACTAAAGGACAGAGTAGACAGAATCAAAGGAGCATTACATAATCCAATTCCATGATTTCACGCACTTCATCTTAAAAGATTTACAAAGGCTGAATTTTCTTTTTCCCCGGGGATTATTTCCCAGATAGCCCATCTGATCTGTCAGAGTTAGGTCAATTTTATGCTGATTTTATGGGTGAGAGGATGAGAATCGCTGCCAGAGAGCGCCCCGGCTGCAGACCAAGTACCTAAAGCGCTCCGTTTCCTCCTCCTTGGACAGAGATGCCTATTGGAAGCTAAACTACTCAAATGTACCTCAGGACACATGCTTAATCATGTGACTGAGGAGAAACTGGGGTTGTAAATAACAACCCCCATGGGACATCCTGTGTTTTTTTTTTTTTTTTTTTTTTTTTTACAGATTCAAACGGAAAGCACAAATTTAGATGAAAACTTCATTATGCACTGCTTTATTCAGTCTGAATGGGATCAGCTTTAAGTGTGTGAGCAGGAGTCGTATGTTCAGTGAGGCCCTTGTGTGTGGGAAGGGGGGTGGGGGGTGTGAGCAGTCACACGCACAGCTCTCATTGTCTTACTGGCGCTACTGCCTGACACATGAGGCTTTTCCTTCTACTCCTTCACGAACAAGGAGAAAAGAAGCCTTCATACCTCCTGCTCTAAAAGAGACACAAATGTATTGTGCCTCACCTACATGTTCACACTTACTGCTCCAAATAACCAATAAAATATGGGATACAAATTGGCTTAGTAATATAATGCCGTCACAATCAACAGCATCTCTCTGCTCTGCACACATGGGGAAACTGCTGGGTTTGTACTGTTTTGTTGGAGAGCAGGAACACACGCTCCTGCTACACATATAGGCTACATCCTAATTAGCTAAATTGAAATTTAATATTTCATTATTATTATCTTCATCAGGAAATCACTAATTGATTACTTATGTCACATTAAAATAACTTGACTGTTCATTTACAAAAAAGGGAAAAAAGTCCCATTATTTCGCATCAAAATCCTTAAAGAGACAGAATACTGCATAACAGATATTTCAGTGATAGTGCTAATTTTCCTGCCTGGAAACCTGCTCAGAGTACAGTTTAATGCACATTTTTATGAGTACACTTAAGGGTGAGCTCCTGCAGATCTCTAGAGAGTATTTTCTCAGAGAAGACAGATTTATACAATGCTTGTGGGAAAATCAAGGTTCAAAGACTTAACTATTCAATCTTCAGCAGTCAAGGCCTTTCATGCGACTCAATAATGAAATTGAATAATTAGCTAAATGTGAATTATGACAACTCACAATGTAAACCAACTCCACTTTTAGTTATCTATCTTTATAATTATGTAATGCAATTAGAAAGATAGATGACTAAAAGTTATCTAATTTTTTATTTTGTTTTTAATGCAGACTTTCTCAGAGGTTTACTGATTCAAATTATGGAACTAAAGTAGACTGAGGCTTTCCTCATTTACCACATTTTCCCTACACAGTGTCTGTTTGTAAACTCCTTAAGACTCAAAGCATAATTTCTTCTAGACTCCTGCTGCCATATTGTGCGAGTGTAAGGGCAAGGGACGCGCCCCACAGACACAAAGGGGATTAATGGGTTAAGGCTGAAAGTTGAAGGTTATGGGGGTAAACCCAACCCCTGCTGTTGAGCCAGAGGAGAGAAATGTCACCATGACAGACCTGGGGCTGGTTAATCCCTCTCGCCCTGCTCGCTCGTGGGCAGGCCTCTCCTGAGATCTGCCCACAGAGCCTGGTCCTGTTCCCAGCAGGTCTGTGAACCGCCCCGAGCCACGTGAGCGTGAACAGACGAACAGACGTATGCATGCATGCACACACACACACACACACACACACACACACACACACACCCACACACCCACACACCACACACACACACACACACACACACACACACACACACACACACACACACACACACACAGCATTCAGTGTCTCTCTCTCTCTCTCTCTCTCTCTCTCTCTCTCTCTAACGTACGCACGCACAAACACACATACGCATGAACACTTGAACACAATATTCCCTGCTTTTCTCTCTCAAACTTACAAAGACACAGACAGTATTCTCTGCCACACACATGCACATATGGTATTCACTGTCACATGCACGCACACACAGTATTCTCTGCTGCACTCACATGTACACTCACATGCGTGCGTGTGCACGCGCACAAGCCCCACATTATCACTGTCACACACACACACGCTCTCTCATATACAAGCACACAGGTTTCATTAAGAAATAAATACAATCATTCATAAAGACAACATGCAAACACAAACACACAAATGCTCCTACACTCGCAAAATTCACACACACACCCATACATACACACTTCAATCTACACAACAGGCAAAGTCACTGGATTTTCCCACCATCTCTCATTTGTGCGCATGTGCACATACACACACAAACACACAAACACAAACAGGCACAGAAAATGAAAAAAGGGGAAAAGTCCCTCCACACCCAGCACCTACAGGCACCATGCATGGCTTTTAAAACACATCAGCTCAATCTCAACTTCAACCCTCCCTGACTTTGACCTGAGGAACAAGAGACTTGCCCTTTCACTCTGAGGATCACACAATAATTCCTGGTTATCCCAAACACCAACAATTACTTAATCTGTGATATTAACACTGATCTCTATTTACAAAACAAGGAAGTTATGATTGCCTCCTGATAAAGAATCACCTAAAAAGGGAATAAGGAAAGAAAGAGGCAATAATGAGATCTACTGAGGTATTTGTTTCAAGTTACATTTGGGTTGCAATTAGTTAATTGGTACAGTTGTCCATCCTTTATAAACCTTATAGGACGTGTGACTTGTGTGTACACACACTGCTGTTCACTGCCCCAGATAAAGGGGGGAAAAGCACTGAAAATATCAGGGAAAAAGCAGTTTCTTTGAGGGGGGAAAACAGCGCATATTCTGTCAGAAACAGCAATTTGAAAATAAAGCAAACAAGGCTAATGGGTGAGAATTGAATTGAAATCACCTTTCCAGAGTAAGTAATTTCTTTTCTTCGCACCCATATGAAGCTGCAGGTGATCACAGCCCCAGAGCCCTGGGTGCTGAGGGCCTATTATTCCCCTGGGCCCCCCGATCGCGGCTAACCTTCGACAGGATCACTACGGCATGGCGTGAAACCACCACTGCTGCACCGCTCGGCCGAAAATCAATGTTTTGACGTCCCACGGATGCCTGTCTTTAAAAGTCAACACCCCGGCTTTGATAAGAGGGCAGCGTTACGGGAGGGTTAATAGGTGAGCGCCGACCAGATCAGTGTTTCTCCCACAGCTGCCATGGCTCCTCGTCACCTCCCTCTCAGGACGTAATGAGAATGGAGAGATGGGGAAATACAAACAAACAGGCCCATCGTCCTGAATGAGTGACAGCACGTATTATCAACCTATTAGTGTGCACTGGGGCAACAGTGCAGTGCGTGGCAGCACTGGCTCCATGTAGGCTGTGATTCACTGACATTTTTCATGAAACTGCGCAGCAAGTTTACAACAGCAGATGAAAAACTTGCCACTTTTTTATTTACGCTGTGCTGATCATCAGTGTACGATCTTTAAAACGGATGCTGAGCAGGGCATGATAAGTCTCTTAATTTAGGCTTTTTACTCTGCCAGACCACTGCTCAAAGGAATGGGAGTGCTAACTTAGCGAAGCAAGATGCACTAAAATATTTAACTGGTCGTCTCAGGCAATTTCAGACAGCACTGTTAAGAGTCTATTACTAAAATACAGGAAAAATAAAATGTAACACACCAGTGGAGACATCTGATTCTGTCGTGGCTTTTGAGATACACAAAGGGACACCTAAAGCTGGAATAGAAAAGATTAGACTTCAAAACATAGTAATATACATATTTACTATGTGCTGTAGGCCTACATGAAGTTTCAATAGAATAATAATAACACAACAGCCAACTTGCTAAACATTTACATCTGCAGAATGCAGGCCATCCTTCATTCCAGGATGTCTCCACAATAAAAGATTCAGCACACTAACAAACAGCAAAGGAACATGGATGTTGAGGTAAACATAAAAGAATATAGATACTGAGTTAAACAGAAGTGGGGTATGGATATTCACTGAGGCTTGCTGTGTGAGGCTGGTCTTGCTCAGTTTTCGTCAGCTGCATGCAGGGAGCTGACGTCCCGCTCCCATGTGCTGAAGCAGCCCCTTCAAGCATTCATGCCACTCATTCCATTAACATCTCCAGGATGACAGACCTTGTAGGCCTCGCCTCTCCTTGTTCTTTTCTCTTTTTCTTCTTTCCCCTTGCCTTTTCTCACTTTTTCTCGGTCAGAGGTTAAACTGCTGAACTCTAACCTCAGTGGCAATGATTTCTCTTTTCTTACTAAAAAAGACTTATTTCACAGTATGTAGTGGTCTGGATTAGCTCCTCTTTGCCCAGAACAAAGCCATTGTCTTAGTGCCGGTGGTTTCGTGTAAGGAGGCAGCCACTAAGAGGAAGCAGCAGCTACTTCACATTCACAATAATGCCATTGTGCACTTGTGGTAGAGGGCCTGTTTTTTGGTGTCTAGACTTTGAGCCAGCTAGTCGAGAAACAGGAGAAAATCCCATCAAGCAGTCAAGTGAAAGTTAACTAAGGTAACCCGCTGTGAACCTGATGAAGATGTCAACCCAACATATGGCAGAAATTTCTATTGTTGAACAAGGAGCTTTTTTCCCCCCTACGAAAGAAGGAGAGGGAGGGGATTTCAGAGCCAAAAGCATGGAATAACTGTGGTCATCACTTTACTTCTGGATCAGTGAGTTTATTCTAGCTGCAAGGAGCTCCGCCTCCGGTACTCACAATTAAAGGGGTAAGCAGATTAACGGGCAACTTTCAAGCTCAGACAGAAAGACAGCAGTCTGAATCATTTAAAAATGTTCCCCCCTTCAAATAGTATGCTGCAAATGGCATTACATTTCATGCTAATTTAGTGATAAAAAGTGCTCAAGAAAGAGAATACTTCTCTGCACTGATATACCGTTTAAACTGTATCATCCTGATCACTGGCTATTTGTGAAACGCTTAAAAGTACAGATGCAAGTTGTGTTCTCCCTGTCTACTTAGGCCTTCCACTGAACATTTGTGTGACTTTCAACTCTCATTCAATGCATGCAGTGTGTCAAAATGAGTTGGAAATATTTTAAAGCAGAGAGAAAAGAAGGGAGAAAAAACAAAGAGAGGGAAAAATTTATTAAAATATGTTCATAACTAAAAACTATGAAATCCTGAAACTAAGACAGGCTCCATCAATGTAATGTCATTTGTGCATGGGAAACATACATGGGGAATACACTACCTCTTGGTAATCTAAAATAGGGCTTTAAGGTGAAAGGTACATGAAATGAACAGTAATTCCTGATCCAATGTAACACAGTTAAAGCAAAACTTAGATCTGAGATGATTACTCTACAAATCCACTGTTTACTTACAAACAAATTGAGTTAATATAGAATATGTTAAACTATGTGTACCAATACAAAGTCATTCTGCAGGATGCGCATATCAACAGTATCTTTGTGCTTCAGAGAATAAATTAAGGAGAATAAACTTATATAACCATTTTCCGTTCAAGGGCATAGATTACAAATGAACATTTAATCCATACATAAACACTTGCCTGCCAATAAACTGAAACTTGGATGAATCAAATGTAATTCTCTTAAGAAGGGGAAAGAGGAAATCAGACAAACAGCCAACTCACTTATTTGTATAGTAAAAAGTGAATCTTCATGTTATTGACTCACCATACACAAAAAAAGTCAAAGATTACAGATCCTATTCAGGCCATTTCTTTGTCATTCACTGACTGAAATAAAAATATTTCTATATGCAAACAGTAAAACATGGATGTAGAGCTACAGTACCCATGCAAAACAAGAGCACACACAGGTCTACAAACCATGCTGGGTCAATAAACACCAGCTCTTCTCTACAGCTCACAGGTCCTTTTAACTTTTATTTACACCAAATCCCTGCTGGCCAAAAAATAATGTGGGTATTCCAACAGGAGCTCAATCAGCTGCTACCTACTATTTAGGGCTGGATCACATCCCAAGGGTGTAACAGCCATATCAAGTCAATATTAAGTTCAGGTAGTACATTTGCTATTCTAGTCAATCTCTAGGTCTTCTCTAAAATAAAATAATATACAACAGAAGCTCACAAATGAACTCTGATATAAAATCACATGTGACACAAACAGGATGAAAACCCACAGCAACTTTTTAATATTCCTTTTTACTTTCAAACCCTCCAAGAATGTGAGCTTTAAACCAAAATGCTACCACTTTCTCCACAAATAAAAAAAAATTGAGAAAATGACCAAGCTATTTAGCAAACACTGTGCAAGATCCAAGCCTAATTGTTTTGCTGAAATATGTATATTAGCATGTACATTAATGCATATGTTATTTCTCTTACTTTTTAACTTTGTTTGTAATCTTCACATTTTTGCAGAAGTCAGCTGTTGGCCCATTTGTGTACTGAATGTCAGCATTAGTTGACATCAGATCCTGCAGCTGGTTTAATTGGTGGTAGCAAATTATAGTAGCCTTGTTATGTAAAACAAGGGTACAATTATGGAGCAATTACAATCCAAAAAGGATTCTGATTCTTTAAATGGTACATTTACTGCCGCTTTACTGAACTTCAGTTGTGAGCCATTTGCTTCCCAAAGTGTTTATCTCTCTGAGCCTCTACTGTATTCCCAAAGCAGCACTGATTTAATGACATGAACAATGCAAATCTCAAGTCAAAGCCAGTGTGCTTACAGAAATGGTTAATATATGTCACAGTTACAACTGTAAGCAGCAATAGTACTGAAAGCAGTGCAGAGCAGTTGTTAAAGATTTTAACCTCAGAGGTTGATGGTGGCTCCAGTTTAGATATGGATTGGAAAGAAGAAAAGTAGCTGCTTCAGGTACTCACAAGTTTCTAACCATATGTTCACACCATCTGCCTCACACAAAAAATCTTAACAATAAAAAATGCACTCAATTATCCATACAAAGAGATGAAAATTGCCCCTGAAGTGCTGTTTTGAAGTGGAGGTGCTCATGCAATCCCTTCTTGATGTCAGATAACCTGTCACTTTCTTTAACACATTGGAGGCCCAAAGGCAGTGATCTGCTAATAAAGACATAAAGACCCATCTTTAGTGTCTACAGCTAGTGTCTACAGCTTTTTCATTCAGACTTTCTGTTGACTAGCAACAACTCACTGAAGGACTACACCTCAGAAATGCTGTAGCAGCATGGTTAAATTTCTGGGGTTTGCAATGAGATTGTGTTTATGGGTTAACATGCAGGTGATGCTCATGCTAGTGTGCCATATTTAGCATGTGCTGTCATTCCATGGAAATAAAATATCCTAACCAATTATGAGTATAACTGACTGACTATCAGTAAATCATTTGCCAGCAATATCAATGAAATTATGCTGTTGAACGAAATTAGTTCAGTCAAATCAGGGGTTTAAAACTTGTTACAGGGACACTGTGCCATTTTCACCTGTGAAACTCAAGAAATAGGGAGATCAGTTGCTTGAGGGAGAGAGGCTAAGAGGGAAGAGGATAACGTGCTCCTGGACTTAAACAATGACAATACCGTATATGCTAATTCTGTGTGACACTCACTGAATCAGAGTTGTACCCTGGTCCAATCAGATGAAAGAATGCTGTGCCATGTGTGACAACAAAGACCTCATGTATGAGTCACATGATACACAATGACAAATAACACAGTTAAGCCCTCACAAAGGCAACCATTGGGACTGACCTACATTCTGTTGTGAAAAATGGGCCACATCCCAAAAAAGGGCCAATACAATGATATAAAAGCTACAATATTCACAATAAGTGGGAGGATTCACAGCTCACAGTAACATCACTGATTAATAGTCTCTGAGCATACTGGTGCTCTAAAGAGTAAAGCATTTTATTTTATTCACCATTTAATTTTGGATGGCTCCTTTTTTAAAATAATTTAACAGTGTAGCAATGCAGAATAAATAACAGAAGAAAAAACAGAAAAGCAAATACTACCCAGGCAATTTTTCATAAAACGCAGAAGGATAAATAAAAACAGATGAACCTGAGATGATACCACATGTTATTATACGTGTGAAGAGTCAGATGCTGATGAAGTGTATTGCAAGTACTTGATGGCATTACAATTTCACAGGGCTGGACTGTGCTTACTCAAAACTTGGCAGACTTTGTGAGAGAACTGGAGATGTGTGAACTCAGTGGGATATGACAATCGAAGGTCACCTGAACTGCTGAACAACACCCGCCTCAAAACAAACAGAGGAGTGCAACTGACAGAGGAGGACACTGGAGTAGGCACAGGCCAGGAAAAAACACACAGAGCAGTCTGAAAAGCAGATCCCGCAACTATCTGAACCATGCATGTCTATGCTGTTCCAAATGCTGTGGTCCTTACAGCAGTACCAGCAGCACGGTTCCCCTTCAACTTTTGATATGCGTGGAAACATACATGGCCCTTGTGATGTCCTCAGCAGAATAAGGAAAGAACAACCAGTTTAAAATCCTGCAGCTTCAGCATTTTTGAAAAGTAAATCATCTTTATGCCTGGTTTTCTTGTGGAATCTGGTAATATTTTATCAAGTATTTTGTGTGTTAGAGAACATAATAGTATCCATGTCTGTAATTGGTGCTGCAATTTTTCAAAATTATTATACAGATGCTTTGAATGTAGGGAAGAATAAAGAACATGTCCATACAGAGTATTGCATTCATGCACTACCATGCACTTGTATTTCATCTGATTGAGAAAAATTAAACGATGAGAGTATACTTTCATTACCCACTAAATGTAGTAAAAAACACATTTCAACAGCCATCATTTAAGTTTAACCATCATTTTATAGATGTTGAAACTGATGGGATAATTCAAGTTCAAGTCCAGGAACTGAGTCTGAATTTTGATAGAGATAAATGTATTAAAATTTTGGAAAAATTTGAAACATATGTAGAGTTATATTTAAATATACCTAAAATTTTTAACAAGCATGCCATTTTGTTTTCATCACTGCGTCAGTTTATGGTATTCTCAATTACAACATCAAAAAACATTTTCCCATCCTCTTGGGCTATTTTCACTTGCACTGTCATCAGCTACAATCTCAGCATGTACCTCAAACAGCTACAACCAAGAAAACCTATTCCAACCTGTAGAGAAGCTTGCTTTGTGTTTCACAAGTTAGGTTGTGTGGATGATGTCACAATGCAGCCAGATATATTTGTTAAATACAATTTTGAAAATTATAATTACTGTTAATATTACAAGAATGTTTGCCCTTGAAAATAAATTTAAGGTAGTCATTAATTTTCTTAAGAATGCTTAAGAACAAACCCTAACTTAAAATTAGGGTGCCATATTTTAAAACAGAGACTCTGGCAGCCTCCCTGGCTGGCAGGTGACTGCAGGTCAATGAATTAGACATACAGTTGGTATGTCTAATTCATTCTTTGTTATTTTAACAATAACAAAGTGGTTATGAATGGGAAGGATTTTTGGTGTGTGCCTGTTCCTGAATGTGTGGGAGGAATTTTGCTTGCTGAGTTTTGATTACAACTTTCAACTCAAAGGACACATTTTTTTAAACAAAAACATTGAAAAACACCATCCGCAAGTCCACCGAAAATGACAAGACACTGGTTAAACATGAAAAAAGAGGGGAGGAGGAGAGAGATGAAGCAGGCCTAATGAGAAACATTTCTACTTCAAATCTCAGGATTTAATTATTGATCACATTCCTAGTCTTTGCATTTTCAGTAATGCTAAGGCAGTCTAAAAATAACTATGAAGACTACCGTGCCTAGAACACTTTTCATGTTCTCTGGGACCAGTGGCCAGTGCATTCAAATCACCCATCTCATTCCCAATGCAGAGTTGCTGTGATGCATTAGTATGAGGTTGCAAACGGAGGCAATGAGCCCTGCAGTATGCTGCCTCTCAGATCACTGCACTCAGCAGATCCCCTCATTACAGTCACAGGGTGTCCCTTGGCCATCCAGCTCCTGCTCTTTCAGCAGTGCAGTCCAGTCCTGGGGGGTCAAACCACCTGAAAGTTGTCCCTCCCCACCTCCCTCCCCTGCAGGGGTCGTCCGTCCCCGTCACAGTGTGTAAGCTTCAAGAGGGAGGTGCACTTCCCTCCATGATGGGTCAGGACATCGGCAGTGCGGCCACTCGCCATTGAGCCCCAGACGGCTGCTGGCCTGAGGGGGGGCCCGGTCAGCGGTCTTTATTTAACTGGCTCTCACACTCACTCTCTCCGCCTGCTCTGTCTCTCCCCCTCTCTCTATCTTTCCCCCTCCCTCTCCCCTGAAAAACAGAAAGTAACTCTGCCTACAGAGAGCTCTTTCACATACATTGATGGGGGGCAGCATCCTGCTAGAAAGCTGAATGCCTAAATGACAGATACAAGCAAAGAATTGATGTACTAATCAACTTAAACAAAGAACAGCATGGCACACACTTACACAGTATAATAAATTTGCATTATCAGATTTATATCAATATTTAACTAAAGGCATCAAAAGAAATTTATAACAGACTTAATGAGATGCTAAATTCCTGTGTGAATAAAAAAGTGAATAAATGCAAACATAATGCAAACAAAATGCACAGCTCAGCCACAGGAACATTACTGGCAGATATTCAAATTAGATTTGTTTGCTATGACACTGTTTGAAATGGAGAAGTTTTCATTTCCTCAATTCCATTTGACAGAAAAGGGAAGCTGGAACAAATTTGGTTTCTGCATGCTGATACCATTTAAATAAAACTGAAATTGGAGGTCCTTTGAGATTAAGTTGCATACTGGTATGGAAGTAGATTCAACTATCCATACAACTGATGTATCCACTATTTTGAAATTATAAGGGCATACCATTTCTTTTCACTCTGAAGTCCAGCAACTGCATATGTGCCCCCCAATACACTTCAAAGGTATTGGTGGCAAAACACACCCTTGCTAATGGCTACCTCTCCTAGCCAAACTCATCTACTGCCTTGGCAGAGTTTACATTACTTCCATGCTTTGGCACAAGCCAGGAAAAATATCCATCTAGCAAACTAAATCATGTTGCCTGAGGTTGACACCCAGATTCACTGCGTTCTAGGCTTATGGATTTAACTTTCCACAAAGTCTGTTAGAAGAAATTAACTTTATTTCTACATTGTAATTTAAATAATAAGAAACCAAGTAGAAGATTAAGAGGATTCAAGTGATAAAGCCATAGTGATAAATCTAAAAGTGAGACCACAAATATAAGAAATGTGTGAAATTTGTTATGAGTGAAACCTATAACATGGACCAAAAACACATTAAAGCTGGTTTGTGATTTACATGGTTCAGCGGCCTATCGAAAAACCATCACATAAATGAGTTCAGCTCTCCTTACGTTCCTCTATGGGCTCTTACAGTGATGAAACTGCTCATAGCTGTGGAAGTCAGTGAGTGATACAGCTTCATGCTTGTTACATGCAAAACAATGGTTTGAATGCTTGTGCACTATAAAAGTCTGTGTCTTAACATATCTGCTTTTAGCAACAGTTTCACCACTTCAGGTCAAAATTTATCACCCACTGACCTGCAACTCAAAATGTGCTCTACATAAGTCATAAGTTTACAATAACACCTAAAGCTTAAACTTAAAACTGCAAAAGGCTGTATCATTCAAACAATGAAGCAAGAAAAAAAGAGGAAGATGGCGCTGGAAATATGAAGTGAATATCTATAAGCCTGTAGGTAAAACTTCTTTTGTAAAGCTATACAGAAATAACAGAAGCGTGCGGTTTTCAGTTCAATGCAAATTACTTTGGTGGGGGTGGCTCCTGTCCTTTTATAAAGCCAGCAATACATAGCCCGGTTGTGAATTTGTGCATGAAGCCTTCTGCTACGAACAAGGAGTAAATATTACCTTCTATAATATACCTTTCAGAAAAGGGACTGAAATGAATGTATGCATAATGCACACATCAGTGGTACTTTACATTACTCATTAATGTAGTCTTCAACCCTTTCTTCAACTTCACAGACTGACTACAGTGGCTTGACAGTGTGAAAGGTCAGGCAGAAAAAAAACTACATCACCTCAGACTCAAACTCTGCAACATTGAACATTGATTGAACATCACATTTTCTGTTTGATACGATTAAGGAAAATATTACATTCATCTGAATAAAACAAATAACAGCTTTTTATGGTCACCATGTTTCATCCAGGGGTACAGAAAAGGCCAAGATGCTACAGTGCTGGTTAAACTTTTCCTTGATTCACCAAGTAGTGATCATTAGAAACAGGATGAGAAAATATCTCATCTTGATTAGCTTCTGTCCGGCTAATGCTGTCAAACTGATGCTCCATTTTAGATGTTTCAATGGTCTAGGCCAAACTCTTATAAATGCTAGAAAGCATTGTATTAATATTGTGATGCATAATGTGTATGAATGTAAAATATAGCCATGTATTAATACTCAATGAAATCCTAGCAGTTAGCCTAATAAGTACTGCTACAAGGGGTTTTCTTTCTTTTGTATTTATTTATTTATTTATTTACACCACAGCATACTTTGCCCATGATTTCAACATCTGAATTGCAGTATCCATAAACGTTAGCATCAGTTCCTCTACAATCAAGACAGTTTTCAATGCAATAGAGAGTATGGTGGGAATGAGCAACTTCTTAAAAACTGCATCCACCTCAACAGCAAATGATGGGGGAAGAGGGAAGGGAGAAGGAGAAACTGGGTCATATCTTGACTACAACTCTTTCATTGTGATACCTACTGTGGTGACTGAACTGATACTGTGCGATTTCCTGCATGGCTATACAAGAAGTGACCACCTCATGCTTTTAAATCTTCCACAGTACCAACACAGAGCACAATGCTCTTAAAAGTTCAAATGATCATGCAACAAAGGCCTATATCACACATCTAAAACACCTTGAATTGCACTGTAGAATATCAATTACTGAAAAGATGTGTCCTCCACAATAATAACACAAAAACAATATTATCTGGCTACAATATTCAAGAATGGAAAACATCAGAATTAACGCATCCATACATTTATTACCACACAAAATTGCAGAAACTACAGATAAATGTGGGGTTTATTAGAAACCAAGTCCTAAAATGGTTTTTCCAGTTTATAACACTCAATTTGCAGCTGATTTCAGTGTAGATGTCCTGTGGGAAAAACAACATGGCAATGATCCCATGCAGAAATGACATCCTGTTCAGAGTAATATTTAGATTACATGTCATAAGTGGGCAGCATACATTTTGCTGGAGCAGGACCTGAAGTTTAAAATACAGCATTACTCCCAAGAGTAGACGTCAGGAAATGAGACAAACTGAGGCAGATTTTGAGGAAAGAGGGTTATGACAATATATGAGTTCAGGTTTTTGAAGTCTGTTCAAACTTTAATATCAGCTTTTTGGCCAAAGAAAACCTTTTCCTTTCCTGGTTAACAGACCAGCTGCACAAGTGACCTATCTGCTATACACCTCACTAATGGCAATACTGAAGACAAATGAGGAACTAAGGTTATGATCTGTAAAAGCAACAGTTCAATGGCCTTGTGGTTAGAGTGTCTGCACTGACCTAGAAGGCAGGGGGTTCAATCTCCAGCAGAGTTTTACCAAGGACTTTAAAAACTCTATCCTATGCCTTTCTGCTTGATACTTGACATTAAAAAAGAGATGGATTGGGGGTAATAGTGCTGTGACAGACTGGCGTCCTGTCCAGGGGGTGTACTTTTACAATAACCACTTCATGCCACAGGAATTGGGATAACCTCCAGTCAAGTGAGCCACCCAGTTCAACCATGGCTCCATACTCACTCAGTAAAAAAAATGCTTACTCCTATATCACATATGACAAGCTAAACACATACTTTTTAAAAAATGTTTCAATGTGAAAACATTTTCCTGCCGACTGTGCCGTCATTCATCCTTGGAAATGTATATCCTCCTTGTCTTTATGTTCTACAACCCATGGTATGCTAGGAGTTTGCAAATTTAAAAGTGAAATTGATAAGGTAACAGATGTCTGAATGTTGTTTTCCCATGGAACATGTTACACGTCCAACTTCTTAGCATTAGTTATGGGTCATATTTAATGGTTTTTGCATCTGATTGTCATATCATTGGCAGAATGAGCAGTCACTTACTATCAAAGGAAATTCTGTTACAGTAAGAACACTTTTAAAATATGCAACCAAAATACACTACAATATAAAAGCATCTATGCCACTTCAGATTGGCCCAACTTCTCTTGCAAAAAAAGAAGCCTACATTTAAATATGCAGGCAGGAACTGGCCTGGGCCGACTATACCACAGACACTAACTGCTACCTCTGTTATTTACCAGGACATGCTGGTCCATGTTTTGTCTGTAGCTGGGCCTTAATAGTTGCTAAGGTACAATTATGGGAATAAAATCTTGGGAAAGGTTGTGTTTAAGACCATAGAGCCTTTATGCTTAAATGGCTGTGTTCGCTTAGCATCTCCCACTAAATATTTTCGATCTGTTCATTTTGATCTAGCTTCTTTCTTGAAAATTATTAATTACAAGGCCCACTTGGACAATGTTAAGTCTACTATGAATTCTTCAGAAAACAGTCCAAGAGTATATTTAAAACTGAAACACATGCACACAAAGTAAAAAAGCAAGAATCACACACATAAGTTGCACAATCTTGAGGAAACTTAAAGCTTTTGGTAAAAGTTGTATGTTCCTAAGCCTCCAGGTAAATACAAACATACATGTATTTTTAAGAGAACGGAGAATTAATAAGATGGACACCACACACTTTCAAATTAATTGAGTTTGTAAACTACAGTGTATGGGGAATGTTAGTGAAAAAGTAAAAAGATAGTCAATGAATTCCCAAGACTTTCAAACACACAGACAGACTCACACACTGTCCATCAACCAGGGCTCCATGACTGAAAATATTACAAAGAAGGCGTCTCATGTTTCCTCAACAGTCTAAATGCCATACCTGGACTTGCTTCAAAGAGCTGCTACTTTATATTCATCACGAAAATATGCCACTCGTTCATGCTATTTGTATGTAGTGCTAATTGTTCAGAATTACGCTACCAGCGCTTCAAGTAAGTCCAGTAAACATGTACATACACACACAAGTTACTGGACTGTGACTGAAACATGCACATCCTGCTCAAGCAATTGGCTCCAGATACTTTTACCAATAAGTATAGATCAAATGTTGTTAATTTAACGTGAAACCAGTGGAAGCCAGGTGCAATGCCATCCTGCTCAAATAACTATTCTTAATACGTTATATATCGAGACTTCCCCTTTTGAGAAACTAACCGGTAAGAGCAAAAGACCAAAGCAATTCCCCAAGGTTTCAAAATCCACCTCACAATATTCCTCAGCTACTATACGATAGTATTGGTCATTTTGAAGCAATTTTAACTTTAAGTAAATTATATCCAGCTATTGGTACATACAACGTATGGCTCCTGACTTTAAAACATATACGTTTCGTGTCTCATGGATTCTACCCTGATAATTTTCTCGCATTGTTGGCCATAAGAAATACATGAAATCTAGCACTCAACATAGTTTTCCACCTACCTTCATTTTCAGATGTAGGACATTCCACCTGTAGTACCAGATCAAACGTCTTCTCTGGATTCTCGCTGTATCGGGTGAATAACACTTGTTATACAAGCAATAACTTCATTAAAACGCAAACGAAAGGAATAAATACATACACACGCCGAATGTGACACATTTCCACTGCCTTTGTCAAGCGACTCTGCTAAGGACTGCTCGATATCACGCGACAGTATATCTAGCTAAATAACTGGCTAACATTAGCTAACGCTGTCTAAATGGCATGCTAATGTTCCGCTATCTTTTCTGTGACACTAAAATTGAGTCGATAGGTATTTTCCGAAATGTATGGAAAAAGTATATAAACAGGTGTCCAGCTATTTTATCATGTAAGATAACAGTAGAATTTGAGGGTCTGGGCCTAGCAAGACACCTAACTAGCCAGCTGGCCGGCTAACACTACTGAGCTACACTGAGCTCCCTACGAGTCGCTGGTAATACACATGCTTCAGTATCCGATGTCAGCTTCATTGCAGTTGTATTTATATTGTACACAGAAAACCTTGAATTTGAGTGTACCTGCTGTCTGGCTCACATTTGGTTAGGCGTGCTAGGCAACTCATGACTTACTTTATTCTGCTGTCCATGGTTACAACATCTCGACAGCTCTCTAGCCGGCTTGATTGCTGTCCGAGTCTGGAAAAGAGCCACACTAGTAATGTTTTGCTTCGTAACCGTTTAAGCTTAGTCGCTGCCTTGCTAGACAGCTAACTTAGCTATATCCACTTAATTTTTGTATGACAGAAACATAGTTAACTTGCTTCTTGCCGTTTTTTACATTTAGTAAATCTATTAAGATTGCTAGCGAACTGTCTCAATTCCACAGACTCTCTACCGCTGCAGAGAAAACCAGGAAGTACATCTGAAGACTTACATTCTGACGTCATCCTTCTATTCCACACCTGCCTTGTGGAGTTCTGCACAAATATTGAAATATGATCTGGTGGTGTTCTAATGGATTGGAGGCGTTTTGTGTTTGAAGATGTCCGTACAAATCTCATATTGTGACCGGCTACCAATAGGATTTTGTACTATTAGAACTATGTTGCAATACAGTATTATGAGTACTGATCAGCTGTCGTCACAAGCGTTGATGTCTTACATCATCTTTAGCCGGGGTTCTTTCAAACACATAGCACTTGAAGATATCAATCCAAAGAGTATTTTCTTTTGAAACAACCCCACATCTTAATTACAGTCAACTATTTTCAGCCGTCTGTTTAGAGTACAATTTTCATCATTTCACAGACGGGGATGTCATAGAGCTCAGAAATGCAACATTCACACTCGGTACTACTGTAGATTAGCACAGTACATTTTTGGTCTCTTCGTTTGCTCATTATAATCTACCTTAATGGCATAGAGATGGTGTAATTTATGTCCAAGGCATTTATATCAGTGACATGAGTATGTATGCAATTCATCCCTGGCTGGACAGCAAAATAGGGAAAACAATTTTAACGATTGGTTGGTTCCAGATGGGCATGTGGAACAACCAATAGTTAACACTGTTTTCCCTACTTATTTGTCATTTACATTCTTGTGTGTTTTGATTTGGTAGCTGTGATTGTAAAATAGGTCTAATGAGGATAACTTGTTGTGCTGTCTGAGAAATGTTTCTGCAGCCTTAGGCTGTAGTAGCCTGCTGAGTTCTCACAACTTAAGCTTATGGTAGAATTGATATATTTTACCACATGTGAAAATCACTGACTTCTATGTTACTTGAAATCTTCTCCTGTATTTCACCTCATTACATGTGGTATAACCAGCCAACCAATAAAACACCTGCAAAACACATATTTTGTGAGGGTTTTTTTTAGATATAGATAATGTAAAGACTACTTAAGACCCAAAACTATATTATCTTACTGTAACTATATTCTAAAACCAGTTTTGTGCAATGGTCTTCCATGGTGAAGTCATTTTCTGCATTTCTATTCTCTGGTAGTAATGTAGAGCAATGTATTTATGATTAAAAGCTGTTGAAAGCTTAAGCTGATACTTTTGTTTTTGGTGAATATTCTTATTCCAAGAGAGATGATTTGTGAACATGTTTTATTTAGCCAGGAAAATACCGAATCAAAGACAAAAAATGTCAAAGTATTTTGAGTGTGGGAAAGAAATAATGTAGAGAATGTGTATTTTTAATCATTTTAAGGTTTGAGATTAATATTTAGAAAATCACTAATGAAAATGTGTATTAATGGCTCTTCTATATGTGATATTAATAACAGACTGTTTGAAAGAAGATATTTTTTTTCCCTGATGTGGCTGAAGCCAATAGCTTAGAATGCCTTCTGTAAAGCTGTGGTTTGTGTCCTCTCATGAGACGCTAAACTGGATTGGGGCCAATTTCCTGTAGGCAGACTGAAAGGTAATTAAATGGCTGCAAACTAGGACATGCTGTTGCAAGTGTTCACATGAAATGTGAATGCTCACTGTCTTGCCAACAGTGCTAAAAACAGTTAGCTATCATGACCATATCTGAAGGGCTAAACATGTATGGCTAAATCTGTTTTTCTTTTTTTTCACATATGTGTATCTGTACAGACACACACACACAAACACATAGTCAAACAGCTTAAAGCATAACTTTAATAACTTTTTTATTTTTTATTTTAATGCATGGCAACATACCACAAACACGTAATTATTTAGACTACAATTTCAAAGACAACTGAAATGCCATACTCACAGGGAAACATAGCAATAATGAAGCTCAATTGACTTGTTTTGATGTTCTGCGTTTCATCATGTGGACAGTTAGGATATGAGAGAGGTTGGCTGACAAAACTAATATGGTGATAAAGTTATTCTAAATTTGACTACATCTTCCTCTGTCTTTTCAGTGTAAGCATCATAGAAAATTAACACAAAGTAAATAATTGTTTATCGTTGTTCCCGTAGATTGAATGACATTAAATTAGTCAATCATAAAGTTTTAAACTCTAAAAGCAGATCACCTGGGTCAACTTCTCACATGCATGGCAGTAAGTGTTTCCTTTGTTATGGAAATGAAATCACTCCCAGTGCCATCTGTAGGTATCTAATTGTGAGGAAAAAGAAGGAAGGAAATGAATAATATTGATTTTGAGTTTCTCATATATTTCACATATTTAAAATCTGGTCATGTTGCATTGATTTTTGGGGGGAATTAAAACGGCCTTGTCTCAGTTCATCAAGGTACGTTCATCACATCTCTATCACTTGCCACAGTTCAAATATTGTGATGGGCACATGCTGGTTAATCTGAGAAAAGCCAATACATGTGCAGTAAAATATGTGTTTAATAAATACAAGTTTAGAATGTATTTAAAAGATATATGACATTTCTAAACTGAGACAATTCATTTGTAAATTTTGCCTCTGAACCCTGACTTTTCTCAAATTCCTACTTACACTGTTTCCATTTACCCTGGTGTGCAGTATATGGTTTTATTCTTCAAGCAACTTGGTGTGAAGGTATGCAAGCCATATAAAATATCTACAATGGCAATCAGGGGTGTTGCAAGAAATCATGGGTTCCTTGAAAAGGTGTCAAAAACCACACCTCCAGGTGGCTCATGCTATAAAGATGCCTGTTCTATAATCAAGTGTTCAAGTCTGCAGTCCAATCAGTGAAATTACCTGCCCTCAAAAACATCAGTTGGGAGCATGTGAAACCCTCACCAATGAAACACAAGTATGATGTCAAATACTTGTGTTTTGTTGGTGGAGTGTCACATGTTCCTGAGTGAAATTTTGGCCCAATATTCAAAAAATTTAACATCCTCCCTTCCACACTCACCTCATCTCCTCCCTCCAATATCCCAGTCTCTGAGTGAGGGAGGTGATGCAGTAATAGTGGGAAAAAGAAGACACAATACATTTTTGAAATGCATATTGAAATGAACCCTGTTGATCCCATCATTCAAACCGATTATGTTGGCTTCATAATTCTCTGACAACTTGCGCAGTACATGATTGGCAGTGTGTAAAAATGCGAAGGGTAGTTGTCACATGAACTGAAGGAATCACATGCTTATGGCTTCCTGTTCCTGAGGTCAATAGGCATGGCAGTTGCAAGAGAGTAACTAGTTTGATTAAAATAAATCAGGTTGGGAAAAAATGGTAGTCAGATTTTGTTAAATAACACATTAAAAAACATATAATACGGAGTCCCCTCTTTGCTATTGATGACATATTGCTGGGTTGAACTCATGTTTTATGGTGGCTGCCAGTGGTTCATCATGTTAAGGCACTGTGGATTGACCAGAAAACCTGGCGTTGAGCAACAGGAAAACAAACTATCACTCAAAGAGGGAGGAAATCAATCTGCAGGAATTTCCATGTCCATATCTGTCGCTCACCAGCAATGACCACTGCAGTTTGTCACTGCCTGCACAAGTTGCACATGAAGTTTCCTCCTCAACTGTGTGTACTGTAGTGCAAAACGAGGTGGCAGATGACATCATGTGTTTTGGAGGAATGTTTCTTTGCTCTTCCAAACTAATAATAGAGACTGCAGTGATTATAAAAGCTTGTGAATACAACGTGGTCATTCCAAATTTAGAGAAAAAGGAGGCAAAATATTAAAAATGTGTAATTGACACGCCAAGTGGCTCACAGGGTAAAAACATTCACCTGGGAGACTTGAGGTTGAGTGTTCGCTTTTACTAGCTATGGGTGGAGGTCTGCATTTGTGAGGCAACAATTGGTCCAGCATCAATGAGATTTGTCAGGGTTAGATCCATTAAATTTTTTGCTATCTCACAACTACTCCTGGTCAGCTGGGCACTTGCAGGTGCACAAACGGAACATACGCTGACTGTGTAATCCTCTGACGTCATAGGCATCGTGTGATCGGTGGGCTACTCATCGCATGAGTTGGATGACTCATGAGCCTGTGGAAGCAGATCACTGTGGTTGACTAAACAGGTTGGTTGTGTTCAGGGTGGGAAAAAGGGAGAAAATTATTTCAAAAAGAGTTACTACCTTTTTTGAACTTTCAAAGGTACATCTGATTCTACGTCCCCTTTTTTATTTAATTACAAAATGACAAAAAAACATGGCTTTTAATTGTTCATTAAGGAACTGTGAGGAAGGTGAATTGGTTTCCATCACTATGAAAAATGTTCATACAGTGAATAGCAAACAAAAACATTTGATATATTTATGCATACTAGTTACAGAAATACCATTTGTATGGCACTCACTGTGGATATTTTTATGTAAATTAGAAGCACTCTGCAATACTCTGCAAACTATTAATTGTATTTGCATTTGTCCATTAAAAACCCTGTTTGATACCATAATTTCTGCCTGGATATGCTGGTTCTCTGCAGGTGAGGGCAGCCATTTTGGATTATGTGAGAACATGTGGTTAATGCTTTGCTTATGGCAAGCAGACCCATATTAAGTGGGTAGGGGTAGAATGATCTCCCCCTGACTTTCAATAATTCATTCAATAAAGGGGGAAATTCCACAGAATTTAAGTAAGTGGTGTTAACTGCTTTAAGTTTTAGTTGTTCGTTAATTAGACTTGGCCTTGTAGTGTTTATTGGTGTTCTAACTTTTGAAATGCAGTAATGTTACATTTAGGGTGGGGCTTGCTCTGTGGGTATATCTATATCGTACCAGAGATTTTCAGAAAAGGAAAATGAATTTGTGAAAAAGCAGTGTTACTGTGTCAGCCATGTGACGTCCTTGCTACCTCTCATTTCGCTGGATTCAGACTGTGCATTCAGACTTGACCCTGATAACAGCACTTTTGTCAGGACTGGCGGTACACCAGCCCACTCCTGCCCCTAACTCCTACATGAAAAAGTACTGTAGAATGCAACTAGACTAACCTACTTTTTTATAGTACAGTATAGGATTATATAGAATACTATAATACCCACAGCTACATCATGAGTGGATAACTAGGATAAGGCTTATTACAGTTATATAGTATAAAGAAGTAGCCAACTCATTATAGTTGTTCTGTATCTCAGTGTAATGCCATTAACAGCTGCCTAGAGTTACACTAATCAGTATTTAGGCGTGGTGATCAATTGTATAGTTTTATACCTCACGGAATGTGAATAATAAATTAATATTAAGGTACCATAAACTCTTTCGACTATCTGAACATAAGACCAGAATCAAGGTCCAACTGCTTGACACTCACACGCAGTACGTGATACTTATTAGTCATGCGACACACGACGTATTATTGTGTTGACCAGCATTCATTTCAGCCATTTTACTTGACAATTAAAATTAAAACTGCATGTGTGAGCAAAGCGATTAACACGTGAAAGCACATGTGTTCAAAATCTGAAACTGCATATGTCTTAATATTCTTTATTTTTCTAAAGGCGGACACAACTTCAATGACTATAACAATAACTAGTCACACTGTATAACATACTAGCCAACAGCACTCAGACTATATTGCCTGCAAAATAATCTGGTGCATCTAATCTCACTGCAATACCTTTTATTAACAATAGGAACGCAGTAACCACGTTTCCGGGCAAAGTCGACGCGTTACATTTGAACGGACTTCACGACAGTACTCCACTCCTAGGTCATACGTTGGCAAAATTTAGGCCTATTGTGTGACCATTGCTCATTTCTGATGTTTGATCATTATCACAGCAGGTATCAACATTCGCTAGCTGTGTAACAACATTGCGTTACAAAGTATCATTCACGCTGCTGATTTTGACTGTCCGCTGGAAGTCTATACCATATTAGCTTAGTAGCTACTCTTGTGGAATAGAAAGTTCGAACTCTCATTATTAAAACATGATGTCGTTAAGGCGTCTTTATACATTTGGGAGGTACAGTAAAATTTGGCCATTTACATGCGAAAGCTATAGACTGCCGATTAGCTTACTGTCATTTCATAATTCTCCCCGGAGGAGCAGGGTTGACCGAGTGTCATCCAGCAATACAACAGCACACAGAGCAAAAAAGAGCGATTCCCAGGTGAATACAAATATCGGTCACAATAGTGATAAAGATTCCACGACAACTCCTTTGACTGAAACTGATAGACAAATTGCGAGACTACACGAAGAAGCCTGTGAGGTGAGCCATTTCTTCCTACTTGTGTTACAATTTTATGGGAACGTACAGCCACTCAGCCCTGTTGCGTTACTGCCTTAAGTCACAACGTAGTTTGTCAGGCAGCTTGCTGCGCAGGCTACGGGAATGGCATACTCGAACCTGGGAGAGGTATGAAAGTGCCCTGCTCAAACACATTTTTTGTTATGGAACTTGTTCTTAGGTGATGATCAGTAGATGCACCAGTACACTCTTCTCGGAAATGTTGCTGCTCAGAAATGCTGTACACACATAACATTAAGATGTCGAAGTTATTGAAATATGTGGACGAATGTTCCACGAATTGCTATTGTTGTCATTATATGTCTGAAATAGAACGCTGTTTAATCTGTAATGTAATTTAAAAGTAAAATGGAGACTGCACTTGGATTTTCCCCAGTAATTTTTAGTTTAGATAAATTAACAGACACAGACTCAATACTCATTAGGTTACCATTTTAAAATACCAATGCACCTTTGTGTTCTGAAAGAGCACAAGAATCTAGTAGGCTACTTCAACAGAGCACTGCATCATTTTAAAGTGCCTTTAGGCTTTCCTAAGTAACGATTTATCGTATTGTAGTGCATTTATGTATTAAACAAGCGATGAAAGATTTCAGAAATGAAGCGTAGCGCCATGGAAAATGCACAATATACAGACGGTGCCAGATTCACAACAGAAAACCGAGATGCCATGAGAAATGACAAGGCATGCCACGAAAGTGCCCCAGGCTTTTCTGCATCGAAGCTCTTCAAAGCTGAAACTAGTGGGCTCCATCCAAGCAGTCTCTCAAAACACGTTCACTGAACTACATAAGGTCTAAGATTGTAGTTTTGACCATGCTAGGTACACATGTAGCCTTTTTACACGTGCAAAGCACAAGAATATGCTTTTTTGATGTCTTCAGCCCGAGATCTACATAAAACACCATAATGCCATATTTCCTCAACGTCTTACATTTTTCTGAGACATGTTTCTAGTGTTGTCTGACTCCACTTATCATATCTCAGTAAGAAACATTTTGTATACTGTCATATTGTCATTACATTGTCAATCAAGTGTGAGTTTGTATGAAGCACGGAAGTTGTAAACACTTTGTTTTTGTATAATTCCCGTATTAATCACGTTTGGCATTCAGTATGAAATAATATTGTAATGTACCTTCAAACCAGAAAGAAATGAGTTTCTCTTCTGCAACTTACCATGTACAAAAATAGTCAGCTACAAGCTGAGTGTATGTTTATTTTGGTATTATTGAGGGAACAGTGTGCTCTAACCTATCCATATATGTTTTCATAGATTTTTGATTTGACAAAAGTGATTATCCTCATGGCTTGTGAACCTCTGTCTGCGTGAGCTTCATTCGATTAGAGTGTTATCAAAGTGGCAATGGGTGTATGACAGTAACCATCATTGTCATCTCTGTAAATTTAACCGGTCACACCACTGGGCTGTCCAATATAGCAATAAACTGCCACAAGACTTGGAGGAAAGTCCACTGGAGAAAAGAATTACAACTACTGCTGCTGCAAATCACCAGCTTATCTTTAGGCCCTCCAAACAAAAAAAAATGATAACCCACAGGACTTTGTCAAAGACATATTTAATGTCAGGCTTTACATTGGTTGCTTAGCTAGAGTGGTTGATGTGCCAATGTTGATTTCAGCAAATCATAATTGATACACGTCTCCCATTTGCTTGTTTGCTTTTGTTTATAGGCCAGGCAGCGAAAATACATTGATCCAATCACTGGTAAAAGGGTGACCACCAAGTTTGGCCATCTCCAGAGAGGAAAGTGCTGTGGGAGTGGTTGCAGACATGTAAGTGTGTGTGTGTGTGTGTGTGTGTGTGTGTGTGTGTGTGTGTGTGTGTGTGTGTGTGTGTGTGTGTGTGTGTGTGTGTGTGTGTGTGTGTGTGTTTTCTTTTGTGTTTGCATTTGAACATTAACCAAATAGCTCTGAGGATCTATAAATCAAATGCCATGTTGTAGCTGAAGTCAATGGCAAGTACAGTGTTGTGCATCTCAGTGGCTGAAAAACATCATTCACAAATAATGTTGCATCAATCTTGATGAATTGAGTTAATTTTTTAAAACAGTTGGTGTGACATATTTCTCCAGAATGTGTTCAATTTAATTTTTGAAAAATTGTCTTTCAACAGTGTCCTTATGGCCATGTCAACGTGACGGATCCAGCGAGGAAGAAAACATTTAATTCGTTGTTTTATGTATAGTCGTGTCAAGGTTGTGATAGGCTTTTGTTTTTCAAACTTACGGACCTAATAAAAATTTTTAGCAGCACAGAATTCAAGGTTATTTGAAGGTTATTATGGCCCATTGAGATCATCCCTCTGCCAGTCCATGTGGAATCAGACATGGCCTCTTGAACATCATGCCAGAATGACTGCTTTTGGAAGTATGTGGAAGTATGTGACTGTAGTTGGAAACCATTGCCTAGACTTTTTGTGTGAGCTGTATTTTAGCAGATGATAAATGCATATGGAAAACAAGGTGGTACTGCCACTTACGCCTTCAACTTGACACTTTAGGCTGAATCTAGACCTGATCATAAGCACATTGTCCACATGTGTCACTCTTTCAATGGTGAGTTTCATAGAAAATGCAAATAGAAATGACATTTTCTTAGAAAACCTGACCTGTTTTATGTTGTGATTATTGTTTTTGAGAAAGCCCAGATAATAACATGGATATGTGCAGTTTAATTAAGATGAAATTTGTATGTGCAATAGTAATCACTGTTTGAACAATAAAATATTATTTTTAAATTGATTTCATGTCTTTGTCTAAAATCAGCCTGTGCTTGACTCGAGGGGCTGGTTTCCCAAACATAAATTAAGCCTAGTCCTAGATCATAAGCTTTTTTCAGTGGAGATCTTTATTTTTATAACATGAATATTGGCAAGATTTGCAGGTATCTATCTTTGCCTCAAATCCTACAAAACTCTCAATCAATATAGACACATGAAAAACTATGTTCTCTTATGTGTTATCGCTTTGATATACACCTCACTGGACTCTCCCAAGAGCCAAGTGTAACACTGAGACCTTGCGTGGTTCATTCAAGCATAGCGTAATGTGTCAATGAAGACTTTGTATTGATGAGGTTCATTATCATATGAGAGTCATTCATGTATCAGCAATTGTTGGCACAAATTAAACTGATATTGAATAGCATAAGGCTGAAAAACACAATGCTTACTTGGTACACTACATTTGTCATTATCTGATTATTGAAGCTCAGTATTGGATATTTGTTTACCTAAATCTATGTAAATAAAGTTGGCACAACTACAATCATGTTAAATGTACAATATTCATACAGCAAAATTGCTAAAAATGTTTTGACCCCTTTAACTCTGAAACATCTCCCATTTGCTTCCATTGCTTCCCTACATCTGCTGCTCAGACCATCATCATTTTTGAGGTGGTTCTGAATTTTTTTGAATACAGTCATAACTATGTTTGTGGAGATGAGACAAATGTTAATGACAATCCCATTTGAATGAGCCAAAATAATGAAGAAAGCCCAGGACTTAGAGTTGGAGTTAATCCCATTTCATTCCATTTAACTGAGTTAATTCAGGAAATTAACAAAATTAATTAACTGAAAAATCTTCAGAGAATATAATGGGAATTTTTCAGTTCATTTGTTGAATCTTAGTTAATTGCCCAAATTCTTGACTTGGAAATTTAATTATTCCCATCCCTGATATTGGTTTTTTTCTATTTTTTACTTTTCATATTGTGCATTTTACATTTGAGAATGTATTTTTAATGGGATTCAGGTTCTGTCCTTGGGTCTTAGAAAACTGATGTACAGATGCATCATTAATATAGAAGACTATTAATTTTTTCCCTGTCTGTCTGTCCCTATAAACATGTCATGAAATCAACAGGCTCCTGTGTATCCTTGACCTCTTGCAGCAAAGCTACAATTCTCCCCAAAGCAAGTGTGCTGGGCCTCTGCCAGTTTAACCCTGTTTCCCACTGCGCAGTGAATCTGTCCCCAAGACCCTCTCTCAGCATCTCTAATGGTACACAACTGTCCCTGAAAACAGCCCAGGGGTTCCTAAAGTATTTACACAGCTGTGACTGCAAGTGTTGCAAAGGAACAACAACATTATTTTTGAATACCTGTGCGTGTAAGGGATGTTTAAAGCTATGCGTCTTATATATGTGAGCTGTACCCTTGGGTGGTTGTTTGGAACCTGCCACACGTACTCTAATATATGTGGTTGAGCAGACAACTTTGCCTGAATGGGGGAATGTGTCTGCTGCAGAATTCTGTGGCGGCTGCCTATTGGCTTGGTCACAATTCAGCGGCAGGTAGGTCCCAAGGCAACTGCTTACTGATCAGGAGCAAACCCCTGTGAGCGTCTACAAGGAGATTCATGATCACAACAGTGCTGAAGAGGACAGATTTGTGGGATGCATAGTCAGTAGAGATGAAAGGCAAATTTATTTGGGCGCATTCTGAACTGAAGCAGCGGAGCGTACGGCAACAACATTCTACTGGAATGGTGAAGGTGTCATACTCATCAAGTACCTGGTCTGCTTGCCATGGGTCTGCTAGTTTTGCCTAGGGACTTATCTGTCACATTAAGTAGATGCATTGCCATTCAGAGGCTCCCATCCTGCGGCTGACCATGAAATAGGCCAACTTTCATGTCTACTGCATTCCTCTGCGTCTTTGACTTCAGCGATGGTGTTGTCTGAGGTTTTTTCCCTTCAGTTTGTGATGGAATCATAAACACCGCCTTGCACTCAGTTGTGCCTGGGTCCTGTGATTTCAGGAGACATCGTTGCAACAAAATTAAGATGTCCTTACACTAACCAGTGCTGTCATCGGTGCACGCTGAATCCACAAACTACATGCAAATATGTCTTAAAGATTTCCAAATATTCCAGGAACATTAAAATGACTTCAAAACAATAACAGCTATAAACAAGACAAAAGAATATCCCATATGCAATGTAGTTTATACATACAGTGTTATTATTTTTTCATTGAAATTATGATGATCAATAACATGATCCACATGATTTATCCTTTTTGGAGGAATGCCTGGTTCCCAAGGGGGTTTTACAACATCTCTATAGACATGATAAGCACAATACCATCAAGTCTAGGATACGTTTGAATGACTGGAAGCAGAACATGTCATAAGAAACTGAAATATGAGAAACATGAAAGCAAAGTGACTGCAATGCTGTTTTAGCACATCTTCAATCCACATAGTCAACTTCCACCCATGGGTTGTCAGTCAAGTCAACCTTAAAATATACAGTTTCCTTAATGTTTTGTGTCTATCCACCTTTGATTTAATTATTCCATTAAATGTATTGGGTTTAACTGGGTGGTATTTAATTTACATATCACCATTTTGATTGACAGCAGTTTGCCACTTACAACATAAGCATTGCATTATGTTACAATAGCAACAACCTTCATTTACAAAAATAACAGTTTCCCATTTGAATCAATGTTTTCCCTGAGGATGTATGGATCTTGTTCTCATGTGTTTTAGATTCTGTTGTTAAAATTGTACTTTTTTGCATTGTATAACCTTCTATATATAAGGAAGCTGATCCTTCCTCTGTATTCTTCTTTTTGTGTGATATTTCTTTAAAAATAACTCATAATGTCATTTCCTACTCAGAATGCTTTTCTTATGCCAAATAGCTCTGATTGCTGTCAGTCAGTGGGGAAGCTATAAGTGAAGAAGTGAGTATAGTGTTAATTGATATGGCTGTAATGTAATGAAATGTAATTGTATACTCCATGCGTATTAATGTTAGTAAGACTTATTGGTGAGTGTACTGTACATTCATGTAAATGTATTCTGGAATACCCTTGATGCTTCTTGTGGAAAAATAAGGTTGTTAGCTAAGGTATCTTGGCAGTAAAAAAAAAATAATACAGTACATATTGTAACAGTAAATGCAAAGATGGAAAGCAAAATCTTTCAATGTGACTTTTCTAAAAAATATTCCTTTACTTATGTAGTAGTGATTGTATTATGAAAAATTAGCAAAAATGGTGAACTCAAAGTATCCTGATTCAATGTTTTCTGGTGCAACCTTGGACCTTAAGTACTCTCAATAACGTAGATGTAGTGTTGAAGAACATGCTTGCTGGAATACCATTACAATTTATGTTGTGCTAACTAGTTTACAACCAAATTACAGCACTACTGTTGGAAACATTATCACTGACACAAAACCTCTCTTACATCAAATTTGTTAAGCACTGGACAATTTTATACAAAGGATTGAAAATGTGTTTTTGTTTTGCTTCTGAGATATTTAAACATTTACGATTCTAGTAGCAGTTAATTTATTCACTTTATGCAATTGATTTGCTCAAATTAACTTAATAGTATGTCTCTTATTACTTATGAGGTCTGTAAAGAAAAATACTTGATGATCGTAGATTTGCAAAAAGGTAAGGCAGCACAGTTTTTAGCACAAAATTGCCATCCACCCAAACTCCAACAGCGTGACTCTGCAGTCCTACTGGCTTCACATTTAGCCAGGCCACTATGGGGAGATGTAGGCACGCTCCAAGCTTTGGTGTCTGTGAGCTGACCTTCAGCTGAAACATATGCTATGGAGGAACACAATAGCACAGCTCCAGGAGCAGCAGGCGAGCCATCGTCCAGGCAGGCTGCCCTCTACAGCTGCCACTGGAACGCAGTGACAGGCTGGACCCAGAGCCCTGCGGCAGATCCACATTCACTGGAGAGGAGAAGGTGACACAGAGTCGGTGTGCACAGCCCGAGTGGCAGCTGAATGATGGTGGAGAGAAACATCAGCTCCAGCATCTGGGGCGGGAGGGGACAGGGGAAATGAGGGGGGGGCAGTGTAAGCTGGGGATGTGGAGCCAGAGATTCGACTCAAGCAGCAGCTGAGCAACTGCCACATTACTGTCTGGTCCTGCAACAGAGACAATGTCAGCCAGCCTCGGGCACAGCTTCCGCAGTGGGCCAGTGGTGGTCAGATGGGCTACCAGCTCCTGTGGCTGAACTGGGCACGCACACAAAAAAATGTCTCAACAAGAGAGTGACAGTCACATAGCCAGATTCCTTTGGACAGGGCTGTGAATAGATACAAAGGACAAAGGGCATCTTCAAGATCTCTTGTGGTGGTCAAGCCTTGGAACTTGTGCCAGATGTGCCAGGATTCAAAGTGGTACACGAAGTTATCCCTGAGAATTTTGCTTTAGGCTGCTTGGGTGGTCTGCCGGATAGGAGATAAACAGAAGAAGAGCTGTCAGTAGAGTTCAACAAAGGTATCAGTACATCCACACCAGCATGCAGAGCATGATATTAGCCTGTTTCTCGCTAGATTCCTCAAGCAGCTGTGCAATGAATGCAAGTCTGCCAATAGCAGTATCACATGGTCCCCAGTGACTGATGCCAGAGGAGGACTGACTGCGCATACCATAGAGCCAAGAACTGGGCAGCTACAGTGGGCCTGAGCCTTAGCTGAAGCAGTCAGTCAACAGTCTGTGATTCACTGGCAAAGGAGCAAGAGCAAGCAGTATGCTGAGCTCCTGTAGGGCACGGCTAGTACAGGCAAGAGATCCCACATCCAAATGAAGTCTTCAATGTTCACAAAATGCAAAAGCATGCAACTTCATAATATAAAGAAACACATCATTATTTTATGGACAAGAGAGGGTGAATGGTAGACAGGTAACACCTTAACTTATAGTATCTGCATTGTAGAAATTTCAAGTGCTACAAGTGTCATTTCTAATGAGTCCTCAAGTGCGTCACATTATTTTTAGATTTTGATGTCCATTTTATGTCTGTGTTTGTTGTCAAGGCTTATCAGCCAGTGAGATTAAGGGAGTGGACCAAACTTTTTTTTTCTTTTAGCCCAACAAATTCAGTTTCACTCTCGTTAGTTTTTGCTTCAGATACATCTTACTTCACAGTCTGATGCTAAAGGAAGGACCATGTAACAGAATATTTTCTGATATAAAAATGATTTTTTTTCTAAATATTTCTGTTAGTTAGCGGTTAACAATGTTTTATCTGCTTTAAAATCTCTTGAAAGATTATAAATGACTATAAACAAATATTAAGGATTTACTAAGCAAGGTTGCAGACTTTATAACCATATTTCATAAACTAAAGGTTGCAATGTGGCAATGAAACATTGATTTATCTATTGGTAATGCATTTACATTTATTTTTCTTTTCAGAATTCGTCCGGAGTCATTATTCGTGTAGGTGTAGTTTGAGGCGCACGAACCATTTGGCAGTTTACATTTTAATTTAAAAAAAAAAAACCTTTATATTGAGGCCTTTGTTGCAGCCTACCGCCAATTAAAAGAGAGAGCAAATTAATCATCACTGTTTTCGTTTGGAGTATAAGCTTCATTCATGCTTTAAAAGTTATTTAAACATATCACACGCAAACTCAAACTTCAGACTTTACTTAGCGATTGAAAGCTACAGAATCTGATTATCTGTAACCTTAAATCGATCAATCGTATGCAATGTAACTCATTTTAATCGAAAGAGGATATTAACATCGTTGTCTGTGCTTCCTACACGATGTAAACGAAGATTTAAGTCAAATTTCTCAAAATACCCAATCAGACCCTCTAACAGGTATGTTTAAGGTGTTGCCATAGTGACAGAGCGCTAATGATGAATTCTTGATTAGGATGCATCCAATGAGAACATTTTGGGGTGGCACTGACGCATGAAGAAACAGCGTTTCAAAGGCTGAAGAATTTTGTTAAAAGATCCCATAAATCCTGTGATAACTATTTTATGTATTTCATTCCGATACAAATAAAAAGGTACACTTTTTTAACAAGATTCACATTTAACGAATCAAATAGCCTATATCAGGAACTTGAATATTAATCTAAGATTTTAACCGGCTGTGATTAGTTTGTATTCTCGCCCTGGAGTATACTTTTATTTTTAATTATGGGCCGAAATCATTTAGCCGGTGTAGACAGCGCATGAGCATATTGTATCAAGCTGCTAAATAACCTACATGGTGTTTTCATCAAATGTTATGAACAGCTTATATCATGTACACAGGAATACTAGGAGAAACTGATTAAACCTTTATCTCATCGCATTTACAATAAACGGACAAATAATGTAAAGCTTTGGAAATTCCTAGATTCCAGAATGAAAGTTTTCATGGAATACGATCACTACTTTTAGCACTCCCTGTAAATAAAGCAGAACACCAAACATTTTTTCTGAGCAGAATATATAATGCTACAATTTGTGCTAGCTACTTTCCATATGAAATAACAATCGTTGGCTTACCATTTTAAAGGGTCTATGAAATTGCGACAGGCATATTACAATTTGCCTTGGGGCTGAACGACGTAGGCTACGTGATATGATATTTCTTAACTGGGTCCTAAAGGTGACATGAAGACATAAAGTGGTGTAAATCCAATAAATATCTCGTTTTAAGATATCTTCTCAACTGAAATGGTTATTATAATTCTGAACGGCGCACAAATGATAGAAAATCGCCTCACGATTGGATATGTAAAGCCTCCAAGTACATGGTTCATTGTCTAATTATTTCTGGGACATCAAACATTTTCAAATTTATGAATCTACATTATACAGTAGATTCTAATTCTAATTGACGAATGGATTGTGTATTCGTCCCTGTTGTACAAATAGACAAGCACTATAAACTAGATGTTTGAGCGAATTAATGTGGCCTAATTAGAATTAGGTGAGTGGTCTATATATATACATATATATATATATTTTTTTTTTTCCTAATTTGAATTATGACTCTTGCAGTTTTGGTTTCAGCTAGTCCACTCATAGGCTTGATAAAATTTCATTCTATAGGATACGGTAAGTTCTTCATAATGTATGTTTGAGGGAGTAAAATAACATTTTCATCACAATAACGATATTCTTTTGTCATATTTAAATAATATATCACCAACTTGTTCAAGGACGATGATGCGCCTGATGTTCAGTTGATAACGTTTCTTTTTTTACTTGATTTCAAATATGAACTGCTGTGTTCTCCCAAATTACAATCTCCCATTACCGGGGGAAAAATATATGCCTTTTGAGTTGGAAAATATATTTGTTTCATTTACCGTAAAGGAGCACGAGATATTGGATGCATGACCACTTCGGCATTGGCTCAGACGTTTTTGTATATGTATATGTCAGAGGAATAGATATGTCTGTGCACCACGCAACGGGTTTATTTTAATTAACACTGGGACTACAAGAAACAAGGAACAACCCCCATCTACTGGCAGTGCCTCTGCCTTCCTCTCCATAGCGTACCCTATCCTCCCATCTCACCGCTGCGCAGTTTCAAACAAGGAAACGTCTTAAGGCACAAGGTAAGCAAAAAGCTTTGCATTATATAGCTATCTTCGGACAACTTATTTATATAAAATAAATACCTGTTATAAATATTGTTTGTTGTCAAGACTGAGAAAGAGGCAGCGCTAGATTAAGTACATGTGATATTCATAGAGAATAAGGTATGAATGTAGGGTGAATTTCCGTTTATGACAGGTAGGGTATATGTTTGTGAAGGTGGAAGTATAGAGCCCAATCCACGTGTATTTATTTCAATAACTGTAATACCAGTTGAAACGAAATCATTCAGTTTAGCCTATATAGGCATATCCCATGCAACCCATTTGAAGAAAGAGCATGTGTTCTGTTAAAATTTTGTTTTAGCAGATTCAAGGTTCCAGTTGGTAAAACCATATCGTGAATACAGCCATTCAAGGGACAGAAACATTTTAATTGTTCCCGCCGTATGGGAAGATAACACAAATGTATTTAAAGATTTAAAAGAAAATGAATAACGGTGTATTTTTCCATGGACACTTGGACACATACTGGTATATTGTCTTATCATATTGTATTATCTATCTATCTATCTATCTATCTATCTATCTATCTATCTATCTATCTATCTATCTATCTATCTATCTATCTATCTATCTATCTATCTATCTATCTATCTATCTATCTCTGCATGTATTGTGTGTGTATGTGTGTGCGTGTGTGTGTTTATGTGTGTGCGTGTGTGTATGTATGCGTAGGTGTGTATAAATAGACAGCCAATAAATATACCAATATGTGTAAGTTATATTCTATGTAAGTAAATGTATATTATGTATATTATAAAAAACCAAGTAAAGCAATGTCACTTTTAAAGCGGACTAATTGATTCTAAATGTCTGCGTCCATGTGTCCGTATAATTTATTCTGATACTGGAGGCAAACTGGCGGTCATTGTGCATGTTCTTGACAGTTAAATACCAAGATCATCAACGCTTTAATAACCTTCTTGTTACTTACCCATATCAAAATATCGTACAATCTCCTCGCCAGCTGCAAGAGAAAAATATCCAACTCATAAAAAAAGATTTAAAAAAGTACATTATTTTGCACCCCAGATTGCTTCTTAATAAACTATATTAATAATAATCATATTAACGCACCAGTTCTCAAGGGTATGCTACAAGGGTAGGCTACTGTATTTCGACTTTGACTCAAATATTGTTTCAAATAAATGGTTGAATTTGGAAACAGGATGTTCATTTCTGAAGGCCGTACGACACAATATACACAAGTTTTCTGTCTAGATGCTATTTTCTAGATGCAATTAAAATACATATTTGTATTGGACTAGCTGTAAAAATTCAATAATAAAAATAATTGTTGGACAAATAATAATATGTTTGTGTAACACACCTAAAAGTCCAGATGTATATGAGGACTGAAATAAATACAATGGGTTTAACATGTGCAGTGTCTTGCGGCAATGATTTAAATTAAGGATTTAAATTTCGCCTGTCGTGCGTCCTTTTGCGAGTGAAATTCATCGCCGGTGTCTTTTTCATCGCTCAGCTGATAATTGAAGTAAGATGACATACCGACAAAACAAACTCAAAATCAAAAAGAGACTGTACTCTGTAGATACTGTACTCTGTACAGCTTATGCTTTTGAAAATGGACTTATTGCAGATAAGTATATTTGATTCTTCAGGTCGGAGAGGTAATAAGAAACAGAAAGCTTCAAAATAACCGAGGCCAATATTCCACACCTGTACTGAATAACACTATGTCTTGTATATTATAATGCAAAAAGCTTCTAATGAATTAAAACATTTATTTCTGTTTGGCGTGCTTGAGGGTGCACATGATAATTGGATGGAAACATTTATGGAAAATATCGATCATTTTAAAGTATCTGAAATGTAACTGTATCTTATTGTTTGTGCATTTTTATGTGGAGAATATATACACCCTCCATTGTCGACTAATAACGAAGGCCTTTGTGCTGTATTTTGGATTCTCCTGTTTAAAAACAATGACAACACGAATTGTCTACGTTGACCGGAACACGAAACCTCTGATACATTGAATTTCTGTCAATGTAAATCAGAGTTAAATTGAAAGGATCATGTTTTTCAGAGCCAGTTTAATTATATCATTTACAGTTGCCTTTAGAAATGCCGCTGATATATTACAACATGCCAACGAAATGTAAGTCTTCGTTTATTTTACTTGATTAAGATCACCTGAATTATTTATGTGTAGTTTGGCTTTATAGAATAAACCCTGTATACATTATCCGCATATGCCACCTTGCTTACATGAATTCCTACAAGACTAAATATCTCACGCATGCAATACTGCAACCTATTTCGGGATTTGTTTTTCTCTATCGTTTACTTAGTTTTGGCCTAATTTAAAACTTATATCCGTTGAACATACAGCATGATATCTATGGTGCACTTCGATACACACACTTTCACATTTGTCGCGTTCTTATTGAATTCAATGCAGTGACATTAACATGGACGCATAAAATAAGACCACATTCAAACATTTTGAACAAATCTGTTTAAAATAGGCAAATAGGCTAACAGTAATCACAAAGTTATCTTCTAATGTGACCATGAATCGGTACACAGTTGCTAGAATAGCGCTCCTTTAAACACTAGCAAATAAGAATGTGCCACCATGTTATTAATTTTCTCCAATAAAATATCTAACTTAAACCATAATGAAGACAAATGAATGGAATGAAAGCTAATTGCATCACGTTCTTGTAAAACAAAATCCCACACCAAAATTAACTCAGTTTGTTTCTGGATTTAATTTACCGTGCTTGACATATCAAAAAGTTATTTCCTGTTCAAATAATAAAGAATAGTGGGCTACTTTGCACTTAAAGATCAGCATTACTTTCTTCCTGGGTGTCTCCCCACGAAAACGAATCAAAAAGGCAATTATATAAAAAAGAATGAAACGTGTCAATACCAAGTGTTTGCCTGTGCTCCTGCTGCCCATCACCGGGGGTTTGAGCGGAGAATGACAGGTCTTTGTTGGTGAATAGAAATCAGTGGCAATTCAGAGAGGGAGAACTCCTCCTACCAAATTATCCAAACTGGGCAGGCTTTTGCTCTCTTCACAAATAGGACACAGCTCTCAAATTCAGGCAGTCCCAACCTGACCTTCAAGCACTCGGAACCCTAAAGAAAATCTGGGACTGTTGAAAACACTAATTCCAACTTTTGCTATTTTCACCAGCCACCAGCTCTCACTTTCGTTGCCTTATCATCTGGACTACACTTTTTGCCAAGACATTAGCAGTGCGGAAAGACGCTGTCGCGATTTTCCTCACCTCTCCCTTTCTGTGTTGTATTGAATTTATTTCAATTACTTGCACTTGCAAGGAAGTGAAGCTTTTCATCTGTGTGAACCTCTCACTCTAGACCTATTTGGATGATCTGAAGCTTCGGGGGGACTGTATATGGAACTTGTGGGGTGCAAGGCAGAAGACAGCAGTTGCACATTGCGTCCAGCAGCCATGCTTTTCCACGGGATCTCCGGGGATCATATCCAAGGAATCATGGAGGAGATGGAAAGGAGATCTAAAACAGAGTCTCGTCTGGCCAAAGGCGTTCAAATGAACGGAAGGGACACGGTAAGATTTGAAGTGTTTTTTTTTTTTCCCTTTTAAATATATTCCATTTATTTAATCGTTCTAATGGCGATCGTGTTTGCGCTTCTTGATCATTATCCGAAGTAAATCTGCCGGAATACGTCCTTCTCATCGAAGGTTAACTGAAATCACGATTTAAGTAAAGAATAGCATATTTACATTGGCCAACGTACAATGAAACACCTTCAATAAAAGCACCATTCAGAAAGCATTCAGACAGCTATATATTGAGGTTAATTCAGTAATTTGATTTATAATAACACATGCTAATTGCAATTAATTTGTCATACATACATGCTAGCAGGAACTTATTAACAGTCTTATTCCATGCCAGTAAACTGAAAGAAAACACAGAGCCTATTTTGCATTTTACGAATGTTAAACTAGGCAGCTATAAAATAGCTGAAATGTAACTAAACATAATACTTTATTTTTATTATATTATTATTGTTGTTGTTGTTATTATTATTTTTATTATTAGTAGTAGTTGTAGTAGTAGTAGTAGTAATAGTATTATAGCTGGCATACAAATTGACTAAGTTATGAGTAAGTTCAAGTTAAATAATTTAAATAAAGGTCATTTTACTCATAAAACATGCAATCAAGCAAGTAAATTAATTCTATACCATGTTTACTGCAAAACTTTGACATGATATCCAGTGGTTTTCACTTTCTTAATTGGGTGAATAAAGATAAATGGTTCCTAAATAGTTCCAATGTAATCAATAACACACACACACACACACACACACACACACACACACACACACACACACACACACACACACACACACACACACACACACACACACACACACAAAGCTACAACGTTTAAAAGTAGGACAGAGAGTGCTTAATTGTTCAAACAATTCCTCTCGATATTGTCAAAATGACATTTTAACTTCTATAAAATGACTCATTGCACATAAAGCATTTTTACTTTTTGGAGAAATTACTATCCTACACCAGAAAGGGTAATACCATGTAAAGGTATTCAGTGGGCCGTTCATTCTGCATCTTATTTCCCTTGTCTCCCCTATTACAGTGTATACCCTCCATGAGCCCAGAGAAACCGGCCCTGTGCGCCGGTTGTGGCGGTAAAATCTCCGACAGATACTACTTGTTGGCCGTGGATAAGCAGTGGCACCTGCGGTGTCTGAAATGCTGTGAGTGTAAACTGGCCTTGGAATCTGAGCTCACGTGTTTCGCAAAGGATGGCAGCATTTACTGCAAAGAGGATTACTACAGGTAAAGAAGCATTCATTTTAAGGCTTGAAATGGGTTTCCAACTTTTAATTTCAAAATAAAAAATACCACATATGTTTCATAATGTAACCAGTAGGCCTGGAATACACGCTAGGTTTTGCATATGCGTGCACACTCAAGCCCGTGTATCCGGCAACGCAATATTCAATGTGAAAATATAACAGGCATGCACTATGTTATTGGAAATGAACGAACCACTTTTGTGTTTTGCAATTATAGTGAAACAATCAACGATTTAGCTGCGTAGTAATAAAATGAAGTTAATAAAATGTATGACTTGCCGAACAAACATTGAATTCAAACGTTGACTGAAAAGTTATATTGGCACCAGTGCCTAAAACGTGAATTCTCTGTGTCGTCTTATAAATGTATCAAAACATATGAGTTGTGGCCCCAAACATAAACCACTTGTGATTAAAATGAGCTACAAACGTTGTCTCTCTAATGCAAGCTATGCCACAGAGGTTAGGTGAGACCTTGGCATTCAGAAAAAAAAAATCAATCTCCTTACATTTTTACGAAATGCATTTTGAGAATATGGCAGGCCTATCATCACTGTTTTGTTTATGCATAAAATATCTGCCTGTGCATCATTTACAAAAACGTTTACTGTTCCAGAAGGTTCTCCGTGCAGAGATGTGCCCGCTGCCACCTTGGGATCTCATCCTCGGAAATGGTCATGCGCGCCAGGGACTCGGTGTACCACTTGAGCTGCTTTACGTGTACCACGTGTAACAAGACCCTGACTACTGGTGACCACTTCGGCATGAAAGATAGCCTGGTGTACTGCAGGGTACACTTCGAAACCCTCATCCAGGGAGAATATCACCCCCAATTAAACTACACTGAATTAGCTGCCAAAGGCGGGGGGCTGGCATTGCCTTACTTCAACGGCACTGGCACGGTCCAGAAAGGGAGGCCACGCAAGAGGAAGAGCCCGGCAATGGGGGTGGACATTGCGAGTTACAATTCAGGTGAGTAGTACATACTGTACACATACGTAAACACGCAAGCATGCGTACACCAACGCATAATTACCCTAGTTTTATATTTTTAAAATTATTTTATACGGCGTGTTCAAATCTCACTCATTACAGACGCCATCAGGGCTAGGTTTCCCAAAAGCTTTTCTTGCACTAAAATCATGTTAGCGCCCATGACTTTCAGTGGTCTTATGATCGTTAAAAGGATTTTGGGGAAATTGGCTCCCAGCAATAATAGAATTAGAATGTACAGGCAACACCATTTTTGACACCGTGAAATTGTTATGAACGTGTCTAAAATCTGTAAAAAAATAAACACGGAAATATTATCCATATACATGCAGATTATTACCTTGGCGCTGTTTATGTTATGATACTCTTTAGACAAATAATTTCGATCAAATCCCAGTTTTAATTTTTCAGGCTGTTGTATCCTTTTATTTCGATGGTCAAGGACTATGGCGTTAAAAGAAAACTTGACGGTATCTCAGAGCTGTGTGCTTATCTCACAGTATAAATTTAATTTCAAATGTGAAAAATACATTCGGTAAACTATTTGTTTTATTTTATTATGTAGTGGTCGTAGTTGCTTAGAATGGTATAACATTTTATTCGACGGTTATCTCAATCATAAAAAAGGAGAGATAAAATATGTTATGATGTTTTCAGCCCAACATGCATGTAATCAATAGTTACTTTTGCTAATTAATAGCAACCGTATACAAACCGTATTTTAAGACTGAATTTTGTTTTTATTCTACGTTTTGGATTCAGATGTTGTATGCCATAATCCAGGCCACAAATGTATCTTTTGTTACCGCTTTTACAATTATTGTCTGGCTGAACAAGTTTGGCTTTGTGTGCCAAGTTTGTGCTGTTCTTCATGAATGGAGAGAAATAAGGGTAATCTGCGTGTTAATTGTTCTGTGTTAATTGAAGGTGACGTCGGAATCCTTGGCTTCCAACCAGTTCTGAATCAACCCCAAAGGTCACTACTGTTCTCAGGAGTGACTATAAACTAAGAGAAATAGAAGAGCGCTTGCTTTGTAGCCAAATAAGTATGCTAAAACTTTTAAATATCATAGAACAATGTTCTACTTAACTAATTGGAGTCCTCTTTTAGACCCTTGTATTTTAACGATACAAAAAAATCAGATACAGATTTCAGATGATTTGTGGAAGATAATGAAAAACAGTATAACAGAGTACATACGCAGAGTACATTGTGACTAGGCAGACAATAATTTTGCTTCCAACGTGTTTAAGGGTATTTAATTTTTTCCACAATCTGTGAGAAACGTCGAGGCCTCAAACAAACTAGAAATAAAGCGTGTCTGAATATGTAGCATGGCACGTGAAGTATAGTCTTGAAACTTGCCAATCTACAATTTAACTAATTCAATTGACAGGAAAATGATATAGTGTATTATTGAAAAGAGGATAAATTAAGTAAATGTAAAAAATGCATCTGAAAATTAAATAGGCCTACAAAATAGCACACGTTATCCATAGAATTTCTCTCATATAGGTGGTTTATTGATTTAAATCGTTATGACGAAGTACAATGTTTTGTTACATGGTCTGCTACAGGAGTGCATATTTTATTTCCTCAACCCAAGACCGCTGATGAAAATTATATTCATGTTTGTTGATGATGTAGAGACCCCTGGTGGACGTAACTAACATGAAACTTAGGCAAACAAAGCCTATAGAAGCGATTGAAATAGTGGTGGACGTAGGGAACTATTTCCTGCAGAAAACCCTTTCACTTTCTCTCTAAAGTTACATTACATTACTTGGATACGAGACAAATGTAAGAATTTCTTGAAGGACATGTTCCTCTACATTGTAAAACACGACAAACGTACTACACGTCGACATGAGGTAAATACAAAATGAAATGTTTCTCAGTTGTAACTTGGGAACAGAGCCAAGTCTAATACTTTAATCGAGTGAGTGCGTTGTAATTCATTTACTTGTAATGCATAACATGTAAACCTAAATCAACAGGGAAGTTTCGTGTATAGTACTGATGATGACAAAGCCTATTAAAAAAGACGTTTTTTGAATACATATATTTATGCATTGCACGTCTGAATCTGAGATTTCTGTTTTAAAATGAGACAATAGCCTTCTGAAAACAGATTCAATGTTAAAAAATTATACATATTGCTCTAGTCAAATATGTCTTTGGGTTTTGCCCATGTAACGAGCCAAGGAAGACCGAAGTAGTTGAAGTGAGCTCCTGACTAGTGATACACTACTATTATTACCACCACACAACAACAACAGCAACTACTACTCCTAATAATAATAATAATAATAATAATAATAGTGTGGTTTTCGTATTATTTAAGCATAGACGGAAGCAACCTATTGTTGAAATCATTTGAGCGATTCACAAGATGCCCTTTTATTTTGTAAGATTTACATGTCATGCAAACTATAGCTTTTTGCCAGTTTCACGTGTATACGTTTAATCAAATGGTCGACGTGTGGGAAATGGGAATTATTTCGGAGTACATATTGGGTGCAATTCTATTTCTTTTTTTCCGGTGGTCTTAATCAAGGCCCATCCTATCCAATTTTGGGTAGGGTAAATAACATTAAAAACAGCCTTTAATTCATTGGTTAAAATAAGACATGCATTCAACTTCTTAATTTTTGATTGTTTGTGGCCATACACTCGTGCTTTACGTGCTGAAGTAGAATTAATACGTATTTAAAATGAAATAGTGTAACAGATTTCGACGACAATGCAGTCTATAGCAAATTTTTCTATTTTAGTCATACACACTTTTAAAAATCCTTAATTTTTGATGTTGGAATTTGGAGTTCTTGCTGTTAGAAAATGGATAATATATTTGAATTGAAAGTGAGTTTTGAAGGTTTAGTCTGTCATTTAGCCAGGGGAAACTCTAAGACTTCTGAAAGAGGTCAGAAATGTCTGATACAATATATCACAAGAGTTTTCATGACACCTCAGCCATATGTTACAAATATATATATATATATATATATATATATATATATATATATATATATATATATATATATATACACATTTTTAATACTCTGTACTGTTTTTTCTTAGATTCCAATAGTATTTATATTAATGTATAACTTGTCCTGGATATTTGTTTCTAAAAAAACTGATTAATCTAAACCCGATTCATCTGTGTTAATAAGAAGTTTTCCTGAATGCATTGCCATGTTTGTGTAATTCACATACAAAATGGAATAGCTAAAAACCAGTCAGCGCTTGATGAGGACTGCAGACCCAGGAAGCAGCAGACCTGTTCACCATAGCCTGCCAGTCATATGTAACAGTAAACCACTCAAGCTTGCAGAATCACTGGGAACCTTCCCAATTTGCCTTCCCTCAGGTTGTAATGAGAATGAGGCTGATCACCTGGACCGAGACCAACAGCCTTACCCACCTTCCCAAAAGACCAAGCGTATGCGCACGTCCTTCAAGCACCACCAGCTCCGCACCATGAAGTCCTACTTCGCCATCAACCACAACCCTGATGCAAAGGACCTGAAGCAACTCGCCCAGAAAACAGGACTCACTAAAAGAGTTCTTCAGGTAAGCATGTGTCCATTCTTTATTCCGCATCATGCATCCTCTGTGTAAATGGTAATCTTATACCATTTACCTTTTGTTTGTTTTCTACTTCCATTAATTATATCTCCGGTTAAGTGGTTCTAAGGTGACAGTTTACGTCAACAGAATATGGAATCGCTCATTGAATGGTTTCAGCTAAAAGTAATGTTTTTTTAATCCACTGCTTGTTCTCACAGTGTCAGTGGGGCCATCAGAGTAAAATTACATCATCTTAGAATAACTTGGCTGTGCCCTGTGTGGAGCTAATCAAAAGATAACAGATGAGCTATGAAAGTGTGGAATAGTAAACATTTTCAATGATAAAATACATTCCATAATTAATTTGTTTTAAGTATTGATATATTGTGTACACCCATATTTCTGTGGATGCCACATTCTCATTCCAGCTCCTCTTTTGTACTATATTTGTACTTCTTTAACCTAAAAGATCACCTTTGGTTAGAGACAAAAACCAGTGCCCCGTTTCATAAAAGGCAATTTAAACTTCGTAATTACCTCTACTCTTTACGAGTAATAAATGTGCTGTAGTCATAAAAATGTGATGTTAATAACAAAATCATTGCTTTTAAAAGTAAATATTAAAAAATAAAGATCCAACCAAATCAGACAAAAAAAATAAAGACATTGGGATTGGTTTGCAGGTTTGGTTCCAAAACGCAAGAGCCAAATTCAGAAGGAACGTTTTGCGACAGGAGAATGGGGGTGTTGATAAGGCAGACGGCACGTCACTTCCTCCGCCCTCATCCGACAGCGGAGCTCTCACCCCCCCCAGCACTGCGACCACACTAACAGACCTGACCAATCCCTCTATCACTGTAGTGACTTCTGTCACCTCTAGTCTGGACAGCCATGAATCTGGGAGCCCCTCGCAAACCACATTAACAAACCTTTTTTAACGTTTTTTTACTCCTATTTAAGTAAGCAGAGACAGTTCTTGGGAGAGCAAATAAACAAGCATTCAAACACAACTATTGGTGTGTAGCATCTTGCAACCGCTTGGCAGCTGAGTTTATAGTGTATTCAGCAATTTGTTTGTGTTAAGGAATTTGGAGGTTTGACATTTTTGGTAATTATGTAAAGGGATCACATGGTCACTAATGGAAATCCCCCTAAAACAATTATCTAAAAGTTAATGATAATGTTTGAACATTATATTTGCATTTAAGTCTGCACTGACTATGTCCAAAACAAATGAAATTCTTGTATTATTTATTTCATTCCAAACATGTACTCAGTATATATAAAGTATTTACATTTCCGACAAAGATCTGTATGTATGCACTATATTTATATTGTTCCTTGAACATTTTAATATTTCCAGTTGGTTAAATACATGTACTCCAGACTACATGATCATTACTGCGAACACACAAACAAAAACAAAAGGAACAATTTTCAAAACTGTCTAAAGTACTAAAAAGTAATATATTGACAATTCAAGTTCAAAAATGTAAGTGAGGGAGGAGAGTTGACAGAGTTTTGATTGTAAAATAAACTACCTTTCAACAGGTTTAACCTGTTTGGGACATAGTTCCTATTGTTTTTATTTGTGGCTTAGTGGTTTGCTCATCCTGCCTGGAAGGTTTCGGCCAAATCCAGATGTGTGCTTCAATGCATTTTCCATTCAAGTTTCTCATTCTTTCTATGGAGAGTTACATGGGAAATGCACCTCAGCACAGGTCTGGGTTCAGACCTTTGTATTTAATTGCCTGGAGACTGATGCACCCATACAGAAATTCCTGTTAGACCCCAAGAAGGACAGGATTAATTATTGCAGTGCTTCTTTGATACTTTCAAATATCTCCCCTTGGGAAATGTATACAATACAAATTTGTAAAAATGTCAAAAAACATTATTCAGAATTAACTGTTATTTAAGTGATTTAAATTTCTTAGGTTAAAGGATTGTACAAAAATGAAAGAACCTCTAATTATGGAAAATCAAGTGATTATCTACATATTCACAAACTGAAATTGTGCATGGCAATAGGCTATTACATTAACAGAAAGCCCAAGGGAATGCAAATTATCTCAACCACTATTGAAGATAAAATTGTGAAAATCCTAAATTTCGATGTATAATACTGTTACCTTAAACTCAAACTCCAGGTGGATGCTAACCTCAATATACATTTTGTCTTGACATACAATTCAAGCGTAGTAGGAAACTAACAGAGTATAGATCTGTGCAGTGGTAATTGTTCAACAGGCGGTGCAGTCATATTGAAATCAGATATGGTTTGACAATTATGGTTTAACAATAGCAACTAAATTAAGGAGCATAATTATAATTGGGAGTCCTAGCATTCAGTTTCAAAACAAGGCAAAGGGCGGGCACTGTTTTAATTGATTGTTCTTTTTTAATGATATAGCACTTTTAAGCATCCTTAAGCTTCATTACATAAAACACTAGAGTGAATGAACAGACCTGGATTCAGAATTCCAGTAGAATTAGATTGATTGCAAAGTGACAATATACTGCCCAGATGAAAGTGCATTATTTTCATGTTGCTCAGGGTGTTAAGGAAAAAGATAAAAAGAAATTCATAAAATAAAAACAGAGGAGGTATGGAGCTGAAGACATGTTAAGTAGAGGGCTGATGAAACATTAGAAAGACCTCCAAGAGCTGGAATGTTTTGAATGAGCCAGTTGAAAAATTTGTCATCCACATTTCTATCTTTTTGGCTATGTTTTCCTTTCTTTACGGACACTTGCCACTGAACAGACCAAAAATGTGTTTCTTCTGGCTGAAGGCAAAAGTGAGAGTCCTTGCTTGGGTTGAAACATTTCATTCTAAGTGTCAAATATTTGTTCTTTTGTAGAACAAAATGGTACTATAGATCTACTTAATAAAGTAGATGCCTAACTCAGTTCTACTATGTGCCTTAAGCTATAACTTGGGAGAAAGTTTGTGAAATTCAGGATATGTGTTGTTTGTTATCTGACTCACATCCTTTTAACGCCTCACTAGTTTTGTACTGTTTTACATCTTATTTCTGAAGATCTTTTTATGGTGTATCCTGTTGAAAGGGGACAGCGATGTCATAGAAAGCAGTTGTGCACTCTTTCAGATATAGTTGGTAATCCAAGAATCTTATATATTGATCTTTGTGTTTATAGTACAGTAAGTGTTCTAACAAGATTGTCCATGTTTCCTTGTTTCTTGATAAAGATGGTGTATAGAAACTATTTCCCCTTAAATATTTATGGACCAAACGGTTGTTATATATCTTATTAAATTTGTGTGAATAAAAATACTTTGCTTTAAATGAGTTTTATTTTTCATCATATTTACTGTTTCAATGTGCTGTTTTTCAGATATCTTACTGCATTTTCCCACATCAACAACTTGTAGTTCATTGACCAATGTCCAATGACAGTTTTATACATTTTTGCTTTTTGTTTATTTAGATTTCAGTTTATGATGTTTACTATTTCAAAGTAATGCCCCACGGATTTGTAGCTAAAACCCTGTAGTTACAGAAATATGAGGGTTGCTTTTTTAATGCATGATAATGGCTTCCTTTTAAACATCAAATCAAATGAATGCTGAAAAGCATACCTTAACATTAGAAGTAAAGTAAAAAATAAATGCAGACCCCTTAAAACCAGGTTGCTCTGTAGTTTAATAAATTGTTACTCTATGATTTCTTTCAGGGAGAACAAATCTTGGGGCATTACAGCCACACTTCCCGACGTTTGAAAATTCCATAAAGTATTAAAAGAAAAGGAAAACTTTGATCGGAATTCCTCACCATTGAAGACAAAGACAATATTAGGATAAGATATAGCATATAAAAATCTTTTGAACCAAAAATGTAAAACGGACCTTAAACAGTTTGTCCTGAATGTTTGAACCCACCAACGGAGGAGAACCCAGTGTATATGAGTTGTTCTTATATCATTGTGAAACAAAACATTGCATTACTCTTTGTACTGAAACAAAGTTCACACACTGAAAATGATGTATAAAAATATAGCTATTGATGACAGAGCAACCTGGCATCTGGCCACAGGGGTGACTGTGTGTTAAAGTGAAGTCATACATTCAATAAAACACAAGGAATATCCTGGTGCAAATGCTTGCACAAAGACACAGACACATACACTCAAGCAAACATGCATGCACACATGCACACATGCAAGCACACACACTTTAAAAAACTTTGTTTTGTCACAAGTGTTATTTCTGAAAACACGCAGCCTCCTGAAAACTCTGCAGCAGAATGTCCATCAAAAGCAAATGGATGAAGAAGACTGCAGAGCTGGTGCTCTGCCATCTGGCTGCACTGGAAACAAGGATGTTTTCTTAAAAAAGATAAAGAGCATTCATATTCTGCATGCACCTTTCCATCTTGTTAACATTTCTTTAAGATGTGTATTTCCATGTTTGATGCACTCTTTTGTTGTCACCTGTAAAATAAACCTTCATATTAAATTGTCCTTGATGCCAGAAGCTACATTGCCATGAAAAAACAAGTATGGAGGAGCATAAATATAACCCAAAACATATTGAAATGATTAGTCATGTGTCAACCAGCTAACAAATAATTACTGAGAGGGAACAATTAGTCCCTGTGGAATTTCTGAGGACATATCTGAAACATTCATTCTTGCATTTCTTCAACTATCCCTTACTATGCCAATGGTAGAAAAGCAATACTACTGACTGAGGGAAATTACTGACACATTATTTATCAATAACTCTTTTTTGTATTATGTGTTATTTTTTCACAGCTACATTTCATGTTTCTTGGTATTTGATAGGCATATGAAGATTTGGAAGCTGTGTTGTAGCAGAAAATATTGCATGTTAAATCTTTTCAGTGCCACACAGTATTCAACATATTTTTTTTCCTATATATTTTTTAATGATTCTCAACAGAAGGTAATATATTTTGCAGTCACTTTAAATACCATTGCTAATAACCCATAAAAATTTAAATACATTTGTAATTAATCAGAAAGAATGTGTCAGTGTAACATCTATTGTTAAAATTGTGTCATGTTAAGGTGAGAATGGGTGAAATTGTTTCACACTGAGAAATGCAGTCAGGCAGGTACATCCTGACAACTTGATTTATTACTCATCCTCTGACTCTTATTTAACAGTGACTCCCTCCAAGATTTTCCTTGCTGGATAGACTGGGAGAGAACAGTGAATGGTAGTGTGACATAGTGTGGAGTAGCTGGAGCTAGAAATCAGAAGCTTATGTGTTCAAATCCTAGCCTGGGCACTGCTGTGCTAATCTGACTTTAAGTAAGATGTTATATACTCAGATACTTAATATGGAGATACCCAAGGCAATGGCCATCTGCAAAGGAATGAATAAATATGCAATGGAGGCTGAAGTTGTCCCATTATCTCTCCTTAGTCATTCTCTGTCTATGAAAGAGGGAGTGACCCCATGTCTGTGCTTACATACATACACATTGCATTTTCATGCATTCACATATGATTAGAATATTTTGTGCATTTGCAATTATTGCATGTTCTTGTTTACTGACCAAATCAATTGTTTTATAATCTCTGGAACAATGAAGAAAAGAAGTGACAAAATTGCTCAAGGATAATATTACCGTGTTCAAAATTAAAATACATTGAAGATAAACAAAGACCAGTTCCTCCATTGTGTAACATGGATAACAGCATATCTTGTGGCTTCATTTAATAAAATGGTGTGTGTGTGTGTGTGTGTGTGTGTGTGTGTGTGTGTGTGTGTGTGTGTGTGTGTGTGTGTGTGTGTGTGTGTTTTAGTTTTTTGTCAGTATTTCAGATTTACATGCAATACATATACATTTATTTTGTTGTCTTTTTCCTTCTGTGTTTCAGTCTTTTCATGGATGTAGGTATAACAGGAAACCAGATAAATGAACATAGCAGAGACAATGTTGAATACACAGATTTTGTAATGACTGAGATAATGCATATTTTCTGAGCTATGCATGTATGCTAATTCAGGGGATAAATAACATTAACGCTAAAAAGAACCTCGATTTATGCACAGGTGTCTTTGGATGATTTCAAAAGCTCATTTACAGTGTGTGTGTATGTGTGTGTGTGTGTGTGTGTGTGCATGGTGGTGAATTGGGGGAGGGGGGTCAAAACAGAAACAGAAACATGGAATCTAAGCATGTCAGAGCATGGCTCATCTCTATCATCCTGGATAGACAGGTGAGGGGAAGAAGTGTGGAGCAAGTAACCACTGAAGGTGAATGGAGACTGCATCTGAAGATTGGCCTGTGGCAGAGAGGGCTAAATATGTTGTTTGTAAGACAGGAAACACTACCTCAATCAGATGATATGGCAACGCATACAAGCTCATTCTTCTCCTTTTTAAACAGAGTGGGCATGATGGGGTAAACATTGTGTGTCTGAAGGCTCACGTGAGGCATGAGGTGAATACTCTGTTCTCTGTGATGATCTGTGCAGGAAAACCCAATGTCAGAGAAATGACTTGATTAGCCCGACAAAACGCAGGCAGGGACATTAACAAAGGACCGCAGTGTGGAGAGCTGTGGAGGATGGCTGCTTGGCCATGTTCTGTATGCGAGGGGGCACAGCTCTGTGTCAGGTCCATGGGTGGTCTTGTGATTCTGTCAGTTCCGGGCCAGCGCCTTACTCTCCTGTTTCCAATCACATATATGAACTCCACATACCCTTCGTCAGACACTCATGTCACAAGGTGCAGCGCCTAACAAAAGATATTCCTCCTCCCTCAAGACTTACTTGATGCAACAGTGACAGGCAGTAAGCCAGTGATTCATATGCTGGAGGTTATGGTGTTGGGCCTATTTTGTAAAATAGTGAGCAGATGGAGATGAGTGTTGATGTTCACCAGGAGAATGCAATCTCAGCATGACCAGTCCTTTGATTTTTCTTCTTCCCTCCTCTTTGCAAAAGGGTTATTCAATGTCTTGTGTTATATCTCCCATCATTGATACAAAGACAGTTTTTCATTAAACCAGAGGGTCAATATCTTCATTAAAATAGGAAAAAAACCTTGAAAAACACAAATACCTCATCATTAATTAGAAACCATGTAGCCATGCAAATGAAACATGGGGCATTAATTAAAAGGCAAAGATGGATCACATATCTCTGGGGTCATGAAAACACTTATTATGCATTCACTAATCTATGATCACATTATTTATTCCTAGCTATATATGGGAAAATACATCTTTACATATCCCTGTATCACTTAACCAAGGTTTGCAGTGACAGGTCTCCTTCATTTTCCCCTTCCCTCTCTGCTCAATCCTTCAGGGCTCACATTTGTGTTTTAATCCATCTGTTGGCTCTCTATATTGTGGAGCTTTTAACACAGAGGCTATGACCACATTTAGGTGCATGTTTCTATACAGTAATTCTACTCTACCCTAGAGCAACCATAAAAACAGTGCAACCATAAAAACAAAGAAAAAAACAACAAGAGAAAGCATTTCTTTGAGTTCCCTTGAATGAGAGTGGCTTTGTTCAAGGTGAAATATTTTACGGACACCTCCAGACACATTTTTTTTTCCTTTTTGAGTCAGAGCAAGAGTTTAAACAAAAAGAGATCATCACCCAAGGAGGAGTGACTGTCATAGTTAATCAGGAGAATCTATGTGCACATATGCTGAATGTTAGAGGTATATTCACATGTTCTGCTCATCTATTTTCTTCAAGGAAGGCAAAGCGTGGCATCTGATTTCTTTGCTGATTTCTTCTTGAGACAAAATGTGGACAGTTTCCCAAACACACCTACAGCGCCACTGAAAGTACGTCATATTAAGGACTTGACATGGGCCCAGTGCAAGATCACTTGATTTATAGCTGAGTGACATTAGGTGGAGGCAAAGAGAGCTTTGAACTGGCTTCCTCCTCTGAATACCACTAACATGCATCTTAGTTTTCTTCCAGTTGTATGCTGAAGAAGATTAATTTAGATCATTCATTTCACATCTTCAATGAAGAACCTCTCATCAAAAACACAATGCCCAGAATTTTGAGTGGGTTTTTTTTCTGAGGGAATGATTTCTGCAGAGCAACAGACAAGTACTGCGTGACTTGATGCTTTGATTTATGGGAAATATGGGAAGCATGAACAGTAGCCTCATTGAAATGAGAAATCAATGGTTAGTCTCAATTAGACAGTTTTCATGAAGTCTGGGCCTAATGTGTATAATAACGAAATGTCTTATTGACGCAAGAATACAGAACTGCAATGAAAGGCACAGGCTTCATTCCTAACATCTATTTCTGCTCACATGCAATAAAAGAACTCCAGAGGCTCCTAGCACACATGACTATGTGCAATTATTAGCTCTTGATCTTATGCTTAAGATACAGCAGAGCAGCAAAAATATGCTATGAAAGTGTTATGCTTAAATTGCCTTTGTCCCATGTCATTTTTGTGTCATAATACAGTTAAGTGTCAACATGCCAGTTACACAAATTTAAGCACAAGCATTGGAATAAAATCCAGTAGTATGAATATTCTTGTTTTGTAAATATCTTACCCTTTGACATTTTGGTTGTAGCTCACACTTTTCACCTCAGTCTAGATCTTTATAAATGGACACATTTTAAAACTGTTTTCAATGCTTTATTTATAAAACACTTTATATAAATTTAAATAGATGGTATTCTTAGATCTTCCCTATTCACTATCAAATATTTAGGTTTCAGACAAATGTGTGTTCCCAGCACTATTTCTTAGCACAGCAGCAGGCTGTGTAGCCACACAACCAGTACAGAGAAACTGCAGCTTGTTAACTAGATTATATAGACAGATAGATAGATAATTAGTTAGAAACTTTATTTATCCTGAGGGAAACTGCTATCTCTTTCCATATTACCATATGAACACAAACACAACTGAGTTACTATATCTATAGTTTTGATTTACAACTGGAGCACTGGACTTAGGTATACACTGTACATACAAAAAATACGAATTACCATTGATGATTATAAACCTATAATTTACAAGTATCTTTGTGTTCACCTGACATTATTTTCTGGTATACTTACATTCGGTTGAAAAGTTGGTTGAGCAAGGTCAGTGGGGTCAGTATTACATTATACAAACTACAATGCATCATTATTAATATTATTTAGAAAACTGCTTTCATTGCTGTTCCTAACATTGCTAATATGCTAATATGAGTAGTCACACCAGGACTTTTATTGTCAGTATTATCATTGCCTGACACACATTGAATTCACGTCTCTAATCTAGCCTTTGGAGACTCTGTGTCATCATTGGGCTGATTTGTTGACTAAATATGTGGAATTTATGCACAAAAGTAGCTATTGATTCCTCCCTTATCTTTCATTTACTCATCCATTTTGGAAAACGATAATATTATAGCAAAAAGTAATACAAGGGATAAAATACAACAGATGAGTATTTGTAAAGAAGAAAGAGAAGGCATTGCAATTTATATTTCAAAATCCATAAATCAAATGGAATAAGTCAAAGCAAGTGAAGCTTTGCATCAGACCATTGCACCTCAATGGTGAGTTACTTTTAGAACAATGCAAATATAACACTATTATTGAAAGGATTTAAACAAAACAGACTTGTATGTTGAACCAGAGGATATCTTGGTAGATCTTGTCTCACACTGTGATATATTACTTTTCATCTACCCTTATAATTATTCCCTCAGAAACCTAAAATTTGAAGATACTTAAGACAGTCCCTATCTGCCACTGAGCAGCACTGATCTCATTGAAAGAAAATGTGGGAGTGAAGCAAACCCAATATAACTTATGCCATTAAATTCTGTATAGTGTTATTCACCAACAGAATTGACAGATTTCTCTGAGACATTTCTTTTAATCTTCAGCTGTTGTTGGAGATATTTCTTAGAGGAAAACCTACACTGTGCGACCGGTGTTTCAAATGCAAGAAGGTTAACAGAAAGGCAGCCGTACTAAAAAAAAAAAAAAAAAAGGACTTTTAAATGATCAATTAATAATTAGGTATGAGGTTGGAAAGCTACAGGACCATGTATTATTGTCTTTATATAAAGATTTTCCATATGTATTACCAAACTGAACATGTTTTAAAAAGGATTATAATGATTTATTTTTTTTGTAGATAATAGCAGAACTGACATTTCTGTCAGTTCCTACAACAATATTTATCAGTACCTGACATCTATAGAGGAAAATGTAGTGGCAATGAATGTATCTATGTGGAAAAACAACCTCCAGGGGATTAAAGTTAATTGCATCCCAAAAATAATACTCTCTGCATTTTCCAGATCTAAAGCAATTCAATGATGAATGCTGTGACGGTAGCTAGACCCATCCCATTAAATTAAACCAGAAACAAATAAAAGTATTATCTCAATAAAGTATTAGTCGCTATTGAAAATGAAGAATCATAGAATCCTGACAACAGCAAACAAAATTACTTTGTGCGTTGTATCACAAAATATATTGCAAAAACACACACACACACACACACACACACACACATGCACACACACACACACACACACACACACACACACACACACACACACACACACACACACACACACACACACACACACACACACACACACACACACACACACACATGTTAAATTGGTTGTTGTTGGAATGGTGGTGGAATTCTTCTCCACATTCTGAATTCCAGGCCTTCCTATAGAAGTTCAATCATGCTGGGACAGTCTTTTAAATCATAATGCCATTGAAGTTCATCCTAGTATTCAGTATTCCTTGGTAATAATTCTACCACTCAGAGTAATAATCACACCCAATGACTCACATGACTGCCCATATTATAGGAGATCAACCACAATATTAATAGCTGGGAATAGACAATGTGGGTCCAAGCGTTCCTTTGGCTGTCTCCAAATATGAACCAATCCAGGTGTAGGAATGCTTAAAGTGAAGTCATTGGACCATACAGTTGCATATAACTTTCTCCCACTGCTCAATGTCCTGTTCTCATTACATCAGGATGTGTTTTTGCATATTGGCCTGGGTTGCACATGGTTTCCGAATGACAGCCTTAAATATATCACCTTTATGAGGGTCAGAATGTACAGTGTTTGTTGAGTCTTCATTTCGCATATGTTATCATGATTTTCTACACTTTTCTTAATGACATGACATCATTTTGCCATTTCTGTGACTGATGGTCCTGCTATTCTGGCACCAACTTCTGAACTCCTCACAATACTATTAGCATCGACATCAATTCAATACACGTGTATACTTGTGATATAGCTTAGTTGTGTTTGCATTATATACACGTGTGTGTGTGTGTGTGTGTGTGTGTGTGTGTGTGTGTGTGTGTGTGTGTGTGTGTGTGTGTGTGTGTGTGTGTGTGTGTGTGTGAACTTAGCTGTACTCATAACATTGCCTTTTTGAGTATTGTGAAGTACGCTAACGAATATCATACTGACATTAGACAGCAGCAGTAGCCAACTCCTGCATAGTATTTGACGAAAAACCAAAACACTTTAACCAGATGTGTAGATTAAGTTGAGCGTTTTACGGTTAATTTTTTAAACATGTCAATTAAAAAAACAACAGGATATATAAATCTGCCAGAAACTGTCACTTTCCTGGTGCGAATGATGGGACAGATGTTGGCGGTGTCATACAATAGTTCAGCAGAAATATTGCGAATCTCCGCTGCACTTGAGGTTTCAGACGCGTCTGTGACCTGTGCCCCGCCCCTTTCCTCCGGGAATGCTGGGATGTGTATAATACTGCCTCTGATCAAGAATGGTGAGCCGCTGAGGTACTGCTCGTCAACACATTATAACTGTCGCAGTTCCCAAAATACCTCAGAGATTTCAATTGCTGCGTTTTGCCCGAATACTACGGTGCCACACAAGAGTCCCTAAAAGTTAAACTCAACCTTGGATAAAAAATAGCTCAAGCAGACAACCGCCATCAACTCAGAAGTCCTTGACTGCGAAGGCACAGCGAGGCTGCCACTTCCTGGTAAGGTCTAGACCCAAGGAAACTGTAAATATGCGTCACATGTTTAACTTCAGTACGTTTTGTTAGACTATTTTGCCTTCAAAGTTTTCATGTTTTGCTCAGTATCTTGTTATACTGTAATTTGGTTGCCTAACTCATTGAAGGGTGACAATGTTTGTTGTTTTGTAACGTCACACTTGGGGAAAAGTTTTTAGTTGACAAACAGACATGGTTTCCACACACCGCGTAACGTAACCATGAGAAACTGACATTGAATTATGAACTGATGACTAACGAATTTAGCAACTTTAAAGTTCGCTAACTTGTTGCGACAGCTAGTTAACTTCGCTGGCAATCAGTGTGCCACAAACGTAGCGCTAAATAGCTATCATTAGATATAATCAGATAGTTCGTCAGCTTTGTATATACTAACTAACTATAGCCGCCTAGAAGGTTAGCTAGACTGACATCCAGCGCTGCATTGAGTTGTCAGTGTTAGATCTTTTGAATGGACAAATAACTGAATAACATGCTGGTTTTATAACTAGCTAGCTTCTCAAAAGTTGATAACTCGTCAGCAATGTACCCAGCGATCTAACTAAATATATTGAAAATAGATATTCTATGTATGATCTAAATTGATTACATTTAACATTAGCTAGTGGGTCAAACTCAGTCTAAAGAATTTGGTGCATTTTCTGATGAATCTCTGCATGATTTGCTTGCGCTAGCTACTCTGGTCAACTCGCAGGCCATGATGAGTGAAAATGGTGTGTGTGTGAGGTAGTTCACCGGTGTGCGCTCCTTCGGCAGCTCGCTAGGGTCACTTGTCACTATTGCTACTTCTTACTTGTCAAGTAATGTCAATAACTAAGCTAACCGCTGTAATATGGGTGACTAACTATTCTGCTAGTTACACTGTGACCCACAAAAATGTGATGATGGTATCAAGCTAGGTAGCTATTATAGTAGTTGAGTCGTGTGTGTGATTTGTTATGTTCTCCAACCCGATTTACTCCAGAGAACGTGTCTTATGGTCTGGTATATTTTTAATAAGTTTAAGCAAACTGGGGATCCTTTCAATTCAATAAAACGCAAAAACTGCGGTTTAAAGGACCGCCGTGACCTATTATATTTAAAGGGATGAAAGCATTTTCACATTGTGATTCATGAAAGTTATGTAAAGGTGCACCAAATGGCACACCATCATATCTGACTGAATTAAAGGTTATTTTGTGATCCTTTCTGTCCACTTTTCTAGACCCGCGCCTGCTGAGCATCAATAGGCTGAAAAAGGAATTTTGCCTGTTAGCCCACTATCTGCCGGAAAGGCCTCTGGGGAGTCTGCTTTGCATTCAGTTACACCTCACTGTAGCTGCTAAATTGACATAAAATGATGCAGTGGCCTTGTGAGTGAAAGCTTAAGATGGGCTGCATGGGGTGCTGAACGTTATTTTACCTTCCCAATGAAACGGGTCATGTGTGACACATTCTGGCAGGAGGTTTTAAAGGAAATGTTTTTCCCTGTATTCTGCTGCGTACTTCAGGGATGGCCTCTGAACTTCTTATTTAAAGCTTCAGTGCCTCAGGTCACTCATGGAAACAAGTGTTAGCACAAGAAATCGTGTTTTTTAAAACCATAAATTCAGTAGATTGTGTCAGGTACATCCATCAGGAGCCTGTAGGGGCTGATGTTGTCTTTTGATCACTTGCCTGTCAGGATGAAAAGTAATACTCTGGCAAGATTTAGTTACCGGTAGTGTCACGGCTGTGACACGCACATAGGGAGATGGGTTCCACCCAGAAGACTCACAGTAGTTAGGCTGCGGTTTTGCCAAAACCGCAAAAAAAAAATGTGAGCGTCACTGATTGAAACATGTGAAATCATGTCTCTTGTTGTTGGAGATGTTTTTCCATTACGTTTCATCAGTTGGCCCTAATGCAGATTATGATTCATAAGAATAACTTAGGTCACAATATTAGTAGTCTTGTACACAAATAGAATGCTCCATTTATGCAGTGTTTTGGCACTCATTACTTTCTCACAAGAGCCACTTGTGCACAAGAAACCCCTCCATAGAATGTGTCCACAGTGTGTTGTGAAGCTGAGCACTTTCCCTGTGTATTGGCCTGCCTTGTGGGACACACTTTGGTGTCAGCCAGGTAATCTTATGAAAGCCACAAGGTACAAATCCTGTCAGCAAATATTCAATAACTGAGGTTTTGGAATTGCAGCTACTATTACTTGTGCACTTTTTTCAGGGATTATAGTTATCCATGAGTGTTGAAAAGCAGATTATGACATTCACATTTTGGTTTAATAAAATGTAAATGATTAAGACCTTCTACAATTACCAGCGTGCTTGCACACTCATCATTCATTCTTGACTTCAGTGAATATAGAGTCCATGCTGGTTTTCTCACAAATTAACTGGCTTTGTGGAGTGCATAATTCTTATGACTTCAGCAGTGAAGTGGTGGTCATTGGAAAATGATGGCTGCGCAGACACTTCAGCCGCAGGGTTAGGAGCAGATAACATTGGTAAAGAAGTCCTCAGGCTTGTGAAATGCATGATTGGACACTTTGGTATTTATTCACATTCTCAGTGCCTTACATAGAGCTTCCTATTCCTGTCCCAGGGCTGGGATTATGTTGTTTGAAAGGAGAGGGTGAGACACTCATCATCTGACCAATTCCATTGTCATTTCACTCTGGGGTTTGGGGGGAAAAAAAAGAGAAAAAACCTTTTACAAAATGCTTCTGATCTGCAAAATGCCCAGAGCCATTTTAGACCTACTTTCAGTTCTTGTGTTGTACATCGTGGTACAGCCTTGAACAGAAATGATGCAACGCTAAGGTTAGCCTGATTAAGGGCTTTATTGTATACACACCCGTGTTATCAGATTTGACAGCCATCATATAATCAAATGTAGTTGCTCATTTTATGTATCTTTCTTTGCCAGGTTGTTTTGTTGGAGCCAGAGAGCTGTAGTCTTCCTTTATTTGTAAAACATGTCTTAGTCTGTATCCAATGTATGAATTAAAATGGTGGTTCATATATTCTTGATTGTACATGTATTTCCAGGTCTCCACGGTAGATAACGTCCATTTTTCATTGGCACGAGAAAGCATTTCATGCTTCTTTATAGTGGCAATATAAATAAAGAATTCGGTCTATAGTTTTTCCAGAAAAGTTCAAAGAATGAATTGAAGGACTGGATGTTCTGGTAATTGACTAGGGACAATTGTGTCAAGGGAAAATTAAAGTCAGTATTGAACAACTACTGGACGATTTTTAAACTATTGCATTTTTTCCAGCTGAAAAGTTATTTGATTTGTACAAGATTAATTGGAAAGTGGTCTATATATTAAAACGGCACCAAATGTAGTGTGCGAGTTAAAACTAATTGTAGCATGTTTGAATAGCACATATCTAGTGATAAGATCCATATCAGCTGATACCAGGCAGTTGTCCGTTTACAGTAGCCAACGAGCTACTGTTTGTTGTGGTTTGTTTGTACAGTTTGTGAGATCAGACACGTTTCCAGGCCGTAACCAAACAAATGTTTGCTGATACGGAGGAGATGCATGGTAGATTACATCCTCTGTCATACCTGCGTTAGTGAGAGGGATGCTGGGGTAGTCCAGGGCTGGGGGTTCAGTGTGGGGAGGTGGGTGGGGAGCTGACCAGATAGACAGCAGAGCTCTGGGTGTTTCTCAGGGCTCAGGAAGCATTGGCAGTTCACAGATGCTGAACAGAAGAACATTCATACCGGTAGCTGAAGCAGGATGGACATACTTTGAGTGATCATCCTGTCTTATCACCCTGTGGAACCGGGGAGCCTCTTATATTCTGTGTCGCTTACATGCCGGTCTGTACACATGTATATGTGATAAGCCATTTGTCCACATGATATAGGCCAGCTGTGCTAGCATAGCATTTATTTTTGCTGCCAGTTAAGTAATGTTGGCACACTGTGCATTGTGCTGGAAGGATCTTTCAAAAACAGGATTTTTCTTTTATGTGATTTTGTAGTCCTCTTATTTCTTCATTCCTTTTGATTATACATAAACAAACTGTAAATCCCTCAGGATATAAATTCACTTTCATGGAATAATTACAGGATGCATATGCCACTGTAAACACAGCAACAATGACAATGACAGTATGAATTTGTCATGTAATGAGACAAAAGCGCAAAATGCATTTGCACTCAATAAAATGCACGTCTCGCCAAATGGAATGCCATCAGCAGTTATTTGTTACGACCTCACTGCAAATGAGTCTTAATGTTTCACACGGGATCTAGAGAGAAGAGATTGGTGCGTTTGCATGTTTTGAAAGACTGTCTGAATATTTTATCCTCATGTGCCAGGAATGGTAACATTTGTGGGCCTCGTGCAGTAGTATTGCTGGGGATTTCAGTCCTTTTGGCCTGTGGCCTGGCCAAGCCTGGAACAAGCCACGGAAGGCTCCTGGCTTCAGTCTCTCAGTATGAAGCCCTCAGTGTTCTCAATCAATGGGAAACAAGCAGCCTGTTGGAAGCTGCAGGAAGCACCATGTTGTTTCAGAAGTCATGCCAAGTTGGACCGGCAGACCTTTACCAGTGTGGTTGTGGGCAGTGAATAAAAATATTTTACAGATGTCTGAAGCCAGGCTCTGAAGCTAGCAGGGGGTTAGCTGTTCTTGATGGTCTTGGGACAGGACGGCTTTGGGTTGTTTTTGGTGAACAAGAAAGGGGATCTCTTAGGCCTGTGCCGCCAAATCATGCCTATTTAGCAAGGGCCAAGTGCACTAACAGTTTAACAGTGAATATATTACAGACTGATATCCTGGCATGCTGCATACTCCATAGTTATAATAGTGCAAACCCTGTTTATTGCACTGCTGAAGCTTGGTTGTGCAGATGGCATGGGTGGTGTCTCTATAAAAACCCCAGATGAAAGCAAGCTTGTTTCTTTGAACATGGATTCTCTCAGTTGCAGCAGCGCTTGTGTGTCTCCAGGTCATCCTGTTGAGAAATGCAGGAATTTACAATTTTTCAAGTTGGAAAGTTCAAACTAACTAAAAATAAAATAAAAAACAATAACAAAAAAGAGGAATTCTGTTTAATATTGATAAGATGAACTTTTGGGTTTGGTGTTTTTAAATAATATTCTCCTTTCCAGTCTGAGCTGTTTTTTCCCGCATTTACTCACATTTGTCAATAATGTGCTTATGTTTCAAATTACAACCAACTACCATGATCAGCCTATTCACTTATTGTTAGTAATGCAGTAACGGTCATGACAGAATTGAGGCAAAAATAGTCCTGATATGACTGATTAATAACTAAGACAGGACCAGTTGCCTAAAAGGGTCCAATGCTGTTTTAAGTGACGTTGTACAAGAGGCTGGCTTTTGTCAGTCTGCTTTCAGCTTTTCTTTGAACAGGGATCCCTGGATTGTGTCAGGGGCTGTGTCTGAAAAGCATCTAAAGTAAAGATACACAATATATCAGATATCTGCAGATCATAGCTTGAAATAACATTTTTGGTATTGGCTGATGCTAGGATACTGATGCTTTTGGTAAATATGGTGACACACTACTCATGTTGAAGATACACTAGATTTGCTTCTCATACTTTTTTCAGCTGATGTTTGTGCTTCCTATTGCATCCCTAAAATATTTCCTTTTGAGCTTCCTTCTCAACTTTTGTGCAACCGTCTTTGAGAGCTACTTGTAGGACAGAGGCAGTAAAAGTAACACCGATGCAGTAACTGCATCACCATTATTTGATGCAGGTCACTTTGCCCGCACACAAACAGGAATACACCATGTGTAACAGTGTATAACAGCAACCAACAGATAATAAAAAACTTCAACAAAAGAAAAAAAACTGCTTGACCTTCCTGACTACCTACTGGGGTTTTGCGTTTGCTGGTTGTAACTAGTATATCTAGTCACCTAGCTAAGAATGAAATCTAATGTTTAAATTTTTCTATAAAAATTGAATGAACAAAATAAAGAGTTGATGTGAATTTCCAAGGAGGTTCTGTTGTCCACACCACGAACTCTCTTAAAGGGGAAAAAGTAACCAGAGAATTAGTGCAATATTTCATATTGTGCAATCATGCTTTCCAAACACTGCTCACGGCCCAGTGTTTTTTTTTAAACAGAGAAAGCTGAATGATTTGCTGAATATTTAGAAAACTGTTTCCAGTAGCACATCAAAGTGAAGGTTTACATTTGAATGCATGTATTGGCAATCACTGTTCGCTTTGAGCACACCTCGGGCCACACCTCTGCCAGCTTCCCATGCATCTGCTCAAGCAGAGGCATTCCCTGGAGTTTAATAACTACTGTGTGTCAGCCTAAAGTGGAAATGCAGGCAGTGTGGGCATTTTTCTCAGTCTACAAAAACATTCAGAAGTGACAGGAAATGGCATCTGCGTGTGACATGTTCTTCCCAAATGTTTTGGTGGAATTTGAAAGAAAGGGACAGGAATAGGTTATTTGTTTTCTTTGTTTTATGCTTCATTTTGTTAACCCTGCCTAAACAGCCTAGTTACATCTTCAGTCTGCATTGTTAAACAGGTACAACTGCACTAAATTAGAGAACATCAAGCAGGTTTAAAAGAATTGCTATGCACATACAATTTGACACAGTTAAAGTTGTCAGTATCTCCCATAACCGGAGAAACTCGATTTCAGGTTTTTTTTTTTTTTTTTTTTAAAGGGAAAACAGCAAAACACACTGATTGCATTGGTATCAGCAACTAGCTGATAAGACCAGGGGAACATCTGTTATCAGTATTGACCTATAATTTCCATATTTGTGATGAGACTGCTTAGGAGTGCTGATGTGTGAGGCAGAGGCAGAGTCAGAGCTGAGAGGGACACGCCTCCTCAGTGCTGCCTGACCTTGAGGCCATACCCTGTGATGCTGACCGACAGCCCGTCCTGCTGCCCATGCTGCAGGGCCCATTTCAGACCGTGCATATCACAGCGTTTCCAAATGGAATTATTTCACTAAGACTGTGGGTATAAATACGACTTGATTTGTGACATGTTGGCACGACAACAGCCCGTGTCTCTCTGGGGACTTTGCTTGCCATTCTTGGTTCTGAATGCAAATCTCTCTCGAGCTCCTGAGAGCCTGTTGCTAATTGTCGCTTGGTTGAATATAATGAAGGTTTTCTTTTTATAATGTCTACCCAAAGGGCAGTAAATGTTACTATATTATTGAAGCACATACATTTACATACATTGCACACAGCTCACTTTTCATATTTGAAAGTGAAACCAAGGCTGGGAATTTACTTTGGGTCAACTGCAGCAATAAATGTGCAAAGAAAATGCTGTGTGGCATTACAGTGTGGAAATAAAATCTGATTTGTAACATTGGTCACAAAAAAAAACATAGATGGTTGAAATTCAACTGTATGTCATTTATTGGCAGCTTAAACCAACCATACAAAACACATTTGGGACAAAGGGTTTGGAATGCTGTATGTCTGGTGAAGGAGTTAACATGAAGAAGAATAGAAATGACTGCAGGTAGGGAAACACGGGAGCTCAGCAGATGACTGTGGGTAAAATGTGGGCATGGCAATGCTTAATGCTGATTTGTACGGCAACGTTTGGATCCATGATTCCTCTTAGGAGTTTAAAGGGAAGTCCCTGCAGGCATGAGGAGGAGAGGAGATGTAACCCTTCAGGGAGACTGTGATCCGCTGTTCATCAGTTATTCACCGCAGGAGCGCTCAGACGACAGAGCTATCGCGCTCCCGGGACGTAATGAGACTTGGAAAAATAAACCACGCGTTTGGAGCACGGTGTAGCGTAGCCTGCAGACGCATCCCCTGTCGCAGCAGCCCAGACAGGCTGTGGTGCTCAGTGCGTTCCTTCACAGCTTTCTGTGGCTGAAGTGTTACGGGTATGGCTGTGTCAGATGTGCTCTGTGGAGAAAAATGTGCGATGACGGACGAACTCCCACAACAGACACAGAAGCACTTCTTTTGACCTTTTCATTGGAAGTCAGGTTTTGGCTTCTTTGCTTGTTACAGCCCAATAAAACACTGTTATCGCAAACATATTTGGCCCTATTTCATGGAAGCGATGGCAGCCACTCTTCAGCAATAGCTGGGGCAGATCAAAATGAGCTGTGATTGAATCCATTTTGTAGCCTCACGACACTGATGTGCTGTGCAATGGTGCTTCAAGGCCATTTCTCGGTGTTACTGTGTATGGGCTAATCAATACATTTTTCACATGCCCATTAAGTGAGAGATTGCGTCAAGTGTCCCTTGCCAAGTATTCATTTATATTTGTATATGCTCTCTGCTCAGTCAGTAGTTAATACCATCTTTCATCGTGTATGATTCCTTAAGTATGTATCTGCAGTATATGAAGCTGAAAGTATTAATTTGTGCTTGTTTTAACTGTGCTTGTACTCGCTTTTTTTTTGTGTCTGTCTTTACATGTGTCTGTTTTTTATGGCAGTCTAAACCCAATAAACCCAATTCAAATACTTCAAATTTTAATCCTTACGGTTGCAGAAAGAATTTGTTGTTTTCTGAGTTGTGCTCATTAATTTGCATATTTGTATGTCTGTGTTTCTTGTTCACAATATTTTACCTCATATGATTCAAGAGACCCAAGCCTACATTTCTATTATTATACAAACATAATAAAATATCCCTAAAATGACTCTCAGACCTGAAATTAATCAATCCTTTTTTCAAGGAATAGGTTTTAACAGTCTGAAATGTAATTTTGCATGTAAAACTAAGGATGTTTTCATTTGATGACCTGTTTGGACCTGAGTTTATAAACAAACCTTGTCCCATTTTGACAGCTGTCACCTTTGGTTTCACAACCAAAACATCTCTGGCCTGTTTTTAATTATGATGCTAAATTCTTTCAGAGTTCCTGTGAGAAAACCAGCATATTAGACTTGGGAAACATTTTTGATGCTGTTGAGCCAACACCACTTTGACCAAGCACTCGTACACAGTCCCGGTGAGGGACTGGTTTCGGGACCAAGGGCATTCATGCTTTCATGCTTGTCAAAATGAACTGAGATAAGGAAGTAAATAAACTCCAGGTTTGGAAATAACACTCTAAACATGACTACCATGTAAACACCATCACTTTTGAGATTGGTAGGACTCATGATGTTCAACTTTTCAATCCTCTGTTGGCTCAGTTTGTTATACAGAATAGGCTTGTTGTTAACCTTGTTGACCAAAAACTGATACCCGAGACTGTAGTTTTGATATGCTGAAGAAATGACATAGAGTGAAATAATCTGAAGGAACAGCATGGAACGTGACCTTATTTTGTCGTGTAATACTTATTTTTTAAAGAGGCATAAAATAGCATCATTATACAAATGTCATAATACCCCCCCTCCAGCTTACCACTGCCAAAAAGCCAAGGGGAAAAAAATCAACTTTTTTGTGCAGTTTGTTATTAGTGTGATTCCTGCCATGGGCTTGCCCTGTAGCACTTAGCAGTAAACAGGCTTTGCCTGGTCTGGGCATGGCTTGCGTGTTTTGTCATGGCCCATTGTGGTCAGAGGTGCTAAAGCAAACTGGCGGTCAGTGACGTGGGTAAGAGCCCGAATCTTCATTAGGCTGCATGAAATGAGTGTCATATAGGCAAACTGAAGTCAGTGTTCACAATCCAGGCGAAGCCTAGAGCATTTGCTGGCAGGGCCCAGGGGCTGTAATGAGCTACACCTTAGACTGGAAAAACAACTGAGAAATCTAGTGATATGGGAAAATGGATTTATGAAAATATTATTTGTATTGGAACAATCATTGTATTAAAAGATGGTACTGATACACTCATATACATTTTTCCCTTTAATTAAGCATTAATATAAATGTAATTATAAAACATAGAATATTCTATTTCTGTGATTCCACAGCAGTACCATTGTGTTGCAGGTTGCTGTGACATGATGAGTTTGATGAGCGTGTATGAGGCGACAGCACAGTGAGCTGGAGAGTCTCTTATTTTGAACCAGCAGTCACCTGATTTCTCTCAGGGCTGGCAGATTTATTATGCCAACAGAAATTGTCAGGGGGTATATAAAATAATGAAAGCACAGCCACTCTTCAAATACAGGGCTCCTGCTGTCTGCTGACAGCATGCTTGCCGTTTAGTCCCTTAAACTCCTGACCATCCTCAGAACCGGCTTCAGCTTGTGGGTTTAAATCTTCAAATTTTCCACTGCTGTTGCAGGCAACTTTTTTCCACCACGTTAACATGCAACTCATTAGAGATCTCCTCTAGATGTACCGTAGTACCTGTCCTATGCGTGCACATTGACATAGAGAGAAATATAGTTGTTGCTTTTACAAACCTGTTTGAATTCACTGATGTTTTCTGATTGGTAACTCATGCTAGATTGCAGTGCCTGCTAAATGCATGTAATGTCATGTGATGGGTGTTTGTGGTTAGGAGGCTGAGCTGGACGCTGGTTTTCTCTGTTGCTCTGGAGGATGGAGCTGCCTCCGTGGATTCTGAAGCATAGAGATACTGCAGATAGTATGTAAGGACACTGCCTTCTCCTGGAATAAAATGAGCATCCATCCCCAAAAACAGCAGTATCACAAAACAAATACCAAATACAGGCTATTTTGTTTACTGTAAATTAAGGTGTATATGTTACTCTTGATTTCTAAGTATTTTATTTCCTTATAATGCTGCTGTAACAGTCTGACATCCATTCTGTCCAAAGGAGAAAAAATAGACACGGCTGTAGGATTTCATAAAGGGATGAATTTGCCTCACATGCAATCTCACCAATCTGTTATTTCAGTCTCATCATGTCCTGTAATATAATCAGAGTTATCTTCACAGGGGACAAGTGGAAGCTCTTGTTGCCAGATAATTTAATGGATTTTTTTGTGTCTCACCTGGTTACCTTCTCCATGAAAAGCCTGTGTATATCAAACGGTGTCATACGAGACGGCCTCATTCAAGATTAATGAAGAGGCAGTGTTCATGGCTTTTCCAGTAAGGCACCTGCAGAATTAACGGAGGCGAAACAAAAGGCCCCTGAGAAAAAGGATGCATTATAGCAGCAGAGAGGGGGGGGGGGTCCCTGTGCCATGGAGGGCCTTTAAACCTGACGCTCAGCAGATAATAGGATAGCTTGTGCCAACTCCTCAGAGCTGAGTCCTCTCAAAGGAGGAGACAGGGGCAAAATGGTGACAGCTGCAAATACTAGAGTATTTGCTTAATAGCGGGCGTTTGTGTGGGATGACTGAGTGATGAGGCCACGAGCGGCGGTCGGGCTAGCGGATGTGCAGGATAGGAGGAGTGCTCGGGGCGGTCTTTGGAGCGGGCCACCCTTTCTGAGTAGGGCTGTGCGGGAGCTCGGTGGTGGGCCGGGCGGATGCGAGGCAGCACAAAAGCAGTGCGGCGCAGTGGGGTTCGGTACGGTGCGGGCAGTGTGCTACTTTGCAGGGGTATAAATCACAACAGGCCTCACATGCAGCCGGTGATTTGTGCTGTGCTATTTACTTCTGGTGTGAAATAATCATTACCCTATAAAAGATGAAAGTGAAAAATGTAAAGGAGGCTATAAATAGTCTGATTTGAAATATGGATTGCTGCTCTGGCTCCCCCTAGATTGCAACTTACCTTTTTCCTTCCTCGGATATGGCAAAATCCCTGAAAAATGCACTGGAAGCATACATTATCGTCATTAATGCACATAGATGCACCACGACCCTGAAATTTGTGTTCCCTTGGGAGACTGAATTCATATGATTACACAGCTTCAGTTGTTATGGAGTGGTAGCTGTCTGCAATGTAGCCTAATGTTTATTGAAATGTTTATGTTCAGGTTAATGTGTTTGTTTTTAATTTTGGCAGAAATGTATGCTCTTGGGGCTGCTGAGTGGCTGAACCTGTTAAGGCACTATTCCATTGTGTGGAGTCCCATGTGACTGTGGCACTGCAGATCGTGACGGGCACTGTATAATTGGCTGCAATGTCACCTAGTTAGAGAGGGATTACTTTGACAGAGATGTCCAGGTCTCATTGCACTAGTGCCCCCTGCTGGTCAGTTGGGCACCCAGTCTGTCTGCACACAAAGTGTTTTCCTCTTATTCATGTATCTGTAAGCTGAGCTTGTAGAATGTGGAGTGAATTGGTGGCTGACCTTACATGTTTCAGAGAGAACATGTGACTGTCTCTGCTCTCCTGGGTTGATGCTAGAGGTTATAGATTGTTCTCCAAATTGGGAGAAAAAGAGGAAACATTTAAAAAAGAATATGTGCTCTCACCATTCAGTTATAGGCTAAGCAGTTTGTAGGGCTGAACCATTGTCAGTCAAGGCTGTAAGGTGAATTTTGGCAACCTGACTTGTCAGGCAAATGCATTAACTTCCTGTTGATCAGACTGAATGCAAATGTTGAATAAATCTCACCTTTGCATTAGTTCTCATAGTGATGGAATCCCTTTATGAAAGTGCAATCCGTTTCAAAGCTGTTCTTTTACAGGTTTAGCTGAAGCTGTGATTAAGGATTAATACTAAGCAACATTGTACCCACTTTGGGTCAGACAGTAACCTGTTTTTTAATTACCAATGCATTTAATTCAAGTAATTGATAAATATTAGGAAATATCCCTATTCAATTTTTGTATTTATTAAGTCAAGGAAAGTTTGAGGCATTGTAATTAAGTATCTGGAAGCGTTCTAGATTTTTGGTGATTCGGTTTGAAAAACAACATACTCTGGTAGAAGACGCGAGAGCGTGTTTGTGTTCATCAGGTTGAGATGACTGTTCTTTTGGACCCAGACCATGGCTTTTGTTACTGTGTCTCTCCACACCTGAGTAAGACCAGGGCATGAGCAGCCAGACAGCATGTCTAGGCAAAGCACGGATTGTCGTAGTGATGTACCTGGCAGTTTTGAATTGAGTACTACCCATGCTATTGCTGACTGGCTGAAAACCCCTCAAGTGGGCCACAGCTGGCCATAATATCACTAAGGGAGGAGGGCTGCAACAGCAAGGGCTTTCCTGTCTCATCATGCAGGAGTGACTGCTGTGGGTGATTGTGAGCGTATAGTCACTGCAGTCCTTCATCACAATGACTGTGCAGCTTGGCCGCTAAATAGGCCGACTACAAAATAGGCTGACTACAGGAATATCAGCAGAATACAGTTTGGCAATCCATGTTATGAGCGAAAAAGAATGGGAGGGTTAAAAAATGTTAAAATAAAACAGGACTAGGACACAGAGTCAGGTCTCTGTGGTGATGATGCTAAAAGAAGACTCTGAGGTTACAGGCATTCTTGTGATGCTATTACAGGAGTACTGCTAACTTCTTCCACATTACGTAACTGTCTCTGGACAGGTTTATTCTGTATTTTTGGAACTTACTTCCCACTTACTTGGGAACCAGGAGCAAACTGGGACACATTTGATAGGTGTCTTATTAAGCTGTGTGTGATAAACACATGAGCCTTTGGATTTTACGCATTCCTCTGGGCTATGGAGATGGAGCAAATATAGCCCTATATTTTTTTATGATATGAGAAAAATGTGTGTAGCTCTTATGGATGTAAAACCTAGTTTTGTAACATTCAATAATTCTCTTTACTGGATCCCACCCTGACCTCTGTTGCAGATATCTCCATATTTTTCCATGCTTTTACAACTTCCTAGGCCCATTATGGAACCTTTTGTTTTGACTTGTTATAGGTTAAACGAACAAAGTTAATTGTACCAGCCAATATAAGTGACCGCAAAGGCAATTACTATAACAGTGAGCTGCCAAAACAACTGTAAAGAAGTTGCTCTTGTAATGCTCATGCTCTTGTCAATTATATTTAGCTTATATGTGTATTCTAAGGTGCAGGTACATTGTCTGGCTGAATGATGCCCCTTATTATTAGTTTTTTTACACACCAGTCAGAGTTGTTTCTCTTTTCTATTCATGTACACCCTGACAAAAACAATAGTTGTCTCCATGTGCCACGCTGTATAGAGATGCAGCATTTATGATGATGATGGTGATGATGATTCTGCTTCTTCTTCATTTTAGTTTTTTTTTTATTGTAATTGGAGAACTTTACCCCATGTTTTTGGTGACCTACCTAATACATAGTAATTTTATGGAAAAATTTGTGCAGTGAGTTATGTAAAATATATTTACCAAAATGCACACAAAATACAAATGAGTTTGAGAAGGTAAGAAACCCTCCTCATCCACAGCAACCCATAAGCACATACTACTATTACTACCATAAGGATGAAGAGTAGCACATTAAATAACTGAAAATGGGTAACAGGTCAAATTCTCCTTTAATGTGATCAGGCTCGGGGTCAGTAGTTGAAACTCACTGTCATTGGATTTATTTGGAGGAACTCATGCTCCATTATCATGCAGTTTGTGCTCCAGAAATCTTTGCAACATCAGAAAAAGACACATCAGACTGTACATGAGAACTCATGCTAATGCTGCTAAAGGAGACATGTTAAGTCCCTAAATTGTCGATATGTTACAGTGCAAAGATAAACAGCTCATATCGGGTTAGAATTACATGGATTATATAATTAGTTTTCTGACTACAAAATCTCACAATAGCCATTTGTTTGCACACCGGTTGCCTATTGTGTGTCTTGTCCTGCATAAACAACTTAATGATTAGAGTAATTAAAAATACTGAACAAGCAAATGCAGGATGTTTGAAAGAACCCTTAAATTGATGTCCTTCATTACTTTAATTCAAGGACAAAACTTTATCTTACATTCCAGTGTTGATGAGGGAAACAATGAATTTTCACAGATCTTCGATTTTATTTAAGCGCTTCAAATTCAATGATTGTATCACAAACTTGTACTGACATGAAATTGCCATCCCTTTGTGCTCTTGGTGGTGCACAGTGGAAGGCTGTTTTAATAGTGATTAAAATACATTTCCTACCCATCCATCATTAGGCCTTTGCTATTCAAAGAAGATTAGGCTGGAAAGATCAGATAGTGTTCGCTCTTTCATGAAAACTCTAAGGTTTCTCCATTTCTTGTAATCACGGGCACGCTTCTGCTGTATTCTGAAGCTCAAAGGTGCTTTTGATTTGCAGAGTTCTATACCACTGCTGATATAGTAAGATTTTTTACAACAATCCGAAAAGTTTAAACGCAGAGACTCCTCTTTCCCATGTCGATATTTATTATCCTCAAACGGTTGTTGTGATGGTGTGAAGAAGGCAAGGAGCAGACTCACTGCGAGACTGTTATGGGCAGTTAACACAAACCTCCTCTCTTGGATCTTACTCCTTTATCCACTCTAGCCCCCCTCCCTCCCTCTTCTCCCCACCCCCACCCCCAAACCTCCTCTGTTTCAAAAATGAATAATGCAGAAGACAGGAAGTTGGAGTTAAAGTAAAGATAATGCCACTCCTTTATTTGTCTTCCTTGGAGACCGAAGCAGGGAGCTGCCTGCCTCTGGACCATCAGTCAGTAAGTAGCACATTATGTTAATGAGTCTTGCCCTAGGTGAGAGTTTTGGTGGGTGAAGCCCCGCTCCGCTGGGGTTGCTGCTGCCGCGAAAATGCGGGATCGGGCTGCCGTCGCGCTTTGATGGAATTACTCTTTGCAGTCACACAGGACCAGAGGCCAATGAGAATCTAATATACATCTAAAATTAAAAGACACTGACGGCTTTTGTCTCCTTTCCAGAACGACTCTAATTAGCATGGCGTGTAATTGGAGCCGCGTGCTCCCCGACTCGGCAGTGTCCCAGTTCTGAACGGATGCAGTCACAAAATCAGTTTGTTTACGTTGAGCGGTTGGTGGTCATGTCTGCTTTCGTCGTGAGGCTAATTGTTAAGCCATTAAATGTTCATTGTGCTATCATCCATCTTTCTTTTAATCTGACAAGCATTTCGAAACAGATTCCACTGCATCATAAATTGAAGCCATTGTCTACTCTTATGTACTTGAGCTCTGTGCATCATTCTTGGTGACATGACAAATTAATAAAACATAAAAATAAATAAATCATTATGATGGTTATGTTGCTTACAGCATTCCATGGATTGTGTGCAGAGGAGGCTAAAATATTTTCTGTAAAACATACAATATGAATTCATTTGTATGTATTTGTGTATGGTTAATATCTTTCAGGAAACATAGCTTGAAAAAATGTCAGTTGTGATTGCTGCCAATGATAAAACCTCATTAGTGAAATTTGTGTGAAGATTGTGGCAATCGGATATAATGCAGTGGTCACACTGGAATCCCTTCAAGTCCTGTTTGAATTTGTCTGGTCAGCCTGACTTAGGAAGTGCTTGGAAGGCCCCAAACCCATAAAAAGAAAAGAGGATATAAAAAAACATGGACCATCTCATTTTCCCTCTATGTCACTGTCTGCCTGCGCTCTAGATTCAACAGGAAAGCAGTTTTGACACTCCCTGTAGTGGAGAGTTTACAGCCTTCATTTCACAATGTTGCAGCACCCATTTTGTAACTTGTGAGCATTGTGAGATGTAAGGGCTAATCTGGCCTGAGAGCAAGTTACTGCTCAAGGTGCACTGCTGCAAAACACGTGCTTCGCAAATAAGATTCAACCACTGAACACAGACTGCCCTGAATAACTGCATCTGTTTGGGTTTCTTCAGTGGCTTGGCTGAAATTTGGGTCCTCTGTTTGGCCTTGAATCCTTGGAAGGTGTTAACTGCAATTACCCGCATACTGGCTCCTTTGGTAATTGTTCTTTTTCATTGTTTGGCACCCCTGCGTTGATTTGTTCTGGCATCCTTAATTGATTCTATTAATGAGGGTGTAAAGAAACTTGATGAGTTGTAGATGCAAATCCAATGCCCTGGAGTTATTTTGACACGGAGATAGGTCAAGATGGGAGCTGATGATGCCAGGCCTAATCTAAAATGGTTGAAACTGAAGTGTAAATAACTGAACAGGCATTCACCCCATGATGGTTGACTCTAGTGCCATCACTGAGTGCCTGACTAAGTGCCTGACATTTGTATGTTTTTGTTATTCTTGGCTGGAAGCAGGAGTGTTTTGTTAATTCAGTAATGTAATTGCATGGAAGTGTCACTGTTTTTAATGATTGCATTTGATTAATTAAATTAATTCTGATTACTGTTTGCTTTTAATCACTAACTGCATATGAAATGTTGCTTAACAGAAGGTGTATCTCAACATTGCAGTTTGGAATTATGCAAAACCCTTTTGAACTACTGATCAGTTGATGGTAATTGATTGGCACATTGTATTCAAAATGAACATTCAGAAAGGGACTTCATGACCTTAAAGTTGCCTGTTCCCAAGTTTTTAGTATTACAGAACAAGAATATTTTTAGTTTCCTCATTTGTAAAAGTATTTAGGCTATATTTAAATGATGATAAGCTGCATAGGAGTATTGTGTGACAAGAGGGTTTAATGTAAATTTCAGAAAGATGCCCGATTCACAGGATCCCTGGAGAAAAATTGCACTTTTTTTAGATTTTTTTTTTTATTTCTTCAAAGCTTATTCAAAGAGACAACAATGCAAAAGAAAAACTAAAAACAAGGAACAACAACAGATAAGGAACCAAAGTGCAGTGCCATTGTAATATGTACTTTGAATAAAAGACTTGTGTTTAATTAATGATATTAACCTTTACTAAATAAGGCAGATTACTCTGCTGCAGTAGTGACAGCTCTATAGTGTCATTGTCGTTTTCTTCACCCAGGATTTTAATTGACTTGAGAATCGAGGCCTCTTCTTCCTTGACAATGCAGCTGAGACAGACAGTTGAGAATCATTTGTAGTGAACGGCAAGTAAATAGCCTTTTATGAATCTCAAATTCACATCCCTGTAGCAAAACAGGCCGCTGAAGGGGCTTCTGCAATGCACGTGGCAGTGGTGTGACAGTAGCGATACAACACCTGACAGTATCATTAAAATTCTGATGCCTGCACATATATGCTTGCTGTTGCTAGGTATAAAAATTGACCTGTATTTTGTATTTGCTTACTGTCATAGACATCAGCTAATTTATTCTCTCTCTTTCTTGGTCTGTCTCACTTACACATATACCATATGCACTCTGTTATTGTGGCTTGTTTATGGACAGTATATATTGGGTTTTTTTTTGCTTATGACCAAACAAGGAAGGATGATAAAATTTTAATTTGTCTTTTTATATGCCTGGTGTATGTATACACATCTAGCATATATTTATATATACAAATATACATATAGAATTTTTTTTACTTAAAAGTGCCCATTGTGTGACTACTTACATAAAACTCACATATACCCAAAATATTACAACATTTCTCCCCAGGAAACAACTAAGAGCAGCTGTTCATTTGAAAGCACATGTTCATAAGTACAAGGTAAGAATGAATGAGATACCTGGACATATAAAGGAACTATCACGATAAATATGCAGATAGATAAATATAGACTGATGTGCAGCATTGATGGATTTTCATGTTTTTGTGTGAAAATAATTTCGCCATGGTTACATTTTACATCCTTAATTTCTTTGGAGAGTTTTACATTCTCATAATATTGTAGGACATACACAAGACATTGAAAGTATTGTAGTTTTACATTTCTTCCTCAGTATAATTAATATACATGACCATACAATTCCAGACTCTTGTAAACTTTTGATTGTGTGTTGTAAATGTGTGTCATCATGTGCTTGGTATAATGTATTATCCTGAATAGCTTTTTAAAAATAAATTTTTACACATGGTACCTTGTGAAATAACAAAGTGAATATTTGATTTGTCAGATTAGAGTGTATACTTGAAAATGGAATATTCAGAATTAGTATTGTTTATTACAGATCATTCACCAGATCTGTAACACAGTCTGGGTCTGTTCCATTAACACAATGGGGATGAAATGTGCGGTAATGTGAAACTGTTCTGTGATCACATGCACAGCTTGTGACAACCAGAGACCTCATCAAGAGAAGAGCTCTGAGTGTAATCCTGGTGTCGCATCCACACACCCACTGCCGAAGAGAGCACGAGCTGAGCGGGAAAAAGTTGAGAAGTAGCTTTGCGTTCTTCTCCTGAAATTGCAAGTGACTCAGGGTTGCAAGTGACTGAGCTCCAACCGCCATGGATGCCCAACCGAAGGGGCAGCAGGCCACGGTTCCTGTGTTCCAGCCGCAGGTATGTGAGCAGGCCTGCAGGGTTGCATCTTCCTACTGCCTTAAGGGGACTACGGGGTGGGGGGTACCAACATCAGCAAGAAATAGCTCCTACTGCTGCTGATGTTTTTTAACCCAACACATTCAGCTTCCCTTCCATTATCCCTTCCTCAACCCCCCTAAGCTATTCCACTTCCTACGTTCAGCTGTTCTGTTCCCCCCCCCAGCTCTCCTGCACTGACAGTTTCTCCCTGTCAATCCACCCATAGGGACTGTCTGCGGGTGCCGGGTGAATGCTGCACCATATAGGCTGCATTTCCTATTTTCCATATAGTTCCTCCCAGCTGTGGAGCAAGAGGTGATAATTGGATTCAGCACTCGGGAGAGCTGCTCCTGATGCTGTATCCTGTGTTTTCTGTTCAGGTTTTGTTCACCTGTAGTGTGAGGAAGTGGGGGCGGGGGTGGGGAGTGGGGGTGAGGAAAGCAGGCAGAGCAAAATCTCTGTCGGATGAGTTATGAATTCACAGCATCTTTTTGCATTTCGCAATTTATTCAAAGCGCGAGCTTTGAGATTGATTCTCGCCGCTGCAGCTGATTATCCTGATGCATGGTTACCTTGTAATGGGTTTAGCAGCAGGAGAGGAAAATGTGGTACAGTGAATCTCATCCGGTGAAAATCGCACAGCACAGCTTTCCATTTGCTTTTCTTACTTCGTTTCCAGGCTAATTTTACTTCCCTGCTTGCACTGTGTTTCATTTTGGAGGTTGCTTAGCTGTAAGACATTTTCACAAGAGAACTTCAGCCACGTAAGTCTTTGTAAATAAAAATCAGTGGCATTTTAAATTCTGTATATTTTGTGTTGTGTATCATATATTTAAGCATTGTTGCAGGTTGTTGTATGTGAATAAACTCTGTAGGCTTTATTGCTGTGAGAGTGCCTCAAGGTGCTACTGTTCAGCTCAGGCTTGTAAACATATGAGCCCTGTCTTTGGGGTTCACTGATACATCCTCAGGTAATTACTTCTTAGCCAACTCCAGATGAGTAGGATCATATTTACATCCAAAAATATCAGAATGTTCTTTTAAATAGGACATCTTTAGTAGTGGAGTGCCTTTCTTTATTCTGAGCTTTGGGAATCAGGTTGAGGTTAAGTGAACTTTGAGAATAAGATAGACATACTGTTTTATACATACTTTAACTTTTTTGTTAAACTTGGATACCTTGATCTTGATCAGCCAAAGTTAACGTTTATCAGAAAAAAAATCCAAGATGCAATTTCATATTAAACTGCGTTGATGAGCTGTGTATATTTATAAAGTAGAAGACTGCCTTGGAACTTTCTTCTTTTTGATTTATAATATGTATGTGCCCTCCTTTCCAAACAACACCATACAATTTGGGGTTTTCTTTTTCTTTACATTCTATTATTCTAATCAGTAGCTGTCTCTGACCTGCTGTGTTTTTTAAGTTCATATCTCCCAAACAATTCTTGAAACTGTACTAATAAAAAGCAGTCTTTTCTAAATGTGTCTCCCACACCTCCCAACATTCCCACACAAAAATATGTTTGTATTTCAGCTTTCTCAGGGTTAGAAAACATCATTCCTCATGCGGTCTCAGGAGCCGACACTTTTTCAATAGCGGATGAAATATATATGGGAGATCTTATGTTATGGAATACATTGCAACATATAATGGATTTACAGCTTCACAACTTTTGTTTTCTTGTGCACTACATTTTACAGATTTGATTTGGGGAAAAAAAAAAACACGTTTTGTGTTTGGCGGAATATGTTTCCCTTGGCCAATACACTGAATGTTATCAAACTTCACTTATGGCAACTACTGGCAACAGGAGTAATGAGTGTTACAAATCAATTTCAATTCCTTAACTTTTCAGATTTAATTATGTCTTATTTGGCATTTAAAATGTTGTTTTGTATATAATGTATGAGACTAAGTAGAATTAGACACGTGTAATCAGTTGATATTGTATTGTGCCTTCTTCATGTTTATTAAAAAATGCACAGATCTCTTCCTTGCTCTGCTCTTCTGCTGCAGTGCCCAGCATGCTATCACACCTATACATGCTTGTTGTCCTTTCCTTGTCAGCCACTGGCAAGTGTTGTGCTATCACATCACACCTTATCCTCCATGCTGCTCTCAGTCCTTCCCCTGCCTCCTGTCTTGTCTCTGTCAGCCTGCCCATGCTACTTGTGTTTCCATTTACAAGCAGGTCATCAGTGGCTGGCCTGTCTTTCCCTGCGACCCTCTCTCTGACATGCTGTCCCTCCCAGCCATTCCCAGAATGCTTTGCATAAGACTTGCTGCAAAATCTCTGGGAAAGCTTCAGCAAAGAGAATCTCATCTCAGGACTGAGTTCTGTTGGAATTCTTTTTCTCCCTGCTGTCAATCACTCTGAACCCCACCCCCAAATTTCTTATATATTATTATAGGTCTATAGTATTAAACAGATCATTTTTGGAAATGCAAATGTTCAGAGACACACTCCCTCCTCCTCTCCCATCCACTTCCCTCCCAAATTTTCTCAGCGTCCATTAGGTCAGACCTTCCTGTGCGCTCCACCTGTCTCTGTCTGGAAAGTTATTTTTGTGCTTCGTCTCCTGCAGAGACAAACAAGGTTGGCGTTTTCCACAAGCTGCAATCTGTACAAATTGTGTTGCGTTGGAGAGTGACCCAGTGGTAGTTAAGGATGTGCAGCTATGTTGCTCCCCCCACGTCAGCTCTCCACTCTAAATTGTATGACAGGACAAAGCAGCGGATGAGACAAGCTGTCAGTCAGCCCCGCTGCCCTTTGAAGGGAGGCCATGGGGCGAAAAGGTGCTGCAAATGGGCTGTGAAGTTTACATACACTGCCCACTGTTAAACAGATTACCTCTAATGAAGTGTCTAATGCTCAGGCCACATCAGCCTAATCCTCGCTGGCAGCTCACCCCTCGGCTGCCAAAAAAACCACCACCCTCTGGCCCTCTCCCGCCACCGAGGCCGCTCGGCACAGGGAGGTGCCCGCCGTTAATAAAGCAAGACAGTGTGTGATCTGACATGCAAATGTAGGTCATTGCATATGTAAATGTGTGATTACAAACCTGCATGCCAGAACACATTAGTGAGACTTTGCTCTCAGCATGCGGTTGTCACACTGCTTTAGAGGCTCATGCTAACATTTGTCAACCTACCATTCAGTGAGTGAAAGTAATTCCCGGTCTTAATTCAGCCGAGGTCCTTTTCGGCCATGGCGATCGCCGCGCCCGTCTGCTTCCAGCGCGGGACCCTCCGTGACCGCGGCTGTAAGGCAACGCTCTGAAAACAACATCGTCAGTGATGGCAGCAGGGCAGAGTCTGTATTAAATGAATTTAAAATTCCTGACAGAAGACACCTTAATTACATGCATGTTGTGGTAACAACATAGAACAGAAATTAAAAAGTCCTCAATCAAGTTGTACATCTCACAACACCTGCTAAGTGGAGCAAATAAATTACGTTAATTATCATTTCCGAATTGGAAGGGGGATTAGCTGTTATAATGAAACATTTCCCTACCAGGATATGATTACTCATTGCAGGCTTGGAAATGGAAAATCTTGGTGCCTTCACAATGCAACACACTTCTCCACCTTGTTAAATGAATGCTACAGTTCTTTTTCTCACTTTATTTTTGTGCAGCTGTCAAGTCGAAAACAATGAAAAGCTTAAATTGTCTGCCCCCCTGATCTTCACCCCCTCCTTTACCAACACCCAAAGTACATTTGTTGATTCCCCAAAGTGATACCACTGTGACTCCACTCCACACCTTGTGATTCTACTTGGATATAACACACTGTCATTCTCTTGTTGTAGTGCAGTGTTGCATCCAACCTTTTCAGACTGGTTTTGTCTGTATGGAGATGATGAGAAAGATGCAAGCCGTGTATGTGCTGTAGATTGTGCCAGGTCTTGAATAGGGTCCCATAGTGGTGTGGCACAGTGCATGGGGACAGTAATGAAGTGACGTACTCACCTGGGATCAGTGCAGTCTCTGTGTGTCCCCCCATCCCCACACTCCTCCCGGTCTGTTTTTATGCTGCCTTTGTCTAACCGTGACTTAAACACAGCTAGACCCAGCTCTGTGTTGGGGTTTTCCTTGGAGGTTGTGTTTTGTTCCTTTCAGAGTTTCTGCCTCCGAGGGTGTCCCATGGCCATCTCTGCAAAGCTACCACTGACATGTGGCATTCTGATATCTGTCAGCTTTTGTTGCCTTGGTTTTGTACAATTAAAGTTTACAAAAAGGCTCTAAAAGGTCAAATAATGTTTAATCTTTTCCCCTTAAATTATATCCAGGGGGCTAATTCTGAATATTGCATTGTCTTTAATTTAAAACTAAAGTGCCAGAGTATCATGTAATTTCTTCAGAAGGCACTCTGGAGGGTTTTGTCACTAACTGGTTCAACATAAGCAACTTTACAGGTAGTGATGTTACACTCTTTGATATGTCGTGCAGACAATGGGAATGTAAACCATTCCTATTACATCTGCGTTTTCTCTGTGTCATTAAAGCTAATTTCACCAGCACTCATTTTGACATTACACTCAGTGGCCACAAGGGAAAGTGTGTGAGTGTGTGAGTGAGTGTATGTGTGTGTGTGTTTGGAAACAAGATTAAAGATGCCTTTTTAATGTAAGACATTGTGAAATGGAAAATAAAATTGAGGTTTCCACTTAATGTTTGACATTTACAAGGAAAATGATTGAGTATTTTCATTGTTATAATAAGGAATATATAATAATTTCAAAAATTATTTATTTTGTTATTTTTATACTGGATTGTGTTTGCTTGTTTGTAATTGCAGAAACCTTTACAACCGGATATGGGACACAATTCCTTAGCCAACTTTCAAATTGAGAAGAAGATTGGGAGAGGACAGTTTAGCGAGGTCTACCGGGCCAGATACTTGCTAGACAACACATCAGTAGCTTTGAAAAAAATTCAGGTAAGAGAAAATGCAAATGGATTCTAAGTTTTACTAACACAGTGATGACAGATGTAAGTTATATGTTGTTTATATTGTTTTCACCTCCCAAGTACTGGAAGCTCTTATTTATCATGATAATGAATGACCCTTCGTTTACAGCTGCTGTTCTCTCGTAGTTGATTTCAGTATTACATGTCCAGAGAAGTGAATAAAGGTCATTTGACTTTATTCATTTCCATTTAGGTCTATCCTAACAATTTTTTGTTTTCAAAAATTTAACAAGTTATATGAAGTTTCTGCAGCTGATATGTGAGCTGGATGAATTTGTCAGTGCTTGTCCTGAAGTATTTCATGTTGTATCTGCGAAAGACACAAATGTTTAAAAGATGAGTCATTATTTTGGATACGCTGACTCCAAGTGACAAAAAAAATTATTAAGGTTTTGACTAATATTTGTGCAGATTACATTTTTGTATATGTTTACCATTAACTGTGCCAGTACTGCCAGAAAAGAATTCTGGAATTGAGAAGCAAGAACCTATGCATAAAAATACTTATCAAAGGAATGTCATTTTCCAGTAATTATCAAGTGTGGGTGTCGAAATTCACCAGGAAATGACATTCAATCAGACTGGATTGTTTTAATGGTAAGAAGCATAAAGGAATATGGCCTCGGACAGAGTCCTGTTTTTCCATGGAAGAAATTCTGTTTTTATCATCATCCCCAATCAGCAGTTGACTGCATTAAATTATTTTAAGGTTTTCAGTCTTTCTCTTTTCTTCTAGCATTATGGTATTTTGGACAACACACACAAATACAAATAAATTCAAAATATTATTCAATAAAATGTGCTTCCCTGTCTGTTTATCCAAATGAACCTCAGCTGATGTATATTTTATGACAATTTTCGAAATGTATCCACCAGTGCGGTATTTTATTACCGGGCATATTAAAATAATGGATTTAGGTAATTCACTACCAGACCCATCATCACCTTAAACACACCCACCCACACCCACACGCCTTGATGCAAAGGCACTGTCACCCCCTTCACTGTGCGTTATTTTGAGTAAACATTTTCTGGCGCTGATGGTTTTGAGTTCAAAACGTGGCTGTCCCTGCGCTCTCGCCTCCGAGCGATCAGCCTTCCTTCCCACTCATAATCCCGCCCTCTCCTTCTCCGATGTTGGGAGATCCTTGGCAAACACAAACAGCGGCACCGTTTCCCCCGGATTTGCAAAGCAGGCTTGCGTGAGGGATAATTGGCAGGCAGCAGATTAAAAGTTAGCGGCGCTCGCCTCAGCCGCTCGCCGTGCGGGGCTGCTCAGCGTAATCCTTTACCCTCAGCTCCCGGGGGCTGCTCCTGTCATCGCAGGGGGTTCATTACCATTAACGATGCTTGCAGGTAGACACTGTTAATAGCAGGCACATATCAGACTTTTAAGTGCACCAGGAACTTTTAGGTAATGCATGCATCAGTTAGAGTGGGTTCTGTACAATTCAGACATGTACATTATCATATGCTATCTAAAGAAGCGATGTTTACTTGTAAATGCCTAAATCAGTGTACTTTGGGGCCACTCCAAGTGTGCGCTAATTTACTCCAGAAATGAATCCATGTGTCATTGTATTGGTTTTGAGTAACAGAATGGATTTTGAGAAAAGCATGCAGTGAACATAATGAGAAGGGAAGTGTCAGACTTTGATGGCGAATGTAGATTTTGTTTTTAAAAACCAGCCACATACAAATCATAGCTGTATGCATAGAGTTTGTCTTACTCTTTGTGAATTGCACATATTTTGCATTATCCAAATTTGCTGTGTGACTGAAGATCCGGTTCACATAATGAAGGTGAATTTCACTTGGCTGGCATTTATTTCTGTGGCAGTACAAACTCTGAACATCAGCTAATGAGCTAAAATTCTTTATTATAATGGTATATACAGTGCTACAAATGAGACAAAGATAAATATAGTATTCTGTTTTATTGAAAGACATTCAAGATTCAAAAATTCAAGATTCTATATGAAATTCAAAACCATGAATGTACCTTTTCATGCAGCAAGATTGATGACATCAAAAGTTACTCTCAAGGAAAGGCCTTCAGAAATAATTGTATGGACATTCAACCACCTGAAATACACATCATCTTCCTCTCAATCACATTTTGAAGTGACTGGATGCCAGTAAGGTTGTGTTTGATTAAGTATAGCACTACATCTATGGCTGAAGTGACAGCTGACTTTTTATTATTTTTAATGAACGTTTCATCTTCATGAGATAAAATGTTCACACCACTAAGAGGATACCACTCCTCTTCTACATGGATTACATAATGTGAGTAGCTCACATTAACTTTTTTGTTAAGTATTAACTAAGTAAACAGCAAAAAAACTCAGTACAGTCACGTACTTTCTCTTCACTTTTTTCAATCAATCCTTTATTTTTAAATTACATTTTGTTGATTCATGCAGATTATTTCTTTGAGCATATTTGTGTTATTTAATGCATTTGAATCTTTTTGTGTATGGGAGCATTTTTTTTTTGAAAAATGCATTATTATTGAAGTGGAATGCAGTGAACTGCCCACCCTAACAAAATTGTTGGCCCATCTCCCTGATGTCAAAACTGCTGCATATGAGTCACATGACTAGAGGCAACCAGTGAGTGGACATGAAGGTTTTGGGAAGTAAGAGATGGCAATGTAGACCCAGTAGGGCGTCTACCGATTCAATGCTGATATTAAATACAAATAGCAGACAGCAAATTTATGTTTTTTGAGTATGTATGAATAATAGATGGAAGTTACTCAAGACTTGTAAATCAGATGTGCTAAATACTGTAAATCAAGTGGAAGCAACTGAGTACTTGCTCTGCACTCTCATGGGACTGAAGCCAGAAATGTGCTTAAGTGTAATTTCTACATAACTCATCTTTGCACGACTGAGGGACTGGCATGGAAAATGAATTCTGAAGTCTGAATCTGACCCGTGGTGCACTGAAAAGATAAATAATTGGCTGTATTACTTGATTTATACAATTTGATCATTATTATTTATGAATGGAATTTGCATTTTGTCAAATGTGTAATTTTGGTATGCATGTTTTGATTACACAATATAGTTTTGTGTGTGATTACCTTCACCCCTTATATTCACCCCTGGAGTGACACACAAAACCAAAATGCCAAAGTTTTTTTTCCTTCAGCTACATATAAACTCTTCAGCCAGTTTCAAATTGTCCTCTGCTACCTCATGTTTCAATTTGGATGTGACACACTGAAATTCATACTAATTTTTACCCATATAAAACTAAATGAATTTTCAATTATGTCATACCCGGATGATGCAATTAAGGAGACAGGCTTGTGATGGAGTGCCAAATGTGAAAGTGCTGTGAGAGACTACCCTTTTGATCCAGTTGCTTCAGACTGGTAGGTAGCAGATAATTCATTGTAGAGAGGACCTTAAGGCATTTTTCTCAAAAGGCCATTAAAACAACTTAGTTAAAAATTGTAGGTATGGCACAGTATGATAAAAAATTTACATACCACAGACAATCCCCAAGTTACAATCGTCCGACTTACGATTTGTCGACTTTGCAATGGTGCGATTGGCTGCTTTCAGTACAGCATTCAATAAAGTACGTGAGATGTTCAGTACTTTATTATAAAATAGGCTTTGTGTTTATTTTGCCCAACTGTAGGCTAATGTAAATGTTCTAAGCAAGTTTAAGGCATGTTATAAAACAGACTATTTTAATGTAAGTGAATTCGAGCTCATTTTAATGGCTCTCGCTTTGACCATTAAAGTACATGGCACACTTCTGCTAAAGAAATCCTGGCTTAATTTTGTTTGTCTTTTCTGTTAAATTACGTTTGACATTTCCCTCATTCTCCTAAAACCAAAGTCACATGCCAATAAACATTTTATTGAAAAACATTCTGTTTTGACCATATTCATCTGTAGTCAATGTATGAGTATTGAATATATGAAATGAACGTGATTCAGATTTCTCACACGTTTAATTTTACAAATGCAATAGTCAGTAACTCTAACCTATTTTAGACTTAACAAACCACCACACACTCCTCTCAATCACAATTATCCTGTTATGTGTGTCAATTCTTTCACATTTATTTATTACATGAATTCATTTATTGCATGCTAAAAAAAAATATGTGTGCCTCCTAATGTGTTTCCATTCAGAAGCTGTTCATGGAACCCGGAACAGTGTATAGTAGTTGAGGTTTGAAATGGTGACTCATTGTGATATGGTATTTGTCCCTCAGCTTATGCTGGATGTTCCAGCTGATGAGAGCAGTTATGATGCTGATGATGGGATGGCCGTCTCTATGTTGAGAGAGTGAGGGATGCACTGAGCGCTGTGACAAGTAGAAGTGGGTTTGGGGTTGGGGTGGGGGAGTTTCTCCTGTCCCACCAAGGTGTGCTGCTCTGCCCCCCCTCCCCCCTCACTCACGACAACGCCTCAGATGCAGCCGTGTTTTGTGAAATGCCATAACACCACTCCCCCTTTGATCTCTTGACAGATATTCGACTTGATGGATGCCAAAGCTCGGCAAGATTGCATCAAAGAGATAGATCTCCTTAAGGTAAAAAACCAGAGGAGTGAAAAAGCGGCATCATGTGTTGTATTATGCTTTCTAAAGGTGCCTCAGCAGAGACCTAATACTAGAGAAAAACAATTGATCTGTACCAGACGAACCGTTTCTTGTGAGGCGAGTGCAGATCACTAGTTCTATGTGTCATTCCTTGAGGCTGAGATTGACTCTTTTTTTAATGCCAAAAACTATAGTTTTTATCTGTCTCAGTAATATTTAGAAGGGGGGCACAGTGCATCGCAGTGAAAATTTAGCAGACTCCCTTATGTATCGTTTGATGTTTTTTTTACCCTCATCTTTTTTTCTTCATATAAATCAACCGTTTTCATTTATCAAACTCCCTTAAACAGGCACGCATGCTTGCTAACGCTAACTAACAAAATTAGTGACAGGTTCAATAAATCACAGCACCCCCTTGATCAGAGGTTTCCTTTTGTAGCGTCTCACCGTCTTCATCAGATGCATTTCCCTACCCCGCTATAAAGCCTACTCAGATTGTCATGTTAATTGCTTTGACCTAGATCACTGCAAAGGAGCTCCAGTGCCCTTGATTGGTCCAGTCTATGTCTCCACCAATAACACAAACCTTTAGTTCTCACCAAGGTATCCCCTGTGAGAGCGGCTAATTGGTGGGTGTTTTTTTTTTTTTTTTTTTTTTGTGTCTGGGCAGCAGCACACAGGAAGGTGAGGATTTGGAAACTCTAGAGACAACCCCACCTCCCCCCACCCCCTGCTCCTGTCCAGGAACAGGTCACAGCGTGGGCGGGTGCGCTGTCACACACGCCTTAGCAACATTTAGCCAGTCTGCTATGCTGGCAACAATGAGGAGTGCGTCCTTATCAGGGTCACGAGACTGATGCACTAGTCGTGTCACTGCAGCCTATCCACCCCCCTTTCTCAGTAACAATCACTTCTAGGTTGACTGCTAATGAATTTGGTCATTGTACCAGCCCACCTCAAGCAGCTAACAAGCTGCTGGGGGAAAGTGAAAGCCATGTGTTCTACTTCAGCAGACATGTGGGGGAAGGGGGGGGAGGAAAACAGCTTTAAATCAAAATAATGAGAGATGCAGGAACAGTAGAATCACATCAGGGTCCGTGGGTCTCCTTGTTTTTATTTGCGCCATAATATGGCATTGTTTTCCACTGAGACATATTTCATCAAAGGAATCATGCACCCCCACCCTTCCCTTCCCCCAGCACACTTTAGCAACACACTACTAACTCCCTCCCCCTTTTTTAAAAAAAATTTGAAACCTGTACCTTAACTAATCGTGCTTTTTTGAGGCAGGCAAGCATTTTTCTCACCACATTGTCGAGGGCCATGAATGTGAAGATGCAGCTATTAGTGTCTGCTCTGTAACCAATATCAAGAGACGACAGTTCCACAGCCTGGTGGCTTGATGAGATTCATGTATTATGAGACTTTCCCAACAGACTTGGGGTGGGGGGGTGTTGTGCAGCCTGCACTTAGTTTAGCTGAGGTGTACTTGTGTGCTTTGTGCAATGTATTACGAAATATTTTTACCCTGAATATGATGACATAATCTGGATGAAATTAGAAGGGTCTTTGAAATTGAGGTAACATTGATTCAGTTTGTAGATTCTCTGGTTTATTCCCATTCATGTCATTGCTTTGGATATGTAAAATCTGGAACTGCATGGCCTGCAACGGTTCTGTAGTCAAATTGCAATTGAGATAAAAAATGTTTTCAGTTAATTCATAGTATATGTATGCCCTGCTTTTCAAATCTGGCTCATGGCATCCAAACAGGGGATTTAACTGTGGTCTGATTTAAGTTGATATAGATTTTTGTGTTTTCACTGGATGCTGTAACTCTTTGACCAGCTTAGAAGAAAAAACTGCCTTACTTTCATCAGACAGCTGTCCCATGAAAAGCAAATTTCATTTTAGAAGGTTATTGCTTTTTAGTCTTTCACACCCTCCTTTTATAAATCAACTGGAAATCCACGATGTTATCTGAGGAACTGAGCAGACCATAGCTAATTATGTATCATTTTAAAAACATGTCTTCATTTGCAAAATGTGTTTTGTTTATGGACATAAAATGCTGTTCTTGACATTTTAAAGGCGTGTGACCATTGGGCAAGTAGAGGTAATGTTCATCTCCTAAGTAAAATGGTCTTCTGTGTACACATAGTTCTGTGTACACATAGAATATTATAATTGGCATAATATAATCATGAACAAAAAGCAGTGTGACCCTAACCAATTAATAACTGCCATATACCATAATTATGGAATTTAATTACCCTGACTGATTAGTTGTAAACTGCCCACATAATATGCGCATATAATATGCGTCCATGCCACCTGCATGCACATGCTCGTGCGCGTTCACACACACACACACACACACACACACACACCCCCCCACAGACACCCAGTCAACACACACATATAAACACACAGCACACGGCCCCTATAATTACATCTTTTTCTGTTGCATTCAAGATGACAAATTATTAACATCTCAGTCAAATCAGAAACTGTGTTACTTAATAAAGTAATGAGCTAGTTGTCTCCTTTAACTAGATGATCTGAAAGCCTAGCTAACATTAGCTTAATATAACCTATAACTGTACATTTTCTAACATCACTATCTTACCAGCAGTCATTTGAGTTTTATTTTATTAGCCAAGTGATATTCTTTCAGATTAACACTGGTTTTGTATGCGTGTCTGTCAGTGATTTTTGCACTTGGACATCAGAACTGGAGATGCACAAAAGAACATTTGGTGGATTTGCTAGCCGCCATGCATTTCATTCAGTAAATGGCCTTTATGCTCTACAAAATTTCACTTGCTTGATCAGACTACCATAATTTTTTTCCTAATGCCTCAGTCAATTTGGGAACCATTAATGTCAGTCATTGTGCTTACATACAAACATGCAGCTATGATGGCTTTCTCTCTAGGTCAGAAAGCATTGTTGACCAAGACAGCTGTGTTAATATTTAAACTGTCAACGATGCTTCCTGTATTGTTTTTACAGCAACTGAACCACCCCAATGTAATTAAATACCATGCGTCCTTCATCGAAGAGAACGAGCTAAATATAGTTCTGGAACTTGCTGATGCCGGGGACCTTTCAAGGATGATTAAGGTATGGAGTTCACTCTTATGCCGGAAACATGAGTATCAAAAGAATCACGGAATCAGTCACATGAGGTGACTGAAGGACCAACTGAATATGCAGGCTCTTTTCTGAATGGTGAACATCAGATCTTTTTCCTACCTTACATTCTGAGTCATGTATTGTGGGAATATGGAACTCCCTTAAGGCTTTACCTCAAGAAGTTAGGTATGAACTATGCCTTAGTCAGAAACGACAGACTGGTTTTATGGTGTTTTTATGAACCTTAAGATTGGCCAGCTTTGTTTTTGTCATTTTTTTTGTTAATTATTATTATTGTTATTTTTTTTTTTGATAAATTCATTATTTATCACTAAGATATTTTATACATTTTACATCTATAATACATTATAGCTGTGGAATAGAGTATTTTAATACAACCTTTAAATGTGTTGTTTAGTAGGCTAAAACCTGAAGCAAATGCTAAATTAATTCTGAAAAAGATACTCAAGACTTAGAGTTTTTGCTGTAGAATTTTTAACCCCTTGTGTTAACAAAGTAGCATTTAGCCTAATGTTCACCATGTTATGTTTGCTGTTCTTGGAAACTTCATGAATGCCTATATTACGCCTCCAAAAATCTGTAACAAGTCGAATGATTTGATAAAATATTGACAAAGATCAGTCAGAGTCCAATACTTGGTGTAAGATTGCTAGGATTTGTGAGGGCACAATACTGTCTTAGAAAATAATTCAGAAAGAAATCAAATAAGTGAAAGCTACTCCGTTAAAGCTCACATTCTCTTCATGAAACTTTTAAACTTAAACATTAGCCCTGGATGTGATGCACAAAAGCATTAAAGTCATTTTAGTGAGTGGTGCCTGGCAAAGGTGTCCAGCAAGTAATTCTCAATAACTTTGTAAGTCCGGGCGATGCTCTAGCATACCAATTGAAAAGCAGTGATTCAGGATTGCAGACCAGAGGCATCATAACAAACAGCAGTGCTGAACACCCCAGTGTGGACACAGTGAATATTCAACCTGTGAAGTCCTTGTCTGTCTGCCCAGCTGAACAGTAAGGAGCTTAGGTGAGGGTGCAGCTCGCATTAATTTATTTGTTTTTGATTAAACCATGCCATTCTAGCGGTACAAATCAGGATTAAGCTCCACAATATGAAATAAATATGACTGTACAGTGTGGCATATGTAAAACAGCAGCGTAAATGCATGAATTTAACATTTTTATTCTTTTTGATTTCTGACCATTTCAGAATTCAAATTAAATCAAATGGTCCTTCATTTGCATGCACTTACAGAATATTGCATGTGCACTGTTTGCTTTTAAAGGCATAGAGGGGCGATGTGCACCCCATTGACATCAAACAACCCTCTGATATGCTAATGGAGGGTTGGGGAAGAATAGATCCACAGGCTTTGTTTGGATATGGGCCAAGGTTTCTTCAGCTGCATATTACATTCAGAATCGCTTGAATTATTTCCATCAAAAGGAGGTAAAATGGACAAAGTGCGCAGTCGCAGAACGGAATAATAAACATATAATATACGCAGATTGATCTCTCCTTTTACCTGCACAAATGTATTATGCTATATAATGACCAATTAATTATCATTTTTAGAATAAAAGATGGTTTCTATTTGAAACATTGAGTTGAATGTAGTACAGAAAGTGTTAAATGAATTCTTGTTATATTTGTCTCTTATTCATTTTTTATATTGCTATGAAAATACCTTGAAAATGTGGCCGTATTATTCATTGCGGAGGTGTATTACTGCCTAAATCTGAGCAGTGCACTTTTACTATGATCACAATTTGTTTTATTGTTTTCAGAGATGGTTCAGCTGCACCTTAGATAATTTATGTAATACAGTGAGGTAATTTTGTAAATGTCCTGCTGTTAAGTATTCTTTCTACATGAAGTCACATTATCCTGAGACGTCCTGCTGGGAACAATCTGTTTTAGCGAGGCCTGCGTGGCCTTTTTATTACTATTACTGTACTTTTTCTGTCTTAAAGATTCAGGAAAATAAGCCAGATCCCAATGAGCAGTGTATGACTTATAAATACAGTGGGCCCATTTATGATCGAAGAGCTATATGCCAGATGTGTGCATTTGAAAAATACCACAAAATATTTTTTTTTCTATTCTGAGAATTCATGTGCTTTCCATTGCAGAATTTTGAAAATGAGACGAGATTCAGTAAAAGGTCAAGAAGTGAAGCTTCTGCATCAGATTAAAGTGAATGATGCATTCATTTTGAGTAAAACAAGACTGAAACTGTGTATTTTCCACACACACTGCTCCTGTGCAGCAGTGAGTATGTCTTGACACACTCAGGCAGATTGTACAAGGATAAATCATTTGAACTAATCCTTCATTTTATTGCAATTCCATTTGATTCCATCAAGGGGCTTCACTCTCTGACCTGGAACCAAGGGGAAATGTGCATTTTCAGGTGTATGTGCTTACAATGGTTTATATTTATGTATGTATTCATTTATTTGTTTTTAAATTTGAGGTTAAATACGAGCATGCAATGTTACATTGAGCTACTTATGCCATGTAATAAAGCCTATGCTGTTGGTATCAGTATCCACCATCTTTTAAATGAAGCGAAATGCCCAACCATGTTTCCTGATTGGTCAGCCCTGGTGGTGGGTGGGAGCAGCCAGGGATGTCTTTCTGAAAGGAAACACAATGGACCTGAGAACAGTAACTGCCAGCTTTTTGGCTCATAGCTTGTGCTTCCAATTCCCCCTGGCTCATATTATGGATTTGGTTAAAATAGTTGTTGTAACTGGAGGATTGTTATAACAAAGGTCGAGATGATGTTGGTTTACAAAAATTGGTTTGTAAAAACATACAAAAAGAAAAAAGGCAGTGGTTAAACAGTTAACTGTTTAGCTTTTCTGGTGTTTGGTGTGTTTTGGGGCGATTAATATCATGGGGTTTCTTTCCTCCCAACAGCACTTCAAGAAACAGAGGAGGCTGATTCCTGAGAGGACTGTATGGAAGTACTTTGTTCAGCTGTGCAGCGCTCTGGAACACATGCACTCCCGGCGCGTCATGCACAGAGGTACCTTCCCCCAACACACAGGAGCCTGTATATACCACCTATGAACACTGAGGACAGTATGTACCCTGTCTGTACTCTAGGGACAGTATGTACCCACTCTATACACTGGAGACAGTATGTACCCCCTCTATACACTGGGAACAAAATCTGTATGCTGGGGACAGCATGTACGCTCAGTATACAGTAAAACAGTAAGGACAGTGTATATATATATATATATATATATATATATATATATATAAACACACACGCACACACACACACACACACACTGAGCACTTAAATACTTTGGAGTCAGTATGTACCTGTTCTAAACCAAACTTAAATAGTTGGAGCCAGTATAAGTATAGGTAAGTATAAGTATTGCCTCCCTACTTTGGAGATAGTATATAATCATGTGTACTTACACAGATACACTGGAGCCAATATATACCCAAACAAGTGCTCAGACACACTGAAGCCACACTGTGCCCTCCTCCCCACCTGCTCAAAGCCACTGCAGCCGGTATATCCCCCCTTCCCATCTGCTGAAACACACAGGACTGTGGCAGGTTTACCTGACCCCGTTTCCTGCTCTCACTGTGCATTTCCAGCAGCATGTGGGGATTTCCATGTAATCATCCCTTCTGAGACTGTTTGCATGCCATGGTGTTATGGTTGTCATACAGCAGGATTGTATCATGTTTTACATATACCACAGGCCCTGGAAACACACTGCCCTTCATGTTTTAAATTATTTCCCTTTTACTGTTTGCAGCACATATTGATTTGCATATTTCCTCTGTGACTGAAGTAGATGCATTTCTGCTCTCACTCCTAGGTCTAATGAATATACAATAGGCATTTGTGAAAATCTGACTCAGAGAAAAGTCACACTGAGCATGATACATATGCATATAAAGATTAAACATAATTATTTATGTAGAGCAATTACTAATAATGAATTTATTTTAAAATATGTAAGTTGTATTGCACATATAGTGCACATATAATGTATGAGTGTTGGATGTACTATCTTACATTGAAGTATTATATTAACCATTGTGTGATTGAACTACCCACAACAGAAGTTCTGGTTTCAACTCAGTTAAAATTGTGTCTTGTAATTGTGCTCATTTTACCAGTCCAGTTTTTATATAATTGGCACAAGAATGCAAACTCATTTTGTAATATAATAAAATTACTTAAGGAGTTTATTGCCTGATTGTTTTTAGTGACTTTAATCCGACTGAAATGAGCCGTGCACTGCACCATGTACAGCCTGTGCACAGACATAGCAAATGTTTATATGTCAAAATTTGGATGTCCGTCAGAATCCAGTTTTTATCATCTGTGGGCAAAAACAGAGGTGAGGATTAGACAGGGTAACAGAATATAATCTGAGAAATAAGTTTTTGCTTTCCAGTATAAGAATTGCAGCAGGTTTGTAAATCCATTGCCATGAGGTGAAATGGAGGTTGTGTAGTACATTAGGTAATAATATAATCTGTATTATTACATCTTAAATACTAACTTGAATGACCTGAATTAATTATAATACACTGCTAGGACACCGCCATCCTTGTGCTGTCTTTGCAAATGTTGTTTGAAAGTCTGGGATATAAATAGGTATACAAGACCAGCTTGCCTCCAGTTGTACTGGGTAAATATGTAGAGCATTTGAACACATTGAGTGAGGTGCTACCGCAGCACATCAAAAGTTCAGCTATTGTGAACTCTTTGGATGTTTTTCCCTGTACATCATACGACAACATAATCCATTCAATTAAAAAGACAAGTTAGTTTTTAATCATACAAAAATCCTCTGTCTGTGGACTCACCTGATTGGTGCTGTTGCAGTGATTTTCCTTTGTTTTGCTGTTTTGTTTTTATTGAACACCTTCCTTTATAATTGCTAGCTCTCTGTAACGGATATATAATTTAACATTATTTTGATAAATATCAATTGACTATGCATTGTGTTCAGGCTCACACACAGAGCTGATGTTTGTAGCAAAGAAACTGTGTGGTAGCTGTCAGGAGCTTTGGGTGGAAGCGCTGAGCGTTCCTCTCAGCATGGCACGAGCACAGAGAGCCTGCAGAAGATTGAGTGTGCAGCGCTGGTGTTGTTGTAGGCAGATGTCTGCTGTGACATCTGTGTGCCTCTCCAGCAGAATCCAGCTGCTGCAGCTGCAGCTGCAGCTCCCGCGTCCAGCGCCCAGATCCCCTTCATTTAGGATCAGCGCTGTGGCCGCCACGGATTATTAATTGTGAAAGTACGCGTGGATCACTTCCTGTCCCAATCACCCCGGCGTCCCCTCCTGTTTAACGTCAGGGGCAGCGTAAGCCGCGTTAACAAGGCGTGAAATATCGGCCCAGAAGCAACACTTCCAAACGTCAGCTCCCATTTCCTGACAAGGTATAAGGATGAGGTTTGCCAACAGTGTAGGACAGCGTCCCAATACAAGCCCACCTTGACTCATTCAGGTCCCAATCAAATTGTATTAAAGCAGTGGCCTGCCCTTGTGCTTTAACCCACCACAATGTCATGCAGAAAAAATTTGCTTTGGCTCTGTCTCAGTTTTGGCTTCTCTTTGCTGTACCATGTGACCCTGTTGATTGAGCTTCTCCATTAAATGTGTCAGTTTACACCTGTGCTATTCACTGCACATCCTTTCCCATGGTGCTAGCAGAGGGCAATTATTCATGTTTGGAATATTCAGTGTTTTGAGGTGTTGAAAATTAAATGTAAATGGTAAAGTGTTTTTGTGGAAACAATGCTTCCAGAAATTCCAGTTTTTACTGATGGCTAGGAATAGTGTCACAGGCATTTTTATTTTTATTTAAACTCGCTGGTACGGCTGAGGAGGCCATCTTATTAGCCAGATATATTCTGAAGTCACAGCCATTATTTTCATGTATTCTTCAGTGTAGCTCAGTTCAAATACATCTGTTGAGAGCTTTTCCATTTCCTGCCTGTTTACTTGTAGTTAAGCTGTCCAAGAGGTGTGCACTTTGAATATAAAACACTTTATTCTCTCTGCAGACATAAAACCAGCTAATGTGTTCATTACTGCCACTGGGGTAGTAAAACTGGGGGACCTCGGACTGGGCCGGTTCTTCAGCTCCAAAACCACAGCGGCTCATTCTTTAGGTAAGCCTTAAAAAAATGCAGCGGAAAGTCCTTTAATTACAGCAGCTGGATGTGTTTCATTATATCAGTCAGAGCAGAACCATGTGTCTGTTATAAAAACCCTCCTGCAGCCCCTGGGCAAACCCTACAAAGCAGCACTGGGTATATCCATTTCATTGAGCAGTTAGGGCTTTCCTGTTGCCTTGACCTCTGCCCTTTTTCACAGATGATGTCTGGATGTAACTAGTCCAGCCCTGCTACCACCATACCATTCTTTTTGCACCAGAGTCCTATAAAAAAGCACAGCGTACAGACACTGATTAGCACATGGGCCGCCACTGCTCATCACCAGTGCAGTTATAAAGTTGTCACAAATAAAAGTATAAAATCCTCTTTTCTCCATTCTAAAGCCAGGCTGTGGCAGGGTGGTGACGTGTCAAGGTTTACAAAGGTCCCAATCTTGCAATCTGACAACCTCGCTGATCAGGGCGTGAAAGAACGGGCATCAATTCCCACGCATATGACATTCTAACACCTTTTATTTTTGAGATGACCTGTGGCTTTAAAAGAATCTGATTCATAAATATAATTTGTTAACAGCCTGTCTTTATTCCCTTTCATGAATGTTGTATTGTTTAAATTCCAGCTGAAAATCTGGCCTCAGGTTTGTCAGTACTTAAAAATCACAGTCATTTCATGCTGAATGGTAGGAAAGAAATAAATAGTGTATTGATTGTGGCCAGCTCTTGACAATGTGTTAATGTTACGCTTGAGAAATGTACAACGCATGGAAATTAAAAAAAGGGAATGGGAGGAAATTAATTCTGGTGGTAGATTAAAACTTGAGAATACAGTGCCCTCTACAGGCAACTGGAGATGAATATGGCTACACAGACCCAGTTATACAGTTCATTCTTTGAGTATAACCTGGAAGCAGGAAGGCTTAATCAGGTGCTCCATTAATTACGTCTTAATGGCAACGTAATCACCGGGGGATTGGAGGTGCGAAGGAATGAATGGATCTGTGAAACTGAATCACCACGTAATGCATCAAGTATCAGCAAAGTGTAGCCGCTCTCTCTCATAGCTGGACTGCATCAGAGCTTTCACACACACTGAATACAGCCATTTTAAAGCATGAGATGCATCTCACATCAGAAAGAATTTCAGATATTTAGTGCTGAACAATGAGGCATTGTGTGGCATCTCATCTCCACTGTATGTTGATTTACCCTTTACTTTTGACGATTGGTGGGTTTCAGTTGGAATGCCCTCCGAGGGGTCGATGCCAAAGTAGTATTATAAAACATCTCTTTGTAGCAGATTGCATTTGTTTAATCCAAACCTTTTCTTCTTTACGAGACAGGAAGGAAGAGCACGTTCAGGGGGTTTCATTAGCAGGCGCCTGACGGTTTGCATGCGTGTATCATTTTGTAGAAGACGCGCCCGGCTGTCCTGTACCCCTCAGCCTGGGTTTTGCGGCTGAGCTGTGGCAGAGTATGAAATTCATGAGTTTCTACATGGCAGGTTAAATTCACCCAGGGGCATAGAGACCCTGCATCTGCCTTTCCCTTCGGGCGAGCAGACCAAAGCCTCTCTCCACGGGGGGAGCCGGGTTGACAGTTTGGGCTGTAATGAGACAAACCTCCGCAGTCGAACACTGGGGCGCGCGGTGGATGGAGGTCCAGGAAGCGCCGCTACGCGCCTGTCAATTCTCCGTCTCAGAAGCAGAGTCTTACCCTTTTAACTCTGTCTTTCACTGGCTCAGCCGCCTGCAGATACAAACAGAAAAATCTTACTTATCTTTGCATTTTGAGCCAGGAGCTTCTTCCCCTTTAAATTAAGTGGGAGGGAGGAGGGGTGTTGGTTGGTTGGGTGTGGGTGGGTTGGGGGAAAAGAACAAAAGGAAAGCAGTAGAAAAAAAGGATTGAAAGAGGTGATTAGAACAGTTAAAAAGCACCTGTAATCCAGGGTACATGTCTTTGCAATTAACACCAAAAAATAAGAATGCCTCTGATTCTGTTCCAGCACCTTTGCTGCATACAAAGTCTGGAGTGAGATTATCGTTACGACTGAGGTTTCCTACTAAGGAAAGGAAAAGAAGACAAGGTGGCGGGGGGTTGTAGGTCCATCCTCTAATCCTGTATACCTATGAAGGTGTCTTTCTGATCTTTGTTTTGGGGATTTTCTGTTTTATAAAAACCCTTTTTTTTTCTTAATTAGTGCACCAAAGAGATTATGCTGCATCACATTGTTAGAAACTATCAGTGTGACAATATTTTCTTTTTCTAAGAATGCATCATTGTCACACGGAGTAATAATAATGAAAATCAATCCCAACATGGCTTTCAATTTATTGGCATGAATAAATAATGTGGTTTTAATTTGTTATGCTGATGGAATACACTACTGTAGCTTTGGCTTTTTATGCAACTATTAGCATAAGAGAAGAGGATTCTTTTTAATCATCTAATAATGGATGTTCGGGGACGTTGTTCGAACAGTACCAGGAGACATCCAGAATTTGCAGAAACTGCAAGCGTGATGACCAATTAAATAGCTCACGAGCTGCATAGCTGACGAGCAGATTAATTGTTATTTTTGAATTATAGGTCACGCTCCATAATTTGAAAACTCGCATTCAAGTTTCAGGAATATTTCCTCAGTGCAATTAGAATTCATTCAGAGAGTGTATTGTGCACGCTTGTGCAGTGGTAAGCATTCCTTAAATATGTGTGTGGTGAAAGTCTTTTATGGAAAGTGGTTAAATTGAAAATCGCACTATCTATTAATGTTACCAGCACAAAAACTGTACATTGGCTCACAGTGTAACATTTAGCACAAAGCACTACGTGTGTTGTAGGGGATGTGGCTTCCTCTGAAGTGCTGCCTCCTTTCCTGATTCAGTTTCTGTGGAATATCTTTCTCTCCCACCCACCCCCACCTCCACCAGTCCTCTATTGAATGTAAGGTTTTGTACTTGGGCTAAACTGTGAGCATTTGTCTGTGTTTTTCCTATCATCAATCTTTTAGGCTGCTACCTGCCCCCTAATGTACCTGAAGGCTTCCATCAGCCGCTGATAGGAATTACTTTTTGCTTTGGGTAAAGAAGGAGCCTTCAGACCTGAGTCTTTTACCTGTCCCTGCGGTTTCAGTGCAGCTGCCTCCTACCCATTACTCACTGCCAATTACCCACACTCCTCTTTGGGCCATGGATTGGGTGAAGCTCTGCTCACCTCTCATCCCATTCTTTGCTTTCACTCCTACTCCTCATGAACCGTAAAGATATGCACCTTATTATAATCATGCATTTAAAATATTTACTTACGTATTTTTTTTCCTGGCAAAAAGAAAGGGTGGGGTGGACAGGGCTGGGCTGGGCAGAGTGTTGTCAGGGTTCAGTAGCAGAGATGTTCTGTTCTAAAAACACGTGTTAAGCAACATGACCTCCAATATTCAGATTACATGAAACATTAGAAGAATGTTTTCTCTTTGTTTTACCCAGCCTTTTCCTCGCTTTGCTCACAGAGCTGTTGTTTAAATCAAGGATATTGTGTTTCCCCTGACATCACTGTGTGTGATCAGTGATTAAACCTTCTTTTTCTGAACAGGCTAAATTTACCTTTCCTCCAAATACACACCAAAAGTGATATCATGTGCTCATTACTCCTAATTAGCATTACCCATCATAACTTATGAAAAACATTGATGAAGAAATAGAGTGACTTTTTGAGGCATGCTACACCTTCCTATGGCAGGAAAGTGCTTCTGCATGACTGTGGATCTGCTCTTGAAATAGTCATCTTTAGATAGTAGTCAAATTCATTAAAAACAGAGTGAATGTTAAAGAGCAGCCACTGAGAAATCCGTTTTACTATTAGGTGTTATACTTTGAATTAAATTTTTAATGAAATGTTTCTGTTTTTGTATTTCACAAGGTAAGTGGTCATTGCTCAAACTCATGATTCATAAAGAAACATTAGCACAGTTGTTAGCTTTACTTCCCTGTAGGCTTGTTCATTAGTTGTATGTAATTGATGTGCCATAACCCTACTCCTTAATGTGCAGCATATCATTTTCTGGACACCTGACAGTCTCTCACATTTCTTCCATCCTTAACTGCTCAGCCTACCTACTGTACTGTATGACAAAATTGCATACTCCTCATACGCGCCACAGTTCCTTGCTTTAGTGATTCTTTACTTTTGTCATATCTACACTAAATACATGAGAGGGCCAATGCATGACTAGGTAGCTTCACTGCCTCTCACGTCTCCCTCTCATAGCCATTTCAACCAAGCGTCCATGGATGGATTTCACATTTGAAGAATGCCTTGGGTAGCAGAGAGATTGACTAACTTGTGTTTTTCTCTCTGTTTCCAGTGGGTACTCCTTATTACATGTCTCCCGAGAGGATACATGAAAACGGATATAACTTCAAATCTGACATCTGGTCGCTAGGCTGCTTGCTCTATGAGGTAAAGGAAAGAAAAACATCACCAACCTGATCCGCTGCTGTTTGTTCCCCTTCATGGCATGCAACACTACCCTCCATTCTGCGATGGCTTTTATTGTGAAATTACACTGCCATTTTTATTTTTTTATGAAGTGAGCATTACATGTGGGGGAACCTGTGGTACATTTGAAGTTTGTAGGGTAATTAAATTGACATTTACATATGTTTCAGATAACAAGCAGTTTTGCTGAGGAATGATACTGGGTGCTATGATATGCCTTCCAAAACATAGTCAAAACCAGGGGAAAAGGAGGTCTGTTTTTCTCACTGTTGAAGCTGGAATTGAATGTGAAATGGGAAAAGGTCACCCTTTTGTTTGAAATACAGCATCTTATCAATATTTTGGCAGGGAGCACCATCACTGGGTTGTGGAGCAGAGGAGCATTTAAACTCGATGTCTCCCTCACGTCAAAATTTTCAGTAACACTTTTGGATCACGGCATTAACCTTCTGAGCTGTGGTATACTCTGTTGCGATGCTTGTGAAACACGCATGTGCCCTTTGAAAAATCAGAGCTTTGATGAGGCTGCGTTTCTGCTTTCTCTCCTCGAGTAATTGAAGTAAGACTAACATGCTGTGTTGTATCACACAACACTCGAGTCAATGGAAGTCCCCAGTGAAAACCTGATCATCAGATATCAGCAGGAAAACAAGCACAGTAATAGACACATTGTTAGTCCGGCACCCACTTTCCTTCAAATTCCCCAGAGTGATTTTCTTTTCTTTTTGGGCAACTCAACAGTAACTACATCTCCCGAAGTGCCTCGGGCTGAAAAACAATGAGCAGAGTTCATTGCAGCTCAGAGACTATAGTTTTCAGTGCTAATTAGTCTCCCACAGACCATTGGTCTACATGCAGTGGTGCTTGCCGGCAGTGGGCACGGGTCAAGAGAGTGCATTGGAGAGGTAAATGGGGACCAGTTGTGTGATCCTTGAGGTATGAGGAAATGAGCAGAACGGTCAAAATCACCTTTGAGCCACAGAGGGGCAGGACACCCCTCCTCAGTTCAACAGGTCACATGACCTGACTTTGACAGGCCGGACAGAGCTCCCTGACCACTAGCAATGTAAAAAAAGGGAGCATGTATGTGGTAATTATTGTTCAGTTAATTTCTTTGTTGCTATTTTGTATGTCTTCCGTAGGTCTCTGTCAACAGTGTAATGTGCCTCATATTCCTGTCCTCATATGTTACAGATGACTACCAAATACACAATTTTGATCAGGAGCTTGAGTGTTGATTTGTTGGCCTGCAGTCAGCTCTGAAAAATTTGCCTAATTCAGATTTTATAGATGTATGTAAGGTTTGAAAACCTTGCATGCTTGTGAATCTGCTGATTCTTTGAATAACAGAGCATAAATGTTTCAAGTTATCCATCTGGGGCTTTGAAGGGTCGCGAGGCCTCCGTAACATCAATACTTGTACATTGTGTCCTTGTATCTGCATCTTTTATTCTGTTTGATGGAGGTCCCTCAGTTAAACTTAATTAGTTGGTCTGACCCCGGTGTCTTCTGGCGCATGATAACAGGAGGTTGTACATGTCGGTTTTATCCCCCGTGGCGGCTTCAGTGCGCGGACTGCATCTTCCTCTTCACACTTCAGTCAATACCACGGGATCCGACCATGTGTTATGATGCGCGCTGTACCAGCCCCATCCTCTGGCTTCCAACACCTCACATTTGCATTATTGACCCCTTCTCATCTTGAACAAGGGGACTGAGGGTTAATACAGAGAGGCATGTTGGCCCCAGACAGCTTTATTTGAACATTGGGAGCTTCAATGGAACTGAAGGGTGGGGTTTGCTGGGGTTTAGTGGGGTGGGGTATAAAATAGAGGTGAAGGTTACCTATGTCTTTTCCTCTCCGCACTCTCCACTCTGCTCTTTTCTCTCTATTCTCTCTCTCTCTCCTCCTCTGTTTCACACTTTCTCTCTGTCCCTCTCCCCCTGCCTCTTTATGCTCTTATGCTTGATTACTGTAAAAACATGGCAGCTCTGTTTTAGTGGGGCAGCCCACTTTTTAATAAGAGAGACAGAATGTGAAATTTGATTTTGATTTCTGTATTTTTGTTAGTGTTTTCCACTTGTGGGAAATATGGCTTCGGTGCAAGTACCTTGATTTTACTATATCTCCGTATGCCTTCAAAAATCAGGCTAGTAATGTAATTTATGGCTGTGGTTTATTTGAATGTAAAACCACTTTTGACAGCACACCTTTTTTTAATCTATGAATTGTCTCACCTTCATTTTTTGTAATAAAATGAATAACTGCAAATAGAATTGATTGAGCAAGCAGAGACTGCCGACTCGACTCGCACAAAGAGTTTCCGTAAGCAAAGTTTTGGTGTTGATTTTATCGTGAAGTGGCCAGATGGCAGCCAGCATGATGCGCAGTTCACAAGAGCCTCCGTCAGAGCTCACTGTCTGCGGCATACAGTATATTAAAGACAGACAGTCAGCATATTCATGCTTTCCCCATTCATAAGGATAGCTTGGCCTTTGAAGTTCTTTTAAACCCATTCTAATAGCTGTTTTTGAGGGGCGATTTAGGTTTATATTGACATAAATCACGGCATCCCCCTCCAGCTCTAACAGGTTTGCCCTTTATTCCAGAGAAGAGCCTGGGTCCCAGTTAAAATTTTACAGTTAAAATGGCTAGAACTGTTTAGTCATTCTCTCTTTTTACAACCACATGCTTTGAATGGAGGAGTTCTCTGCTCAAGGTTCATGGAGTATTTGGTAAATTTTTTAGGCTGAATTTTAATGGCGCCCCAGTGTGTTGGTTTTGGCCTGCTTGTGCATAATTGCACAATTGCAGAACCTGAATAGTGGCTAGTGGTCAGTGTCATAATAAGTCCGCATGTTTGCATCCCAGCTTTTAAAGGAAATCGTTTGTAGGATACATGTTTGGTATACAGTCAACAACACAGCAGGGCTGCAGTGTAGGAACAGAAGAGAAGAGTGTAGTAAGAAGGGCTGTGGCCGCTTGCTCCTGTCCTCAGCTGCTGCTCCTCGTTAGCAGCTTGCTGTGGATCTGTTCAAACAAACGACAGTACACCTCAGCTCCTTTCAGTCTTCTACCACTCGCACTAAAGGGGATACAGCACATTGACAACCTTCATTTTTATTTTCCCTCACAGAGTGTTTAGGGAGTTGAATTTGTCAGCTCACAGTAATAGTTTTGCCAGCAGGTCTACAGTAAGCACCTACTGTAAAGATACAATAGGAGATACCCAGTCACATAATGCAGTGTCTTGGCGGAAGGTTCTGGGCTTTGATGAGCTGCTTTGTAGTGTTTTGACTAATAAGGCGCCACATCAAAGGAGCCGCGTTTATTGAGGAAATTTACGAACATAGCACATTGCTAAAATTTTCTATTGTTTCACTAATATGTCTTGGAGTTTTCCCCACTTGTCATTTGGTTTTCTCCTCCTTCACCCACCCCCACCGGAGCATACTGTTAGTTTGAACTTCATAACAATCCTAGAACTTAAAGAATCTTCTTAGATGGGTCCCTTTTTGTGCATGAGCTCTGACAGAGACTGAAGTCACAGAATTGGAATGTATTTTTAATTGTGGTCCCTCTGCACCGAGGCCCCTCTCCTTGATTAATATATCATTAAAGTGTTACATGAAGGCACGCAGGATGAAATAATGATGGTTTTTCCACATCAGTGTTTGAATTTCTTCTTTGCACTTGATAATGACCCACGCTCACTGGAGAGAAAAGCAAAGGAGTCGGAGGCTCTCCACTTTTTTTAATTGGTGTGCAAGGAGAGCAATGTGTGTATACACACACACACACACACACACACACACACACACACAAACACACACAAAAAGATCAATATTAATTAAGTTAATGGCGGGCTCCTTTCCACTACGCGGGACCTTTACACGAGCGGAGGCAGCCGCTACACACGGGCGGCGTTGTCAGGAGCAGCGGTTGCCAGGCGCGGGGGGTTGTAGGTTGGTGGCGTACAGCGAAGGAGGAAGACCGTGCCACCGCCGGCCCCACAGACAGACAGCAGGCTCCCGCTGCAGGGACGGCCGCCGAATATTAATGAGGGGGGAGTCAGGCCCCAGAGGTCAGGGAGCAAGTCAATCATTTCGCCCATCGCCTCGGTGTGGAGGATCAAATTAGCCTGAAAAATTCAGCTGCTGGGAGCGGAGGGCGAGCAGCTGTCAGGGGCAGGAGCGCCAGGCACTAATGAACCAGATGAATAGTGCAAAAACTCCAAAATAAAAACAGGACAGTTGACATTTTTCATCTGTCAAAACAGAAGATGCATGAAAATACAATGGTCCTTGTTTAACCCTTTGCTGTGCGCCGGCTAGCGTTTCCCTCTATGAAAAATAAGTGTCTTAAACTGCCCCCTCCCCAAACACCCCCATATGAGTGCACTGCAATGTATATCCACACACTAGTCACATTTACATTTCGCCATAGTGTTCTGTGCAGTATTGCATCCCATAATTATTCTGAATAAATATATGCTAGAGCACAAGCAAGTTGAACACAGCCAGATGTTGAGGTAAATATCATTATAGGAGTTGCAAAGGCAGAGGTATGAATTAAAAATCATTTTACAAGTCTGCACTTTATTTCTTTCCTAGAATGGAGATAATCATTCTAATCATCTTTTCCCAGGATTCCTCCTGGTCTGCTGTGCCTCCTCCCATCTTAATTTTTTTTATGGTGTGATGAGTGACTGTCTCCTCTGCTGTCAGGTGCAATGACTTTAATGCATTCTCTCACACACACAATTACTGTCACACACAGCGGCAGCTCAGTACCTGATCGGGGAATAATGAAAATGTCCGAGATTCTGTTAAAAAAAAAAAAAAAAAAGTTAAATCTGTCAAGAAAGATCACACTGAGGTGCCATCATCTTCACTCTCTGCTTCTCCTTTAATGTGACAATATCTCTGGTTTATCTGTAATCAATTCGATTGTGTCCAACAAAGCGTTCTCTGAGATGCGATATATCCACCTATCCTCTCTCCACACTTATTTATTTATCTGCCTGGTAAAATCAGCACTGTTCCTGCTCAGTACAGGCATCCTGATTGGCATTTCATTATGAGCTCTGAGCTGGGAAAGGAGAGAGGGTTTTTTCTTCCCTTTTTTTTTCTTCACGTTTGACAAGACCGAATAATAATTCCTGAGATGCCTTTTTAAAGCAAACTGTGTAACAGCAGCTGTTTTATTTAGAAAAGCAGTTGAGAATGCGGCGAAGTGCGCATTGTCTTAATGGGAATCTTCCCTGGGTGTCTCTTTCTGGAGCCTTCCACTGGCGTGGTGGGGGATGGGGAGAAAGTGGGGTGCTCTCTGTCCCGGGGCTCAGGGGGCTCTGAGAAGGGGGTTGCAGTGTGAGGTGGGGTGGGCCTGGCCTTGCTTAGCGTTACCTGTCTGGCATGGGGAAGGGTGGGGGGGGATCAGCATTATTAGCAGACGTATAGCGGGGTGACTGACTCCAGGCCGGCCGCCAGCAACGCTGATCCGCTTCAGGGGTCTCCCGTGCTCCCGGAGCGAGCCCTGACAACAAGGCCGCCACTCCGTCTCGCTCCGGCACACAGGCTGCTCGTCTCGCCTCCGTCCTCCCTGTTCATTTTAATTGAGTTCTTGAGTGTAGTGTGTGTGTGTGTTAGCACTCTGTGGGTGTGAGTCTTAGCTCTTTGCTTTATTTGGATATAATGGAGATCTATTTATTTATAGATTTATTGGAATGTTTTCTTCTGTTTGCCCCCCAAAAACAATTATTTGTGGAACTGAAGATGTCCAAGCTCTTTGCTCAGCTCAATTAGCAGACGACAGTGCAGAGATTCTCTGTGGGAAAACTTGTGGGTGCAGTATTCCTTTCATTAGAAGGGCTCACTCTGAGCAGAACTGCAAAGGGAACACCACACTTAGTTTTGCCCAAGATCTTTTCTGCACTGTAATAATTAAAATGCCAAAATGGCATACCTAATGATGGCCCCCTCCCCAAGTGTTAGCAGGGTCTTGATGGCTAAAATGATCACTTGAATGCAGACCAGGGATGTGTCACTATCATTTTTGAAATGCTGGAAAGCTTTGTTCTTGTCGTCCCCAGATGGGTGACATCTATAGTGTTTTCTCGTTCTGTCCCCCCTTTGTCCAATCAGCATAAGCCGACGCTATTGTGACAGGCATCTTAGGCCAGATGCATACAGCTAATTGGGATCTGCATTCTGCAATCCCCAGGAAAGCCACTGTAAGCTGACATTAAATGAATGCAGTATTTTTCCCTCAGCTTCATCACTCTGACATTGAGTGCTATCCGCACATTTTAATGATGCCGCTGATGACTGTGCAGGCTTTCAACTCTGTGCTGTTTGCAGCACATCACTCTGGCAGTGGAGTCTAGAGTGGTGAGCATGTTCCTCCGCCGGTCACAATATTTCAGTATATGCGTCCATATCACTTATTGGGACTGATGATGCTTATACGTGTGTGTGTGTGTGTGTGTGTGTGTGTGTGTGTGTGTGTGTGTGTGTGTGTGTATGTGTGTGTGTGTGTGTATATACACATATACATATACACACACACACAAATGTGTGTATAGTGTGTATACATTACGGACTCATCTGGAGACCACGGTGAACTGAACTAGTATAAAATGTAGAAAAAGCATTCTGATCACACCTTATTAATTCAAAAACCAATGAAAAAGATAAATTGAAACACCAGCACATTTTGCATTTTTACATTAATTTAAGAAATATGTCTTTGGACCATTTGTAAAACTTACCACTTGCATAGCAAATACTAATTCACTCAGTTATTGGTGTTTTACATAAACCTTCTCTCACATGCTGCTTCGCTTTGCATGATCTTCACTTGCCTCACAATTGTATCCCTCTGTATAGCACTTTTGTTTTTAATTTTTTGAAAAACAAATAGTGTAATGTTTTTCAGTTATCTGCTGCCAGTACATGTATATGTGGTTTGTGCCTATATATCTTCTATATATCTATATATTTTCAGGCTGCACCTCTCCCCCCCTCCCTTGCTCTTTGTAATGTGTCTATTATTTGCCCTTTAATCTGTGTTTTTTTAAAACTAGGCTGTTTACTTAGTCTGTAGTCTATCTATTCGATCACCTTTGGCACTTGGGACTTTACCCCTCTCTAGGGTTATCTTTGCACTTTTTGTACCATTCTTATGCACTTTGCCTTGTAAGTCGCTCTGGATGAGAGCATCTAACAAATGCCCCTAATGTAATGTAATATCTTGTCAACAGGTGTATTGAGGAAGTGAGGCCATTAATAAACTATGTGCAGACAGATTCAAAGGGTTAGGATCTATATCTTGAACAGGGATCTGGAGTATAATTTGATTAATGAGTGAAACTCATCTGTCAATGATGAGTTTTCTGTGTTTTGCTTGGGAGATGATGCATCATCAGTGGAATACCTGCAGCTGCAAATACAGCAAAGGAGATTGGGTTATGTTTCAATACATAGCTGGTTTCCCAATGTGCTTTTCAATACCTATCAGGGAAATGCAAAGGGAAACAGTTTAATATCAAAACACATCTTCTATAATTAGACAAGTAAGGTCCTTTGAATATTTAATCAAAACAGGCTTTAATAACTGGAGTGAATTCAAACATGCTCTGGCTTGTGTTGAATTGAAAGTTTCTCCACACAGCGTTTGAGGTCTACTGTGCTGTCAGTACTAGTGTGTTCCACAGCTTACACAGCAGTCAGTCAGCTGTAGTTTTTGTTGAAGGTTGAATGAATGTAGAAGCTCTTCAGTGTTGTAGGTTTATGATCACTGTGGTTAAAACTGTGTAAGGTGGCACCTAATTAAACTTTTAGGGCTCTTGAAATGCTGCAGTTGTATGATACGAGTGTGATCAATTTAGTGGCACCTGAAGCATAAACAACCTCCACACTGAGCTCCACACTGTTTCCACATTGGCTCTTCAGTGCCATTGTTGCAAGCCCTCAATAATTTAAGGTGTAATTGGACATCGTGGAATGCCAAGAACAATAGACACCGCCTCCATGATGTCACCCAGACTATTGTGAGCCTCGCTGGCATTGTGGCAGAATTTCTTTCCGTAAACAGGAGGCTGTAATGCCATTGTTCCACACTCTGAAATGTATGAGCACAGCTATCATTTGGTGAGTGTATGGTTTTCAGAGCCCAGCGTTACTGATTGATTGTGTTGCTAGGGAACTTCAGCCACTTGATTAAACACTGACAAATTACAAAGATGGTGTGCAAAAAAGGAACATCTGGAATGAAAGTGACATCTGGCAGAATGCTCGCCTCTGTTAATGTACATTTCACCAGCTTTTACTCAATTGGCTCATGAGGCTCAGTGAGCATCTCTATGCATGCCAGCGCTTTTACGTGTTCTGTGTGAAAGTCACTGAAGCCTATCCCAACACGCACTGGGCAAAAGAAATGCAGAAACCCAGGACAGGTCGCCAGTCCTGCAGGGCCAGACAGGCAAGCACTGACCCCCTCGCACACACGCGTACTTACAGGGAATTTGACAAACTGCATGTCTTCAGGCCATGGGACGAGTGCTAACCACTGAGCCACCATGCTGGTCACATTGAAGACCAGACAAAAATGTGTGAAAACCTCACTGCTCCTAGCTCAATACTGAATTATGACTTTTGTAATTGCAATGTGTTAGTCTTTTTCTCCAGTTTTTATTTTTTATTATGAGTTTGGTAAACAGCAATAAGGCCTGTGTGTGGGGGGGGGGTCTTTTAATATATTGACTGGGACCCAATAAAATGTGCTTAGACTCAAGTCAAAAAAATAAAATTCTTGAATGAACTGTTCACTTGTTTTGTGAACTTTTATCAATGTACCTACAGGGATTTCTGTTTCTACATGTTTTTGGGCAGAAAAAGTCTTTTTTGATGGTGTGGCTAACTTTAAATTATGTATCCGCATTCTAGTGATAGCAGGTCCAAGGTCATTGTGTACTAAAGCCTGCAGTGTGGTGCAACACATTTTGACTTGGCTTTTTGTATCTTGCAGGGAGCATTTTAGGTAATATTAACCATTTTTATCAGAGGCGAAAAACACTGTATGTATGGTAGCATCTGTTAAAATGTTAAGATCCTTGCTAACTTTTAAACTGAATACAGATTGCCACCAAATACCAAAGATATTGTGTACAGTACTCTAACCTGTAACATTTTCAACAAGCAAATATTGTCGGCAGGTCAAAATGTACTTTCGCATTTTAGTTACCCCTCTATTCATTGTTTCATAAAATGTTTTCTTCATGTTGTGCCCCAAAGAAATATATATTATTATATAAAATAAGACAGAAAAAAGACAGAAAAAAAGGAAATGCCCACTTTATAAATACAACACTGCATGCAAAATCTAATGACACTCCTTGTTTCATTAAAATATATTTTATGATAACAGTGGACATTGTTAGCCTGGATTTTTTTGGAGATGTTCCTTTCATTTTAAGATGAATACCCTTCAGGCCATATCCTTTTATGGATTTTCACTCCTAATGAGCATGTTGTGGTTTGATTGAGTACTAATTATGCTAAATGTAATTGGATTGAATAGCATATGCCCTGAAAGAGACTAAGTGAGTTTTATTGAATCCAGGGCAAAGGAGGAGCCAATACTCCAACAGTCATATCCTGTTTATAATGTATATAGGCAGCTGGTATCACATTCATTCTAAGCTAAATTCCTTTGAGTTCACCAAGTTCATTCTTAAGAAGGCCATTCCAAATTGGTTTGCAGTAATTGTATGCACAGTACTTAGTGTTTATCTTTGTTTTTCTAAGCCAGTGTTTTTATTTTTAATGTGTCACTCTGTATGAGGAGTAGTATGGACAATAAAAATGTTTTTTTTTGTATTCTGGATTCTGTTTTGCCAAATAACTTTCATTCCCCACACTCTTATATATGTGTCAAGTCTCATCGGATTTTAGAAAACAAACAAACACAAGCGCGGGTGCGCGCGCACACACAAACACACACACACACACACACACACACACACACACAAACACACACACACACACAGCATTCCTTCAGTCAGAGACAGTGGGGAAGACTTTTTTTTGGTTTTTGCATGCACTTTTGGTTCTTTTGGCTCACTTTTCCATGGTGCATAGTCACCTTAATTGAGTGTAATATTTATTTCTCCTTCGCAACAGCAGAGACTGTCCTAACATGTGCTTTTACCCCCCTATGATAGATGGCTGCCCTCCAGAGCCCTTTTTATGGAGACAAGATGAACCTGTATTCGCTGTGTAAGAAGATCGAGCAGTGTGACTATCCCCCTCTCCCATCTGATCACTACTCTGAAGAGGTACGTTAACCTGATCACTTTCTTCTGCCTGTAAAAGTGAGACCAATCAACACAAACACTTATCCCTATTGCAATGCTGTCCCTCACTGTGTCACTATATACCACTGGCTGGTATGTTTTCAATTCTTTTTCAGAAGACACTCATGATTGCATGACAAAAATATTTACAATAACAATTTACATGTGTTTTCAAATTTAAAGTCACAACACCCCAGTTCACCCATTTAGGTGATTGTAAGTATTAGGACTGTAAGTATTGGGACAGATTAATGTTATTTAGAATTTGTTGAGGTCAGTTTTCATTGCATATTCCTTCAAATCTTGACATTTGGGCTAGTAGTACTGCTCTCTAATCACAGACTGATTTAGACCTGGGACACCAGGTGAGTGGAATCACCAATCCATGGCTGCTGATCGCAAGGGCCAGTTTTGAGTATCTCTACATTATGCTCTTCATAGGCTACAGCAGAGTGACTCAAAACTGGCACTCAGTCAGCAGCACTGCTGGTTTTTTTGTCTAACTGGTAATTGATTGACTAATGCAACTGATTGGCGATTCCACTAACCTGGTGCCCAACGCAAAACATTGAACGACTCTGTGGCAACAGAAAGGCATCATTTTGTACATTTGTATGATATATTTGAACTAAATACCAAATTGTCCAATTTTGTAACAATAATATCATTTTGAGCTCACTGTCCTAACACCTATTAAAGGAACAGTGTGTTTATGTGCATACTGCTTTGGTTGTTGCTGTATTTTTTTAAAGACTGGCAACATTGTCAGTGTGTCTGTTGTTCTGCATGGACATGGCCTTTTCATTTCAGAGGGATTAGCTATGTTCTGTACAATATCTGCTTACTTGGCCTTTTATCTGCAGTTAACTCAAATCTTTTAACTTTTGCCACATACAAAAGCACCCCTAAGTCGCACATGCACAATTCTGTGCCAAGGCTTCTGTCCTAGTTTAGCATTTTCCCTTTCCTTACTGCCAGTTATAGCTCTGATATCATTGCTGTTACTTGCATCTGTTGACCAGAAACAGTGGATCTTGTGAATGATGAGTGCCCAACAGTGTTTGCCAAGCACAAAAAATAGGTTGGCCCATGTGGCACAGACAAAAAATTCACAAAAAATAACAGATTTAAAAAATCATCTTCTCCTGCTTGTATAGGGGCCTGGAAGAGGCAAACAGTCTGTACTTCATAGACAGGAAGTGTGCTTTGTGTGGTTTACCATGTCTCTGCTGCAGTTATTGGGTTATGAATGACAAAAAACCATGTCAAATTAAAATCCTAAGCTAAGTCTGAGGAATACAGACACTTTATGATCTTTCCAGTTAAAGGTATCATTCTACATACACACCAAAGCATGAATTGGTATTGGAAAAACAGAAGTGCATGTATTTCATTGGCTTGCTTTTGTACCTTGGTAATTTGTAAACACACAAGCTGCCACTGACGAATACATGAAAAAGGCCTAATAACCACCCAATAACAATACCATTCCTATTGTAGGATGAAAAAAACCCTACTTGTGGTTCCTTTAGTTAACGTAGCATTCCTTTCCTGCCCTTCACTCATGAGATTTTCTATATACCCCCTCTGTTTGTGAGGCCCCCAACCACAGTGTGGGTGTAAACAGTGTCTCTGAAGGATGGCAAAAAATGTCAGAGGCTCATCTTTGTTGTGTCATTTACCATCTCCCCGGATCCCCCCACCCCATTCCTCCCTTGTCCATGTAGCGCATGAATATTTCACATATCTGCATCTTCATCCCCTATTCTTCTTGACTAATTTTCAGACTGCCTGCATTTGCATTTCACATGCCAGCTGATTAGGAGAAGCTGTGCACAGCGGCGGAGCCTCGGCAGGCGGTTGCCATGGTGACCCTGCGCAGGATTTTTAATGATGATGCCGGCACTAGTCTGTTTAAGCCACGTCTACCTGCAGCGCTGCTCCAGTCAGCCTCCTCGACTGCATTTAAGAGTGACTCTTAAAGGCTGGTGGAAATGGTACCAGGAAAGTGCCGCTTCACTAATATTCAGGGAAATTACATTGATACTCCGATTCTGAAGTCTCCAAATTAACAATGAAGCACTGATAAGGCAGAAATATTGAAAGGAGTAACATTTTAAATGAGTCAATTAACTGCTATGTTTAATTCAAAATGGCACCAAGCTTGACTGTCTGAGTGGGGGGCGACACTGAGCAGATCTGGGGATGTGATCTCTGTACTTCAGAAGTGTTGACATGCCACTGTGAATTGTCAGCTGCTGGTTAGATTAAACAAAAATCCAGTAAATGTTCAAGTTTAAAAAAAAGTTTCTGTGGAAAATTATGTTTCTGTTCAACCATGTTAAGTAATGTTAAAGTTGAATATTTGTGCCTTGTAATAATCCACAGCTCACAATAGTTTGTGGATTTATTCTCCTGAGGAAATCTGCTTGCTTATATATTAGTTCACTCAGGGGTTTTAAAGACTCCCTAGGCACAGTTACATGGTTATAGCCAATATGACTTTTTACTGTAACATTTACTTTAATTCACATATTCAAAGCACATTGTGGACAGGCGCAGACTTTTGACTCAAATTTGAGAGCATGCTCCATCTATTTGGGTCTAAATAACTTAATTATTCAAATGTGAAAATTTAAGATTGTGAGACATGAGCATTAGTTATTGTGTCAAAGCAATCCAGAAAAGGTCTGCATCTAACACATCTTCATAATCCAAGTAACTGCATAATCATACTGTGTTGGAGGAGCTTCTAGTTCCACAAAACTTTTTTTTAAGTGTCCTCCTTTGCAAACTCAAATTCTGACAACATTTTTCCTTTAAGCTGTGTGGATATAGTGTGTTGTAGTGAATTCATTCTTAAAGTTTGATCTTCTTTTCTCTGTTCCTCCCTCTCCCTTCTTCTTTCTGCTTTTGGCCTTTGCTCCTTTTCCAGCTGAGGAAGTTGGTAGACATGTGCATCAGCCCTGACCCAGAGAAGAGGCCTGATATCACCTATGTGTACGACATCGCCAAACAGATGCACGCCATGACGCTCGCGAGCTAAGCCCACGGAATAAGAGCAGGTCACATCCTGTACTCTACATGCCCTCCACGGCATGTCCGCTTTTTCCAGAAGATAACAACTGGTCGAGATCTACTAGGTGTTTAAACTATAATTTATTTCACACTTCACTTGAGCCCCATGTTACTTAAATGAGTAAAAGCGAGTGGTGCAGCTTTTTAGCTGTGTGTTTTGCTCGAGAGCCTGTCAGTTGTATGCTGAGCTGATCCAGTGCACTGAAATGAATGGAGTCATCCGGAGAAGCTATTCAGGATCCTCTGATAGAGGAACATTGTTTGGTTATGGATTGGAGCCTTTTATTTTACATTATCTTTTGCCAATGTATGCTAAAAGGCACACCCCCCCCCCACACACACACACACACAGGATATGCAGAACAATACACATCAACACACATCAAAAATACAGTGTCATTTTCCAAGATTACATATTTTTTGGAAATAAGGTAGTGCTTGGCTGAGGAACAGTGTGAAAAAGTCATCTTATACTTGAGCAAAAGATTTAAAAACGGTCCAGTCAGTTCAGACATAAAATTAGATTGTGCTGATGATCCTTTATTGTTACTGTAAAAGGGCTTTCTGTATTTTTTAACTTTGTGTGTGTTCAGTCCACCCTGCCAGCCCTCAGACGTGTCAGCTGCTTCTTCTAAACCATTTCTGTTTGGCATTTAGAGGTCTCCTATGCACTAAATCTTGGATATTCTTGACTCCTGGTTGCAAATGTGTGAATGAGCGCTATCTAACATTTTCACCGGTAGTTATTAAGTAAAGGAAGATTGTTATTTGTTACTGGTTTTTGCACCCAGGGGTCCTAACCCTGATAAAACAAGCGTTCTGTCTTTCAGCCTTTTCACCCACACAGTATTGTTCTCCTCTCCACAGTGCACTTTTTGCCACGTACCCAATGTTAGCCCTAGGTACATCTGGCCAAATACTGCAACTCCTCAGGGCTTTCATTTATCATTTGAATGGCTCATCAAATTTGCTTATATTCCTTTTGATGCGATACCAACAGTTTTTCTTCCATTTTTTTTTCCAAGTTCCAGAAAGACATTCACAGAATTTAAAAGTACCATTACCACCCTGAGATGAAAATGATCTGGGAATTTTTGTTGTTCTTGCTTTCTTTTCCAGACTGAAAAGTCTAATTTTAGCACAATTAGGGACTTTGGAAACATGAAGGAGCACTGATGCAGTTCATTAAAGCACTAGCAGCTGAAAAATTGCCTGTTGCAATTTAAATGAATTTGATATTTACCCCCTTCCCCCCCATACCCATAGACTGCATGTTACTAGTCCATATTGTGCAAAATCAAAATCACCTATTGTTTTGAGATGTTTGCAAAGCTCTTGAAGCTTCAATATGAAGGAGTTTGTCTTTTATTCTATAAAGGCTTACCGCAGACTTAATAGTTACTTCTTTAATACTGGTGTGGGTTTCAGTGGAAATGTACCCATTTTACAGTGATCACAACTATTGTAGCCTAACTAGTTGTGATGACAACTATTGGCATTTTCTGTACATTAATTTCTGCCGTATTTTTCATTCAATCAGTATGAAAGCAAACTGAAAAAGAATGCCTTCTGTCAGTCTCTAGCAAAAAAAATATATAAGCAATTTGAATTGAATTTATAGCTACTTAGGTGATGCATAGTTTCAAAACACAAATAATAAAGATCCTAGGTTGCCTCGTGCATGTTAGGTTAAGCTGAATAAATAATAAATTAAATAATAATTAAAAAAAACTAGTAAAACCAATACTGACACTTATTTTTATTGTTTTATGGAATCGGGTTGTCTGTGAAAATGCACTTTCAACACATTTTTTGCAAGGTATATTTTTCTATAATTACATATGAAGGGAGGAAAGCAGGGTAAAACTGAATTAAAATGGCATAATAGGTGTATTTATTCTTTATAAATAACTATCTAACCAGCCTGAGATTTAAAAAAAAAAAAAATAAATTAGCCTGGCTACGGTCTGGTTTTAGCCTTACTTCAGTCATCACCAAACAATGTAAAATATTTATTTTTATGGCAGGTTGGTTTGATTGGTTGGATTTTTTTGAAGAACAATAGTAAACAGATGTTTTATTTGTGAGCTGTGTCACAATAATACATCCCATTTTAAAGACGTTCTGGGTTTGTGTGTAAACCAATTCGCTTCTACAATACCATTTATTTGACAGTTGTGACATCCTCTGCTAATTGTAAGTGTTCATAGATCCAAGTGGCTTTGATTGCAGCCTTAATAAGAGAGCCTTAACTAAGTGCACTTAAAAATCATACTCTTCTAATTAAACTGCTACTGCAAAGCATCATTATCTGCATTATAGCAAATGTTGCTGTGATTATACCACATGTATCATGGTATTCATTCTAATAAAGATGATGTGAGCAGTTGTTTTTAATTTGTCAAGTGTTTATTATTTTTCATGAATGTATTACAGTATGTTCTAACCAGTGTGTTTTTGTACAGTGACAGAATTTATTTGTAATCCTGTTGCCTTGTGTTTTTTTCCCTCGCTAAAATATAGACATTGACACACAGTTTTATGTCACTTGTCAAGTTTGTTTTACAGAACCAAATCTATATTTGTTGTCATAAATGGAATCCAACAAAGGTCACATTTTCACAGCAGACATGAAGTGCTAGGTGGTTTCAAGGGTTTATGTTTCTCCTAGCTGAGATGCATTATAAACTGTTTACTCTGCTCACATGTAACTGCTCTGGGAATAACTGCACAAAGCACAGAACAGAAAGACATGTTTGAGACTGACACCAACCCAAGGCTTGGACCCATTTCTCTACTGGGTTTCCAGTGTTTTATGGGATGTTATTATTTTTTGTTTATTGTATTTTATGGCTAATTGTACACATATTAGCTATGTATGCTAAGAAAATACAGTAAGTCTTGTAAACCACTTTTATGTTGTCATTTCTTGTTTGGTGGGAGTATGTCCTTCAGTTATGTTGTGCCTGTTATTTAGCATAATTCAAGGGCATTTATTTGTGTGCATTTTTTCATCAGATACCATGCCTCTCTAGATAAATTAGATTTGATATGAACTCTGATAAACACTGTGTCCATTTATAGTGTATGCATTTCTTTAGCCCAAAGCGTAAGCAGCTTGGACCTTATTTTGGAGGTGTTACAGTTTTATCCTTCCACCCTTGAGCAGAACATCCGATATTCCCTCTTGGACACAGTGCAGAGGGAACACTCCTCCTTTTCTGTAATGAATTCCTCAAGGAAAAAAAGTTCAATTAAATCACAGGGAATTTCTTTCTTGAAAAAGTAAACAACCACAAACAAGTATTAATATTGAAGTTGCTATTCTTGTCTTGCATTAAACCACTCACACACACACTCACAAGTGTGTTTACGTCTGCCATAATTTGTGATGAAAATCGAACACAATGGAATATTTCATATTTCATTGAAACCTATGAAAATTAAGAGCATGAATATGGAAATTGTTTAGCAGTTACAGAAGTCCATCTAGTGGTATAATAATAACACTGCACTGTTGGGGATGTCACAGTCTACTCTTCCTTGTACATATGTCCAGAACAGTAAAATTGAATTAAGAGTCAAATTAGAATCCAAAAATTTGAGCGAGTGGAAAAACGCCATGTCTCACACTTCCCACAGAGGCTGTGTATGCAGCTGTATAAATTTTAGAATTTTACATTTTGGCTACTGGTGTGAGTAGACACAATATTTTCTGTAGTATAAGGCTGAGCATGTTGTGGCTGAATTCATTTAATGTTTATTTTGTTTATTTAATGTGGTATTCAGGGGTCTGATTTCATGTTGTTTTGTCAGCCTGTTCATGTCAGTAGCATCTAGTTGAAGGTTCACTGTTCTGTGCAGAACTATATAACAGAAGCTTATGAAAAGATAAAGAGCTTGTTTCTTTTCTACACATTGTCCCCTGTGGAAATGAAGAGAAAAAATCCTCACTGTTTGGGAAGGCAGTATGTTGAAGGGTTTGTGTGCTGAAGCGGGAAATATCAATAGAGTGTGCACATTGAAATAGCTTGTGGCGCATGCTTGGCAACTGAAACTTCAAACATATTAGTTTGTGGAGACGAAAAGAATCGTCCAGGGACGGTCTAAACATCTAGTATTTATCTCTTTTGTTTATCAGTTGAAACCCGTTGTTGTTAGTGGAATCTCAGGGCCTCCAAATTGGGAAAATTGAAGACGGTTAAACAGGTTGCACTTTCGCTCATACATAGTTTTTGCACATTGGACACTCTTTAGGACAAATTTCTATGACTTTCTTCAAATCAGATTAAAATAATTTAGGGTGTTATTTAAGAAACCGAAAAATGGGTTCATGCCTGTTGATGACACTACATTAGTATGATTTTCAGCGCAAGCCTTCTGCTGTGTACTTACACTTTTCATGCAATACCTCATTTAACGATGTGTTTGTGGGCTTGAATCTATAGAAACACAGAGACCACGCTCTTCGCAATGCACATAAACAGCCGCTCAGCACAGAGTAGTGTTATACGTGACATTTATGGTGAATCAATCCAAAGCAAAATTAAACGCTGCTTCCTCGAGTGCTTCTTAGTGTCAGAGGCGTGTTACACAGTGAGCTATTCGTTAAAGGTCATGTGTTTGAGAATTGTTGCAGAAACATTGTTTTTTCACTACATTGTTTGTAGCACTGTAACCGTTTAGAAATGAACGCCATGTTGGCTTTAAACAGAAACCTGATCTAGAGAGTCCCTCTACTCATGGTTAGAGAGCTGCTGTGGTATTCTGGTCTGCAGCTGTTTTTACTTCTACCTATATTTTTACGAATGCCACATCTCATCCTGTCCACCGGTCTGAAGGACCCATTAAAATGAGAGGCAAGAAAAAAGTCGTGTGTTAAGTTAGCCTAATTAGTGGATAATGAACCGGGCTATAATCATAAAGTTTGATTCTCATGTGGGGTGTTTCTCTTGGAGCCTTAAAGTGTTCCTAACCTGGATTGCATCATGAACAAAATGTAGCATGCAATCCATGCAAGTCACGTAGCAAGCAGATAACGTGATAATCATTTGAAAGCGAATTCTTTTGTGGTGCCGGTGCTGTTGATCTTTAAGCACAAACAAAGTTAAGATGAAAAGCAGCGCAATCTTAAATTGCTTTATTTGTTGACAGTGCTAATTTAGGCCTCTGCAGCATTTGTTATAGTGCTGAAATGGTGCTAGGTCTATGCTAATCTGCTTGATGTATCTTACATGGTAGAGTCGGCCTGTTTCTGTGATGTATGGCACTGCGGGTTCTCTCCTGTGGGTCCGGTAACACCTCACCCTCTCAGCGCGGTTCTACAAAAGTGAAGCGCTGTTAGCAAGACACTGTAGAGGATATAACACCCCTCACTAATTGTTGCTAATTCTGATGTTTGTATCATTTAACTGTATACAGTGAACTGTATAATCGGAGCAGGGCGTTTGTTTGATATAATTATGTACTTGCTTAGCAGACATTCACAAGGGATAAACCATGGCTTACATTTCACGTAGCATCCTTCATACAACTAGATATTTACTGACACTGACAGTACCCCACACAGGAAGCCCAACTCCCTCGCTACTGCATCATACTGCCCCCTGTCTTATTGTACAGGATTGAAGACAGCGTTGTCCTTTTCCAGAATGCGCAAGCATTGCTATCCTTACACTGATAAATTATTAAAATACTACCTTTGCTCAGCATTACTTCAATAATATGTTTTAGTCATTTCTAAAGATGTAATAGGTTTAAAATATGTAATTTACAGACTGGTTTGAAGAAAGGCCTCTTAGCAGTGGAGGCAATAATTTAAGGAAAACATTTTTAGAAGATATAATTGACTTAGCAGTTCTTTTGTGGAGGCAATAATTCTAAATTGGAAAACATTTTTTAATCATATACATCCAGAAGATATAATTGACTGTAGTGGACTAGAATGTTCTTTTACTCCATAAGCTATGTTTAAAAAATTTCCATTATTTTCTGTCAAAAGCATTAAGATTCATCACATTCATTTGTTCAATGCATTAAATTAAACAAAACTGAGACTGTTACGGTTAAACTTTAGAGAATGATTCAAAGATGAGCATACAAATTAGGAGTTACATCACTAAGACATTTGAGAATAAAAACAAAAACAGCTTGAATTTGCAAGAGATTTACCTCTGTCAGGGACTATACATTATCCCATTGGCCATAAAAAGCAGTGAGAACAACACAACTGGTTCTAAATCTAAAAGACCTGGATTAAGGAGTTGGATTTATTCTAATCATGTAATCTCTTCAATTTCAGCAATAGGGTCCTGTAGGGTGGGGTGGGAAATTGATTTAATAAAGTAGACTGTGGAAGTTATTTCAAGCTGTTCTCTCAAGAGAACCAGATGGCACCCGTGGAAATTAGCTAGGAGTCAATTTCACCCTGACACTAGAAATTATTTCTTCGCAAAAGAATGATTAATACATGGAATAGAGTGATAGAATTTGTAGTAGAATGTAATATCTTTAGATTATTGAAAACCAAAATGGTTTGTATATCACATCACTTTGTTCACTACATTCCTGCATATATAGATTTATGATGTGAAGATATTTTGGTATGGAATGATATGTATAGATGACTGAATAAGGTAGAGATATTGATGGGATATTAGTCAATTTCTTATCATGCCTGTCTTGAGACAGAGGGGTTTCAGTGACATGCCAAAGCTGAAGAAATAGATTAAAAGTGCATTTTATTTTGGTTATATTCACATTAGTTGCATCATTTTCATATCAGTTCAGATGTCACATGTGGTCTCAAACTACTGATAAATTGCCAAATATTCATTTATTTCAATGAAAACTGAACTGTTTGTGATTTTGTATTTCTTAGTGAGTGTATAAATTATTGCCATTCAATGAACATATACTAAAAATTTTAAATGTCCTTATTTATACTGGTAAATATTGCAGAACTTTCCTTAGGAGAAACTCTCTTTTTGGGTTGGAAATAAAGTGTTTTCACCCTATTCAGTGTTAAAGCTCTATTAGCAATTAAGATCTGTGACTTCTGTTTCCTCCTAAGCCATCCAGTATTTCATGCATTTACCAGATTTTAGAAAAGATTTCCTCTGGTGTCAGTCCACCGCAAGCTTTAATGCAGTAAAATAAGTACACTGGCCATAAACATGCCAGAGAGCTGTCCCCAAATAACCACATCCATCACTCTCAATTATGTGGCTGCTTAAGGGTCACTGTCAGGATATACAGCACTTTTGCACAGTAAGATAATACAAATGCTGCAGTGAGATTCACTTTGCAACAGCTTTGGGCCAAAATGGCGGTAACTTCGAATGATGAAGTCTTAATTATATATCCCTGTCTTTATAGGGAACCATGCATTATTAACCCCCCCCAAATTACTCACATAATCCACCCACTCATCTTGGCAGATGTAGTTTCTGTAAAATGCAACATAATTGTTTGTGTTGTTTTAATGTAACATACCTATATTTAATTTAAGTGAAGGATGTTCTATATAACATGCTTTACATTTTTTTTTTGTATGAAAATGACTGAATGGTCTTATGAAAACAGAAACGAGAACATAGAACTTTATGAAGCAAAGGAATTGTACAAGCATTTCTCCTTGCTTGGTCTTGCCAAGCATAGTTTTGAGCATTCTGTTTCTCCATCCTGTCTATCTTAACACTCACTCTTGTCTGTCAACATTTATCTTCCTCCAGTAGGTTTTTGCCTATTTCCATTTCTAAATCTAGATGATTCCATTCAATGCTCTAACAGTTGAGCTGTACATCACAGATCCTCGAAGCCCTCCAACAGGTGAGCTGCTCTTTCCAGCTGTTACAGACATATGTCTTTCAGCCAGTCTTCATTAGCTCTATTCTGATTTCGATACTAATAAAATCAAAAGGAAAATATTTAATTTGTCTGGCAATGTTTCTTATATTTCAATTTTCTTTTCACATTTCTTCCTTTTTGCCAAGATGAATTGAGCATGTGATCAGCCCCACCACAATCCTTGTCAAACACTACACTGGTGTACCGGTATATGCAATCGTGTGACTTCACTGATACATATGATGATCAGCCTTTGGTATTTATTTTTTAATTGTATTAATATTTGTATCACTACTGACCATTTTGGGTATCCAGGACTGACTACATACCACATTGGTGCACTAGGTGTCTGGAATTGGTCCATGTTGCCTCTGCCATTGATAACACAGGGAGTCAGTTCACAAACATGTAGGTGCCAGGTGCTATGTTGCAGCACGTGATGTTAAAATAACTTACGTTAAAGTAAGGAGAAAGATACAAAATATTGGCTGGTAGTAGCAGATTCTTTCAATTTATACTTATAGTATGTGTAAAAAAATCTCCATAAACCAAGTTTAAACTGAGTAAGTATATTGTGATCTTTGCTAGTTGAGGAGAATATAAATAGTAGCTCCCTTCTCAAATTGTCAAGCACTACAAAATACTTCTGAAAAATAAAATGTTGCTTATGCTCAGAACACTCATTTTAGTTTCAGAATGCTCTTGTTTGGTATCAGGCTCCTGCTGTCTGAGTGCCATAATGTTTTACAGGTCCCGAGTAAATCAAACCATTACCAGATGTCACAAATCCAGAATTTACCTTCCTAACCGCTGTATGAAATGCATTCTACACAAGCTTGATTTTACGGCCAGCATGGGACCACAGAAATTCTTTAAGCGGGTCCCCTTGCAGAGCCTGTGGAACCAGGGCAGTGCGTGCATTGTTCCCACGCCTGTGACTGCACCGCGGACCGACTGAGACTGTACCAGAACCACAGTGTCACTGGGAAAAAAGAGATGAAAACACAGGTCTCTCTGTTCAACATAACTGCAAATCTACTTTGTCCTTGTCATTATGGAAAGGAGAGAATGTTTTTGTTCTGTCATTTCTTCTACAACTGTACAAGTCTGGCAGCTGCTTAACAAAAGTAATCAGAGCCTCCCTCCAACCCACCCCAACCCCCCAAAACAATTACAGAACCATTCACTTTAAGTGGGGTTAGACAGTTAGACTGTGCATTATGGGCAAAGCTTTGGATTTTTCAGCCAAGTGTCTGTTTTTGGACAAACCATGCATACCTGGAATGCTGAGAGATAGCTGTGCCTCACCGGCAGCTGACAGCTTTTACTGTAAGGGGAGAAATCCTGTTTAAAAGAAGCCTAGTTTGACAGGAGTGAGGCAGGGCAACATGACCCCCAGAATCTGAAGAAACACCTTATTTATTGTTTCAAATGACAAGCAGCGATCTGTATGTCAGAGTTAGAGCAGGATTTCAGAAGCCCAGTTCACCAGAACACACCTGAAGATTAAAAATACTATATTTTGCAAAACAGAGGGTATTTTACATGTGCTTACTGCAATTCAATTGTCTCTAACTCTGTAAATTTATATTACTATCAATATTAGCTCTGTGAGAAAGGGTGGTAGTTTGGGGTGTGATGGCCAGTCCTCACCTCAGGAGGTGGGGTATGCTGCAGGCAAGGAGTATCCCATCAATGAAGTGGATGATTTCTAGAAAGTAATTTGTATTAGTAAAGTGTATTTACTTAGTCTGAATAATAGGAGCACCAGATCAATGCATTAGCTTAATTATAAATGCTTTCATTTTCTCATAGCACTACAATCCTTATGGCCGCATGATATGTGGGAAACGTTATGTGAAAATTACTTTGGTTTGTCATTAGGTAAATGCTTTTCATACGTTAAATACTGTCTTTCATTGATTTACATTGACCGTAACACTTTCATGTAGCATAAAATCATCTAATTTTTAGAGAAATACTTGGGTATTGGTCTGACTTCAGGAGTATGCTCTGTGTATGTCTTTTGGGTAGACCTATTAGTTGATATACTCTGAGCTGTATGTGTCACTGCTTTCTCAGATTTAAATTTGACCTAATACTTTTGCAAATCCACCTCTCTGGGAGAGGGGTAAAATTTGAATAATCTTTCATATTCTGGTAACATGAGTTGTATGTTACAAATCAATCAGGCTAAAAATGTATTGATTTTGTAAGTCTAAGAAAAACTGTCACCATTCAGGCTGCACATATCTAATACTTTGTAAGACAATAGACTAGAAATAGGTTGTGCGAATGTGAAAAGGCCCTGAGAGGCAAAGCTAGTCTGAAAGCATTATTGGGTTATACTGGTCTAATCTTCACAAAGAGCCTCCATGGAATATGTGTTATAAAAGCAGACAGACAGGCAATGTGTATTTCTCTGCTGAAAATTGGGCCGTGGCCTAAAATAAAACTATGCTCCCTGTCACCTGTTTGCACTTTTTCAGTCACCCTTTCCACTGAGCACACCTGTCGTCCTGCACCCTAAAGTACAATTAACACCTTCATCACAGAATGCCCAATCTTCTGTTTGTCTGGAGCTGCTTTTCATCACAATTTTTTAAAGAGAAAGAGGAAAAACAAGCATTCAGTGGCGTACACTTCAGGAGTGAAGTAGCAGTGCTTTTACTGTTAAAACAGAATAATTATGTCAGATCATCCATGTTCACATAAAAACATATGTCACTATTGATGTAAGAGTTTAAGAAGACTAAAATAGTTTCAATTATTAGCATTTAGAAAGAACCAAAATGACTGGTTAAGGCCAAAAACCATATTAATTATTTGTCACAAACTCAAAAAGCATACTGTTAAATGCTTTTTTGGTTTCCATTTAAGGGTCTGCCACAAAAAGACCCAACTGATGATGCCTCTGGACATCATTAAATATATAATGTGTTTGCATGCAGAATCATTTTTGTTATCTCTGCTGGTTAAGTCAGATATGATGTGTTATGAAAGTTATGTTTAAACTATGTGTTGCCACTAAAAGTACACCTTTAGATTCCACAGTACCAGCCTCCCTTAATTTTGAATTTGAGTCTTATCTGATTTCTGTATGAATTCTGGAGCCATAGGCTTTTATTGGATGCTTAAACATCTTAAATTATTTCACATTATTATGTTATACACATAACCCATGACACCAATTAAATGTTAACTTTTGAAACTGTGTTGCATCTGGATTTAATTAAGATGTGGTGTGCTGGGGGTGGGGGGCAATAAACAAATTCATGAATATTGCAATGTACGCAAAGGCAAATATGTAAGTTTAAACGGTCATAATAAATTCACTTTAAGACATTAATTTGACCTTTAAACTTCCCATTCTATTACATGTAACTTTACATTTATTACGATTAACGACCATGTCCACCTCCATCTCTCACGGTAACGACTTCAAACTTTCATAAGCCTTTCAAACAGCGATATCGCCATAAATAAGCAAAATCAACAGAAAAGAAAGTTTAAGGGTAATAATTAAATATGCACTTGTGAATGAAACCCTTGAGTGTGGATTTCCCAATGAGAAAAAAACTTTCTCTGATTAGTTTACAGTTTGCTCCCATATCAGCACAACAAAGCCCGCGACGCGATATCACTCCTCCGCTTGTTTACCCCTGCTTGGTTAAGGCGGTACGGTGCCTGTGTGACCCTGCGGCACGTAGTCACTTGATGCCTTTGCGTCGCAGCCCCCACCTGTAAAACTAGTCTTATGCTGGATCCCAACGGAGGCGAGATCCGCGGGCTCCTCTAGGCTATCCTGGGGTGCATTCACCTATAATACACATCGCTGCATCGTAATGAAGAGCGGGGAGTCTCATAAAGATGACAGCAGAGCCACCAACTCACTAAGGACTGACCCGCGGTTGAGGGAAGGGAGCGAGCGCAGCGGGAGTACTCCCGCCTGTCTGCGGATCACAGAGACGTGCCGCGGATGCAGCGCTGAAGGCACACTTAAACCAGCTGACTACACGCGGCTGTTGCTCGCACGAAAATGTTTTCAACCTTTCTTTGTCTGTCTGTTTTCGCTCCCTTTGTCTTTGTGGTCCTCATGGAGACGACAGATTTGAATTCTGTGTGGAAAAAGCTTTGCTCGTAATTAGCTGAAATCTCTTAGTGCCAAGACGAAAAAAGTGCAATTTGAACTTGTGAAAATCTTACTTCCCTTTGCTTATTATTTTTCCCAGACGCTGCTCTTCCAATAAGATCAAAACCTCACCCACCATAGCTCGTACAAAGAAGTTTCTCTCTCTTTCTCTCTTTTTAAAAACCATGGACAGCATGAGTTATAGGAACAGTTGCATCATTGTAACAATGTATTGTTAACAGGAAAAAGAAACCAACTTCCAGAAACTAATGACAGCACCAGCACCCCGCTATTACAGAGCTATAGGTTGTGTTGTGGATTGGTGTGATAATGCACTATTTTGAGATCTCCTATAGAAATCGGATTCCATTTTAGAAACAGCAGTGAAGTGTGCAGAAAAGCGATGGGTTGTGGGGTCAAGGGTTCACTACTCAGTCAGGGTAAGCCAACCTCATTTGTATCTCAAACCATACGGGACTTCTGCGGTATATCACACCAATCCTTTTGCCAATCTGCAGTGGATTGGCATCCGGTCCGGAGAGAGGTGTCCTCAAACCTGATGTTCCCTCGTCCTTGATGGGCTGGGATGGGCTCTGAGATATCTGACCAGAATAAACTATTGTGGAGACGCAAAAAAGAGAGAGAGTACGGGTGTTCTATGCTATAAGCAAAAGCTGTCTAAACTGTCATTTTTCTTTAAAACTTCTGGACTCAGGAAATTTCAATTTTTCAAACTCAGCCCTTGATATGTTTTTTGAATAGCTTACAGATGATACTTTTCCCATGGTCTGTGGACAGTGGCATTATCTGAATTGGAGAGAGGGAAAGAGAGAGAATGCGAGAAAGAGGGAGAGAGATCATGTGAATTGGTGTGCAGCAGCGTGCGGGCAGCTACGGAGGGGCCGGTAACCAAAAGCGACGCTGGTAGCACAAAGGATCCTCTTCCTGGTTCTTTTTTTCCCTGGTCCCATTAATATCCGAGCGTGCTGTGGTGCTTCATTCATTATTCATAGACGTGCAGGCAGAGGCCACGGTGAGACCTGATAAATTCTCGCTTAAATGACAATGAGTGACAGAGCCCGGGGTTTTCTTGTCCTCTCTCCTTGGTGAGCGCTGCGCGGTGGCCAAAGGTCCAGACTGATCCTCCACTAATGACCAGCATGATGTATGTGCAGCCTCGGAGCCGCTGACACGCGGGCTACACCGCGCCGCTCCCGGCCCACGCCAGGGAACCGCCAGCACCGCGGACGCTTGACAGGCCTCGCTGCCGGGGAAGGGGCCCGTGAAATTCCTCATTAGCTGGGACATAAAGGGTTAACCCTGGAGGGGAACCTTGGGTCAGACACAGGATTCTCAGTGCACTGGCCACTTCTGTACCTGCACCTCTCCAAACCCCCACATCAAATCAGCCCCCTCCCTGCAACCCCCCGGGACTAACAGCCTGACAGCTGACAGGCCTGTGTGGCCTCCTTTACACACACAATTCAGGGGATAGCAAAATAGTTGTGTAGTAGGATATGGTGTTCAAATTAATTCTTATAAGTGAACGGAAAATTTGAAAGTACGAAGTGTTACTAATGGTAAAACATTTGGCTTTGTGGTAATCATATGAAAATTACTGAAGTGTTTTGCTTCCACTCTGATATATTCTCTCATTAGCACTTCCTGTCTGATGTAAGCGGAAATAACACATGTTCAGAATGGGAAAACCAAGAGTTTTGTTTGTAGTGTTTTTTTTTTTTTAATACAATCACACTCAGTATTAACAACAACTCCTACAGAACTAAATGTGTGAATAGGGAACTTTTTAAACAATCAATGTTGCAGCACAAATATATGCAGTAACATTCTTGCTGGATGACATCAGGTACATTTTGCCTGTTCTCCAGAAAAATGTTTTCTTTCAAATAGGATCTCAAGATGCAGTAATTATTCACTTTTTGTTGATTTAACATGGAAAATAGACCCTATCTTATAGCCAATATTATACACCAGGGAGAAGCAAGGTCCCTAGACTACATGTTGGATGTTTTATTCACCAGTGATATTAACTGAATCATAGCTTAACCCCCTTTTTAGTCAAACTCTTCTGAGATTTACACCTTCAGCATAACAGAAATGTGATGCACTTGGCTACCTTTGAGAATGTCATCTCACTGTGATTAAAGTACACAGGTCATTAAAAATGCAGACAAGGGAATACAAGTGCTACCCCAGGTTCTATCTGCCATTACTCACAATATTCCCGTACTCTGAGGTTTTCCCATCTCAATTTACCTTTCTGGTTGTTCAATTCAAATGAAAATATTACAGGAAATGAAATTCTGATCGTCCATTTGTTTTCCCATTTTTTAATGATGGGATGTTTTTGGTGGTTTCGTGCTATTTCAAAGCAAGTGCTTCTTGCTTCATGACCTTTCTTAGCTGAAGTCCTAAGACCTCTGCCACTGCTCAGTGGTATTCAGTGTGTTAGTCTGTGCATGAACTCTGAATTAACTCTGGAGCTAAGTACCATGACTATGGAATGTCATAACAGCTCAGTCATGCAGGCTTTGGAATAAACAGTAAATCCTTAGTAGCTTGCTGTGTTCTGATTCACTGCTATCTTTGTAATGGGACATTTACCCATAAACCTGGTCAGCAGACCAGCTTTCAAGAGATTCCACTGGACAGCCCTGGACGGCAAGACAGTCGCTTCAAATGACCTTCCCTATTAATCGCAAATTTATGTCCAGCTACCACTGATCTCCTGACATCCTGTCCACAGGCCCTTTCTTATAACCCCTCCCCCTCACCAATCCCGCACTATCGTGAGACAGAAAACCATTTAAGATTTGTTCATAGTCAGTTTAAAGTGTGCAATCTTCATGTACATTGACTTGCTAAAATTGTTAGTTTCAGCAATGGTCTGTTTCCATTCTGCCGAGTGAAAGCAGAATTTAAGTAAATCAGCCTTCACAGTGGTCAAGCACAGCGCACAAATTACAGAACAAGCTAGTGACTGCTGTGGAGAAGGTATTGACAAGATTCCTTGTTAGTGATAGGTCACTGAACTGCCTTCCAGATTTCTAAATGGGCCCTCAAGTCATGATTGCAGGATTCAATCTGGAGTCAGTGATATTGAGCTGAATCTGCTGCATTGTTATTTTTTTTTATGTATTCAAACCTTACTCATATGCTTATGTATTAACTTTAAAGAAAAACATTTTTCAAGTATTGATATTCCTGTAACATAATGAAATATTACTTAGTTCTATTACAAATAATGATATTTATAATATAACAACAAAATCATAATAAAACAACAAAAATGCTAAATATAAAACAAAATAAATATTATTGCCAATATTACCATAAAAACTATTTTAATTGCACAGTTACAATAATGAAATTAACAATATACATAAACACATACATCTCATGTGTGTAGTATTGATTGAAAACCACTTGCTTCAATATTGATGTTGCTTAAAATGTAATTGTCAGACAGAAATCCACAGACTGTTGTCTTCCATATACAGCCCACCCTTAAAACCTCAATGTGTTGTCTTCAGGTGTAAGTGTCCATACAGCTTAAAATAAAATGCAAAGTGTAAATAGGCCATAAATGTCATTATTGGAAATGTGAAGGTCAAAATACCGTCTGAAACCACTGGCTTGGAATTTTAATTACTGTGTACCTCACCCAAACATTCACTGAACACATTTTTAAGACAGAGAAAAGGAAAATAGGTAGTCTTGGATCCAGTGTTGATAAGTCTAATTAGGTAATATTAAGCTTATTATACCCTCATAGACAGGATTTGAACAAAGGCATGTGTGCCATTAGGACTATCTTCCAGGGCTATTGAAATGTTTGGACACAGATCATTGCGGCAGAGGCTTGTGTCTGTGTGCTTCCTTTATTTGTCCCAGCCAAAGAGGAAGTGATTAAAATTCCCAGTCAGGAGATGCGACACACTGTCCTCTTTTCTCTCACTCAATAGACATTTCCACAACCTGGAGTGTGTGCCATAGCAACCCTTTTGCACCAAGACAAACCCATGCCCTGTAGAAGGCACTGTGTCCAGTTTTTCAATTAATTTATCTCAAAGCATTTATTCATGCATTTCAAAACCCATTGCTATAAAAACATACATAAAACTACACAAGTATGTCAAAAATATGGAAATGATAAAATTGTCTTTTTATATTACTCCAATCATCATCATCATCAGCAATAAAGACTGAATATTCTGATGATTGAGTCTTATGATTTAATTATCACTGATGTATGCTTTTGAAAGGGTATGCTTCTCAAGCACCTTGCCAACTGAATAGCTTGAATCTCTGTCTTTATAAAATTGGACTTTGGTGAGTGTTTTGCAGAAACACACCACATGCATTGTATTGAGCACTCTGCTGCTAATAGAGATAGAATAAGATTGAAATGGGTGGTGTGAGGATCTGCAGGGCTGGGGTCATCAGGTACAGTTCATATGAGTCTGTCTCATTGGGACAGCTTTTATTTACACTGGGCCTCTGATCTCACATACAGAGAACAACATGAGTCACCAAAAACAACTGCTTATCTTTCCATTTAATGAACTACAGCATCAGCAGCTTAGAGATGTATGCTTCATATTTTCTTTGACTATGTGTTAATGCAATGAATCTTGCTGTATATTGGGCTGGGGTCCTTAGGAGCATGTCATTTGAGTCTGGTTGAATGGGAATAGTTTAATTGATCTTGGGCCTCTGTTCTAGCATGATGCCCACTCTGTTACATGCCATAATCAGTCACCAAAACAACAGTTTGTCCTTTCATTTAATTAACCGCAAGCCAGCCGTATAGACGTATATGATGAACTGTACTGGTTTCTTGAATGGCATTTATGGAAAATATGGCTGTACTGTTCATAACCAGAGTAGATATGCACAGATATTCACACATATACATGGACAAGGTACAGGCCACTCCCCAAGCCAAAGGAGGGGCACACCGTTATAATCTCAGAAAGAGACAAGCCATATAGCAGGTCTAAAGATGGAAATATACTGCCCTCAAGTGGGTATAAATGGAATATTTTTCTTTGTTAGGTTTTAAAAACCATTCTTAAATATAATTGAGATGATTTCTATTGATGAATGGCATTTAGAACATTGTCACTTGAATATTTTTGGTGCACTCTGTCAAGAATTAAAAACATTTGTCAAGAGCATGTGGACCACATCCTTTGAGGACCAGCTGTTAGCTGTATTCTGCCAGATTTCAGAGGAGAGTATCTGTAAAAGGAAATAATTCTCACTATTTGGTATGCACATCTTATATCTGTTGTCATACAAAGTCATCTTTACCATGGTGATCTGGATGACAGAGTGATGACACACATTCATGCTCACACACGCAGGGCTTGTTGATATCTCATACTAGCCCAGAACCATGATGCAACAGCAGTAAAATTAGATCACAAAAAAGTTTTGTAAATTACAGCAAGTGGGTCAACCCACAATGCATTTCAGCTGCCAGTCCACATGGTGCACAATTATTTCCTTAGTATTGCATCTTAAAGAGGAAGCAGTTACACATGATTTATTTCATGAAGCTTAACTACTTCACTGGAACTGATCACACCTGCTTTACCTTCCCTCTCAGTGTTGACTTCTCATCTTTGACTGATGTCTCACAGCCTGCTGCACCACACTTTGAGCGGGGCTGATTCCAGAAGCTTCCTCCAGCAACCATCCACATAACTTTGCCGAATGACTTGGCTTCTCTGAAGCATTTTGGAGTAAAGATACAGACATACTCTTGTTCGTCGAGCAGTGGTTAACACGGCTTCCTGTGCAGTTCACATTAGAGCACATGCACCTCCAGCCAAGGGCTCTGTGCAGCCTCACCCTCAATGTGGTTATAGCTTTTCGGCAAAAAAGATCTTTCTTCTTTCAAGCTTTTCTTGTTTTCGTTGCCGGAAACTAGTTCTGTAGTGTCAACCACATGTAGATTTTTCTTCACATGACAAACTTAATGGTTGTTAATAATGTACAAGAAGGCATCCTCATATATTGGACTATTTGTACAATTTTACAGTACAGCACATTGTCAATAAAAACTATTTATGTACACACTGAAGTTATTAATTGTTCTGTTTATGAGGCTGCAACAGCTAGGTCATCAGAAAAGACTGGAATTACGCTGATCTTACTTTGTAGGAGAAATGAATGGTCTGTAAGCAGATTAGATACTAATTACCAATACATCCAATGTAGTTTTAACACTTTGATATGTGAATTTCTAAAGCAACTTGAGACATCTAACTGATAGACAGAAGCCAAATAGACTGTGCTTAAATCACAGGCACATCAGCCATTGGACAAAACAATTTCATGAGTCAAGGGGAACAATATGAAAATCATGACAGCATGTGCTGAACAGGGAGGAGCTGCACCAGGAAAGAGGAACAGGAGCCATGAGCCAAGCCTCTTTGACAGATATACATGGACTGTTCTCAGGACAGCTGCTAATAGCCACAAACCAACAGCTCAAAAATGACCACACAACTCAACCTATACCCATGTGACTCAGCCTAAAATGCAAGATGTGATCTTAAATGACAAGTCTGGCAGGGGTGAGCGGCCTGTTCTCATCACTGCTTTTGTGCTTTTAGGTTCTCAAGATGACTGGTAGGGTCACCAGTTGGAAAAAGCTTGTAAGGAAGGTCAATGTGCTGGTACTATAAGGACAAAACCTGGAATTATCTGCAGTGACAGAACTCACTCAGTGATGAGTCCACTTTTTATAAAATCTGAATGGATCTGGAGGGTTTGGAGCCAAATGGAGCCTGATAATTTAAACTGACTATTGCCACCTGTCAAATGTGGCTGTGGATCTGTGGTGATAAGTGCAGCCATCTCATGGGAACCATCAGGGTAGGTTATTACTCTCACTATGGCCAAGGATCATAAAGCCATGCCAGGTGACAAGGCATACCCTATGGTGCAAATATTGTTTCCTTGAGATGTACCCATGTGCAAAGATGATAATTCCACTAAACACACCATTACACAGATTCAAGAGTGGATTCATAAACTCAATAATCAAGCTTAGCATCTTCCATGGCTGCCCAGTTACCATTTAATTAATAATTAATTAATTAATATTATTTATATAATTATTATTATTTATTTATTATTATTATTATATATTTAGCTGATGCTTTTATCTAAAGCAACTTACAGTTGATTAGACTAACCAAGGGCAAGTCTCCCCTGGGAGCAATGTGGGGTTAAGGGCCTTGCTCAAGGGCCCAACAGCAATGGTGTTTTTGCTGTGGCTGGACTGGCAACCTTGGGGGTCCCAGTCATGTACCTTAGCCACTAGCCTATAGGCTTCCCCCCAAGGTTTAAAGATCTTTGAATACACATGGGGGATTCTGGCTTGTTATGTATATTTCCCCCTTAATCTCTCAAAGAACTGGAGGTGCCGCTTTAAGAGGAATGGTCCAATACCCCATTAAAAGTGTTTGAAACTTTTATAACACCACTCAAAGAATCACTGAAGCTATTCTCAGGCAAAGGATGGCCTGTGACATTATTAACTATTAAATATTCATATGCTGTGTTTCCATTGCATTTCATATACTTCTCAACAAGTGCCGTTCAGGCATGCTAAGCAAAGCTTAATGTAAACATACAAAACTGACTCAGTCCATGCTTGCATTAACCCCTCTGATTTTATGGCACCTTCCCTATCCTTATGTCCTTTTTGTATTTTCACTGCCACCTATTGGTCGAAGTGACTAAACACATTATGGGAAATAAATGTACTTACCTATTATACATAAATGTTTTAAATCCCAGAATTATTGGGGGTACTTCACTTAGAGTCACACCTAAAAGTGATGGGCAGGCCTGGTTGCTTATGTACTGTATATGGGAGACCTCAGTGACTTTAAATGAGGGGGCTGATGGGGCAGGTTCGATGAGAGCTTTAGCACCACCAAGACAGCTGTAACTGCTGATCTGTCACTGACAGTTGAGTTAAGGGGAGCATCTATGTGGATGTGAAAGGGACATGCATCATCACCCGCACACTGGAGAATATTCCATACTCGTGATGTTCGTACATTATTTTCACAAGAACAGCTGAAAGGAGCTTTATCTGATGTGTTCGCGTATGCTGCAGGATGGCCTGAAAGAAAGGGAATATCTCAGAAAAACTTTCATTTCAAAAAGTGAAAGAAAGTGAGGCCGCTTTTTCTTTAACTACTTCTTGCATTTCCATATATTAGACACATAACCACTCCCCTTTGTCTCAGGGGAAATATAAAAGAGATATGCCTAAAAATAGAGGAACAGCTTACAACCCTTCTACTAATGACCCCATGCTAAATTGACATGGTGCGCTGTTGTCTGAAATTAAATGGTGAAAATAACAGTGCCACTGTTGAGACTGAGCTATCCCTATAATGGACAGAGCTTCCACCTGTCAGTCACTTTTTCAACCAAAACTTTTTTCTCCATAACAAAGCACAATGATCTGATTATGTCTGCCGGTTTTAATGTACTCAGACAAAGCCTGGTTAACGTCCCCTCCAGGGCTCATATTACTCATTATGAACCACTGACAGTTAAGAGATACTGAGTGTAATATTGCTAGGACCTCCACGCAAGAGAAGTGCCATGTTTTCTGCAGACGCAAAATGTATATGTATATCTGTGTTTGTGCACGAGTGCATGCATGCATGTCTGTGTGTGTGATTGTGTGTGTGCATGTGCATGTGTGTGTGTGTGTGTGTGTGTGTGTTTGAGAGTATTTTGGGGGAATTGTGGTGGGGTTAATATGCACTCACTACTTCTCTTTTATCCTCCCCATAACTGCCAACATGTGGAATATTCCTGATAGAGCCATAGACATTACCCTAAGTCGCCCAAAGGATAGGTAGGCAACACGAAAACATCATTACAAGTTCCTTCTCACTACAATTAAAAATGATTTACTCTGATTTAAAAGAGAGATGATAAAGATTCTCAAAAAGGTAAAGCTTGCCCTGTGTGTATGTGTCTGTCTTATGTGTTCAGTTCCTCATGGGCTTCCAGTGAAATCAGGAAGGGCAGACGTCCACATGCTACTAGATAGCCATTAAGTTCATCTTACATTAATACATTATTTCTAAAGTATGTATTCTGAGGACACTTCATCATGAATACAATAAGTTGTCAGAACAACTGTTTGGTAACAATAGGGTTCAGCTCTAAATGAAAGCATCTCTAAAGCTCTCTGACTTCCTCAAACAGGATGGAAACCAACAGCAGAGCATGCAAGGAAGTGGTATTTTGCGTCAACGCCTTGATAAAAAAAAAAAAGGTGAGAATGACGAATGAGGAAAAAGCTAGCAGCAGTTGTCACATCTCTGGTCAGTAGTTACTCTGGTAATGGAGCTGCAAAATAGAAAATGAAGAAAATGCTCACATTAAATTTGAATTCCCTGGTAAATTCATTATCTGATTTAAACAGGATGTATTTCATTCTCAGGCTGGAAATATTATATGCGATGATGCTTTTGTAAAATATAGAAAGTCACACGATGTAGATAAGCTCCATGTAAGATATATTTGCATATCAATAAATCTCACAATTTATGAGATTATATTGACTTCAGGTTGTGGACAGACTAAAAAGCCATAATAAAATATGCATTAGTTGGGGTTAGACGATTTAGCAGGGGTTAATCAGCCTTGTGGTTTGGTCTGTTTCTTGTTCTATCGGATACCGTTTGGATTGTATGTTGATTTGGAGAGCAATAAGATTATAATGACAACTTCTAGAGGAGGTTCAGGAGTGCTTAACTGCAAGAATCATTGCACTTACTAAATGTTGGAAATTAGGAACATTTATTAAGCATTTCTGCACAATCCCACAGGGCATTGGGGGCCAATGGAATGCTTAAGTGTCATTTTTCATTCTGTATGCTTTTCATAATGTAATGTTAAGAATTAATTTCAACTTTCTAATTTTCATTTTTTTTCACCCTTGTGTAAAGTAAAACAAAAATGGTGAAGTTTTTGACCACTGGTTGTCAGCATGTACCATGTGGGGGGAAGTACCTTCTGATTGAATGAAGCTTATTTCCCTTTAAAAATATATTTGCAGGTAATGCAAGTAATTCAAGGCACACCTGGCAAGCTTTGATTTCATTGCACAGTATGTTTTCAAGACTCAATCTTATTTGGCCAAAATCAAGCACAAAGTGTGTCTAGAAGGCCCTCTTTCTTCCCCCAAAACAGAAAGATTTTCCTCTACCATTTTGTGAGGACTAGCTTTTAACATTGTAATTGAAATTCATAGTCTAGAGTGTCTGGATTAGAGCTGTAGTTCATGATAGCATTACATGACTAAGAGCTCAGGAATCTTGTTGTAAAAATGTGTTTTTATACTTCATACTGTAGGTGCAACAATGACTGTGCTGTCATAAAAAGGATAGCTGTGGTCCTGGTCACTGATTGCTCTATACAGCATTCTAGTCGTAGGTATATTTTTCATACACCACCGCTAAAATGAGCTTCATGTGCACGTGTAAATATCACCTCCCTTTCAGTGCAATAGCAGCAAAATACATTTCTGATAATATGACCCGCTTTAATGTAACACACAAACACAGTTGAATGGCATAGCTATGTCACCAGTGATGTGAAAAATTCCACGTTAGAAACTGGAACTACAACTAATGGCAACATACAATAATATTCTGTGTACTAGAATGAAGTGTGCTAACATAAGCTAGTCAGCCTGCAGCTAGTCTTTTGCAAACTCAGTTGGAATCAGACGAGTTGCCTTCATGGACCAGGCCAGGAATGTTCCAGCCCTGCTATCACCGAGTTTAATGGGTAGAAAATTGCAGAACGATACAATTCCAAATTAAAACTGGCACACATAGAGAGGCCACATGGCCACTGCCTTAAAGAGATGGCTAATATACATTGATAAAGTTAAGTGAATTATTTGAATATTAAATTAAGCTGTCTCTGTCTGCTTCTTGTCTATGATTACAAGGCTGGATTAGCTTGGGTCCCTAATTTTTCTTTTGTGCAACTAAACAATGTGAATTAGCACTGATGCTAATTGCTGATGATAAAGCCTTTATGTATGTTTGAATCTGGTATATTAGATAAACATTTTACCAACAGCAACTTTACAATAATGAAAGCAACCAAAAAATTTTATTTATTTATTTACTTTATTGTGTATTAGTTGTTACAATTATCTGCAGTTATGGTAATCCTTAAGGTTTGAGTTGTAAACGTATGGTAAGATATTTCTACACATGAGTTCATGATAATTGATTTTTACTTATAGTTGTTTACTATGAATTAAGAGAGGATACAGGCAATGTCCTTAAAAAGAGACATACTGCAGCAATGCCTATGTGTTCACAGCGTAGGCTACGCTGTAGTTCCTGTATTACAGATGAGGATGTTTCCTCATGTAAATATCATATGGAAATCCCCACACAGGTTGGAAATACACACTCTATTATTGGATTGTTCTAGCCTAAATATTAAACATTTAAATATTTGACTTTTGGTTTGAGGTGCAGGTTGAAATCCATAGTTCCCGTTTGTACATCTTTGCACACCCTGTGGCTCTGACATAATTCATATATACAGTAGTAACCCATACTATGATATAAATAATTTCACCATATTTTACTGAACTGGCTGATCCATTAAATGTGTTTAATAGGCATTTCATTCCTTGTACCCATTTTACTCTCAAAATAATTGTCTGATTAACAGACAGTTAATGTTGTCTTTTCTTCTTCAGAATGTTTTAGGTTCAGCGATCCACTTTTATAGCTGTAAATATAAACTGAACAAATAAAATAGCTGAGTTCACAGACCATGTGTACAATTGTTCATATAGATTGGAGTATATCTAACCAGGATATTGACATTGACAACATTTACAATGTAAATACATGTATTTTATGGTTTGAGTAATTAATGGTTAAACCTTTGGAAGCATTAATAACAATATAATATTGCAGCAATACTGGAGTTTCAACCCAGATTTGATAACCTGACTCCTGTGGTCACCTTTATGATCTCCTAATCACCTCAGATATAACCAATTCATACTCTCATCTTTCAACTTTCAGCTCAAGATTTCTGCAGCATAAATGAACAAAGTGAAAGAAGGAGTAAAGGGGAGGGGGGGCTCATACTGCATGGAGAAAATGATCTCAGAATCATGAAAGTGAATACTTGTAGCAGCTTTCTTTTGTCATTTGGAAGAACGCCATGTGGTGCAATTTTCCTTCTAGGGCAAGGGTGGGCAACCCTGGTCCTTGAGTGCCAGAGCTGTTTCGGGATTTCGTTCTGCCCAAGTTCTTGAGTAGAGTTTGAGTAATTATGAAGTGCCTAATCCTGAATGGTGAAGCTCCTTTTCCAGCTCCAGCACATGGTCAACTGCAGTCATTAAAGCCTGATAATTAACTCTGTCTGTTAATTAACCCCTGTCTGATTACACCATCAGGGGTTTGGCTGGAGTGAAAACCAGAAATGTCTCTGGCCCTCAAGGACCAGGGTTGCCCACCCCTGTTCTAGGGCCACATTGTCCACAGAAAACAAGAAAAGTCCAGACATGTGTCACTGCACTGTACTGGTTAAAGGGTATCCTCCAGTGCCGACCACCAACTCCCACCACTTTTTGATTCTTCTGGCCTGCTGTGTTAAAGCTGTGTGTGGCTGGACACAAGGCAATGGCTACTGAGGGGAATAGAAAGTGCTTCAGTTAAACCACTCCAACCACCAGCGCAACTATTCTCATTGCTACCAAAATGACTCACCTTGGGCTGTCACCTCCTCCATTGTGTGAGGTACAATGTCACATTTAAAGATGGAGCCCTTCCCCCAAACCTTATCTTCTTTAAGGCAATCCCTTTAAGGCTTTCTTCATGGTGTTGCTCTGCGCATTAAAAACCAGCAGGAGAATCATGAAAACAGACATACAAATAAACAAGCACAATACCTATACAAAGGATATCAGTGGGATCACACTCTAATATTGATTTTGTAGAACGTCTAAACTTTCCTGCTGAATCAATAAATCCTCTGAATCCAGAATTACAGTCTATTCCTCACTTGATAGCCGAATTGTGTCTGATAAAGAAAAAAGCACATGAAGCAGTAAGCAAAACCAAACTTCACTTCAGTTCTCTGTAATGGATGCCGTAGTACATGTGAACCAGGCCTGAATTAGGCCTTTAATTTTAAATATTTGGAACATGTATGTTTGAAGGTGTTTTATTGCATTTTGAACAGATACTAGAAGAGAGATTAAGGGTTGTATCTTGGGTTGTTCAGTAAGTAAGAAATGAAACAGAAGAGGAAGGCATGTCGTGGCGCAGTCAGAAATGTAACTTCCTGTCAAGACAGAGCCCCAACTTCTGTCCTCAAGGTACGACTCTCATTTTGACATGATTCGCAGTTGCATGACAAGAAACGAGGTTTAGGGTTTAGGGAACCCACACAGGAAACTGCATCGACCGATAACAAAGAAAAGAAAACGTATGTAGGACTCACAATTGATTCTTTTCACTTTAGGATGAAAAATTACTCCGTTCATTTTTTTCATTGAAATCTTATGCTGGTTTTCAATAGGACGTATGGTGTGTGTGAGGGGTTCGGCATACTCCTGGACATGGCAGGGCACTATGGACTCCTGGTGCTCTATGCGGGGCTGATGGTCTTGAGTGACTGTGAGTACCTACACATTATTCATTTTTCCAAGTCATGTTCATGCTATTACAGTCGGAATTTTTCATTCCAATTTAATAATGTTGTTGTTTCCGTAAAAGTATAATAAACCACTTGCTTGTGCCTATATATATTGTATTGTACGTGTACAATGATACGGGAAATACAGATAAAAGCTGATATCAATTTTAAAAAATCACAATAATCAGTTTTTTTGTTGTAACATTTAATTTTATGGGATCTCTGCTGAACAACTCATTTTGTGAAAATGCTTTGTGCTCAAGCAATAAGAGAGCTTTGCTGAAAGACAGCTAGGACTCTGAGAAATGATAAATGTGGCAGTGGATCTCAATCTGAAATAAGAAGTTGCATCAATTTGGTGTGCTCCAAATATGCCTTCATTAATTGAATAAAAAGAGTTGCTTTTACAATGTTAATACCAAGTCATAAAATGGCTTCTAAATGCATGCTTATTGGCCTTCTCAGAATATAATGAGCTGTCAATCATTATTCAACTACAAATTGAATGATTGACATCACAGTATTATTATTGAATGGAAAAAAAATGATGAATTACAATTTCTTCCTGCAGTTTTGCTCTGTGGACTTGTAAATTTAGTTACGGCAGTACTTGTTTGAGAGGCTTAATATTAGGGTGTGTCCCTCCATCTTTACTTTCACTGAAAGAGTTGCTGGTACTCAACCTTAGACACAACCAAAGACATCCATCTTCTTTTGGCCTTTCAAACATCAATGTATTGTATTTTATTTTGATGGTTGCCCCTTAAACTTCTTTTAACACATTGCTATGGCTTTTCACACGTTGTTTAATAAAAAGGAAAGGATTATACAATTATTGTTGCGTAAAAAATTTTCAAAATTGATGGGAAGTGTCCCATAAAGTGTTCAGAGTCAATCAACAAATATAAACCTCTTATGTTAACTGAAATTTGATATGATCTCATGATCCCTATGTATATTAACTATCCAGGATCCTGTTTTACCATATATTGTTCAAAAATCAATGTACCACAAAGAAAATTTTGTTATGAAGGGAAAAAAATCAAAGATGCAAAATGTATTTATTCTAGTATATATATATACGCATGAGTGTATTGCTTTGATAAAATATAAACTGCATTAAAATCAACACAGCTATTATTATTAATATACAATGATTCCTTAATATCAATGGTTTAAGGCCAGGACACCCCTAATGGTGCAATACAATTTTTTTCTGTTTTTACTTCAACACCTGACTATGGATTTTTGACTTGGCAGTATGACTGTCCCCATCGATTGTATATTGATAAATCTAAAGATGACAGAAATGTAAGATAATAAAATATCTCAGCTTTGGCGCCAAAAGTATATGTGAACTGATCCATCATAATGGCACACACTGAAAATGCCATGACATGATTTTCTATGCACTTTGTCTGAGAAAAATATGTGCTTGGCCTGCTTTGGGATTTCCACTAACTTTGATACAAAATACTTCTTACTTAATATTGCAAAGGTTTAGTGTTGACTTCATAATGTGGATACACTTTTTGGGTGTTACGTAATAAGGTACAAACTTATGGAGCCAGGAACAAAGTGGCCTAGCTACAGCTAAACTAATTTTAATGTTAATTTCCCATCTAGGGTAAAATAGCAAAGACACAATCCAATTCTACCATATACCCATAAAATAAAATAAACCAACCACACTTACTGTATACACACAGTATCATCACCTGAGGTGTTATAACAAATTATTTCACAAAGTGTTTCATGTACAATTTCATATTAACACATAGGTAGTGAACAATGAAATGAAAATACCAATGTAAAATAATTTCATAGGATGCTGGGTTTTTAATGCTTATAATGTTTAACACTGTTTGGTTAACTTACTGCTCTTGGCCCTGGAATAAATTTGATTTGCAGCTGCCTGCCAGTTTTGTCTTGCAGTTTGAAATAAGACACAGACATCATTAGAACATGTGGCGTTAGGGCCAGTTCCATGCTGACAGCATCTTACATAGCCTTGAATATGAAACAAGCAAACTGAGTTGTCATTGCACTCCAAAGAAACTCCTTTGTAAAAATCAATGTGCTCTCCTTGAGTGCCAATGCTAGCCATTATATAGCATGCCTGTATGTGTGGCCTTCTGAATGCTGGGATGTTATTTTATCAGTTAATGGAAGAAACACACCTCTGTGTTTACCTTTGACATGGAAACAATTGTTGTCCCTCATTTACCAAGCTGCTTACATTTTTCAATGTCATGTCCCTACATTTCAACTAATTGTGCTAGCTTGTGAATTAATTCTCACAATTATTTGTGGATCTTTTGTAAGTGTCACATGAAGTGTTGTTATTGTCTGTATTTAAATCCAATGAGCCATAAAACAGCTATACTCATACACAAAAATGTTCTGTATCCTAATTCATTGTCTGCATATTGTCGGCGTCTGAAACTTATTATAGTGAGACTATATCTTTGCTTAGCTGCAATGTGCTCTTGCTGAGTTTTTATGCATTTATGGAATTGTATTAGCTGCTGTGAAGATCTGAGGAATTACTGTAGTTATGGTAACCTTATGCTTTCCTTGTAGAACAAGCTTGATTCTTGATGTTTCAGTAAAGGTCTCAGCTAAGGTCTTCAGATCCGACCACTTCCTTATTCCATTTTGAGCTTGACTAATACCTCCTTTCCCGTCAGCAACAGCTTGCTAAAATGGTAAATGAGAATATGAGCGAAAAGGGGAAGCTTTGAAATGAAGAAGTTCTTGTGCTTGCATTCTTGTATGGCTTCAAATCAAATCTAAGTCTACAGAATAATCTGTCTGAATATACAATACAATTTATATTGATCACATCATTACAATGCTTATATAATTTTATTAGGGAACTTTATGTACTTTTTCACATTGGTCACAATCTAAACACAGCAAACACTGTACAAACTTCACTTAACACATTGTACACACTTTAATGCACACTTGAACACAGTCAGAGAGAGAGAGAGAGAGAGAGGTTTCACATGGGTGTAATGTACTAACATAATTATAGACATGCTAATGAGCCAGTCAAGCAGATGAGTTGTTCAGGAATGGTGTGACAGAAACAGCTATTCATGTATACAGCAGCAATAGAGCACTGATGGAACGCCCATTGCAAACAGTTGCAGTGGTTCTATTAACTTTGAATATGACAAGATTTTGTGCTAATAAAATGGCATTATAAAATATTACTCATTATGTAAACACAGCTGCAAATAGCAACTGAGGGGCAAACACAAAATGGCAACCAACAGTCATGACATCAGAAGTAAAACATTAGAATGTGCCTAAACTTAGCTATGAAACAGTGTGAACTTGGTTTTTCTTTCACTTACTTATTTGAAACCATCAGTTGCAATTACTGAATTATTGATGCACCAGTACAGAGAATGATAGTTTTGAATGAGATTCATTCATTTCCAGAAGAAGTGTATAAAAGCAAACCAGAAATATAAGCTATTTTATCTAAGAAATGGGTTTTAGCATAGTTAATACATTTGCAATGAATTTTTAAAATCTTAAAGTGACAACATATTGTATAGCATGTCTGCATAGTTATGTCAGATGCTGACTATCTGTTAACAATCTAGAGTCTGAAATATCCAAAGATATGGTATGGTTACATGGGCTAATGATAGCTATGCTACATATTTGTGGTTTATTCTTATAGCTGTCACATATCAAGCAAACTTTGTAAACAGCATCTAGCTGGTTTTTCCATTTAGCAATAGACATATTGCTTGTTTCATGAAATTGATTTGTACAATCCTATTTTAAATGTCAATAGGGTTGGCTGTCTAACTGCATTGTTATTTTGTGAAATGTTATTATGTAGCAGCAGTGCTACGGCGTGGCCCTTCATCTCATTTCAGATTGTGTGTTTGATGGTTCTTCAGTTATAGTCTGATGTATAGGAACTGTCAGAGCAATTTTTTGTTTTAGTAAAACTTTCAAAAATGGTCGACTGGTGCACTGTTTCTGCCACAGATGGCTCCATTTCCTGCTCTAAGGCTACTTTTACGATGACATCATATTGAATTTTGTAATGAGGACAGTAAAGCTCTCACCAGTTCCGCATGGAACGTTTTCACAGATATTTTTTATTGTGTAAAATGGACAAAATGCTTGTCTAGTATTTATCATAACAGTGCCATGTAACTTGATTATGAAGGAGAGCACACAGTATAGTATGCAAATTTTATATAGGTAATTTTTCATAGTTTTTAAAATGCATTATTTATGTTGTAGATGATAGGAAGTGCATACTGTAGTTTTCCAATAAAGCATTCTCAGCAATAGCTGAACACACTAGAATTTAAATTTGTTGCTACATTTTGTCAATAGTTCATGTATTTATCTCAGTAAACCAATGGAATCCTTTTGCATATCAACTAGGTTTGACAGTACTAAGACAAGAAGCCAGCAAACCATCAAGATAAGTGGAACAGAGTCATTCAGACATAGATAACAATAGTCAGTGGGACATGGTAGGGACACATAGTGATTTGTATGGGATTGAACTTCATGCACATTTTTGTCATTTATGCTATTCACAGAAAACACCAGCTTACACAAATCTCTCTTTATAGGGGTCTTTTACTTTAGTAACACTTCAGGTATGATAGTTTCATTACCTCTAGTGTGTCTTCATGAACCAGACAGAATCACTTGCTGTTTTCCTTGTACTCCAAAAGAACTGAATCTCTTTCCAGTTCTTTTAGACTTCCAAAACACATCCATTCATCTCACAAAATATCTCTTACACATATTCATACATATCTCGTATCTCTAACACATATTCATACCCCATGGACACAGAACTTGACAACTTGGTATTCATTATTTTTATGTCCATTTTTGACAAATACATATATTTAATTAATATATATCTCTAAATGTAAGAGGCCTTGATGTTTTCATTGCTGTGGGTGAAAGGCCTAATAGCAGTGTACTCCTGTTCCTGTACAATGTTGCCAGATTGGTCCAATAATGTATTTTTCAAACAACCAGGAAGTGGAAAGCTGAGCTATACATAAAGTGTTATTAAACAGAACACAGTTGGAAATTTTAACTGCAATAATGGCTTGGCAAAAAAAACATACAATCTTCTTTGTTGATAGGGTTTCATATGTGCTAGAGGTATGTTTTCCATGTTGTTTCAGAAAAAAATAAAGGTGAATTGAAATGGAAGTAATTTGGAAGTTAGGATGAGGTGTAAATTAACCTGCACACAATTTGTTTCCTTTAGAAGAGCAGAACCTGATTCTATCTTGTTCATGAAGGCATACTGAAAGTAAAGAAACTATAAAGGTTAAGGTTAAAGTTAAATTCCCCTTTACGCTGACAAAGATATCACACTAATCTAAGTTTTCCAATGAATCATACACACTGATACAGTATAATCGAATCTTTTACATGGCCGTGCCATGTGTTTGATCTGTGACACAGGCCTCTGAGAGTGTGTGCAGCCCTGGAGCTTCCTCCTGCCCTTGACTTTGAACAGCTTGTGGGTGTTTTCTCACCTTGCCATGAAAGTCATCACGCCATTGCTGACATTTGATTACAAAGCCAGGCAAGGCTTCTTTTAAAACACCGAACATATTCATGTACAGAACACTAGTTTTATTTTTCAGTCCTTATGTGTAACTGCTGTGTCTAGGAGTTGTGTGTTGACTTTTTTCACTTTTTGGTCACCACTTCTGTATCTTGTTTCTTGTATTTGTTAATCTCAGTACATGCACATTACAATTTAGATTCAATAAAGAGACAAAACTTACAATATGTGTGGCTCATTTAAATGTAAATCCACATTTAAATGCAATTTCAATGCCAATCTTTTTTGGGGGTCTGGCTTTGTATTAATGTTATCACAAATAAATACATCCACAATTCCTTTCAATAGAAAACTGTCCACATAAATTTCGGAAACTGATGAGATGTCTTTGGAATAATAAATAATACAGTTTGATGTTTATCTTTTGAAAAAGTGCTAAATCACTCCACACAGGAATATAATTCTGCACAGGAGAATTAGAGGATTACTGGTGAAAATTACTTATAAAGACTTTTGTGCTGATAGAAACCTATCATGTTTATGCAGGGTTTCCTCCTAAGATGTAGAACAGGCAAAACCATGTACAGTCTTACATTTGAAAAAGCAGTCCTGTTCGACTCTGCACCTGTCTTAGTGAAGAACCTGGACAAGCAGGCCTTAGACAGAGGTGCAGTGTGCCATCTCAATTTATCCCATAAATATTTTGTGATACTCATGAGGGGGCATACACATCACAACGCTGATATTAATGTATCATGTTGATTTCAATGACTGCATCTTCATTGTCTTGCAGCCTATTCAACGTGTTTTTAATGGCTTGGACTTGCTTCTCCTATCACTGGTGACCACTGTACATCTAATAGATTGTCTGGTCTGCAAACAATCGTGCAGCAGCAGCACAGTTGAAATGAATTGTGCTGCTTGCTTCCTGGCCCTGTGAAAATGGCTGCATGAAAGCTCTCATGAGATGGAGTGTGATGCTATTAGTCTCGCTGGTGTACGATGATCTGTGGTCTAGGATTTAATTAGCAAGCTCTGCCTGCCTGGCAGATTACTGGCTAAGAAAGACCAAAGTCTCTCATTTGAGCTACACACTCCTGTATTCACAGTTCTGTTCTCAGCCAGGTGTAATCGCATGTTCCCAGGTGAAACAGAGCTTAATCATCAGAACACATCAGTAAGACCAAGTTAATGTAGCTAGCAACAGCAGCATCAGTTTTTAAAAATGTGCATCTTTTCTTATTTCATTTAAGAGTTATACATCCACATAACAAATCAGCACTGGATAAATGTGTTTTTCAAATACCTGAACTCCTAAAACATAAATAGAATATTGTTCTTAATGTTAGTGGCATTTGATTATTTAACTATTACTGCCATCTAAAGAGTATAAGTAAAATGTTTAAAATAATTTCTTTACTGAATACATTTCAGTGTAGATGAGCCAATGTTTATTTTGTATTGTGCCATTTGCAGTTGGAGTTGGACATACAACACCTCAAAGGATATTTTCCACAGGGAAACGAAAAATGGCCACAACATTTTTTATTCATAAGGATGTAATTATTAGAGCAGTATGGAAAATACAAGTACTTTTCAATGCTCAGATTTTGAGTGGGTTAATCCTGATCCTGTAAAGCTATAGTCAGTGGGTGGACTGAGTCTTTCAGAGCAGAAAGCATGCTGCTAGCAGCATCACAATGGAGCACAGTATAGAGCAAACCCACATCCTGTGTCTATTTATTCCTCCAGAAGACATGCTCTTTACAGGAAACGTGAACTGCAGTGCAATTCTCTCTGCTTACCATATGAGTATCTATGGTGCTTTGGTGTTACAGTATTAAAGGGGAAAACCTACATTTACTATATAATAAATTGCCATGGTAGGTAATTTCATTGTGCCATTTTATCTTTTCCGGGTAATTAATGGGGCTAAATCCATGCCTAAAGCCCTATAACAATCACTAAACTCAAACACAACTAAAAGCAGGGGTAGCATAGCAACATCTAACTAATAAGCATGTGCTCTTCTCCAAATCACATGATGTCAGCCACTGCCCCTTTTCACAACACAGTCCACAAGTGGACATTTGTGTCAAACGGCACCAGGATATTAGCCTTAGCATGAACAGGCTAAGATAGTGGGAAGATAGTGAATATCTGTCAGTAGCAGGTGGTTTCAATTACTATATCAACATCAAACTTGCATGGAAATAAATGATTTTGTTTAAAGGTTTTGTACAAAAGTAAATGTATATAAGGTATGTTCATATAAATTAAGATTTTATCATTTATCTAACAAACTGAATCCATAGCTCACACCTGTTCATGTATGCTCATTTATACAAAGTGCTTTCAAAAGGTTCTCTATACATATATAAACACATCAAAGGTTCCACAGAATAGAATTTTAAACTTATATCATATGCGTTTGGGAATTTTGTAATATAACTTCTTCTCGCAGGAGAGCCATTGCATTGTTACTGGAAATCATTTTTATTGTTGTTCAATGCTTTCTCTTCATGATAAACTTTAAACAATTACAAATAATCATACTGGCTTTTTGTTTGTATTTGCAATTTTCAAAGTTTTTGTGGCTTTTGTGGACTCAAGAATATGTCAGTGAATGTTTAACGAAAGTTAAATTGCCACAGAATCTGCCAAATGTGTGTATGCGTGTGTGTACACATTTGAATACTATTGGCAGTGATTATGAAAATTATGAACTACTATACCAGGCAACGCATTTTGATGGAACATACTAGCCTTAAACTAGTTATCTTACACAAATATATGAGGTTTTCATGAAGATTCACTCAGACATGCACTAAGACACCTATATAAATACACTTTAATAATTTAGATTATAGTGAGATGTTTATGTTATCGAATCTGGTACCTTAAAAATATGTATTTTAAATGTTTCTTGGGTTTATAATGAATACTAAATGGATGCATGGCAGACTAAACTGAAACCAAAAAGCCTCAGAAAACTAGAGGATGTAGTGGATACTCAGGAAGCTGTGGCTGCAGGGCAGAAATAGTGCTATTCGTCTGTGCAGTCCATCGCCATAGCAACCAGGTTATGCCATTTAAAGACTCTGAGGTTGCTAACCACTGTTAACACCACCCATTTCCTTTAGAGCTGTGTTCTGAAGAAATCAACACTAGTACAAGGAAGTCAATTAAACTGCAAAAATATATTACACCATTCACTGTGCTTGCTCTACTCTACTCTAGACAAATGCCTTTAAATGTACATTTAATCATTTGCTTATTTTCTTTGTCCCTTTTTATCTTTTTCAGACAATGGACTAGCTCAGGGTGAGTCATTCTGTTTTATTATTTGAATTAACTGATCAGTGGTTTCTTATGCTTATAACCGCACTTTGTTTCATTGTTTCAAGTTTTCATTTTTCAATACAAACACTTCATCTTGGAACAATAAAACATGCATGCAGTTCATGCAGTCATCGTCTTGGTTTGTACATTTTCAGCTACAACCGAAGAAACAATAGGCTCACCCGCACGCACCCTTTCTCCAAACACAAGTAACCATCACAACAACACAGGTAAAGTTCTACTCTTCCATGCACAGGTGCTGAACTCCCTCAGAAAGCTCAGTATCCAACTGAGAATTCAAACCTGCAAAACACTGTATACACTTTGGTATCTGTCACCACTGCTCCCCATGTGTCAAACAGCACTCTAACGGAGCTACAGCTACAATAAATGTATAACTGTACATTGTATATGTTTGAAGTGGATAACCACAGTGTGCACAGTATTCTTGGTGTGCTGTCACCTGTACACATGAGAATGGGCAGGGTGGTTTTGAACAGGATCATAAATGCCTCTCAGTGAAAATGCCAAATATTCTGAGCTTCCACCACCAGTAGATTCCAGACATAGTATACGAGCAAGCAGTGCATTCAAGGAGGATGGTCAACCTCAGAGCAGAAGGATGGTGGTATATGCCTACATTTTTTATGTTCATGGATAATCATAAGAAAAAAAGAAGAAAATGTACTTGTAACTCTTATTATTAATAGAAAACTATCAAAAACTATCCAATTATTTACAAGATTATTTTATTTATATTATAGCAACAATTATATTACCAGTGCGAGATTTCAAAAAACAGACTTCTACACTGTCATAACTGCATACAAGTTACTGCTTAATATACCTTTTACATTCAGTACATCACCCTCTCATTAGAATTTAAAATTGGTCATGTTATTTCAAGCAAATAAATATGTTAGATAGCTCACATGTTCATTTGCTCACAAGTGAACAGGTTAGCTGCCAAGCAATATATATATATAACATGTTCATGAAGACGTGAACATGTTATTATCTGCAACGGTCTCAGAATACACTTTGGCTGAACTGTTGCCAAAGTTTTGTTACATAAGGGACATATTATGTATTAATTATACATTAGACTGGTTGTCATCTCACCTGTCGTTTTCTTCTTCTTTACTAAAAAACTTTTACGGTCCTGCTGAACTGGTCACTTAGCCATTTTAACCTGTAGCATCTGCAACCCTCGTCCAAAGCAAAACTCACCATGAAGTTGCATTAGCCAATGAGAAACATGCATTTGCAGGCTCCAATCAAATAAACAATTAGCAATCAAAAGCCATAATGGCACAGAGGATACAAAACAACAGAAACTGGAGCGCAAATAATGTAAGATTGACATTTAAATATCGCAGAGGTTTTGTCTTTTCACGATTAGGCGATTAATAGCATAGCTAATTCCATTAAAGAAAAGGGGAAGGGAAGGGAAAAGACAATTTTGCAGGGGGGATTGTTGTGGGCAAGATTTTTTCCAAGGTGTTTGGCATCCCCCCACATCCTCCCTCACCTCGAGCCCTGGGTATAACCCATGCATATACCTTTAGGAGTTCTGAGTGTCACTGGATCTTCACTCCATGCATCCCAGAAATCCTGCAGTCATCATCTTGGTTTGTACATTTTCAGCTACAACCAAAGAAACAACAGGCTCACCCGCACGCATCCTTTCTCCAAACACAAGTAACCATCACAACAACACAGGTAAAGTTCTACTCTTCCATGCACAGGTGCTGAACTCCCTCAGAAAGCTCAGCATCCAACTCAGAATTCAAACCTGCAAAACACTGTATACACTTTGGTATCTGTCACCACTGCTCCCCATGTGTCAAACAGCACTCTAACGGAGCTACAGTTACAATAAAATGTTTTTCCCCCACTCTCCACTGTTCTTGCTCACATGCTCACACTACATTCACTGTCTTGGTTTGTCCATCCACAGCCCCATCCACGCCTGCACCCAACAGCTCACTTACACCCACAAAAGCATCCATGAAGAAGAATGAAACAAGTAGGTAAACTGCATGCTGGAATGCATGTTTATAAGGTGCATGTGTGTCATGTGACATTGTAATTGTTTTTGTGCTGCTTCTGCTAACTGATATGGTTTTGTTGCACAGTCAATTCCACACCTCCATCCTCCACTTCACCTCTCTCCTCCAATGCATCCCCTGTCACCCACGCACCAGGTAATGATAAAGTATGTGTGCTAATTAGGAAATATTGGGTGATGTTTAGATATTTTTTGCCACAAAAGTCAATGGATTAGACATCGCAATCAGGCTGTATTAAACTGTAATTGTTCATTTTATACATATATTATACATACTTATAACAGAAAGAAACAAATAAATGACAGACTTAGTCTTTGTTGCATTTATTTCTACTGTAGTGCATTTCAGTCAGTTGGAGCGACCAGCATTCTCGTTGAAGAGCACCTGACTGAAAACTATTGTGGTGTACTGTTCCAAACAGGATGCAAGGAAGCCTGTGCTTTCTTACTTCTTAAATCTGTTAGCATTGCGCATGCATTTACATTATAGTAAAGCAACCCAGAATGAATAGAATTAGAAAGTATGTACTCATTGACATGGTTGTCAAACTCTCCAGCACTTGCATTCTGTATTACAATCTGTAATGGTCTATTGATTTTGCAAAATGATGTAAGTTTCAGACAGTCAAACAAGCACACCTGCACGCATCTCTCTTACCCCCATGCCAGCCCACCTCTCTGCTGTCACAGGTAATGTCTTTTTGAACTTCCCATGCAGATTCATTCTGCACCACTAAAGTGGATCCCATGTCAAATGCACGTCTGCTGCAGGTTTAATGTGGCGTCTCCGTTTTCAGGACATGAAAGCTCTGACCAATCATCCAGCTCCTCAAACGCAACCAACTCTGACCCTGCAAGCACCACCTCTACTACACCTGCACTCAGTACACCTACAACATTCACAACTGCTAGTCCAACTGCAGGTTGGCCTTGTCTCTGTAGGATGTACATGTGATGTAGTGTCCATCACTCTCACCTTTGGGATGAATGTTTTGATGTGAATATAGTTTTTTTGTGTTTTGATTAGTTGTTATATGGTTCTAACTGTTATCTCTCTCTCTTTCTCCACCTCAGCGCCCTCAACAACACCTGACTGTGGTACGTTTCAATAAATAAGTCTAATATTTGAATATTTGATATTATATCACTATACTACCTATGTTAGGTTTGGAAAATGTTTTTCTGAGGATGTTTTTCTTTTAAAATAAAAATAATAAAAGTAGCCAATTTACAGGTACAGTGGCCATCTCAAACAGTGCTGACTGCATTTCCTTACAGGCACCTACACGATCACACCTATCAATTATGGAATTAAAATTTCAATCGAAACCACTCCAGACAATGTATCATATGACATACAGTTCCAGTATGAGGATGATGAAAACAACATATTTCAACAAAATTACAGTGGAAAATCAGAAGTTGAAATTACTGAAAGACTGAAGCCCTGCACAGACTACAGAAATGTATCAGTAACAAGTCAAAGTTGCAAACTCAAAGGGACAGAAAACTTCAGAACCAACGCCATTGGTGAGTCAGTAAATAAGGAGCGAGTCTGAAAATAAAAAAAATAATTAAAATAAAAGAAGATATGTTGTATTATATCCATATTATGTCCATTAATAGTATCTCTCATATTTATGTATATTTTGACATGATTTATTATTATTTATTGTTTTTCTTCCTAAGAAAACAAAGACATCAAAGAGGAAATCAGCTCCACAGCCAGCCAGATATGCTATACAACTAAATGGAACACCAGTGGAATACAATTTAACAGTACTGTTGGAAAGAGGTTTACTGATACCTGCTTTAATATATCTACATCTGATTATTGCAAGGAAGTAGAAATCAACATAGCTTCAGCAAAGTGTCCTCAAAACATAACAACAATAAAAGACACGATACAGCCAGGTATGTCCACCTTTCCTGTCTACTACACACACAAAATGAAACGACACATGCATTAAAATAGCTGAACACTGCTTCATAGCAGATTGTGAACATACAAGAGCAACTAACATTTCTGTTAAAAATCCAAATGTAAGTTATTCTGTGCCATACATTTTTAGATATATTATTCAAATTAAATTGAATTCTGCAAATAAGGTAGTCAATGTGCATATGAAGCATTTAGGAATTATAAACAACCTGACAACCTGCACATTTTATTCCCAACATAAATCTGCTTAACATAGTTTGAGGTCAAGTGTTTAGGATAATATTGGTCAAATGTTTTTGATGAACCTTTTTTCATCTCTCCATCTGTTCCTCCAGCTATCGATGCTTTTAATTTTGAATACAATAAGACTTGGCCAGTAAAAATAACAATGGTAGAGAAACCAGAAAAATGCAATGATGGAGAGCTTGAAGCCAAGTACAACTGCACAAGTGAAACTAAAGGTAGGACTATGTGGAATAATACAGAAAAACTAAATAACTATATTATTTAAAAACAAGTTCTATTATTTAGAGTAACATTGGTTATGTGAATGTTTGCTTGATCAGAAGTTGGTACAATAATGCAATCAACTATGTGTTAAACTTCTCAGTCTCCATTCATTTAACAACTAAATTTTTTTTCACATTAGGAAGAACGTACGACATCTCTGAGCTGATTCCTTTTCAGCAGTACAATTGCAGTGCAGAAGTACATTTCCGAAATCAAATGGTTGGCTCCAAAATCATAGAAGTTGATACTAAGGGGGGTAAGTGACTGTAATATCTGTCTGTATTAAGAGGATTTTGTGTACATTTTGTACATAATTTCTGAAACTGGTTAAAGTCCAATGTGCTCATGCATATACTACCCCACCAAAAGTATTGGGACACCAGTCTAAATTACTGATAAAAATAACTGTCAAGAAAATATTCATATTAGTTCTGCTTTGAAAAGGAATGGTTGGTTAATTGTTTGTTATTCCACCTTAAGACAGTCGTTATTATTCAAAATCCCGTGAGGTTATGAGCTTATTGATTTTCAGAGAGGGGCGATTGTACGGTGCCATTAAGGATGAATGTCATACGCGTCATTGCATGGCAACTTAACAATCCAAAATCAGCTGTCTGCAATCAAGGGTGACGCTGATACTTCAGCTCTGCGTCATAAAATGTCACATGAACACCCAGTAGTGCCTCCACAACCCATATCATACTGCATCATTAACAAACCTAACTGAAAAAACAAAGATTGGTTTAATGTAGGACAAAGAACATTGGACTCTGGGTCGATGGAGAGTCCTATGGGGCAACAAGTCATGATATGCCCACTTTCAATTGGAGGGGCAGATGTGACCATTGATAATGCCTGTAGAATTATTTTTTTTCACCAGAGTGTGTAGTCAGACCAGTGAGGTTTAGAGGTGGTCATGTGATTGTATCAGTGTATTTCACAAAGTTAGAGGTTTATAATTTATCATAACTGTTGCAGTATCTCTACTGCAACAGTCAGCCAGCAATTACTGTATGCCTTATGCCACAGTAAAATTAATATAGAATTAACTACAGTATTTTTAGCAAACTGTGAAATTAACATTTGAATTATTAAAACAGAGCCCAATGTGTGTGATAAAAATGGCACATGGACAAGATGTAAACCAGATGGGAAATTAGCCACTTACAGGGCCATTATCTTCATTGTAACTCTACAATGAAAATGAATCTTTTTTAAACAGAATAGCATCTTTTTCCAAGCAAAATGACAGCAAAGTTTAGCAGTCAGAGTTTGGTATAAGGGTTATCATTAAGGTTCTGTGACTTAACCAAATTCTACAAGAAGAGAGGCCTTAAAGGGCCACATCAAATCCTGTAGTGTATAAATGGCACTACACAATGATATAGAATATATACCTGCTGTATCAGGCATGGTGAGGGAGGACTCAGAGGCAGACTAGAAGCACAGGAATCTCCCTTAACAGTTTAATCTGAAGCAAAATAGGCAAAGGGCAAGTACACAGATAGGCAAGCAGACTAGGCATAAGTAGAGGCTAGGGCAAGTAAAAAACTCACAGGTCCAAAAAGGAAGAAAGAGGTCACAACCGGGAAGATCCTAGGCATGAAATTCAGTGGTGAATAGGGAAGCTCTTGCAGATAATCTGGCAAAGACAGGAGGCATTCTTGGGTTTACATACATGACTAATGACAGACCATGAGCAGGTGTCCAGACTTTCTTTGTTCTCAGGTGACTTTGAAGGGCAGGAATAGTAGACAGACATGAAGGCACACCCACAAACACTCACTCATACACAAGACAGGGGCAAAAGAGGACAAGGATGCAGAGGTGCCACAATGGCTTGTGACAGTTAGTGAAAGCATCAGTGTTTTGTGTGTTCATTTTCTCCTAAAATGATTTCCCACATGTTATCCTGTTCTGAGGTGTAACTAGCTGTTGTGTGTACTACTACAATACCTCTCTCTGCTTCCCTTTTATGAGTATTTCTTTGAATAAAATCATGATTCAACTTTGGCTGGAGTGAACCTTTAATTAATGACACACCACCTGTCTAAGAAAAATCAGCTCAAAATGTATAATGCTGTGTGTTATACATATGAAGGTGGAAAAGACTAGAATTTATTTTACAGCACACTGAAATTAATATCCATTTGTTGCTGCTGTTACTACCTCTATAACTGCTACTACAGTACAACAGTACTGTCATATCTATTGACTTAATGAAAGTAATTCTCTTCCAGATATACAGATACAGATTACTTCAAGCTCAATGGAAAACTCTGTGAAACTTACTTGGAAGGCTACAAGTAATTTTTTCACTGAACTTCCAAAAGAACCCGATATCCAATATAATTGCACATGTGAAGAGATAAACAACAGAAAAGGTAAGGGAAAAAGAAGATTCACTTAAAAGTGCAAAGTTTGTCAATAGTGTTACTGTAAGTCCTTGTAGGGCTGAAGGGTAACCAGCCAAAGGAAAAAACATATATGATCATGTACTTTTCTTTTTTCATTTACATTGTCATGGTGGATTTATTTGTGTTCTCTTTCTCAGGAGGAATTCATAGTTCCATAAGTTTTACCAGGGAAAATTGCACAGTTGAAGGTCTAAAACCATACACAAACTATACCTGTTCTGTGATACTTAAATACAATGAAAAAGACATCCAGAAAACAAGTATTACAAAAGTACCAACAAAACCTGGAAGTGAGTATTATGTAATCTTGTATTAATACTATATATTTGACATAAGTCAATAAAAGTCTGTAACTTAATGCAGTGTTACTCTCCTTGAAAATATGCAAGGTAAATTTAAACTTTGGTACTCAAACACCCTTTTCTCACTCACTCAAAGGTTCTAAATAGCACCAAAATTAATGAACAATTTGATCACACAGAATTAACAAATGGTTAATTATTGGGTCTATGTAGCACCAGAGAAGGTTACCCCATAAAAACAAGAAAGGAACCTCAGAAAATTGGGATGCATTCATATCTTACTATAGTTTTAAATGATTTACCATTGTCTAATTCATTAATAATTAAATTAAATTAATTAAATAAGTTTGAGATTCATTGATGAAAGTTCAACTTTCATTAACTTGGCAATTTTTTTTTTTTTTTTTTTACAAAATTGTTGAGTACAGGGAGTCCCCAACTTTCGAAAATAATTGGTTCCTGAAGGTCTCTAGCTTCAAGTCGTTTTATTGTTTTTGTTTTCGTAAGTCCATCTTTTCTTGTGACTTTACAGTATATCATTCACCAGTATGAAGACTTCCCCTCAAACGTCTATCAGTCTCCATAGCTCCTATATTCATGCGTGTACAGTTAATATAAAAAGCATAAATTCAAAGACCGTGATATATTTACGTATAATGTACAGTACTGTATAGGAAAACCACGCTCTCCATTAATTCACGAGTCAAAATTTTTTTTTTTTCTAATTTGGGAGGTTTAAATTTTACAAGCGTAAATTTCACAATTCAGGGAAAGCAGGAGCTCACAGTTGCCATTTATTGCGAATCACGTACTTGGCGCGGGGTAAATTATGTATTTTTTTTTTTTTTACCCCAGAAATTTTTTTTTTCGTATCTGCAGATTTCTGTAAATTGAGTCTTCATAAGTAGGGGACTCCCTGTATATGCTTTATTTATTAAAGCAATGTTTTATGTCAGAGTATGTATCAACAAAATAAAGGTTAGAGTGAAATGTAAAAACAGTTTAATAATGTGATGAATCTGATGTAGTTGCGTTATTTCGCAGTTTTTATGTTAAACTGCTCGGCCGGGTATGGCATGAAATTAGTGCTAATGTCGGGTAGCGGGTCGGGTGCGGTGTTAAGCACTGTGGGTGCGGGGCGGGTGCGGGTGAACAAAACAGGACCCGTGCAGGACTCTGGTACAAACACATCGCCTTATTTCACTCATTATAAAATATTCATCGCATTAACATCTGGGTCCCATTTCATGTACATCACTTAAAAAGTCCAGGATAATTCGAGGCATGCTGTACCCAGTTATCTCATCAACTGAGGTCAGGCTTACTCAGTTTAACAAACATAGGTTACAATTTTATTGTTCAATTAAGCATTGCATTATCTGCACACACCCATTCTGCAATTAAGGGAGAATGAATTGCATGCCGAACATAGGACTATATTCCCTATATTAACAGAAGAGTAGGTGATGCTACCTTTTTGCAGGATAACATGACATTGGAATTACAAAAATCTTTAGAGGCCATGCCGCATTTTTTTCTGCTCCCATTTTAAAGGTGATAACATACTCACCTAGTATTATATTATATTATATTATATTATATTATATTATATTATATTATATTATATTATATTATATTATATTATATTATATTATATTGTATTATATTATATTATATTATATTATGACCTATATTATATTATAATATGACCTCTATGAACATCTGAGTGACAATAGCAATACTTGTAACAGTGAGAATTATATAATTCTCAGTTAAAAATGAAGTATAAAACAATATTGTGAACAGGTTTATTGCGTTTCTATATTTTCAGTAAGGTGAACGTGGTTAAACTCTAAAAAACTATCTTCATGTAGAGAACAATTAAAGTTAGGGCCGTGCTTTTGCTCCATTTTGGATATATGGAGGATGTGTGCTTTATTGAGCATGAGTTTTTAAATGGCTAATGTATGATTTTAATTATTACTATGAATGTGCATTCCTGTGTATGTATACATTATGTAAATGTATTTAAATTTATTCTGCTTCCTGGGTAACTAAACTTGTGTTTTTCTCTCTGACAGAACCTGAACCAGTTTCAGATATATCTCTTAAAAGAGTATCTCCAAACTCTTTTCAGCTATCATGTAAAACTGGAGAGATTCGTGGGCCAAAAACAACAATTTCTGCAAAAATGAATAAGATTGAACAGAACCAAACAGAATGCAAATTTGTTTTTGAAGGCCTCTCGTATTTAACTATATACAAGGTTGAGGTATGTTTATTTGAGCAACATACTGTACTTCCTTCACTGAAGACATGTTGTACTCTAAAAGATGCAAAAATAGTTGGCAAATGAAAGTACTGACAGAGATGTCAATAGGGCATGTTGGAATACATTCTGTTGTTTTAAGCAAAAATATTATTTTTGAGTTGAAGGAATGGCAGAAGAAACTTTTTGAAATACTTTAACATTTATCTTAGCAATATCTGGTCTCACTTTGATAATATTTATAACCAGGGATTTGAAATGGGTGATTTTAAGCTTGTATCATAGCCTTGGCCAGCTGTTGGCTACATCGTTTCATCTGGGAAAATCCATGGCAAAAAGATTTACTGAACAGCCACATCTGACAGTTATTTGTTTTATTTGAGTTAGTTTATTCAAATGATCCTACATAGGCTATCCAGACAGCTGAACTTAAGTCAGTGGTGTAGTGTCCGTAAGCTTATGCAGCATAAGATAATGAATCAAGAGTAGGCCGTGAGTTAGGTGAGTGAGAAAAGGATTTGGCCCATCAGTAAGGGAATTATTATAGTGTCTAAAACATCAAATGGAAAATTAAACCCGAAGTATCCATGACCTCAGAGTATTCCCAGTATTTGCCTTTTCAAAACTTGCATAGGAGGGAAAACAGAAATACTTTACACTTCTTATTTATTTACTTATTTCATCTTATTTATTTATTCTATTTTGCCTTAGAATACAGTGCATCCCATAAGGTCACATTGGTGGCAAGGTGGGGGATGGTACATGCTAGGGTGTGTAGGAGACCAGAGGGGAAGGGATGTGTGTGTAGTTGTGATGAGTGTCTGTGCAAGAGGGGTAGGGTGGGAGGGGGAGCAGGGGTGCTCACAGTACATAGTTAATATAAAAGTATTTTCAGCATTTAATCACTTAACATTCAAATTGATATTCAAGATGGTGTACATATCCAACAATTTTGTATCATGTGTTGTCTACCTTCTTCAGTATTCAGTGTTGCCTTTTCCAGGTTCGTGTCTATAATGGACATTTTTATAGTGAGACTAAATCTGCAACAGCTGAAACTAGTTGTGAGTATTTTTTTGTTTTTGATTATTTTTGAAAAAGAAGTAATAGAGAATGGAAAGTAAAACATTACTATTTTCAAAATAATGTATGTAAATGCAGGTGCTACATTAACTACCTTCTCTTTTTATATGTGTGTGTGTGTATACAAGAGAAAGTAATACATGTAGCACCTGCATTTAAATACATTTTGAAAACAGTAACGCAATATGCATGCATATTAAACTGCATTCATATTACACTTGTAATGAAATACAGAATTGTATCTCTTTTTGTTAACTGCAACTGAAATGTGTGCATAAAAGCACATATTCTGTAATTTCCTCTGACATAATCATTCAAAGACATATTGGCTAACCATGTGCAGTTTCCAGCCTGTTTCATGTGTATCTGCCATAATTCACATTCATGTTGCACTTTTAAATAATGTCATTAAGTTCTTAAGTTTATGGAAAGTCAGTTTTATTACTGGGCACATTCCAAGACCAAACCTTACCTTACTGAATGACCATGGTCAAGCATCACAAGTAATCTTCAGTGCTCTTGTACTTTATATGATTATATTCTGTAGAAACCCAACTTTCAAGTATAATGTGAACTAAAATGAGGTATTTTCTTCATTCATTTTCCAGACAACGAAAAAGCCCTGATTGGATTTCTCGTATTCCTCATTATCCTCACATCCTGTGCCCTTATGTTTGTTCTGTATAAGATCTATTTACTTCAGAAGAGAAACTCAAAGTAAGTCTCATTACATGCTACATGTGTTTTGAAGACTTATTCTCTCAGCAAATATTCTTCCAATTCTATTTTCCTTTCATCGTTTTAATATGTGAATTCATTTTCCAGTCATAAGGTTTTACTACTGCTGGTTTTAATTGCTCAAAAATGATATATGTTCAATTAATTTATATGATGGTCTAGTATACGGTCAGTATTACTCTATAACCACTTCTGAGTCTTCTTTATTACATTTCACTGAGGTACATCATGCCTCCCTTAGTATCATAAAAAAGCATGATTCCAATCAAAATCAATCATATGAAAACATCTGCCCTCATTTCTAATTACTAAATTCAGTAGATGGAAAATCTTATTATTTAGCAAATATACATATATTGTATATATTTAATTTGATTTAAAGGGATGATACAACATTTAAGTGCTCAATCATAATGAATCATTTGTTACAACTGCTAAAAACTGCTGGTTTTTTGTTGAAGCCATTCTTTGAACAAATGGGTATATTTTGTTAATATTTGTCACACAACTGTCCAAGATGAAAAACAGTCTTTATATAGCACACAGTTGCCAAACCTAACGTAATCCAAGTTTCCCTTAGAATTCTAAGATTATAAATTACCTATTCACATGTGAAGAGTCATCGAGGGCCTGGCAGGAGATTCTAGTGTTATTGCTTTAAAAACTTTACTAAATGACCTGGTCAGAGAGTTCAAAATCTATTTTAAACAGTATGTTAAGGTTTAAATGGATCCATACAAGGATCAAACTACTGGTGATGATGAAGCAAGTGACAAATGTGTAATTGCCTCAATGCACTAATCTAAAAGATATTTTGTTGATTGTCTCGCAGCAACAATGATGAACGGACCGAACTCATCCCAATAAGTGAGTTTGTGTGTGGTGTTCTCTGCTCACCCTTATTGTGTGTGATGGTGTGGATGGAATGTGTGTCTGACCTCCACCTGTGCTCTGCAGATGTTGACGAGAACCTGATGAACGTGGAGCCCATTACTGCAGAACTGCTCCTGGACACCTATAAAAGAAAGATTGCTGACGAAGGCCGTCTTTTCCTGGCCGAGTTCCAGGTGAGCTCGGGAGTTTTTGTTAGAAAAAAGTGTTTGTGTGCTTGTGTCAGATTTAATCATTTCAGGTAACATCACATAAAGACATTCATATTTACATCTTAGCCATCTAGAGGACACCCATATCCAGAGTGAGTTCCACAAGAGAAAAATGAACCATTTGTATAACCCTGAATGTTACACAAAACTTGGGTGAAGAAGCTTGCTCTGGGGTACAATGGCTGTTCCTGATTTGTAAACAAACCTGCAAAAGCCAACTCCCTAACTATTACATTGTGCTGCTGTGAAATATATGAATAAAATATAGAATAAACCATACCATTTTATTTCATGGTAACATCAGTATAAATGTGAAACAGTAGTCTCATTAGTAGTCTCATTATTACATTGTATTTATATATTCAAAATGTATTTAAAAATTTAATTTACATTTTAAAACATTCAAATTAATGTTTTAAACCATTTGTAACAGACAAATATCCAATTACAACAGCTGATTTTTTGACAAAGTTACAGGTGGGTCTTATATCAAATGTACTCTGCAAAAGTTTTAGCTAATCTGGTTTTGATTATGGTTTAATCATAATCACTCCTGTTCTGCTTGACTGGAATGGAAAATATGTAAGTCTGTGTACATAACCAATTTGAATTTTCACCTTTGTTGTCTCATATATTTTACACAGATTATAATACAGACTGGTTTATATGTTCTATTAGAGTATACCAAGAGTCTACAGCAAATGCTCAGTAAAAGAAGCCAGAAAACCATGCAATCAGTCCAAGAACCGCTACGTTGATATTCTACCATGTGAGTACTGCATTATCCCCATTATGAAAAGAGAATAAAAAATGTATTGCAAGAATATTGAGATATTGCCATAACTGTACTCCAGCAGGGCCCTAAATTGAGCCCAGATTCAGAAAGTTCATCTCCTGATTAACACCACACATCCTTGCTATAATGCTTCAACTGGTTTCTTTGTCAGATGACTTTAATCGTGTCCAGCTGTCCTCTGCGGGCGGAGATCAGGGCTCTGACTACATTAATGCAAGCTACATAGACGTAAGGAAGATTTTTTTTTTTTTTATCATTTTTTTACATTTATTTTTATTTCAATAAATGTGAATTATTTTCCATCACTTCATCAGCATATGAATCAATTAAACATACTACCAAATCATCAAGCAGCTTCCATTAATGTAAAAAAATTGCCTGAGACATTACTGTTGAGCTTGTGTTTCCCTACAGGGTTACAAAGAGGCTAAGAAGTACATTGCAGCCCAAGGTAAAGAGCTTCATGTTAAATATGGTCGTATTTTTATAACACTCTGATTTGGTTATGCAAAAAAACAGAGTTGAGGCAGTACATTTCATCAGACAGTTTGAATATTTAAATGTCTGTGTACACAACATCTTCTCAGGACCCAAGGATGAGACAGTGGTTGATTTTTGGAGAATGGTTTGGGAACAGCAATCCTCTATAATTGTCATGGTGACCCGTTGTGAGGAAGGAAACAGGGTAAGCAGGGGAGTACCACAATACTGCACTGTTCAGTACAGACCAGATTCACCCTAATCACAATGCTACACTGTTCAGTACAGACAGACCAGATTCACCCTAATCATAATACTACACTGTTCAGTACAGACAGATTCACCCTAATCACAATACTACACTGTTCAGTACAGACAGACCAGATTCACCCTAATCACAATGCTACACTGTTCAGTACAGACAGATTCACCCTAATCATAATACTACACTGTTCAGTACAGACCAGATTCACCCTAATCACAATACTACACTGTTCAGTACAGACAGATTCACCCTAATCATAATACTACACTGTTCAGTACAGACAGACCAGATTCACCCTAATCACAATGCTACACTGTTCAGTACAGACAGACCAGATTCACCCTAATCACAATGCTACACTGTTCAGTACAGACAGATTCACCCTAATCACAATACTACACTGTTCAGTACAGACAGACCAGATTCACCCTAATCACAATACTACACTGTTCAGTACAGACCAGATTCACCTAATCACAATGCTACAATCATACCTAATCACTACACTGTTCAGTACAGACAGACCAGATTCACAGACTAATCACAATGCTACACTGTTCAGTACAGACAGACCAGATTCACCCTAATCATAATACTACATTGTTCAGTACAGACAGATTCACCCTAATCACAATACTACACTGTTCAGTACAGACAGATTCACCCTAATCACAATACTACACTGTTCAGTACAGACAGATTCACCCTAATCACAATGCTACGCTGTTCAGTACAGACAGATTCACCCTAATCACAATACTACACTGTTCAGTACAGACAGATTCACCCTAATCACAATGCTACACTGTTCAGTACAGACAGACCAGATTCACCTAATCACAATGCTACACTGTTCAGTACAGACAGACCAGATTCACCCTAATCACAATGCTACACTGTTCAGTACAGACAGACCAGATTCACCCTAATCATAATACTACACTGTTCAGTACAGACAGACCAGATTCACCCTAATCACAATACTACACTGTTCAGTACAGACAGATTCACCCTAATCACAATACTACACTGTTCAGTACAGACAGATTCACCCTAATCACAATACTACACTATAAAATTCCTGACATATTCACTCCAATACCAGTAATACACTATACAGTACAGACAGATGTGCACCTGCATTGCATGCAAAGAAGTTTATCACATTGCAATTCATTACCTGTATCTTTTTATTTCCAAAGAACAAATGTGCTCAATATTGGCCATCCATGGATAGGGAGACAGAGATTTTTGATGACTTTGTGGTGAAGATCACTGGGGAAGACCATTGCCCAGATTACATTATCCGACGCCTCACCATCATCAATGTGAGTTTTTTTTGTCTTTCCTGCGGCATGTTTAACAGTGAAGATCTTCTACTTACGTATGACACCCTAATACAAGCAGTAATGCTTTTTCATACTTTTCTGTAAGTGTCCTTTAAGTAGGGTTTTCTCAGATTTTGCAGCAGGCAGAATGAACACTTGTGTCTCTGAACCATTTGTCTGTTTGCAGAAGAGGGAAAAGACCTCAGAGAGGGAGGTGACCCACATTCAGTTCACCAGCTGGCCCGACCATGGCGTACCTGGGGAGCCCCACCTCCTCCTCAAACTGCGACGCCGCGTCAATGCTTTCAAAAACTTCTTCAGCGGACCCATCGTGGTGCACTGCAGGCAAGACACTAGAGTATTAATGCAGCTCGCCAAGGAGGGGTGGATAGCAACAAGGATTTTATCATAGCAAAATTCATGCCAAATACATTTGTATTGTAAACAATCCTTTTAATAAAAACTGAATTAGGAATGAGATAGAAAATGAATGCCTGACACAACAACTTGAACTTCATAGATACAATTATCCTTGAGGATCAGCCACACTGATATTTAAAAAAAATGATATAAAAAATTAATAAATAAAGACAAACATGAAATAGTCACATTATAGCAAAATGCACAGCAAAACATTTACATTTTTAGTAGATTTGGTAGTTGCTTTTATCGAGTGACTTACATTGTTTACACACTATACCATCCATAGTATTTTGCTGAAATTGGTGGGGCTCTGCCTTGCTGGGAAGCTGTTTGTGATCAGAGAATGACCAAGGGCAGAATCACACACTTGGTCCTGGCTATTGCTATTTGTGCCAATGCCCTGATCTTTCTGCAGCGCTGGAGTGGGCCGCACTGGCACATACATCGGCATTGATGCCATGATGGAGGGCTTGGAGGCTGAGGGCAGGATGGACATTTACGGATACGTGGTCAAGCTCCGCCGGCAGAGGTGCCTCATGGTCCAGGTTGAGGTAACTGGCACCTTTAACCTGATGCTTACGTCAGAACTGTATTAGTATGACTGTTAATGAGCGGTAGCCTCACAGTGCTGGAGACCTGGGCCATCTCATTTGTGTTCTGTGTCTTCGACAGGCCCAATACATTCTGATTCATCAGGCTCTGATCGACTACAATCAGTTTGGGGAGACGGAGATCACCCTCTTGGAGCTGCACTCCATCCTCACCACCCTGAGACAGAGGGACAATTCATCTGAACCCACCCTCCTGGAGGCAGAGTTCCAGGTCAGCCTCCACAGCACACACACATTACAGTACATTCAGTTCATTAATCATTAATCATTTCTTCTGTTCTCGCACATTGTAAATTACAACTTACAATGTGAAAGAACAAAACAAATACAAAGACAAATGCATTCACCTGGTTAATATAAGCAGCAGCGCCAGACCTGGCTAACAGGACTGCTCTTTTCAACACTTTTGTTGTTTATTTTCTTTGTACGCTATCCAGAGACTGCCAAAGTACAAAAACTGGAGGACATCCAATACAGGATCAAATGAAGAGAACAAGAAGAGAAACCGTTACTCTTCGGTCATTCCATGTAAGCTGCCATGCCTCTGAACGTCTATGCATGCACAGCAGAGTCCTCTGCTTCTGGGGAATGGGTCAATGACATCAGTACTGCCCAAGTCAAAGATACGCCTGTCATAGCACAAATGCACTTCATTTTGTAATATTTTTTTAAAGTAAGCGGAAATATCTTGCTACAGATGATTACAATCGGGTGCTTGTAAAACTGGAGGAAGATAACAGCCGAGAAAGTGATCTTGATGAGGATGAAGAGTATTCATCAGATGAGGATGATGAAGACTCCACGAAGTACATCAATGCTTCATACATTGACGTATGTCACCCACGAAATTATTCAAAACCTTTTCTCAACAAAATAACAAACTAATAATTAACTAATAACTGAACTGAAGTTGAACAGTCAACAAAATACTTGCAACATACAAAGGATGAATTGATGGTATTTATTTTCCTGTGTAGGGCTACTGGGGTCCAAGAAACCTGATCGCCGCTCAGGGTCCGCTGGCAGATACTATTGCAGACTTCTGGAACATGATTTTCCAGAAGAAAGCAAAAGCCATCATCATGCTCACTGAGTGCATGGAGGGAAACAAGGTAGGCCATCACAGACATGAGGAACTAAAAGCTGCAGTGCAACAGTATCGTCAGGACCCAGAATTAATGAACGCTGTCATTCACAGGAGTTCTGCTCAGCATACTGGGGCGATGAGAAGAAGCTGTACGATGACATTGAAGTGGAAGTTTCAAGCTGTGACACCACTCCTGCCTACCTCATTCGCTCTATTGAGATACGTCATACAAAGGTGCATTTCCCCGAGATTCTCTTGTATTTACTTATACATACTACACAATTCAAATTCTGTGTAAAAAGTACAACACATATTTTTGGGCTTAAAATTGTATCTCTAGTTGTATGTATAGTATTGTGTTGCCAAAACAGCAAATGCTAATCATAAACCATTTCACAGCCAGTTTACTCTTAGTATTCCATTGTTATATGAATGTTATATGAATCAAGTAAAAAGAATAATTAATGTGATATTAATATAAATACAACCTTTTAGATGTAACATCAAATCACAGATCTGAAACCACAGAGTAGTGTATGTTTCAATTCCTGTTGCGGAGCAGAGTGAGTCTGTCCTAACTCCATTAACACTGCTATCACCTACTGTGCCCTTGCAGAGGAAAGAGACTCGTAAAGTGTACCAGTACCACTATAAGAAATGGGCTGAGAGGGACCTGCCAGAGGACCCTCTGGACCTGGTGGACATGATCAAGAGTATAAAACAGAAGTGTGGCTTTAGCAGCACCAAGAATGACAGAACTGTGCCCATCATAATACACTGCAAGTGAGTTACGCTACTTGTCAGATAAAACAAACTGAGACCTTGTAAAATCTGTAGTAAGTGACATTATGTATTATATTGTAGTAAGTAACAGCAGTTATTGCCAGCCAATTATTGCCAGAATAAACCTGTAGTCAAAGCACTTTGGCGTAAAATCAGTTACCTACAGCTCTGTTTTTTTTTTTATTTACACAACTGCCACCCCCAAAACACAATGTGAGAAATAAACAAACCAAAGGCCTAAAAGGGCTAAGCAAATTTAAAGCTTGAGGTCAGTGCTCAGCAGTGCATACTCTCTCTGTTCTCTGCTAGTGATGGGTCGTCACGGACGGGCATCTTCTGCGCTCTGTGGAACATTCTGGACAGTGCAGACACTGAGAAGCTGGTCGACGTGTTCCAGGTGGCCAAGGCTCTGCGCAAGGAGAGGCAGGGGATGATCACCAGCTTCGTAAGTCCAGATCCACCATGCAGAGAAAAAACACTTGGGCACATACTGCAGATGTATTCTTCTTTCAAGTGCTAAAACAGGATAAAAAAGGAAACGGGGAATGCTTTCTGCGTGCTGTCTCACTCCACTCTCCCTTTGTCCAGGAGCAGTACCAGTTCCTGTACAGTGCGGTGGAGAAGGCCTTCCCTGCTCAGAACGGGGAAGTGAAGGCCAGTCCTTCCTCAGAAGGGGACACTGTGGAAGTGGTGGATGAGAAGGCAGGTGAGGCAGCGACAGACGCAGCAGCAGCAGCAGCAGCAGCCAATGAGCAGCCTGAGACCAGCGCCCCCAAAGACAGCCAGCAGGAAGCACAAGCTGACGAAAAGATGGAGCCCAGCAAAGCAGCTGAGGACGACGCCGCTAAATCCAGTGGCCCTGCTGAGAAAGCCCCTGAAGACAGCACTTCCAACGGTCCAACGGGCTCAGTGGAGGTGTGACAGCGGAAATAAAGGTTCTGTTGTGATCTTTACTTCACTGAGTGGGAGGCAAATTAATTGCCGACGAAAGTTTAATTTTAGTAAGTTGAGTTTTTTTTGTATTTTTGTACTATGTTTCAGGAATTTGAACAATGATTTATTTCATTTGATGAATGTATGGTATGCAAAAAATAACATGAATGGACTTTTGTAAACATACTTCACAATAGGATACTGTAATACAAGCTAAATTATGAAGTATGTATGACATTATGAAGTTTAATTTGGAGTGGTAGGTGTGTTGTTGCTGTGTTTGTATGTTGTTGGTACAAAGTGATGTAATGAAGAAAAAGTGATTGAAGAAAACGAATACGAATCATTTTACTTCTTTGCACTACCATGCTGTTATCAAACATTTCCATCTTTTTACGCGTATAAATATATGGCTGCATTTGAAAATAGTAAATGTAAAACTGTTCTCCCATGATTTTACATTAGTGTATGTAGTACATTGTTTGCAACACAGATAATTGATTGTGCTATGAAAATGCTTTGTTCAATTCATAATAAATAATGCTTTTATTATTGTTTAATTGCTTGATTATGTTTGATTGGTATGTACACTACTGTGCAAAAGTTTGGAAACACCCTGTTTTATTAAGATTTTAGAGGTTTCAAACATTTTATTCAACAGAATGGACTTAAGTAAGCTCCAAATACATAAATGTGCAATTATAATTCAAACTTTGCTCTCATAAAAAAAACCTCCATGGGCAGCAATTACAACTTTGCAGACCGTGGGCAGTCATGCTGTTAGTTTGGATAGATAGTCTGGACTTATTACCCTCCATGACAGAATCTGCAGAATCTCCCACAGGTCTGCTTTGCTTGTAGGGCATTTCTGACGAACCTTTATGTCAAGCCCATCACACAAACGTTCGATAGGGTTGAGATCGGGGGACTGCGCTGGCCATTCCATAACAGAAAGAACCTCTGACACATGTTTCTTCTCTAAATAGGTTTTGCACACCCTCGAGGTGTGCTTAGGGTCGTTATCCTGCATTAGGATCATAGAAGTTTTGACCCAATGACATGCTGTCCTGAAGAAATAGCATGCATCTGAAGAATGGAGTGGTATCCTTGTGCATGTGATGTCCCATCTACTTTTTGGATGTCTCCAACTGTGCCTGCACCAAAACAGCCCCACATCATGACGCTGCTACCGCCATGCTTCACTGATGGTGTTATACACTCTTTGTGCATCCTGTCATTTGGCCTTCGTCTCACATAAGTTCTCATTTTTAAGCCAAACACCTCAAACTTTGACTCTGTCCATTCTTTGTGTTCTTTCGCCCATCTTAACCTTTTTTTTTCTTATTTTCCAGTCGTAGAAGGTGTTTTTTCTTTGAAATTCTGCCATTGAGATTTAATAGCATTGTGCTGAGTAAAATGATTGAAAATTCTAAAAACTTAAAAAAAACAGGGTGTTTCCAAACTTTTGCATGGTAGTGTATGCATGTGCAATGGCATTGCCACACACACACACACACACACACACACATGCACACACACACACACACACACACATACACACACACACACACACACACACACACACATATGCACACATGCACTCGCACACACGCACATGCACACACACACACGCACACACACACACACACACACACACACACACACACACACACACACACACACACACACACACACACACTTCTCTGCCTCACCATAACAGCAAAGGCTCATGCATTCAGACTGGACATGTTCCTGTAGATTGAAGATGTTAATGTAATTGTGCTGTGGTTATACAGCAGTTCATTCATGGTGTAGGCAAAACATCAACATTTTTAACTCTGAGGGAAGGATGAAAGAGAGTTACTTTTTGCTCATTATTCTCCAAATCAGATGTGAGCTATTCTTAATTTCATAAACATTTGGCAAAAATGTTTAATGTCCAAGAGGACCACTATGTCATGTGATGTCATGCTTCAGTACCTTTAGATTACAAAAAAAAATGTTGCACACTTTGTTGCAAGTAACAATGAGACACAGGGGGTCACAATGGAGTGGCGTGCAATGTATTGGTATGTTGTAGTTCAGATCTCCAATCAGCAGGGGGAGCTCTTTCCTCTCCCCACTTTTGTTTCTTCACAGCTTTAAAACCCCATGCAGTCAGATATGCTTTTGCATATAACAAAAGCAGCTGTTCAGACACCTGTCCCTCCTTTTATCTGATCTACCAAGAATGCACGCAACGTACAGAATAGCACATTCCAGCAAGTCAAGTGCGCTGGGTGGGGCCTGCTTCCTCCACACCTGCAGGGTCATGACCGCAGTTATGTCACTGCCATGGCCTGCCAGTCAAAGAGCACCATGGCAACCAGCAACAGGTACTGAGTGAGGGGGTCACACATTTTCTTAGTTGTGATAAGAATGCTAACACTTCTATTTCATTTCTTTCATTATCCTCAAATTTAAAAATGGTCAGTAGCCACATATTTAAATTACATACAACAATGGAAAAGCTTACATGCATACATGTATCAGTAGATTCATTTTCATATTATTGTAATTATAAAAAGAAATTGACAAATTGATGCTTCTATGGCTTTTAACAAAAGTATATTACAAAAGGATTTTTAATGTTTATTTTGAACATCAATTTCATAAAATGGCTGTACTTTAATATCTCTCTAGATCACTCTGGATAACTCTGAATCTCTCAGACAGTGAAAATACACTGGACATACTTGTCCCTCCAACATACTGATGAGATACAGGCACGGAGTATTGGTGTCTTTCTCCATTTTCTCCAGGTTTAACATTTACCAGGTGTATTCATCTCATCACCTCTTTCGGCAATTAGATGATTTATGGAGGGACATGCTATATATTTGTAACCGGTCAAATTAACTGAGGTTTATGAACAAGTACATGTGTAAACCTACATGCCTACTTAAATTAAGTAATATGGCTCTTTTTGTGGTCTTGATAGTTTTGTTTCCCTGAAATCCCACATGCAATTAACTACCATTCAAGCCTCAGCCTCACTGAGGGACCGCCTCTCACACACCCAGAGGGGCGAAGGCATACGTCTGACCCCTCTGATTCATATGATGGCTATGCTTTGTTCTTGCCATGCTGCAGATGTGACACCAATATTATGTTGCCTATGCCATTGGAAGAATGCTGTACAGTGGGTTAATGTAGCTGGATGGCTGCTGGAGGGTGATGGAACTGAGGATTTTAACTGGCTTAACCCCATTCTTCCCAAGAATAGCTGACCCCATTATTGCCAAGCCAATAAGGAACTCCAGCCTTGCTGTGATTAGGATCTGAAGGCTGTGCTGGGAGGCGCACAGCTGCACCATGAACAGACGTTTCTACCCTGTGTGCCACAGGAAGGCTCACATGGGGTTAGCATTTTATTGCTTTGAAGAGCCACTGCAGTTCTTCCCTGAGCATTATGTGAATGCTGTAGTATTCCAATCAAATCACCCTCTGCAGTTTTATGGATTGGATAGGATAGCAATACCATTATTAATTATGCTGATTAAGACAGCTGTAAAACAAATTAGCAGTCAATTATTCATTTAAACTGCAGTGATTTTGCTTCTGTTTTGTGTTTTCGAATTCAGCACAACAAGATAGCAAATGCAACACGTTGTTGGCTCAGCAACTGCAGTATATATATTCAACACTAGATGGCGGTCTAATGCAAGTCAGTATCTGTATGGACAAAAACTACTGTATAATTAATGTTATGTTTAAATGATGAAGTCTTTTTGTAATATGTCAGAAACTGTATATGATTTGCTTGATATTTGTGATTTATATAGCATAATGATGGGTTATGGAAAAAATGATAAAATGGTTTTTGAAAAATTGAAGCTCGCTTCTGGAAATTCCATGGATATGGGAATAGTGTAAAGAAGGTTCTCACACATGTACTGGTTAAAAGGGTGAAACTACAGCTATGAGTAATATCTCCCTTCCTGCATGCCGCAGGCTCTCACAGCTTCATAATCAGAGTCCAATGGCATGGCTTTAATTCATCATCTTCCAGCTCTCAATGAAGGCCACTTTGCATTCAGCTGCCACAAAGCGTCCTCCCAGCCACACAATTATCATTCTGCTCTGCTTTGTAACCCCTGCTTTCAGCCTCAGACAGAGAGCTCTTTCCGGGCCTCCAACATGAAAATGTAGGGCGGGAGACGGGACACCTGTCAGCCATGGTTTATGATACCATTCATAAATGGCATGACAGTATAGATTAGCTGCTGAGCACTCAGCTGATAGGGACACATTTGAGCAAATGTGATGAGGTCACAACCTGACCAAAGACATCTGGGAGGAGCAACTGGCCTGTTCGAGCACACAGTACCACGTTCAGCCTGGCTGTGAGACTGCATATGACTACCAGTCTGCTTTTTTCTGCCTTTTTACATTTTAACAGAAATATACTTTTTGCGTATAGGTTTTGTACTCGACTGGAATTGCTTGTCAGGTTTGTGCTGAAGTGTAATTGTGTTGAAAATATGCAATGTCTTACCCGTTATCAACTTCCAAAGATCAACTGGGGATATGGACCAGCATTCTGTTTCTTTCACTTTTTTGATATTTGCCATTTCACATAAATGTCAAACAAAGAGATTCAGCTCAGTTGGTAATTTGGGTTTTTACTTTGTGTTTGACTTACATGCTGAGGAAGCGAGGCATTTTGTTTAAGGTTTTGTGATGAAAGAAAGAAGGACAGCTGAGGTTGTACTGTATTTTCCTAGATGAAGAAATAAAACAAGGACATTCTTTTAATCAGGAATTAGTATCTTTCACCCATGCTTCAGTCATGGTTGCTACCTTCTGAAGTTTAAGAGCTGAGGCAAACAAGTGAGTTTAAGGTTTATTTCAGCAGCTGAAACATTTCCAGTTTGGAAGTGTTTCCAGATTGTTTAAGTAATTTCATTGTCCTATTTTTATTCTATAGGTATGCCATTTTTACATTCAAATATATATCACTGAGACAAAAATGGACATCCACATTTCATGGTTATTTTGATTCAGTAATGGATTTCCATAAATTAATAATTATTACATAAATAACAGCATAAAGAGGAAGCAAACAACTAAAATTGAGATGAGTCTGCAGTACAGTCATGTTGTAATTCTGGGTATCCATTTCTGACAGCTGCTTATTGAGAAATGACAACAATGCCTCTGAACATGCATAACGAAACTACAGCAGCCAGCACTAAAAACCGAAAGGACACATGCTTGTGCTGTACTGCATCTCCACAAAGGGATGTAAAACCTGAGCTAAATGCCAGAGTCATGAATTGTGAAGCAGAGGACTGCTGTAGCTGAAGGAACATGTGGCGTAATCTGGCACATTGTGTGCTGGGCAGCGGGGAGAGGAGGGCGGTCACATCCGGGGCTCATTGAGTAAAACACACAACACACACTGATTTACACTGCACAGCCAGGCAATGCTTAGAATCCTGTCAGGGCATTTGACCTAACTCTGCTCCCCCCTCCTCTTGGGTCTTTGCACTTTATATAGGCTCAAGCAGAAAAAAAAACGTGAGAAAACATATTCATTATGCTGGAAGTGAACATTTTCCAGAGTTTGGGAACCATTAAGAAATTAATGCAGAGGAAAAATGCCTGCTCTGACCTATTGAGCTCCATGCTATAATAGATAAACTAGACGAGCAGAGCTCACTGAAAATACAAGCATGATTAATACCTCCCTGGCCTCCAATTTAAAGAGATTTATCATGAAAATATCCAGTTTTGAATTTTCTTAAGAGTACCTGATGAACAGTTCATAAATACAGTAGCTTATTGGCAAATGCCATTTATCTCACTTTGATCTTTAAATGATGTACTTGTAAATTTTAAAATAATTGAATATATGGTGAGGGGAGAAAATTATGTTCATTAAAAATTGAAACTCTATTAATTAATCAAATAGTAACATGTCACTCATTTCCTCCTCAATCTGCCATTGCTCATTATGAAACTGCAGCCATTTTGGCCCTGGTCTGACAGACACAAAATGGCTCCTCTCTGCAACCTCAACTGAGTAAATGTGCAGAACCCACAAACATGCACACAAAACGCACACACATACACGCATGCGCGCACACACACACAACTGAATGATTATTCTGCTTGTTAGTTGGTGAAACCACATAAAATTAGTTTTAAATTCAGCAAATGCTTGTCTTTAATTTAACTTCACAGTTCACTGCTTTTTGTCTTCACAAAGTTCAGTGAATTTATACAATGGGGCAGAATTTCTGAGCTTTGAAAATTAACACAAGGTATGTGTTTGTACTTAAGGACTGATTGATTGAATCCAGTTCTTATGTTCTATCTAAATGGGATAGAATCCCAATTATGAGACTCATAACTTTTAAGTATAAGCTTAATGTCAATGTCAAGTTAAAGACATAGACGAACATGGTTCCACTAGTTACATCGTATAATAAAGCAGACCAAAATGGACTTTAAATGCAGAGCTCCTGAAATGAAATAAGTACCATTTAAATCTATCAAAACCTTCCAACATCTTCCATTAAATTGTACTCTTTATTGCAGTCTTCAAAATGTAAATCAAATGCAATTTTGTCAAACAACTTGATATATGGCACAGCAGACAGATCTCTTATATTTGAGTAGATAGAGCTAGGCAACATTAAAACTTGAATGTACAGCATCATTGTGGTTTTTGTCAATATTTTCAAATGATACATCTCAGTACAATTGTATTTTCTCACAGGTATTTGCATCAGGAATTCTCACTCTGATTTTAACGACAGACCTACCCTCTACAAGGGAGGATTTTACCATATAATTATTTTCTCAACTAATTTATCATAATTATGCTATTTAAAATTATATTTCCATGATAATTTTATCAGAGTGTTTTTGTAAGTAAATCTACATCAGTTGTATGTTTATCAATGTTTCTTGTTGTGAACTGACAGAAATATGGCCTCAGAACACAGTCCCTTACCCAACCACAGCATCAACATGTTTTTACTGTGTTTCAGTGTATGATTAATTATTTTAAATCTCCAAACACCTGGTTTGGTCAGGAGTCCAAACACCTGGCTTCCAAGGCCTAAAATGACTGCAGATTAAAAGGATATCACAAAACCACTTCAGGACTGGACTTTGATACCTTGACTTAGACACAGATACATTGTTGTGATTTTTCAGATAGGGACACAGGACTCTTGGTTTCTTTTGCACAGACAGGAAGCCACATTGATCAGGAGGCTTTGGCAGGAATCTCATTGACAGTATTCATCTGAGAATCCATTGCATCAGAGAGTTCCAGTCCGCATGCATGCGCTCAGAGCACTTACTGGTTCATAATACAGCGAGCAATGCCTCTGCTGTTTGAACAAAGGACACAAATCCCAGGGCCCATCATGGGTTAGAGCATCCATTAGCACAAGCCCTGCTACTCTGGTATTTGTTTAATTCAGGTAAGATAACTGTTTGCATGCGTATGCATCCATATTGTTCAACGTTCTGAGTGCCATAACATAGGACACATTTGTTCATTAACAAGACATGCTAATTTCTAAAGGAGTCATATCACTGAAACCATTACAACTGGATTCACTTAAAATGGGTTTGAATTAGAGAAAGTATCTGCTCAGGTCAGATCAATTTCAGGATTTATTACACTATCTGAGCATTTCCGTAATAGTGAGCATTGGAAGTGTTTCCACTGTATTTTATTTCTAACCAGAAAAATATTTCAGCAGCATAACTGTCAGCTTGTAAAATACTAAGCACGATAAAAAATCATTTATAATAATTACTTCATCCTTGCCCAGTCTAGCAATTACACAACCCTGCCAGGGTGATTTGACTTTTAAAGGCACATCTGTGATAATACAACATATTTATTTATAGGAATACTTCTTAAATTTAAATGGAAATCCCTCTTCAAGAGCTGGGGGGGTCTTACACTGACTCATGGGCACCTTTCTCAATTGTGGCATTTCTGTTTGTTGGCTTGATGAGGGTCACCAAACGTGCATAAAGCAGACAGGATAGTGAGGTTTATATTATTAGATATGTAATAATATGTTTCTTGGGAATGTGTAATTTAAACCCATGACTCTAAAAAAATAGAGGTTAAGGCTAAAGAGGCCACACTTTTGAATGTTTGAAACGAGGGCAGCATGCGGCTGCGGGGACGTCAGATGCACTGGCATATCATCGCTATGTGTCACTGATGCGTCATGAGGTCTGCCATCGCCAAAATCATGGGAAAGGACAACACACCAAAGCACCGAGGTCTCCTGGAAAACTCAGCTTCTTTTGGCTGTGGATTGGGCATTGTGAGACGCACATTAAATGCTTACATTTATCAGTTCTTATATCATGAGCCCAATCAGGCAGGCAGGCAGGCAACATCAAGTCAATTATTGTCTGAAACAATAAGATTATATGGCTGTTTCCCTTTTGATTTTAATTCTCCATGTAAAAAGCCTAACCCTAGCTATGACAGAATGATGTGTCATGAAGCAATAAATGGATAGGCAACCAAATATCATAACTAGGGTTAGGCTTTGACACTTGGAGACCCTGAAACCAGGTCTCTCATTTTAAAAAAATCAGAATAGAGTTAAACACAGGACTAAGTTCAGGACTAGGTTCAATAACTCATTAATCCTTGGTGCATATATGGTTTAACTTTAAGCCACTTGAGCAGTTGGTGCTGTTCCACCAATTCAACTGCACCATTCACATTTCATTACATTCAGAAGGATATACTCCATTTGGTAATTCAAGCATACATATTTAACATTTACAACACATACAAATAATAAGATGGAAACCAAAAGCAAATAGATTACCACAACATTAACACATGTCCAAGACACACAGCGATACTGGACACCACACTTCACTCTTTATTCAACATAACCACAAAACAATTCTTAAGAAAGATGCTTCAGACATTTCAATGTTCTAATATTTTTATTTTGGTTTTATACATAAAAATCAGAGATATCAACTGCTACTATCCTTAGGTAAAGAGACTGCAACTACAAGGTGCAGGTTTGAATTCTGGGATGGGATACAGCTAACCTCAAACAGGAAATGTATTTTTGGTTCAATTTAACATCTAGTATCATAAATAGATTAAATGATAAGTTAGATAGGAACTACCCAAATCCTTGATGAGGATTTGCAAAACAAAAAAAATTTTAATAAATGCAAATAAATACTATTGTACTATTGGTAATGTAAACATAAACTGGTTTATCATGAGTCTAACTGGAACATATTCTCACACTTCTCCAAAGCCATGCTTAGTGTGTCCGATCTGACACTGTGCTGACGGATGAGGATGCTGCTTGGGTGGTTCAGTGCAGCGCTCAGTGCTCTGTGCCCTGCATGTCTGCTGCTGTGGCTCTGCTAAAGGCCAGCCACGGCCCGTGGGGAAGCATGTCCAGTGAAGCTGTATTTACAGTCCAGCTAAATAAATTTCATCATTATAATGCTGCTAAGGGATGTGTCATGACGGCTTTGGGTTTATGGTAAAACTTACTGTATATAGTGGTGTTTAAAAATAAAGGAATGGGTGCAACAATAATGGTGCACAGTAGATTATCTTTTCTGTGTGTCATAAGGTGTTACCCTAACACAAGTAAACTGCACTTACTGTGGTATTCCATTTTTCAATTCATTGATTGATTGACATTGCCAACTTGCCAACAGTGTAGGTAATGCGAAGCTATGTGGACCTAAGGCAACCACACATTTTAACAAAACCTATCGGGAAATTCAGCTTTTGCCGTTTTCATTTTGCTCCTATTCACTGCATAAAAAGCACACAATTAGCAAGATGATGATGAGCTGATGTGGCTGAGAAAGAGCCCGTTTGTGTCTCTATTTGTTTCTTATGGAGATCCACATCCACAGAGGGAAAAACAATCAGCTCATCAGCCGATGATGCTTCTTCCTCTGATATTAGGCGAGGAAATCTGGGACACAGTTGCATTCATTGTTCAGTGAGCTTTTCCACACAGTTAAACCCACCGACAGCAATGAATGTTGATTGTGACCTTTGCTGAAAGTTGTTTGGGGGTATGCGTTGTGAGGGGAGGGGGGGATAACACAAACTCCATACTCTTGTGGGGAGCTGTCCATTCGCATAGGCTTGAGAGAGAGAGTTGCTGGTCATGCGCTGATTCGGGCTACACAAGGGCTGGCTGCAGGGTACAATCAACGGTCGATGGTTTTTTCAATTTATCTCAAACTCACCGACAGCGTTGAATGTTCACTGAAGCAAACATGGCCTGACCGTGAAGACATCCGACATCAGCTTAAAGATGCAGAAGAGACAAGGAGCAAAACAGACATTACATTCAATCATTTCAAAGCCAAACGGACAAAATAAAGACACTTTTATAATCAGGGATGACTTAAGTTACCGTCAGGTCTCTGAAAATGCTTATTATCTCTAGAGGATGATCAAAAACATTTAAAAATGGACAAAAATCATGTCTCTTAAAATGCATTTACATACAGCAGAAAATTACAGTGAACAATTTCCACAGGACAAATCATTGTCATTTTCCCAGTCTATGTCTTCTTCACAAAAAGGTCTTTCATCTAAAACTTCTTCATATTGCGTATGTGTAAAATATGGCATTATTTGAGCAGTGATGGCTGCACAAAAGGCATGTCACTTGAGCAGGAGACGGGTAAACATATTTGGAGGGTTAGTTTTGTTTTGCTACAGTTGGGCTGAGTCATCCTGAAACTCCTGACTCACAGGACATTCATAAACATAAAGCTCGAGCGTTTGGGAGGACAGTCATTGTGGTATCTGTGGGGTATCTGCTGCAGTCTGGTGTGATTCATGTAAAACAGACAAGGCTAAAATGACAAGATCTTTGCTTCATTATAACATCAACTGGGGAGGCACCTATTTCTTGTAAACTGCTGAGTCAAAGCAATAAGGCCCGCTCTTAAGTCAAACTGAGCTGTAAGGAACAAAGTGGCTTCAATTAGTTGTTTTCACCATTTCATATCTTTAAATGATTTTACTGTTGTAAAACAAAAACAAACATCTGCTAATTCTGCCAACTCTGAAATTGATTTTACGTTCAAATTGAAAATGAAATTATGTTAACGGAGCAATGTGAGATATAAAAATGATATTTTAATGGATGACAATCCTCAATAGCATGCATGTGACAACTTGGATATTTTCAATCTATAGTTTGGGGTTTCCAATACAAAAAATGAAACACAAACTGCTTTTACATATTTGAAGCTGCATACAACACATTTCATATTATTACTGTGCTATAACACAACTGGTCTGCTAGGAAGAACATATCCATTACAGCAATTTTTAAATCTGTAATATGTTTTAAAACTAATATGCATATTCATAGCAATACATTTATGATACTTCAGTAGCATACTGTAAGAGGATCTGTGTTCTCCCTGAAAATGATCTATTTTAACTATAGCTATTTACAAGTAAAGTAGCCACCCTTTCATATGGTCATCGGTAAGCAAAAGTATATAGAGGTCCAAGAAGAAGGAATCTATGCAAATTCATTATAACTGCCATTGCCAGAACGGACTCCCCACGCATAAATAACTGTACTCATGGATGGTGCAGGCTATAGTACATGAATACAGTCACCAAGAAGTCTGTGCTTGTCTAGAAATTCCAGCTTTGTTTGATCTTGTATGGCAGGTGTTTAAGGAAATGTAATGTATGCAGGAGCTGTCCAAATCAAACCTGACATGACATGGTGTGAGACAGATCTGACAGCCACTTCGGACATGCCCGCAAGCGACCCCAAGGTGTGCTGGAATACGCTAAGCAAAAGGAAGAGCAGAAGAGCAACTGTCACCCTCCTAAATCACTTGTCAAGGGAAGCTGATCTTATCTGAAAGCTCACAACACAAAAGGCATTTAATTACTGTCCACTCAGTGTTGTCAGTGGTTTTATTTCTCTCATAAATGCTTCCTGTATAGTAGCCTAGAATTGCCTTTCACATTCCATTTATCCTAAAATATCCTTTTACCCCCATAGTTTTATGACTGTTAAAACATGACTAGCATGGGTTTAGCATCAATCCATATGTTTTTGCTTTCTTGTTCACCCTCATGTTAGGGCCTGTTATAACAAACATGTCAGTAAATGAGTGCAAAGATATAAGATGTAACTGCATCATTTTTTTAACAATATGCCATACAATAACATAATATTCCATACAATTGACAGCCCTGCATGTCTGATTAAAATGTAATAAAATAGTGCAACATTAAAGACAAAGATTATGGGAGGTGTACATTACCAAGAATCAAGATTTGCAATTTCAAACATGGACTTCAGTGCTCAGAAAACTTGAGTGGAACAGGGAGTGACAGAAGTGAATCAGAGGTAGATTGTTGTGTCACAGGCGCAGACATTGGGGACTGAGCCTGTGTCAGTCAGCCTCGGATACAGCTGGGGTGCTGACTGATGATATGAGCCTCATTTATGAGACTGTCGTCTCTGATGCACCTGAGTGACAGGCATAAAAAATAGACGCTTTCAGTTATTCTACAGCACATCATTCTTTTACAGCAAGCAAAAATTCTATACTTACCTATTTAAGAGGGCTTTTTATTATTACCATTATCGCTGTTGTTGTTGTTGTTAAAAAATAAGCATGAGACATTTGGCCAGTTTCAAGCTAAATGTTTGAGCAGGAGGGTCTTGTTTGAAATAACTATCGATTTTGAATAAGGCTGACATATAGGGACATGTTATAAATCAGGAAAGCCTTCCTGTCACACTCAGCCTGCTAATTATGCCTACAACACTGGATTTTAGACACTAGGACTGACTGATTAAATGCTTGCCTGCCTGCTTTCATCTATTGAGTGCTTGCAACATAAGGTGACACCAGAATGAGGAATTTTTTGAAGATTCCTTTCAGGTTATGAATTTCCAGAACAATGTCACAGCATAGGTTATTACATCAGTGACATATGGTTCTATACAGTAATCCTTGGGAGAGGCCAGTTGATTTAATACAGGGAGGTGTCAGGATAGTGTTCTTACAGAACACTTTTCCACGTACAACTTATTCATTAGTGTCACACTTCAAATAAATGTATTTATGCTGATAAATTATTTAATGACTGTTAATGAATTTCATTTACTCTGTTGGAAGCTTGGTTCATCCTGGCATTATTTAGCTATATATCAAACCATGTACTTGGGGATCCAAGTCTGAAAATTGACAAGTCTGAAATGTATATCAGTGAAGGTAAGTCAGCGATTTCCCATGTGACACTATGTTCTTGCACTGAGTGATGATGTCGCTTTCCTGCTCACGGTCTTACTGAACAAAATTTTACTTTCCCACTAGTTCTGAGAACTCCTAGGTTATCCCTCTTTTTTGAATTTTTTTTTAGTATTTATTTGAGTACATTGAGAAGTCCATTTGGCAGGGATTGGCTAAAGGGGCTAAATGTAGACATGCCTCATTCCTTTACTTTTATTTAGATGTGCAGCCTTTTTGTGAAAACAAGGAGCCAACTTTCTCTCAAGATTTTGTTCCTGCAAAGATCCGTTTCTTTGTGTTACTTACCTTCCTTATGCTTAGATTTAGTGTGTGTATGTGTGTGTGTTTGTGTGTATGTGCAAGAGAGAGAGAGAAAGAGAGAGAGGGAGAGAGTGAGAGAGAGAGTGTATACATGCATGTTTCTTCTTTATCCACTCTGTCTTGACCTGCCACTCTCATTGGGTCTGAAAAACATAAACCAAGGGCAATTCCTGTTAGTTAATAAAAATATTAAATTAAAAGTATGTTTCACTTCATTCTTTTGCCAGAACATTAAAAAATAAAAAAACACCTTCACATAAACCAGACAGCAACATGAAAATGTACAGCTTGCTTCACACACACACACACACACACACACACACACACACACACACACACACACGCACACACACACACACACACGCACACATGCACACACATGCACGCACACACACATTCAAACCACATGCACGCACACTCACGCACACACACCCTTGCATGTGCACATACAGAGAGTGGGTCAGCGTAAGACTGATATGGAGATAATATATTTTAAGGCACATCTCTTTCTCTTCATTGACAAGACTGCTGGCTTCCTTTCTGCAACACACCCTTTCTTTGATCAGGGTGATTACAGTAATTGCCACTCTCAGATCTTTCAGCAGGAAGCCGTACCAGAGTGTGGAGGACAGGGTTCAGCTGAATTCTGCTGCTGGGTGCTGCACACTGGCTCTGATGCGGATTATAGCTCCTAATTAACATAAACAGGACGGTATATACAGGCTCCTCCCAAACAGCACATTGTACCGACATTAATTGTTAAGGTGCTACACATAAGCCATTCTGGAGCACAAATCGATGCATGTGTGAATGTATCATAAACACTGGGAATGGTCAGGCACACTCCCACAGATAATCACAGGTATTCGGGACTGGAACATTCAGGACCCCATATTCGTCACCTTGTTGATTGTTGCTTTGAGAAGACAAAGTCTTGGTGGAGTGGGTATGTATTTCAATTTATCATTGAAAGAGGTTACTAATGAAGGTGATTTTTTTCCACAAGTGATAATGAACTTGCTTTAAAGCTCATTAGAAAAAAAAACTTTCATGCGTACTAAGGGTACAGATGAAAGACTTAACATTCTATCTACATTAACATTCATGTATTAAAAGTAAAAGCAAACTTTTTTAAAGTGTCCACATTCCTTTTATTGAAAACATTCTTGCTACATTTTTTTAATAATCATTCAACTCATTCATTCATCAATAGCATTTTTTGCCAAGCACTGCATTACAGTAGAGGTCGCTGCGGCCAAGCCACCGCAAATTCATATATAACCATAAACAATTATCAATGTAATTTCCTGGGAGGAACACTGCATTGGCAAGCACAGGAGAGAGGCTACACAGCACTGTTCAGGTCCTCTTACTGACAAACGTTAAGCCTTACGTGCCATGCTTGATTCTCCAGTTTCAACACAGACAGTTGGTTCTCCAGTGCTTGCTGTTCTCTCTCCCGCAGACCTGCACTCATTTCCACACTGTGCACTCAAACAACTCCACTGTGGGCCCATCCTCACGCACCAATCCAAGCTCTGCAAGCTCCCTTCAGATCACATTAACCTGCAGGGGTTTGGAGATGCTTTCATGGCCTATTGAACAAACATCTAAACTGCTATATTACATTTAGTTTGCATTTATTCTGGGTACTGAAAAAGAATATTAACTACATGCTTCACTGAGGCACACGGACCAAATACAGCCAATTAATTTTTATTTTTCTGGTTAATGTCTTTTTTGTGTGTGAAAATGAATGATAGTTTAACTCAAGTCTTTCATTCCAGGATATCTCAGATAGTTTAATTTTCACTTTATAGTTTTAAGGGTGTATCAACACTAAATTGTGTTAAATTGTAAATGTTAAATTCACCACAACTAATATGATATTATACAACTACTGCAGTGATTCTGCTATTCATAGCAACTTCCTTCAATCTCACTGCATTCCTTTTTTCCCTAAAAGTATTACTCTAAATGAAATATGACCTACCTATGTTTTCATTTGGTTCATGACTACCCTCTGTATGAGTTCAGACAGTCAGGCAGTGTTAGTATAAAGGTGACTGACTACTTGATGGTCTCCAAAGGTACGCTGCTATATTCAAATAATATATGGTTTTTTGGTTTCACCAAATGCTGAATGCAGCACTACAAATGTATCCAAATCTCAAATTAAATCCTGAATGTAATACTTCCACCATTGATCAGGCAATATAAACATGTGATGCAGAGATTAATTTTTCCACTTCAAGACCTAGTTTCAATGCTATTTTATTACGAACAAAAAACCTAATGCAATAACATGCTGTGCAGTGTACACTCAATTATCAATTATGTTAATTTCAACAACCTTTTTCTATGCATCTTCATCCTTCCACACATCTGGTACTGTTCGATCAGAGGAAAACCATGGGAAAAGGACACTGTGCCTTCATGTCATTCTTGTGCTACGTTTATTGCAGCTTCAGTAACATTTTGACCACTGCTAATGCTAACTTTGGTCAACTGGTCCTTGGCAGCTGTCATACTTCAAATGTCATACTTCATAGCATGTGTAGGTATAGATACCTTCTCAGCATCTATGTCATGTAACCATCTGCTGCCTTAGCATCACAGTCACCACACACAGTCCTGTCATCATTCTGACATACTCAAATACAGGCCTTTTTTGGGAGTGACATAGATTTCTTTTTTTCTGTGAATATAACCCAAGGTGTTGCTGAGGAACAGATCTCCCTAAATCTGTGACTAAATCCTGGATTTGGTTCATTCACAATCAAAACAGCATACTTTAAACAAAATTGAACATTTTTTTTGGCTACGCCCTTGTTAATTCATCATCTTTTAATGTAACAGGCGTATATGCTTGCCTTATGAAGCAATCAAATTCTTCTGACTGAAACTGAACAAAGCCCAAGTTAGAAAAAAAAATCTTGATGGTTTCTATAGGAAAGTAAAATGAATTAGTGAGTAAAAAGAGCAAATCTAACTCATTTGTTTGAAAGCCGAGATTTAATTAAGAAACTTGACCTTGGTTAATTTCAGCTTTTTAAGACTCATTTTGAGGACAGAGATACATATCATAATTATACATTTATATCAAACCCATTTGTACCCAACTGGCAGACAAATTTTCTAAATATAAATTGTTTGTTCCGTTCTCTTGTACATTGTTAATGCATCTGTGGATCAGCCTTTCAATGGCCAAAGACACTGCACTCATGGGGGTTGGGGGGCTCTTCAGTCTGCCCTCCCCCACACATACGCTCTCACAGGGTGACATCATTGTAAGGGGATCATTAGTCTGTCTCACATGAATAAATGCTATATGCCATCGCTCTGCTTTCCAACCTCAGGACATCCTCACGAGCATGGGGCTTTGTGCTATTAAGGCCTCACTATTAACTCACACTGTGGCCTCTGGGTACAAAGTAATCCAAACAGCTCAAAAAATAACAAAATCGCCATGATGGTCACTTTATGACTGAAATTACCCCAATATCAGTCTGAGACATAAAATAAAGCTCAACACACTAATTGGACATTATAATTGTAAATCTGAATTAACGTTACCCACATTAATAGTGTTAATGCATGAAGCACCTCAACCGGCTGTAAATGAGAAACAGACACAGTGCTACTAGAAGAAAGGTTTTCCCATGGCAACCTCTGCTTCAGAGAGGCATTCCTTAATCCCGCCAGTTCAATGTTGCACTTGTGAGAAGAAGAGCCGTGGACCCCTGGCCTGGGTAGAATATTTCCTTTGTGTGGATGGCGATCATAGCAGTTCCTCAAGAGCAACTAGAAAAGCTCTGATTGGCCAAGTCTCCATGTCACAGGGAAGGCACTGCTGAGAGAGGCCAACAAACACTGGGGGCCCACCAGACATCAATGGCACAATCAGTCGCTCGCACAGCAACATCTCACAGAAAAAGGCACATGAATTTTTATGCACATGTGAACGCACACACACACACACAAACGCACACACGCACACTCACACACGCACACACGCACGCACACACACAGACACATAAACATAGTCTCAAATTCATAAATCAATAGCATCTCTGAATTCAGATTTAAGCCCTGTCAAATCCCTTAGAAATCATTATATTGCCATAATTCATCCAAAACCATCATAATGTACAGGGATGACTATCTACAATTTGCTTCTTGAGTCATTAATGGGTATTTCTAATAGTGCTAAATTATCTCAGGGAAATTTACAGAATCAAAAGGTTTGCACGACTCTTGTTAGCCCTTTTCATATACTTAACATTCATTATGACAAATTGCATAACTACGGGAAATGAACAGATCATACTTACTCATGGAAAGAGTTACCTTAAATAACACTTTATTCTTCCATTACTGAATCACTTGAAGAATATTTTGCGATCATTAACTTGATGAGATTAGTGCAACATTTGGCTTGTGTAGAAATAACCATAATGTTTTGGTATGTCAAAACAAGTCGAAACTGTTGTAAACCCAACAGAAACATGGAAACCTATCTAACGAATATATTTTGAAGCATACGTACTTTGTGTCCGAAAGCATGGCAGCAGCTAAAGGGCAGGGGGGGAGATGGGGAAGCTTCCCACACACAAGGGTCATTAAGTTGGAACAGAGGAGGGGTTGGGCTATACTGATGTAATCTATATCAGCCAAGGGTGAGGCAACTCTTACACTTACATTTGAGCCATGGTTCTTATTGATTTTCTTCAGATCTTTAGAATTCAAATTGTGACACTAAAAACATACATATCTATAGAAAAGTTTGCATACATTTTATCTATACACAACACACATTTTCACGGGTACACAAAAAGAATACTTTTATGTGGTAGTTAAATAAAATCTGAGGATACACAATAAAGTGGATCTCTTTTTGCTTTATAATAGACTCTCGGTCTAAGAATGCTGTACCTGAGCTCAGCTCAGCTTCCCTCTCACATCTGGCAGGGAACAAATGACCTCAGAAATGAAACTGCTTCAGCCCAGATATAAATGTTCAGTGCTGGAAGGCATCCACTCCCAAGCCTTAATATTCACACTGAGTTTATAAAGACAATATGGCAAGGTGGAGGCCAGAGGTTTGAAAACTGGGCGTTACATGTTTATTTTAACATTGAGAAAGTTACTTGAATTTGAATTCTTACAGTAGTTACATTAGTTCAGCTGCATAAATTGACTGAATGTGTATACTTTTGCTATTTATTCTACAGATTGTTATGAGTTATGTATTCCTCCACATACCTCCACATTAAAGGTAGTTTACATAGAATTCAATAATATATACGGCAATATAATACAATAACAAGTTTCATTTTAAAGTTAATTATATTACTCATAGTCAACAAAACAGTATCAGTTATTAATTTATTTCTATTAAGACTTGATACGTATATTCAAACCTTGAAAAAAACTCACATTTCTCAATTGAAAGCATTGTTATTTTTCTGTGTTGACCTTGAGTAACTGTAAACACACAGCACTCTTTCAGAGGGACAAAAGCATTACCTTGGATGACAGGGAGCAGCGGAGCAGGAACTGTAGATAGCATTCCACATGGGCAAGTGTCTGTCCTGTGCACACCTTTAAAAAAGAGGAACAGACACCACTGTATAAACGACTGTGAATAACACCATCAACAAAGCAAAAAAGAAACACAGCACACCTTTCTAGGCAGCAGGGAGCTCTTGCTGGTTTGAGCCCTGCAGACAGCAGAGAGTGTGCTGTATGAAATGAAATTACACAAAGATCCTGCATAAACAAAAGAAAACAATAAGTACAGGTTTGTTATTCAAAGGGATATTCAGTATAACGTTTGCAAAAAATGACATGCAATATTTTTAAAAACTGTTGTTTTGAGCCTCATGGGAAGATGTGTAAAAATGACTGAAAATCCTGTGATGAGCTGCTGAAGAGAGTGTGAAATATCTCCCTGCAGTTCACACAGTATACAGAGGCACCATGAAGGAAAATGTGTTATTTTCGTTTTTCTGTCTACTGGTTTCCCTGTCAGTATCAACTGACACGCACACACCATGTAAACATCTAGGGTGGTCTGCCGTAGCACAAAAAAATGCGTACCAAATATACATCACCATAATGGCTTTCAGATTTGCTCATTTAAACGTTAATTTGAGGCTTTCAGATGTGAAACAACATGGTGCCATCTTGGCAATCTTGCTCAGCGTTCGCATGAAAGGTCAGCCTTTTCTCGATGCATCCCTGCATTCAGTTTCTCTTCTGTTTGTGCTTCCTTCCTTAACACTGAAACAGGCGCAGCTCTAGAATTTTCTGATGAACATCTATGAACCCGTATTGTGCGTAGTCCGTGAGACACTGCTGATACTGTTGACGCATTTTGCAACAGATCCTGCATTATGAATGCATGAATTTCTGTCATAGTTCAGATACCATAACAGCGCTATTACTCTGACTGCACACCTGCACATTTCCTGTCATTAAAGCACCAGATGCTTCTTTTACATGTTGTAACAACATCCCTGACCTCAACTGCTGCAAAAATAAATGAAGCACAATTTCTCAGATAAGGCTGCTCTCTCAATGCTTTCATTTGACCCTATGGACTTGTTCTGAAAGGTCCACCCCCCAACCCCACTCCCCAAGCAGAAAGCCATTGTATTCGTCTATTTTTACGCTGGTAGGTCACTCAAAGGGTGACTCCATTGCTATGTTTAACACATTAATACCAAAATAAGGGATGGGGGGTGGGGGTGGGCTTAAATAGTTTGATTTGGTTGGGATACAGTAGTCTAGTTGTAACACTAACCTTACTGAAAAGTGCACAGCTTTTAATTTTAATGGTGTACATGTAGTAATACCATTCAAAATCAATAAACACACAGACACCACTTCAACTCTTAACAGCAACGCATGTACGGCTGTTATATTATTATCAGAAGATCCCTAGTTCTTACACAGACTCTGTCAACCACGTGTTCCAAGGCTGGTAGTACTTATTGAAAGGGGGATAGAGGCAGACATGCCATGGGTCCCAGGTATGGAAAAGGCACTGGCTTAAGCATCCTCTCCCTTATACAACCTTTCCTCTGCAGCAGAGCCAGTGCTGCGGGCCAAACCTGCTGGTGTGAATCCTGGAAGTGTGGGTCCATCCAACATCCCAAACATAAGGTGTAAAATGATAAAAGCTTCTGCAGATGATGCTCAAAGCACCACAGCAATGCCGTCTGTGGTTCACTCAAATGCACCCCACAGGTGTCTGGAGGTTACCTTTCTCTGCCTCTTGCTAATAGCAGCACCATAATGTGGCTCATTTTCTACCAATGTTTTCATCTTCATGTGAGAAATAATTATCTTCATGGATTCAATATATTACCATATACTGTCTGAAACAAAAAGCACATTTATTCATGGTCCTTTGGCCCATTTGCACAACTTCAACAACTACCTGTATCTCCTTTTGTTTAGACAGTGTTTTTGTTCTCTTGTTCTCAGGATATAGTCTGTTAATTTCTAAATCAAACCTCTTTATACAAGTGACAATGAGGGAATGAGAGAGAGGGAGAGACAGACAGAGTTAGAGAGAGAGAGATGACAGATTTCATTCAGAAGAGACAACGTTGTGTGACTTCCAGCACATGAATTAAATGCATACTACCAAGACAACAAAACAAAATGGCTGCCTGTTTTTAATTTTCAAATGGAATCTATTTTTCATCAACGTACAATAATGCAAGTACTGTGTAAAACAAAGGATACAGATTAATCAGAACAGTAAGGAGACAACATGAAACCCATATTCAGATAAAATAAATTCAAAACTGTGACTTGGATTTTAGAATGACATTTACATAAACTAACTTGATGATAAAAAGATAAATAAAGTGATTCCATCACTTCCAAATTAAGAGATAAAAACAACAGAAATTAGGCTGAGGATATTCTGTGTGATGGCAGATCACAGCCTCCACCATATTATTGATATAATAAACAAAATAATTTAATTGTATTCAAAAATCCATTCCATCTATGCTGAAAGGTTTTTTATTTTGCTAAATACCAAAGCATTTCCTGTGGCACCTTCTATAAGATGTTTTCAACAACATAAAATCAAATGGAATTGATTAATTAACTTAAAAACAAAAAATGTAATACAACTTCTGTTTTGGTGCATATTTTGATTCAAAGGTTCAACTATTAGATATATATGACTCACCTCAACAATATTTCTTTCTCATATTATTTGTACAGTAATGTTAGCACATACGTAAGCTAAACCAATGTGGTATATTATCAGGAAGTTTGCATGCAACAAATGCAGCAGTTAAGATAAAAAGTGGAAGAAACTGCACTGTGTTATGAAAGAAAGAATGAAGCTGCAGACACCTGTAAATTAAAGTTAATGTAATATTTGTACTCTATCCTAAGGGTGAAAACTAACAAGACACTGGTAAGGTAGGGATAAAAACATTAAACTACAGTATCTGCAGTTCCTTAAACAAAAACATTTTATTTTGAATAACAACTAAATCAATATTCTTCTCATGGAAAGTATAGAACTTTATGCATTTGTAAACTATATGAATGTTTATCAAAATGCCATTACATTTCAGATTAACTTACAATGAGTTTCAACCGACCGCTGAATCAAAGTCATTTACAGTATTGTATTTTCTTATAGTTACCCACTTAACAGACAGCAAAGCACATGTTACTTTCACAAGTACAAAAAGCAATCAATAAGATTTACAAACACCCACATTCACATTTTATTCAAATAAACATTGGTATTAAATGAGTAGATTCTTGAAGTTTAAAAATATTTTTCTTGCCATCATTTACAACATTTCTAATGTTTTATATTTTACAAGAAAATGGCAAGGACAATTTAAAAACCTTTTAGGGTAGCATATTTTAATTTTTTAAATTAAAAATGTACTTGCCTTTTCACTTCAGACATTCTTTAAAGAGAAAAGCTAGGCCCTCTAGTCATACACACTAGACTAAAAGTAACAAGATTATTTCTGTCAAATTATCTCATGAATAATTTCACTACAATATGATACAATGCAATTACCAGGGTGTTCTACCTTCTCTGGCAATGTGAGTTGATCAATTAATCAATACTGCAAATGACACACCTTAAGTGCAAGTGAATGCCATTCATTGCAGGTGACCAGTCCCCATGGCAAAAATGCTTCATTTCATTAAAAAAATTTTACACGCAGAACACAAACACTTCTCTTAAATGGAGAGCAGCAGTGAATGCTGAAATCACTGCTAATTTTCTCAGCTTCATGGGGCTGGTCTTATAAACGCTTGGTGTGCTTCATTAATTAAGAGGACTCCACACATGCTTAGCACTTTTCTTTCATTACAAAGTATATATGCTGTGGAAAAAAGAGACCACCCACATGTTTGTGTAATTTGAAACAACTGTATAGTAAAACTCAACAGGAAGAATGAAGAAAGTCACACAAATAAAGGCGCAATATAGTATATGGGTAACATGAAGGCAGTATGTTTGATATGGTACCAACAATCCGGCAGTAAATTAATGTGATATTTCAAACAGGACACCAAATGGACTTTATCGGATGTGTGAATAATAAAGCACTGCCTGAATCATGTACAACTCGTCCATTATGTTCTCCTCCGATATCAAAAACATTCTCTGGAGACATTAACAAAATAGTACAAACAACTTGGGATGCATGGCATGGCACAACCATTTTATTCATGCATAACCACAGCTAGGCCACAGACTGACTTGCAGTGCCGTCTTTATCATATTACGTGTGGTGTACCAGTAGGGGCATGTCTCAAGAGTTCTGGACCACCCAGATCAGTCATCTAAACAACTTCGTCAGAGGTTTAATTGTCTCCATCCACAGGGTGTCCCATCAATTTAAAACAGAGCAAAATAAAGCCAACACAGGAAATGGCCACCTCCTTTGAGTGTGTCCAGTGTCTTTATTCTGATTCAGTATAAAAATGTTATAGCTTAAAACAGCTTTCACAGTTTAAAAAAGATACAGCTACATTGTCAGTATAATTCATTTAATCATTACATTCAGATGCAGCAACTCAAAAACCAAGACAAACATTATGAAGCAAAACACATTTTCCACTAATTGGATATTACCAACATATATGAAGGGCCAGCATGTTGCACCATGGATACAGTTTAATTAAGGACAAGAGCCAAAATGACTGTGAGTGTATTACTGTTGGCAATTCAGCCCCTTTCTATCCTGCTATAACACTAAGACAACCTGCTGTAGCAGGCCTCTGCATTCTAAGGCCAAGAAAAAAAGGAAATTATTTTACTTCAAAGAAATGTCTCAAAATACTTGCTGTATCAAACAGTGCACAGAGGTAGGCACAGAGATGAAAGGGTATAATAAAGACACAGACACTGTAATAAAAGAAGGTCTGCTCAAGTGAGGTGTTGTTTTGACTACATGGCTTCTCCAAGTCTGTAATTTAAATGGCAATATCAGGAGAGGCAAGTAAAAGGCAGACTGGGGGCATGGCAAGGCCTGGTGTCCTATACTTATAGGATCCATCTATAACATGGCAACCTTTTGATCCCTCTGCCAAATTAACTGGATGTTTTGTCTGGGAAAGGTTCAGATGGACCAATAAAAGAGGATATCCCTGTAGAAGGTAAAGCTCCATGAAAATTCTTTTAATTTATGATTGTTGGGACAAATTTAAGAGGCTGTTTACAACAACTCATAACTGTGAAGAGTGCAGAATTAAATACTATGTGTTGAGGACTGTTTGCTTCTTCCCACTACAATGCAGCACAGTCTATTACAATTATGTACAGTACTGTGTACTACATCTGCTATGGCTGTAAAGATCATTCATCCTTTGATTATACACACCTGCACAATGACCATGCATAATTCAGTTCAATATCAATGTAATATACAAAACACCTTGCAAAGTTTATTGTAATATATCTCTTTCTCCCAGTCCATAATGTTGGTGTACTATCATTCAGTCTGATGGATTAATCCATTTTTATTTTACAGTAGTTCACTGGACATGTTATCATGATCCACTTTGTAGAAGCCATACAGGCAATGACCCTGATGTAAGTGTTTCCTGGCAATAGAGCAGGAAAAGGTGGGTAATCTAATGTAGACAATGTGAGGGGAATTAACGAGAATAAATCATCCAAGCTGAAAATACAACACAGCTTATTTTGATAGTCCTACAATCCTTTAGGTATTTGGTCTAATATAATGATGCAATCTTTATTTTACAGGACTTTATCTCCAAGGTTTTCAAATAATGGAATTCAGTCCATAGGACACACTGTATGATTCTCTCTTCAATAGGTAGCCACAGTATCTTCCTCTTGTTAAAATACAACAGTAAAATGGAACTTTTGCCCCTCCACACTCCTGGACACTGTGATGAGCTCTGTAGGAACTGCACTATGGTGACTCACCACAAAAGACAAGAGGACTTTCTGCATATTTCTCACACAGTGGAACAGTAAAAACCTAGTGAGATGGGCCGAATGAGCTTCTGTCAAACCCAGCAGACCCCTTAGCTTTGCTGGTGAGAAGAAGTTATGGGAGATTCCCCCAGGAGGGGGAACAAGTGGTGAGAAGCCCTCCCCTTATCAGCCTTCTCTGAGGTCCAGCACCAGCACAAAGCATTGGGACAGCAGTGAGGCTTTCAGCATTTAAAGCTGACATTTACTAAGCAGGTACAGCATTCACCACTGTTCAATCCAATTAGTGCTGAGCCAGGATATTGACATATTTATGGCGTTATAAAAAGGTTAGATGAGCACCCCTTCTCCATATGGATTCTTTCTGGTCCTGACTATGTACGGTTCCTGAAACTGCAGTGTTAGATTAGTTATGGTAGAACTGAACTCAGACTTATGGTGTGTACGCTTTATGGATGCTCTTAATGCCCCAAAAAACTGCAGGGGGGAAGAGCTGAATAACTGAATGTAAAAATACAGAGGCCGCCACACTGAATAACAATTTGACAATTCTGTTCACCATCACAAAAATAGATTGAATATGCATCATGGATGGACTGCATCACACAGATGTGCCTTGCTAAAATACTGTGGCCATAGCATGGTCAGCCATACTGCGCTCATGCCTGTCTCTGACACAGAGAATCCCATCACCGTGAGACCCAGCCAGGTCAATCCAGCAAAGTCCCAGGAACACCTGGTCCCACTCCCAGCAGGGCCTCACCAATTCCCCAGCGCTCCAGTGGAGTGTGAGGGGGGAAGGTCTCCTACCTCCTGTTCAGGCCCTGTGACCCGTGTGGTAGGATTCATTTAAGCCCCAATTCAACATGCTACCCAGTGAACTGCTGGGCCTTACAAACAGAGGACCCAAGCATTTGGTGCTGGACAGGAATGACAGCCATGTTAAATGGTCAGCTGACAGGCAAAAAAAAAGGCTTGTTAAAAAGGAGAGGAAAAAAGGGTTATTTGTTCAACATGCTTGCTGAGGAGGTTTCCCATTGTAAACAGGGTGCCCCTACACCCCTCAACCCTTTCATCATCCCCCTTTAAAACAGAGTCTTTTGTTTGCCTGGGATTGGAATCACCCGGCACGGAACAGCAGTCAAAGGCATGAGAACTACTGTTAGCACAGTGGGACAAAACCAGGAGAGGGAAGAGACAGAGCTGGAATCTGTGTGTGAATGAGGGACAGGAAGCCAGCAGCTGGAGGGCGCAGAGCTTGTAAAATAAAAGTGGCTTCTGAACAGTTATTAAAATCTAAAAAAAGGAGAAGAGGAAGGAGAGGGCGGCGAGAGAGAGGGGGACATGCCATTTTGTTTCAGGGAGCATAGCGTGGACCTATCACGAGAACAGCAGCCTTTAAGCTCTTGTGTCTTTAACTAGCCCCTTTGTGACAGCTGCGTCAACAGTTACCACAGAAGAAGAGTGGCTCTGGGAAGAAAAAGAGAAGAAATTATAGGCTTCCGGCCTCCACTTTTTATATCCATGTTACCTATAATCCTCCAGTCCCAGCCTGTCTGACCACTTGACACACTGGAAATGATTTAGTGCTGCTTTTAGTGAGGATAAAATATGCTCTCGGTCTAAGTGGTTGTGGAGGTATCTTGGGAATATAAAATGGCAGTAGAATACACAACACTAATTTCCACTTTTTGCCCATTACCCTGGAAGTTAAAATCATCTTAACTTTTAAAATGAAAATGAGCAAGTACATTTATTGTGCATGAGCTGAGAGAAATGAAAGCACGAATAACGAAAAATGCGACAGCATTCAAAGTATTAATGTAATAATAATTTGCTTAAATCTGAAAAATTCAGCCAGCATTTCAATAGTTTGGTACTTTGCTGAAAGAATGTGATCTTTACCTTTAGGAAATAAAATAATAATAAGATTATACCTTGAATAACATGCCTCTAGTTCCTCTCAAATGAGCGGTGCACAAAAAAGCACTTTGTTTAGCTTCTGGCCTCACACCAGAGGGCTGTGTGGGAGGGGGTGTGATGAACAGGACTTGGGGCGATGGTGTGGCGGTGGACAGGGCTCCAGCCCATCCACACAGACAGGCTGTGGGTGAGGCTCCCTGACAGAGGCAGCATGCCTCAGGCCTTGACAGGCGTGGGGGAGCGAGATGCCACTCTCATTCGGAGACATGACATGGCACGGTGCCTAACAAATGCCCGCACGGAAACAGACAGAGGTGCAGCTGCAGCGCTGTGAGCAAACAGCTCTGCCCCCATCCCTCCCACCCCACCTCACCCAAACACGGCGTCAAACCAGGTAAAGAAATCTCACCTTCATCAGGTCTTCATTCTCACAGCACAGCTGCGCCTTCTTCCGCTTCAAACCCCCAGGGGCATCTCCTCTGCCCTCCAATACGACCGCACACCACTACAGAGCCTCTGCCTCTGCCTCCATCTCCCTCTCTGATAACCTTCAACATATAAAAGGAAGAAGAGGAACAATAAAGAAACAGCTCTGGAAAGATGGAGCAGACTTAAGATATGAGGTGAGGCAGAAGTCACTTCCACTTATAACACACACAGCCCACATACAGCAAGCCGATGCTGGGATATTTGGACCCCATTACTACAATCGAGAAATGAGATTTGAGATGACACAGGGGAATAACAGAGGAAAAACAAAAATACATTACAACAACACAAAACCGTATGAATAGCTCCCACTTTTACCCGCACCCGCCTACTCTCTGGCAGGACAGAATACACACAGCTCTCCTAGCGACAAGGCTCGACAAACCCAACGTTGGCTATGAGTCAGCCAAGCCACAGTGTACATTGCACTGTGCAGAAAGGTAACTTCAGTACATAGGAAGGAATCTGCCGCTGCTGTGTGCTTTCATGAAATTGCAAACAGCTGTATTTCCATTCAACTGCTGACTTCTTTTTTGGGTACAGCTGGACAGATAAAGAAGAGGGTTGAGCAAATATTATACAATGAACAGTAAACACTGCCACACCCCCCCCCCCACACACACACACACACACTTTTACTTCAGGACACCACAGGAAGACTACGTGTGAACAGTCACAAAGTTGTCCACTGTATTACTCTCAATAGACCTTTTCCACATTTAATCTATATTCTTGCACCCCCCAAATGAAAAAGAAAAGCCATGACAGTGCTCCTTTGTTTGCAGCTCTCTCTCCCTCTGTTATTTGTGAGGCATGTCAGAACGGGCACAGGGAGGAGGGGTCGCACAGTCATTTTTCAGCTTCTCCCATTTCTGTACTTTTCTGTCAACTCAGCAATAGCAGAGGGGCTTCTGAAGGGGGGCAGCACAAGCTCCTGCCCCAACAGCTACTGCTAAATTAAAGAGCACTGTAGCCATTGGCCACAGGACAAGTTTTCAAATACTGACTTTTGTGAAAATTTCTAAAATAAGAGCACAATAAACAAAGAAGGAACAGTACTGTATAGTAGCTAGCATGACCTGACCCCTAGCCATGAAAAAATCTAAATTAAGGCTTTGCTATTTTTAGTGTTAAAATACCCAAATCATAGAACAGAAACAATGTTAAATGCCATTTCATTGCAGCTGATCCAACCTTTCTTCAGTCTTGTCTTTAATTAAGCACAAACTTAGCACAAAGAAAGACATATTCTGTTATTGAGGTCACAGGAAGTTTGGCCAGTTCAAGTCCTGCTTTACTTTAACCAAATCCTTTCACTAGTACTGTACAGCATATACTGTGTTTATGGCGTATGGCATGAAACATATAATTAACATTTAATATGGAAGGAGGTAGAACAGCAAGCACTGTTCGTTTTCTTTAGCTTCACTCCCAGGACCTGTCTCGCTCCACAGCTGTCGGATTGTTAACGTGTACTAATTTATTAACATTACGTTCTTAATAGGTCCTCCTGCATAAGCCATAAAATAAAGCCTTCCTAATATGTTTCTTGCAGGTCTAATACTCCTTGGCACTTAAAGACTCAGCAGCTTTGCTCACACGGGCCGACTAGTCCCACAGAGCCGCGATCACACTGGGATCTGTTCATTAATCAATGAGACGAATGAAGAAAGGGTCCCACCATGAGGGAAAATGTTAGCCTGATGGACAGCCAGTCTCACGGAACGGATGCAAACCATCCAGCCACTTAACACTCCGCAAGCCCTAAGCATGAGGACACAGTGGCTTTTCTAGCTGTGGCAGAAAACCATGGAGGCAGGAGAGATCACATTCTTTCCCTAAAACATATCCAATCTCAAGGCATAACAAAACATTGACAAAATATTTATTTTAAATTTGTTTTATCAATCATTCCTTTTTTATATTGTTATTACTTCACATTCAGAATAAACAAATCCAAACCAGATTGCAAGAATGAGAATATTTCAGGTTAAAATGGAGAGGCAGTCCAAATGAATTCCATGCTTTTAGTGTGAGTGCTGAAACCTCCCCCACACCCCATGTGTTAAACACTGGGGTTAAAATGTTAGCAAAACAGCCCTGTTATCAACAATGGGGAGGGGGAAGACCATGACGCAGAACTTGAGAAGCAACAGAGTTTCTTTAAGTGTCCCCAGTAAGTATGACATGTCAGCGTTCTGTCTCTAGAGGTTAGTCATCACAAGTTGAGAGCACTTGTTCAGTCATTGTCTCCTGGAGATGCTTTGAGACAATGATAATGTTTTCCCAAGAGCTTACACATAATGTAATGGGCTTGAATCTTCAATGTGCTCACACCAATTGGCTGTTCTGGACTCGGGTGTGTATTTTATATTTGTTAAAAAAAATTGATTTTACAGTAGACTACATTATTAAATCTCATTAAATCTTGATAAAAAAAACACATCATGTCAATGCAGACCATAATGATTAGAAGGACTCCACTGTTTTTACAGCAGAGAATTAGTATTTCCATGCAAAACACTCAAACTATGCTCAATTCAAGCAGGAAGTTTGGATTTGAGTTTATTTTTGAATTTGTAAGAAGGAATGTGTGTCATTTCCTGGTATTCCGACTTCCATATGAACTTAGATTTCAGTATGGAGGGAGTAACTCCCGGATAGCGATCTTGCCAAATGTTTATCTGTACAAGCAGACTGTCAACAAAGTATCACCAGTTTTGGGAATACAATCTCTGATGCACCACTCTGATACTCCTCTTTGCTTGCTTTGTATGTTTTACTTTTCACACAATTTGTAAAATGTACAGTGAGCTGGTAACAAATGTTCTCTTTGTATGGAGCCCAGCAGACTGCGCCTCAAAGATTCACTGTCCCATGCAATGTGCTCACAATTTAGGGTGGTGGTAATTATAAGTGTTTTGTTTATTTTGCAGTTACATCTATACTTAGAGTAGAAGTATTTTGAGTTGCATTAGTGAAAAAAATATGTGACTAACTTTCAGTCTTAGAGCTTTCAAAGGGAAAGGCTGAATCTTTCAGAAAAGGGAAAATGGTTGAGTTCAGCTGAGTTTTTTGGGGTGGGGTGGGGTAGCTTATACTGCAGGGGAACAGAGCACTTCTTGTTCTATTTAATACACTAACTAACATTTGCCTCTGGTGCTTCAGTTTAATACGAGGGTAACAGCAAAAAAGGACCTTTTAAAACACACTATGCAGCTGTCGTGTGGCAATCAAATCCTTGCATTACCCAAAATAAATGAAATATTTACACATTAGTTTCTTTTCACAGTACTGCGCAATTTAACACATTATAGTACACCTTATACTGTAAGGCAGCTGGCGGGGAATGACAGAATAAATTCAAACTCGACAATGTTTCAAAAATCCAGCACAGCCTAATTAGATGAACCCACTGGGCAGACGGTGGTAACTGAAGCAGCTCAAACAATTGCAGGCAGCATGCCTCTGGGGATGACAATTGTTAAATGTGGCAAATCTAATCTACTGCAAGAAACAAATGCATTGGGAAAGGATGTATTCACCCAGAATTAAGCAAGGTGACAGGGCAAGTGTGGAGGAAGGCTCTCCAGCTTCGCTAATCAGGTTCACAAACCTCTGGAGAGCACAGAGGTCTCCCCTTATACAAATCTATGGAATTTTATGAGTCTGCTGACGACATAAACAGACCCTGGGGACACTGCTTCTCTAAACCTCCCTTACAAACCAAACCAATGTCAGCAAATGACAATACTCTGATCTGTATTAACAAGCCAGCATATTACATATGTACAGCCTCCCTGACTTGTAAGGCATGGCTCAGTGATACTCCTAAATAATGGAGACCAATTACTAGTGAGAATAAAACTGACGGATGGTAATTTTAAATTGTACCTGACTGACTGAACATTTGACCATTGTCATGTTCAAGTGTTTCTTGAAATTAGCCAAATAAAACTTAACCTAATGTTATTTTGGTGGTGTCGTTCCTGGCACACCAATGGTGAAGGTTTTCTACCTGGGAGCAAAAGGATAAAATGTCAGGCCATAAAATACATTATATAAGTGGAACTCTGTGGAATGTCTTCCCTTGGAGCGGGATATAAGTAGCCTGGTTGCCGTAAATCAATGGAGGTGTAGACCTACTGCATGCACCTGGCTGACTGCAGGGACAAAGCTGACAGGCTGTGCGAGTATACGGACGGAGGGGTAAATACTCATTCAAACAGACAGCCTCTCCAGGGCCTCAGTGGTGAGCTGTGGCCTCTAGCGCAGTGCTGGGGATGGCATCCATTTCGCGTCCCTCCATGAGAGGTAACTCATGCACAAAGCCTCTGCCTACAGCCCTGCACCTTTCTCCTGCAAGGTCATGCATCTGCATCACACCGTCTCATGACAAACCCACGTACACTGTAGTGACAGGGCAGGGTGCCCAAAGAGGGCTGCTCATATTTCTACCTTCCAGTCTCTTGATACTGTCAATTATACTGCCTGACAGTACAAAACAGATTCTGAAAACCTTACTCCCTCCAAACATTCAAATACATTGAATTTCATAAAATTCTAATAAATTGAAGAAACATGCCTGTAGTTCACTACATTACATTACATTTTGGTTAATTAAATGAAAAAAATGTGTTGTGTGTAGCCATGTACAGGTTGCTACTTCAGATGAAAACATTTAGAGGAGAGAGTGAATCTCACCCCCTCCCCTGCCACCCACTGGATCAGTATGCTATTCATTGATCCAGTCTCTCTGTGAGCTCACAGACAAATGAAAGGCACATGAGGTTGGCTCTATGGTCTCATGTGATGGGGCACAAAATGGTGGATCCTTTCCACAGACATTAATAAAATATCTTTGCACAAAACCTCAGGGGTATGAGGACCTTTCACTTTTTTTTGAAGAGAAATGTGATTTAAATATTTCTTCAATGGGTGAAATGATGCAAGCAATAACAGAATTAAGAAAGTTGCTGTCTTCACCGATAAAAAGGTCTGCTTATTAAAACACAGCTGTGAAATGCAGTCAGACAGCACAGGCTACATGCTAGAATGGCTTAAGATGTCTACAAATAAGACATCGGCACAGACTCTCAAATTAAATGCAAACTATTTGAATTTACCTGGAAGGAATTCAGCTGAAATGACTTTACATTTTTTCATGCTTTGTTGCTTACTAGTATTTAAATTAAGCTCCTTCGGATGCTGTTCTGCTTTGATAGAACCACGAGGCCAGTATTATTTTAGAATATTTTGCGAGTAATTCCTTTCATCTCTCAGCTTTGTTGCTTTGTAGTATTTCTTTGCCTGCTCTCCTTGTGATAGAACAAGCTAATCTGAGACAAACATTCACGCTGCACCAGACACGTTGTCAAATTTAAACGAGGTAATTTTTTTTTTAATCACCGAAAATGGAAGGGGAATTAGGCGAACATGGGTGACAGGGAATTAATCTTTCACATCCTTCCTGTCATCCAGAGCAGAAGAGTTTCCTCACGCCTCTATGAAAAATCCCTTCACATCTCCAACCATGTAGGTCTTTCAGACCTACAGAGCCCCAGGGTGCGATGACGCTCAAATATTTCGTTTTTTCCCATTCAGTGATAGAATCTGTTATTACTAGAAACCGGGAGGAAGGATATCCTTCAGATAGCGCTATACTGGGAGCAGAGGCCTTTCAGCATGGACGACACTGCTTTATCTGATTCCATCAGAGGACCCCAAGCAGGCCCAGCCCTTTGATTTTTACACACCTCCTCCTGCAGAACTAAATAGGCCTGTGCTCCATTATTGATTGCCAGGAGGCATCACTTTTGTCTTTCACAGGCAGAGAGAGTAAAAATTAATTGTTTGTAACTGAGCCCCAATATAGAAAAAGCCATGCGCTGACTTGCTAGTAATCCTCTCGGGAGTAAACTGCATAGCCCTTAACCTGTTGAGTTTCAAATGGCCAAAGAGAAAGAATGGGTCTGAAAGATCCAGGGCCACTGGTACTAGAATAGTGATTACCAGAGGGGAAGGAAAGTACCAGTACACCGTGACTAAAAACCAGAATCTCTATTAATCTAATCACAACAGCATCGTGACCGGCAATGCATTTCAGAACATAAATTGTGGCATACTGTAACATCAACCGCAAACTAGAGCATGACTTGGCCTCATGTTCTTGACACATCAAATGGCAAATTGTAAAATGCCTTGATCTGTAGGAATGACATATTCTTCCATGTAAAGTCCTGAAATGCTGAAAATATGACCAAGCAGCTGCTGAGGAGCTCAATCCAGATGGCATCAGAATGTATGTAAATTGCCTCATTAACCTTACAGCACTTAACTACCAGGCACACTTATGGTTTAGTCCGTTAGGGCATTTTAATAAAGCACATTAATAGCATTAGGCAGCAATCACCAGGAACTAGGTGATTTGTTCCAGCACTGTCAAAACATTTTATACACTCTGTACATAGTTTTTTCATAAACTTATGTTAAGCAATGGTTTACAGGAAATAAACAATCCAACTATGAAGGAAAAAACTGTCACATGGACCCTTATTTAATACAGCATTTCTTGCAAATGTTCTCCAGGATCATTTTTAGCATAGAGGAAATTTTAGTTGTGGGGCAGAACACAATTATTCAGCCACGGCAAGAGCTTGCACCTGGAACAGGGAGGAGCATGTGGGGTCAAAGGTCATCCCTCACGGAGGCATTCACTAAACAAGACTTTACACTCTCTGAAAAGTCCAGACAACCCCTGCGGCGTCATCTCACAACATGTGCTTTCTTCTGCTCAAGACACAGTAATCCATAATACACTCAAATAACCGGCAGCGCAATTATCCTGCAGTTTTCCATTTTCTCGCCTTACATAAAGATTTGAAAACAATTAACCTCTTCATTGCCACAGACTTTTCCCAGGAGATGACTGAAGAGTAACTGAATATGTTAATCAATAACAATACTAATAGAAATCTTATTTTAAGCATGGGATCTTTGTATATGTTTTTCTCCTCAATCCATTTGTTCTAACAAGCATTAAAATTATTGAAAAATACTACACCCAGTTGTTAACATTGTTCAGTATATCTGGAAATTCAACATTTCTTTTTTTGGGCAAGTAATAATTAACAAACACCATGCTCTATGAATGTGAAAAGGCCAATCTGATGAGACGCTGTTATTTTCTCATGTGCTATTACAATACAACTTGACCTTTAATTCAGTTAAATAAAAAAGGAAGCAGAAGCACTCTCAACTAAAATAGTATACACACCGAAAACTAATGTGTCCAGAGTAATGTACCATTCTCCCAATCCCCCCAAAAAAAACTCATAAAAAATGTTGCTATACTTGGCACAAGGGTAAATTATATTTCACATGCCATATGCTGTGCTGTATAAAACAGAGGTTTGTTTCAAAAGAACTCAATGCACACTTTCTAAAAGAGGAAATATGAAAAGCTAAGTGCCAGTCCATATCAAAACCGAAACTTGAGACCAAAACTGCGATGCAAATGTTAACTCTGAGCACATTACAGTACGTTCCCTAATGACTTACTGGCATTCAGTCCATATCTGATGCCGATTGTTTCAGAGGACGGCTGTTATGGGGGACAATGCGGCTGACTGAAGCGACACTTTCTGCCCTGCCTGCACCTTTCCCCTGAACTGCTCGGCTTTCCCCCCACTTAGCCCTCAATAAATGTTCTTTTCTGTAGAAAATGTAGTGGGCCTCCTATTCAGCTCCAGGTAGAATGCCTCAAAGCATATGACAAAAAGCTTGTAGGTTCCATTGTACCCTTTATTATATCCTTTCAAAGGACCATAGCTGAGGAGAAAAAGATCTAAGATCTTCTTGATGCTACGCTGTTTTTAAAAATCATTGCTAATATGAAAAACACGTAAAAATGTTTGTAATCGTGTTCTGTTGTGTTGAAAAACATGCTTACAGTATTATGTGATGATGCCGTACCTAACTGCGGAATGTTTCAGTGAACATAAAATGTAACAATTTGAAAAACAGTAAATTGGGATGCAATAAGTACATACAAGTAAAATGTTGCTGAAATCATAAATCTGTCGCTGTAAACAGAAAGATAGATTCTTTAAAAAATGTTTTTAAGAGACAAGAAAAACAAAATCCCACAGCTCAAATCCATTCAGACAACACGTTCACAGTTGCATTCACACTTATCACACATTCTGTCTCTTCTGCCGAAATGTCCCTTTCATGTATAGAAATGGAGATTGTTTTTACAAGATCTGATTAGAGCCCAGGCTTTGACAGACCCCAGCAAACATAACCGTTTCCATCTGGTTATGATCAGCATATAATTATATGCTATTAATATTATTTCCTCAAGCAATGATGGATTTTATTAAATATTACTCATTTTAAAACCATTCTCCCTAACAAGATATTTAGAAATGCTTAAATGTGTCCTTATTCTTCTTCACACGGGGTTGCTGTCGACACAAAGAGCAGATCAACGTGTGGGTGGCTCACAAAGGCTCCACTGATGTCTGTCCTTCCTCTAAACATGCTGCACTGAAAATCCTCTGAAGATTTCACTCGTAGGAATTATGAAGTGGAAATAAAGATTCTATTGAGAGTAAAGTTGTCACAATACGAAACGGTTGCATGCCCCTCTGGTAAAAACATAAGACAGACAATATTTAAAGCACCAATATCCTAATTGCAACAAGCTGTTTTGCTGAAGAGTGGACAGGCCAAAACTTCGTAATGAAATGCTTTCATCTCCTTTATGTGTCTTTGATATGACAAAGGTTTTATGTTATTGCTACAAGAGTTGATCTGAATCTTACTGATTTTGAGCACCAATTGACTGAAACTCTCTTCAGCAATGGATGAGAGGTGTAGTTTGTAGAAAATCCCATTTCACAGATCGACTAAGCAGTGCCAGCTCATCAGTGTGGAGAGGAGAAGTGTGAATTTGCTGTGGTCAGTGAAGTCCATTTCACCAACTACAGTGAATCCACTGGGACAATAGTAACCCATTTACAAAGGCATCCATATATTTTGTGTAATGGTATGGAAGCGAATGGATATTTACAAACCCCTGTCAACGAAAAAAAAATCTGTGTGCAAAGGATGTTACGCACATTTGCTCCCTTCATGCAGTCCCTCCATTTCGCATGCTGCACTATGCGAAAAGCATGCCACATAAGTCTCTTCGTGTGCAAGAAAATCTGTATGAGCCATTTCTCATTTTTGCAGACGCATGTTAAGGTAGCTACACAGGAGAAGAAAGGGACAGTGTCCATTTTCATGTTTTCCCGCGCTCATGTGCCACACTCCTGATCCACACATGAAGGCGGAACTGGCCCTGCAAACATTGCGTGCTGGCTCCTTGATTGTAGAGGGGAAAAAAAACAACTGGCAGCACTCCAGACAGACTCGAGCTCTGTTGATCATTATGTCTAGCCTTCAGGTGTCTCAGTCCGCAGTGGGCGGCAGTTGCGGGGGGGCGGGTGGTAGTGGTGGTGGTGGTGGGGGTGGGGGTGGGGGGGTGTAGATAACAGAGAAGCCAGACAAAGAAGGAACATACCGGCATTAAAAAACAGATATAAAAATTTAATTAGGTGTTCCTCCACTGAAGTGACTTTCTGTGTTCTCTTTGCCTTTATCCAGGGCACCACAGGAGAATAGGATAGACAGATTTTATAAGTACTAATTAAACACATCTGAGGCCTTTCAACATCAAACAATCTGACAGTTCATTCTCATTACATTTGCATCTACAAAATCAGCTTTCTAAAGCAAGGTGCAATTCCTTTTATACTTTATTTTTTTCCTCCATCTAACACCGATCAAAATACTCTTTATATGACATGAATTTCTTCCTTTAACAGCAAGTGTACTTACACTCTGACAGAAAACACCATCACTGCTTAAACACTGTCAGCATTTAAGTGTGCCCAGTGTATCACAGTCACATCTACAATAACAGACATATATTAAACGATTTGATATTTTTTTAAAATACAGTTGGGACGATGCACTTATGTTATGCCTAATCATTTTCATAGATTTTTACTCAAGTATTACAGTCCACCTCTACACCTTACAATCCTCACTCAGCCGTGGGGACCGGCGGCTGGACAGTTGTGCACCTTGTGGGAGGGGTCGGCGAGTTTACCGCTGCACTTACTTGTAACGTATAAACCAGTTACTGTTTACAATATCAACCAGTGATTGCAATCAAAGGCAAAATACCAAATAATAAAACTGAACAAATGAATCCTATAGAATGATCCGAACGCGAGGTCTGCGTTAGTATTTTTTTTCTGTGACTTTCCGCAACATTATTCAAATTATGACCAGTTTTAAACGGAGTAACAAACTGCAAAGATTCAGCTCTTAGCGATCACAATCAGTGGCTGCAACAGATCAAACATGCAAAAGTAAAGGTATAAAACAGATGATGTCGATACTTACAAATATTTTTCAATGCAGAATGTTACAGACTTCGAGTTTCACGCGGGCTATTAACAGCAGCAAAAAGGCGAAAAGTCCGTTCGAACAAAGGCTGATACATTGGCTATGTTTAATTTTGTACCAACAATAATTTACAAAAGCCGACTACACCGCAAGACATCCCGTTGCTGTAGTTTCAGCTCCTAAATCCTGTCTGTCTCGATATTTTGTCCATGTAGAGAGAAGAGAGAAAAAGCCGTCATGTGAGCTATGAAGAGTAGCACCATTGGCTAGACAAGCACACACTGATAAGGCTGCTGTGCACACTATTGGAGTAGGATGAAAACGGTGGAAAGAGAAGCTCCTCCTAGCAGTCAAACTGATTTGTGTGCAAGAATGTGACTGAATAATGTGCACATTTTTTGCAAGGAAAAAAACGTTGAAGTCATCTCAGGACTGCTGTTAGGAGGAACAGGACAAATGCTACCCCACAGTAAATAACGATATTTGTTTTAATATTGAAAATTTGAAATATTCAATACAGAAATGATGGGACTATCAGAAGGTGGTGTTAAAATATCACTCATTGCTGCTTCATCCATTTAAACAACAAAACCACAAAAACAACATAAACTAAAATCAATGACTAACAAAATAATGATAATAATAAAAATAATTTTAATCATTTAAATGTAACTGGTAAAGGTGAATATTTTATACAGAGTAATTATAGAGAGTATAGAGACTTGTCATTAGCTGAGTTTAAACATTACTAGTTAAAAAGCTTGTTTTGAAATGCTGATACTGGATCAAATCCTGGTTTTGACTGAAACCCGCTAGCTGAAGCCAATTCTGTGTCCTATCTGACCTGCATTTCTCAGAAGTGCTTTTGGAACAACGTCATGCTGTACAGAAGTTCAAAATCATAAAGCCCACCCTTCTGTAAACTATGCATGCCAGACAAAGGAGGGTCACGTGAGGATAAGCATGCCTAACGCGTCATTAACTAACAACAGTAAGCTGTCTGTGTATAAGCTAAATACTAATTTAAAGAACTTACACGTTTCACCTCATTTTCCCCATAGATTTTGAAGTCCAAATGAGTTGTTCACTTTGCTTTCTTTTTTTCCCTTTATATTAAACTGATATGTTAACTGAGTACTCTGATTTCCTTTGCTGGGGAATAAAAGTGGCCAGGGACTGCAAGGGACCAAATAGCCAGACAGAGGGGATGAGGGGAATGATCTAGTGACCATTTGTAAAGACATATGTTTTTTTGAAATTATAAAGATTTTAGGATACTCCACACTTAACTAAAATATTCAACTGAAACAATAACTGTCTACATTTGAGTACATTTGTGCTTAAATATAATCACATATTTTGTTTGTAATAATATATGTATTTTGTAAAGCCTATCATGAAATTGTATGTATTCAATGTTTATCTGACCATTGAGGAAGATTTAAACTAGCTAACTTAAGGAAAATATGTTGGTCCATCTAGTACACAAATATGCTTCTTTGGGCATATCAGTGATAGATTATTGTGTTATGAATTAGTATGTATTATTATAATTATTCCTAAACAACCCAGCCAGATTACCATGCATAAAACCTACTCAGAATTTATGCATGGGAGAAGCAGGTAGCATGTGTAGCTACATCGATTTTGGTTATGGTAGAATGCAGCTTCATAATCTCATTGTCGGGGGAGCTACAATTGGCTCAACCATTCCATTTGCATGTATTGGTGAAGGTGTTGTGCTTGTCTACAACAAAACCTGACATCGCTCTAGTTTTGTTCTTTGAAGGACTCCATCTTGAAATCATCCTTACATAAATCTTTATATTTAACAAAGTGGATCAACAAAATGGCATGTCTTTTTTACTAACATATACTGGTATGTCATTACTGTTGTACTGTAGTATTAAATGTTTTACATTAAGATTGCTAACTTACATTGTAAGATCAGGTATGCAATGGAAGGCTTGCTTTGTACTTTACCTTTGACCCTTTTAAATAATATTATGGAGAACATAATATGTTTTGTAGTCACATATTATATATAATATGTTGTAGTAACAGGTTTTGGTTTTTGCCCCTTGAGCCTCTGTAATATCAGTGCCTAATGTTCATATCCCGTTTTTCATAGATTTCCATGAGTGAACGCAAGACCAGTAGATGATCAAATATTGGTGATTGTAATAAAGATACTTATCTTTGCTGGGTGAATGTGAGGTGGACACCAGGGAGTGCGTCTTTAAACCAATTCATACCTTAAGACTGTAAGAGTTATGTTACCTTTTTTTGCCGGGGTCATCTGAGAGTTATAAAACAACCTCATCCACAAATCTCTCCTAACATCAATTTTGAAATATTATTCTTTATTTTCAGCAAACACTGTGTGAATTTCCTCTGTGATCATACATTGAACACCAGAGAAAGCACTGATATAAGAAACAATTTCAAACACCTCTTTCATATTTTACCTGGTTTATGAACAAACAGTATGTGAGATTAATTGTGACTGTATTATATGAACTGTTTTACTGCTTTAACACAAATAGCAATGCATCCCAACTTTAAAACAAAAGTTATTTTTGATATTTCTTTGTAAACAGGGACATTATTTGACTAGTTACGTAAACTAAACATAAATGTTCCCATCTCTAACCATCATGAGTTGAACTGAGGCAATAAGTCTAAGGTATGGGGGAAATAGAGCATGGCTAATTTAGACTCTAGATCTTCCACTGCTTGAACAGCACATTAAATCAATATTCTGCAAAGCTTTCTCTTGTATTGTTATTCACTTGACTGCTGCCATGATGCGCCATGTGGGTGGTGGAGTTGTTTTGTGATTTTTATGACACTTTTTACTCTCTGTGCCTTCATTTGGATTGCCTTAGATAGGTTATGTTGATTCATTTCCCCCCTCTCAAGCCCAGAAATATCTGCTTAAATTTTATACCATTTTCATTAGAAATTAGCTACCACAAGGATTTACTGCTTGGTTTTTATGATGAGATAAAAATATCATAGTATTTAAATTGTAATTTATTCTGTATTACATTTCACTGTATTAATTTGGAGCAAAGACAGCATAAATGTTCTCTTCTGATCTATTTCTCAACTTTCAGTTTCAGAAGTTTGCTTTCTATCAGTTAATGACTACAGAACTGCTACTGGTCAGAGATGTCTTGCTAACTTTGCTATAAATGAATATGTCACATCAGCATTTACCAGAATCTAGCTTTACATTTCCTTTCAAGATTTAAGCCTTTCAAACTGTATCATTCCAGTACTTGTCAATGGAGAGCTCATACAGCCTGCAGAGACATCATCTTAAGGGAAAGGAAGGCTATGCCTGTACAAACAAAAATTATACTTTGAATTTTGAACTAAATAATTTTGTAACTGCAATGCATTTAGTATATATACCATATACATGTATACACTGGTTATATGTAAGATATCATTGCTTTACAATGGTTGGGGAATATAACTTGAGAAAATACATCAATAATGTGAGGTGGTTGTGGTTTATGCTAGATACTGTGTACACTCATAATAAAGCTAGAGGTTTTTAGCATACACAACTGTCATCTTCCTGTTTTCCCTCAGTTGTGTAAAGCCTTGGTATCATTAACAATCTCCAACAGTCTTTTACCAGCAGGTGCTGTGGCAAACTGAAAGACTATAGAATACAAGGAAATGTAGTCTTTCATTTAAAAAAATGAAAAGTGTGGCAAAAAGGTAGTGTGAGGTCTTTGGGTGTACTAATCTGCACTGTAATTTATAATGAAGAATGTGACTAGAAATGAATGGGACTAGAAAATAGCTTCAACTATTTAAAAATGAGATGAATATTTAAATATTTACCCATTTCCTTGCTATTTTTGAAACCATAAATACATATTATCCTGAACACACAAAGTACTGTCTGTATTCCAAGTAATGTATAAATAGAATGGTATTCCTTGTTTACACAGCTGAAATATATCTGTGTGTGGTGTGTAAATATGTATGTGTGTGCCTATGAGAGAGAGAGCGAGAAGAGAGAGAGAGAGAGAGAGAGAGAGAGAGAGAGAGAGAGAGAGAGAGAGAGAGAGAGAAGGAGTAAAGAGACATTTTTCACAGAAATATTAATCACCTCATTTACAGTATCATTCAGAACAGCTGACTTGCACTGCATCCTCCATTCTATGTGAAACATGTTTTCTTCTCTCATTGTCACCTGCTGAAATGAATGCACTGTGTGTCTGATTTCTTATTGTTCATTTCCATGGTAACATTTTAAAGAAAAGGATATGGCCTTTTTTTGGGTTTACAGTGGGAAATTATAATCAGTCTCTTGCAGATGGGATTATTAAATGCTTAGACAGTTTTGATGCAGCATTGCCACATCACATTTGTGCAAAGCTCAGATGATTTCTTTTAACTTCAACTCTGATAAGGGATTCATATGGTTGACCTCACTGTTTCTCCACTGGGTGATCTGGGCTAAATGACACACTATAAGCATTTCAGTGCTCTAAGGTTTGCTAAGGAAATGTGGAAGGTGGGAAAGACTGAGAGAATACCAGACCTGAAGAGAGACACAGAATAAACAGAAATGGGAAAGATAAGAATAAACACAGAGAAGAGTGCTGTTATTTATGTAAGCAGAGTTCTGACTTACTGTAAATGCTAAATATATGGGCCCACATTGTACCTCTACAGTATATCACTGGCAGCATCTCAGAAATATGTCAAACTGTTTGTCTTTACAGAAGAAAGAAAACAAACTGGATTCAGAAGTCCAAGTAAATTATTCCCTCCATTAATAACCATAAATACATGCTTGTTGTAACTGTTCTGGGAATATACATGTTTATGTTATATATTCATGATATCTGGTTAGGATATTGCAAACATATCTTAAAATATATATTGATTTCAGAAAGTTAAGAATAGAATAGTGGAACAGACCACCACATTCTCCAACATATTGCAGTATTTTCCTGTGGTATACCTTCAAGAAGATATAGTCAACAATAAAAAAAAGATTTGTTTCTGTTCCACTGCTGAGTTTATGATGATGATGATGATGATGACAATGATGATGATGATGATTATTATTATTATTATTTCCTTCAACTCATATAAATGCTTTCCTGAATCACTGTGTCCAAAATTTGACATTCTTGTTTCACAGTATGTGTATGAACTAATGGCATTTTGTTGTGTAAGACTGCTCTTCATTGCCTCTTATTAAAACAGACTGATCAATGCAGAGGGCCACCATGGCATCAGAGCTCAAAGTGCACCAGACATCCTTAGGGACCCACCATAATGAGCTCACCACGGCTCCATCTGTTGTGAAGCAAATTCAGACCAATCCGGAAGCTTGGTCAGTGTGGATTCCTGCCTGTTGTTAGTGGGACTGCCCCATGAAGCTTTAACTGCTACAGGTCTGATCCAAGCATCACGCCAGGGACTGATGTGGCATCTGCCAAGGATCTGTGCCAGTGGGCAGGAGGCATAGTCTTGCAGCTCTGATAAAGACAGCTTGCATCCTAAAGCACTCGGGATCCAGCAGCCTTCAGGGTTCAGCTGAGGGGCGATGATAATATCCACATGGGTGTGCATGCACCTTCAAAAGAATGCCATCATTTACATAAACTCACATTGAAGATGGCATTCAGAGGGGTAGAGGACTGTATGCCAAGCTGGAGGCTGTAGGGAGGGTTAAGAACTGGGGTGTGCTGCCTATGGAGGACTGTAATCCCTCTCTGCAGTGCAGACGTTCAGGAGCACACAGTCTTTTGTTCCCTTTCTCAACATAACAGTTATGGGAAGCATAGAATTGTATCTTTTTCCAGTGCTTGAGGTCAGAGGTGGATATAGCACTGTTCAGTGTTCTCCTTTCTTTCGTTTTTCTGTTACATAAAGCAGTGCAACACTGAGAAACAACATTTTGTTTTGATCTGATACTTTTATTGACAATTTTATCATTCATTTTTTCAATTTTCCATTAAAGCATTTTTTATATCCATCCTAAGCTTATATCAATTATGCTAAAACTAAGGTGTTTTTCCAAAATAGGTAATGCACATTAGTATTTTCCTAATTTGATATTAAAACAAGACAGACAACAGTAGTACTTCTTTCACCTGTGATTCCACCTGTGGTGGAATCTTTAGTTATATCCTCACCCTAAATCAAACAAAATGTTTTAAAAATCATGCTAAACATAAAATACACAATAAATGCTAACCACAGGTGTGTATGCAATAAATGGGAATACAATGAAAAAACAACTCATGAATATTAAGTCAATCCAAACATGAAGTAGAATGGAAGGTTAAAGATGCTAGCAGTGGGCTAACACATTTCAAGCAACCAACCAGCCAACCAACAAATAATGATATATCTTTACCCAGCATCGGGGCTGTTCCATGTTACGGTGATCAGTACCTGCCCTTTTCTTCATGCTACGTTTTTGCCATAGTAACACAGCTCCCTCTACCACAAGATTTCTAAAGGCTGGAAATGTTAAATGTGAGAAAGAATCGTTTTAACATTGGAACCTCTTACCACTTTCTGATGATCATTGCCAATGGCTTTGTTCTGTAGCTACTGCTTCATTCTGTACCATCCCGCCAAAGGAATGCCTCTTTTCAGCTGCGTGCTTTCACCCATCAGTCTATAGAGAATAAGATGCCACTGTTAAGAAAAACTGCACTATTGTTTGTAATAATTGAATGCAAGTCAATGTCTGTATTTGAGATGGAGGACCATTGATGATGAAATAGTATAGAATTGAAATATCATACAATCTTTGTGCAGACTGTTTTTATAGGAACAATTTCATAGTGGTTCTACAGTATAAATATAATTGAAAATGATATAATTGAAAATTTGATCGAATGACTTATGGAGGAAAAAAATCTTAGCATTGTAAAATGAATGAAGAGACTTCTCATGTATCATTTCTTGAGGCCATGGTTTTCAAACTACTGAAATGAATGCCTGCCTTTCAATAAAATTTAAGAAAGCAGCACTGATGTTTATCTGTGAGTATAGGTGTAATTTATAAGTCACACTCCCCCCAACTTACCTGAATATTTTCAAAGGTTGAGTTTTTTTTGTCAGTAAATTCAGCAGTTGTAAAAACATCAGCAGACCACTGAAATTCAGAAGCATAAAATACAATCCCAGTTTCAGAACAAGAGGCGCCTTTCTTTCCATTGCTTTCATTGGCACATTCTGGCATGTCGTTCTCAAGGTCGGACCTATTGGACAAGATGAATTACTGAGGTGAAAATTGAAACTCTACTTTTCTATATTGCACTACAAAGGATTCGTTCACATCCACTGTATTTGATTCGATGAATGTAGAAGTAAGCTGCACCTGGTGCTTTTATATTCACACACATTTAATCCAAGTTACTATTCTCATTATCAAATCACTCATTTCCAAAGATTGAAGGAAATATTACTGTATGAGGTGGGTGTTAACTGCATGGCAAAGACACACATTATGACATGTACCGATAGTCACATAGGAACTGATAATGGTGCCATCTTGCTGCTAGGTTAAGATAAATTAACTAAAGCACTGCATGCCACTTGTTATACAATGCAACTTATAGTTAATACAACTTCTAATTGTTGTCTATCACATATCCTAGTGTCAGACATATTATGTCTCAATTGTATACAAAGTAATACAAATGATTGTCTGTCATAATTATTATCCTAATGATTAGACTGTCCTATTTATTTCTACAAAAGTGACTTTCAACCATTCTCTTTGTGACCTTGACTTTGTTACAAGATACAAGAACAATTGAATTTAGGTGGTGTTACCGTACTTCATTAGGTATACCCAAAGAGGCAGGAGAAGGAAAAAAAACAAGATGGTGAGGTTTTTTATCATGAGATAAGAAACTCTGAACACTTCACACCCTCAGACTTCACACCTCACATCTTTTGCTGCACACCACAGTAATGGATCCATAGATGGTAATGCATGGGCCACACTATGCCCCATCTGCAGCTGTGCACAAAATCTAATTCATAAAATATCATGGGTGAGTTGCATAGCTTTCCTCAATAAACATTCAAGGCACAATGGTTGAGTAAACTCACACTGTCCAACATAGATTGCCAGTGATTGGTAGCTTCATTAGCTTTCTACTTATTCTTGGGCATCAGTTGAGAGAAAGCACAGTACAGTCCAGTAGTATGTGTGGAATATTGGTGTATAAATATACTCCCTATGGAGCATCTGGTAGGGATCTGGACACAGATATACCTTTTTAATATATACTTGAATTAGAATCGGAATGCATGAAATCCATACCTAAAGGAAAAATATATATATATGTGTGTTTCTTTCTCATAATCAAAGAAAAGTACAAGGATGTTGAATAAAATCATTTATTAATATAGTAATTTTGTCTTCACGGAAAAGTAAGATAAATTGTAAATGTGTTTATACTGGGGAATTGTTTATAGTGGAGAAATTGATTTTACAGGTTTGTTCATAAAAGAATATTTGACAAAATCAAAGAATATTTGATTAAACAATCATTTAAAAGTAACTCTCACATGTATGATGACTTTATGATACATTGAGCTGGACAGGAGGCACTTCAATCAGATGGACCACATTGCATATGTGACCTACATCAATGACATGAGGTTTGGTGTGAGGGCCCAGCATTGTGGAGGGGGGGAGCAAATCCAGGTCAGCTACATGAGGCCTCAGCTGTGGAGGAGGGCTCACCTGTCAGTGCCAGGAGGCCTCTCTGTTCCGCCATGCGGAAGCTCCTCACCCTCAGCCCCACGGTCCGATCAGGGAACAGGCAAGCCAAGCTCTGTCATGCATGTGCCACTCAGGGAATTGGTTCTGACAGCCTCATCTACACAAGAAACATCTTCCTCTCTTTACCTCCCCTGCCCTCCTCTGGGCCTAGGCCTGTTGGGCTATGACTCACTCGAGGCTCTGATGATGTAAATGAGGAGGAATTGAGGTTAGGAGTGTGGAGTGGACCATGAGCATCTGTTTATTGGAATTCATCCCATCAGGATGAATTCCAATAGGTTCTGCTATCTTAACTACATATGGTGTGTATATTTTCTCCCACTATGATGCTAAGTAATGCTTATGATGATGAGAACATCATCAGTATCAGATTGACCATACTACACACCCTCTTCTTTTATGAATCTTAATGAATAGCTGAGAAAGATGTTTTATGGTAAAAATCTTCAAGGAATTATAGTTGAACTTCCAGGAAATGGAAATCAGAGAAAAGATCCAAACCCAGAGGTAGAAATGAGATTATCTCATCGAAATCTCTGACACAAAAAAGTCAAGTTGTAGTCACTTCTCAAGCCTGTTGTTAAATAGTCATCCCTTCACAGTACAGTCGTCATCTAAATTTGTAATGTAATTAATAAAGCTTCAAAAAATGTGGCCTGACTGGAAAGTAAATGTGTGCTGACGTTTGATTACTGACTGTTCTACTCAAAAGTATGGACAGAATACACACAATTAAATACAAATTTAGAGGAAATCTATTGCATACTTGCTTGGGCTCCTTGGGATATTCTTTGTTGCATTACTTTGAGGAATTCATGAGAAGGCCAGAAGAGTTGTGGTTTCCACACTGTTTAGACTACAAGTGTTGACTTGGTGATTAGCACTGAGTCACCGTCTAAATGGAAATATTTGTCATAGATGTTTCTCAGAACTGTTGTCAGATCAACATCAAGCAGTGAATGCTGATGTTTATCTTCTGCATCATATGTTATCAAAATCCATGTGGGAGTGGCTTCTGTCTTGAGTGCAGGTGGGCTTACATCATACCACAAGGTAGGGGTTCAACCAGATGGTAATAGGGGTCAACTTGCACTTAAAAAACACCCTTACAACATTTTCTTGTAAGAGATCACCCGATGGTTATAACCCAATAGTTATCTTTTGAAAGCATAAAAAAAAGAAATCAAAACAGCTGTCAAAGGCCTCATTAGACCTATACATCTAAGCTATAAAAATGGATTAAAATGAACAGTACCCTACTACAAAATGAAAAACAACAAAAATGAAGAAAAAAAATTCTGGACAGAGCATCAAAACACAGGTGAAACAAAGGATTCTGCATACACATCTCCATTCTCCAGTGATTCAAAAGCAAAATTTCCTTTAGCAAAAAAAAAAATCTCTCTGTATTTATGCTGTGGCTGACGTATTGAATTGACAAACCTTTTTCCGATAAAAATCCACCCCTCCTCCATAAAAACTAAAACTATTCTCTTGTTGGAGCATCTATGATGATACGGTTTAAAACACTGGCCAGGAGCCTCTCCAGTCACATGGTCCAGAATTTGCACAGGCCTTCATTAATGACTTTGATGTATTAATTAAGACCTGAAGATGCAGCAACAAGCTGGTACTTTGACCTACATTTCAATGGAAATGCTGCAGAAGATCGTGCATTAGTGCTTTTTAATAATTGATTGATGTTATTGTTGAGGAATAGTATCCCCTTTGGGGACTGAAAATCCTACATTTAATTTGTGAGGCAGTACATGTGACAGCACATGTGACATTGCTTTGTAACTTCTTTTTAGTCATTTCTACTTACTGTGTTGGTACAGCACCTGCTATATTCTGAATACACACCGTAATTCCAGGAAAGATGGAGAGAGATTAATCATTTGGAGGTTTTTACAACCTCTCCTCCACTTACATTCATGCAGGGAGAAATTCTGAGGATATGAGTGAATGACTGTTCAGCACACTACAACACAAGCAACACTACAGCACACCTATGCTGTAGGCTAGTCCATGCTTTAAGTTATGTGTCTTATTTCCAAGGTAGCTCTGTCTTGGAGGTACAGCAGTGGTAACTTGTTGTTGAGCAAATGGCGGATCTGCAGCCGCACTAGCTACTGCTAAGGAAGAAGCTCGTTGTCACCAGTACAACACCAGCAAAAACAGCTGTTTGAGAAGGACCTGCACAAGAACTCAATTTCTGATATACTGTAACCAATGCCAGAGCTATTTATATAAATCTACAGATGTAGCTACTGATGAGTTCTTCATCAATGTGCCTTCCACTTCTGTTTTACAGTGCTTGACCAGAGACAGACATATTTCATTCAATCCTATTGTAAAACCATCTCTGCCTTTTGTCAAAAAATCCCAACTGATATGCATACAAAATGGAACCTCCTCAGAAATATGATTCATTCAATTATTTTCATATTGTACAAGAGTGTAGCCATTGTTGCAATGTAATTGTATTTTTCTATGGGATACCTTTGAATGAAAAGTATGGTACATTTATGGGAAATGTAAAATATTGACTCCTTAATGTTTCTTTAATGTCTTAAAAGAGATGTTTATCATTTTAACATCATTCAACATATCATTTTTGTATGGGGTTGTGTTATTGATTCATGGGTGTTTTGCTAACATGAGATTGTTTGCTATGTATATTTGGTGTATTCTCCAAAAACTGTGACGTCCATTTTTCAGAGGATCATGTTTGTGATGGTACATGTTGGTAAGTAGATTGATTATCTGTGTTGTATATTCAAGGCTTATCACTTTTCAGCTTAATTGTGCTCATCACACCCTACAAGTGCTTTAACTCCAGGAGCTGGAAGAGCTGATGACTTCGGGCAAGTTAAGTAGCTGAGAGTGCTTGCCATAATTACATTTAATGTGATGCACGGCTCAGAGTGAGCAACGCATTCAACGGTTTCCTGAGTCGTGCTGACATGAAACTGCCCGATGCGCTGCAGAACTGTTTGAGTGGATGATGTGAGTGAGCAGTGAGTAGCCAGGTTTGCGAGGCTGAAAGTGCTGAGATCAGTACATGACATTAAATTATGAGTGTGCCACTACATGGCACACACTCTTACTGTGCAGATGCCAGAGATCATGGACACAGAGCCCATGAAAAGGAAGTAAACTCCTTCCTCTAAACATGCTGACCTGCTGCACATAAACAGGTTAATGATTTATGTCAAGACATACATCATTGCATTTGTACAGTATGCAATATTTATATGAAAACATAATCTAAAGCTTTCCACCCCAAAGATTTGTAGATTTTCAAAGATGCTTAATTCTATATTTTTCTCTCTTGGAGTATGGCAATACCACATCCTCTCCAAACAATTTTGTAAAAAAAAAATGAAAATATCTTTAAAAGACAAATTCATAAAGCATATTAAATTCTATTTTTCAGTTCATGAATCACAGAGACCTTTGTAAAACAATTATTGCTATTAAATATCTTAAGAACACAAAACAATTTTGTCAAAATTTCCAACATGTTTATACCAGGATCATGAGTATTATGTACATTTAAGCCATTTGATTTCAGTTTTTACTGTGTTTGTATTTCATCACCTCAGGTTTTTGACATTAAAACATCTTTAGGAGCTCTGATTATGGTGCATTAGTTGATTAATTGGGGATTTTGACATTTACAGCTTGTTAGCTCATTTGGCTTGAGCCACCGTAGGGTACCACTTTAATGAAAGCACTCATTGATTTTTATTTAGTTCTCTGTGCTTCTCTGCAACCTTAATGTCAAGTGGTTACTTGAATAGTGTGATGTACAAGAGCAGTATTTTTCTCTCTTCTCACCCATCCAACACCATATCAGCACCATCCACACCCTTTGGGAACTAAAATAGCAACATTTCATCTAAAACTCTGCCCTAACAATCTGCAAAGATTAAGATCCTGCAGTGACAGATGCTATGGAGAATATGAACACACACAAAGCACAACCAAACCTGCGAACTGTGCCTTTACAAATTCCTAAGAAGGGCGAGAGCCATGTAAGTCCATGGGATAGGTGTTAGGTACTTGGTGATAATAGGTAGCTTGTCAGTCTTTAAATTCACAATGTGGTTATCATTGGATAACCACATTGTGAATTTAGCTAGTTGATAAAACATATAATTGTATAGTTTATGATTTTAAACTGTGTATCCTGAGGAAAAGACATGGATATGACCTTAAGTTTTTCACATTACACACAATGATAATACGGAGGAATTGTTTTTAAGAAAACCAACTAGGCAGCTCTGTTATATCTGACATGTTGTTGTGCTGTCCCAGATTAAATGGTTTTTACATGACTTTACATTGTAATTGCCTTGTCCTGCCAGATTTACTTAGCTGTAGACAATTAGCCGTGTGCTTGCATGAGGATGCATTTTAAATTGATCTGCGCAGGGAAAATGAAGTCATATTTGTAAAGTCAACACAACTTCACGACTACAATCCCTGTACCATTAAGCAGAATAATATCTACATATTTTTTTTTTATATAAGTAAAACATTGCCATTAAGATATTTCTTTTTTTCAAAAATAAAAACAAAACCCAAAGAGCAATGTTACACAGTTACTGAGAACACCAGTGCTGTATTCTCTATACAAAAGATTCTGTTCCAGTCTCATCGATGAGACGCAGCCTGACGCGTGATTAAAATATCACCCTCTGAGAGAGAATTCTTTGCTAACTTGGCAATTCAAAAAGCCCTGACTTGGGACATTTCTAAATCTTCAACACCATGGCAAAGAGCTCAAAAAGCTGAAAGATCTCAGAATCTGTCCAAAGTGAATTCTAATATCTCAACTTTGCAGGCGGTTGCAGGGACAGCTTAGTGTTTGATGCTTTCTTCTGCACCGACAGTGAAGTTAAGTCTGAAGTGTCACATTTTTCAAAGGATCTGTACCGTCAGTGCGACTACTCTACAAGCAAAGTAACTGTAAAATACAGATAAGAGTGAGAACTGATGCATACAGCTGAGTGTGTGAGAGACCTTGACAGATACAGGAACCAGATCATATACACTGAGGATTAAACTCGGAGAGCAGCTAGCATTTTCTCTGACATTATTGTAAATTTGTTTAGCAGACCTTTTCATTTCAGGATAATCAGTGGATTTTTTTTTGTATATTCATTAGCAGCCTAAATATTATTATTTGTGCATAGATACCTGAACAGATTTTCTTCAAGTTGTGTTCCTCTGAACAGATGGAGTTACATTGTAAATTGCTCAAAAACCTAAATCCTTTATAAACTTCCAATGAAAATAATAAGCACAAAAGGATGACATGCAGAAATTATGAAAGTGCATTGTTATCCTGAAATATGTGAAGTGGATTTTTAAAGGGTAATGTTCGCTGTTTACCCTGAAGGTAGTTTAGCAGATTTGTATAATCTCATAATTTATGTGACAGAAATTGGTTTAAAACATTCATATTCATATTAATATTAATTTTTGGTGTCACACACACACACACACACACACGCACACACACACACAAACAGTATTGAGTCATTGTACCAATCATATAACTCTTAGAATGATATTTTATTTTCTTTGTCATATGCTACTTATCTGGTTCTGGGTGATTTCTCTCTGACAGAAAGTGAAAGCACTATTATTGTGCTACCTTCTAACAAATAACTGCTGAACAATTTAGGACCAACAGAGGAACTTTCTGAGTCAGGATTTGTCAGTCAGGTATTAAATAACTGTTACACCAGCTGCTCTGCACAAGCATAATCGGTTTTTACTACAACAATGAAAACCCTTTCGCAGCAAACTGTTGCTATGACGTTTGTTTTGTAAACAGTGGAAAAAGACTAGGATACATTGGACAACATTTAGCCATTTATGGGAAAGTTTTACTTAAATAATTTAAAGGAAGTACAAATGTTCAAGAACACAAGTTCAGTAGCATCAGTCATATCCACAGTATGACAGCTGCACAGGAAACCGGCTCATTTGTGCAGTGGGTGATTTTTGGCCCCATGTAGTGTATGCGTAGTGGGCTGTGGAGTTAACAACGGGCAAGAAAAACGTGGAAATGAAAGGATAATTAGAGAGACAAAACAAGTCTTCTCCACAACTACAGCTCATTTTGTTCCAGGGAATGCTACTATTGCACCAACTGTGAGACAGTATCATCTAGAGTATCATCTAGACAACAGAGACTTAAAGTGAAAATCTCAAATTGCCCAAACACACATCTTAAATGTACTGTAATCAATTTTAAATACTGTATTGCTATGGATATGAGGAAGAACATAATGGACAATCATCTTTCTGCTCAGAAAAAATCGTTAATTTCTTCATTTATTTTATTATGTATTTCTTAAGCATCCACTATTGCTAGCTTGACATCTTTATTAAACAATCCAACATAATAAGGCTTGATAAAATGAGAAAAATAAGCACATTTGCACATTTACAAAAACAGAAGTCATATTGCCCTGATTGTCCTTTTAGACGCCATACTCTGCACCCTCTTGGTGTGTTAGTGGTACACTAAACAATCAAGCACACAATTAACAGAAAATCCTCCAGTGAATGAGATCTGCTCAGATAATAGCATCATAGGAAGCCACAAGTCTTATCAAACAATCAATGCTGGTGAGCTCTTTGATGATGAACTGATTGGCAATGCACATTGCTCCTGAGCGCTTTTGATTTAGAAACTGAGATTAAGTGCAGAACCCCTGCAATTGAGGCCTCGATATACGGGACGCTGGTGCTCCTTTAGTCCAGGAAATGGAGGGTGCTGACCATTTAAATCCTCATGGGAAATTCTGATGAAGAATTTACAAGCAGAAAATGAGACACAATGTTTTGTGCGGTTTGTAACCCCGGGCCCCAGGGCTCAATCAGCTTCAATCAGACTCAATCAGACGCACCTAGTCTCTTTTAGGGACGTATGCAATTCAGTGAAAACAGACTTCACATTTATATTTCACTGAGTACACTATCTTTTATAGAAGGGGAATGAATCAGGACATCTAAGTGAACAGATATCCTGGTTTCAGAGAGGAATCCAGTAGGTTTCTGTAGGTGCATACATGTTGCCTAAGAAACCAGGGGAGACTGCAAACTGCATACCTGCCATTTCACAGGTTTTGAAAAATTACAAAAGTACTATTCAATACAGAGGAAAAGGAGAAAAAATATCTGGAACATCTTGTTTCCACAAGAGTTTATAACATTTTCATATACCTAGAAATTGTTTTCATGCCAGGCAAAATTGACTAATGAAACACAAAGCATTTCAATCAGAATTCAGACACCGCATGAGGATACCTGTTCCTTCTGGTACAGCATGACCATTCAGTGGGCTTTTTTTACAGATGTGATTCATTTATTTATACTCAAAATTATTACACATAAATGAATAATGATATTAGTCAATGAAGTGGTCATGTCTTATGAACATCATTTCTTGGTGTGATTTTGTATTTTTCTTTGGGCGATTTTAGGGCCAGACATGGGGGCGGGTGATTTACAAGACCAGTTGAATGTTGCATATCCTGTGACAGGAAATGACAGAGCTGCTTCTCTGGAGTGTGGGCTGTTCAAAGGGTTGGGTCTTGCTGCACATGTTGGGCCCGTCTAGATGCTTGGAACTAGGCTTGAGCTTACAGTCAAATGATGAGAAAGTCCAACAGGAAGTAAAAAGTAGATACTATGAATCTTTGGAAGAGGAACAGGGACTTTTCAAAGAACATTTGTTCATAATTACATCTATGGCTGTTTGTAATTGTCATCCACTGTGTGGAATGTTATGATATTAGCTAGGCCTATTTTTTTGTTTAAAGACATCCTTAAATATGATACATAATGAACCACATATGGGACTAGTGCATCTTGACTACTTGCCATCAGTCTGTGCCTTCTATTGTGTGGTTATGATTATGCTATATACATGATATTCTGTTAAAGTATTGCTCCTTGCAGATTTAACATGTTTCATTTTCATCAAGTCTTTTACAGGATAAAAGCAGTAGTCAGTGATGGCAGGGAGCCAGGGAATGCTCACATATGTGAATACAAACTGATGCCACTATTCAAACAGGGCAGCAGTAAATCAGTTTGGAAAGAGCTGAATTAATTGTACAAAGTTTATGAATAAGTCAAGAAAGCATTGATTTACTATAATGCTTTATGTGTCCTTGGTGAATAGGGGGAGCTGATATAGCACAGGACATAAACTTCATGCATATGGTAGATTAGCTGATTAATTCAGTGGATTCAGTGAGTGCATTGTTGCAGATTCTCTCACCCCAGTGGAAATACTCTTGAATGGTGACTCTAGCTGGCCTTAGTATTGGTACCCCTATGATTAGTGTAGTTGCAAGTTTTAAAGAATGCAGATAAAACAATTGTATTTTTGTACATTTTTTATTTTATAATTGCATTTCATTGGGATATTCTTTGTCCATTTTTCATGGGCATTCACAAAAGTACTGTAGCAGAGATGCTAATAATTCACAGTTTGTATTTTTGTCCTATTACACATTCTACCTGATGGCCTAATAGCCTGTAATAATTTCCTCTCCACTGTGCTTGAGGCAGCAGAGTGAAATAAAGTGTGGTCCCCACATTCTACGTCCTGACTTCAGCACTGATCCTTCACCAACAGCTTTGCTGCACATGAAAACCCTCTTACACCAAAATACAAACAGCCCTGGTTCTGCTTCGTTTTATTGTCTTCTCCCAGCCAGGATCTTACCACCCAACACCCTCTCATTATGAGTGCCAGCACAGCAGAGGGTTTCTATTTAAGAAGGTTATTTTGGATGTGTTTCATAAATATTCAATAAATGTTTCAAACAATCTCAGTTGTACAGTATATGATTGTTTGAAACATTACACCAGGGAGCCTACAGAAAAACCTGTCTTCCTTATCTGTGTAAATTTGTGCATTATTTTTATTATCTATTGTTAAAAAAAATCACATTTGCATACTCCTGTCAACAAAGTTTCCTTCAACTGATTGAGGTGGCTTAAGGATCTTTCTAGAAACTTTACTGATAATTGAAGAGCTCCCATGCTTGACATATATGCTGCTGTTGTTCAGTGCAAAATGGTGCTCATTGATGGTCCATATGAGGCTTAACAGTTTCAAATCATCTTTCCTTTGCACTACTGTGTACCCTTCTGCTTGGCAGCAGTGCAGTGCAGGCCTCCCAGATCCAGCACACAGCACTGTGTGCAGAGCACAGAAGGTGGAAGTGGTTAAAAACCGTTAAAGCAGCGGTTTAGAAGGTAGGGCTGTGCGGCCAGCGATGGGAAACAGTCGTTAGGGGAAGAGTAACCACCCGGCAGAGGAAGTGCCTCATCGTCTTCAAAGCCCTTTTGTCAGCTGTTGCAGAAGAACAACATATAGAGACAAGACCCTCCAACTGCAGGTTTTTATAAGATCAACGCATCTCAGAGTTAAGACCACCGTAAAAACTGAGAAACATCACACACATATCAGGTCCAACAAAATATTTAACACAAGTGCCTCAAGTCAATTTTGAGCAGGATGCCAAATTATCAAACACTGAAATAGTCTATGGTATGCAATACTCATCAATGAAATAATCTTTTACTCACTTGTGAAGGGAAAAAATTGGGCTCGATTCACAGTTAATCTTAAGGGCATATGCAATTCAAAATAGATTTGTATTAAACCATCATTTTCTTTGAGTATATCAATGCATTACTGAAGGAATGCCCTTTGAAGTTTGTGTTTTTCAATATATGACACAACAGCTTGTGCCCTACAATAGATAAGTATTTTTTAATGGAATTACCCTATAGTATTGTAGCTCAATATATATAAAACAGCAGCATAAAGTAAACATCATAATACAGCATAATAAAGAACCTTCTAATTAAAAAGCCTAATAATATCCAATTACTATGTGACACCTCTAATTTATGAGTTAAGTGGTACAAATGATTGTATCCAAATGTAGATGTTGAGAAATGGAACTCAGAGGAGGAATAAACATGATAAATATAACACACAATAAATAAATATTAAACACAATACAATGGTCACTTTGATAAAAAAAAAAACCCAGAGAAATAATGAGAGAACACTGAACATCTATTATCATTTAAAAAAGGTTAGATGTCCATGAAGTCAGGGTTGGCTGGAATATTGAATTTTCATTTGAATTGTTTCTCTTCCACATGGATCTGGTTGTTCTGCCTTTGTCTTTTAGCGTTCATTTACAGTGTTTAATTCAGTGTTGGAGCACTTGTGCCGATAAATGTGACAATGAAAAGTGCGTTTGAGCATCTGAGAAATCCATTCCACTTCAAGCTCACGGCAGGCAGGAAAACGTGGGCTGGTTACCTAGCCCTGATCATTAAATATGAGGCCTTGAAGACACTCTGAAAAAGACTGATTGCCACTGAGGGCTTTCTGAGCGCACATCATGCCAAACTGAGGGTGGCTACACAGCATCCCAAAAGCCCTTCATTCCTAATGCTTTCATTCACCACTCTCCGATCAGCTCAGTCTCATCTCCATACTGAGAAATTCCCTCTACCACACAACTCTTTTACAGTGAAAATCTGCCTGTATTGCCCATGCTAAATTGTGTTTGCTAAAGTAATGGTAAGACACATTTGACATAAACAGTTTTGACATATTATAAATTGCCCTAATAAATTTATTTTTTTCTGAAAGGAATAGATATACTTCAAGCATTAACAGGCATGTGTAACAATAAATTATGGTCTTCCAGAGATAGTCCATTCACATGTTGTCAGAAATTATCTATTATTTTAAGTTTTAATGTTGTTTTAATAGACTCCTGGTGATCACAATTGTATTGATGCTCCATGCAGTATATGGTGTAACTTATAATTATGACCATGCTGTGAGTTTATAATATTTACATTGTGTAAAAATGGGGATAATATTTGTAAATATATTCAATATTGATGTTGTTTCCTGACAGTTTGTTTATGGTGCTAATATCAATTCTGTGCTTATCTGTCACTTGTTAAAGTGTAAGGATTTATGCCTGTTTAATACCACCATAAAGAACTCATTTACATGGATAACAGTCAGACCTTACTAAACCAATAGACTTTTTCAGACATAATTATGCACTGAACAAGGTTTGCAAAATCACATGTCAGACAGTCTTTTTCAACACAAAGAACGCTGTACTAATTACAATCATGTAAACAGGCACTATTCCATAATTTAAATGGGACAGAGGGTAGGTCATACTCAGTTTCACTTATGTCTTCAAAATGTGACATTTTTCCTCTTTTTGTGTCCTTTTTTCTTATTTTTTTCTTTCCTTCATAAAATTGGCAAAATGTTGAGCGTAAGACAATTTATAACATATATATATATATATAAAATCAACTGTCTTGAGTCTCAATAAAGTATGTAAACAAAGAAAATCTGCTATTTTGTTGTTAACAATGACACACTCTGTGTGCAGTGAACGGTTTGCCATATGCATGAAAAAAAGAGATTGAGAGCTCTCTGCACACTCACATGAGAGCGTCTCGTGCACTGCTGATGCCTGGCCTACATGTGCAGCAGAGCATGTGCTGATGCAGCCTCTGCCCTCAAGCATGGCACCAACGGCCATACTGCACATCACTGTTTTCACCTCACTGCTCATCACTTATGATCAGAGTTTTCATAATTAGCACACTTACGCATCTGTTGACACGCACATTCTATTTCTGTCTGTACAACTGTCTATATAGTATGAATATTAAAATATTGTTTGCTTTTAATTATTTTTGGATTACAAACATAGTAAACATTGTGTGATATTATGCTAATTATTTTACACTATATTTAATCAAAAACAATTACTGAACAATTACTATTCAAATATAAAATAAAATAATAAGGCAAAAATAAATTAATATCCATAATCATCATTCCTATTTAATAAGATACTGATTCATAGGACAAGAACCATCATTAATTACAACATGATTCACTGACTCAAAGACTCCTTGAAACCATACACAGTAGTCATTAATAGACATTGAAAATGTAGCTTTAGGGGAAATAATGCACAATAAAGTAAAACACTGAAGGGATTCATTTGTTTTCTGTTCCAAAAGTATATACATTAAATTGCCCAGATAAGCAGTGATTAGACTGTGTGGCCTCAATCTGTATGACATCTTCACATCTACAGATCTGTGATATGCAAATTGTACAGTTTTTGGGATTATTCTAGATATTTAAAGTTTAAGGACTGTAACGTTTACAGTTCATTATTGGGTTATTGTACTTAATAAGATGATTCAGGCAGAAATAAAACCTTGTGTTGAAAGCATAAGGCGGAAAGATAAGAAAGAGCACATGTTCCTAATGATTTTAAATAATCTGACTTTTGGCACAGATTAAGTTTTACTTATGTTTAAATCTCTGCAGAGATTCTGCTGTTATTAACTGGGCTTACCATACTCAAGTGATAGTGATGTTTGCAAATTACTGCCAGACTGCCACTTAAAGGTGAATTAAGTGTACACTGTGCACACAGAGAGAGTAATGTGTGTGTGCATAGTTTTGCCTTCAGTAGTAGCTATTGAGGAGAACATGCCCTCCAGAAGGATAATGTGCAAAGTCATTTAATAAATCAAAACTTTGCTTTAATTATGCATTTATTGGTATGACCGGTATTGTGTGCAATAGTAAAAACAACAAACATTAGAATAATGCATGAATTGTGTGACTGCTGAATCAAATCCAGATTAGGAAGATAAAGACAAAAATGTCTTTATCTTAAAAGAAATTAAAATTATTTTAATTTCAGGTCAGATTTACTCCTGATGGATTATGGGAACAACGGGTGACCAGAGGACCCTCCTATTGAATAAACTGAAGGCGCAGTAATGTTGTGGTACATTTATAAACAATTATGTTTTAATAACAGAGGACTATTATTAAAAGACATGCAAACGGATGAGTTTGGAGAACCAGTCATCTGTTGGCAGGAGCGGATCAGAGAGGAGCAGGGATGGCATTGCAGAGGAAAGAGGCAGCCCTGAAACAGAGCAACCACAGAATTGTGGGGACATAATGTTCTGGAGTGTTATAGAGTGCTCTCAGACCTCAGCAGACCTAAGATGTCTGATGGGATGGTGAGGGAGCAGACAGACACACTGAGACAAGGCCAGCTATGGCTTTAAAGCCAAGGGAAAGAATACTATACTCAGTTTTAGCTTTGATTATAAGCAAGTACAGATTTTTAAAAATGGAGATGATTTCAGACAGAAAGTTAGTTCAGGAAGCATATGGCTGAGTTCTGCACAGATTGTAGTTTCTACAATGCATTGGCCTTAATGTTATGGAGACTTATACTGCTGTATGTAAGATGGCCAATATGAACACATATCATCAATAACTCAGCATAGGCATCAGGGAAAGGTAAGACTGGAGCCTCATAATATTTCTAAGGTAGAAGAACAGGAGTTCAGTGATATTCCTCACATCACGGTCAAAAGTTAACAATGAATCAAAGATATAATCATGATTTCAGGTAGTGACAAAGGAGCAGGCAGAAATGGCATCAGTGCTAAGGGTCAAGGAGCCTCAAATGTTGTCAGTTAAAGGCTGAGAGCCATAATAGTTTCATTTCTGTCTTATCATTGAGCCAGGTGCCAAGTTTTGTTTTGGCAGTTCTTAAATGTAAGGGAAATTCTGATTGAATTCAGGCCATTGTTTAAATGAACCCATTGCCTTTAGTTTCTGTCATACCACATTACAATTTTGAACAGACTGCAGAACATACAGCACAGATGAATACGAACTCTGTGCTCCTGCAGCAAATACTCCTCATGTGGCATGGATTATTTTGAGATGGAATACACTATAAAGTTATTGTAATCATTCCAAGTCATTCCAAGTTATTCCAATCTGATGTACTGAATAATGTTCAACCAGGGCTAAATGTCCATTAAGGTCACAATTTATGGCTTGGAGCTCTTTGTAACTTTGCAATTATGGGTTGTACACTAACTCAGAGGGGCAGAGATGAAGCTGCGACCAAGTTTTTTTTTTTAATGCACATCTGAGAGATTTGTGTCTAAAATGCTCTATTCATTGTAACGTCTTCCTACAACATGTGTGTGTGCACGTGTGTGCACATGCATGTGTGCATTCGTGTGTGTGTGTGTGTGTTCATGCATGTGTGTGTGTGGTATGTGTGTATGCATGTGTGCACTGCCTGTGAGGTACAGGTGTATTGTCCATGGTATGGCCCAACATTGTGCATGGCCATTTGGCTGTGGCTCATGGTGAGCACCCGAAGGAAGATGTGATTTGTGCAAATGAAGGAATGGCTGAAAGTTCTGATGCTACTCTGTAAAGACCTGTGTGGAGATTGCTTTGCAGAAAAAGGAGGAACTTCTCAGCCTCAGCATCTCAGGTGTGATCACTGGTCTTCGGATGCATATCCAATATTGGATGTGTCTGTATAACACACTCTGTCCTCTAAACATGGCGCATTCTACTGAACAGATAACTGTTTCACTAAATTAGAGGTTTAGAAATGATCATATTCACTTTATTCATATTTCTGTTGGAATCATAAATGTGATGCTGTGGCTTAGTCCCATCTTCACTTGTCTTTTTAAATCTAGTTCAACACTATATCTTTCTGCAGTGAGCTGGTGAGGAGAGATGCAGCCTGTCTCCTTTAGGGAGAAGGGTAGCAGCAGTGCACATTACTGCGCATTACATTATTTATTTGCAAGGCAGGTGCCATTATCCAAGGCAACTTGCATGGCTTACATTTTTACATGCTACACACAGCAACTTAGCAGGGCTGTAGTCAGGCTACGAACCCAGCAAATACTGCAGTACATTCAGTCTTGTCTTCAGATGGGTTTTTTCAGTCTCCAAGGCAGGGGTTGAATCATATGCATTTAGACACTGTAAGGGAACATGCTCTACAATCAAAGTAAACTGAACATGATACATCTATCAGTGCAAATTACTAAAGTCTATGTAGCAAGCTCCAAAAATAGTATCGCTCCTCAAAAACAGAATTCTTGTATGCTGATGAGTATTATATCAGCATTATATTATGATTATATTAATTTGACTTAACAATTTGACGGTTAAGCCCTATCTATCCAGAGCAGCACAACCCACCGGTATGGTTTGAACTGCTGTGGAAGGAGTGTGAAGGTATAAACAGATCCAAGCACCACACCAAACAATCAGCACAATGACTGGAGGCCTTCCAGCACTGTGTCACCCCTCTCAAAAGTGAGGAAAGACATCATCTTGTGCACTGATTCCATTAATGACTTCATAGTGCAAGCACAGAAACTAAATGTGAGTATCCCTTTTCTCTGCGATTGATTGAATAATATATGTCTTTAAGGAAACTAAGTGCATTTCATTGAATTCCAGCCCAAGAAAATGTCATGCACCTTTCAGTTCATAGCAAAAATTACATGGTTAAATGTAATGTTGTCATGTCATACAATGATGATGCTTATTCATTTACTGACGAGTATTCATTCATTTCATATTTGAAAAAATGAAATTAAACACTGACTTTGCAGTCTAATCTATTCAAGGGGTTCAGTTCAGCACAATAGTAAAGGGTGGACAGCTCCATGGTGCTATTTTCTGCGGGAAAGCTTTTTTGGGAATGGAAAGCTTTACCATGGCTGTCTACAAAATGCAGCGGGTCTCTGTATCAGACAACCTCTGATACAGCAGACATGATGGTGGTAGTAGTGACAGCAATGCAAAATGGTTTTTGCTTAATATTTGAATTTTTTCAAATGTACCATTTTACAAACCACTTTCCCTTTTTATTTGCATGTTGCCAGTTTGTCATATCTATTGACTGCCCTGTGAATGAGATGCACATTTCTGGTTTTAGACTTGATTCATGTAGAATGGGCAGCACAGAGCCCAGTTGTGTGAGTGTGCTGCTTTAGGGTGCATAGCTTTAGTCAGTCAAAGTTAATGCTGTCATCTGCCCTGACAATGACAAGGCCTTGATGTAATCATTCATAATGGAGATTTACACATTAATTTCAAATGACCAACCATGTTAATGACGCATGTGTTGCAGCATATCTAGAGTTGCTAATTATTTCAGTATATTACACATTACAAGCTATGAGGACAAACATAAACGTAAAAGAAACACACAGTGCATCAAAAAAGTTTTAAACAGGGCATATTATATTTTTCTAAATACAAACTAATTTTGAAGTAGTTGAACTTGCAATTCTCTTGCAAACTCGGCTGAAAATGAATATTTAGGTATGGATTCAAATCATACTGCTTTAAGTTTTTTTGTTGTTCTTGTAGTTTTTTCAGTTTTACCATTCTAAGCCAGTACTGTTTTTCTTATTACAGTTATGATATTGGTGATTGCTATTAATTAAAAAAAATCCTACAATACAGTGACACCATATAATATTAAAGGTTGCATTCAAACTGCTATAATACTACTGTAAATACAGGCCTTTATATCACTTTCTTGCTTCTCATATATTATAACTTGGTGTTATAACAGGATGAAGATCCAGGAGCAAATGAAGTCTGACTGTGGCGTCTGCTGAAAAGCACCCCATCGTTAAGCAGATATCTTAGCTAAAATCAAGAGGAGTGTTCAGCACATGGACAGTATTTCACAATGCCAGTGTCTCAGTTTATCCTCATGACTGTGTGACATACAATGCAAATAATTTAAAATGTTCTGTATTGTCTGGCATTCATTTGTACCATGTGTGTGCAGAAGCAATCCATCAGACCCAGGACTGTGTCCCTGTCCGAGTGAATTATACACCTTCAAAACAGACCATGAAATACTTCTCTGCTTCTACATTGCATGTGTGTGTGTGTCTGTACATACATGGATGAGTATTTGTGTATATAAAGAACTGCTTGCTATTTATGAAATGTATTACTGGAAACAGTTAATTTACATCAGCTGGAATTCAACATAACATAAAAAATATATATGATATGTATTTCTGTTTAGTGGTGCAAATACAGGAAACCTATAAATTCCTCTTCTGACTTTATTCAAGAAAATCCAACCAAAAATAAAATAAATTCAACATAATATGTTGCAAGAATTATAATAACCTGACATGCAATGCTGAATATTTTGTCAGTAAAATGTGATTAATTTCAGAGCATGGTACTGTGATTTTTTGTGGGAAATCTGTTTAAGCAGATTCAGCTTACAGCATTAAACTGCAGAATCTTCATTTTTGAGAGGTATTTATTTTTTATATAAGGTAGTACACAGAGTAAACTGAATGCACTTGCAAGAGGCAATGATGCAGGGCTTTCTGGAGATGAAATTATCGTGCACAGGGCAATGGCTTCTGCCATTTGTTCAAAATGCGGATGGCCTGGCGAGCAGATAACTTTGCGACCTTCAATTAACTGTGGCTCGTACAGAGTGTCCTCGGCTCTGATACTGTGAACAGATTCCGCCTTGGGTCCCCGTCTCTCTGTTGCCGCATGCATGCACTGAGGAGTCTCCAGGGCAGTTCGGCCCACTCGTCCTGAAAGACACTTCCTCCACTGCACCCCAGTGACACTGAGCTGTCTTTCTCCCGGTTCACTGTGCTTTTTTCGCCACGCAGGGGGAGAAATCTATGGGCAGGTATAATGGTCAGACTACCAAAGATATAAATGCATTTAAAAAATGCGGATTGTTTTCTGTCTATCATTTACACATGCACTGGAGTAAATGAGGTTTAGGAAAATAGTTGGCACTCAGTGTAACAGGCTCAGGACATTCTTTGGGGTTGCCTTTACTGTGCATACAGTGTGAAAGCTGGAAAATAAGATTGCCATGAAGTCCACTGCTGCACTGCCATACGTACAGCTCCTGGGTGCAATAGGATCAAAGCCATGATGAATTTTATTCATTGTATGCAGAGTTTGGCTTGCATAAGAAAATGTTAATGAGGCTGCTGTCACCTTGCTGTATTTATAAGTCTTACTGAATCTGGGGTATATAGTCATTGGAAAGGTGAGAAAGAGGGAGTTCCTGTGTAATAATGATTTGTGTTTCAGAATAAAAGTGAATCTCCTCTCAAAAAAAGCCAGTGCCAATCATTCACAAATTAAAACTGGCACATTTGACAGTACAGTGATGATATTTGTACTGATAAGTGGGTCCACTTTTTTATCGTAAAACAGAATTTTATTTTTTTAACTATTGCAGCATGTCTGCATTTAAGATTTCACTGTACATTTACAAATTATGGTTAACTCAGTTTTCTTGTGAAGCCATGGCATTGGTTTTCTCAAGTACCTTATCTAATGTGCCAGCAGAGATAGGCATGAAATCTGACTGACAGTCATTTCACACAACCCTTGACACGAAACTTGCCATCTGACCAGCGTCCGGGAATGTGTCCCCATCATTTTTCTACTGAGAACTTCATTTCATATTCTGAGTTCTTTTATTTTCGTTTTGGATCAAGGGTGCACTAATGAATCATAGCAAGACATAATTGGTAATTGGCAGGATCTTTGAAACAGTGGCTCCAGGGTGGTGGGGAGCTGTGGGCTGGACATCACATGACAGTCACTGACTTTATTCATGACAATTTGCCCCACTGAGTACAGTGCACAAAATAATAAATAAAGATGTGTTCACACAAATAAAAGATAACATAAATTTCAAGTAGTATAAAGTAGTCAACATTTTTGTGTTAATGAACTGCCTCCTTTAATTTAAAAAAATGAAAAAAACTGTCATGTAGTCATTAGAAATACAATAAACAGCTATGTAGTTCTCAGATTCTCATTTCAATATACAATAGCCTGACAGCAATGTAATATATTTTCATTGGTGTGATTTACACTTCCAGTAGCGTGAAGGAGAGGTAGGAGCTCATTTCTAAATGTGAAAGTTAAAAACTGTCAGCTTGTATTATCAGCAATGGCTGTTTCTGCCAACAGGAGATCTGCAGGTATATGCAAAGACAAATGTTAGAGCAAGGCAAGGGTGAATATTGGTGCAGCTTTTTTGAGATTGATAACATTAAGCAAACAAATGGAATTAGAGATAGATGCAGATCTGGCAATATTTCATTTGATCAAGTAGTATTAATGTGCAAGTAAAATGAATATGTAGTCTGTCAGCAAACTATTTATTTGCTCCTTTTAACTGCTACTGTTGATGAACTGGTTTTGTTTTATAGATAGATATGTTGTGTTTGCATGATTAATATGAAGTATATTATTGTGTCAATAAACCACATGTCTGTGCTTTCAAGACTATGTTTGTGTTGCTTCAGATCATACATTTATCAAGCTAAGATTCGCTAATGTTGGTGAGATTCAGGTTTAACCATAATAGTTATTTTCTTCTTGAGCAGGTAAGCAAGGGTGTAGCAAAATTCAAATATTAGTTACCTACCTCATAAATTTGGTAACTGCTGTAGTGTTTATTTTTTTCCCTTTCCCTATAGCTTTTAGTAACAGATATTTATTAAGGCACAACAAAATATCTGCCCAATAGCAACAACCACAGATGCAATGTGTGACAGATTGTTGAAGCTCAGGGACACTGTTGTTCCCTGATCTGCAGGAGCAATGAAACTAAGAAATAGTATAGAAGAGTTTGTATCATACTGTGATGATTAGAATGTCAGAGGTACAGTAACCAGCAAGAGAAACCAAAGTATGGCTACATTTAACTTAAACCTGCCAACTAATTTTGCTTTTATTGCTATTCATTTCAGCAAGTCTTTTCTGTCAGGGTACTTTTAATAGTGTTTAATGTTAGCTATTCATAGGTAACATAGCTAACTGACGTTAGTTATCAGGCTAATTCAGACCATATTACTTTACTCACTTGTTTTGTCATGATAATTAGCCATTCAAAATTAGCATTAACATATAAAATATTCTATGAAGGGGTCCTCCAATTTCTTTCCAATTTCTCCAATTGTGGAGTGATACAGATGTGCTGAGTTATCCATTTGAATATTGTGGTCATAAGTATGGCTGGGAATGTCTCTCAGTCAATCACAATTAGTCTCTCCAAATCTAATAATCAAATCTTCCTATAGAATTGTATAGGAAATTCATATAAATCGTATTGTATTTACTGGATACAGTGTTAGTAGGGATGTGAATTAGGTCGCTATTAATATATGCATGCATGAGTAAATCACATAAGTGATTTCTGAATTGATTGCATCATGACAGCAAATTACTTAAACTGATGTCAGATTAAATATGCATAATTGGGTGTACATTCTTGGGAAGAATTTTTACAAGCAACAAGGCTAATGTAACCACATTAACAGCTAATTTTCATTTTGGAAAAAATATTGTTTCGTTTACATTTTATGTATTAATTAATTAGTAATTAATTAAGTAATTCAAATTATTTGGCTAATTAATTGTAGTCAGGAGATGACACCACAAAGCTATATGAAGTAAAACAGAGCATGATTTTTCTCTTCACGAGTTTAATCTACAAAAAGGAAAAAAACTCTTTCTTTGTCTTCTCAGAGGGTCATATCATTCTATAGCTCTAGCTCTTCTTCTGCTTCTTCCCACACTGCTCCTGAGACAGACCAGCCCTGATTAAACTTTACTCTCTGGCTCAAAGGGTCAGCAAAAAGACCTCTTCCTGTAGTTTAAGGCAGTGATTAACCAGGCTGCTTCTTTATTCTTACAAGCCCTGAATCTTTTGTGACTGGTATGCTTCACTTCCTCTCTTTCGCACGAGGAGAGAAAAGGACACTGAGTGCTCATAGGACTACTTAAACATATGGTAGAATAATGGTCCTGCCATTGTCTGACAGTCCATTGAGGTCTTTTCGTAATTGCGGTTGGACCCCCATTGCAATCAGCCTTTAGCATGTTTAGAGCTAACAACCTCTTTACTCACAGAGCTGTTTGTAATGACAAGGCTGCTGAGATCCTTAACTATAATTTGTATCTGGTTTCACAGCAGTGTGTTTCTAGCCTTGTCCATGAGAACTGATTGTTTTCTTATTTGCATTGATACCATTGATGGCCACTGATTTCTGACATCGTGGTGGAATTTCAGTGTAGATTTTTTTTTTTTTTTTCAAAACTAAAAATGGAATCATTGATATGAGTAGCTACTGCCATGCTCACCTGAAAGAAATGGTGTATAATGTGCATTTCAAAATATATTTACTTGCTGCTTGTGGTGATTTGTGTATGTTTTTAAAATGGATAAGATTGCTATAATGAAAAAAAATCATGACTGGATTAAAATATTACATATAGGACCACATAATTATCTGTGAGCATGATTGTATAATAGAAGTAAAAAAAATATAACAATTAAAAAAAAAAAACAATTAAAATGCAGTACGTTTCAAGTGGCAACAATTATGCAATTGTGTTTTCCTAAAATTCCAGATTTTTTCCCCATACATAATTTCACAATTTGAAATATCTTCAATGGACTTAAGTTCTCATCATATAGAATATTGCACAAGAGCTCACAAGGCTCAATGCTCTCGTCATAATAATAAATATATTTTAGTGCAATCATGAATACTTTATACATATAGAATTGGGGCAAACATTCTTGATCACAATGGGGTTTTTCTCTTTCGTGCCCTTCAGTTTACACTTGTCTCACTTGAGCTCCTTTGAGTTCAGAGCTGTATGACTGTGTATTTCTGCACTGAAAGCTTTTCAGATGGCAGTACCTTGACAACGGTGCCTTGGCAATCACATAAGTGTCCAATGTGAGCACAATTTCCATAGAAACATTTGCAGCAGTAAATTGGAGATCTTACATACATGAAACGCTTCAAGTGGAGGTAAACACAATAGAGCTGAACCACAACATATGGCCTGAAGAAAACAGATAATGGCATCCAAAGACAGGCACAAAGATGTACACTCAGGGGCTACTCCCAACTAAACTTGAAAAACATAAACTACTGTTCGCTGAAACAGTATTTATTTTTCTCCCATTTGTTCCCACCCTAAAAATCACCTAAAATGGTTTAGTCTCACGAAGCAACTCATTCAATTCATGTGACAGTCAGTTACTGTGATCACCAAAATTCACTGAAACCTAATTTGTGATGGCTGCAGAAATCTCCAGCAAAGGCTTGTCCCATTAAGAAAATGCAGAGACACATTTTAGAAAGTCTTCATCTGCATACTATACAATGTCATTTCTTTTCATTGAGCATCATCTTGCTGTGTGAAATTTTTTTGTGGCAACCTAGAAACTGATTCATACCTTTTCAAATCAAATTTCTCTTGAATGATGCAACCTTATGAAAAAATACAGCTAGTTGTCATTGATGGCCATTTTACCAAGTTATCAAGAAGAAAAATGTATGAATGCAAAACATCATTAAAGATGGTATCTCTTGCAGGGAAGTCTGAAACCACAGCTGTACAACTCCATGGCAGCTGTTTAATCTTGTCATTGATAATAACAAAAGAACAGATTCCATACACCAGCTGGGTCAGTATGAACATCCTTTTGTAGAATTCACTGCATCATATTACTGATGGGATATATAACATCAAGTCAGCTATTATTTTTAAAACTGCAAAAGATCCCTGTATGCCACATATAACTCAAAACAGACAGAGGCAAAGGCAGACAGCTCATGAAAGTTTTTACTACATTTTGCGATTAACACTATTCTGATACTGCACGGCCCAGAGGAAACAAGTTTCTGAAAATAATCTTACTTCTAAGGCCTCTGTTTTGATCATACTATTACCTCTGTTGTTGTGCAAAGGGTATGTATATACAACCAGGTGTAAATACTTTATATATTCAATGTTTCTGAGTAGAAAAACCATCTGCTGTTTTCAGTGGTGTTGAGAGAGTATGCAGTTGTCAGGCCAGGTTTGTATCTATGCTGTGGTGAACTGTAAAGCAGAACAGGAGGCAGATCCTGCCCGTTGGCCTGACATGAGGTCACAAGTGCAGGTGTGTGACAAAAACACTCATTCTCAGAAGCTGCTAAATATTTTCCTACTGCCTACATGTTTCCCCACCAGACGCTCACAAACACATTGTTAGATGTGGTTAGAGTGGAAATTTTTATTTAAAAGTATATTTCTCCCAGCAAACACATTTCTTAGAGTATTTTCAGATGTGCTATATGACGATAATGCATATGATACTGCGATGTGTTCAGACTATATCATTACATTCTGAGTTTTGTTCCTGATGACCATGGGATCACGGATTACCTGCAATAATTGTTTCAGTTTGAAAAAGGTTTCTATTGCACATTTATTGACTTTAATCTCTTAAATCAGTTGTAAAATTGAAAAATGAACAGGGCCTACCAATTTATACAATGAATATCACTTTGTGGAAACCTGCTGACTTGAATCACTTACCTTGTGTGGACATTCTCAGTAAGAGGTTTATGCAATTAAATCCCACTCATTGCATTGTGTCACATCATGGTTATGCATTTACATTTCATATCAAACACTGGGACAAAAAAACACTGTGCATGCTCTGATTGAGTGGGCCCTGGAAGTATGTGTATCATGAGAGGGGGAATAATCATTTTAACATGAGTGACTAATTTATGGGGTCTGAGGGGGCCCTCTGGGGTCCCAGACTCCTCTAAGTATGAGACCCTTAAATATTGATCAGTGTTGCATTTTCAGCCGCCTTCTCACTCCTGTGGTTAATAGAGACGACACCAGCATGGTAAGGTGTGCCCCCTCCCCATTGTCCTTAGCTAATTCTATCACCTCTCCTTCAAGATGGGGCTTCATTCACACATGCTCACAAAAGCCTTCCAAAGCTGGAACACCCTGTGATTCCTCAGCTTTGTATAGAAAGTTAAGTTTACACTTGTTAGTAATAAACATGTAACCTGCATGTAATATAGCTACACATATTTATGTAGACAAAAATTATTTTAGAAAGGAAAAGTTGTTGTTTCCAGAATAATGAGTTATGGCAGCACTGGCAGTGTTAGGGGCATATCAAAGGCAGATCAGTGCCTCTGCATCATGGCTTTAGGGCAGCTGTGTTTTATTGTCCCTGGGATTACAGGGAGTGACACAGCTGTCATCGGACATGCACATCACTCAGGAAACCACACACCAGCCACCGGCACCCCCGCCACATCTGCACAAAACGATTCTCGGTCTGCCTTTGCAAAGGTGAACAAGATATCTAAATATTAAATAACAGCATAGAATAAAAAAACAATTAATTTACAGGAATTATAACCTTGGATATGTGTAAAAGTATTTGGCTTACAAAAGAGGTGTAAGATGTGGTGTATAGTTTTTATATGAAAAAGGAACACATCACATGGAATATCCTTATGTCTTGTCTCACCCTTTGGTACCATTTCAGCAAACAGGAAGATGACATTATCAACTGAAAATGTAATAAGTTAATAAATGTAAGCTGTTGGGATTTTTTCAGTCTCATCATTACATAATGTGGAATTCTCATATCAAGTGTAATAATCTGAGAGGGATGATACAGCTTTGTTGAATTAAAATCGTTTGTACATCATTTGAAATGAAAGGTAATCGGTGGATTGATGTGTAGCCTGTCCTGCATGTCACTTAGGTACTTAACCTATTTTTAGCATTTACACCACATTATTTTTGCACTGGAAAATTGTTTTCCTTTTGCATTCCTGTAAAATATAGTTTTCCACATGCTAAGTGAAGCTTTAAGTTAGAAAAATGCATTTACATGCAATGTATACTGTATTTGTGGTAGCTCAATGGAGATTTGTCTTCTGTTCAAATTGCATGATGCAATGTGAGTGATTATCTTATAGGGATTTTGCAGTGATTATTTTATATAACATAATAATAATTTGCACACCATGATCAAATACTATCCCATTTGCAAGGATTGTGTTGTGCTTTAGATTTACCATCACTGGGTTGTACCTTACAACAAATACGATCTGAAAGGCAAAGCCGAGAGGACGCAGCTGTCAGTGGAGCATGCGTTTTTTTGAAGGCTGCCCCTAATGATTAGAGACAGTTGGCAATTACGTAAGGATCACATTAAGGCCATTCGGGCGTAGTGAGGATCCCAAATCCGCACAGGCGTGCAGTATGTGTGGAGGATTTTGGCTATAGTCCAAGTCCAACATGGGTACCACAGCATCGGTTAAAGCATGTGCCAGCAGTGTGTGTGTGCATGTGTGCGTGTGCATGTGTGCGTGTGTGTGTGTGTGAGAGAGAGAGAGAGAGAGAGAGAGAGAGAGAGAGCGAGAGACACTAAGAATATGCGATACAGTAATCGAGTCACTTCATGCCTGAACCCAATCTGCTCAGGATTGTATGCGTTAAAGGCTGTAGACTTCATCAAAAAAGTGTATATCAAAAAGTATAAAATGGAGGAAAATGTACATGTGTAAGAAGCGTAAACCTAAAATGATTAAACCCAAATACACATAAAACTTTTTTATAATGGCAACTGAAACAACTGCAATATCGATTCTATGGACATTAACAGTGTGTTTGGGAACAGTGCATTCACATTCAACCTCAGTGATGCACATCTAAAAACCAACTTTCTGCCCTCAAAAATTACCATAGAACTGAGGGCAGGGTTGTCATTGGAAACCATGTTTAACCAAGGCTGATGCATAACAGTGCTTAATCTTATACAACGACCACAAAACCTGGACTTGTTGGTAGTGTAAGAAAGTAATATGGGATGATGACGCACATTTATTAAACATCTGGACAGGTTTCACAGCTATTTCAGGTGACCAAGCGTGCCCAAATGGTGCTAGCAGTGGGCCTCAGTCACAAAACTGTGTAAATTCTTCTTTGTTTTGTCCTATGGAGTCATGTAATTATTTATATGGTGGAGTAAGCTCAACTCTAGTTGCACAACATGGTTATTTTGAATGGACAAAAGTATGTGAATAATACGGTTGAGGGATATGAAAACTCTGGCAGCTCTTCTTTCTGTCTTTTTTGAGAAGGATGTTGTTACTCCAGTATTCAGTCTGATAGATACCTTGAGGGAAAATGGAACAAAACAGCCACACCCACATACAGGAAATCAATGTGAATGGAAGTAAACACAAATGAAGTAGAGACATTTTCTCTTCACAACATGGCTGATGGCACAGACTTAATCCAGGAAAATTATTTTATAAATTTCATTCATGACAAAAGGACTAAAGCACAATGACACACATGAACAAACACGCGTATGGGTACATATACATACACAAACATGCACACATTCACAAATTCAAAATCTAGAGCAAGAGAACTGATATGAAAATGAGATATTAGTTTAATTTATTTTGCATGGTTTAGCTCAGTAGTCTTCCCCCTGCTTATTTTACATTGTATAAAAGAAAGACAATACATTGATAAATGGACTGCCATAGATGGCAGAGACTTGCAGTTAGTGGTTTCATATCCAAAATTGGATTAGATATTTGGAATGAAATGTTCAGGTGTTCAATCCATAATCAAATGCAAAATTATTAGACTGAAAGCTCACTCAGATTCAGATAAGTCTGCAAACCACTGGACTGCACTTCAAATGCTGCAATTAAGCTATTACAATGGAACGGACTCATCTAAGCATTCTTGACTCTTCTCCTGCCATTTGGATTGGTGTTGCCCACATTGCTTATTATTGAGACATTTGTTATACAATGCAAAATCATTGCTGTTCACCATTGACATGGATATAAGAAGTCAATTTATCTGGATTGCTCATGATTTTCAGCATACATGACAAAGCATACATGTGAGCATGTTGAACCATGCTCCTAACTGGAATAGATAAGCACAGCTGTCCACTGTCAGTCACCATGGTGCTGTATATAACTCTGGGTTCAAAAAGCCAAAATCCTGTTGTGCTGTTGCTAAAAAACAAAATTGCTTTTTTGATAATTAAATTATGACATTCCATTAGTTCTTAATAGAGTGCCTCATGTACAAATGGTCAATCAAAATGAAACAGTGAATGCCATCAATCAACTGGTGGTGGACCATTCATATTAATTTGAGCTGACGTGAATGACATCTGTCCTCTGACCATAGTAATGTGGAAAATGTTACTTTGAGTTCTTCACTTTTGCGCTGAATACATCACATACAAACCTGAACTAAACAAGCAAAGGCATTTTTAGCTCTGCGTGTATAGTGGCACACAAGACTTCCTGTTGGTTGTACAGAACAATGCCCAGGAATATCAGTTCCTACAAATTAGGCAATAATACTGAGCAGCTTTACATGTGTAGATGTTTTAACAATGTTTTAGTGCAGGTGGCTAGAGTATTTCTACAACATGACACATGTGTCTCAATGAAACCACACCATTCCAGAGGGACTGGTGATGTAATATGTTGCTTAGGGAATAGTTATGTTACAATACAGTTCAGGCCAATGGCTTTATAGATGTCAACATTCAAAGTTGCATTGCACCCCCTCTCACTAGTTTTATGTCTGTTAATTGTTAAGGAGAGCACCCGAGCACAGAGATTAAAGGCAGACTTCTCCCTGAAGGATTACAAACCCACTATAGGGCAGAGCTGGGCCTTTAACATCACTGCAAGATATAGACCAGACCTTTTCCATTCTAAAGTAATGGGATCGAGATTAAAAACGCACAACATTTTGACATGAATGCATGATACTACTGAAAGCACGCTTTTTAATTTGAGTTCACTTTAGCCAATGTATATATTGGAAGCCATTATAACACAAATTTTATTATATACAAAACTAAACTTGCTGCTGTGCAGTCATTCAAAATGTTTCTGTGAATTTTTAAATGACCAAATGTATATTTTTACTGGGCTAATGTGGCATGGTGCATATATATCACATTATTTCTATTATAATTCAATTTAAGGCATTTCTGGAATACCTTTTGCTAAAAAAAAAAAAATATGATTATAGTTTGCTGTTTCACTTCTGCTTAGATTGGGGATGTTTCTTGAGGAATCATTTAGAATCTGGTCATTAGGAAACAACATCTCCTTGACCATATGTTTTTATTGGTAAGTTATGGAAAATGCAATATTTCATTAAATTATTACTGCTTATTTCAATTTGTTGCAATAGTTTTGCATGTGATCTATGCTACATCATTTTATTTGGCAAAGGAATTAGTCTTACAGCTCTGGGCCAGGAGAATATTTTTATGCAGTCCAAAATGATTTATTTGCTTGTTATTACTATTACAAACGTTGTTGCTTATGGCATAAAGAACCTCAATGAGTGAAGGAAGTAACCACAGATATGGCGATATAAATAGACTTTTGGAGGAAAAAGCTAAAAGGAAAAAGTTAAACGTGCTAGGCTAAGGTTTAAATAAAGCATCACTGACCTCATAGTTTATGAGTAATACCCTCACAGTGTGGAGTATGAAAGGCTTTCGACAGCATACTGATGGTTTCCTGCTTTGTAGTTCTATTTGAAATTATTTGCAAATTTCACAAGCATTAACATTACAATTTTATTCCATCACACAGAATTACATTTTACAAGTGAGGAAAAGCATGTCAAATCATAATCTGTAAGAGGGATTTAAACAAGTGCTATTGCTTTCTCCCTTCTTCCTGCTGCAGCACGTTTGCTTTCAGAGGCAGGATGTCCTTAGGAACCCAGAGTAAGTGAGATTCATTTCTGTATCATAACTATACGAGGCCCAGGGGAGCTGACCTTGTTGGCATGTTGCAGAAACAAATATGCCTGAATATGTTTGATAGATTTAATTTCAGAGGGTTAAAATTTCATAATAACCATTGTATCATCTTAAACTGTGAGTGATTGGAGGGAATATTGACACAGAAGCTAAATGATATTATTTGTCTCTTGATAAGTTTTTTTGTATATGTATATTCTAAAGTATGTATTGCAGGCGGAGTACCTTTTGAGAAATCCATTAATTTTATTGCCTGACATTCAGTAGACCCATTCTTCAAATCAATCCTCTATGAATAACCAGCAATAAATTTAGTTTCATGCCATTACAATCCTGGGCTGTTTCTTTCCCAGGAATTCATTAAAGTAATATAATGAGTAGGGTAGGTATTATTTTGGCCCAGCTGTGGGTTTCAATTCACTTTGATCCACTTCAGCAGCAATACCCATGAGAAGACCTGTGGGACTGTTTGTCACTGAATGCCATGATATTTCAGAAGAACATGAAACATATATATTGTTTCACCAAAGCCTACCTGGATCTTTTGCTCCTCCCAGTGTAATTAAGCATTAATACTGGTTTTCAGCATGTTAGGCCTGTTAGAGGTGGCTCAGCTTAGATTTTATTGGCTGGATGGGGCTAATTATATTCATTATTTACAGTGAGGAACCTATGAGAAAACACAATCTTTTAGATTTTTTTCCCTTGGGAAAATGTGCCCCATTAATACATAAATACAAACAAGACACTGAAACAACATAGGACATATTTTTCAAAAACTGATATAAGCAGGTTTTCCATTTTGGAAACTGTATTTTTATTATTATGAATTTGTTTGCCACTTGTTTTACATGTAGAAATGTATACATACCCTGAGCCAGTCACCTGTGACCTTTGAATTTTCTTTACTATAGTATACTGTATATTTCTTTGCTATTGTATGTTTATATCAATTACACTGGTACACAATATTTACCATGTGAAATGCTCAAGCTAGATGGCTGAAGGTTTGAGATTGATTTGCGCCTTGATGGATGCAGGGCTGCAGATTCTGCACTTCTTCCATTAGCATTTTCCCCATTAATTTCTTACAAACTGATGAAGTAGCAAGCAACAGATTATTATTGTAACTCCCTTAACATATATCCATTCCATGGCCAGAGCTAGATTCATATATTTCTTATCGGTGGAAAAGTTCCACGTAAGCAAATAGATAGTGTTGGTAGCCACCATAGCACCGATAAATGAATCTAAACCAGAAGCATGAGCAAAGCGCGAGCAGCACAATATCTTGCTGCTTCCAATTTAATCAACAATGCAATCTAGAGCAGCAGCAAGCAGCATGGGGCGTGGGCAGTGTGCAACAAGAATAGGCTCAGACATGGGGAGAACCAGTGTCCCCCTGCTGAGTGGACCAATTCTGTACAGACTGGGCTGCTGCCAGTAAGCCTGAGCTGTGTGAAAGCATACGACACCCCCCCAGCTTATTCAAAATACTGATGATCATTTCTGTGGCCCCTGAACAGTTGTGGATTCAGGGCTTTCAGCTCTTTATGGCACACACATATAAATTATGCTTAAAAACCATTTGAAAATTATAATTTATGTTTTTATAAAATGCCGTGCAAGCCATCACTCAAAAATAACTAGCTAATGCTACAATATCATTTAATGTAACAAAGATTTTTTCATTGCATTTGAAGCTAGATGGAGAATTTGCTCATAGACATAATAAAGATCCAGAATCTGACCTTAAAAATTAAAGGATTGAAAGGCCATGAAACTGGCATAAAATTAGCATTCACAGGAAACTGAACCAATCATTTTGTCTGAGGCCATCCTATGCCAGTTTAACAGAAGTGCCACTCCACATCACTCAGTTTACAAGGTCAACATTGACAGGCAATTAATAATTATACAAGTTTGCAGTGTTTTGTAAAACTAACAATATCATTTTATAATGCAAAAATTGGACCTGAAACTGACATTTGTGTTAAGCCCGTAAAATGCAAAAAGGAAATATGATATTCAATGTGCTATAGACAATTAAGTTAATTGGAAAATCTTAAAATGAAAGAAGTTATGATGAGCTATGGCAAATCTATAGCTTCAGTATTAGGTGGTTGTTGTACATTACTACTGGGTCAATACAGTTCATTACTATCTACCCACCAACAGACATGATTATTCACTTTATGAAGAAAATCACTGGTTACAAAGAATACCCCTGAAAGCTACACACTCCAGGTTGGATGCATTTATAGACAGATGGTTCCACATAAGAGCTGCACATTGCATGGACTGCAGTCAGGAAGTGAGAAACAAACTTGATACGGGTGTCACTCTGTGGATTTTGGCCAGACTTGGTCAGGCACTGATATCCAGGTCACCTGTGAGGACATTGTGAAGCTCAGCTGAATAGATTCTAACTCTGGTCAGCTTCATTCCAGCAGATGCTTCTTTTCCAGGCTGATGCTTGTTTCCTATACCTGGATGGGTTTATGCTTTGAGAAAAACATGAGCCAAAAGAATCTCTCAAACCACATTACCTGTTTCAAAAATGATGGAGGACCTGTTTTGGTATGGACAGTGTGCATCATTGGGTCCGATTGTTCGTCTGCATGACAAAATTACAGCTACTGAATTCAAAGCCATCACAGGCAACCAGCAACATCCTTTGATGCAGACATTGGGCCTCATTAATCAATATTTCATAAAACCATCAGTAATTTTACACATAAATGAATATGAAATATCAGATTCCTCTAGAGTTCAATTCATGGACAACACATTCCACCGTATGCATATGAGTGCAGACTGTGGAACCAAAACTATTGGGTAGGCTTACAAGACTGCAGAATCCCTGTTTGACTGTTCCTGGGTTTTGTGTTTTGTATAAAAACTGAGCACTCACGCATTAACTAAAAAATTCTATTTAGCATATTAGCATTATGATCCACAGAAGAAATTACAGAGATTTTATTTTGCTGTGAGAGGAATGCAATTGAGATGGGTAAACTGTAAATGGTTCAAGATCATATTGCCAACATGCTATTTAATTACCAGTATTTAATTAAATAATTGTTATATCTTGTTGACCTTCTCTGTATCTGACATTGGTCTATTTTAACTAGCGTAGTTTCTGCTGTAATCTTTGCACTTGCTTAAAAGCAAATATTGGCATCATCCTTGCAGAAGTTTTGGATAATTTGTTTTTCTTTACATCACACACAGTATGCTGCATAGTTTTAGTAATATGTCAAATGAATTTATCCAGTCAGTTTCTGAGGGGTTATACCATTTGCAGCATTTTTTTAAAATAGATATTGTTATATTATTAATAGTAACTCATTAACCCAATAAGACCACTCTGTGATACAGAGAAAAACAGATTTTATTATTATTTTATTATTCTCACCCATTACAGGGCAAAAGTTGTGCGATCATATGTGAGGACTTTTTTGCCAATAGTATAAAGAGGTTGACATCAGAACACATATCTTGTGTGCAGAAGTGAATAATGTTTTGCCATTTGACAGTTAGCTCTAAGGTTTACGGATCTGAAAAATAACCTTTAGAGAAATGTCAGGCTCTAAATGGAAACATTGATGCTTCTGGTCCATCTCCTCTGCATCTATTTGAAGACTGGGGGTGGGGCACTGTCCTTTCACCCCACATTTTCTAATTTTGACATTAGCCTGGTCTATTTCAAAATTGGGCATTGATGAGTAATGACTCAAAACAACTGTATTGTAACATTGTGATGAGACTGATATAGTCTGTGTGATCAGTGTTTTTATGTTTTTTGTGGTTTAAGAATGTAGAGGGTCTTTATTGGTGTATGTGTTGTGTGTTTGTGTGTGTATGAGAGAGAGAGAGAGAGAGAGAGAGAGAGAGAGAGAGAGAGAGAGAGAGAGAGAGAATTAAAACCTGTAATGCTATATAAAACATCCAAGGGATTTCCACCTTCCTTTTGTGCAAGCTGTACAACTTACAGCAAAGCCGTTATCACAACTGCTCTCAGTTGGAGTGGTGAACACACATGGCCAGAAGAAAGCGCATAGAAATGCTGACCCTGAGAGAAGAAACAAAAATCAGCAATGTAGACCATATATTTTTTCATACAGCACATTTTATGAATGAAAGGAACATGCCACTCAATTTGCCCAATGTTGAAAAAAATATTTTTTTTTCATTTTCAAGTCAGTTATAATATTGGCTGACCCTTCAGAGAGAGGATAAAACACTGCTTAACTTCCAAGAGAGCACAGATTTATTATTTTCTGCAGTGGAAGAAGACATTTAACAGCTGTGTTTACTTTGGCTAGAGCTACAAGTATTAGGTGGCAAAACAGAGAACTGCAGATGTGATTTACCTAATCAGAAATAATGTACCCCTGGCTCTCTGCCTTAAAAACCTTTAAGTTACACATCCGGCAGTGCCATTAATCAAGCCCGGAAACATTTTTTTCTTCCAAATGTCTTTCTTCTGTTCTCAAGGTCTCTTTATTTCCCATTTTATTTGCTTATAATCATGGCTCTCCTATCATGTAGAAACCCTGCTGTAAACTGTGGTCTCTGTCCTTACCGTCAGCTATAGTAATGGCTGATTGCTCATTCCTAGAAGGATAGAATTAAGAGTCATTAGGCAAGAATCCAGGCGGATGGGCATTGGGTTTAATTATGCAATCCAAGGCATTTTTCACCACCCTCTTTCTGTACTTTGTGACACATTCCCTTACTCCATCCTCCTATTACTTACACTGTAACACAGATACAAAGAAGCCAGCCCACATTCATGCACAGCTCTAAAGTTCAGTTATGTCCAGACTCCGGTGCACACTCTCAACCCCGTCTTCCTTTCCATTCTACCCAGAAGCCTCAGCATCCCTATACACAATGGAGCTCTCTGTATCAATACGGTTTGATCTGTCATTGCATAATTTTGCAGTCTACAATAACTTGAAATGATGTAATTGACATCGTGAACATCATTATCATTTTTTAACCATGTTTTTTCCAGAGCATATGCTTTCAATATTACAATTAAGGAATCGCTTAGTGGATTGAGTTGAACAGGAACATGTTGCTCAATTTGTGAGTGTACCTTCCTGAATTTTGTGTGGCTCATTACTGCACACATGTATTATTCACTGGCAGTTGTTGGTTAACTATGTACAATATGTGTCAGTTTATATGCACAGACATGGAGAACACACATGGATGCACTTTTGTATGAATGTTAATTAGGTCATTTTTTACAAAAAGTGAAAACCAACAAAATGCCCTCTGACAGGCGTTTATTTTGCATTTCCAAATTTTATGAGAAATGGAGTCAGTTTTTTAATGAACTAAAATGATTCTTAAAAATACATAGAAACATAAATTGTATTGTATAAGTAATGGAGTGTTGAATGTAATACATTTTATATGTGATTCTTATTTGCATTGTAGAACTTGCTTTTGTGCAAGTTTCTCATTTATTTCCATGGTCAAAAGTCCTATGTTTGAGGTTAGCTTAAATTTCTCTGAGCATTGTGTCTCCTGGCAACCTTAGGTGTAATCAGATACATTATAATAAAAAAAAACAAATGTCACACCCATCATTTTTTTAAAACATTTAACGAGGCAAGTTGATTGATAACAGTGACATCCTGACCATATGTGGATACTGAAAGACAGGATCATTCTTAAAGTTTGTACTCCAACCTGCAAGGCAAAATGGAGGAAAGGAAACAGAACACCATTTTAGTAATCCCCTGACATTGCAGATTGCTTTAGACATGGATATGCATAGAAACTCATAGGGTGCATTTAAGCGGTTGGAGGTTGTTATTACTGTCGTCTCCACATCTGACATTATGAGAATTCAAAGTGCATGCCCCACATGCATACACACACACACACACACACACACACACACACACACACACACACACACACAACACACACACACACACACACACACACAAATTTGTGTTCTGTCACGTAACCTGAAATTTCCATAAACCACAAGGAATTCCATAACTGTAACCTTGACACATTTACTCTTTCTAAATTATCATTAACACTATTGAAGGTTTTCGGTGCTGTATGACCTGGAATTACTGTTGTCATTTCATATACAAAATTATCAGGTATGTGAAATTCCTGCTGGGACAGCTATCCTGCATTGTGTGTGGAAAACCTGATACTGTGCCTCTCAGAGGGTTCACCACTGTCAGGGATGAACACACACACACACACACACACACACACACATACACACACATGCTCATTCCAATGATGAATCCTCTCAAAGGTGTAGTATCAAGTTTGTCTAAAATAAATACATATATGAATGAGTGGCATGCAGATTCACAGAATCTTGTTCCACCTTGTTGAACTAAAAAGCACAATGCACGGGCACAACAACAGGCTTTCTTAAATTGGCAGTGAATACATTTACCTGGGAGCCAAAAATGTTCCAACCAAAGAAAATCACAAAGTCAGCTATTGTTTTTGCTAACATTGTAGAATTCTGTTTAGCCTCTTTTGGAATCTGTTAGTAGCCTACTAGTGGGTTGACAGCATACTATTAAATGAGTTTGCCAGTGTGAAGCAGGCTAGTGAGTTCACTTCATCTAACTAAATATCTAACTAAATGTGTCTAGCAAATACCCACATGTGACCTGGATATCACGCTGTCTTGACTGGGTTGCAACCATAGTATGGTTGATGACTGCATTACATATGTTAATTTCTTGTGCTGTCCTTAATATAGTTTGTAAACTAGTTTGTAAACACCATGAGAAGTTTGACAAAGTAACTGTACTGTGTCTGTCAACAGCCAACAATTCCTGATAACCAGGAATACAAACACATTTAATGTGTATGTCAAAGAGGAGTAGCACTACTTTGAGAAACTTGAGTCTTTCTTTCAAATGAAACAATTCTGATAACAAAGTAATTGGTGTTGCTTTCCAACCAAGCAGTCATGTGATGAACAGGCAACATGTTGCCAAAAAATTGTTTTCACTGTGCATTCCACAAGCCTATTATCAGGATGGGGATCTGAACATGTTGAATGTTTAAAGTGTTTGCCATAAACAATGGGTGGTCTTGTTGCATGCACCTCTATTGAAAATCAATCATGTACACAATTTCAATGTTGGGTTAGAAAACACACAGTTGTGTTAAAAGAGAAATTACCAGTGGCTAGGGGACTCAGTCAGTATGGAGAATGATTCAGCTCACATTGAGAACTTGATTTCACTTTAATCACTTTTTTCATCTTCTACATGAATATTGAGATGTGCATGATTAAACATATAATAAATATGAATAATTATGTTCTTCTACCAGAAAGAGTGAAACAGCATGTTATATATACCTTTTCAGGCTGACCCATACATATATATATATGCATATATATAACCTGAGTATTTTCTGTAAGTACACTGCAGTAGGAAAAAATATGCTCTCGGATTTTGTTGAGTTTACTGGGATTAATATAAATCAGATGTGAAAGAGCAATTAGCCTTCTCAGAGAAAATGTGTGTGTGTGTGTGTGTGTGTGTGTGTGTGTGTGTGTGTGTGTGTGTGTGTGTGTGTGTGTGTGTGTGTGTGTGTGTGTGTGTGTCTGTGTGTGTGTGTGTGTGTGTGTGTGTGTGTGTGTGCGCGTGTGTGTGTGTGTGTCTGTGTGTGTGTGTGTGCGCGCGTGTGTGTGTGTGTCTGTGTATGTGTGTGTGTGTGTGCGTGTGTTTGTGTCTGTGTGTGTGTGTGTGTGTGCGTGTGTGTGTGTGTCTGTGTGTCTGTGTGTTTGTGTGTGCGTGTGTGTCTGTGTGTGTGTGTGTGTCTGTGTGTTCTATGAGAAAGCAGAAACCAGATCTTTATGTAAAAATCTTTGCTATTTAGTTCTATAGCCATGTTTATAGCAGCTATTTTTAATATGGATATATGAAGGCAGGGTTTCATTTTAATAAAACTGGTCAAGGGGAAAATGAAAGCAGATGCAGATCTTCAGCATCCTGATTTTAACATAAAACCTCTGATATTTTGACAAATGTTACAAAGCACCCAAATTATCACTCTATTCCTGTAGTGTGGGTGGGTTTAAATACAGACCTGTCCAGAGGCTAGAGAGCATGCCGTTTTTTCACGCTGAGGGAGTGGTCAGAAATAATGTAGGCAGTGCTATGGCACAATACATACTGTTTAAATCAGTTTAAACTCTTTTCCCACTTGAATTTGTATGTCACAGGATGAGTATTGAATGAAGGCATCCTGGAAAAAGGGAAACATCCGCTATGATCCAATGTCTCTGTGATCCTGATTCATCCCCCTTCACAGCCATGGCATGTTTCTGCAGACCAGCAGTGTAAGTCATATTCCATTCCTCAGTGTCTCCTCGCCTCACAGCGGAGTAAATCTTGCTTTAAGGACAAATGGAGAGTGTGCAGGGAGACACCACATGGAGGGCTTGTTGGAGTGGGAGCTGAAAAACTCACAAATCTGGCAGCGGGTTCCATGGCATGCCTCCATCTTCCCTCACATGACCTTCCTTTAAGCACAGGCTCTGAGGTTTCTCCATGTTTAAAAATACTCACTGCGAAATTCTTTGCTCATGAATGCTGAAGCGGGTGAATTCTGCACTGGGGTTTTCAGTTTAAACATTGGCAGTTTTTCTTTCTCCCTTTTGCATGTGCACACACGTATGCAGTCATTTTATGCATATATAATTTATCTTATAAATGAAGTGTTCTAAAAATATGCCTTGTCATAAAAAGAGGACATTAATGTTTACTGCTGTCTGCAGGGGAGACATTTTCAAGTACAGAAGGGTAATTCGTTTACAAAGCATGGCTGGCAAAGTAGCAATAATGAGAATCCATAATGTAAACAGTGAAGCGTGGCATTTTGGGGGATTTGTGTTTGCAACTGCTCGGTGAATACATTCTGAACAGCCTGGTGCACAGAGAATGGTAGAATCAATCAACCTACATGGCTATGATATTTCACATCAGTCTGATTTAACAACATAATGTTTAACTGAAATGTGAATCAGCCGTTTCCACATAATAACAAAGACTTTTCAAGATTAACAAACAGCACCCATACTATGACATTCAGTGAAAATATAACAAACATATTAAACAGATGTAGTGTATAATGTAATGACATGCCTATGATGGCTATATGAACTAAAATACCACAGGGGTCACAGCTTTATCTCTGTTCAGTATTCATTTTGTATGGTAATAACTGAATAGAATGCAGTAAGCTGTAGCATTCAAATTTATATGGTGAGTTAAATCTTTCCTTCCTAACCTGGAAGTAATTCACTGTATAATCAACTGTTATTTGTCCATAATCATGTAGTTTATCACTTTACCACAATGTTTTATTTTATATACTTGGTTATTCATTTACTTTCCACATACTGTATTCAGAGTATGAGTTTCTATAAATTTTCTGTTTATACTTTTGATATTTTGTATGTAGTTTTTTATTTTTACTTTTTAAAATTTTTACTTTTTATTATTCCTGGTGTGTCCTGAATTATATTCTCTGTGCACTCTGCTGTTGTAACACTTTAATCTTAGCTTATCTTAGTTATCATTTATTAGATTTTGATATCAGATGTGAAGATCACATGTGGGGTGCACAATGGGGCCTGTAAAACAGTGCAAACACTGCAGTCAGATCACACTGCCCTGTGCGGCGGCTCCATGCGGTGCCATGGGCGCTCTCAATCCACCCCTCATGGTGAGCTGAAGTCACATACCAAGGTGCTGCTTCCATGTCAGTGCCTTTCATCTGACGAAATAGGCCAAACAACATGGCTGCACGGCAAGACTGGGGCGCACATTATCACCATAGCGACATGTTTGCGCAATGCCCCAGACGCAGGCTATCGAATGTGCGTGGGTGTGTATGTGCGTGTGCGCGTGAATGAAAGGCCTCTAATTGGATGTCTTTGTTAACTGTATGAAGAGAGTCATTTAGGCGCTGCATTTTTGCCATGAGTAGGAATGCAAATCGATACAACTAGGAAATAAGGGAGGTTATGTACTACCACAGGCCAAGGTTAAGACAGTGTATAAAAGGGAGAGCGGCATCTGAATTTTCTTATTGTACGGTTTGACACTGTAAAGCAAAAGCATAATGGCCAGCTGTGAGGAGCACAGAGAGGAGAAATGACTGTATTCCATTGAGGGAGGGGAACACTGCATGTGTTGTACTGCACTGAAGAAATCTTTTGTGTGAGATATGTATGCTCTTTGTGAGGGAGAGCCCTTTTTTGCATAATAATGCCTTCCTTAGGCTGTCTTAGGTCACGTGAAGAGTTGCTCAGGACCACTAAGATTCAAAATGACAGAAAGCTCATTGGTATTCCCCTATTCATGAAAATGGAGATGGCCATATTTCAAAGTTTTCTGCCTTGCCATTTCAATTTTAAACGCAGAAATCTGAAAGCTGTCTTTACTGAGGCAGTGTTTAGTATGTAAACTATAGTATGGCATTGTGTGTGTGTCTTTGACGCTCCCTCATTGCCTATTCATCTTTTATTTAAGATTGTGGGAAAAGGCCTTTTACTTTTGAAAGGTTCTTTTGAAAGCTACAGACAGCTGCATTATTTTAAGAAAAAATATTGGTTTTTTGAAAGTCAGCTTTGGATATAGAAGCGCTGATAGATGTCAGTTCAATGTTTGCTGAGGTTTTGTGTGGGGAAAACATGCATAAACATGTTTGTAATTTGTGTTACATTCTCTATGGAGCTGGGTCATTTTAAGACTGTTAAGATTTGTTTTCCACCTTGAAATTGAACAGTCAAAATTCACACAATTCTAAAAGACTCTTATTGGAGTGTCACATATATATGTATAGTTAAGCTGACCTTAAAATGTAAGTATTTCATTAGTCATATTGTCTTCTGTTTGTTTGTTCAGCCGAATTGCCCTGTCTGCCTGTTTTCAGATGGTCAGTGAAGATTTGCCTATTCAGTAGATATTGTGCTATCAATGATATTGTACTTACAATGAATTATTAACAAACGCAACAGAAATGAAGGGGGCGGAATAGCTCAGTATTAATCTGAGATGCTGATCTCCTCATTCTGTGTTATTTTGAGCTCAACATTTCCCTCCAGTGTCACAGAATGAGAACTGCAGAGTCCTGACAACGTGTTACTTTATAAGCTTAGCTATTTTGACAAGCATACAGCTCTGGGTCCTTACTGCAGTGCTTACTTCTGTTTTCAGAATGACCTGACATAACCTGTGTTGTTGCCAGTTTTATAATTCTCAGATGTTAGCAAGATGACTGGGGTTTTAAGGGTGAATTTGTTTTATCTACACTTCTACTTTTGCCTTGGTAAAAAGAAAATCAATAAATGTCTTACTTATAAAATAAATGTCTAACCTGTGCCAGTATTTTGTGTGACGAGAAGCCATAGCAATCAGAAATGGTTTAATTTCTCAAATGTTGTTGGAAGCTCTCTCCATAGAAATGGTAATTTAATATGTCTTTATGTAAACCAAGTCTCATTTAATGTCTTTATAAATCCTACACAGAATCCTTGAAATACCCAATGTCTTATCAGGCCTGATCTTGTCTAATATATCTTAGGAATGAATTGCCTCTCTTTGTCTATTTGTTGTAATGAGTAATGTATGTATATATTATGATTCAGTGTTCAGTATTAGTCAGCATACTTGAGTCAACAGAATATGACATTGTCAGCACTGGGGATTGGGCTTTTCTCTTCAAAAAGAAGCTTGGCAATATGCTTGTATTACAATGTATTTCAAAATAAAATCCTGTAGTCATGTTAACAGATCTTTGTTTGGCTTGTTAAAACACTAAGTATTTGATGTGACTGGGAGTGTCTGACACAGCTTGATGTCAGTGCTGCCATCTAGTGGCCATTATATGTACTCCTCCACAGCACTCTGACAATGTGGATGTTTAGCCCTACAGACACCTTTATGATCAATAACTGATACAGCTAATATATATTTTATTCATTTACTCCTTTCAAAATATACTACAAATATACTGGAAATATACTACATGTCTACTGAAGAGGAATGCTTTTATTGGGTGTAAAACTGCCGGGCTAACCTGTGATTTATCCCTGAAACCTTGTAATGAGTGTATTTACCTATCCAATATGTAATAAAGGACCATGAGTGTATTAAAACATTCAACATTTTTAAATTTAGGTCCTAATTTTAATACAATGTAATTGAGAATGAAACAAATATTGTAACTGGCACCCTTAGCGTACATGTTTGTAATTCATTTCAGACCTGCCCTTCCTCGCCACAGTTAGACTGGCATCTGGAAAACAAAGCATTTTAAAACACTCATGCAGTAACTGCCCAGTTGTAGCAAACACAGAATGCCCTTTTGGTATGCCCATTTTGCCTATAATTTAAATCTGGCCTTACACCCTTAACACCCCAACAACAACAACAACAGTTATTAATCATCATCATCATCATAATTTGAGGAAGTAACAACAACAACTAGGTGTGTCAATATAATAATTACCTACTATGTTAGCGAATAATTTCTTATGTAATTCTGACTTTCTCCACCAGAGGGACTCAAGCAACATATTTAAGCTGTGTGGCAGAAGATTTCAATGTCCGTTACATGACTGCAGTAAGGTCGGTCTCAACAGGAAGCCTTGCATGAGTAAGGCCATTTATAAATAATGAAACGGAAATGACTGTACAATGTGGTCCATCCTCCAAGGGTTAAATTGCACTTTTGGAAATTGGTCTGCTCCACATTTCTCGGCATCACAGCCTCCGAAGGGATTTGTACATATTTTAAGAGACTTTGAAAATGTAGAGTCATTTGGGGCATCCATGTCTGACATCTCTCAAATGGCAATATAGACCTGTAATCTTCCATTAAGTGACTGAGCGTTAAAGCATTGCAGAAAACCCAAGAGCAGGGCAGCCTCTCTGGGGGCAACAGATCTTCCTTTTGAAGCTTAACGTCACCCTTGTAACCTCTGACCCTGTACATAAGGGCTGCATGGTGCACTCTCTCAGCCTTGAAACAGTGCGTTGGTGTGAGGTGCACACAGAGCTTTAATACAGAATGTCACACAGCTGTGTTCAGCACATGCTTTCCAGGGGCCAAGCATGGACCTCATTGCTTTCAGTGGAATCGCGCTACTCAAGGGTATTATTGATATTCATGCCCTACTCATGTGTCCCCTGCATTTTGTACTATAATTGACACTATTAAACATAATTTGCAGAGTAGAAATGAGTGAAATGTCATAGGGTAGAGCTTGCTTCCTCCCAGCATGCTTTGCTGGCTGAACAGGGAAGAGTGCAGGTGGCAGTCCCATTTAGATTGTGGGTGCACATGGTATCCGTGGAGACAGATGAGGCGACCCCATGACGATACAGCTTTTAACCTTCCCTCTCCTTCAGCCTGACGGGGCCAAATTACAGTAAATGATAGTTACCCTGCCTGCAAATTGATTTGACCTGACTGCGTCTGGCTGCTCTAATGGACTGAGTGTGAGGGGGTGTCGACAGGGTGGAGGTTAAGGTGGGGGTGGAGGCGGGGGCTTTTGAGATCTATATCCGGGTCAATAGGAACAAGTTAAGAAGAGCAAACCTGTTCTTCATTCCCGCGTCACACTGGCTGCACTCCAGTTATTTAAAAAAAGCCAGAAAGCAAAGCGCATTAAATATCAAGCTGTTCTGTGCCTATTTCTGGGGGTTAGGCGTCACTCTATGTACTGTTAACATTTTAAGGAAAAGATCTATGTAGCCTTGATTTAAATCAAACATTATGTCACTTTTATTCATTAACTTTATTAACCTTAATTACCTTAACAAAGGTTCATAATGAAAAATTAATATTTTGAATATTCACATGATTAATATATATAGTAACATGTACTATAGCATGTGGTAAGCTATAGTAACTATTAGTGAACTTTATTTCTAAGGTAACTAATTCATAATTAAACAAGAGACTACACATATATTTCATATGAACGTGATTACTATTTACCTATATATTTCATGAGCATGTAATTTCTAAGGCAACATGAGTCACGTAACAGATTTTGAAAGAGGTCAAATGCTAAAGTTGCAGGTGCAACAGTCACCAAAAGAGTTAAATTATTTGTTAATTACATCCAAATAACCCTTCCTGTGGTATGATGTGGGTATTTTTAGTTCAGTTTTACAGGACCTTCTTATTTACTCAGGGTGAAACAATTGCCTTGTCAATGCATTGTCCTCTAGCCAATGTGATATCTTAAGCAAATTTGAAAACAGTAGCTTGTGCAAATAGAGCCAGTGGATTGTTATGTTAGCATTCACATGGCGTGCGATCGTATGAGGAGATAGATGGATGCAGACCTTCCCAGCGATGGGGTCTTTATGATAGAGGGGGAGGCTTTTGACCCCCACATACAGCCACAACCCGCCCATGACAGGGAGCCGTGCAGAAAATTGTTTCTGAGTTATTCCCGTAGTTTGTCCTCTCTCAGGGTGTATTTTATTAGGGGAGCGGGGGATGGGACGGAGCGGGGCACAGCAGGGTGGGTGTGGCGGGGAATGACCTGCCTGTGACCCCCATCCAGAGGTCAGGCCTGTCAGTGTGTAATTTGGAGCCAGTGTCAGTCCTGAGGAATACCACGGGGTGTCTCATTAGCACCTAATAGCGCAGGGGGCCAATCTCCTGGTTCCAAAACACTGAGTCTACCTGCAATATAGCAGATTTACTGTGCTGGGAAGACATCACCACTGAAGGATGGCCTTTTTATTTCTTTTTTTTTTGTAGCAGGACTTTGGAAGAGGGGGAGGAGACATGTCCAGCTCACAAAGCCATAGCGCTTCACCTGAATTTTTAAAAACAAAATCATAAAAAGATAACCAGAGATTTCTCAGCAAAACACATCACCTTTTGTCCTCAAGTCTGCAGATTTTGGAAAATCATACATTAGAAAATCTTCTGGACATATGCTCACCACAATCAAAGAAATATTTATTTATTTATTTATTTATTTATTTATTTATTTATTTATTTTTATCTACCTATCTATTTGAGCTGCTTTTAAACATAATTCAAAGTGTTGTGTGATGTGTTGAGTCAGAAATGTACATTAAAACATCACTAGATGGCGGTACAGAGCTTGCAACAAGATGCTGCTTCCATGACATTTCCTTTCAGCAGAAATATTTCCACAAGAAATTGAAATTAATTCACTGCACATTCCTGCAAGCTAAATTATGTTTACTATGTCTACAAATATGAACATCTCAGACAGTCCATTTAAGTTTCTGGCCTGTCTGTAGATTAGACAACCCAGCTGTCAGTCTGCACAGTGTATGCTGCAAGTACACCATTCGCACAGATCTGCTCACTGCTTATGGAATCTTTTTTGCTTTTCTTTTCTGAGGGTATGAATTCATGGGCTAAAAAGTTCTTATCACATGGACAAATCCCAAGCTTTCTCAGTTTTTGTCCCTGAATCATTATTAATATGTTGAACATACAGTATTGAATGCTTTAGGCAGCCATTACATATAAGTAGTTTAGATTTGGCAGGCTGCTATTGTCAGTTTTGGTCATTACTTGAAGTGTTAAATTCTGCCTCTTTCTGCCAACATTATGGCCTGGGTAATGGCCTTCAGAGGGATCAGAGAGTGAGCTTAGCAGACGTCGTGGTAAAAAGTCCTGGAGGTCAAGTGCGGATTAGCGGTCTCACACCATGCCATTGCAGGGGTCAGAGACTGAGGCCCCAAGATCAGGGGCTAGACTCCGTCTGGATCAGTGCTGGAGCTCTGGCCTTGTTAGCCATACTGCTGCCCTGTTCCCTTCACCCTGTCAGCTGTATGCCCTGAAATCAAATGACATCAGTACAGTCTCTCATTCAAAGAACATTTTAAACCAGCACACAGTGTGAGCCAGCTCTAATGCTGTCACTGGTAGAACAGTCATTCATTTCAATCAAAGCAACCAATTCAGTATAAATGAATATTGTAGGTTTTTTATTTATTTATCTGATAATATTCAAGTCTCCAGTGAGTACAAAATGTTCTAGTGCATTTTTTATAGCACAATGAATTTTTTAGTATTTTAATTGCTGGGCTAAATTAATCATATTGAACAATTAATCACACTGAACAAAAAGCTTCAGGCTTAATCAAGATACCGAACAGGATTGTTATATCACAATTTTTAAACATTGCCAGGTAATCATGAATGTATTGCAATATACACTAATAAATCTACATCTCCAAAATTGTATCTTTGATCAGACAGCATATTGCCACTGAAAACATTCTGTTCCATAATGCTGAATATATTTGTGAACTATTCCCATATAGATTTTTCAAGTCTTGTAGGTATATTTGACTGAATAATGATTTTTTGGCTTTTTTGCACATTTTTATATGCACAGACATATGCTGCCCAATGTAAAATGTATGTGAGGAATTAAAAATAAGGGGTAAAAATCTCCAAATTAAGCCCTATGCTGCAACAAATAGTAGCATCAGATGAAACATTTCTGACAGACCTGCGCTGCAGCACAAGTGGAAAGTTAGTTAATATTTTACTTTCGTCCTGGGAAACAAATTCAGCAAACATTTGTGATGTTTTGCAAGCAAGCATGCATTACCGTTTTCAAACAAATTACATGAGGCTGTTGTTTGCAAGTACATGTTTGTAAATGCTAAGCAACAAACAGAGTCATAAATCCAAGTTCAGTTGTATTTAATGAAATAAACCTGCAGTGAAAATGAAAGAGTCTGCATGATGAACAATAGCAGATGGCCAGCACTGTTTGATTTGAACTCTTTCATTTGAAGGCCCGTGTAGTGGAATAAGGTCTCCGTCAGGCAGGTATTCAGCAGCAGTATGATCTGCTTTTGGTCTGCCATCTGCCGCTCTTCGCTCTGGAGTGACTGATTTGGTGCTTCGCTCTCTGGCAGCCATACACTCAAAGCCTTACCATAAACTCAAACTTAGCCTTAGTAAAGTGCATATGAGACCAGCGAAGCATCTAATTCAGTGCTAACATGTAAAATTAGCCACTACATTAAACAAGGGCCTAATTGCAATATTCAGATTATGACACATCAATGTATGGTTTTCATTTTATTTATTCTTACATTATTATTCAAATGTTGTTTATATGAGAGGCAATAATTCTGGCTGAATCACCCGTTTGAATAGCTGTGAATAATTTTGTTTACACTTTATGTTTTACTAACTTGCATTTCTTTCCTCTGTGTCAGTCACTGTATCTGTTATTGATTGCCTGCAGTTAGTTTATCTGAGTCTCAAAGACAGATAGCTGGATTAATTGGAAACATTTTAATTTGATGCATGATATCAATCGGCCCGGCTGATTTAACTAGACATCAGACATTCAAGACAGCCTTAGAAACATTTAACAAATTTAGTCAGCTCAACAGAAGCCACAAATTCAACCTGACATGTGCAAGAGGTCTCTTTTCAATGGAATCTGTTGCAGTGGAATTTAGCGGACGCCGTTTCTAATGCAGACTGAAAGGCTTAAGAGTAAGCACCCCTTGGTCCGAGCGGACTGTTTCTGAAAGCTGATTAATTACCGGTTGATTGGAATTTCTTAGAACCGGATGCCCAGGTGGACAGAGCCCAACCATGGGAGGTTTTCATCACCCTGTTTTAATGAGTTATAGGATATGCAGGGAACATGTCCGAGTTGAAAGCATCAGTCACTGGTGGCCACAGTGCTGATACATCAAGGATAGCACCTTTACCCTGAAATTCTGCTAACTCAGGAGGCCAATTAACACCTCCACAATGAGGGTCAGAAATGAGTTTAAGATTTCTCCCCAGTGAACAAACACACACACGCACATGCACACAAAACACTGGCTTCACTGATGCACATGTGGTCAAGAATCGTGAAGTGAGCGAGGCTCACAGGTAAAAGGTTTCCACTGAGTAATTATGCTTAACCGCGAGCCAAGGCATTGTTTTGTCTCTCCTGTTCAATCACATGAAAGAAATATCAGATTCACCCCAGTGCCACTGGAGCATTACATTCACAAACACCAGCATCTGCATTTTCACTCAGCGTTAGCAAAAGCCATTCCCACTCACAGACTGCCATACAATGCATTATTTGGTTTTAAAAGATGAAAACAGCTCATATAAAGTTTGCATGTTTCATGACAAATGATTGGGATGTCAACATGCATGTCTTAGATTTCACTGAATCTGTTTTAGGGTTTTGGTTGCATGCGGTCATTTACCAGCCTGGATTCCACATTTATTCCACATTAGACACCTGGCCCAATTATCAAGAAGGCAAAGTATCTTCACGTTGTTTCAGGTGCACCTCAGACAAAAAAAGATTATACATGATGTTTTGTGGTTTCTCTTCACTTGGATACCATTTTATATAATCTGATCCAACAGAATGAAGAACATAAACACATAAATCATCCACAAAATTTATACTGCAACCAAACAATTTATTGATTCAGATTTTTCTCATTTTTTATATTGAGTCATTATTTTGGGAATGGGTGGCGTTTTATGTGTGTTTACATTACACAGGGTTTGTGAGCGGGCAAGACGGTGTCTTCTTTTGGTGAAGTTTAAAATGACTGTGCCTGTAAGTAAAATGAGCTATCTTTTAAAGATGTCATCGGTTTCATACATTTCCTGCTGTTTGGAGAAGTGGATATTGAGACATTTTGGGGAGTTACCACAGAAGCAGCACCATATTTGTGGAATTTAAATTTAAGAGGAAAATTTCCCTGATGCATCCTACCACAGAGAGCTTTGAGCTCCCCATGGATTCCAGTGTCGTCCCTTTCTCTGTATCTATATCCCCTGAGAGGAAGTGTCATTTATCTGTGAAGAGTTTGAACACTCCACTAAAAACAAGGCCTTTAAGCATTTACCCAGTCTATAGACTTAACTGACTAACTTTAAACACTCTGCTAACAAGTAAACCAAGTGTCTCAATTTAGCCAAGGAAGTCTATAGAGGGTAAACGCTTGTCCAGATCAAAGTGAAAATTTTGGAGACTATCTGAACATATAAAATGTGAAATACTCCAAGGCTATTATAAGAGACATCAGTTAAAGGAGACAGGCCATAGTTATCACCTTTAAGGCTCATGTATTTAATAAAATAGCCTCAATAAAATTATTGTTTATTCCATTTGAACATAAACACCAAGAATCTTCAGAATTTTATTACTTTAAGCAAAACTGGGTTTTAATTCTTGTAAAAGCAGTTTTTTTTTTTTTTTTTTTGCATTTCATCGCAGTGATTGGTCAGTTGAAAGTATTGTTGAACCGTGGAGTTATGAATCAGATTGAAGGCTTTATCAATATTATGCTCTGTGTCATCACTTATGCTAAATTGCCAGTGCCAAACCTCCATGTAGGTGTCCAATGAAAATGTTTTGAAGGGTGAGTGGCATAATACATCAAAAGCAATGTCATATACTCTTGTAGAATAAAGTACACATGCTGTAGCTCATTTATTATTAGACATATTATGATATGAGTTATTTCATTAAGAGCGATCGCTGCAGGTTCCCTTGAGCTGAATATTGTTCCTTTTCCAAGTTCCCTCACTGATGCTGTGCTGAAATGACACCACAAGAACAACACAACATTTTTAAGCTCTTAACTTGTAATATCTTTATTTTGACAGCACGATACATATTTTGCTATTAACAGCTACATGTATTCACATACAGTGTGTACATTTATTACTTGACAGGACATTATGAAATGGTATGTTTTTATGGTATTGAATATGTGTCCTCACCATAAGGTTCATGTAGCCTTCCAAACATAACATTGATAATGGTAGCAAAATAGGCTGTTGGTAGCAATGCTACACTTCTGCACATAGTGTCAGACATAGCACAGGGAAATAAGCCTGAAATACCCTCTCAAACATTATTTGATGAGGTATATGTCACAGTTTATGTTGAATCACAATAACAAGGCCAAAAAAATTCAGTGGTCTAATCTATATTGCTGTTTTCTATTATCCAGCACTCTTAATGTAGTTTATAACTGAAGGAAAATGTATCATTTGCAAAAGTGCCACTAGAGAAATGGAGAATATTGATCAATCCAATCAATTTTACAGTGTATACTGTCAACATGTTTAGGTGTATATTGATCAAACAATTGATAATAATCTGCACAATCTCAATTTCATTTCTCATTTCATCTTAGGGGCCTTATTGACAAAGTACATGTGATAAAATCATGCATATTGTCTTCACAATGCAACTTATTATAAATGGCAATAACACAGTGATAAGAATCATCAGAAAAACATACCGTACGTCAAATATGGTTTATTCAGCCTCTTTATGGCTGACAGTTTTTCTCTGCTATAAACATTACTTATGAAGTTATAGATTATGGATTCTGTCGCTAGCACTGGAGTGCTGAACACAAGAAAAGCCAGGCCTGATAGTTTATAGCTGTTGGTATCGAATTTAAATGTTTCCCCCGTCAGTAACTTAATTTAGGTACAACGAACAGATGAAAATGACTTGAATCCTCATGGCAGACTCATTGTGTCACATAAGAAGGTATCCCTCTCAGCTCTGTGGGGAGATTATAAATACGCCGTTAGAGAATGCGTGGAGAGGGGGTGTGGGCGAACCACGGCTGCCCGCTCCCCATCAGTCACTGCTCCTTCGCCCAAGAGTGGACAGGCCTGACGCTGGCCAGCACAAGGACAAGAAACCTGAGCTGTTACAAGACAAAACACATGTGCCTTCAAAAATAACAATGCTCTCCTCTGACACGCACTGCCTCCTGTCTCTGCCTATGCGCAGTCTGACATTGTTATGCAGGGATAGGGGATCCTGTTACAGCACTGCAGTCAGAGCACGCTGCCCGTTTTACCAGGATACAAACAACCAAGCAAAAGCAGCTGATAACTTTCTCTAAGTGCTCTGTTTTATGTTGTGCGAGCTATATTTTGTCATGGCAGTGCTTATTTGGAAAAAAATACTGTATTCTTGATGTAATAGTTATTACCACGATTATGATTATTACTGTATTTTGTTTACAATTGAAATATAAAAAATTAAAATGCATATCTAAGAATGTAGTTTATAGAGATTATCCATAAGAGCAAATGGGCATGGTGGTATGGATGAAGCTACCATAAATCATAGATAGTGTTTATCGTGCATGGTTCAAAATATGGATTCATAAGAGCAAAATTATCCTACCCTACTTACAGTCAAGGGACGTATGATAAAATGCATGGGCTCTACAAATCTATATTGGAATTCAAAATTTAAAGGTTGAGTTTTGAGATGTAAGCACAGCAAGGTGTCAGGGAATTTGTGCAGTGGATTCTGTTTTGCTGCTTCATAAACAGACATTTTTATTTTTTCCTTTTATGAAAACAAATCTGTTTCTTGTATTTGCACAGGCTGGTGTTTCTGCCATAAAGGGCCATATTTTGTTGAAGTATATCATTATCTTATTGAACATCATGAGGCCTTCAGCTTTTAGATAATAATATATTGAAACCAGGAAGTTATATTTACCGTAGAAATTTAGAATTGAGTTCAGAATTTCACTAAAAAAGACTGTTTCTCTGTGACTGTAGGACAAATCCCTGTATGGGAATTAGGTTCCCCGCACAGAGGTTTGTCTGGCAGTTGCTGAAATAGCTGCTGAAGAGGAGGCTGTAAATTCATGACTGCAGAGCATTCGTTGGAAAGTTTGGGAAGATGCATAATGTAAGTCTTTCAGCATGCCATTCTGTGAAATATGCCCACAATGTAAGGAAACTACTGGGTTAAATACTTCCAGAGTGTTTGCTGCACTCCACTACTCTCACTACTGTGTGTGTGTCTCCTTTATTCCCAGGTCAGTAAGAAGCATCTCTTATCCAGTCCCTTTGGTGCTGAGTGTTGCGGGCCCCTGTGTCACTACATGCTGCCTGCGTGAGGGTAGCATCCCCCAGAACAGTCCCTGCAGCTGCTCACAGAATCACCAGATTTACAGGTGCCAGTGACCTTTTCATCACAGGAAGCCGGTGGAACACACTGGAAGATTTTTTTTTTTTTTTGGGGTGGGGTGGGGGGGTGGAGTGTTGGTTGTTGGGTCTTTGATGATTTAATTCATTGAGCCCACAAAAGAAATCCAACTGTTAAGTTTGATGCAATTTTAAGAATGGCAGATTAGACAACTGCTAACAATTCTGTGCAAGGGCTGGTACTGTGATGTGCAGACATGATTAATTTTTCATTAAGAGCCTTAAATATGCACTGACTGCTCTGTGAGTTAAAATGCCTCTGTAAAGTCTGAGAGAACGTGTTTAGGGCACAGAGGAGAGGAGCTGCTCATACAGTACAGCATGTAACAAACATGCTTTTAAGAGTGAATAGCAGTGTACTGTCTTACCTCTCAATCGCCAAAGCTGATAGAGGAAAGCGTCTACATTTTCCCCTTTCACAGCTCTGATAAGTATGGTTTACTAAGATATATATGAGACTGGTCATGCACAAAGCCTTATTTCACATATGCTCAGTATTTAATCAGCTCTCTCTTGATCTACACAAATGTGATTCTCATATGGTATAACAGTTCTGAGAGAATATTTGTGTATCCATTCCACTGTGATGGATGTTAGAAAGCAGAATTTTAAAAAATAAGCATTTTTTGTTATCACAAATAACTATTACAGTCATTCCAGGGGAATGGTAGCATCAAAATTCTGAAGTATATATTGATCTACCTGTGTGCAAAAACCCATCAGATCAGAATTGTATGCCTGTCTTTGAGCTCGTTACTGCAATTATTAACAATGTATTGTTTGTTTAGAAGGAACATCAAATCCCATAGACCTTCATTCTGTTTAGTCAACAGAAGTGAATCAGTCAGAAGAGGTATGTAGTGTTAAATTAATCATTCTGATTGTTTTCAATACCTTTCACAAAATAACAAGAAAGAAAAAGAAAAAAAGTGTTGCTTTAAAGCCAAACAGAGTAGTATTGTATTGAACATTTTCTACAATATAAATGAATCATTATGCATACAACTACCGCTTCTGGAAAAACCATTTACACCTTAATGTTTGTAATAATGAACTCCTGAACCCTTTGCTGGAAAGGGTTGAGAGATTTAAATCAATAAAGACCAACTTAAAAGTTAAAGTAGTAATTTCTGGACCAAATGGATCGCTGTGTAGAGGAAGGTTTAGAGATAGTGTTTTTCTACTTAAAATATTTTGGCCTTAAATCATTATTGTCTGTATGTCAGCAGATTTACAAAAGCAGCTTTCCAACAGGTCTTGACACATGCATGTGGTCAGAGTGACAGAGAAATATTAAAAATCTGGAACCTTGGAATATAAATGTTACTTATGCAAATACTTATGGTAAAATGTCTTTGAAAATGGAGAAATAATGAATCAAAGTTTTCACCTCGGTCCAAATACAGCGCATAACCCTGCTATTAGTTCTTATTGATTGAGCCCAAGAGGGGCATTAGGAACTCAAGGAGGAAATGGAGGGGTAGATGGCACACTGACACATTTGCAAGACTCAGTAAGCCGTCCAAGGAGTGCTGATGGGAAATGGGTTATTGTAACCTTTCTGTTTGATGGGACCAGGGCCCATTGACCCAGCGTCCATTTGAGAAAATTAATTTGCAGCATATTAAAACACTATTAGAGGAATGTTCTTTGGAAGCTGTGAAGCTGTGCCAAAACACTATTGATTAGAGGTCATGATGTCACTTCTGTGGATGCGGTGGTTTACAGCGGGGAAAACTAAAGTATCATTAGATAATGAAATGATTTTGGCAAGGGCATGATAACTTTTGTTGCTGAATTCTATCACAGTGTTTTTGCACCATGTAAATCAATGGTAATAAAAGTCTTATAACATCTATGCATATAGGAAATACAAACAAAAGAAGGATTTTTCAGCAGAACTATACTGATGAGGAACAAGCTAAACAGCACATACTACAATATAAAACAAAACCTGAAAAACAGGTGTACATTATTTAACATTTCTATAGCATTTTGAGCATATTGATTAACTGAAGATGTTATTTTTTTAATTAGGTGCAAGATTCAACAACAAGGCAGGTCAGGGCATTTTTACCTTCATTTTACAGCAGATAGCTCAAATGAGAACACACGTCTCTTTTGCAGTGTCAACCTGGGGATCAGACTGTGCAGTCAATCATCGGCTAGATGTAGACTGTTGTGGAAATTTTCCCAGACCTCTCCTACTCTTACAGAAAGTGCAGTGGTTAGTGCCCACAGTGAACCTGGACCATACTTTAATTATGTGTTTGAAGGATGGTACTGTCTGATGCACAGTGGACCATCACTGTGCCAAGGGATTGGATTTCTCTTTGATCCAGAGGGAATAGTGCCCCCTACTGGCCCAACAACACCTCAAGTTGCAGCTTAATTTTCCCAGAAGGTGCCCCAGCCATGTGCTAACCAACCCCTTACCCATTAGAGCTTTAGCAGTTTGAAATAAGATGGGTTCAAGGTTGTATGTTCACTGGTATCGGTGATGCAAATATGTATGCCTAACATGATGAGAAGACTGCATAAAATGTTAATCAAAAATAGTGACAAAAAGTGTTGCAACCAATTAGCAGACAACTGGGGTGGGGTGGGGGAGGCTTGCATGGGGGGATTGAGGTGTAAGTGTACTTAGCTGACCTTTAAATGATGATCAGACTCTGTGAATGTAAACAGAGGAGAGCAAAGAGCTTTGGCTTATTAAATAAGAGTCACATTTAATGAGCAGGAAAGAGCAGTGAAGCATATGAAATTCCACCAGAGCTCATGGTATTTCAGTGATGAATGTAAACCTAATGGAGAGTGTAAATGGAATAACACTCAGGGGATGGGAATATAAATGAAGAGGTGTAACTGACTCCATTTTTTGTCTCATGAATGTAAAACACACCCATTAACGGCTTTAACTGCTGTTACAGGAGGAAAGTGGTGATTTAGCGTATGTTTATGACAGTCTATCAAAACACGGCTCATCTGTCACATATAATTACCTTATAAAATGTCACACTTTGAAATAGACAGGACAAGATTGCTCTTGAATGGCGATAGACTTGAGGGCTCTGAGTGTGAGTGTGTGTGTGTGTGTGTGTGTGTGTGTGTGTGTGTGTGTGTGTGTGTGTGTGTGTGTGTGTGTGTGTGTGTGAGAGAGAGAGAGAGAGAGAGAGAAAAGAAAGAATGGAGGCCTATCACTAACTCACATATTTTACATCATTTCTACACTCAGTTTATGGCAAGTGAAATGGCAAGCTCTCTCTCTCTCTCTCTCTCTCTCTCTCTCTCTCTCTCTCTCTCTCTCTCTCTCTCTCTCTCTCTCTCTCTCTCTCCGGGGGATCAAGCAGGGTTTCCCTATTTCAGGCCAGCTTCACAGTCTGGCATTTGAGTCTTTGCTCTGTAGACTGAGGACCTGGCTCACAGGGCTCTCTTTACCAGGACTGTCAGAGAGTCCCAGCTTAGTGGTGTCTGCTTACGCAGATGATGTTAATGTTTTTGTTAAAAGTCAGAGAGATGTTCAAGCTTTAGCTGAAAGCCTAATGTTTCATGACAGGGCCTTATCAGCAAAAGTTATGTGAGGGAAAAGTGTGGCCTTGCAGGTTGGATGGTGGCAGATGAAGGGAGCTCCTAATCTGCCCAGTGGCCTAAGGTGGGGGAGGAGTGGAATGAAGGTTCTGGGGGTTTTTTGGGGACAGATGAATACCAGGAGAAGAACTGGGAGGGTGTGTTCCAGGTTGTCTTCATGGAAATGGTTGCTGCCTTAACTGTCATATAGGGGGTGAGTTCTGGTTGCCAACAATTTGGTGGCCTCAACTTTATGGCACAGACTTATTGTCCTGCAACCATTAACGGGGCTGATTTTGGAAATTCAGAAGGCGATTGTGGTTTTTTTTTTTGTCTGGGCAGCAACTCTCTACCTACCTGTTCATGAGGGGGCCAGGGTCTGGTGGACATTGCCTCAAAAGTCATGGTTTGTAGGCTGCAGATCGTTCAAAGGCTTCTGTACCATTGGAACTAAGCTGGCTGGATGCTGCTTGAGTGTTTTTAAGGAGGGCTGGGTACACGGGGTATGTTTCTGCTCCAGATGGGGGAGGGGGGGTGTTGTGTGCTATTTCAGAAACTCACAATGGGGAGTTGTCTCTTGCTTTTTGGTTTTTTGTTTTTTGTGGGTGAGTGTTAGGTTTTGGGTGTTGGATATTTTTTGTGCTTTTGTGGGTGCTGATGTTTTCCAGTTTTTTGGGTTTATGGGATGGCTGGTTTGTGTTCTGTGATATGTGTGATTTAATGTCATAATAAAGGTGGGTTAATATCTCTCTCTCTCTGTCTCTCTGTCTCTCTTTCTCTCTTTCTCTCTGAACTTGCATAACCTCTCTTACCTTTTCCTGGCAAACAAAAAGTTATGTATCTCTTCCTCCCTGTTGTAAAGTCTCTGACAACAGTGGGGTATTAACAAAGGCTCCTCAGGATGGGATGTTACTGTTTTGGCATTTCCTCACGTTTCAGTCTCTGAAGCAGTGTCTGTGTTTTACTGCAGACTGTGGGTATGAAAACAAACTGACCCGTGGAGGGGCTTTGATCTTCATTTCCTGCTAATTATTTATGTCCACTTCTCACGAAACTTCTTCTTTCTCTTTCTCTTGATTATTATTAGCTTCCTAAATATTTTGCCTGAGAAAGACAATACATCGTTCTGTAGTAGTTCTTGCAGGAAGTTATAAATGCTTTCTAGTCTTTTTTTGCCAAATATGAACCCCTAGTATGGACAAAGTCATAACTGCTTTTTCTAGAAGGAGCAGCAGTAAGGTTGCCTTTTAGGAAAATATTTCTATTTGGATATTTGGGAAGACAAATCAAGACAATCAAGATATTTTACACATAAAATCAAATATGGCATCGGTAACCCACTGTCATTGAAAATTCTTGTGCATTGATAATTTCCATAACACACTTATCACTTGTAATCTAATTAAAACTTTATTTTCTGTCTTCTGTTATTAGTGTTAAATGTTGGTGTTTTTTAAACAGTTTAAAACTGCTGTGCTTTTTGTCCACTAACTCTTTCACTCAACATAGTCTCTGGAGAGGATTGTGTCATGGCACATAAGCAAATAATGGCGTTTGAGAATATATTATAAAACATTAAAATGATTTGACCTGTAAGAATATTTGTTTTCAGGTGAAAAGACATGCAACTATACTTGCTGCCTAAAACACATACAGTATATGCATGTTACCCATAGAACTGATTATTATTATTGAATAAAAGGGGTGTGCAGCATCTACATGTTGTGTGCATGTCCCAGGCCAGCATGTGAGATCTCAGCTGGGGTCTTCTTTTGTGTCTGACTCACTTAAGTAAAACACAGGGTAGAGAAAACTAAGTAAAATAAAGCAGAGGGCCTTTTCACAAACCCTGGAGTAGCTGGGCAATTAATCTAAAGCCAGAGGTCTGCTGCCTGTGTGGCCAACGTGACCACAAGCTTTTCCCTTGACCCCCACGCCAGACCAGTTCAGTATCCGTGAAACTCACAGGGAAAAAATTCTCCAAATTACTGCAGTTTCAGCAGAGAAGTGAACATTTCTGATTGGAGTGGTTTATCTACACCATGAAAGTGTAAGCCATTACTGCAGTACCTCTGAGGGTCATTCCTTTCTCCCTTTTATCACCTGCTTACATTTGATGTATGATAGTTTCTCTCTTTTGCACTTTCACTCCAGGAGAAAGCATGGGAAAACTGGAAGTACTGAAACTAAAGGTGTACTCCAGTTCAAAGCTGTGTGAAATTTTACAATCAGCAAACACATGAAAACATTAATATGTTCTGAATCCAATGTATAAAATGTATAAAGGAAGGGCTGCAGAGTCTGTAGAGAGTGTGGGCAAGACACATTCCTTCATTTTCTCCTTCACAGTCACAGTCCCACAGACTCACCATTGTATGCTGAATTATTTCCCACAGGTTCTGTGTGATCTGATCAACATTAAGCAGGCAGCATGTTTGGGGTCCTGTGCCCCCACCCTTCATGCAGTCACTGCAGGAGACCCAGGTGGCCCCTCCTGTGGGACAGCATGAAAGGGGCCACCAAGAGGAAGAAAGTGAGTCACTTAGCTGCCTGTTTCCGGTCGTCTTCATCAACATTCTGCCCCAAGCCCAGCTTGCCAAATAATTCATGATTCATGTTTGGGATAGCACTAACACAAATACAGTACACACGCACACACATGCATGCACGTATGCATGAAAGCACGCACATCAATGCACAAACACACACACACACACGCACACACACACAGAGGATCAGAATTTTTAATTATATCTCAGATGTGATCAGACCTTGGTTTAATACTTCATTTGAAACACCTCAAGGTTTTGTATGGTAGCACAATTGCTACACATAACTGACCATTTTAAAAGGAACATCTATTTTGACAAATATGAATAACAAAATTATTTCTTTCTTCTGTCTGAGATTGTATGTTTTGGTTAGGATTATGTTTCCTTGAAAACTCTCAGGGATCTGCAGGACAGTGTTTAAATCATGCATAACATCTGAAGAGTTTAACTTTTTAAAATAGATATTTGTAATCTCTGCCGAGAATCCATTCATTAACATCCATAAAATGACATTCATTTATTAAATGTTTGGGGGATGTTTTCACTAATGTAGAGTAAAGAAAAATGAACTAATTTTCTCATCCTTATGTACTTCTTCGTACCTCTGGAACCATGGCTGAGATGTAGCTTAGCTTTCTCATAAAGGTTTTCATGATTTCGGTTAAAGACAAGATTTTCAGCAAACAGCATGTCTGGTATTTATATGGTGCAGGTACAATTAATGCAATTAATGGTCTGGTTAATGTTTTCTTTCAGCATCGTGGAAGTGGTTACCCCAGTAGATATTTCAGTGTACAGTCTGCATAGTTCCTGCATTTGCAAGATCCAAGACAGTTAATCTAATTAGTGTGAATGTGGTGAGAGAGCCAATTAAAGTGGTATAGCCAGGGAGGACTTCCGCCCTGCTTGGACATTTTGGCAGACAAAACTACCAGAGAGCCAGTGCCCACAGTGTGGGGATGAAAGGAGAGAGGGCTGTTTGCTGAGCAGGGGGAAGGAGAGAGATGGGTGATGGCGTGTTTAACAAGAGCAGTTGGGACTTGATGACAGAGCCGTCTTTGGGAATTTAAGAGAAGGTGGGAATACACTGTTCCCTCTGGATGACAGCCTCAGGAAGGAAAGGCTTTTATTTTCAAAGACCTTCCTTTATTTATATTACATATTTTCATCGGTGGGATTTTCAAAGGGAAGAGCCTCTCAGATTCCATACCTTTCATATTATCACCAGAAATGTGTTTTCTTCCGCAGTCTCCATTCTTTCTGCATTAAAGAGTGTTACCCACATCAGGAAACTTCAAAGTGCAATTCAGCATTGTGAAAGAGTGAGGTGCTTCAAGGGCTTTTCCCTATTATTTATCCAGTTTATCAGTACAAATAAAAACAATAAGCTGCTAAGCTGGAATCATAGGCTTAGCAGTATGGAAAGTAATGTTCGGACTGCAATGCTTTTGTGAACCTGCATTCTTACAAATATTTTTAATTGAATATGAAATTATTAATCTAAATGGACTGATTAGTCTGTTCTCAGACATTCTTACCGTCATGAGATTCATCTTATTCATTATGGCATTAAACAATTGAAAATTATTTTAAATGTGGTGCAATTATACATTCACATTTCTAAGAGCTACTGTTCTGCTGTATTATGGATGAGGGCGAGTGCTTAGAACAAGATTGCACAGAACTAAATCCGAGGTCCTGGACCACTAAATAATTAGAGACTCAAGAAAAATCTGCCCCCGAGTCATTTGACAGGTTTCTGACAATCAGGCTTGGTCATCAGAGGCCTCGTTAACAATCATTTGCTGTGGACAGCCCATGATGAATTAAAGATCTGTGGCAGAGACCTGAGGATGTGAAGCAAACAGTGGTGTCAGGTGACTGCTGCTGGTCTGTGTGTTCTATCCATGCCTGCATCATTGCGAGGCTCCGATAAGTTTTCTCAAATACTGTATGATGGTTTATAGCAGTGGTAATGTTTTAAATAAGAAATGCCCTCTATGTTTTGAAATTCAGTTGTATCATTACTGTTAAATATGCGGTATCTGATATAATCATTTAAATAAGTTACTTTTCAGTGGAGAGTAACAACATGCTAATTATAATTGTTCATTAGTATTGAAAAAAACTGTTACACCCATAACCTAAATAGATTAAAAATGAGGTTTGCTCAAAAACTAATCTCCATTTGGGCAAATCCCATTCTCACTGCATTCAGGAGTTTAATTATTTTTAAAAAGATACTATTTATACAAATCTCAGGATAAATCAGTCAGGGAGAATGACATCATGTTGCTCATGTACACCAGTGGGGACACGGCATTTCACCAGGGGGGCGGGGTGGACTCTATGCAACACTCGGGGTGGAACTCCACGGCGTGTAAACAAGACGCCAAGGCCCGCTGACAAATGGATAATAATGGCTGGGGACCGGAGCGAATGAGGAAGCTTATTGATTAGCCTTATTACCTAAAACATCCGTCTGGGGAGAGCAGTGGGGAAACGAGCCGGCCCCACCCACACACGGGGGCCCTGGCATCTGCTTTGTCTGAGACCACTCACTCCCAAACTCCCATCTCACAATATGCAACTGTAGACCATAAATCCTCACACATATTGTTCCAGATAATTCCAGGAAATATATCCTTTCATTTTCAAAAACAGTTTTTAGATGAGCCAAATAATGGAATAATAAACTGTTGCTGTGATGGGCCACCCACAGTGTCTGACTCAAATGTTAACTGGTTAATCAGAAATGAGAGTGTAAATGAAATGGAAAAGAATAGATGGAGAAATTCAAGGAAGTAAAACAAGCAAAGCATTGCCTACTTTAGGTGATGTATGACACCGCTAGTGTGAAAGAAACAAGACAGGCTGAGCACTCCAAGGCACCAAAATGAAAACATGAATGGGCTGGTAGTGAAATATGCTTAGAATGTACTTTCTGGATGTTGATTCAGTTGCTTATTATTTTTGAGGTTTCTTAATCTGCTAAAAAATGTAGGCCAGTTTCTTAATATTTCATTTATGCTCAAATACAGATCGAAAAAAGAAGTGTGTGTCTGATCAAAATAACATCCCATTACACACATCTTTTTAAACAGTAGAGCATTTTTTAGATGTTTACCATGTTCATTATGTTGTCTGACAAGACACACAAATGCTGATGGGTTCCTGTAACTCATAATGCAAAGAGCTCTTAATAGCATGGATTTTACTGTTCACAGCACTGTTTCCCTAGGATCCCTCCTCTCATTCATAAGTAAGCTAGGCCACTCTTTAGGGACTTAATTATATTTCCCTTACACCATCTATGTGAAATGCATTTTCCTTAATATATGATGTAATTTGTTTGTATACATGCCAATCACAGAAAATAATTTTTAGAAAATAAATATTGCCCATATTAAGACACTTAAAGGAAAATTCAGGAGGGTTTCGAGCTCTTTTTAACCTAAAATGTTGACCTTGCCTTTGTCCAAGGATATTGTTTGCACTTTAATGTGGTCATATTAAATGAATGCCCACTGAAGGTCATTGATAGTTAATCTACAGCATACTTAAACAATCATGGAGAAAAGGTGGCATTGCACAAAAAGGACTGGTCCAGACATAGACAGAATGCAAAGACCTTAGTAGTATACTGCTTGTGAATTCATACAATGTATGATGGCATCTTGTCCCAAGAACTACAAATAGACTATTTTTACCACAAGCTGTTTTGTTAAATAATTTGCTTAAAATGCTAAGGGTTTGGTATAAAAGGGCTTCTTAAATAATCAGCCTTGGTTGATGATTTTAATATAAAAATATCACAGCCATGACAAATGTGCAGCATTTGTCATTAAGTAACCATCGGATATCTATGGTGTGGGGAATCATTTTGGCCTCAGGATCGAAATGACTTTCCAGTATTGCTGACTTGTACAAGCATGGATGTCCACCCAGGTCAGTATAGGGCTGCCCATCTCAGCAGAACAAAAATGAGGTCACTTTTTCTGCTATTTTGCACAATTTATGTGAGTTCTCCCCTCAGCTGTCCCCAGGAACAGAAAAAAACCATACCCCCTTTAGTCTTAACTTATAGCCAAAGCTTCACCTTCACCATGTCAGGCAGGAACCACACTAATCTTTAACACATAGTATGGGACATGCTTGAATCACGCATTCAAATAAATTTGGTATCATAATTGATTTACATTCTTCATATTTTAATGACTAAGGCCACTTGCTAAATTTAAATAAATGATTTATGACAACCAATTATAATAAAAACCCTGAATCTACTGATCCGCCTCTTCCTTTACCCACATTTGCAAATTTAGTTAACCATACTTATAAACCATTCTTGGTTTGTTACATGTGTAAATATAGACTAAAAGTGCTTAGCTAAGCTTTCAATATAGAGAACTCTTTGTACCTTCAGCTGTGTCTTGTTATGCAGAATTAACGTTTTTTGGAAGACTGGATTTATTTTGTGGATTGGAGCTTGCCAGTAACAAAAAGAAGTTGCAAACAGCTTTAATTTTTAATTTGATGCATTTTAAGTGTAAAGCTAATGGCTTAATAGACTGTCTGAAGACCTATAGTGAGAAAAACTGAAGTAAGGATTTACTCAAACTAAGTAACTCTCTTTAAGGGAATATGCGATGAAATCAAACCAGACTTTAGCCTCCAGAATGCAATGAAAATAGAGCATATTAAGCAGCCAGGGGCGCAGATGGCGGGGGGGATACGTCCCCCCCAGTTTCATAGGGACCCTGACCTGCCCCCCCCCAAAAAAATTTTGATGAAAAAAAGAAAATATATTCTATAAGCTTAAAAGTTGAGACCTTTTGTTCACAGTTTGGTCCCTCCCACTTCAAAAATCTCTCCTCCGCCTCTGAAAGCAGCTTTACATGAAATGTGGTGCTGGAAGTAAAGACATAGCCAATGAAAATGTATCCTTTCTGAGAGCCACAACAAGAGCTGTATCTGATTCAAAGCATCTTTCCTTTTTCAAGTTCTGTCTGATTTGTTTGGGCCATGATGCTAGCTATACTCTTTATTTTAGTTTCTCCAAAACAGAGGGCCGAATTAAATAAAATATTTGCCTTTAACTTTTATTCATAATTTATAAATGAGTGGCACAATTTAAATGAGCTTGGCAATTTAATGTTCGCTGAACTCTCCAAACTTTTAGGATAGAAACAGTTACAATAAAAAAGAAGGTAAAAATGAATGCTGACTGAATCCTGGCAGCAATATTTGAAAGATATCACAGCATGGGTAAACAGACTGATTTCTTCAGAATGGCATTCAACCACACTTCAACACTGCAGACATCCTCTTTTTCTGAGCATGTAGCAGATCCTAATGAGCACGGCGGTTTGTTTGATTGAATAGCATATGCCTTTAAATAGACTGAGTGAGTTTCATTGAATCTAGCCAAGTCGTTGCCCTAAAACACTGAACAAGTGTCCATTCATCTCACATGCTTTAAAAGAGGGATGTCACAAGCTGGCATCAGAGTGTGACATTTCTGCCGAAGAATATAGAATTTATCTTCTGTGAAATGGGCTTCTTGCTTTGCCGTGATTACCTTTTGAATAACCCAATAGACATCAATAATTTTGATCATTTTCCTCTTTGAAACATGACCCTATTTAGAAAAAAAAACACTTTCCCATTTATCAACAAGTTGACCTGAAGGCTTTGGTGTATTAATGGGAGCAATCAATACCCATCTTACCTCTCTCTTACTGTAAATGTGGTTAAGTATTTATGAATTAATTGACTTCCTCCATCCAAATAAAAACTATTATCTCCACAGTGATTCAGAGGTCACAAGTTCTGTATATAATAAATAGGCCCTTTAACACAACATTAAAGCCAACCATACACTAAGCCCTGCCAAAGTGGTAAGTGCAAAGTAGACCAAATCAATTTGATTGCTTTATAACAAAAGAATACATTAAACTGCCATTCTGGGATGTTGAAGTTTTTGCTTTTCTACTGTAGGGTGATGAGCGGTTGGGTCTTTCCACAAGGATGCCTTGCTCCCAGTTGAATTATAACATCCATGCAGGCCAGGAAGCTCAGGTGCAGTAGCATATAGGCTGCTCAGATGGATCTATTCTGATTCAGTGAAGGCCATCTTTATTGTGAAGAAGCTGTATTAACTGGGTGACGGATTGCAAGGTTAGAAGCTGTATACATTTAAGTCTCTGAACCACTCCAGCAAAATCCAATCATCCTCCACCAATGCCCAGTCCATTATCTGACCTGGCCTCAACCCCCACCAAAAAAACCAGGTCCTTTTTAATAAGCCATCTGAAAATGTTTCCTTTTTAATACAAGCTTGTTTTATTAACACAGATCTCTTCCAGAAACTTCCAAATATAGGAGCTGGTTTAGCCATTTGGTAGGAATGCATAAGGTTAAGACAGCATTTTGCTGTTAATGTAACATTCTATGAAGGCGAGTGAGATTAAAGACTACCCATTTGAGTAAAGTCTGTACTTCAAGTAGTTAAATCATATGATGTCATATGTTTTAATCGTATGCTGTCCAATGTTAAAGACTCAGAACTTGGGAGGTATGGTTGTGCTGTATGAACTGAAACATGTTGAACAAGCTTAGTCCTCACCATGGCTTATTAAAAGAGAGAGCGGAATGGGAAGCGAGCCACCCTATTAAAATGCTTATGGTCAGCCACCACTTATGAGTATCTGGAGGTGAGAGTCTATGGAGAGTGAGGTTGCATATCTTTCTGAAGAGCAGTTATATTCTCTTTCTTATCAATCAATATGCTTGATAAATTCTCAAAATAGGATTTTAGTATGCATTCATGTTTCAATTAGAATGGACTTGCGTGTTTTACACAGAAAGAAACTGGTTGAAAGAGAAACATTTTCCTTAGCCATACAACCCACCACAATCCAGATGTGATTTAAACTCAGACAGATTAAGGTAAGACCACACGTGAAGCATTCACAAGTATTTTAAGGAAAGTTGACAGGGTTCTGCAGATTTACATCCTGTGAGTAAAACAAATAAAACAAAGCATATATAACACCAGCCACCTACATTGAATATTCATTTTGACATTTATAGGATACATTTCTAAAAGGGGATGTGGGCGATTAATACTGGATGAAACCATTAGGAAACTGTTTTCCATCCTGAAAAATATTTTCCACACAAGGAAAATGATCTTTGGCCTCACAAAAACTGTTGTAACATTAAAACATCAAGTCAAATTTTGATTAAAAACCACATAAAGTATCCAGACAAATTAAAGTTCAAGAAATACATAACACTGACAACTCAGATCCTGCAAAAACATCATGCATGAAGTGTAACATGAAGCTAGCAGTCCAGTTAAATATTTTCAAACTTTACTTTTTACAGAGGTAAATGCAGCAATGTGGCAGATAACACTGAGTAAAAGGTTATGGTTCTGCTGAACAGTAGCTACCCTAAGGCCTCTTCCAGAAGGAAACCCTTTACATAAGGAAACCCTTTAATGCTTGTGAGTGTAGAGTATGGGAAGTGTCAATTGTATGTACAATAGATGATCAACTCATGTAGATATACATGAGGTCCAGCCTTTTTTGCTGTGTGCCCGTAGCCTGGCTCTCTACGCTAACTGTGTTAGGGAGTTTGTTTTTTGTTTTAAATGAACAAATGTTCTTCATAATGAAACAGTACAAGCAAAGCAGTTAATCTTATTCCAGAATTCTTGATGCTTCCTTAAAAAATGATTGCATCATGGCTTTTTCCTTTGGAATTCATTGTGAATCCTTTTTTGTTATTAATTTTTGTTACAAGACATTTAAAGAACTCAGCATCTAACCTGAATTGTTTTTAAAAGACTGCCTTCATATGGACAGAGCTCTTTCATTACTCTGTTGTGCCAAATAAATAGATTTTAGGGACCGCTTATTCTTTGGGTCTCATTAAAAAGACCTGCATTGTTCATAGCTTGTGGTAGAAAAAAAAGCGAAAAAACTTTTTAGAAATGAAGCCTAATTTTTATTTCTTATTCGTTTTAGTTTTTTGTGATTGTAGTTGTATCGACATGTTCACAAATGGTCACTGTAGCTTCTTTCCTGAGCAGTTGCTACGCAACACCCAGAGGCCTATCTGCATCCTCCTTGGGCCGCATCCCATTTCCGTTTGACGACACAAAAATAGCCAGGCCTCTCCGCCTCTACATGTTGTTTCTTCCTTTTCTCCCGACTGTGACATCCATCAAGTGTGTTCCTGGGCTTCCTATCTCTTCCTGTGACAACCAACCAAGAGGAAAAAAAGTTTTGTCCTCGTTTGATTTTCCTCATCACTTCCTATTTACAGTGGTCCCAAGTGCTTTACCAGGGAAAACATTCAGAAATGAATCAGGCAGCTGTTCGGCCACTAGAAAAATAAAGTGGAGGGCTTCGCTCACCCACCATATATGTGGTCATTTCCCAGATGATAGCAGAAAGATGTCAAACAGCGCATATCTGAGATCACATTTCAAAGTTTGTAATTTCCAGTGAGATTGTTCTTAAGCAGAATCACACTGCACTGTGGCTGCATGCCTGTGTGAATGTAATACTTTTCTACAAAGGCATTCAGTTTTTTGTTTTTGTTTTTGAGCCTGGCTCTGCACACGTGTAGGGTGAGATTCACACTCTTTCAGTTCACTGCTCTTCACTTCTTATTAATGTATTTATATACCGCAAAATGAAGGTTTAGTCATGGTAATCCAGATGTAAACCTCACCCCTCTGTGGCTCAGTATATGCTGTTTCTGGTGCCCCGCGCCAAACCGTGCATTTGGGTGGAAGCTCACGCAGGTTAAGTCCTGCCAAGGACTCTCCAGGCCACACAGCATAGCATGTGTTATTTTTCCCAGGCCACAAACTGTTCAGTCATCACTTATTAATTATTTCTTTACTATATTTAGGTGGGAACAGTTAATGAACTACAGGACATTTCCTGTTTTCCTCTGTTCAACATTTAATATTTCAATCTGTGCAACTTTAGAGTCTTTAGTCTGGTTTGTTTCAATATATTTGTATTTACATGCACACAGAGATTAGAATATAGCTGTTTCATCCTGAGTTAAAGGACTACATATTAAAATGGATTTCCTGAACAAACATTACACACACAGTTTCCTGAAAGACATTAAATGTGTTTTTCTCTGTTGATTACCTTTTTCATTCCATAAGCCATAAAATTTAATCTTAACAAATGTCTTTTAAAATAATAGTTTTGCTTTATGGGTATATGAAAAGTGTTATATGATGCATTCTATGTGAGATACATTTTCAGCAAAATCCAGAGAAATACAATTATTTTTCTCAAATGTTATACGTATATATACTTACATATCATAGTCATTCTTACATCATATTTAAAAACTGGACCTTTTAAAATTCAGTGATTATATTTGCAGAGTTCTCATTTAATGAGTTTATTTGGTGATGTTCTGTTGCTATTTTTTAATGGAATCGTTCAAATAAAGATATGAAAGTAAAGTTTGTATACATTTTTGTGATAACTTTGCCACCCACCTCGAAGAAATGAGTAATAAAATCAGGTTTTCATCTTTCATGTTTAAGGTAAATTAGTCGTTCAATGGGCCCTGGGGCAATTAATTGAATTAAGCGCTCTGATGCAGCTGTCTGAAAATTACTCAGTGGGAAGACACTGTATTAACATGACCATATTGAATACACAGCTTTATATTAGCACAAACTGCTATACAAAAATAATGTATAGCAGACTACATGTTGAGGATAAAAAGATAAACAAATGGGTAGATTCACAAAACTAGATACATATTGCCAATGAATTTGAAGGCATTCATGTTTAGTATAGGGTAGAAAGAAAGAGTGTTACAACATGATTCAAAATACTTAGCTATTGTAGTAGAGTACGCTCTGACAGCCAGTACACATCACACTGAAGCCATAAGGATAGGCAAACAGGATGCTGGACATCACAGATAAAAGTGCTGGGGGTAAATCAAAGCGGGCTGAGTTAAACAATGCAAAGCCTTTGACAGATCATTTTGAGCCTGCTGATTACCAAATAAAATGCACTCACAAGAAAAGAACAGAGAAGGGTAGCAAGTTGCAAAACATAGCATCATGAAGATTCATTTATAGAACTCAATACTTTAATACTTATTACTTACTGTGATACTTGTTTAAAAGGAGGGACAGGAAGCATGTAATGTCTCATAGATAGTGGTGAAATGTAAAGATACATGAACTTTCAGTGGAATTATAATGTTGTAATGTTGACAGGTATCAAATAAAGATCTATATTCAGTTAATTGCTCATCACATGTAATTAAATGAGACCTCGGTTGGTCTGAAAGTGAGTGTTCAGGGTATTCCTCAAAGCTCTGAAAAACACAACTGTAGCCCATTATGCTACATTTTTTAAATTTGTATAATTTAATTCCATTTAATTCCAATTTTTATTACCAGTAATGGTAGGGACAATGTTGTGTATATACACATAATAAAAAGGCTATGACAGTATATAATTGAACAATAAAGCATTATTGACGTAATAATTGTATTGGTACATGTAATCATTTAAGCATGCATTGTCAAACTGAAAAACACTATCAGAGGCTGCTGCCTAGCATTTTCTCTTTCTCTCTTTTTCAAGTCTTGTCAGGTGGACAAGTAAACTGTGTTCAGAAATAATGAAATACCAGAGGACAACATGAACCTCAAAAATGAAAGCAATTGAAACACAGGTGCTGAGAAACTAAGATAATATCTGTGGACATTGGAAAAAGAGAAAACATTTTGTACTGCAGGCATGTTATGACTGTTTGTGTGTGTGTGTGTGTGTGTGTGTGTGTGTGTGTGTGTGTGTGTGTGTGTGTGTGTGTGTGTGTGTGTGTGTGTGTGTGTGTGTGTGTGTGTGTGTGTGTGTGTCTGTAGTACCCCAATGAATGAACAGGAACTTGGCTTTAAACATGGACTGAAGGAAGTGACTTGTAAAGGGCCGACACATCATGTGTGGAGGAAGGAGGCAGCTCCACTGAGAGACACCGAGTACGGCCCGGCCTCAGCAGTGGCCTCTCTGTCTCTCTCTCCCTCCTTCTTTCTCTCTCCCTCCCTCTCTGTCTCTGAAGATCCATCAACCTCTCCGCAGACTGCAGAGGAAGGACATGACGATGTGTTTTATGTGTGGAGCTGGAGGGGAGCAGGGAGTCCTGCTGTCTGAGAGTAAAAGGGAGGACATGTTAAATGTATTGATACAGTCAGGTCAGGAAATCCCTCACCCACTGCATCTTTCGGCCCAGTTTCCATTCATGATAACAGCATAGTCTGCAGGGCATGGTCTGTCTGTCCGCTTCCCTTTTATGCATCCACCCTAGTTTACGTTTCTTTAGATCATGTTGATGCTACAGCTCCTAGTTTCTGGGGAGATACTAATTGTTATTGTGACATAAAAAATATTGATGGTGCAGTTATTCTACATTGTATATACATAAACCCAACATGCTGGATTGAAGTGGATCCAAGGTGCCAAATGTACAGCCCCGAGTGGTTTATTCTGGATCATACCACGGCTGCTTGCCAAAGAAATAATAATTAGTTTTGCCAGAACTGCTTTTTAGATGTGCATGAGAGTGTAATATAGTTGTTGCTGGACTGAACTTGTAACTCTGACGTTGTATCCATGAGGATGGTACTTTACCTAAATTGTTTCTTTAAATTTCCAGCTGTATAGCTGTATATGTAAAAATCTAAAACTATAAAAATCGGCGTCTGCTAAATTCCCATAATATAAGGCATGTTCTTTCTCAGTGCAAGTTATTGAAAAATAATTGACTCATTCTTGGCTATTTGGAATCAAATATTTAGCAATGCCTTTGAAAAAAATATGCAACCGTACTAAAAGTAACTGAACTAGCAGGTTTAAGAATCTGGCAGGCTAGCAGAGTGTGGGATGCACCAGGGAAATCACTTATTAGTTAAATAAACATGAGTATATTGCTTGGATTGGCTCCAAAATGGTTTATCATGTTGGCACATTCTATACAGATAATTATGCAATTTCTGAAAGTAAACATTTTATCCTCAAGCAGAATATGCTATAGCATTGAGAAGGTGGTGTGCCTTTTTAACTGTACAACAGTTACATGCTATGCAATATGTATATGAAGTATAAAGACCCTGATGCATTTTCAAATTGCAGTCATGCTTCTGCTGCAGATTAATGAGAACACACAATAGGCATCTACATTTTCCATTGGTAAAATATTTTGTAAGATACTGTAATACTCATGCTAATATTGTTTTATCAGCGGCTTTATCAGCACATATAGGGAAATGTTTTCAGATCAACATTATTAGAGAAACATTGATGTGGTAAGGAAAGTAGGGAAAAGCCATCAGTTCAACACAAAGTTGTGTTTGTGTTATTGAGAATAGGCACTGTGGAATCCTTTCTTTCCAGTTATTGTGGGAAAACAACACAACTGAACAATGCTCTGAGTATCCTGTGGCTCTTTGGTGTCTATGGTATATGTGGCATTCTCAGGAAGCCAAGACTTGTGGGTATGGGCTAGGTCTGAGTGGATCTGATTTCCACATTCTTCCTTTTGCCACACCTAAATCCTTAATTGTCTGGCCACAGACAAAGTATTTAAAGACCACATTGAAGACAATATTTAACTGCAGATCTGCATGTTTGATTTGGTTCAGCACCAGTCGTTGTCAAAAGATCTGTGAGTTGTGTGCAGCGCAGAGAACAACCTCGTCTCCAAATCCCAGATCCATACTGGCAAGAGCAACTGTGAAAATAAATTCCATCATGTTTTGTCATTGCTTTAACTATGTGGAGACAAATTCAACCCTTATGAATGTGTGGAAAAATACTATATTGTATAAATGTTACCCAATAGTAAACTTCAGAAATCCATAAAATAAGATTTGTTTTATGTTTGAATGCATTTCCTGCAGTAATGTTTTGTTTATGTATTTGACAAATTGCATTACTTTTGTCATGCATCATATCTTGAACATGTCCATAAAATATGTAGGCAGTTACGTGAATCTGTTGTCGTCATACAGAGCGGTATGGATTGTGAAGTGTGCACAGTGTTATCTGCAGTATATTTTTGGTTAATGGCATCATTATCATGCCATCTATTTAAAACTCGTCATACCATTTGAATTTACAGCGTGGACAGTCTATAAAAAAAATCCTAGGAGAGCATCATTTTCCTGGACGTCTGTTTTTTTTCCCAGTTGTTTCTGATCAATAAAAGTCTATTTTCTCCCACACAAGGTTTCCCATTCAATACAGCTGCCACAGGTTTTAAAAACATAGAAGCATGATCCATTTATTATTGGCTGTTACCATGATTTATCTGCTCAGATACTTGCCATTGAAAACAGGTTCTGTTTATTTCCTATATATGTTCTTTATTGACAACAATTGGTGTGTGTCCCATCTATCATGCTTTGGCAATGCAGAATGCATGGCTTTTCTGTGCGGGAGACTCCTACTGTTTCATCATGCTTTCTGTGCAACATCAGCAGCCTGCCCAAATGCAATTAATGAATCCAATTTCGCATGAAGTTGGAGAATAATCTTTTATTCCTTATGTATATGTTATTATACATATAATAAAACATTGATTTAATTGAGGTGCTTTGTTGAGGGTGTATTTATTTTCTGTTATGTCCAGCTATTTCCTGAAAAATGTCATCTGAATATTTCATTAATATATTTATGCTGACACCATAAATTGTTGATAGATGGTCAATAGATGATCAATGGAAAGATTGCGTTTGTGGTGTTTGAAAGAGCTGGTTCTGAAAATTTTAAAGTACACACAAACCAAGTAGAATTTGGCTTTCTGAGGATCTTTTTTATCATAATATGCTGATCTGAATACTTTTAAATAAAAATAATGGGTTTTTTTGAGCTGCTCCAAACCAAAAAGATGGTTTACTGCCCTTATTTGTAGGTTTTCCAGTAGGTATTTTCTGGATTTTCATAAATTAAAGATTAATTGTAAATGCTGGCCTTTTTTATACAGTTACATGGCCATATTTCTAACCATATGGTTTTGAGGTGCTTAAGTCTAGGAGCATGCTTGTGTGCATGTGTGCTAGCCTTTAATGAAAATCTGCTGAGCAAACAGTATGTGCAGTGAACAAACCAGTGTGGCCTGATGGGTAAATGATATGGCCACTCAGATCTGATTCTGTTTATAATGTGAATGGTATCATGACCCAATGTTTACCAGTAAAGTAGAATCATAAATCTACCAGCCAGAACATATGTGTAAACACAAAGATTTCACTTATTATCCATATTGTATTTTGTTCATAACACACACATTACTATGTGCAGGTCCACACCACAGCTGTGATGACCTCATGAATAATTATAAGAGAAGAATATACGTAGTGGCTACTGTACACTGGTGCAAATTGACCTATAATAACCTTACACATGAAACAGATGATGGAAAGAAGGAGACAAAGGACACTCTCACTTTTGCCCCAACAGATGTATGCTCATTTTGGGAGGCTGACAGCTTTAGGCTGACTTGCAATTGCAAATCTGAAGAATATTGATCAGCTGAAAATATTTGGAGGCTTGCATCCTCTAAACTTGCTTACCGCAGAGGTTCTCCCTGGTCAGCTGAAAGGACCCAGGCCATTTTGTTCAGATGATAAATGGGGCTCCCTGACAGGTCACTTCTTTTACCCCGAAAGCCACAATTTGTTCCTTCCCCGAGGCAGGAGACGGATTTCTCTGGGTGACAGATTTATTGGTGTCTGTGTGAGTGGAAAAAAACTGAAACTTCCAATAAAGGCTTAGAATACAACCATGGTAGATTGGACCTCCATTTATATCCAGTTTGATTTGAGTGAAAATGTTTTATGTATTTTTATAACTGACCCCTGGGAAAGAGGGTCTAAAGCAAGCAGACATGTGATCCTGCAGCTAAAGCAATTCTTACACTGGGGTGTATGTGTGTATCACTTCATGCTTTTTCTGAATGTGACATTTTGTTGGCGAGATGAAGTTAAATAGTACACATTAGATCCATGCTGTTTCACATTCTCCTGAACAGCAACTTTATAAGCATGAGTAAAACATTTCTCAACATCTTCTCATCCTAAGAGTCATCTGCATGCACTCTTCCATGCTGCATAGCCCTTGGTCTCAGTGGTCCACAGTGCACAGGTGTGCTTGCCACAAACCCTCCACTGCAATAGGCTCTAATTAATATGGGTTAAGCTTTCAGAGAGTGGTGATGGGTGGTCTTCACACACTGCGCTGTGGCACACAGCTGCCATGCTCTGAAAATATACAAAGTTTTCTCAGTTTCTCAGTCCAAGCCCCTTTGGTCGACCATGGTCTCCTACAGGCCAATTCAAACCCAAATCCTTAACCTCTGCAGTCCAAACTTCCGTCAGACCTAGATTCTTTCCGGCAACCTTCTCCATTCTTCTGGCAGTGAAAAGTACAACTGAAATGTCAGGGTTTGGATTTTATTTTAAATACTTCTCCCCATGAGCCCTTAATCAAAACGGCATGTACTGTACTATGCTAGAATATTTTCAGAAGTATAAAAATGTACATACAGCATGAAAGAAACATAAAACTATGGCAATATGGAAGAAACAGACAGGTTCTTAAAACTCCTCAAATCGCAAGTGCCCAGACCAAATAAACCCCTTTAACATGAACTATATAACTAGATGGTAACATGGTTCCCATGTTTAAGATTCACTTTGTTTTGCTGTATTGCAATTGAACATTGCTACATTTTCTGAAGACATCTGAAGAACACACAATAAAACTTCTGTTTAACCATACATGATCCAGCATAAGAGAAATGCATCATTATGATGAACATATACAACTTCAAGTGAAGGTTTTACAACATGCATATTGGTTACAGTAAAAGCCACAGAATAGAGTCGCCAGGGAGAAATCTCAAAGGAGGTCTTTATTTCATATGGGAGAGGATCGTGGAGACATATTGGTAGCATGGGCTTCTGATTGTCTTTCAAGTTAGATCACCGTTAAGTGGTCTGCAAACCACAGATCACCCGCATAGATTCCCTCTTGGAAAAAGAGGCATCTTTTGCCACCATAATATTTGTTACAGCTTTTAAAATGCAAAGCACATCTACAATGTACTGGCTTGGAGAATGTTTTTTCTCCTTATACCATGCACAATCAGTGTCAGGAACCAGTGTCCTTTCATACTTCACTTCTCACACTGTGATTAAAGTGTCTTTTACCGCTTCCCTCTTCTATTGCTAAATTGTGCTCCTTCTCTGCTTCAAGCTCTCCAGTGGTGGAACGGGATGGCTGCCAAAGACAGAGCTATGCAGTCTCTTCACAATCTCTTTAAGACATAGGTAACATCTATATCATTCCTGATTTCTACAAAATGCTGCCATTTTAACTGTTTCTGCCTATATTGTTCCTCAATAACTCCTAATATTTTGTATGGTGTAGTACATGAATGGCATATTCATTTTTTAAAATTATCCATATTTCTTTAGGTTTCTTTTTTATTGCACCATCTGATTGAAATTAACCAGACATTGAATTATTCTGTTTTTAACTTGTGGGTTACAGAATATTAGCCTACTCTTTATTCATGATTTCTTTTACAAGTAAACAAAGAATTCTGTTTCTGCTCCTTGAGCCTGAGTCAGTTGATATTTGTCTTATTGTAAAATTCTGCATCCTGGGTGCTGCTTTTTAATTGGATGCATCTAATACTGACTGAGCTCCTTATTTTTAAATCTAACTACACTCCTGTTTCTCTTGCCCAAGCCAGATTTCCAATGTTTTAAGGGAAATGCACCATAAATGCCATTCCTGTGTGCTGCCCTGTTCAAATATGGTCACAGTGTTAATGGTTAGGCAAAGTATTTATTCTGCATTTGCATTAGGTCAGTCAGCACAATGGGAAGTCCCGATGGCAGAGAGGGTACACAGAGAAATGGTAAGGAAATGGACTGATGGTAGTGAGAATCTTTATTTGGTGTCTGCCATGGAAAGCTCTGCAAACACAAAAAATTTAGCAGAAGAACGAGTTAAACCTTTCTGACTATGTACCCTGTCTGACAGACATTCATCCAGAGCTTATCTTGAAAAAACATTTGTCGTTGAAGGCTGGAATGGCTCTTTGCTTATGAAGTAATAAAGGAAGGCCTTGGCATCTGTCTGAATTAAAGAATGTGTGCAGTAATGTGCAACGATCCTGAATTCATCAGCCGAAGAATGTGAAACGCAACAAAAACTATGAAAACATGCATTCAAGGTGAAATAAAAAGTATTAAAACTGCACTTAATAGAGAATCCTTTAATAGAGGATTTGTATAAAACACTGTGCAAAGAATACATTATTGCAGGTTTTACAAGCTCTGGTCAACATGGAATATCCATTTCCCATATTGTATCATTACTGTTGTTTACATTAATGTGCACTAAAATGCTCAGTGTTAAATAAAGGCAGAGTACTGGCAGTGTACATTGTACTCTAATACACTACATTGTACTCTAATATGATCCCTGTTGAGCTCTGTTACCATGAGAAGTATGGTAAAATTCCTTACTGAGTAATACCTTCTGCCTTCCTGATTATCAGTGTTGCAGAAAGTCAGAGGTTCAGTGTACATTCTTTGTACTTGCACTATAGCTCAGATCACAGTGGATGGGGAGATCAGGGAGAGGGTGAAGATCCGGCAGCTACCGCTAAGTCTGTTATATCTGAAATGCGAGCTTTTTAAATGCTGCAAGCTTGTAAATGATGAAGCATTTTTAAATAGTGCAAACTGTTCAGAGAGCAGATCCTTATCAACACATTCACAAAAATACCATATTAGATCAAATACCATGCCCGTTTTATCTTAAAGATAAAATATACCCTTCTGTCACTTCATTTGATAAAATGTTTCCTGATCTTATCTAGCACAACAGGAGATAATCATTTAAATATGTTTATTTGTGATCTTTACCCAGCACAATGTGCTTCATAATCCAACATCCTTGGCACATCTGTTTTCATATTTACATTTGTCCTCATGCACATGAGAAAGCTATCATTAAGAAATCATCATCAGCAGCATAATACTAACACAGGAGATGTAAAGATATTTTCCCATGTACTTGCCACGAGTGACTGTGAAATCCTGATAAGAAAAGGACGCAAGTCGTTTAGGGATTGAGGCGTTTTGTTTTCCCTGTGACGGGTCACTTTGTTTGGGTTCTATCTGCACACCTGACAGCAACAAGTACTATTGTTCTTTAAAGCTCTTGAAAATAGAAGCATATAGGAAGCAATGAACAATGACTGTTGCTTGACCTGCTAATGGATATAACAGTTGTGTGAATTTTTTTTTTTTTTTTTTTTTTTTTAGTCTGCATGAAGTCAGACTGAATGTGATACAGGAAAACACGTGGAGTTGAATTAAATGTGACGGTAGAGGTCAGCCATTATTCTCACTCTGGTGAAATGCAGGCTGAGTAATGCTGGAGTTATGAAAAGGGAAAGTTCTGTAGTATGTGAACCACTGGGTACAGGATGCTAACTGGTGCCATCTGAGCTGGGTTAAGAATGGATGCCAATGCATGACTAGTGGCCAGTGTGGAAAAGATTCCTGTTTTTTCCCAGAGACTTTGTTTGTTTATTCATTTTCTCATTGGTGGAGGTAATACAGGCACAAAGAATACAACAGAGATTAACTGAACCAGATCGTTCATGATTTTTACTTCTGTATCTACATGATGTTGGTGTCCATTGCTTCCATTTGCTCCCAAATGCTTGCAGCAAATTTTGGGTTATGAAAACATATGTGAAGCAACCTTACGAGTTTGAGGCCATCTCTGTCAGCAAATGTAACATATACTATCTATCATAAGATAGGTTTCTTAATTGGTTATAAATGCAAGAGAATGAGAGGAAAAAATGAGATACACTAATTCCCAGAAACACTATTTTTAAAAGTACAAAACTTGAAAAAGCTTATGCTCACCATATTTCTTATTTACCTAATGTCAGTTTAATTGTTATGTGTTTTACTCGTATGAAAATTATTACTTAATTACATAATTAGACCTGAACATTTATTCTTAAAAGTTTAAGCAGTAGTGTAAAAACATGATTGAGTCTTTAGTTTGTGTAATTGTGCAGAGTCAAACTATAATGTCCATGGGTTGAAATATGATGACTGAATTCACAACTACAGATCGTTCTCCCTTTCTCTATTCCTTACTTAAGGCAGGCAAATATCAGACATTTTACAATGCATTTTGACAGTGCAACCCCCATATACTATATGAAACACTATTTTAGTGTTTCATATAGTATATGGTGTTTGGAGCAGAATTATAAAACATTAACTGCACAGAGAATGGTATACAATGTATACATATGTTGAAATCCCATAAACTGACAATTCATGTATTGTATTATCACTAATGGCTTCAATAGTGTGCAATTACTCATGTAATGTTGTCCACAATGCCCAAGAGAAACTTCTTACATTATTTTATTTCAATTAACTCTGACCAACAAATGTTCTACTTATTAATCCTTTATCCATTGCCAGAACCAGTAATATGTGCTGCTAGATGTGTCCGGTCTGAATCATAAAATTCCTTGGTTAAAAAAGGGGTGGGGGATCTCCAGGCTTTGTTGGTGGTGGTGTGTGTGAGGGGGAGGGGAGAAGGGGAGTCCTAATCTCATTGAAAACAAAGGGCTTTCAGGTACGCTTGTGTTATCAGTGTGTTCCCACTTAAGTAGTTAAGGCAACAGCAGTCTGTTGTCTTTTATTTTTGGCGACTGCACAGGTTTATATCATAGCCTCCACGCTCTAGTCAATAGAACAGCGTTAATTTGGCTACCTGTCCATTTGAAAGAAAAGACCTCTTTGACCTTAGGTTTGGTCTGCTTCTTAGAAGGTTCTTAGAAGTCTCACTTTTCATAGATTTGTTTTGTCTCAGTGATTACTATGAGGTGAGTTTAGTAGAGTGAAGCCATGGATGACCACATGAATATTCCATTAATTACACAGAATGTTTACCATGTCCAGTGATGTCAGAGGGAGGAAGATATCTTGATTGTCCAACTGCAAACAATAAGCTGTTAAGATTTCCTGACATCCTTTGATGGAATTCAGAGATGTGTTTTTGTAGCTGGTGATTGAGGAGGGGGATGGTGGAAATTGTGGGCTAATACAGAACTTCACTGGAGAGCTGATGTGAATGTAGTCCATTGTGATCTTGGCACATTAAAGCTTATCAGGTCATTAGGAACCCTGAATCTACTCTATATATTCAAGCAAGTGTATGCATTTTTCCAGGCATCTAACCGGTATGTCACAGGCTGAAGGATTTGTAAAATGCTTTATGCTGTAAGATTCAGCACAAGTGTTCAGCAGAATTAGATCAAACTTTGTAGTTGTAGATCCTCACACAGATGTGGTCTTTTGACCTCTTTTTTATCACCCTCTCTCTCCAACACAGTCAATGGCCTGTATAGCAATTCTCCCCTTTTCCCCAGCTAGTTAATAATTCCTACAGCATTATCTGCCAGAAACTTATCTTCCTCTGTGTCAGTTTATAACAGGGTGCTATCGACCTGTCCTGAATCATGTGACCACTAAAGACCTATCCTTGCCAAGCATTTTGAATACTTTTGATTAGTACCTGTGAGATAAGGCCACTGGTTTAACGCAGGTCACTATTAGGGGGATGGGGACTGTGTGTATGTGTGTGCGTGTGTGTGTGTGTGTGTGTGTGTGTGTGAGTGTGTGCAGGAGACAGGAGTGCTTACTCTGTTAGCAAACTTTTCCTGCCTTCCAATCTTGTGAATAGTATATGCTAATCGTGCGCCAAACATGAAAACTTATAAGGTCCTTTTCTCAGTTATATTCATATGCATTTTGTAATGAGAACCTCAATTTAATAATGTCTTCGAGCCCTGAGTGTATCAGAGAGGAATTCACCACTGAAGATTTGTCAGGGTTGGGTGAGTGGGAGCTTTAGTGTTGTGCCTTGCCTTTCTCATTTCTGAACTGCTCATTTGTCATTTCAGGAGCTCCATTCATTTAGGTCATTTATTTCTACGACATCTGTAGCAATCTAACAAGTGAAACATTTCTAAGTACTGATGATATTTAGGGGATATTTTCGATATTTTATAAAAAAATATTTCGAATATATATTGGACTGCATTATCTCAAGTGGGACATACAAAAGGTCATAAGAACTTAGTATTCAGTATTAATGCACAATTTCAATGTTTGGGGGATATACATAAATGTATGCAATGTTACAAGTGGTTGGCGCCGAATGCAATAATGGAAGATCAGATTCGCAATAAATGTCCTTGCTTTGCAGGTTTTCAAATGTATGAAATAAGTTTCATTGAAACGTGATATGTTAAGATCGGACCGGTTCGATGAGTTTCATGAAATTCTGGCGATAAAGCTCAACATGTAAGCGAGCTTTTACTCTTGCTCGTGCAATGTGCAGTGTGTGTGTGTGTGCGCGCGCGTGTGTGTGTGTGCAAGCGCGCCCGAAAGTGTGTTGATGCATTTAGACACATGCGCCCTGCTCAGTTTATGAAGATGTGACGTTATCAATATTTCATGTTGGCTGTTATACCTGTAAATATTACTGTTAAATTGTTCGGACATTTAACCTACCAAAGTTGTAAATATGGTAGATTAATTATGAAAGAGATATGTATGTTTTATAAGTTGTTCTACTTCATTGAAAAATACTTGAAAACCACATATAACAATTGCAATTACATAGTGTGATCTCCTTAATTCCAGCATCAGTGCAGATAATGAGAATATATTTTTACAATTCAAAATCCGGTGCATATTATTATTATTAATATTAGTATTAATATTAGTATTTGTATTATGTGAGAAGATATAATTTATAACATTCTAAATACTTCTATATTAAAGAAACAAAATTTCATCGTACAATTCAATTTACTTTAATTTAAATGGAAGCAGTGTCCAATTTTTTAAGGCAAATATTTCAGTATGTGCGGAGCAAATACTTTCAAAGTATAATGTATATCACGTATTTTTAAGTTTGACTAATAACATTATCTTTGCTATAATCTCGATAAAATGGGTCATGGAGTCACATTTTTCACAACAACAGTTTAATTCCAGTTTAGTGTATGTCAGTGTAAACTATACATTTTTCTCAGGGGTTCGAATTGCTGTACTATAAGTCACATTAACTACATTACAAAAACTTCCTATTGTGGGCATTGGTGTTTTCTATGTTACTTTACGTGTTAAAATGTGAGTTTTGATATATGAAAACAAAGCAAATTTCGGTCTAACGTATACCCGAGCTTACGTGTGTGTATGTGAGGGAGAGAGATTACAGAAATTGACAGAGATAGATACAATGATCTGGCCACGGTGGGTATGGAGCGGTTTTTTTTTTTTAAACGTTTTAAAGGATGTCAATTAAAGCGAGACGTTTAGTATGTATGGTACAATATTGAATTGGGTTTACTGAGTATCTGTAGGCGACAGTTTAACAAAGTACTCTTATGCGCAAATCCAATGGCCCTGTTCGTAGTCCACATCATTTCATTCATGTATGAAAATAGGAAAACACATCTTCATTTACTTCAAACTGCGCTTAGCTACAAACTTTATACCCGTTTTGTGATTGCGCGCTTTACTATCATTTAAATGACTTACTCACTATCATTTATTTTCTCACCGGGTTATTCTACAGGATTGTGGTCTTGTCCTGTGTTCTCACCTGTGGCCCTTGGGGTTTTATATCCCTCCAGGAATATCTGTACTAAGAGCTGAGATCAGACCAGCGCTGAAGCGCATTTACGAAGCAAATGTCTCACTCAAGCAATGAGCAGTTGCACGAAAAACGCACTTCAGCACAGGTCTGAATTCGGCCCTGTGTCTCTGATTTATGCATTTTGCGTTGCACGTGGCTCTGGAAAAGAGCGTGTGATAAATACCTGTAATGTAATGTTATTGACATGTGCTAAATGGAATTAAGAAGCTCACTTATTACACTTTAACGCACGTGCAGAATTGTATTGATCAATGCAATTTACTGTATCACTGTCCAAATTCTTTACATTTAAAAGAGATTTTCATTTAGTTTGTAAACAATATTCTAGTTGATAAGTGTACATAACCGCGATGTTATACATATAAAGTAAGCTTTATTTGGTTTGTTTTATGATGTACTATTGGATTATAATTGACGTAAATGTATTTGTTTGTGACCAAACATTTTTGTGCAAAACGAATCAAATTCAACAGTGTAAAACGCAAATTGCTGCAGTAATATCCTGTAAATGAAATGCCCACCGTCAATCAGGTAAAATTAATTTATACCGAACATAATGCAGGTGATATCCATTATAATGTTAATCATTTTAAAGCGCTTGTTTACCGCTAACTTCCATACCTTCCTGTATGTCTGCGCGCGCCTCTGTGCAAAACCACTGACAGGTATTGTTTCTCTTTATATTCTGTTGCATCCAGTTCGGCTTGTTTCTTTGTCTCCCATACTTAAAAGTCTACCATTAGTTTTCTTTAACAGCTGTAATTAGTAGAATGAAACTGAAAAGTGATGCTGCTAGACTTTACACGTGATTGGCGAAACAGTGTGATGTCAGACCACCCAGAGGCACCCTGATTGGCGAGAGCAGTGTCAGTGTGGAGTAAACAAGGCAGCTGGGAAAGGTTTGAACTTCAGATCTCAACACATCACAGAAAGAATCAGACATACCACAGACGGGGCTGTTTTTTTTTTTATCTTACTCTAAACTTCCGAACAGTTCGTAACTCTAGTTTAAAGACCAATGTCCAACATATCGGTGGGGCACTGGAAGGATATGAGAGCTGTTGAAACAACCGCAAGAGGCGTGATGATCTCCTAATCTAACGTGTAATTTTCTTAATTCATTGATATCAGTGCAGACCCGTTATTTGTTACTTAGAAAGAGAACCGATAATCTTGTAAAACGAGTATTCCCTCGTCTGTCGGTTTGGGGCTCACTAGCTGCCTTGTATATTCATTCCGACAGTTATTCCATTTTAGGCTTCGAAAAATCACTTCACGAAATGAACTTATATTTCGACCGATTATCACTGAAAACTGTCGGGTATGTAGTCATTTTATCTTAAGTAAAAACCGACACACTCTGAGTTAAGCCATACACAGGATTTGGGAAGACATAGTGAGAGTCTGTGGTATCCCTTTCGCGTCCAGGTGGCCTTCCGGACAGAGCGGAGACTGCAGCTGAGCTGTGCAGCGCTGTCATGCTGCCCAAAGTCGAGACGGAATCACTGGGACTCGCTCGATCGCATGGGGAACAGGGGCACATGCCTGGAAACATGCAAGGTAATGCAAATTAAGTGTTTTTTGTTCTGTTAAACGATTTTTGTTTTGATGTCCAAGCAAAATACAATCCGTGTAATTGCGTGTGGGAAAGCAATGGGAAAAACGGCTGGAATAATTGATTGTACATTTAAACTTTGTGCTGGGTTTCCGTGATAAATTTTGTTGAGTGCCGTTTACTAATGCGTTCATTTGAAATCCAATTGAACTGACAGCGATGAATGTGACATTTGCGAATTGAAGGCAATCTGAGCAACAACAGAAGGCCAGTGAACTCGAAACTAGGCATGCCATGTGCTGTCTTAGTGTTATCATGGGACAGAGTGCAATGCACACAGCACAGTTATTCTTGTGTAATGTATTTAAAGCAACGTCTACTTGGTTAGTCCAGTAACTTTAGAGTTTTGTTTCATTTACAATGCGCGCATAATGTTTATTTTACTGACCTATTTAATAAAAGACCATACACTTACTTACAAAAAAGTAAGTTTCTTTCGTTGAGAAAGAGTATATGTATTTCTGATGCACTCCCAAACAGTACAATGTCACTTTTCCTGCAATGGATAATTCACTTGGACATCGCGCCATGATTGATTATATTCTATATATCTCAATATTAATTAAGCGTACGTTCTAATTATATAACCGGAATGATACCATCACTTGCAATCCCAATAAAGACGAATACATACATTTGTCGGAGAAAATAACAGAATGTTAGGAAGAAATATATGTTTTATATTATCTGGAAGTAGAGAGCGAAAGTATTTACAGCTACCATCGCATGTCATGCAAGGTAAAGCTCTAAATTGAAAAAATGTCCTACATGTTGCGTACATTTAATAGGACTTTGCGCCACAGAGTGAATCAGATGCCAAACCTTATATTGATTGAGTAATTATACTACATTTGTATTCAATAATATTTGACGATTGTACGCGATACCCAGTTTTGCATTAAAGATAATTGTGCAAGTGCAAAATGCGGCCTTTCAGAAGAGAAATTACAAGATGCCTCTAAACGGACTCTGGAAGTCTGTCTAAATTTACACGTTTTATGTCGAGAGCCATCCTTCAAAGTTTTATGATAATTTAGGGTTGCACCCTATGGCATAACTTCACTTGGTGCCTCGCCATTCCAATACTATACCAGATTCCCGAGTCACGTGTTTATAGAGGGATTTATCGGATAGTGCGTACCAAAATTTACAGAAACTGTATTCATGTGACATCGTCCCAAAGTTTATCATATTAGTGGGAAAATTCATTTATAATTAAAGATGATCGCCAACTTAAATATTTGGTAAGGGTTGTTTTAAAACTTTGCTCGTGGAAAAGCCATAAATCGACAGCACGTGCATGTGGACCCACAGATAAAAACTGATACTATCAGTAAAACTACTTCCTTGGTGTATCTGAATTTGATTACTCTAAACGTATGAACAAGTCCAGTCTCCCCACTTGATTTTGTTTATTTGTTATTTTGATTACTTAAATGAAGATACTCGCTTTTTGGTAAACGAGTTTCTTGTTTTCAACACTATAGTTTCAGTTTATACAAATACCACTTATTTATATAAATTACGGACATTTTATTCAAGTAATTGAACAGGGTGGTCGATGATATACTTTGTTCTTTGAGAGTCGTTGCTATCTTGTCGTCATGTGTTCTTTTAACTTTAACACAATAAGTGCCTAGGTGAATACTTTTTTTATTTTATTGTTATTATTATTTTTTTAAAGATTTAAATAGAAAATATCAAAACTGGAATTTTGGAATGTATTTCCGTTCTTAAACTGTCTGCTTTTTTATTGATTTGCTTTTGAATGGTATTTAAATAATGCATTTTTCAAGATGGAGAGTACCACTTGTTGATTATGTTTTAAGTGGGTATTTGATATAGCGCATTGAGGCAGAAGGTACGTTAAAGAATCATTTTAATTTTAAATGTGAATTACCACATCATTAATGTGAGCGGTTAAGTTTGATATTGCATTTGCTTTGTATGCCTTATTTCTGGCGGTTAAATTTAGTTTAACGTTTGATTTTCATATTATTGATGAAAGTAATAATAAAGCAACTTGCGAATATCATTTTAATTACATATCAATTACTTATATTATCCCATTAAAAGGTTTAATTTATTGTAAGTGGACTTAAAATACCGTTTCGATTACAAAATTGGTACTATCAGCTATAATTTAAATCCAATAGGGCATATTAACACCTTATTTGTAATTTTCTCTATATATTTTCATTTGTTTTCTATCCTGGGCCATTTTCCGATTTTTAAAGGTGTCAGCAGTTGTGAAATGTAGTCACAGTGTAACGGAATGAGTTGTTTACCTTTTTGGATCAAGCATGCTCTGCTAACTCTACATTTTCTTGACCGTCTGAAGTGTCCAACTCCAGTTTGCGGAACAGGTTGCTCTGGTATGTTTAAGAACGTCCCAATAGGAATAATGTGTCGTTTAAAGTAGCTGAAGACCGTTTTTAACCTAGTTTTTAAATCGCTGTATCTTGCATTTTTCCTTTGTATGAAGGATGTATGAATAATATTGCTCTGCAAGGCGAGTATTTTAATAATCCTGTTTTCTGAGTGATTCTCAAAGATGATATAGTATACAATATATTAGGATGATTCTTGAAGATATGTTTGCAATGTCTGTGATGCTTACAAGACTATTTACATACATTTTACTGAACTTTACTAAAATATGTAGTGAAATATGTGTATTCATAACTCTTGTCAGGGTCTGTTTCTTCTTTGTTGAACTTGTGACACAAAAGTAGGTGTTGGCTATACATATGGATGTGTAGGCAAGCTATAAAGCATTCGACAACTGCACACTGAAGTTGTGGAAAAATCCCATTTCAGCCAGGGTCACATCAGAGTCTGCAGGCAACATGTACAGGCATTGTGTGTATAATGGAGACTCCTATAGGAAAGACTTCCTGAATGTGCAGACTTCCCCAGTGTGATGGACATCAGCTAATATGCATGTTTGTGCCTTTTGCAGCCCCACAGTTTAAAATGATGGACTACTCCTATGATGAAGACCTGGATGAGATGTGTCCTGTGTGTGGGGACAAAGTCTCTGGATACCACTACGGGCTACTGACCTGTGAGAGCTGCAAGGTGGGCTCAGCTTTCGTTACTGTCCCCCAGGCTTCTGAGCACTCTGTCACTGAAATCATGCATGTCTCTTTATCCAATGCTGGTCATGCTTTGGAAAGTAATTTACTTTTGTAAATTCAAGTTCAGATGCGGCACCTGAAAACCTTAAATGTTGTATGTTAAATGTTTACTTAAATTGTTATGATTTAAATAAGACTGGTATATATAAGGTGTGCATTATATGTTTGTGAACAGATTTGTTGATGCTCTATTTTTCTGCCCGCACACACTTTGGAAAGGACTCACAGGTAGATTTGGCATGTGATGCAGAGGTTGGCAAGTTTGACTCTGTTCCAGGGGGTAGCAGGTCTAAATTGTGCATAAAGCACTGAGCTGCCCTACCCCAGTCCCACTGGCTTACAAACAGGCTGCAGTGTAGTAGTCTTTTAAAGTAGATGTAAAATGCACTTTGTATTATTCTCTAGGCTGTATTATTATTATTTATTATTATTATTATTAGTAGTAGTATTATTATTATCACTATTATTATTATTATTATGAACATAGAAGGTGTTAAGTATACTGAGAGACTGCGTTATGATGAAATTAGTGTTTATTTGACCATGCTGTGGCAGAATTTTTTCCATCCAGAGCAGCTGAGATATGATTGGAATCTCTTTATCAGGAACAGATTTTAGAGTATCATTTTCTCTGCAAGTTCTTTGAACGCTTCCACGGCTTTTTAATGGGAAAGAGATGTTCTGTTTTCTCCCATGTACAGCCCACTGCCGCTGCTTTTACTCTGACGTGATGAGGATTTGAAGTGCAGTGTGTGAATAAAACAGTATCAGCCACAGTGCAGCCTCACTCTTCCTGTTTCAAACGCATAGCTGCAAGTCTACCACTTTGTCAACAGGCCAGAGAATTATGAGGTCAGGTTTGAGGTCACCAAGTTATCTAGCTAAGTTTGGTCAGTCTTTGAAGATTCCCTTAATTTTTTACACACTTGTCCAAGTATAATCAGGTACGTAGTCCACAGCAAAGTTCTGACAGAACATATATTCAGGAACTTATTCCAATAAGTGAATAAATAAGTCTCCAGGATTGACTCTTGTCTATGTGTATAGTATGGCTGCTTTATAAAAATCTGTCAGGCAGGGAAGTGATACCTGACCTGTTTAAAGGGCTGAAGTAAATAATCACTCTTATTTGTTATTTTAGTAATCCTACCAAAAGCTTGTCTAACAATGTTGAGGTCTCCCATGTACATACAAATAGTACAAGTAATATCTATCTTAATTTTTCTAAATTTATATATTAATCTTCCATTTTAAACATTCTTTAGAAATAGAACCAACTAAAAGAAATACAACTATTGAAAGAATTCCTGCAGAGTACTCTCTGAAATATAGAAATTCTCATTTTAATATGGGTCCGGTCCACCTACACTCCCCATGGCATATGTCTGAGGCAAGGTAATGCCTACCTTCGCTTTTCTGCTGCAAAGAAATTAAATTCAGCCATGTTGCTGGCAAAATCGTATAATCCTGGAACTTTAAATTATGGATGTAATTTATTGGATTTTTGCACTCATATTTTTTGAAATATGAAATACATAAGGTTAGTGCTGGAAGAGACTTCATAGGAAAATTCAAAATAGTTTTAGGACTATATAGGCATGAATACCAATGTTGCTCTTTAATATATTATAGTATACAGTTAGCATTTCCATTTACATGCTACATGTTTCTACATTTAAAATGTACTGCATATCATAACATACCATCTTATTTGTATAGCATTAAGTGTACTGTTTTTCTGAGTACTTACACATAATGAGCTTTCTGCTTCACAACTTGTTGCCTTTCAAACTGAACCAATTTCCTCTAATTTAATTACATGTTGTTTTATTGAAATTATTACATGACATTAAGGTTTAAAATCAAAATCAGCACATAATAACAACTTCATAATATTTTTTTTAATGTATGCCAGTAGGACTGTAAACAGTAGAGAGTTATTGCCTTTGGTACACTTAAAAGTTAGGTATTTCACATTGTACATCATATACACACATAATTATTTAATAAAAGAAGAAAGAAAGAAGAAAGCTTTTCTTTTTAGAACTATTCATGAAAATATGTTTAATGACACTGTTACCACCTTGTGTTACTGTTTTTCTGATCATGTGTAGTGTATTTTTTAAGTCCAAAACATTTTTTTAGGGCTGTTCTTGGGTCTTTCTGTTCAGTCACATTTCATGGATCATAGCTTGACAAGATGTGATCCTACGATATATCCGAGATATAGCCAAGATATATCCGTTCTGAAACTGGCTAAGGATCTTAAGGCAATACAAAATATCAAATTTCATCAATGTGATGTATCCTCAGATTAATTTTATGTGACATTCAGTCACAAACTTGATCAGTTGGATTTCCTGCACAACATTCACTGCGCATTTGAATGTGTGCCATACTTAGTGTTGACAGTGGCATATATGTGTTAAGGTTCCGTGAGTGCAGGTGCATGTTTCCACCTGTGTGTGCTTGTGCGACAGTGTGGATTGCACTGTAGTTGACATCTTAATTTGTACTTTCCCCAGGGCTTCTTCAAGCGCACAGTGCAGAACAATAAAAGGTACACATGTATAGAGAACCAGAGCTGTCAGATTGACAAAACACAGAGGAAGCGCTGTCCCTACTGTCGCTTTCAGAAGTGTCTCACCGTTGGCATGAAACTGGAAGGTAAGGATGTTTTTCATTAAGCCGTGTTCTCCTGTTGTGCCTCTGCCTGAAGCAGGCAGGATAAAGATACAAACCGGTCACGTTAAAAGAACATATATGTTTTTAACTGACTCCCTTTTAAAAATCATCACATTTATTTAGATTTTTATACATGCTATCTGAAGTCTTTTCCCTTTACTCACAAAAAATGGTGTTGTTGTAGTAATCTTATAAATTAGTATTAATTGTGAATTGCTGGAGGGAGAATTTCTTATGCTGTCATTTTAGGTCTTATTTTCTTTTGATTTGTTTTCATATGTTAACAACAGGATGCCCTAGGCCCTGCGGTGGCTTGTCAGAAAGATTCATGGATGTGAATTTTGTTTTTTAGCGTTACCATGATCTCTAGGGCAGGATAGGAAAACCTTTCGTGATTTCCTTGTGAGGGCCACACTGTGTGTTATTATTGGTGGATGTGTGAACATCATAACCTGTGGTGTTTGGCCAGAGGACGAAGGATAGACACTCTCAAGTTAGGCTTTCCTTAATCATTTTCTTGTAATGAATTAGTCCTATAGTCCTTTAAGGCTTAATAACATTGTAGGAGCATATGAATTATGATCTCAAGTCAATATTGTATTCTTAAAAGTATTTTCTCTTTAAAGTGGTGCCCACAGTTATTGTAAGGACTAATGTGTGAACACAGTGATGATAAGCATGTGATGTGTTTTGGCGTATGTGAATATGTATGGCACTCTCTAGGATAAGAGGGTGAGATACATGAGGTCAGTCCTGTAAACATTTTGTCATAATGTCTGAAGGTCTCAGATAAAATGTCTACATGAAATATTAAGTAATATTCCAAATGCTGATAGTGCATGGAGATCCCTCTCCGCACCGATAAGTTGCTGTTTAAAAAACAGAACCATTCACTTTACCAATAATGTCACTGAGTTTTTGAGAGTTTTCAATGGTTTCCATAATTCCCAACTTAGCCGGACATTTGATGATTGATTGGGTATGTTAATTGATACTTGATAGATTTCTAATCAGTAATTGAGTAACATTTAAACTTTCACTCAGGCACCCACCATATTCATTTTGATATTTACCACTTCATATTCCACTCTGTGTATGAAATTTATTTTTAGCTGATTTTGATTTATTGTAATAATGTATGCATCAGCTAAACCAGGTAAACAGCAAATGGTTTGGTTAAGCACAAAATCTGAAATGGAAAAAAGGGGATATTTTAGACATGATAATTGGAATGGCAAATCACAATGGGTAACCCATTGTTGGACTGTAATGCTACTGAAGAACTTACTCATATAAGGTTAATAGTCCAGTAAATGAAAACATAATGAATCGCTTGGTAAAATACTGGGTGTAGTCTACAAAGTCTATCACTTACAATGTGAAAACAAGCAGAGAACAGCAGAGATTAATTATTTATTTTACAGCTGCAGACAATTCTGTATGACACGCATGTAAATAACCTTGTTTAATTAGACACAAAAATTTAACCAAAACGTGTATTCATGATCCGACTCGCAGGTCCAGACCTAATTGTGTTTTCCCAAAAGGGATAACTATTAGTTTTCAGCTCATTAATTACCTTGTTGCTTGGAATCATTAATAGTTAAAGTCCCTACAATAATGTATAATGGATACACAGGGTTTTTTGTGATAAATTTTTAACGCTACACTAATCCCTGAGATAAAACAGCTCCAAACTTCACCTCCAGCGGACGGCTGGGTGATCCGCGCGTGTCGTAGGTCGATCTGAGGTTCCTGAGTGGATGTACTTCACCGTCAGCGGAGACCCCCTCGCAGGTCCCTCAGATCTGTGTGGCAGTGACAGACACTGCTGTGACAGAGACCATTAAATTACTCCCAAGGCAGCTGTTGAGCTGGATTTGATTTCATTATTTTTTATTCCTGAGATATTAAAAGCCATAACGTTAACCATGGGCTCCACAACCGGTCCTGGTGACCACTGGGGAGACGGGCCGCAGAAACCCCCCAATCGTCCACCTGCCAACCACGCAGGAGAACATCAGCTCCACTGCCAGCATAAAAGAGAAATAATTAAGCATGAATAATTAACGTGTGCCCCAGACACCACAAAAGCAAAACACAGCCTCCAAATGGCACAGTTCTCAAACGATCTGCAGTTTTGATTTATTCTGTAAAAATTGTAGCTTTATGTATTTATTTATTTATTTATGCATTTATTCATTCACTTGTTTATTTATTTATTTATTTATTAATAGTTTCATATGAGATTTGGGTATTCACATATTTCTTCTGTTGTTTATTTTGTCTGTACTAATTCTCAGGGTTGACTCACTTTTTATTTCCCTCTGATATTTTTCCATACAGTTCACTTTTCATATGGGTTCATGGCATCGATTGGTTGAGGTCAATCAGTAACTAGCACCCAGAACCATTTGTACAAATTACAGCTGTGTACACATGTACTGTAATATTCCTTAAGCCAGCACAGCGTCTGAAAGCAGTGGCATGTGAAAAGGAATCTAAAATTCGGTTTCTCTTCCACGTCTCTTTTTATACTATCAATTTTTCTTGTCTGAGCTGAAAAATGTACTGTAATGTCAGTTTGTGGTGGTGTCTTATACAGGAATCAATTGTGTGTGTGCGTGCGTGCGTGTCTGTGCCTGTGTCTGTGTGTGCGTGTGTGTGCTTGCGTTTTTGCTCTCTTGTTTCAATGTCTGACAGCTGTGAGGGCAGACCGCATGCGAGGAGGCCGCAACAAGTTTGGCCCGATGTACAAGCGTGACCGGGCTCTGAAACAGCAGAAGAAGGCACTGATCCGAGCAAATGGACTCAAAATCGAAGCCATGACTCAGGTGATGCAGACTGTACCCACAGACCTGACAATATCTTCGGCCATCCAGAACATCCACTCTGCCTCCAAGGGCCTACCTCTAAGCCATGCTGCCTTGCCCCCCACAGACTACGACCGCAGCCCCTTTGTCACCTCACCCATCAGCATGGCCATGCCCCCCCACGGGGGTCTGCAGAGCTACCAGGCCTACAGCCACTTTCAGAGTCGTACCATCAAGTCAGAGTACCCCGACCCCTACACCAGTTCCCCCGAGTCCCTCATGGGGTACCCCTACATGGACACATACCAGACCAGCTCCCCGCATAGCTTCCCTCACCTCATCGTGGAACTGTTGAAGTGTGAGACCGATGAGCCCCAGGTGCAGGCGAAGATCATGGCCTACCTGCAGCAGGAGCAGGCCAGCCGGGGAAAGCACGAAAAACTCAACACCTTTGGTCTTATGTGCAAAATGGCCGACCAGACCTTGTTTTCTATCGTTGAGTGGGCAAGGAGCAGCATATTCTTCAGAGAGCTTAAGGTATGTGTTAAATTCAAGCTAGTGACATTCTGTGTTATTAACGTAGTAATTAACTATGTAGTATAACCCTAGTAGAAACTTATAACTACTTGATGACAAGCATTTGTTTAAAATTAAAAATCTTTTACTACTAGTCATAATTCATGTCAAGATTGCTTTGATGATCTGTCATATCTGAATATATGTTTCTTAATGTTAATATTTATGAGATTAATGAATTTATTTGCATTTGATGCAAGTTTTTAATGATTTATGAGGACATATAGCTCTGATATAGTAAATGCACATGTAATTGATAGTTCTGCAAGTAAGTGTTCTACAGTTGTTTATATAGTTTTATATATTTGTTCCTTATGAGGGTATTGGATTGAAAATGTCCCTCTGGTGTTGTAGTCCATTTATTTAATTCTTAATCATAATGTGGTTGCTAGTAGATGAAATGCATCTTATATTTTGGTGTTGGTTATGAGAAATAATTCTTTGAGCTGATTCACAGCCATTTCACCAATAATCTTGTTATACACGAGAGCAAATTATGAAATGTGAAGTGGGCAGCATGATAAATAGTTGTAGTATGTGTTCATGTTTAATGTCTCACTAGTCAAGACTTAATATGTGCTTCATAGCATCATGCATCTTCAGATTCAAAATATATATAAAAATGAAATCAAAGTTAAACATACAATTAAATATCACATACTCCTTGGAAATATAGAAATTTGTCCAGAATCAAAGCAATATTAAGTGAGCAAAAGGAGCATATTTTAATTATTTCATGCTCAATGCAGGGACAGCCATTCGGAAAATTATACTGCGTGAGTTTGTTAGCCAAGAGGTGGGCTTAACAAGGTGAGCCAAAGTAAAGCTGAGCTGACATAATCGTCTTTATCTTTCCTCTTTTATGCTTTTTAATCAGATCATCGACTGCTCCCTCCCTAAACAAAGAAACCCTAAAATGTGCAAGTAAGCTGTCCTGTGAAAACTTGATAATTCCCCGCAGTATTCCTCAGAGAACAGACAGTTTTCCAGCGTTGACATGCATAGCGTAATATGCGCTCAGAGGTTTGTTTGTTCAGTGAAAAGGTTAGCATGGAGATCACCATGAAACAGTCCAAGCGGAATGGGATGAATATGAGTCGCCTGTTTGTCCACAGTTTGGATGGGTTTCATCAACCCACATTTTCATCAACGTCCTCAGCGTTGACAATAATCTATTCCGCAAACCTTTCAATGCAAAATTTTAATCCTATTGCTACATTCACAGTGTTGCTTTTTTGTTATATTTCCCTTTCAGTACCAATTGTTTTCTTTGAATAGCTTTCAAAATGCATGTTGACATTTATCATGCTGCATATCTCATTCTGACATTTCTGTTAGCAAATTAGCATGAGATACAGTACTTCACCACTCATCAAATGAAGAGGGTGTGGTGCACAGGCTAGGGTGGTTTTTACAATTATTTTCAATGACTAATCTTGTGGTGTAACATATTGCACTCATAAAGCTCATTACAATGTTATCACCCTCAGCCTCTATCAATTTCTGCCCACCCTCACTTCAGCCCAAAATGCCATTATGCTTTACTGATGACTAGTTATATTAGCTTTATTTACTTGTGAGCAAACCTCATTATTGAAATAATAAAACATTCCCCTTTATGCAAGGAATAATTCCAACACCCATGTGATTGTTTTGTGGGGCCTCTGAAACAGAACAGGGGGGATATCTGTTGGAGGCAGGAACACAATGCAGCTGAAATGGCTTCGTAATTGGAGATAGTTTTGTTCAGTCTCTTTAAAATAAATGGTTCACAACTGATCAGCTAGCGTCCGTGAGCTCTGGAGAGCCCCAGTTCTAATTAGTCAGTACTTGTACAGCTATTGTTAAGCTGAAAGCTTAGTGATGGTGATGGGAGAAAATCCAGTGTAAGCCCCTTCATTTTAAACAGGGGAAGGTGAGAAATATTCAGGACAAATATGTGTAACCCACAAATACAAGCTACAACCACTGTATTTAAATACAACAGTGAGGTAAATAGTCACCTTGTCATCAAATTTAAACCAAAATTACCATGTAAAAATGTATACCAAAGCATTGTGATTAACCAGCCTTGTAGTACAAACACATAGACATTTATATATCAGTTGTTAAAATCTAACCATTAGGATCCTGCAGTTTAAGTACAGTATCAGTGAAATAGGAGGTATTAGTGGTTGTGTCTTTGCTAAATCCTGCGATTGATATGGTTCCCTTGGAGACCACTCTCATGTCATGGCCAGGTGTGATTGGTAGTTGTTGGGTGCCATGACAGTGTAGGGAGTAATGCTCCTACCCCAGCTGTCTCTAAAAAATTCAACCCACTTGCATTTAACGCAGCTGACAACCTTAAACCCCTGAAGTTGCTCTTATTTCACTATCTAAATACATCACACTATCCATAAAATACCATCAGCAAAGTTTTCACTGATGACATCGATCATCCAATAAGTTTATGGGCACTCTTGCCCAGAATCTAGCCGCATTCTTTTTTTCTTAACTGTGAATAGTGCTGGTATCATATTTTGAAGTTTTTATTTACATCAGCCTGAACTAAGTAATACAAATTAATTGTTGACTTGACTGCTGCTTCAGTTAAACAGGTCACAGGTCAAGAATACAGAAATCAAATTTATTTAATTTTCTTTAGCCCACAACTCAGTCCCATTTCTTGCTGCATCAAGCCAGAGGTAGTCAGAGCCTTCTGCTTCGGCATTGCTTATCTGAGTCTATGGAGTCTGTGTGTGAATTCCTTAGCAGCGGTGACAGTTGAGGCCAGTTCTCCTGGCCAAATCCTTTTAAAGAATTTTTCAGGACTTGCCAGGGATCAGTGTGATCTTCCATTTCCTGGAGGCTCTGCACGTACTGTAGCTGAACAATGCTGTCATCGTATTTTGTTTGTTTCTGCATTAATATCTGGATGAAGTTTGTGTAATGAAAAATGAGGGCCGTCAAGTCATAAAGACAGGAAATACAAGTGAGTAAAAGGTTCTCAAAGGCTGAGCTTCTAAGCAACTATAAATACACCCATGTCTAATAGCTATTATTAGCTTAGTGGAACAAAAGAATTTAGCTGGTAAAAGACCTGCGTGTTAAAATTAAATCTGTCAGAAGTGTTTAAAGATTTGGTTTCCGTAAGCTGGACCTGGTTAGAAAAATCATAAATATCCAGACATTATGCCATTTGGAATATAAGAAAGTGGAACATATGACATTTTTTTCAATAATTAAAACTGCATGCATTCCAAACGCTGCGTCTCATAATATGGATTTGACAATTCACCATAAATTTTCATCAGACCAACTTCAGTCTCGAATTCCTGTTTCACGAAGGGTCCAGGCAGTGGATGTGTGTCAAAGTCTCATAAACGAAGATTTTCAAATCCATTCAAATCAAAAGAAATTGTTTCCTACATTGTTAAAATTTTCTGAGTGAGAACATTATCCTCACATTTGACAGTGCTAGTTATTAAATAATTTTATTATTCAAAATTATGTTTAAAGATGAATCATTGTTTGTTTCTGGAAGCAACAGTGTAGATGTTCCAATTGGGACACTAACCTGTATTTTCCTTAAATGGTGATTCAAAGACAGTGAGCTATGAAACACATTGCACGTCTATTATTTTTGGCAGACATGCGTTGTTTTATCATATGTGTCCCCTCTGAAAAAGAAGTGACAACAGTCGGCTCCTTCCCGTCGTTCTTGGAAACGCGTGTCCGCCGTGGAATGGCACCTGCGGTGCTGTGTGTGGCTCGCCATGGGAGCGGGGAAACGGATGCCTGTGGCACAATGCAGGAGCTGTCACTGAGCAGGCGGAGCGCAGGGCGCTCTTCCCTTTGCTCAATTGTTTCAGGGAGTGCAGAAGAATGTGGAGTGATTCATACCCAGAGAGATCACCCCTGCATTCAGCGCTCCCCCATTGTTTCACCACTTAGGACGCATGCGGCAGAGTTTTCCCCAGGCCTCCAACACAATAGGACAGAATTAAGACCTGCACCAAATATATATTTTTATTGTCCTTTGCATAAGCTATTGCTGCTTTTCTTTTTTTTTTTTCAAATAGTGTACTTTTCCATAACTCATAATTATCAAAACATGTCAAAACAACTGATTCAACACATGAATTACACTACAACACTTAAGTAATGAAAAAAGCAATGGACAATAATCTTATTCAATGTTAGTGAGAATGATTTATGTTTATTCTAATTCTAAATCTATTTTGTTTGGATTATCTACACATACTCTTTCTCTCATCACACACTCACACACACACACACAGCTATCACACTCAGACCTGATAAAACTCTGCAGTGCAAATCCTACAATGCTTTGACATATGGCTCTAATATTTAATTGCATCCTTTCACAGCTGTTAGGGGACAGTTTTGTAATTTCTAACAAAGTACCATGAATGACAATACCAGACCAGCCATTAAGTAAGGTGGACTGTATAAAGCCTTGTTCCTGAGCCTGCACCCAACGGTGAGCCCAGGTCTTATTAGAAAAGCAGCTGGAAAGGAGAAATGCTTTACTGAGTTCCAGGCCTGCCATGCTACACTGTGCTGCCATTTAACTGAGTGTTCTGTTCTACACTGTGCTGCCCTGAATCAAGCCTGTTACTCTGCATTGTGTGTCTCCTAAACCAAGGGTGGCCAGTCTTATCCACAGGGGGTGAGTGAGGCTGCAGATTTTCATCCTATTTGAGCAGGAATGCACCTGACACAGCTCATCAATTGCATGAAGACAAGGTGATTAGACTAGTGTCAGGTGCATAAGTGCTTGGTTGGAATTAAAACATGCAGGTATGCCAACCCATTGTCCTGCCCTCTAAACCAACACTGTTATTATAGACCATGTTACTCTTAACTAAGCCTCTTATTCTGCACTATATTCCACTAAATCGAAACCTGCTACAATGCACTGTTTTGACCTTAACAAAGCTTGCTGTTCTGCACACCCAATTCTAGCCTATGTGCTAGTCTGTACTTTGCACTCTGCACTTTGCATTGTGTTGCACACATTTATACCACTCTGTATTCTGTTACACGGCACAACAGCTCCATTTTCCATTCCTGCATGGTAGATCTATATGAGTTTTTGTCTTTGACTTAATTACTGTATTTATATATCCATGCTCAGAATTTAACACAGCATTTTGTTTGAGGATATGACGTCCTTTGGACATTTTTAAATGTATAATTTCTTTTTGTGAAAAAAGTTCAGTTCAGACATCCAGCTGTGTATCACAGATGCATTTTCCATTGCTATAACAAGAATTTACTTTTGTAAAATGTGCACATTTTTTTTATTTCACAGCAACCTTATCTTAAAGAGTCCAATTTCAAGATACGGGTGGTTGATTATGATTTTTACACCTCGTAACCAAAGAAATTAATAAGGTGTTTTAGGTGTGATCTGTGAACTCGAGGGCCATATATATTCCCTAGTGCTGTCAGTGAGGTCACCCGGCACACTTCTGACAAACTGCGCGTGTGAGTCACTGCGTGGCTGGCAGAGATTTGTAACTGTGTCCCTGGTCCATTGCATTTGAATTATTCCGCAAGCCCCCCTCTACTTTACATTAGCACCCGAAGGGAAGATGAACAAGGGACCGGAGCAGCACCAAGGGCAGGGGCGCGTCGTGAAGGACAGGGGGAAACAGGTGGGAGGTTAATGGCCCTGGACCGGATCCACCAGCCGCTCTGGCTTGATATATGGGCTTTGGGCCTACTGCGGGCATAGGCTTTCAAAGATATATTATTTCATTTGAGGAGCAGCATTCTCATCCCTGCATTTGTCCACTGATAGATGATATCCCCCCTCTCCAGCAGCTACAATTGGAGATGCCGTGTGAGTTTTCGTAAGGCCTGCTCCAGTACGTTTTTTTTTTGCTGAGCTCTCTTTAACCTCTCCCTCAAACGGCTCTGGCCCAGGCTTCAGGCAGCCCTTCTGGCTCGCTGCTTTTTTAAGGCTGCTATTTCAGTGGTAACAGTATCTGTGTGATCAGTGGGTGATATAGCAGAAGGAGCCTCACAAAGGCTTCTTTTCCTTCATAAATTATTCAGGATTGGGGATGGGGAGTCCAGTTTTGTGGACTGACTCACAATTTCATGTAATTAAAAAAATAATAATAATTGTGGACTCAGTGAGTCTCAGTGATTTCCATTTGGCAGAGAGGTAAACACAGAGGGAAGGTGATGGATTTGTTGGCAGCTTGCATTAAAATAAATATGAAAAGTTTAAAATAGCCAAAGAAATGTACCAGATTTTTTAAATGAGAAATGAATGTCCAGCATTCAAGAAAGGCCAGCTAAGTGTTCAGTTTGATTTAAAACAGACATGCTGCAAATTGTGTTTGATTTAACACAGATATACTGCAAATGTGTGTGATTTAACACAGAGATGCTCTGACCTTGTTTCATTTCATATGGATATACACATATATTGTGGATGTGGTATTTAATTAATTACATTACCATTCACTTTCTGTTGATCCCCTTGGATTTTACAAAAGCAGTGCAGTGCGTAGCATCATGTTAAATTGACGTAACCATCCGGCTTTTGAAAACTGCTCAACCCCTGGTCTTTCTGGACAGCCATCTATTACCTTGTGCCCCTCTCTGTCTCCTGTCCCGGCCCCACCTGGATAAGTGTCCCAGAATGCCTTGCCCTGTTCCCCTGGGACTTGAGTGGCTGGAGGAAGGAAACATATGCACTTGTTAAAAGGAAAGATTTAGGGTCTGAAATCCTACAGAGAGATATGAGGACATGAAGGAGGAGTGTTAGCCAGAGAGTCTGTTCATCCACTTGTTGCTTTGATGAGGGATAAAGGCTGTCATGAACTACAGGTTCCTCACCGAGCGCTGATAGACTCATCCTGCCAGAGTCTTCCACACCGTCTTGTTGCTGGAGATGTGTGGCCTTCTTTAACTGCTCCGGAAGCCATGAGAGCAAAGGCTTGTTTTTCTCCCTCCCTTTGCAACTCAAAAGTTTGCACTGAGGAATTCACATTTATGGGCAGTCTCACCCGTCTTGGAAGAACACAGTATATGTAAGCTCATTTATTGATGATTAGGGTAAAAGCCTTTTTTGATTGGCAGGTCAAGCGCCTCTTAAAACCAGGACGCAGGAAGGAGCTATTAATGGTGTCTTGTTCAGTACACAGCCATGATTTTGCAGTGACATTTTCAGGCAAAAAATCAGCAGGGCGAAGGGAAAAATTGGTAAGCAAAGTGGATATTGCAACATGATTTAGAGGACAGCTCACTAACAACTCATCTGTGTACCTGTTTTTTACAGGCTCTTCCGATGAATACAAAACACACATTTATTTTCCTTGCTTTTCCAGACTACCATTGTGAAGCAATCATTACAATTAGATCTCATTCAAGACCCTACTTACCATCACCTTTTGTTTCAGGATATGTTTTAGTATTTGAAGTACAGTATGTCGGCACTTAGAAAATTATGTCAAATTAACAGACATTCACAGAAATGATAATCTCAGGTCAGTGCTGCTGATTATATATTTATGTGACTTGGATGGATGTACAGCATGTTATCAAGGCAGTAAAGATAAGAAGGAGTGTGTGTATGTACTGTAAGTTCCCTTTAGGTCATATGTATAAGGTGGGCTCACTCCAACTGTATTCATGTCAAGACCGCTCTAAATAACAGTGCAGAAAAACCCTTAAGCTCTTATCTTTTCAGGCTTAGTGTTTTGACTCTTAAGACCAGAAGGTTGGTCTCCAGAATTATTTCTGTTTGTCTTTTCTGAAAAAGAAGTTGGTGCCATACATTTTTTGAACCCTATTTAACATGCAGATTAAAGAGGCAGAACTGTTTTTCTGTTCCATGGGTTTTGTTCCCCATGTTTAATCATTGCTGCCATGTGAGTGTGGCCCATCCATAATTGTCAGCAGTTGTCTTCAATATCTATTTCTGCCACTTATTTACAGCTGTCTATTTTGGACAGAGGCTCGCTGAAAGAGTCAAAAGACAATAGATAACCAGCAGACCCTGGGAGACAGCGTGCAGTGTACACTTACAAGGGGTTTATATTTAGTCAACGTGTGTGATTAGATTTGCACTTTGATGAATGACATGTGTGTTTCTGATGGGTAACGTAATATGTAAGGAGTTACGATAGGCAAAATTCATGAGGCCCTTCACCAGAAAATGTCTTTAGCACGGTTGCTAAAATAGGACAAAGCCACCTGTTCGTTAGCCCATTTTACATCTTTCCTTTTTTTCTGAAGGGCTGCCCAGAACACCAGTTGGCATGGCCCAGTGATAAACGTTTCCATGCGCAGATATTTTTAATAACGCATATTACAATGGTGTTCTTTTATTGCACGCCCTCCTGAAGGAGATGAAAGGGAACTCTGAAACAATGATTAAGAGAATTATTCTACTCTGGCTCAAGGTTCAAGCTTTAACAGCCACAGGAACCACCTGAGGAGACGTGTTGACAGTGCTGTTAGAAATGCGAAAATAGGAGGAGGTGAATGGGTAGAGTATGTTAAATGTTACAGTGGTTTCTCAATTAAGAGGCAATCTGTCACAAATTCAAGAAAGACACATTGTTCAAGAAACATTTCGTTTTTTAAAGTGATTTTTAAAGCCTGCATTTTTCCAGAGGCTGGCACCGGAGAATATTCTGATTCACTCCCTGGAATCACAGCTCATTCAGATGAGGCTCTTACCTGGGAATATGTTGGCATCGATTTGTTGTATGCCAGTATTATTTACACAATATCAAAACATACTCTGCATGACTGCAGGCAGTGAATTTAAAATATCATAGTACTATGAGAATAAAAGCTGTTACTACTGAAAAATAATGAAATAATTATGTTCATTTCAGCCATTCAGGTGTGATCAAAGCCTGGCTGCTCTGTATTCCGCCTCCCAATGGGCAGCGTCTGGCTGAAGAGCATCCGTATGTTGATATTTTATACAGACAAGTATTCCTGTCTCTGTATCTTTAAAAGCACTTTGTGGGGGCTGAAGTTATATCTCTCAAGGTGAACAGTCTAGGAGAGAGTGAGGGAGGATGGACAGCATATTCCCACTGACCACTGGCTCACTGGCAGTGCATCTGTTGGAGAGAATAAGAATCATTTCTTCATGTTTATCAATGCGTCAAACAAACACATAAATACCACTGGCGTTTTATAATGAAGGAGCACATAAATCCCAGCATCACATAAAACAATGCATAAAATAAAGAATTTGAGAAATCACTCAACGCCCTGCTAATACAGGGCAGTGCATTGCAGATTGCACATTGCAGAAAGATCAATACTTCCAGTCTTCGGTAAGAACTCATTTCAGATTTGGAAAGCATTATTTTCTCACTGTATTTTGGTTTGGGGGTACTTCAGGGAGATCTCGCTCCCATGGCTTCATGTATATTAGGAGCCTAATGTTCATCTGAATAATTGATTAGCCTGCTCTGTTTTTTTGATAATTAGTTGATAGCTTCTTAGCTTTAAGCCCTCAAATCCCATGATGGAAGCTCACAGTCCATTTTCAAATTATCATGAACATACAGCTGAAGAACTACAGTACTTAAACCAGAGATACAATGGGTTAAGCTATGTTTTACAGTTTGTATTTGGCTTACTTACACCAATTTTTATGATTGGGGAAAGAGGAGAAACAGTAAATGTGTTTTCTCACTTTTTCGCTTGAAATTATCTGCTTTCAAATGGAATGTTTTCCTAATAATAAGAACAAAATGGCATTGAAAGTTTAATTAGTATTTCAATAGACAATGTCATTTTTACTTGTCAATACATAAATCAGTGTGATGTGATGTTTAGTCCATCCCCCTGCTGTCTGTAACTTGGTATTGGATGTTTTATGTTCAAATTATTCTTTGTTGAGTATTCAGCCAGTGAATGTCTCTCACTGAGATGACCTTGAAAACTATTACCCTCTATTTAACTTCACCACATAATCTAAAAAAGGCGCATAAAAGTATATAACTGCAAAATTATGTTCATTTGTCTTTATATTTATTTAAATCTGGCCAGTGCGCTTCAGTTTTGAGTGTACAGTGCAAATACCAGTAGAATATGGGTAAAAAATGAATGGGAAGCCATAGCTTAGGTGATAGATAATATGGATGAAACTGACAGTGCTATAATATATAGGAAAATTGCAATGAGGAGATGGCTGTTACATTTTGTTTTCATTGTGGCGAAAGTGGGGGAAACCTTTCCAATGGACTCAGTAGCACAGGTCAAGGGTTAGACTCTGGAGTCAGTTAATGTGGTCACCGTGGGAACTGATCAATCTCTATGCTTCAGCACTATCGATTGGGCAGTCCATCAGGCCAGCCCTCCTAGCGTCCACCGCCCAGCGCACAAAACCAGATTGATGTCTGCTGACCCTGTGGAGCCAATCAGGGCCTCCCGCAGAGAGGCAGTGCTTATTCTCATTCACCACAGCAGCCGGCCGTCCCAGCGCCTGCATTTACTAATCTGGCACCATGCGCACCTGTGCAGTGAATTATGAGGATTCTTAAATCCTCCCAGTTGGAGAGCTGAATACCATTTGCTTTTGTTTCACTCCTCTGCCTCAGCTATAGAAAAGACAAAACATCTAAAAGGAATAATTTTTTATTTTTTAAATATTGTCAAAGATGAGCAGTGAAAGTTATGTTGAATTTTATGTTCAGAATTTCTTTCAAGTTTCTTTCACAGACTTGACCAGTTCTTTCTGATTTCAGCTTGACATTTAAAAGACAACAATTTAATGACTGGCACATGATGTGGAGCCATAATACTATAAAAAAAAAACATATTAAAGAGGAAAACATTTTGATTTGTTGCAGCAGGATAGCTATTGGCAGCTAAATTGTAGCTGTAGTGTCTGTGTTAGATGGATTTTTTAGTTAAGTTCCAGAAAATGAAACATGAGCAGTAAGAATGTCTCACTGCGCTGGATGAGCTGGGTCTGAGGAATGGCCTCTTTGTAGATATTTTAGCATGCCCATTACAACAGCAGCAGACATAAATGCAAGAATTAGAATAGAGACAGGGAAAAAATGAAATAAACAATAAAATGTGCAATGAGCTGAGGTGAGCTCGGTCCCCCGGTTTGCAGGAGAAAGTTCACCTTAGCACATTAGACCGAGTATGTACCATATCCCAGGAATGAGAAGCGACAATACTGCACACTCTCATCTTAATGCACCCCTCCAACACCAATGTAATGGAAACCCCACCATTTGCAACCAGAACTGGCAAAATGGCCGTAATTACCTACATTTTCTGCAGAGCACCATTTCCTGAAGTGGGCTCTTGCTCTTTATCATACACATTGAAACTTACAGATCCTGGCAATGACAAAACAATATGTTAGTCAAATACTGATTACAGAGAGTAATGCATATTATTTTCACAGAAGTGGAAAATGTATGAATTTGTTTTTCTATTCCTGAACAAAGTATGATTTAATATGAGACAAGGGATGGGATTTTAGAATTTAGAATTTCCATTGAACTCAATTTAAGTGAACTTTAGTTTTTTTTTAAGTTACCGATTTCTATGTAGCCAGATAATCTAAAATGTGGAATGCTTTTATGCAAATGCCATTCAGAGATGAACTGTTTTTTGAGGGTAAATATTATTTTCATTCACTTCATTAGAATCTCTGAAAGGGGTCCATTAATCTGTTCATTAAGGAACATCAAAAATGAACCTTCTTATTAAAAATAGGTCCAGCTGTGTACCCTCATTATGCAGACTTACTGAGATCGCTTAACAATGCTTGTGGCAATCTACCAATAAAAGCAAAAGATTGTCTGCTATTTTTGAAATTTTGACTCCACACCATTAGAAGCAGCTTCTCCTAGCAGGAGATAATGAATAAATATTACTTTTGGGTGCCATTTGCTCTCAATTAGTTTTCATTTTTCATATATTTCCATTTACTGTGTGTTTAGTTGTTTCATATTGATTTATTTGTTTTAACTTTTTTGCATTGAGAATACTGAGAACCAAATATGAAGTCAAAATTAGTTCCAAACTGGCGAGGTGTGAATAAAGCAATTGATCTGTTCATTGATCTGTCGTGCCTGAATGGCCATAAAGGTGTCAAATTGGTTTCTTGGATATATATATATTTCATTATAAATGCTGAAAAGAGATCCCTTAAAAAACTGATCAAAAAGCACATTTTGAAAGCGGTTTTCTCTGCAGCTCTGGAGTCTGTCAGTAAAATGACTTGATGAGACACTGTATTGAATAAGCCATGACCTGAGGGTCTGACGTGCAGTCAGAGAAAATTCTGGAATGGTTATGGGTTTGCATGCATGGCGTCTGCTTGTTGGATTACAGTAGGATAAGCTGACATTTTCCCAAATCAACAGCAGTCTTTAAAGCCCATTGAAATACAGACAACCCTGACATTGAATCCCGGAAATGAAAGTGAACAGAGTTCAGGCTCCATATTGTGATGCTCCATTCATAGTTGTGAAGGGCTACATGAATTACGGTTATCTGTACAATTACCTCTGAACCGTGGAGTGGGTAGAGTGGCAAGGTAATAATGTGGTTCAGAGCAATACTGTAAGATGGGTGTTTTCAATGTGAAATAAATTTCAGTTTGAATCTAAAAACTATTTATTCACTGTGTTCATTCAAGAGAAATCAACCAAATGTAAGCACACTGTAACACACATTCGTCTGTTATAGTTGACCTTTTATCATTATAAGTGCTTTTAGTATTTTCGGTATGTGTTGTTTTCAGTAATGGAATTATACATTGACTCATGTACATTTACTCATGTTGTGTGCCAAACATTAACTAGCCCTCCTGTCCTGCTTTCTGTATTGTTAACAATGTCGTGTTGCACTTTGCACACTGAAGTAAAAAATAGCAAACTTCAATCTCTGTATTAAATGTGCAGTTATGTGGATCACATAATTTTTTACAAGCCATTTATCTATATTCCTTTGAGAGCTATAAACAAACAATGTAATGAAGATAAAAAGTAGCCTTTAATGTTGTCTTGGAATAATAACAGTTTATTGCTCTGTTTTTCTGACACTCATTGCCATGTCTTCCACCCTCTTGGTGTCAAGCTGAGTTGGAGTCTCTGAGGATGGCACATCTCTGTGATAAAAGGGCTGTCTGGCTGGGCCCTGTGATGCTTCACATAAAGGGCTTGACAGGGAAACGCGAGTGTCTGTCGTGCTTAAAGAGGTCAGCTCCATCCCTCTCTGTCCCGCTCGCTCTCCTGTCTCCTGTGCCCTCCTCAGCAGGGCAGGATGTCTACCCCTCATGGCACTCATGTCCCTTTTTGACGACGGCTGTGAGAGGCGTGAGGGAAAGCCCTTTGATTCACACTCATTCCTAATCCTTGCCCGTTGACATGTGGCTTTGAAGGCCGGGCATGTCTTCGCCTTTGCTCTCTGAGAATTTCATCGGTGGCAGCGGGACTAGGATGAGGGGTGGGTGACGTGTCTTCGACAGTGGGTGCTGACTTTCTCCAGTGGGTTTAACGACCACATCTGCATTTCGCATCAGTACAGTGCCTCTAGCTGCGTTCCAAAAAATCAAATAGTCTCAACAATTGCCAGAAAGTAGTAAAGGTCAGTCTTCTTCAGTTGTGCCTTTTAGGCATTGTCATGCATACTGGGCTTTCATAGTGTGTATTGCTGGCAGATACTTCACTGGGGAACCTTATTAAGTTTCTTTATTGAGTATTTGTCATGAATATAATATAATAATATGAAACTAGTGAAGATCACAGTTGCAAGGAATGCTGTTAAACTTTTTAGACTGATACATTCCTTTCATATTCTCTCCTTGACAGCTCAATTGAAATTAGGATGTTACATATTACACAGGTACAGGTACCCTTCTGACCCTGTTTTTTTTTAAACTATATACATTTAAGCTGACAGCATTACTCAGTTGAAATGATTTGGTCAAGGACAAAATGTATAATCATAGACATTTTCCAAAGCACCTCTGTGGATAAAGTCATAGGCATCTTCATTTTTCCATCTTGTCTAGACCAAATAATTTAAGTTATGCATGTTTTGACTGCATGTAGGATAAACATGATTCCATCAGCCAAAACAATGCATCAAGGAAATATGAAAAGTTTAAATTGCAAGTAAAAAATTGCCCTATTCGTGGGTATTGGTTTGAATTATGTAGAAAGTTGTTAGTGCTTTGATAATGTTGTTTGCTTTCTGATAATACTTAAAACAAAAAACAGATTTTTTTCTCTACCAAACCCTTGGGATTGATTGTGCCTCCCCTGCGTTACAGACTCTCAACCTGGAATCTCTTTTACAAAAATGTTCTGAACAAAGTATCCAGTTTATTTTTCTGTCCAGGCTGGTCCACTTGATAATTGTATCAACAAAGTGAGGTTTATTGAGGAAAAGGGGGCCTATTTTTTCTGTGTTTCTCAGGTCCTTCTTTTTCAATGGGCTCTTTCTCACTCTGAGCACAGATCACTGTATCATGTAATCATTAACATGGGGAGGTGTGAGAAATTTTGTTGATGACAATGGCTGGGTTGTTTTAGGGTTGGTCTGTCTGCAGTTCCACTGTCAGCGTATACTCTATCTCAGCATGGGAGGCAAACTTTCTTTTATCATGTGAAACTTTGTCATTATAAATAATGAATGATGTCACATTGCAGTGTCATTCAGCAAACAGATAAATTAGCAATTCTGCCAAAAGGAGCAGCAAGCTGCTGGGAGTTTTTTTTTTTTTTGTAGCACAGCAGAATTTGTGTCTGGATTCTCGTGAGAGAATATCGTCCTCCTCTGGCCTCAATACATCGAGTCAATATAATTGTGCTGTACCTGTGCAGCAGGTAACCTGCTCAAACTGCGGTGAACTGCTAAATAAGTCTTATGTAGTTTTGCTGGCAGCCCTGATGAACCCAATAGACATAGGCTGAATGATTAGTGTCTCCTCTTTACATTTTTTAAAATGATACTGACGTTGAGGGGCCCTGAAATATGTTACATTTTGTTAAACATTTAACAATCTATCAGAACCGCAATGTTTTGTGTCATTAGTTCATAAGACAACGTGGAAGAACTGAAGACAGATATGCATGCAAAATCTGTAAAGCTCCAGAGTTTTATATCTATATTACAAGTATTATAGTTACTGTTTTATTAGCACAGACTTGAGTTGCAATGGGGAAAAAAGAGAATGTTCTGTTTTAAAAAAAAATGGGAGTGTAGAAACTGATTATTTTGCCAAAGTTAACTCTATGATTCAGATCTTTACAGTTCTGTTAAGTTTATTTTTAATCATAACATTCAAATTCCCAAGCAGAATACTTCTTAAAAAAATCAATCGACCAAATGATACTGTAATTTCACACTTCAGCCTGCCTTTGAAATATTCAATGTAATGAGTTAATTGCAATCATATGAGACTCTTGTTCCCTGAGCTGCACATCGGAACGCATGCATAACTAAAACTAACTGTGATTTTCTTGTCTTTTTTCAGGTTGATGACCAAATGAAGCTCCTCCAGAACTGCTGGAGCGAGCTCTTAATTCTGGATCACATTTTCCGTCAGGTGGTGCACGCAAAAGAAGGCTCCATCCTTCTTGTTACTGGTCAGCAGGTGAGTCGCTCAAACGTGTACACACACTGCATCCCTCTGGAGCGTCCCACAAGATCCCTTCAGTCACTCAGTGTGTGGATCAGCGTGTTTTAAAGTGCTATCGACTGCTCAACCCATGCAGTCACTACTCCATTAAAAATAGATTACACTTATAGGTATAACTTAATGTGACCGGAATAATCAATTATGCATTTTTTATCAAGACTCCATGAGAATAAATAAAGCAGTGAATTAAGCATGCAACATTCAGGGCAATAAAATGTATATGATTTGCCTCTCTGGGCTCGGAGGACCTCTCCATTTGGCTTGATGCCTGAGGCCCAACCAATGCATTCATCTCAGCTGGACCTTTCATTCTTCAGTCAATCTGTTTATTGCACTGCATTCAAAGATGTTTAAATAGATACTTATGAATACACTGCTAAATGCTGTAAGCCAAGAAAATAAATTTGAGCTTTTAATTATTAATATAGGTTTTTAAAAATTGTAATCAAGTTTCAAACCTGTACACTAAATGTGGGGAATATAATAAGCGAGTTGTGCATGATTTTACAAAGGAGAGACTGATAATGGTGCATTCTTAGGATGGTGGGACAAATATATCACAGGGTTCCCTTTAAGGTGATGACAAAAGTATTAAACACTTTCATCTGAAAGTCAACAGTTCATCCTAAAAATAAAGGTTATTGATTCCCTTTTGGCCGTGCGGAATCTCTGTTCACCCAGCAATGGCAGCTTTCCCCAGCATTAGGGTCCATGTTGAAGATCTTCAAAAACAGGCCTCTTTTCAAAATGAATAGCATTCAATTAATGAGACTTATTGACTTTCAACATCTAAAATATTAAAATCTCTTTGAAATACAAAAAAAAAATGTTTTTGTGACAACAATAGTCACCATTTTCATAACAATACAACTTCTTAAACTACCTTGTTTGCATGAAAAATTGTATAAAGTGCTATTGGATAAAAAGCTTATATTATTATTGAAGCAAATCATCAGTAACAATGTTCAATGGTGTGATGTACCAGCTATTGCAGAAGAACACAATCACTATTTGCATTGTGCTAAAAAAATATTTCATCATATGGTAATGACATAACTAAGGACATACCCTGATGACCCTTTAGCTGGTTTTTAATTTGTCATTAAGGTTATATTTTTCAAATGGAAAAATCTCATCTACACGCAAAGGTGCTACAGAGAGAATTTTTAATAAATATACACTTCCTGAGGAAAGCAAGTGAATGCTTTTTTTTGGAGTGAACTACCTCTTTAAACAGATTTGATTAGACATTTGTATATACTAGTACACTGCCCAAGCATATTCAATTTAACAGTAGAGGGAGGGAGAGAGAGAGAGGGTTCATCTAAGGACAAAATTGCCTGACATGACAGTGGGGCAGTTTTCATCTCCATATTCTTTATACAGTGAGAGAAAACCAAATTCCCTGGATCGTTGTCTGTCACCCTCCCTTGACTCCACTGGTGTGGGGTGGTTGAGCACATGGCCACAGATTCTGTAGGCAGCCTCCCCTCCCTCCATGGCTCCTGATTTGCGTATGATTAAAGGGGGGCTGGCTGTGAGGTTGCAGAGGCGTTGGGTAGCATGGGGAACAGGGCCAGCCAGGTTTGCATATTTTGGTTAATGAACAGCTGGTGTGGAAGAGTCTGTGGGAAGGCCAGGCACACTCAAAGTGTTCATTATCTCCCATTATTCTTCACCAGCCAAGAAGTGACAGCCACCTTACCCACACAGCAACCCCTATAACCCCAGCCTGCTTACCGGCAGTGTGAGGAACAGGGAGAGGTAGCAGTGTTGTTTATGGAACATCAGGGCAATTAATTAGGTGGTGATAAAGCCATTGTTTTACGGCCTTTATAGCTCAGAGTACCAGGGAAGCGTCGACCCTGTCGGTTAGTATCAGAGGTGGGACTGCCGTTTCCCACACTTGTGTTCCTGCATAAATATTATGAGACTCCCAGGAAGTGCTTGGTCAGGGACATGCGAAGGGGACCAGGCGCTTTTGAGTTGGCATGCGTCTGCCCCGAGTCACTGTGGAATTGATCTGGCTGCTCTTGCTGGATTAGTTTAGGACCAGAGCAACACATGACACCAGGTGGCCGACTTTCAGCTATGGCAGTGGTAGGCTTTTCCCTGTCATGTCCCACAAAAACAGCCCTCAAAAGCACTCATCAGCATCTACATCTAAACGAGCTTCTGAGCCACGGAAATGCTGGATATTCAATCATTTACATTCTTTGCTGTGTTTTTGTTTTTTTTTTTTTTTTTTTTTTTTTTTTTACAAATTACACAATAGTTTTTTTCACATATTTGGCATATAATAAAATACTACTTTAGCATGCAGTACTAGAATTAAGTTGTGTAAGCAAGGATTTACTCATTTTACAAGAACTGCAACATATGTTCTCTGGGTATTTTTAAAGCAATCCATTTTCAAATATAATGTTGAAGTTGGACCTGGAACATACCTGATTTAGTCGGTTTTTTTGTGGTTGGTAACATTTGCTATCTCTTGATACTGATTTTGACAAGTAGGTGAAACTGTACTTGTCTTTATCTACCGGTAGGCGAAATTGTGATCTTTCTATGAAAACATTTCATTTACCATTATGCATCATTGCCAATTTTCCACCCGGAACCTGGAAAATATATGTGACAAACATGTTTGTTGTCATTTCTCCACAGTGGAGGTTTTTATTGCAGGTAAGACTATAATGCAAGACGAAGCAGCCAGGGCCTCGGTTTTTCACTGAAGTTATTTCATGCACAGTTGATTTTATGTAAATTGATTGACACCTTTGGGGGGGTATGCTTTTCACTGACTCATAATTTTTTACTGCCTTAAAAAAAGGGAGAGGGTGGGAGGGAAGGGGGAGGGGGAGTTGGGGGAAAGCCAGTGTGCATCTGGAATTCTCCAGCTCAAGCTAAAAAATTCTACTCATCATATTTACACAATAAATAAATTCCAATCTGCCTGGTTTTTAATTGCAAATCCTGCTCGGGGAACCCCTTCCTGTGCTTAGGAGGCAGCCGTCTACCTTCTTCCAGAAACCCTAGTGCAGTCAATTATGGTAATGAATTGTCAATAAATATAAAAATTTAATATGGCCTGCTTACAGTGAGTGGCAGCTAAGGACTTGCCTCCCAGTCAAATTTGCTGTTGCTGCAGATATTAAGTGCACCTGAAAGAGTAGCTGTGGGCCGCAGGGCCCTTGTGAGCCCCCCCGGGGCCCACGGTGCACCCCCCGCCTGGCGGCCAGCGCTAGTGTCCAGGAGCAGAGGAACGGTAAACGCAAAGCCTCTGTTTATTTGATCTTGATTATCATGCTACTTTCGCCCTCGTTCCCTCTCCCTGCTGTGCAGATAAGATATACAGTGTGGCATGCAGGCCGGCTTGAACAGGAGCCGGGGGGAGTGGGGAGTGGGGGTTGGGGGGGCCTATCTACCATACCAAGCTGGAGACAGAAATGAGTGTGTTTTCACTAGGCTATTTTTTGTTTGTTTGTCTGATGCAAAAAAAGCAAGAACCGTGTGCTCTCTGTGAGCTTAGACAAACAGAATAACAAAAAAGTCAATACATATACGCAAGCACACAAACACAGACACACACAGAGGACACTTGGAGTCATTGTAGCAGCCAGGGTTCTACAATATTTGAATGCCATAAGAAATATGGCTTTAATGTGACGGCAGGGAGATAGCTGGATACCAGGGAGATGCCCAGGAACAAGACATGGTTGTAACAGGTTAGGTTAGTAATGTTTGCTTCAAAAATATTTGTGTGTTTACATTCAGTTGTGTTGGCAATTGAGCATTTAACCGTAGCTCTTTGTTGCGAAAAATAAATCAGGCACTCTCCAACCTGTTGCTGAATCCATTTGCTAGTACATTGCAATAATATGTGAGAATTACTGGTGTGAGAATTCTGAGGATCTTCTAAGAATATATATGAGTGGTAGATGTAAGGCATTCATGCTCACCAGCTCAGAACAGCCATCACTCCAGGTTACAATGTGTTTTCCTGCAATTTTCAAACATGTCTTGAACATTGGAGATACAATACTGTGTTTTATTTCTCCAACAGTGTAGCAGTAAGTAAAGAATGTAGCTTTAAGCAAAAGAAGCATAATTAACAAGCATAAATGATAAATATTAATGTTACATAATGTTCAAGTCAGTAAGAATTATGAGCCTTGTTCATAGATGAGCGTCCAACAAATGCCCACCGCAGTGTCTTACTAAATAACTTGCATGAGGCAACATACAAAATGTAAGCTGACATTAGGCAGATTTCTTTGAGGGACACTAAATATGAGCAGGTCCAAAGGCCAGAGTAAGTTCCCCACAGCTTCATACTGGTGCTGGGAGACTGGTCACGTATGGGGCGCAGAGAGAGTGAGCAGCAGTGGCTTTGTTAGATGCTTTTCGGAGGAGTGTATGTGCTGTAACAGATTGTGATGTGCTCTGTTCCTCCCCCATTTTTAGGTGGATTACTCGGTAATTGCCTCCCAAGCTGGAGCCACTCTGAACAACCTCATGAGCCACGCACAGGATCTGGTGGGGAAGCTGCGTTCCTTGCAGTTTGACCAGAGGGAGTTCGTCTGCCTCAAGTTCCTGGTTCTCTTCAGTCTGGGTGAGTGTCTGCATGGGGGGGGCAGAGAAAATTGAGGTTTTCTTACACAGATTTACATTCACAGTCTCCTTCAAGGTCATCAGAGGACCTTGGGATCTGCCAGGAGAGTAACCGCTACTTTACACTGATAAAAAAGACAACGCCGCAGTTGTTATGTGTGCAACAATTTCACGCCCATATTCGGAGACTTGGAAAGACTCGACTTAATGGAGCACTGCATTGTGGTTCCCGCAAAAATGTACAGCAATGACAATTCATCCATGTTGCGTTATTGATGCCATTTCCCTTGTAATATGGCACAACTGTTCGTCACGATGTGTGACATGCTGGAGCAAAAAAGGCAGAGCTGTGAGGAAGTCGTTCAGCACTGTTTTTTTGTGGTGAAAATCGCACTTAAGTGTCAGGCTGGAGATTTGCTGATATCTAGTAGCTCCCCAGCACAGCCAGAGGCGTGTGCTGTAGGAGAGGATGAATGTACGTCCATTGGCCCTTTTTGATTTGCGCGCTGCAGGCATTGTTCACACCCAATATCATGCCTTCCTCTATCAGTTGGTTTAAAATGGCAGCCTGTGGGTTTAACCCAAGAGCCATGTATATGCAAAAAAAGCCACAAGCCATGTAGAATTTAGAGGTCTAGGGCACCCCATTATCACTGTGATTGGACACTTTCAGCAGACTGCGAAGGTCAGTATCCTTCATCTAATATTGTCTCTGCCGTAGTTGCTGTCCATCTCCTTGTGATCTGTTTTTGGTTCAGCTTCATAAGGTTATTGTCTGCAATTCCTTCACTTCTTCTTCTGTATCACTGAAAAATTGTGGTAGTCTGGTAACCTGATAAGCCCAAGTGCATATGGACTTTTCCCCGGTTTCAGCTTTCAGATAGTTCCTTAAATTTGTAATGCGTCCATGAGAGTTCATGCATTGTAATGAGCTACCTGTTTATTAGCATTATGTAATCTCTATTGCATCTGCTCATTTGATATGAGCTAAAAGACAATAAAACTGTCGGTCCCTGCATCATAATAATCTTATTGACCACCAAGAACTACTGAAGAACAGTAGGTTTAAAAATCTCATTGTTGGTGCACCAAGAGACATTTTTCTCCCTGGTAGAAGAATTTTATTCTCCAGCACAGATTAAACAAAGGATGCTGCTGAGTATAATGAAGTGTTTTCCTGAGTGGGCCAGGCTGTGCTTTGGTGATCTGGCGGGATTGGTGCAAACGTTATTTTGTTTTGCGGGGGTTGATTATCTAAATTATTTCTCGGAAACATCATCTATAATGAAAGGCTCACCTGAGGGATGTGTATAGCCTGCGGCAGTGTTCAGGCCTCTGCCACAGAGACGCACAGCACTTCTGAGTGGGAAACACTAAAGCCAGAAGATTAGCATTAGCTTCACCTGCCGTGGGCCAGCCATGTTTTCATTCATCAGCCCGACCGCAGAGCCAATTAATAAAAGGTTTATAATATGAACGATGACCGCGCTACAATGTGCTTGATTAATATGTAAAGGAACACACCGGCAGCAACATACCTCAGTTTTAATGCAACTCTTTATGGCATCCTCATAACAAAAAAAAATTGGGAAGGACTAAGTTTTGATGGGACTCAATATGGCACCCTTACAATTAGAGGAGTGCTTTTATAATTCCTCCTGATTGTTGGCTTCTGGAGGACTAGATTTATCTGGAAATGAATGTCACCATCTCACCAAGGTCAGGTAATGGTAGTTTAACATTTTTCTTCAGTATTGTAGAATCATTCTTAAGAAAGAAGCATTACCTTTTGGCAAGGCAGGTTTGCCTCTGACCACAAATACCCAGCAGCCTACCTGCTGAGGCAGCATTCCCCCTGATTCAGATTAAACTACAATTGTATTTCCATGCATTTCACAGCGTTTTTGTTTGCTTTGTTCTGAGAAGCATTTTACAGTGCCAGCAATATTCCAATAATTCAAACTTAAAATCAATGTGACGTAAAAGCATTGGTCAGCTCAAGGCCAGACTGAAACGGGTAAACCTGATCCAGCACACCTCTGCGTCAGTTCTCACACCTGCAAGGTCAAATGCGGCCCCGTGTCCCACGTAAATCCTCATTCACCTACTTCTAAGCACGGCCCTTCCTCATTCCTGAGCTTTACAAATTAGGCCTTTTAAAGGAAATCAAAGTCACATTTCCTCAGCCTGACGTTCACCATGCCGTGGAGCCCTAACTTAGTGTTTTCTATCAGCCCCAGAGACCTGCCATGATCCGTCAATGTCCACCACCAAGGGGCTCTTTGTAAGGCCAGGTGTCGATAAAGAGGAGGAGAGACATCACTTGACCTGTGAGAAGTCACTTGTCTTGGCAGGTTTCAGGGGTTCAGGACAGACAGCGTGTATCCCGGCATCTCTCTCTCCCGTCAGCTTGTGTGGTGAAACGGATGTTCTCACTCTGTCACACTGAAGGCTTTATCAATGAGTAAATAATGGCATGGGCAGCATCGATCGAGCCTGAGGAATGTGGGTAAAACACAGGTGCAGGGCCAGTCTGCCAGTGCCCCCACACACACACACACACACACACACACACACACACACACACACACACACAGCAATGTCATTATAGCTAAGGGATTCACAGATTCACACTGTCCCCCTGACTGCATTATGCAAGAGGATGTGACCTTGTGTCACACAACACAGGAAGAGTGTTTCCCACCTGTGACAGAATTCATGTCTTCAATGTTTCATGTTGTTTGAATGTTTCCCACAAAGGCATGTCTGTCCGGCATGTGTGTGTGTGTGTGTGTGCATGTGTGTGTGTGTGTGTGTGTACATTGTGTCCCTATATTTAAGGTTTGTGTGTGCTTGTGAGCATGTGTTCATGCATGCATTTGTACATGTGTTTGTTTCCTTTTGTGCTTTTTAATCTGCACTTTTAACAGAGTCTGACTCTGTGTGCATTTGTGTCTACATTTGTGCTGTGTGTGTGCATTTTATATTTTGTGTGTGTGTGAGTGTGTGTGTGTGTGTGTGTGTGTGTGTGCTTGCTTGCCAGATGGAAGGGATAGATGTTAAAAATACAGTTTTGGGAACTTGATGTAACCCCACGGCTAAGGTCAGGCCTTGTCATGTGTAATTGTAAGTAAAGCGGTACCATCATGACTTGTCAGAAACAAGTAAGCGGAAGAGAGCCAGGCCTCTGTCATAAGTGTTCCCAATGGAGGGGAGATTTGCGGGCAGGGTACTAAATAACTTTACCTTTGCTTTTACTGGTCGAGGCAGAAAATGGCACAAAATACACACTCGTTCAGATTCTTTGGGGTACTCCTCATATTACATTCACATTCTGCATTTCTCCTCCAGTAGAACTTTGATTCCTGTTCTAGTGCAGCCTGCACGCCTCTTATCTCTCTCAGCCTTTGTTACGGTGCCACTGATGTTAGAATTTATCCAGACTGTGGGCGTGTGGATGTGAATTAGCAATAAAAGTAATAGCACCGTTAGCAGTGTGCATCTGCCTGCCTTTTCTAAAGCCCATAAATGATGTGTAAAGAGTGACAGATTTGCAACCTTAGGCACACCTCAGATGGGTCTTCATTTGGAGGCAGGGTGATTAGTCAGGGCACTGGGTGTCAATTGGCGCCCCTCCACGTAATAAGCAGTGTTTTCTCATTAGTGTTTTAACCTTGCTCCTCTGAGTCCCCTACTCTGCTCTGATGGGGTCAGCTGCCAGTCTGCTGAAACAACTAACAGGAAATGAGGTTGATTTAATTAAAAACAAAAAGGTATTTTTCTCTTGCCATCAACTCCCTCCACCACCCACGCCCCCAAACTTCACATTCCCAGATACTGAGGCCCTTAATGAAGAAGACAAGCTTTATTTCACTTGTCAGAATCAATGCACTTATCCCCATCATGTGCACTGGAGTTAAGTAATGCATGCATCAGAGAATAATACAGGCAAATATTCATTTCCTGAAACGTATGAAATCGTTTGGAATTCGGTCAGGATTGATTAACATTCAGACCCTGCGACGGTTCAATATTTACACCCCTGAGACCTGGCCAGGGCGAATAATGGTGCATAAAACTGCAGCTATGTCTTAATTAAATGCAAGATAATAGGGGAAGGTTTTTCTAGTGAGCCAAGCAGTTTGTCAGTGACAGGCAGTAAGTCATTTGGAAGTTGCGTACTTCTGTCTGATCAATACACGTATAAAACCAGGACGACGGGGCAAGGGCCGAGCAGGGAGAGCAGGGGGCTGGCTGAGGGTCAGCAGGAGCCAGACAGCCCCACAGAAATTAAGCAAAGAAAGAAAAGAAAACCCATGTTGACTCTGATCTGGGTTCAGTCTCATGGGTCACTGGTTCTCCCCATGCAGAGCCAAGTCAAATGCCATGTATTTATTAGGAAAATAGTACTAGCTAAATAATGTAAGAATACGTACAAAATCTGTGTACGAAGCGTGATCTTTATGTATTCCACTCTTATCTTTCAAGTAAGTATTTTTCTTTGCTTCTGAGTGCATTTATCCACAATTAAGTGCATTTTTTTAGTGATCATGAGAATGTTGTAAAATTTGCAGCTTCAAATATTCATAAAACCTCTGTAGGAAATAATATATACCAATATGTATGTACTTGCAATGTCAACATGAAATATATATATATATATTTATTTATTTGTATAAATCCCTTTTTTGATTTTTATTTAGTCATAGTTTTGATGAACCTCCATCTGAGGTTTAGAAAGTCCAGATGTGTGAGCGTCGGATAGGGAAGTGTGGTTTAATATCTTTTCCGGTGCCAGAAATCTAAAGCAAACTGAAGACATTCATTGCAACCACTTTCAAACCTGGTCTTTAATGAGATCCTAAAAGGCTTTCAGACTTTATCAAGCTTTAAAAGCTCCAGATCTCCAGGAGCAGTGCTGTTCCGGAGCACTGCACCAGGCTGCTGTGATTAAATATGAGTCTGTGGGAATTGCAGCAGTTTACCTTTGACCTCATCTTTCCTTACCTCACATCAGGACATCGGCTTTATTTAATAAAACCCACCCATATTCAGCCTCTCACATTTCAGCACTCCATATATCACACATGCTCATTTACTTTATATTATTCAGCACATTTATTAGTGTTTTGTAGGTTTTCTTGAAACAGATACTTTTTCCTCTTCCAGTTAATCAATTTGCATCTAGTTTCCCCTTACAGTCTTTCCACTCGATCACAATTTCATCTGTCATCCTATAAATGCACTGTTTGGAATCTATGAAATGATATGATAACTACATCTCAAAAATATCTTCCCAAAGAATGCTCTACAGGCTACAAAGATAGTGGAGGAATTTCAATGGCAACATTCATAATCTACATTAGGGTGCCAGCCCTGTAATTCCAACAAAATGCATTCTAGTCACTGTCTCTCCCTAAGGTTTCATTTTTACACAGAACTGTGAAGATGACATGGGTGTCGTAGTGCTGTAGTTTTACATCTTAATGGAATACATTTGTTTGTGGTTTCAATACTCATCAGTACTATGGCAAAAAATTAATAAATGCATGAATGAATATTTGATTTGTGTTCAGGAGATTTTTCCTGAACACAAATTCAGAATGACAGAAGATTCTACTTATCTGGAAAATATTTTTAATGAGCTACATGGTGCTTTATAACATGTATTAAAATATTTAAAATATGTAAATGTGTGCATGTTCCACACAGCTGTTCACTGCATCTGACTGGTGCATGTATGAAGTACATTCACAATAATTTCCAGCAACATTTTCATTAAGTGTGAAAACACACACATTTCCCTCAAATACAATACAATACAATCATGTAGGGGCCCAAACTGATCCAAATCCTGTCACACAGTGTTATCTGGCTACATTGTTAAATTATAAACTTACAGAGTAAACATGCAATGTTCTGCTCTCTAGATACATTCCCATGCTTAAAGGAACCATTTTTACACAGCATGCTTACTGTAGCATTCAGTTTTCTCAAAAAAGAGAAGGAAAAGAAATGTATTTTGATAGGTGTTGGCCTAAAATAAATGGTGAAATAGTGATCGTCTGATTTTTATTATTGCATGTGTGACCTTTTTGGATCGGCACTCCTTCTAGACTTCCCCTTGCTGAAGTACAACTTTTCCCCAATTTTTTCAATGCTTACTTTAGCCTTTGTCCTGTTTCTGTCATTTTAAATACATAGAGGTAATCTATATCAACACAATAAAGTTCAATTGACCATTGATGTTGATTTTTGTATATTTAGATGCCAATTTTAGATGCTATATATTGTATACTATATATGTATATTATTATGTATGCCTTTCTAGTTATCCAATTTAAATATCTGTCTAGATTATCTAGCTAAAATACTGTATTTGTAACATAAAAAGAGTGGGTTAAAACTATATTAGTCTGCCTGAGTCTTTATGCACCGGTTGTGTCAGTGTCATGTACCCCTCTTTCTCCCTCACATTCATTCTATCCTCTTCTGGTCCCAATAGTAATTATGTCACTTTACCCCTCTAGGTACAGCTGCCTTTGAGTCATTATTAGAATGTTAGTCTAAATTGTAAATGTAGAAAAATGAATAATATGACTATACTGTAGCTGCTAATTTAAAAGGCATATTTGGTATTAAAATGGACAATGTCAATCGCACCTTTCATTGTTCATTTCCATCCCATAAATGTCAGTTATGTGGCTAGCTCTCAATTTTTTTAAAATCATTGTCATTATGGTGCTATTTTTATGCACTGTCAAATTTTAGCATTTTGAAAATGGGACTGTTCTGCCAAGCAAGCAAACTTGTGAGGTGTGTTTTGAACTATTCGCATAAAAAACACCTTTCTTGCTAAGGCGTGATGTAGGAGATGTGGAGGTATTGCTGCTGGTGCCTCTCCGCTCTCCCCTGCCCTTATTACATGCTGTCAGTTTATTATAAAACATTAGGAAAGCAGGGGAACACTTGCAGTTACTGTCGTATCGATTCCTGGGATACATTGTGTGATTTAGTGTCAGGCCCTCCTGTATGTCCACATTCTTGGACTCCTATTAAGCCCTGTGCTTTCCTTTGGCTATTGATGTATCAACATTAACAGTTACAAGCAGCTACAGAAAATCAATGCTCAACTTTTATTGCTGGGTACATAACGTGAGCAGCGTCTGTGCTGTGGTACTTAGCAGTCCAGCAGAGCCCAGAACATGCTGCCTGCATGTCAGGTGTCTCCTAAGTGATACCTGCACTGGAAATATCAATCATGTGTATGGGAACTCATCTTGATTGCTTTCACAAAATTGTTATTGTTGGAAACATCTATGCCAAAATGTGCCGAGAATGTAATCTTAAAGACAAGGGCAGATAATGCTCTTTCCAACACATGCGGTATCTGTGCAAAGGCACCTCTCTCACCCACTTGGTTAGATTTTGTTTTATGTGCTGTCTATGTTGGAAGTAATTCAATATTTACTGACTCATTTACCCATCGTTGTAAAAGAACACGATGAAAGACAGGAAAACATCTTACAAGCAAGTATTCAGCACATGTATTCCCTCAACAATTTATAAGAACAGCTGTCCTGGTGGGACAAATATATCTGTCCAGGGGGGTTTTCCACACATCTTTATTGAGTGATTTTTCACATAATGTACAATAATTACAGTCATTTTCAGAAGGGTAGGGATGTTGGTTTTTTGGAGGCAAGGTCTGTTTTCTGTAGATGAAAAAAAATTAAATATCATTAACTTTTAATATATACTGTACCGTGGCAGCATTTTCACTTGGCGTTGCATTGATGTAAGTACATCAGAGAAGCTGTACTGCATGCTGGACTATACGTCCCTCCTGTTGTGTCTTGAGGTTTTCATCACATACTTTGTGATGTGAGGGAGCTGAGTATCAGTATAGTATAGATGTTCAATGTGGTATTCTTTTCTGGTTAACAGCAGAACATCTTTGGGCCCACAGAAAAACACAGGACTGGCAGTCTCTGTGGTGAAGCGTATGTCCCATTTGAACACCAGTGTGAATGATGGGAGAAAGAAAAAAGGAGGTAGCCACGCTCGGGATCTCTATTGATCAGCCCACAGCCTGGCTTACTTAAACACGGCACACAAACACAGATAAGGAGTTACACAGCCTCAACATAAAAACCTGTCATTTCTGTATTGATTTCACAGAGAGATTTCTGTGCTGTGGCCATCTATAAAACTGTCCCTCGGTCGCACCGGGAGAAAATGGACAAGGGAGCTTGGCTGTATTCTCCTGTAGAACAACTAACGTCAGGCAGGTCAAGTGCACATAAAACACAGGCATCTCTCTGAGCCTCAGGCCCAAAAGCTGCAGACAGAAGGGCTCCAAGCCTTTCACACAGCCTCTGAACCCACCGTGTCGGAAATTCAGTTCATGTCCCTAACTTCTGTAGTACAATGGTAAAGAGTCATAGACATTTTGGTGGTGATTGTTGGTCTACTTAGTGAAACAAAGTATTTGCCCACAATAAGCTGCGTTAATTAAGTCTGTTCTCCACCCTTACCCTAGTGCACTGTAATTCTGATATGCTGACAGAAAACTGAGTGCTGAAATTAGAGACTGATTAAAACTCAAACTTTATCGCCCCAACAGGTGCTCTACCCATGCCTCTTGTTCTTTTTTGAACACCCCCCTCCCTTCTTGCCCAAGTAAAACAAGTGCACTATATTTAAATCAGCAATGTCTTCTGAAACCTGGACTACCTTTCTGCTGAAAACACATCTCGTCATCACTCCTCAGTGACCGTAACATAAACCTGTAAGCAGCAGCAGCCGCTGTAAACACAGAAACACAAGCCGTGTGTCACAGAAGCCGTGTGTGTGCCTGGGGCAAGTTCAGGGAACAGTGTGGCCCACAGGCTTTATTTCATCACTGCGTTCAGCCGCAGGCTTTCAGGTGCGGTCCTGGGCAGCTGCAAACCAGACAAAATGCGGCTCCTCTGTGGCTGTGACTCCCGCATGGCCTGCAGTGGACAGAGCGGCCTGGAAGGGGGGCATGAGGCTCTCTCTGCTGTTTCCTCAGCTCGAGATGCAGAGACTGTCATGATGCAATGTAATATACGGCCATCTGGACTGTGGACCTGTGTTTTCTTTGGCATGTGTTGCTGCAAACTCATTTCTGGAAGAAATATCTGATGTTATGACATCAGCGAGCACTTGCCAGAATTTTTTTAGCGTTGGAGAGAGGACAGTAATGCATCCTGATTGAAACATTTCCTCAAAGTGAGAGCCTCATTGAGTACTAAGGGAAGCTTTTTCATTAGTCAGAGTTGAATGGTTGCATTAAGAAAGCAATTTCTGCCAGCAGAAGTGAATTGCACTTTTCTCTTGTGTTGTATCCTTCCAACAAAATCAATGAAATTCACACAGAAGAAGACATCTGCTTTACATAAAGCCAGTGCATTGTATTTTTCTAAACAAATTGTCTGCATAATCGTACTCAGTACTCCCTGCTTGGGAGGGGTCTCAGTCCTAGCAGAGCATGCACTGAGCAAGCGTTTCACTGGACAGTACACTGCCTGTGAAAGGAAACACATGCAGAGTCACAAACCTGTCACGTTCTATTACCCCAGCGGTAAAGGACAATGTTTCAGGTAATGTAGCCAAATAAATTAAACATAACTGGAAAAAAACCAATAACAGTTTGCTTCTGTGTCACAGGACCAAAGGACCAGCCTCAGAGACGGATATGCAAATGACACCTGTTTCTTTAGTCAGCACTATGCTTATCCATCAATGAGAGAAACAGAGAGAGGAAAAAGACAGCTGAATATGTATAGAAAAAAATTACACTATGGATTTACTGTCCTTCATACAGAAAATATACATCCCCAGGCACACTGTTGAATTATTAATTCAAATTTGTCAAAAAAGAAAGAAAAAACATATTGATGGGAACTTGGCTTTAATGACCTCATTAAGGGTGTGCTTTCCACGACGGGTGGGATTTGTGCTGCTCTAGGATTTTAAAGGGAGAGGGGATACTTGACCCCCGAATGATTTTCTGTCACTTTATCATAAACAAGACTCTCAATGTGTTTCATGCTCCCCCTCACTCTCTCACATACACGCAGACACAGACACACACAAATATGTGTAAAAGAGTGCAACCGAGTTTTTCCACAAGGGCCCAGGGGCATGTATGAGCTGAGAGGGACGAGAAATGAAAGAACCTATTATTGTTATATCTGTTTAGGACTCTGGTTATCCTCTCCGACAAAGGTGCCTGTCCTTCTTTTAAATCTCAACTGTAAGATATTTCAGAGGCTCTCCCTCCCTGAAAAAAGAGAGCTGTGTGAAGGCACAACCATTCTAGCATTGAAAATGTATTGCGTTGCAGTAGGTATTTATTATAATGTTACACTTGTGTAAGTCTCACATTTTGTTATACAGGTTGCATTCTCAGCTTAAAAGCTTAATATTACAAACATCTTCAGTCTGCCCTATAAGCATGCTATTGAAAAATTCTATTTTGAAAATGATGCTGTATTCAAAAAGACCACCATTTTGTTTTTTTAAGCATCTGGTCTGTTTTTTTTTTTTTTGTTTAGTTTTTTGGTGCATCAGACCATTTTGGAAGTGTCAGTCCTCCTGTGTGAGAGAGGGTTAATGAAACAGTCTGCTGAATTCTGACCGCATTAAAAGGTGATAGGGCACGGGCTCTGGAGAGGACAGGGCCCACAGAGATTGACAGATTGAAAGGCGTTTGTATCCGCCTGAGGGCCCTGTTGATTTTGTGCGTGAGTCCCTACAGCTCCTGTTTTCTCAGAGAGGGGCAGCTCTATCTTTGTTGGAGTATGGCCCCTTGCGTTTGTGCTCCAGGAACAGTGGGCTGTCACAGAAAAGGCCCTGGACTCGGGACCCGTGAGCCCGCTCGCCACCTGGCCTCATGCGTCCCAGTTTACCTGAGCACAGGCTGCTGTTCTCTCCCCGTCAGGGTTATCTGTCACCGGCACTGCAAAACAAGGCCAGGGGTGAGGGACTTTGAGCCACTCGCCCTTCGCAAGATCACAAGCCGCAAACGCTGAGCATTGGGAATTCCCATGGAGCAAGTTAACAATGAGCTATCAACGAAACAGAAATTAAATCACATCAGCAGCGTCTATGGAAGGTTTGCATTTAGTCTCAGCCTAGATAGACAAGAAAATTATGGATTTGTTTGAAAATAAGCAAATAAATAAATCTGTCAGTTTGAATGAGAGGTGGAGCCAGACTGTAATGTGGATGGGCACACATGTACAGTGTGTGTGTGTGTCTTCAGACAGATAGATTTGTGCCATAAGGATAGGTTGTTAGGAGGGCTTTTGTAGTGATTATTCATAGTGATGTAATACTCTGCTTATCAGTGCAGGGCTCATAGCTCTTAATAACTCTGGCGTTGCCCACAAAAGAATAAATAGATGTAAATATATTTCCCTCACCTCTGGAGGATACCGAGTGCCTCTCAGCCAGTATTTGTAACAAGAAGGGTTTGTCTGAGCTTCTCTTGTTTATTTCATCATACCTAAGGCACTTTTCCCCTTCATTCGAATTGCTGAACGAGCAGACCTGTCCTTGGGCAACTGGGCCGATTCCACTACCTGCTTAGCACAACAACTGGAGCTTAAATTTGACTTAATATATCCCCAACTGGATGATCCTGTTTAATTCTGTTTCATAGCAGCCAGGCACTGGTCCAGGTTGACTAGGTGAGTAAATTAAGCCTTCATGCTTTATTCTGACACACTGGCAAAGCCTGTCCCCGCTGGCTCATCACAATCAAATCGCACGGTGTTGCAAGGCCCCGAGACTACTCAAAGAAATTAATGCAACAGTAGAGTCATTTACATGCATTAGGAATACATGGGCTGTATATCTGGAGCACAGCCGCGACCTCACCATCACCCCCTTCAACCAAAAATGGAAACATTTGGCAAGGAATAGGTTTTCCCAGTCATGTTCACTGCACTGAATTTATTTATTTTTTTTGCCAAGTTGCCAAGCAATCAAACACCTGTTTCCTTTACTGGTGTGTGTGTGTATGTGTATTTATACATGTACATGTTTATATATACAGACAGGGAGAGTGAGGTCTGTGTCTTTATTTGATAAAATTCAGCAGTTTGATATGATACTGTTCCAGTGTGAACCTCAATAAACTGCTCAATGCCTTACTTTGCCATTGTGCAGTTTAGAATACAACCTTGTATTCTATGGTGTATGCCTTCAAAAAACCATATTAAATGTTAAGAAATAGCTGCTTCAGATTTCCCTGTTTTATGGCTATAAATGAAAACCCAACGATAATTCATCAGGGGATTGCAGAGACGAGGAGGTAGGGAGCTCCGGGGAGGAAGGCAATTTTGAAAAGATTTCTAACATAAAGCTTTAAAAAGAGGTAGGTCCCTTGCAAGTTGTTCAGCTTTCCAACAAATGAAAAGAAGTACAATGCAGTATTAATACAGCATTAACAGGACATATTGAAGCACAGAAGGCAAGGAACAGAAGTGGATTCTTTAGTAGAGTTGTTTTGAAGTTAACCAACACTATATTAATTTAAAAGACAAATAAAATCAGTCATTACATGGACTGCCGCATGTGTATGCTTCAATAAATGGTTATTTGTAATCTAAAATGACTTTCAGTGCCATTTACGTCCCCCTTATTGTTCTTTTTTTGAAAATAGCAAAGCATTTTGGCTTTGGGGTCCCCGTATGTAAATATTGTGGAATTCTTATGAAGCACCAGGCAGTGGCCAGGTGGACATTAACCCCTTCTCTGGGGAGGGGGTGTTGCTGTGATAAGGAAGCCCTGCTGCTCAGCTCCAAGCTCAATGGCTTTTATGGGTAGTGTAAAAATTTGGACAATGTCCCCTCACTGATTGCTGTTGACCAGGAGCCAGTGAGTTTACAGCAGGAGATGATAAGAGCATATCATAAAGCCCCACAGTGCCAGGGGAAAGTGTGCAGTCTGTGAGCCACTTCACCCTACAACACCTCCCTGACCTCTGCGGAGCTATGGCAGGCTTTCCATGCGGCTCGTTAGAGCAGTATAGCCCGGCATGGGGCACGTTCGCTCAGCTAGCAGCCTTCTTACACATGCCACTCCATTGTTCCCTCACGTGCTTGAGGGCTTTTATTTATTTATTTAATTGACTGTTATCCAAATGGTTTTTGTTGAGGTCGGCTCACATTTCCAAACCAGAAGTCATTTATCAGTGAATGAGAATTTCAGTTATAAACAAGCAACAATGGCACAAGAGTTTTAAGTGCTTGCATTGTGTTTACTCACAGAAATATGAGAAAATTCTGTCCATTTCACATCATAGCGACATCTGTAAAATGCACATTGAATAAGAGTTTGCAAATTTATTAAAAATCCTCACCCTCCCTGTATTTCTGTTTATGTGTCAGTTGTTCTGACTGACTGACTGACTGACTGACTGTAATTTGAATCAAATCGAAAATCGAATCTTCACTGAAGTTGATAAAACATTGTGGTCACTTTTTAAATGTATTTTTTATCAGAATATTTTCTAACCCTACAAGATATTAAATGAACGAGCATCTAAATTATAGAACAACACATTCACTGTATTGCTGTGTGTGCAAGGGGTGGGGAGGCTTGTACCCTCATCTCCTTTTGAATGAACATGGTGGATATGTGGAATTTTTTCTAATTAAAGAGAAAACCACCCTAGCATATTGATGCAGCGCATGTACGTACAGGGTCGCCTTGCGTGATCGCTAGTCAAATGAACAATATATTCCGCAGGACCTAGGGGTTTAGCGTTGAGCGTCGGCACCGAGTGAGCGCAGCAAGGCTGTTTCATGTGAAAAAAAGTTGATAATTAGTCCCACAGTGGATAATGTAGAGAGGGAAGATAAGAGGACGTACCGTACTGAGCTTCAACCTGACTCTCTCACTGCATAGCGCTGATAATACAGTTTTCACTCTTTATCAGTGTGGCATGATCAAGCTGGGTTTCCTCGCCACTGATAAATGAAATAAACACTAACTGCACAATGTGCTGTACTGCCAGCAACCTGGCTGGATGTTTGCTTATGTGGGGCGAGATCAAGCCAATGCCATCAATCATTTTTGGTCTACCTCCCCCCACACCCCTTTTTTCTCTTTTTTTTTTCAAAAGGAGCCTCATAATAATTAGCAATTAAAATCAAGCTTTTTTTGCATCTTTTTTTCCTAATTAATTTGACAGAGCTATTCGGCTTTAAATCTCAGTAGTTTTAAGTCTCCCCCTTCCTCATTCCCAGATAGCCCCAGAAATTCTTGCCTTGAAACCATGGTAACATCTGATATCTTGACTAATGATCCTGTCACACATACAGTATCTCAGCAAGTCTGCAATTGAATGAGCAAAATAAAAAAAAATGGGTGAAATGCAAATTAAATACAAGATATATCCAAAATACATCAGTGGGTCACAAACCAGGAGTATGCGTTCATAATTTTAAACTGCAGCAACAACTATCAATGTTGTCCTTATAGTACAATATCTAGGAGTAAAAGGTGAGTGAAATAAACCAGGAGCACTTGCAATGGTCCTGTCTATTTCTTTGGCCATGTTTATATAAGAAATAGATGTGAAAACGTAATAAAAATATTTGCAGCAGAAAATGACTAGCAGAGGATGCCAATGTCTTGTTAATATAAATTTGTATGTGTATGTGGGGAGGGCGTGAGGGAGGTGTCAGGTGCACGGCCCATTCTTGGCCTGAGTTTGCCTCTGAGTGTCACAGAGGGGTCAGGGCAAGCCGCCTCCCTACGCTGGGCTGTGAAGGACTCACTGCTCATTCTGCAGCCCTCATTAGTCACTGATGTATTTTCTTTTTCCAGGCGAGGCGGTCGCGGGGCAGATTATTTTGGGAAGCAGTGGAGTGTGCCAGCTGGTTCATTAGTGATGGCCGGGCGGGTCAGAGTCTTTCAGAATCATTTGGAGGTGTCAAACAGACACAGGGACCCTGTCAGTTTCTATTAGAATGAACTGCACAGGGGTTCCCACTTCACATTCAACCTAGGGTCAAAGGAATTAATAAAAGATTGCGTGCAGTGGTCTTTACGGCAGATTAAATACAGGGGTACACCAGGGATTCATTAGCTAGTCATACATTACACTGAGAGCAATTTAGTCTGCTATACATTTATTTATTTTTCTTAGTTCATATAATCTATCTCCCCTTATCACTGAGATGTTCCTATAACTGCCAGACATGTGCAAGAAGCACTTCCATATCAGGTATTTACAGAATTGTATGTACAAAGGATAAAAATAAGGTCATTTTCTGTCCGTGTTTGAACTGGCTATGCTGACTACCATTCTGTGCCAATACATAAACTTACAGTCTGCTGTATCATTTTTTTAATAAACAGTGTTTTTGTCAATAAGAGAAATTCCAGTTTAAAAAATGAATACACTTTTCTCCCAGGCAGTAAACTGTTACACATGTGTAACATTATACTGTAGTTTTATGGTGTGAAATCTGAATGCACAGCACTTAAATGTTTATAAAACTCCTGTGGTTACAGTTCTTACCTGTATAATTCATATGTTCCTGTGGAGGAAGACTCATAGTCTCAGAAGAGATCTCTTTTAAACAATCCTCTGGAGGGCTTATAGAAAACATGAGTGAGAGTCAGGGTGCACTGAACATTTTTTATTCAGCTCCAAGTTCATGCAAGTCATGGCCTCTTCCTCTGGCTTTCCTCACAGACGTAAAAAACCTGGAGAACTTCCACCTGGTGGAGAGCGTCCAGGAGCAGGTCAATGCTGCGCTGCTAGACTACACCATGTGCAACTACCCTCAGCAGTCGGACAAGTTTGGGCAGCTCTTGCTGAGGCTCCCAGAGATCCGTGCCATCAGCATGCAGGCCGAGGAGTACCTGTACTACAAGCACCTGAACGGGGACGTGCCCTGCAACAACCTGCTCATCGAGATGCTGCACGCTAAGCGTGCCTGAGACACCCACCGCTACCAATATCCCTGTCCATCAAACTCTCCCAACCCCACCTACTTTCCTGTTTCCCGTCCCCCAGAAATATCGTCACCTTCCACCTGCACCCTCCTCCGCCCTATTCAAAACACAACAGACATTAGAGACTTGGACATCCCCGTGCTTGTGTTGACCAGCAAATGATGGATCAATCAGAGAGAAAATAAAGACTTTCAAGCAGGGTGGTATCATACTGAAATGAAAGAGACTTTCTTTTGTTGTTGTTTTCTTTTATAAATAGCAGTCGTTGTGATGTAACAAGACTTGCAGACTGTAACCAACAGATGATCACAAACAAGGAGAACTGTGCACTTATTAGAGGAGAACAATTGAAGAGAGGGGATCATCCCTCGTGCTCCTTTTAAGCATTTTTGAGATGCAGGTTGGCCAAGACTGATGGGTTTTTTTGAATCAATTGTGATTGTCATTGTTGGTACTCTGTCTGATAGAAGAGCTGAAGACTTTCCCCACTGTTGGGTCTCAAGGCACAAAATGTTAGGAACACCATAATGAACACTGAAGATGGACTGGGTTTGGTTTGATGTCAGACCTGTATTTGTGCCCAAACAGAAACTTGTTTGTCGCCTCTCACAAAAAGAAAAATACAAAAACAATTACTTTAAAAGGCAGTAATTTCATCCTCTTTGTCATTCTGAGATGCTACTTTGTCTAAAAACAAACAGACAACAGTTCATTATTAATTCATATGACATTGACGTTTTTACCCAAATTGCGTTAATTTTTTGTAGCTATATTTTAAAGCATGTGGATGAAGGGAACACCCATCAACCTATAAATATAAGCAAAGAGCTATGAATTCATGACTAATTTGTCCTGTTATATAAAATACATACAAATATTGATATAGAACAAAGGAAGGTTCCAGGAGACAGGAAGAAGAAATTCTGCCTCTGTCAATACTAGACCAAAGCCTGCTGCAGAACAAAGTGTGGTGATAAAAAAACTTAAATATCAGTATTATGAATTTGTGATGTCACAGTTATGTGAGTCTTGCCTTATTTCATTACCATGCTAGCTAACCGTGCAGATGTGAATTAAAATATGTAAAAAAATATATTAAGTATTAATGTTGTAAAATTAAAAAAAAAAGAAATACAAGAGGTGTTTACATTTATTAGGTCCTGTGGGAGAGAACTGTGATGAAGCAAATTGCAAAGCAATGATTTCCTTAAAATATTCCTGGGTTGCTTTCTCTGGTGTGTGCAGTATGTTTTCTTTTGACCAGTACTTAATTATGTCGTGAGACACTAAAATCAGAAAGGAATCTCACTTAAATTTTAATTTGTAGATGTTTCTGTTCGCCTCAAGATCACTTTTCCATATCGAACTAAGGTTTTTATTTCCGTTTATGCCATTTTCTTTGTAGAAATTTTTGTTTTTTTAATGTTCTACTTTCATTGTATATCACTGGTGCCGCTCAAAACTAAATTAATTTATTGCTTCTTGGTTTGATCCTTGTGTTTGCTATAAGCAAGGAGTGTCATAGCCAAATATATTTGTTTACTGTAGCATGTTTAAAAACTAGTGTTGAAATGCAGTTCAGGGACAAAAATAATGATCTTAAAAATTATCACAGTAATTTTGATTAAATGTCTATGGAACTCACAACTGTAAAATTAAAAGAAAAATAAGTATTGTATTTAAGTTTATGGATGTGACTGGTTGTTGCATCACTTTTCTACATTAAGTTTAAACACAGTTAATTCTGACATCTAAGACTTAGTATCGTGAGCATTGTTTATTCTATACCAAAGACTGCATTTGTCATGTTTAGTATCATCATAAATGAAGAAAAGGAACAAGGTCTTTCAGTGATCGGTATGGTTATTTGCATTCCTAACTGTCAGCTTGTGAATTCTATATTTGTCTTACAACATTGTGAAATGTTACAATCATCAATGAGGGCAGAAATATTTTAACATGACGTCATGCTAACGTTATTCTGCGAAGAAAAGAGCGGTCTGCCTGTTTTATTTTTGTCTGGTCACATTGCTGTTCTGACCAAACATCTTTTAATGCAGTGTTCACTAGCATGTCCAATAATTGGAATCCTGTACTGCCCATAATTTAATCATTAAGAATATATAATTTAGGTGCTCAAAAACACATTTTACACACCTAAGCTCCATTTCACATGCTGTCTGAACATTGATCTGCTCACTTTTGTATTTTTTTACATTAATTACCTAACCCCTCTTGTGTATAAGGGTTAGTATAGGTCATTAGAAGTAGAACCTTCCATTCATTCAATATTCACTCTGAACAGGATTATTATTATTATTGTTGTTGTTGTTGTTGTTATTATTTTTAATACTGTAAGAGCAAAAAAGAAAAGATCCCTTTCTGCAAAATCTTTGGCTTTGGCTGATCAATTCCTGTGACTTAATTTTATCCTATCATGTGTGTGATCAGACAATCTGTCGTTCCAACCCCACCCAAACCACCACCCTAACCCCTCATGTTGTGTGTTTATTAACGTTCTGCAGCTGCCTTGGATGTCCAGCTCACTTCACCTCTCAGATCCTCAGCTCCCCTCCAACTCTGCAGCCAGAATGACACTGTCACGCCACCTCCTGCCTGGGAGTTCCTTTAAGCTGATGGAATTTTAACTCATGTTTCAATAAATAATTATACGCCAACCCCTCTCCATCGCTCTCTTTCCTGCTCTTTCTCACTTCTGCCACTCTTTACTTTTCGCCTCTTTAGTTTCATGAAATAAACAAGGGTAGAAGCCGTGGAACTTTTTCTGGGTTTATTGACATGCAAATGATTTAGTTTAGTAAATTAGTGAATGGATTTCACAAGTTTTTTTTTTATTTTTAGACATTTTGATCACATTGCACAGCATACAGAAGTAAATTCGGCATTTTATATTGCACCACAGGTTAACGACAATGCTTTAAGACTGAGTACAACTACAGCTAAAACATATGACTTTAAAATCATGCCCAGAAAAAGAGATATGTGAAGATCCCTCATGTTGTTGATAGAAGGGTATGGGTTAGTCCTCTTTGTATTTTGATTTGAAAATGAACAGTGCTATCAGTAAAGTACAAACATAACCTCTTTGTTGCTTGGTATACGTAGGTATATATCTTGTTTTCCTGTACATGTATGCTTTGAACATAAGTGAGACAGTATTAACAGTATAGATGCAAGAGTAGAGAGCCTGAAAAGAAGTCCAACAGAAAAGCTGCAACACACCTACGCCTTGTGCTTTTCACACTTAACAATGGAAAATTTAATAAAGTCATCATGGGAAAAAACGACAGTTTCTCAATCGTCAAATTCACAGTTATGCATTTTTTCCTGAATTTTACCACAAGACAACTAATATTTTGAAACAAACTGCAAAAAACCATGAACGCAGACCTTAATCTGATGGTATTTTCAAAGTAATGTGATCTGACCTCACAGATCATATTACTCCCAGATAATTCTCTAAATGCTATATGTTTAAAATAATTATCCTATACTTTTCTTCATGTGCAGTCTAATTGTTTGTGAACTAAGGAATGATGAAAAAACCAACACATAGCAAAATGTCCAGTGTTAATTTAATACTAACAGTGGACTCATATGTACACTGTTAGTGATAAATGAACACTGGACATTTTAGTGTGCATTCCATGTAAAACTTGGTACTGTTCACATTGATATTACTTTGTCATCTTTTTAATAGCAGATGGTACACATTTCTGTAAAACAAGCATTTAAATGTATAGGCAAAAAAAGGGCGATTTAAAATCATTTTACATTTAAGACGTGCATTCTTAAATGTGTAGTCAACACTGACATGATTTACACATTTAAATAGTGTTAATACTACATAGGTAATTTTACTTAGCTATTGTGAGACAGTTGTCATAAAAAAACAAGAAAACTAGGTCTTAAAATACATCATGAGATTATGATGCAGTCAGAGCTAAAATATGATTCAGAAACTTCACAAAGACACAGGACATATTTTATAACTCACAAAAGTTAGTGTCAATGAAAGGTTATAATTTCCATACAGCTAGTCCTCAGTCCAAATATAAACCAGTACAGACATTCTGAGGTTTAGGGCTTAGAGAGAAGCAGGATGTCAGCTCAACCTCCATGGGCACATGAAGATTACATCCACCCTGCACGCTGTCCACAGTTTTGGAAAAAGTGTCCTGCAGGAAGAAAAATTATGTTATTTAGTTACTTGATTTGGAAAAATCAGCTGGATTCTAAAGATTAGATTCAATCTTAATGTTTTGTACAACTCAAGTAAAGAGACTTTTCAATTCTGTATACAAGGGTACACGTTCATTCAAATTCATTACGAAGGAAGGGAGAAATTCTGATGAACAATTATGTTCCGAAGGATTGTCTTTATTTTTAACTTCACATTCGACAATGAATAAACCCCCCGAAATTATTCATATACATATCACACCATGCACAAAAATAATCACCTTCTCATCCTAACCTTTCTTTGACAAAAAAAAAAAAACCCGGTGACGCCAAGCAAATAGCAGGTTACATTCCCTCCCACTACTACGTTCTTGTGAGATTAAAGTTGGAATATAAAACACAAGAGCCTATTGTCTTTATGTTTCATTGTCTTATTTTAATCACAAACAAAAACTGCATTTAGGGAAAATCAAACTAACAGAAAATTAGATTTTGATAGATGTAATTTTAAGCAAATGGCCAAAGAAATATCACTTTAAATACATTTCTGTAATTTGACATACAACATTTCAATTATGAAGCCCCGATACATGTCATGCAAACAAATATTTTGGTAAAGTGTACATACTCAATGAGCTATATGAAGCATAACATACATTTTATCTATTAGACAACTTCAAGAAATAAGTACAGTAGTATATACATACTTTCAGGTACAGACAGAAAATATTATGCTCAGAAATGAATTGTGGATTATTTGAAATTTTGTCATTTATTAAATTTTGTTGAAACAAAACTACATTTTGTAGTAACTGCTTGGTCATGAAAGAATGGTAATAATGATCTAGAACACAACAGGACACAGGGCATGGAGAAATAGAGAAAATGAGGACTGGAAAACAACACATACAGCAAAATACATGAAATCTAGAATCATATGAATTTGCAAAGTTCACAGTAACTATACAAGTGTACTGTCAAATTGTACAGCAACATGGTATATTTTCACAAATGGTCTTTACATCATCAAATACTGTATTTTAAATGTATTTTAATTTTCATTAACATTTCCCTTTACAACAATAACTTCATATTTTGATCATCTATTTTAAGTGGCTGTTCAAAGATTTAACCTCAAAGTTTGGTTAATGAGGTGGAAATATTTGAGAAACACACATACAGAAACACATTAATAGACAAAATCCGCAGTTTGAAAGCAGCTGGACAGGATAAGTAATGGGGCACACCTTAGTTGAGCATATAATCCGGTCATGTGTTACTATCAAGGTTGAAAGTACTATAGAACTGCGATTACAAAATCACTGAAAAATTATACACACAAGATCATGATGCCCATTTTGGAACCAATTATAGCACACAGTATCTAGTTATTCTCATATGGTCTCTGTGCCTCCCCCACTTCTCCAATCAGGACAAAAACAGAGGGCTTGGCCCACATCCACGAATCAAAGAAGATGCCACTCAGCAAAGAAGAATCTGAAAAAATAGACAAAAAGTAGGCATATGCATCTGTTTCTCTTTTATTCAGTCTCGACTCCAGGCCAGCAAACCCACAAGGTTTAGCGAAATTTTCTACTTCCAACGTTTCCTGCACGTCTGGTGGGTGGTATTGGTAATGAAAGTGGGTATGTTCACTCAGGCTTGGTATACAGACACAGTCAGTTCTCAGTATGAATTATTAGACAAATGCAGAAGAATTCACAGAAGTAAAATAAACAAAATAAACCTAAATTCTGCGTTTCAACTGAAAAGCAACTGTGCTGAAAAGCTACCTGTGCTGTATATTCATATTAACTGTGATGCTGGTGTGACTCGGTCAAAAAATACATTTTTTTATTTTGTACATTATTGTCCTTAAGTAACCAAATATGATTTGTTTTCCACTGTCAGTTTTGTGATGTGAAAAAGCAGGTGGTTAAATTTTCTACAATGCAGTATGTATCATTAATATTTCTAAGAATATGCTCATGGTCGTTTGCAGTAAAACAGATATGAAAAAAAACATTAATGATTGAGAACATGATGCGCAATTAGCAGAGTTTCTCACCATTTAGGAAAAATGGTGTTTATAGCATGTGACCTTGTTAGGGGCCTTAACACAAACTTAGCATTGGGGGGAAAATGGGTGAACATAAAATAGGAAAATAGGAATATTCTGCCCTTATTATGCAAAACATAACCTTAACATGAAAACAAATACAGATGGTTTTGAATTAAAAGAACTGAAGGCCACAGTCATTTCATTTAAATGTCTGCATTATACATAAGTAGGTATAAAAAACCTCAAAGCATTAATCTGTTTTTTCATCCTTATTAGTCATTAGAAACTTTAAAGCACCTAGACCTCGCTCTGAGCATTCCATTACCTGAACAATGGCATAGCTTTAGAAAGAGATTTTTCAATTTCAAAAAATGAAAAGTATGCATTCAGCCTCTTCATGTTATGCTGGCACTTAAACCATAAAGACCTCACATAAAAAATTCAAGGTTATGTCCAATTGAAATCCTACAAACAAGTGCTTCAGAAATCCATTTAGAGTAGGAGACTGAACATCTAATTCAAACATGTCCTCCTGTTAAAAATGGTCTCACTTGGTCATCTTGTTGTTTGTCTGTCTTCTTTGTAGGGCAGACAAGTTTTCTGCTTGTAGTTTTGAAGCAAAAAGAAATAATCATAGACCATAACCCTTTGGTGGCAAAAATGGGGAACATGGTCCCCTTTACTAATGGACATAGGTAGGTAGAATATCAACTGTAATAATGAAGTAACAGACATGAAACAACCTGAGTGGTATTACTTGGAAATCCTAGCAGTGTTTTATTTTCAAGTGTTCCTTAAAAACTGATAAAATGGTCCTCTGATAAAAAACCAGAAATTTAAAAACTTCAAGGACATCTCCTGAATTTCTCCAGTGTAATAATTATGCATAATATGCACATTAGAGCAACGAAGCGTTTTAAAGTATATTAAAAGTATTTTTAAAAGACTGCTTTTTTAAATAACCCATCGTCTACACAATAATGCTCTTCTAGGCAAAGAAAATATTCAATACAAAATTTGTATTATAACAGTGGAGCCAGGGTATATTCAGGGTTATCATGAATTAATGTGTATCTTTTCTAGTATTGGGCAGATACAGTAGTTAAATGTTTCTCTGTCAATTACAGACTATAAATAAGCGTAAGGCAGACAGTACACTTGATAACTCAACACGAAAATGCCATTCAAGGTCATTCCTGCCAGCTGTGGGAGACTGGGAGTGGGGGTCAGGACAGTTTTGGGAGTGCAAATGCGAAAACACACGCACCCATATTATATATGTGTATAGTGGAAATTATGAATGAACTCTGCGGGACCACAGTGTTCAGAGCCAGGCCCAAGTACAGCCCCCTCCAGTGAATTTCGGCAGCCTTGAATTGTTAACCCCTCTGATGGAGAGCTGAGGAAATAACACAGAACAGGGACACAACTGGGGTTCACCGGCAAACCAAATCAAATGAAATTAAAGAAGTGTTTGTGAAAGAACCCTATATTTCATTTATAGCAGCAAATACACATATGCTGCGCTTATTTTCATGAGATGGAACAATACTAAAATAATACTGAAGATGTTCTGCTCGTGCTGCTTTAGAGATCATCTCTGGTATAATGTCCACATCCTTAATGAGAGTTAGTATTTCTGATTCTGTTTCCACACAGGCTCAGCTACATGTGCGAATCAAAGGCTTTCCAAATTTGTATAAATCTAAGAATCAACTAAAGCTAGAAAACCGACAGTGGGTCATTGGCACCCAGAGTCCCACAAGGCTCAGTATCGCACCTTTTATGATGCACCGTCTAATGTATTCCTTGAAATTGGGGTGATGCACTTGACGTCGGTTTGCAGAACAAACCTGTAATCTGCATAAGGACCTCTTCACAGGGGAGGCCCAATGATCAATAAGGAACCCTTAAGGACCGGGGTTAAAAAAAAAAAAAAAAAATCTCGCTTTTATTCCTTTCCTTTATTTAAAAGAGAGGAATCTTGGCAGCTCTCAGATAAACAGCTGCTCACAACACGAGATAGGTAATGGGAAACATCATTTATTTTGTCTGCTGCCGGCTCCTGGGAGACCAGCAGTTCCTATGTACTCTGGAGCCAAGACTGGGTCTCGACAGGAGCCACTTGATATCAGACGCTGCCTCCCTCTTAAATGAAAATGACATGCTTACAGCGAGAACACATCATAAGCAAGCATGTTGCCATCAAAGGGAATGGGGAAGCAGCCAGGGGAATACTAGTTTGCATCTGTTAGGTCGTGGAGAGCTGCTTCTTGTCACCCAGAATGCCAGGCTGTCAAGCTGTCATTGACCTGTAGCAGCCTCTCGGAAGAGAGGCCTAGCCATCCCAAGCCACCGCTGCAGAGCGAGTATGGGGACGTAGACGCGGCCAATGTGAAGAGAGGGCTGAGCGTGTTTGCGTGCCGCTCACTCCTGTTTGGACAGAGATCTGCATTCTAATTCATTTCACTTAGTTTGTTACTAAGACATCTTGTCTTTTAGCTTCAAAATCTGTATGGAAAAAAGGGGGATGAATGAATTCCATGAATACTTACAAACTATCACATTAAGGATACAGGAGAATGGGTGGACACAGCTTTTTTGGCTATGTGATTAGTAAAAGCATGCAGGTACAAGGGCCTAATTTCATTGGGTGCAGTAATATGCCATGGTATTCTGTGATGAGTCTTATACATACTTCCTCTGGCACAATTAATTACCCATAACTACAATTAAAAATGCAACCAATATAATTTCCCAAACTTAATACTACTACAAAGCTGGACTAATAAAATATAGCTAAACCAAAATTTTCCAAAGTTTCATTACATCTCACTGAAACTAGACAAACGTTGAACAATTCACTGAATGGGAATTTAGTGAGACAAGTGTAAATTAAAATGCTGTCACTAAAGGTGGACAACCTTAGAAAGGTCTACAAAAATACCCAAAAAAAGTGTGACTAACATCAAGCTTAAAGTAAATAGTCCTGATCAATGAACAGGGAGCCCACAAATGAAACCTACAAAATGTATAGTCTCAGACTTTAAGAAGGTAGCTACCTAGTGTAAAAAATAAGCACTTTCTTTCAGACAGAGGACATAAATAACAGGAAAACTTTTTCTGCATTGCCCTTGCAATAGTCTTCAGCGTAAAAAAATTCTAACGTGCCTGGCACTGTTACGACGGTGACTCACAGAACTGGAATTTCCAAAAGGCTGGAATGGGTTCTTTGAAGAGGACTTGCCGCTGGTTTCCGTGTGAACGCAGCAATTGGCATGGGGTTCCCGTATACATACACAGGGCCTGGAACGCATACACTGTCTGCCAGCGACACACCGCCAACGCTGCTATAACACTGTGATAATACTGGTCATGCAGGGCGGGTTCACAGGGGTGCAGCAGGTGTACCAGATCAATATTAAGGGCAATCAGGGGTGCTGTGAGAGCAGCCAGTGTCCCACTGAGGCTGAAACTCGAGCCCCAGAAAGGGCAGAGGCAGCGCTGTGAGGAAGTCCCACTCTGGGCTGACATCGGGCCCCAGGGGGCCACACAGCCCTTTTTACTGCAGCCACTGCTCTGTCATCATGCATATCCCTCACTTCTGTTTTCACTGGAGGGATCCTTCACTAACATTAGCAGCCCCCCCGAACACACACACACCAACCTTTCTCAAGTCATTTCTCAGTATAAATATTGTGAAATCCTAAAACCTAGTAACTGATTGAAGAGGAAGAATAGCTGAGCCGTGCCTTTGGAGGATGCTGTAGGAGTGGTTCTCTCATGTACGGCTTTGCACCTTTTGAAAAACAGATGGCAGCACTTCCGATGCTGCTATTGCGAGACTGTATGTATGTACCACGTCTTTTTATGTTCTACACTCTAAGTTATCCACATATGCTGTATACCATTTTAATCAGTACTACTATGTCTAATGGAAAATTTTATCATGACTCGAAGACATGATCTGAGGAATTTGATATTCCCCTATCCGCCCCCATCATTCCGAAGGCACTGGGCAAAAATAGCATTAACAACAGAGAATTTTCAGAAAATTTGCCTGCATTCAGAAACAAGACACAAAATTTCACATTAAGACCCTCATACCAACAGTCAAGATTGGTGGTGGTAGTGTCCTGATTTGGGGATGCTTTCTGCTCTGTGTCAGAGAATTCTACAGGAGATTGTTAGTCTTTGAGTTCAAGCTGAAGCCCAGCTAGGTCATGCCACAAGTCAATGTTGCAAAGCAAGACTTGTGGCAAACACAAAAAAGACAACGGCTGAATAATAAGAAATGACAAAATTAAGCACCATTCAGATGTTGTGGCAATGACTGAAATGTGCAGATGTGATGCTCATAAACCCAAAAATATAACTGAGCTGAACCAGTTCAGATTCATTTCTGATTCATTCTGAGAGTGGTACAACCAGTAACTGAGGATAAAGGGACAGTGATAATTTCACATGAGGGCATTGGAAAAAAAAAAAAAAAAAAAACATATAAAAATGTTCTCACTCAGGTTCCCTTCCATCTAACATTAGGTTTTGGATGATGCTTGGACTAAGCTACATACATAGGTATATTTAATCTGACATATATGTCAGCTAATAATGTATTGCTGTGTCTGGTTTACATTTGTGCGTTGTTGAAGTATGTGTGTTAACATTACAACATGCAAAAGTAAACCAGACACAGTAATACATTGCTGATATATGTGTCAGTTAGAATTTTGGAATTCATAAATAATAAATGCATGAAGAGCAGGGGAGCATCTTCAATGAGCCAAGAGCACAGAGCTACTTTCTAATCTATGAACCAGCAAGCCACTCTAATGACTTCACCCAGAGACCAGCAACTCCTCAGTGCTTTCCCCTTAAAATCCAGCATTATTGTACTCGGGGATCACAGGCTATTAAACATTTACAACCCTCTTTTAGGACAATAAATAAATTGGAGGAATGTAGTTGTGCCAATATTGTAGCAGGGTACTCCCCTCAGCAGCATGTGAAATGTCAAAGCTGTGCACTTTTCCTAAGAAATGTTGTTTTTCATCCCTGCCAACAATTTGTTGTGTTATTTAGTAATTACACTCCATAGCACACCCATTGTGCTTAGTATGTTAGGGTCATTTCCAAACTGGTGTCAATCCAAACATTCATGTTATCTCAGATTTCTGACCTGCATTCAAAGGTAAACAGGAAGATGCTGAAGGGAAGGAAGCTGTATATTTTTCAGCTGTGTTGAGGACAACATCGTAAAAAGAAAACCAAGGAAATACAAGTTTTGTCATTGTGGATGACATAATTCTCCCTAGGTGAGAATCAGGGTTCTAATGTCATACAGTGAAACACAGAACATCCCATAAGGAATTCTAATCACAGGATAAGTTATAGCAATGTGCAATTGACCCAGAATACTGAGTTCTCATTTAGTTCCACTGATTATTTTCATCCAAATTTTAAATCTTTATTACATGGTTCAATTTCAACCTTCTTCTGGAATTGTTTTGGTTCAATTTTTCACTCACTTGGTTTACTAGCTTTTCCTGTAATATTGCAGCTACACAGCTAGTGGTCATATTCAGCAGGTGTGCGTCATGTAGTAGTTTCTGCACTGCTCATCCAAACCCAGTGCATCACACATGCAGTGCGGCTCTGGAAAAGGCTACGGGTCTTCAGCCACACCCAAAATGGTCAAAAATACATTTGTACATGTCCTTCAGCAATCGTTCAGTCTTTTCACATACAGAGCATATATGTGGACTACTCATAGCATTAACTGTTTTTCAGGCTCTCAGCTGCCTTTGTGGATATTCAATGCTATACCATTTCAAATTATTATGAAGGCATCACATTAAATAAATGAAGCAAGGAAGTGAATGCTTATCACAAGAAAAAAGGTAACACACCAGGACCCTGTGAAATTCAGTTTGAGCGAACTGCATTTTCATAGATTTCATTAGCTGAAACCAGAGTGGACCTTGATCTCTGTGTCCTAGTTATGAGGCGATTAGGCATTATTATGAAGTGCAGTATAATTTTCTTTAAGATGGTTCTTATTTAGAAATCATGCTGAATTTGATTTGGGAGTGGATGAATATTTGACTATTCATTCTTAAGAGTCACTGACCATTCTCCTTTTTCTCATTCAATCCCTATTGCCAGTCCACCTCTTCAGGAGAAGGGGCTGGGACTGAAATGCCCCTGGTCTGTTTGGGTTTTACATGATCCCCAGTGTCCGTGTTCTGAGTTTAAATAGAGAGCCATTCCAACTCTGATGGAATATGCTCATTCTCAGTCATGAATTATCCTTTGCTAAATTTTGCGTTTAAGGTAAAAGTATTTGAAAAATGCCGCTATACACAAGGCACTGAGACCTCATTCAGCTTTTGTCCCTCACCTCTTGCACCAAACACACAAAGAGGTTAAACCATACCTTCCTTTGTCATCTATTTGTCAAAAGGAAATTCTTGACTTATTGTATAAGGTGAGAATTCAATTAAAAGAAATTCCAACAGTGAACACTTTTAAGTGCTCCAGAATGATTTCTACATACATTGACAAAGCCACAAAACCAACAATGTAGTGTTGCTTCATAGACATTTTAAAGGTGTTGCAGCCTTTTCCATTTCAAGTGAAGATACTGATTGTTGCAAATGTAAAAGGGCAAGATTATTCTTTTTTTCCATTTTAACCTTTCCAAGCCTACTCCTTCAACATCCGACAGAATCAATTTTCTCTCTTCTGTTGAATGACTAATTGACAACAGAGGTACAAATATGTGGACAAAGCTCTGTCAATCTATCAAAGCACTGATCGAGGCAACTACCTTTTCTCTGGAAATAAAGTGATTGTAGGGCAGGGCTGACTCACATAGCTCTGCTCTCACCTGTGAATGTCTTATATGTACATATTTGGTTTGGATGAAATGTTTAGGCTGTTTTAGGTTTACTTGCCCCCAGCTTTACAATCCCCACCATTTTAATCAAATGTAACATACTCAAAATAAATTAATTAAATGAAGAATGGTTCAATTTACTATTAAAATGTCATAGGATAGAATATTCCACATGATGAATTAATATTTTGGCATTTTATGGCACTCTGGGCTCTGCTGCATTTAATAATGATGAATCCATCTTCCATATATCTATAGTGTGATAACTTCCTAATTGTGTGCTGTGGAGATATAAGTATAATTCTGTTTTTAGCATTTAAAAAAAGAGTCAACAAATCTACTTAGCATGAAAAGGCAGGACTTGTAATAACCAATAGCACTGATGTCAAACACTCTGTGAACATACATTTTTTCTGTCCATAATGTCTTCCTTAATCCTCTTTAGAGATACAGTGTGTTAAATAAACCTTGTGGATTAAACCACATTAATCCAGTGAAGCAAAGTTTGATCTGATTTCATATCATATACTCTTACAGACACCCAATGCATTCAACTGAATCCCAGCCACTAACTTTGTCCTGAGTACTAAAATCAATGGTAGTCAGTCCTGCCACAAAGAATGTTCAGTCACATTGTATGAAAATTCAGACAATCTGGCATAATTTAGAATCGATCTAGTGGAGAAACAAGCTACAATGTAAAATACAAGCAAGTTTACAAAAATGTACAAATCCAATCAGTTGAAGGATTCATTTAAATCTTCAAAGTAATTGTTCAAGCTTTGCAATTATTGTTGAAGTGTTGGAAGGAGACTAAGCCGTACAACATGCTTAATGGCTCTCCATCACCAGCATACAAAAATCTCACAGAATAATCATTCAAATGCTGAGACCACTACATATTCTTACACAACCGTGGCCGTACCAAAACCCCAAACAGGTCAAAGCACAGGCCTCTAGGAAGTGATTTCATGTGCAAAGAGATGTCAGGTTGTTGCTTTTTTAACTTTCCTGTTGTGTTCTGATTGTAGCTTCCTCTCTAGTGGGGGTGGATGTGGGTGTCATCCTCCGTACCCCCCTCCCTTCCCCCATTGCAGGAAAATGTCACTAACATTCTCACACAGCTAACCACTGAAGTGAGCATCACTGAAAGGGAAGCCTCATATTCAAGTGTCCAGTCACGGACAGCAGCTGTCTGATGATCCTTTAAAACCAATACAGACGCAACATCATAATACAAAAAATAACATTGTCTTTTACTCAATGCTACCCATATTAACCTGTTTTTACAGTAGCCGCACAGCCAAAGCTAGAAGCTTCAGATGACTGCTTCAGAAGAGCACATTTACGAAGTTCCTCTCCGTTCATTCTTTCCTCTGTCATCAATGGGTAAAATTTTTAGTCTTTTCGTTTTCAGTTTCTTGGAAGGCTGTAATCATCTCATTTGACTATATAGTTCATTCACTTCAAAGGTGTGATCTCTGCATTTGAAGTGTGAAGCTTTTGATCCGGAATCTGGCCTACTAAAGCCCTATAACGTAACCAAAATCTCAAATGACAATAGTAGGATATAACAACACTGTGCTGCTGCGCTCTTCCTTTCTTGGTGATAGATTAGTTGAGCCGAGTGTCCGGCATGGCTGTGGATGTGATGCGACATCCACAGGAAATAACATCAGTCTGGTGTCTAATGAGGATATTAACTGAGGTGATGGCACATTCATGGCCTGCTCTGACAGCCAGACTCATCTGCAGAACAAAAGACAGCATGTTTTCATTCAATGAGAACAGATTTTGAAAACAATAAGCCACATTGGTGTGGTCTGAAAGAGGTGAGCAGAATCGAATTGTTTCTCATGGAAACCGTTTTTTTATTGGGACCCTGGAGTGCACAGTGTTTTGTTGTTATAATAAAATGCCCCCATGACACTCAGTTAAAATGTATTTTTATTATCTGTGAGAAAATGCTGCCCGAAAGTTGCCCATCTGCCAATTCCTATGAAAGCCATCAACATGTTTTGCCGCTATACTATTTTTCCCACAACAAATCATTTGATGTATGAGAATTGACGTAAAGTCAACATGCAAACTCTGAATACAGGTAGTTTTCAATTTGACTTCAAATTGACTTTCAATTTGTACTTTGTATTTTCAATTTCTATTTGGAAGAAAAAAATCTCCACTGTGTTAAAAAGATTGTGTGAGCAGCTAGAGACCTCATTGATTAAAAGGAATGCACCCAAGGCAACACTAACCGATCAAGCTGTTTGTTCATGTATCAAATTAACAGGAGCATGAGTCCATCTCCGTGGTCAGGTCTCTGTGGTGTGAGTTGTGGAGATACTGGTTGGTGACCGAGGATAAAAGAAAAACCAAGAAATTCCCCACAGCTTGTGTGAGGCCATCAGCCAGGGGTCAGAGGTACAACCCATGGGCAAAATGTCAACATCATAAACTTTCATCATTCACTCACATCTGAGGTTTTTAGCCAATGTAGCTCAGTGCTAAAATGGCTGTTAATTAGCTCTGATTGCGGAAGCTGCGACCTTTGAATTGGTGCAAGGGAGAGTGACTGTGTCGTGCAGGTGTGAGGTGAAACAGGAATTAGCGGCGCGGCTGCGCTCTCCTCCACTGGTGACTAATGAGCCTTGGTGGGGGGCGGTCCCCCAGGGAGGGGAGAAGATCCTGCAGCTGACGGCAGCCCCGGACAGGATGTGCAACAGCACACAGGCAAAACAGGAAGGCCGGCGGCTTGCCTCGCGATTGACACGCTGGCTCATGAGTGACGGCTCGGGTAGACCCAGACGCCCAGGCCCCTCTCAAGTCCCTATGGCGGAATGGAGGGGGGTGTTTGTGCCCTCGCAGGGGGCCGACATCGCGTGTAACGCCTCTGCGGAGGTGCTGTGCTGTCTCTCCCTGTTCTTCCGGTGCACGGTGCAGGAACGCGTTCTGGCAGCCCACCAACGCCTGGCTGCTCCCAGGGCACTGATGAGTACATCTCCATCACATCACAGGAAGCACCATCAGGACAGCACCACCAGCCTGAAGATACAATAGCCTGTCCTGCTGCACAGCAGTTTCAAAAGATCATGTGTGCATTCATCTGAGATGCCTGTCACGTTCTCAGCTGAGAAATGAAGCTATCTGTACATAAAAGTGTGGTACCTGGCTACAAAAGGGAAAATACTTCATAAAATAAATATATCCACAAGCATAGAGTGGAACATGCACATGGACAACTGACATTTTATTGACAATTACAAATATTCATTTGGGTTAAATTTAGGCTAAATCATTGGTAGCTGAAAAAAACAAATTCAATTTGTATGTGTTATAAATGGCTAGAATAAGTCAATATGATTCCAGTAATTATATACTACAGTGAATATGAGTATGCATTATACAAGTTTCTTTTATTATATTTAGCGTTACAGGATTTACAGAAAACTTTTCAAACTACATCTCATGAAGATTTTTTTATAGAAAGGAAGGTATATAGGGCCTTAGAAGCCTTCACCAACATTAATTAGAGAGCAAAAACCTCGGACTGCAATTTAAAATTTCTTTCACCATTTTTTAAAGTACATAATTCTGACTCGTTCTAGTGTAAGGATATTCAAGATTTAAATTATCAAAATTATACAATAAATCTAATTACACCTAAAATACTGTACATCTAGTGAGCTCAAACAGTATTTGTATCCCTAAAACTCACATTGTATATTGGTCTGGATAAGGGCGTCTGCACATAAAATGAGTAATAAATATGCTGCATTCATCATGTGCGCTAGGATAAAAATCGAAGGACATGCAGAATTTAATAAACACAAAAATTCATCTGTATGGAACTCATGCAGTAAACCCCCGATCAATGTCTACATATTTCAGTATTGGATGTCAATGTCTTGAAACACCACCAGATGGTACAGTAAAAGGAGTCAGTGAGGAGGTTTCTACAAATTCAGAAAATGTTCAGGTTTGCTATCCTGGCTTCAGGGTTCTGGATATTTGTGTCTGACACCACTGCCCCCGTGGGAAGCAAATGCGCTTTGGCCGTTCATAACAGAACAACATTGTGTTCAATCAGCTCTCAGCTCCTCCCCCTGCCCCTGGGTGGTGGGGCAGGCTCCGCCCACGGAGTGACCCTGACCACCGAGAAAAGTCTGTGCTCATAATACAGGTTAAATTGACTCACACCTTTGGGAATTTGCTCATTTCCATGTACTGTCCATAATGCCTGTGTGTAAATCTAATTATGTATACTTTAGTATTACATTTCGCTCAGCGTCTAAACTTCCCAGTGGTCCAAGTTATATATTTCATAAAGATCATGTGGACCACCCAACTGAAAAAAGAAGTCTTGGTTGTGAAGCCAGGACCAATAATGTAATCACATATGTTGATGGTAACTGTATGAACACAGCATGTTTTAACTAAGCAGAAATGAGTAATAAGAGAATGACATGAATCCTAATGCTCGTAATTTTGCATCCACTAGAGGGCTCATGGCTTTAAGGTCATGTTTGGCATCTCTAATAGTTGTTTTTGTTTGTTTATTTTTTCCTCCCGTGAGCAGTAAAATTGAGTCATTATGATACTGCATAATGTCACAACTATCAGCATTTTTCACATCCATGTAATCAATGATGCTGTCCCTTTTCTTCACCACTGGAAATCTCACAATGGAACCCTTCCAACTAAGGAGACCTGTTTCACTGAGGAGTAATTGTGAATCAGCTTTTTGCAGCCTCCCTTGTTTGTGTCAGCGTTACACGGTAAACCCAAAGTGATTCCAGCTCTGCACCCAGGTAGACTGAGCTGCATTTATTCCCCTTCATTAGAACCTGTGCTGACTGCAGGAGGTGCCTGAGGCAGTGGTAGGGCTCTGAACACCGTCCGTGCTGACAGCTTTCTGTGTGCCTTCGCATTCATCTACATTTACCTTGGAACAGTTCAACCTTTACAGGGTGTAGGAGAAGGCTGGGTGAGTTTTTTTTGCCAGTCAGATGTCAAACAAGAAACCCCTAAACCTCTGTGTTCATGATACCCCCCGTACAAACCAAAGCCTTGAGAGTGGCAGGGAAATTAAGCCCTGACAGACCTGCCGGTGGATGTGCAGTAGTAGTATGTGTCTCAGGGAGATGGGCTGTTACCTGTTTGGGAGGGAAAACACCTGCTGCAGGGCTAGGACACTCATCCTCCTGACTTCCGTCAACGCTGGGGATTGACAGCTGTCCTGTGCAAAAACATATACCACACAGACAATTACTTTTCCCCCTTATTTGGAATACCCTGTGACATCACTGGGACATACCACTATCAATTAAGGGAGAGAACACAAAAGTACACTTTATCATGAAGCATGTGTGAGTCGCAAGAAGCTGCAGTTTCGTTCATTTTGTGTTTATTCAGCTGCAAGTATTGCTTTGGCAATATATCCAGGCAAACACAAGGCCTTAGTACAGTCTCATATGAAATGGTATGTCCCAAATTGAAATTACTCTGTCTTTGTCTGTAAATTAGATGCAAGCCTCTGGAATGTGCATCCAGACCACCTACGTGAGAGTTCAGGAGCTACCATGTCCAGATGAACCTGTGTTTGGTTCAGAAAATAGTCATTGTTTAATGCATTGTCACTGTTTCTGAAACTGTAGCCAGTGGAATACTGACATGAGATAAATGCCTGAGGTGCAGGTGAACTACAGGAGTTTTTTTTTTTTTTTAGGTGCGACAAGAACAAACTGCCACAGATGCAACAAAGACTAAAAAGAGTGCAAACTACATATTTCACAGTCAATTTACACTCATGATTGTATACAGACAGTTTGCCCAGGAGCTCTTTCAAAGCAGAAAATTTACTTTGTTCAAGGGAGAAAATGCAGATTCCTTTGAGGTGACCCAACCCAGTTATACAGCATTGTCAATGATTGACTAGAAACCATTATTATGCTAAAGCTCGGGGCCAGATTCAGTGTCCCTTCCAGCTGTTTGGCAAACAGAGTTATGATTAGTATCAATGCAGATGGACCCATTGTTCATGTCACATCAGGCAAGGGAGGCAATGCAGTCAGCTGAACGACTCAGTCCACTTCCAGAACTACACTTACAAGTCAATCCCACTCTCTGACTATAGCCCATTTCCATCTGAGAAATAAATACACTGCAACTAAAACTGAGAAAAACAATATAAGGCAATTTCATCAAAATCATTATTACACATTCAATATATTGATACATATTTGATAAAAATCAGTCTCTAGCAGCATGGGCGCTAATGGTTGTTTTTCACATAGAAATAATTCCATAATTCACACAATGTAAGGAATAATTATGGGCACACTTTGAGTGGTGGTTAGGTGTACCCGTATGATATTCAAGCATCAAAAATGTGGCTTAACAAACTAACAAGTCTATGTATGAGAGTATGAGGTATGAGAGTTACTGAGGTATTTAGGGATTCACACACAAAATGAGCCAAGTGTCTAAAATTAAACCAAAATAATAATAAAGCAATTTATATAATTATGGACATAATTCTTCATGAATGTCTCAAAGCTTTGTTTTTATGGGAATATGGTTCATAGTGCTTGGATAACACAACTCATGAATTACACAAGTCACGTAGTCAGAAGGGAAGAAGCTAGGTGTATGACATATAAAAAAAGAGTGACGTGTGACTGAAATAAACAGCGATACAACATAGCGCACAGCTGAAGGAATATAAGCATGCCACAAGGGTCAGTTTGGGTTATTTATCTTTAAGCAGATGCTACAGTTCTAAATGGCGGTGAGTGTCTAATGTGTTTTGCGTCATGTCACAGCTCCCAAGGCTACCTCCATGTCTGAGATCTGTTACAGTATCACTCCAAATTCAGTGTCTAAGCAAACATTTCTGACTGACCGATTAAAGTTGCCTCAGAATGAGAAACACAGGAAAGAATCCAGTGATACGAGTCTGGCAGCATCAGAAAGAGCACAAAGGTTACTGCCAGAAACAATGCATTACTCGACTGGCAAGGACCCCAAAGGGAGTGTTTATGGTCCAGGAACCCTTTGCCTTGTTGACAGCAGCAAAACTCTCCCAGTGCTGAGATTATCACCATCAACTTCTACCTTTTTTCAGGTCTGTCGGCCCATCACGGCTTTCACAGTTGACAGTGCCCCATGTCAGGGTTCATTTCTCACAGCAGAAGATGGGCCGGGGACTGCCGGCTCTCATTTGGCGCATTGCCGTAAAAAAAGGCACCCCATCAGAAATGTCTTCATCTGTCTCTGTCTCATCTGCATGGGAGGCTCCAGCCTGGAGGAGAAAGGTCAGTGCATTCAAGGAGTCCATCTATCTGCAGTGTCAGGCCTCGTCACAGCCCGGGATGAAATGACACTCTCTGATTCAAGGAGGGACCAACCCTTCCTCTTTTCAGGAGGCTGTGATAAAACCTTTATTGGTGGCACCACATATACAAAGTTGGTGGATTGTCAAGCATTTAGGAATGTCCACATTTTCCTAAAATTTTAGACCATTGAGGATGACAAGTGTCTCCTGTTTGTCTATATTTTGCTTTTTTTCCAATGTGGCACAGAACAGGGCAGTGGCATGACAATGGACATAAAAAAACGTGGTGGATGAAACAGTAGAGGCAAATGTAAACATCTTTTAATAGCATCAAACCAGTTGCATGGTTTGTTTTAGACCATCTGTCGGTTCCATTGTGTTTGCTCTGACTTTGAGTGCCCATGGGTGACAGTTGATATATGTATAGTACAAAGTGCCTGGACTGTCTCTGGGGACTCCTGCAGAATTTTTCTGCCTTTTTTTCTGCTACTTAATTTGTGTGTGTGTGTGTGTGTGTGTGTGTGTGTGTGTGTGTGTGTGTGTGTGTGTGCGTGTGTGTGAACGGTGGAATATTCCTTCAGATCACAGCACAGTCGCTTGTATCCTTTGTGGCACAGTGCCAGTGTTCTTAGGCATTTTTATCAAAGGGAATTGGGGCTTTTTCTGTTTGAAAGGTTATCAAAACTGTGCCAAAGTTCTTCTAGGCAACATGGAACACATCAGCTAAGCAAAGATTGTTAAGTGAAAGCTCAACAATCAGTAAAATGCATCACCAATTGCTTAACAGCCCACATTTATGATTGTTAATTTGCCACTGTATTTTCACTTTTTTCAACAGATTCACAAAAAAATTCAATTACAACCTTTTAAGTAAAGCTTTCCATATTTGTGTATGAAGGTTGTATTCCATGTAGTAGTTTTGTTTTGGCATATGAGGAAGATTCAAAATAACACATTTCATAAAATAGGTTTTCTCATTCACCATGTTTCCCCTTCATAATACAAGGGTGGTAAATGTATTATTTTACACATATGAACAGCCATTCAACTGTTTTATATCTTTATGTAGATTAAGCAAATATTAATTGCAACTGGTAGACTACTTGGGTGTTTCATCTGAATGGTTTTCAAAATGCTGTTTAAAAATGCAAGGAATTCGTTGTTGGACTCGATTGTGTTTGTGTGACTAGGTCTTACCTATCTAAGTCATACAGTAATACCCGGGAGGTGTGAAAATGAAAGAAGCCCACAATGAGAAGTGAGACCCAAATGTTGTCAGGAAGTTATTACTTTTCTGCCAAAATATTCCAGTCTCTCCTGGTCTCCTGCTCCTTCCCAGATTTGAGTGAAGCCAGGCCCAGCAGGCCCATAATCACAGCCTAATAAGAGTGAATATTGAAAGCAGCAGTGCAGGGGCCACATCCTTTTCCATGCTCTTTCCAGTCCCAGAAAAATGTTTGCACATGGCCACATACGATATCAATAATTTCATAATGTATCAATTGACAGTTTGGAGAAAAAAAGAGAAAAATCCAGGACCCCTCGGCTCATGAATGTATTTGAGTTGGAAGTACCTCGTACCGTGTGCAGGTATCTGTTAGCCTGTGCCTCAGCAGAATTCCCCCAGCCGTGCTGGCGGTAGGGAAAGTGATCCACTTGGGAAATTATACAAATACATGGACAGAGCTCGCATTTCAACTTCCCAATGGCGTGCCTAAAGAATAACACTAAAAGCTTTGGTATCATCACACATTTCACTTGATGCTTATTTTAAAAACTTTGTGAGCTGTTATGAAGTTACTGATCTTTTGGGCCTTTCACATTACTATTGCAAATTAGTCCCAAATTGAGATGCATAGGGTACATCACAGTGATGTCCTGCCCAAATTCCATTCAATTGTATGCGTGAACGTTCAGTGCGTATGCAAACATCCCTGTTGCTTTTTGATGTTGATTTTTTTTTGCTGATGAAGTTATAAGCCTTCCTCCTCTCCAGTGTCCTATTTGCCATGCAAGGCGGCAGAACCCGAGATGCGGATGTGTAAATGGGGCCTGTTCTAATGATCTCCCACACCTGCGCATCTGCTACGGTTTTAATTAACACTCCAAGGAGGTTCGTCAGGAGTAATCAAAAACATTGTCACTTATAAAGCCATGGCAAAAAAATCAATATTTTTCATCAGCAAAAGGTTCGGCCTGGTTATAAGCGGACCATTTAATTGCCTCACTCCAATAAACAAAAAAATGGCACTTTTTAATGACTTGATTCCGCAGGATCAATAGTCAGCCATGCATTTTTATTAAACAGCAACATGTGGTGAGGTGCTCAGAGTCATTTCCATGCAGAACCCAACATTCCTCTTCTTTTTCATTTCGTCAGGAGCAGGCAATAGGTTTTGCAGCCTGTGCAGTGCGCTGATTTATGGACGGGGGCTGACCTCTGAGGCCGTAACACAGTGATGGGTGACTGGTTCTCAACGGTAAGCTACTGGCACTTGACAAAGTGCCTGAAGCAGAATGAATTTACTTCTCTTTTCCTCAATCATCAACAGGCTCTGCCCTGACCCCCATCCTGACTGCTATAACAAGATCTCCCATCTCGGGCTGAAAAATTTACTGTCACATCTACTTTTCAATGAGCTCAAGTGAGCACTTCTTTCACCTTCAGTAGAGCACGGCTTGCTAACTGTTGGTCACACAGAGCACACGCAGCCAGGGGGGTACCCAGGACACGGGGCACACCGACGCTGCAGACAACTTTGGCTTTTATCACGAGTCAATCTTCCTAATCTTATTATATACAGGCCGTTTTTTTCAGGTATTTGGCAGACCTATCTGTGTTTGCCTTCATCAAGTTGATGACAGTGCCTTGAGGCGAGTTAAATTTAATAACCCCGTTTTTTTACTGCCAATAAATCTCCACGAACACTCAAATTTAACCTTCCTCTCCTCTGGATGGTGACCACAGCAATTGAACATCACATGGCAATGTCATAAAGGAATCTGACCCTTCATACATAAATGTAAAAATACAAATACATGCCGCAAACTCAAAACATTATCAACCAATCACTCTGTTTTCCCTGAACACTCAGTCATTCAACTTCACTGCTAACTTGTGCTGCAGTACTGAGATATATGCCTGAATTATTTCTAGGACTTTGACAGCATGCTGCGGTTATTATCTGCAATTAAATATCTAGATAGGAAAAAAATATTAAATGCAGTTGAACATACACCTGCTGTATAGACCCGATCTTCAGATCAGATGCAACACAGTAAGTTATAATTGAGAATAAAAAAGCCATTAACAGGCATTCAATAAGCCACTCTAAAATTGATCAAACTATAAAAGCGATTCCCTGGGGAAATGGCAGGACATGGCAATGGTCTTGAAGCCAGGGAAAAAAGCGTTGAGAGCTGAGAGCTCAGAGCTCTGACACAGTAGTCTCCCTCCCTGCAACACTAAACACAATCACCGACACATTCAACCACTCTTCCCTCCCATTTGTTTGCATTATTCTCTCCAGAAAAACCACTCTGTAAACACCAAGCACTTATGTTGATTCTGATCAAATAAAAAGCCACAAGAGCTTATCTGCTTTTAGCTTTTTAAACAGTGGAAGCAGGAAGTAAGGGGGAATAAAAAAGGCTACCAACACAAATTTTCAGGGAGCGTGCTGCATCTCAAAAGGTAACATTTCTCTGGACGGGGGAAAAATTCTCAAGTGGCGAATACAGTATGAGCACAGAAAGATTTATTGTTTGATAGTTTATCCTGACAATTTTTTTAAGTTTCTCTCCCCACCCACCCCCAACCCACCAAAAAAAAAAAAAAAAAATTTCCAACCGTGCTTCTTTAACTTTCAATTCTCCAAAGCATCCCTGCTTCACAGCCCCAGGCTATTGCCTTTCTCAATCTGTCCCTGGAGACGCAGGAGTTATTACCCCTGTCGATTGAGGAGAAAGGGATGTTATTCCCTTGTCACCCAGAGCCGGCCCGCCATCCTCCCTGCCCTGATCTATAGCCCCTCGCTGGAGAGGAGTGTCTGATGCGCCATTGGTTTAGAGTCCTGTCAGCTCCTGCTACCTGCGCCCCAGACACCGCTCCTGGAGAGCTGGAGTGACAGGCCACATCAGAGGAGTCAGGCCCGGCGAGACAGCCAGCGGCTGATTGATGGGCTTGATTACGCCAAAACAGGGTTAAATGTTAGCGACCTAGAGTAAAAGTTTACCTGAGACAAAGAGCACCATCCTCTTTCAGTCATTTAGTGTCAAGAGCTCCAGGCTCCCTCTTGACAAAGGCTGTATAAAATGACAACATCTTCTTGTGCTACACATCTGCAACACCATATCTTACAAAACAATGAGGATATCTTACAAATTACTCCACAAATACAATTTATACAACTGAACACAGAGGCAATGAAAATCAACTGTATTATGAATAAGAATAATATATTCCAATTTTATTTTTTTCTGGTCCATCTGCACCTATACTGTACATGTAGTGACAAACAGATGTCTACATTATGAAAAAATGATAGCATCTGAGATTATAAGATCCAGGTACATTGAGGATTTTTCTCCTACTCCCTTTGATTTGTGCAGCCCAATAAAGTGATTAACAGAATAATCTTTGCTGAAAGGTAAAAAGCATGTTTGCCTGAGGCTTGAGCATTCACAGAATTTCCTCTAAAATTCTTCAGCTATCGTACACCTCTAGGTTATTGAATGGTCCCTCTAAGCCTCCTGCCTGCTCTTTTGAAAAGCTGGATAAGTTTTATTTTCAATTCAAAAGAGAGTTATTAAAACAAGTGTTATGTAGATGGGAGAGCTAAGTTATTAGAGCTAAGATCCATATGCTGTTGCACCTTGTTTCAGACTGGCCCTGATTAAAACACTTATTAAAGTGTTATTAAAGACATAATGTAGTTTTTCCTGATTTTAAATTACTGATGCACCAATCCACTACATACCACTTTATCAACAGAGTAAAAATGTTTAAAAAATATACTGACATGCCTATTGAGAGCCCCCAAGCATTTGGGTGTCTGTGCCCAGTTCGCCATGCAGTGATTATTTAATGAGAAAGGAATGGGGTATACATTTCCGGTTCTGGATGGCTGTAATGTTGGTTATTCCATAAGTAGAAAAGTTTAGAGGCTCAAGGCAGAAGTGGCATAAAATATAAGAATGACAAGAATATGAAAGGCAAAAAATCTCTTTATGTCACCACAGAATTGAACTGTGGTATAGTCTTGTTCCAAAACCTGCTTCTTCCACAGCAGCCATCAGGAAGCACTCACAGTATATAAATACAGTTGAGCCGAAATACACAAGCAACTAGCGGGTGGAGGAGACCACAGAGCCTTCAAGTCAAGTCTAGTGATGGTTTGAAAAACATGACAAATGCTGACAGAGTAAATGCAATGTGATAGTTTATTAATTTACACAGTTATACAAGAGTCTTGTTTAGAATATTAAATTAGATCAAGAGACAACAGTAGTGTTTACCCTATTGGGCTTAGCTGGGTGCTTCCAAGGACCAAGTACCACGACTAGCAGTTCATATACACCCTCAGTACAGTCCGTATCTGATGATATGCCAAATGTGAGCTAAGTGAACATAGTGAAAAACATGTGAACATATGAAAAAAGAAACTGGGCATAGCCTTTGGTCTGCACCAAAAAATTTTTTAAAATAAATAATAATAATAATATAGCACACATCTACATATATGTCAAGGCCTTAATCTGAATAAATTAACATGCCAAACCTCAGCCTCAGATAAAGCAAGGTTTCCACTATGCTGGGTGTGGCTGGGGACCAAAAGCAGCTACAATTCATGCACAAGTAATGTACTAAATGGGTAATGAATGACGGTGAATTCAGTAAAATGTTATTGACATGACTGGTTCGCCATACAGGGCATAGTCTTCAGTATCAGAGAACATGTAGTACACACATCTATAGATTGTGACCAATAAATGTGCCTGTAAATTATGCTGAAATCATCCAATCCTGATAAAAGCTGAATAATGCAGGAAGAGAATACAAAAACTGGCTTTCAGGCATTCTGGCTTGAAAGATGCTAAGTGAACGTTGGACTGCTCTTTCCTGAGGGAAGTGCATTTGACTGTATACTATACAGCACTGCCTGTCCACATAAAAGTTGGGCAGCAACAGCATTTTCTCACTAAAGGTCAAAGCTGAATCAAAGGTATGATTGCACTACTTCAGTATAACTACAAAGAGTCTTGTCCTTAACTCTGAACAACAGATTTTACTTCTTTATAGTCACTCTGAGATTGACAGTCATTGAAATAAATGAAAAAATGTTTTGTAAGAAACTACAAAAATGAACACTTAAATTGGCTCTTCGGAGGACACCCCCTCCCCTATGGGTTACACATGCTCAGCATAAGAAACAAGTATCTGAGGTGGAAAACAAGTTAAACCTGCATCTGTGCAGTTAGTAGCTTCGCATGACAAGCTATTGAAACACATTCATTTTAAATATGCTGTCTGTTATGTGCAGACGTTAGATACCCACAGGGCGTAAGCCTGTTTATTTGACATCTGTCAGGAATTAGCAGGAAGGGGAGAGGGTGCACACTCTAGACGGCATCCAGAAGGCTGGAACGCGGTCATGTCATTTCTCACAAAGCTGTGTCGGGCTCATGGGCTCCGGGCATTCAAATCAAATTTGATTTTAAACGGGACATGCTGCACCTCACACCATCAGTGATATCAATCAGAACGCACAGGAAGGCCCAGGATCTTTCCCGTGTATGTAATGTCCATACCCTGCTCTGCTCCTGAGTTCAGCCCCAGAGGCGCACTCTGCAGCAGACAGATGCATGATCTGTAGTTACCTATGGAGAACAGTGGCAGCGGCATTGCCTATCCACAGGACCGCATGAATAAATAAATAAATAAACAAAAGTGGGGAGACAATGCAGGGAGGCCATCCATCATGTATCCCATTACCAGAAAGCCAGAGCCATCTGTATAATGCAGTCAGCGTTCTAAGCAGATAAAAATTCCACTTTTCGCTTCAATTTGTTATATCTGACAACTCGCCATGCTCTATTTTTGAATTATAAATAGATTTAAAAATCAAAGCAAAAAAAAAAAACTTTGTCCAAACGTATGTAGAATATGATTACAGGCAAGCATTATACACTTACTCCTATGCACTTAAATGTAGGAACAACTTTCACCGAACACAAAGTAAAATATTTGACATACTTTTTAGGCAGTTTCTAGTATATATTATAAAAAAGGAAGCTTACTCAGAAGCTGCTTTCCAGAACACCAATCAGTCTTAGTTGCTGCAATGGATTCTGAATTAAATAGAACAAAATAACAGACTGACTATTTCAAGCTGAACAATGGGTTTAGCTCTATCCAAATGATTCCCATCCTTCCATGCATTTTGGGCCAGCAGATATGTGCCACTCAGCAAGAGAAAGAGCTAGGGAGGAGTGTTTGGAGTGATGGGAATGTAAATAAAAATCAAACCAGTAACACATTTGCCTGCAGTTTATTTGGGTATTTACACTGTCAGCTACAATCAGAGTGTGTCTACGGTCAGATGACATGCCCCTGATCTGCGGCCCCACATTTACTAAACAGCACCACTGTAACACAAAGCTTTATACAACTCCCAAGGTCAAACCCACTTATTTGTCAGTCAGGGTGGAAGGAAAATAAACATACAGTGATGCACAAATTGCTTCAAATTTAGAGAAAAAGAAAGACAGAAAATGTGTTTTGTATTGGCCAAACTACCAGTGCAATTCTATAACTTGCATTCAGCCAGATGTGCGATTACCTACACCACTTCTCATCAATAAGCCAGAAAACTTTAAAACATCAACTACTTACAAGCTTACTTGTCTCTGTACGTTTCATTTTTAATTGTGCAAATTATGTTTATGATATTAACGCAAGTAAAACCTCATTTTTAACTAGTATTCTTTGGACCACGCAGAGTAATAATCTGACCCCGTGACCCATGAGATGGCTGCCCATTCCCCAACAAATCTACCACAATGTCTAACAGTTGGGAGCACAATAGCTAATGCATATCAGACATTTTTTAAAAACAATTAGAAGACAATTCGTCCAAAACATTAACATATAAAGCTATTTATGAAGAGAAAGCTAGTACTTACTAAAAGATGACTGCATTTCATATATGAGCAGGGAAGTGATGCAGTAATGTCTCATGGGTGTCTGTACAGAAATCACACAACACGTGAGGGATTCATGGTAAACATGCGTGACAACTGCAAGTGGGGGAAAAATGACTCTTCCAGTGGGAGAAATCTGGGTGTAATCTGTAGCCGCATGTGAGATAGTAAAGCCCAATTCATTTAGACTTACTGACCCCCTAAATACCATCAACACAGGGGAACATCTGTTACATTTCTGACAAAGAAAGGAAGTCAGATGCCAGGACAGGCACACATTCTACATTTCCATGTGGAGTCCAGCCCAAAGGAATGGGCCTATTTTAATGATTTTAGAAGAATTGTTTGTCAGCCCTTTTGACGATACCTTCGGAAAGTTTGCACCAAATCTTTTTTTAGAGGTATTAGTTTTTATTATTTCTTCCTTTCTTTAAACACTTGTTTGTGAAACAGTACATACTTAATGTATCATGAGACATAATGTTTGCTTTCTCATTGAGAATTACATTGTTTTAGCCTTATTAATAACCTCCCTCAAGTCCTATAACCCCATTAAATAACAGAACCAAACTCGATGCCTAGGGCCATTATCTTACAACACGTTAAGTAGAACCAGTATCACAATACAACCGTAACTTTAACTACAGTTCTTCACAATGAAAAGCATTTTATCTTTTGAATTGACATGCCTGTCATCCTGTATTATAAATATATTTTTGCAATTGTGAGAATGCAGTTCATATATTTGTACTACAGAAATGAACCTGACAGAATTTGAACACTTTCATATATTTTTTAAAAGCTTCCAGTTTATTTGATTAATGCTGTTCAAAAAATACTTAAAAATACTTAAAGCTTGCACTTTCAGCATATTTACAGACAGTGCATACCACAAAAGTTGACATAAACTTTTTGAGATTTATTTGCAGATTAAATTATTTTGAAGCAGGAATGTAACAGTAAATATAAGTATAACAAGAAAAACACCCAAACTGCATGTGCATACTGCATGTAATTCAATGCCTATACAGCAAGACGTCTACCAAACAATCCAGCAGATGAGGACCTGGCTTATAGAATCCATGCTCTTCTGGTTTTCAAGTGATAAATAACAAACACTCAATATACTGTTCCTAAATGACTGAAAACTAAATTAGTGAGTAAGTGAGGTTAATAATAATTAGCAGGAAAGCATTACTAACAGACTAAATATTTTACAAATAGAATGGTATGTAATATTGTGTGAGACATTAAGTACAGAGATATTAACACTCTTCTATTTTTTTTCAAATGTGTGCAATAATAAAAAGGACATATAAAATACTGGAAAAATGCCTACAGTATGCTATATCTGTATACAAAGGAAAGCCAGCTCATTCAAGATCGAGCCTTTGTGCTAAAAAGGTCATTCGAACCCCATCACTGATCTACCATTTTTGACATAAATAAATGTCCTTTTTCTATTATTATTCTTTCAATTGCAAGTACAAAGGTTTACTTTTTCCATGAGGCGATTCTTTTTCATTTATCTATGTAGTGAATGTGTACCTTTCTTTATAATTAGCCTTTGTAAACGAAGGTCCCGAGAGAGTCAAAGGTAGCATTTGATTAAAGGCATACATAAATGCAGCAGATCTTTTAAAAATGACTTGACCTTGGATATTAGAGACACTGCAATCAGTTGTGAATTGTTGCTGTGTCTGCTGTGAGTAAAAGCCATTTATTATGATGCGAAGCTTCCGCTGCATTTGCCTCAATATGCAGATGGTGCAGCAGCACCTCCTGATTGCAGGTGCTATGAGGCCCCTTCTTTGTCATATTATTTATAGTTCTGCAATTCCGCTTGTTATAGAGGTACTCATGCTGACAGTTTTTACAAATAGCTCAATGTTAAAAACAAATATTCAATCATGGCCCTGTTGCATTTCACTACTGCATGGTGTCTACTCAGGATGATTAGTTACAGTATTTGTTCACAGGGCGTTCAGCGGTAATATGCATACAGTGTGGGCTCTGCGAACACACTACTTTGCACAGTGCACCAATGAAGGTTGTCAGGCTTGCAAGTCAGTATCCAGCTGACAATATTTATCTACCCAAGTAATGATGCGGATAACGACAGCCTGCGATCGATATGCGTGTATTTACATTTTGCCTCAACAAGGTTTAATGCATCATGCTTGACATAGTTTTGTTGATAGAGATGCACAGACATTAAGATGGGATCTGGGGCACATTCTCACTGTGATTCCAGTGCTGAGAGGAAATGTAGCAAATATGAAAAGTAGCATGTCTGTAACTATACGATGCATGAATGTGCAAGTGTGTCATAAACAACATTCAGCTGCAAATTAAACACCACACATCTATTATTACGGTTGCTTTATTCATCTTTTAAAAAATAAATATGTTTTTCTGCAACTGTGATGTTAAATGTAGAAAAAGAATAATGTTCTGTACAGGTTTAACTGATTTGGAAAGCAGCTGGAAACCCTGCTGCAAGCCTTTTTTACCTGGATCACTGCCTGTGACATCAAGCCAGGGTTCTTTCCTTTTAAACTTCCCCTTTTCTTCCCTCCAATTTCCTTCATTCAACACAATAATCTACAGGTCAAAAAAATAGATTGAAACTATTCAGGCAGCTGGGGCCTGGTTTACGTTAAAATATAACAGAGGGTTGTCATATTTGAGTTCAGTTTCCTTGCCAATTGCTACTCCTCCTTATGGACATAATGCATTACAGATTCACATTCAGAGCATACACACCGCGATTTGTTTTTTAACAGCCAAAGCATCAATATGTGCTCCTCAGCAGAAGTACAAGAGTATCTGGTGTAAAAACTCAAAAAGGCTCTCAATAGTAACATACAGAACAGGGTAACTGGAGGTACTCACTCTTGCTGGCATGGGCAGAGCTCTCACACAGCACGCTGGCAGTGTCCAGGGGTGCGGAGTAAGAGCTGAGGTGGCTTGCGCAGGGCCTGTCCACTCCTTCCTCTTGGCTGTGACCCTGGAGTCCAGGCACTGGGGAGCTGGCGGGTCGAGAACTGGTCACTGAGCTAGAGGGCCTTGAGCTGGCACAGTTCTAGATGGGACAAAGGCAGAGCGTTGGCATCAGAAAAATCAGTGCTCATATCAATATATGTTCCCTCCTTTCTGCAAGCTTTAGCAATACTTATCATTACCAAAAAACTCTGTCCCCAGGCTCTGCTCCTCTTCAGCCAAACTCAATTGAAAATGAATGTGAAAAACAGTCAGTTTTGCAGTCCTTGAGCATTTGGAGCCACCCATCTAATTAATGCAGATTAACAACAATGAACTACAAAATTTACACAACATCACACATTCCTCCCTAATCTGTTCATACAATGAAGATATTAATATATTTTATAATAAGTATAATCTTTCCTGTATTCATTGTCAATTACCATAGCTACTCTTATGTTTTAGGTTTATGTTGCTTACATTTCCTTTACCATTACAGTCCTGTACAAGCGCTCAGAATTATCCCAGTGAGAAGAGTTTTACCATGTAACCTACATGTGCATACCTGGGAAATACACCCATGCCATATATGTGATTTTTCCCTCATCTAAGCATGTATATCTTGTCAAACCTGAATTAAGATCAAAAACTAATCCCTTTCCAATTTAAATCTATATGTCAACCCTGTCAAAGTACTGAACTCCCAGTACTGAGAGGAGATTTTTTTTTGGTAGGGGCAACTGACAGCTTTATTTCACAAAGCAATCTTGCACTGTGTGTACACGTAGAAGGTCACAGGGGTCAGCAAGCAGTTGTTAACAAGCAGCTAGGCAACAAGGAGTCAGGAAACAGCGGTCAGAAACGTGTAAAAATAACTGCCTGAAGAACCTCTTAGGGCTACAGGAAAGCTGTGTGTATGACACTTCCATGAGTGACATCAATTTTCTGTAGTTTGTTCTGGTGAACAAAAAAAAAAACAAATCAAAGGATGTGCATCATTCCACTTTAACCTGGTACTGACCACTGTGCTCCGAAAGACAGGAAATCTGCTACATCTTGTAAGTACTGTACAATTGATTCACAATATTTTTTTTTCTATAAGCAATTATACTTCCACTATATAGCACCTGAATCCAGGTTTAGAATTTGTCATACATACCACAGAACAATGCAATGTGAACTACATTCACAGGCAGATAGGCAGATACAGGATACAGTACATAGATTGATTTATGGTGCAAAAATGACATTACCTAAAACATCCCCTGCATGGGCAGACTCAATGTGGACTTTGAAATTGGAAAATTGCGAGAGACCACGAAAGGGCCCACTGATAATATGGACCCACAATATATCAGTAACCTGGGTGCATTTGGTTCAGTCATTTTTTACAAGTCCCAATCTCTACAGTGTCAACTTGTCAAGGGGTCAAAGGGAAGAACAGGCGATATTCTCAAATCAATCTGCCTTTAGAAATGGTCTCATTTCTTTTTAAATTACCTTATGTTGCGGTGGCGAGCTGGGACAAACTGCTATATCCCATAAACCATGACAACCCAGGAGGGAGTTAATGTGATCACTCATAAGGGACAAGTTACAACGGGGGTGCTATTAACTACTTTTAAACCACTTTGCAGGGCTAAGTGATCCCAGGGATCAGTGGCCGGAATAAATACTGGCCTGACAGTTTAATGTGTAGGGACAGCTCGTGTAGGATTAGAAGCATGTAACACATAGTACAGTTGCCACTGCTGGGATTAAGGTGCTCTGGTGAAGCTGGGGAAGTTACCGTAATTGTGCCAGTTTGATGTATAAAACCACTTTTAGCTTTGCAGAGCTTGGTTGTGACGTACTAAAAATTATAAAAATTGAACTGGAGTCCTGAACCAGGACATATATGTCAGCTATTTGGTGAATATCTCACATATGTAGTAGTTTTATGATTGTTGCCCTTAGTATGTCAAGACCATTTGCGCTATATTGTCTGTTACACTGTTAATATATTTCCAAATTGATTAAAAATCAAAATTGTAACAAATATTAACTAACTTCTGTATAGCTATACTACTTCCAACCTCTTCAAAAGACCTAGGGGAATGTAGTCATTTTTAAAATGGTCTTGTCCTTATTTGTCAATAAGGAAAGCCTATACGGATAGCTGCGGATGGATCAGTTAATTGAAACCCATGTAATCCATGAATATCTGCACAGTTAAAGCACTGTCATGGCACAGACTAGACTAGAGTGCCACAGTGCTTTTATTTGAATTTAAATTAGCTTTTTCCAGCCTTTTCAACCCCTATGGCCACCTCAGAATCCATCTTTTGTCTGTCATTCATGATGCAGCACTGATTCTCATTCCATATTGCTTTATTCTCCTTGTCCTCTACAATTCACAAGGAGAAGCCACAGGAGCATTTAAAGCAAATCTGTGCTTGACACATCTTTTGACCTTCTGTTCTCAAATGAACAAAATCAAAACATTCTAACAATAAGCGTTTACAAAAAAGTTTTCAGTGCCTCAAAGTACAGCTGTTCTTCAATGTCTTTTATAGTTTGAACATTTATTATAAAGCACTTAAATTATATTATGGATTTTTCATGGTTATATTTTAATTAAATGACCATTTAAAATGTCTTGTATCAATGTTGAGATGAGATGTTCAAAATGAAACATATTTCTGTTGATGAGAGCATGTGTAATAGAAATGAATAAAATGGATGAATGAATAAATTAAGCCTTTTCAAAAATTCAACATATGTTCCCACGCACCCATACATACTCTCAAACACAGTACATACCGAAAAGTTCAGAGCTCGTCTCCTTTCTTTGATTCTGTTGATGGTGCTTCGGACCTGCAACGGCAGAGCACAACGTGAACAATTTACACTTTGTAAGATGAGATGCATGAAAAAGTGCCAACTGCATTCCTTATATCTGATCTCAGACAAACCGTGAAATTCAGAATAAAGAATAGGAAATGAGGAAACAATAACACTGTACACTGCTTTAAATCAATAAGCACTACAAAATGGGAAAACTGAAATGTTACAGTGTGTCAAGGCTAATGGGACCTGAAAGTGACACATAGTCCCAGCAAACTAAGGAGACTACTTTAAGCTATCATCTGTCACATTGCAGAGTGGCCTAGAAATGAAGCTATTGAAAAAAAGACTGCCCTAGCAGAACAGATTGCAGTTGTACCCAGTAAGCCAAAGCAGCCTATGTACTGTAGTGGAACAGCCGACTCAGTACATCCTTTTATTTGGAATCCATTTATAACCTGTGTACAGTCCATGCTACCAGATTTAAAGAGTTGTTTCATTGTATTACTTTTTCCATAACAGCGAATTTCTGCTGAAGATAAAAACAATACATTTTTGCCTGTCTTTGAATGTGATTGCTTCTTGGCAGTGGTAACTGAAATTTGAGGGAATACTCCTGACAGAATCGTATGAATTTAACCTGGATCAGGAAAATGCATTTTCCTAATTACTAAGAAAAATAATTCTTTTGTTTCAACAGCACTGTCAGACCAGCTCAAGGCATGACCTGTAGTATTACTTTATGTTTACAAAAAACGTGTTGCATTAAGCTGATGTTATGAAATATATTTTCTAAATACAATGTTGGCTCCTGCCGTATGGGTGGCTGCCCTCAATCTCTCCAGACAAAATGAAGATCAGTTGATGTCCTCAAAGCAACCTGAACCCACCGACAGGCACACCAATAACGCTGTGACTTGTTACAGAAACAGTTGACAGTCCCAAGGTTATCCCCTGAAAAACTACATGAAGCTGCAGGTTACAATTCCATATATCTGCAATGTTCTGAAAACACCACAGCAATTTTTTATTTTAAAGTGCTTTTTCCTTCTAAGAGAATGCTGAATTTCAGCATAATTCTTATGTCCAATTAAGCAGTCTTATTTTTGTATGAGTAGTGTCAGTTCGCTTTTGTATATAACCGCAGAGGATGTAGTTTGCAAAGAGAACAAAGATTTTGCTTGTTTTAGTTTAGTTTATCAATTAGGCTGTCAGCCCTGGAAGCCAAAACTCCACCCACCATATTAGTGAATATGCATGTCTTGCTGCTTCATTAGTCTGGGGCATGACATGTAAGTTCTGCCCAAAACAGAAAAATTAAGAGGCTGTGTCTCACGTGCATCATAGCTCAGTAACTAGGCAATGAAGAGGACAGAGCTTTGACAACCATACTAATAAAATATGCCTGACTTTAAATGGAGCCATTACAAACAAACATAAATAGTTGTAAAGTCACTCGGTAATGATGGAATGTTCTTCCTGATATAAAATCCTATGCATATTGTGAACCCTTTGTTTCAGGTTATTTTGATGTTGTTAAGCAATCGTTGCATTCAAGGTTTAAAATGATGCAATCACTGCTTTGAGTGTAAAAGCTTTCATGATCATAATTTCCATATGAAAGTAATGCTTATTTTAACACCTGCTGACATCCTTGAAATACTGAGCAAAAGAAAGGTCATCAAAGCAGAGAAACAACATGATGATGGAAAGAGGAGATAAGGTAATTGAAGCCAACAATAAAAACAACATCTTATAACTGAGCTTGATAACCACATGCCACAATAACCTGAAATACTATAGTTAAATTATAGTGCTATACATATATGTACTATAGATAATAAATTTTGCAACATTTTGTAAAAATACAATTGATACAAGTAAATAAAATGCAATTACTGTAGATTTTAAAAATTAATCAATCGAATTGGTTAGGCATATAGAAAGATTTGGAACTTGGAGACTAATCATATCATAGAATGGCTACTATATATGTGTGTGTGTGTGTGTGTGTGTGTTATACATTATGTATATGTAAATTATTCCGGTTTATTTCTATTAGCGTAACTGAGTAAACTCCCATTTGTGTATAGGATTCAAATGCTCCTTGGTACAAAAACAGTACAGTATTCATACTAACACACTATTATATTTTCATAAGGTAAACATGGTTAAGTCTGCATCTTTGGTTGCATTATCAAAATTATTTAATTTCTGTTTCCACATTTCTGATGTATACATCACTTACAAATAGAGTACAATGAAATAAATGATTTCGCTTGAACTGTAACCTATATAATTATTTATTTTATGTTATTATGTTATTTATATTTATGTTAAATGCTATTTAACTAATACTTTGATCGTCTCCATTCAGCTTTTTGCAATTTTTCTATTAAACTAGAATTTCCTTTCAGGATCAGAGGTGAAACTTAAGCTGCTAGTGTTTTCTGTCACATATTGAACTGTGCAGAGTGAAGAAAAAAGCAAGCAAAAATTGGAAAAGCAAAGATTATTACATTTTATATTTACAAAACCCTTTTCAAGAGCATAAAGCGTGCATGGGTTGCTCACAAATTGTGAAGACCCATGGGTCAAGGAGAACTTGGAGTTTGAAAATGGATTCCTATGCGCTAAAAAAGCCACTTAAGCAAGAATGTGGCGTTGATTTATTTTACAATATAGCGGGTCAGATGAGAGCCTCTGCTGTGTCAATGTTGTGCCGTGACTCAGGGACACCTCTTCACATTTTGTGGTGGAGGGTGTAAAACCGCCATGCAACGCTGCTTGAGAGAGACGGCTGGGCTCGTTGGCCTCTATTTTCTGGGATGTGCGCAGAGCTAGGGGTGGAGACCGACAGAGGTGGAACATTTCCGTGCCTGGATGACACTGACCTTACCTACTCTGTCACAGCAACAATGCAGGTATTCAAAAGAGACACATTCCATTTGCTCTACAATAATTCTACAGCTTTATTTCTAAAAATCATGCCAATACAATTTCTCACTGAATTAAAATACTAGCCTAGTAAAGACATGTTTACGTTCGTAAATGTTTTTCTTCTATAATGTTAGGGCAAGTCTTTGTATTACCTTTTGTTCAAAGATCATTTCTTTACATTACTACTTTAGCTGAATGATACAAAGTGAACCAAAAATTAGGTACTGTGTGCCATACTATCATGGGTCATATGATCCCCAGCAGCTCTGGGTTGTCAAATCATAAGACAGACAGACAGACAGACAGACAGACAGACAGACAGACCTTCAGTGTCAGCAGTTTTTATATGGTTATATAAAGTTTCTCTTGTTGACTATGTATGTCCAAGACCCCACTCCATAGAGAAACAAGTGAATTAACCTACTGACCTACAAGATATGTTGGCTATCTGGCTAACTGTGTATATACAGATGAAAAATCAATCCTGTTCTCCCTTTATGTTTATACAGTACCTAACCAGAAAGTGATTAGCAGTTTAACGGTAAGTATTGCATGATTTTGGTATTTATGAATTAGTGTTTATAGTGTATATCGTGTAGTATGAAATGTTTGATAATCAGTGTTCCTATCTAATAGTGCCCATCAATTTCATTTCACATTTAATTTCATTGCAAAAAATTCCAAGGGTACAAATTTCAAAAAGAAGACAGCAGAACTAATGAGGGAGGAAAGGAGGAAAAGCAGAGCCCATTGTCTAATTTCAGAAATGCATTGCTAAATGTTTTTCATATGCACTTGCATGCCAACTGTTGAAACTGAAATTTATAAAGATAAATAAAGTTTCATTAAGAATGAAATATGAATTGATATATATTCTATTATTTGAAAAGACTAGCTAGATACATATGCATATAGCAATCACATAAGATCCTGCAAACTATTATGAAGTAAATGTTGCCATTTCTTATTTCTAAAAAGGGTGGCTGAGCTCTGTAGAAGATTTTGTAATTGGAGGAAAAAAAATTCATTCATGAAATATTGAACATGCGGCAACTATCTCAGAGTAATGTTAATCTTAAAGGGAGCATCTAATTAACTGCCAGCTAGCTTACCAAATTAATTTACTTCTGTGTAGAGTCCACCTTTACAAAGAATAAATCACCCGTACTGACATTACACAGTATCTCTGTATTTTTCAGGACTGGACATAAAACACCTCCCACCAGGCACAGAAAACCATCTGAAAACCAGGGATTCCTGTCGAAAATGTGCCATCTGGCAACACTATGAACTACCCATGTATTATTTACTTATTCAATTATTTTCTAGCAAAAATACATGGCTTTCTCCTCCCGCTACTCATAGGAAATATTGTTTAAAGCTCTCCACTGCTCTGTGTTTTCCATCTTTTTTTGATTACAATGCTAGTATCACAAATTAGACACGCACACATACATTAGTGACCTGGGTGAGTCCCCCAGGCAAACAAACATTCAACTCATGGAAAGAGTGAATCTTGAACAAACCTTCCCCAGAACTAGTACTTATGATAATTGCAATTTGCAACAAATTTGTTGTTTGAATAATAGTTGGAAGAGGACGTGCCATGTGTATAGCAATTTCCTGTTTGCACTGGATTTGTGATAAGCAACTGCAGCAAAACAAGTTGAATAATTATTTTTCAAACTATAACCAAGCTGTGAGCTAATGACAGCGTGGAAGTGACATGTTGGTTGATAACAGGGGCGTTGCTTGACTTGAGGCTCTACTGAGGCACAGGCCCCCAGAGCTCACATCCTAACACTTTCAATTCATGATAAATTGCAAAAAATTAGTTATTTTTTTATGATCCTTTAATGGGGCACAACAAGTTAAATAAGGTCTGATGACGCCCGTGGATGGTAACCCCTTGGTCTAGACAGTGCTAGTTCAGGTCTGGGCCATGTCATTTGCCAACCATAACTGGGAGTGAACAGCAAAGGGACATAGCTGGCTCAGGTTACACATGTGCGACTGCAGGGTTCCAGGTTTTGCCTCTGGGACATATGCCTCTCGTCCACACAGCTATTCTTCCTGTAGCAGGCTTGGTGGCTTGTAGTGGCTTCTAGCTTTAATTACTGAATAAGCTGCAATGATTTTTCAAAGGGGAAGATCTTACAGCAATGTGCATTGGGTCATTGAGTGAAGGCTTTGTAGTTAAATTGAATTTGTAAAAGATCGCCTATAGAAATGTGCATAATTAGGACAACATGTGTTTCTCCATTTCAGAGAACATAAGAGCAAATATGGCATTTTTTTTTTTTACTTTACTTAGCAAGCAGGGTCAACTGAGAATACATTTATCTTTCAACACTGATATCTAGAGGGAGTGAAGGTTCTGAAGGTGCAGCAATTGTGTGGCTAATTAAGGCTGATTTGCAAGAAAGAGATTGAGAGAAAGAGAGAGAGATAGAGAGACCGAGAGATATAGACATAGCTCAAGAGATCGAGAGGTGGATTGAGAAAGAGATGGATAGATAGAGCAAGAGAGATTGTGAGAAAGAGTGAGAGATGCCTAGAGCGATTGACAGAGAGTTTGAGCTCAAGATAAATAGATCTGGAGAGAGATACAGAGATCAAGATAAAAAAAGACCAAGATCCAGACTGAGTTCGAGAGACCATGTGAGATCGAGAGAGAGAGGTACAGATCAAGAGCAAGAAAGAGATTTGACACAGGACACCATGGAGAGCTAATAATGTTAACTGGCACAGTCATCTGTACTGACATCAGAATCATGGTTTACCGAATCTCCGAAACACAGAACCTCCTACAGCAGTGTCTCTACAGAGGAAAGCTTGCACAAAAGAGTGACTGGTCATCCAAAATAAATCCAGCAGCAAAGACATTTAGCTGACAAATCCCTCATCTGAACAATGATCAGTCTCTGCCTCATTTCAACACATGAAGGCCACAGAGTTTTATGGCAAGGTGATAAATGAATACCTTAATTGGTCCGAACTAATCCATACAAATCAGCACAACTTCCATTTGATGAGATGTGAGACCCATTCATCCAATTTAGAGAAGAATAAGATGTGTCACTTCAACTTTAATAAATCAAATTATTAACCGAATGAATACAACAATAATATTTATGATTTACCAAGATTATGTTTGAATCTGAATACAAAGGAGGCTTTCAGGTGAACAAGGTTCATTTTTAAAGAGTGAAGTATTGTGAGATCTTACATGCTGCCATGAAAAAACCAGATATGTGGAATAAGGTTATTTATGTATAAGCAATTTATATTACATTTATTCGGTATCATAAAACGACTCTTACACAAAGGAGTGAAGGATTAATTTATTTTCATCTATTAAACCTGAGAGAGGTTTCAGCTATAGCTGTTTTTCCAGGAGAATCTAAATGGTAATAAAAACCATTTTTAACATGAAATATTCTGTTTCTACCTTGCTGCCCTGCATTTTTTTTTGCTATATTCTAAGAGCAAACCCCCAGACCAGTAAAGACTAATGTCAAAATGTTAAATGGAGGGCCATGAGTTTAAAAACTTAAAGAGGCAGTGAAATATTAGTCAATGTTGGTGAGAAATGACTGGCTCTTTACTCAGGGTGTCAGTGTTTAATGGCAAAGCTGGATGCATATAAGGTAGCCCAAGCATGAAGGGCAGTGGGACGCTCATGTGGAAAGCCACTTCGTCCCTTTAGTTAGTGCGGTCAGAAACTTGTCATTTCTCTCATTCACTCTGTCAGCCTTGAGACATTGTGCAGACTTACCTCTGTGTTGTACACCCCATATATCAGAAAGATGAAGAGACCCTGTGCAACAAAATGGAGGAAAAAAGCTGTTACTGTTATCTTTCATCATTCCAGCTCTATATGCATGCATAAATATATATATAAATATATGTGCACACATTTTCATTTTTTTTCACCACTTAGAAACAAAGGCTCATGCAAAAGCTAGTTGTTTGTACCACTAAAGTGCCACTAAGAAAATCAAAAATATATTTTTGGTGGATAATGTGTGGTCCAGGCTGGAGCACAACTGCCAAGGCCTCTAGAGCATGTTGTTCCTCCTATAACAATCCAGGACTTAACCCAAGGTTTCGTGGGCTTTATGAAAGAGAAATATTTCAGTTTCAAGTGCTTATACTCAATATATCTTCCCCCAGAAGCAGAGACCACAGAACAAATGTAGGAGTGGACCAACTGTTGGCCTAAAGAAGAATAATGAGGAGGAATGGAGGAAAATAATACTGACAGAAAAGGTACATAAAGGAAGACATTTCAGGTTCACAAAACGCCATGGCTAGTACTGAAACGGTAAGAATGGAATGTCCTTGGGAGAACAGTGCTTTTGAATAGGAACACATTCGGTGGCGAAAAAGTGGCAATTTTTCATTATTTTTTATTGTCATTATTATTGAATGTACAAGCTAGCAGTTCACCCTAAATGCAATCCTCAATTTTTAATAGATAGGTTAAGGATGGTGTTGACAAAGAACAACTTCTACCATTTTAATTCAGGCTCTCAAGTTCAGGAAAGAGTTTTTATAGCCAAGATAGCAGTAAGGCAGATCATATCCTAGCCTGTTGTTCTCCAGGTCAGCTTCATCAACTCCAATCTACATACTTTACAAATAATGACAACATCCTTTTTCTTCTTTTTCCCTTTGTATGGCAACAGTGAGGTGACATGGACAAACCATCAATCAGTCCAGAGTTTGGAACATCCAATTTGGTAGAGAAAGATCTCAATGCATCACCATTGACAACATGATTTGGTGGCCTATTCCGAATGTCAACCCAATTCTCTGCAAAAGCACCTCTCTCTTTTCACCCAAATCCCACACTTATCTCTTCCCAAGTCTCCCAAGGTCACTTTGCACCTTTATTATCTTAAGTTTGCAGACTTAAGATATTTAATTATTATAATATAGAATTAGTATAATACAGTATGCATGAATGTACATGTTTTATTAAGTCTTCACACAAATTGTATGGGGTATAAGAACAGTACTTTCATGTTATCTTAATTACTGCCCCAACTAAATATTAAATTTAAAGGTCAGTGTATAAAAAATAGAGAAGATAAATATTAGCTACTCATAAATTAAATCAATAGACAGTGGGTGGTAATTTGCAACATACATCTTATTGTTTTGCATTAAATTTACAGTTTCCTATTTAGTGTTGCTAATTAAATTATCATGTTTTTGATCATTTGTGTTATTCACAATTAATATTGTGTTGTTTTTTGTGAACAAAGTGCACAAACATCTATCTAGCAAAAAGAAAAATGATCAATTATAATATAATTGAGTTAAAAATAAACTGCATCAAAACATGATGGATTGTTTAAAACAGTTCATTAATTTTGAGTTAGAACATATTATTTAAATGTATTGTGTGTTTTCCTAAACACATTCTATTCCTTTTGAACTCAGTAAAATGGTACAAATTTATGCAAGGATTGGCACAGTTGTTTTCAAAGTCTTGCTATACATCAAACAAAATGCATAAATTAATCACAAGCAAACTAATTAGGAAAACAATTGTATGTTTTAAAAAGTTAAAGCAAAGAAACACTGTGTTCAGAAAACATATATCACCCTTGAGAAATATACTGTAATACAAGGAGGGGGAAAACAGACACAGACAGAAGAGAATATGCTTCAAGTACAGTGAGAAACAGTGAAAATGCTCATTGTTGCTTCACATAGTAAGACAAATAGATTCAAATTGAAAGAAAGGCCAACTTTTAAAAAATAAAACTTCCACTGGCAACAAACATTCAAACCTTTACAAACACAAGAGGGGAGGTCATGTTCAATGTGCTCAGGTAAAAATTTTGAAGAAACATTTTAACAACTAAAATGTGTACGATAAACCTTCCCCTCACCCACCCTCCAACACTGAGCACAGATATTTCTTTTCAAATTTGAGGCTATACATCAGGGAAGCGTTTACCGCTGAGCTTCGATTGAGAGTGAATGCATTGTACACTACAATGAATAAGAGCCCTAGCTCCTCATTATTTTGTGACAAGATACAGAAATTCACTTTACTTTTCATTTAGGGCCCTCTGCTCCCGTTTATGGATGTGTGCCTTCATGCTTTTACTTACTTCCCTGCTTCAGCCCTATGTAATAAATGATTATAAATTTTCACAGATGACCACCTCTCTTCTTCTTTTACCCCTAATGCACAAAGTTAGGGAGCCGCAGGTAAAAATTTCACAAACCCTTTTATTTATGATGTTGTCCTTGGTAACGGAAATTTCAATGTACTGAAATGAAAACTATGATTAAGGGGACACAGTGTCTCGGCAAGGAGAACGGAGGGCAGCTTTCCATTTTCCCCAGAAAATATATAAGGCTTTCTGACACCGCTTCTGTACCAAATGGACCTCACCCGATGGGTGATGGAGAGAAGTCCAGGGAGGAGTGCAGCCTCTCCATCAGGTTTATCACACTGTCTGACCAGTGCATACACCCAAATCACACACTGCACACTGCCCCTTCAAACCCACTGCTATGAGCCACACAATGGTCTTCATTTTGGGAATGTTGGGGAATATAGGGTACGCTTATCAGCACAGGTAAACTGATTTCTTCTCTATCCTTGCTAGTATTAATAAACTGTAAAAGTTGTACACACCTATCCTGTAAACCCATTAGATCATTTCCTTTTCATGATGGCAAGCAACCTAGGATTTTGCAAAAGCAGCAACAAATGTAGTGTTAAACTGCATTCAATATGTATCATGGCCCTCAGCAACTTGGTATCTGACCAACTTTGGCTGCTATCTACAGCTGGGATATGAACTGCTTTGAATACCATTACAGCAATGCCATTTTAAACAGCTTTATTCTGTCATTTTGACTTCTAGAATTTGAAGTTGAAGCCAACAATTTCCCATGAGAACAGTGGCTATACTATCTGCACTTACCTAAAAAATAATTTTTCACACTACAAGTCAAAGATTTCTACAGTACAGTTAATTCAGAATATTTAAAGAAGCTAATCCAGAACTAACCTGAGGCCCAACCTATCCCAAGCGGGAAAAAGCCAGTTGTTATCAAGCTCTTGATGGTGAAAGTTGATTAGACTGAGAGTTTCTTAGCTGTTTAGATGCTGACAGGTGTCAACGTCCTTTGCAAATACAAATGTTTCCGCATAAAAAAAGTTTAGACAGAATAGGAAATACAGAGCATGCAGTTTCCACGTGTTAATAATTTCAGAAAACTGTAACGATAAGAGCTCTGTCTTTTCCTTTGTAAATAGTGCTGGAAAAAAGGGTGGTACTACTATAAATAAGCTATAATATACCTTAAAAGCATGCAAAGATAGTTACAAGCAAAGAATGAAGAGACAAAATATTATTGTCTAAAATATCTTACATATATACAACATGAGGCCCTTCATGTTCAAAGAAAATCGGATAAAGATCTGATTAAAACACTTTTATGGAAACACGCACAAATGCATCAGATTTGTCATTTATGTCTAACTTGCTCAAAAACAGCTTCTAAAGTCTGTGGTCTCGTCTGAAAACTCAAAACCTTATTGATTTCAACTTCTTTGCTTTGAATAGGCAAATCATAGCCTTGGAAATCTCTGGTGAAACCTCCATTATGGGTTTGATGAGAGCGTGTTCAAAATAGCAAGCTTTTTTATTTGTATTTCATAGAAAGTTACAAGATTAATAAAACCTTAAGTGTAGTGACCCCAATTTGCTGTCAGACACCAGCTCTTGGAATCTGTAGCTTACTATTTAAAGCTTTAAACTGTATATATATTATAACATTCAACCGTAGTATATGCTAGGAAACACTTAATTTGTCACAAAGCTGTATATTATGAGTCTATCACTTGTTTTCAATAACAATGATAAATGCTGGTATTCAAAATATGATGGTGTGAAAAATATAATACTTGTAATCACTTCTATTCAATATATTATTTGAAGTCTTCCTTGTCATTGATAAAGTGATTGATAAGGTTGTTTGTCATCACATCAGTGCACAGTATCTACTGTGACTGAGAGGCAACATCCCTCCAACAGCAGAGAATTCATGGACATCTTTCATCCACAACTCTCTAAAATTAATGACAGGGAAAATGGGCCAAAACCTCAAATGCTGAGCAAATAATACGCTCACAAAAAGATTCTGAACCCACGAAATGAACTGTTAATTTAATGCTAGCTACTTTGACTACTTGCATATTCAGTGCGAAACACTGGGGGAAACCAAGTGTTCAGTGTCATTGCTTGTTTTGTCTCATTTCAATTTGCACCATGGGTTAGAGAATGAGGGAAAACAGAAATTCTGCTCAGTAATCACTGCTGTCAGTTCTCAAAATAAATTTGCATTGCTAAACAAGTGAGTTTTGGACATTCAAATGAGTCATTGATTCCACAACAACTAAGAGTATTCAGTCATCTAACTAAGATAAAGCACATCAGACATGTATGAAAGTTGAGCTGAGAGCTTGTGTAATTTTTTTGTAAACATATGCTATGCATTCAAAAAAAGGTTTTCCACAGTATCAACAAAGCCCTTTACAGGTACTCACAGGGTAACCTTTCTGGTACTGTATAGTACCATTAATGACCATGAATGGACTATTTGGTAGTATAAAACCTTTTTTTCTACAGACTCAAAAAGAAAATAGAATTTCTTCATATACAAGTAAGTCAGCCATGCCATATTTTTTTGAATGGTGCCAACTGCAAATTCCTTGTTGCAGAAAGAGAAATGGGGACATGTGGAAGCAATTACAGAAATAAGACACAAAGAGGTTAAAATACTATGAAAAAGTTCACACTTTTTTCATAAAAGACTTGCTAATGTCTCTGACCCCTTTACAGAAACACTTTAATTAGCTTGTATACATAACGTTCACTTTAACTGCTTGCCGCCTTTCAAATAAATCTTGATGTCAGCTACAGCTTTATAGTTGATAGATCACAGATCCTCAAATTATATCGAATTTGAAAGTTTTCCAAGAGTGATGCAGTGGCTACTCTGTCAGAACAGAAAATGTGCTTCCTTCACCAGAAAGAATTTTTGAAATTGTATTAATTTTACTAAGGAATGAGGTCTAGTAGACAGTTGAAATGTCCTCTGTCCAGCTTATGCTCATACATTTAAAATATCAAAATTACACATTTTTAAACAAGCACATACAATAGGTACAGCAGTAGTTCCATGTTTTCTAACATAGGCACAATCAAATTAATCAGATTTGTACTGTCATTTATCATATCCTTCAATCTATGGATAGCACTGTCAAACACCTCATGTCATTTTTGATGATGTAGGCTAAACTGAACAAACTGAACTGGTTCTGGTAAAAAGTAAATGCTCCTTAAACTTTATTCTGACATCCAAAATCACAGCAACCAAATTACACCCCAGAAATGGAATTCCGTTTGCTTAGAGACAAAATAATATAAGTTGGTAGGAGGACACAACTTCAAGACATTTTAAAGTATATTGTCTTTTCCATTCACTTTCTGACTTTAAAGTCAGAACTTGTGGATGCCTCAATTTTATAAATGCACTATGGGATGAGAACCTGTGTTATATTATGAATACCACCATGGCTAACTGTTGCCTATGAAACCTTGCCAGTTTTACCTCATGCCTCTCAACACTGCTCAACCATGCGTATATTCATAGTACAACATAAGTTCTCATACCAGCAGTATTGCCTTAGAATGTCTATTCAATTAGTACCTGATTAGGCTATGAGATGTCATTACCCTGACAGGGAGCTAGCTTAAAGGCACTGGTGTATGATGCATTTACGCTTACACAGAAAAGCATGGTGACCTTGGGCCAGCAATGACCAGCGATGATCATTCCGTAAAGCAAGGTGCCCAGGGGTCACAGCAGCTTTACAGTTCGATTTTATCAGGCCAAGAGACAGGAGAGACAGACAGCCACCAGAGGATGTCACAGTGGGCCAAACACCACAAGCGCAGGCCATTCCTATAACGGCACCCCACCCCTGAGGCTGGGTAAGCACTACAGACAGGGGCAATACTGACTGTGCTCAGTCAGAGAGGCAGAAGAGTTATTAACTTAGCCCTGAAACACCTACTTAATATAGGGCCAGCAATGATAGCTAACAGAGCCTGGCTGGGGTGACAGCTTTTGGACCTGCTTGAAGAAATCCAATTGAAAAGCAGCCAAGAGGAACAACAAGCTCGAAACAGATGTTCCTGCTACCACTGGTGCAGCGGTGTATACAACGGAAATGCTGGCAAATCTGACAAAAAATTACAGTCATTGGATATTACATATTTACATCTTATAACCAGTTACAAGTCACCTAAGTTATTTAATTCCAATATTTCTAAAAGCATTTCATGAATACCATTGTTGAATCAGATGAATAGCACCATTTATTTTTAAATCTAATATTTGTTTTCCATTGACCCTTAATTTAAAATCTGATTTTGATTAAAAAAAATTCTTATAGAATAAATAAATAAATATATGTCATGGGTTTTGCTACTTATCATCATGCAATGTTTACGTTAACATGTTTGAAGCTGGAAAATAAATATATACCTAAAACAACATGTATCCAGGCAGGCTTTGGACACAGCTGGAACTCAGGGAGCAGACAGGAGCTAAAGAATTCACAGCCTCTTAAAAGTCAAGGCTGTTGGAAAATTCAAATTTGAAATGGAAATTTTTTGTTGCAGAACATCCAAAATGCTCATACAGTGCAGTGCACAGTATAATTCAGAAGAGACATGTCCTTTAAAATCAGTGCAGAATGCTGCTCGTGGAAGGTCACTGAAAACATGTACTGGCCATTCTGAAGACAAGACCTCTGGACTCTGTGCTTTGCCACCTAAATTGATTGAGATGAAACCATTGTGAAAATAGACAGACTTTATCATTACATTTATCCATTGTGTTTTATAATATGGGTTATTATTTGGGGACACAGAGTCTTGGCAGGGAGGCACTCTACAGGAATCTAAACCCCATTTGGAATAAGACTTCTTTATTTATTTTATTGCTTAAAACTGATTAAAATCAATAGTGACACATGTCTTTATTGTAGCGTAACACAGATGTCAAAACGTGCCATCAGTCAAATTTTCTTAATGCACATACCTTATAGATTTTGCATCAGAAATGCAAAGTATTTCCAATAATTCAGCATATATATTCAATATATCAGTTCTCTAAACTTAGACTGTTAACACATTTTAGTAAAAAAAGATACATTTAGATCATAATGCCTATTTTTTATTTATTAACTTTTCAGAATTCTTCACAAGACTGTGGGTATTATGTTAAACTGAATTTGTAACTAAATACCATAAAATAATTATGGCACACATATGTGGCAAAAGACTGAAAGAATGAACTATAAACAAACTAGCTTTAAAACAAGGCAATTTGGATTGTATGTTTTGAGAGCCAAGTAAAACATATGCCGGGAAAAGTGATACAGACTTTTAACACATGGGTCAATCATAGTCTTTGAACTCAGAGAGCAAAGAACCATCTGTATGCCAAAAGCCTGTTTAATTAAAAATACTTAGGTATCCGCCTGACATTTCTGTATTCCCCTTGTCAAAACGCATGAGATCTCCCTGTCAATCACCAACATATTTTTATTACATATTTTCCAGAGAGAGAAATACTTAGGTTATAGGAGACGCATGAGAGAGCTGGTGTTATATTTGAAATCAGTGCAGTGATATGCTGGCCCCAGCTTCTGCCTGAGTATTTAATATTTCCAAACCTAACAGGAAGAAATCATGGAGGCCTTATGTTATTCTTATCACATTAACACCTGATCTTCTTTTTTGGTAGTCCTAAACAGATATTACTGAATATTAATATATTCAACACAGTTAGATGACATGGTAACAGTTCAGTTTTTCTCTTGTGTTGTCAGTGTCACAACTGCATGCTTTCATTTTTTATCATGCATAATGTCAAGTAACCTTGCCTATGTGCAGTGAAATAAATCAATAATCTCTCCCTTCTGTGCACATGTGTGTGTGATTTTAATGCACATCCAGCTTGCATATACAGAACCAACCAGTTTCTTTATTTATGTATCCACAGCAGCTCTGCACACACTCACACAACAAACAAAACTAAATTCTCTCATCACCTCTAGCAGAGTTCCTAAAGACATGAATTAGCGTGCTGTCACTGCCTGCCTCTCAAAGAGCAGCGATCACTGCGATAGCCCAAACGTATGGAAAAGAGGAGTGATCTCCCTCATAGGAGCTCCACGGTGGGACTGTTTTCCCTCTGCTCCTGAAGTGAGCAGGCTGGGGTTAATGGCATGTGCCATCGGAGTGCCACACATGGTTAAGGCCCTTTGCAGCCGTATTAATCATTGTAAAGTAGGAGTCTGCGCGAGTGTCACATGCAATCACAGTTTACTATGGACCACAGGACTCCAAAGTGAAAATGAATGGGAGCTTAAAGCTGCATCTACGCCAGTGACTTCATGCATCTTTGTTCCAGGGTTTTTTTTGTGCTTCCATATCACACTCCCATTCCATTTCATATAACAGAAAAACATTCTTAATAAGACAGTCCAGTGATTTCATATTTTAATTTTTATGTAGACTGAACTATTTTTTATTTTGGCATTGAGTTTCTTTACAAAAAGCCAACTAAAGAAAATAAAGAAATAATGAAACAATTCTCTTATTCCGTAACATTTTAATAATAAGACTGAACTGAAAAATGACATTAACAAAATAAAATCTTTAAAACAAGCTCAGTTATATTGCTTTAATCTATATTTACTAATGACCCTGAGTGAGACAGACTTGACTAACGTTAGCACATTTTAAGACCAATTCTGTCTACATCAGGACTCTATGAAAGGTGCTTGACTGGCACATGCTTTCACTTAATGACAAAAATTACCAAGAATAATAACTCTAACCACATCTGTTCAATATAAGGGGGCCGCAGCATTCAGTTCACCACATGTCGATGTGTCAAAAACTACACTTTTCCAGCCTTCGGCAACCCCCCAGCCAAAGCAATGGACAAGAACCAGATTAATAAGAATCAACACTCTCCTGTAAACACTCATTAAGGGAAAGCAGCAATGCAGGCAGAGAAGGAAATGACACAAGCACAAGCGTCTCCTTGGTTCACCTCTCATGCATGACTACACAGTGACACAGGAAGGGCAAAGTGGTAAGAAGCCTGATCACATTCTAGAGATGTAAACCTCCGTACACTCCAATTTATTCTGTGCATCATATATTTGTAAAAAAATTGCATTAATATTGTTTATTGTATTATATTTATTATATTGTGTTAATTGTGAAAGGATTTGTATCATATACTTTGAAAACAATTCCTAATTTTTAGAGCAAATGTATTATATCATTTTCTTTTTAAAGGAAAGTGGGCAGTCCACCTTTCTTCTATGTTTGATAATTTTTTTGGGTGGTGTGTGGTGATGGTGATGGTGATGGTGGGTGGGGGAGGGTTGTGTTGGGGCTGTGGTGGCAGGGCAGGGGCCGGGATTCGACCCAATGCATTGGCACTGTGCGTGGTGATCCCAGGCAGATGGGTTGCGCCCCTAGACCACTGGATGCCCCCATTTGATTATTTTAAGGAATAGTTATTTTCCAAGAGAAGACATATGAATAAAACATTGGTGTTTGTTTTTAATTTCCATGCAGAAAGCAAAAAGCTCACTTGCAAATTGGCATCAGTATTTGACAGGCTTTACCAAAAAAGAGGCTTTTTCTGCCCCACGCTGACCCAGTTCTCACTAATTATCTGCAAAGTATACATCAAAGCCATCCAAACAGTCCACTGCACTTAGATTAAAAGAGATTTAAAGATCTGCTCTGTGGAAAGGTTTCACTACCCACCAAAGCAGCTAAGGAGCCCAGGACAGCTGGAGATGGATAAGTGGTTAACGTGTAAATAGAATGGTCACTGCTCAACATGTGTACATTTTTTTAAGTGATTAGTGTTTGGAGGGTGGGAGTGGGGTGGCGGGGAGGGTCATGTTGTTATAACAGAGGTCATGAAGTCACCGACACCTAGTCATGTGATCTCCAGCCTTCTGGCAGTATAGCATGACATGGTTTGCTTTTCTATGACACAAGACATTACTAAATTAGGCTGACAGGTAATTTTAAAACAAATACATGCCTGTAGGTGTAGAGTAAGAGTTCTATGGAGGTGTGGAGGGCGTAAAATCTCTTTCCATTTGACAGGAAACACATTATTTAGCAGGCTTATTTTCTCTGCCAGATATCCACCCAGAATTTAAAGTCAGTTCTGACTGTTTATTCCATAATTATTCCATCGTATTTTCAAATGGCCTGCATACCTTTAAATAAAGCAGATCTTTTGACAACAGATTAGGGTGCAATTTAATCAAAGAACACAACATTTTGACCTAAATTTTCAAGAATGAATTTTGTGCACTTTTAAATCAAATTTACAGTGATAGTTTTTACTGACTTGAAATGAAGGGCAATGGTGTACAACAACCAGTGAGACAAATATATTTTACATGCCTTAAGGCCTTCATTTTTTATGGTTTTTTGAAATAAACAAAATCAGCAAGAAGAAATTTAGTACACAAAAACTCACTGAATTAAATGTTCTACATTTTAGGTTTTACATATATTTTTGCAAAACCAACAACTTTCCACATTCATATTAGAGTTAGGTTAATAAAACAAAGTTTTGAATATTATGAAGTGCAGGTTGAGCATCCCTAAGCCCAAAATCCAAAGTGCTTCAAAATCCAAAACTTTCTGCGTGCCAACATGATGCCACAAGTGAAAAAATCCACACCTGACCTATGCAACTTACGAACAGCCTTACATATGACCAAAAAAAAAATTTAAAAATAAGAAAGAATATCTGTATACTTGGCTTTACGTCTGCCAATGCTAATGGCTGTTTGCATATGATAGTGACTGTCAGACAATATCCTGGCATTGTGTGCACCTTCAACATGCTGCATGTGTACTTCTATATGCAATTCTAACATACATCTGACTTATGTCCATTTCAAGATACAACTGATCAGTCAGAACGGAACTCTGACATATGTCTGGGAAGGGCTGTATATGCAAATATTCTAAAATCCGAAAAAGTCCAAAATCCTAAAAACACTTCCGGTCCCAGGCATTTCAGATAAGGGGTACTCAGCCTGTTATTATTATTTCATCTCTTGAATGGACAACAAGATATTATGTGTAATTACAACAGTAATCAATTCTATCACATTTGCATACCCTGCATAACCTTCTCTGCTCCTCTATCAGTGCTGAATGCCACTGCCAGTATAATTTAACACTTGTGTTAACAGTATGTCAGCATGCTTTCATGTCCATCATAGAATCAAAGCTGTAAAGGGGATCCAGTGTCAGAATATCCAGTATCCCACCGAGCAGCACTGGAGCAGCTGAGTCCAGCCAGCAGGGAACCATTTTTACAAGATTCAGAAAAGTACTGCCTTCTCCGGATGACAGATGAGCAATTCACACAGTGGTTATTTTTGTTTGCATGCAATGGAAGAAATATTTAACTACAGGGTTTGTTTGAGCAACCCTCTTTTAACAAAATAAAAAATAAAGGCAGTCGATACCAGGGGGACAGTGTTCCTGCGATCTCAAACAATCGAAAATGAAAAACATTTCCCTGGTAATGTGACCATTGAGGGGTGTGGGGATTCTGGCACAGCTTCGGAGAAGCAGAGAGTTCATGCAAGTGGACACCTGTCTGGGAAGCAGAGTTTGTGTTGTTTTAGTGCATAGGGATTTAAAATAACCCTGTCCTCCTTTGTTTGAGAGGGAAATAGAGAGGTGAAGTGAGTGCACAGAGAATGTGGCTCTCTCCCAGTTGCCCTCTGTGGAAGTATCTTGGCATCCACACCACCCTTTCCCAAATTCCAGCAGGAAGGGGTTCGCTGGCGGGTAGATGGGGGGATAAGGGGCCGGGTGGTGGGAGGGGACTAGTGAGGAAACACAGCTGCGACAGCTGAGAGTAGCACAAACTCCAACCGATTTCTTCCCACTCTTATCACAACAGTCAGTCATTACAGCCAATCAGCATCAGCCCCACCACACAGGCGAGCCACGTGGCTAGCAGGCACACGGCACGCGGCTTATCTCAAAGAACCTGAGCAAACCGCTACGTCTGGGCCTGTTTGCTCGAACGACTTTTTGGTGCTGCGACCCCAGCCCACTGGCCTGCGTGACGCCCACCTCAGGCTGCAATCAAGGCCTGCAGTTTGTGTGTGTTAACGCCAGAGGACTGGAGAGCTAACAGGTTGTGAGCTTTTCTGAGACTTGCTAAATGTACAATTCATCCTCTCCCGTAATGAGTCAGGTACTACGTTCCTGCTTCTTTTCAATAGCACTTTCCAAAAAAAGCTGTCAAAATACTGAGCCTTTCTGAACATTCCCAGCCAATACTCAGATTTCAATAAATAGAAACATGTAAGTGGCAAAGAAGTTTTCTATGCTCCCTTATCCATTGTTCCATCTTGCCTTCCAGTTTTCTGGTCATTACGTCTGTGTCCAATTCTTAGAGTGGTTTTAATCCAAACACCTTAAATAACCTCTAAATTATCCTCATTGCTTGATTGGTGGTCTGACCTCCTTGAATCACAACTTCAAGCAAAGATGCAGATCTGGCAATTCATTTTAATTTGCTATTGTGGCCCGTTTCACTGCATATTATGTTCATGCATTTGGTCAACGGCTTTATGTTTCTGACATTAACCACTATCTGCTGTGCCTCTGTGCACTTACTGTTTTTGAGTGTATGGATTCATATTTTGTCTGTTGCTAATTTCCCTTGTATATCTATGCACTGTGCTCATACTTAAGAAGTGGTCAATGATGCCTGAGTATTCAAGAGTGTTAAAAAATGAAGACTGGGAAATGTTCCGTGGAAAGACCCAAGGAACTATAAAGGATCCTACCATCAAAGCTTTACCCTTCACAGCTGTCACTTCACAGTGGTTGCTTTAAAGCAGAATTCCAGGAGGCCTACATTTATAAATCACAAACCCATAAATAAACATACTGATCGTTTACTAAGATATTTTGCAGGAACAATATCTCTGCCCCTGGACAGAATGGATGGTAAAATGGATTGTCCTGCGTGTCTAATAGTATGTGGAAGAGCAAGTCAACATATGCAATCATGTTACCCCCTCACAAATAATGCATTACATCAATAAAAGCAATTAAACCATATTATTTAATTAAGGTTTATGCTATGAATAAATCTATTGGTTTTGATTACCAGCATTAATTAGTCTTACTGCCCACAGTAATGATTTAAACAAAGAATTCAGCCAACAACTCACTGTGGAGCTTCTCATTGCCTTACATGGGTTTATATCAGTCATTCAGACCAGATGTGGAAAAAATGGGATATTTTCACACACTGAATATCAATTGAGCTTAAAAAATGTATTGTACAAAAATATGATTATCAATTTCTTAATGTTCAATCACTGTTCCGGCAACAAGCATGAGGGAAGACATTGCCCCCTTGTGGTTGTCACCCAAGGAAACATTACTGGCAACACAGATCTGGACACCATCACAAATGGATGACATTCAGTAATAACAATGAAGCAAGTGACTACCTTTCTTTATTTTTACACACAACTGTAATTAAATCTTTACACAACAGGCCTCTGGCTTTGCCTGCTCACACACTGGAAGCTGAGAAAAGTGCATAAACATCTATTCCTCCAAGTTACTGATAATGTGAAGTTATGGCCACAGCCCATTATGTTCAGGTAATAAATGGTGGTGAGGGCTTGAATGAAACTGCACAGGAATTGGATGACAGAGGGTCAAGCAATTCATGGCCATGTGAAAGCCATGTGTCATTTATTTCTGCCTGGTTTAAAACAGTACATGAAGCATGACTGTATTTAGAGGATGGAAGTTCATAAAGCATAAAATCAATCTATATGCTTTGAGTTATTTTAGGACACAACCATGGTTATGTTGAACATCTTGCTCGGATACAAAAGCAATATCAACAAAAATAGAATAAGGCTATGACCAATTCACTATTGCACTAATAAAAAAACTGACTGAGAGGTTAGTTTGAGGAAGCATTGCACAAACAGGCATACACATTCATGAAGCTTTTTATGGCATTTTGTTCTGAAAAGCATTGCTATTTATAGTGTATTTGAAGACTGAGGAAAGCTAAATATTCTCCACACTCACATTTAATTCACAAAATGAATGACCGATGACCCGCCATAGTAACGTGATCACTGACTACATTAAAGTTGGCCTTGCAGGGGCCGGCATGTTGAGCTCACCACAGGTTCTGTGTATGAAAGGCCAGACAGAACTCTCATTCTGGATGCTGCCAGACACAAATAGGAAGCAGGCCTCAGGCATGGCAGTGGAGGTACTGTCAGTGATACAAGCGGCCAGACTTTGGGTGTGTAGTGGAGTGTGCCTGTTTGGTGACAAATGATCAATGGGGAATTAACCAATGATGTCCGAGATCAATCAGATGGAATCACTGCTGATATGCAAAAGGCGATAACACAAAATATGGAAAATGCTCTACACAATTCTGTTAAAACACTAAAACATTCTATATAACATTATATGTAGTTATTGTTGCTGTGATTGTGTTAAAATATATAAAACATCTACAGTTATGTATTATAGTTAACATTCATACATCCATACTATATAGCAGAATTAATTCATGAGAACCTATTGTTAAACCCATTGTTATTTCTATTTTAATTGTCTGTTGCTTCACAAAATACATGCAATATTCTTTGTTCATTATAGATTTGTATCTCTTCCATAAAAACCTCTGATACAACAAGCAGTAAAACAACCTTGTCAAGCGACCGGTAGGGGGGATCTGCAATGAAAAGGGCTTGTCAACATTATCTGTTGTATTGATTTAGCAATAAAGGCCTGCAGCTTAAGCTTTATATGGGTCTGCTACCTATTGAAAACACAATAATCACAAATAAAAACTGATTTCCTAAAAAACAAAACACTTACATTTTTATCAAATCCTCAATCACTTTCAATTTCACATATTCTTAAGTGTTCTACAGTTCTTTTCTCTAAAATCTCTGACAGACGCAAGTTGAACATCAAATAGATATGAATTTATACAGTGTTTCAGATGAGAGATAATGTGTTTTTTGTACATTTGTTTCTACAATTGTTACTATATTTTTAATAAAAATTCCCTATTATAAATTTTAAGTCTATGCAGGTTTTAATTTAAAGTTATTCCTGCATACTTAATTTATTTTGTTCATTAACTGGTATCTCACTATAACTTATACATTACTGAACACAGAAAATAGTTAAAGATCTCAAAATGATACCCTGTAATGTAAGTACCATTTCATATATATCTGTATAGATACTGAAACTGCAACATACAAAATACATTTTAATTGCCTTCTTTTCTAAAAAGGGGCAGCAATGACATTAGAAGCAACGTACTATTGACACACAAGTGTTTAAAAGAGGGCAGAAAAACAGATGAATTCATTTTAAATGGAGCACAGGGGAGTTCTATTTTCTTCAAGTTCCTTTGGAAAAGTCTGGCAAAACTACCGCTACAATTAAAAGATCACAGACAGCGATGCAGATATTTCCTCTGCGATCTACATGGCTGTCTCTGTTTCTATGACTCACACTGAGTTAGTAGTGATTTCCGTTTCCTTACAATCACAAAAATACAATATTTCCTTGGCTAAAAGCAAAACAGCTTACAGTCCAGAACATTCCTCTTAAAAGACCTTTCTGAAAGTCAATGTAAATTACCCTAATGGATCTGAATTATCCTGACTTCAAATAAAAAAAAAACAATGTTTTCTGAAAAATGCTAATTACTGCAAGGCATTTTTATCAGTAGGTAAACCAGGGCAAACAGAGGGTGTCATTGGGGCCTGCAAAGACTGTCCAGTCATACGCTTAGAGGCAATACACAGACATGTGGCTGGCTTGAGTTCTTCCCTTTATCAAAAGCTTTTAAAGCTCTGCTATTACGGTAACACAAGTGGGATTACTATCCTCCCATCCCCTCTGACACTGTGGTGAGATCTCTCCATTCATTCCACAGTAGCGGCTGTTGACTCGTCTGACCTGATAACACAATCACAGTCATTTAAGAAATAAAAACACCATTACTGTGCATGCTTTGTCACTACTGAACCTTTCCCCTTGGCCAGGGGTCTTCTTTGGCCCTGGTAAAAATTTTAGTGGTAAAACTGTGCTTTCACGGTTTTAAATGAGGGAATACTGTGACTGTTACTTTTCAGGTAGGGAGTATCATATCTACATTGTACATATTTATAAAATTCTGCTACAATTTTATAAATATGTTACAAATTCTTAAAGTCTTAAACCATGATAATCAAATTCAGAATGCTGTATATTTGCCAAAAGTCCAAAAGCAAGACAAGAAAAGTATCATGCATGCAAAATAAAGAATCCAGCAAACCCACATTTCTCTTTCAGTTAGTAGGGGGTCTGGATTAATTATTGCTGTTATAAAAATGTAATTAGATGTAGGCGAAACTGAAGTATTTATAGTATAATACTTAATGATCTGACTCTGCTAAATCTCTATTGATCGGTTGATAAATATATAGCTCTATTAAAACACAAATGATTAAAGATAACCACATTGCAACTGCATAACATCTCTGTGCCACAAACTGAACACAGAGGAAATGTGCATACAATTCTCATTTAATGATCATTTCAGCATGTCCTCCAATTTTGAACTCTTATACCAGAATTGCTTAGACAAACCAACATACATTTTTATATCAAATGTTAGGTAAAAAATGTTCAGAGCACAGACGTCCAGGCTGTTCTGCTTGTCACAGACCCAGGGATATGGCTTTGATCAGGTAATACTGTTCTAGTCTAATACATTTCTGAGTGGGGCAAACTATGGTGAGCCAAAATAGAAATGGATAATAAATAATAATAGATAATAGATAATAAATTGGCGCTGTAAATGTATCCATTTCATTATTTAGTTTTGTTTAATTTATATTTATATGGTTAAGGAATGCTGCTGAAAATTGTTATATTTCTATTGCTCTTTGATTGTGATGTGATATGTAAAGGAAATCAGGTGAAAATAATTAAGCAAAAAAACAATAAGAATAATAACATTTTACAAACTGTTTCTGATAAGAATTAAATTAAGTAAACCAGCAGCAAGTAGGACATATAATATATATACATTTTAAATACTAACAGAATATTTACATTTGGAATTATATCTGATTTATAATGAAAAAAACTTTTAATGATTAATCAAACATAGATATGATACAGATATGACATGTTATACTCTAGTATTTAAAATATGTCATTTTAAAACAGAGTATTACATATAATGCAGCAACATCTAAAATCTTTACAAAGACCATAGGTGTTGCTGTTTTATAATAATTATACTATTTATTTTCAAAAAATGACAATTTCCTATATCAGATCTAAATCAATTCACTTGTCTGAATTGAAATATTATATTTATATAAAAGTTATATCTCCATTAAATAAATAACAAATGTTCTGTAATTCAGAAACATTACACTGACAAAATAGAATATTTTAGCAATAAATGTTTTGGTATGGTTATGGAGTAAAAGCTGTCCTCAGTGGTTTACAGCCATGTTAGTATAATGATATGTGATGATGATGACTTTTCTCTGCAGAAGTGTATTTTCAGTGTTTATAAGCCACACAGTGCTCCCGTGCCACAGCTGCCCTTGGCTTGCCCAGTGCGGATCTCAGGCCTGGGGTTTATGCACAGCTGCTTTGTGACAGCGCTTTTGTTGAAACCACTACAGAAAAAAAACGCAACTGATAAAAATGCATGTATTTCTTTTGGACGAGAGTTTAGGCTGTGTTCACATTATAGTGTATAGCTAACAAAAATTAATCAGAGCATAATATTGATTACCTTCCATCACAGGAGGTAAGGTAAATGCCTTGGCAATATAAACACTGACACGGAGATCTTTTTCTGTTGCTCACATGAGGCCTAAATCTAAACACCAGTCTAGATCCTGCCAAAAAAGTTCTAAAAAAACAAAAAATAAAACCAATAGTTAAGAAAAAGGAGCAACATTATAAATAGTAGATTGTGAACTGCAGTGGTAGACAAACCTATGTTACTTTAGCGGTACTGTATATTTCTGAACAAAAATTATAACCCAAAATCAAAATGATAATCACAAATTATTTTGTCATGTGTTGATCCTTGGAAACCCACTGGTTGCATTAACACACACTACAATAACAGTGGTGAATTCTAATTAGGTTAGGTGAATTCCTCTCTTCTGAAAACAAGCAGAGCATTTTCTACTTCAGCAAAGTTCAACCTAGTTTCCGCCGAATATAAAGTTAAACCTTGAAAGTTGAAAAAAGAAATAGTTTTAAAGAATAAGTGTCCTTCAAAGTATTTCTCTCTGCCGCCAACATTTTTTTTTTCACATTTCCCACCTTTCACATTTGTGCTTAGTTTTGATGTCACTTCCACTTAAAACAAATTACCACAACAGTTTCCAGAATAATATCCTCCTCAGAAACCCAAGCCATTTGAATCTGTATCGCTTTTTAAGTGTCTTAAAAATTCCCGTCTCTATTTAGCACACTCTGGTGAGAACATTGATGGATGCATTTTAATTTTTCAATGGCCTTGGTTACAGGTACCCTCTAATTAACACAATAACCTTGGTAAATGAAGACTAGTACCATCAGTACAACAGTAAGATACAGTTTGCTTAGAGAAACGCTTACCTGCAGGGAGTTCAGGAGAATAAAGATGTAGGCAATCACTATGGAGAACGGCACAAGCACTCCACAGAGCCAGGTGAGACCCAGAATCGGCAACAGCACCAACACCGCCTTCACTGCAGCTCTGGAAAACAACAATCCTCCCAATAAGCATAGGGCATGACACCAAGACACACTGCAACCCTTAAACATTACCACCGAAATAAAAAACCACAGCACCAAACTTCTGGCCTATGGCTGCCTTTTTTTGACCAGTCACAATATTTGACTGCAGGTCACTCCAAGTACAACAGGAGCCGCTGGTTAAACTCATATTGTGACCGTTTCCCCAGTAAATCTGACTTAATTCTATTTAGTATAAAATTACCTTGCAAGTTCAGGTAATCGCTAAATCAAACCAGCTGCGGGGAGTTGTGACTCACCCTGTGGCAGCTTGTGCTTTTCTTTCCACTTTAGCTGCCATCCAAGCTCACTGGCTTTCAGCGGCTCCATTAACTCTGGTAAAAAAGCCTAGCAGAGGTGCTACTGAAATAATAACAATAATTGAAAAAGGGTTCATGAAATAAGCTCAGTTTTCCATAAACCAACAATAGATACCTGTAATTTATGACCTGCTCAGCAAGCTTTTTTAAATATATCACAACCTTCTTTTCATGTATTTCGTCACCCTATGTATAGCCAAATAAATCTATAGCAAAGCGTTTGTCTGTGGAAAAAATCTTATATAAATTAGATTCTCAAAGCACACTGTGTGAAGAGACAGGGTAAGAGGAATGTGTCAACTAATGCTAATCCTGAAACTTAAGTAGTTCTCTCGGGGGGAGAACATATATTTTCAGCATACAAAAGGTTTTTAGAAACAATTAGCTAAATTCTACTTAAAATAAGGATGTACAAAAAGGAGAGGAACAACAGAAACAAAAGGGGAAGCACACTCATAACAACAGCCGTAATATGAGAAATACAGATCTGCAGCCACAGTAGGTGCACCCTCATATCAGCTCAGCAGACAGTGAGCAAGGTGAAACGCTGCCCCCATGTGTTAGATCAGAGAGACTGCAACCCACCGGATCTGCTCATAGGCCTGCTCCACAGGGCTGCTGTTAATCGCCAGCATTATGGACCTCCTCTTGGCCGTGGATATGGTGATGATAACCACTCGCGTCAAGACCATGATGTTGACCTGAAATGGAGTCACATGTAGCAGAAACAGTGAGGCCCAGAAAGGCAGAAAAACGAGGAGCAGCAGTGGTGGACAACAAAAACGGACACACCCTCACCATCATGATGAAGATGACCGGGCCTGCAAAGCCCCAGATGACCCCATTCTGAACGCTCAGCCAGCAGTGGCCCTCAGCTGAGTATTTTCCAGCAGCCGAGGCCAGAGTGATAGTGACAATCAGAACAGGAAGACCTACGGTAAAAGTAAGATACTCAAACCAAACTGTGAAGAAATACAAAACACATTCTGAATCCCACATACAGAGAAAACTCAGGTTTCTATTATTATCAATAATATTAAGCAAATGACGCTATGTTCCATCCTTCAGATGGCTTCTAAAATTCCACTCACTACCATTAATACCTAATGTCAGCAGCCCCATCTTGGTGGAGCTATGGTCACCTTGTGAAGCTCATTTATACTTTTAGAATATGTTCTTCACATGAAATTCCAATCATGACTTAAACAAGTATATGCAGAAATAGTTAGCTTGCTTGTATTTGACTGATCCTTTCTTATTCATCTGAATTATTGTAGGATTCATTAATTGATCTACTTTTCGACTATTCAGAGACTATGGCTTTTGGCATATGAGATCTCTTCGTAAAAACACTGCATCACCTCACATGAGAAGTTTACAGCATATTACATTAAGCAAAGGAAGCCTGCATGTATTATCTGGTATTGAATTAGACACAAAAAAATGATCATGTTCATTACCCCAGCCAATCAAATAGTAGTATTTCATGTGTCTGCCTTCACTCAGGTTAACCGTTACCACTTTGCTCCAAAGCAGCAGGCCCTCCACCAGCATCCAGCTTAATGCAGCCATGAAGAAAAGGTGCAGGAGTGCCGCTACTAGTGTGCAGGCCACCTGGGGTTAAGGGTCAAAAATCAAAGCTCAAAGGTCAATATCAACAACCCAGATGGTCCATTATGTGTGCTACATTTGATACGAGTAGGTCATGTAAGATCTAGATATACTGCCCCTATTTCCTGTAACACTATGACCAACCAAACACATTCTGCACATTGTCAAAGCCAAATCATACTCAAGACACACCAAACCAGCATCCTTGTCCCTCAGACCCAAAGTCAGTATTTCTTACAACAGGTCTTCTGCAACAGTCATACAAGATTCATCAAAAGTAAAAATTAAGCAAAATATAAGTGAGAGATCAATTCTGTGTGAATGGACCCATCTTCTCACTTAGCTGAAAACTCTTCCTTAAAATACCTACAATTACTTCAATGCAGAGAAACGTTCTTTTCCGGTTTTTTTTTCAGGTATACTATTATACCGCAGCTTAAATATGTTGTAGAGGTGATTCATTTCATTGCCTGTGTTTCTGACTGACTGTGTTTCAAATGCAATTTAAGAGATTTTATAAATGAAACAAAGTATGAGCCACAGTCAACACAATCACTGGGTAGCAACTAACCAAAGAGCAAACATTTTGTCAGAGGACAAAATAGTCCCACATGGATGTATTAAGAGTTTGAGGGCATGGCAAGCAGAATAACTTGTTAACTGTAATATCATTTAGCATAAATAATAAAAAAAAAAAAACAAAATCAGAATGTACTAGAGACATATATTGAGGTACCTTATTGCCAGCTGCTGATCCACTGCAGAGAAGTACAATCTGAGCAGCTGTGAGAGCTATGAACAGATTCTTGTGGATTGACATTCGGTCAGATTTTGGAATGCTAAAAACAACAAGGAAAGTTAACATATTAAGATTCCATCCAATAAACTGTACTCAGAGAAAAACTACAACAGCTCAAAATCTCCCTGCTGATGGTGATTAGAGGCTTACATTTTTAGAGGCTTTACATGCTTAACATAGTGAAGTAGACGCACAGGATACATTCACTTTTTATGATTTATTGATTTATTGCTATGAAGCCAAACTGCCTATCACCACATTACAGGCACCTTTTGACCCTGTTTCTTATATTTTTGGCCAATTTTATTATACAATACAATTTTATTATACTAAACAATACCTGTTTATTTCAAATGCATCAGGCTGAACTGGTTTAAATGTGAACAATCAGAGGAGCATCATAAATCTCCTAATTAAATCAGCTGTAGCTCTAAAAGGCTTATTAGGATCTCCTCTGGGGATGCTGGGGGTTAATTAACTCTCCAGTAATGTCATCATAAAACTTCTGTGTGTGTGCAAAGACCAGGCGGCCTGAGTGAACTAATTACTACATTAGTGCTGCTCAATATAGGCTCTTAGTCAAAACCGTGCCATATTGACAACAGCGATTTCTGTGGCAGATCTAAGATGCGCACAATACACCAAGCACAGGGGCTCGCTGACCGTTTGTCCTTGTCCGATAGGCCCGTGCCTGTTCGGTAGTGGCGGCCACTGCATTCACTTACTCAAGCACGGTAAACAGCATCAAGGTCACCACCAACGCACACAGTGAGGCTCCGGACCCAATGAACGTCAGCTTAGTCAAAACACTCTCCTCCTCCGGGCTCCACTATAGATCACAGCAGAGAAACAAACAGGCCACGACAGTCAAAACACTGGCAGTATATGCCAGATTCTCAACCTTCACACATAACACAAGACACTTCACACGCTTAATGAAGAGTCAGCTCACCAAGCTCAGCTACGGCCTCCGCATTTACGCCTCAAACAGAGACACCAGCTGGACATTCCATCTTGGTGCAGACGTCTGTTTGCATGCATGTATTAGACTGCACATACATTCGACCTAATGGTTTTTCCCTGGTTTGCTGCCATTAGGTCTAAGATCACAAAATCCACTTAATCCTATGAATTAGCTTATTCATCAGCACATCAATGGCAAGGATGAGCTCCTGAGAGGTTTAAAGAAAAGTGAGCTCACTTTGTCATGTCAGGCCTTTCCACAGACTCCGTGTTAATGTCAAGTGAGGATTAACCTTAACAAAACTGGAAGTGAGATATCTGAAGTGAAAAATACTGGTATCTGAATTTTTAAACTGGAGTAATTAATGACTGAGAAAGATCAATAGTCTGGTTAACACATCAAACTCTTTCCTCCAAAAAACTCTCACATTTTCATAGCAATATCATCACTCACTCTACCTTCGATTCCAAATAATTCATGAGAACCGCAAAATTAGTTGTGTGGTTGCAAAAGCAGGATGTGGCCATAGATCCAGAATATGCCACTTGGCAACCTTCACTGGACCAGCCATCTTGATCTCCAGTCCTGAGAACAGTTCAAACGGGGAAAAAAGTAGGACTTCATGATTTATAGATTACCACAGTGAAGGACATAATAAAGTTTGCACTATGTCATACTTACATCAGGCTGAAATTCCAAAACACGCAAACAGGCTTAACAAGCCAAGAGTGCTCCACCTATAAAAAGCAGCAGATGTTGTTCTCTTTGCACTCCACTTTTATATAGTCCAAAATAAATACAAAATTGAGCCAATTAAATTTATGAACTGTTGCCAATACTCTGAGATGAAAAACAGAAACTCTAAGCCCTATATTGTGATCACTAAACATTTAGTCATACACCCATAACACTTAACACTGTGTATGCAAAAAAGACTGTGTGCAGTCACTCAGCAGATTGCAAAAACACTATACAGACTGCTTCACTTTGAAAGAATCTTATACAATAAAATGGATATCCATACTTGGTGCTCAGGAGAAAATACAGTTTTATGCTCATAAATAGTTTATATTCCCTCACCACATCAGAAGAGGATAAGGTGTAATGAACAGCGACTGGAATATTTTGGCTCCTGGAGAAATCTCGGACCGTAGCTGATATAACTGCTGTGGCAAGTCGGCCTGTGTGCAAACTGAAAGAATCCACACACAGCCAAACTGAAATTACACTCAGGAAAATTCAACAAATCAAATTTGTAAAACAACAAGTCAAATGAATATCAAACTATAATCTTAATAAAATCAGTGACTCTGGATATGATCATTTCAGTGTCTAAGAAAAAGCTGTTCATACCTTCTCCCATGTTTGTATCCCTCTGATGAGGGATTCCTGTGCATTTTTGATTGGATCTCCATGAGATGACTGTAGTATACATGGATAAACATAACCTCCTTATAACCTGTGAATTGTAAATGTAAAATTATTCAGACAATGCAGTACTACATACATATGGAGACACTTGTGGAAAATGTTATATAGAATTTGGTTGCCATTAAGGCAATATAGTTGCCTTATGTATGCTTAACTGTGGGGTGAAACTATCTGGAAGTAATACAGATAACCCCATGACGCTATACTTGTGAAGCACAGGTGGTGAGGAAAAAAGGAAACACCCATGTAAATCACACATAAAAATCCGAATTAAGAAGTACAAATCAAGTCTTCTTTCTATTCCTCCTCCCGTCAAAATGTCTTAGACTCATTTCCATGTGGAAATTGGGTGATTATTCCACCCTTTGCTTGTCATTTTTCTTAATTTTTTTAGGGTTCAAAATACTGTTGATGGAACATCAAGAGTAAAGATGTAAGTTACAGGCAATTGATGATGAGTAGTGTTTGAATATGATCAGTTGCATATAATCTCCATAATTTCATTCTTTGGCTTATCGGTCTTCAATGAGGGCACATGTTACTAGAAATCATCTATGGAACAATAAACACACCAAGAGCCTCATTTTGGCAAAAATAGGTATTTGTATTTCACATTTTGTCAACCTTGCTGCTTACATATGGCATGGCAAGAATTCTACTGCCGCCTTGTGGACTCAGCACACATAACAGTCTAAGACAGGCACAGTAAGTTTGACGCAAGTTTGAGGAAGCAAAGTTCAAGCTAAAATGAATACCGCTGTTGGCAGACCTAATATATTTGGCATTTATATGGAATTACTGTAGTGACAAGAAAATTGCGTTTCTAATTCAGGTGATATCTATAACTACGTTTGAGGATTTAATTTCTTTAAAGTCTTTTGAAGAAATCTTGTGTAAACCTGCTTAACTTAAAGACTATTTAAGAGTGTAATTGCTCTGAAAGTTCATTCTGCGCAGAACTTGGAGCAACAGAAATTAGCTCAGTCATAGGGTGCTGTATTCTTACCCAGGGAGTGCAGCCGGAATACCTCTGCGTCCGGGATAAGGATTTCGTCCTGGCTGCTGGCCTGGCTGCCAAATGCTGAAGGCCTGAATGCGCAGCTGCAGCTTTGCTGAGAGAGCTTCCTGGGTTTCAGGTGCAGTTCTAGGAGTTTCCATGACGAAAAAAACACAGACACACTTACATCATTCATCGGCATGATCCACAGTTCTGTGCTGGGTGCTGTGAAGTGATCGGGGGCCAGTCTTCTCTGGATCCATCATAACTACAGTACAAATGTATCGCCATCAACTGCCCTACTAGCATGAGGATAACCTGAGAAGTAATAATGACTGCATACTGTGTGTGACTCAAGTTCCCACAAACATTGCAGATCAAACTCAAGGGTAAATCAATGAAAAACCCTGTTACTTTATACCAGAGGATGTCAGTAGAGTTTAACATTTAGAGCTTGTAGTGGGATCTCTCATTCAAATAAGGAAAAAAATCAATGTGATACATGAAAACCATAGCAACTTCCGAGTAACTGGAATACCCCAGCTGGAGTCCTGATTTTACAAAGACAAGCTATTCCTCTACACACTGTCACTGCCTCCTGACAGGGAATTCTGACCTAAGAACCCATTTGCTATTCAGTATGACCTAGGCTTCTGGGTTTGATAGGCAGTATCACAGAATGAAAGGATTGATTGATCTATTCAGATATCAACTGCTACAGTGGACTATCAAGTAATTTACTTCACCCAACCACTCACCAAGTGGATTGACTAGACCATTTAAGAAGAAACTACCATAGATTAGCCAAAAACCTTTTTATTGTACAACTGGAGCGCATGGGGGTGATTCTGCTAAGGCTTCCACTATCCTAACTTAGCGCTTGTGTGCAGATCTAATGATCATTAAGATTTCAGTCCGTACTTCAACTAATGGAGGCTCAACTATTGCAAAAGTGCTGTTGATCTTGGAGGCAACTTTATAGTTGAAATGTTGCTACTGTGTACACCTCCCCGTATTGAATTTGGTTAGTTCTTTTCAGAATGGTTGTTTACTAGCTTATGACGGAATAATACATTGTCTCTTATGTTACATTCTTTTTGAGAGACAACACAATGAAGATTATGGCAAATGATAATTATTTGTAAACTCAATATACAGCTCGTTATAGTGAATTATATCCGAGATCAACTAACAAAGAAATTGCCTGAAACAAAAAATATGGTTTTCATATTTTGCATAGGATAATGATTCAATTGTTTCCTTTATTCCATTTTGTTTGTATTTGTTATATTTATGATAAATCAATGCAAAATCTCACCTATGTTTTTGGTAGAAAGTGTAAAGCTTTTTCCTTCTGTAGAAAGGATGTCTGCCAAAGTACCCGACACTTTGTCAATGCTTTGAACCACATTGAAGGGCCCGAGCACCACCTGAGTATGCAAAGAAAGAGAAGGGAGGGAAATAGAGGAAAACTTAGGCCAAATGTCATCTAAGGTGCAAACAACTCCACTCAGGAAATTGACTCACCCCCTCCTTGGCCAGGTCCAACCATTGCACACCCATTCCAGGGTCAATTAACTCACTGGCCAGGTTGAGATAGTCTGCAGCAAAAGATAAGATCACTTCAGAGGAATTTCCCATTGCAGGGACATGTGCTTCAGCCACCATCTCAATGACCTGAGCCAGGTAGAGCAGATCAATGGGTGTGAGAATGTCTGGGTTTGCCTCCAGAACCTTCAACAGGACCCTCACAAAGTTGCTCAGCATAAGAAGGTAATCTTCTGGTGTTGTGTTGACATTAGACTCCTCCATCACCTAAAGACACAAAATTAATTTTGATGATGCTCAACAAATTGAAAGCAACCAGTTTCTCTGAAAATAGTCATATGATGGAGATAATTGTCAAAAGTCATATGAGTATATCATTTTCAGAACTGCTGGCAGACCACTAAAATGAAGTCTCCTCACTGCAGTCAGTATCAAAGGCAGAGGAGAAAATTCAGAGAATATTCCACTTACAATAATATCAGTCTGATAAATAACAACTACAAGTGTTCATTAAACCTTCAAACTCACAGGTTTGGCCAGGGGGTCTTCGCCCACTTTGGAAAAAAAAAGATGTCTTGGGGAAGCCAGATATAGGAGGCCGATTTTCAAAAGTTTCTGAGTTCAAAAGATGTGAAGCAAACAAGTTTACTTTCCCTATGATATGCATAATATACCAGAGTTTACCACAATGAGATGTCTGTACAACTAGATTACCGGTATTGCATACACACAATTTCATTGTTGTTTAATCTCTAAATTTTGAGATTGGGATTTGAGATATTTTTATTTAATGCTTGTCTTTTTGCATCAGGCTGTAAAACTGAAGAGACATAATTACGGTTCATACTGTGTTCACCTGGCTGAAATTTCCATAACTCTGACAGTCATATCGCTCAGGTTTTACTATATCACTGATGTATAATTAATTTGTACAATTTAGATTTTTGCTAAATCTCATTGTGTAAAGGAGTGCTGACAATTACCTTTGTCAAACTGACAGACTGCTCCTTTAAGTTCCACACATAAAGCAAAGTCCCAGTTGCCACTCACAGGGTCAAAGGTTACACATTCTCCACTATTTGGCAAAAATATTTGCTCTGAGGAGAAATTGTGATCTGACATTAAATTTGAGTCAAGCCAAAAGTATAGCTCTTGGGTGTGTTCACTTCTGTTCTCTGAAATGTAGAAAGAAACAAAAAATAATACAGTGTTTTTTTTATTCACAGTTTTAGGACATTAGAACGAAATTGAAAAAAAAATCAGGTTTTTATTTCTGACAGTCAGACAAGACAATGAGTCAGTTAGTAAATGAAGTGATACTGCAGAGGGACTTATCTTCTCTCCAGTGGGCCATCCACCATAAATGTCTGTGATGAATACTAGTGTAAACCATGATGTCATTATTCACTGGAGTCAACCACAACCAAAAAAAGTTTTTTTGTCTTTTTACTGGGTGGATACTAGAATGACAGCACACATAAAATATTTACAACCATTCATTTTAAATCTAAAACTTGGCACACGATCCTAAGCATGTGCAATTCTGTTGAAAAGAATCAAACCCACCTCCCTCCCTGGTCTTTCTATTTACCTTGACATGGAGAGATTCCCCTGTGTCTCCTCAGGGATGGTTCAGCCTCCAGGGTTGAGGAGTTCCAGTTATAAAACAATCCAGACGAAATTAGCGCACACTCTCTTTCCAAGGCGTGGATTTCACTGATGTTCAACACCCGGTCCCAAATGTTAAGCCTTGTAATGTTCCCAGAGAAGGATTCGTCACTCTTGAACGTGCCGCCAAATGTGTCCTGCTCCTGGCCGATAATGAAGAGGCCATCTCGGCCAATGTCAGCAGAAGGATAGAGATCGTGGCCCTTGCCTACAACTTTCCCATCAGCAGTGACAACCCACTCACCACTGTCCCTTGTCCAACTTACGCACAGAAAGTGCCAGAGGCCGTCATTTTCAAAGGCCTCTGTGTAGGGCGCATGTAGGCCATGTACAAGCAAAGCAAGCTGGATGAGTTTCCCGTAGATTATGTTGGCCCGAAGCTGGAACTCATTAATAAATGACGGTATGGAATAAGAGAACACAGTGGAAAATCCATAGCAACTTGGATCAAACTGAACATGAGCACAAACAGTCACAGATTGCATGTTGGGAAACTGCTGAAGGAGGCGAGCATGCTTCCTGTTAGTTCTGCCTGAGAACTCCAGAACCAAGGATTCAAAGGCACCTTTAATAGAGGAAAAGTTTAGTTAGGAAATTCATGTACTGTAGACACAGATGTTAACTTTAATAATTTTACTGTGCAATTTCTCATGCTGTCACATTGACTCATGAAGCAAAGGAAATGCATCTTGATCTAATTTAAAACTAATTTTGATCTTTCTACAAACTTCATACTGTCAATGATCATAAAAGGAACATTTTAAAAATAGAACAGGTATCAATGAACTCACCAATTTTATGAGTCATGGCTATCCCCTCTATCCACACTGGCTCTGTTATGTTTAGTGAATGAAAAAAGTTGGTCAGCTCCACATTCTCAAATGCACTGGACACAGAGGCCAGGGCTCCAGACTTCTGCTGGCAGACTTGCTTGGCATCCTGCCACTGCAAGCGGTCAGGCACATATTCATAATAGGATTCATCATATGGGAAGGTCCTTCTCTGCAATGTCAGCACTGAATCTGGTCAGGGATTTTAAGAGAAAAACTTTTAGGTTTGAGAAAGAGACTTTTTTTCTGAAATATTTGCAGCTGATGTTTCACCAATATGAATTTATAATAGTTTCATTCCCACTAGGCTACAAGGCAGGAGCTGATTTACTCTGAAACAGTTGGAAACATACGCATGAGCTTGGTCATGAAGTGATCTAGTTTTCAAATGACTTCACCACACTTAATGGATTTCAGATGTCCTTGTCATTTGAGCAAGGGGGGGTTTCAAACCTACTTGATTTAAGTGAGCTATTCCAAGTGACTAATGAGTTCTGGAAGGAATGCTCCTCGACAGAGTACATATACAACAGGAATTACCCGTTTCTGTTAACCCCACAACAGAAATGACCCGTTTCTGTCAACACTCCTACTGGAAAAAATATATAAAATTCAGGAACATGTTTATAAACAGTGCGAACGCACATTTTGTTTTGCATCTCTTTCAGGCTGGCAGAGTACTACTACCTCGCAGCACACTAGCACCGTGACAGTACGTAATACGAAGTGTTACTTGCACTTCAACCCATGGAATTAGTAAATTCTTGATCAATTATTGATCAATACACACCAATGTCTTACCTTTAGCAGTACAATGATGAAACCAAATCTGCAACAAAAAGGTTTCGTCAGTCGTTCAAATGTGATAATATCTGACATTGAGAACATTCGAATACTTTTGAAAGGAAAAAAAATACTTACAATAATATTTGAGTAGATTAGTTTAAACCATTGCATCTTCCTGAAAATGAAAAAACAAGTTTTATATTCTATACGAGGTAAACAGTGTGTTAGTTTGGTTTATTAAACACAACGGACATTACCCAAAACAACATACAGAGGTATGAAAATAAAATATATACAAAGCTGCTGCTTAAACAAAGCCCAGTTCCATCAAATACAAAATATGCTTAACGTATATCGATTTTGTAGCTTTAGTTTCTTAGCTGGTTTCTCACATTAGTCGCTAAATTCAAATACAGTACCTGCGCGTGGAGAAATTTCAAGCTTCAATCAGGAAAGTTTGTATGGACTCATCATAGCGGTCGCAGTCGCATCCACGTGTGTCCCTTGGTTCTTAAATTGAGGTTTGTTGTTCGATTTTAATACTAGTGCTAAGCATCATCGCAAAGAAAGGCTTTGCTCTTGGAAATAACCAGCGAACCTCAGATTCTACTGGCTGCTCAAACTTGCAGGAACCTCCTAGGTGACATCAGTAGCATAGAATTCACGAACTGATACAGGGCGAGAGCGCGAGTTCGAACTGAAGAGGAAAAACACGTGAGGGCAGTGATTTGTGGAGGCAGACTGGGGAGGCAGAGGTCATTTTAAATGTTTTCGAAGAAAAATTGTGATCAAGGCATGTCATTCACTAAACTTGAACGAAGACTATTATTTGTTAAACTGTTGAATGACTGATGAGCCAAATTTAAATCAAAACATAAGCTTATAAAGTCTGGTAAACGTTCCATAAGCAGGGTGGTGGACAATGTACCCATTATAATCATTAAACTGTCAAACTACTGGAACTTTAATGTTAACTGTTATCAAAGAACAGTCTGAACTTCCGAAACACAGTTGCTTATTAAAACACAAAGAATACGGGTTTTCATAAAATGTGCATATTTATTGTGTTCATTCTGCCCCAAGAGAAAATGCTTCATGATTTTGTAATGCAATACATTTTATCAAAAAAGGCATGAATGATCAGTTGTCATATACAGTACACTGAAGGTGACACAACATTCCTGAGTGCAAATGTTCTAAGTGCAAAAGGGATATTACAAAAAATATACAAAAACAACTCCAGAATAAGTTATGACTCGTGGAACTTACAGTTCTGAACAGGTCAATGTAAAGCATTTCTACATGTGTCTTACAATTTTGAATAAAATATGTGAGGTACTTTGGGAAAAATTAAACCAAACCAAGATAAAGAAAAAAGTCAGCAACTCTGATATTGTAAAAATATGACTGGTTAACAAATTCAGAAGGCATCGTCAATCCAACCCAGTGGCAAAAGCTGTAATACTCAGTAAATCTGTGATACATAATAACTTTAGCAACAGAATTGATACAAAGTCATGGAAAAATACATTTTCTTATTCTGCCTTTCTCCAATAACCATTTCACAATAGCATTAGAACTTTGTTAACTGCCTACCCCTCGAACACCAGAACTGAAATCTACCAATTTCTGAAATGATTGAATTAAATATATAGTGCAACTGGCAGGAACAATGACAGCAGTTTGAATATGATTAAAAATGTGTGTGTTTGTTTCAATAATGCTCCCCTTAATAATTGTTAACAATAATAACTACATAGTAATAATTATTTTTAAGTAACTGAAGGACTAAGAGAATTACCAGAGACTAACAGAGAGGACTAACGAGAATTAACAGCACTAAGCAGGCAGAGGATGCTCAGCCTTCTGGATCGTCCTGGGTCTGGGGTTTCTACAATTAGGCAGAGGAGGAAAGGTGAGGAGGCACTGGGAAATGGAGGCCAATTCTGGCCTTGGTGTTACTGGCCCATTTCTGCAGTCAACATAAATTTAAAGAATATGAAATTTTAAAGCTTGTAATGCAACGGTACAATTCCCTCTCAGCAGGTCATGGATCCTTATTTGGAAAAGGTCAAAGAGCATTTGGAGAGTAGGTTCCAAGAAAATAACCTTGTCACAGCCTTCAGTGTATTTAGTTCAAAAGCTGTGGAGATGAGGAAGATGGCCTAGTTTCAAAGTCAACATTACGCAGGATGAAGATGAGTAGAACAAGGAAACAGTTTATCAGAAGACTTGCTCTTTTGTCTTTTTAAAACATTTATCCCATTCTACTATGGCTAATCACAGTTGTAGATAATGAGGGAAATGGCATCAGAAATAATGCATGAAGGCTGCCTTATCAGAATTTCGCTCATCTCTCTGCAGTTGCAATTACACGCCCGTGTCCAGTGTCGGTGAGAGATCTGTGCAATCATCAGGGTCAACCCATTTTGATGCAATGCCTGATTTAAGTTATTTAGACCTTTTCTAACACACAATGATTGTTCTTAAAAGAATTACTGATCAATAGATCAAGATGGACCTGCGAAACAGGCTGCAGGAGACCAATCTGACAACATGTATGAGAATTTTTGCCCTCCTGTCTCTGACATGAACTACCAGAAAACTATGGATTTTGTCCTCGCAACCCAGATCGTGGGCTTGCAATGGGGCAAGGGCTGTAATCTAACAAGTAAGGTACTTGTGTGGTTGAGGGTAACACACACTCATCTGAACCTGGACACCTGTTATAGTTCAAATCCTAATCCTTTATGGTTAATATTCCAAGTTCTATCTTTGAATTATTTAGTTGTAATAAATGTTGAATGTTTAATAAATATTTCATAAATGTTGATCATTTGCATTTATTCAATTTTTTTTTTTTTTTTACTAAGTCACATGCACAGCACTACCCCACCCTTTCCTGGGGGTAACACTGACTGAAGCTTGTATTAAACCAGTAGACTACACCCACCATGTTTCTTTGGGAGAAGAAGTGTCATTGGGTGAGAGTGTATAAACAATTTTGGGAACAGTTTTATCTCTCCTGCTGTGGCTTTCCTCCTGTGCCTTCCCCACACTGTTCTCTGAGCCAGAGAGTTCACTCTTTTCAACCCAGACCTGATCAAACATGGAGGTCAAGGAGCACAGAGCAGAATGTACATCATCTCTGGCTGCCATCACACGTCTCACGCAGGGCAGCTGAAGGAGGGGTGTCGACATGTTTCCCCCAAGCTTTGGGAGACCATTGATGATGTCATCTATCATCCTGGAGGATGAAGAGATTACTTCTCTGCTCCTGCTGAAGTTCTTCTCTTTATCTGTGGGGAAAGGGATTTGACATAATTGTCAAAATTAAGACAACCCATACTACATCAAAGACAAACCATTTATCATGCATTTTCATGCATTCTTGTATGTATTCCTCTACGGCTTTAACCTGTTAGCAAGTGAGCGTTGTCCATGCAACAGACCACAATGTAGCCTACTGCTCTGAGAGCTAGTGCCAATCAAAAGAGAGGGGTGCCTCCCATTCATGAGAACTGGCAGCCTGAGAGCACCTGGCTTACAGTGGCAAAGAAGCCCTGGTCAACCAAAACCACCTTACCCCGAATGATATGAGCCTAATTCCATCACAGTGGACTCCCCATGACCGACAGGCAATAACACAACCCAAAGTCAAAACCTAGGATGTTTAAGCCATACAGGGCCTGGCTTGGGCTCATGAGAGCAGCCATTTTCAAAGCACTGTTTTGTGAAAGCATGAATGCATTCCTTAAAATGTTAGCATGCAAACATGATTATTTAAAGTTATACACATTAATAAATACATAGCCTGTGTGTTAGACAAGATGTAAAAGTTCTCAAAAGCCACAACAGAGTGTGGGTTAGGGTTCAATTTATTTTCGCTACAGCAGAAAAAAAACCAAATACCCACAATAACTTGCTTCTCTTTATTGGCAAAGCATGTAAACCAACAAAGAATGGCTCATGGGCCAAAGAATGCCTGCTGAAAGCATAATCGACTGGAATATAAAATTGGCTACGAGTTCTCATCAGTAAGAGACGCATCTCTTTTCATTGGACTTTCATTCAATACTTTGCACTGGTGCACACACAGGTTTGCACTGTATGCTGTCCATGAATAACACCAATCAAAAGATACATACCTCTGTCCTGCTGTAGGAGTTATGTTTTTATTAACAAGTGAATTCAATATCTTGCTACACTTCAGCACTGTGTTTTAAAAAAAGTAGCTGAAGACAAAATTAATAATTGAAAGTTTTGGCTCAGAGTATGAAAGAACCATGTGAAAAACTCGAATGAAACTGCGGATTTGATGTCATTCTTCAGAGTTAGTGTGCGCACAGGTAGCCATGACCTTGTCAAGCAGGGCGTTACCTCTCAGGGTCTGTGTGAGGGCACAGTGAAGCTGTCGGACTGCCAGGCTGAGCTGCAGCAGCTGGGCAGCTGTGTTTCTCACTGTCCACAGGTGTGAGGGATCGGTGTCCTCTTCTGCCCTCCCCGAGGACCCATCCTTCTGCTGGAAAAACACACACAATTACCACCACTGCTCTTAAGGGAAAAAATCATACCACATTTCCATTAGCATAGGCCAGACTGCGAGGTATATTTAATGTTCCACAGCACAATGGAGCCTTTATTCTGAAGCAACTGAGCAAAAAGGTTTTCTGAGCTTAACTAGTAGTAAGAGCGAAAAGCAGTGCTATAAGTGCCAAATCAACCAATCAATTAAAATCGACTTAGCACAGCACCATCAAACAATAGAGCTGGCACTAATATCTCAGTTATGAAATGTTTATCTAAACTAATAGATTTCAACTATGTCTATAGAGACTGTCAGAAAGACTGAACCTGAAAACATGCTCCCCACTCCTGCATGGGTCATCCCTAATTCAGATGCCTAGCTTTGTGGTGGTGCTTTTGTGAGAGGACAATGGTGAGAAAGGCATCAGTCTCCGTCCCTGGCAGCCAGAACACGCGTGCTCAATGCTAACAAAGGGCATGAGTTTGTGCGCAGCAGATAACATTAACAATCATGGGAGGAAGACTGATGACATTTTGTTCAACACATTCATTACCTGAACAGCGAAAAATGTAAGTGTCTGGTGATAAGACTGTGAAGCATTTTATTTTACAGGGGTAGTAAATGGTGATCAGTGATACCTTTAAAAGGGGGTCTTGTTGTTGAAATGGCATAGATCCATTAGATCTGCTAAAATGCAGCAAAGTGCTTACCATTTGACTACAACAGATGTAACTCTGAAGGGAAGTGGCTACATCCAGTGATTTCTTCTTTAGACTCTGCAATATCTGAAAGCAGCATATACATATTCAACATTACATTTCCCTTAAAGTAGTGCGTTCCATTAACCCTATTCATAACCCTCTACCAATTTTTATAATATTTTACATGTATCTGTGAGGACCTTTGCCACCATTTTTTTCTTCTCTTATTTGGAATTCCAAGTCATAACTGTATACAAACACTAGCATACACATTCTCTAATACGCATGCAGCTAGACACTGCTTCTTTCCACTCTGCAATCCACTAGCTGAGCTCTGTCGTAACTCTGCTAGAATACACACAAATGACTCACTGTGGCATAAGGCAGAGAATATTCTGCAGACTAAAACCCTGCTCTGGATTTGGTCTGAACTGAATGCATACTGTGGCTTCAATAAACAGGAGCTCAGTGATGCCTGGCAATATTACAGGTTTCACATACCAAAGAAATGGCAAGGAATTCCTCATAGTAATTTATGTCCGAAACTGATATGAGCAAATACACATAACTTCCCTAGGCAACAGTTGCTAAAGTAACAAGTGAAAACATTAACTCCTGTAAAAAGATGTGAAATGCTGGAATTTGGATGCACAACCTCAGTCCTGGGGAATGTGAGCTGAACCTCTCTCTGCAGCTCTTTGGCTTGCTTAATCACATCATCCAACAGAATCTGCATGCCTTTGCAGGCTCCTTCATACAGGGACACCACTATGGACTGCTGGGGAAAAGAACAAAATCTGAGTAAGGGTGTAGCAAGGGAGGAGAGGGCATCACATACAACCTTCCCTTTTTACCAATCCAGCCATAGCTGGGAAAAACCATTCGGCTTTATGTAGCTATTCTTTAACGTCATGAAAGCACTATGCGACAATGAGACCACATTTTTTACAGCCTCTGCCTTTTCAACACTGAAGAGCCAAGAGAATGTGTGCCCTTTCACCTTGCCAACAGCCTCTGTGCCCATTTCTGTAAGGTGGATTTCTGTTCCTGTCACAGCGGAAAGCTGGCCGATGGATCTCACAGCCGCATCCAGGCACTGGCTGGTTTTGCTCTGAGCCTCTGTTACCATGGAGGAAATCTCTGAATCACAGCCCTGACACAGAAAAATACAAAATCGTTTTTAATGAAAAGGTCATTTTCTTCTTTTAGTTTATTTTCCATAAAACCATGGAATACTGAGCCAGTTATTTTACCATTATGTTTAGTGAGAAAATGTCTACGGAAGTAAATATTTACTGTTATTATTTATATTATTCAGGAACACACTGTCTTGCAGTAGTTATGCAGCACAGATTCACACTGGAAAATCATTTTACATTGCTGTGAATCTACCTGAATGAGAAGCTGGAAGTAGCCTCCCATTTTCTTGACCTCCCGTCTGAGCTCCTCCCCAGAGTGACAGACAGAGCCAGTTTTGGGCTCGACACCAGCAATCCACTGCAACGTGGTGAGGACAGCAGTCTTTATGGACGATGTAGCCTTCACAAGTTGGGCCTGAGCTTCCCCATTGCAGACAAACACTAGCAGAGACATGAAGCAGCAGTACTTTACACTAAAGATAGATGTGTATAACATTCATCCTGACAGAATTATTTTTATAGTTTTAAATAAATAAATCTAACTGAGATGTATGGGATTTAGAACATCCAGAAGCAATCAATACTTCCACGGCAACTTTCAGGTCTGATTCTAAATTTACTTCATAAATTAACACAGACTGGTTCAAGCATGAGCAGTGTTCATTTATTTTAACCAGAATTTTAGATTCCATTTTGTGTTGTAACAGTTTAAACAAGGGGAAGAAGTATTAAGACTTTTGTCGCAGAAGTATTCATGAACTTTTCCGTCAAACCATGTTTAATTGCACTACCTACGCTTTAAGGTTAATAAAATACTCACAGGCCGACAGAAGCTGACAGTATCAATGCCTCCATACCACACAAAGACCCCAAACAAAGGCTTCATTTTTGAAGCTGCTTGGTAATGTGACATCACTGTGATTCATGAGTGTTGTTGCTATGAGACACTTTGATCGCACAACTAATTGACGAGGTAGCTTACAGTTTTCCTGGCTGTTGTCATCGAGGCTCTCGTACATGCTGGAGATGGACACGACTGCAGTGTGCACAGCAAGCAGGTCGGAGATGAGGCTATCGGCCATGCTCTCCTCAGCACCGTGACTCCCCCGCAGGCAGGCCAGCGCAGAGCCGATCAGGTCCTTGCAGATCCCTGGGAGGGCGGGGTCAGACGCACTGGTGTGTGAGGACGGGGGTTTGTTAACACCCAGCAGCCCTGCAGAGACAAGGGAAGGCCACAGGAAACATGATTCCATGTTAAAGGAATGCAACTGAATATACATTCATCTGAAATGGCTTTTCTTCATCTGCAGCTCAGACTGTAACACTTGTAATCTCCTTCCCTTAAATGTCTCAACTTAAATTCGCAACATCTGCTTTAGTACGCAAAGACTGCATTTGAAACTGTTAAAATTCTTTTTGCAATAAAGTTGAAGAAAGGAAGCTGAAATTTATTGGAAGTGTAAATGTAGAGCTAATACAGAATCTAAATAGAGCTGTAAATTTTCTATTTCCATTGCAATAGAGGAACTACTGTTCTTTCTTCAGCTGCCTAATGTCAATGCTCTCTTTGGCCTGATGGACGGTAATCCAACAAGCGTTGTTACAGCAACTGTTGGGAATGGGGGGTGCTCCAGTAAGTTTTATGAGTGAACCCAGGGTCCACAAGCAGTTGAGAAACCTTTTGTCTGGTTAAATGGGAGCTTCTGGCCTGTGTGGTGTTGACAGTGATTGAGTAACGTTACCGGAGTGCTGTGAGGAGGAGTGGTGAAGACTCTGAATGGGGTGCACTCGGATTTCGTACAGGCGTCCCGAAATCCTCCTGCTCTTTAAAAGGCTTCTGCTCCTGAATAAACAAAAGAAACTGTCAAATTAATCACTGCACTTCCACCTCATGAGGTGGATATTAGCATTTGTAGTCAAAGAAACCACATGAATGACATTTCATAAGATTAATATTTACATTCAACGTGTAACTCAATACTTAAATTTGGAGTAAAACGTCCTATTACATTACCACCACAGCAGTTCAAAAGGAGAAATGTATCAGGATAAATGAGGCGATGTTACTGTAGTTTGGTAGGGTGGGGACCTTAGCCGCGCATGATGGTGAACACATTTGGAAAATAAAACAGCCCAGAGAAAGAGCTGTCAGTGTAGGCAGTTATCCAGAAAGCACAGGAAAGATTTGTGGAGGCAAGGAAACTGAAATATTGCTGTTTACTTTGGCTTATAAATGATTATTTGCAGTAAGATAAAGATTGTATTTTTACTACTTTCCTCAGTTTTGCAGTCGTTGCAGAGACATTCATTCCAGACTTTTGCCAAGAAATCTTATCAAGATTGTAATGTAGGATATTACCTAATATATACGGCAGTAAAAGTATACAATATGTACAGCTGTAAAAGTTGTTCATTGTTAAATAAAAATACCAGAACACTGCTTTTAAACTAGTGAAATATGAACCTAAGCATATTTTCCTTAAGTATATTCTTTATTTATATTTGTGATTTTTTTTCTCTTTAAAATGCTAATTGCAGGTCTGTAGAGACACTACTCATTGTTCTGTATTGTGGCTCCACATGACATTAGGCCACATTCTATAGGCAGTTCCTCAGTATGATTTTGACAGCAAGAGTCAGCCCTACCTCTTCATAGCAACTAACAGGAGCTGTAAAAAAAAATGTCATTTCATTGTATTGCAATGCTGAGCCAAAATTTGCTCAATTTAATAGAAATTGGATAAAATATTATTGCACTTAGACTTTTTATCTGCCTGCCCCATAAATGTATACAATATTTGGTTTCTCATGAACTGTCCTCATCAAAGTGAAGAACTTTGATTTTACACAATAAATAGAACAACACAATTCTTGCTTGAGAAGAGTTTTGTCTATATTTTCACTTGTAATTTGTTACCCTAATTAACTACAGAAAATCCCAGGAATACTCTGTTGGGTAAAGGATTAAGTACAGAGTGGAGAGGAAAAAACTGACATACCTTCGACGGGAAAATGATGAAGCAGAGGAGGAAGCCGATATATCCTGCTCCCATTCATCATTTGGGTCGTAAAACACATCATCATCTTTAAATGCACCATCACCCTGAAAGCAATGATAATATGATCCTGAGCACAATCAAAAAATTGATAAACACTGACTTTATCATAATCAGCTGTGCTATGAAGCAATGGCAAACTATACAATTGAACCATGGTGATGGAGCCACTTTTAAAATAAGATGTACATTTAAAATACAACGACAGATCGACAAATCATATGCAAATAATTCACATTTATAGAATTATTTCCATCAACGGTATTTTACCAATGGTCTATTGAATGAGACATAAAATCTACATGCAGAAAATGTTTTTGGTTGCAAAAATAAAACAAGCACATTTGCTGCATGTGTTTTGAATCACACTAGTCAGACAGCTGTCTCTAGCATGATAAGAATTGCCCAGACTATTAACTTATTGTGCAACTGTCCACCTCCCATTTAATAGCTTTTATGTGTTCTTTTGTACAGGGAGGACATGTCTACAATGTGCAAACACACATGGCTGGAAAACAAATCTGGCTTATTTGAAATGTGCAGTATTGCTGAATGGGGAAAATCATACGATAGCATGTACATTTCTGTGCCAAAGGTATTGGTATGACCATGATCAGGGTCATATTGACACGACCTCTTTCCAACAAAAACAGCAATGATAAACTCACCAGAAACTGCTCATTTTGGGTTTACATGAAAAGTGTCTGAGCCACTCCCACAGATGCCATACCTGCTCAAGGTCCCTCATGGCTGCCAGGTTGCTCTGGAACTTTTCCAGGCTCCAGAAAGTTGAGATGCCCAGCTTGGTGTTCTGGACTTGCACCTGCAGGTCCCCCTCCCCATCTCGTCTGCCCTTATCAGTCAGCTCGTGCCTGATGAGAACACACAGCACTCATGCTTAAGCATACAGTATTAATCACCACTTTATCACAACATTCATCATGATGACAGTTTACTGACTATGTTAAACAAACCTGCTGAACACTGTGCTTTTCTTCAGTTTTTTGCTTATGGTGTTGGCTTCCTCAATCATCAAGGACAACTTCATGGCATCCCATTGTGGTGGAGCAAAAACTACATGATTTAAAATGAAAGTTAAGAGGTTTTCTTCTGTGAATTTCCAATAAGAGTGCCAAAGCACACATTAAAAGATATGTTACCAGATGTAATACTATGATCTTGAGAATGCTTGATAATTAGTTACTGGTGAGCAAGTACATTTTGTAAGATATATGCTTCACTCCACCTATAACGGATTCAAAAAAAAAAAAAAAAAAAAAAAAAAAGACATTCAGAAGACAACAGCTATAGTATCCTGTAATTGTATATTATGTGGAAACTTCACTTCTAGTGAATACTGTTTTCAGACACTGACAGCATTTACTCAAAATGAGCTGGAAGGGGACCTGCCCATCAGTCACACTGCTTGCCATAAGAAACAGACCATTTAAAACATTAAGAAATCTAATTTTATTGGTCAAGATGCTTCTTGTTTTGTAATGATGCTTTCCCTTACTTATGAAAAGCATAGTCATAGCAGGTAGGAAAAATACAGCAACACCACCACTAAAACAGTATTGTTGACTCAGGTTTACCAAAATGAGCATTTCTTGATTTTGCATAATGTAAAAAGACTATAAAAGTATAAAAATCCAAAGTGAATATGCATAAATCATCTCCATTTCAATTTCCACATTCTGCATTATGTTTTGGTACCAAATATTTTGAGCCCATAAGGAACTCTTTGACAAACAAAACAAATTATTTCAGGGGAACTCTAAAGAAATACATGTATCTATTGAACAATGTAAAGAGAATAAAAAGAGAGACAACACACCATTCTTAGGAGTGGGGGCTTCTTTTTGCGCAAGCTTTTTCTGCATCCTTTCAAGATCCTCAGCAATCTTCTTTTTCTCTGCTTCCAAGGCTTCTAAAATCTTAGCATGTCGTATGTCATGGTCTGCAAGAGCCTTAGCATGCACAAAGAGAGATACACGCTCTTAAGCAAACGCCAATAGCACATGGGCACTACATGAAAGAACACTGTCATTACACTGATGTGTATCCCCATCTGTACGGAACACTTGAAGGCTCGAATACAGCCATTGGCCATGAGGCTAGTCCTCGCAGGGCATTCATCCCAATTAGGTTGGCTTGATAGGCCAAACCATATTTGTTCCTTATTTTCTTCTTTTATTATCCCCATCAAATGCTTGCAAGCTACTTGTTCAAAAGATACACATAGTTGAGTTGAATCTTTTGAATCTTCTGAGTCTTGATGACTCTGGATGCATCTAGAGACTTCGGGTAAGTCATGTGTGACTTCTCTCTGTTTTGTGAGGATTCTCTCAGGTAAAAATCAATTCAGATTTGGGTGGATTGGGCCTTTAAAAGTGAGATAAATAATGGTTGAAAAATGGCTGAGTACCTGTCTGGTGGCCTGCGCTTCCATGTGGAGTCTTTTCTTATTCATGTGCACTTCCTGCTCCAGTAGGATCTTCGCAGTCTGCAGCTCCTCCATTTTGCTGGCCACCCTCTGCTTGTCAAGCTCCTGCCGTCTCTTCCTCTCCGTCTCCTCTTCCTGAGGCACAAGTAGCGGTGTTGACATATCCACACAGTAGATGCTAAAGCATCATGGCATCAGAGAGCCAGTGTCACATGATTCACCTACCAGCTCATGCTCCAGGGCTTTGATCTTGTTCTCGTACAATGTCTTCTGGTCTGAGAGCTCCTTCTGAGCCATCTCTTTGGCAACTTGTATACCTTGCATCATCTCTTCTTTGGCTTTTAACCGGGCTTTCTCAATCTCAGCCTCCAACCTGAAAGAAAACAAGGTATTATGAAATATGTCCACTACATTTGCTCAAAACTTCCAAATTCAAGTTCTTTCAATCACAATAAAACAGGTCTAGTGCAGTAGCAGAGGTGCTCAGTTTTTTACTCACTGTGCTCTTTGTGCTGCCAGCAGCTCATTTTTGGCGAATTCAAAGTCCTTGTGTCCGTCCCCTGCTTGAGTCCAACAGGACACGCGCTTCCCACTGTGAACCTCCACTGGGTGGTTGAACCTGAAGTAGTGGTCCCCACCAAGGATCACCCTGTCACCCTGAAAAAGACACCAAAAGGCATCATGAGTCAGTCTACAGATGGAACCGTGGAATGCAGCTCTAAACTGAATGGGTTCACTTACATGGTGGAGGACAGTGGGCTCAGACACTAGGTTTCCATTCACATAGGTCTTGGCATCCTTGATTGGAGTGATGCTAACTGTACCACTAACATTACATATGACACTGTGGAAGCAAACAACAGGAGCATTTAGTGGCAGAAGACTTTGAAACATACAACACATTATTAGTCAAACCTAAACATGTTCTCAAATATCAACACACATTGTCATATATGTAACAATTATACTTCAAAGGTTTAAAAGACATTTTCAATAGCAGTACTATTTTGAGTATTTAAAGTTTAACAATTTACCAACAGCATTTGACGTTTCCTCATGTTTGTAAATTATAGCATAGCCAATGTATTTTTGCAATTACTACTTGACAGAAACATAGAAATTGTTCATAATAAAAAATATATAGTAAAATGCATAAGTACTACATTACAGACAGATTAAAAATGATCAAACTGCTGTTTTACCAGGTAAGCTTTTAACATATCAATTGAAAAACTTTATATTGACAATACCAGAGTACACACTTGAACACTTAAAATGCATTTGAACATACTGATTATGAAACATGTGCTTTAAATGCCAGTTCAGACATTAAAATAAATGTGATATGACCACAATTTGGTATTATAAAATGTTGATATTACACACATTCTCTCTCTCTGTCAAACAGAGAGTGTCTCACCAGTGTTCATCAGCTATAAGGGCTCCGGACAGCTGAATATCATGGGCGGAGTCAGACTTGTGTTTCCCGACCTTGGTCTGTCCCTCTTTAATCATGTACAGCAGCATTTCTGACAGCTGAGGATCCTCATTCAGATTCACAAGGTTGGGAAGCCGGTTATCCACTTTAAATGTAATGCCAGCTTTCTGTTTGATACAGACAACAGGAGGAACAGTGGTAAAAATAATGCTAATAAATACTTTAAGACAATCATGCAAAAAAATTATTAACTACAATAAAGATGAGGACACCTGTAACTCCTTGGTTTCTTCACGCTTTCGTTTTTCAGACAGCTCTAGTTTCTGCTTCCAAGTCCTGAGGAAGGACAGACAGTGCTATATGTTGACATACTCCAAAGACTCCAAAGACAAGGGCTACTATGCTTCAACCCAAGTTTCACAGATCTACCCAATAACCCATTTAAACAGAAAGTGATCTGTAAGACCATGTTTACCGGTTTGCCTCAGCCATTTCCCTCTCCTTTTGTGTTAACTGTGTTCTTAATGCTGTGATTTCCTGCTGGAACAGCCTCATTTTCTCAGGCTCAATGCCTTTAGTGCTCATCTGAGCTGCTCTCAGTTTCTCAACCTCTGCTTTCAGCTCTGGAAATAAATCAAAGCAAAATGTACAATACATGACAGAGATATGTCAGAAGCAGAATTTTTTTTCTTCTATTAAAATGAATTTCCTGGTAAATCTAACAGATTGGGTTACAAAGTTAAATGCTGCAACAGTGGTTCTTAATCTGAACACAACCTACGTATGCAGGTTTTGTTCAGATTAAGCTTTTGGTTGACTAAGATTGCTGAGAACAGATTTAACACACTGCGAGTTAGGTGCATCACTACAAATTGTTTAGTCTCTGAACTCAGCATTTTAAGCTGTAGGTCTATCATTTCATGGTTACAAAATATGCCTCAGTAAAACAGAACATTACAATAAATGAGAGCATTAGTTGACTGACTTGACTTTGTTGTTTAATAAAATCCTTAAATATAGAGTACACATTCTTTGAAATAATATCCTTTTCTGATACAGAGTGGCAGTTAAAGGACAAATCATCCTTCATTAGAAACAAATAGCATAATTAAAAAGTAATAGCACTTCATACAAGAATTGCAGTTATGTTCAGAATGAAGACTAATGTGCAATGGGGTATTCCAGAGCAGGGTTGAGAACTACTGCACTACATGAATGCATGTGAATTATGGCTCCCTCCTGTGGTAATTACTAGTAGTGTCAATTCAATCTACTAGCAATAATACCTGTGACAGTTTAGCCCTGTCATATTATGATAGCACATAAATATTCCACAGGCAAGGTTAGGACTTGCCCTTACTGAGGTGGGAGGCATTATGATTAATAGGTGGGAGGCAAGAGGAAGCTGAACTGACCTCTGATGAGTTTGGCGTTGTTGTCCTCGTTGACCTTGGCAATGTTAATGATCATTCGGGCCTGTCCTGCATAGCGCAGAGTGCTGAGAGTCTCTTCAACATTGCTGGCCGCAGGACTGAGAGTAGCGATCATGGCGGTCTTCGAGTTTCCACCAAGACTCTCCCTCAACAACCTGGATACATTTGACAAATGTTACGCTCCTCGACAAGTGAGGATATTTCAGTAAGACAAGCCGAGCTGTGGAATAAAAGCCTTGAAGTAAAGAACCACGTATGAACACTGGAGCAGGTCTTTCACAGTTACTCACCATGTGAGCACTGATTCTCTGTATGGGATGAAGACCTTCTTTCTGGACTGGCACTGCTCACACAGAGCTGAAATCACTTTCCCCAGGGTTAACAACGACTTGTTGATGCTAGCCCCTTCCTGAGGGAAAAGACGCTTTTAGACTGGCAGGTTTTAGGTAGAGACAGACTTATAGTTCAGCAGATAGGCAAGAATGACCAGCATGCACGAGTTAGGTGACAGGAAAAGAACTTGAGTGAAGTGGAGGTGTGAGCTCAGGCCGGTGAGAAGTGCTGTACCCTGAGCCTGTCCCCGCTGGTCTGGGCTGATGAGCAGCGCTCACTCCCTGCAAGGTCCACCAGGTTAATTCTGCTGGTGATGGTGTGGTCATGCTCCTCCTCCTCCACAAACTCCGTCTGCACAGAGACAGAGAAAGTCAGCACACTGCACTCAACACAATAAACTTAACATAACGTTGTGGCAGTGGAAAGCAGTATGCATCACTCATTTCTTTTCGTACTGCAAATGGCACTACAGTGATTTGCATGACAAATGTGTATAGGTAGAGTAGTACCATATTTGAATAGCAAGACAGTATTTGACCAGTGGAGGAAATAAGTTAACCTTGGTCTGAGTCATGACAAGAGTGAAGACTGAGTGGGATCTGGAGCTCTTGTCATTCATGCCGGTGGCAGCTGTGGCACGCTGTTTATTTCCCAACTCAAGCCAGCCCTGGGAGGAGAAAGCATACAGAGGGTGGTGAATCACATTGCTTAACCTACGCAAGTACAGAATGCAAGAGAGTGCCAAACTCACCTGGATGTCAGCGTATGAGCTCACCACATTCCTGGGGGATAATACACACAGGGTTCTTTCAGTGGTCATGTCATTACATTTAAAACAAATATAGAACAGTACTGTAAATTCAATAGCCCCATGCCTTAAGGCCTCTCTGTACTCTAACTAAAGCCAAACTTCTGTCACCTGGGCAACATCCTTCAAGGTCTGTGCAAACTTGTCACTTTTACAATTTAACTATCGTTTCTGGTTTAACTGCCATCACCATGCTGGTCAGATTGTTGTGCGAGACAGATGAGGGTAATCAATTTCATAACGTTCTTTCTCTGCTAGCCAATGTGACAATCTAGAATATTTTTTTGCTCTATTTATAAATATTCTACTCTATTGACAAACATTCTGTTTTGTGCAAATTCCTCATGCTATCACTGGTTGACCAATCATTATGGAGTTCACAAAACTGTCCTGCTAGCCTACAAGAAATGTTTGCCTTAACACAAACGGCTCAAAACAAAAAAAAAAACCAAGCAAACACCCTAGTGAAACAAAATGTCATCAAATGACATCACAGTATCTACACAAACCAGACAACATCAGTTCACATAGAAAATATAAATGATGCTGTACAAGTCATGTCAACATATCATATTTATGATGCTTTAATTAGCCTCGTCTTTATTCAAATTAAAGCATATAAATGTGAATGTACTTACGTGGAGAGATCTTCAACATAGGGCCCAATGACTGGATGTTCCCTGACTCTTAACTGAAAAAAACAGAATTCTCCATTAGGATCAATAAAATTACATGTGAACTGTGGCTAACACATTCAAACACCATGAAGCTATGTAGCTCTCACAGAGTCAAGAAAATAGCCAAAAGACTTCTTTCAATCGGACCAGGGGTTCCTAAGATATGGCATTTGACATCTGGCCTTAAGAAGGCACAGACCCTTTAAAATAACAGAATATACTTTAAAGGTTTTTTTAGTCTACACATATATTTCTGGTGAATCAACAATGAAAATGAAACAACTCAAATTCTGGTTCATAACAATATGAATCAATTGCCTAGGGATAAAGGATGAACTAAAAGTCTTCATCCTCAAACGCTGCCTAAGACTGGGAGCCAAAGCATGTTAAACCTGACATGGCCTGTGTTTTTAAGCCTGCAACTAAGGCACCGCTTCGTTCATTTCTCATGGATTATGTTACAATTATAAGGCCATGGTCATTATATCTATGCTAAAAAAAATCTTTCCCAAATACTTAATTGTCCATTTTTGGCAGAGAAGGTAGTGGTTGGAGGGGATTTAGTTTTTTTTTTTTGTTTTGTTCATAAACATTACATTAGATTCTATACCTGGAACTGACTCTTGGTTGTTTATTTAGGCCATTTTGAGGAATTCTTCAGAGCTTTAACTTTTTTTTTTTTAAAGACAAACAGCGCCATCAAGAGGCCAGATTTCAAATGCCTGTACCTCAGGAACCATTTCTTACACTATAAGAAAATTTTTTAAAAAATCGGATGTTGGGTTACACAGCCTTTCAGCCTTCAGCCAAAAATAGCCTTCAGAGTTTTTTTCTTAGGTACAGCAATATAAAAAACACAAACTCCTATTATGTAAAACTTTGTGTGTATGAAACTCACCGGTAACTTCTTTTCACCTTGCTCATCCTTCACTACCAGCAAATCATGGATTTTCTCATTGTAAACCTCAAAATAGCTCATTTCCAAGTGGTATGCGACCTAAAAACAGGATAATGTAGTATCCATTACTGCTTGATGATTGAGTCATTTTTTCAAATTGAAAATTTAATCACTGTAGTTTATTTGTAGCCAGTCAACAAACATGGCATATTGGTGCACTGACTAAATCAGTCACCTTTCACATATTTGTATAAAATGATGTTGAACAGAGAATCATACTTGTTTATCCTGAGACATGGATATACTGCAGAAAAGTTCCTCACAGAATCTTGGTGTCACACCAGCATCTTCTTCAAATCCCATCATTCTATGCAAGAGGAAACGATTTGGGTGACCTCAGTTAAAATGTAATCTATACACAAGGGTAAATAATAGGGTTTTTTGATGATAGCCATTTAAGGTAATTCTTAACAACAGCATTTGGTCCTTACTTTTAATTCCTACACATGATAACCATCACCAAAGGATTTCTTTAAAGATAAAAGCATTGTGAATAAAATGCAGCCACTGTTACCAGTAAAGTAATCCTTCTGAATAATGTTTGTACTTGATTCATCCAAAACACAATGATGAGAAGTAGTTTGAACTGTATCTTACGTGTATGATTTTCCAGACCCAGTCTGTCCATATGCAAACAGGCAAGTGTTGAATCCTTCAAAGGCTCCTTCAAGAAGGGGTTTTGCTAACTTTTCATACACAACCTTTTGGCTGGCAAAATTTGGATCCGTGTTGTCAATGGAGCAGAATGAAAAATCATAGGAAAATGTGAAACTCTGCTTGGAGTCTGGGTGTTGAACTGTGGTCTCTTGATTTTCCATGAAGACCACTTGTTGTCCATTCTCAGCCTTTTCTCTGGTGATTGTAAACATGGAGTTAACATCATTTCAAAGTGAACTGCAGCTTAGATGATGTATGCAGATCCATCCTGTTGATTGGCTAATGAGACCAGACACTTGATTTCCAAGGGCTAAACTGTTTGCTGATTGAAAAGAACTCAAAAAACGCAAACACTATAGTACTTCTACACTACAATTTGACACCAGGGATGTAAGACAAAAACAAAAATAGAAAATGCTTCAAAATATTAGATGATCTTTTTTCTACACACAGAACATCATAAACTATTGAAAAGTTGAGCTCAATGAGGAAACAATGTAATTATTAAGGTTTGCAATACAAACCGTCTTTAAAGAATATCTCACCTGTTGTTGAATGGCCTCACTCGTACCGCCACAGTTACAGCACTGTTTTCCATCTTGAGGGTGTCTTGCTTCAGTATCTTGCTCTCTCTATTGACCAGCTCGGTTGAACCCGCTGGTCTTCCAGGAGTTCTGCAACCCGCACTACTCACTTCTCCGTTCTGACCTGCGCTTGGCTGTGAGGTGGCCTTTTTCACCTGTGTGAACTGCAGGCTTGAGGTCACGTTTCTGCCAGCACTTCCGGCCGGAAAGTTTCTGGCCAATGACACCTGTCCCGTCTGCTTCAGACCTTCTCTATTCGCCAGCCCGGTGTTCCTTTGACGCTCCAAGCTTGCGGATTTGGTTTTAGCGACGTCTCGACCAGCCAGTCTCTCGAAAACATCTTTCTTAGCACTGATTTTTTCAAAAGGTGTTTTTTTAGTTGGAGTTGAAAATACTTTACCACGGTCTTCTGTTTTCGTAGAATCAACTTTGTTCACAGCGGTTTCAGTCACCGTCTTGGTTAGAAATCTTGAGGGCACTCTGTTGTGTGCGTTCATAAGACTTGTTCTTTCCTGTGTTACACTTCTAGACCATGCATTTTTCATGCTAGCTGATCGCAAGACAGCAGTTGTCCTCGGGGTACTACTGTTAGGCTCAGACAGAATTTTTGAATGACGCAAGTCCTGGCTATTTTGTCCGCCTTGTTTTTCTGTGTTTTTGCTTGTGTCCACACTACTTACGTCTATCGAACCAGTCCTTGTCCTACGTTGTAGAGTCAACCGTTTTTCTTCAGTTTCGACACGGTTTTCGGTATTTTCAATGACCGTTCTCTCGGTCTTTTGGACACCTTTGCTGTCCGTTTTCCTCCTTTGTAGTGTAAGTCTTCCACGAGTGCAGGCGTCCTTAGTTTGTCCATAATTTGTTGTGGCAGAGATGATGTATGTCTTGTTGATTTCTTTGCTTTTATCAATTGATGTTGACGGTTCTCCGCATTCTTTAATGTACTGCTCCATCATCTCTGCACACCAGTGTGGGTTACAACTTTTCCGCGGAGTAGACACAGTCTAAACCAGTAGGCTCGACAGCCCAACTCAGCTGAAAGCTTGTTCTTGCAAACTGATTGCCACTAGCTAAAACTTCACGTAGCTGGTAGTTACAATGACATTAGTTCACGTTACATTTTTCCATTAGCTTGCTGTCAAGTAGCTTGCTTGCGTTATCATTATAAACGTTATAAACATTATAAAATATTCTAAAAATAGCTATCTCAAAGTCCTTGCACAGCTACCCACTGGGCTTAACGTCCAGTGTTACGTCAACACAAGTCTACAGTGGACAATTTCCCTGAAAACGTTTCTAATATGCTAAATGTAAGCTCATTCAACTTTTCACGCACGCTTAATACATGTGGTCAGACTAACAAGTTATTTGTTGACACATATACACACAGTTAATAGTAGCCACCCAGCCACAAAACAGCTAGCTGCAGACATAAAGTCTGAAGCTTGGCATGCTAGTTAGCAATGTTGTCGTTAACAAGCAGATCTTACCAGTCAGGAGGACAGGTTGTTTACCAACTGTCATTAAAAATAAAAAACACTGCGAACAACAATTTGGCTGTGTAGATGACTGTGAAGATGTGAGTTCAAAACCATTTATCTCATACATAAAAATGTTTTGCTAGTTGACTGATGTATCAATATTGCTAATTTACAGACTTCTTCCGCCATCGCGCCGCTTTCAAGTTTCAAAACCTCACTGCGCCTCGGTTATTGGTCGATCACGAACAATTACGTCACACAGAAACCAAGGCAACTCAAAAATAAAGAAAATGTCTAAACCCTACGGCTAGATGGCAGCACTTTTAAATGAAATGAGATCTTGAATGGGATTCATTATCCGGATTTTTAAAAATCCCGTATAGTATGCCAACCAAAGGCTTTATTCAAGAAAACGCCTTTTTCAAATTGAGGTGGCAGGAATTGCAAACATTTTGCTTGCACATAAAGCAGTTTCTGGAAATGTATTTTAATAGATCCAGCAAGGTGTTTTAGGCTGTAAAAGATCAGTCTAAAGACCGATTGTAGCAGTGCTACAAATCAGTAAAGCTCTACTTTGAAAGTTTTGTGACTGTACCAGCATCAGACTAAATCCTACCTGATTAGCCAAGAGCTAGACCTTTATGAAAATCTTACATTTTCAAGAAGATGCGTCTGAATGAGACATTTCTTACTCTCGTTGAATCCATAATTTAAAACTGTTTTCATAGCATAAATTAATGACACAGAGAGACCTGTCAATGATCCAAAACAGGGTTTATTCTTAATATTTAAAATGAGAAATGTTTCTAATACTAATAAAATTAAAAAATAATAAAAAGCATCTTATTTTAGTATAGCCCACAACAGCAACATCATCTTGAAAATGCACCAAGTATACACAAATAATATGCAATAACTGTATTGGCGGGGTCACAGAAGCACTTTCACTTCTTGAAAGTGTTCCTGTCATGTTTTCTTATGATGTCAATGAGGTTGGTCTTGGTGACAACGGTGTCCTCCTTCCTGCTCTTCTGTCTCTCCCTCCGCTGCTGCTCGTGGAGATGTGGGGAGTTGAGCAGCTGGGGAGGGAGCAGGGACCCTGTGGGCTTCACTCTGTTCACCACCTCCAGGAACAGACGCTTGTTGTTGTTGTTCACAAATGTGATGGCAGTCCCTCTGTAACCCAACCTACCCGCTCTTCCAACCTGAACAAAGGGGTGCGCAGGACAAACGGGACAGTTACAGAGTGCTGACACAAAGCTCTGGCTTAGAACATATTGTGGAAAAGTTTGCACTTTGTGTATATTTACAACGCTGTTTCAGACACATTTCAATGTAAGGGATAGCTAGATGCAAATACAATGACAAAAAGTTAATATTATTTGTTTCAAAGTCATTTTAAGTCATGTACCTGATGAACATATTCGTCCATACTTGAAGGCATATCAAAGTTCACCACCAGTTTGACGTTGACCAGATCAAGTCCTCTGCCCAGTACCCCTGTGCTGACCACAACTTCAAACTCCCCTTCAAGCAGACCCTAGATGGAGAAACTCCATTAAAAGTGCATACTGTGATTTTAAGATTTACTGCTCTAGGTGAGTTACAATATGCAGAGTAACTGAACCAGTGACATGTACACTGGTCAGTGGAATTTGCAGCAAGAACTCTGAAATACATTCTAGACCAAGCACTGTAGAAAAGGTACCAGAGTCAGTATTTGAATGAACACTGTAATACACACCTCCAAAAACATGGACAGCATTATTTAAACAGTTGTAAACACCCTGGCAGTCCTCACCTTCAGTATCCTGTTGCGCTCGCACTGTGGTTTGTCAGAATGGATGGCTACTGTATGGAGAGCCATGACTTTGCTCACAGCCTCACACAGCAGGTCTGCCCCCAGTTTGCAGTCCACAAATACCAACACTGGTGGGTGGTACAGTTTCCTGTCCTTTACAGTAAAAAAAAGTAAAAATCATCTAGTCAAGGCCATGGGCAGTCAGTTCAGATATATATTGTCTTAAAGCACCAATGAATGTTTAGTAGTTGAACAGAACTCTATTTTCATATATAGCTAACACCCTCTCTGCTGAAAGCATAACATATCAAACTCTCAACATGCCCAAAAGCAAGAAATCAACTTCTCCTAAGATTATCACTCCAAAAAAATTCTTTGAGTTCACATCCATTAAATAATTTACTGTTTAAATATACTGATAAATGCTTCAATAAGATGAGGATATAACTGATGCCAAGTTTTATGTAAATTCAGTAACCATAGTCATATTTTTTCAAGTTGATACATTGCAGGATTTACGAGGTTAAATCTGTAGTGAACCGTTTCCTGCCAGCCCTGTGATTATATTATGTATAGTATTTTTTTCATTAAACTATTTTATATCACTGCATGTTTATGATATCCTGGATTGCTTAAACTACAACCTGGGACATAACACAGGGTAAAAGCATTATTAAACTGGTCTGAAATATCTAATGTACAAAATCATGGGCCTTCTGCAGTGTGTCCCAGTGAGCGAAGTAATTTCCTGCTTTCTACTGTGTCCCGTGTCAGAGGGTATGAGCTGTAGCTCTGACTTCTGGACCAATGCCACTGCGGAGGTTCCACCCATTTCCTTTGGAGTGGAAGAGCAACACAGCAGTCGTCTAAATATGGTCTGCTCTGCTTTCTCTGAAGCAGCAGGATTCTCCACCTTCTCCAGAGCAAAGGCACAATACTATAAACAAAGCATGAGGTACACATGCTCTAGTGGCACTTCATCTGAGCAAATAGCTAACACATCACTGTTCAAATGTGTGAGTCAGGTATATGAGATCAACAATTTTATATGAGCAAGGACCTGATTCCTAGTTCCTCATATTCAACAATGAGTCCAAGCCACGAACCAACCATCAAATTTTCAGGAACCAGAACACTCTCTTTATAGCTAAGTTATTTCTATCCTGACAAATGCATGCACCCTTTCAACTCCAATGCCTAGGCATGGTATCTGAAAAACTGGATGTTTTTGCTTCACTAGACAGATGTTTAGAGATTGAAATAAATCAGATTATATCTTACAGATAGTTTTCCCAATTACATAGCCAGTGCAATATGTTTACATTTAGTTGAATAAACCAAATGCTATGCTTTCCATACCATATGATCACATACATACATTTACAAATAAATTCTGGCACATGTCTAAGCAACACAACTGAAGAATGCTAAAAAAAATATTTACATTTAAAATCTCAAACAGTTTCTTTTTCTTTGAAGGCTCCTCCACCCACAGGACAATCTGTCGGACGTTGGAGCAGGGCTGGTTCTTCTCTCCGATGGTGATCCGGACGGGGTCCTGGGTGAGTCGTTCAGCCAGCTGCTCTATTCCCAAAGGGATGGTGGCTGATGTTAACAGAGTCTGGTGGTCCTCTGGGACTTGCTCCAACACATCAAGCACTTGTTGCTGGAAGCCCATCTTCAACATGGTGTCAGCCTATGGGAAGAGGATTGCAGAACATGCTGACACTGAAAAACAAACAGCTGTTAATATTCAGAGCATTCGGCAAATCACATACCTCATCTACCACCACGATCTTCACCCCACTTAGCCACACTGCCTTCTGTTTCAGGATCTCTAGGAGTCGTCCAGGAGTAGCTATTATAATCTTTAAAAAATAATACATTAAGTATTTTGGAATTCATCTGTGACATATTGTATTCCAGAAGTCTGTAAAACATGTGCTTCCAATGAATGACAGAAGAGCTGACACAACCGTAAAAAATAAACAAGCCATCATCAAAATTCTAACATCACCCTTCCTACTTTTGAAATGGATGACAGAGACAATTATTGAGCTGGACATCAGCTCTGACTATTTCATACTATGGGACATAATGTATCTGGAGAGTCTGTCACTATTAATGCAGAATTTAAAAAGGGGGATAAATAAAGCTCTTAAGGCACATTATGAAACCATTGTCTGGGTAAGCTGAGCACAACAAATGTAACATAGAACATTGGTGGCCCCTAGGAGTCCATACCCACTGCGCACCTTGATATTCTGCTTGAGCCGGTGGAGCTGAGGTGGAAGAGGCATGCCACCCACAAGCAGGGCTGTCCTCATGTTGGGCAGGCCCATAACCAGCTCCTTCACCTGCCTCTCAATCTGTATCGCCAGCTCCCGCGTCGGGCTCAGGACCAGGCCCGTCGGACCATTCTGACAGCCCATCGGTCTCTGGCAGGAAACACAGTCACAAATACAGTCAAATCCTTCTGTGATCACTTCATTCAGTGGATTTACAGTAATATTATGATTGAAAAAAGATTCTAAAATGTGAATTTTGCCATTTTCTTCTCACATGAACAATAGTGCTTATTTCTAACATGTCTAGGACACATATATTTCTCAAATGGTGTGCTGGGGGCAAGTAACAGTTTTTTTTTATCAAGCAGTGAGTGGCCCTTTAAAGAATAATGATAAGTTTCCATACTGATATTGTGCTGCTTGATGTTCTTCCCACTGCAGCACTTGGATGTACCAAAACGCAAACACGGTAACAAGATAAACAACGCTTTTTAAATGCTGCAATACATTTTGAATTTTACAGAGATTACCCTTTTTTATTTAGTAAGGTACACATGAATTTTTAGGTAGCATGACTTGCTGACTTAAAAAGAATTGTGGGCAAGATCCTAGATCATGTGGAGCCAGGAAAATGAAAAAGAGTTGCAGCTGCCAGCTGCATTTACAAGTTTACCGCAAAGAGAATGCTTTACCAGCTGTAAAGACATAATGCTGAAGAATCAACTTTCAAATGTCACACACATTGCTCTACTAGGATGCTTGTTTATGTTTATATGATCACATTCTCAGAGGACGTAAACTCTCAAACATAATGTCTTTAAACTGAAATATATAATCTATAATCAGAAAACCTCCACCCACCCCCTCCCTTAATTAAACTCTTAGGCCTAAGTAGTGAGTCTGTGAGGCGTAAGGGTATGTGGGAGGACTATCAAGCTGCACAGCAGATGACGACCATGTGTCTGCTTAGTGCTGCATTGAAGCCTATGGCAGATAAAAGCCTGCATGTACTGCAGGGTCAAGCCCAAGCTCTTCCCGTCTCTAACAGACTTTATTCTTTACCTCCATGGCACACACCACTACAGGAAGCAGGAAGGCAGCTGTCTTCCCAGAGCCTGTGTCCGCACTGGCAATCACATCTCGGCCAGCCAGTCCAACGGGGACCATCTGCATCTGGACAGGGGTGGGAGCCTCATAGCCTGCCTTTTTCAGATTGGCACTGAGAGTTGTAGGAAATTTGCAGTGTTCAAAGTCTATGATGGGTCGTCCCACTGCCTTGCCCTGTGTCACAATCCCCAGCTCCTGTTTGACCCTCTGGACCTGCTCCTCAGTCAGACTTGAAATGAATTCATCTTCTTTGTAGAAATAGCCCTGCTTCTGCTCACCACTGTTGCAAGTATCTTCAGCACACAATGCAGAGGAGCACATGCCTTCCCTCTCAGGTTGATCAAGGGCGCAGAAAACCTGCTTAGTACCCTTGCCCATCTGGGCTAAGTGATGAGCCTTGCATTCTAAGCTGCACACATCATTATCAGTGCTGTCACAGATATACTCTCCATAACGGCCACACATAACACATACGGGCTCCCCCGGTTCTGGCCATCTTTGACTCTTCTTGAGGCACTTCACTGGTTCTTCCTTTTCAATGTCCTCTTCCCCAGATTCTTTAAAGTCCTCTGCTGTACTAGTCTCCAGATGTCCGTGGTCAGAGACAGGGGCAGGCTCTCGCGGTGTTCTTCGGGCAGCTCCTCCTTCCCAGAGTCTGTGTGTGTCCGATCACAGGTCACTTTAAGTGGGTTTTCTGAGCTTGGGTTCTCTTTCGGATCTTCATCGACTTCTTCCGACTTCACTTTACATTTCTTGATAACCGGGTTAGAGTCATTTGATGGCCTCTTTACTTTAAGCGATCTTGGCATAAACATAGTCACTGAAAAGAAATGTAACACGATATTTCACAAAGTTTTAACTTGAAACAAGCTACCCAACGTTAACTAATATGTAATACGTAATATGTTATAGTTAACGTTAAGTTTCGGCATTCTGCACAACCAAGAGTCATCGACAGACACAGGATACTAACGGAGAACTAGGTTGTCCACTACTCTAAAATAGAGTACTGGGTACTGTTAATAGGTTCGCACACAATTTAAAGGGCCACAACTGAGTAATCCCAACGATTCAAATCGCAATCGTACACATGGTCCAGCGATGAATTACAATCCTGGCTTGTTTGCTCTTGTTTGGAAGAATCTTGTCTCATGTTTATGACGTTATTGTGAGTTGTACTCTGGGTAATAGAGTCCAGTGTAATTTTCTTTCAGTCAAATTGTTTGCTTTTGTTTTGTTATGTGTTACGTTTCTATATTCAAGCTAGAGTTTTTTATATTAAATATGCACACACTCATTATCAGTAAATAACAAGTAGCCGATTATTGATTGATTCATTAAGACTGTTCAATGTCTAGTGTAAAATATCGACCACGGAATAAAAGTAATATAAAGTAAAAACATACGTTCCGTTTTCCCCTGCCTTGTAAGCTGGTTTTATGATCTAAGGCTTTGACAAAAGGTGGAAAGCCATTAATGAAACTTTTGGTATCAAATACTTCTTTCATTTTACTGGATGCAAAGTTATATGATCTTGAGACATCAAACTGTACCAATGTTTTCATTGAAATGTTCTACATCTCTCGTACAAATTAGTTTACTGATGTCTTTACAAATGACACATTAAGTCTTGCATATTTTAGCCAATTTTAATGTTCACTATCATACATTAAACGAAATAGGTAAATAAATGCGTTTGCACTTTAAACCATTCAGCTTTTTATTTGAGCTTATGGACGACATTCACTAAAATGTGACATTGGATGAAACGTCATTTTACATTAATTAAACCTCGTAATAATTAAAAGGTTTTTCATTGTGTATCTCGTTCATATATTTATATCATGCTACATTGTAAGTGTTGGTAAAGCGTGCGTTCGTCAGTGCAATGAGAAACGGAAAACAGATTGTGTCAGTGGCTGGGCGGATCGCGCAGGCGCAATGAGGTAGCTGCTTAATAGAGTCAGTGCGGCAGGAAAACCGCAGCGAGCAAGGGACGGTAGATTGAATTGGGAAAAGCAACTGTAAACATTTAAAGGGAAAATGTGGAAATGGAAAAGCTAAGTCCAGTTGTTTACGAAAAAATATCTCAGAAGATGAAAACGGGTTCTGATCGGCAGCTAAGACGCACGATTTCTTCTCAAATAACGTTTCCCAAATCTCTTCAGCAGTCTGAGGAGGGCAATGCCAGAGAATGGATGAAAATTACAAGGAGATAGACTGCAGTTGACTGGGTTTACACCCTGGATTGAATCGCTACGCTTCAACAAATGGAGTTGTAATTCAGTATATCATAGGTACCCTTCAAATAGGCTTATAATTACATTCAACTGCGATCGAATAGCGAACCGTATCTTGAATTTCAATAAGCAAACAAAGTCAAATTTGGTGCATTAAATTCCATTGGAGGGATGTCATCGGCGTCCATTGCTTTATAGTTAACTAGGTTTTGAAGGACTGGAATAGACTATTAAGAGTGTTAATATGGGTGATGTGGCAGATTCGAAGGAGATCAAAAAGACATTCATTGTTCCTGCTATAAAATCTTTTGATCATTATGATTTCACCAAGGCTAAGATCTGTTGTAGCCTGACATGGCTGATAGCCAAAGCCTTTGGGACAGGTAGGTGGCGTATTTTCTTGTTTTTATTTAGCCATTCATAAAGGAAAATGCGGTTTTATATAATCTGTTATTGGATTTATGTTGTAGATGTGTATTAAATTGCTCTTTTAATCATATTTTTTTTTCTTAATCAACGCAGCGACAAATAAAACCGCGGGGAATTGGCAGAAAAAAGCTTTTTCAGAAATCAGATCTCAGCACATGCTGGATGATGTAGTTCAACAGTAAAGTCTTGCGTTTTAGGTTTTTTGTTATGCAGATTGTTTGAAGTTATTTGAATTTGCTGACATGGAGTTATGTAACAATAGAAACATTGCACACAAGCCCGGCTCTGTTGAAGAGCACTGTTGCAAATTATGGACCAGATAACTGTTGCCTGTTTCCTTTCACTATGGGATCAAGCTAAAAAATAGAGCAAGAAAGATAGAAAAGCTTGTGGAACATCCCAGGGTACAGAATGAATCATTGAGGATTCATTTCTTTTTGCATAATTGTAATGTTAGCCTATTTGGTGACAGCATTGCATATTCAAATATACAGTGATATTGTATAATTATTTTATATTTTGTTCTTAATCGTGCAGTAGCATGTAGGGAGTAAGCTTGCAGAACCCACATTTTGCCCTAAGTCATTACTGATTATCTGAACTGAGCCATAGTTGCTGATAGATGCTGATGTTATGATGGCCTGCTGACCCCAGTCAGTGTCTACGTTAGGCTACATGCCAAGGTTTGTAAATACTTCAGAATGGGAAGACACACTTTGATCACTGACTAATATACTAATATAGCATATTTTGGTGTCATTATGTAAAAACCATGCACAGAAAATATAACCTCTCATGTTCTAGGAGGTTTAGTTATCACATATAATTTGAAGTTTTACATTTGTCTACAGTAGACTTCTCACATTAAAGACTGAAAACCTTTTGCACAAAATACTAATTTGGATTCTTCTTATGAGGTCAAACTACAGATGACTACTGTATTTTTGAGAATTGACTAAAGGCCCGTAATCCATGAGTCATTACAGTACACAAATGTTCCACCTCATCACCTAGGATTGAGTGGGGCACCCCCCTTCTCACTACCACACTTCCACACATACTTTTACATTGTATCATTGTAGGCCTTCTAATTAAATGAAACTCAGTCTGCTGTGATCCTTTGTCAGACATCAGGGCTTAGTCAGATTCTATTACCAGTTCCACAAAGTCCTGTCTCATGGATGAGGTGAGGAAATCGACTTAGTGAGAATTAGTAATCAGATTGCTTTTCTTTTTTCCCTCCACAGATTTTTGTTGTTGTTGTTGGTTGTAAATGTTTTTAGTGTAGCAGACGTAGGCTGTAATGTCAAAGAGTTTAATTGATTTGGAAATAATTCCAGTGAATGTCTGTCAGGACTGTTGAACAGACCTCTGGCATTGATTTAGGTCTGTCGTATGAAATGATGTCAGTGAACTTGGTACTTGAACTCATAACTTTAACAGGCAGTCTGTGATCTTTTAAACAGAGATTCTTGTTCAGCTTACTTGTGTAGATTAAAGGAAAACATGGATATGCATTATCTGGTATGTGACACATCCAGGTTGACTCAAATGTCTGCAGAAAAGGTCTTTGACAGTTCACTTGGACAGAAGACAGCCAGAAGACATCCCACTGCAAAGTTGCTGACAGCAGTGTCCTGTAAAATCACAGCCATGCAATTAAATATTTAAATATGCTCTCTTTGCAAATTAATTTTTAAATCCATCTCTCATATGGCATTTTGTGACAGTGACTTGGAACAGGTTTATGAGCTGTCACTTTCAAATTTGATTAGTCCATTTAATGATCAAGATCAGAATCCAATTTACCATGTGTAGCATGAATTTAAAAGTAAGTGTGTGATTATCCTTAAAAATGTTTAGTAACACTTGTGGTACACCAAGGTGTTTAATACAGTTTGATCCAGCTTAAAATATAACTAATTCATTTAATTAAATAAATGTTGAAAATGTCCTCATAACAAATTGTAATCCATATAGATGACCCTTAACAAGGATAATCTTCTTGGAGAGTAGAACATTTAATGGGATACATTATATAGTGGTAATTTGTCACACAGTTTCCTATATGGCAGAATCATGAGTAAAGACATGCCTTACTGACATTTGTTAAAGTTCCAGTACATCTGAACCTGATCCCCTATTAGGGCATGTATGGGCATACACATCTAGAGGCTAGAAGCTGCGGCGTCAGAAAAGTGCCATTCCTAATAATTAAACGTGTAAGGCAGCTTTTAAAAATGTGAAGTTTTAGTGCATTTTTGTAAATATAATTTAGAAATTGTGTGCTAGTCCCAATAGCTTGGAAAAATACATAGATGTTTGTTGAAAAAGGAATGGAACAGATAAGCATCCAGGGCACATGTGTTGTTTCCTGCATTCTAACACACTATGAGATCAATGCTCTGAGTACTTCTGCTATAGGTTAGAGAGCACCAGGAGTAACCTCTAATCAGAGTACAGCATACACAAAATGAACAAAAATCTTAATTTTGACTGTACCAAACAATTTTAATAGTCTAAGGCCCTCGGGTTTTAAAGCTTAATGTGAGTTTTCAGAAATTATCAAGACATTGTCAAATGATGACTCCCTTTACAGATGGGGAGATTTGTCTTAATCCAGAGATTGACTGCATTTGTTTCAAAACATCAGACAGACCTGTGTTTATTTCATCTAGTAACTTAACAAGTTGCTCTATGCCAAGAACTGAACTGCATGCAAGTTGAGTTTGAAGCTTTCTGATCATTGCAATTTGTGTAGAAAATCAGCAATCACAGGGGTTCAACACAACAAACCGTGTGACTCACTGGCTTACATTAATTGTTATGAAAGTGAAATTTGAAAAGCAACAACATATTCTGAGCATACCAATAGCCTGCATGAACTGGAGAGAATCCCCAAATATAGCCCAGTCTCCAGGGAGAGATGCACTGCTTGGTTTCTAGATCGCACCTCAACCACACAATCAATAACCACCATGTTTCACAAAGTGGCCCACAAAAAGAAGGGAAGGTGCATGTTCGAATGCACTGATTGTCTGAAATGACGATCTACATGTGAGTCACTGTGTATCAATATATATCAGGGACATTGCTTGTTGTGTTTAGCTTTCTTGGGAAAACCATTTCCTGAATGCTTCCTGCTCAATGGCAGACTCAGAAAAAGAACATCCCTTGCTAAAGCAGCTTTTGATGTGTTCATGGATAAGATAACTCTGCTCTGACTGGATAAAATTATCTCTGCCTGATTTGTCATTCTCAAATACATAATGTTTTTAAAGTTGCTGACATCTTGTGCTATCTGGGTCTGATTCATGTAATTAAAATCTGTACTCATCTGTTCTTCATGTTCTCAGCATGTAGTAGAATGACTGCTAGTGGCTCTCATTTTTGTGGAAGCATCAGAATAGCTGTAATTTCCCACTCTCGGCCACTGTTCCAGCCCTGCAGTGTCTTTGTCTTTTCTGGTCCTGTGGCACATCCTGCACCTTCAAAAGTAGTCTGCTTCTATGTGATCAAGGTTTGAGTAATGACACACGAAGCACTCCACTGTCCCGCAGAAACAGTTAAGGAAGAGGTGGCTTTTCTCTGGACAGCTGGCACATAGAAGAGAATAGCTTGGTAACGGTCAGAAGTGTTTGTTATAATGGTCACACAAAGATGGCTTTCGGATGAAAGAGCTGCATAGATTCACTGATCCCATGGTGAGTATATGCAAGTGGCCTTGCCAGTGAGTCACACACACAGGAGAGAAGGCAGGCACCATTAACTGTCCAAGTGTACTATGATCCCGCCCCTTCTGTAACTCCAGTGATGCGCTTTTCCATTTCTGTTTCCATGCAACGCAAAGGGAAAGAAAATATTTTGAGCCTTGCTGTGTGAAACACAGCCATTCTTCTCAGCATGGAGCTGCTTGTGCAGGCCAGTCTTTGTATTTAAATTAAATCTGACCAATGTGATGAGATCCTGTAGGTCACTTTTAAGGTCAGGCATGGTAATGAGATGGAAAATGAGTGAGGGTGGGCGTGAAGCAGCGGTTTTTCCCTGCTGAAGACGAGGAGAGGCTGAAACAGGGCCAGGCTTTGGCCTGTGAAAGGGTGGAGAGAGGCGTGGTTTTGGATGGTTTTGCCTGAACAGATCGTTTCTTTGTTTACACTGTCTTGTTGTGGGACTGAAACGCCTTCAGACGAGCTTAGAAGCGTTGCGTCTGTCCAGTACAGCAGTGCTCTCTAGGGATCATGGAGATCTTTCTTTGATGCTGTGGGCTATGCCTTATTGTTGGATGTTTCCCACCCATATAATATTGGATAATTTCAGCTGTCCTTGGAGAGAAATTAAAGTCAAAACAGTCTTTTGTTAAACCTTACAGCAAATGCATTTAACTGTAAGGTTTCATTTGTTTCAAGGCGGAATCAGAGATTCAATAACTGCAATGTTATTTAAAATACAAATTAGAAATATTTCTGTCATTGTGTGGGTTTCAATTTTCTTCATTTTCAGATTGTAATTAATCAAGATTTAGACCAGATGGGTGCCTGTAACTCACATGACAGTTTGGCTGTAAATCGGGCACTTTGGAGCTGGATAAAGCTGCTTTTCACTGTCTTGGATGTTCAGGCTTCTGATTGATGCTGGACTTTTTGCTGGCTGGTCAAAATACACTGGACTTCAAACAGATGACTCAGTAAAGAAGCACAGTCTGGAGGCTGGCTGTGGAGGAGTGCATCTGAAGACAAAAGCAGTGAGAGGCTGCTGAAAATGTATTACCTTGCATTTCTTTATCAGAGACCATTTCATTTTCAGGCCTTTGCAGCTCTGTATTTTTTAATGATATAGCTCTGTATAATTGAGTTTTGTACCCATTTTTCACTCACTGACAAAGACACGGGCTCAGTGTGAAGGCATCTCTCAGATGGTGAGGTGCGATACTTGTGGAACAGCACTTATTGTAGATGCATCAACTGGGCTTATCTCATGGTTTCCATGACAACATGAAGTCCGCCCCTTAGATGGTCATGTTCACAGATCAAGGTGGTTGCACCTTTGCCTTTGCAATGGAGGACAATACTGTATTCAACCAAACTGATCTGGAGAATGTCTCAGAGGCTAAATAATGATTTACACAGGCACTTATTTGAATAGGCTGCACTCAGAATTTTGGTTTTGGATTGAAGTGGAAGTGAGTGCAGGGTTGTAAAGAAAAATCTCCACTGATAATCTTCTGTATCTCCAGGGCTGCATTGTCTGTGGATTAATACTCTTCCTTGTTGCTTGAGCAAAAGCATCTCATTTAGTGATTTATTGTTGAATTCAGGAAATCTAAAGTAAGCAGCAAGAACTCATCATTAACTCCTCTCTACTATGTGATATAACGTTACAGAATGCCTCCCAAAGCAAGCTCATTATCACTCTGCTTTCTGCTACCATCTTTCTGTTCAGATGGTATATCATAATTCTGCTGGTATAATCATATTTTGTTGTTTCATAGCATTCTTTGTGCCAGTCTCAAAGGTAGCAGACAGATTTATTTGTCCTTCATACAGGACATTTTTGTAATGACCTGAGGTCAATTACCAGATTTCCATAAATTAGAACTGTGTTCATATGTGAACGTCAGGCACAAAGTAAATCTGAGCTTTGGTTGTACCTATGTTGTGTTGTCCCTACAGACAGCGTCCCAGAGGACCTGAAGGAGCCCTTCTACACGGATCAGTATGATCAGGAGCACATGAAGCCCCCAGTGGTGAACCTGCTGCTATCAGCTGAGCTGTACTGCCGCGCCGGCAGCCTCATCCTGAAGAGTGACGCGGCCAAGCCGCTACTGGGGCACGATGCCGTCATCCAGGCATTGGCGCAGAAGGGCCTGTACGTCACTGACCAGGAGAGACTGGTCACTGAGAGAGACCTCCGCAAGAGGCCCATTCAAATGGTCAGTGAGTCTGGTGCTCATGCTACCTCTGCTTCTCTCTCTCTCTCTCTCTCTCTCTCTCTCTCTCCTCTCTCTCCCCCTCTTCCTCTTCCTCCCATATGCATATGTACTCTCCGTCTCTTCCCTTCTTCTACTTTTACCTCCTCTGTCTCACTCCCCTTTCCCACTCTCTCCCAATCACATTTTTTGCTTTTTTCTCTCCCCCTCTGTCTCTGCCTCTCTCTCCCTCTCTCCTCCACACATGTACTCTCTCTTCATCCCTCTCTGTACTCTGCTCCCCATATTCTGCACTGTTCCATTGCACTCCTTAGTGAAGTGTTCTGCAGAAGCTGTGACTGGGAGGCTTATGGAGGATAAATGGGAGCATCATTATGCTCTGTCTCAAAGACAAAGGAAGGCTTTGATTGCATGACTGGTTCTCTATTAAAGCATAATTAGTAAATAGTATAACATAATGCTCTTCATGCTTTCATTGAATGAAAAGAGTAGTGCCGTACTACCAATAGTCCTTGTGTTTCACATTCAGCTTAACTGGCAACAAAGTTGTTTGTCTAACATGCAATACACTTACTGAGTGTAGTAATACAAATAGCATTGTACCTCATGCTTTAGCTACAGGAGGCTACCTGTAGTCTGTTATCATATATCATCTTAAAATGTGAAATTCTGTAGTACACCATTGGTTTTGTGTCTTTTTATTATTGTCCTTATACTGATTTTCTGAAGAACCTGTTCTCCTCCCTGCAGTGTTGGAACAATAGGAATCCCCATTCACTGCATTTGCAGAGGGACAGGATTTCCTACCAATATAAGGCAGAACACTCTTAAGTACCAGGTTCCCTTGAACCCAGGTTAAAATGGATCTGCTGTGTAAAAAAATCTGCCATGTAAAAAAAAAAAAAAAAAAACAATTAATTTTTTGAGAAGTCAATCTATACAAATAGATTTTCTGATCAACAGCTGAGTCATTAACATTAAAACTGATTGTACCTCCCAACCCAAACTGAACTATTCAAATTTCAATCTTGATATGTGCCACCAATAAACCATATACTTGTACTGCAATAAGATGTATACCATAAACCGATTTTGAGGATTCTTGTATTTGGTATTGGTAACCTTTTGTGGCAGCAAATCATAATTTGTATGGTTTCCCTGTCAGCTTCAAAAAGGAAAACTAATGTCTGTATCTTTCCCTCTCTCTGAACTGAAGCAGGTTTTTTTTTTAAATGAATTCTCAGCATGAATGGTGAGATTCTCTCATTACCACTGCTTTGAGCTTTGAGAGATTCAGCAGCAGAGACTGCCTCATGTACACATCTGATATTTCCACCTATTCAGCAAAAAAATTCAGATGCATGAGGGAACGGGTTCTCACAAACAAGAGATGGAAACATTGAGACTGGAGGTTTCCTGTCAAAAACAGCATCAGACGGAGGGGCTGTGATGTTTCTCTGAGAGGACTTGTAGAGCTTCATCAACCAATAATTGCTGTCATTATTCACCCCATAATTGGTTTCTGTTGCATGCACAATAACAGGCATATGGAACCGGATACCAGCGCCCATGACTCCATCCTCTCAGTACTGAACATTATCACTGCCTGAAGTAGCGTTAGATTGCTGTGTGTAGCTGAATGACATGAATTTACTCATATTATGACAATAAAATTAATTATTAGAAATTGGTGGCAAATTGTTTGTAAAATAACTATATGAGTTGGATTCATTTTTATCCATGTTATAAGATACAGCTGTCTTTGATTGATGAAAGGAAATCAAATGTTGGACAGAAAAGGCCTGGTTCTTGTATGCAGCAGTGACCTATCCCTTCAGCGCTGAGCTGTCAAACAGTATTACCTTAATGCAGTGCTGAGTAGCAATCATAGGCAGTGAAGTAATCAGTTCTGTGTTTGACTGCTATCATTGATAATTGAATTGCTAATGTTCCCAATATGGCAACTTGTGGTGTAGTGGTTACAATAGATAATGTTGAACAATGTGGTTGCTGTACCCAGGTGGGAGAGTCTTGTTATATACTGTTGAGTTCCATTGGGAATATCCAGGTGCATAAATGGGTCAAAAAAATATGGCATGAAAAGGAACACTGAAAGTCTCCCATAATAAATAAGAGCGAGAAAATCCGAGACATTTGTGGAGAAAATGACTGCCCTACTTTTGTAATGCAGAGGACAATATGTACATTGATAATGTATGTAGGTGTGTCCTCGTACCAAAATAGCAAAGCAAAACTGCCACACACAAAACATCAGAAAACAAACTGACTTATCTGTGTTCTGGGTTAGGTCAAGCAATGATGAGCACATGGAGAGTGTAAATTCATTTCTGTGTGTGTGTGTGTGTGTGTGTGTGTGTGTGTGTGTGTGTGTGTGTGTGTGTGTGTGTGTGTGTGTGTGCGTGCGTGCGTGCGTGCGTGCGTGCGCGCTTGCTTGCTTGCTTGCTTGCGTGTGTGTGTGTGTGTATGCGCGTGATGGTACAGAGCTAAATAAGTGTAATGTGGAGGAGGACATTGCTGTGCTAATTATAAAATCGTACAACAGAATGTGGTTGCAGTGATGAAATGATGGCAGGGGAAATGTATCATCAATTATTCAAGGAGAAGCAGTTTTGAAGTGGGAGTGTGAACACCACTGAATGGGAGGAACCTCGACTGCAGCTCTCTCAGTATTAAAAAAACATTCAAAAGTGCTTTCACAGGAAGATAAGGAATCCAAATCTCATGGTGTCTACCTGAAAATGACAAGGTGTCTTATTCAGTAAGCTTAGTGCTGTACAATTTTGAGTTTAAGTTTGATTTTGTGGTTTTCTCTTTGTAACAGACATTAGAACATATTCCTGAAAAGACAGTCAGTAAAGACCTGCTGGTGTGCACATGACACCAGACAAGTCTTGTGTTGCATGAACTGTTTTGAGGTGAACTGTGGTATTTGAAATGCTACTGGGTTGTTAATATGTTAAACCATTTATGGCTGACTGATAAAAAAATAGTTATACTGCTATTAATATTAGTTGCAATTCTGCATTGCAGCGATATCCCTCACAGCTCATCTTACCACCTTGTATTGGTTTCTTCTGTGGGCTCACATCTGAAGAAACAATCTCCCATCTGTCACACTACCCACAAACAGACATGCACACACACGCATACACGCATGCAATCAAGCACAAATGTTCCAATCAGTATCATGCAGATCTAAAGGCTTATTTATATAGTTAAATTTCCCATTTGTTATTGTGCATTCTGAGAAATATGACAGGGCTTTTGCCATTTATTTAATTAATGTGTGTGGGATAAGTTGCAAATTTGATCAGGTAATCATGCAGAAGTACATTTCTGCTGTTGAGTTAATAGTGGCTGGATGGCTGGTGTTGCTTTCTGGATCAGGAACATACCATTGTCCACTAAGTTACCCTGTAAGACCCTGCTTTCCAAATGAGGAGCTGGTTCCTTAGAATGATGAACATCAGTCGCCATCCTTTCAGGCATGTCAGTAAGGTATAAGAAGGTGAGAAGGTAGTTTTGGCTCTTCTGTGGCAACTATAAATAAAGCACTTCAATACACTTTCCAAAGAGCCAAGAAATAGCCACTAGTTCAATAATAGACTTCAGTAATAATATAGTTCAATAATAGATAGTCCAGGGATGAGAGTGTCCTTTGGTACCCTCAAACACAAAACTTGGCAATCTTCCAGCAAATCCAAATCAGGCTGTGCCTATTGTTAATTCAGTGGTGTCAGCCTAAGCAGTTTGTCTGAATTAAGTGTGTGTTCTGGCAAGGAACAATGGAGTGTAACTATGTTTCTGTTACTGACTGCAGCAGAGGGTAAAAGGTGCTGATTTAACAGGTTTGTGGGTGGTGGCTGGCCTGTGTCCTGGTGAAGGATAATAAAGAGTGTCTGGGGCGAGGGGCTGAGGATGGGCCTGGGAGTCAGTCTGCACATGCTCTGTGCTGCAGTCAGTGCTGTGGATGAACAGGACTCCCCTCCTCCACTGTATGCTGGCAGACATCCTGGGGACTGGATCAGTAAATCTCAGTGCCTCTTTTTCCTTCTTTCACCCCCCCTCTTCCTTAGTGTCTCTAGGCAGGGGTAGTAGTGATCCCTTATAAGTGCAGAACGGAAAATGACTGTGATTCAGGTTGTGTTTAGAGACTGCAAGAGGAAAAATCTCTATGATAACAATGAAAATACATTGCTTCAGGTGTATGTACAGAGAATCGTATAGTTGGAACAATGGGCAGCTCTTCTCTGATTAATCTCTGTCAGTCTGCCAAGGTGGCTAAATACAGCCATAAACTATCCCTTTCTTGACTTTTAAGATAAGAACATAACAGTAGGTTCACTAGTGGTGAGTGATAAGGAGAAACAAATGGCATTGTTTGTCTGGAGAGAGGGAACAGTGTGTATGCAGGAGAGCAGTGTGTGCGCCGAACCCCGGGGTGTTGCAGAATGATGCCAGGAGTTTTCTACTCCTGAGTCGTGGTGCTTTGACCTGTAATGGGTGGTGAATACAGATTTTCCCTTTCTTACAGCTGGAGTCAAAATGATTGAGATAATTTTGACTGAAAAAGGAAACTGTCAGAAGAGAAGTGAGTGGTGAAGGCACATGGAGATGAATCTGATTGTGCCGTTTTGCATTTGTGTGATTTTGTGTTGCAGGCAGAAGTTTATTGATGAGTTTACATTGACACCAACCAGTATTCCACGTTATTCAATTCTAGGTTTTTGCCACCAAATAAAACTCTGCTTTTCTTTGAGACAATCTGCTAAGGAACAGCATAGCTGTCTCTGGGGTTTCTCTGCTCAAACATATCCTTGTGAATAATGCATTCTGCCATTGCTAAACCAGGTGTGGGGTACTGTAATGTAATGGGTGAATTGTTTGATTTGGCAGAGAAAAGAACACTGTGCACCCAGCAGTGTGAGGAGGGGTTTGAATCTGAGCTCTAGTGTATGTAAACATGCCTTGTAAAAGATATTTGCCATGATGTGGAGTTAAGTGTAGCACAGCCTCTTTGAGGTTCTTCTGAAATACCATGTGCAGTATACTGTAGCTAAAGCAAGCACCATTCTCATTTAAACAGGTTTTGTGTGTTTCTTCATTATCCAATATAATTGCATATTGAAACACAATGGGCACTTTTTATGGTTCAAACTCCGGGCGCAAGTGTTTTCAAAATCTAAAGTATTACCTTGATTAACTGTTATAATGTTTATTTCAAATCAATGTGGTGTCAATTTCACACAGTAGTAGTAGTCTAGCTGTTACCTGGCTAATAAATGAACTTTGCCATGAAACAGATCTCAAATAGGGTTTTGCAGATAAATCATTAACCAGTCATTCTTAAAGACTTCATAATATCCATAAAGTGTTTTTTAGTCATTGCACTGCACATTTGGGCTCTCCAAACATAACTTGTTGTTGTTACATTTTTGCTCTATAGGCAAGACATGTTTCATCACTTTGTGTTTCATCTGTAAATAAACGTTTTATTTAAAAATTATTTGATAGGGGCAGGCAAGAATCTTCTTAACTGAAAATCTTTTATGCCTTAATATTTAATGAAGTTGGAAATGGGTCATTTTTTTTTCTTTCTCCGTTCAGCATGGCCAGTGTAGGGCTTCCTCCCTTAACCTGTCATCATTATCACCATGGTGATATTGCTGCCTTTTCCAATCTTGTTGCAAAAACAGAATCATAAAAGGCATTTCTCTATACAGTGTGCCACTATAGGTACAGTTTTAAAAGCATGTAGAACCACTACAGGAAGACAGGATTGTAGCATTGTGAAAAATGATCAGACGCTTCAGTCTGTGAACAGTATACTACAATTGTTTATTACTTAGGCTCCCTTGTTGTTTCTCCTGATGAGGCAATTGCTTTTGTCCCTAATAAATGGAATGCATGTTTAAATATAGCCTATATAATTTGCAATCTGAGTAGGTTTTTGGGTGTTTTTGTATTTAAAGTATGATAAAATAAATATAATAAATTTAAATTTCCATACCATGTTCTATGCTTGTGATCCAAAAATAATTGTATATCAATAGTTGGAAAAAATGAATCTCATTCTTGGCAGAAAGCTTTGCTTCTGCTGAGAATTATATGTATATTTTATAATTTGCATTGTTCTTGGAAATCCAGAACATAGTGGCACGTTTGTCTGTACTATAAACAGATAACCTCTTTGTACTGCGTGTTTTCTGTCTCTGGGGTGCTGAGCTGTTGAGCTATAATGTTATTGCATGAGACACAACTTGATGTATAATTCACACTCTAGCCCAGTATACTGAAGCATGAACATTGACCTACCTCCTCACTGAGCTCACCAGAATAGGCTCACAGAGAAAAGATGATGAGAAAAATCTGTTAATAAGTGACCTTATGTTTCCATTACAGATTGAATAAAACAGGATATACATCCTTTTGTAAGTCCAATTGTAAGCTATGTAGCTTATGATTAGAGCTGCACTGGAGTATTATACAATTTCGAACGTATTAGCATATGAAGTCAGACATTTAATAATTGTGGTACTGACTGTCTTGAGTGTCATTTACATTGACTAAGAAAATACTTTTCATTGTTTAAAATGGCAAAATAACATTTTGGCCACAATAGACTGTCTGTATCGAGCACACCATATTCTGGCGGTATAGCTTTGAAGCACCCAGGTTTCTTCCTCAGGTAAACACTTGGGAGTTCCAATGTTGTTTGACTGTGTTGTGTGAGGGAGCCAGTGGCAGACATAGCTCCCCTCCCTGGTCTGCCTGTGAAAGCTGCACGCCCCCCACTCCCACTGCACCACCGCTCTGTTGCCATGGTTACCACTTGCACGGGCAAGAGGGAGGTCTGCCATGTTTTCAATGAAGATTTCTGAACTGCTGAATACACACAGGCAGCGCCATTTCTGCCTCTCATTTCAGTCTCACGTATTAGAGGCCCTGGATGCCAAGGTTTAAAGGTGCAGATGTGCCGTTGTCATTGCAAATGGTTAGTGACTCACTGCTATTATAAAGCTTAGCCTTCTGGCCAGGGAACATGATTTGGGCTGTTAATGTGTTATCAGTGGGAAATCAGTTAGTGTAATCAGTTTTGTTGTATCAGCGATCCTCCCACTGCATCCTTGATGAAAATTCCAGAACATTATTCCAAATAAAGACAATTCATTTATCCTATTTGTTTGCATTATACAGTAAATGCTATTACAGTTAAACCAATATTTTTAGAGGGATATTGATTGTGGAGTCAGCTTTAATATCACAGATTTTTCATCTGGTTGAAAGGCCATGCCGGTGCACGTGCTTCCGGTGAAACAGGATATGGGGTTCTGGGCTTGATGTCAGTGCCAGGGACAATCGGAGGCCAAGGCATATTTGAAATGCCGCTCACAGCTCAGGCCTCTTCCCTCTGAGTGAACAAAGAGGCATGTTTTTGCAGAGCCATAACTCTCTGTGTCTGTGGGCCCGAGAGTGACCCTGTCCAGCTCCGTAACAGACCCCAACAGCTGGGAACACCCACCCGCTCAGCCTCATGCCAGCCTGCACCAAAACACCACACCCCCTCCTTCCCCTATCACATGGCCTGGGGATCATGGATTCAAAGGCAATGTGCTTTGTCTGTCTATAGATTCTCTGGGGTCCACTGTAATTTAGTGATGCAGTAACAATGTGTGGTAGAAACAGCAGAAGAGTGCTTTCAATTTTTTTGTAAACAAAAAAATCACAGTTTCTCCAGTTCTGATGCTGCCTTTTAAATGCATCTCAAGCTTCGCACCATGTTAGTGTGGCTGCCTGTTTTACACAGAGCATTAAGAACATATCTTATGGTACACACAGAACCATGTACAGCACTGGTCTGTCAGTTGTTAAATAAGGGTGAATTAGATCGGAATGTCTTGCTCTTGGGGTGATTGATTAAGGTAATGCACCAATTAAAGTAATGCAAAGTGATCCCTCTGGTGAAGGAGGAGGGAGTTCCTGTCTCCACAAACAGTATTGAAGCCACACCGGATGAGATTTCATTGATTATATTAAGTTAAAATAGGCAGGATCTTCACTGTATGCTTGCCAGTGAGTCACTCACAAAATGCAAACTTCTAAATTTAGAATGATTAAGCTGTAATGTTGCGGATTATCCTCCAATGCTCCATCCATGTCGATTGACTACGTCAGTAAATTTTCAAATAAATGGCCTAAAATGGAATATGTCTTTATCTGCTCATTATGGAAGACATTCTTGACCTGATTTACATAAATCACAAGGGAGAGGGAAAGGTCAAACTAGGTTCAACAGTATGTCATTAAAGTACTTGCCATTTAATTTTTTTTGTGCGGTCAATGGCTGTGAGGCCAGTGGAATAAAAGAGGGTTAGGGGTAAAAAGGCATGTGTGTTTGACCTTTGGGTCAAGGCTCAGAGGCCTGGTGCATTGGTCAGTGTTTAGAGGGAATGGGGGGGTCTTTTGACTGTTGCTTTGTTCTCCAAAACTCAGCACTAAGGAAATCATCCACAAGTGATCTTACCAAGAGAAGGGCTACAGTTTGTACATCCATATAAACGTTTTTTTAAAAAAGAAAAACACAAGCTAGAGCAATCATGATGGTGATCTGATTGAAAATACAAAAATGAAATGGGGTTTCTGGATGGCATAACCACCTTTATCCACTGGACTGGATCCTGGTGCAAACTAAGGTTATGGTATTTTCTATTTTTTGGGTTATATGACTTTTGATATATTTTTTAACTTTTTTATTACTATGACTTAATATGAATGTATTTTTGTACTCTGGGTTTGTGTTTTTAGTGCAATTGCATTAGTACTTAGTGTCACTTAATATCACTAATCACTATTTATGTACATATTCACCAGTTTGGTAGTGCTGTTAGGTAGGTCTGGCACTATTGATTCCATTAATCAGGTGAATGCACTTTTCTAAACTGGAAGTTGATTTGGATAAGAGCATCCACTAGATTACTGTTATGTAATGTAAAAGCCAATCCTGGCCAACTGTGGGCAGCTGCTCTGCTGGAGACCACACTATTGGCCATAGGGTCACTCCAGGAGGGAGGATTCATATCAGGGGGTACCCTGGATTGTTGAGTGAAACCAGCTCCTCCAGATGATCCAGCACAGGTTTGCAGTTAGCCTGCTCCAGCTTAAACCCTCCTGAATTATCTGAGGATATTACAGCTCTAGACAGACACTTAACTCTGTACTAAACCTAGGGCACTATGATGGATTTGTCAAACCTAGTTACTTTGAAAGTTTGAGGTTTTCTGCAGGGCATCACATTGTATAGCTCATATTGTTTTGCACACTTGTGTTTGTAAATGTCTGTATCCAAAGTAAAAAACATAACATGCTTACAAAACACACATTTGTTTTTTATTATATGTAATTTATTCCCCCTTCCCTAAAAGGGTCAAAGAGTAGCAAAGTCATGTTCTTATTGTCTGTGGTCTCGAGCATGGCTGCATGAAGCTCCTGCTCATATCGAGGATACTCATTCATTATTGGTCTGCAGCTGGGCCAGATCTCTAAGCCCCAGCTTGAACCCAATGGAGAACAGCCGTACAGACACAAAGCCTACCTGACTGGACTGAGATTGCCATAATAATTGCTATTACAGTTAGATTGCCATTGTGATTGCCGTAACAATTATTCTGGTTTTTATTGCTGTCCCTTTCCTCCTCTCTAAACAGAATCTTGGGCAAAATGTGTAGAAGCTGTCCTCAAACTAACAGATTTCAGCCATTATGTAAAAGCAAGGTCTTGTGTGATTGTTGCAGGAGGCATGGAGGATGAAATCAATATTGTGTAATTGGCATCCAGAGGAAACCATGGAAATTGTGTTCGCATTGGGACCTTAGAGAGCATTCCCATAGAGAGCATTCTCATCTTTAAATTTGTTATTGAAATGCCTGGTTCATTTTCCAAGATGAGATGGAATGCATTAGTAATGATAGCCCTCTATTAATGTGTAATGTGTTGTTGCCTCTTTATGTGGATAAATAAATTAAAGGCAGTGTCAAGTGGGGCTGTGGTGTGTTATTAGCTGCTGGAGGGATAAACACCCCCTTTGGGAGGTTGGAACTCAAGGCTAATCGTTCATATGCTCAGTCATGGCCGGTCTGCATAACAGTGCAGCCCATCCTAGGATGCCAAATTAATTTTTCTTCACAAAAAAAAAAAATATATATATATATCCACATGTCTTTTCATTTCCTCATAAAGTCAGTGTATAGTCAGTGAACTGTAGACTGCAGAAGCCTGGTTCTTGCATTGTCTTTCCTCTCGTGCATGGTTCATTTGTCATCAAGCATGCAACAGAACAGGCACCCATGGAATGTTTTCACCTTTAAATGTCATTCAGTTCTGCTGTGTGGCCGATGGTTTTTTTTTTTGTTCACAGATGGCGACTTTCTCAAGAGCTTACATTAAAGGTGACACTGATTAATACAATTAGCTCATGGAAAAACGGACACTAGGCACCACATTCTGGTTTTGCATAAATGTTTATGTTTAAAAGTCCTTGCACAGCATATGGAGGACATGCATGTGGAAGTGATTGGATGGATTTGGGGTTTTTGCAGTTTTGCAGGTTTTTGCAGATCAGACCATACACCATGAATGTGTTTCTTTAGAGTATCATAGTTTTCTGCGCGGACTCAGGCTGCCGATGCTGATACATGGAGAACGTGCTCAGTGATCACATGCCATTGTGTGTATTGAGAACTCCTTGAGAAAGTGCCATAAAAGAGCTCTACATACCTTGGCCGACATCCACAGGGCAGTACTTCTGTTTCTTATTTGAGTGGTGCCTTACGGTAGGAGCTCCTCTGTAATGTCTAAGTGCCTTTATTGGGTTTGGCCCTAATAGGATTGCAGTGGCGTGGGTGTAGCCTCTTTAAGCTTTATGTATGTATATGCACGGCATGCTCAGGGACACAATTCTAAAATGGACTGAGAGGCCACTGGGCTGGAAGAGAACATGGGAAATGTCAGTGGCCCACAGCGCTCGAGGTCTGATTCTCTCCAGCAAGCAGGACACTGATTATTCTGTTCAGCTATATTCATCCATCTGCTATGTTTATTTTATTCAAAATTGTGAATAATAATGAGGATTTATGTATAGTTGTGTGGGGAAACTGGTGGTTGTGTGTGTTACTGTTTATGCAGAATTTGGTTTTTGGTACATTTTCTGTAAACTCAAGTTTACCAACTAAAAATGTGAAACGTAATACATTGTTCCATACCTAATGGTGATTAAACTATCTGCAGGGAAAAATCCTTTGGGAGCACATTATGTTGCATGGTTCATTGCCATCTTGTGTTGGCTGTCACAAACCAATCAAAAAGCAGTACTGCTCTGCTGTATTTAAAGAGAATGTCTAACACGATAATGTCTTTCAATGATAATGAAATTTGACATTTATATACATAAGGTACATTATTTCTCCAGTCTTTACATAATGACATCCAACATCAATAAAGTATCAAGGCTTTTTCATATTTGGGGAGTTGCATTATTTCATGCATACTTTCAACAGTCCAGTTGAAGACTCATAAAATGGAGGACCTTTACCTTGCCATGCTTCACATAACTCGACCTTTTATTTTTGTTAAACGACCTTTTGTGATTGGCCTCCTCTTTGCCAATTAAAGCTGTATTTCCTCATTCCTATTCTATCATGGATATCATGTTTTGGAATAAGAGATCAGACTACTCATACAGCAACCAATCAAACTATGGACTGTCATTTGAACAGGAATTGTCATGCATGCGTGGTGGTCCTGTGCAGGTAACATTTAAAACATGAGAGTTCATCAGACAAATAGCATTCAGTTATCCCAGTTGAATAATTGAACGTGGCATTCTAAGACTTGGGTGTGGTACTATGTCATGCCCTATAAACGTCAGAGGGAAGCATTGGACTGACTGTTGCATACCTACATGTTTGTTGCCTGTTCTTATTTGTTAGACTGAAATTGAAATAATGAATTCTGGAAATATGCTAAATCCTGTAAATGATGTTGTCATTGTCAGCTCATGACAAGAGTTAGATATTATCTGTAGTCAATTTGTACTTCATGGTCATTTTAAAATAAATTGTTTTAAAACTGCACCCCCTATGGAAGTGCCATCCAGCTGGTCATTCAAAATGAAATGACTACTATTTGTTTCACTCATTTGATTTTAGATATCACAGTAGCAGCAAAGATGAGTCTTGTTTCAAGTTTCCAAACAACCTCTATATTTAATTCTGGGTACAGTTTGTGGGTGTGAATGAGAAGGAGGCAGTTCCATGAACACCCTGTGTATGCAGTGTCTGCTTCAGGGATCCTGATTTCTAAGAACAACTCAAGGAGTCATTACACAAGTTGCTTTAGCAGATATACTTTGTAATAGGCCTTTCACTGCATTTTTGATGTCACAGGATAAGCTTTCTTGCAAGCCAGCTAATTAATGTTCTAGCCAGGAATCCACTGATGACCAAGTAACTTTGAAAGGGACTTACAATATATGTAACATTATGGGATGTTATGGGGAAATATAAATTCAGTTCCAGAATGAATTGGAGGTATAACATGCCTGGTTTGGTCTGACTTTAATACTGTGATCAATATTACTGATTAAATCAAACATTTATGTATAACATATATGTATTCAATATAAAAACAACATTCTTTTTTGGCTTTGAATGAGTATAAAAGGCAGAAATAGATAAAGAATTCTCAAGACCCCACAGATATCAGCCTTAGCATAAAGGAAAGGAACTGCATACTATATAGTCTCCATTTCCAGTCATGTGTCAGACCTGCCTGTTTTATTCAGCCATATGTTAATATTGAATGCAGTAAGGACTGCTGGTTTCTAATAGTCAAAATAATAAAAAGCTACAAAAGATAAAATGGCCACCAGTGTTGATTTCTCAGCTTTGTGCGTGCATTAACCCAGATTAGAGTATGTTTGTCCCCTGGGATGTTGCCAGGTCTGATACACAGCGGGTAACAATAATGTTTCATTTCAGCTTACCCTTTGAAAAGTTTTGAAGTTACCCTTCAAATTATGCTCACAGTTCTGTTCTGTTTCTGTGGTGCTGTGTTGCTGTTGCTACAAAAAGGTAGCATTTAACTAGCATTGCAGTGCTTACATCACATATCAGTGTCATCACTTTAAATAGTTTTTGTTATGTGTGTTGCCTTTTTTTATGGAAGCTGTTCAGTCATACTTTACTTTGCCATTCTAATGTGTGTTAGCTGTATTTCTGTGACACACTGTGAAGGGTTTGGGGGTCCTCCCTCCCTCTCTTACTCTGTGAAGACACAGCTAATTGGGTCAGGCGAGCACCACAACTGTTTCCAGTGCAACTGTCACAGGAGGCTGCGCGGCTGGAGACACAGTGCTGCTAGCGGAAAATGGCGCAGAGGACAAGCTGCCACCAGAAACACTGCCATGTGCCCATGAAAAGTGTGTCATGGTTTTCTTGTTTTCTTTCTTTCAGAGTGCACACCTGGCCATGATTGACACATTGATGATGGCGTACACGGTGGAGACGGTCAGCGTGGAGAGGGTGGTCTCCTGCATGCAGCAGTACCCATCCTACGACGCAGACAGTGACATGCCCTATGACACGGAGGATGCCGTGGCGAGCTGGATAAACAAGGTTTGAGCTGCCAAAACCCTTCTCGGCTGTTAGGATCAAAACATTGACACTTAATTAACAAGGGGGGACAGAAGGGTGACCTCCTCGAGCGCACTCACACGGGGTGGAAAGAGAGAACTCTCGCAGCCCTGTTCAAGCTGGCATCCCCTACAGGAATGTCACATTGCAGCTAGCTCTCCTCTCTCTCTCTTTCTCGCGTTCCAGAGAGTGTTTACCAATGGTGAATCAGAGAAAGGGCCCGGTCTGTTTACATTCTTGTGCGTGGAACACTTGTGCACTGCCTGGCCGCCCCAGCCTGGAGACATGCAGCATGCCGCTCACCACAGCTGTCTGTCACAGGCACTGTGCAGGCTCACCAACTGTGGGAGGCCTTGTTACAAAAGCCCTCAAGCAAATGTGTCATATCCAGCATGTTTCCTCTCAACTAAGAAGAAACAGCCTTAAAGACTTAATATGCCTTTTTGGGGATCGCCTTAGTAGAGTTTCTGTTTTTGTACTTTTCCTTTTTTACTGTCTTTTGAAGTGCCTTCAGGCAATAAGTCAATAGGTCAACTTCTACAAGGGGAAAGAAAACAGGTGATAGCGAGTCTAGAGGGAGGAATAGGGTATCACCATACTGGAAAGGGAGAAGATAAGGATAAGCTTATAAGGCTATTGCTCGAAGCTATGAGTGCAGTCAGCACACACTGAAATGAAGCACGTTTGTTTTAAAAGATGATTGTTAATGTTTTAGAAACATGATTTGAATTCACAGGATCTTGGCATACCATGTCATTGCTTGTTGAAATCACAGTCTCTGTTGCTTGGCTGCAAGGTGTTATGGCAATGAATAAAGTGAGTTTCTCTTTTCCTGACAAGGTAAATGAGCATTTGAAGGACATTATCATCCAGGAGCAGAAGATGAGGGAGACGCAGTGCGCTGAACCTTCAGAGGGCTCACGGGTGAGTGTGACCTCCTCGTTCCGTAACACTTGTCAGAATATGTGAGCATGTGAGTCCAACTGCAGCCTCCACTGCCCCCGTGTCCACTGTTAATAGACGCTGTATCATGCATTGCCTCAAGCAATTTTAATAGCAATTACGCTCAGCATTTAATTTTGCATAGGATTTCTCACACGTAAATCATTTTTCTAGTAAGTGTTCTAGTAACTTGTGTAGGCTGAGTTATGCTGACTGAATTTGTATTGGGTAGTGGGTCCTCTTTATGGCTCAGAGGTAGCCTTAGGAATTTATTTATGAGAGGAACAGCCCTGTGTTCTCTCAGAGTGATGAAACCCAGTTTATCTCGTTCAATAGACTTTCCTCTTGGTTCATGTCATTCTCTGTCCCTGCTCAGAAAATTACCACTGAAAAAATAAGCTTTGAAGCAGTACATGTTGAAAAGTCACATACCTGCTAACCTCATTGCTCTAGTTTCAGACTTGGGTGTTTTAATGTACATTTCACCCAGGAGACCATTACCATTACTTTTTCATTAATAACAAAAAAGACTTTACATTGTAAATATGAGTATTAATAGGACAGAAGGCTTTACAGAGCTGCAACAAAAACATTTTACAGCACTCTCTCAAATCTCAAAGCAATATCACTTAATGGCTTATAAGATACTGAGCACGCTTGCTAACATGCTTTAATGGTCATCTTCTTCAGGCAGTTTTAAATGTGTTGATGAAGGCTACCTTTTAAATATTCACCAGTAGCACAGCTCTGAACATGTTGCATAATACCAAATTGACATGCCTTTCAAATCCAGTGTTTTTCCATCTATTTTGCTATGATTATTTGTCTTAATGTAATGTTAGATTCCTTGTTTTAAGAATAAAGAATGTTTTTCTTATCCCATCGGCAGGTAATTTTGCCTAATTTGTGCAATTTTTTCTCACATCTTCTGTATGTTTCTGTAATTTGCATTTCTGAGTATGTTTGCATTGCTCAGATTGTTAACCAAATTTTATCCAATCTACTTTTCTCAAAAGTCAAAATCATAATCAGAACAGGTTCAGGTCATAAATAGTTTTTCCCAGAGTGTCGGAGTTCAATTGATCTGCATGGCATTTGAAAGAAGGCATTTTTGTGAGCTGCATGAATTTAGGACAGGGAGATAACTCTCTGAATCAGACAGCGGTGTAGAGCGCTTTCCGGTGTGATCCTGTTGACACGGCTGCTGATCTGGAAAGGGGCTCCCTTGCCAAACCAGAGGGTTTATTCTCAAAACCTCAGTCAGCCCCCACTTCACCGACAGAGCAAGACCTGCAGCGCTGAGCCGTGAGCTCATTTTCACGGGTCAGGGCCATGTGGTTACCGCTGCTACAGCAGAGAGGCTGTATCACATGGCACATACAGGCCTCTAGCGGCAGGGAGACAGCCCTGAGGAGTAGAGCTCTTCATCATCCTAATAGAGCAGAGGATCAAGTCCCAGAGACTTTACCGAAAGTAGCGGCAAGGTTGTTGTCCCGTTCTGCTCATGTCCCCCGTCTCCTCCGGAGGCGGCTGTGAAGCGGTGTGACAGGCGTCCTGCTCTGGCTGCGGGCCTGGGTGATGAGGGACATGCACTGCCTCAATGTCTCCCTTCCAGGCCGTTGCTCATCCTAGCCACTGAGGCTAATGCGACCCGTCAGCCTGCAGAGGCCACCCTGTGCTGCCTGAATGAGGCCTGCTGTCCAGCTCAGGCCTTCCCTGGAGAAAAGGACAGCTCCAGCAACAGGGCAGGGATTGTGTCTTACAACAACAAAAACAGCTCCCCCACCCCCTAACCTCCTCCCGACCCAACTGCCACCTCCCACACAGGGCAGGGCTCAGCCCACAGGGGGCACTCATTGCTCTGCAGGGGGCTCTGTAGCCAGTGTTGTAGCAGACAGTGTTGGCTGCAAACTCATTTGAGATATTCAGACATTTGGCTGACATTTGTGTCAAAGCAGCAGAATATTTTAATTGTGTCAATACACTGAATTGAATGATACTGTAAAAACATTTCCTGAAAAGTAGATACAAGATGCTAGCTGCACAGTACAGCAACCTGAATGTTATACAGGACTGATATCTGTAGGCCAAGCTGGAATCTGTGTAGTATATATACTGTAGCATTGTGGTGCAGAAGCTGCTGATTTTGGTTAGGAGTCTTGTACAAAATTGCAATCTGAATGCTGTACAGATGCTGTTGATATTTGCTGCAGGAATTTTAATCTTCTGCTAAACTGAAGTTGTCAGGAGACGAGCTGTTTTATTCAGCACATGTCCTAAAATGACTCACTTGAGGTCATGTCTAGTCGAAGGCTATTCTAGCACTAAATAAATGCATAAATACAGTACTAATCCTTTCAAGTGCAAATCTGTGCTGGGAGGAAATGAATGTGTATAATTTCAGAGGAAATCATTTGTCAAATTATAAGAAATGGGTAGACTGAGAGATTGAAAGTGCGGATGAGCCAGTTGGTTGTGTCTGGGGGAAGAGTTTGGCAGTCATGTGCTGCCCCCGATGTGTCCCAGCATTAGGGAGGACGAGGCCAGCCTGAGCCCCTGGGTGCTCACAAACATCCAGGATGTAACTGCGACATGCCCACATTGGTCTTCCTCCAGCTAAAACAGCTTTTGCCTGGGCTAAGCCCACGTTACTACACTGTACAGATTGCCTCTGCATTCAGCACCCATCATTAGCGTATAGAGAGGTTAAGCACTGCTAGATGACGTTTTTCGACAGCTCCTTGTTCAATTTTCCCACATCTTATTCCTATGCTTTTACAGATGAGAAATGTCTCTAATGTCAGTCACTGGGTCTGTGTACTGTCCAAGTATCAGTACACACACCTCTTGTTATTTTCCTGCCTGAATTCAACAGTACATTGTGTGGTGAATCTATCATGTGAATTAAATTAAAGACAGCATTCAATAACTTCTTTACTTGTGGAATGGTAACCATGGTGTTCAAAGGTCAAGCAGAAACAGAGGTGTCCTTTTAAATTTAAATGTTAGTCATCTATTGGTAACAACTTAACTGTGTTAGACACACGTGAGTATTAGGTGGATTTAAATCTACATTCAAAGAGCTTGATAATTCAATCAGCTGAGAATGCCAGGACAGACAATTTGTCTGACGGGTTTGTGGGTTTGTATTATACCACATCAAAAAACTCACTCTTTTTATTCAGCCTTTTATACAACTGATAATATACTGCTTTTTGAAAAGTTAATGAAAACAGAACAGATGGAGATTCTGTCAAAGGCTTCCCTTTGAGAGCCATTAAAAAAGGTTTGTTCTTGGTTTACAACTTAAAGGAAAAAGCCTTTTTCCATAAAATAAACCCCTGCTCTCAATGAGCATATGTGCAAAAGATCTCTGTGCTGTTATTCTGAAACCATAAAATAAATCATCCATTTTATTAACCAAGAATGAGCTTCTTTACTCTGTAAAATGGTCCACAGTTCTCAGCTGGGTCATACACCAGGATGTTTTTGTTTTTAATGTGGTGCGATAGAGGAAGTTTGTCAAAAAAATAAAAAAATGCTTTGTATGTCCAGTTTGTGTGTGACTGTATATCAGGAATGAAAGCGATGTACAGAAAAGGTGGTAATGGTTTTGAGGGGTTCCTCACACATGTGTAAGAGCTCATCGGGCTGACCATGTCAAGCCTGCACTCTTGATCATTTCTTTGTTTATTTCTTTCTGTCCTCCTCGTTTCTCTTTCCACCCCCATATTTTGGGCTGCTGAAGTCTCCAACCAAATGGTATTGGAAATTGGTTCCTGTAAGTCAACCAGCTTTCTCCCTCTTTCATCATGCCATCCCCCATTTATCCCCATTGCGCATGCTATCCCAGATTCAGCACTCCCATTAGATTGTCTCCACCCCTCCATAAGTCCCTGCTTAAACCCCAGTTTGTCCAGCCTACAACAACATAGCCACAACACTGTTTCACACTTATGCACATGACAGCTATTTCTAAATCCAAGTAAATATTTAAGCTCACAAATGTACAATAAATACAGTTAATTCAGTTCCATTTGATTCATGGTGCAATATTGTACAATATTAAGATGTCATGATTTCAAGTATGATTTGTTAGTATTTTTCACTCTGCAGAATTCATAAAAATTATAAGGTTTGTGGTAGCAGATCTTTTATCCTTATTCAGTTCCACCCAATATTTCTGTTCCAAAAAAATTCTTGAAATGAATTTATACCTTTATGAAGCACAGATGAAGAATGCTTTAATAACCTCAGAATTTCTAGTTCTAGGAATGGGGCTTGGTTTTTTCTTTCTTTTACAGTGTACTTTTTGCAGCCAGTGCTGCGGCGCTTTCATGTGAGCTGATGAAAGGGACAGAATAGCTGCACACAGAAGAATAGGACACAAAGGCTGTATTATGTACACAGTGACCTCCTCTCATGTATGTGGAAGGCGTTCAGGGGACTTAAACTGCTTTATGAACCAAGAGCACATGGATGATGAAAAGGTTGAGAATTTTTTCTTGCGAAATAATGACTCGATATTTTCTTTCATTTTGGGGCTTTCTGTCCTATTTAGTAAATCATTTTCTCAATTTTTACCTAATGAAATTTCAAAATTAAACAGAGTTTTCAAATCTTATCAAATACGAAATAATTTGTGACAATGATGAACTGATAGAACTGACAACTGATAGAATGTGAAAACTGGAAACTGGATTTTATGATAAGACATTCAGAGGTAGAACAAAACAGTAATGTGATATCACAGTGTTCCACTTTAAGCCCATTTTGGCCTTTGATTGGGAACCTCCCACATCACAAAGCACCAATTCAGGTACCCATCTGAGCACTGATAAGTGAGAGTTGAGCTAATTAGCAACTACAGTTTAAATATGAGGAGGGGCTGAGCAGTAGCCTTACAGAGGGACTGGACTGAGGCTGCAGCAGTCAGAATCATATCATACTATTGGAGCAGACTGTAGTTAACCCTCTCAAAGCTGTAATTCTGCTCTGCATGCAGCGCTATCCACACTTTTTGTTGTTGTTACCAAATCCAAACTGCCAACACTGAGATACACATCAACTGAACCTTTTCAGTCTGTTCTTTAGGATACTATTTCTGTAAGTGTGTGTGTGTGTGTGTGTGTGTGTGTGTGTGTGTGTGTGTGTGTGTGTGTGTGTGTGTGTGTGTGTGTGTGTGTGTGTGTGTGTGTGTGTGTGTGTGTGTGTGTGTGTGTGTGTGTGTGAGTGTGTGTGTGTGTGTGTTTTGTGTGTTTTGTGTGACAAGGGAGTGTTTTGTGCTGGTTTACTTGTAAGCGTCTGTACGTGTACGCACATGTCTATGCATATATGTGGTCTTGATTTTTATGTTTTTGAGTGTGTCTGTACTCCTATATGTGTGTGAGTGTTTATTTTAGTTTATTTGTCTCTACATATATGTGTTTGTACACAAGCGCGTGTTTATGGCTGCGCACATGCTCAGGCTTGTGTGTGTGCGTGCATGTATGTGTGTTTACCCTCTGTAAGTGACTGTGCTCTGTGGTCCAGGCTCGCTACCGGAAGGAGCAGGCTCTGCCCAGGCAGGTCCCGTGGATCCCCCCAGTGGATAACCTCCTTAAGGACAGCACAGACGGCAGCGCTCTGGCAGCTCTGCTCCACTTCTACTGCCCTGACATCATCAAGCTGGAAGGTACCTGAATGCGTAACATGGCTGCCCCCTGTGGAGGGAGAGCTCCTGGGCTTTTTACTGGGTCTGCTCTCAAAGCTCCAAAGTGCCAGCTCCAGGATTGATTGTTCTCAGGGTATTATATTTTAGAGGGATTATTACACTGTAGCTATACTGAATGTGTCAATACTATAGAGATTCTTTGTTCTTAGACACTCCCAGTGCACCCTTTCCTGTAAACATGGTGCTGTTGGAAAAGGACCAGCCCTCTTAGAAAATGTAATCATGATAACCAGACACATGCCATAGTTATTTAAGGCTTTTAAAGTAAATGTAAGAGATAATGTGTTGAATGCAAGAGATAGTGTTGCCTCTTGCTTCCTGTCATGCTTCAGAATTTGTTGAAATGCCATGTTAGGGTGCCCTGGGCTTTAGTGCAATTGGCTGGTGTCTTGGTGGAGTCAGTTTAAAATGCAGTTGCTTTTTGAAGATAAACAGAGTTCCCTTGTGCTGAGTGAGTGATTGGAGTAATCTCTCAGGCGGGGCCTGATGACATCATCACCCTTGTTCCATCCCGCCCCCTCACAGATATATGCCTGAAGGAGACCATGTCACTGGCTGACAGCCTGTACAACCTCCAGCTGATTCAGGAGTTCTGTCAGGAGAATCTGAACCGATGCTGCCATTTCACTCTTGAGGACATGCTCTATGCCTCCTCTTCCCTAAAGGTAAGGGACATAGATTTTAAACTCCTCTCAGTCTGGGAGGGAGGGGGGGAAGCAGACAAAGATCACTCAGTCAGGCTGAATCACACCCATTTTTGTTGTTGGGGAGGGGGGTGTTGGTGGAGAGGGTAGCCGTTACCAGGCTGCTCTGTGTTGGTGCCAGTAGGGAGTGAGTCATCCGCATGCTTAGCACTGCCTCAGAGGCTTCAGAGGAGCAGCTATTTCAGCAGAGATGGGCTGTTCAGACGCTCTGCCCTGACTCTGCGCCGGTCGCTGCCTGGGCCTGTTTGTCTGAGCTGGGCCCTCTGTTCTCTTTCTCTTTTGTCTCTTTGAGCTTCGAAAGGATTTTTTTCCATGACGGAAGTGCACACAGATACAGCACGTGTGTTTCTGTTGGTGCAGGAGGTGGGGAGAGCGGATTCATGGACATCTGCCACAACTATTAGGAGGAACCTTGACTGGCTGTATGTTCTAATTACACCACATGCACCTCTTTTCCTTACCCAAAGCCTTGCAATTCACAGTTCTTAAAGATTAATTTTAATGAGGTGTTATACATTAGTGGAAGGTTCTGTCATTGTTTTTGAAATGTGGTCTCTAGTAAACACCATAGAGAATTTTCTCAATGCTTTTTTATGTGGTACAGTAAGTGCCATGGACACTGAAAGCTTGGCTCTGTCTGCTGAGATAGGAATAGGAGCTGGCTGTGCTGTCAGTTCCTTTGACTTCTCCTGAAAGTGGGACACTGGGCATTTCTCAGTGCACTATGTGAGACAGCTCAGTGTATGGGCCGGCTGTTCCCCTCCAACTTCCCCTGCAAACACAACTATAACAAACATGTCAAATAGCATTGAAGGGCGCAGCACAGTCTGTACCAGCGATAGTCAGGCAGCACAAAGCACAGCTAGAGAGTGAGAAAGGGCCAACAAATCCATCTTTACTCAGTGCAAGGCTGCTCCTGGCCTGACATCAGCCCACAGCGCCTGAACAAAGGTACAGTTAGATTAAGCCTTTTGTCTGTTAACCAACTGACAGCTTTCAAATTTGCATTTTAAAAAATAGCTTGCATTATTAAGGATCTGGCTGAGCATTGGGAGGAGAATGAACAGTTAACAGTTATGTCTTCTGTTGTTAGAACAAGGGTTGTGCAAAAAAGGGATGTTAGTAAGAAGTACAATTTTATTGTTTAATTGATGTGACCATTTGATTTCAGGAATGGGTTTAAATCATTCCAGAAGTCTTTACTGTTCATTTGTTTTTCTAATTTGAGTTGCTGTTCAGCTAATTATTTGCTCCGTGACACTTGCTTAGCTCTGCAAAGAGCTTTCATGAACTTCTGCTTTGCGTAATTACCTCAAATGCCAAATATCTGCTTCTGCCCATTTGCTGCAATCCGAGCAGACGAGCTCCCAGCTTCTTATTGCCAGAATCCCTGCTGCGTTCTTATTACCTCCACACTCGACTGCCTGGGCCGCTACTCGATCAAAATAAAGCAGGTCACGTGATGCTAACCTTGACCCAGTTTCTTCCCGATCCCGCTACGCCTGTGCCCCCCGACAAATTAATCAGTGTTCTTGATTCAGATGCGAGCAGCGGGCACCAGCCAATAGAGGCGTGGCAGGCACGCGCAGAGACAAGCCAAGGTGATGGCACAGTAGCCTCGCCTCTCTCTGCATTCGTCTCCCCATCTCCAGCCTGCCCCCTAGAGGCACTCAGATCAGGTGCACTGTATTTATCACCCTGTATTTTCCTCAGTGAAAAACAGCGACAAAGTCAGTATCATCCTGCCCCTCAGAAGATGGAAGCTCTATTTACCTCTCCCTCCATTCAGCATTTTGCTTGTTTGCACGGGGGGGCCTGGAATGGGGGACACTCCATTCCAGACTTCCCAAAATCAGCAGACTGTGTAAAACAGTCACAGAAACACATGCTGCCATTTTATTGTTTTTTGTGTAATGTGCACAATAATTCAGTATGTGGATTGTGACACCTCCCACTTCTATTCATAGTCAGATATTTAATTTGGAGAGTTAAAGGGCAATTATGAAAGAGAAATGATTTTCAGTTTATTGTATTTTTCACAGCGCTTTTATGGAAATTAATAATAGCGATGGGTTCAGTATTACCTGAGCTGCCTTCACAAAAGCCTAGTGGCATAGTGTTTTAGAAAGGCCATGCCTGGAACTCTGAGATTGTGGTGACATCATCCTTTAAATGTTAATGAGACGGCATGTCAAGTCATAGTTCAGGGGCACTGCCTTTTTGTCTTTGAGCAGAGGATTAAAGGCTTAGCAGCAGCCTTCTTTTAATTTAGTTGTAGTGTTTTTGTGTATGTATGTCTGTCTTTTTTTGTATGTTTGCCTTTTTGTAAAATTTCATACTGAAGAAAAACTGTTTAATCATTTACGAAATGTATACATAAATCTTTAGTGATCATGTGGGACTGTTTAGCATTGTAGCAGTCTGCTCTTTGTGTTTATGGGTAACGCAAATAAGCAGGTAGATGGGCAGATGGGGGGGAAGTCAGACTCCTGGGGTGCCATCTGCACAGTTGTCCATTTTGGGGACTTTAGCACGCCTGGGGGTAGCTGCTGTGAAGAATTTAGATTCTGTCTTCTACTATGTTCATCCTACTATTCTTGAGAGAATATAATGCATTTGAAGGATCTGTATAAAGAAGAAAATGTATCCCTCAGGATATTTGACACAGGGCTTGATCTTATTTTTCAGTATCATAAATACACTCTGAGAGAATTTATGACATTATTGTTTGCTGGTTTCAGTAAGAACCAGATGAGACATGTCTGTAGATCTAATTGTAGGTAAATGTTGAGCCTAGTTTGGCTGAATGGCTCGCTGTCGTCAGTTTGTGTTCTTATATTCTCACTTGTTTGCTATGGCCTTAGAAAGATGAAAAGTGATCACTGCTCATTGAAACTGTCACTGTCCTTAGTGAAGCAACAGCAGCTCAACACCTTGTTTCAAAGGCTGTCAAAATTCGTTCCTACTGAACCTCTGAAACTGCAGTAGTCTCTTATTTTCTGTGTAAGAGCATGGCACAGGAGAACAAAAGAAGCACACAGTAGCAGATTATTAAAAAATGCATTAACAGCACTCAGATGAGTCAACCCTTATGAATCGCTCCCTGTCTTAACATGTTGCTGAACTGGTGAACAGAAATATTACTGAGAGAGGGAAAATCATATCTGGTCTACTTTAGTCCTCTGAGAGGGAATAGTTCTCCCACCCCAGCTGAAAATGATGGGCGTGATCAAAGAGCAACCAGGTAATAGAGGTATCTCTACGCACTTTGTGTATATCATATAATATTTGTTTGTATAATTTCTGAGTATCCAAAGGCATATCAGAATCCGAGTTCTGGCAGTTCCATTTTCCCGCTTTTGTTTTCTTTGTAATGACTGTTAAAATGTACCTATTTTCATCAACAATGGAAAGAAACCTATTAAAATGTACTGCATTGGGAAAAGAAGGGTATGCAACACCTTTATTTGCACAAAATTGTAGAGAGTAGCATTAACAGGATAGCATGTAGCCATACAGATTTCTAAAGTGCTGTAGGGTAACATGCAAAAGTAAAAATAACACTGTCCATAGGTTGGTAACTTTTATACAGTTGTACAATTGCTAAAATCAATTAGGTCCCCTAAATCATATCAATAAAATTGTTTCCTAAATGCAGGATGCAAAGCCAAGTGAGTTTTTATTATTTTTTTCCCCTGCTGGTAAGGGAGTGAGTTGAGTTGGTTTGGCTTAATGTCCTTTTGGCCAGTTAAATGTTATGTGTTACACAACCTGTGAGATTTGTTTGATCAACTTGGTTGCGTAACATCATAATCTTCTTTTTAGCTTCTCGATGAATAAGGGGTCAACAAGTGATAATTCTGAGAGCTGAACTTAATATGAAAAATGAAATGTATTCCAAATGTGGTAATAATTTAGTATTTGCACCATTCTCACATTCAGTCTACTTGAGAAATTAAGATAAACTGTAAAAAGGCTACACAAACACATACTGTTTGTCTAATTTATTTCATAATTTGGAATGATTTATTCGAAAGAATGGACTTTCAAATAGGATGAACATTTTATTTAAGCATAATCAATCCTAGCTGTTCTTGAAAACCTCTGAAATGATGCAATTTGTAGTTTACAGTGCCACCTTGTGGAAATAGATTTAAACTGCAGCAATTGGGACCAAGTAACAGGGCTAACTAAAATGGGACTAGACTTGTTGTTCAGAGATATTTAATGACACAACTGTCTGTGTGTTTTGCTCCCTGACAGAATAACTACCTTGTGTTCATGGCAGAACTTTTCTGGTGGTTTGAAGTGGTGAAACCATCGTTTGTGCAACCTCGAGTGTTAAATACCGAAGGTAAGAGTTTAAGAAAAAAAGGGTGAATATAGGAAAAACTTATTAAATCTGTAGTTCATTTGTTGCAGCTGTCTGAGTAAATGTACTATGTTTAACGTGATTGCTGTTTGTCAGCTACAGAGCCAGCCCCCTCATTGAGAAACATGCCCACAGTGCCCATATCCAACGTCACCAAACGAAGCTTTATGGAGAAACCTCCCAGTCCAGACCGGCCAAGGTTCGCTTGTATTTTGTGCATTTTATAATCTGTTTGATGATATGTATGTGTTAGTTCTCTAGCTAAGGCTCTTTTCAAACTTAAGTAGCACTGTAATGGAATATGGTTTTCCTGGTTGACTAGGTTCAACTAAATAGTAAAAATTGTGTTATATTAATTACTTGTTATACCACATTCTTTTATAGTCACACGTTGTGACTATACATTGTGCTAACATTATATCTCAGTGATGTTTTTGTCTTATTTTTCTGTCTCCAAAGTTTGCCTCTCAGGCCACAACCTCAGACTTCCACTTCAGGTAAAAGCAAAATACATCAGTGCTTGATCTCACCACCATTTTTGCTGGCTGGCTCAGTACACGTCTTATAAGTTGGAGATTTTTAAGTTGTTTTTTTATTTTCAGGTGTAATGAAACGATCAACCTCATTGTCTTTTATGGATGGCTGTGTGGGGACTTGGCCAAAGGAGAAACGGTCAGTGTGTAACTGTGAGAATTATGTCTAAAGTACACATGTATTAACTTAATGTTTATTATAAAGTAAAGGATAGCCATAATAAAACATCATACAATACTGTCCTCTGTTAAAATAATGCAATCTTTCTGCAGGTCTTCAGCTCATGGAGTGTCCTTTGACATCCCTTTTGATAAAGCAGACAGCAGCCAGACAACAGCGCCCCCTGGCCGGGGAATGACCAGGTCCATCAGCACGGATGGACTGGGCTTCAAGGTCAACCATGTGTCCAGGAACATGAAAAGAAACCTTTCCTTCCAGCCCGTCAATGGGCAAACCGACAAAGTGGGCATTGAGGAGGAGGGGTGCCCAGACAGCCTGGCGGGCACGGATGGTGACAGATGGCAGGGGGGGCACCACCCCACAGTCCAGAGAGGTCTCTCAAATGGCCCAGCCCGGGATGAGCATGGTAACCTCCCACCCACCCCCAGCATCGAGGAGGCCCTGAAAATCATTCACAATTTAGAGAAGCCTCATGCCAGCCTTCAGGCAGATGGGGCCAGCAATGGATTCTTCCTCCACAGCCAGAGCAAGGAGAGGCCAGGGTCTGGGACTCGGTCTGATGATGGCGACTTGGACTCAGAGATGTCAGAGTTAAAGGGAGTGGGGAGCGCTGACACAACAGAAGTGGATACAGGGATCAATGTGCGGACAGAGGACATCCAGGAGACGTTGGATGAGGACTCTTCCCTGAGGGACTGCACAGTGAGCATGGAGCTGGATGTGGACCAGGACTACGAGCTGAAAGCTTGCAACCCCCATGAGATGACCAGCCCTTGCCCCAGCTCCATCAGTGGCCGTTCCCATGGCAGCAGCGCTGCCTCCACCAGTCCTGGGATTAGGATGACCAGCTTCGCTGAGCAGAAGTTCCGCAAGCTCCACTTCGAGGGGAAGAGCAGTGGGAGCAGCTCCCAGAAAACCACACCTGAGAGCTCAGAGCTCAACATCCCACACATGGTGTCCTGGGCCCTGACACCTGAGGAGAGCCCCATCCACCAGTCGCCCAAGGACCCTGCCCAGATGATGGCGTCAGAGATGGTCCAGCTGCGGATGAAGCTGGAGGAGAAGCGGCGAGCTATTGAGGCCCAGAAGAAGAAGGTGGAGGCGGCCTTCACCCGGCACAGACAGAAGATGGGACGGACAGCCTTCCTCACCGTGGTGAAGAAGAAGGGTGATGGCACCTCACCGCTCAGGGAGGAGGCACTTGGCTCAGAGGACTACAAGACCCAGGATGACTCCCAGGCCCTCAAGATGGCCGACGACAGCAATCTTCGGCCAGAGAAGGGAAAGCTGGACGTGCCAGACAGTGCCGACCAGGGCCAGGCACGGTTGCTGAAGTCACCCGGCGATGAGAGCTTCGGAGAGGTGGACCTCCTGGAGTACACTAAGTCCATTGAGAAGCTAAATGCCTCCCTCAACTTCCTGCAGGTGGAGATGCAGCGACTCGCCCAGCAGCAGGAAGTCATCATGCAGATGAGGGAGCAGCAGTCCTGGGTCATTCCTGCATCCCAGCCATCCCCACAGAAGCAGATGAGGGAGCTCCGTAATGCCACTCGCTCCTCAGACTCCCTGTCTCCCGCTGAGTCCCCTCGACCCACCCACCGCTCCCCTACCAGCATCAAAAGGAAGTCTGCCTCCTTCCACTCCAAGACCCCCAGGACTCCACGGCCCAGCGAGCTGAAAATCAGCCCCTTCAACCGAGTCCTCACCGTTCCACAGTCTGTGGACAGTCTGCCCCGCCTGCGGAGGTTCTCCCCCTGCCAGCCCCAGACCACTCCTTTCACCTGTCCCGAGGGCAGCCCCAGGCCTGCCTCGGAAGCAGAAACAGATAAGGAAGGGACAGTGGAGCCCAGGCCCCAGCCAGAACCCCCAACCCAGCCTGAGACAGAACACCACTCCGCTGCTCCCAGTGAAGCTCCTGAGAAGAGCTCAGCCATGGAGCTGTCAACCTCCCCAGCCAAAGAGACACCACAGAAGAAGAGGGTAGAGGGTCTCAAGGAAGTAAATACAGTGGAGAAGAAGATGCCAGAAATGATGGAAGCAATGAAAGAAATAAAGCCAGTGGAATCCACAGTGTCAGAGGTGTTGTCCCAGCCTATCACAGAGACCTTCACAGTCACACCCACCGAGCATCCGGCTGACATGTTCAGCCAGAGCAACAGGAACCTGATAGAGGTGCCTCTGTCCGTGCTGAAGCCTTTGGACGGACACATGCAGTTGGAGAGTGGAGAAGCTGAAGGGCCCAGAGACATTAATGATGATGACCAGAAAATGTGCTGTGGATTTTTCTTCAAGGTTTGTGTACACTTACATCTACATTTCTTCATTTATTATGTAAAATGCAGGCTAATATTGTTTTACTAAAATTAATGAATGAAATTGGCTTGGAATAATTTTAATTTACAGAATTGTCACATTCAAAGTAACAAGTGATGTCACAGTATTTGTTTAATTTGTTATTCTTTTTGACTGAAATGATAGTTATGGTGGAGTGGTATATTGAAAGCATGTGCACACAGTTCAAGAGATCCATGCCCTAGTTTTGTGACAGTGCAGTTTGTGTAAATTCCCAATGCTGTACCACTTTTGCTTTTTTAGGAGTGTGGAGTTTTATATCCTCACTCAGTTGATGATGGTCCTGTATGTAGGGCAAAGCCAGAGACAGTCAACTCCTGGTGCAACATGGGTAGTCTGCAGAGTTTAGATTTAGGTCAGGAATCTGTGGCTGATAAAAAATAGATGCATGGTTCTGCAGATGTTGTTTTGCAGATTCTTGGTCTGAAAAAATAATAATTGTTAGTTTTTATGAATAAAGTTAAATATGTAACGTTGGTTCCTTAATGAATTAAATGGTAAGCATTTGGTCAAATAACTGATATGTGTTTCAGACAAGGAATAAAACAGTCCGTATCATTATTAAGGGTTTCCACCAATCAGAGCGGAATAGATTTGATGTGCAGTGAGGGGAACTGGCGTGGTGTCCTGAGGCCCTTTGCACATGGTTCTATATCGTCTCTAGGATGACATGAAGGGTGAAGATGACATGGCGATGAAGCGGGCCGCTTTGCTGGAAAAGAGACTGAGGAGAGAGAGAGAGACACAGCAGAGACGGCAGCAGCTGGAAGCAGAGCTGGAGCAGAAGAAGGAAGAGGCGAGGTACGTTCTTGCACCACCCTTCTTCAATGACCATTTTCGGAGAAATCACCTACTATATATGTATGTATGCCCATAAATGTTCTGTTCAACATCCAAATATGATGAATGTAAGTATGAGTGATGTCAGAATTCTGTTTCATCAACCTTGTAATGGCTCAGCTACAGTGAGCTGTCAGTCACTAAGATCTTTGAACCAATCAAAATGTTTCTCTCAGCGAAACTCAATGAATGGTTCAGCTCAGTCAGGTACAGGTAGCATATGACAGGTCCACCCATTTGTGATGTCATGAAATCTCATTTTCCCATTACAAATACATATCTGCAATAAGCACTGTCCCCAGAGTAAGACAGCATCCATACCATAAGTATTATAGAAAGTCATGAGGATAGTTGTTTAGTTATACACTAGAATATAGTTTTAAAAATGACACAAAAACTATTCTCTGTTGCCTGTGACTTTTACCATTGAGAATAAACATCCTCTTTTTTTCCTTCATTTTTGTTCAGGTTGAAAGCAGAGGAGGAGCGTCTGAAGAAGGAGGAGGAGAAGGCACGCAGGGAGTTCATCAAGCAGGAGTACCTCCGCAGGAAACAGCTGAAGCTAATGGAGGACATGGACACCGTCATCAAGCCCCGTCCTGCTAGCACCAAGCAGAAGAGACCCCGCCCAAAATCCATACACAGGGACGTCCTGGAGTCCCCCAAGACTCCTGCTAGAGCAGCGGAAGGTAGTCCCACCCAGCATGGCCTGGCAAGGAGTCTGTTCCCTCGGTGCCAGCTTGCTTTGTGCCACCTGCAACCCTCCCACTGCAGCTCTCTTTGCTCTACCCAGCGCTCTGTATGGATAGCCTGATGTCAGGCCTGAGAATATACTGTATGCCATCTGATCCCTAACCTTACTGCTGCAGTACTAATCTATTATGCCTGTCTAACCTGGGCATTCACTGATTTCAAACAGTCCTTTCCCTCTAATCTGCTTAAACTAATACCCAGCTCATTCTGTCTGCTAACAAAATCAATTTCCCACCGTGCTCAATCGTTAATAGCTTTTTCAAAGTGCAAATCAGGTGTGATTGTGCTGTGTAGGATTAATAGAATTAGGTTATACCATTCATGGTATGAATTGGTTGTCACTGGACTTTGGACTATATAATTTTTATTGTAATTTGAAGGACTATGGAATCTGGCATATCTTTGATTGAAATAAGTTGAAGTCCTTGTGAATCCCTGAGGAGAGTATTTTGGTGGGCTGCTGCTACAACCTGAAATGAGTTGCACAGGTGTGTACAAAGTGTGTGCTGTGAGCAGGCTCGTTGTTTCAGGTGTAACTGTGTGTTTTGTGCCAATTTTGTGTCTTACATCCAGGTTCACGACCTCGTGTTTTTTCAGTCTCCAGTCTGTCACTGGCTTCACTCAACTTGGGAGATAATGACAGTGTACAGTCAGAGAAGAGAACGCCCAGGTAAGATTTACAGCCCTCCCCTACACCTCTGACACTGCCCAAATGATGACATTTTCACTGTGCTGTAATTTATTTTCAGGACTCTCACTGGCTGATATCAGCTGGTTAAGCAGGTTGAAGGTATTGTTTTGTGGGTGTGTAGTAACTTGGAGAAGGTTCAAAGTAATTCACATAACTCATTTTCACAGGGAGACAAACTCTTATCCAGCTTTTAAATTTGATAATATTGCCTGATTGGTTTCTCCATTGTGTCACGCGCGCAAATGTCAGCTAAAGATTGGAAGTTAGAAAAATATGGTATGAATATATAGTATGCTATGTAACAGGAATATAACAAATAGATACACTGTGAAGGTAACTTAGTCACTCCACACAAATAGAGACTTGTTTTCTGTGGAAAAGCTAATTTATTGGAAAATGCATACATCACCTGGAGTTATAGAAATAATCCTGAAATATATGAAGATAATTATTTCACTTGTACACATATGCACACACTTAATCGCAGTTTGTACTTTGTACAATTTCAATAGTTGTCAAAAAGTAACTTGATTTCATTCATGCATCTTATGTTCTGTCAAACCATTGTTTTGTCTATAGTATTGCCCTTAGGCATTTGATGTATAGTGCCCTCCACAAATATTGGCAACCCTGGTAAACATGAGCAAAACAGGCAGTAAAAAAATTCTTTATTGTTCAATCTTTTGATCTTTCATTCAAAATTTTCAGAAAAATCTAACCTTTATTTGCAGTTAAATACATTTCTCTCAAACACATGCCACAAATGAATTTGCTTCAAATGAAGGTTAGATTTTTGTGAATATTTTGAATGAAAGATCAAAAAGGTTAACAATAAAGAATTTTTTTCCTGCCCGTTTTACAAGTGGTGCCAATATTTGTGGAGGTACACTGTATTTGATAATCTGAATTTATAATCTGATTACTGTGTGTAACCAGTTCACATATTGGTTAATTTTATCTTAATCAGATGAATTTCTGTTTGGAAAATATGTACAGTGGTCTCTTCCTACCTGAGCTTTCTGTCACCCCACACTTGCTTACCAAAAACCCCAAGCCTTAAAATCTCTGCTCTCCAGATCCTTGTTTTTATTGTTTCCTTTCCTATTCTCTCCTTCACTTTCTGGAATTCTCAGAAGCAGTAACTTAGCCTCTGGGAGCCTATACCTCTTTTTGAACTCTTCCAAAGTGAAAAAGGCAAGGTTAGTCCTCAATCAGAACAGTGTGAGTCATGTGACTGCCCTGCTGCATATCCTGCTTCATCGGGAGGAGGGGGGAGGCAAGGAGTCAGGGTCAGTGTGCTGTGCTGACACTGGGCCTACAGCTCCTCCTTCCCTCACTCTAGCATGCTTCTCAGTAAGGGAAGAGTGGCTACTGGTGTGTTAGTAGTGATCACCTAACATCACTGAACACAAGTCCTCCCTCAGTGATTAATTCCTACATGCCTAATGAATTAATGAATCATGCTGGGCTTCTATCAATAGCCCGATACATACTGTAAAACACATTACACACCAACTAAGCATTTTGACAGGTAGAGAATTATAGTAATAATTAAGTATAGGTTTGCATTGAATTTCCATCTAAAGTAAAAACATATTTTGGTCTGTCAGACTATGAACAGTGCACATTATAAACAAGTGCACAGTGAATTAGCTCCATACTTAAAAAATTCCCTTATATGCCACACATATGTCACTAACAAATCTAACCTCCTAACAACACATCATGTGCTTTGTAGTACAGTTCTGTTCTGTTTTGAGCTTCACTATCTGTGCTTGCAGTGTTTATTGTCTAAAAAACATTTCTCAAAAATCAAATCAATGAAGGCTGGCTTCTATGCATCTGCTTGCTTATAGCTGATTTACAAGTATGACCACTGGCACACATGTCTTGTGAGAGCTTGTTAGTAACTTGTTAGTAACTTTGATAATTTAGGTTTATTTCAATGGTCCATGAGGTCTTTAGTACCAGTCCCCCATAACGTTATAGCTAATTCCTGCTGTGCATACATATTTCAGTAGTGAATAATCTAAACTGAAGACACAAGAGATGATTAATTTGTCTCATCCCCCAGGCCTGACTCTGCAGATGGGTTTTTGTCTCCATGTCGAACGGGAAGCCGCAACGGAGAGAAGGATTGGGAGAATGGCTCCACGACCTCGTCTGTAGCTTCCAACACAGAATACACAGGTATGAATGTTTGTTCACTTGGATTTAGCTTCCAGTACTGCATTGTGTTTTCATATTAAAAAGAAGATTAAGGGTGGACTTTATCAGGTCTTAAACAGAACATGATTTGACTTTCAATGTACCAAGTGGCATATTTTTTTCAAATGTGTGTATAAGAAGGATGAGTATCAAGTAGTTTAAACAAACTGGTTCAGTCAGATGAGATTTCCTATCTGGTAAGTCCAAGTGATACACAGTACTGTGATGGTACTGTGTATAAAGTCATAGGAACTACATGCTGAAGGTATTCTGCTCTAAATGTTTTCTTGAAGGCCCAAAACTGTACAAGGAGCCCAGTGCAAAGTCCAACAAACACATCATCCAGAATGCCCTGGCTCACTGCTGTCTTGCTGGCAAGGTGAACGAAGCTCAGAAAAATAAGATACTGGAGGTGAGAGGTCACTACATCTGATTTTGCTTTGAAGGTGTCATTTACTCCCAATGTCCTTTGCCATGTTTCTATGGTTTTGGCATGCCTTTTCAAGATGGCAGCTATTGGACACAGGTTGTATAAACTGTGGACTGCATTTTGGATTTTTTTTTTTCCAGTAAACAAATTGGACAAAGTTTATTAGTTCAGCACATGAGATAGGAAGTACCAGAAGATTCATTGTGTGGGTATTTTCCCTTAATAGTCATATGAGAGAGACACAGTTTTTATTTTAATATTTTGTTTAGATATATCATGCAAGAATGTGAACATCAGATTTGTAACATCTCCCTGTACTCCCTGTTTCCTTATGTTTGTATGTATCTTCCACAGGAAATGGAAAAGTCAGAGGCCAATAACTTCCTGATCCTGTTCAGAGACTCAGGCTGCCAGTTCAGGTCTCTGTACACATACTGCCCTGAGATGGAGGAGATCACCAAGCTGGCGGGCATTGGGCCCAAAACCATCACCGGCAAGATGATCGAGGGCCTGTACAAGTACAACTCAGACAGGAAGCAGTTCAGCCACATCCCTGCCAAAACCATGTCAGCCAGCGTTGATGCTATCACCATCCACAGCCATCTGTGGCAGACCAAGAAACCAGGAACCCCAAAAAAAGTGTTACCCAACAAGTCCTAGTACAGCGAACTTTGTCCTTCTTTTCTTGTTTTTAGATTAAAACATTCACATTAAATTTGCACTTCACTGTACATATCCATGTGGACCTGGCACTTGTAGCGCCAATATGAATACATACTTCATTTTTGCAGCTTTTCTCCCGGTCATTTTCTTTTCCACAGTTCCAACTGGACTGGACACAGAACTCTGCTGAAATTATGCACAACTGGAATGTAAAACACTATTTAAGAGTATTTAATGGAGATCACTAATGTGTTTAATTCAAGAGATCATGGATTCTTGAGTAATTTTATTACAGCACGTGTGTGTGTGTGTATGTGGTTTTGTATGTGCCAAAAAAAAAGGATGCCATGATGTTCTGATCTGGTACACTGAAGCACTGAATGTTACTCATCTGTATTGAATGAATATGAATTTGCGTATCTGTTGACATTTGTGGCCTTATGCTTGTTCGATTTTTGTACATCAACACCACACGGTGTTTGTAAAGTTGTTCATGAGCGGCTTTTGTATGCAGGTGAAGCTTCTGTTGTTTTGCTGGATCTGAAATAGAATCTGGTTTGTCTGCATAAGGTGTGAATAACAAAGGGCAAAGTTGACTGAGGAAATGGCCTTTATTGAGCATAAATAAATTTGGTTGCCATTGGTTTGAAATAAAAAAATGGCAAGCCAGTATGTTCATGTTTTTCACTCACTGGAAAGTGCCAAAGTAGCATCCCTCTTATTTTTAGTGATTTATATTTTAATAAAGCTTCTAAAATCACAGATCATTAATATAGATACACCAGAGGTTGCTGGAACAAAATTTTTCATAGTTACTTTTTTATTTTAACTGAATGGAATTGACAAGCTTTAGTCATTTATCTACTAAAAATGCTTGTTTGTTTTCTCACTGGTGTCAATGTTCGGAATATAACTGAGCTTTAGAAATTGAAACAAGTGTAATATGAATATCTAATTAATAAATTAATCTTTGTAAATGTTTTTTTTTTTGCCTAACAGAAGTTGGAAAGCATTTAAAGATGCTCCACTGTTGTCTTATAGTTCAGATTCTAGTGGTCCAGTTTATGTGTTTTCCAATCTTATTTCCAAAATACTATATGAAAATCTTTCCAGAATGCTGTTTTTAATCGCTCAGTTAACTCATTGCCCACAAGCCTATAGTTCTGGTTAGATAATCACATTAGAATGTATTTCTGCAGGGCTGTATCTATCAAAGCTTTGTTTTCTTTGTCATTGAATAGGGTTTTTCCTATGTGATCATGCATTTCATTTGTGCTATGTACATATTTAGGCATATAATATATTTTATTTGTAAAGACATGTCGGAACAGTTTTCATTCATGTATAACTGTCTTTTTTTGCATGGTATTGTAAAGGGGATTTTATTGATATAGAGGCTTAACAGGCAATGGGGTACAAAACCATAGCTTTAAAAGCTCATGAAAGTAAAACTCACTTAGCTCATAGGTATATGGTTACTTATATAGAGAAACCATGTAACCCTTTCAGTTTACACCAGCAGTGTTCACCTCCCAAAATATGCATTGTGTGATAGAAAAAGCTTGTCCTGGCTTGTCTATTTCTCTGCATGAACCAAATTATGACAATTAATTTTCTAGATTAAAAATGAATGTTTGAGTACTGTGTATAAGCTGACAAAGAAGTAAAACAGCATCCACACTCTGCCAGTGTAGAAGACAGCCTTGTGCTATCAAAATGTTCACTAAGGGGAGCTTCAGACACTGCATTTTTAAATTATGTGTTCATATTTCCAACAAGTATGTTTATCTGTGACTATTCAAATGGAACAAAATAGACAATTCCCCAAGCATCCTTACTGGTATCTTCTTTCTTTTCTAATATTTACATGTAAATCATTACAGTGTGCAAAGTATGCTTGTGAGGATACACTGTACACTAAAAATACTCTTCTTTCAATGGTGTCATAATTTTTCCATCCCATTTAGTTAGCTAGTTTTGCTACAAAAATAAGTGCTGTTTCCCTTTTAAGTCTTGTGACTAGGGTTTGGTTTGCCTTTAGAGCAGATACTGTGTTACATTAAATCAGTACTGATTGGCAGTCCACTACACACATAAGACAGAATGAGTTGAAATGTAGTGTATCGTGATAGAGGCTGTAACTTACATGTTATCAACATTTTCCTTTCATTTTAAGCCTGCTGTATTATTCAACCACATTTATTTCTGGTTGCAAGAAAATGTGGGTAGCAGATTTGAATGTCTGCTTCTAACACACACATACACACACTGGTGCTTTCATCTGGGGTATTTGTAAAGAATTGCCAAATGAGCAATTTTATTGTGTTCCTGAAAATAAAGTGTGTATATATATTGGCAGTAACTTTGGTTTGTGAAACCATTTGGGTTTCATTGTGAATAAGATAAGTTATTGTAGGACATCTATTATAGTTGTCTTATTTGGCTGTTGAAAGCCAAGTGAATAGCTATCTAATTGCAAATGGGTACTGTTGAACGTTGTACAGTGTGCTGTGAGCAAACCTGTCCACCATAATGAAGCATTGCTTCCATTTTTTTAGACGCTGTGCTGTCACATTGTCAACATATCGCTGAAGTGTCATGTTGAGTTTTCTCCTTTTGCATTAAATAAAATGAAGCATGGCCTCAAAAATATTTGGTGTTATAATAGCTGTTTACAGATTTACAGCAGCCATAATGGGAATAATCCATTTCAAAATCCCTGTTTCTAATTAGACTGTTATTTTGGCCACCTGAAACAGTAACTACTTCTCTTAATTATTGATTCTTTGCAGATTTACAAAATCACACTGAAATATTTCAGAAGCAAGTAGTAAATATATTTGCATATGTTTTCTATTTATTAACCTAAGACATACATACATTGCACATGAGAGACACTGGTATTGTTGATTAGGCTATTTCTTACTGGTTTCATTTGATTTCCTTCATATCTAAATACATTTCCAATATTAAAAAAAAAAACTTTTCTAATGAGATATAGAGCTTGTCATGTGAAATATTCACAATTATAGTATGGAGCTAATTCAGTGTTTTTTTTTTTTTTTTTTTTTTTTTTTTTGGGGGCATTTTTCACTATTGTTTTGATGGTGGTGGGAGGGAGGGGGATAGCATGCAGCAAGGGGCCTGGGCTGGATTCAAACCCAGGCCACTGCTGTAAGGCCTTGGCCTCACATGGCATGTGTTCTACCGGATGAGCTATTGGGGCATGCCACTTTGGTGGCATTTCCATTTCTATGACATTAGAGGACACTGTTTCGCGTTACTGTTTTACTTGTCCATTTTGGGCCAGTCCCTGCAGGTTTCAGAGGGCTGTCTATTTTATAATAATTAAATGACATAGAATTTATCTCAGATTTGCCTTTGCCATAAGCAGTAGAGTGCTCAGTCTAATAAAAAAAACAATACAACAGGAGGTGACAACCATTTTACTTTAAATTAGATCTGCTTTAGATTATGGATATCATAACATGTGGCTCAGTGTTAATATCTGTTTTGTGATGGTGTTGATAAAGGATCAGAGTATTTCTTCTGCAGACTTCCCAACATCTCCCACTCTCAATGTGCAGGTGGAGATTACATGAGATCGGATGATACAGATGTTGTATGGACTGAGTCTGCTGTATTTATGCGTATTACTGTATAAACACCTGAAAAAACTAACTCAGTACTGTATAGGCATATCGTACGTCCTGCTTTCCTAATTTTCACATTTGCCACCCACGTTCTGAGGCAGTTTAGCGCTCGATACGGAATGCTGCAGAATCTACTCTGAGCAAGGTACGCTCCACTATGGAATAAATTCAGTAACAATTAATATCCAAACTGTACAACTACACAACCTAAGAGAACCTTTTGCGACTGCATTCGTTTTTACCAGAGCTGTAGACAGCATGCACCCCGATTGTGCTTGCTTAGGTCCTAGGAGTGCCGGTGTAGAAAGCTCGAGTTTGATTGGTGCTGGATAGTAGTGATCCTCTTGACAACCAGGGGCTGAGCAGAAGCATAAACTGGGTGGGAGTAGACAACAACAGAGAAAGGAGAAACCCAAGATTTCGTTAAATAACGAAACACAGGGTCGCCGAACTTAATACACCGTTAAATAAATACCTTCAAGACAGAAGATCCTTTCTACAGTTCATGAATTTATAGAGACGCCCAGGTGAGGTTTTAATCGGATTGGATGGTTCATACTTTGAAGGCAAGCTAGTTAGCTATAACAGCTGGCTGAGAAATAAATTAGCTAATGTTAGCTAACTAGCTAGCTGTCTTGATAGCGATATTTTTTCTTATTGTTAAGATACTTTTTCCCACGATCTGGAATGATCTGTAACACGGGGCTCTGCGGCGTTTGCATTGCAGACTGCGCACTGTCACAGTTATGCTGCTACATAAGATATTGACTTGCAAGATAGCTTTATGTAAACTAGATGCCAAGCTTAAAAGGGTAATCCGGCATTGAGAGCTTTGTAGCTAGCTGGTCAGCTACCTGGTTACCCCGTTAGCTAACATGCGGAGCCCTACAAAATAATGATAACTCAATTGATTATTTTAGCTAACCTAGCCTCCCAACCAACGTTAGCTAGTAATAGGCTATATATACACACTCATAGGTAAATAGATATCCACAATAGTTTGACATGACAGAAAATGGTAACACTAATTAATGTAGATTAATTTCTTACGATGTAAACTATCGAGCATAAAATCTCTGAAATAGCTAACGTTAAAGTCTTTTTTCTTGAAGATGAGGCTGTTCAGGAATGACAAGAAAGCAGATTTGCTCGCTACAATATGAATATAATAAATAGCAATAGTAATGCAGTTAACTGAAATATATCGTTACTCAAAATATAATACCAAGGTCATTTCCTTATTAAACAAGTTTTGATTATGAAAATCAAAAAAGGTATGATTGGTTAAAGGACACACTTGGCTGTGTTTGGGGGGGAAACCCGCAGCTTTATGGCATAGATGAGTACTATTTATTGGTTTTCAGTGTGTACTTTTAGCTAGTGATGGACATACTGTTCCAGGTTGCCTTTCAGACAATCGTTTGAATGCAGTTTTCTGACACTATACTGGATATGGATTCAAAATATGTGGTTGTTTTTAAAGACAGGCCAAACACCGGACAAAGAGGTCAATGCAAAAAAACGTGGAAAGCATTTAGTTTACAGAGAAACATGCAAAACATTGTTTATTGACCTTTCAGCATTATTACAGGTTCATAATGACAATTATCATTACAAACACTGAATTCTTTTGCTGTTACAATAAACATCAATACTAAGTGTTCTAAAAATTTCAAGTGTTACAATTATTTAAGCTAAAATCAATATCTCGTATCTCAGATCTAAAATCCACTGTCATGGAATCTGCGCATAGACCTATAGGGGATTGGTAATCTCCTGTAACTGTCAGTTCGGCATTTTGGGATGGACAGTTTATTTGAGTGAGCTCCTCCATGAGATGGGGTAGCCTGTTACTGAATTTGGACTTCAGCATCTTTCTGGCAAAGCTAACATTCAGTTGAGTGCGTCTCTGATAGGGTGCACAATCCGAGAGTGCAGAGAGCCTCTGGGTGCTCTGTGCACCTCTGGCCAAGTATGATTTTACAAGCCTGTTTCAGCTTGCTTTCCAGCCTTTTAGCCGGGTCTGTAGTCCGGGAACTGCCAGACAGGGACTGCATACTCCAGCACCAGGCGCACATAGCCTATGTCGACAGAACCCAGTTCTGGGTCTTGGACACCAAATTTCCTCAGGCGACACAGAGCAAAAAGCTTCCTGTTGGCTGAGGTCAACATGTGGTCCACCTGACTGTCCCATCGCAAGTTACCCTGGATGGTGATGCCCAGGACTTTGACTGTATCACAGACTTCTAAGATGTTCTGGTCAATGGAGAGAGTTGCCAGGGTGGGTGGGTGTTTCTTAGCCTCACCTAAGAAGCCACTTTAGCCAGACCATGTCAGGACACAAAGTCCTGACATGGTCAGGAACACTGGTACCATTTAAGGGATGTGATGGAGCACAATCTCTGGTGTACAGTTGAACACCTCCACCACAGGGAGTGGTTCGGCATTTGGAAAACAAGGTGTAGCCATCAATACCCAGTAATTCCTCAGGCATGTGGGGAGTAAACCAAGTTTATGAAATTGCAGCCACATCAACATGTTTTTTTTTTTCATCAAGATAGCCTGGAACTCATCAATCTTGTTTACGAAAGATCTGGGGCTTGACATCAAGACAGTTTTAACATTCTATTATTTTATTGACAAAAAAAGTATTGTAGACACCTGCACATAATATTTAAATAATTATTGAAAGTGTCGTACAAACAGAAAAACCTCTGTGAGCCTTTAAATGCACTGTATTTTTGGCCACATTTAGGATAAAAACAAGTCGATGTTTGCCGCCTAGAGAGTCAGCAGAAATACATTTGAATAGATAAGGTACGTCCATACGTAAACTGCACTATATGTATTTACCTCTGACAGTACCCTCTCTCTAATATTGGGTTTATTGCTTGACTTCTCATTTTTGTAGCATTTAGGATTTCACACTTGGCATTTACACTGCCAACAAACCCACAGTTCCTTGTTTGTAATTGACACAGTACCGCTCTGTCACTTTTTTCTCCAGGTAATTTTCAACCTGACACCATGACAGCGGAAGAGACCATCAATATTAAAGAGGTGGAGATCATCAAACTGATCCTGGACTTCCTCAACTCGCGCAAGCTGCATATCAGCATGCTGGCTTTGGAAAAGGAGAGCGGGGTCATCAATGGACTCTACTCGGATGACATGCTCTTCCTGAGGTAGGCCTGATGCTGCTGCTCGCTGTATGAAAGGTGTCCAAGTGCCACATTAACCCACACGCAGTCCACTGAAACGGGCACACTAACAGTACATGGAAACTGGTCCCCTCTGCCCCATGCACACACAGTAGCCATTCATAACTGTTATCAAAGTACAGAATATGTGTCCTGTTACTGCTGTTGAGGTATGTGATTTCACATTGTCAGGAAATTCAGTGAGAGCTTTCTCCAGGTCCAGCATTTGCTCAGAAAAGGGACCTGGCTGAGAAATGCCGAGGTTTTTGTGCTTCTCTGATTTTGTGTTTTCTTGTGGTTTTAACCTTGGGATTTTTGAAAAGGGGATTTCTTGTTGAATTTAATGAATATCAGCAGTGCTATACATGAACTGACTGGTCAGAGGGCATTGTGCAGAATGATTTTCCATGGTCCGCTAGGTTTACACGTCTGCTTAATCTCTGTCCAGGCAACTTGTTCTAGATGGCCAATGGGATGAAGTCCTTCAGTTTATACAACCCTTGGAGTGTATGGAGAAGTTTGACAAAAAGAGGTATGTCAGTTAAGAGGCATCATATTTCAGCATTCTGTGTGTAGATAGTTACTATATGTGATATATTTTACTAATATTTATGACCATTCAGAACTGTTATTTGCTCCCAAAGTAGTAGGCGTAATAAATAATCCCAGAGTGTCACTTAAAACAAAGGGGATATTTCATAGAAATTAGTTTGCTAAAGTTTGTTTATGGATGATGTCACAGATTTTGGATAGGGACACAAATCAGACAGCTGGTCAAGGTCTGTGTGCACACAATCACCAGAATCTGTTCATTGTCATCTATTTAATAAGTACCCCCACTTGAAGGTTGCAAACTCATTTATTGCATTAGGCCTGTAACATTGCCACACTGTATGTCTGTGATCCTGTCTTGTATTCCAGGTTTCGCTACATCATCCTGAAGCAGAAGTTTCTGGAGGCCCTGTGTGTGAATAACGCCATGTCAGCAGAGGATGAGCCCCAGCATGTAAGTGTGGGAGTGCCAGCCTCTCTCCGCCTCTCATCGACTCAGTTAGTCATGTCACAGAGGGTGTACCCCAGGCACTTTATTGACAGTACACCACAGATTATACATTCCTGAATTCGACATTCCTTTTATCATTTGTTCTCAGTGCATTCCATACACACGTGACACTGATCTAAAGTTCATCTGCCGCTCTACCTGTTTAAAGCAACAAAGACATCTGACAGTTTCCTTCTCGATAAAAGTGAAAGGATTCTTTCCCATTCTTTGTTACACTAATGAATATTCTTTTCTCTCCATTATCTGTGCATTTTTCAATTTCTTTGAAATTGAATTATATGTGCTCTCTTTTGATGTGAGTTGGTCTCTGAAGTACAGTTTTAAAAAAGATTAATATGTGTACAGCATTCTTTAAGCATTTCATGATGTGCAGTATGATGAAGCTGAGAAAGACATTCTAAATTTGTCACAGTTATGGACAAACAATGGCGTTGACAGTTTGTACTCTGCCAGCTCTGCCAGTTCATTCTTTGTCTCTGAGCAGTGTGCAGATCACATGCCCAGCCTGAGCAAAGATTAAAACCAACACCAAACAAAAAAATGCAGTGGTGTAAAGCCAGATTTTTAGTCTGGCATTTACATTTGAACAAAAAGCCTGCCCTGGTGCAACATTTGAGTGTATTCACTCTTAGTTTGTTTTTACATTTAAAATATGTTTGATTATATGAAACACAACAGCCTTCCATCTGACATTTCGTATGTACTCATGTGTGAATATGATTGTATGGAGTGTAGAATCACAGAGGGAGAGTTACACAAGACATGGTATTCCCTTGGAAGGTTTCATATTGTTGTCTTGGGGAATCCTTTAGTTTGCATAAGTTACTTACAGCAAACCCTCTGAATATCTTTTAACTTGGAAAGTTTGGGCATGATACTTTCTTTTAATAAACCCTCTTTGTACTACACCTTAAGTGTCTCTGTGTACTTTCTACCTAACTGTTCATATCTTACCTATGCTGGACAGAGAAAGCCACACATATGTCTTATTGTAAGGTAAAAATATCTCTATATTCACGAAATTCAGTTATTTAGAAAAGTTGATGATAAATGCTGCAAAACAGTTGGTACTTGTCAGTGAGTCATCACATATTTTTAAGAAAACATTGTAAATTCACATGAACTGTTATGAAATGTAACAGTTCATCATCATTGTTTTACAGTTTTCTGTGCTGCTAGCACCTGTCTTTATCAAATAAACATTAAATAAATCAATTAATCAATAAATAAAAATGCTGTTTTGTGTGTTAAGGTCATAAATATTATCTACATAAACATAGTGATGTATTTCTCCTCTCTCCCTGTGCTGCTGCAGTTGGAGTTCACCATGCAGGAGGCAGTAAAGTATCTTCATGCCCTGGAGGAGTTCTGCCCATCCAAAGAGGACTACAGTAAGCTGTGCCTGCTCCTCACATTGCCCCGCCTCACCAACCATGCCGAGTTCAAGGACTGGAACCCCAGCACAGCACGCGTGCACTGCTTCGAGGAGGCCTGCGTCATGGTGGCCGAGTTCATCCCCGCCGACCGCAAGCTGAGCGAAGCTGGCTTCAAGGCCAGCGGCAACCGGCTCTTCCAGCTGCTGATCAAGGGTGTGCTGTACGAGTGCTGCGTGGAGTTCTGCCAGAGTAAGGCGACGGGCGAGGAGATCACAGAAAGCGAGGTGCTGCTGGGAATCGACATGCTCTGTGGGAATGGCTGTGACGACCTGGACCTCAGCCTGCTGTCGTGGCTGCAGAACCTGTCCCCCAGCGTCTTCTCCTGCGCCTTTGAGCAGAAGCTGCTCAACATCCACGTGGACAAACTGGCCAAGCCGGCCAAGGCCGCCTATGCTGACCTGCTCACACCTCTCATCAGCAAGCTGTCACCACACCCAGCCTCACCCCTGCGCCGCCCGCAGTCAGCTGACACCTACATGTCCCGCTCCCTCAACCCTGCCCTGGACGGCCTCTCCTATGGCCTGTCCGGTCAGGACAAGCGAGCGACGGACCTCACTAGCAAGGCCTCACCCATGTCCCACTCCTTCGCCAACTTCCAGTACCCAGGGGGACCCAACCTGAGTCGCAGCATGATGATGGAGCATTCAGACTGCCATCGCATTCACGAGGAGTCTCCGGACAGGTAGGGCAGCAGGGTACCTGTGTCTGGACCATGTATTTACCACCTTTTCTATCTTTTTACCGTGTGCTGGTGTTACCGTACTTTTTTGTTTTCACCTCAAAATAACAACCAGTTTTCGCCAGGACCAGAAGAAGTGAGATCAGCTGTGTTAATTGATCAATTAAGTGCTGAGTAGAAACAAAACCAGTACACCCTGTAGTTCTCCTGGAGCAGCTGTCTTGGAAATGCACATTTTTGTACACCTTGTGTTTTATGCTCTGTTTGTGTTCTATGTGTGCAGAATGCACTGTATAGGCATGCAAAGATTTCAGTATAAGAGACCAGCCATCTGAACAGATCTGTGGTGGCTGGCCCTGTTAAGGAGCAAATCACTCCCAGCTGAGAAGTGCTTCCTCCATATGCCCATGCTCACCCTCGGTAATCCTGTTACACACGTATTATAATGAAGCTCTTGCCTGCCGCTGATTAACCTCTGAACCTAAGGGTGTAATTCAGCATATGCTAACAGTCAGACCTGTGGGACAGTCTGCAGGAACAAAAATATTTGGTGAAGTTGCTTTAAATTTGAACAAGGTTTCCCAAACTTCCTCAAATACCAACCGATTTTATTCATTGGTTTTGGTTTTTCAGAAAGCCGGTTGCCTTGCTTCATATTACAAGGAGAGAGGTGTTTTTCGGTGTCATTTGTGTGTCTTTATCAATCTGTTTGCTAAACAGACACCCTCATGCAGGCAAACCTGTAATGCTTACAGTGCTCATTCTGTCTCCTATGTGCACAGCTAGATTTGTAGAAGAACAGCTTAGGTGACTGTGGACTGTTGAGCTGCAGTATACTGTGACTCCAATATACTGCTCTGTCTCCTGTTCACATATCTTAAGCCAGGGGTCAGTATTGTCAGAGAAGATCCAGTGTGGGCACAGGCTTTTGTTTTAGCCCAGTTCAACAGCTCCTCATGCCACTGATTAAAGTCTCGAGTGAAGCCTGTGAAACAGGTGTTTTAGTGCTAGACTACAACACAATCCTGTACTCAAACCAACCCTCTTCAGGTAGGATTTGGCCCCTCTGTTCTAAGTAGTGTCCAAATCTGACCACATACTTGTTCAGTAGAGTAAATGGCTTAAATGTTTAAATGGATGTCCAGTAGGTTTTGATGTGATTTCCTTCCCCTCCAGAATGCACACCTCAATGGACAGGATGATGGGCTCTGTGGGACCCCTCACCCCACGGCCCTCTTCTGCTCCCGGCGGGGAGGCTCCGCCCCCAGGTTCAGCTGAGAGGAACGAGGTAACTGATCGATCAAAAGCTCTTCCCAGGAACTAAGCATAGTACCATTGTAAAGGGGGAGTACTTGAAGGAGAAATATCAGACCGTGCATCTGTGCATGCTCGTGTGCACACGTGTGTGTCTGGATCTGTGTGTCTTGGTCTCTGTGCTGAAGGAGCTGTTTGTTGTCAGTGCAGGACACTGCCCATGTGGGCAGGCTGCCAGCTCATCCCCAGTTGAGACTGAGCCAATCTGATGATGAGTGGGAGGGAAATGGGGGCAGGCGGGAAGCCGTCTGTCCTCGGCCTCTCAAAGTCAAAGGCTGCCCAATATCCTTTTCCACGGGCAGAATTCCGCTCCCTGACTGTGTCCATTCATGCACACTGCTCTGTGCTGACTGCTCCCTGACTGCAGTGTGCACGTGCTGACATCTACATGGCTCATCTTCCTGTCAGAACCGTAATAATGGTGCTTTATGTTGCCTATGATGCACTCAAAGCCCTCTTATTAGTCTGGAATTTTCTTGGATATTTGTCAAGATATGGTTACATTGTATGGACCTGTTTCTTGGGATCTGTAGTGGATCCGGTAATTGTTTGCAATGGCAGGGGTAATTTGTTGTTAAGTAATGAGGTTCTTTGATTACCCTCTCTACGTGTAACCAAGTCTGCAGTCTCCATGAACTCGTATGAGAATGGAGAATGGAAAAACAAGTGTGCACAGATGGCTGTGGATTAGATGTGTTTGATGTCTGGTTATTTATTTGGGCAGTGCCAACTTGACTTAATCAGACACCCTCTTTGTTAGTTGTTGAGTATTTACAAAGCTAGTAGACCATGAGAGAATAATCATAAAATAAATTACTAAATTGTATGTAAGTGTATTTGATCCACTAAAGCAACTTAAAAAGTGTAATGGCTGTATCTCATTCAGCTGTGCAGGGCTCACTGTAATAAGATGCTGTGTTATTTTATGCCAGTACCATTGTGATCCAGTTATTTTTTATGGGTGCTTGTGTGTTTTTACATGTATGTGTGTGTGTGTGTGTGTGCGTGTGCGTGTGGTGTGTGCCCTCAGCTGCGGGACTCCACAGAGCAGTTCCAGGAGTACTACAGGCAGCGCATGCGGGTGCAGCAGCACCTGGAGCAGAAGGAGCAGCAGAGGCAGCTCTACCAGCAGATGCTGCTGGAGGGAGGAGTCAACCAGCAGGAGGGCCAAGAAAGTCAACAGCACAGCCTGACCGAAAAGTTCCTCAACAGGTCAGTGGTCCTTCAGTCCGTACTGCTCCTCAGTCCTTTCTGTCCTACTGTCAGTTCTGATCCAATCCTGTAGCTTATGACTAATGGGGCACTGGAACACAATCTACAATCCAAGTGTGACAGTACTGCTTTTCTTGTCAAGTAAATATAAAACCATGACTCTAGACACCTGCTGTCTCTTCCAAGTCCCTGTATAATCCAGAATTCATTATGTTCCCATATTTAGCACCAGTGCCTTGGAAACAGAGGACAGGGTGTTACTGGGTAAGAGGCTTGAGCTCATGCAGGTGTTCAGAGACTTTTGTTTTTTAGGAAAATGAAAGAACAGCTAATCCTTTTGCATTTGGTATACAAACCTAAAAGTGTTTTCTGGTATTTTTCAGCACTGTACAGATCATGCACAGTGTATAGTTTGTGTTGCATTGTGTGTGTGTGTGTATGTGTGTGTTTATATATTTTTATATATGCATATATTTTTATTTTTAATTTTTTTAAATCTGAGAATAAGTGACAGTGCCTCAATTAATTCTGGGGACATGTGCTCAAGGAATATTACTGGATAAAAATGATGTGGTGCCAGTCTGGTATTCTGCTGTCCAGGGAGAAGGGGAAGATATATTGTGTGTGTGTGTGTGTGTGTGTGTGTGTGTGTGTGTGTGTGTGTGTGTGTGTGTGTGTGTGTGTGTGTGTGTGTGTGTGTGTGTGTGTGTGTGTGCGCGCACGCCTGCACGCGTAGGAGGTTCAGACAGGAGACCAGATGGCAATGGGGATGAGAGGAGTCACAGAGGACACCGCTGAGCTGGTATACCTCTCAGTGAAAATCATCACTGAGCTCTTATAAACATCCCTAATGTGCCTCCTCAGTACCACCAGACAGCAGTTGAAATATAAAAATGTTAAATATGCTTATACATATACCTTTTCCTAAAAGAGAAATCAATGGGATTTTAACATTGTTTTGATGATCTGGTCATGGCTAGGTATATAGTATGACTGTGCTGGGTGTTTGTGCAGATCAATCCAGAAATTGGAGGAGCTGAACATGGGGATGGATAACCTGGGAGATGAAGTGCCGACTGTGTGTAACGGAAAGGTGGGAAATGCAGGCTCCACCCCCAGCAGCAACATCACTCTGACGCCTGACCCAGGGCTCGGGCCAGGCTCGGGACAGGACAGCACGCACGTGGTCAGCAGCACCCCACACAGGGGCGGGGCACGGGGGATGCCGGTCCTGGAGGAGTCCCCAGTCCTGGTCTCTCAGAGGTGAGCAGAGACACGCCAAGGTGCCGTTCCCTTGTTTTGCCTCGTTTACCTTGTTTCCCTGGTTTTCAAGATGCTAATGTGTTGAACCCGTCCCACAATCTGAATGTTTTTCCACAGTGGAAATGAAAATCCAAGTAGTGCAAACACTGTCTGAAAGGTAATAAATTGAGCATGTTTGTGAGGCAATCCTTTTTTTAAATATTGAGGGTACAGGTGCTAGAAATTGACTGGTAGCTATTTAATTTATCCAGTTAATGCTGATCAAGCTGTTGTGTTATGCCTGAGTTAGCTGATGAATTGTGTGTGTGCGTGTGTCTGTGTTTGAATGTTTGTTGTCCAGTGTACAGAAGGACAGAGCTCAGCCACCTGCCCTGGATGACACAGCACACTCTCCAACACGGCAGACTCAAGATCAGGAGGTTCGTCCTCACAACCAAACTGTATTTACTCAGTGATATATGTTGTAGGGTCTACACAATGTGCACATATAACATTGTATACAATTATTTGTGTTTGTGTGTGCAGTATAGTGCTGTGTGTACAAATTCATTATGTTGCAGTGTTTCTGTTTTTTTAGAGTTTACAGGGAGTGTACCGTTGTGGCAAGGGATTTTGAGGCAACCTCTTGAATTTATATTCACAGAAAAGGGGTTTAAAATGAACAGATTTATTTTATTCCTTACATTGTTCTCTAAATAATGGTGAATAACTGACATTATGGAATATGCTGTGAAATGTCATGATTTATTGTTAACAGATTTACTCACTTCTTTCACCTGTGACTGACTCTAAATTCAGCTCAGAAGAGCAGTTAATGTTTTTCTCAGTTCATGTCACTAAAACCGCTGCTTTTTCTGTGATTGACTTAGGGAGACAAGCCCAAATCTCTGTTTGTGGCAGTTAACACACTAGAAGACACCCAGGCTGTGCGCGCTGTGGCCTTCCATCCCATGGGGGGGCTGTACGCTGTGGGCTCCAATTCAAAAACGCTGCGCGTCTGTGCTTACCCAGATGTCCTTGACATCAGGTAAGCCTCTGTTATTTCCTTGAGTTGTGTAGTGTTCCATACACAAGTGCTGAGTGCTTATCTTTAACACTGTTAATTAGCACTCACATGGAACAAGCAAACACAGATAATCAGGGGAGCGCAAGAGCTGTTCTTACTGTAAGTAATAATGATCCAATGATGCAGTCTTATCAGTCAGTTTTAATATTTATCACCCTTAGTGGTTTAGGCAGTGTAGCTGTGCGTCAGAATACAATGCAGTGATATACTCCATTATTGTAACTGAGTGATCATGCATTATTGTTTGCTGTCAGTTTCACAGTGTTTAAGCAGTTTCATTCTCTTGGTCCTCAGTGGTTCAGATCCCCCTAAGCAGCCAGCTGTTCGCTTCAAAAGGAACAAGCACCACAAGGGCTCCATATACTGTGTGGCCTGGAGTCACTGTGGCCAGCTACTGGCCACTGGCTCCAATGACAAGTATGTGAAAGTGCTGCCGTTCAGCGCTGAGTCTTGCAATGCGACAGGTAAGAAAACGAAAGCTAAGAAACCCTCAGATTTATTCCAACCCTTTATCCCAAAACCAAGGCAATAGACAAAGCACTAATTGAATACGATTACAACCCTGTAACTCTTGGGTAGGTTGTTTACCCTCTGTGTGTGTGTGTGTGTGTGTGTGTGTGTGTGTGTGTGTGTGTGTGTGTGTGTGTGTGTGTGTGTGTGTGTGTGTGTGTGTGTGTCTGTGTGTCTGTATCTGTGTGTCTGTATCTGTGTGTCTGCGTGTGCACACGTGTGCAGGGCCAGACCTGGAGTTCAGCATGCATGACGGCACCATCCGGGACCTGGCCTTTATGGAGGGCCCAGAGAGCGGGGGTGCTATCCTGATCAGCGCCGGTGCTGGAGACTGTAACATCTACACCACAGACTGCCAGAGGGGCCAGGGTCTGCACGCGCTCAGTGGACACACCGGTACCACCGCACTGCTAAAGCTTCAGTAAACCAGGGCCACACAGCTCAGGATTGCTATATACCCACCATAACCCGCTGAGTTTCAAAATGCGATTTGTCTGGTTTCTCAGGTCATATCTTGTCGCTGTACACCTGGGGCGGCTGGATGATTGCGTCAGGCTCTCAGGACAAGACAGTACGCTTCTGGGATCTGCGAGTGCCCAGCTGTGTGAGGGTGGTGGGAACTGCCTTACATGGCACAGGTATACCTCTTACTACATCTGACAATGTACTCATAACCAAAATCTAATAGTAATAACTACACAGTTACATGTGTACACACAGGATAATATTGTGTGTTGAATTTGCCTGGTAATTCAGCCAACTATGCAGAATATAAATGGGACAAAACCCCAGAGGTATCTCTGACGGTCTCCAGTCCAGGGTTTCTTCAACTTGCATAATGTAAAACCAGTCACTTTGCAGATGAATGATCACCTTTGTCCACTAGAGGTCACTGTTTTTTTTTAAAACATTTTTCTCTCTCTAGAAGTCTGTCGCTTGCATGTTTGTACTTTGGTTGCACATATTCTGTGATAAACCATGTTCGATATGAGAATTGTGAAGGTAGATTGAGACAGTAAAATCACTGTGGCGGAGTACTCACAGCTTTGTCTCTGCTTCCTCCTTAGGCAGTGCTGTGGCCTCAGTAGCAGTGGATCCCAGTGGGCGGCTCTTGGCCACAGGCCAGGAGGACTGCAGCTGCATGCTGTATGACATCAGAGGCTGCAGGATGGTGCAGACGTACCGCCCCCACACTAGCGATGTGCGTTCGGTCCGCTTTTCCCCTGGGGCTCACTACCTGCTCACTGGCTCCTACGACAACAAAGTCATCGTTACTGACCTGCAAGGTATTGTCTCACTCACTGAGAGGAAGGGGGCAGAGAGTGTGCAATACCACTCACTCACAGACAGAAAGTTTGACACTGAAATGTAATCCACTGACAGTCCACTGTCATATTTTCTGGCATCATGAACTCTTGTCAATTCAACTAGGTCTTCCATATGAAATTCACTTAATAATTATTTACATAATTAGTCTTGTTGTTGGTCGTCAGAAATCAGGGTTCCATGTTATAGTAAGCTTTGTTGTTTTTTTTATAGGTGGTAGATTGACTTTGGCCATGCAGGATGGGATTGTGTAATGTCCGGTATGAGCTTTATAACTCCCATGTGACTCATCTGCACTGTCTGTGCTCGTGTCCTCAGGCGATCTGACGAAGCAGCTGCCCCTCACGGTGGTGGGAGAGCATGGGGATAAGGTGATCCAGTGCAGGTGGCACCCGCAGGACCTAGCCTTCCTCAGCTCTTCAGCAGACAGGACTGTCACACTCTGGGCCCACAACCCATAGGAATGCTAGCCCTGGGAATGCCAGCTACAAGAAGCACAGCAACTCTGCCCCGCCCTGCCCAGCCCCCACCACCCCCACCCCTCCCCCCATTTTCAGTCTGGATCACACTCGCCCACCTTACATTGCCTTGTCTCTCCAACAAATAAGGCAATCTCATCCTGCTAAAGAGCACATCAAGGTGTGTTTGTGTGTATATGTGTGTGAGAGTGTGTGTCCACTATTGTTCTGATGGCAATACACATTGATGCTTCTGTGACTATTTAAATTGTACATAATGGCCTGTCTATCACTGTAAAGTGAGTACTGACTGTTTTGAATCTTCACTTTGCTGCTTTTCTAAATCATGGAGAAGTATAGCTCATCCTCTGACCCCACATTTCAGTAGCCGTCATATCACACACTTCTGCTGTGTTTAATCTGGTTTTAACTTGAATAAATTGGATAAACACTCAGATCAGATTATGTTATTCGTATGGTGCCTTGGGAAGGTAGTTTCCATAGATGGCTTCATCAATATTAACTTGGGCTTGTTAGCAGTCTGTCACATTTTTGAAAGGTGTGAGATATATTCACAATCAGTAGCATTGCATTTGTTTCATTGTTTTCACAGCTTGTTTAATGCTTGTCCTCATCTAAGTTGTATTCTGTAAAAAAAGGATGTGTTGTTACCAATTGTTCCACAGAGCCCCAAAGTACTGAGAAAATGTAAACAAAATTATTGTCAGAAATATGAATTTCCATTAAGACTCCAGGTTCATGCTGTAGTCGTATTGCCTCCCAGACATCTTTGTTGCATTTTGGAAAATGCATAAAGGAAGAATTGTTTTTGTTAAAAGAATCAGTTTTGTGATTTTTGAGGTGTGCATTGTAAGCTAAAAGCTGTCAAAGGCTGTCTGATAATGTAAATGTTTTTATTTTTGCCAAATACAGACAATGAAGAGCAGTTAAATTTAGTTGTAGGTTAGCCATTCAGATATACCTACCTAAGATTTTGGGTTTCACCTTTACGCAAACCCCACCTTTTTACATTACTGTAACTATTGGCAAGTGACCTATGGTGGCAAATATAACTAATGCAGTAGGTCCTCATTTGCCTAAGCACACAGGAACCTTTTGGCAGAAGTTAAATGTGGATAACAGCATGGCACTACATTGGCATGTTTTCAAGAAAAAGAAAGAAAAAGTATTGCCAATACACTAATATTTCACTTCCCATGTATTTTAAGCCTGCACTTTGTACAGGAAACACAACTGTATTTGATGTTCCTCAGAAATTGTACTGAATGTAATGTATATAACATTTTCTTGGATATTATTTTATGTTTAAATTAAAAATCTGAATAAAGGGAATTGTTATAATTTTTTTTAATTATGTGATGTAGTGTGTTTATGGTCATCTTAGGACAGACCTGTCTCTGTTCTTTCATTACCCTGTTAAAATGTGACAGACACAGTAACTAGTTATGGAAGTGTAACTGCTGCTGTTTCTTCTCAATAAATGCCTGTTTGAACCTAAAGCTGTACTTAAATATTCTTTGAATTTTAAGGTCAGAGAAACCCCGTGAATGTACAGGGAACTTTAGTCAAATGAGAAAGGTAAGTACATTTTAATTCAGCCTAACCGTGTTTGTAATTTATGAGCGCATATAAATATATTTACATGAACACGCAGTCTGGAGACAGGGCGATTTGAAATTTTTTTTTGCCTACTAAGCTTTGTCTGAACTACAATTCCCAGCAACCCCATACTCATGGCTCGTCATGGTTTAGTGTGAAAGGTCACCCGGAAATTTGTGTAAACAAGCGTTTCCATTTTTTAATATGCTGGTAGAGGCATGTTAAATGTTATTATCATTACATAGCAACCGTTTATATATACGTTATTCTAGCTGGCTTCGTAAAGCGACGATACTTCAAGCGTTCTAGCTAAGAAATATCTAAATAACGTAATCGGCTGATGAAAGGTAAAAAAAAAAAGTCAGTATTGCTGTATAAGTTTTAGTTGATCAATTGCTTCACATTCTCAGTTAGATAGCAATATCACTTGCCAATTAACCATATTACTTCACTAGGTTACACACTAGTCGCTGTCTGGTTAGTTGTGTAGCTGTTTCAGCTATCTAGCTGGCGTTTATATGGTAATGTTACCTTGCCACGATTTTTTTCCATCTTGGACTAAAGGGGAGAGAGATAGCTTTCGGTTTTAGAAAAATAAATGCATACAAAAAAGCAAGGCGCGTGGTCTGCGTTTGATGGATAGATGTCGGATTAATTGCGGTATCTGGTTGCATTTAACTGTTTCTTCTAGAAGTGGCATCTTAGCATAGGTGGCGTCTTGTATTTCCATGGCTTTTCTTTTTTCATTCATTGACTTTCATTGAGTGTAGCAAACTAGTGGTTGGTTATGTCGTAACAGCTGGCAAATTTAACGGTACATCAAGAAGAAATACTTTAGATAACGTTACTTTTAATGGTGGAAGAATGCGCGTCATATTTGTCGTGTACAGCCTGTTTTTGGTTGTTCACGGACAACTGGATGAAGATGACTGGATTGACCCCACTGACATGCTGAACTACGACGCTTCTACTAAATCCATGAGGAAATCCCCAGAGGTACAGCTTGTCTGTCATAACATTGCAACAGAGAACTAGCCATATAGGCCTAGTTTTGTTTAACCGTGTCAAACAACGTGATGAGAAATCATTCCTGTTTTTTTCTGTAATTTGAGGATAACAAATAGATACCGCTCACTGAATAATAAGGGCAGTTTATGCTTTACATAGGAGTGAGATTGTCCTCAACGATGTTATGTTTACCAGCATGGAAGCTTATTAAAATTCAATGTGCTTTATTTCAAAGACGGCAAGCTATGCCAACATACCCACAAAAAGGAGGGAGTATGTTCAGGACTCGAGTCAGATGGCCCCCTGCCCAGACATTACCGAGTGCAGTAATAAAGTCGCCAGTCTACAGAGAGAGGTGGGTGATGAGTCATGTCAGTGTACCGTTTAAGTTTAGTCATACGTTCCAGTTGGTCTTTATTAACTGAAAATTCACTCAACATTTTTTTCAACATTTTGACCGCTTCTGTGACCGCATCTGTGGTGTGTTGTGGCCTTGCATTTTCAGCTTTATCAATACTGGACATAAACATCATGTTTGTCCCAAGTAATATAAGATTTGCGAGATGTACATTTGGATGTATTAAAATGAAATTTAAGGTTTGTAATCTTACTTACACTGTTATGAATTTATTGATTTCAGATTCAAGAACAAGAAAGGAGGATTACATTAGCCCACCAGAAGACTGCTGTCCACCCAGTTTTTAAACGTTACCTTGCCAAGCTTTTGAAAGAAGTTAAGAAACTGGGGCTTGTAAGTTGTATAGATTCATAAAAGCAGTAGAGTAGATACACAATTTAATTTCTGAATAAAAAATTGACGAATGATAAGGTAGTGCCCTTGCTGAAAAATTAAACCACTGTTTTATTTTGAGAAATACTGTGTATTTGTAAAATAAAGCCTTTTCTCATACATATTATTACATTGTCTTTTACCATCTTTATTTTCACCACCAGCCCAATGAAGCTGACAGTGACGTTCACTACGATGCTGAAGTAAAGCTGTCAAGAAAAACAATTTCTGAAATCCAGAAGATAATAGATGGAGATGATAGCTTGAGAACGGGGGCTTTGGATGATGCCCTGAGCCAGATACTGGTGAATTTCAAACAGCATGATTACGAAGCGTGGAAGTGGCACTTTGAGGACACTTTTGGTGTGGATCTCGACACTGTTATTCGGGTGAGGAGGTGTTTTTCTATGTCGTTTTTCACAATTCAAGCAGAACTGCACTGTATCAGTATACAAACAGCATTACTGGACCATTGTACAGTAATTAATTTGACTTGCAAAATATCTAAATTCACAGGCAGTGTTCATATCATGTGTCAGATATTTTTATTAAGAAATGTAATATTTTAAGGCATTTAAAATAGTTTTTATGACTTGTGAACCAAGATTTAAAAACAGTTGAAACATTTCTCATTCCAAACTTGCAACACCTTCTTGATAAAGATTTCATTCTGTCACAACATTTATATTACTTAAGTCTGCCCCATAAAGATATTTCTAAACCAAAAGCAGAGAAAAGATTCATAGTGGTTTCGCAAGAGTCTGACTTAGTCATTGTGCATAGTAGTCAGTTAATTATGGGTTTTTATGTATTTCCTCTATTTTGTATATTAATGCACTATTACACAAATATTGTAGTGTAAGTACTGTGCAATTTTGTCCTGGAAATCTTTAAATTCTGATCTTCAGTCTTGTTTGACAAACTAAACTATCCTCAATTCGATACCAAATGCTTAGATTCTTGGCCTTGAGGCTTGCATTAAAATGAGTTTACGTGAAAGGGATTAGAACATGTAATGTACTTCAAAGAGTATTCTGATAACTGAATTGTTCATGTATTTAATAAACTGGCCATTTAACTAAGGTTTGTCTTATGTAGACAGATTAATTTTAAAACTCAAGATTTGTCATTGTGAAGTGAATCCATACTTGGCATGTAATATCTTTCATTTCTTCTTTTAGGTCTGTGCATTAGTATTAATCATAGTAGTAATAATATGCAGTGAGCTGTGGTCAACGGTATCATGGTTTGTCCAGTTCAAGCGAGTCTTTGCCATCTGCTTCTTCATCAGTATTGTCTGGAACTGGTTCTACCTGTACAAGGTACACTATTTCTGATTTCCTTCAGTTGTAACTTCTTTAATAAATTCCTGTATGCTGCCCAATACATTAAACCCACAAAAAATATGTCACTGATATTCAAGTTCAATATCAGTTTTAGAAGTGTACAGTATCAGTGTTTTTTCCCCCTCTTGGTATTTTGTCTGTGCATGCCAGTCATACACATGTTAATGTATTACAGACAGCATTTGCTGAGCACCAAACCAATATAGTGAAGATGGAAAGTATCAATGAGAAGTGTACTGGAGTGAAAAAAATTGACTGGAAAGATAATTTGAAAGGTAATAAAATTATGTTACTATGTTCAACCACTGATATTGTTTCTATTGTAATGTGGTTGCATGTATTAAACCCATGTTGTATTACAGTACCTTTTTTCTACATCACAGAATGGTTCAGAAGCACTTGGACTCTTCAAGATGATCCTTGTAAGAAATATTATGAGGTCCTCATGGTTAATCCAATCTTACTGGTACCTCCAACTAAGGTAAGAATTATTAAATTGTCTGGCTGTGTGCAGTATCCCGTAGCTTGTGATTACTTGCCATATTTAATTTTGTATTTTTTCAGGCTATTTCTGTGACCATTACCACTTTCATTACGGAGCCACTGAAACATTTTGGACAGGGCATCAGTGAGTTCCTGAGAGCTCTCCTCAAGGATCTGCCAGTGACCTTACAGATCCCAGTCTTTGTGACTATTGTGCTCTCCATCCTGGTAAGTCTGCTGGCACCAAGTGCAAGTGGGAACTTCCTAATGCAGTAAACCTTATTGGTCATCCACATTGCAGAGGTTACCCAGTGCTTGTGCAAAAGTAGACCTATAAAGCTTGTTCTCATTTCTTTTGTTTCAGTAAGGTGATGTAGGATGCATTAAATAAATTTTATGCTTCCTGTCTGCACAGTAAATAATACAAATGTAATTTACGCTCCATAGGTTTTCATGTATGGAAGTGTCCAGGCAGCAATCCACCATGCCATCCCCAGACCACTGGGGGGTCGACAGGATCCACCCCCACCTGCTGTCCATCAGCCCCAAGTTCCACAGCTGAGGGAAGCGGCTCCAGACCAACCAGCAGGGGATGATGAAGGCCGTCAGCCCCCGCCCCCCAGAAGACCGGTGATCCAGCACAGAGGCACCCTGCGCCAGAGGAGGCCGAACAGGAACAGAGAGGACCAGCAGCAAGTTTTTGTGGAGACCCTTCGACAAGCCGAGCCGAGTTTCAGCGGTGACGAGACTGATGCCCAGCAACAAGAGGTTTGCCCTGAGACTGAGGACTGTGAACTCTTAGCAGAAAGTAATGTCCTGAAGGAAGAGGCAGACACCGGGAATGGAAATGGAGCTGGTGACATACAGCATAATTCAAACAAGGGCAGTCTGGAACTGAAAAGTAGAACTGTCAACAGCAAGACTGCCCAGAACAAAGCGGAGGACATCTCACAGGATCCCCACGTGCCAAATGTAAGTTGAATCATTTTTACCACCTTTCATTCTTAGATGATAGCTGTCTTAAGTACAGTAAAGTGATTGATGTGATGTACATTATTATCAAGCATGGCAAGAAATTACATGTTTTGGTACTAGTACATACATAGATTTTTTTTGGTACATGTCTGCCTTAACAGAGTACTTGTAAACCATTCTCTTTCTAATATACAGCGCATGCATTCTGCTGTGACGTGATTTTGGTCTGTTTCCATTGGCCCTGATATAATGGGGTGACCCATGTCATTAGGAAAAAGTGACTAATATTCAGTGCCGTCCTCTTTTCTCTCTAACAAGAACATGAGAAATGCAGCTGGTGAACACATGCTTATGGAATACAGATTGATTTTGTAAAAATAATCTTTGGTGTGTGGGCAAGATCAGCATTTCAGCTCCTATCCAAGCTCATAAGCTCATGTTGGTATCTCTAGGTGCCAGATGGTTTGTCAGAAGAGAAGACCACATCCATCACTGAGGAACATATAGAAAGCATTGGAAGGCCAATACAGGAGACATTTCATCACAGTTAATAATGAACAAGTTAGCGTTATCTTTTTTTTAATAATGTATTGTTTAAAATGGCCCAGGGCCATTCTCTCTTCTCATACAGGCAAATTGTATGGAATGTTATGTTCATTTTCTATTTTTATGTCATTGTGTGGGGAAAAATAAACATATGTTTCAACAAGATTCATACTATGTGCTGCTTCGTTCTGAAATTAGTTGTTCCCCCTTTTCACAAGTGACATATCAGATATATTCACATATATCCAACCTAGTCCACAATCAAAAATCTGATTGCAGGGAGCCAAATCTCCTCTAAGTTTTCCAGAGACTGAGTATCTGGTTCAAAACTACATAGAACAGAATTACTGTTTTTCCTGTATGTTGGACAAAAGATATTAAATCAGTGTCTGATTAGAACAGTTATTTTATTAAACCCTTCCACCATTATTTATACCCTATTTATACCCTTAGACCCTAACCCCGTGACCCCACAAGCAGGATTGCATAAAATTGATGAAAGACTGCTCTGACATATGTTGGACATTGATACCACATTTGTTACAGTATTCAAATTTTTGTTTTCAGTTCCGTTTCCAACTAATGTTTGACTAATGGCAAACCACTGTCCAGGGACTTCATTATGATTCCTACAGTACGTTTTGCAGTAATTTTTAAATGCATAATTAATAATTGCATATTATACATTCTTTAGTTGTTCTCAAACGCTGTCTGGTTCTCACAATATACTTCTGTGTTTACTGGTGTCAAATCTCTTGTTCAAGTTGTTGAAATATGTACATTTCATTTTTTTCCATCCTAAATGTTAACACAATGCAACACAATGGTTTAGCTCAGTGGCATTTTACCGTTCTTCAAATTCTTTTTGCCTAACAAACGATTTAGTTTCAGTGGCTAAGAGTCCACATTCTCACTTTAAGCAATTACAAAATGTAACCTCTCTTTAAAGGAATCATCTGTGATATGTGATAATATTAAAGTCAGTTGATGGCATTAGTTGATCTGAGTGATTAAAAAAGTCCCAGAATGGAATTTGGGAAATATATTCTCATGCCTAACTTATTCTGACATAATGTAGCAAAAGAGGGTAATTCATTGCTCAAGACCATAAAAGTATACTTCAGAACAATGAACAGTTTATGACAGCTTGGGGATTGTAACTATGGTCAGAATGTAAATCTGTGTACCCAATGAGTCCCCAGGACGGAGTATAAGAAGCACTGACTGAGTTTGGAACATAAAGGAAGGCATTTGGGACCAATGTCATCTGGCATTTGGCCCAGACTTTACAGTGGGCAACAGATACGCAGGCAGTGGTTCAAGAGTATCATGGCCTTCTTTTATGGGCTTTTATCACATAAATTCAGCTCCCTGCACTGTTTGACATTCTACATACAAAGCATCTGACAGCCATCTAATCTAGAAAGTTGATTAAGTTCTGAAGTTTAGTAAAGTCATGTAAAATATATGTTCAAATCAATGTAACAAAGTAAAGTATATGCTTTGCATTGCACAGGTTTTCATATCAATTTAACATAGTAAAATACATTATTTTGCACTGGTTTTCAGATTAAAAATAAGGACAAATACATCATCAAATACATCAAAAAGTTAAGATTGGTAGCCTTTTGTTTTTGCTCATGATTTAAGTTCTTTGATTATTATACAACAATTATTTGCACTTACTGAGTCCCTTTGTTAAATATCTTCCAAGATAAATAATTTCTGTACAAACACTTTGTTGGGTTGTTTCAAAAAATTAGCTTTTTCACCGTTGCTAAACTCTGCATAGAAATATGACAATGAAATAGACAGCCAACAGCAGGTGTCAAGATCCATCATCTACCGTTTGGGACTCAAGGCGATGGTGTACCATCATGCTTTGCGTAAAACGAAACTGAAATGTAAGTGGCTACTACTAGTTCCTTTTCCCGACTTTTTCTGGTTATGTAAACGTCCACAGTGAGTCCTTTAGATACAAGGAAGAAAAAGAAAATTAGTCGGATATAATTTACGTTAAAGGGTACTAGTTTGTGCTCTTGCTGTGAAGTAAACGCGTATCAGCACAGGCCCACGGTCCAATAGTCTTTATGCTACTGAAAGGAGAACGTAAAGTCAGCCTGTAACAAGAAAAATGTCATTTTGGCCTTTCATACTACTTATTCTTGGCTGGTCTCTGGCCGATGTAAGAGGACAAGACGATGACTGGATCGACCCGTTCGACATGACCCGCTATGATCCAACAACAAAAACGATGAGAAGCCCTATAGAAGAACCAGAGGTAGAGGTTTTACAAATGCACTGCGTATGACAAATCTACAATTTCAAGCATCTTGATTCCAAGTTGTGCATTTACGTTAAGATAAAATACGCATTTGCATATCAAGTATACCTGTTTTCCGTTACAGATAAGTGACCCAGAGGGAGATCAGGACTCTGAGAGTCAATCTTTCCTAAATAACAGTGATTGTTACAACAAACTCTCAATGTTACAGAGAGAGGTAAGTAGCCGGATGTCTTACACAATAAAACTATGTTTCGAAATTCATGCTTTAAAATGCATACATGCTCAAAGAAATTTAAGGCCTGTGATATATCATTATTCTTGCTTTGTTTTATTTACAATTCGTCATTTAAACAAAAAAAAGCTTATGGAACAGATTTTACCGAATTCTTACACTGAATCGCGTTACTCGGGCACGAGATTCACTTAAATACGCACTAACCTATACTCTGCTTTCTGCTTTACTCAGATTAAAGACATAAAACAGAAAGCATCTGCTTTAAAGGAACAACCGGGTTTTATCTCAGTCCCAAACAGCAAAATGGACCAGCTTCTCAAGAGTATTCAGAAGCTCAGAACGGTAATATCCGCATGCAGTACACTTCAGAGAAGAAAATACAATAACGAGCAAATAGTTGGGCGTTGCATACATATTTTAATGCCTTTTTCTAAAATCGGCATTGGCAGGGCTTAAATCAGAGGGTTACAACAGTAGTTTAAATTATAACACTAAATAGGATTTCTCAATGTCAGTTATGCTGTTGCTGCAGTTTTGTATGCTGTATTTCCTCCCAGGTGGCATGCCAATTGCATTTCAAAGCAATTATTATTGTTGCAACCTTGGCTGTCCATTAATACTGCTCAAAACTCCGGACAGTCAAATTATGTGCTACCAAGCAGAATATTTCCACATTAAAAAAATAGCTGAATTCCACTTCACTGAAATTCAAACACCAGTGCCAGAACACCATCCCATAGAACATCATTACATATGTGAGATATACAAGAAGGCAGTAAGTCACCTTAAATCAGTGTTTCACATTCATTCTGTGGACAGACTGTACATGCCATTTCTAAATGAATACATTTTTCATTCCAGCCTCATAAGGATGACTTTTGTCATGTCTCATTGCTGGATACATACCTAGAGGAAGCCAGAAAATTCATTTCTGTAAGTTTTTATGCGATCATTCAGATCAGTATGATTAAGATTATTATTTTGCATTTGCATTTTATAACATCTCATAACATTTTGTTTGTTTTCTTTTGGTCTAGGTAGCTGCAGGACATTTGACAGATTTAACCAAATTCATATCCCAGCCAGATGTCTCTCTGGTATCGTCCGTCTGTCCAGTTACCCTTCTGTGCTTGGTAGGCAAACCAAATGATTGCATCAACTGTCTCTGAATATCTGAAGCAGGGATTTGCTCGTTTTATTAGGGGAAGAAGAGACTGTTTTTTCATCATTAAAACTGAAATATTTCCACACCCATAACATTTCTTGGCCTTTTTCTCGGTTGTCATTGTGTTACTAGACAACATCCAATTTTAAGACTTCTACACTGATAGTGGGCAAAGAAGTGCATCTTCATTTGTTAGTTAAACCAGTTACTGCTGCCTTAATTGGCTCAATTAATCATTCAGTATATTCATGTGACTTGATCTTAAAGGATAGAAAATACTGCAACTGGACCAATAATGAAACTAATGATCTAGTCAGAACCACAGGCTGGAGTAAAAACCATCATACAAATGGCCCTTCATGGCACTGAGTTTGAGACTGTTCTAGAGTTATCTTTAATGGTATTATATATTATCATTCATGTTATCATTCCTACATGTTAGAATGTAGTATCAACAGTAATTGCACTGTAATTAATATTATGTTGCATTTAGCAGGCTAATGAGGGCTAGAATACTATAATACATACAAATCCACTATTAAAGTGAGAGGTGGCCAAATAGCTTGGCAAGTTATACAGGGACCGTTGTATACAAGGCAGACTATGTCAATTAAATGCAAGTGACTGTACAGCTATATTTTAGTTGCCATTATTGCAAGAGTTTCCCTTATTTGCTTGGTTTTGAGTTGATTTATCAAACTGAGATGTTTAAAAGTGGAAATGTTTTATTCCACGGTGCACTATTTTCTCTCACTGCCCCAGTCTCTGAGCATAGCAGTTAAATTGTGCAGAGGAAAGAAAGTCAGAGATGGACCAGAGGACAATGAAGCAAACGACTTGCAGAATGATGACAGAATGATGAACCGGGAAGCTGACAGAAATGACTTAAAGCCCGAGGGCCACAGCTTGGACCCTCCAATAGAAGATTTGCATCCTGAACAAGCAGATGAGGGAATCCTTCAGAACAACCGGGGGAGGTATATGACTAAAGCAGATCCAGAGTTTAAAGAAAGTCATTAAAGAGTGTGGAGAAAAAAAAAAACTCACCAGTTATTTATCTTCAACCTCACAGGTCCCGGACGCTTCCACAGATGAGTGCTGTGATGAAAACTACTCCATTACAAAGCTACCCATAACAGAGACTCAACAAGAAATGGAGCACTTGCCAAAGTGACACTAGGGGCTATTTACCTAATGTTTCATGTGTTTTTTTAAATGTTACTCTCAGTTCAGACTTTGAATTATGAAAGTAATATCATTGTAGAGGCAAACTGTACTGATAGACAATGAATATTTTGTATACATTAATTTACCACTGATACTTGTGGTTTTTAAAGAAACTTGAAACTGAAACACAAAGGCATACAATTTTGAATTACTAGAACTAAAGTTTTCTAACCTTTTTGTTTCATTAGTAGTTAATGTTAATATTTGTGTCAACCATTTATCACTTAGTATATTTGTTACAATGTGCACTGGAATGTAAGTAAGGACAATAAAAATGTGAATTCATTGTTAAAATGAGGTTTTATTCCTCAAGTCATCTGCACTGAAATACAAAACAGCAACAGTCCGGACAATTTCTTCATATATGCTTGCTCTCAAGGAAGGCTTTTTCTATCCTGCACCTCCTTTCTGAAGCCATCCAACATGCCAGAATGTACACTCAATGATAAAAAATATTTACAGAGTGCTATAACTTTGAAAAACTGACAAACAAGGGGTGAAATGGCAGTAAACATTAGCTTTGTATGCTGTATGACAATAAAAAAAACAACTGCCATTACAAATCTCACTGTGCAGCATTCATTGTGGCGTAAAACCTGTACAGTAATGGAAACTCATTGGAGAATCCCTATCATGTGATGGGAGAGTTGAGTCTGTGGCTGAGGTGTCACGCTGTACAATGCTGCGTGTGATTCCATGGAAGTACAAAGAGAGACACTGCTGCCTTAACAGTTAAAGGCACGTGAGAGGGCCCCAGAGACAGAGCGGTTCAGTCTGAGTTTGGCCACCTGGAGCTGGAGGGAAGGGGGACCCGCTGCTCATCCAACCGCTTGGCCTGGGAGCGCAGGATGAGGCTGAAGAAGTCCTCGTCTGGAACAGTGGGGCCCTTGGCAGGAGGAGGGGGCGCTGCACATCTCTGATCATCTAGCCTTGAGCCCTGTGAGAGCAGCATGCATGAATGAGACAGGGAGGCACTTTAACCAATCTAGGTTAAGAAAGTAGAATACTGTATTAGCATGCACACCCAGTTCAGCTCCTTGGAGAAAATAATCTGTACCAAACTAGTGGCAATATTAAATTCATCCATGCATGTGGAAATCTGATAGTTGTGTAGCATGTTTCATTCAGGACTTGTGATAGCTCACAACACCACCAGCCACCGCCCAAATTAATGAAGTTTGCTTTTGCCATTTTAAACACCATCATGTTTACAAGATAACACATTGTAATTGCAGATATACAAATCCCAGCAAATACAATTCTGAAATCCAGTACAGACAAATACTTTTATGCTCATTTTAAAAATTAATCTAAACCAAGAAACAATATCCACCTCTTTCAAAAGAGGACATAGACAGACTGTAATCTGGATCAATGGAGCTGTATGAAGCTCATCTGACGACTCAATGAAAACTGACCTGGCACTTGACGAGCATGTCAAAGAAGTCCTCATCAGGCTCCTTGCTGTCAGCACTGGCCATCAGGTGGCTTAGGACCGACTGGCTGTTCTGCTGATTGAGCCGCAGGCCTGGCAGGTTGCCAGTACTGGCACGCTGGTCGTCCAGCCGCCGGCTCTGTGAAGTGGCCACCATGTCCAGCAACTGGTGGTGCTGCAGGGGTGCCTCAGCCACAGAGTGAGCTGGAGGAAGACCGGAACAATTACATGTGTACATTTTGTCATTTAGCAGACTTACATCAGAGTGACTCACAGCAAGTGCATGTGTCTTTCATAATTGGACACACATAAGTATTACCACAGAGCTGTTCTTATCTGTATCTCACTGACTGATCACAATGTGTGCTACAGAATGAGAAGTGCAACACCTGATCTTTAGAAAATATATATATGTAATTTGAACCTGATGAAGGCTGGGTCATTAATTGTTTCATTTAACCAGCATGGAGCATTATTTTTAGAGCAGTAAATTATTCAAACTGTTCCCATTAGCACTGCACAGCAATGGTGTGGGTGGAGACTTCTTCACTGGAAGAGCAGGGCTGTTTACATGTATTTATGGGTGTCGTCTATACTCAGAACTGATTGGAAACAGACAAAAAAATAGAGACTCCTACAAATGGTGGATATGCAGTTGTATGAGTGTTGAGCTCACATTTGTGAATGGCTCTGGCTGGAGCAGAGGTGGGGGTAGAGGGGGCAGACAGAGGGCTCCTGCTCTCCTGTACAGAGCACCTCTGGTCATCCATACGGTTACTCTGGAAACGACTCAGGAGATCGAAGAAGCCCTCATCCCCTAGCGTGTCCGGATCATCGCTCTATAGTAAACAGCGTGGGAGGATCAGTGATCAAGCAACTCTCTTTGGGCCCCAATACTGAAGCAAGCCACAGGTATTCTACATTTAATAGAACAACAAAATAAGTTAAAAAAAAAAAAAAATACATTTCCACTTGGCTCAAAAAAAATGTAAGTTTACAAATAAGTTACACAGTAAATTACACAGTTACAACACATTTCCTTCTACTTTCACTTTTTCACACTGAAGATGTAACACCAATTCCATCTGTCCATGCTGTCTGACAAACATGAAATCAACACATGATTAGCTCATGATCTTAAAGGGGCCCGGCCAGACAAAAGAGGCTGTCAGAGAACAAGGACACTTAGGATTTTAACCAGCTTAACCTCTGCTCAACCCCAGTGAGGCTGAGCTAATTGGTGTCTTGCCAAAACTGACCTCTAGTTATAGCTGGTAATGGTACAGCTGGGCCCTGAACACCTACCTACAGAAGCCACAACTACGCCATGAACAGGCACCTTTAGCCCACATACCACCTGGAGGCCCCAACATTCTTTACATTCTAAAGAGGAGGAGATACCTGTGTTTCACTGTACATGCACTAGTTATGTTCTTAGCCGGAGAGATGGATTTACTACATGTGAATGGTTGGGCAAGGCATGGCTGCTCTCACCTTCTCAGGCTCCTGCACCTTCACTTCAGGCACGGCCACACTGATGCAGCTGTCCTGCAGAATGTTTGTGGGTGGGTCATTGGTCTTGCTCTTCTTGCCCCGTAAGCGGTTGATGAAGAACAGCCTGGAGGATGCCTTGGCCAGAGCTGGCCTGGCCTGCTTATTGAGAATGTCATTGTTCCAGTTCTGACCCTTGAAAAAGGCACACACTCACATAAACCCTTCCCTGTAAACATTTTGAGCAATGTGCTAAAGACTGTTCATACATGGTCATCATACCATATACTGCTTAGACATTCCACTACAATGAATCATTGTATTAAAATGGTTGTTGAATTAAAATGGTATCCATCGATTTTTTTGCCACACTATATTTACGTATGGAACCTACACTTTTAAGCTTTTAAGCTTCATACTTGGCCATTTTTGCCATCTACAAGTTCCTGAAATGTGTCTAAGATAACTGGCAGGAACACTCACAATGCTCAACTCACATTGGTCTTGTCTGGGCTCAGTTTCACCAACTCCAAATTCTCCATGCTGTGTCTCCGTCCCATTCTGGGCCTTGCACCTGGAAGTCAAATCAAAAAGTGTGCTCACTATTCCGAATCAGGATGTGCCAAGTAATAAGATAAATGGTTCTTCCAAAAGAACAGATTGACAGAATGAAGTAGATAAGAATCTGAACTTCAAACCTCACTGACACACCCACCTTCTCAGGGACTTCTGTTAGGCTCTGCTCATCAACTGGCCATGTCCAACATCAATAGCTAGCTATTCCAGCATTCATGAAGTTAGCATTACATGAACTATTAATTTTTCACATTTTTATTATTTCTTCCTGAATGAACTTTGAACTATGATTATTATTTTCTCATGAACTATGAACAATGCAGGAAGATAAGGCCTTAGATTACCGTGGAGATTGTAGTCGATCTCTTGCTTTTCAGGCACACCAGTGTTGTTGGTGCTCTCACGGAGGCCCAGGACTGTTTGCAGGTCTGCAACATTCATTCTAGCTGTCAGCTCACCATTCTGGTCACCCGTCTGAGTATGATATGGCCACAAGTTATAAACAAACAATAACCATGTCAAAATATTTGTAAAATATAAAACAAGTGGAACCCTGCTCTGAATGAATCATCTGAAAGCATTTAATGTTATCTTAAGTGAGGCTGACATACATGGATGCAATATCTGAATTAAATATAAAGAAATTATATCCTGACAGAGAGAACAACATATTACATGTTTAAATTTTCCCCTCCAAGACCTTATTTACAATGTATTTATTACTATCCAGAAAAGGAAGGCAGCTGATGTGTGAGAATAAGTACACACAGATCTTTTGCAGGTGTCTGTACCTCCCTGGAGATTTCCAGATGTTTCTCAGCAAAGTGCATGGCCTGGTCATGGTTCCCCAGAGCTGTGTAGGCATTGCCTAAACTCCAGCAAGCTCTTCCTTCTCCAATCCTGCAAATGCAATCACACACACACACACACACACACACACACACACACACGCACACACAAGCACACACGCACACGCACACACGCACACACACAGGCACACGTACAAAACAAAGAATGCAAATGACATTATAAAAAGTCAAGAGCATTAAAATCAAGAGCAACAAAATCAGGACACTATTAACCACAATAAGTGCACAATGGTGAGCTGCATGCACTGCAGATGGCTCTGTGCTGTCCTGCCCTGACCTGTCATTCAGGTCCTGTGCGATGATGAGGTGTTTGAGGTGGTAGTCGATGGCCCTCTCATAATCCTGCAGCAGGGTGTACGTGTTCCCCAGGCTGTAGCAGGCCTGGGCCTCCACGGCCCGATCCCTGAGCTGCCGAGCCAAGAGCAGAGTCCTCCTGCAGCACAGAACCAAGACACAGATGCTACTTCCAGTTTTGCTATATCACTTTTGTATAATTTCATTCTTCTTGTTTTCACTATGAAGGCCCCTCCATTCACCTGTTCTCAGTTTTTACTATAACCTCTCCTATTATTAAACAATTCTCCCAATTAATAAACAGATACGACTAACTGCCACCACTCTTTCCCCATCACAATAATGAGCAAATTATTACAGAATTTTTTTCCAATGTTTTCCCCAACTCAAACTCAACCTGACTAGCTCATCTTCCGTAGCAACGCTGCCTGCCAAATACAGGAGGAGGAGGTTGAGCACGTGATTCTTCCGATTCATGTGACGACAACCCCTAGCTTCTTTGCATACTGCTGACACACCAATGATCACATACTTCTCATGTCGCTGAGGGATTACGAGGCTAGCATGCTTTTGGTTTGTGAATCTGCAGGAGCCTGCCCTAACTGATAGAGAGCAACAAAACCAATTAGCTAGCTTACCCCTCTCATTCCCCGGCGAGGGGCCAATCGTTGCCTTGCCAATAGGAACTACCTGGCATAGCCAGCAACAGCATTAATGGGAATCGAACCCCTGGTTCATGCTTTTGCTTACAGAACAAGCATATTTACAGTGTGAGCCACCCAAAAGCCCCTAATTTCCCAACTAGTCATTTGCCAAAGCGCATTGGTTCAGTTGCCTGCTTACTTGTAATGTTCAGCTGCCACTTCAAATTCTCCAAGGAAAACATATGCATTTCCAAGGTTGCAATATGCCCTTCTCTCTGCAGATCTGTCACCAAACTCCTTTGCAACCAAGAGGCGCTACAAAAGAAATTAGAGACCATTTATTTCCCAGTGATATTACATTATAATTTACATTACAGGGTAGGACACATGATATGATATGAAAAATGACTGAACTAACTGAGCAATACAGTACTCCAAAGTAAAGCATTATAGTATTAAGTTTCAGGGAGGGACATTTCACTACAGCCATTGCAAATAAATGTTGTAGTCAGACAAAAAACATGAGAGAGAGAGGGAGAGAGAAAGAAATTTTTCAGTTGGGAAATAACTGAATTCCTTCTGGTACCTGCTCATGGGCTTCGACTGCTCTGCGGAAGTTCCCAAGTAGGTAGTGTGTATTTCCAAGGTTACCGTAAGTACGACCTTGGGCTGCACGGTCCTTCAGCTCCTTCACAATCAATAAATTAGCCCTTCAGACAAAACATAAAGAGAGAAATGAAACAGCTAAAAACCGTTCATTCAACAGCAAAACATGCTGAGCACAATGTCATACAAATGAGGAAATGGCACAATTTGATTGCATACTAGAAAAGGCCCATGCACCAAAGAAAAGACAGAATGACAGTAATAGGCATATCCATCACAATGATGCACACTAACAAATGTAAATACAGAAATGACCATAAGCACAGGAGCAAGCCTCACTCATAGAACTCAGCTGCTTTCCGCAGGGCTGTCATGGCCTCTTCTGGAAATTCCCCTGGATCAGCCCCACTCCAGCATATACTCTTCCCCTTGGCATGGTATACATTCCCGAAGTTATAAAGCGCCCTTGCCTGTCCAACCTATTATAAATAAGAACAAATACATTATGGAGGCATGCATGGCACAGTTACAGAGCATGCCAACGTCACATTTTCTGCTGCTGACAGTGTCGACAGACATATGTAAATAGGCAGCTGTCTTCAATAAATGTTTGTAAATAATCTTGTAAATAATACTGTTAACGAAAATATTTCTAACCTTATCCTTAAGGTCCCTGGAAATGTCCAGGTGTCTCTGACAACAAGCTGCTGCTTCATCAAACCGTCCTAAAACTTTCAATGTGTTGCCAAGGTTACCACTAGCTTTTGCTTCCCCGAGCTGATCCCCAATCGCTCTGAGAATAAAAACAACAACAAAAAACCTGAAGTCAGTTTAGTCTCAGAATGTCCAGGTTAACACAAAAAGGATGACACTTTCAAAGAGCAAACCCAATTTTAAGAGCTCTATTGATAAGCTACAGGGTCCAGAGAAAACACTGGGTACCTGGTCAGGGTTAAGTCATGATGGTGGTACTCCAGGGCTTTGGCGTAGTCGTGGAGATGGAAGTAGGCATTCCCTAGCTGGCTGTAGATAGCACTGAGGATCTGAAGGTCTTCCGTCCCCACCTGGATCGCCGCCTCGAAAAAAGAGACACCGGCGCGGTAATCACCCACCTTGCACAGCCTTTCTCCCTCCAGGGCCAGCTCCAGGCATGAGGCTTCCATTCTGCAGCAGGGCAGGACAAACCAGGGCAAGGCTAAGGTTACCAGCAGACAAGAAAACCCAGTTCTGATTTTGTTTCAAAGATATATCTTTAGTCTCAGTGGTTTGATCCAGCTGCTCCTGTAATAAACCAAAATCTGGATCCACTAACAACAATTTAAAACACTTGGAAAACAGCAACTGGATAAAATTAAATGGATATAAATAATTTACACCAATCCAATGAGAAACTCACTTTTATTTGCGATGAGCAGTTTTTATTCATACCTGTCATTTTATCTTCTAAAAACAACAGTGTTGCTTTATCATAGAACCTTACTTTGTTTGATTTTTTTAAGGCGTATAAAGAAGTGCTCTTAGCAGACCTCTTATATAGAACCTGGACATTGGCAATATTGAATCTGCACTACTGGTCAAGGATTTAAGTGTAGCATTGCCCAATTCATATACATAGCTAAATGAATGTAATTTGTGTTTAATATTTACACACACGTACCCAGCAATTTTACATTGCAGCTAGTTGCTATTACATTGTGGCATCTTTCAGTGGGTACAATGATTTACAATTAAAGCCTGCAAGTACTGCTTGTGATACTTCATACAACACAAATTCAATACAATATTAAGTCTAAATTAAATTTCCACAACATCCAAAGGGTTATTAACACTTTACATATCTACCACCAAAGCTGACCATAATCAAAAAAAAAAAGATACTGAATTGAGAAATGTAGTCACCTTACTGCACAACAATCACACAAGCACCTCATCAGTGAGAACAAATACTTTACAAATGTAATTGTATACATGAATAATTTTGAAAACTGGCAATATTGTTTCCCTTTGTAAAAACATTAATGGAAAAAGGCAACAAATGCTATCCATACAACGCAAAATAGAGATAAGACAAGAAATTGTTTTCCTCAATAGGATGCACCTACTGGCAATTTGCCTGCAACAAAGTTTTTCAAAAGCAAGACACAGTACCACAACCTACCTGAGGCCTTTCTGCTTTACACAATCAAAACACTTGGACAGAAAAGACATGTCCAGCTTTTGGAAAGCTGTCCGGAGTTTACCATCCGGGAGGTGATGTGTGGACTCTGAGCGAGTGTCACAAGGCTCCCGAACGTTCCTCAAAAACACTTTTCTTGCATAGGTGCACATAATGCACACAAATGGTTACTGCCACCTAAAAATGAACCTCACAGTCCTTCAGAATAAAGGGAAAAGAACAAAAGCAGGACCCAGTGCACCCGCGCAGCTGCCCTGTGCCCCGAGCTGGCGAGATCTCTGCTTCCAGGTGGGTTGCAGTCAGCCGCTTTAGAGCAGCAAATCTTTGTTGATGCTCAGGCTGGGGTAACTTTAGGTTTCACAGACATCGCTTTGGCATACTTAAGCTCTGATAATCTGATCGCGAGGTTTCTCTCCTCTCACTTGTCCCTCGGGCACCTGATGGTGTCTGTCACTTCTGATTACCTGGGAAGCCTCAGCAGTGATTATAGCCACTCTAAGGAGCTCTAGGGAATATTAATGTGCTTTGTTTCAATTGCCTTCCAACTCATTGTGCCAAGTGGTGCGCAGGCTCATTTCTTTTCACCGTCAGATTCAATACATCACAGCAGTTTTCATTTGGTGTTATTTTACAAATATTGGGTTCAATCAAAATTGACACATCAACTGGATCATTTAACCCAACCGGAGTGCAATTATGAAACCACTTTGAATCAGGAAAGGGAAAGATCATTTCATCAGCCAATCCAATTAAAGTAGGCATGGACAGCATTTCCCTTCAGTCAGTTGATACATTTTTCAAAGAAACTAATAATGGTAAAGAGATGATGCTCTTCCTGTACCACCAGTGTGGTAATTAAGACAAAGCTGGGAAAATCCTCTTGATGTACTAACTTGGTTGCACAGCATTATGTCACTATAGGTCAACAACGGCCCCTCCTGTCTTTAATGGCCAGTATCAACTTTCAGTAAAGCTCCACAAACAGTCATCCCTTTTACATACACACAACATATCATGTACAGTAAAATGAGAAACAGCCCAGTCCAGGAAGTGAATATTTATTGGGGATTGATTCTCAAACTGCATTACTGAAGAATGTAATGCATAACATATTTGGCTAACCAGTCTAGCCCAAATATACTCTGAAATCTTTAAGAGTCAGCATAGAGTTTAAGTCTCTGACAGCAAAATCTGATGTTTAAAAATTATTGTACCTCAACAAGAAACACTAATAATGATGACACTATTAATATAAACAACTGAAGGAGAATAAATAAATTCAATTAATCTAATAAATCTGCTACTGATAAATCAAACAGTTTGGAATCTAGGTGCTTTTAAAGTGAAATTTTAACTAGAGGACAACAGGGAGACATGACAAACATTGTGGATTCTCCTCATCAATGTTTAAGAACAGTATTAAATATTGACAGAGCTGAAACTTGGTACAATTGCTGTCAGTGGCTAATTATACCTCCATTTTAGTGACTCACACCTGGTGTTGTGTTACAGCACAACAGCACTGAAGAAACTGCTAACAAACACAGATCATGGGAAATGAGTAAAATTTAACTTTCCAAGGGTTATCCCAAATGAGCCAAACCGTTCCTAATCACTTGCTTAAATTTACAGGTATATTTCTGGTACGACAAATATTTTGGATCACACTTTCCTTTCAGTAATGCAATCAACTTTCACCTACCCACACTAAGACAACAGGGTAGGATTGATGTAATATGATCGTCTGTGTGTCTCGCTGGGTTTCCCCATGATGAAAATACTGTATTTTCTATTTTTGTCTTTATTAACAAGACATGTGCAGATGCTGTCAGAAAAATGAAACAGTTAAGGGTAATATCTAATTGCACATACCACAAGAAATTGCTATATTGGGGTTTGAGGTCTGAATTTCTAGCTCAGGTGTGGTTCCCAAGTCCATGTGCCTTCATATCTAACAGGTGGGGCTTTTCTATGTGTGCATTTTATTTATTCATACAACTGCCTTAATAGCTTCAAATTCTTTTTTATCCTTTTCTCTTTTAAGAAAAGGATCTGTTCCCATTTTCATAATAATGTGGCATATTCAAATTTGAAACTAACACTATGTGCAGCAGTCCAGGTTCTGTTAGGAGCTTGGGGTTAGAGTGCCAACACTTTCAGCTCCTTCCCAATACAGTGCCAAAACAATTCAAAAGCATAATGTGAAATATGATCAGCCTTACAGATTATAGACTCCCACTTTGTATTGATCTATAATAGTTCTCCTTTACCATCACTATAAAAGCACAAACATATCATCTTCACAAAGCATTATTGCTCTACTATGCTAGCTCTCTACATCAGTGAGTATAGTAAACAAGTAGCCTGTTCCACATTCAATGCAAACAAACCGGCCATGTCATTAATAAATATCAATTAAAATTATATATAAAAGTATTAAGAGTGAAAGTCAAACTAAAACAAGGAAAATATCTTCCTACCTGTAGCGCAACATGAAAGGACTGGTCCTCATCTCGCATGCTAAGCAAAAAGCTACTTTCATCCATTGGATAACATAATAAGTTGGGCGTTTCCAAAGAAATCCAAAAAAAGGGAAGAAAGGCTGAAATCCCGTTTGTCAGGTATGTTACAGGTATAGTTAACAAGTTCACCCTTAAGGAACAGCCTTCTCTGAATGTAATGAATTCTAAGACCCTTTCAATGCCATCTGCCTCCTGACCGCGGTGCAGTACAGAGATACACAGAGCCACATTAATGAACCCACAGACCTCTCTCTCTCTCTCTCTCTCTCTCTCTCTCTCTCTCTCTCTCTGCTAGGGAAATGACACAGTGTTTGAAAGCCTTACTCTCAGTGTGTGGCGCCATAGCAACACCCACTAAAGTGTGAAAGCACCAGGGGTTGATTGAAGGGCTGATCAGGTTGCCAATCACTGTGAGGCTGTGAGTGGCACTGATGCCATCCCGGCACTTATTCATGGGGATTTCGGCAGGCCTGGACAAATAGGCCCAGCTGGGAGCAGGCAGTCAGACCTGCACCCTCTCAGCTCAGACCCATTTTAATCCTCCTGTGGTTGCTTAGCTGCTGAGGGGCGGCATCACAGACTTTGAACTCAGTGAAGTGCTTCTATTTCCCCTCCAATGTTCTCACCCTGACTGTCCCGTAGTGCCTGCCACACTGGTTACCAAACACCACATATGTTCCCTTTAACATGAATAAAACATTGATGTTTCGGGTTATTATTTTTTTTAAATGAGGAGCAGATGACTGGTAACCACATTACAGACTGTGGCCTTTCAAACACTGAACTGACACTCAGAACAAAGAGACATGCAAATCGTACTACACTGCAAAGTGAAGACAAAAGCATAAGGTTGAATTCAGAGAAAGAGAATATAAAACATTTCAATGCAGTGTCCAGATATTCGAATTTGTGAAAGACATGCATCTGTCCACAGACTATTAGATGAGGGTTTTTCTCCTTGCAGTACAGATGGTACCAAAGAACACACAACTGTCTCGGTGTGAAGTTCTCTTTCATTGATGGAAGTCAAACTTAACAGGCCATAGTCAGATGCAAAGACCAGTAGAAAACCACATCTTCAATATTAACATTGTATGCAGCACTTAAGAACAGTATTGCATTTCTTGGCTTGCAAATGTATGCACATGGGCTTCAGAGCTGAGGAGCCAACTCAGGATCCTGCTATAAGCATGTGTGTAAGGATGACCAGGGAACACATGTTATATAAATATTTATAGCTACAATATTATTTTTCTGTATCAAACAAAAGCAGCCAGTTTCAACTGATGAGGTCAATAGCAACAAAATGTGTTGTTTTTTATATTTATCATCTACAAATGATCAATTTGAAATTTTCTAACACTGGTATCATAATGCTGAATCATTTATCTTTTTGAAGTTATGTTAGAGATATTATGGCATAATACTCTAAAGACAGAAGATGACAAAAAACTACATCAAGACAATAAAGCTGCCAATATATGATTATTTAGTCACTTTTCTAAGCCATACCTAATCAGCCCTGCAGTGAAAGGGGTACTCAACAGACCAGAAGTCAGGCCAATGTGTATAGCCAATGTGTGAATGGCCTCATATATGCATTGTGGAAAAACAGGCTGGCCCGATTAAAGCAAGATGCCACTAACACCTGAGTCTATGAGTAACATCAAAATTGTGTAGGGTTAATATCACAGTTCAATACGTGAGGGAAGAGGTGTGAACTGATTTTATCTACTTGTGATTCAAATCAAAACTTGAAAGCTATACATCTTTCATGCAGCAGCCTACATTCCACCATTTTTGAAGCAAAATTCCAAATGTTTCTGATAATGGACAAACAGCCCATAGGAAACAAAAAAACTTGTTCCAAGCCATGCTGCAATGTCCTTCTACTGATAAACTGCACTTCTGCAACAATGACACAGAGCCAGGAGGGGGAAGGGGTTCTAAGTCAAGATTAATATCTTGAAGTGGGCTGCCACTAATTTAAGACATGAGGACAGAAGTATGGGAGGTTGACCTTCAGATACACTATCTCTTGAGTGGCCTGCCAAGATCCTGAGCTATTATTTCCCATTCTCCTGAAACACCCTGTAGGTCCCTGTAGGTGGGTGTTCCCTCTCACACCATAAACCAGCAGATGGCAGGACAGGAATGAATGATTAGATAATGTAATCTAGAGTGGCCCCTCAAAGCCATTTTTCAAGGGGGCCTCAATGTGTGGACATAAATACTGCAGTGCACCTGGAGTGGCATTTTACTCCCAACAACGTGACATTAATTTTTGATTAGTTCACCAGGGTGGCGGCTATGTTAGGTGACTCAGAATGAATTCAATTCTCAGATGGCCCCTGCAAGAGCTTATCCTTGGGATACCAATATGTGCCACAATAACACATGAGATTATACTTTTCTGCCACTGTGTGTGGCTTTTTCTGACCCTCACAAAGTGGCACTGTGTAACTGTGACTCAAATATTACATAGAAAATTTGAAATTAAGGATATGACAGACTTTATGTAGGCAGCTTTCTGAAGCAGATTTGAACAGGAGAGAATGCTGTGCGTGAATATTGTTTATGGGACTGCAATCAAATTAATCTGGACTCTCCAGCTTTTCAGGACCTACCCAAAGCAAAGTCATAGTCTTTACCATGGCCCTGTGGGGTCAACCTTGACCAGACTATAGAGACCATCATTAAGCACATGACCATTGTTTTAACATGACAAACTCCTCTGAAGCCCTAAACACCTTGACCTAAATATACCTAATGCAACAACAAGATACAAGGTAGGAATCTCCTTAGACCTACAACAACTCAGTTTTACAGTGACTACAGGTCTGGGGGGGGGGTGGGGGTGGGGGTGGGGAGGACATTAGTTAATTTTACCTGACTGAATAATGAAAACCAGTTAAAATAAATCAACAATAACAAATTAACTGTGGACAGTCTCCAGAAAGATGGTCACAGCCTTCTCTCTACACCAAAGAGAACCAGCAGTGAAGCTCCTGCTCACTCAATCTGTTTATAGAATGCCACAATCAAGACTCAAACTGACATGTTAGCATTATGGCAACACCTTGCTGGCGACACAGTCTTCTGAATTTGTTGGTTCTTGTGTTTTTGTTTGCAGTTGACTGAAGGTTTGCAACATACAGATTGTAGCTGACATCAGTTACAAGCACCCTGTGGAATTTCCACTCATTCTTGAAAGAGCATAATTTAAGTCTCCATGATTTCAGAACTCAGCATTTTTAATTAAGTTAAGTTAAGTGCCTGGTCACTGACCAATCACTTCTCTACAGGGCAAAGGGGTCATTTCACATTTTCTTCAAGAAAAACAGCACAGATGGCCTAATCTTCCACTTTGTTACTACGAAGTTAATATTGGGTGTGTCACCTACAGGGCGTTTCTTTACGGTGAATGTAAAAGCCTATGCAGGGTAAAAAAAAAATTACTTACATAAAACTGGCTAAAGAAAAGCACATTTCTCCTGCCTCTGTTTTAGACATTACACCAACAAATCAAATGAGTTGTGTTTATTTTGATGCAATTCACAGCCATATCTCAAGCACAGATGCTGTGATAAGGTCAAACAGTACATATTGCAAAAACAACTCTTTACTGACAATTCAACTCAACACCTTCATACAGACAATTTATGGAAGAATTCCATTACTTCTCTAACATGTACTTTCATATCAACATGTGCACAACAAGGCAATATGCAATATATAAAACCAATGACCTTGGTGCACAAAATCAGCATCAAAGAGCCTCACCCAAGTCTCCAAGGTTTAAAATAGAGCACTAATGCTTTCTTCCACATTCACCAGCCCCAAAGCACTATGTGGAGTCATATCATTTTCAAAAGGGGATCATTATCTCTTAAATCTTCATCAGCATTCAGTTCAGTTGCTTTTAATTTAGGCCTGTTTGTAATCACATAAATGGGCTCTAGAACTTTTATATTCCATCGCAAGTAAATGCGTAAATACATGAATAGTATGAATGTTCATTAACATTTGCTTTTCCATAGCAAGTAAAATAAATACATTTAAAGACACACAAAACTTCCAGATCATCCAGGAGGCTTATTGCCACGAATGAGCCAGCCCAAAATGAAATACATGGTAAACATTACTTATGGAACCAACAACTTAACCTTCGCTGAATCGAGCAAACTTAACATGTAAAAACCATGAGTTAGATGGAGCTCTACCTGTCAGTATCCCAAACCTGAACATATCAAAATTGTATTTAAGAATAACATCTGATATAAATTAACTCTTATTCACTGTCCAGCCACTGACCACAGAGAACACTGCAGTAAGTGATTGAGGTAACTCTTTAATAGAGAGTCCACCATATAACTGGAACAATAAATTGATGTATCAGTGCCTTCTGCATGATGCTGCCAACGCATTCGCAAGTGGTTCCAGAAAGACAAACAGCACCAACTTGATTTATTTATGCATATCAGACGTTCATATTAATGGTCACTAAATCTACAATTTCAAAATTATGGCCGGTTAAGGGCGTTTCATCTCCAGGGTGTAGGGAGGTAGTAATTATTTAAACCTGATGCTAGGGATGCAATGTACTGTTCATTTATATAATTTGAGACTATGTTAATTCAAATATGCATAGTTTGTGTAACTATCGGGAATAAAGCGAGCGTTTCGATGGGATAAACCCTACAGCATGCTTTATTACCGGACACTTCTCTGACAATTCAAACCAATCGATATTATTCATAAAAATGGCAACAAACGGCAACCAAAATGCGTAGGTTACATACAAAAGAATAAGCTGTTGACATGCTGACGGAATCTGCGACCAAGTAGTCTGCTAACAAGCAGAATATGTGAGGTGGTTTATCGATCTAGCAGCATATTAGCTAACAGCATGCTACTCAACTCTTGCCAAAACAAACATTAAAACAGAGATGTAATCGGTCAATGAAGAAAGGCACTTTAAATCACGCATTATGTATCTGGACATTGAGTATTGTATAACGTAAGCAACTCACAGTCGGACACAAACAGCTCACGGTTTATTACAACACAGGCTATTCTGACAATTTTCCCATCTAGCAAGTTAGCTAACGATCAAAATAGCTGGATGATTAGAAAAAAAAAAAAACAGAAAAAATGCTCTAGCCGACCAACTATACTTACTTCATGCATTTGTTTCTTTGCGACTCACGCTGTACTATAAGCACGTTTAAAACACCTTCAGCAATTTTATATTCCATTTAGCCCTACTGTGGCATTGCATAAAAGTAAAAAAGTTTATTGCAAAGGCCTGGTCAGTTCCTTTCCACGTTCTAGCCTACTAATAACTTACACAACTTCTCTTCTGGGGACCAGCATCCATTCTTCAGAAATAGAAGCTCAAGTTGCTATTCAAGCCATAGCCAATTGCGCGAAGGAGCTCTCCTCGATTTTTAGGGAACCACGCCTCATGACCAATGAAATTTTCAATGACTCATTTTTGGATGTGAATACAGACTACAATGGAGCTTTTCCCTACCAATGTTCAAAACATAAAATTAAAGTTAACGATCAGCAATAAATTTACCAACAATGTATAAACGGATCTCTCAAGTTTTGATAATAATTTTAAATATAAATAAGCATGAAATTCATCACAATTTTCAGGTAGTGTGCTCAAGCTGTGGTTATCTTTCACACATTGCATACTAATGCATACAAAATGAAAGCCAACAACTTGATTACATTTTCTTACTGTATATGATATTGACAAAGATACAATAAAAATGAGTCTAATATATTGTCTAGTTTATAAACAAGACAGATAAACAGACTTAGGAAACCATATCAAATATCTGAGAACACTTTAGATCTTGCACACAGTTTCTTGGATTTGGTTTTGGACTGAATCAGCACAGAGATTTGATGCTAATAGTAAGACACTGGGTAGAGTTAAAAGCATGATGTGAGACCAATAATGCCACACAGTTACACAATCGCAAACCTGTCTCTAATGCAAACAGTCATGTACACATCAACCAATCAGAGCCATGCTTAATGCTTACAGAAAAAATGCAATGCAAGGATTCAGACAAATGATATTTGAGGCAGGATAATCATTATTTTAGGCAGACCGAAATAATAACTATTGTTTTAAACCACTAATGTATGTAATTATTTGATTACTTAGAAGTATACACTTTGAATACAATAGTTAATTTTGTCTTACTTTAAAATTATTATTCATCCTCTGAATTAACTGCAGAGATATGCATTAATATTCATGATTCCAACCACTCTGAATTTGTTATTCTGTTTCAGGCAGAATATGGTAAATTATTAATAAATATGCAGGAGCTGAATGTGTAATACCTCATACAAGAATGGGGTGTGATATAAATGACTATTTTAGTTTATTCCTCAATTTAGTTTATAATAATTATAATAATAATAATTATACCACATGACACCCCCCTTTACTCATACAAGGAATCAATTTATATTTCTTCTTCTATAAATTGACTGAATTAAATGTCTGTAGTATACACTCCAAAATGTATTATCAGTTACATTACGGTGTGATCAAAATGTGATTCCCAATGCCATCTACAGAACTGTTGGCATCATAGACTTCATGCATTTGACTTATTCAAATTCCATCTTAAAATTTAATTTCTGGCAATATTAAATATCATGTTACTGTTACCTCATAAACTTTTCGGTATCTTGTGCAGTTATATTATCGCCTGACTCATCTTTCTCTCTCAAACGTGCACATTCACTGTGCATGTAATACCTAGGGGACAATGAGGAAAAGCTGCCAGCTCCCAGATCTTCTCACTCATCTAGTACAGGCAAGACACTGCCTTTATATCTTAATAAAAGAGCTCTTTTGGTGGGGAAAGTTCAGCTGTATCCCTCCCTGTTGTGAGCTGTAAGATCTCACAATGTCTTTGTCTGCTGAGGAAGGTCACAATAAATGACTTGGAATTCGGAACTGGTGCCTGAACAACCAATGGGTGTCAGATAGCAAGAGCGCTCCATTACATTCATGACAAACGCTTTCATGAGAGGAGACACAAAAACAATGCACTGTACAGAGAAACTTTTCCTCCCTCCAGTCTGTATTACATGACACCTGATTCATCTCTGAGGCCTAACATTGAGGCGACAAGAATGAATTATTACTGGAACCTTTGAAAGACTATTTTAGAGTATTTCAGTTTTTCTCAAAGCAAAAACCAAAAAACTATACAATTAAATGAATTGTCAAAGCATGAATTGTTTGTTTTTAATATCAGTATTTTGAAGATAAATGTAACTATGGAATAAATTTGTAATAAACTGGAGGCTGTATGAAACAATATGTCTCCATGAGGACTACTGTTATCAATAATTCAACTAATAGCAATGACTGCAGCAGAAAGTAGTCTACAAGAATATGCAATTACAGTCCTTAGCTAGCTGGATATAATATCTATCATAACTGGATTTAGTAGATAAGTACACAATAGATTGATTTTATTCACACAATCACATTGGTTCCTTTTATTTCTGAAACCTTATTTTCGCAACTCACCTGTTTTCTGATGATTTTACAATGCACATCCAGTTATTGGCAAGCAAAAGGTGCTTTATACTTCACCTGTCAGACCAGGACAAGAAATAGCCAGGAGGGCATCATTATTCAATCTTATGTCTACACAACAGAACATATTTTTCATAAGATTATTATTCTTTGCTGTGAATGCTATGGTTTTCATCTAGCTGTGAACACTACTGAGATCAGGTATGATTGCTTAATGGTGAACACAACTGATGAACATGAAGTGGATTTCTTCTTCTGTGACAATGTATGAGTCACAACTTAGAGGACATGTGTCAGGCTCAAAACTGTGCTTTGCTGACCCATAATAGATCTCATTAATTGGGCAGAGGGCAATGAGCTCAATCCACTAGGCCTGAGGTCTTGAGGCAGTCATCAGACTCCCGATTCTAATCAGGTACACCTACCACTTCACCTACAAACTGATCTTTTTCTTCTTCACCCTTCACTCAAACTGTATGGTTTTAATGAGATTTAGTTTCCAAATGAAGCAGCAGTGGAAGGAGTAAATGTAAAATATGTAAAATGTAAAAAAATATTTCCAGAAGATTCATTATATAAAAGATAGGCCCTTCATAAACAACTGCATTATTGAATAGTCTTTCTGGAGGAAGAAGGATATGAGCATTAAGAGGAGTCAAGTTTACTCACAGAAGAATCTGTTTCTGGAAGAGGACGGATGCTGGTTGATGTTGTAAGTGGAGAGGAGCTCTCATGACAGCTAACACACGTGTGCTCCCCAAGGGGGGATCAGGTTGGTGAAGTGGCCAGGGAGTGTGTGTGTATATCGAGGGGGAGGGGATATACAAAAGTCTGTTCAGGCAGTATAGTATCATGTTGGTAGTTTGTCTTTCATGGTATAATTTCTTGGTGGTTAACTCCCATTTTACAAAACTATTGAGCACAATAGTACACTTAAATTGCTTCAATAAAAATGGGCAGCTTTAGAAATGGACAGTGTGTAAAAGAGCTAGCTCATGAAAAGAGTCGATTAAATGACCAAAATACAAATGTAATGGAATGTCTTGCTCAGAGGTAACTGTCTTCAGCTGCCTGCAGAGAAGTTGATTTTTGTTTTCCCAGAGGCATTCCAATGACACTTTGGAGTGGCTAACTGGAGGCTGAGTTCACCAAAGGTGTTAAGGATCACTTTAAATCATACACACGGATATGCAAGTTTCATCAGCAATATCAATAAGCTAATCATCTTTTACCTTATTGGCTATAGCATGTAAATACTTCAGCTTACTATCTGTTGCTTTATAAAACTATTGAAGCACCGCTTGACTCATCCTGATGTTGTTTTTTTTGTCATTGAAAGAATATTAGCTACTAGACTGATCAATAAAATTGTTTTGGCTCTCCTTAAATAAACAATTATTTCAACAGAATAGGGAGAAATGAAAGTCTGACATTGAATTGTTTTCTTGTGTCACCCCCCTTACCAAATCCCTTCTTCATGATATACTGCAGAACACGGTCATAGCTGACCATGAGCATGAGCTGGCTATGGTGTGTATTTGAAGGATGGAACATTAATAGATCTGTAGTGGTTATTACACATAAAATGAAAGCATCACCAGTGCTGAGAAGTGCCACTGAACCAGCTACTCAGATCAGCCCTCTTAAAGGTCATGGGACTGAGGATGAAGAAGAAAAAAAATTCATAAAACAATTACGCCACTACAGCCTGAGATTTGAGAATCAACTCAAACCTTCCTGTGCTCACTGACAAGCATACTAAAAGCAAATGTTTTGAAAATAGAAATGCACTGCTGTATTGTTAGGGAAAAATGTACTTCTGAGGTAATATAACAGTGATATATATGTAGTAATAAATTCATGGCACACTCCATTAATCTATGCATACAAGTAAGTAAATGTGATCATTACTGGTGTAATCACATAACATTCACAACATGGTACTTACACACAGACAAATGTTATTTTCCTTAATTTAGACTTTATATGACATAACTGCTTACCAAGACAATTTTTTCATCAGTAATTAAGGTATTACCACAATACTCTTAAGAACTAGCCATGATCATGATATGGGGAAGGAATTCAAAACTGGTCATGATGCATGACAATGTAATTCATCTCTGAAATGAATACTTAAACCAGTTTTCCAATTTTATCTCTGCTGTCAGATATTTCCGGAACATTAGAAAAGACAGCCCCAGGATAGTTTATTCCACATGCTTCAAGTTTCAGAAAGAATGGACTCTGAGTGAATCGACATTGAATACAGTCGAGGGGAGATGCAAAACTGCCCCCTTCAGGTAAAGTACAGAATATTCCAACACATTGGAACACCACACAAATGCACAGGGAAGACATTACCCTGCAAACATTAGATGATATGTATGTCCATAAATAAACTACAGGTTTTGTGTATAGCTATTTTGTAGAAAAAGCTTTATTTGTGTTAATATTTTAATCATGCACTCCATATCAACTATAAGGAAGAATAGCAAAATGACATGTAAAACTGACCTAAGACGAACAGTGTTTTAATAATTTCAAATGAATGCCATAGAGACTCATCCACTTCATGAAGGGTACAGTATGTGTAAAATACAAAGAAAAATATATATTTTGTGGCCCCCAAGTTCCTCTAAGATTTTCATCTTATGCATCAAATGCTGCCATGTTTATAAATGACCCAGTTTGTGTGTCTACATACAAAGCCCTGTGTTTGTCAAATGGACACCAACAACAGTGCCATTCCCGTCTGTTAATGTGTGGCAGTTGCACATCGCACCCCCATGCTCTGCCGAATGATAGAAGTCACAGCTCATCTACTGCACAATCAGCTTCCTGTTCTAGTTCACCCTTTTGCATAAAACAAGGTCACAGTATGAAGTTTGACTTTCTGTTACATGCCAATAATCTTATGGTACACATTACAGAACCCACTGTGACTGTGTTGTAGCCGAGCACTCAAAATCACTGTGGCACAGTGATATTGTAACTAATCACTGCAAAAAATACAACTCCTGTGAAACCAGATGTGAACAAAAGATGGTTCAAGTGGATAATAGCAGCTCCTGTATTAACCCTGGATAGCCCCAAGGTGTCCATCTACTGTGTCAAAAACAGAGTAGGCTGATGCAACAATTAACTATCAGCTTTATGGAGGTAAAATCTGAACTTCATTGTCCCTAAATTATATTTTAGTCAAAGAAACATGACTGTTGCTCTGTATTTGGGAGATTAGGTGAGGGGAGAAGGGGGTAACAGTGCTGCTCTGTACTGAGGAACTGGGTGAGGCTGGAGTGGAATGTTTTTACCTAAAAAAAAAGAAAACATTTTTGAAAGAATATGAGCAAGTTACAAAATTCCTTGTTACTCCTCAGTATAACCACTGATGTTACACAAGAAATAAATGACATAATTAATTGGAGATTATTTATTCTATGCTGTAGTAAAAGCTGTACAAAGTAAGTGAGAAGGAATATAGTGAAGACATAGTTGCACATCAGCTCATGGCATAACATGCACAATACAACATTGCAAGACATTTGCCAGTTGGTAAGGGAGGTGAATTTCAACTCTTTTACCAATATTCACTTTGTACAATAAACTCAAAGCATGTTGTTAATTATGACATTACAGTATCCAACACACTGGGCCCACACCCACAGTATACATTTATATACTGACAATACCCATGATGGAATCCAATTTGATATAAAGTAGGGCAGATTTGTGATATTACATTACAAAATCCTTATCACTTCCTCTGAGAATGGTTAGTGCCTATTGTCCCTCATCTAACTTGGTCACCTGAAACCTGTGGCCCTCGAATGCTGGATATCACAGACAAAACCAGCAGTTATTGAGTTTCTATTGAACAGCTTTTTGTTTGCTTTTAATGTCACAGATACATTAAACCAGTGTCAGAGCATGTTTTGCTGGAGAATATTTTGTTACTCTTGTTATTCTAATGTGGAATCTGATTAACTGTTTTCAGCTGGATTCCAGTGTCGACTCCACCTTTTGCTGGCAGACTTGTAGTCCCATGCAAACAAAGTTCCATATTTACAGCTCGATTCAAAGACGTCACCCACCTTTTTTAACTCCCTCATGCTAAAGTCATATAATGTCCCACAGATTTTTTTTTCTGTTCATATGGTTTTATTGAGGACTTTCTGAATGTTTTCAGCATTTTTTGCATCAGGCACTTAATAGATTTTGGAACATTCAACAGAATATAAAGATTGTAGGGTAACATGTTGCTGCAGTAGTATGTTTCATGTGAAATACTACAGTACAGTAATATGTTTCATGTGATCTATGAACAAGAAATCTGTCAGTTATGAGCAATATCACCCTGATGTGCCAGTAAACAAATGTTTTTCCTCCAATCACCTAAAAACCAGTACATGCAGATTTTATACTGTTTATTCCAGCACATTTATGTATACGATTCAGATATAATATAAAACTGAGTCTATGCTTCTATTAACTTGTCTATGGACTTTCAATACAACATTGCTACAAAGGATTTACATTTTGACTGTATCAATCACAATCAAACGACATCATTCATGTATTTCTCAGTTATTCGGCATCAGAATACCCTATGTTAAACATAATCTCTTAATAGACACTTATTTCTTGAAAAAAGTTGCACAAATTAAATGATGTAGCCAGGAGGCAGTGTTTAAATATATACACTAGCAATGCACAAGGTCTTGAAAATGTTTATATCCAAGCAACCCTCACCGTTTTCAAGCCTGGAATATCATGAGGGTTAGAAAAATAATATGAACAGGCTGCTTTAATGTTAACTGCACTAATACAATAGAGTTATAAATACAAACCAGTTTTATAAAGTATGATATTGAAATTCCCTTCAGTCTTCCATTCAAGAAAATTTTTAGTGCTCCACACCTTAGTGCACTCACGCACTGGACTTCTCTTCCACTATTGTAAAGGTTTCCATTGGGGGTTTGCTCAGGGCCTGGATGTCATCAAGGAGACCAGTGGGAGTCACAATGTGAGAGGATCCTGATCAACAGATGACATACTAATGAAACAAACTGCACTTTTAAATGTTCTGAATAGAATAAGAAACACTACATATTAATGTGAATTAAAGGTGTAGTAACAATTTCTTTCTGCAAAAAAAGGTGAGGATGTTTTATTCTGAAATGGATATAGGTCAACAAGGTGAACATGATTGAGAAGGAAGAGTTTGAGACGGAACTACCCACCAATGATGACCTCACAGGATTTGACCGTCTGTGTCACCTCGTATGCACAGCGCATTTCAGAGTAGCTGATTCCTCCAATGACAAAGACGATGAGCCTAGCACCGCTCCGCCGTTCATCTGGGCCACTGGCTTTGTGTTTCTGACGAGCGCTGTCATGGGACGGGTAAACTTTACCACAAGAACTCAATCTTTGCTTTCAGCCTCTTTTACTATGCACAGCCCTTTGTGTTTCCACATTTCTTTCTCAGAACAGCAGGAGTCACTAAACTACTTACAGTTAGCGGTCAGTCTAGCAATCAATATTTGAAGTTGTTCACATCAATGCACTTTAAAACAGTTAATGTTTTGTTTAAAGAAACTGCTCTAAGGGAAATGGAATAACCAACTAATGTCCATGACATGGGTAAGAATATTGTAAAGGAATAACAAAAAATATGACACATAATACTTCAAGGATACATTGTCAGCATTGCCAGCCAGTCCACCTTACAGTTGATGGAAAAGGTCAGATTATGTAATTGTGAAACAATGAGAAACGGGAAATGTATTCTTTCCGGTGAATATGGAGCATGCGGAAGAAGCAGTGGGTGTGAATGACATACCTCACAGCACCAGATCCGTTCCATACTGATGGACACTCTGACTGATGTGGCCACTCCCTGCTGTCTAACTTATTCTCCACAGCATCCTGGAAAACATGAAACCACCCATGCATCAAATTCCTCTTGCCCCCTTTTGATTACACATTTTGTGATCATCAGTTTTTTGAGGAGGAGTGTGGGTATTAGAATTATCTTTCCAATTGTTACTTCACTTTATACTAAAATTAATACTACGCATTTTAATAATGCTCAATTAAAAAGCATGGCATTGAAATGATTCTTTTGAAACCTGATAAAAGCTTAAATGCTATCACATACTTTTGACAAAAAAGTTTTTTCATAGTTATTGCTACAAGCATCTGGACACTACTATACCTGCAAATAACCCAATTACCGAACTATGATCTATATGGACATTTTAGAAAACAACAGGGTCTTGGCTGAAAGCAGGTTAATGATTAACAGACATGAAGTAGATTGAAATGTTAATCTTGGCCTTGAACTACACTATGAGAATCTATTAAGCAGCTTAACAAGGACAGTGATGATCTAGAAACATGGGTCCCCCTTCAACATTATCTGATAAAAGAAACCCAAGACAAGGTCCTTTTGTGGAGCATAACACCATCATTCCTTATTTTACATAGCCTTTACTTATTTGGAGTTAAGTGTTCTAGATACAGACCATTCCAACCGATACTCTGGTATCCATGTCAATTCATGAAGTAGTAAAAGGCAGTTACTGTTACCCTTTTCTCAGTACCAACCTCCATGACATCTTTGATGACAGGTGTCCACCTAGACAGATTATATGTCTCTTCTTGGGAGCGGTCCCTTCGTGATGACTTCCGAAATGGAAATAAGCTTGGCTAGAAAAAAGAAAAACCAAAGACAAATAGCAGGCAGAAGATTTCAGATCAGTGGGGCCATGACGTCACAATCACCTTCTTACAAACTACAGTGATCATTTATTACACAAACTTAAAGGTTACTGGTCTTTCATTCCCAATTGCCAACAAGAATCCAAAAATGTCAGGAAACAGCAACTGTAAAAAATGCATGGTAAAACGCAACTGAAAATGGAGTGCAATGTGTGCAAACAAGAAAAATTACTCACAGAGGAAATGATAGGGACTCCAAGCTCCTTCCAGTTAAGAATGAATTCACTCTCATTCTCTATCTTCACATGCTGGATGAGTTTGTTCAGGTTCTCCTCAGTAATGCCTAATAAACCATTCAAATTCAGACATACATTGCACACAATTATGAAGTGACTTATTACTTACATTGAAAAGTAACACTACTATACTGGGTTAAGAATTTTCCACTCATAAAAAAAAACAGAAATTGCAGGATTACACTTTATTCAATATTTGTCGTCGTCCCCCCCCCCACACACACACACGTAACATGACGGTGTACAAAATGCCCTCAGTCAGGAGGATAACCAGGTCACATCTTTTTTGTTTTGTTCTTAACTCAGTTAACACAAGGGCAGTGAAATACCGTTGAGGCTGAATATGTAGAGAAGCACAGCACGGATCTTGTCGTGGGTTGAGTGAGGGTGTAGCAGCACAGGTAGCAGGGTCCTCATGGGGTCCTTCACTTTTTGCCCTTCTACATCACAGCCCACTGCAAGGTCCTACAAAATACACAATGCTACAGTTAAAACTGCCTCAATACAGAGTCCCAATCCAGGTGGGTTTAACCCTGCTACAGTAGGTGAAACACTTAGCTGACTAAAAGTAGTCAAAATTAGTTTACCCTTTTAAAATGTGCCTGTTGTCAGATTTATTCATTACAGTCGGCCCGTCTTCACCGTGGGTATATGGTTCCTGGACCTCCGCGGATGTGCAAAAACCATGGATGCTAAGGACACTTTAAAATTACGTAATTTTACCCTATATGTGTTCATAACTTGAAACCTCACCTATAGGTACAAATAAGAACTTCTAAAACTCATGTAAATCATACGGACGACAGTATTCTAGCATACGCTGCATGCAGGAATTTTGAATGTTCTTTTTCCAAGAACTTTCTGGAATTTTTATCCTATCTTCGAACCGTGGTTGGTCAAAACCGTGGATGCCAAACCCACGGATAAGGTGGGCCGACTGTATATTTAATTTTGACAGAACTAATGTGACTCCATTCAATACAATGGAATTCAGTTTAATCAACTCCATTCAATTCACAAACATATTGCAGAACTATGGTTTATAACTTTAAAAACAAAGCTGATCAGGGCTCATAATATACGGATAGCAGGCAGCCGGTAGCTCCTGAAAGATTGCAGCTTGCCATCTTAACATAACTTACAGATATGTTCTATACACATACACTTACTCTTTATAGTGCAGCACAGGATTGAAACACATCAGTTGGCCAATGACTGATGAAGGTGAAAACTTCAAATAAGGCATGTAATATTATACTTGCCAAACATGACGTCATTACCATAAATTGGGGGCTACCTGCTCTGCTTTGCACAGTTTCTCCACATTCTTCTGAAAATGATTCATGCAGTCCTCCGTCAAATTCAGATGTACAGCTTTCTGTAATTAAAAGAGGAGACATCACTAAACATATGGAACTGCAGCTTGCTCTTTGGAAGACTAATAATAACCCTGTCAAGTAATTTTGCAAACAACAAAAGTAAACACATGTACCTAACAGAAAAATATTTACACTTAAAGGACATAAACCTGTAATTACCTGCTAATGGTGTGTTTGTGTTCAAAGTATGCTTTAGTGAAATAAAGTAACCCATCTTATGTGTAGGCAGACATAGCAAGACTATGGAAACAATGTGAGAAATGCAAACTCAAAAATGTAACAATAATGAAAGATGAATGATCAGGACACTCCTTCCATTACCTGTGCAAACTGTTTGCGGAAAGACGGCATCTTCTTCATGAGCTGGGACAAACCACTGATTGTGATCTAGAAGCAAAAAAACAAGAGAACCACCCTAAAAATAAACCTCACAGGACCAAACTTCTAATATAATATAAAGCAGGGGAATTCATGAAAAATGTGAACCTTTCCATCCGGCTGTTTCTTATTAGCAGAGATTTCCTTAACCAGCTTTGGGATTTTTCTGGTATAAAAACAAACAAATGTCATGATTACCAACTCAATCAAGTATTTTACCAAGATGGTCCTAATCTGACCGGATAGAATTAATCATTAAAGCTGTTAGATTTCACATACTTACTCTGAAACCTCTGCAATGTGCATGTGCCGAAGCCTGACCCACAGCTCATCATTTTCATTCAGTAGTGCCTCCGTCACCGATTCATCTTTTGACTGGTATCTATACCAAAATTCATGCGTAAATCAAGCATAACTAAGAGTAACTAGATTTTTTTGTGAAAGTTTGAAACTTCAGGTACAAAAGATTCTAAAACCTATTCAATTCCACAACAAGACAGCTGCAATTTTGGCAATCAAATTCATACTAATTTGCTGTAGGGGGAAGCTGAAGTCACAACCTTGGATACAGTTTCACATTTCATATTTCATTTGGATTTTAAAGATATGAACTCACTTGTAAGTGTCATTCTTGATGGGGATAAGGTCATAAGCCATGGCTTGATATGTCAGTTCATGAAGGATTGGGGTTGCAGGGTCAAATCCTCTCTCAACAATGAGAAGCTGCGCTTGGGTTTTTCCCTTCAGGTGCATAAAGTGTACCAGTAAGCAGAGGTGATGCAAAGTTCTTTGTTTTAATCTAAAATAATGCCATACAACAACATCATCATCTTACCTTTTTCTTGGTCTTTTCATCAATCTCATAGTGATCAGCAAGTTTCTTATCTACGAGCTCAGCAAGCCTTTTTCCATTATCTAATGTTGACTCCCTATAAAAAGACATTTTACAAATACAATGCATCTTAACAATCAAATAAATTTATTTATGATTCAAAAACAGACTGACAAGAATCCAGGACAGAGATCCATTATAGTCATACTGCTCTATGATACCATACTGAACAAGTGTGACTGCACAAACGCATGAAGTTTAATTTACTTCTTGTATCTGACTCCAGGGTTTTCCTCCAAAGTTGCGCAAAGTGTGACAATCTGATCAGCCAATTTCTGCAGCACTTGGTCTTTGTCTTGGCTGTGGGGACTGTAAATGCTTCTGAAGGAGTCTGGACTGTCACAGGTGAACACCTGTGAATCAGTACTGTCATTTAAGAAGTTGAACTAGTCAGCTGTAAACATTCACATTTAAAAATGTGATTCATTTACATATTCATTTTGTGGATAGGAGTGGAAACCTTTGTATTTAATGTCTTAAAAGGCATTTCAGTTCCTACGAAAAGGTAATTAATTTTGCATACCATGTTGACATCTTGTTTTTAAAAACCCTGATATTTTTATACCGTTAAATAGTAAATAGTAAAAATACAAGAAAGAAAAAAATCTGACATAAAACTGTGACATTTATAAAAATCTACACAAAAAGATTTCCAGCATACTTTTATTAAGCCTAAGAACTAGCCCTTAGATATCTTTAGAAACAGGTGAAAATAAGTTCTTTTGGATCTCCTTGTTAGGAACTTCTCTTCATGAATAAATTACATTAGCTGAAAATTTAAAGCAAGTGAACAAAGTTCTCAGAAAAAGCACTTACTTGAGATTCTACAGGCAAGAAGGAAATGTTTATTTCCTTACAAACACGGATTGACTTTGCACAATACAGCTTCATGTTATTGAACAATGCATCTGGACAGTCTAAAGAGAAAGAAGAACAGCCGTCATGTTATACACATGCACACAAAGCACTTTAAAGATACTTGTTCTCTTCTACATGTCAAAGCTGCCTGAAATATTCAGAGATATGGATCTTTAAAATTCAACTAGTCCAGTCAAATGCAATTCACTGAATAATTTGCCTTGCAATTTGTTCTCTGTAATTACTGTGAAATACATGTACTGTACAAATATTTGAGAAGCATACTTACAGTCTGTGAAATAAACGTACGCTGCTTTGTACTTGGGCTTGATCTTGAAGTCGTTGATAAGGGCATCAACACACTAAAAAAGGATAGTATGACAGTCAAGGTAACAATCAAATGCTTATGGAGATCATATAGTCATGATAGATGCAAGTTCTGAGCTTCTTAAAAATGCCATTCTTCTTCCTACAATTTGACCATAACTGATTAATCTGCACATACCTGGGCAGTTGGGGTGATGAAGTAGATAGCTCTCATTTCAGGAACAGGTTCTCTGATTTTAAAGAGGTCTTCAACAACTGTGAGTGGAACATTCGGTTAACTGACTCACCAATGTTTCCTTTTTGAATGCAATGCATCATGGTCATTTTTAAATTTTCCTGGTTTAGAGCTACAGCAAGAGATGTACAGGAAAAATATGCCCCAATGGCTTTTCCTTCGCAATTACAAAAATGAAACCCAATATTTTTTTAAACAACATAACAGAAAATCTTGAAAGCCCTCAGTAAGCACATAATGTAACACTGCTCGTAACTACCCTCATGCAAAAATAAATACCTATGTCTTCATGTTACCTCAACTGTGTCACCTTCACAGTATAATATAATTATAATTCTGCCAAAGTGCAAAATCTAGGTTTGAAAATCTTATGTTTGCCAGTATAATTAATTTTAAAACCTACACCACAAATTTTATTCTTAAAGGTTCTACCTGACAGCTGTGACTGAGTATTTTCATTGCAAATTTAATGAAGCATAAGGCTTACGTACTCGTAATCCCATCCATCATAAGATCAGACATTTTGCAACATGATGATAGGATTTTGGTGGTAAAGTGGTCCAGTATCAGGATCTGAAACAAAATCCAATGTGCACATGGACAATATGGTGGTGATTCCTCTCTTAAAAAGTACACAGACAATACAGATCCCAAACAACTGCATAAACAATTAATTTTACCAATGCTAGCATATGGATAAAACAAAACACATCGCCTACTTGACATAACAAATAGATATGAAATGCCAGGAGTCTAAACATTTCTACAAATCACTACATGGTCTGCTCGTACTTTTACCAAAAAATTGTATCAAAAAATTGAGCAGAATAAGCAAACATCACAGTCTTAGTTTTTCATAAATATTTGCATACCTTCCATACTTCAGACTTTCGACAATCTTGGATTATTGTCTCTTTTATTCCTGTGCAACATACAATGGTTATTTATTACTTGTGGTAAAATGTGGAACACCAACTGTACATAGCCAAGCCCAAATCATACTTCACACATTTATATGAGCAAATTACTAAAGTTAAATTAAATTCCCACTTCTAAATTACATGAGTACAGTGGTTATAAATCAGTGGTGTTCTGTCTTTTGAAAGATTTTAAGAAGTGGGAAGCCTTAAGTATATTGCAACTTCCTACATGTTTTTATGTAGAAAACGCTTATACTGCATGGATAGTGGTTGCACAGTTAGCCAACAAAACAAATTTAACAAAATGTAGCTGGACTCAAACAAACATTCCCATAAATTAGATCAAGGTTTCTCAAACATGGTCCTGGGGACCTGCTGTGTCTGCTGATTTCTGTTCCATACACAGTAGCAACACTTGCATGGCAATCCGCTATTAGTTGTTCTTAAGTAACACTTTTAAAGTCTGCTGAATGGCATTTTATGAAGTTATGTCAGGAATAGCTAAGTATTCCATGAAACACAACCATATTCACAACCCCACATTTCATTTGAATCAATCAACCAATGACTTCATTTTAGAGCAGTGTGGACAATATTTCAACTACTTTCAATTTTAAAGAGGTTCCGTTTAGAATGATTCAGTTATAGACTGACAGGTGAAATCAAGTGGACCTTACTGTAGCACGGGGGTATCTAGCCACCGAAATGATAAATGCCAAATTAATACGACAGCGAATGGCAACAAGCCAAGCCTGACTTTTGTTGAAATCAAGGTTACAGTATAACTTAAAAACATATGATTTCGACAAAATTAACTGATCATCTCAGCATACACAGTGGGTTCCTGGTTATAACCAATTTTGAGACATAGTCTGTGTAGAATAGGGCTTTATCTGTCCACATTATTGCCATTCGCCGTGGAGCTTGCCATCTAGTCAGCTATCTGGGGTAGAATGGCAAACTGTAACATTACCTACCGACGGGCGTGATGCACAAGCGTAGCAACTTATCTGGCATGAGACTTAACGACTTACGGCAGCGTACAAGTTCAAATCATCGCGTTTCTTTTGCCATTACCCTGATACACCAGAAGTTCACTATCGACAGTCAGAAGGATAAATACACCCATTTGAAGTACAGCAACTTAACCAACTCGTTAGGTTGTAACCCAGTTTCAGCTGTTAGACACAATTTACCAATGGGTATTGCAAGCATTCACCACCCTTGTGAACTGAGCTATCGGTAGCAACCTAACGTCCTTTTTAGGGCTCTATCAGTCAGAACATACACTTTTAAGTCGACATGCCAGTTAACCAGCTAGTAAGCTAACTGTACAACCATGCGTCTGAGAAATGTAAATAGAATTGTCGCTTTGGTAATTTCATGATCCACTACATTTCAAACAACATATGAGATAAAGCGGACAGGGACATTATAGGTCCCTTGACTTTGTTGGGCTCGCAACTTCCGTATACGAAAATATTGTCAAACTCCATCTCATATGTATTCCGGCAAGCTAGCTTGCTAACTAGACAAACGCTAACTACAAACAGAAAACAGTTTCCACCAGAACATGACTCGCTAGAAACTGTGATAAAAAGAGGGATACATCCGTGCCTGCGTACAACAGGGCTCTTGGCTGTAAAGAACAACCTCAAAGTAACATCAACTTACTTTGCCAAACTATTTTCTTTAGCCCGTACTCTGAACCAGTTGCCATCTTGTTTTTTTCTGGCTACAATGTGAAAAGTACGTGGTACGTCACTAGGCGCAACAAGTGCGCTTCAGCGTTGTAGCTAGCTAATCAAATCTCTCAAATTATTCAGCCAAAGCAAACAAGGTGTTCCATGGGCTCAACATTGCTATTGTCCTCTGTTGAAGAATAAAATTGAATAAATTATGTCTGTAACGGAAGTTACATGCATATTTCCCCTTTAATGAAAGTGATACACGTTCAATCATCAAGTGCATTCTGATTCATAAGCGTTCATACAATTTCAAAGTTTACTAGCTCGACCTTTGCTCAGGAAATAAAAAATAAAACATTAGTAGAAAATATTTGTTTACACTATGTGAATGGTCTTCTGACCTGGATTAATATTAATTACATCACCAAAACGTAGAGTTCTATAGTAAACCCACCAGCCCACAGGTAGCTTTTCTTCTCATAGTAGCTGATAGGTGCTCAGTTTTCAGGAGGAGGGGTCACACACAAGTATTTCAGCTAATCCAGATCAACAAAAGATTTGCGCTGTAAAAGAAAAAAATAAAAGAAAAAAGATAAAGCTCTACTCAAGCAAACTGAAAACAGAAAAAGCAGGACACGACAACTTTGCCTATATCAACAGTTTTACAAGACATCTACTGTTTGAATTGTTCGGCAAAAGGGGATTTAAAGAATGCAACCGAAAGATTTCAGGACGATTATACTTTTTGCCTTTGTTGGCATAGTTTCACAGGTAAGAATAAATGATGATTAATGTATACATGCAAATATTTCGTATGAGAAGGTGAATTATTTTGTGCAGGTTTAGGGTTGCATTATATTGTGCACCTCACTGGTATTTTAAGATTGATGGCTCAAGATAAATGTTATGTATTTGCATTGACTATCTTTTCATTCTTAAGACTGAAGCTATTACTCGAAGTAGAAATTATAAGAAGTGTTCTTCCTTTTGTCGCCATACACTCCTGCAGGAAGATGCTTGTGTCAAACCATCTTTGTGTGCAAACTGTCTTTTAGAATTTTCATTATGGTTTTATATATGCGATATAGTTGCATCTTAATCTATTTAATAAAAAATACAATGCACTTATGTAACACATTTTAATGCATGCGCATTTTGCTTTGCATTCATGTCACTGTGAATTCTCTGCCTTATTTACAGAGTGCTGCCGGAGACGGTAAACCCTTTCCACATTACAATTGCATTAATTTTTATATTTGCTGACAGATTTTAATTTTACTAGTAGATGTATGTAATGTATTTGAAATGCACAAATAAGAAAGTGATTAATTGTTCATTAAATATTTTCTCATTCTAATTTATGATTCATTAACGTCTAACGCACATGTGGTAGTACATAACGATCCACTTCTCGTCTGATACATTTATCGTTAAGATAGGCTAAATGGAATGTACATTATTATAGGCGACATCCATCATTTAACCTCCCCATTTATGGTGATTATAACATTTCTCTCCAGATATCAATTTAGCCGTGTTCACTGTAACATCAAAAAGTTTGACAGTCCGGTGGAGTAAGTACTCAGGGGCCAGCTCATACAAGATCACTGCAACTCCGAAAAACTCGCCTGAGGCATCTGCCTTTGTTCAGTTCAGTGGAAATTCAGTGATGGGTTCTGTCAACTCACTGTTCCCCAACACCATCTACGTCGTGGAGGTTGAGGCCATGGACAACGCCTTAAATGTCCTAAGTAGTGCCGAGGTTGAAGAGATCACAGGTAATTGATTTCGTGTAAATGAAATGTTCTGCATGTTACTATCTAATGTTAATTTAACCTTTTAGATTCCAACCATTTTATGATCATACATTTATTTTAAAAAATGTGAACTTATGGTGAGATATGGTCGTATGCAGCCCCCGAGGTTCCGATGATTGAGCATGCGTACTCGAAACAGAGCGACAGTATAACTGTCGAGTTCAGCGCAGTGTCCGGTGCAAGCTCCTACATTCTACGAGCAGAGTCTGTGGCCGGGGAGGTCTCCGAAACACCAGTGTCAGCTTCACCAGGGACAGCGCTCCACCTCCAGCCATACACTGACTACGTCCTCAGCGTCATGTCAGTCAACAGCGGAGGAAGGAGTCAGCCGTCTCTGCCCGTGGAAGTAAAGACAGGTATTGTTCTCTGCAGACCAGGGTCCTGTTTTAAAACAAAGGAGGCCAGTTACATGGTTCCTGTTTTTTTCTTCTTTCGAAATGGTCTGATTCATATGAATTTGCACACTCATACTGTATGAAACTGCCAGCAAGCATTTCCCAGCAATACCACTTGCTTGATTTACTTGCAAATAATCACTAGATGGAGAGCTGCAACCCTGAACTTGACACTGCTATGGCACATGTACAGTTCTGCATCTTCATTGAAATGTTTGTGCCCATGGGAATATTTTTGTACCAGTGGTAACTGTATCCACTATTACATTTTAACACAATAGAAAAAAATAAACCCTGAGAACTAGGCTGTTGGCCTCCCTAAAGACAGTCCAGAGTAACCTAAGGAGTGTCTTTGACTCTCTCACACACCATGTAAGTAAAATGTGTGTTCCTGAGTCCTGCTTGATCAATAGTAAGTGCTCAGTACTTTGTGTCTCCAAATATAACAAATTCTCTTAAACAGTCGAGTGTGCAAACTACAGGTAAGCAGGTAAGGGAGAACAGGATTGGTTGTCACACAGGCTGGTTGTCACATTCATTGTATGTCGCTCCCTAGAAGGTGCTGTTAAAACTCATGTACTCATTTGGTACCACATTTAATGGTAAATAAAAATGGTAAATATGGTAAATTTTCAGAACTGGGGTCAGAAGTTACCTATAAGGTCATTTCAGTAGTAAGACACTTGACTTTGAGGTGAGAGGACTTTTAGTGTTTTTCATGTCAAAATGTAAATATCCAGCTCTTTGGTGTTTCTCTTGTAGGCCTTTAAACAATGGGTTTATCATTAAACAATTATTACCATTAAAAAGTATGAAGGGAGAGCTATAGTTTAGATATGTTTTTTCTTACCTACACTACAACGTGTGGTTTGGTGCTATCAAAAAATCCCTGTTAAGGATGCTTGTCACATTGTCTTTGGGGTTGGTTGTCACAATTGTTGACATATGGTGTGATATATCTAGTCCTTTACTCCTTGTTAGATGGAAAAATGGGCAGGAACTGTGACTCTGAATGTGACTGAGTCCAAAGTGAAATGAAATAAAAAAATTCTGTGTCTGAGGATAAGTTGAGTGTTATTGTTCTTTGTATTGTTATATAAGGATAAAAAATGTAAGTGCAGAAATTATTTTCCTATTGATGTTCTCTCTGTGCAGGAGATCTATTAGGTTGTTGCATTTCAGTTAAATTAAACTTTTTAAATACATTTTTAAGATTGTCTCTATGTTTTATTTTCTCCTTTAAAATAATATAGGGACAACCAACCCCATAGTGTGTGACTACCAACCTCATGATGGGTATGGTTGTCACAAGTGCACACAATGTATTTGACAGTCCACATCTTTTGATCAGAATAAGCTTAAGAAGAGTAATGTCACTCAATTCTTACCTGATACTTTAGGCTTCCTTTACACATTGAAAGGGGATCTATAAAGGATACAGTGTTTGAGGAATTCAGATGAAACTGACCACCAACCCCATTCTCCCCTACCTATAAAATCCCTTTTTTATTCTCATTTTTTAAGAAAAGGTGTAACAATTAATTTGTAACTGTTAACAGAAAATTGTGCAGTATTTGTACCCATGGTAAGTGTGAATGGAACAAAAAATATTAAGCACCAATATTTTATTTTGAATGGGCCTATTAGCTATTATTGGTCAGACTGCAGTATATTAGGTCTCAGATCCATCTATCTGAAAGCCCAATGAGCTAAACACAAATATAAGGTGTGCCCCATCACAATTTGTGCTGTCTGAGAGCTCTGTCATAAAGGACTTGTTAGAATTGATAGATACATTACTTCATCTGAAGTTTTTTGGCCCTAAACTAAAAATGTAAATGAGGGAATATCTCTTCTTTTTTATCTTTTGGTAGTTTAATGTACTGTATTCTCCATGGATTTTAACTTTAACTTCACTGGAAGATGTGTTTTCTGACTCCGACCAAACATCATGTATGTCCTCCTGGTGTCTACAGTGGTGGCTGCCCCTGAGCTCAACGCCACCTCTCCCAGCAACAGCACCATCCTCCTCAGCTGGGACCAGGTGGAGCATGCCGTGCTGTACACACTATGTATCATCATGGAGGGGTCTGATACTCGGGTCAAGCTCAACACCACCAACACATCTGTGGCCTTTACTGACCTGGAGCCTGGAACAACTTACTGCATCAAGGGCAATGCCTGGGACCCCCATAGTATCCCGGGAGATGACTTCACTGTCTGTCAGATCACACGTAAGGGTTTAGACCACTGGCACTTGACCATTCCAGCTTTTGTGCAATCAGGTCCTTATTAAGCACACATGCCTTTACTAAGGGTGGGTGGGACACTGTGGTTGAAAGAGGACGTGCATTTGCAGATTGTAGTGGTAACTACAGGCTAAATACAATTATTTGTCTTACTTAGGTAAAAGCCAAAACTTTATTTCAAGTATAAATATTTGTATCTCTTAAAAAATTAAACACAATTAGGATGGATAAAATCCATAAATTTTGCCCCGAAATTACCATAGTAAAAACAGTTGAGAGGCAAATATTTGGGAAAAGCGGGTGGAGAATGATAGAGTCTCATATATCTCATTGTACGCATTCACGTTTTGTTACACCAGAGCCACACAGTCTCCAGCACAGACTGCTCCAGCAGTCCTAGCCCTGCCAGTTTTACAACAGTAAAGCAGTGGTTCTCAGGTTCATTTCATGGGCCCCCCCTTTTAAGTTGACTTTCATCCAACCTGCAGTTGCAACCCCTGAATTGTAAAAAGCTGTTAATTGTTCTTAATTCGATACATTTAATGTGGTGAGGGATTATTTACCTTGTTATGCTGCATTCAGACCCAAATGTTATATCCCTAGACAGGTAAACTATCAGTCACATGAATGGCTTCTTTAAGAGACATACTTATACATAGACAGGTGGAACAGTAGAGTTCTAATCAGTGACAGCATGAACACCTTGTCACTGAAACTAAACCATTAAATAGACAATAAGGAAATCATGAAGAATTCAAAGGTCAATAAGCTAAACATGCACTGTGATAATAATTTCAGAAAAAAATGTAGTTGATTATATATTAATTTATCAGGTTATTGGCTGAAAAAACTGCATCCATTTGGTGAAAGACCAAACTTCTGAACCACAACACTAGAGAATTTCCCTGAGCTTTGGACTGCAAGCTACAGAGATAAAGCTACTGCGAAACATGGCATATAACATTCAGTACATGGATTCATTCTTTCATTATGTTAGACACAAAATGGAGAACCCCCACCCCATTGAAATTCATCCTGCTTACATTTATAATTTATCTCTTATGATCTTCCACAAAAAGTGACATTGGCAGATACTCAGAGGGTAATACTAGTCTTTGTGTGTTGTTCCTTTTGAGTGTCATGTGCATTGTTATTGTGTTGGAACAGGTCCCCCCACTCCTGGCCCAGTCCAGGTGATGCTGACCTCTCGTGACATGACTGTGTACTGGGATACCATACACGGAGCAGATCGATTCCTTGCTCTCAGCACTACTGGCCAGAACTGCACCTCCCCTGACAGCCACTGTGTCATCAGCCCACTCAGCTGTGGCCAGAACCACTCAATCACTGTCACTGCCATAAACCAGGCAGGGCCCAGTGGCCCCTCTGAACCTGAGGACTTCCTCACGTGTAAGTATCCCATGCAGTTACACCTGATTCTGTGTCTTTTGCTGCCACACCACAAAGCTACATTCCAGCATTAAATGACAGACATTTGTTAAAGACTTCTAGAAAACACAGGGGAACTGGCAACAATATGGTCACTGCAGTGCTGAGTGCACAGCGTTCTCTGGTTTCCAGTCCCATGTCCTCCAGAATCGATCTGGGTGGAGGAGCTAGTGCCAGGGAACTGCACGGTGCTGTGGAGTGAGGTACCCTGGGTGGATTACTACAAGGCCTTTGTGAAGAGGGATGATGGCAGCGAGGAGCTGTGCAACACCACCAGCAACACATGTGACTACCACTGCGAGTGTGGCTTCACCTATTTCATGAACGTCTTTGCCTATAACAGAGCCGGTTCCAGCCCACCCGGACATGTCCTCAACTACACCACCAGTAAGTACAGAAAGCCATGTCTCAAATGTTATAAAACATTAGAAACAAAATAGTCTGGAAACAGATATGAAATAATTTTGAATGTCAGAAAATTCTGTTTCATTTTCCTTACTTCAGTAACACACAGAACTAGTACAAAGGCACCACTGTAAAAAAAAATTGTCACTAGGATTTTAGTACACATGTATGTTTAATAGACTTGTATGTACGCATACTAGTGGCAAGGGGTTTTTATAGGGAGTTGAGATGTGAATGAAATAAAGAAAATGAAGTGGTAGTCACCCCTTTGTTTGTTTTAAGTCCCCTGCTGTCCAGAGGATGTATCCATATCGTTGGTGTCCACTGAAACCTTGGAGATCACCTGGTCACCTGTCCGTGGGGCAGAGGTGTATGAGACCAAAGCGGCTGGGATGTCTGACCTCATCCACTGCAATGATACAGCTCCCATTTGTGCCCTCTCTGATCTCAAGTGTAACTCAAGGTACAGTGTGGTGGTTCGGCCCTGCAGTGAGCTCAGAGGCTGCAACAGCACCTGCAGATCCCACACGGAGGAGACAGGTAACACATGGGGACATGGAGCAACATAATGTTGTTCCATGAACAATTCTCAGTATTTCAAAGTATTGTATTGGTGTCTGAAATGAATAAGTGTAGTATGCTGTACATAAAGTGAACATCATTACATTTGATCCTCCCTCATTAAATGATCTACTCAGCTCCTTGCACACCTCAGAACCTCAGCATCACACAGACCAATGTGTCTTGCGTCAATGTCTCCTGGAGTGCCAGCAATGAGCAAGCCAACTACACTGTGAACGTGGTGGGCAGGACAGACTCCCACACCTGCCACTCAACAGGGACTTCCTGTCAGGTGTCCCACCTACTATGTGGCTCTACCTATGAGGTCAGCGCCTTTGCCAGCACATCAGTGGGGCTGAGTCTGCCCAGCTACACCATTCCCCTGGAGACAGGTACAGTAACCAGGTCAAGCCAATAGGAGAGGGATAAACATGTGGCTGGGCAATCAAAATCAAACAAAACTGATATTGTTAACTGTTTTTTTGTGTTACTGTTGCAAACAAAAAGATGCACACCTGCTCTGTGATGTGCTACTGCTGAAGGTGTGGAGGAAAATGTCTGTTTCCAGGACCCTGTTGCCCTCCAAGCCTGACAGTGTCACAAGTGACTCAGGCCATGACTAACGTCACCTGGTCTGTGGCCACTGGAGCTCAGTCATACATCACCTCACTGACGTCACCACGTGGCAGCGCCAAGTGCCACACATTAGACCCACACTGCCTGATGGGATGCATAACCTGTGGCACAAATTATACCGTGTCCTTGGAGGCCATCAGCAGCATGGGGCATAAATCCGAGTGTACCTACCATGGCTTCTCCTCAAGTGAGTACACACAGCATTCACAGTCTCCTATGAATGTCATGGGATTTTCATGTTAATGTGAGAGTTTCAGTGGCCACCCTTTCTGTGCACAAGGTGCCTGTTGCCCCTCCAGTGTTAAGCTGTACAGAATGACCAACAACACCATCCATGTGTATTGGCGCTCCTCTGCAAACCTCAACAACTACACTGCAGACCTGTATGGTGCCAACTCCAACTATACCTGCACCCCCCCGCCGGGTGGAAACTCCTGTGACGTCTCTGAGATAATGTGTGGGGATGTTTACACAGTGGTTGTTGCTCCCCTTTCACATGATGGCACAAAAATCAAGTTCTGTCCCAAAAGGATGTATTCTGGTAAGTGTGGTTTTAACATTGCCAATGAAGTGATAATGTAAAAGAATAAATACCTGATTGGGAAATAATCACCCATTTAAAAAGACTTGTAATTATTCTTCTATTCCTATTTCAGTTTCATGTTCTGGAAGTAATGTTGGAATGGGTAAGCTCCTAAATTAACATAACATCAAATGAACAGTAATAAAAACTAGTTAAAAAGTGGAATATTTTAATCAGTTTCTGTCAGTTACATTGTAACTTTACTAATTCTTCAATTTATGATCTTTTTCAGTGATCTATCGAGGAAAGAGAAGTGTTGACTAGAGAGTGAGATGTAAGTTACTATTGTAATGGAACTCAGAATGATGAAAGACTTTTAACTGACAATGTTAAATGCAAAATATACATAAAACAATATCTAGCCATTCCTCCAATCTAATTCATTGAAATGCAATCCGTATGTTATTCAAGGTTAGTGCTTTCAAAATAAAGCTCTGAATTTATATCTTTTCTTTGTGTAACACTATAGGATCACATCACCTCACAGCCACATGGTCATAAATCTTATTTGGCTCTTTTGTATTGGCAATAGTAAACAATATTCTTTCTCTGTGAAAAACAGTGTTGAATACCAACCACAGGTGGCCATTTAATCTGACAAAAGACCCATGTTAAATAGCATACATGTTTCCTTTTCTTCAGTCCTTTTGAATCAGATATTTTCCACCAAACAAGGGAACAATAGGTAGAAGATTAAACAAATCTGGAATTACAATACACTATCCAAAAATCTCTAATGTCAGATTCACGTTACTAAATTCATTTTAGAGCCATCTGAACTGTCAGTAAGGCCCTCTGACCTTGTTGTCTCTGAAACATGATCATTAGAGGGAAGGACACCTTCTTGCAATTAGAACCCCAGTAAATGAATAGGCTTTTAAAATGAGTCATTTGTTTTGATTATGGAGGTCTCATTTCCTAGCTCTGTACAACATGTGCTACACCAATGGCCTGCTAAAAACGACATCATAGCGGTCCTTACAGCTGCAGCTGGCTTAGCTAGGCCTACATATCAAAAAACATTTGGATCCCAAGCTAACAATCTGCAATTGCACCAACAGCTGCAATACAATATTTTCTTATTCTCCTTTGTATTAATGTATTATTTAATAACTTGAAGCATGCCAAAATAATTATTCAAACCTATTTCAAGATGCAGTTGTAGTTCAAAGCTATCCAAGCTGAAATTTACCCCTTTCCTCTTATTTTCAGCCATCAGGAAGGAAAACGTCTAGGATAAAAAAACTCAGAATATAGAAAACATTCCAACATATATTGAGTAATATATGTTCTTTTTGCTGATAACTTTTCAAATATGAATATATTTTTCAAATACAAAGAATGCTGGATGCAAGATGTTCCATTCCATCTATCTACCCTACATTGTTTTCATCATCCAGCTTCAGGTGGTTTCCAGACATCATGTATTCCAATCACCTCCACCAACTAACCTGCCACCTCAGCCTCATCTATCATGTGTTGATCTGAGACAAACTGAACTTCTGAATGTCAGAAATCTGATATTTCCACTCAAAATGTCAACCACTTTTACATGAAATAAAATTGTGTTTTCTACTATTTTCTTTTGTTAATACATTTACAGAATATATATCAATGGCTCCAAAACAAGTTACATGACAAAGGAAATTCAAAACAGTGACTTAAACAATGTAATGTGTGAATATGGATATAGGTGATTGTGTGGCACCATCATACAGTCATATTAGGTGCTAATATTTCTTTCATGATTATGTGTTGTGAGATTAATGTATCCTTTTTACTCAATACTTTTTTAACGACAACTTGGAACATTTGAAAACTTTGGTATTTTTAGTGTTTGAATGTCATGATTTCATATACTTAATACCAAATTATAGTGTTCACTGTGATATTGATAAAAAACATACTCAATAAACAATTGTATTGTAGTGCAAATGAGAAATATGCCTGTCCCCATGTTAAAAGCCTCCAAAGGAAATGCAATGAATTTTGAAGTATCTTGAAAGCTCTTTTTCTTCTCTGGATCTGCAAAGTTGTTTTGTGTTTCTTTTGGATGATGTGTTAAATAATTACTTCATTGGGAATTTTTTAATGAGGTTGCATGGCATCTACCAACTTATTCCCTGAAATAAAATGCCCTTTTTGCATCATACAATGGAGTCATTTTCTGTTTTATTCTAATTGTTATTATTATTTCATTTTCATCAGGATGAAAATTCAAAGCTTAAACAAACCCCATTCCTTCTTAACTTCAGTCATCAGAGAGGAAAAAGGGTACAAGGATATTCTTAGTGATATATGTTTTCAAAGATATTTTTCACTTTAGGCTCTAAAATGGGTGTCCTGCAATCAGTTTCCTTCATTTCTACATTCACTCTCACTTGCTCCCCCAATGTAATGACAATACCTTATTTCCACCACTAAATGGCACTAATAATAAGACAGCTGTGTCAGTTATAGTTAACAGTTAATTGGTTTTCATATTTCATATTTATGTTGCATTAAGATGTATAAATATAACTGAATAGCTCATTAGAACATAATATAATTCAGTTTATTAGTTTCACCTTTTTGATGTATTATTTTTAACCAATTGATAATAAAACAGAAAATGGCATATCCACGTGGAAATGATGTAATGTTCCAAAGTTAGGGTGACCATTCAAAGCAAGCTATTTTGAAAAATGAAAAGGCAAGCAATCTCACATGTGCTTTGGACATGAGCAAATATGTCCAACATGACGAATCTCATAATAGGAAACACAAACCAAGAGGTGGAGTCTAAAGAAGATCATTTATAACCCAGCCACCTCCTTTGTGAGACTCTTTTCAAAAACACCACTCCCAAATGGGCATCAATTGTATATAATACCAAATCTGAAACTGAACCGTTCTCTTCCTAGAACCAGTTACATAACTGCATGTTGAGAAATTCTAAAAATTAACTGAAACAGTTTATCTATAAGCTATATATAGCTAAATCTGTAAGTAGCACAATGTCTTTTACATAGCAAGGAAATTAAATTCACCATGACGTTGAGTTAATTCAAAACACCTTTTATGGACTAATGTTGCTAGAAAAAGAGCTGTCTGGGGAGGAGCAAACACAGTAGCTCTCTTATTGCTAAGTGATCAAGCTAACAACCCAAACTGAATATCCTTGTCATAGCTAGTGTGATAACCTTTACTATGAGATAATCTGACTTTATTAGTACTCCCAAAAGAATATGTAACTAAATGTATTATACAGTGTCAACAACACATATGTTGTTGTCACTGAAGATACAGATGACCACAATACTGACTTCTTGTATTGCCATTGAAGTATTGGAGCTATAAGTACATATGTATATCCATTGTTACAAATGGAAATGCTTCATGAAGATTACTTTGATAGATGCATATACACATTTCAGGTTTAAACAAATAAGTGGTATAAAAACAATAGTTAGAATAAAACCACAGTGTAGTTCATCTTACAAAATACTTGGGTGAAACAGTGAACATGATTTGTGAATAAATTCTTCATATCATGACTCTCAATTGTTACAAAGGAAGGTAATTATATAAAGAGCATGTGACGCTTACAACAAGAAAAAAATATTTGTTCATCAGTGGGACCAGCATGAATAATGTAAATGTTAAATAGCACTGTGGAATGTAAATCATTGCATCATTGTCCTTCATTATGAATTTTGCAAAAAGCTGGGATGATAGCTTGGGCTAAGAAGACTGCACTGCACCCTGATTTTTTTTTTTTTTTTTAAATTAAGGCGTTCACAACACATGCCCTTATTCAAAAGCCTTCAAAATTTTTGCTTATTGTTCAAGAGACAGCTTGAATTTCCTGGCTGGGTAATAGAGTGTATTCACTTTCTCATTGGCTTCATTCTTTCTTATGCACCGTCAGGAACTAGGGGTTGATATTCCTTTATTGTCATCCGATAAAAGCTCCCATTCAATATGTAGCCCACATATAATGCACTAGGGTATTGTGTTTTAAATAAAATTCCCATTATTCCTACTTCTTGGAAGCAGAGACTTATCTATGAATCTTCCCCAAGATGTCTAACAACAACAACAACAACAACAACAACCAGCATGACATATCCAACAGTCTCATTCCTGAAGTAAAATACGGTTCATAGTACATGTACATGTTGGAAAGGAGCCTCGATTTCCAGTTCTCCTTGCATTGGCCTCCTTTTGAAGCAGCCCCTCCCAAATCATTATCTCCGTAGAGGAGGTAATCTGCATTGTTCTCAAGTGTTATGCCATACAGGAACAGCAAAACATGAACACTTATGGCCGTAGGTAATGTACATAGAATTTAATTTACCAAGGTACACTGTGTTTTTTGCACAGTATGTATGTTTCCGATTAGATCACTAAACTTTATTTAGTTTCAGAATCACATTTGCTACACACATACTTTTTTTTTCACCTTAATCTATCAATTATTTCTAACTTTTGAGGAGCGATGACAAAGGTTTTTCACATATGAGGAGAAGATAGCACTTTCAAAACTGCAATTTGTAATGATAATGTCAGAGATTCACAAAATAAAAGAAATGAACCTAATCAACACATGACATCTATTAAAATAACATATTTTTGAGTAATATCCATCCAGATCCCCAACAAATCTCTTTTCCAAAAATATTGAGAACAATAACAAAATCAATATGCTCCATTACTGATCTCCATTGAGACACTTCTGCAAGAAAACACAATAAAGTACAATCTTGTAACTTAATTTTATTGTTACACTCCATTTTGTGCCATATTGTACACATAAATTACAATGTCAGATTAAAATACAATGCTACTGCTTTCACAAAAGTGCAGTACATACAGAAGACCTAGTTTTATTATCTACCACTGAGGTCCAAATATGCCATAAAAAATGGGTGAGATTTAAATATACAGTATGTTGGCAAAAGTCTAGATATAGCTAAGCAGATTACGAAAAACTGCCACAGATGCAGACAGCGCAGACTGTGCTAGAAGAAACATCTTCACTGCTCCCCCCCCCACCCCCACCACCCCTACCCCCTTCCCATGACACCCTTTGAGCCTAGGGGCATTAGGAGGCAACCTGTCCCCATTTAAGCAGTACTGATTGGTTCCCACGCGACAGGAGTACCTGTGTTATAGCTCAAAAGAAACCAGAACACCTTTTGTATTTGGCTCCCTTGTATAGAACTAATTGAAATTCTGCAGTCATTGTCAAAGATGGAAATGTTGGGAGCATTAGGTTTTTCTTTAATATTGGCGATTCTGACTAAGGTAAATATTTCAATACAGTTAGAAAATATTTCAATTTATACCAGATGATATATCTCATGTTAAGATTAGATTTTATTGTTAAATTTATTTTTGTTCTGTTTCAGATTCCATACACTCAGGCACAAGGTGATTTTCTTTTTATTTTTATTGCAGTTGATTAGAAAAAAATAGTGATTATTTTTAATTCACTAAAACGTCTAATTTAGAGTGCACTTAGTTTAATTTTTTTCACTTCATAATATACTAGTACTTGCTGTATTTAAAAAAACGGCTTATAAAGCATCACTATTAAGACATCAACGCATATATATATTATCTGTCTAATAATGTATTAATGGCATTCTAAATTGTCGTATGACACGAGGAAGACATAACGGTATTTGGTTGTTTATCTAACAGTTTAATATTTTAAGTGTAAAATTTGAAAATAGGACCTATTAGCTTGGAGTTCAGTTTCAGAGCCTGTTTCTTTGTGGTATGGGTGTTCACGTTAAAAGGAATATTCGCTAATGGGGGATACCCAATTTCCCCTTGCTTAAATATTCTTATGGATCGCTTATGGGTATATTACAGTGTCACAACGACAACTGTAGACTATAGAATGGTTTAGACTCTGATACAAGACTCATCCCTAAATGGTTGTCCTGATTGAGACTGAGCTCAAAATTACTACAAACTTTTAAATGTTCTCTTTACTTCAAGGTGAATGTATTTAAACTCACTTGAATTTAATTTAATACTATTGTTTCTTTTTCCAGATTGCAAAACTTTCCAGATTGAATCAATAACTTCTCCATCAGCATCATCTCTCCTTGTAAAATGGAAAAGATATGAGGGCGCAACGAATTATTTCTTGGACCTTCGAGTTATAAACACAACAAATATTGCGCCAGTTGTGGTAACGTTATCTGCATCCAGCACAGAGAAGCGAGTCCAAGGTCTCAGACCGGCTACCGCGTATACTGTAACAGTAAAAGTCTTCCGGTTCTACCGTGTCATGTGCCAGAAAACAAAAAACGCGACAACAGGTAATGATTACCAAAATGTTTCCGTCATGCATTTTACTATATAATACCACACCAAATGAATCCCAGAAAAGTCGGGACTCCATAATGAAAATATTTTGCTAGTTAACTTTCATTAAACAGGATGAGATTACAGAAAACTCATCGAAGCCCTATTGTCTATAGCAACTGTACTGAGCTACACTGTGTATTTAGAAATGTTAAATTCTGTGCTTTGCTAAATACTCTTCTTTCTTTTAATTCTAGTCCCCGACACCCCACAAATAACTTATGCGAAAGCTATATCGAGCACTGCAATCCGAGTAAAGTGGTCTACGGTAGAGGGTTCAGAACGCTACGTTTTGGTAGTTCAGTCTGATGTAACCAGGGAAAAACGGACTCTGAGATTCGTTGGTCTGACCACTGATGTCCACAACCTGCATCCGTGGACAGCTTACAACTTCACTGTTTATTCCTCAAACCTCGCCGGCTTGGGCGCAGCAAGCAAAGTGATAACTATGGTAACATGTAAGTAGAACTCTCCTCCTCACAATGCATATTCTCAGTTCTATCAAACATTGCCCCTGGTTCAGACGTGGTATTCCACACTGGTGCAAAATGATTGTTTTGCCACATGACTTAAGGTGAACAGAGAACAAGACTTGAAATACGAAAAACGAGGATGAAACCCTAATTTCAACATGATTATTTTTCCTCCCCAAACCCAGTGATTCAGCCGCCGCCGGGCCTCACTGCAACGCAAACCGGGAAGAAGACAGCGCGCATTACCTGGGAAGAAGTGGAAAAAGTACTTCTATATGAAGTAATTGTCACTGACCTCACTGACCCAGGAAGCATACCCTTGGTTAAAAATGTCTCGACTCTTTACTTGGATATAATTATTCAGCCATGCGCATCGTATCGGATATCAGCAGCCTCTCTTAACAATTTCCTTGAGCCTGGAGACTTCGATAATATCACCTACACAACAAATAGTGAGTAAACAACATTTACAACTTCACCTTTTTTAAACAAAAGAGATAGTACAACGGTGATTTGTATTATTGTATTTTGATAACAATGTATGAGCTGGGCTTCTGATTGCTAGATAATTTAATATACCTCTGACATCACATCAATACATCTTTTTGTAGCAATATATGTATATTACTTAAGATTGACTAATGTGAAAACAAGCATAAATATTTTAATCTTGACAGTTTCTTGATTACCTCACAAATATAGAAGACATAAAAACACATATCATATTTATACAAGACATAAACATAAGTCTTCCCGCCCCCTCCTGTATTCAGCCTTGGGACCAGTGACATCCATTTCAGTGGAGTACCACTGCTCTCACGGTACAGTGATGGTGAGCTGGGGTGCAGTTTTTGGGGCAGACTCATACAGGGCGGCTGCCATCGACGGCAGTGGGACGGTCCTGTCCTGCACGTCTGAGACAGAGGAATGCCAGATTGCTGGGGTGAGGTGTGGGGAGAGGTACCTGGTGCATGTTGCTGCTATTTCCAACAGCTGTGAGAGCACTGCCAACGCCACCACCCACTTCGAAACAAGTAAGTGCACCTGAGCAGAAGCACCGATATATGGTTTGAAATCAAACTGGTCACCCACATCATTCATAGTGTCCTGCTGGCATTATTTTACACAGCATGATCCTAATAATGCCATCATAGTACTCATCAGTCATCAAAATGTATTCATTATGTCTTCATCAAAAGTGATCTGAGAATGATCAGGTGGGAACGGCTGTCCACATCTCTCTCCCCTTTATAGTTTTCTACAGCTGGCTCCTATTTTGAGGACACTCTCGAACATTGGATTGTCATGCCTCTTGTAAATGGATAGCTCTGTCTATAAACTGCATTGAATAGTGTGTCATTTAGACCTTAACATTTATTCATAAGCATGGAGGCCTGCAAGTGCTCCATTTATCTGGAAGGTTCATACAGATATGATCATAATCTTGAGACAACTGAGTGTTATTGACTTGTTTTCCTGTCCTTTTCCCTTTGCAGTGCCATGCCCCCCCACTGGCTTGGATCTGTACCGTGAGTGCTCCAGCAATTTGATCATCTTCTCCTGGGCACCTACCAATAACACCTCACACTACATAGCTAGAGCTGTGGACAACCATGACGTGCAGACAGACTGCATAACCAGCGAGACCGCATGCTTCTTCACTGATACGTTCTGTGGACGCCTATACAAGTTCACTGTGTACTCTGTGAGTGGCGAATGTAGCAGTGGTGTCAGTGAGTCCGTGGAGGTCCGAACAGGTAAGTCTATCGTCATAACATCATTGAAACACTTGGTGTTACTCAGTGTATTTCGTCAGTTAATAAAATTCAATCTGACCACAGAGAATTTAGGTTTCATCTGTGTAGCACATGTCACCATCTAGTGGCAGATCAAGGAAATGGAAGAAATACATAAACTGAAGAGGGGTGGTAATAAAAGTGTATGTTTGTTTTGGTCAGTAATTCACTGCTTACTTCCCCTTTTTTGAGTTTGGGCCTCCCCTTTTCTTACCTTAAATTATCTGGTAGACACACCAACTAATTCAATTTTTAAGATGGGAGAGCCCGGTGCCCTATCTGTTCTATGCAAGACACACTGTTCTCTTTTGGCTGGTCCCACTAATGCACTTGAGTCCTCCTCAGCACCCTGTGCCCCAGACAGTCTGAGGACTACTACAGAATGCAAATCAGACGTTCTTCACAGCACCTGGGATATGGCGGCTGGCGCAATCTCATACTCGGTTCAGGCGTGGGGCAATACTGAGCCACACAACCGCTACAACTGCAGCTCAAACACCAACAGCTGCGCCATGCCGGGCGTGCACTGTGGCGAGAGTCTGACTATGTGGATCATCTCATCTGACAATGAATGCAGCAGCGAAAGAGCTCTTGGGGAGGTGGCGGAGACAGGTAAACCATCACTTGGTCACCAATTGGTCTGTCACCATGGTACATTGTAACAAGGGTCTGTGGGCTCAACCACTCTATTTCTAGAGCTGGACATTCATTAAAGAAATTTGTGAGTAGTACCTTACTCAGGGATACCATGGTAGTGCCCTACCTGGGAATCAAATGCTTAACCTCTTAAGTTGCATTCCCACCTCCCTACTAGTTACACTACACCCCTAATCTGTGGAGTTTTACCAGCCAGTTTGTTTATGTCTCCACAGTGCCTTGTGTCCCTCAGAATGTGTCAGCTGTCTTGGACTGCACGTCTAACTCTGTGAGACTGCGTTGGCAATACAGCCATGGTGCGGCCTGGTATATCGGCTCGGTTGTGCACTCTGATGGCTCTGTGACCACCTGCAGCACAATGGACACACATTGTGAAATTATGAACCTGCATTGTGGGCAGATATACTCTGCCTTTGTCATAGCCGCCAACCTAAAGTGCAACAGTTCAGAGAGTGAGCACGTCTCCGTGGCTACAGGTATGCTGCCTGTCGCACTGGGGTCTTCGCTGGGCAGTGCTGTTTATGGCAAGACCCTGAGTGGATGTTTTTTTAAGATTGGGTTAAGACAAGTTAGCATGGTTTTATAATTCCAACCACCCTCCCCCCCAGGGCCATGCCCACCTGACCATGTTGAGGCCTTCCTGGACTGCACAGCAAACAACGCCCTTGTCACATGGGAGAGCCACCTGAGTGGGGCCTCGTACATAGCCACCATGGAGGACCAGCAGGGTGGCCTCCTCAGCTGCATGACCATGGGAAACAGTTGCAGGATCCCAGACCTTAAGTGCGGGCAGGATTATGCTGTCAGGGTCACAAGCCACAACGGCATATGCCTCAGCGTCCCCTCCAATACCATCCAGCTAGACTCCGGTAGTTATTATTATCCATTTTACCTCTTTTTCTTCACTTTCTTCTTCACTGCTGTTAAGGAATGTATAGCTTTTTCTCAGTGTTTATTTTCATTTGGTTGCTTGCAAATTTTCATAATGCCAGTGTTTGCTAAAAGATAATAATTGTTTTCCCTCTTTTTTCCTCAGTTCCTTGTGGGCCTGAGAATGTGTGGACCAATGTTGACTGTGGGACCGGGGTGTTGAACGTAGGTTGGAACTTGTCTGCTGAGGCAGAGGGCTACACCACCATCGCGTTCTCTGGAAATGGGGAGCAGGTATATTGCAACTCCACAGAGCCGCACTGCAGCTTTGACACTCTCGAGTGCGGCCAGTCCTACACTGTGACGGTGATGTCAGTCATTGGCTCCTGCCTCAGCATGCCAAGCAAAGAAGCAGTCATCCAAGAAGGTACAGCACAGACTTACATTTATACTGTGCACACAGAGGTGTTTCAGCGGGTTCACTGTTAAACCAAATAAATTTAACGTATTTAAATGATTTGTGTGTGAATTCTGGTACTACACAGTGATGATAATGGAAACTGATTAATTTTTCTGCAAATAAATTAATGTAAGTTATCAGTAGCCTGTAACACCAGTCTAACCATTTATCTTGCCCTACTGAAATGGGTCAAGGTAATTGCTTTCCTCAAACCATTGTGGTAGACTTGACTTATAGGTTTTATAGTGCATGAGTAGTGAAAATCCTGTATTCCTTGCCTTCCTCCAAATTAAATCTTTTTTGTGTTGTGATGCCATGGGTCTATGTACTAACTGGCAGTGTGTTTGTGGGTTGTCTTCAGCACCATGCGTGCCCACTAATGTGATGGTGCATAGCACCTGTGGGGAGAGCTCTGTGGAAGTAACATGGGAGGACAGCCAGGGGGCCAATTATTACATTGCTGTCGCCACGGGCGATGATGGACACACCCATGAGTGCTCCTCCAACAGCACTGCCTGCAGCTTCCTTGATCTGCACTGCAGTGAGGTCTACAGCATAGGAGTGATGGCAGTGGATGACAACTGCACTAGCCTGCACAGCCAGACTGTTACACTGAGCACAGGTACGGAGGTGCAAGAAAAAGACCAAAACTCTATTCTTAAACCTTATACCGCATGTCTCGGAGAAGGGTGTGCCTGTGTTCAAACATAGCTACTGAAAGTTAAAGATCCTCCATCTGGAACCTTTATTACATTTATATGTTTATTCATTTGGATGGGCTGATAGAGAACAAAGATGAACAACATACATATGAGGTAGTGATTAATGGATCTGAGACTTTCTAAACAGCACACTGAAGAAACTATGTATTTTCCTGTAGGCAAGGAGTTGCATGGCTATAAAAGGCACCTCACAAAGAGGATCTGTTCATCCTCCTCTTTCTCTCCACAGTCCCCTGCTCTCCCTCTCATGTGGATGGCTCGATTGACTGCATGAGCAACACGGCCTCTATCTCATGGGACATAAGCCCCAATGCGGTTTTGTACACCGGGGTGGCGGTGGGGACAGATGGACACAGTGTGTCCTGTGAAAGCAGCTCCCCACGCTGTCAGATCAGTGGCCTGCAGTGCGGTCTGGAATACGCCTTCACCGTGTCAGCCACTGATGGAAGCTGCCAGAGCTCAAACAGCATGGAGTTCATACTGGAGTCAGGTAATAAGCCTACCCAAAGACATTCTGCAATAGAGCAGAATAGATTTCATTGAGTGCCATTGTGAAATTAGTATTACTGGAGTAGTCATAGAAGTCATTTAAAACACAAAGCTAATATGGTACAGACAACAAATGACTAAACAGAGGACTGCAGGTTATATGTAATGAGGAAATTTTCCCCACTCATTTTATGCTGATGTGTGGATATATACTCCATAGATCAATACATGAGCAGGCTCTAATTATTTAGGGTTGCATCAGTAACCTCTCTCTGATCCTTGTTGTATCAGCCCCCTGTGCCCCGCAGAATGTGGGGACCCATGTTTACTGTGACAGCAACGTGCTCACTGTCATCTGGGATGCTGAATCCCCTGGGCTTAACTACAGTGCCGCTGTGTGGACAGCCAGTGGAACCATGCACTCCTGCACCTCACTGCAGTCCAGCTGTGACATACATAGTCTGAGCTGTGGCCAGCAGTACAGTGTGACTGTGACGGCCTCCAACAGCAACTGCAGAGGACCAGCCAGTGCTGCACACAACATACAAACAGGTGAGCATGACAGCAACAAGGCTGATGGAAGACCTAAGATGCATCAAATGCCTCTCTGAAAAAAATGAATTGGTTTACCTTGCAGCTATCAAATAGTATGTAAATGTTCATAGCTGTAGCTTGAAATGATTTGATAAGCACTTGAAAGGAACCCACCAGGAAATGTGTTTTTCTTATGAATGACATCAGACACACACAGTGTAATTAGCTTAGTAAATTGATACATGCTGTATTTGACCAACAAGTTTACTTTCATTAAAGTTTTGTGCGACTCAGTGTATTAAGACACACTGCTGGAAGAGCCTTTTGTCTTGTGGCATCAAGTCTTGGCATTGTCTTGTAGCATGGAGTCATCAGGTAGATAAACCCCCTGTCATTGTTCTGGTAGCACCCTGCATCCCACAGGATGTGACAGGACAAGTGGAATGTGGCAGCAACATCCTGACCACATCTTGGAGCAGCTCTCCTGGGGCCTCCACCTACATTGGCACTGTGAATGGTCCTGATGGCTTCTCTGAGTCCTGCTCCACCTCTGACCTCACCTGCTCCTTCAGAAGCCTGAGGTGTGCCCAGCTCTACACCTTCAGTGTGATGGCCAGGGACCCCCAGTGCAATGGCACCGCCAGCGCCATTATCCCCATTGCAACAGGTACCACACACCCACTACCACACTGCTGGCTACACCTGTTTGAGTGACCTACTCCTACTGACCCTGCCTGTCACCACACATCCTTGTTTTCCCCACAGGGCCCTGTGACCCAGAGAACATAGAGACCATTGTGCATTGCCAAACCAACATGGTGATGGTGTCATGGGATTCTAGTGCTGAGGGCTCGCAGATACACGGTGCTGGCACAAGACAAAGACGGTGATGACCTGTCCTCCTGCAGCACCATGGATACCTCCTGCCAGCTCAGCCAGCTTGAGTGCAGCGAGACGTTTAACATCACTGTCCTGGCTGACGATGGGACCTGCAACAGCTCTGTACAGTCACGTGCTGTGATTGAGACAGGTACTGTGATACTGCTCATGAGCACACACTCAAGGGAGGTGCCATTCACTATCACACTGTCATGCAGAAAAAAACACACTGGTTGACAGAGGGGGCTGATTTGCTGTTCGGGTGTTTCCATTTTTTAATTGCATTTTCCTTCATAATTTTTGGTGAAGGCTTGCTTTTTCAAAACAAGTACATCTTTGTCAAAATTAAACCTCTTGAGTCATTGAACTGAATTGAATGGAGCACCCACTACCACAGAGACGAGCAAAGACAACAGACTCAAAAGAGCTGAACATGTTGTAATAGAGACATACAGAGAAATAGTATTTATAGGTAGGAGGATACATTTATACACATATAATGTGCAAGCATGTACGCAGAACCAAGTGCAAACAGAGACCATTTTGCTTGCACACAACCTTGTGTGTAAGGCTCAAGAACCAGTCAAGCAAATGTTAAATTATGAGATTCTGTTCCCCTCCTATATTGTGTTTTTGCATCATGTCAGTTCTGCAGTGTCTATGTACCTTATCTGAATTACATGTAACCATTACTGTCCTGCCCCCAGCACCGTGTCCACCTGTGCTAGCCTACACGCTGGACTGTGCATCTGATATCGCCTCTGTGTCCTGGGGGAGTGATGAATATGCAGTGGGGTTTGTTATCAATGCCACATCCAACCTGGGCCTGAAGAGCTCATGCAGTACGACCAACACCACCTGTGAGCTCAGTGACCTGCAGTGCGGCCAGACCTACACAATGCATGGTGTTGCCCTAGGGCAGGAGTGCAACAGTGAGCCCAGTGCTGGAGTCAATATCATCACAGGTCTGTCCTCACACAACATGCTCGCACAACTAAACTATTGTACTGTGTGTCCGTACAATGCTGTATGTCTGTACTGTTTACTGTGTAATCCTTGCATGTCAGCAGTCTTAGCACTCTGTTTTCAGTCTGTGTCCCTCTGTACTCTGCTGTAGATACTCTGTGCACTGTGCACTATTGCATATGCTCCTTGTCTGTAGTATGATGAGAATTAATGGTGATGCATTTGCTCGTCCCAGCACCCTGTACTCCTGCCTCTGTAACTTATAACTACGATTGTGTAACCAACATCGCCCTGGTCACCTGGGATGACAGTCTGGGAAGGGACTCCTTCTACAGCACTCTGGAGGGGGATGGGCACATGGTCTCCTGCCACACATCTGAGACCACATGCTACTTCACCAGCCTGGAGTGTGGACAAACTTACAACGTCAATGTCAAAACCGTGGCCAGCCACTGCAACAGCAGCCAGGCCGCTACCACCAAGATCAAGACCGGTAGGCAACTCACTTGTTATAAGCATCACTCTATACTAGGGCTACACTGGCAGTCTGGGGATCGAATGGGGCCCACCATACCTCTGGCCCTTTGGTCATTGACAAGGATTATTCAGATTAATCATAAATGTTCCTGTGTCCAAGTTAGCATTTACATGGTCAGCCTACCTCCCACTAGGAAAATAATAGTAATTAAGAAAGCATAAGAAATAATGAAGCGAATGCATATTTTAAGAAGGGATCTACGCACATAAACAATGTATCTATACATTGTTTTCTAAATAGAATGCAGAGAATTGTTTTTAAAACATTTTTAAAAGAAGTTTAAGAGCCCTGATCTAAATTTGCTTTCACTGATGTATAAAAGAATATTCCTTTAACGTCTGCGAGGTTCTGACATTGTCATTTCCTTCTCTCAGCCCCGTGTGCTCCACAGAATGTCAGTGCTTCTCTTATGTGCGCCAAAAACACGGCCATAGTTTCTTGGGCAGCAACTGAGGGTGCTGTGGCCTACAATGTGACAGCTCTGGGGAGAGACGGGGACTTAAAAACCTGCCGAAGCACAACCACAAGCTGCAGTCTACCCATGATGCACTGTGGGCAGATATATGGCATCACTGTCACTCCCTACTCTGAGACCTGCACCGGGTTTCACAGTGAAGCCATCTCCTACACAGCAGGTATGCATGTCTTATTGTCTTTAAGCACACCACAGGTATCAGTGTCTTAAAGCACACCCTCACCACATCTTGGAGCACATGTTCCATACAGGTAGCACAGTGTCTTACTTCAGACCTTCACCATAGATGGCATGGTGCCTCAGAGCACACTTTACTCATAGGTAACACAGCGTCTTAGTGCAGGCCTAATGTAACCACTGGTCATTCCTTTGTTGAATTCTTTATGTATGAGAATCTTGACAGCAGGTAATTATCTGTATCCCCTCTCCTTCTGGCAGGCCCTTGTCCTCCAAACAATGTTGCAGTAGCCCTAGAATGTGAAGGCAGTGTTGGTGTCGTGTCGTGGGAGTCTGTGATTGGTGCAGATCATTACACTGCCACAGCTCGGGCAGATGATGGACATGAACACAACTGCACTTCCAGCTCCGCATCCTGCCGCCTCACTGACCTGCACTGTGGTGAGATCTACTCTGTCACTGTCGTGACATTCATGAGGGGGTGCTACAGTGACCCCAGTCCTGGGGTCAACATCAAAACAGGTAAGAAACATCCACCAATAACTGAGATCGGCATTACTCTGATTATAAATTATGCAAAGACCACCTATAGCCAGTTTAGCACTTTGTATTCTATGAATGCAAAGACCACCATTACCTTTTGGTATGGCTATTAATTAAACTAAAAATATAGTAAATAATAACTATTTAAAAAAACACAATTCTAGCACAACAAAGCACATCCTTGCTGCCCTCGCTGGGAGCACAAAATCCTGTCTGGCTGACCAATATCCGCTCTGTTTCTGGGATCCTGTAGCCATTTGCCCTCCAATGAACCTGGAAGGACACACATCCTGTGAGACCAGCATAATGACGATCATGTGGGATGCAAGCCCTGTGATTGGTGTCACATACTTCCTGGTCTCCCAGAAGGAGGGAGGAGCCAGTGCCACTTACAGCACTGCAGACACCTCGTACTTTATCACGGGCTCGCAGTGCGGAGAGCGGTACTCCTTCAGGGCTATCACCCAGGACTCCATCTGCAACAGCAGCCTGAGTTTGCCTTTGGTGCAGGACACAGGTACCGCTGCACCTCCTCTTTGGCACTTCAGCTCCGTCAAAAGCAGGCTGTGTGTTTCTGCGCAGTGAAGATGCCTTCAGCCGCCCTTCATTCACTGTTAAATCAACCATGATAGAGTATTTTGATCCATTCAGGAATATAAATATATTTATATAATATAAACTCTCTCAACAGTTGACTTTAACGCTGAACATTTTACTGCTTTCTGTACAGCGCCTTGCAGACCTACCAATCTGGAAGTCGAGGTTGACTGTGGCACCAGCAGTGGCACCATTTCCTGGGCTCCTAGTTTAGGTGCAGAGACCTATGTGGTCGAAGCTGTGGGGACCCACGGGCACAGGGCATCCTGCTCCACCAACAGCACAACCTGCTCAGTGAGGGTGGACTGCGGACGCCGATACACAGCCACTGTTATCTCCTCCAATGCAATTTGCAACAGCACTCGGGATGCCATCATTCAGTTTGACTCAGGTATCCACCCGGTTAGCCTGGGATGTGCCGAAATGTCATTTGTAATGTCTGATAATGATAAGATGGTGTGACGGAATTCATCCATTATACAAACAGTTTTAAAATTTTGAGAAATGAATGATTCATTCATAAAATGATCTGCTGAAAATGGAAGACTTAAGGATTGTAATTAGCCCATTAAAGGCCAAGCAGAGTGACAGAAGTGAAAGTAGGTTATATGTGATTAAATATATATTACTGAGAGAGAGGGATCCCTCTATTGTGGAATCGCTAACGCACTGATCTAATTCTGCTCTGCTTGAGTATCTTAGCCTTCTCTGTTGAGTATCTTAGCTTCTAAGCATAAAACATTCACTCACACACCATCCTAGCATCCATTGTCTTATATTTGCAGTTGCAGCAATTGTATATTAATTTTGTGTGATTAATGAATATTGATAGCCTCTGAGAATGGTTGTACAGACCTACCAACTCACAATTAAAAATTTAAAACTTTGCATGGGGTGCATCTTAAAAATACCTTAAGTCTTACCTTAAAAAAAGTCTTACCTCCTAAGAATACCTTCTCCTGAAGGAAATTTACTGATTTCATGTCAAAGATGATGACATGTAGGTAATGGATCAAAAGGTCACCTTTGTTCTAAAGCCAACACTATACCATTATGCTTGGAAGAAGCGAGCTGAAAGGGTTATTTTTATTTTTAATTATCTTATGTTGAGGGTTAAGTTGCATTACATTATGAGCCCAGTATTCAATCCATATAAATGTAACCTTTGTCACCAACACTTCCTGTCCCCTTCTACAGCTCCCTGCTTGCCAGAGAATGTGGTAGCTGAGCTTGATTGTAGTAGCAATGAGTTTGCGGTAAGATGGCAGGGGAACGCAGAATTGAACTCCTACACGGCTCTGGCTATCTCCGCTAATGGCCACCGTGCCACCTGCGACACCAGCACAACAGCCTGCACCATCCAGAACTTGCAGTGTGGCCAGATTTACAGCATTGCTGTCACCTCCCCTGCCATCGATTGTGGCATCATACAGGGCTCAAACTACATGGTCCAATCAGGTAGGACCCAACTCAGGGCCCCGGCCCCACAGAATGGTCATATCCAATGGGATGGAGGGGTCAGTGATGATGCTGTCTCTTTTCTCCACTAGCTCCTTGTGAGCCTCTGAACCCAGTGGTGAACCTGAACTGCAGCAATAACATGGCCAATGTCTCCTGGGACTACAGGATGGCACAGCAGATATACAACGTAACTATGGTGGACCAGCAAGGCCACAGTGCCTCCTGCAGCACCACCAACAATAACTGCATTTTTGACCAGCTCAGCTGCGGGGAGAGCTACAGCTTTAGCGTCATGGGCTTGACTGATCAGTGCAGGACAGCTGCCAGCCCCACCGTGAATTTCCTCACTGGTACCTCCTTTTTCATTTCTACCTGGCAATTAAAAGTTGACATTTATTAGAAATGTCTAACAGCTAATGTCTAATGGCCTCAACATCCTTGTGTTGATCTATGAATTATTTTCAGTGGTCCAATGTGAGTCTTATCTGTTTGTCAGCCCCCTGTGTCCCCACTCACGTGGTGGCCAGCTTGGACTGTTCCTCGGGCATAGCAACGATCATGTGGGACACGGTGCGTGGCGCTGTCCGGTACACGGTACAGGCAGAGGGCAGCCGGGGACATACCACCTCCTGCCAAAACACAGACACACACTGTGCCATCAGTGACATGAAGTGTGGACAGGACTACACCATTATCGTCTTCGCCCACAACCAAGACTGTGACAGCCTACCGAGCAATCCCACAACCATTACCACCGGTATGGTGCTTGCTGTACCACAAGCTCTACACTCTCTGTTTACATATACATTTGGGTTATTTGAAGATAATCTTATGGAAAAAGGACTCACATAGCTTACAGTTTTGACATACAATATGTTTATTTAAATGGGTATTTAATGAAGCTATTCAAGCACTGTCTGACATGAGAATCAAATTTACAAGCTTGTCAAATGTGATAAACTCTCACAAAAGCAGTTCTCTGTTATAATGCTTCACAATCACTCCCTCTCTCAGCCCACACCTTCTTACCTACAGTCCCTTATCACAGTCCATTCTGAATGTGTTGTTTCCCACAGGTCCATGCCCCCACTCCAATCTGCAAGCGTCCCTGGACTGCAGTTCCAACTCGGCAGTGATCTCCTGGACCCCTGGGAATGGGACGCTCATGTACAATGCCTCAGCAGAGTCATTTGCCATTGGCCACTACCTTAGCTGCTCCACGGAGGGCTCTACCTGCAACATCACCTCAATGCATTGTGGCCAGCGTTACACGGTCAGTGTGGTCGGAATGGGCCATTCCTGTCCCAGCATCACCGGATCTTGGATCATCGTCAACACAGGTGACCCTTCCACCCTCCCAACTTCAGACACTTCAGATTCTGTCCCTCGCATATTACACTTCCAGACAGGGGGTGGCTAATTCTCGCATCTTGTCCCCACCCCAGCCCCGTGCCCACCCACACATGTGAACGTGCAGCATTCATGCGGCTCCAATATGGCTTCTGTCTCCTGGACAATGGCGGAAGGTGCAGTCACGTACATGGCAGCTGCAGAGGATGGCTATGGAAATGTGTTAACGTGCAACACCAGTAACACGGTCTGCGACATCATGGGGCTCTCGTGTGGCCGGGCCTACAATATGTCTGTCACTGCCCTGGATGAAAACTGTGTTGGGGGAAAGAGTGAAATTCACATGCTGAAGACTGGTAACTATCTCTGTTTAAAGAACAGAATTGATGCCGAGTGTGAATCCACAGCATGTTTGCAGGACTCCCAGGAAAAGTAGCGTGCCCTCTTGACACCCTCCCCTTCCCCTTTCTCCAGCTCCCTGTGTCCCCATGGCGGTGGTGACCAACCTCGTGTGTCAGACGGGCCTCCTCACCGTTTCCTGGCAGCAGAGTGATGGGGCGGAGCACTACTGGGCAATGGTGCACAGCAGTGGAGGTCGAATCAACATGTGTCGTTCAGAAAACAGCACATGTGTTTTCCCCGAGCTGCCATGTGGAGACACATACAATGTCACCGTGTTCGCCTCCGATGAGACCTGCAACAGCTCCCACAGCCCTGCTAAATACATTGCAGCAGGTAGACCAAACCAAGCCTTCAAACACCCCACTCAGGCAGAGTTCCTAACATACAGGTCCAGTGTCTGCAGTCCTATTGAAAAGTAATGGGAAAATAGGATTTTTAATTTTGTCTATATTTTGTGTTCACAGCACCTTGCCCACCAGGTGTCATCACAGCATCTGTGGACTGTGCTACCAACATCATTACCATCCTCTGGGACACCAGTGCCCACGATGTGCTGTACACGGTCAGGGCCATAGATGCCAGTGGTCACTCTTCCACCTGTAATACATCCGACTCCAACTGCGCCCTCACAACCCTGGAGTGTGGAACAGAGTACAATGTGACAGTCTCTGGCTCAGTGGATAGCTGCATGGGTGCTCTGACTTCTGAACACACCATAAGAACAGGTGAGGAACACTGAAGTTTGAGTTTGATACAGTTCTCTTGGTTTTAATAAAGCAGTGTGTATAACTGTACATTACAGTCAGGTGAATTAGCAAATACCTGTACAAATGTTAAATTACATAGAGCTGTAAACGATGGAATTGAGCTGGACAATTTGCATGGGGTGGGTGGTTGTAATGTCTGGCTTTATCTCACCTTCTGCCCCACCTGTAGCCCCCTGTGTGCCAGTTCTTACTGAGGTGGAGATGGACTGCTTGTCAGACTCTGCCTGGGTGGTTTGGGAGGAGTCAGTGGGGGCGGAGATATACACGGCCAGTGCAATGGACAGCCTGGGCAGGGTCTTCCAGTGCAGCACATTGGACAGCACCTGTGCAGTGCCAGACCTGCACTGTGGACAGCACTACTCCTTTTCTGTGACCGCATCAGACCAGCAGTGCACCAGTGCGCCTAGCAACATGATAATGTCAGAATCAGGTGAGGAGAGTGGCTGTTCCCCCAGCCCTACCCCCCCCCCACCAACAGGAACCTTGTAATATCCTGCATTCGGTTCATGGCCTGTCCCTTTCCCTGTGCCTCTTATAGCACCGTGCCCGCCACAGAACATCCAGGCAAATGTGAGCTGCGAAATTGGGACGGCCAGCATCTCCTGGGCCGAGAGCTACCTGGCGCTGACCTACACAGCCACGTTGGAGCACCCGGATGGACAGACCTTTTGCTGCACCTCTGCTGGAACCAACTGTGACATCACCGACCTGCCCTGTGGGCAGATGTACGTGCTGATAGTGGTGGCAGAGGGGCACACGTGCAACAGCACTCAAAGCATGGGCACCATCATCAGGACAGGTATATCTAACGCAAACAAAAAACCTGAGCTCTGCCCATACCATCAGTCACTTCAGCGCCATACTGTATCTGCTTACCTAGCATTTTGTAAAGTGAAAGTGTTAGATTAAAACAATGCATCTTCAAAAACATTTAGTTCTATGGAACAACATTGTTTTCCAAATACTAATACTTCTCTTGATGGTTTTCTCAAATGGGGTATTGAACCAGCTTACTGGTTGTGAAGTTTTGGGACATTTACAGTATCCTATGTAGGGCTGAATGAGTCCTTTTTGTATGTGGAGCAAAAAAGATGGACAGTTGGTTTTACATGACACCAATGGTAGGTTTTCAATAAAGTAAATACAACATGCCCAGTTTCTGAAGCTTACCAATGTGTATACAGTGCCTTGTACACCTCAAAACCTGGCGGCCAGTGTGAACTGCAACACCAATGTGGCGACAGCGACATGGAGCAGCAGCAAGGGTGGACAGATGTACTTGGTGGAGGCCAGGAATAGCGATGGTCACTCCACGTCCTGCTTCTCGCATTTAAATACCTGTGACCTCGAAAACCTGCAATGTGGACAGCAATACACAGTCACAGTTGTAGCCCAGGACAGCAGCTGCACCAGTGCTGTGGGCCAGTCAACCGAAATCAAGACAGGTACGCTCTCACTAGTGTGCCAGACAATACATTGTGTTCCGGACAAGACTGTGGTTTCAGTTTGAGACTTAGGCATACCCTTGATTGGTCCTAATGGGTAAATTTTTTTTGCAGTTCCATGCATCCCACAGAATGTGACCGTAGATGTTGATTGTGAGTTGAACGGCATGAGCATATCCTGGGAGGAGAGTGATGGGGCGGACTCTTACACGGCCACTGTAGAAGACAGCGATGGCCGTTCAACAAACTGCGTGACTCTGGGCAACAAGTCATGTAGCGTGTCTGGCCTCAACTGTGGCAAGATTTACCATGTTACCGTGACGGCATCTGATGGCTACTGCACAAGTGCGGACAGCTCAACAGCCAATGCCCACTCAGGTAAGTGGGGAAAAGGAACTGTTCAGATATTTAGATAAAACAGGCCTTGCCGAAATAGCATGTGTTGGCTTTGAGGAGAGGAAAGTTCAGCTGGATGCTGTGTGGTGTTCTCTCATCCTGTAGTGCCATGCGCGGCTAGCCGCATCCAGGCCTTCCTCGACTGTCAGACCCAAACTGCCATCACGTCCTGGTACCTCAGCCGTGGAGCCCTGTCCTACACCGCCACACTGGAGGCAGACTCTGGCCACGTAATCACCTGCAACACGAACACCACCAACTGCGAAATGAGTGGACTGGCCTGTGGGGAGCAGTACTCTTTGTCAGTCTTGGCTCAGGGGGACACCTGTAGCAGGTCAGCACAGATGACAGAGCTGCTGCAGACAGGTGAGTGGGCACACCATTACCATCAGGACACCTTCATCTGCATAAATTATTCATCTTCATGCATTCATTTCGACATATTTGATTTTCTCTGATTTTAACTTTCTGAATGACTCTTTAACTTTGAATCACTTTCAGAGTAAATCTAATCCTGTGTACTCAGCAGTAGATGAACCCAAGAGATGTACACTACACAAGCTCCAGCTAATTAAAGCTGCAAATTTACTGCACAAAGTTACAGACCATCAGTACAACATGACTATCCTGCTGTTTTTAAGTTAACATGTGGTGATGTTCCCCTAGTGCAATGATTTATATACAATAAGGCTACATGAATGCGAGCTGTATTTTACTCACTGTGTAAAATCGCTGGGTGTTCTCTGTTCTTCTTTTAGAACCATGCGTACCTCTCAACTTGGATGCCCAGTACAGCCTGTCGATTGGCCAGCTCCTCTGGGACCAGAGCAAGGGGGCCGCATTTTACAGCGCTGAGGCCATCACCAGCCAAGGCCTGATAGTCACCTGCAACACCACTGACACCAGCTGCGCCCTCTATAACATGGAGTGTGGCCAGGTCTACAACATCACTGTCACCGCCAACAATCAAGCCTGCAGTCACAACGCCATCTCTGACCCCATTAGCCTGACCACAGGTGAGTAACCTGACAGCACAATTACGGCTGGAGGACATCCTCCAGGGATCCAGTAAAATACTACACTAAATAGTTAACACCCACCAGTGTACCAGTATAGCATAATTACTTTCCTTGAAAATTTTAATTTGGTGTTTTCTGATGTCACTTCTAGTGTTAATAACATTTCAGTGATACAAAAGACCCGTATTCCTAGTGCATGTGTATCTCTGTGGAACATTCTAAAATGTGGGCGTTTGGTGAAAGCTACTTGCAATGCTAATAGTTTTTTGACATGTAAGGTCAAGGCCAAAATTGTGAGTAATTACACAGTGAGGATGCCTTTGTTTCAGAGCCCTGCCCCCCGAGGAATGTGGAGGCCCATATGAACTGCCAGACAGGCCGGACCTCCGTGTCTTGGGAACAGAGTGACATTGCTGTGGGCTACATGGTCTTCCTAGATGGCCGGAATGGCCACTCCACCACCTGTTATTCCACAGACACTTCCTGCAGTGTGGACGGCCTGCACTGTGGAACGGTTTACTATATCTATGTGAGGGCCATAGGGCCTGTGGTCAACAGCACAGACAGTGCCACCATCCTCCTGACCACGGGTAGGTTCATTATCCATGCTTCCTCCTGTTTAGATATATGGGTGATGCAGTGATCTCGCCTGAATGTTGTTTGTAGGTGGCACGTCACAATCTCCAAGACCCAGAAGTGGAATTTCCTGCATCAACAAAGTCTGCTGTATTATGTCAATTGTGCATTAAAACCTGTTTCATTAACCATTACAGTCAAAGCAAATGTTTGGATTAGCTGATGTGGCTAAATTTGCATCTTGGCTCCAGAAAAGGAGCATCATAGTGCAGCACCACTCCAACATTCCTTAGTGTAAGCTGTACTGTAATACAGGTTACAGTCCCACTCCTTAATGAACTATGCGCTTGCTCCAGTACCTTTTCTGCATTGTTATATCTAGTGTATTTATTGTATTGTAATTGTCTGTTTTCCTCCTTCGTTGCATCACGTCTGCATATAACTATTCCAGTGTGTGTATTTCCAATAATGTATAACACAAATAATTGAAATGGAGAATAAAATTGACTCGATTTGAGCTCTAGTAAAAAATGTAATGCTTCTTGATAATGACAACTACTGACAATTCACATTATTCCTTTTTTCATGACTCTGAACACATATTCAGGATTGATTAGGAATGAAGGATTTGAAACTATTGCTGTGCCCTTGTTCTCCAGCACCTTGTATGGCAGGTGATGTGGAGGTGAGGGTGGATTGTGAGAACGACACTGCCTTGGTGTCCTGGAGCTGGATCGATGGGGCTGAGTCCTACACTGTGACTGCCATGGGGGCTAGCAGTCACATGGTGTCCTGTTCCACTGAGGAGAACTCCTGCCGTGTTACTGACCTCATCTGTGGAGAGAACTACACAATTAGCCTGACCTCAATCAACGAGCAGTGTGATATTCTGTCCCCCACTGGAGTCACTTTCCAGACCAGTGAGTGGAGCAGCGAGCCAGAATGACCTGACTATAAACTACCAATTCATCTGACCTTCCTACATCACACACTAGATCTTTTATATAAAAATTCACTATACAGCTCACCTTTCTATGGGTTAAACACAGGATTTTTACTTGAAAATGGAAGTTAGACGTACACGCCAAATGGATGCTTTTAAGTCTCATGTCTGTGTAACTGCACAGCAACCATTGAAGAGAACTGACAACAGTGATATATGCCCTAGTGTCCTTGTCACATGACCCCTGATCCCCCTCCTCTTGCACTGCAGGACCGTGTACTCCTCTGCGCCTGACTGTAGACCTGCAGTGTGGGACCCACACTGCTGCCCTGTCCTGGGAAGAGAGAGATGGGGTGGAGTTCTACATTGCTAATGCCCTGACGAGCTCCGGAGAAGATGGAGGAAGCTGCAACACTAGCAGCTCCATGTGCCTGTTCCCTAACCTGAACTGTGGAGAGACCTACTCCTTCACTGTCACCGCACACAGCAATCAGTGTCACAGCGACCTCAGCGACACTGTGGAGATCACAACAGGTGTGCATTCCTTCTGTCTGAAACTCATTTCCTCCCTTGCCTTTGCCTTTTCTCTAATTAATGACACTATGTTTTGAGTCATTTGTATGAATTCATAGAATTGGCAAGGCTGCACATGGGATTTTAGTTCATGGAATTTGTTTTGATTTTACTTAACACCTTCCATCTGCCCCCACAGAACCCTGCCAGCCCGAAGGCGTGTTTACTCTGGGATCATGCTTCAATGACACTGTGCACCTCTGCTGGAATGAGGCCCAGGGAGCGGATGTCTACATCGTGACTGCAACAGGAAACCTGGGGTACATCACGGCCTTCAACACCACTGGCACCAGACTGCCGATGTGGCTTCCCTGTGGCCAGACCTACACCTTCACTGTGTTGGGCCAGGACGAGCGGTGTGACAGCATCAGCAGCATCCCGGTACAGTTCAGAACTGGTACGACTCGAAACCTGCCCACCGCTGCTCTGACAGGCACTCAGATCTCCATTTTTAACCATCCCCATGCATAATTGAACCCTAAAAATAGTTTTATGTGACACTGCTGGGACAGGGGATTCATTATCCTGGGGAAATGTTTTGCATAATTACACTGCTCATGCTGAAATTATTCTTGAATGTGTTGGAAATCAATCTTCCAAAGTTCAGAAAATAAGCCTGTGCTCTCAGAGTCATGTTGCCACCGTCTTAGGCTCCAGAGGCCGTCTCAAGCTGCTTCCAAGCAAGCCGGGATTAGCATCTTGTTAGAAAACTCATTAAAGTGATACGGATTAAGGAGGCATCAAAGCAGTTGCACCCCTCCTTTACCACTATTGTTTATGGACACATTATCAGTGGTAAGAGAACTCGGGTAAAGATCTTTGTGTTTTTCTTGGCAGCCCCCTGCATTCCCCAACACGTGAGGGCGTACGCTTACTGTGAGGATAGCGTGGGCTCGGTGAGCTGGGCAGAGAGCGATGGGGCCGAGTCCTACACAGCGGTGGCGGTGGGGCAGGATGGTCACACCCACATGTGCACCACCAACAGCACCACCTGCACCTGGACCGACCTGCATTGCGGAGAGGTCTACACTGTCCACATCATTGCTGATGACATCCTGTGCAGCAGCTCACCCAGCAACAGCACCACCATCTATATGGGTATAGCCCTGGCCTCTCCACCTGGCACCACCACAACCACAATGTTCATTAACTGTTTGTCAGTGAAACTTTCTGTTGCCACTGGATTTTATTTTGCATAGCATTTATTCATTTGGGAAACACTTTTATCTGAAATGACTTACAAGATCATAATGGCGAACAGAACCTAAGTGCAAATAACAAGGTTTACTGCATTCAACAGAACAGAATAGACAGTACCATGATGGATATTTGCTGCAAAGTCAATCATACTCTGCCACTGTAGCAAAGTGATTAAAGCGTGATATCAACTTCATGAGTACTTGTAATGCCACAGTAGTACTATTGATATTGTGAATGGTGAATCTATTGTGAAGGTCTCTGTGTCGTCTTAAGATGGTTCACTGCATTGCTTCCAGCATCCTGCGTGCCCCAGAACCTGGTGTCCAGCATGAACTGTGAACGGCAGATGGGGATATTGTCTTGGGATGCTAGCGAGACTGCAGAGCTCTACATAGTGTCTGCTGAGAACAGCAATGGCCACAGACTGGAGTTCACCACCAATGCCACCAGCACCTTCATTACAGCATTGGCTTGTGGCGAGGTGTACTTCCTCACGGTCAGAGCTGTGAACACATTGTGCATCAGTACTGCCAGCCCTGCTATAAGCCAACAGACAGGTATGTCTACTGTTTTACTAGTCATCAGCACCGGAAAGGCAGCTCAGTCCACCAGTAATAATTAGTATTCATGCGATGTATTTCCTCATGAGTGTAAGGTAAAAAAAATGCTGATAGTTAGTGTTGGCTTAACAATAGATTCTTCATTGGTTTGATGTTTAATGTTTGGTGTTAACAGTAATGCAAGCTGACCTTCTGGGAGCTAAATCCTTCTCTCTGTGCCACGCTGTCCCATGTCAGAACCATGCGCACCCACCAATGTTACCACCCAGCTGGAGTGTTTCACCAACATCGTGGAGGTGTCATGGGCCACATCCAAGGGGGCTGAGTATTATACTGCCATGGTCCAGGCTGCGGATGGCCAGTCTGCGATCTGCATGTCATCTGGCTCACAGTGTGGCATAGCCAACCTGCTGTGTGGCCAGAACTACACAGTTTCCGTCACTGCTAGCAACACCCAGTGCAACTCCACCCCAAGTGAATCCACCAGACTTTGCTCAGGTGAGAGTACAGTATACAGAAACCAAATATATTGAATGCTTTTAATTGGTTTTAATTATATGTTTTACTTTTTGTGTGTCTTCAAATGTCTATAGTGCATGGAAAAATTAGTTTTGCCACTGGGGATAAATAAGGTATATTTAATGGTAACTTCTCAGTTTTTACCAATTTTCCTGAAAGGTCTACAGATATTTTAAAAAGGGAAATACAGTTTTAAATGTTCATCTAGATTTTTTGCTTTTCAGCAATTTTCAAAAACATTCATAGTTTGTATGGGAGTATTGTCATATTTTTTAAAATGATGCCCCCTCCTGCAATGCACTGGAGCAATGTTCCAGTAGTAAAGCCTTCAAAAGCCTGAAAAGCATTATCATTGTTTGAAATTATAATACAATTTATCTTGGAAACTCACATAATTGTTTTAATCAGTTTTTCACATCAGAGTTTAATCAAAAGAAAAATACACACTGATAAATTCTCAGGTTTGAAAAGAGGTGACTCTGCTTCTGTCTGTCCCCTTCTGCAGCCCCGTGTGTTCCACAAGATGTGACTGTAGTGGTGGACTGTCTAGACAATACAGCCCTGGTCTCCTGGAACCGCAGCCAGGGGGCATTGTCCTACACAGCCATCGCTGATGGTGCCGGTGGAGTGCACTCCACCTGCGGGGGCTCTGAAACACACTGCATCCTCACAGACCTCTCTTGCGGCACCCCCTACACGGTCTGGGTGTCTGCTTCGGATGACAACTGCTCCACCCTCATGAGCGAGCCTGCACAGTTCCTTTCAGGTACCACCAGTGCTGCCATTTTGAACCCAAAAAATACGACCCTAGCAATTCAAAGTCATTTATCATTTTCTGATTGGTCTGGCTCTAGCTTTATTGATTGAAGTGGTAAATTGAAGAGAAAAGGCTGTAGACCATGCTGATAGACCCACCAGTAGTACCCACCTCATACTTGTAAGAACTGTATAACTTTCCTACTAAAAGCCTGTAGAACTGAAGGTCATGGTAGGCAATATCTGTGTAACAAATTACAAAATATAATAATGTCTTCTATTCTTCCTTGATTGCCTCCCTCTGTGGTCCAGTCCCTTGCAGGCCCGAGATTGACACCATCCACCTAGATTGTTATTTTAACTCACTGCTGATTGAGTGGAACTACGTTAAGGGGGCCAGCTTCTACACTGCTGTGGCAGAGACCAGTGGTGGTAACATCGCTGTCTGCAGCACCAATTACACAAACTGTGAGATTATGGATCTGGAGTGCAGTCAGGTGTATGCTGTGAGGATTGTGGCCTCCAATGGATATTGCAACAGCTCGCTGAGCCCTAGCTGGGAGGTTGCATCAGGTAACAGTCATGTCCACCCTGGATGACCTACTCTTAAAGGGTGACTTCTTGAGAATGTTTGCAAAAACTTGTCTATGCTATCCCCTTTTCATCTCTGTATTTTACATTGTTCCATGGGCTTTAGAAGAGAAAACGGTAATAGGAACTCTGGATATCTGCACCTTTTTCATGCTCGTGTGTCTTTCCCTCAGTTCCGTGTCCTCCTCAGAGAGTCATGCATCACCTCGACTGTGACACCAACTCTGCCCATGTGACATGGGAGGAAAGCAGCGGGGCCGAGCACTACGAGGTGCATGCCATTGGCATAGAGGGCCACATCACTGGGTGCAACACCACAGATTTGGAGTGTGTAGTGCCTGACCTCATGTGTGGCTGCACCTACAACATCAGCGTGGTGGCCCTGTACCAGCAGTGCAACACCTCCGAGAGCAGTGTATTGCAGATGCAGAGTGGTAAATACTAACCCCTTACTTCTCAGTGCATGGCCTGTGTCCCGCCAGGCCTGATGAGGTCGGTATAAATGAGGAATAAGCATGTAACCATTTGGGTGTATGGTGAGTAACCTTGAGTTTGTTGCCGTCTCCCTTGCAGTACCCTGTGTACCGCAGCATGTAGAAGCCAGCCTCGATTGTGAGACAGGTGTGGTGTCCTCATCCTGGGAGCTGTCCAACGGGGCCATTCTCTACACCTCCGTTGCCCAGGGCATTGGGGGCTTTGCCTACACTTGCCAAACCAATGGTAGTGTGTGCCAGTACCCCAACCTGCTCTGTGGGATGACCTATGTCATCACGGTCATCGCTGCTGACGATGTCTGCTCCAGTACGCAGAGCACTGCAGTGCTGCTGAATACAGGTGATGCATTTACAGGGCAGGCTCTTGTGTGTGTGTCTCTGTGCTCACATTAGTGGGAATGAATGTTCTTGCTGTAGGCTGATGACTGTGATCCCTGTGCTGATTCTGTGATATTGCCCTACAGTTCCCTGTGAACCCCATAATATCAGCACACAGCTAGAATGCGATAGTAACATTGGCCTGGTCATGTGGGAGCATAGTGAGGGCGCGGCCTCCTACCATGTGCAGGCGGTAGGCCCCGATGGACACCGGACGCAGTGCAGCAGCAGCTCCACCAGCTGCCAGCTGGCAGACCTTCACTGTGGCCAAACCTACAACCTGACTGTCACTTCTCAGGACAGTGTATGTGACACCAGCAAAGCCTACCTCAGCCTGCAGTCAGGTGCGTGTCCCTTCCCAGAATGCTCTGCTCCCAAAGAGATCAGACAAGTTCATAGGTGAAGAATCATTAACCAGGTTTCCATCCAGTCCTATTAATTAAAAAAATATTATGCATTTTAAAAAGATGATAGTTGTGGTCGACACAGGAATCACCAGTATTTTTAATCCATTTTGAGACAAAAGGCAGTGTAAACATTTTTTACAAAAGTTTTATGCAACTTTGTGGAAGTGTTTTGCCATGTGATGAGATTTTAAGATTTTCACCATTATTTCCTAAACTTCATACATTCAGGTGTTTGTTTTGCCATTGTCTGAATCTCCTATCACTGCTTGTATCACTCTGCAGCCCCCTGTGGGCCCCGCCAGGTTATGACCAGCCTCCAGTGCGTTTCCAACTCTGCCACCGTGAGCTGGGAGAGGGGCAGTGGGGCCCTTTCCTACCAAGCAGTGGGTATATCCACAGATGGGCACACAGTCTCCTGTAACAGCAGCATCCCCCACTGTGATCTTGAGGCACTGCAGTGCGGAAAGACCTACGATGTTAACGTCTACTCTGGAGATGAATCCTGTTTGAGGGTGGGGAACATGAGCGCGCAGATTCGAACAGGTGAGGGAAAAGACATGCAAAACACTGCCAGAGAATCACATAAGATCATGCACTCAGTCTTGGTATGCCATTTATACACTGTGAATACTGAATCTCTTGTTTATTTCTTATCTTTGCCAGCCCCCTGCCCGCCAATGAATATGGAGGCTAAAATCGACTGTAACTCTGGCATCATGATGGTCGTGTGGGATCCTAACATAGATGCGGAATCCTTCCATGTGGTGGCCACAGACAATGACGGGACATCCCACCACTGTAACACCAATGACACCTTCTGTTCCATTACTAGCCTGCCCTGTGGACACTCGTACACCGTCTATGTTGTTTCCATCCAAGGGGGCTGTGAGAGCGCTCCCAGCAGAGCTGTTAACCTGACAACAGGTACTGCCATGGGCTTTTGTGCTACTGGTGACAGAATCCATTCCTGAAGGGCCACTGTGTGGTGTTTTTCAGCACTTATGCACTTCAGCTAAGTCACTGATTGGCCAGAGAAATCCAGAAACCATATTTCAAAGGCCTGTATTTATTGAAAAGAAATAGGAAAACCCGCTGACACCATGACTGGAGTGTGACATCTCATGATCACCTGAAAATGGGAGCATTTTTGGCTTGCTCTGGAAAAATAGTGCCATGACGTTTCCATTCTTCCCATATCTTTCAGGCAGAAAAAGTTCTGCCCTGCTACAGTGTGAGGCATGCTTAGGCTCAGCTTTCTGAAGCTGTGTGTGTATGTGTGTGTTTTCCACAGCACCATGCGTGCCCCAGGAGGCCTCAGGTAATCTGGACTGCGTGACAAATGCAGCGTGGGTGACGTGGGAGCATGCATTGGGGGCACACACCTACACTGTGATCGCTGAGGCAGCGGGCGGCTACAACTCCTCCTGCTCCTCCACTGACACCACCTGCAATGTGCCTGACCTGCGCTGCGGGGTCCTCTACACCTTCCACGTCATCGCTTACAACGGCCACTGCCAGAGCCCACCCAGCAACGTCTTTGATATTGAGACAGGTATGTATGTATGTTGCCCCCTGCCTCAAGTTCCAATTAACCAGGCTTTTCTAATAAGGTATATAAATCAATAAATTTAAATCACTTAATAATAATAATAATAATAATAATAATAATAATAATCATCATCATCATCATCATCAACATTATTTGTGTAGTACTTCTCAAGCATATAGCACTCAGGTGTAAAAACAAATAAAAATAATGACTGGGGATTCATTCAAGTGTCTCAGAGTTTGAATGCTGATGTAAGGTCAGTTTGGCCTTAGAACTTTTAAATAACAAAGTTAAGCTCTGGACGCAGGAAACCAGATCCTAGATCCCAGATCCAACACCTATGTACTATGAATATAAATACCGGCAGCAATACCATAAGCCTCTGGTGCTGTTTCAAGTAACTTATGGTAACACCACTCGAAACTATACGAACTGCTGATGTAGCAAACATACGCTGTGGTCCGCTCACTGCTTGTGTTCTGATCCAGCCCCCTGTGCCCTCACCACCATCACGGCCGTCACCCAGTGCCAGAGCGACACCATTCAGGTCACGTGGGAGCTGACAGAGGGCTCACCACTCTACATCGCTACGGCAGAGGGCACCGACCGCAGTGTCCTGTCCTGCAACAGCACTTCCACCAGCTGCGACTTGGAGGGTGCCAAGTGTGATGTGGAGTACACCATTATCATGGCTGCCTCATCTGACAAGTGCAGCAGCCTGAGAAGCCCCCCATTTAAGATCAAGACAGGTACGCAGTACTCCTTTCCCAACTCCTCCAGTGTGTAAACAACGGCACTTTATACTTACATTGTGTGAAACACTCATACAAGTAAATACAATTGTTGAATAGGTATTGTTAGATTTAATTGCATTCCAACAGTATTAATTTGAAGAACATTAAATACATTTAACCAGCTGTAGTCTGCCATGTACCCTGCATGCTGTATTAGACTCTGGTTCCTTTCTGCCCTCACCTATTTTTACCTCTGATATTTTCCAGCCCCCTGTGCCCCTCAGGACGTGTCCTTCCAAATAGACTGTGCAGACAGAGGCGTGTTTGTGTCATGGGCCCGCTCATTTGTAGCCCAGTCCTACCTGGCGACGGCGGAAGGGAGGAACGGGGACGTGCACACCTGCAATACCATGGAGACTAATTGCACCCTCGCAGAGCTGCAGTGTGGCCAGCCCTATGCCCTCACAGTGACAGCCAAATATCTGAACTGCACCAGCCCTCCTAGCTCAGAGCTACGCTTCAACACAGGTAAGTGCCAACAGCATGGGTATGCCCACTCGAACCCTTTAAATTCCCACCCTCTCATCAGAGGCCTGGCTGTTTTACCAGTGAGGAAAGTTGCTTTGTTTTCATTTTCCAAAAACCTTAACTCTCCATTGAACTGTAGTCACACCTTCCTGATTTGTCTTTCTACAAAAAATATTGTTGATGTTAGTTGTAAATTTCCTGTATTGTCACTGAACATGATTGTGTATTGTAAGTTTATTACCTAAATAGCATAATTCCCCCAGGGAAATTTTTTTAGGGAAACTTTTTCTCCGTTATTACTTTTTTTTTTTTGCTCCATCTCTCATTGATTTCTTCAGTGCCCTGTGATCCAAGTAACCTGAACATACAGCTCCAGTGCGCCAGCAACTCAGCTGTGGTGTCCTGGGATAGGGATGAAGGTTCGGTGGAATATGTGGCCTGCGCTCAGGACAGCACTGGTGACATGCTGTACTGTGACACCGCAAGCACGTCCTGTACCATAGAGGGACTGGAGTGTGGGTCCATGTACAACTTCTCAGTGCAGGCATCTGATGGCATCTGCAACAGCTCATTCAGCGAGCCCCTTCTACAGGGAGCAGGTAATTCTGCCGTCCAGCCACAGGAGACGTAACATACACACATAACTGAGAGGGATGATATACTCAGTACCCTGGGGGAAGGACACGACACATGTACATACAGTATGGATATTTACTTGAGTGATAAGGGCTCAGACTAAGACAGGGAAGGTGTTTTGTCCTCTCATTCCTGACCTTGCTGTGCTTTCTCATGTAGTGCCCTGTCCCCCTGATGTTGTGGCGAGTCGGCTGCTGCCCATGTCGGATGGGGATCAAGTGGTCAGGGTGTCCTGGAACATAGTAATATGCCCTGGGGTGGAATACCTGGTGGAGATGAGTGGGAGCATCATGACAGACAGGCAGCAGCTTTTTGATGTGGCCTCTTATTGGACAGATTTCACCTTTTTCGAGTTCCCTCTGCCCTGCAGCTCCATGTTCCGTGTGACCGTGAGGTCCGGGAACGCTGCAGGCATGAGCGAGCCATCACGGGAACTCAGTGGAACCACAGGTATTGGTGTGTCATGCACTACACTAGGGCAGCACACAAATCCTTCTGTCTCCAATTACATGGCTGAAGATTGTGTTCAACTTAGTTTCTTGCATTGCTTCACAATAAAGAAACACATGGTGCTCATTCATATACCAAATGTATAATTACCCAGATAGGTATGATGATGCAGACTTTCTCCACAATGTCATTTACCAGTTTTTAACATCAGCTCTGCAGCTTTTAATAAATTCTTTTGCCCTGATGATGTCATTCCAGGTCCCTGCCCTCCAGTGGGCTTCACATACACAGGCAACTCCACCCGTGCCACCCTATCCTGGGACGCTTCTCTGCTGGCCACTTCATACACTGTCTATGAGCTGACTAGTGTGGGAAGGAATGAGGTCTGCAACACTGCCCGGCTCTCCTGCATGGTGATGAATGTCAACCTGAGCGCCATTATACTTGTCGCCAAAAACTTTGAAGGAGAGAGTAACCCAGTTCCCTTACCACATGGTGAGTTTTGTTTTAAAACTTGGACAGCATCATGGCATCAGCTGTATTTCTTTTGACCTTTTCTAAGTAATTACCATCTGCCTAATTAGAATGTGTTATATATACCAAATGCTTTAAGGACCTGTGCATGTTCAAGCATGTTTTAGTTTCTTTAGCTTTGATGTCAATGTCTGGTCTGTTAGAGGGAGTGCTGTCCCACCCCAAGTACAGGAAAATCACTGATCACACTTTAATCCGTAACAATTAAGCCTACTCCGTTTTGCTTTCAATGACAGATTCAGCAGTGAACCGCCAAAAGCGTAGTGTCACGCAAGAAAGAGACAGTGGTGAGAAAACATGCTGCATGGTTCTGATTTTAACAATACATATCATAATGAAACATTACCAACATAATATCTGGTTGTAAACATGAGTTTTATGTTAAGCTCATCTGTCATTTTGAAGCCTATTGATAAAAATGTTTCTTTGCCCTATTTCAGAGGAGCTGTCCAGCCCTGAAGTATCGGTTTCTAAGGTGACAAGGGAGTCTCTGCAAGTGGAATGGAGAGAAGTAAGGGGTGCCACGCACTACAGCCTGGTCATCAGTGATCCAGCTGGGTACCAAACGCATCACAACCACACTTCAGTGGAGCAGTCTGTGCACAGCGAGACCTACACCGTGACCAACCTCCAACCTGCCACCACATACTGCGTCAGTGTGTCTGCCAAGAACTGTTGCGCCAGCAGCTCATTTTCACAACCTATCTGTGTCGACACTGAGGCTTAAATATAAAGGTTGTTTCTCTGTAAAACTTGCCAAATCTGAAAAGACTAAGCACCACAGGACAGAGCAAGCAAGCAATGTCTTCTTCTAGGAACATTCCTAGCAATGTTGGGGGGCAGCAAAGGTTAGGGGAAAAGAGGTCAGCTGTTCAGCTACAAAACAATCTTTTTTAATAGATTATCCAGTTAAGTCTCTTTTTACAATGAACTTGAAAGCCAAATATAATTTTAGACTATTTTTGCATTACAAAACCATTAGGAGTTAACTGTTGATTAAAACACTTTCATCCTTGAGTCACTAGATTGGTTAAAATGAATTATTTTTCAGACTGTAACATAGCAGTCCAGTCCTCTGTAACAACTAGTAAATCAAGTATTGCTGAAATTTTTTTTTTATTTATCAAAAATGGTAATATTTTAACAAAAACTTTTTCTGCTACTTTGTCAATTCACTTTAAAATTCAGGTTTCATTGTCTCAATCACATATGTAAAATCATAAAGTCAAAGTAGATTTAGCTCAAATAAATGGTAATATCAAGCAATGTTTTGTTAATATACAGTATGTTTTCTAATTTACCTTTTTACTTGTCTCATTGTGTGAACAATTTCATTTGTCCTTTTTTTAAGCCCATAAATTAAGGAATAAAAGTCTGTGAAAACTTTAAATACTTTTTTCTCCATAAAAGCAAAAGTAAGACATTTGAACAGCACTGATACATGTGGTATGCTGAAGACCTAAAACTGGGCTGTCAGTTACCTTCCTGCCTTATCAGTCTTTACCAGCAACATCCAGCCTACTGGGATTTTCTGAGCTTTTGACAGTCAAATGGAAAGCTTTGGCATTTGACAGGATATGTACTGATGCACTCTGCAAATTTTCATTTTTCTTTCATTTCAAACAGAAATAGTTGAACGAATACAGCCAAACCAGGTTGGATTCGATATTCTGAGCAAAAAATAAATGTTAAATAAGTTAAAACCATGTGATTATTGGGGGAAGTATTTGTTCATGTGGAGGGGACAGCTGGCTTCGAAATATCTACAGTAAGGTAGAAAACAGTAAGGATGCAGATGCAAAATGTGTAAAAAGTGTGTTACCATGGTACTTAAATGATCTGGTCTGGATTGTGAACACGGCCTAGATATGCGCAGTAAAAAAAATCATGTTCTCAACTGGAGCTTACCTCTCAAAGCCATATATTGACCAAGTACAGCTATTGTTTTACAAGAAGTTAAAGGAAACATTGGAGCTTTTGAGTACAGGACAGACACTTCAAGTAGTTTCTTGGCCAATAGCTACATTTACCTTCAGTGTTCCATTGATCCAGCCAGAGTTTTTACACTGCCCTATACACACTGCATCAAACAATTTTCCAAAAAAGTATTTTATTAGAAAAACTGCAACAAGGCAATTAACCAAATACAGCACAACTCCAGGCAGTTTTGATGCCTTATACAAATTTACTGTTGTTGTTGCTCCATAGGATTTAAAACATTCTCAAACTTATTTACAAAGCAATTTTTCGAAAATTGTCAGGAAAAAAAAAAAACATGAAAAAGTAAAACCTTTGCATCACAATTCAAGAACTGGGCTACAATGGTCGATGATGCAAAGGCACTTCCCTACAATGAGAAACCTACACAAGCAACCAAGGAAACCTCGGGAAGGACAGTTTCAACGTATTTCTGTGCTGGTTGTTCCAGCAGGATAGACATACTAAACAAGCAGAAAAAAAACACATCAAAAAAATGAAATAAAAAAAAAATAAAAGCGAGGGTTAAATTACGTGGACTCTGCCCTGCTACCCTGTATCCGGTCCTCTCGCTCTGTGCTTTGGCTTCTCCGGTGCTCCTGCTTGCTGGGCTGAGCCTGGTCCTTTCCGTCACCATGTTCCCGGCGGTGAGGACGCTCCTTGCTGCGGCTGCGCTCTCTCTTGCGGGGCCTGTCCTCCCCATCTGCCCGACTCCTGCTCTTGCTACGGCTCCTTTTTCCGGGCCTCTCACCCCTGTGCTTGCTCTTGCTGCGGCTGCGGCGGCCAGCTCGAGCCTTGCTTCGGCTCCTGCTCCGGTGCCTCCTCTCCCTGCTCCTGCTCCTGCTGTGCTTCTTTACCTTGCGCTCGTCTCTGTGCCTCTTCTCCTCCCTCTCTTCCCTGTGCCTCCGGTCATCTACCTCTCCCTTGCTCCTTTTTTCTTTTGTCCGTTCTGCCCCATCCCTTGACCTTTCCCTTTCCTTCTCTTTATCACCACCCCTGTCCCGGTCACTTGTCCGGTCCTTGTCGTGATCGCGTTCCTTCCTTCTGCTCCGCTCGCTGTCATAATCCCTCTCCCTGTCTTTGCGATTATTCTTCCTGTCCCGGCTGGCACTGCGGCTCCGGCGTCTGTCTTTGCTCCGGCTTCCCCCCTTCCTATCCGGGACACGGTCTGGGCTGCGTGTGCGCCGCCTTTCTTTTTCCCCCCTGTCCCTTTCACTCCTGTCTCTGTCCTTCTCGGCCTTGTCCCCCCGGTCCCTGTCCTTGTCACCTTTGTCCCGGTCTCTTTCTCGGTCCCGGTCCTTGCCCTCTCGCTCCTTCCTCTGCCGTTCGCGCTCCCTCTCCAATTCCCAATCAAAGCTGGTGGAGCCATGCCCGTCCCGATGGTGGCTCCTGCTCCTTGACCTCTTCGGTGATCTCCGGGGGCTTGGTGTTCTTCTGGGAGTCCTGTAGACAGATGAAAGGAGAACTTCACCACACTCGAGCACACCACAGCAAGCTTTAAACCAGGGATAGAGAACCCTGCTTCAAGAGAGCCACAGGGTGTGTAGGTTTTTGGTCCAACTGAGAATCTGATTTAACTGATCAATATCTCATCAGTATCATTACTTGCGGTAGGTTTGTTCTTGCTGAGCTGGATCAAAAACCTGCACCACCTCTGGCTCTGTGTCCCTACTCCTCACTTTCACCACCCTGACTTCCTCTCCGTGGAAAAAGGGATAACCAACGAGAGGTGACCTCTGCCTACAGCACCTGCGCTCTACGTGTCCCTCCAGCTCCTCTGCCTCCTCCTTTCCCTCCTTCTTGGGAATCTTCCTTGGCCTGCTCTTCATCTGCTGGTCTATCATCTTCTGGACTGGCACTGGAATGCGTGGGAACAGTGTGGAGAACCACTCTAGCTTGGTGAGGAAAGACCGCAGCATTTCCCCAATGGTCATGACGCAACCTCCTCCGGCTTTTACGTCCAGCTCCTGGAAAACAGTGATTCCAGGCCGTTAGCAACACACCTCTGACACCCACGTCAGCCTACATCTCTCAAAACTGTGCAGTTATTACTTATCCTTTACAAAAAAAAAAAAAAGAGCTACCTTAAATGATTTCAGTCATCAAATCCAGACCTAACATTTGTGATGACCAAGTACCCAATGTTCACCTCTGTATTCATTAAGCTTAATGTAGATAAAAAAGCAATCATTCTAATATGCAGTTTCAGAGAAACTTAATTGTAGTGTATAGGAAAGGCATGAATTTTACTGCTGGTCAGCTAAAATAACAAGTTCCTTTCCAAGAAAGTATTTACACTATAGGTTCATTTGAATGAAAATACACACAACAACAAACCAACTGCCTTTGATCTGAAGAGGCACTGTGAGAAGGACATTACCCAATGACCATTGCATTTAGATAGGGGTCATTACAACAACATCACCTTTCTTGCTGTGCCACCTGATAGTTCAGGACAAGTTAGTCTGCTATTGCCTGGGGTGAACCTACATTGTAAGCACACGAGGAGAGGAAGGTTCAAACCAACTACACAGGAAGAAAAGGCTAAATTGTAGAACAGCTGCTTGCACTCACACACACAAACCAACAGTGTTGAGATACAATTTCCAATTCACCTGCTGCACAAGGGAGATCTAAAGGAGAAAACATGGAAATTAGCCAATTGGGAGATAAAAGTGGCATATCAGAGCTGTATAAAACAATGAAAGCTAAAAAAATAGAAAGAAAAAAAAACTACTCAACAGCCAATGTATAAATGAATGTTTTCCATGCTAGTGACAAACATAACTTTTTTTCTGAGTTCTGGAAAAAAAATCATCCATTTATATTTTCTTGGCTGTAAATATTACAATGATGTAGTGCACCTGCTTGTGATACTATTTAACTACCTCTTGTAAACAGAAACAGGGCATGCCTACGTTCTACATTTTAACAAAATCACATTTCATTTGTACTTACCATTATAAAACAGCAACAGAGCAGTGACCTAATCTTTATTAAACTGTCAGGAACATTTGAGAGACAGCTGAATTAAGCCAAATGAAGGCAAAGGTGAAAATTAGCTATTACGCATCACAATCTGAAGTAATGAGGAATATCTTATTAGAACAATTATAACATGCACTAGGCAACGGAAAAGTATTTATTTTTAAAACTCATAAAGGAAAAAAATATTACCCTTTCTGACATACCTCCTCATCATCAAGGAACCCATCAAACCAGTCCAAGAGGTCCGGAGGGGGCTGAGTGTATCTGTTTCCAGGCAACAAAGAGCTCATATTGAAAGAGCAAAATTCAGGTATATACCAATAAACCAGAATCTCAGGACAAACATTGGACCATCAGGCACACATCATACAAATCAGTACTTAAGAACAGCACTATAGAGCCACCACCAGCCACACAAACATATAAGGTAAGTATGGCTAAATCAAACATTTTGTGTTTGGTTTGAGCTTGACAGCAGTTTGAACACACAAGCGTACCTTATGTACATGAACCCCAGGGCTCTTATGTAGGGAGAGTCGGTGTGTGTGATGAGACCCATCACCTGCTTGCGTGTCAGCTTCAGGGTGAACAATTTATACAGCAAACAGAAGGCTGTAGAAACAATTCCTCCAGTTCCAACGCCACGGACCTAAAAGAAAACACGTTTCAGTGAATGAGAGTGTCACAACTTACTGCTTCTACAGCACTTTGTTACCACTGGCTCTCTTACCCTGCACAAAAGACAGAAGTAATTAAAAGGCACGTACTTCTACTTACCCCTCCGCACATGCCAGTTTGGCCCGCTGTCTTCCTGCTGCCTTTCTCCCATGGCTCTACGTGGGTCACCTGAAATGCAAAGGAAGAGGAGGAGAAAGGATCACCAATGCTGTCTGACCACCAAGGACAGCACAAAATGACAACATATATCACAATATAGCTGTGTTGTACATACATGCGCATGTCTTTTTGATGCAAACTGAACTTGCACAGACATGAGACCAAGCAACTGTGGAAATAGCACGGACTGTGGTGTGAACGCAGTGGCAGCTGTCATCATGCGTTTTGGAGGAGTGCCTCTGCATGTCTGTGCTCTCCAACATTTCCATTAATTCAGGCATCACGTTGATTTAACATCAGCATCAACCATTAAGATCATCAGATTATTACCATGACATAAAACCGTACACTATTATGGGCGACCAGCAGGTGTCAGTCCGGTCAGAGGTACCCAAGGAAAACATTTTCAACCATTACTCCTAGGGCCAAACGCTTAGAAGACAATATTATGCATGTGCACATCCAAAGTGGCTGAGACACCTCTAACTACATGACTGTTTTTTCATTATAAAATTTTACTGGTAACTGACGCGTAATCCCAAACTACAACTATTCACTAATACACTATTGTATACTTAAGAAAACTATCTCACCAACACTCAATGGGGAGGACAGTGTTTATCTCTACGCTCAACTAATGCTAAAGCATGTCGATGAAACAATGAGCTCGTAATCCTTCATATGATTGCATAATCGGTGATCTAACGTAGGTTACACTAGCTAGAAGAGATGGCTGTTCAGACAGTATATCATCTGCTAGCAGGTTACAATGCATTAATGATCTACTTCCGACAATCAAACAGCAAATAATTCCCAGGTGATTAGCTATGTCGTCAGCACGTATTAGATAACACAAAACATCTCCTTGTTAGGAGATGAACCACAATATCAGATACTATAGGTAGCTACCTATTGCATAATCTCAGCAACACAACTAGATACAAACTGAAACGACGAACGAAATCTCTACGTGACAGCGAAATTATAAGGAATACGAAAATTAGCTGGCACGATATCAACAACCGTCCACAAGACAGAACAGAGAAAGACCAGCTAGCGAATTATCTGATAAAATCTACCACACAACACATGTATCGCTAGCGCAAAATACGACTCTTTAGCTGGTTGTCTAGTTATAGCTAAATTTCACTCAAAGGTATCGATATGACAGTGATCTGTACGATTCAAATTTTACTAATACCAATCTGCACCATCCATAGTCTCATGCTGATCGGTTCAAGCCATACTAGTAGTAAAATACGCTTTGGGCTGGATCACCAACCAAAGTCCTGGTAGCTATAACGTTAGCTCGGATATACAAAATGCAGCTATGCTCATACACCAGTATCCAGCTAGCCACTAATTACACAGGCGATTGTGACAAATTGACTATTCTTAAGAAATTCAACTAGACACCACCTAGCCAAGTGTCAGGAGTATATTACTAGCCAGCTGTAGCATACATAGTGGAAATCCTCAATGTTGATGGCTATCTTAACAGCGCGATTATTAAACATATTCATTCCTTACCTTAAAGTAGATTTCATCCACGACTTCGTGGTAGGTTTTCAGCTCATACAGTTGTACCTTGAAATACGGAGAGGATAACACGTTTGTCAAAATCATGGGGTTCAGATTCATAGTCTTCTCATTGCCCCACAGAGGTAGCACATTGCCTTGCTTTCCAGATGCAGCGGGTTTATTCACGGCCTGTTGCTGCTGCTGATTCCCCGCCAACGCCGTGTTATTGGCCATATTTTGCAGTTAGCTAGGAAGATATCTGGCGCGTACGGTTAGTCAAGGGAAATTACTACTGTTTCTCCATTAATACTTGAATTCCAGTCTTCTTTTAGTAACGTCCAGAACCGTACTAAATGTTCATGTGAAACACAAAATTACTCCGAGCCCCGTCAAGAAGTGTCAGCAAAGATATGCTTTCAGGCACCAGCTAACCGGGGAACAAGATGGCCGTAACTGCTGCCGAAAGAAGCGGAAAATCAGGTTGCGTATGGCTCCTACATCCAATGAGATCCACTAAAATGCATTCAAAGTGCTTTACTATTGTCTGGGTTTCAGGAAACTGAATAGATCGATCTCCATGATGGCTCTAAAAATTGCCGCATAATGCGAGTTTATTTTATCCTGCTTGAGCCGCAATGGTGCAAATTGCATAATTTTGAGACGCAGAAGTAGTTTGACGTGTGTGCGGATTGTGGTGATTTGCATCAATCGAATGCTGCAAATCCTAGCTTGCATGATTACGACACTGAGTAGTTTATTCAAAAGACGATGGCATAGTTCGGGCAATATAATTGGCGACCTATATAAATTGCAAAAGAGCAGTTTAACTCCTTTTCATTGACGTAGATTGCCTGACTTTAGCAAAGTTGGCTAAACTTTCGCGATGAATTCGTTGTTTTGTCCTCCGTTGTACAAGCAGAGACATCAGTTTGTAGTCGATTTTGTTAAAAAGTACAAACCGAAGAAGGTAGCTACAAACATTTTTTTTTTATTTAGGAATTTTTATTTTGAGAATGGATGAATAAAATATATTTGCGTATGAGTATTTGTAACTGTCAACCTTGGCCAATCATGCATTTTGCAAACTAGTTGCTAAAATTAATCAGTGTGCTCTCTGACCTGAAATGTGAATGTGCTGTAATGAAAATGTGTCATGCTACTTGGGCATCTGCAGCACAAATAACATTTACTAACTACGTAGAACAGACGAACTTAATATTTTATTCCTTGTTTTATTGCAGGTTGTAGATTTGGGATGTGCTGACTGCAGTCTGCTCAGGAAGCTTAAATTCCACCGAGACATTGAGTTGTTAGTTGGAGTGGACATAAACAGTAACGTTGTCAGACGAAAAATGTACATTTTTTTAAACACATTTTAGAGTCTTCTGACTAAAGCGTAACGTAACTCCGGCATCTTTGCTTAAAATTGTACGGTGTTCATATTGTTTGTTTTTAACAGGTATACTTTAGCCCCTTTCTCAAGTGAGTACCTGAACCCAGCTAACCAGCCTTTAACAGTTGAGCTGTATGAGGGGTCTGCGACTGAGAAGGATCCCCGCACCAAGGGGTTTGACCTCGTGACATGCATTGAGCTGTAAGTGATATTTTATTTTTCTAAATATAAGCGGAAGGAACCCATTCCTGCAATGTATTAATATGACAAAACATCCGACCCTTCCAGTCCAATGACTTGAATGTACATCTTCAAAGCCGTATTCCGGTCATCAGGATGTTAGTATGGAGGAAAGATATAATTTATATGATAAACAGCTTTTCAGTAGTAATCATTTATAATTTCATCTTGTATTAAACTTCTATATATTTTTTCAAATATTTTAAGTTGTCCAACAGTAAACTAACCAATTATTTCTTAAATTGTTGGTGAACAGCATTGAGCATTTGCCTCTTGCGGAAGTGGAAAGGTTTTCCGAAGTTGTATTTGGTTATATGTCTCCTGCTGCGGTGATTGTCACCACTCCAAATGCAGACTTCAACCCCTTGCTTCCAGGATGTTATGGGTTTAGACACATTGACCATAAATTTGAGTGGACCAAAGCAGAGTTTCAGAATTGGTATGTATACCATAGCTGTAGATATTTGCTTAACAAACATTCTTTTTTTTACTACTTCATGCAACTCTGAGAAATGAAATTGTTCTTTTGCAGGGCTTTAGGTGTGTGTAGACTGTATGGCTACATGGTGGAGTTTACTGGAGTAGGCGAAGCCCCTTGTAACGAGGAGAGAATTGGGTTCTGTTCTCAGATTGGAGTATTTCACAAAGACTCCTCCAGAGGTGGCACCTCTGTTATTAGTGAGAACATGGAAGACTCTTCAGCTTACAGACTGGTAAGGGAATGCACAATTCATCAACTGGATGCAAAGCTCTACATTTCATCACAGTACTATTTTGTTTGATGCCAATGTGGTCTGTGTAATCACAGGGTGGTTTTTGTTAAGTTTCTGCACTGAACCCCAGGATAAAGTGATTGAATACTTATGACGTCTCTCTCTCACTCTAGCTTTATGAAGTGGTGTACCCCAGCCTGTGTGACAACAACATTTTCAAGAGGACCCTGGTGAGTGAAGTCCTATACTGGGCAGAACACATCAAGAGTAAATGGCTTGAAACCTCAGAGTATGTGGAGGAGGAGGGGGCAGGTCCTCACATGAGTGACATCACAAAATGCCCCAAGGACTTTCAGGAGATGAGCCTTGCAGAAGGGGAACAGGAGCCCTACTTGCAGGAAGGTGGTGCAGTGTGTATTCCTCTGTCAAGAGTGTTGTCTTTGCCCAGTGTGCACACACTGTGTGTCTCCATGCAAGGACTGCAGGAGGCCCTGCTGGGTGATTCTCGGGTGCAGCTGACAGGCGATGGTCTCGCTGTGGTGTTGGCCATCGATGAAGAGAAGGATAAGGATGAAGATGCTGATGTAAATGAGGAGTGGGAGGAAAATGGAACTCCTGCATGTGCAGGAAGTGTAAAGTCTGCAGTATACTGCATGGAGGACTGGGATGCAGAGCTTTAATGCCCCTGGGAGATTTGTAGCAGAGAAGAATGAAGCTTTCAGAATGAGAAATTATACTTAAAATGCCAGGACTAATGGTGCAATTTCAAGCTTGGATTCTACCACAGCCAATTTGAATAAACGTTGGGGCTCTGCTATAATCTAATAAGATACACAAAAAATTTTCATGAGCTGTAATGTGCCTTGTGAATATGTTGATTACATTACAGTGAAAACAGTGTTTTGTTTTTGTATTTTGGATGAATACATTAATCTTTTGAAAAATATTTGTAAGTTTGATGTATGGTATGTTTGACAAATGGAGGTATTAGTTTTTCTTTATTAAATTCAACATCATTTGTGTTACAAATAGTTCTTGCCCCATTTGAGTAATCATGAAGAACTTTGTTTATTTTGTTTATGTTTTGAAATTAGAAATGTGAAAACTAGTACTGTTCTAAAATGCTATGTCTGGTAACAGAAGGTAATAGCACATACAGTGGAAGCACTAATCAGCTCCACATAAAAAAGATCTATTTTTTTATTATTAAATTCTGATTGAAAGTAAAAACAGACATTGGCGTGGTGTTAAGAAGCATTGATTGATTGGTTATGCTGAATGAAAAGTGTAAAGAGTCACGCAAGTGGGTGTCAGGCTGGTTTGGTATTTATGAAATGGAAAAACAGTCCCTGAAAATCATTAGACCATTAGATTAGATTTGTAATCTTTCATGGCTTGGGGCAGATGATGGTGGAATTGATTGGTGCAGTGAGAAACACCATTTTTGAGGGACTGGATGGGTCTAAAAACAGGCCAGAGAGCTGCATGACACAGCGGAGACAGATGCATGACAAACACTGATTCTATACTGTTGGTGTTGTCAAACTTTTAAGTTTTTGTAACCAGATAGATATGAATGATATCAATATGGTCCATCAATTTAGCCTGTGCCTTTTTTTCTTCAATATGTTCCTTGAAGGGCAGGCATAATTTAGTCAACAAACAATGCACAACACCATGAGCCTTTCCTTTGTTTTCACACGTATTTTATTTTGCAGTGCACAGACAGATAATGTCCTATAAAGTAGACTGTTTCTTCTGTGCCTGAATTAATGTTATGCAGGTAAGTAATTTCAATCCAGTAAACTATCCTGATCAAAGATTGTTGTAAATGGAAACAGGAATCCAGCCACTTAGTTTATGGTTGGTAAAAGTGACCAAAAACTAGTTCTAATTTGAGTTTGGCTAACGTTTTCCATTTTAAATGAATTTTTTCTTCAAACACTTTTAAAGAGATGTCAGGTTTGCATTTACACTGACCAAAAGACCAGCCCTGATATAGCTGGTATTAATGAAACAAACTCCCACTACTTTAAATATTTCAATTTAATTGACAGTAAATGGTACATGAGTAATTATATACATGGACAAATAGTACAAGATGTATTTACAGAGATTTTTTTTTATCTCTGAAGGTAACACATACTGTGGGATAGCAAGTGCATTTTACAGTAATAAACCATATACAAATCCATAATTGTGAAGATTCAGAAGAACAAAATCTTAAACAACATACTTCATACCAGTACCATTTAAACACTGCATGTAAAGTTAATCCTGAACGTTCACACCAGAACTGTAGGACTTCTTTACAAGCTTTCCAGGAGGGCAGTAAACTGATTTGTCACCAGACTCTCAGAAGACTATAGTTTTATTTTGATTACTGGGAAATGTGCTCTTGGTTGGGATGATGTAGCTTTGGCCCAGCAACCATAACCATAAATGCTACAGATTAAAAATGAAAAAAGAACACTGATTTATTTTTTTATCTTGAGAAAGAGTTGGCTGTAATTCAGAGATTTAATGTTCCTGAACAGCTGAGGAACTGACTGTGCTACTGCCCATATCTCTGTGCCACAGAAATCCATATGTGCATGAGGATATGTACACTGAACACAAACACAGAGGTGGATTACTGTACACAGCAAGGATTTAATTTAACACACCCAATTAAAAGGAGTGACACCATTGAAAAATGTCTCTTCAGATATGAACAAGAGATCCTGGAACATTCCACTTTGATCTTAAGTTGAATGTAGGAAACATCACTCAAGCATATCATTTATCTTACGGGGTGTGTGAAATGTTTCTAAAATCGACCTCAAATCCATCAAGAGAAAGAGGAAATCCCAAAACATTTATTCTCAATGGAGTATATGCCAGGCAATAGAAATTACATACAAAAATTCTTGATATATCCAGGAACCACATATTACATAGATGACATATTGACCTTGACCACACATTGATATCAGCACACACAAACATGAATAAAATCAGTTTTGCTGTGGTAAAGTATATTGTGTGACAATGAGAAACGTGTTCATTTGATTTAATCCATTTAAAATAAAAGGTAAAAAAGGTGTTTCCGTCTCACATAAATCATTTTATGTATACCACATGTAATTTTTTTGGTTTTCTTAATGTCATTTTTACACTATGATAAAGACTATCTAATTTATAAATTAATAAATTACCTAATAAACAAAAAACCATTTAGCACACATCATACTGTATTCCTACGCCCCACAATCTCCCTGTCCTCTTCTTATGCAGTGTTGATACAGTTTACTCAAAACAATTTCACCATGTACCCCGGTGGCTGAAATTTAATACAATAATTCAAAATTATGACAAAAGTATCAAAAACAAATTTGATACACCACAAAATTCAAATTCTTAACACATGCCACAAAGTGCTTGATGTGTTGTCATATTAAGTGATCCCAAAAACAGTGGAGTTGTTTGGTTTTCTGTGATCACAGGCTACAGTAAAGCTGGAATTGTGATTTGAAACCCAAGCAGACTCAAACTGCTCAAACTGGTCTTCTGGAAAACACCAGCCATGAAATTTATAGTCCATCAGCTCTTGTAGCAGGTCATCCGCTTCCTGGAGCCTAGAATTTACAGAATTACATTTGCTTGGCAGAAACCCCAAGCATTTTGAAATATCTTTCTATCTCCATCTCACATATTAGCCTAGCAACTGTTCAAAGCTCTTCTACAAACTTACTCTGAATGTCTTCTTCCTCTCCATATCTTCTTACTCAATCGGGCAGCCTGAATTTGAGTATCAACCTTAATGAAATGGTGGACTTTAGAGCTGAGAGAGCCTTCACAGTGTGTCACCTCACTGCATTTTCCTGAGTGTACAGTTCCACAGTCACTCTCACATGTTATTACCACAACAACAATGGCCCACCATCAACAGCGCAGCCCTGAGGTATGGGCTGAGCAGTTTTCATTCACATGTATCGGCTGTGTATGTCAACACTACAGTGTTGGAATACCTTTTAGCAGCATACAAATGAGAAGCAATACAACCAAGAATTACAGGAAGACCATACGTAATGTAAAAAGTTAAAACATGTTATGAGAGATGAGAGAGAACACAGTATCCCCCATTTTTAATGGAAATGACGTCTGGTGTCTCCAACAGCCTTTCAGTCATGACAGGGCATGAATGGTACATATGTCACTGTACAACATTATACCATAGCTTAACAAAAACATCCATAACTCTCTGCACCTCACAATTGTTTGACCTCATGAAACAAACATGGACATCAAATAACCACGGACTGCTTCAGCACTAGGGGGCATTGTTTCTGCCAACATCATCTCACAGTCCATTCCACCGACCTCAGTTTCAATTCTAAAAGCTGTGCTGCTGGAATGAGGTGAGGTACAGATGCTCTTCTTGGCCAGCCATACTTTGGTTTTGCCACCTGTAGGCCAGACATCCTTTGAGGCTAACGCTTTATCACCACTTGTTCATAAGCTCCTGCTCCAACCCTGCAATGACACAAATAATCAGTGCAGTTTAAATTAAACATATACAAATAAATAACATAAACATACCAAAAATTTCAATTTTACTGAAATGGTTGTTCATACAAAACATATCTGGGTTAGGGCTTGTGAGGGATATCAGCTTCTGGGTTTTTATTAGCATTTTAATTGCATGGTGACAGCAGATGATTATTCGCTACTCACCTGGTAGGGAGATGATGGCTGCCAAGCGCAGTGCTTCCCCCAGGCCCAACAAACAAGCGCAGACCCTCCTCTGAAAAATAACAGACAAACCATTCAGACCACGTCACTCCAGCTGAAGGACGAAACAAGCAATCTCCTGCATACTCTTCACCCAGAAAGGCTGGTTGCTAAGCAATCCAAAAATAAGCTAGTATTGACAGAGGCATTTGTTTCCCTGCACTCTGCAGGGGGGGAGGTTTGTACTTGAGGAGTGGAGGGGTTTAGGTCCCCGTGGCTGATGCTAATTAAGAGAGCGGCAAAAATCAAACAACTTTCAGGAAAAAAGTGTGTCAAACCCAAGTTTTGGAGGGTATGTGGCATGTCAACCCATTTTTTTTTATTTCCATTTATGAAAATTTATGTTTGAAAACAAAAAGTGTGGATTCATTCATTGGTTGAAGACTTGCATTAATCACATAAACCAACTGACACTGTAGTCTGAAATCTTTGCTGTAAAGAAAGTGTGCTTAAAGCATTCTGAAGAAAAGGACTGAAAAAGTCAGATACATCAACGTCATTCACTCTCTGTGTGTGAATTGTGAGTGGGAGGGAAGCCGGAAGTCTGCCTTCTTTGCAGCGTTAACACGGCCTGCTCGCCCACGTCTGTGAGGCAGCTGTCCATTCCTTCTCAGTGTGACTGTCACCTGGAGAACTCACATTCACACGACATTTAGCATGTGACATGCAGCTTCAGTGTGCTCCTCTCAGCTGATTATACACCTCCAGATAGTGCTCCAGTCCTCCTCTGCTATACAGTTCTAAAATACCTGTCAGTGAGTATTTGACATTACTACATTTTAATGCATGAAAGTTGATGGGTGTAATGTGCACTCTAGCATACTCTGTCACTTTACTGTTATAATGTTGTCAGAAATACAATTCAAAGTTAATTTATACAGTTTCATCGAAACCACTCGTGATAGGCATTGTTCACAATTATAATCAATACAATTGGCAAAAGAGATTTCTGTATATATAATATACAAAGCTGCCTGTTTACACTTCCTTTTTAATTTGCTGTTTTTAGACTTAAATCATACTTCTCAAAGTTGCTGCACTCAGCAGACCTGTAGCCGGTAATGGCATAAGGGGACTCCACAGCTGCACCATGAACAGGTGCATTTACTCAGTGAAGCTCCCAATGGCCCTTGACAACAAGCTGTACAACAGGATGTCTTGTAAGTCCTACACTAACCCTGCACTCATACCAGCAGCAACTTTGTTGCTGTATGTCGCTGTGTTGCTGTCGTCTAGCTGTCGGCGTTGCTAATGTGGGCATTGCTAACATAGTTTTGAAGAAGTGGGCTACAAATGTATTGACAAGAGATGCATCAATTTTCTAAAAAAAAATGTATATACTGACAAATATTATAAATATATATTATATTTATTTGCATGTTATATTTACATACAACATGCAGTTATATTTCCTGCATTTACACACATATCAGACTTGTCAAGAAACCAAATATGTCTCATTAAAAGACAAGTGTCAATGTAGCCTCAGACTGAAACAGAAGACAGTAGTTGTTTTGTTCTTATGTTTAAAAGACCATGCTACTCTTAAGCCTAATTAAAGATTCCTTATGGGTGCAATTATTTTCAAGGCGTGATACAGAAATAGTCTCTGACGGTTGAAAGGACTGAAATTACAAATGTTTAAAGAAATCCCAGGTGTTTGTTCCTTGAAAAAAATAAATGTACATCTTTCTACTAATAAGAACATATATGTAAATGATATCTGCAGTCATTTAATAATTAAAGGTGAGTGTTGGTGAAGACTTAGGGGCCTACAAATCTCAGGCCTTACTACCATCATAGTTCAAATTCAGTCTGGATCGTGCCTCATCGACCATTAGTTTCTCCTCTGTTCATAAAATGTAGTGGTACCTTCAGCACTGGAGTCCAGTGGACCAGGGGTGAAGTCTTGGCTCTGAAGGATCTTCTCCACAACATCATCAGCATCTACCCTGGTGGCATCCATCCGCTTTAACTGTGACTCCACAGAGTCCTGCTTTACTGGATGCCTGCAAAGAACCAGATAAAAATGACAATGTTATTGCCACCTCACATAATTCCCTGTCTTCAAGTTATTGCTTTGATTTTCATCAAAATTTGCAGAACAGTACTTGCATTATTATATAGTGTTTGCTATTTAGCATCACAACATGCCATTTTGCAGCCCCAGAATTTTAGTTTGGAACTGTTTCACATCTATTTCAATTTCAATGAACGTGAAGGACATTGAAATGCAAAAACATATCATGCAGGCCAATTTACACAGTAGAGTCTAGCATAGTCTATAATAGATTTAATGGCTCAAACATAGGCTTGCATTGGTCAGTTATCTCTTCAGCACTCATCAATACAGGAAAAGCAGTAGATCAGCCCAGAGACTGGTCAGGTTTTATGAAGGGGCAGGGTGTCAGACTACTGTACCTGTTGAGGCGCTCTGAGGATGAGGCGCTTTTGACAGGAGTACCAGGGTGCTCTGGCACAGAAGCACAGGCCGCGGTGGCGGCAGCAGGGGGCGCTGTCCGGGGCTCCCGCTCCTCACTTGGCTCTGGGATGCTGGCGATGCCAGTGGAAGCACTGCCTATCGACGTGTTTCTCCTGTGGGAGAACTCTGAAAGGCTGGAGGAGCGCGAATGGCCTGTGCTGTAGCCTGCACAGAACCGCCACACACATGCAAAACACTCAGTTAAATAAAATTCACAAACGAACTCAAACAAACACACAACAGTTACACTATGTACATGTATGTACATGCATGCACACACAAGACACTGTATACACACTAGAAACACATATGAATATGCACACAATGTACAATACTAATAATGCACAGATACAGCATGGGTAAGGCATGTAAAGTACGGGTTTACTTAACAGTACAAGTAACCATCAATATACTATATACAGACACAATTAGAAACTCTAATGGTCCTCTTTCCCAGTGCCATCATAGGAACCAGGTAAACATGTGGAGTGGTGTGCACTTCCATCTTAAAACCTGTTACGTGAGCAATAATTGACAGGGACACAAACGCCCACAAGCAGGCATCTTATACTTATCTACAGCAGGTTGCTAACGCTGAAAGAAAGGCACAATGTGCCGTTTCTAAGAGCAAAACCCTCCCACTCATTCCCAGCTGGCATACAGGCAACCTTTGAGAATACCACATGACGATGAACTGCTGCCCCTTTTAAAATGCATTCTTTTTTTAACTTGAAATGTAAGGTCTCTGCTTAACTTCAAAAGGTCAAAATTACAACTCTATCCAAACAATTAGCTTGTATCTGTAATACATATCAAAATTGCCTCCCAGAAAATCAATGTGAAGAGTGATCTGGGATGTTGAGTGCATTCTGGCTCCCATTACCCAGCCATTTTCTGAAGGCACATCATTTATCTCACTGAAGGGAACAGAAATCTGTATAATGGGATGACTGGGCAGGGACATAATCGAATGAGTGCAGTATAATTGGAATAAGGCAGAAAGCCCACACCGCAGAGCTGAGAGGTTTCACCATTCAAACGGAATAATGATAGCAAAGGGCTCATAAATCTGGGCCTTGGGCCTGCTGGACAGGCTGTGAATCTCATCTGGGTGGGAGGGGCTGAAGAGGTTAGTCAGACTGGCCATCACACTTCCTCCAATCAATTATGGGGAATTATCACAGAAAACAAGGTTATATCAGACAGACGTGAAGCCAGACACCAAGCGTGTGAAAAGATTTGAGAAAAGCAGCTACATAAGAAGGTGAGAACATTCTACCCAGATTCCATTGACCAGAGAAAAGTCACGAAAAAGGGAAAACATGAATCACAACAATCAATCAAAACAGAATTATTGCCAGCTTATGTAAAACCTGTCAATTCTGCTGTGTGGGTTCTGTGTGTTTTTCATGCATCTCTGTCTGGGAAAGGAATGGAAACATTGGGTGAGAAGGCTGAGGGTCTCATGATAAAGGCCTTGGGAGATGGCTGTTGATGCAGGGACCCATTGTTCCTACATCTCACATGAGTTCCCACACTGTAAATCACAGAGAGGCATACCTGATACTTTAGATTGTTGACTAGCATAGCTGGAGGTTCTGGAGTGGCCACACCCTGCCAGCTCGTCGGGAAGAGAGGCACATTTTCCCGGGGTTTCTGTTATGTTTTTTTTTGACACAGAAAAAAAAAAAAGAACTCGACATGAGCCACTGTCCTACATGTCCACTTTCCTCCCAGGCTCACAGTGAAGAGTGGCCCAGCCATCATTTCAGTTCCTATTTTTAATCATGTGCGATTACCCTCAAGGCCACCCAGGGACGGGAAAAAGCAAAGCACCAGTCTGAATTATACATGAAAGAGACACGCTCTCAGAAGCTCCCGGAAAACACGCAGCATAACATGGAGTGGAGATGGTAAAACCAGCAGTCCTACTGAAGTCTCACACATATGTAGAAATGACTTCTGCCGTTACAGATTTTGATATTCATTACAAGGAAAGGTTTGCATTCCCAGCCCCAAAATTCGATGAAGAGATATGTGAATTATGGAATTAAAAGCACATTTTGATTTGCATTGGGAAAGCAATGGGTTTAAGATGTCCACATTTACAAAAACAAAGCAAAGTCACCTAAATGAAACAACCCACTGCTTGCCGTAGTTTGCTCTGTTTTAAACATTTTGCTCAGACAACACCAGTATCATAAGGACATCCATACCTGAGATCCCAAAGAAGGATTTCGGAGTCTCTCCTCCCTTTCTGTCCTCATGTAGATATTCTGTGTCTCCCTGTATTCCTATGCACATACCAGTGGAAGGGGGGCTGTAGAAGAGATGTGCACAATATTAGCTTTAGGGAATTAAGATGTAACTGCTGGAAACAACAACTACAACAGGATACAACACTGTAACAGCTCATACCGGTTTATGTCAAAACACTGTAACAAGTGTTAATGGAAAAGAATTTGAATAAATCAATAAATAGAGTGTCATTTCCTTCATTTTCTGTACCCAAAAATCGCAAACCATCTTTGGGTTCTGCGTGTGCCACAAATGCTATTTGTGTTTATGAGACATGTGCCTTTCACAGTGCTGAGTGTATCAGCTGGCTTTAAACACATAATGCTGTTGCCACATCCTACTCTACCGCGCCAGAAGCTTCTCCACATGCAAATCTCCATCCACCTTCACAAGTTCAAACACCCCCATAACTTGACTCAAAAGAAATATATACTAATCTCAAAAAACTACTTACAAATGTGCGTGGGGAGATAGCTACACCCTCAAGCTGACCTAAACACCAATATGTCTTTCCAGCACACACTGGTATGGTAATGTTGGTTTAAAAAAGAACTTCCAACATTTGCTCATCTGTAGGCAAGCTACTGACTCTACAACTGTTTCAAATAAGCTTTTAAACAGGAAAACATTCAACCATGTATTTATTAATTTAAAAAATGATTTTTTTTTCCCCATCTTAAGTTTCCAGAATAATTACATGTCCTCCACATCTCCACTGAAATGCTACTGTTACTGTCTTATGTTGTAACCATGGAAACAAAATTCTGTTTTCCTGGTTTTCCCCTCCAGTTAGCCAGACATCGTAAACAAAATGCATTTTCTCCCTTTCAAGCCTGTAAGCACATGCGAATAGAAAATATAAGCTTTAATAAAAATGATAGTTTCATGGGAATATGTTACATTTCAATAATATTGTTTCTTTTCCATTATCATTAGTGAAATCAACAACAAATTTGATGGAAGTCATTACTATTGGTTCAGAAACAACCGAAATATGACACCCTGAAAATCATGTTTTCAATGGAAATATAATTTAACTCAAATTTCCAAGACTGGTGCAACCACATCTATCTTAATATATAATACAGCTCCAGAGGATTTATGATGTAATTTTATTTATTACTTTCAGACCCGAGGGCTCAGTGGCTATCTGGGGAATGTTAAGAGAAATTAGAAGGATATCTTGACAACCCATTAAAACAGGTAGGCCTCCCCCAGGCTTTATCTAATTCAGCATTCGCTTTTATGCTTCTGAATGTATGACCTGCTTAGAACCAAAACTGCAATTCAAGAGAAATATTTATATGAAGGAAAATACCAATGTATTTGAAACCTGAAAAAACCAATGAGAATTAATAGGAAAAATGTTGTACATTGTATACATAGCACAGTTAATCAGAGCTACCTGCATATACAAGTGATGCACATTTTAGCCTCATCTCCTGCTAAGGGAAGTGTTTTCATTTTCATATGTGGGAGAAACCATTTTGGTCTCCTTCACTCACATATACTGACACTAATGGTCATCAGAATGGCAGTCATATTTATATTTAAAGCACATTTACTTTCATCAATTCCTCACCAAGCCTGTCACATTAGATCTGTCACTCAGAGCACAAAGAAATATGCACCAGGCAGGCAGGCCCTGATCCTCTTTTCACAACTGAAAGCAGAATCATACATAAAATAATGTAAGAGTGTGCAGTAACAGCCTGCAGTAACAGCCTGCAGCACGGCTGAGGGGCTCAGACTCCTAAAGGCTCTAGTCCAGAATGACCACTGATTCTGCAGCGACACAACCGACGCTCTCTAGGACTGGGAAGGGGGCCCATATTGCTTAATCTGAATAAAAACTAGTTACATCAGGCAGTAAAGGGTATGATTGGCTGCTTTGCTGACAATTATTGTGGGCTGTGGACAAGGCTGAAGAAAAAGATACATAACCCTGAAGAAGAATGGATTCACAGAGTGATCATGGTACCACGGCATCATCAAAGAATGCACATCACACGTGATGGTTTTACAGTGTTTCAGTATTAACTTTGTGCATTAGCTTACCAATTCATATAGTAATATACCTCATAAGAGACAATGAGTAATATAGTATAAATACAGAGCATTGGCATTATACATTACAACCATTAGATGCATTAACTTCACCTATTATTGAACTGAAAGCTATTGGCACAAAAGACAGAAATAAAAGGTCCTTGTATGAGGTCAAGCTCTTCACACTTGAGAAGTGATTCTGTTTACAGTCAATAACTTTTATTTTCAAACTAAATTTTCAAAGGGCAAGGCAACTTGGTGCTTAAATTACTGAAGCTACAGAACCAGGAGAAACTATTTGCCCTGTCTTATTTTCTTCCTTTTCACATTCAATTTTCTCAGTTATACTTTGCCCACTCAAGGACATTTGGGTGTAGCATATCTTGAATGAATAGAGATAATTATTAAAATGTACTGTTATTCATTTATTTAGGCTACCTTTCATCTAAAACTAGCTCTCTGTTAGAGATATGGTAACAATAAAGAGAAAACAAATGGGGGCAATACTTATTCGCTGAAACGCATCAACTCAGCTGCACCAACCATGATTTTCAAAGTTTTCCCTGACATTCCAGTGATAAGCAGGAACCGTCCCATGACAAAGCACTTCTCATGCCAGAGTCCAGTTCAGACAGGGATAAAATGGATGTTTGGCTTGAGCGCGGGAATCGGCCATGTATCTTAAAGACGGGATCCACAGCGGGATTAAGGGATGAGCTGCTGTGCTGCATCAGGGCTGGAGTGGCAGCTGCCTCATCCCCCCCGCCCCACGCCATGCTTTCCTAATCCCAGGACATTCACAGCGAATCCTATCCCGATGCTGAAAAACTGCCAGAACACTCTGCTTTTCCTGCGCACTGGATCAGAGCTCACAATTTGGGATAGAAGGGTCAGGTCAGATGCATTGTGGGTGAAGATGATGACGAGTGCGTCACAATGACATCATCATTTCTCAATACCGGGGATGTGAATACTGAGCTCCCACTCAATGACAGCATAAAGTAAAGCATAAGACATCCTACTGCAATACACACCCATGACTGACTAAATGTTGATTTCTCATAATAATCTAAATCATAATCATAACCTTACATAATCTTCTTTCAAATATACTGCTGTTCACGTAATGTAAGTATGGATGATTATAAATCCTTCCTCTGTCAGATTTTAAGACCAAAACATAGACATGTTTAACTAAATATGATTAACAAACTGATTTCTTTCCTTTCAAGTAAATAATCACTTACAAATCACAAAAAATTCTAGACCCAACCAGCATCTCTCCTCCTGTGGTGCCAATAAGCCGGAAGGGACACATTCATTTACATGGAGATCTTAGATGCAATTTCTACTCTCATGTTTCTGCAGCGTGTTATGTTATATATTTGGGCTCAGTGGTGCAGTAGCACAATTGTGACTGGACTCACTGGGCTGAATTCTCTGTGTGAGTCAATCCTGATCCACTCAGAACACTCAAGGGGATACTCTTTCAGCTCTCTACACCTGTAGCTGTCAAAGTTCAGCTCCTTTCATCTGTACCTGCATACCAGCTGAACATGCAGACTCAAATCTCCTGCACCCGAAAAATCATGTCATGACAACCAATCAGTTGTTTGTGAGCTATAAGTAGTGGCAGTAGTAAATTGGCTTCAAACTGATTCCAACATTTTTTTTTAGATTTTTAAAAATATTTTTAACTGATTATTTAAATTTAACAAGAGGCGAGACTTGCATAGCTTCATCCAAAATTCATTACAAGACTGAACACTTCTGGAATCAGGCATCAGTTACCATAAACTGATGAAGTAGTAAAAACTGCAAAGTAATAGACTGCATTACCCAGACTCCCACATTCTGAAGACCTTCATACTCTTCTGTTACTGATGTGTTTCTGTTACTAGGTCAAACATTTGTAAACAACAAAACATTAGAGCATAAGATTCTTATCACAATACTTGAATCGCTGTTCAAAGATCTAAGTACAGAGGTCCCCGAGTTACAAAGGTCCGACTTATGATTTTTCGATTTTACGATGGTGCAATAGTGTCACTTTCAGTACAGTATTCAATAAATTACATGAGACATTCAACACTTTAATATAAAATAGGCTTTGTGTTAATGCTTTTGTCCAACTGTAGGCTAATTTAGTGTTCAAAGCACATTTAAGGTAGGCTAGATGAGGCTTTGATGACAGAGGTGCTATTTTACAAATAAAGATTAAAAAGACAACAAGTAAATCATGAATTACACTACTGTGTAACAAAGCAGCAAAGTGTTGATGATACATACATACGGACATTAGAAGAAAGTCAATATACATTGATTATCACAGATTTGTTGGCAGCTTCAAAGAAAAAAAGGCAAGGTGGTTATATAGTGATGCTTGCTGCATATCACCTCATGGTACAGTCCTTATAGTTATTCTCTACCACAAAACAAGATAACACCAACACAGGTCATAAATGAGCATAATTTTGAGCTTCCTTCTAAAACCCCCACAAAGCTACAGCTTTTAAAATTCAGCTTTTATTTCCCGATGCAGCACAAGCAGAGTGATCAAACAAAAATGACTGCATATATAGAACACCTTTGTATTCAGTTTAAGAGAGGGACTTCTCCACTAGCTATTGTTTTTATTATTACTGGGTCTTGGAGTTGTGTACATTTCAGTTTTCACACTTAGGTATTATGGTATCAACTGTATAGAAAAAGCTTTTATTACACTGTACAAAAAATCAAGATTACTTAATGTTATTATTTCTTAAGTCACTTTCCATAAACTTTAGTTCTTTAAAAAACTATTTCCATCAAGTGTGCTGATTATTTTGATGAATCATTACAGATGAAGCATGAGTGAGGTTTATCTTGAGAGAATTGGTGTGCTGTACTGCTACAAATGCATACATGCGGTTCCTACTGATTTACATATACATATCCTGTTGCCCAAGGAGAGGAGAAACACAAGAAAAATGGGTTCAGCAGATGTGTTGGTTACCCTCTTGAGACAGCTCTTATTTTCTTATAATGTACAACTGTCAGTATACACACTAAAGTGACTTTCAGCCTGAAACCATGCACCTTATACAAATACACAAAAACATTGAGTCAAGAGTTAAAGGTCATCTTACGTTTTAAAGCAGGGGTCCCCAGACATCAGCTGCATGCTGATAAGCACCTAGAAGACAGAAAATAAGAAGCAAGAATAAAAAAAGAGTGGGGTATGTAGTTTTGGTAACCTAATTTTAAGAGTGTTTACGAAAGTGGTAGAGAGATGAAATTCTGTGCTTGTTGCCTTTTTTTTTTTTTTTCTTTTTAGCTTCTACCACTGAGATATCATAGACTGCTTTGGGGTAGCAACCATTTCCTGTATTGACTGAAACAATCCCTTAGTTACCAACTGTCTTCACAAATCACCAAAAAAAACATGCTGTGCCACTTGGCTCAGCTGCTGGTCTGTCCGAGTATGCATCAACCAAAGAAAGGAACTCTGGGAATGGTGTCCACATTCTCGACTCTCTTACCTTCAGTATGGAGTTATCCTGACGTGTGTTCTTGGTGTCGTATCCTTCCAGTAAACATCTGCGTGTGGTATTCCCAGAGCCAGCAAACTCAGCCAAATTTAGGTCAGCAAACCCAAGCTGTACATGGAAACAAAATAAACTCTGTTCCTTTGTGCAGTTTTCCCTTATGTTTTTCACTCTTTCATATCTCATTCCCATGGTACTTCTCTGCACTTTAACCCAGCCTTGAAAGACTGAAACACTTTCTACAGCTTGCACTCTTTCCCTCAGGTAAATACTTGTGTACAGTTTGCAGAGGTGTTAATGTGGATGCTGTTTACTGACTAGGTTTTGAAAAGATTAAAGCAGCACTCACTTTGCTTGGGGGTGCTTGTTTTCTGCCCAAAAAACAACCGGTTTCTACCATTACTGCGTTAGGTAAGATACATTAGTCATGTTCAGTTAACACAGACTCAATACTATGTGAAGTATTTTCATAATTCTATTTTGGACACAATCTATGGCATATGGCACCCTTTGTTAATAGCCAAATGGACATAAATAGAAAAATATAATATATCATCAACATTCAGAACTTGAGGAAACCTAATTATATTTATTATATATTATTTATGCAGTAACTAAAAGTACTCATGGGCAAGACAAGTGACCTGTAGAGACTGTTGGAAAATTTATACATCAAGGATACTAAAATATAATATTTTATTAAACTGGATCTTCTCAGAGAAATTGAGGGGAAGGCAGGCCAGTTTCTGGTTTCACTACCTTTGCATATGTCTTCCCACCCTTCAGTTCCTGCAAACAGGAAAAAAAGACATATAAACATGCATTATAGAGGATATGAAAAAAGACATTTGACACACATTGCAAAACAACTTTTTCACCTAATAGGGAGCTGAGAAATGTCTTTTTATAAAGTTGGGTGTTGGTACAGTAATGTTAAAGGAAGACTTTCGTTTGATTTTCATGTGCAGGAGACAGAAGAGGGAATATAACTAAGGGACTGTTCTGCAGAGACATCTCTTCTGAATAGATGAAAGTCTTTTGCTCCTTACCTTTCGCACAGACACTCTGCAAACACAGGGGTCCAGGATGCCTGTGCTGGCACTGGCGCTCATCTTGCACAGGAAGGAGAACCTTTTCCTCCAGTGCACACAGTTGGCTTGGACAACCTCCCTGAGAGGAAGCAGACAGGGGCCACTGTTATCCAGCACGTAGCCACATCACACTGACCCAAACCTATTTGGCCAACTACAAACAAGCAGGAAAATTTATGAAAATATGATCACTTTTATCCAGTGTCTCCAACACACATATTCCTGCTTTTAGTAATGTCAATGTTTCCATCCCAAGACCTTTGCCAAGACTGAATTACTAAATACAGGTAACTGAATTTACTGAAAATAATTTTTGAATTTGGAGAGTTGTAATCACAGCACCATGTACAAAAGACTTAAATGGTATTTATGTTGTCCCTCTCCTGTAAGAACTATTGTATTTACCCACACATCAGAGGCAGTGCATGTGCACTGTGCTGTAGGGATGTCTGAAGAGACAGACACTCACACATTAAGAGGAGGCATGCTGTACCCTGAGCAGTAAGTGTTTGGTTCAGTGAGCTCCAGTGCAGTGTGGGAACACCCACATGGAAGGGCTGTTTTACTGGAACACACAGCCTGAGTAACAAAATTACAGGGACCAGAGGAAACTGACACCAGAGGGAAGAGAGGCCATCTGGACATGATATGAGATCCAGGGCTATTTTACTAACTCAATCTTTTCTTTAATACAGAAAATCAAGACATACTGAAGCTCTGAAAAATGACATTATAGGATGATGCCTTCAAACATGAAATGATCACAGCTTTCCCAAAATAAAGCCCAATTCTGAATCTTATTTTCCACACTTACACAATGATATACAAATTATCCCAAGACTACAATATCCCTGCTTAGTCCCTATGTCATTTACAGCACATTATAAACACAAGCCTTACTGGAAAGAGGCTGCAAGCTATCCATTGAAAACATGCACACACAAACACACAGTTTCATCTTTGTCAACTTATGACATCACTTGTTAGGTTTGTTTAGCTCCTCAGGTGGCTTACCACACCTCTATCACTACCTCACAAACAGCTATGAGTAGCTAATCATGACCTGCGATCCATGCATCCTTGACAAATATGCTGCTGTGTCACAAGCATGTATTATGCTAATTAGCATTTTAGGAGTACACTTCTGTAAAGTGTCATATCTGTTTGGTCTGTAAATGTGGTTCTACAAAACATTTCTAAGGAATACATTCCTCTTTTAGAATGGTCCAAATTGCCACTTGTTAAATATTTAAAAAATGTTTTAAAGCTTCAGAAATACACAAAATGTTACCATGGAAACATTGGAAAAGAAGACGCAGAAAGTGGCACATTATGTAGAGAATAACAATACATTTCCCATGCGTAGCGAGGAAAGGATGATTCACAGCTTATTATAGTTCTCTCAGAGAGTAATGAAGTTATATTTACCCAATATAACAATGAGGGATATGTACAATGTAAAGCTATGATGCATCTCAGAGACTAATATTCCTCTTCCTTTATTTACCATTTGCAATATTCTTCTCCCTAAGAGCTCATCAGAAAACATATATTACCAATAAATTTATAAGCAACACAATACATACAGAAGATATGCAATGCATTAACATAAACAGATGTACTGCCATAGATGGATGGTAGATCAAAACGTGGCTATAGATGTCCTGCCTTTATCGAAGGTCATGAACCTATTGTTACAGAGATAGAGCTAATTATTTCATGACGGATTCTCTATAATGGAGCCATTTTGTGCAGCCGAGTGCCAGTTGAGAAGAGACATGGTGTGCTGCACCATCACTTTGTCACTGTATGTCAAGCTGACATTCTCTGTGCTATCGCTGTTGTAAATGATGTCAGTGGATGAAACACTCTGGTTCCACCCGAGTGATGAATTGCTAGCATGGCCATGACCAAATAATCATTGATCCTGGGGGATTTTAAGTGTCCAGTCCAGCTTAAGTCCAGATCCTTAATGAAAGGCCTAGGAGAGTAAAGCAACCAGCACCAGAGCTCAAAAACAATGTATCAGACTTGTAAACAAGAGGCTTTTAAAACATAGCCAAATGGTTGGATAGGTTTTAAAGTTTCATTTTGAGTGTGACACCTCTAAGCTTTCTCTTCAGATGCATGTTACTGAGGGACTACAATCTCTGGATATTGACAGTCATGTGAGCTCAGATGGGCTCAACCATTTATGCCCAGCCTCTATGACACTGATCTCTAAAAATGACACAAATGCTGAATTTTTTGTATGGGAATAAGACCCAATACCTTATAAACCTTACACTTCTTGTAATCTACAAGGATCAGCACACATGTTCTGAACTATACGCTTCAGTGACCTTGCCCACACCAGAGAAATGTCAGATTATTTAAAGGTTACATAAAATATTCACAGAATTTCAGATTTTTTGCAGCTTGTTATTACATGCCTGAGACCAAGACAAAAGAAACAAATTAATTTCAGTGGTAAAATAACGGTTATTCATAAAAGAATATCTGCTGCACACCTATTCCAAAAGAAACTGGGTATGCTCTCGCCCCAGCTCTCCCACTCTCCCCTGAGTGACAGGCTGCTCCTGTGATACAGACCTCTCACTTCAAAGCCACGGTCATGCCAGCAACTCAAGTGGGAGATCTGGAAGCCTGGTAACGCCACTGCTTCTCCATTCTCTCCTTTGAATCAGCAGCAAAATGCATTAAGAGGATATTTGATTTTGAATAAGGCCCACTGACAACACACTCCATTTCTATGTGCTGCCTCTGTGCTTACTGCCCTAATAACACTTGTATTGCCAAGCTGCCTGCATTTTTATTCAAGCCCTGCAATCAGAACGATTTCTCTCCTTAATGTCATTTCAGAATGTTAGGTGGGTGTCAGCACGGCTGAAATGGTATGGCCCATTTCTCCTGGCATCAAGAGATGAAGCAGCCTAATCTAGCACCATGAATTTCAAACAGGAGCATTTGTATCAAACTGAAAAAGAACAGTGAAAACCTCATACTGCAAGATTTGATGTTTCTGTTAAATACCTTCAAAATATGTTTTATGAGCATTTTCAGCACCAGTACATTAATATATTCTGTAAAAAGTCAGAAAATACATCTACAGATTTAGGGAATACACACATTCTTTCCCAAACTGTCAATCAAAAATGATCAAGATCATTCTACCATGTAAAAGCTTTTTATAAGTTGTCTAAAAGGATTCCTAAGGCACAGTGGTCTATATAACCCTTTAAAGGCATAACAAAATGAGGAAGAGAAAATACAGGGACTGGATATCACTGGCACATTCTCAGGGCTAATCCATATTGTTTACTCATAAACACAACAAAAATCTTCTGGTACAATGTTACTCATTCCTGTATACCAGGAGTGTCAACAGTTTCCTAAGTACTATGCAGCATGCCTCAGTCGTGTTTAATTCGGTGTATTTATACACAGGTATAGGTCATTTTCATTATACAAGTCCAATCTCATCCAATTTTCCCTCAAACAAATTCAGAACCTCACAAAATGTCAAATATAAGACAGTGACAATCATCACCAGCCACTTTTTCAGTCATGTCCTTACAGATCATTTTATAAATATATAAAAACAGATATGCACGTTGAATTACAGGCATCTCAAATCATAGGCTTGGTATAAAAATCCTATAAACCATTTTGCCTGTTTATTCCTGAGTTACATAAGCTCTACAGTGTTCTACTCAACAACAGATTAAATCTGAAGGGAACCTATAAATCACTGAGAGGCCCAGGCCCCCTGTTTCGGACACCACTATATTTAGACCTTCACTCTTGCCCCGCCCATCCCACTCCCACTCCCCCCATGAAGATAGTCTGCTTGCATCTGCGGCAGTACGTCTGAAAATAATCTCATTTACATACAAGATTCTATGCGACAAGGACGAGGTCATACATGAACAAGAGCTCCACAAATAATCACCTCAGATTCTCAGCACAAACTGATTGCAGACTCTTGCTCTCAGATTCTAGGATCCATGTAATTAAGGAGGTGCCATGGGTACCCCTCAAAAGACACAATTTAAAGTAGGGACCTGAAGGCCTTATTAAGGTCCACTGGAAACCTTGCAGTACAATTCCGTTCAGCAACAAAATGTTTACATTCTGCAAAATATTTTGCTGATGGTGACATCAAAGATTAACCCCTTCTCTGACAGGGAGACTTTCATTTAAAATATGTTCTTCTTTATTCCTCCACTGCCCTGACTTTGGGCAGCCATGTCTGAGGGGGATGCTGGTGACTTGGTAAAATCTGCACAGGGAACGGTACAGTGTGATGTGGGGAAATTACAGGGACACAATATTGATACAGACAGTGCTGAACTAACCAAGTTTGGGTTCAAATCAACTGGTGATGTTTCACAGCATAGCAATCCCATTTTTCCACGCCCAAAAAAAGTGTCCAAATTTTTCCTTCACAATTCAGTTGTAGAAGAGAATCACAGCAGAGTATCACAGTAAACAAATCCTTGCATGCAAGTGCTTGGCATGTTGTTAGGAGGAGCTTATGGGGTATCCTGTGGAACCCAGGCCAACTTAAACCTTCCCTACCTTTGCTGGGGGCTAACTTAGTCCTGCCACAGCAAACCCCTGTAGATAGCTGGCTCATGATACAGACAGGGTATGTGTGATGAAGACCTGCACAAGTGAGCTTCTCAGAAGCCCTAGTAATACTCCAGTTAGCCCTATTTCCTGGAAATAAAGAGCTGGGCCTGCAGTCACATTGGGTGTCTTGTTGCAGCATCTTCAGCATTGACACTAACATATGGCTCAAGCAAAACTGACCAGTCTTAGAGGTTGACACTGTAGGAAACACATGTGGATATTAAATAATCAATTGAGGCATTTTAGCAGATCACTTTTTTGGTGACGTCTCCATCTTTCTGTAATTCCTGGCAAGAGGATTCAAGGAATAAACAAATCGCAGGTATACCGAAAGTGCACTCAGTAGGACATGAGTTCTAATTTCACCCGTCATTAATTTGAAATCAAACCATGAAAGGGCACATCAATGACAGTGAAGCCAAGGGTCTGATGTAATAGTTAACCCAACCTGTCACTTGAAAAACCCAGCATTTGAAAAAAGCCTAAGCTTAAGACAAAGTCTACTTGCGTCAGTTAGTCAATAGTTTCCTGGTGGTGTCCAGTCGCCGTCACACACTGTGAGCACTGTTTAGATGTTACACTGTTCACACATTCCCCAAGGCCTCCTGTCAGCTCAGTGTTGTTCAATTAAACATCAACAGAAACTACATAAAGGTCAGCCTTAAAGATCAAAGACTACAGGTGAGTGGAACACCAGCTTTCAGCCAATCAATGTTCTTTGGCACCTCATGGTCTACATCTATTGACTTTCACACAATGTTTCTAGACAACAGAATCATTGGTGATAAGTAGCCTGTATCTGTCCATCTATTTTAATTCAATGGTTTTCTTTCACAAGTGCAATGCAAATGATATACAAATCAATCAAAGGTGAACACAAAGACCAAATTAGTTTCTGAAATAAAGCTTAAGGATTCTCTACAACTACAGAAATGGTCATGTTGCCATTTGGATTAAATACTTAAAGGTCTGCTCCAAATTCTCTCTTCAGAACACCACAGGGTGGTGCCTTAGACCACATTAACGCCCAGTAGAATCCCACTACAAGACAACACTGCTTGTGTTTGCATGTTCACATATATACCCGTTTTCAGGGTATTCACAGCTCTGCTTTTCATTTTCATCAGCACCTTGGCTTCAGGAGGACTTCTGTTTAACAATCACAGTTGAGGATGATGGTTCACTCACAGCATAATTCACACCTAATCCTAGTGTCACGTTGGAGGCTTTTCTGATTCAGTCATCAGAGAATGTGGGATGTGTTTTGATGGTGCATTTTCATAAATACTCACCAACTTATGAATTAATTGCTTGTTTCAAAAAGCTTTAGCAACTGTGCATGCATAAGTGCATTTGACTTTTTTTTCCAACTCTGTGGCACAAAATTACATCTAGAGGTTGAGAGCAAAGAACTGGTAGAGAATGCTGAAAATAGGCAGCAGTGGGAGCAGCTTATTACATGGCTGAAACAGAACGAACACAATGCTGCCCATTACGTTTGTGAAATTCACTTGGTGGATGGAATTAGTACTTAAAGAAAGAAAACCAATCACACGTTTACTAAGTTCGTTTACTAAGTTTTCAGAACAGTTGCAGTTTTCAGTGCAATGTTTGACTCATTATTCAAACGTCACTTCTCACACCAGACTATTTATGTGAGGTATATTTGGGGAAAACAGGAGCCATTTTAGTCATCTGCTTCTGTACAGTACAGTCCCTATATAAATACAGAAATACTTTATACTTTATAGCAATAAGAGTACCAACAAGTACTTGGTTATATCAATGTTAAAACTTCTCCTGTACAGAATAAAACATTTGTAAAGCCATGTTATGTTAAATGACTTTCGCTTAAAATGTGTTATTGTTTCTTCTAATATATTTTACAATCATAAATAAAGGTAAGCAGCTTCCGACAACAAACAAAACTAGGGGTAAATAAAACTAGGTTTGTGCCGTCTTGATTAATTGTATAAAAGACCTCTGCCACCTCAGACAGAAAAATTCACCAAGTCGTCTCGGATTTGTCTGTAAATCATTATTGAATCTGATACCTTATGCAGGCAGCAATATTTACCGTAAACAAAATGGTCAGTCCCTCTTAAGATGCACCTTAAAGTAAATTATTAATAGAACTATAACTATCTATTGGCCTAGCTACTTGTTGACCACCACAACAACAGATATCTTCAGGCTAAACCAACCGACACATAATGCAACTGGTTTATCACAGAAATTATGTTCTTTGCCTTTCATCTCAAGAAGGGCTGTAGTTTTCCTGTTGTGTCAAGAAGGGCTGGTTTTAAATTTTGACCTTTGTTGGCTAAATATATTTATTAGATGTGTAGGCAACAAACATGCTTATTTTATGATCTGTACAAAATCGTAGTGTTTACTTCGCATCATTTAATTCTCATTCAAAATGTTGCCTTTCCCCAGTCTCCCATACAAAAAGCAACTATTGTCCAGAACCATACAAACCCTTGTTTTGATGAAGGTAACCACAAATTACAATGGATAAAGCATTTCAAACAAGTGATTATATGGTACAATAAACATGTAACGGATCAATGAAAAAAATACTTATTATTTAACTTATTTATATATTTTATACAAGTTATTTTCTAAGTGTTGAAATTGTACGTCAGAACAACCTCTGCACAACCACAAGCCTCCCTATTGTTAATATTTTCAGTCTTGCTTCAAGAAGAAATGAGCTCAATGGCACGCTGGCGAAGATAACCGAGCTAAGATAATATACATTATAACCATTATTGGAGTACTGTAACAGCCAAAATTGATTATTGATTATCTATAGGCAATTATTAAAGCGCTCTTACCGAGATGACTCCTCCGAAAAGCCACCGTCAAGAAGCCTGACTTTACAGAACAGGACACCGTTAACAAAGGGAACGGAAGAGAGTTCGTCCAGCTCAAAATCGACTTTAAATTTGAATTTCTTTTTTTTCATCATAATGAAAGCCATATATTGAGTATGATGGCTGGTGCGAAGAGTCTCCTTTAAATGTCAATCCCTGCGGTGTTCAAATCTTTACACCCTCATGATCGCAGCAACGTAGACGGCGGAAGAAGCCCTATTCTGTCGCTACCACTGTTGAAATAACAATGAAGTTCTTTTGAGCCGTCGAAAGACACGCTTTTTCTTGTTTAAGGGAAACATTTTACTAGCACAGCTAGCTTGCTGTAAGATGCATCTACCACTCGACTAGAAGTAGGCTAACCAGTTGCATCGATATTTGTGTTGCGAAAATAGGCAGAGCACAAGACTGGAAAAAATATCCTTCCCTCCCTGTCGACGTATTGAACGAGCGTTAAATATTCAGATTAGCTTGTCATAACTAGTGGACATGTAGAGAAACACAACCCAAAATGGTTTAAAGTGGCAGTGTCACATTATACGCACGCTGAGCACAGTACCATAGATAAACAGTACTGACATTTTAAGTAATTTAAAAAGCCAAGTTAGCAGGTTGAACACCAGTCAAATAATTACAAAACAAAAAAAATCATATTCAGCAAACTGAATACAGGAACACATTATTTATATTCTTAATGATGAATTAAAGCTGAACACGTGAAATAATGACATAAAAATACCCCAAAAGCAACATATTTGCTTTACTTAAGTGGCATGTGCAGACTGCTGCACTAAAAGGATATTCTTTCTGATTTTTACAAAGGCTTTGGTGACCGAGCTTTGGGGTAGACTTACTGTTTATAGCTTCAAACTTATTAACCTACATACTTACTCACCTAGGTCTCAGACTGCTTCTCAGTTCATAGTGTTGGACAAAGCGCAATCACACAGCAAACTGTCCTTGGTCACATTATTTTTAACACGACCATCAATTTTGTTTGACGTGTTTGTTTATTAACTATGCATCAAACAACAAATTCACGTACCGAAACTACTGCCTCTGTGAAGGAGTGACACAATTATTTGAGAGTGAAAATACTTGCTCTGCTTCTACAATCAATCACTGGAACAATAAATAGTCTGGAGCATGACAAACAAAATGAAATAGCTCAGGAGAAGTAATTCATGACCAGAGAACAAACTCTTCTGAAAGTAAAATTACGAGCATTTATTTATGCCGTCCATGCAATGCACCATTCTCAGTAACATATATTTTCAGCGAGGCAGATAAGATAATTATTGAAATTATTGAAATACAAGTCACAGAGCATGATGCAAATAGACATGTCGACATAGATATCGGATATTATATGCTGCTCACGCTATGTTCGTATACATTGTAATATCCATATTTTCAAATGATCGAAAATTTACAATCCTTCTGTGAAGTGTTCACTCCCACGATGTGTTTATGCGCAGGATAGATGCTATGCAGTTAGCAGTTACAGTTGTTGTTTCTAAAGTCTTCAATGCCCTCTAGTGACGAAAAACTAATATAGCTGCTGTTCCGAGAATGAAAACGGATATCATCTCTAGTTCACTGGCAAATTCTGAGTTGATACTTAAAATTCAAACCTATATTTTTGACAGCACTGCATCAAAACAAACATTTTCCTTGTTAGGGTGAATGTACAGCAGCTGGAACACAGACGACTGAAAAACGGTTTTGCAATAATAAGAAGTACCTTCTCCGCATAGTCATTTGTAAGCCCATAAACCATATAGTTTTAGGTTTACCGATTACATTCACATAAATTGGCACAAACAGCATTATGTTTATTATCATCATCATTTACAGAAAGTTGCTGTTTTTTGGCACAGCTGCCACTGATGGGTTTATGGCCCAAACCATGGCACACCAAAACATTAGATGAGTTGGTACGGGACTTCAGTGAGTTTGTTCTCATTGAACGGCGTTTGTGAGTTTGCCAAATAGAATAGAACTTGCTGGTAAAAGGACGTTTAATGTAATTCTCTCTCTCTCTCTCTCTCTCTCTCTCTCTCTCTCTCTCTCTCTCACACACACACACACACACACACACACACACACACACACACACACACACACACACACACACACACACACACACACACACACACACACACACACACACACACACACAACTTATATACAATGCTATGGAAAGCCTCTAGGTTATAAATACACTACCATGGAGCTGTTAGTTAATGTGGGTTGCCTCCCTTCTGGGCTGACTGTTGACTGACAGGGGCATGCCTTCTTCGTCCAGCTGTCTCTGCTTGGCAGAGGTGACTCACGCCTGTGGGTGGAGAGTAAGATTGGCACTTTTTCGGTAAAAAAGAACGTGTATTCCTCGGTTTTTCTTGGAACAAACAATACAATAAGCTCCAAGTGTTCCCCGAGATAGTTGCTGATTTGTTCTTTGGTGCCTCCTAGCAGCAATGATTATGAGATTAATTTTAATCTGAATTCAGTATACATTTCAAAATTCACTCGTGGCAAATGAGACTTCTTTGTTTTTTTCCATTTTCCTCTACAAGATATGGATATAAATAACATCAAATTGCATTCCTGTTGTAAATAGCATGTTCAAATATTTGCCTAGAGCGAATCCACTAGTCTAGGGATTTGAGTGCTTTAGAACATGGAAAGACACCAGTACAGGAACAAGCCAACGCCCATTTGTAATAGAAGCCGAGAGGAAGACAGAAGAAAATTCGAGCTGTAAGTTCGCATATAAGTTTGCACCAGAGCCTTTAAAAAGAGAGAAAAAAAAACATACGGGTGGAAGCACCAACTTCAGGGCGTGTCATAGTAATCCGAGGAGAAACTAAATTGCGCACTGCATCCAAAGTCCCACCTCTTCCCCCAGCCATCAAATCGTAAGAGCTTGTATTGATATATTTTTCACAGGCCTTCATTTTAGATTCATATGTGTCCCTTTTCTTACTTTAAAGTGACTCCTCTGCAGATGACGCGTGGTGGTCGGAGTCGCACATAACAAATACAATAGCCAGCACCTTGTGTCTTCCTCGAACAAGAACAGTGGATGCATACCCTTCCTCTCTGCAGAAGTGAATGTCTGTTTTCCTGTAGCTGCCTTTTCCGTCGTACGTAACGCCTCGTTTAGAGTTGTTTTTATTGTTTAAACAGTTGCAAAAATGTATCAGACAATGAGAAAATTGTTATTTACCGAGTCCTACTGCGAGGCGGAGGACAGAACGAAGACTTACGAAGCTCTGTTTGAGAAGCTGGATGCTAACAAAGATGGGAAAGTGGACGTGTCTGAGTTGAAAGCGGGCCTAACAGCGATGGGGATAGCATTCGGTAAAGGTGCAGCCCAGGTAATTTGGACAATTTGAGTTTCTTGCAGTACACACAATGCATATAGTGATGACCACAAGTACTTTTTTTTTAAATTATGACGTTGTTAAAGTAAACGCAAATATTATGCAGCCTGGTGTAAATTAAAATGGTAAAAGTTATTATTGCCAAGCTTGTAACTAATTCAGAGATTGCTACAATGTGTTACTATCACGAGAGAACATTTTTCCATGTTATATTTTGCGGAAGTGATTCACAGGGAGGTGGTGGTGTTCAACAACTTTTCATTTTACTCATGGATCGCTCGGATCACAGTAACTGCGTTACTAAATACAAAGTTGAATGTTAAAATGCTGGCTTTAACTACTTAAAACTGTTTTGTAACTGACAGGAGGGCAACTTTTCATACCATTTTCTCCTATAGCATACTATTTATCAAGGAAATCAGTGCGTACAATGTAAAAGAATATATGTGCAATGATTGTATTATTGGAAGTGTGACGTATAAAAGATGATATGGTAGCGTCAAAGATCTAAGTAGATACTGTGGAAACGTATCCTTAAATGATGTTTGGATCCTTGGAGTATTGTATGCGAATTAACAAGCCAACCTCTGAAATGTTCACTCTTAAAACACCAGCGTTACGAATCTTCCATCTCATTAAAATTGTCCTTCTCATTGCCAGGTGCTATTTGGATTAATAACACAATTCAACACTACAGAATTTTTCTCAGTGGGTCCTCATTATGTTTTCCTGCCTGAAATATCAACCTGAGAATCAACAAATGATTCACTAAGATGTTTCATGTAGGTGAATTTAACATGTATCTGTGCTAAAAGTTAACCTTTTAGCACCTTGATCCTTGATGGCTAAAGAAGTATTTGCTTCAAGGGTTAAAACAGGCCAGGTGAAGTTTTACTACAGGGTGCGACTCACAGGTTAAACACGATCAACATTCCTCAGTGTACAGTCACAGTAGTTTGCCATATAGGTAATAGACAGAAGAATTGATATCATCATGCCCTTCCCCCCATGCATTAATCTACTGATTAGAAAGTTGCCTTTTCCCCCTCAGAATATTAAGTATTGTAGCACCACCAAGAATCACAGAACATTTGGTCACTGCTGGCCTCAAACCAGTCATAGTCATGTGATACAATTTCTGTCATGCTGGTCTGTCAGTGAACCTGAAAATATGTGTACTATATTCATATACTTTACAGACATTATACATTATACATAAATATTTTATGCCTTAATATCTGTGTTCTAGGAGTACTGTATTAAACTATGATATTTGCAAGTCCGGGTTTGTCTGTTAGACCAGTCTCTCTTTTGAATAGATACCAGTGATATGTGCACCTTCACATTTGTACAGGTGATGGGTACATTGGAGAGTTCTGTCAAACAAGATAAACACCCACACATGGTTTACATAATCTCCAAAAAAACATGTAAATGAATACATCTTTTAACAAAGCACACTTTTGTCATATCTTCATAGGGTTATATAGGGTATAGGGTTATATGCAGGAGATCATGGCTTCTGAGTTACATAATACTGAATACTGAATTGATCTGTTTCTGCTTACACTGGTTATAACTTAAATAAGGTAAACATGTTAAAGGAACCTTACCTGTAGTACAGAAATAAAAACCCAGCTGTATGAATGAAAAATAAGAGGAATGTAATAACAAACTGTGTGTTACTTCTATCAATATAGGTACTGAATTAGATTGTTCAATGCCACACAGACTATATGGACTTTATATTCACTCTTTTTAATTTAGTCATTTACTGCATTCATTTATTCCAAGCCAAAGCAATGTGAATATTTAGACGAGCATGCATATTTAAAGGGCTTGTCAGTGGTGCACCCACAGGAGGAGATGTTTCTTCTGTTAGTGGTGCGTTCCAAAGTCTGGATCCATTTCCGGTAGTGCCCAAGGGGTTGCTGCACTGTGGGCTATGGCCCTGGGAGGGAATAATAGTCTTCTGGTGGGGTGGAAATGTATTCCTAATTGGAGATTGTTCTGGGATCTTTAAAGAAGTGAAGGTCTGTAAATTATAGCCCAGCCTCTTCATTTAACAAAGCTGATTCCAGTAGGCAGGATTTAAACTATGTGTGTATTCACAACACAGACTGTTTCAGTAGTTCTAAAAAGATCTTGCAATGTTCAAACAACTCATCCAAATTGGGTGGAACCACTGTCCACACTTCCCATTCATGGTGACAACACGGTAACATCCAGCAGTAGCATGAGGGGAAAAGGCACAGGTATAGAGCATAACAACATACAAAAAATTTATAAAATCTTAGTTGTTCCAGATTAATCATTAACCAATTAATCAAATAATCATTAACTAATCCATTACTGTCATATCCCAAGGCATGTTGGGATTTTTGTTTTACATAAAATTAACTCAATCTTGTTGAGTCAACATAATTGAATTCATTTATACAAAACAACTATTTCAAATAAAAAATCCACAATTAGTATCTGTATTTGAACCAGGTGTGGATTTGAAAGACTATATAAATCTTATGGTAGAAATGGCATGGTAGAAGTCGTTTGATTTTGGCATTCCCAAAAACTAAACAGCATACATTTTAGAATATAGTTCTTCTTGGTGTAGAGCTGCTTCATCATTTTATTTGGTTCTGCACATAGATTTGCTCTCTCTGACTGCTTGCTATGTAGAGTTGAATCTCCAAATCTCACTTCCTTTTCTGTTCTTCTTTTTACCAGAAGATAGTGTCCTCTGGAGACAGTGATAAGGATGAAGGCCTGGATTTCACCGAATTCTCAAGATATCTGAAAGAGCATGAGAAGAAACTGCGCCTGACATTTAAAAGCCTGGACAAAAACAATGACGGTACAACACAAGCTGCAGCTCATCCCACATGTGCAGTCCCTTGACATTTCCAGAGCATGTCTGTGATTTCCTTTTGTAGTGTCTGTGCACAATATTCACAAGTCAGTGAGAAGTACAAAAAAAATCCTAAACATAGTGAAGACACCCTCAGGTTATTTCAAATGAACACCTTTTTAATTGGCTGTATTTATAAATTATGAGCGTGGAGATTGGAAAGAAAAGAAGGGCAATCCAGATGATTGACATTGTCTTCATTACCAGGAAATGTTGATGCAGGTAATTGCAGTCTTGGGATGTTTATAAAATGGTGAAGAATGTTAACTTGAAGGTCTTGAGCTGATCTGTTTCTTCTCCTCCAAGGACGAATTGATTCAGTGGAGATCAAGCAGTCTCTTGCGAACCTTGGGATGGACATATCAAAGGAAGAGGCCGAGAAAATTCTCAATAGGTATACCTGCGTTCTTGTATTTTAGAAACATGCATACTGTACTTGTGTGCTTAGTGTATAAATTCCTCTTATTATTATAAAATAATTGGAGAATGTGTATTTATAGGTGGTTTAACAGTGAGAGGATGCAGAATGCTTTTCTAGTGTAGAACTAATAAAATAATGCTGCTTCAAATTCAAGCTGCTTAATAGAAACATTAAAAATTATATGTACAGATATGCAAATGCAATATTATGTCTAGAAAGCCATCATTCTGCATACAGTGGGAGGGTTGGGCCTCAGTTTTGGTGTACTTTTTGTGAAGTGTGTTGGGTGGAGACAGTTCAGGGGTCACATGCTGGGCCAGCATGGCTCTCCTGCAGCACTGCTGATAAAAGCCTGGAGTCAGTCCCTCCCAACTGTTATGAAATTAGTCTAAACTAACAAGACTGTGTGGAGAAAACATAATCATATGAATTACTCTGTTTCACTGAGTGATATTATTTTCTGTTCCCTACAGTCAGTTGTAAGTGAATTTGTAAAGTGTTTTTTATACCTGAGTTTTGACCTTATTTCTCTTTGGCTGATTTGTAATATTTCAGTATTCAGCCCCAGCCGTTGAATAGCACCCAAATTGTGAATGATTAGGGAGGATTGGAGATGGAAAAGCCCTACTGAGGTCACTGAGGACTGTAATCTCATTTAGCACTGAGCTCCTTTTTCCCCATCATGTGGTAGTGCAGCTGAGAAAATGGAGGGATATATAACAAGAATCCTGTATGCAAACTAAGCTGGGAAATGGAATGGGAGTGGAGGAAAGCATCTTCCAGAAGGTTGACTTTGCGTAGTGTCAATACCATTGTGAATTCACGTCAGCCTATTTAGCTGAAGTCAGCATAAACTAAGGATCAGACAGTTAATGCACTTTTTATGTCAGGCCATTAGCCTTTATTCAGTTAGGGAAGTGATAATTTCATCTAGTAAAAAATCTAGTATTTCTGAATTCAGGCGATAGAAAATCACTGTCCTCATTTAATATTTGGGAAACTAATGTAAACACAAGTAGTATTAATTTAGACATCCTCACCGATAGCAAAATATATATATTTTAACTTTTCCTCCATATTCTAAATGAATAATATCTGTCCAGTATTTGTCTTGACACAAGTACGATGCACCCACACAACATTGAAAAAAAAATATAGGAATGCCAGAAATCCAAAACTCCAGGAGCTCATTTAAACCTAGTCCCTTGGATAACTTCAGAACACTACTTTGTATCAAACGACATCATGCTCTGATCTCTGGCTCTAGTCAGAGTGGTTAATAATAATATTATATTAAACTTTTCACATTAGACTTTGATTCTGTGCTAATTGAATCTATGGAATGAGCAGCAATGTTTCCTGTCCCTTACCTACCTGTGCAAATCCACCATGTCTGTCATGACTAAGGTGCTGAAGTTCTGTCTTATTTCTCTCTCCAGTATTGATGTGGATGGCACCATGACGGTAGACTGGAATGAATGGAGGGAACACTTCCTCTTCAATCCTGCCACCAACTTACAGGAGATCATTCGCTACTGGAAACACTCCACGGTGCGTGTGTGTGTGCGCACGCACACGTGCGTGTTTACGCATGCACATACATGCCTGTATTTTTATGTGCATGCTTGCGTCCAAGTGAATATGAATGCCTGTTTCAGTGTGTCTGTGTCTGCCCTTGCCACATGGTGGATCACGTGAACTGGTAATTCACTGTACATTGTCTTACTGCCAGTAGCTGGTGTTGTGTCAGACATTTTTAACCATTGCTATCAGTCTGTCTCCTGACTTTGACTGTAAACATGAAATAACTCCTTGTGGAGTAGGTCATGCTGGGGTTGAACAAAATAATTGTGTCCTGCATTTTAAATTGATATCAGGTTATGGAACAAATCTTTTAGGAAGAAATTTGGAAGAATTTTTACTGACCATTTGCAATGCAGTGACCTTCTTTTTGCAGTGGAATAAGATGAAGATGTGAACAGGTCCATGAGATTGGAGTGCTGTCATGAGTTGTGTAACAGTGTGCTAATGCAATGTCAGAGAGTACAGAAACCCCAGGAGGCCGCTAATCAGCTTGGAAAACCATTTATATCTGTCATGGTAAGGGACAGTGGGGAACTGGCCCGGTGACAGAACTGCCAGACCAGCACGATGGATATTCACGCTGGCATTGCCTCCCTGTTATGGTAAAAGAAGGCAAATTTCCGACATTTCTGCCACAAATCATTAAGTCCAACAACAAATTAAGCATGGCAACAGTTGGTCTAGTCTTTGAGAGCAAGGAAATTCAGCTTGTGAAATAATGTACTGAACTGTGAGGATAATAGATCATGAAAGGCTCAGGGTCATTCCTATTACCTCAGGCCTTATTGAAACTGATGCATCCTGTGGGAGAAGCCTCTTACATGATAATAATTTCATTATGATCTTTTTACAATGATTGTGGAATTCAGACCGGTACTACATATTTCATGAGAGTATAAACTATATGATTGTTAATGTGACTTCTTGCTTAATTATTGGTAACTTAAATTATTTATATAAACATGGACTCTTTAAATCTGACACTGTGTTATGGAGGGAAACTTTATGTGACATGTACAGATAAATGCACGAAATTGTACTAGCGAACTTCAAGTCTTTCAAGGGGAATCAAAATGTGGACTAATTCCAGACTTTTGGTGGAAAACATACTGTACTTTAAAATTGTAATGAATTATAATGTTTTCAAAACGTATTATTACATTTGTTGTGTTCGTGAGCGAAATTAGCCTTACACAAAGTAAGATTTTACATTGGCGATGTTTTCGTTTGGATGTTTTCTCCAAACGATGTTTTCTAAAAGAGCGCCGCGTAGCCAACAACTAAAATCATAGTTTTCACTTTTCGGCCACATTTATTTCACCATGAACCGAAATCCCACCGTGACGAATTCACAGCACTCCCATGACAAGGTGAAATGGCACTTATCTTACTGAAAGTATCGTTTAAAATCTTACAAGTTTTATATAGGGCACAGTTCCTGGTTCTTCACGTCTTAAAAAAAAAAAAGTCTGCTGATGGAAACGCCATTTTATACATCGCATCATCGTTATCGCTTTTAACATAGTAGGAAAGTTTTTTTAAGGTATTGTTTAAGAATGGTTGGCGTATTTTGATATTGATTCTGTTTCGTATTACTTATATAATCAATTATAAAAAATGTAAATGGTTTTCCATGTGTTGTGTAGATTCAATTAGAATTTGCCTTGTTACTAGGAGAACGATCAGAGTCGTTCATGCCAATGGGGACAGTCATACTGCAGACAGAAAGTGCAAGGCTTAGACAGCTGAATAGAGTGGCTATCCATGTTGCACTATAATATTTAAACTCAATGAATGTCTTAGTACAGAAACTCATGTCAATCAGAGACTGGACTGTTGTTTTCTGTGCCCTCTCTCCTTTTAAATGAGTCAAATCCAAACAGCATGGTTTTGTAGTTGAAATTCAGAGACAGCTTTAAGTCATACTTGTAAAAAAAATAATTTGAAAAATCTAAGAACACTGAACCTAGAGGTCAATAGCAGTAAAGTTAAATGCCCTAGCACTCTTGCTGTGCTTACACTTGAAGTTAAATTGATCTGTTTCGCCCTCTGATAATTTAAGATGCCCTGCCACAGGATTAACTGGTAAATAGCTTGTGATTTGGAGGTGATGCGGGGCGGGGCTGGGGCATCAGAGAAGGAACGGTGTGCTGAAACAGTCTGGCCCAGTGTGTCCCCTACACTGCACTGGACTGATTCATCATGGCATTGCTGCAGCAGAAAGGGGAGTGGTTCGTTATTGATTTTGAGGATGATGGGGCCATTTCTGATGTGGAGGTAGATGTGGTAGGTTTTTGATTTTTCCTGTTTCTTGTACTGGACATGCAGTGTGCCATTGTTCACTGGATAGGATCATTTGGATGGACATGTGGTTAATCTGCAGCAAATTCAGCCTATAGAACTATTTAAACTGTGCTAGCTTGGTGTGTGTTCCTTTGGTATCTCGGCTTTACTGGTGGGCACTGAATATCTTGGAAATTTGTCTTAAATTGAAGAGTGTACCCAGAAACTTTTCAAGTTTCATTAGGAAGCCTATATTCAAAGAAAGTATTAGATGGCATTTTGTGGCATTTTTTGTATTGACATGAAAAGAAAACCGGTAATATTCTGGACAAAAAAATCTATACTGAACAATTCTATTACCAGCGACAGACAGACCTGATTTGCAGTAGTAAGCTGCTTATGTAATGCTCTTCTCTTGTTCAAATGTATGACGAAGTATGGAAATGATTCATTAGATTAGGCAACTGGGTTTTTTTAAAATAAAGTTTATCTGTTCCATTCAGAACATGTGTCATAATAGATCAGTACCATATTTGAAACTTTGTATAGAATATAAAACTGTAATGTAATCACATGTTTTGACAATTGACCATGTAATTCTTCAGTGTTTTGTGAAGAATAACATGGTCAATCTGTGACTCTTATGTTCTTGATTGCAAAGGGAAGTAGTGTGATACACAGGGTGATATTTGCATTTTGGTGTGTTTTTAATGTCATGTGTTAGATGTGCAGGGAGAGAAAGTAAGTTTGGTTTCTGAGAATAATTATTTTTGGCTAGTCCTCATTATTACTGTAAGTGCATAATAATTGTTGAATTTACTCTCGATTAGTTTGAGTATAGATGCTTTAACTGAATTAACCAAGTGAAATTACGTGAGGTAGACAGTTTAAAGTTTCTAAAGCAGTATCTAAAGGTTGTGCATGTCTTTTGCAATCTTCAATCATTGTATGTGCAGTTGAAGTAAAACCATAAATATTAATGTAGCATACACCAATCAAAGCAATACCTTTTCTAATATCTACAAATAGTCTATTTTTTGTGTGGTCAGAACCCATCATTTTAAGGCATTTAAATCATTCTCATATTCCAAGTTCCAGATCAACTTAGATCTGAATAACTTCCATTTGTTTAGATCTGGCTGCTTTTTCTGATCAAAGGACTCACACACTGATCTGTCATGTGCTGTTCTTAAACTTGCCTTCTGCTTGGATTTAATCAACTGAGAAGGCTATAGTCATGGACACTGGTAATCCGAAGATATGTTCAAATAATTGATTTTCAGTTGTTAAAAATGTGCCATTTAATTTAAAATGTAAATCGTTATCGATGTCACTTCACTGTATTTCACTTCACATGTAATTGATGGAATTATGCTGATAAAATTATAATTCATGGTATTCAAAATTCCCTAGTTTGGCAGAATCACCAGAGAAATGTAAGTAGTGTTCTAATTGATTATAAATAGCTTATTTATGGGTTTCCCTGAGCTGGCTACTGACTACTGGAGCTAGGAGTTCAATGCTAGAACTAGCAGTTGTGTAGTCTCAAGAATGGCTATCTCCCTCACTGTCTTTTCAGATTCATGCTTCCTATATAAGGAGCACTGCCTTCACTAGCTCTTAAACCAATTTCCTTAAATAAGTAGGAAGTGACCTGTGTCAAACTCACACCAGAAGGTGTCATGTGACTGAAATGACATAATCAGGTTTCTCAATGGAAGGAGGGCCAAACTCGTCACCTGCTGAATGCTTCCACACAGCAGATTTGAACCCTGTATGCTAGATAGCAGCAGCAATAGTGTCTTGTAGTGGTGGTAACAAGTGTTTCTGGCTAGATTGTTCAAAAATGAAGTTTCTCCAACTCCTCAATTTTTTTTTTTTTTTTTTTGTCTTGGGAAAACACTCACCCTTGACTGCAAACCATAAGTTACATTTGGGAATCATGAGTCTTTTTCTCATCATACCTATAAAGGAAATCAAACATACAGAGCTAGTTTATTTTTAAAATATATGTTTTCATGAATCTATTTCAAGCTACCAGCTATAGTGATTGGTAATTTATAAACTGAAATTCATAGCATCCATCACATATTGCAAAACTGTAAAAACAAACATTCTGGAGTAAAGGTCTTAACTGAGAACTTGTATATATTATTTTACCATACAAAATCACTTGCATATCCTGTAACTGCAAAGAGTAAAATCAGTGTCATTGTATGTGCTACAGTGTGAAAAGTAATGGTAGCTAACACCACACATTTCAGAACAGGACATGTGCTTGGCTGTGCTCTCCTCAACCGGCAGAGGGGTTAGCAGTAATGAGCACCACATGTGAACTCCACGGAAATGGGGGGAAAATATATAATAACCCTTGTCATTATTTTAACTAACCATGTTGTAGACATTTATCTATTCTGTAAACATTATTTTTGGTTGTGTGATCTATGTGACTGTAGTTAAGTTAAGAATCAGACTGACTATCCATGTCTTCACTTTCGCATGACAGGTGTTGGATATTGGAGACAGCATTGCCATTCCTGATGAGTTCACAGAGGAGGAGAAGACCACAGGCATCTGGTGGAAGCAGCTGGCTGCTGGGGCCATGGCAGGAGCGGTGTCTCGCACAGGCACTGCCCCTCTGGACAGGATGAAAGTGTTCATGCAGGTGCTCACTCCCAGAGCTCTTTTACTGGGAGCAAAATTTCCCATCTTTACCAGATACAGGAGCCTTTGAATGCATCTACATTGAGGGTGGCAGTGTGGTATTACTGTTTGAGAGCTGGGCATTTGCATATAAGTAAATATCCAGCTTTTTAAAAGGATAGCACATAAAAGTGGTTACTATCACAACCTAATCCTCCCCTTAAAATTCATTAACTGCCCAATCCTATGGTTTCCATATTTATGTTTCCTCCACAAATTCTTACTGAAGGTTAAACATAAGAAATGTATTCTCAGAGCTTTCCAATTTCTTTCAAGTTTAATTCTCTGAATTAATGAGTAAATCTTATGCATGTCAGGAATTGCCATAACACAGTGGTTGTGTTGCAGGTGCACTCCAGCAAGTCCAATAAGATCAGTCTGGTTGGGGGCTTCAAGCAGATGCTAAAGGAAGGAGGAGTGAGCTCACTGTGGAGAGGGAATGGAGTCAACGTTCTTAAAATTGCTCCAGAAACAGCCATAAAGTTCATGGCATATGAGCAGGTAGGGGTCTGTCAAAATCAGCTCCTGTACATTGGGGAAAAACTGATTTTTGCATATGAGACAATATCTACACAGTATATCCATCCTGTTACCACCTACAGTAGAGACGCAGCCATTTAAAAAAGAGGTTTAAATGACAGAATTTGATATAAAATTGCCACTGATATGGTTTTGTTAAATGGAAATGGCTAATAAGATATTTTACTGTAAATGGCACAATTATAAGGAGTGACTATTAAGTTTTAATGTTTCAATGTTAAATTGTTAATTAAGTGTAAGTGTTAACTGCTAATGACTAGTTAATGGATGTGTTTAGTTACCAGAAGATATAAAATGAATTTTTATTTCTGTATCCTGCTGCTAGCTCATACCTATAGCCAGAAAGCTAAATCACTGTCCAAATGTTATGTAAGCAGTATGAGAGTTATTTTTACCTGCAGCCATTCTCATTGAAAAGCAGATTAATCATCATTGGGGTAAAGCTGCATAGATCTGTGATGTGAATGAGAGCCAGTACATGACTGTGCTGACAGGGAGGAAGGAATTCTGTGCATCAGAGAAGGTCAGGAAGGTTATGGGTCAACATTTTGTGTGTGTGTGCGCGTACGTGTGTGTGTGATCATCCGCTACTGGAAACACTCCATGGTGTGTGGGCACATGTGTGTGCACGCGCACGTGTGTGTGTGTGCACATGTATGTGTGTGAGCGTGTGTGTGTGTGTGTGTGTGTGTGTGTGGTGTGTGCATGCATGTATCATGGTTTCATTTATCTGTTCCCTTTGCAGTATAAGAAGCTGCTGTCATCAGAGAGCGGGAAGGTGAAGACTCATGAGAGGTTTATATCAGGATCTCTTGCAGGGGCCACAGCGCAGACTGCCATTTACCCCATGGAGGTGAGAGGAGAGGACAGAGCCAGTGTTAGACACAGGCTTCATTGGCCTTAGCTGTAGCATGCTTCCATATCATTACACTTCATATCACCACTGATGACACAGGGCCTTCTAACCCTGAAATGATACTGAAAAGAATATTTTCTTTACTTTGAATAAGAGTCTTGATGCCATATCACTGTGCTCTTATTGCCTTTGGTAAAGTCAAATGTTGGAGAGGTGTGCTCCTTGACTGGCAGGTGATGAAGACCAGACTGACGCTGCGGAAGACAGGCCAATATTCAGGGATGTTTGACTGTGCCAAGAAGATTCTGAAGAAGGAGGGAGTAAAGGCCTTTTACAAGGGCTACATTCCCAACATTTTGGGGATCATTCCATATGCAGGGATCGACCTGGCTGTGTACGAGGTCAGTGACACTGCTCAAAAATGTGTAATGCGCTTCTCATGTAGGAACTTACGCATGTGCTGTTTTATTCTCTTTCCAAGTTATGGGAGCTAAGTGAGATCTTGGGCAGGGGCTGTATGCAGAGTATAGGTAGTTTGTGGCTATATTAGTGGGCAATTTCCCTTCAGTGTGTATGGGGTATAAATCCAGTGCTTTGTTAGGGACACTGTGCCAGTCTTCTAATGACATCCTGAGTCACATTGAGGGAAAACTTGTGGGGGGGGGGGTTTCCTGACATTCTGGTTAAATTCCTAGATAAATTTGTATCTTTTTCAAGCTGGGCAGCTAATTTTTCCTCAATTTAAATGACTGAACATTGGTCCAGGTTAAAGTGATTTACTTCCCTTCACTGTAAAGGGCTTAGAGGTCCATGAAAGGTGATACAGTAATTCAAAGGTGAGACAGTTATTTAGCACTTGTTATTGAAAGGATTTTTGGTTTGCTCATGGGTATGGAAGGCTGACGTTGTAATCCCTGGGTTTTATTTTGGTCACAGAGTCTGAAGAATGCCTGGTTATCACACTATGCCAAAGACACTGCTAACCCTGGAGTGATTGTTCTGCTGTGCTGTGGGACCATCTCCAGCACCTGTGGCCAGCTGGCAAGTTATCCTCTGGCTCTGGTCAGAACCCGAATGCAGGCACAAGGTAAGTCAATGTTGTGTATTGCAGTGTTCAATGTGAAATTTGTGTGTTCAGTCACTCAAATAAACAAGGTCTGAGTATTATACTCACTTGTGAGGAGTGTATGAGTATTAACAGTGAACACATTATTTTTCAGCCTCGATGGAAGGGTCCGAGCAGCTGTCCATGAACCGATTAGTCAAGAAGATTGTAGAAAAAGAGGGATTTTTTGGACTCTACAGGGGAATCCTCCCCAATTTCATGAAAGTTATCCCAGCTGTCAGCATCAGCTATGTGGTGTATGAGTACATGAGGACAGGACTGGGTATCTCCAAGTAAAAGGCCCAGTCAGCAATGGCTTCATTTCAAATACTTCCCATTCAGTATGCATCTGATTATATTTAGGGAGTGATGGTATGAAAATTTAAGGCCTCAAGTACATTTTACTTGTTATCGGAGACATATTATGCAAACAATTTCACACATTTTTGTTATAGAAGGATGTTATGGTATTACACGCAACCTGATGGTTGAGTTATGTTGCATGAAAGTGTTGTAGTTAAATGACACCTTAAGAAAAAGGTGGCCTTCCTTAATTCTGAAGTTGGCTGGAGTGCATTGAAAATGAGAAAATTGAAAAAGCAGACCAAACTTGCACGCATTATGTTGTTCACAGCTGATGAGGACAAGAGAATGTGCCTTATGATTCATTCAGGTTTCTGTGTGGACTTTGTGGATGCAAGTCTCATCGGTTTGTTTTTTTTTGTTTTTTTTTGGTAACTTTTGCCTTTTCCAAAGTTTTGTTATTTAGTCTCCTGTTTACAGATAATTGTATTTTAATACAATATTGTTTGGATATTCCGTGACTGTTTTTTGAGTTTTTGTGTTCTTCTTTTCATACATTATAAATAACAGCAACTGTGAATGATAATACACAACACATCCAAGACATGTTACCCAAGAAATAGCAACAATCATTTTCAACTGCAGCTCAGCTCGCCTGGGTTTTCCTATTTTCAAATTCTATGTCAGCCTCACAGACATTTGAGTCATTAAATATCTGATTCATTTATCTATTTTAAGCAACCATACCATGAACCTCAAACAATATGTGAAATGCTGCTTACACAGGGTTCAGGAGCTGTCCCCATTGTGTCCCCAATAACTTCAATGAACAAATGTCTCCATCAGGAATAACCTGTCAGTGACGCAATGGATCACTCTTATGGCAGAATAAATATACCTCTACACATGAACTGCATCAACCCCCAATAATGCCCCTCTGAACATTCTGAAATGCAGTCCTGTCTCTTAGTATACTGAAGAGTTTATATCAACCCAACAATCATCTCCCTTTATAAATGTTTTTCCACTGGCAGTTGACTGTAAATGACCTCATTGGCTATTATGCATAATGAATATTCTGTCATTAGTTGTTGAAGACAATTATTTTAGTGGTGCAAAACACTGATTTTTTTTCTGGACAGAACTACTAGCTCTTACTGTACTGAGTCTGAACTTTTAATCGTTAGTAGATTTTTTTAAAACTCCCATAACCATTTATACCACTGAATTATCATCTGTGTGGTTATATTTCAGGGAGGGGTTTGTTAGTTGTCTGAAAAGGATTTGTTTTAGGCCACCTTTGTGACATCACAGTAAATACATTCCAGCATTAAAATAATCGTAGATTTAATGCCTAATGATTGTATGAAACAATGCTCAATACATTAATCAACATTACGCAGTTTCTTTTGAAGCATCTTAACACTTCAAATGTTTCATACCAGACACAAATGCACTAATGATGGTGGAAAAGAGAAAACAAATAGCTCTTCAAAGATGGAATATGTGGAAGCTCAGGTCCATGTGGTGAAAAATGTCCAGTGCCAGATGGATGATTTTGAACGCGAGAACCTTCCACTGGAGGTCTTTGAAGATGTGCTGGACCTCTCACAACATTTGAGCTTCCTACTGAAAATTTTCAAAGGTGAAAGCTCCTTACAACATGTGAGAGATCCACAGCAACAGGCTATACCAGAGTCTTGCCCCCTGGTGATTGTCCCAGAATCTGGCCACAAACCCCCATTGAGGCCAACTCGGATGAGGACTGGAGTAAGTATTGTGTAATTCTTGATCTGCCAAGCCTGGTATAACCTTAAAGAGGAACTCTTCTTCAGTGACACAGGTCTGGGTTGTAACTTGAGAGACAAAAGGATATTTATTCCTGTACATTAGAAAATACAACTGATAGACATGTAACAAGGAAAAATGGGTTTCAGGCCTCTAGACCTCTGGTCTAGTATGTTTGCAGAGGTACAATATTCCAGTAAGATAAGAAAAACCTAAAGAATTTTCACAAAATTATTTTGGCCTTAGGGAATACGTATAATCTATTTCAAGCGATTTTTAGTTACTCATGTTAATCTTATCTTATTCAAATGTATCCTTTTATCACCCTTCTGATTTGTACAATTACAGTGTGCTGTCAACATCCCTCTTGAAATTGAAATGGACACTGCCAATGGGAACAATGAGAGTGCAGATGCCTGTGAGTGAGTCTCACAGACAGTGTAGACTGGATGAATAAATGTTGCAGTATCAGGACTTGTTTTGAACCATTGTTTTCCTTCATTCAGTGTGAAAATATTTTACCAAAAATCACATAAAACGTCTCCCAACAAAAGACCAAAATGTGGTATAAGGTATGTAATACTATCTTCTTTCTTTTGTAGTGGCCAAGGAGTCCCAGGCAAATGGTGATTATTGCTCTCTCACCTGGGTGTGGAACACCATAGCATCTAATGGGCTGTGCTTCTGCTGTATCCAAGGAGACTGATCAACAAGAACCTTTCATTAGCTTCTCACATGGTGATTCAGTCAAGCAAAGTCTGCCACTGAAGTAGCCTGCAGTTTCTTATGAAACTTCCCTAAAATGCTTAACGATTGGCTTTTAATCTAACTCACATGAGTCACAAAGATTACTCATTTCAGAGGCCATCATTTTGGAGAGTGCATGTGATACAGCAGGATTGACCAACAACAAATGAGAGTCAAATATTCCTTTTTAATAAAATCCTTTTTAATATTTTTAATACTCAAACAATTACTCTTAATTTGTAAGTAGATTGTTTAGCCTATGTGACTTTTTCAAGCAGAACAGTTTGGAGGCCAGTCTAATATTAACAGTATTATGGCCACAAAACTATATCAGAATTCTAATGAGCACTCCATTTTTAATGGCTAGTTTTCCAAAACCAAAAGAGAATTTATCATGTTAACTTAAAAACCTGAGCATTAACAACAGACTGTATAAATAGAAACAAAAACTCTTTCAGGTTTTGTTGAAATTGAGAGACTGGTGAAATGACAGTAGACTCATGACCTTAAACAATGAAGATATGACTGAATTGGGTCTTCAATTCTATGGATCATGTTTAGTATGGATGGGCCAAGTTCTGACCAAAACAAATATCCGTTACGGATATTTCGTGTTTTTACAGATAGGTGATCAGTGGGAGACATTATCCGTAACTGAAAAAGCAGTTGAATATTTCATTAGATACATTGCTTTTGCGTTCTTGACAATGTGTGTGAAGTAGTTCTGCTTACATGACTGGATGACATTCACAAAGATAGCCTACATGATGTTTGCGTTTGTTTTAAGAAGATACAGTGCCCGTACGAAGTATTCACCCCCTTGTAGATTTTCATGTTTTATTGTTTTACAACGTTGAACCAATAGTGGGTTTAAATTAAATTTACCTATGCAGGCTTGAATACTGGCAGGATGCCTAGCTAGCAAGCCATATTCATGATTTATGCTATTCTATCACTGCCCAGATCCATACTTGTTTCCTCTTCGTAATCTGCGAGGTGTCCTCTGAAAAAAAGACGAGTGGCAGATCCTAGTCAGAGTTGGAGTCTCATAATTACACACTTCCTCTACATTAATTCACTATTTCCTGCCTATGATTAAATTTGCACTGCGTCAGCATCTAGTGGTGAAATATGGGATTACAAAGATTCATTTTCTGTTCAAAGACTGTAAATTTCGTAAAATAAACAAATTGTTATCGATTTTGCAGCATATAAAACTGCATTTATATACAAAATGTTTTTTTTTTTTTTTTTTTTTTTTTTTTAGTTTTGATTATTAGTCATGATTAAGAAGCCTGAAACCATAAATTGTACGGGAGTACATTGAACATTTTTGACATATTTGCTGGTTCTACTTTCAATCGTCACAATGCAATGCTGTTGCAAAAACAGTTTGTCAATAGGGACGCACAAAATCAGGGAGAGGACATGTGTACATAACAACACTTGACAATACCCATATACTCCAGTTAGATTAGTTATTTGTATATTTTTTATTTGTGTATGTAAAATAAGTAGTGTTTTACGTTCGCAAATTATGGAATAATTTAAAATTAATAATATTTGTCCGATATATTTTCACTTGCCTGTCGCAATGAAGGAATTCATGGGAAAAGAACATTGCACTGATTTGTAAGTATACCCATTTCTTATTAAAGCATGCCACCTTCTTTTAGTTAAAAACGATATACTGATTAAATGTCCATATAATATGGGGTATTATCTTAAAAAATACAGACTTAAAATATAAAGGACAGGAGTACAATAAATTATTAAATCTTATCAATACACCAAAACTTTTTAAAACTTATTTAAACCATAAAAATGATCTGGGGGTTACCAGACGTTTTGTAGGTGCTGTTGTGGTATATATAGTGGTAGTGCTTCCTGTTGCTGTTGAGTAATTTTCCTCTTCTTTCAGGTTGCCATGGAGACATGGGAAAACAAATCTATCAAGTCTACAATCTTTTGTTAGGACAACAGCGAGATTTAGAGCACAACAACGCTGCACTTTCATGTCTTCTTAGTCAGATCAAAGATAACATTTGAACAGCTCACTATTTTGTGACTTCAGCAATCTGTGAACTTAAAATATTGCCTCAACTGAATGTCATTTTTGTTGACAACCAGTCCCAAAGGGAAAAGAGTGTTGGATACTGCACCCAGCAGCAAGCTCCTCAGCAGTACAGCCGTGAGAAGAGAAGTGTGTCCCTGCCTGTGAGTGCCAGGGCATGGAGCGGGTGGTGGTCCTGGGGGTGGAGGAGGACCCTGGGTACGGTGTGGCACTGGCTCTGCTTCAGGATGGCGGGTTCCATGTCTGTGTTGCAGCCTTAGACCCGGGTTCCCCACGGGCACAGGAGCTGGGGTGCGCTGGAGCGCAGGTCCTGCCTTACCACTTGAACAGCACCACAGGCCTCCAGGAGGCCCTCTCAGGGGCTTGCAAGTGTTTCTTCGCAACCAAAATCGATTTTACTGACCTGGACCCACTAAAGGTATGTTGGACTCAAAGGCAGCAGTGGCTCTCTAGAAAGTGTGACAATGTATGGTGATAACTGTCCATATATAATTAAGTAAACTGTCTTGTTAAGAGTTTAAAATATATATTGCTGTCTGTCATTTTGCAGAGTGAGATCTCAAAGGGATATCTGATTGCAGATGCTTGCAGAGAGCATGGCATCACTCATGTGGTATTTCAGGGCGCTCAGCATGTGCAGCGCCGTTTCGGCTTCCCTGTGAGCTTTATGGATGCCAAGGCCTGCATCCATGACTATATGACCGAGATCGGGCTGCGCAAAACCCAGCTTCTGATCCCCTTCCCATTCGAGGACTTTCTCACAACATTCCTGCCCAAACCTGCTGGACCAAACCTCTATGAAATCCGTGAGTTATACTAAAACAGCTGGACCACTCAGAAGAAATGCATTGTCAATCCTTGAAAAAATAGAAAGAAAAGTATGTAACTGTAAATGAAAAACAAAAACTACTCCAATTAATTAAATGGGCAGAGAGTCTATGACCCACCAAATAATGAGAGTACAGGAAGTTTCAGTTTCTGTAAGAGTAAGAAGTTGCATTTAGCATGCTCAATTTGTGCCTCACAGACATCCCGATGGGAGAGACACCCATGGATGGCATCAGCCTCAGGAATGTGGGTCCCATGGTTGTGTCCATAATGAAAAACTCGCACAAGTGGATGGGCAAAAGCTGCCTGCTGTCTGCAGACAGACTGACTATTCAAGAGTATGCAGAGACACTCTCGAAGCATTTGGCCCCCAGGATCATTCGGGACTCCAGGGTGAGGGCACTAACCATATGCGACGTCAGCACTCACACACAGACCAACAGACACATCCATCCTGGTCCCTCTATTCATTCTTCTGCTATGACTGGAGGGCCTTCATAAAAAATATACATCTATGGGCACAATGCTAGTTTCAGTTGAGAAATCAATGTCCACCAGTATGTATATTATGAAAAACGTGCAAAGTATAGACCATGAAACATAATTAAACTGATCATGAATATACTATTGTTTGGTTTCACCACTAATTTGTCACATGAATTTTGTATTACATCATGTGTAATATACAGTACTGATGAGTGTTTACTGTCCATGTTTTTCTCCATCAGATTTCATTGAAAATGTTTGTGGAGAGCTACAGGGGAAAGGGAGGACAGGACATTGGCAACATGTTTGAATTCTGGAGGAAAGACACACAGAAGAGGAACATTGCAGAAATGTATTCGCTTTCTTCAGACATACAGACATTCTCCCACTGGGCCTCTGCAAACAGCGAAACCTTCATCACCGCTCTGAAAAAGTAAGAAGTGCAGAGTTTGTTTTTTTTTTTAAAGTCATCAATACATTTTGTGGTGAAATAAGAGGCAAGGTGTTCCAAGAGGAGATGTTATGATATGATGGCTCCACCAGATGGAGCCAAACAAACACAGCTGAATGTCGCCAGGCATCACCAGCTGAGTGGTACTGACCTATGAAAAACTGAGAAAAGGATTTAGGTGGAAACTGCGACTGGATTCTGGGAAAGTACTTGTCTTGTTTGTTTTGCTGCTTTACCATCGCAAATAGCCTAGTGATCCAGGTATAGGGAGGGGTGGTTATCAGGTACACTAAAAATAAAGGTAGACTCCAAAACAGGGTTAGGTTTATTTTATTCGGTGATTCTTCTTTGATCCAAATGAAGCCCAAGATAAGTGCTGAGTTTAAACCATTGTTATTTTCTCCTATATTTTTGTATGCAATACCCAAATTCTGTAGTCTGCCCCTGGTCCTGTAACAATATCTACTGAGTACCTACATTGGCAGACAGGCACAGTGTGCTTGGTTTTATTCAGGTTACCCTAAATGGACAATGTTTGGTGATATAATACATACCTGTTCTGCAGACTTATAGTTTGTGCTTTTTATGTAAAGTTCAGTTTTTATGTAAAGGAGTCATAAACTGTAAATGAATAGCAGGATTTCATATAACAAAGGTTGTCTGCGTAAGTAGAAAACAACCTGAATAACTATTTATTTCAAATCTTTTTTCTGTCAGTATTTCACCTTATTCTTTGTTTGTTGTGTTGTGAAATGTAGAAGACAGACACCACAGGAAGATTTGTTTTGTACTTTAATAAGCGAAAGCTTTTCGAACACCCTTTTAATGTGCACAACACACAGAGTCAGGTTCAGACACAGGGCCCATTGGGTCTGTAACAGCACACAGTACCTGGAAACAGTCTGTCTTCCCCTCTCCCCACACAATCATATACACATAACTTTATCAGTATCAAACCACTCTATATACATATGATACAAGGCCCACACCCAGAGAAAGCCCCACTGCTGCTGCTGTCCCTTTACAGTGGAGCAGGTGTTATTTCATACATGTGCTTATGCATATGATTGTTCGTTCTCTTTGGTTTCACACTGCTGTTTCCTTATTGAATCTAAAGTTCCCAAAGTATGGTTCACTCAGGGGTTGCATTCTAGAACTGGGCTAAACTTCAAAGACACTGAAATGAGGGTGACACAAAGAAAGGCCATATTTCCTGATTCAAACGTCTGAGGCAAATGTCTTTTCAAAGCCAGATGGCACTGAACTTTAGCAAAATTATTCCCAAGATTGATTTCAAAGCAGGGAAATTAAAGTACCACCATCCATTGGCTAGTTTGTGTGTGGACTTCAATAATTACAATTAGCAATAAACCTTGAAAAGCCTTTGAATTGACAAATAAAAGTCAGACACAACACTAGGCAGAAAACATGGCACTTGATCAGCTAAAATAGAGGCTGATGTGAATTCTATGATGCAACAAAAGAAATAAGCAAAGCTACATGCCATTCCATGGCTATCCAGACATTTCATACCACACGTATAGCAAATACCTACTGGTGACACAGACACAGCATGAATATAATTTAAAGGTTATTTACACAGCCAGAGGCAAAAGCAAAGACAGAAACCCCTCTGCATGTGTCAGTAAAATAGAGGACTTTACCACTACCCTGCCAAAGTTTGAAACCTTTTTAAAATATGTAAGGAGAGCATCTAATGTGCTGTGAACAGAGAGGGACAGTATGCAAATCGGAATTATTAGTTAATATTTTACACATCCATTGAAGAATTTCAGTTTCTTTCCAGAGTTGTTTTTGCTGGGGTAATTTTTCCCTGCAAATTAATGTAGCTGCTTTAGCATTTGCATAAATCTCATCTTAGTGTGAGAAACACTGGTCTACATAAATAATCATTGGTCCAAGTACAAACAAAAAGGAAATATTAAACAAAATAAATTGGACCAAACACCATATTGTTATGAATTCTATGTGTTCAAATTTCTCTCCAAAGATTGCCAAAAAAAACTACATTTGGATGTGTAGGAAGTCATGAAACCGCGTAGATAATACAAGAATGAAATATGGAGTTAAACTCTGGCAGGATTGGTGATCCCTGCTGAACATACATAGTTGTGTCGTTTCTTTACCTCTCCACACTATGCCTCAAAAACCGAGCATCTGACCTTTGTCAAAGAAGCACAGTCAGTAGTATTGCACTAACATTGCATCGATGGTCTTTAGCCTTCTGTAATGCATATATAGTTTCAGTGTTGGTTGAAGCTGGTGTAATGTACAGTTGTTATTGCACATGCTCATTTAGAATACTTTATTCTAGTACTGAATACATATTTTCCTTTCTACACATCAGAATGCTTCAAAATGAGTAGAAAGCCAGAGTCTTTCCAAAAGGAAACAAAAGTTTAAATAATAAATACTTTTATATATTACTCTGCTGTATCCATACACTTTGTCCCAGCCATTTCAGAGGACACCTTAGCAAAAAGAGAAATTAAATCTTAAAACATCTTAACCAATAAGTAATAATGTTAATAACAAAATTATTCTCTAAGGCAGCAAGATGGGAGGACAGAAAGGGACTGGGTGGTTGACTTACATTATATTATGGCTTGTTTGGCAAGGTGTATAACTATATGCAACTCCACAACTAGGTAACAGTCCACCGGCTGCCTGGTAATTAAAACAATCAAAGGCAGACAGTGTTGTCCTAAATCTGTTTTAATGCTTGCTAGTCAAAATTTTTGCCTCTGCATCTCCAAGTATTCCTGAAAATAATTTTTCAGCAGTGTTTGGAGAGGAATTAAAAAAAAGATGTAGTTATTCCCCTTTGGGGTAGGAGGATTCCAGTGTTGGACAGGAGTGAAGATTTCCAAGCCTTATGCTGGCTAATGTGTGGTGAGCTGAAGCAGACGCTGTGTCCCGTGTTTGTTGCCAACCCACTGGCTGGGTCCTCCTCTGGCCAGACCGGAAGGGAGGGGGTTCACGATACCCCGATCAAGAGGCCATTCACTGGAACTTCTTGAGATCTCACCTGGAAGAGGGCGGGGAAATGGGTGTCATTTTCACCTGGCACAATAACCTGGGTGTGTTTAAGCTTGATAAATGGCAACGTTTAACCAATTCAGGTGTAACATTTTTAACTTTCCTGTTGCTGACATGACAACAACTTCTCCGACCCTCTGGTGGGTCTGCAGGAGCTCGGAGACTGAACTTCTATGTGGGGACTGATCTTTGAAAAACTGAAACCTAGAGTTCCAAAATGTACAATGGATAATTTCTCTCCTTTATATCTGCTTTTATGACACATAAACAATGACATATAGCCAGGGTTAAACCATGGGGGTTCCAGAATTAATTACAGTGGGTTATTTAATGGAAATCACACATTACAAAAGCAATTATTACATTGTTATTTATGAAGACAGAATCCCCATTTATGGCAAATAGCCATTAAAGCCTTTCCTTGGAGCAAACTCTCTTAACTTCTCTACTTGGCAGCAATCCACAAAACACCAGGTGTCTCCATGTCTGGAGAGCTAAGTCACTGCCCTAAGGAACCCATAAACACATACAGGTGTAAACATGTTTCTGAAATACTTGATTGTCTCATTACAGGGTTTGTATTTAAAAGAGAATTTTACAAGAATGTTCTAATAAATAAAGTGACGAACATATGGTCTAAATTACAAAATTAAATAATTTAACTGCCACGGCAAAAAAAATGTCGAAAAACATCTTCAAATTAGATTTCCCCATACCAATTAAAAAGGAAAGACATGATGTGATTTTATCATCTCCAGAAAAAATTTCCAGATACCAACATTGAAGAATTCAAGACTGATCTTCAAGACTGCATCTTTTTAAAATATGACTCTCTCACATACCACTGAAGCATTTTTATCAGCTTGGATGTTTGCAAGACATTGTTTTAAAAATGTGCAGTTTCAGCAGGCTCTTTAAGTTTCACTATAAGACATGGCTGTTCAAACAGTGCACTCCTCACATGAAACCACTGCTTATGTCAGAGGACACTAATGCTGGTCTGTGTTCTGCTAAATTTGTGTCGAGAAGGTACATGGAATACAATAAAATGTGCCAAACCAGCATAAGAAAAGAAATAGGTTTTCTATTTAGAAGGTCTCTAGGTTTTGTGTGAAAGTCAGTCTCTGGTAGCAAAATCTCAATCTGTCAAGGACATCATAACACTTGCGATGAGAAAAAATTCTGACATGTTGGCACACACATTTTACTAGAATAAAAAGGTCAATAAATGTATTCTGCTCAGCATCCAGTCTGACCAACAAAGGGTTCAAAATTTGTAAAATGTATTTGCAAGGCCAATTAAATTCTAGCTCTATGGCAACAAAACAGATGAAAAATGTATGAGGCTGCTCTGTCATTTTGAGTCAGTAGGTGGCAGTGTTTTCCTTGTGCCACTGAGATGCCATTTATAAAGAGGAATGGGGGTGGATGGCAGGCAGTGATGGCAGGCACAAGCACAGCAAACCAGCGTGTAGCACTGGAGTACCTTTACCAGGGTGGGGGGAGGAAGAGGAGCTTAGGGAGGAAATCTTGCGTTGGTTCTTCTGCATATACTCAGGGGTGGGGCAAGAGAGCAGCAGAAACAAGACCGGGTGAGGGAGAAAGAAAAAAGCAGACAGGGAGAAATGTCCAGCACAAGAAAACCTGTCCATACTCCCACCAATGTTATGTAGATCCTCACACCTTTCCTCTGAACATGAGATTTTATATTTGGTTACAAACATGCTCGGAGGTGATATAAATGTAATTAATTTTATAAACTAAAATCATCTTGAATACACCAATTTCAGAACAATGAATAAGAGGTATCCCAAAGAAAGGAGAATGCCCCAGATTTTGTACAGCTATCTCCACTGTAACATCACTGAGCCCATGACAATCATATTGAGACAGCTTTCATTCCATTACCGAGCTGTAAAAGATGAAATATGATGAGCTTCACTCTTCAGAGAATTAAATGAATTAAATGTGTCTTTCAAAATGTGGGTTATTAAATTGTTTTGTAGGACACTCCACAATTTTAGTTGTGTAACAAATAGCAGACTGCAAGAAGCATTTCAAAATGATCAAAACTTCCACAAGCTCACCTCCAAATTTGTCCGGGCTTTTTTCAGTACATCATGAGTTCTTGACACTGTAAACCAAACAAAAGGCAGTGGGGATCAGCCATTCTTACAGGTGATGAATTTCAAACATACACAGCTGTGTGAAGGGATAACCAGCACTAAGGCAGAATCACCCACCAACATGCAGTCACCCAGTCTCACGTTAGCATGCTTTCACACGTCACATGTCACTTCTGCGTATGAGGAGGACTCAACCTGTATCTGAAATGAGCCCCTATTTACTATACTGTGCACTATAGTAAATAGAGGTTGAGTATTAGCACAGCCCCTGGTACCCTAGTGATGGGTGGATGCTCAGATAAACCCCTTGCCCCTGTCCTTTAGCATCCTTAAACAAAAGCAGCTGTCATAATACTCTGACACCCTCTATAGTTACAAAAACCATAACCCTGCTGCTGCTGCATCTCAGATATTCCACAGGCTTATTGGAAAGGTGTTGTAAGAATGAAGGAGACTAGAGTAACTCCAGTGGTTTGACAGACTTTCTGTGACAGGGATGTAGAGGGGGTGAAGCTCACGCTGGTTGACGATGAAGTGCTCCATGTTTTCCTTGGTGCGGTTGGTGCTCCTCAGTCTCTTGATGGCATCCTGCAGCATGTCCTCCTGTTCTGTGATCCTCAACCTCAGCTGATGAATTTCCTCCTTCATGGACTGCTCCTGGAACCCAGAGAGAGAGGTTAGCTTAGACTACAGCATGACACACAGTGACCCCTTACTGCGGGACCCCAAAGCTATGCTGAAGACACACTGCAGTGTGTGCAACAGGGCACAGAGATGCTCTGACCTTCCTTATGTGCTGAGCAGAGACCTCGCTGCTGGGGAGAGCGGCCCTCCAGAACATTTTGAGGAGGGAGGAGGCCTCATCCAGGATCTGACCCAGGGTCTTGGTGTTGGACAAGAGGGTCTTCATACTGCCGTAGTCCAGGGCCTGCATACCCACACAGGGACAGAGACAAGTGTGAGAGAGGCTATAGAGTGAAGGATAAGGACAGAGGGATGGGTCCTCTGTTAGGCCATGGTTCAGCTGCACCATCCTCACCTTGGCCGAGCCAGCCTTCAGCAGAGCGGCGCTGAGGGTGGCCTGTAGCACTGACTCCATCTTGTGAACCAGGACTTTGCCCTCCAGGATCTGCTGTTGCAGGGCGTTGAAGTCATCCACATGCCCAATGGTGTGCCGCCCCTTCTTGTTGGCAAACGAGCCATCTGGTGCCTCACCTTCCAATGCTGTGTGTGGTTTCAAGATGTCTGCAGGGAGCACCAGGAAAATTTATTTGCAAGAGCAGAAATTATGCATGACATTATTATTCTTCTTCAATGTTAAAATGAGTGGTGATACAGGAGTGTACAGGTTAACCAGCACTGAGCTGATGGAAGTGCACTGATCTGATGGAAGTCCTCACCATTAGCCATGACTTCTGGATCATTCAACTCTGTAGCCTTGGAGAATATGGAATATGAGGATCCAGGACTGAGAAGACCAGTATCTCGGACAGGTGGAGATGGTGCAGGATCTGCATGGGCAAGGCAATGAAGATAATCAGAGGAATGCAAAATCTAGACATCAAATTATGTTGTGTGTTATCTTAAATGCAGGCAGTGCAATCAACTTTAATGCTGGCAAAGTTGTTAAATTATATACTGAATAGTAAAGTACATGCATACAAGCTTTCAAATAGCAGTACAGTGAGGGCAGTACAGCAATTCTGTGAAGGGCTTATAGAGTACATTCCTACCACAGTTCAGCACAGTGAGGGGGTTACAGGAGTGGAGGAGGGCTCTGAGTGTCACTCACCATGGAAAAGTTGCTTCCTGCAGCTTGCATCACGCTGGGTGCTGACACAGATGCTGGAGGGGCGGATCTCACCTTGGGTCACACCTCCACCCAGTTGCTTCTCCAGCTGTGCCCGCAGGGAGTCGTTCTCCTGCACGCTGCGCTCCAGTTGCGCATGCAGAGCACGTACCTCTGCTAACAGCTCCCCCAGCTCCCGGGATGAGAGCTTCTCCTCGCCCCTGTACCCTGCTAAAACCAAACATGCAGGACCTGATACAGCATTCCTCTTCTAGACATAAACGAAGTAAAAAAAAAATCACACACAAGTTATATTCTTTTTGAAAGTCACTACACCTGTATATTGACAGTAGACTAAGTGCCTATGTGTGGTCTCACCGTTCTAATTTTGCCCAAGCAACTACATCTTGGATTACTTGCCACTGTCCTGCTTCTCATGGCCAAGCCTGAACCTTGTAACTGCATTTCTCCATTGTGTGCAGCACAGTACAGTGGCCTCCATTGCTCACCTGCACGAGGGCCCTTGGCGGCTCCGCATATGCGCTCGTACACCTGCAGCTCACACTGAAGCGAGTGCAGGACCTGCCGGCTCTCAGACAGCTGCTGCTGGAGCAGGTTCACCTGGTGCTGGAGTCTAGAGACACACAGTGCCATATATTCAATAAGATACCTTGGGTTACATTCAATCAAACACACATAGTCTCTTAAAGAGCGTCTACAATCAAATAAAAACAAACTTTAGTCCCCTGAAGAGCATTTGCTGTTCCATTAAAAAAAACTCATATCAGAGGACATTATTGCTTGCTTACTGTGTTGCATGAAAAAAATAATGACAGTGGCTGGTGTTATGAAGCAATCTGCTGCAATATGTAAGTCATTCCACACCTGTGGATGTCCACTCTGAGGCCTGTCTGGGTGTGGTACCTGTTGGTGTGCTCCTGGCTGCTGTGGCGCTCCTGCTGGAGCTGCTGGATCTCCTGAAGCTGCTCACAGCTGTGGGCCTGCAGCTTCCTGCTCTCCTCCTTCCACTGCTCCACCTCCAGCTCCACCTGCTTCAGCCGCGCCCGTGCTGCCAGCACTGCCTCCCTCAGCTGCTCCACCTCTTTGGAGCTGTCTGAAACACACACACACACACAGAAACACTCATCACTCAATTATAACTTTACACATCCTCTTAGACATTCACCGTGATATCCTTCACCCGATTTTATTCTGATTTTGACATTGTCCATTGTCCAACTGCACAAACTTAGGTATGTGCAGGTATATTTTCGATGTTGGATGATACCTCTATTAGCTTGCTGAAGTCGAGCCTGAAGACCCAGATTCTCCTCTTTCAGGGCTCTGTTCTCATTGGCCAGCTGGCTGACAGTGTCCAGGCCCTGTATGTAGATGTTAGTGGGTGCCCCTGTGGAGGAGAGCAGACTGAATGAGTGGGTTTACCAGGGCCAGTTTAGCATCAGCAGGCCTGGTGTCAGTCATGGCTGCTTACCACAGTCCCGGCCTGTAGTTGCCAGCCGCTCCTCCAGCTGCTGCCTCAGGCGGTCATTGGTTCGAATGGAGTCCTCCAGACGCTGGCGCAGGCTGCGGATCTCTCTAAGGTGCTCCTCAATGAAGTCTGCACCTGAAAAATGACAAATAAAAAACTGATGCAGAAGTATCTAAGGTGAAATAGCAGTGACCAAATGGAACTCCCACACAGTCATGAAGTCAACATGGATACATCACACAAAAACATACATCTACAGGGATCACAAACGGCCCATGCAGGATTCCAGACTGTAGGCAGTACCTGTATGGCTGGTGCCAGACTGATATCCTGATGATCCTGAAGAGACATCCCCATAAGCACTGGCTCTGACTGGCCTCGCAATGTGTGCCATATCCCACAATGCACTGTGCTGTAGCAGACTTGCATCTGCCTTCAGGGTGGAGCTTGCACTGGGAGTGCTAAGCTGAGGCTGGGGAAAGGCATGGTGGGACAGGGACAGGTAGCTGCTGGGATCTGGATGGGAGTGGACAGCCAGCGGGAAACCAGACAGCGGCTTGACTTGGGGTACAGCAAAGCCTGCATTGAAAAATACACCAATAAAACTGGTGCCACCTTGGATTTAGAGATATTAGAATTCACCCCCAATTTGAGCACCATGGGAACAGAGGAAACTGCAAATTACATTCTGTTCACAATATTAACCAGAAATGTTAATTTGAACTAAATTCAAACACTGATTGGAGAGAAGCAATGCCAAATTTTAGCTCCTTCCCATTTTAACAAAATTTACATCCCTATTAAAGAGTGTTGGTTACAGTGCATTTCCTTGTCCCTGTGGCCTATGGGAGGGGTGAATTCAGATTTGTAAGTGCACGCGTAGGAAGCAGGATGAAACTGGGACCCAGAGCGGCTCAGCGCTGGGCCCCATAGCTTCAGCAAGCAGTGCTAAGCAAACTCCTCTCGCTCGGCTGGGCAGTGGCCGCCACAACAGGCTTCTTCTCAGGGCCCGCAGTCAGCACATTTCTGCACCCTGTTATTTCACACTAAAAATCACACGCCCCTCCATAAGGAGCTATCTTAACTCAGAATTGCTAATGATTACGGTAACCACCAAGCCTTCACCATGTTGAAAGGGAACAGTGTTAGTTAACAGTTATTATTGAAAAGGAGTAGTTATTATGAAAATAATTACAAATTTGAATTGAAACATCATAGCACAGTGCCTCAGTATTTATGACCAGTAAGGGACAGTATTATTATGATTATTATTATTAAATGCTAAATTAAGCATACACTCAACTCAGTTTAGACCTGGCCTACAACAAAAAATAAATGCCCAATGAGGTCATGTGTGATGCACTGTGCTCCCAGATCACAAAGATCAGTGTGGGGTTAGTCACACACACACACACACACACACACACATAGACACACACAAGCGCACGCACGTTCACTCTCTCCGAGCTGTCTTTGCAGCATCTGCAGCTCCTGGTGCACCTCTGCCAAGGAGAAGGCCCCATTGCCATGGTAACCAGGACGCAGGAGGGCAGAGTGAGGGTCAAGGAGCAAGGACGCCCTCTGACCTGTGAGGTCAGGGCAGTACTGAGTCTGGGGAGTAGGGAGGGGGCTGGATATGGGTCCAGGACAGAGGCCTGGGGACAGGAAGAGCAGAGAGAGGAATACACCAGCCCCTTCAAATGGCAACCATCCGTGCTTCCAAGAGCTCCCAAAATCCCAAAGCAAGCATAACATTAGCAATATTATAAGTTCAATATTGATTTTTCACTTCATTATAGTGGCAATGAAGCATACTTAATGTCAAAAAGTAAAGCTGATTCATGATAAAGAGTCATGGATTACTTCACTAGAACACCTTGTGTAAAAAAGTATTTAAATGTTAAATGTTAAATGTTGCAAAAGTGAAATTCCCCTTAAATAAAAGTGAAATTCTGCAACCTAGAACATTAGGTGATGTACAAAATATACTGTAAAAGCAATCTTACACCCTGCATTCTCAGCCTACCTTTCTGTGCTGGACTATCCATGAGCTTGTGGGATTTGCAAGGTATGCTGGGACAGCTGATGGTGGACCTTGCCCCATGTGAGGCAGTGGTGGATGATGGAAGAGAATGGTGCTGTGGGGTGCTCTGACAGTGTGAATCTGAAAGAAAATGGCACAGAATAAGGAAGTGCAGGGCTGGCACTGAAGGGATGGATGGGCCCTGTCCCAAAAAGATACTCAATTCAGCTCCATTTCACCAGCTCACGGTGAATCCATCCACCTACACATTCTCCTACTGTTTCCATTTTAAATGATGACATGGCAAATTAAAACAGTAAAAAAAAAAAAAAAAAATATGATTGTCAGTGCTTTACAGATGTATATTTGCCAAGGAGTGTATTTGTGTACATCTTTGTGTTTTTGCATGCACACATACATGAGCGCTAGAGCTAGCGCTAGTGTCAGCTACACAAACACAAACAGCAGTGTGTGCCATCACTATACCTGGGTGGGTCGGTGGCTTGGGGCTGGGCCGCGCCTCCTGGGTGTACTCGCTGCCTGCATCCACATCAGAACACAGGTCCAGGTCACCATGGATGGAGCCCTGCTCATCTGACACAAAGGAGGTCCGGTCCGATTGGTCGGTGGTCTCAGACAGGGCGTGGCTGCTGGAGGGGGTATCTGGGCGCTGCTGCTTAAGCTTGGAACGAAGCGACTCTATGATCTTATCTTTCTGCTGAAGTTCTTTGCTCAACCTGCACAGATATAAAGAGAAAATACTTTACTGTGATCCACCTCAGTGTACACAAGGCACAGACGCTGTGTATGTGGGAAAACCAATACAAGACACAGTGGAGACATGGTTGATACCATGATATCTCATTACTGTGAAATGAGACATGAATGTTTAAAAAATATTTTTCTCTGCAAAAATTCACAATGACTGGAAAGCACAGTTGAAGATACTGCAGCTTTACCTTGCAATGTTGTTGAGCAAAATTTACTGGCACTGACTGTGCTCCGATAGCATGCTGAAGGTCACTTATCGAGCCTGCTGGCAGTGCTGGTCCCTGAGCAGCAGGGAGTTGTTTGTGCTGTTTCATAATGTTACTCAGAAGAGCACACACACACACACGTGCGTGCACGCACACACAGAAACACACACAAACAGCTGAAGGCATACAATGACAAATTGCAAATTGTGTTGTTTTTCTATCCTTTCTATCTGGGTGAGTGTGCTGCATCTCTCTCCATCTTACTTTTCTGTCTGTCTCTGCAGAGCTCTCCTCTCCCTCTCCAGCTGCTTCCTGAGGAAGGCCAGCTCCCGCTCCTGTGCACGGCACTCCCACAATGAGTAGGAGAAGAGTGACTCCCGGTACAGCGGGCTGCTCTTTGACAGCATGGACTTCCACAGAGGGGCCATGGCTCCGAAACGTGCCTTGCCCTCCACACGCCCTCCTGGGCTACCATGCGCCCATTCGGGTCTCTGGGATCTGGGATCCAGTCCAAAATGTGGGCTAACTCCAGACAGACAGGGCTGTGTTTCCACTCAGGTCTATTTCCACATCAATCCAACACTAATCATTGTCTCTATGACAGAATAAACCCCCGCTGCAGGTGCGCTGAAATGCAGATCTCCACACTACTCTGTCCATTGCTCCCTGAGGCCCAGCTGAGGTGTCCCTCTTCAGAGGAAATTCCCTTAATCTCTCCACTCAGCGTGCAGCTCTGTCCGGAATGCTCCCGAAGCCTGGGCCGATCTGATCCCCAGTCAGCCAGCAAACTCTCTTTGCACCGCTGTGGATGGGACCAGAGCCACTGTGCACAGCGATTAGCGTGACTCAGCCATACTGAGCCTCTTACAGTCTTAAGGGACCAGCAGTGCTGCACACAGCAGATGTCCTGAGAGAACTCCTGTTTTATTATTCCCCTCTATTCAGACTGCTCAAAAGCCTTCCCTTCCTCCTTTCCCCCCAGGAGAAAAAAAGGCTAATGTAACTATCTTGAAGGTGATTCGTTTTTTCCCAACCAGCAGTTAAACACAACAGCAGAGTTTCCGGTCGGACGTGTGTGGACGTTGAGCGAAAAGTCCTTGCCCATGGGATTCTTTATCCTAGGTGCATTAAGGGAACTCTTTAGTAGAAAGAATGCTGTTCACTGGTGCTCATGGGTGCAAGCTGTCTAGCCAAATATAATGTTGCATCTTTGTTAAAAAAATTCCATACAAAACCAACTCAACACTACTGTCAGCCTTATAGTTACCATTACAGCTGTGATGATCTATACAAACCATCATAAACCTCAGACATCATGCTAAAAGCAAAACTGTGCAGTGAAACATTAGTCAATATATTTATTATCTGATGTCAAATGGATTGGATGCCAGCTAAATACAAAACATCAAAATCAAAAATAACAAGACAATATACATCAAGTACGAGTAAAATTTTAAACTTTCTCCTGGCTTCTGGTCCTGACATTCAATAGCTCACTCTGGCTTTAGCTGTTCCTGACCTATTTAACTCCCCTGGGAATACCTAATAGCTTAACCTGATTAGTGCCCATGCCACAAAATCCCACCTCTGTCACATTGCAACATAAACCAAACCATTTTGAAGGCACAGAGAAAATCATGCCAGCTAACTTATACCATTTACCAGGTGTAGCTTCAGTTTAAATGAAGTAACTCGTACAAAATTAAATACAGTCTACGGCACCTGGTTGGCACTTGGATCTGTTGAATAGAAAAGCCAGTCTCTCTCCTTCTAATATTATAAAGGAAAAATGCATTCACTGTTAGTTGTTGATTTTCTCTGGGCAGTTAAATTCCTTGGTCAACACCAAAACAATCTTCAAAAAGTTCTTCTCAGGTGTCAAATAACCTCCAATAATATCTGACTTCCAAAAGTATATCCGACTTCCCTCCTGACCAGGCAGTTCACAGAGTACAGGTCCGATGTGCAGCTCACCCTTCCTTCACCCCTATATCCAGTGTGGAGAGGACAGATTCATTCTCCTCCACAGGGAAGCCTGTCAGTCAGAGCTGCAGAGTGTCGGTGCACAGTCAAACGGCTCTAGCTGTAATAAAGCAGATTGCTCTAAGTCTCTCTCCACCTGTCTGGTGCTCTCACCAGCTGGGCCGTGTTGAATCTCCATCACCACAGCCCCATGGCAAAAGAGCAACCAATTGGAGCACTTCAGGTCACCAGGGTGCCCAGGCCGACCCCCCAGACCGAGCGATTTCACCGACCGCTGAGGCTTCTAAAACAACAGCACAAAGAAAAAACAATACCCGAAACTAACCCGTGGATCCTATCGCATTGTTAACGCATACCACGGGGACAAAATCACAAGAGACCCCTCTACCCCCTTTGCTTCCCCCCTCTGCTTCAGTCAAAACAATGTGCCGATCACCAGCAGCCATAGATAGTCCATTTGTTCTTGTCCACATGCACTCAAAACCAAAATCTGTAGCGGATTTTGTCTGGGTGGAAGCTGAAGGCTGCGAGGAACACGGAGCCCGGTCAATCCCTTCACACAGCGAGCAGGATCTCTGTGCTGGAGCCGTGCATTTACAGGGACTCACAGCTCGCTACGCACAAACAGCCTGCTGCACTCATGCTGCTGTCTGGTCAACTAGCTAATGCCCAGAACAGATGCACAGGGGTGGAAAAAAAGGGTCTTATCAGCCACCAAATCCCCCTGGGGAGGCTACAACAGCCTATCGCAGGGGGAAATTATCCAATCAAATGTCTCGTCACCATTAACACCCAGAGGGAGCCCTAGAACCAGCCACGACATTACACAGTGCGCCCCTGACTCCTCGCATTAGTTCAACACTGCTGCTCTGCCAGCAATGTTAAATAAGTCCACGTCACCATGTACCAAGAGGACAAAAGGAAAACACTCACATGTTCACCATTGTCAGCATGGTGTTTGTTTCAGCATATTCATATTGAAAAGAGTGATTTAGCTGTGAAGGAACTTCATGCTAAATATGTAATTACAGTATTTACAAGTCTCATATAAGACACTGCTGTTGTACTTTTAAGCACGGTACTTACCCTGAGTTGCTTCAAATATCCAATTAAATAAAAGGATAACAGCTTAAACAAGGACCATAAGTCAGCATGACAAAAGGGACATTAACTAATTGCTCACCACAATGAAACTGGAATCATTCATGGGGGATGACATGTTTCCATGCCTGATGTAACAGTTACAAAAGTTTCAGGCACAGATCTTTAAGACAGGACAAATTCCCCAAGAACAGGAAACAGGAAATAGCAGGAAAATGGAATCATAATGTGAATATACTGCAGTATTCATACAATACATGTGTACACATTTTCATATATAGAGAAACAATAACGTTAACATAACATAAACGATTACTCATGTTCACTTGAAATATGTTTACATTGATACAACTGAATACCACTTTGGAGCATATGTTGCACAATGCTCACGACTGCCTGGGCATTAAGGAAGTCATTAAAATAACTATTGTTACACACCCGTCTTTGTGCTTCCCTGTAACTGTAGACACCACTTGAGAGGTGATCATTCAGACTGATTATCTGTGTGTCACTAATAGATAAAGACAGACAGAACCGATAACACTGCTGACAGAAACTGAGCTGCCCCTCCGGATCAATGTTTTCCATTGGGGCTTTGTATTCACACCACCCACTGAGGGGCAGATTGCATTGCACCAAAATCTAGTTATATAATTGAGAATGCCACACCAATACTTGTAAAGTAACAAATGTACTGTCAGTTCAGTTAGCTAAGTTGTTCTCCTATTTAGAATTATTGTATCATCATTTTTTAATTATTGAGAACTCTGAATATATCTGCTTCCTATTTGAAGACTTATTCAGAGACTGTGTTGTAATTTCAGGCACATAAACACTGAATTAAAAATATCTGCAACCCACCTTAAAGCAAGTAATTCATGGCCCATTTTGTCATCGGGGAGTTCAGAGTGATCTCCTGTCAAAAGGTAAACAAAGGAAAACTTCTGATGCCTTCTGAAACATGGCCTATATTTAAAAGTTTCACAATTAGGGATTCCATTTCATATGGCGGGGAACCAAAATAACATTCAATCGGAGGGGGAACTATGTAGTAGTTTATAATATCATATTTTATCAAATTATATTTGCTGATTTATTGGCATGACATAACAATACACATATACTGCTAATGCACATAATTTAACATACAGTGAGAGGGGAAGGGAGGACCAAACATAACATATTAGCTAAACTTTTACACTGTGAAAGTAAAGCTGGATTTAAGGTAAGGCTCTGGTGGCATGGATGGAAGGGACTCACGGCCGCTGATCTTGGCACTGACGCGCTCGGACAGCGCGCTGCTCTGGGCCAGCTGGTCACGGAAGCTCTGGCCCATGTAGTAGTCGATGTCGTTAGCACGGAGCAGCTCCTCAAAGGCCTTGGTGGTGTCGCCTAGGTGCTGGGTCAGGATGTGGCAGACACCACGGCCCTCACGCATCCTCTGCCGCAGGTGTGACAGTTCACGGGCCTGTGCCTGGATCAGCGAGTCGAACTTCCTGGGAGAGGGAGACGAGGAGACAGGAGGAATTCAGCTTCATTTTCACTGCACACATATGCACTGGAAAACTGGCCTCTGCTTGCATACAAGCATGTTCTGTGCTCTGCTCCTACAATAAAATAAAAGGGGACTGCAGAACTGTGAAATGTTCTACACATCATTGTTGCTTCTTCAGGTCTTTGATACTTTGTTACTATTAGGAAGAGAACTCTACAGTATTTGAAAAAGTAAAACATGGAACAATTTCAAATTTAAATATTTACTGAGAAAGCCTATGCTATATAATCATATGCAGTTTTTTTTAGCTACATATAGAGCAAATATAAATGAGAAGCTTCAATCTTTCAATTAATGCTGCTTGTCAACATGGTTAAGCAAGAAATAAATGACAAATACCTTTAAAAAATTTTGTCCTTTACACAGCTGAGTGGGTCATGACTATATGTTTAAATTCAAGTAATATTTTAAAATATATTTAATGTATTAATGGAGTTTTGGTAAAACAAAGTTCAGGGGAATCATTTTCGGACAACCCCTTTCAACCATTCCCAGTCTCCCCACAAGTATAAAAGCGCCACGTACCAGTACATAACCACCCTCAATAAATGTCCATTCTATCTATTGTCCGAAAATCTTTCTACTGAATATGCAATATTACATTTTCAAATTAAAGAGAACACTGAAATAAAACACCTGCAAATCATGCAGTAATATAGATGTTGCTTTTTGGTTGGTTTACTTTCAGGCAGTATAGTGAGGTCTCATTTTTTGGTATTCTCTAAATTTGCACATTGGACTGGATTATTAGTGATATCTCAGGATAAATTTAGCTTGCAATGAGCATGGATCATTCACCAGAGGGCTCAGGATAACAGGAGCAGATGGTGAGCTCCGATCACCTGGAGACAAGTCCTTCTGCTCCACATACCTCCCTTTCCTGCCTGCTCAGTGACTCAGGGTATGGCCATGTGTCAGTGTGTCTCTGCCAACGATGATTCCACACCACTCTCTCCACACCGCCTCTGCCCTTGGGACCCACAATCTGGGCCAATGAGCCCCACAGAAGGACCGGTCCTACCCTGTGCTACACTCATTTCGCTATCTCTGTGCATCTCCTCATATCCTCACATCCTCACAACATGCTGCTGTCCAGCTCGTTTTCTGCACCTGTCAGCAGTGAGACCGCTGGCTGGTGTGGCCGCACTCACCCTGGCCAGGTGGCAGGCTTGCCATCCTCAGTGCCCGGCTTGCTGTCAGTTCTGCTCTTTTTCAGCTGGTCCTCCAGGGAGGCCACACGGGACACCAGCTCCCGCAGCTCCCGACTGGAGCGGGGCTCAGGGGGGCCCAGTCCGTCTGACTGCCAGCCCTCGTCTTCCTCCAGGCCACTGTGGGCAGGCGATGCCTGGAAGCCCCAGTTGACCTTGCGGGGCCGCTCCAGGCTGGAAGCGTAGTCGCTGGTGGTGGACAGCGAGCGTACGCGACTCTGCAAGCTGCGGATCACGGTCTGTGAGCGGGAGAGCTGAGCGCGCAGGTCCTCCACAAGCCGCTGCAGGGAGGCCACATCTTCACCCTTTCCAGAATTCCCTGACCACCATTCTCCTCCACAGTCCTGCCTGGACAGGGCCGTGCACATCTCAAGATCATCAAACTCTGAGGGAGGGATGGAGACAATAGAGCTTTATGCAGTGCATTGATTATATTTATCCTTCATGTTCTTCCCATAAGACACTGCAACACTATAATTATTTGGATTGGAAATGAAACCAAATGAATTCCACAGTGTCATTAGAGGAAATACATTTGTTCAGTATTTCATTAAGCTGAAAGAAAAATTGATCCTCTTACTGTACTTCTGGCGTCCTCTAGTGGGCATTTACAGACATGATTATATTTAGTTTGTCTGCGCAGGAACAAACATGCCAACACATTTAAATCAGTGGTGTCCGATCTTACCTGTGAATGACCAGTGGTGGTGCAGTCTTTTGCTCTAGGCCAGCACTAGAAAGTTATATCGGGATCTGACCCTTTTCAGATAGGACTGGACTTGCCTGGACTGATTTAAATGTATTGGCCTCTGTAATGTCAAAGATGTGTTATGTCCCACCTGGGCTGCTGGCGTCCTCCCTCTCAGCCTCATTCTCACTGCGGCCACAGGTCTCATAGCCCAGGTCCTGCAGGTCCACCTGAACGTGTTTACTATCCTGCTGGACTGATGTCTCTGCTGAGAGGAAGAGCACATAGCGCATGAAAACATTCTATTAAGGTGTGTGTATGTGAGTGTGTTTACATGTGCAGACTGTTGTTGTGTATGAGTGTGTCTGTGAGTATCAGTGTGCCTTTACGTGTGTGTGTGTGTGTGTGTGTGCGTGAGTATCAGAGTGTGTGCGTGTTATACGGTATACTTATTGAATGTGTGTATACTTACTGAGCAGCTCTCTGTAGTCCTTCAGCTGCTCTGCCTGAGCCTGCACTGTGGCCTCTGACACCATCAGTCTCTCCTGCAGATCACGGCTCTCCTGTCGGCTCAGCTCCAGGTCGGAGCGCAGCTGCAGGGTCTTCACCCGCAGCCCCGCCTCCACGTGCTGCCAGAAGCCGCCCTCACCCTCGTCCGCAACCACATCTTCCTCCTGAACAACACAATTCACCGTCAGACCAGGGTCATGCACTTACACACACACCCACTAAACAAGACTCAGAGAAAACTCTTCATATGAATTATACAACACCATAGTAGTTAAGACATCTGAAGTACAACAGATATCTGTGCCCACTTTCCCCTTGAACACTAAGCTTAAAGGAACATGAACATAGCTCAATACCGGCCTAAAACTCAACCCCAGGGACCATGGCAGTGACTGCTTATTTGCCACTGAGAGACTGGTTGGCTACAGAAGAGAGCCATTTTAAGATTGCAGCTATTCTAACAGACAGTCAGATAGGAGGTAGAGAAGAGGGAGTGGATTGATATTGTTGAGATAATGGGCTTCACAGTGTGTACCTGTGCACAGGTGTGTCTGTTGTGTTGCAGGAGCAAAGTTCCTAGATCCACAGAGTGAGGCCGGGTACACCTCCTTTTTCCCTGGCCCCGTCTCAGCTGCACACAGGAGCCCAGCTCATCGTCAGACACCATTAACTGTGCTGTTAAGGTGAAGTCATTCTCCTCCTCTTCCTCTTCTGGCTCCTCTTCAGGGAAGAAGCCCTGCTGGTGCCCCTCTTCACTCAGACTGCTCGTTCCCTTTTCCCTCCTCCATGTCATCCGCCCATCCTGTTCCTTCGGACTGTCCGTTTGCATCCGCAGACTGAGCAGTGCTGTCCTGAAAGACACAAACAAAACCCTCGGTAGCACCTCCCTTGGCATATTCAGGAACTTCACTTTCAACAGACCAAAAGACACTGCAAACTCAAGTTTAAAAGAACCTCAGGAGTAAAGGGATGACTGAATAACACAAGTGGGTATGAACCTAGAAGTAGTATAGGAAACTACCCCTTACCGATATGTAGCTCTGTCTTATTGCTGATGCAAAAGGCAAACCTTAAACTAAAAATGATCACTGTCCATTGAAAAACTTGAAATACAATGAAAATGAAGCAAAGGACAAAAGTTTAGCACCTCAAATTTCAAAATTTCAGTTCTGAATGTCCTCCATTCCTGATGCATTCATACTTCTACGAGCTATAATCCCAAGTAAATGCTTGAACAGCCTCTTGAAAATCCCAGAGTTCCTGAATCTCAGAGATCCTGATAATGGGATCATATTTGTGAGATTTTCCTCCAAACCCCAAGAAAGTAAATGAAATGCATGACTTTTAGGGGAAACATGAGGCAAAATAGCCTGGAGTGTAGCATTACCTCATCTGAGAGAGAGAAGTATACCCAGCTTTTTCCAGCTGGATCTTCAGCTCTCCCAGTTCACGCTCCACAATTGTCTTCTGTTCCAGCAGCTGCTGCACCTTTGCCATCGCCTGACTGTCTTCATTTGCATTGTGGGATAGCATATTGCTCATCAGTCCTCCAGCTCCCTTTTCACAATTGGTTCCAATGTTCTTCTAAAGTTATGAACAACAATTGATGCAACAACAAATATGAGTATGTGTCCAATAGACCATTTCGAAAGAGAAAGCCCAAAAATATAGGATGTGTGTCATTTTAAAAGAGAGAAAAGGATCTCCAAAAAGGACGATTACCTTGAACACAGCCAAAATGGAGCCACATGAAAATGTCATGTTTAATTTTACAAATATGTTATATATTGTACCCTTTCATGTGAATTATTTTACTACTCATTTTTGCCACTATATTTATAATCATGTTCAAGTTCCATTTCTCTTGGTGGTTAATGGCACCTGCTAAATGACAATGTCCTAAACCATTACAATTATATAAACATATATTGATCAATCATTATCATCAAAAACATGTAAAGTGTTTAGAGTTAAGGTGACTACAATGTCATACCTGTGGGGTTGCCAGGGTCTGAGCTGTTATCTTAGAGTTCTCTTCTTCCTCGATGCTGTCTGTATATTCACTACTACTATCATCATCATCATCATCATCTTCCTCTGTGCTGAGCCCTGGAACCACAACAAAAACACAGAATGGTCAAAACAGGCACAATCCTGCATCACCACTGCAAAAATAAAAATTTGATTCAGGCTGATATGCACTGCGTTTGTTATCATTCATCATTACAGAAACATGCAAACAGAAAACACACTCACAGACCAGTTTGTGCTAAATAATGCAAAAACAACACAGCCTTTTTTTCTGCCCACCTCATGAATACAACATACACAACATTAAAAAAAAGAATAACCTCTGACTCAAAGTCACAGGCTGGGAGCCTCTGTACCGCTGTTTCTCAGTATCAGACTCCACAGAATACAGGAAAAGGGTGTCACAACACACAGACCCAGAGATTTCCTGTGGGGAGTTGTGGAGAGCAGAGACGCTCCAGGACAGGAAAGAGCCTTGAATTCACATGAGTCCTCATGGACGGAAGGGTGGGGGGGGGATTAAATGAACCATTCAGCAGGCTGCCTTGCTCCTTGCTATGTTGACCATCGACCAAGTATTAAAGGATGCCCTTAAATGTTAAAAAAGTCCAAGAAAATTAAACTTCTTTCAATAAATGCTGTCCAGTCAGACACATATGTGCAGTTGTATTGCTCCCATTTTTAATGGAAACTATTTATGTGAGATATTAACTTGGAGGGCTGTTTAACAAATGTGGCAGAATAATTCTATGTGAAAAACACCATGGATATTTTAAAAGATTCATGCTTTATATTTGACAGTAGACTACTAGGCCAGCATCGCAGGCTGTCAGACCTTCTTTAGTCAGCATAAAGTGTTCTCATATCTGATTGTTCTTAGCCTCCAAGGGCTTTCTGACCATAAACTTGGCTCGAACGGATACAGTGAAATAATCATAGGACACTGTCTGTAGTGGGAACACACCATAGGCTGGCCAAAAATACATTTTCTCTCAACTCTATTTCGACAGCTGAATAATGACATGACCTAAGTGAGTTTTTATAAGATAGCCTTAAAACAGATACAGTATAAATACATATCTGAACTAAAGGGTATACTCTTTGATATCTGGATATCATTACAGATGGAAACATATTTCTTTGGTGTGGCACTAATTTTTTTACACAGCAGGGCTTGAGCAGCATTTGATAGTAGTGATATCTTTAAACTAAGGAATGTGACCATTAACAGTGTATTTTTGGGGTTTGTGCTGCTATTTTGGGGGTGTATGAAAATGATTTCTATTGTGAACACACTGGCTGTGCTTAAGTACTGAATCTCAGGACACAGATCTGTCTTTATCACCGTGCACACATGCGCACAGCACGTACAGACAGAATAACATGTCAGAGATGTGCTCCAACTAAAATAAAACTGTGATGCACCAACAGGACATCGAGTGGGGCAGGGTAAGGCATGGATCAGGACATCTCGTTTCATTTGACCTCGGTAAAGAACAAGCACCAACTGCTTTTCAATGTCATGTGACAACTAGGGTCAAATTAAACATATTTAGACTAAAGTCCAGCCTTAATCAATCTCACATGACTCAGCTTTGTGGAGGTTGTGAAATCGCAGATAGATAATGCAAATATGCCCAAAAAAAAGTATCTTTGTAAATCTTTGGGGTAGGGTTTCATTAGCATACGTCATTAAGTTCAAACAGTAAGAGGACAGAAAACTTTGCTTATGGATGGGGACATAGATGGAGTGATAACCAAATCAACTGTAACACAAACTCACAGAATCACAGGAGGCATATTTATTGAGCTGTTTCACAACACGGGGTGAGGCCATAACTGAGCAGCTCAGACATGTACAGATGCAGAATTACAGAGCTTGTAACATGGAACAGCAGTACTGTAGCAGCTCTAGTACCAGGGATGAAGAGTTCATGTCTGTGTGCCTTGAAGTCCTGGACAATTCCAGTCTTATAAAAACATCAAATTCTTACCCCAATTACAGATACAAAGTATAATTCAGTGATATTTTTTCACCTGTACCTTAATGGTAAATAAAACTGAGTTTTTTTTTAAAATTTACACAACATGTGTGAAAGCCATTATTATTAAATTAATAAATTATTCATTGAATTAATTATTCCACTGTATCTATAGAACTGTAACTTGATGCCTCCTACAACAGAGCACATATACTGAACTACCAACATGCCTGGTTGGTTTTTGCTTTGAACACAAAGCCATCCTTCCATCGTTTGCCCAGGATGCTTCGCTTTTACACATCGGTTGCTATAAATAACAGCAACATCAATTCTCCAATAAAATACTGTAACAATATTGTAATCAATAAAAGTACTGTACTTTAATGAAACTATAATGAGTCATTAAACTATGTGAAGGAATCACCGGGGTTAAATGTCTGCTGTCGCCAGATGGGGGCGGTAGAGGTATGCAGGAAAGGGGGATGGTTACGTACCTGTGAGCACTGACATCTGTTGATTATGTCAACAATACGACACTTCAAAACTGAGGATACAATACTTACTGTCATCCAGCAATGTAGTATTTGCGTGAGGTCTCAGTGTAGCTGCTTAGAGGCTCCAAAAACCGTAATTCTTAAATGTCTACCCTGTATAACATGTCTAAAAATGGAAGCCAATAACCACCCTCAGACGTTCTTAGAATGCACCCCAGTTAAAATAAGCCATCTGGAATACTACATCTACCAGAGCTGGGTGAATACATTGCCAAGCTAACAGACTGCTTTCATTAACTTATTTTGAGATTGGATTATATTAAAGGAATTCAGGTGATATCTGTGAAATCTAGATGACATTATGTAGCATATAAAAATATCCTCTTTCACACTTCTCCTTTAATTTCAAACTGTATCAAACTGTTTCCAGAAAAAAAAATATGAAAAAATTACAGTAATTTGTAAACCAACATCAACACTTCACAGCAAAACAGCCATGCAAATTGGAACTCCATGCTGCTTGACATGCAAAGTCTGACAGAGGTTACAGTGTACATGTACAGAAGACTGCAGTGCATCTGCTACATCCAGCAATCCATGATCTATTTACATGACCATAAAATAAACCCCCTCCATGCAAACCTCATTCTCACTTATTTACTTTGTCATCTTTTTTCATGAGCAAAACTAAAAAAGTGCTAATACTTAGCAATGAAAAATATCACTTAGCAATGAAAATCAAGTTTGAAAAAAATAAAACAAATTTAATTAAAAACAAATAATTATCTCCATATTGTTGGTTTATTGGAGGCATATGAATGAGTGAAGGAATGAAAATCTGATAAATGTAAATCTAGGTTTCATCTACTCTGACATACAAAGGGACACAGTAATACCAGGAAAGACAATGAGTGAACTCTAAGACAGTAAGAGAGACAGTGCCACAATCTAAAATGAGTTCTGAGGGATACACAAACTTCACCCACATTCTAGTGTTGGTAAATAAACCACTGTGGGCTAACACCACACCTTGGTACTCGCAGATTACACTTGCTAAATCCACAGGATTTCTTCCATTTTCTAAACTGCATATTAAGCACCTTATGCATGCCTGGTCACCCTGCTGCCACGCTGCAAGATCGAAGTAGGAAGGAATTCAAGATTCACAGGGGAAGAGTTAATTAAGATCATGATTCTGTTTTGGATTTCATCCAATGCATTGCGAAATCAATGCCAAAATGTAGTCAGTACCATGAACAAATATTTATTGTATGCAACTTTTAACATTTAATAACCAAAGCTACATTAACACATAAGGTTATTTAAATTATGATTCATATAAGATATCATGTGGCTATGAGGATTCTTCTTATGTTAATTTGTGCTATTTTCACCCTTTATGGAGAGAGCAGAGAGAAGTTTTGGAAGAGGACTGGGCAAGCCTTACTCTGTATATACTAAAATCTACTTTCACAAGAGAATCAGGTCAACTACAAAGCATTTCCTCTCTACAGTAAAAAACTATGGGAGGTAAAAATGGCACTGAAATTCAGAATTAAGTTAATATGGTCCTAATCTGCTTAACATTTTATTTAATTCCCTGCAATCACATACCTGGTAAGTAAAGATCCTTAATAATACTGTAAAATGACATTTGGTCCAATAAATATATAAATAAATAAATCATGCTGTGACGATCAGGTTGGGAAAAAAAATCCTAAAGTTTGCCAAGTGCAGAGAATGCACTTACTACAAAAGCAGCACCTTTACATGTATCCATCTGGCCTCTAAAAGCTGTATTTTCAACTCTTTGCTGGCAGATATAGAAAGAGATGAGAAGATAATGTAATGATAAATGCCCATGAGTGTAATGCTTAAGCCACACCATCCAAAGTCCACTTTGAAAATAAGGCCAGAGCACACATACAGAACACAATACAGCAAATATGGCAAATAATAATTGCACTGAACTTCATTATGACATTTGGAAGAAAGGAAATTTAAAAAAAAAAGAAAGCTTCACTGAATTAGAGTTGTACGTATTGCCAAATTCAGTTAGTAATCCCATCAAACAGACCCACAAGTTAGAGAAGGTGTTAGTAAGAGCAGTTGTCCACCACACTTCCCTATGGCAGTGCAACTATGCAGAATTGGCACGTGCCCCCCCTGCAGCTCAGGAGGCCTGTTGCTGACGGAGCCTGAAACTCCGCTGTTTCCCACCTCCAAAGTCAGGCTCCATCTTTACTGCTCTTTGTGGTGCCAGGACAGAGTCTCGGGTACTCGCCAGGACATCCTCAAGCTGTCCCCGCAGTGCCTGAACTTTTCCCAGCTCCACTTGCAGAATCCGGTTCTTCTCAGAGCTGGTGGAAAACAGGCAAGACAATGGTGGACTATTAAGCAAAATGCAAGTGATAATGACACAGCTTTCAACATTACAAATGATGATTGGATAGCTTTTGCAAATTGGACATTTTTATTGGCCAGACCTTACCTGTCTCTGCTGGAGTGGATCTGAGCCAGACTGTGGTACAACTGCTTCTCTGTTTGCAGAGCATCATTCAGTCTACTGTAGTCTGAAACCAGCTGCTCCAAAACACTCTGCCAAAACACAAAATCAACTCCACTCAGGATGGAGCAACTGAGACACATGCGATGAGGATTACGGAACAGGGAACAATACAACTAACTCACTGGACAATTTTGCAGGCACTTTCTTGGACGCCTGCATGGAGGGTACAGTACCTGGTGGTCAGTGCTATAGGGGTCCTGCTGAGCCACGGTCTCTCTCAGTTCCTGCAGCTCCTGGGTCAGTCTCTCAACCAGAGTCAACCCAGAGGGCTCCACCAGCTGCCTCTGAAGGTCCTGACACACACACAGACAGAGACACAGACACACAAATGATACACAGATTATTAAAAGAGGTTACATTCAACCGACCAGTACATAACAGCATACTTCAGACGTCAGAGGATTGCTCTCACCTTTATGAGCTGTTCCTTGATGTGCACACTTCTGGTAAGGGCCTCCAGTTCCGCAGCCTGTGTCTGAATCTCCTCCTTGTCCTTGGTGAGCACGGACCGCAAGGAACAGAGCTCCAGCTGCAGACACAGGCCATGAGGAAATGAATTCACCACTAAGATCTGTGCTCTAAAGGTATGCCCCTGAAATATTGCTCCATTCAGCCACTGCTTACCTGGGCTTCCTTCTCCTTCTTCAGCACCAGCTTCAGCTCCTCCTGCACAGACTGGATGTCTCTGTGAGGACCCATTCCACTGTCACACAGCCCTTGGCACAGGGAGGGACACACAGGGACACACTTGAGCAACGCTGTGCCACCCCGTTAATACTGAGTTATACTGAATACCAGCTACAATGGAGCTGACCAAGGTTAATTGCACTGGACGTAACACAGCACAGATTCAGTTCTTACCCTCCTGTCTACTGCCCTGTGCCGTCTCTCCTGGCCTGGATGTGATCATGGGCTCCTCCTGGCTGTGTGGACCATCCTGCATCAGCTCCTGTGACAAAGAAAGCCGTCAACACAGCTGTAACAGGTGTAGCTCTATGTAGGAGGCAGGATGGGCTAGCCCAGCTGTGTGTGGAAGGTCTCCAGGTAAGGAGATAACTAGAGTGGTCCTGTGATGACTCATCACTCACCTGGATGAAGGCCTCTTTCTCCTGCAGCTGGCTCTGCAGGCGGCTGATCTCCAGGTGTGGATCCCAGCCCTGCTGCTCCTTCTCCCTGCTCAGCTCCCGCACTTCCCGCTCCCTGCAAACCAGCTGCCTGCGCAGCTCTTGCAGCTCATCTGTCTGCTCTCTGATCACCTGACCTAGACGGCCTGCAGAGTCCTGGGACAGAGAGCCAGAAGAGCAGTTAAGCTATGTTCAGTCAAAAAAGAAGCCCCCCTAACTAATGGATGTCACAAATAGATTTAGTATTTCCCTGCCTTGGCGAATACCATCCATTGACTTTGTTTGTGTAAAAGAAAGGGCAGGTCAGTTTAATTTACTTGTAAAACGAGCCTTTGCAGAGCTAATTTTATATCTAATATTGTGGAACCAAGGAAATACAAGTTATCCCATAATCCTCAGTCATTCCAGAAAACGATAACACTGATCAATCTGGTTAACAGATCAGTAATACTGGTCTGTTGGTCAGTAATACACGCTACATTAATATTAAGCATATGAATAATGTCTGTGTTACCTGGATGTACTGGTCTCTGGTGCTGACTGTGTTTATCAGCTCTTGGACCTCGGAGTGGTGCTGCTGGGCCTGTCTGCTGCGGTCTGACAGAACCTCCTGGAACAGGCGCTCCTTCAACTGCAGCTGCAGCTTCAGCTCCTCCACCAGTGCAGGGCTTCCCACCAACACCTTACTGAGCAGTGAGGCTCTTAATTCCTGAAACACAAACACACACGGACACACACAGACATAAACGCACATACAAACACACACGCACAGACACACGCATGTGAAATCTATCAAACTGAGAAACAAAGACACAGCAACTGTTCTTCCGTGACTACATTGACGGTTATCCATACATTGCTTGCATGCTGGACCTTTGCTTGACATATTGATATGTGGTGACTGTGTACTGTGCTGACATAATGGTTCTGTGAAAGATGATGTTTTTACATGGGAGCAGGATACTTAAAAAGTAATTTATGTGGCACTCAAAAGTGCATGGGGAGGGCTGTGGTGGCGTACCTGGGCCTCTTTGGTGTATGACCTCAGGGAGCACTGCAGCTGGCTGATGATGGCCTCTCTCTCCTTCAGGCTGTGAAGCAGCTTCTCCTCTGACTCCTGCTTCAGCACCTGCAGGTTCCTGCTGGACTCCGATGCCTGCTCCAACTGCAGCTCCTTCACCCGCAGCAGCTTGTCCAGGTGCTACACAAAAGCACATTGATACAACCACATAAAGACAGGCAGATGCAACAATGAATGCAGACACATGAATAAAACAGGACAGACACGCATACAAATAAAAATATGCAGAGGAAAGGCAGAGTTTACTCACACATACAGACTGTCACTATGATGTACAGTCTACTGTGAAAACGCTAAGGGGACTGTCTTGCGAGGGTGACAGTCTTTGTGTTTGTGCACTGGATAGTACCGTAATGGTCTCCTCGTTGTTGGACAGGACACAGCGCAGCTTCTCCTGGTCCCTTTCTTTCTCCCTGAGTGCCAGCTGCAGCCTCCGTACGTCGCCCTCCTTCTCCTCCATGCACCGGAACTTTTCATCAATGGCTCGCTGGTGGGACAGGAAGAAAGAGGGACTCAGCTTCCACACCACTGCTCAACCATTGGGGGCTCATCCTGTCACCCTCCCGTATCCCTGACTTCTCAGTGTTGTTTAAACCATCGCCAAATACATTGTAAAAGCCAAATAACAACTGATCTTCACACTGGCTTTCACCTAAGTGAGTGTCAGAATCCACTCTTGGAGAGGCAACAGAGTCTGCTGGGTTTTGGTGTGTCATCACTTATTTGACTCATTTACATCACTATTTGGCTATATGGCCAACATGTACTGTTTCTGAAGCCTAAAATGGCTGCTGGTTGAAAGGACACCACAAAAATCTGCAGCCCACCACGACTGGAGGAAGACATCCCTGACATAAGCAGAGGCTACTGCGTGTAGCCTGTCCTGTCCAGTCAGGGTCTGCGTGGGTTCTTACCTCCAGAGCTCTGTCTCTGTCTTTGATGCGGCTCTTGAGCTTGTCCAGCATGGCGTCTCTGGTCTGACCAGGGTCCTGCTGCTGCTCCAGGAGTTCTGCATACTCCTATGGGGGACAAAAGGCCAAGGCTCATCACACTGCTGTGCTCTGTGCTCCTGCACTCAAACCCCCAAACCCTGCACTCCTGCACTGTCTCACATTACCACACTGTGCTGTTGCTCTGTATGAGTGTGTGTGAGAGAGTGGTCTTACTGGGATACTTTGTGCTGCAAACTGCATTTCTCTTGCTCAGCTGTCATCTGTCATTGTTATTCTTATCTTAAATCAGTATACTTCACATAATTGAAAATGATGTGTACATTTGCAGTGTGTGTGTGTGTGTGTGTGTGTGTGTGTGTGGTGAGGGCAAAGGAACAGGAGTGGCTGACCTTGAGTAACTGCTGTTTATCCTGCAGGGAGATCCTCAGCTTTCGGATGTTTTTTTCTTGTGCATCTGCCTCCATCTGCCTCTGTCTGTCCTTCTCCTTCTCCTGCCCTTCCTTCGCCTGCAGATCAGACCGAGCCTGCTGCAGAGCACTACGTAACTCCTAGAGGAACAGAAGGACACATCAGTCACTGAGTCACACACATATGCACTCCCACTCTGTCTCTCACAAATGCAAACATACACAAACACTTGTACACAACTCTCATACTCTCTCTAATGCATGCAATCACACACACACGTGCACACACACATACACACACACGTGCACACACACACACACACATACACACACACACACACGCATGCTCTACTACACTCTAGCTCAACTGTTACAAGCACAGTTTTGTACAGGGTTCTGTACTATCAGCACAGTCTTGTCATCCTTTATTTATACTCGTGTGTCGGATAGGCCCCTCAGTGTGTGACATACTGCAGCTGCACTGCTTGGCCCAGACCCAGGATGCATGCTCATACCACCACCAGGGGGAAACAGGCATGAGAGCCTGGGCCTAGAGGGGTCAGTGCTAACCTGGTTGTGCTTTTCTGTAGCCTCCCTGTGCTGCAGTGCCTCCTGCAAGTCACTCTGGAGGCGGTCGCGGGTGCGGGTGATGTCGGCAGCCTTCCGCTGGCTCTGCCGCTGGGCCCTCTGGCTGCCCTGCAGCTCCAGCTGGGTGGAGAACAGAGAGCTCTGCAGGGCCAGGAGCTCAGACTGCAGCTGGCTGGGCTCTGCATTGGATGCCTGGGGTAGGAAGGTACAGGCAGAATGTAAGTGACAGCTGTACACTAAGGATTTACTCCTGGCTATAACAGAGAAGACTCTATTCTGATGCAACATTGCTTCTGCTGAAAATTGGAGGTGTCACCTGCAGGTTCTGGAGCTGCCTACGATTGGCCAGCTCCTTCAGCTTGCGCAGCATCTCATTCTGCTCTTCAATGACGCGGTACAGCTCTTCTGCCTGTGGTACAGACAACATTACATTTAGAGTAGCTGAAGACAACACATATAAAAAGGCAAATGAACACTGACCAACTATTTAAGTGCACTGAGTTATAATCATTTTGGAAATGCAATGCCAAACATATACTCAATGCCTTTAATAGATCAATAGATGTTGTAATTTCTCAAGAGTGTGCCCTACCTTTTGGACTGTCTAAGTTGCAGATACTAGCTGCACAATAGCTCTAATCCCTGTGAAATGGCACCAGTCTGTAGTGATAATAACCCAGTCGACAGTGTTGGTGACCTTGTCCGTATTGTAGATGGAGACTTACCTCCTTGTCTTTGGTGCTGACAGTCTCGCTCAGGTCCTGGATGCTGCGCTCCTGCTTCTGGGCAGCTTGCTTGACAGCACGAAGCTCAGACTCCATCTCATACAGCTTCTCCTGCAGCTTCTGATGGACATAACACACACACAATCACCATGAGCACAGAGATGTGTGGTAACACAGCAGAGGTTATCAAAATATACAACAAGTACAATCACTAGGTGTGCAGAGATGAACACAGAGCAGAACACACATAGCCACAATCTCAGGGAATACAGTCTAATGCAGCACAGGGTACTGCATGGTTTGTGGACACATGCAGCAGTGGGTCATTAATAACTGCATTAACTGCGGTTGAATGTTGCTGTGGGTGCTCCTGTACCTTGTTGCTGGTCTCGCTGTCCTGGATCTTGGCCTGCAGGGACTGCACCTGGAGTTGGGCCTTCTGCAGCTCGCTGACACACTGACCCGCTGCACACTCATACTGGTTCAACTGGGTCTGCTGCTCCTCAATCAGATTCTGAAACACACACACACACACACACACACACAGCGTCCTCATTAGTCAGATATACATGTTGTTAATTACTTTTACGCATCACAATACCTCAATGTGTGTGCTTTGCTTCCTCAGGAGTGTGACAAAATCACAAAGCAACCTGAGGATAAGGACTGGGCTAGAGCTGATCTACCCACTCATATTATTACAATTTACAAAGGCAGACATCTTGGGACTTGTGAGTCAGTGAGCAGCAAAATGGCCCTCACGTGGTATTGACATTTTGCAAACAGTGCCCTGAGGCAGACAGAGTGGAAATGAAAGAGAAGAGGGGGAGAGACTAGGGTACCTCTTCAAGATTTAGATGGCCCACAGTAAGGTCTCTCAGAGTCAGTCAACTGGAAGGACAGAGCCCAGCCAGCATGCATTCCAGACTCTCAGTGTGATCATTAGCTCAGGCCTTCGCTTTCAATCCATGCCAAATCCCCAACACTCAGGAACTCATAAAAATCGCGCCTCAACTTTGCACACCCAATTTACACTGCAACGTGAACTTAATGAATAAGATTTAGCAGAGTTCAACAGATATCCAGCACTTGTAATGCTGTATAGCAAGCTTTCCCTCTCAAACACAATACTGAGTGAAAAGAGAAAGTTGCTGAGTGAGTGTTTTCAACTTCCTCAGGAAGTATCTCTTCCCAAAGCATGGGGTGCTCCAGTCCCATGCTCCTACTGATGTGTAGGGCTTTACTCAGTGGTTCACACTCATGCTTTTGTGTCAGAAACAGACAGCATCACCTTACAAAAGACTTGATGCAGCAGAATTTATTAAAACAAATCATGATAGTGGGTAGCATCACTGAGAGGTTCAGTGATTGTATTTCCCTCTTAATATCTTAAAAATCTTTGTTCCTATCAAATGTATATCTTTCTGTTTGCCTCTTTACTGTGGACACAGCTGCGGGCAGAATAAGGCTGAATGAAAACCTTGTCTTCCGCTGAATGGAGAAGCTGCCTCTGGCTCTTTTTGAAAATAGGACAGCCCTTGCTCTGTGGCTGCTTGCACTGCACTAACCTACTTAAGCGAACATGAACTTATCATGGTAGGAAGGATGCTAAACCACTGATTAAAACAAGGAAAATCCCAAATTTTTAGGGACAGACAAATTAGCTTTGGAGCTTTGGCAATGCATTTGGGATAAACTGGCTCAGACAGGCTTAATCAGCCTTAAAGAAAAAGAGCTGAATTATTGCCAGACTATTTTCTGTATTCCCTGAGAACTGAGTTTAGAGCTTTGGAATTAGGAAATCTTTCTTCTGATCAAGAAAATCATTACTGCTGAATTGATACACATTGAAACTGACAATACAGTAATGCACAATAAATTGGAAATGTTTGAAACTGAAGATTCCTATCCATGAATCCAAGACATAATTTAACTATTAATAATGTCACTTGATATGCAGTTTGGTTCATAATTACATGCTCTGGTTTAAACTGATGTCAGGTAGACTATCTGTGGGTTAACTGTCAAGCTGCTAAAATTGTCTGATTACCCCTGTACTCTGTGTAATGGGTGGACTGAAGCCAGACTTAATGACAGCCTGACATGGTGCTAACCCACATACTAATTAAAAACTGCAAAATGTTACTATATAATTGCTATTATTACTTAAAGATGAAGAGCTCTTAAAAAAATGACAAATGGGTCATTGAAGGATTATATTACACAACCAAAAAAAAATGTTTACTCTTTCATTACAATGGGTGATGCTACACATGTCAGCGATCTTGTATCATAGCACCCACTGTTTATGTACAAAACAACAGAAGAGGGGACAAGGTCTGCAGGAGAGAGAGCGTGAGAGGAAATGAGAGAGTACATGGCCAAAACTACACTATTCATAACAACTGTTCCTATGGCAACACTAATATTAGGACAATGATGATAAACTTAACATCTTTACAGCCGATACAGGCTGAAATTGATTGTGAGGACTACTGTAAACATAAATCGTAGAAGTGTAGTGGCAGTGAAGAAATACACCATTCCACTGTATATTCTGCCATTGCAATTAGCAATTAGCAATCATAGTCATATGACAGATGTTGAGATATATTTGTGTATTAACCATTTATGGTTACCAGTGTGGTTACCCAAAATGGATGATTGATTTATGGACATGATGTTACCATTTAGGTGCCCAGAGTTCAGACACAAATGGATGATATGAGAGAAACTTGACAAAATAAAAAGTAAAAAGTATTGACATAAACTTCTTGTCTGCCCTCCTGGGTCTTCACATGGAATGACTATTGTGATATACTACAGTCTCAGCTGCTCCTTTGCAATTGTCAGCTCTTGAGGAAATCAGAGTGAATTGATTGGCTGAGGCTGATCCAATACCTTCTGGAAGCGAAAGGGCCTGTACTCCACGTAAACATCCTGCCACAGCTCCTCCAGCTCTGCCAGCTCCAGCTGCAGGTCTGGCTGGGTCTGTGGGGTCACCAGGTCTGGGAAGCAGGTGCTGGACTCACACCCTCCACTGTAGGGGGTCCTGAGGCTCATATCTGAGAAGGCCATGGTGCTGCCGGTCTCAGGGGAGATGGGTTTGACCAGGACTGGCAGCCTGCTGCCGCGTGGGCAGTGCACAGGCCTGTACTCGCAGCTCCTCACCAGGCTCAGTGCTAGTTCCAGCCTCCCCGAGGAGCCTGGCGGGTACACATGCTCCTCCGACAGTGTCTCAGACTTCTGGTCCTCCCGCATGTCCGCTTCCTCTTCCCTGATGGCTTGCTCACCTGCATCCACTGCTGTGTTCAGCGACTCGATGGATGAGCCGCCACTCATCCTGTCTGGGTCAGTGTCGATGAGGGTCCTGTCGCTCTCTGATGTTGGGGGGAGGGACTCGGGCACCAGTGTGACAGCCGCAGACGGCTCCTCACTGCACACGCTGCCCAGCACGCTGGCAGAGTACCGGGTGGATGGCCCACAGGAAGTGCTCCTGGCCAGCTTCCTGGGCACCCTGCAAACTGCCTCGTAGTCCGAGTCGGCCACACGCAGCGCTGCGCAGCCCCGGCACCTTCTTGAGCGGTGTGGCCCACAGATCTCCGACACGTGGCATTGGTGGTGGTGCGACTCCAACGTCTGCTCCTCATGCTCTGCCCAGGACTCGTACACAGAGTAGGTCAGGTCCTCCTGGAGCAGGGCGTTGTACTTGACGTCATGCAGGCCAGAGATATCCACAGTGCAGTACCTAGCTTTTCCGTCTGCTGCTGTCCCAGGTGCAGGCTCGTCACTGTTGTTTTTACGGTACAGGCCGCCGATGCACTGCCTGAGCCGATCCTTCTCCAGGAGCAGCTTCTGCAGACGCTCTATGGACAGCGCCTCCACGCGGGCGATGACAGTGTCAAAGCGGTACATACGGTCCAGCATGAAGGTGCACTTGCTGCAGGCGAACTCGCCCTTGCCATCTCGGGTCAGCTCCCGGCCTAGGGCGTGGGACAACAGCACCTGCAGGTTCAGCTTGGAGGCGGGGTGGAAGATCCAGCGGCGTTGGTTCCCGCACAGCTCACGGGCACAGATCCTGCACAACTCCTTCATCTTGTTGTCTAACATCTGAGTCAATGTCACTCAACTTCAATCAAGGCTGATTTTCATTCATAGTAGATATACTATAAAATATGCAACGATTTAAAGTGGCTTGTATCAGCAGGTTATTGTTTTTAAAAATATATTATACTTTTGGTAGTCAACAGCGATCTTCGAAAAAATATTTACATAGCTTAATAAATATGCTGTACACCAAAGATGATCTATAGTACAAGGGTAACCTCCATGTGCAATTTGTTTCCAATTTTTTCAGTGCAAGATGACCAGCAAGCTGGGTTTCCAGCAAATTCAGCAAATATATACATAAATAACAGATTAGATAATATAACGCAGCATGTCACAATGCAAGAGTACAGCCTGGAGGAGCAGCTACGTTGTCATGTTTCCGCAGAAAAAAATACCCTTATCACTGCATCTTAAGGATGGGGACAGACCAGCCAGCAGCACGCTCCAGGTAGCGAACCTTCATTACACTGTGCATTGCCACATGAGGTCACAAACAGGCCGTATGAAGAGTGTTGCTGAAAAAACGATAATCTAAACGGCTTTAAATCAAGTACAACTGTTTTCATAAAGGAATCTCAGTGTTTACAGGGTTGAAGAATGGGTCCTTGTCTGCGGACAGCACAGTTTTTATGCTTCCTTTGCGTTTCCATTTTGCAATGGAAATCCTGATGCGACGGTATAAAGTATTACATGAATTCATTCATATGATAGAGATTCTCTAGGCAAGCAAAAATAGTAGCACTTTCTTCACACGCCGCGTATCATGCTGTATTTCCCAACAGGCTAAATTTACGTCGCCGCCTTCATCATCCCAGTCGCTGTCATGTGAAGATCGGCTGCTCAGGTTTGAAATATCATCAAGATAATCCTTCAAAACGACGCCAAAAACACACTAAATTCTCACGCCCTATGACCCGCTGAATTGCTGAAAACGTATCTTAATTAATAAGGAGGTCGAGTCCCGTTATAATGACTCTTCATGATTTCATTTTACCACCGGAGATAAAGAGGGAGGCTGCCAGACTAACACGCGAACAGGCAATCCCATTGAGCAAACAGCAATGATGTGGCAAGCCTGTAGCTACAGCGTCGCAACGGCGGAATGTACCATTATCAAGGTAGGGGTATTCATTGTACCATTACTACATCAAGGTGATTGAAAAATCGACATTATGTAATAACAAAGGAATACATTTGCACGACAAATATTTGTTTACAATATTTTTGTTCTGATAAAACAACCAGAACACTGAACCCCTACAAACATTAATGCAGACATTAAATTTTCCCTGCATCTAAGCAGACCAGCAGAGAGGTGAAACTGTTGACGCTTCCTTTTTTAAATGTCGGACTGTGGTGTGATGTAGCGGTTTCCATAATTCTATGTAACCATGCTATTTTTGGCTCAAATCACATACACTGAGACACTGAACAAGGTGGCTAATAGATGTTATTTCTATTTTACTTGACTACTTAATAATGACCAATCTCCTAATTACTAACTATCACTGATACATGGATTTTATGACCAAATGTTTTGTCTTTTTCATAGACTGTCAAATTAGATTTTTTATAGTGTGCTACATAGCATAAAAAAAAACACTTTTTGGGACTCTTACAAGTACTTTGTACATAATCTACAGTAAAGCACAGTAAATTCCTGTTACAACTCAAATTATTAATGCAAAAACCTGCTGTCAAAAAAAAGTTTTCATGTAATTTTGATGGTTTTATGAAGAAAACTTGAAAGTACTGTTTAAAAAGGGCCAAATTAATCACACTTTCAGAAAACTTGCAGCTCTCGGAATATATTGAGAATAAAATTCTCAACAGTAGTAACTGTCCTTTTCTTAAAAATTACAATAAAACGAACACTACTGCTTGGGATACAAATGAAAAAGTAATGTAAAATTATACCTTTCTGGTCTGATTTATTTTTGCAGCACTATAATATTGTAAGTAACAGCTAAATGTGTACAATTTCATTGGGATTGATGATGAAAAAATGACAATGAGAGTGATATACACTTATAGGCTAAATTATTTTTTTTTTTAAATTTTGAAAGTCACAGCAAGTTAGTTAATTCTTCCATGTCTGTTTAGTGATTAACGATGAAGACTTCGCCTGGGAATAGGATTTCCCAGCAGCACTCAAGCGCTCAACCATACAGACCAATGACCAAGGGGAAGGGGGGATCTATCTCTGACAGTCACATGGTACGCACAGAGATGTAAGCAAAGCCCCTTCCACAAAGGCTTTGCTCAGTGGAGGCTAATTACTGTGACTACAAAGACATGCAAGTGAATAGAAGAGAGGTCAGCTGCAGGGAAAACAGCACAGGGCGACGTGGCAAGGACAGTAAATAATAAAAAAAGAAACAAAAGAAAAAAACCCCAAGTCCACTTCAAAAAGAACTCTTTTTTTATACCTTGGACTCTTTGTGTTTTCACAATTGCTACTAGTCTTAATCACTCCAGGAGTACAGATGGGCATGATTTTTCACAATGTGCCTGTTCACTGGTGAAACTGAACTCCTTGCTAGCTGTTATATGGTACGAAACTCATTGTGGAAGCTGTGAATGAATGTGGCCCTTAAATTTAATGTAATCATGACATTTTACCTTCTGCAGCCCAAACTAATATTGTGCAAAATATCACTGCTATTATATAGTTACTAAGGCAACCACTGTCTTCCAAGGCTAGCCTTGGCCCTGAGGTTATGTGTGAATCTTGTTTTATGTGTGGTTGTACTTTACATTGCCAGGAACTGTTTGCTTATGTTGATTAAGTGTGTTGAGATTTCATTGCTTTTGCAGTTTTGTGGATGATTTATAAAACCTCTGTGTGTGTTTAGTCCAAATCTGTCAGCAAACCTCCCAGAGGTAACCACAAAAAAGAGTGTGCTAGTTTAGCTTCAAACAATAATATGAACTATAATTAAAAATCAATTTATTCTAATCAGTGATATTTACAAAATATTACACTACGATTACAGCTCTGTCCCTCTCTATAGAGAATTTATGGATTTGTGCTGTATGTGTAAAAATAAGAAGCAATCAGTAAGACAGAATATTGATGTAAATATTTTATTATAGCTTGTACTATAATATAATATTTACATGCTTTTTAAACAAATCTGCTGTGTGTAACCCTGCCAACTTGTACCTCAACCAAATTAACTTAAACAAACTGACAGCAACAGCTCAGTTTTTTTTCACAGCCCTAGGTAACTCTTGCGTATATTATATCATCATCAGCCAGTTTGTGACATCTCAAGTACTACATACAATCAGACTCGTTATTCCTATCTGTGTGACACAAAAACAGCCTGTTGGCATCCGGTGTGTCTAACTGTTTTCAAAAACCAAGGGGTAATGAATATTTAGAAGGATCTAGAATCAGGAACCTCTTACATGTTTGGCAGTACACTGTTGATTCTATTAAGTCTCTCACTCTGCTGCACTTGTGAAATTCTCCAAAGCATTTAAAAAACTACAAGCAGCACTGAACGTTGCACTGAACCATTTGGAGCCAATGTATCAAATCTACCAGTAAACTAAATTTCAAGCTCTTAAAACCATTGGTTACCATGTAAGACCACATTTGGATGATATGGATAAATTCCATAAACTGACTAGCTCTCTCCAGAGTTATGGAGAAATAAATAATGTTTCTGAGCTCTGAATAAATAGATTGTTTTCTTAAAATTTTGAAAATAGCAAATGTAATCTAACATAGCAGCTGTACCACATATGACACCATTGTTAAATAGATGCTAAGCCCAAGCTATAGCTCAACTGCTCATAGCTTTACTGGAACAAAACAATAGTGAAATGATGTTAACAGAGTTAGAAAAGGATAAAAAAAACTACTACAACTTCAGAGAACTCAGTTCCCCCATTTTACATCCCCATAAACATTCACTGTTGTGCTGTGTTTCAATGTGACATTACGACAAATCAGAAAGATGACATGCACGAACAACAAAGTATACTAACCAAAAGCATTTCTCAAGCAACTCTCATATGAGAAAACCAACAAGGCAAAACATTACATCACAGCACAAGTTACTTATTTATTTATATCTGATGTTTATCTTGACCACTCATATTTTACAAGTTTTAAAAATATAAAAATATGAGTTGGCTTTCAGTCTTCTTTCTACATTTGACCATTGTTCACAGCTTTGAAAAGGGTTGCCAAAAGGCAGTTTTCAGGCAGAATCTGAGCTGCATGTTTCTACTTGTGACAATTCATCAGAACCCTTACTAATCACAATAGGTGAACTGGAAGAACAGGTAGACCATTTGAATGACAGGAGTTGTGAGAAGATAACGGCCTGAACGATGAGCGACAGACAAAGTGACAGGTTTTCAAGGCATGTGGTCAGACTACAAGCCAATATGTCAAACTCAGAAAGTGCAGCGCAGAGGACTATAGATACAACCCTCATATTTTCATGCATCAAACACATATGGTGTCAAACCCTCCCAACACAACAAGTCTACTAAGTAAGAAGTTCTACATCTGCTATGATGTAAGAAATACTGTAAATGCATAAGGTAACTGATGTATTTAACATCTCATCTCTCCAATAATCAGGCTCCATCACTGCATTCATTTTGCTTTCAAGCCTGAAAATAATACACTTCTCTCATGTATTGTATTTGTTACAGGGTAAAATTAGATTTAAATTCTACACAAATGAACAATTTAGCAGACCCTGTTAAGATCTTTAACTGTGAGAAATGGAAAAACACACTATAGAGAGTGTATGCAATATGAACACAGTCTCACTGTTCACACAGGATTAGGTTCAGTATAAAATATACACTAAGAAAGAGACAGTGGAGTGAATTGCAAGACTCAACCTCCTCTGTGTGGTGTTTGAGTAGCTCCAGGAGATGGCGTGCTCTGACTGTCAGACACCCGCAGGTTGGCAGCCAAAAAAATTGCAACCAGAATCTGATCCACATACCTGCATCTCCTGCTCAATACGTAGCTTTTCACGGGCCAGCTCGTCCTGGAAGAACTGTGGGCAAAAAAGAGGACCAGTGTGATCTAGACAGCACTATCTGATCTTCACAGGACACAGAATGCTGACCTAGCTTACACACACTCATGTTAAACTAATGCACAGTGAATAATCACTCTCATGAAATAAGCAATAACAAAGATGAATAAAAGTGACTTGCAAAGATGACAGTTAATGCACCAGTATGATTAAGTATATTTCTAGAAGTATTTTTTTACACATTTTGATATAGTGCAGTTTCTGGTGTTGCGGTTTAGTGGATTTGCTGAATATTTAAAAAAGACAGTTATACAGAAAGTGGCTTAAAATATATGCTTTTATTATTATCATTGTTCATGGTGGTTCAGTGAAAAGATGGACTTGCATGTGTCATGGTCCTACTGACCTACATACATGCATTTAAAAATAAAAACAGAAATATGAATCTCCCAGAGTATCCAGGTCCAGTACTTCCAAGGCAGTTAGGAATGTCTAGGCTTTCATGCCAGCCACTCAATATAGCCCTATGTCCCAACTATAATTACACACACACACACACACAAAACACACACACACACACACATGCACACACTCAGTAACCATTCAGAAACATGCCCTCTTACATCCCAAAGAGCTGTCATGCATATGCGTTACACATCAAATCTAAGATGTTGATGTAGTTTGTACTAGAAGCCCAGTGACAAACGTCACTCATTTCTGAAGGAAATAAAACATTGTAGATGTGAGGAAGCTAATGTCACAGGGTGTGAAATGTTGGACTGAGTGAAAAACAATGGACTGAATTGTGCTGGGGGAAGACTCATGGAACAAATCTGGGATTTAAAATAAATGACATACACCAAATATTAAGTATGATACTGCTTTTGTATGGTTTTGCCAGAAGTCTGTGTTGTCAAAACAGAGCCCTCTGTGTTTGAGATTGTTTGCACAGAAGGTGAAGAGAACAGAATGCTTAAGGTGCTGAAGAGCAAGTGCTGTGAAAGAGGGCATGTTCTTTGCTCATGAGTGGCACACAGGAGATACAGTTTAGTCGTACTATACCTCAGAGTCCCTCTCTTTCTGCTGGAGAGAGGCAGAGATGTCCTGCACCTGGTCCTCTAGCTCACCCACTCTCTCATGGAGGTGAGCCTTTTCATCCGTCAACGTGGTGATAAGTACCTCTTTGGAGTGTAGAGACTGGGTCAGCTCATCGATCAGTCTGCAGAACCAAGGATGCATGGGCACCACAGGTTTATGGTCATACTATTCAAACCTCTTATTATGAAGACATTTAAAAAAATGACTCAGCTGCTACTGTGCTACCAGTACCATCACTCCATATACCCTAACTTAGCTTTCATCAACCTCTGAATTCATCTTGAATTCATCTTTCTGTTATTGTGCTTCTGATTACGAATGCGGTCTATGCTCTTGGATACAGGATCTGAAGGAATGAGAGGGCAACCTCTGGTACCAGGTATCCTCACCTGTCCTTGTCAGCCAGAATTTTCTGGTGCAGTGGTCCAGAAGCTTCTGTCTCCATGGTCTCCTTCATCTTTCTCTCCAGCGTTGCACATCGCTGAGACTCTGAGTCTGCCAGGCAAGCCATTCTCTCCGCTTCGCCCCGGGCTAGCTTTGCTTCCTGAGGTGGAAGGGAAACAGGGGTCACGGTGCTTTTCCACAAATATATGCTCCCTTTGGGGCCACCAAAAGGTTGTGTGGAGTGCAGCTACTGGTGTTAGCAAACCACAGTGTGACCTCTTATGCAACATAATGTAGTTTCCACATGCCAGTGACATTCTTACATCCTCTGAGATACATTATGAATGAAAACTGAGAAACAGGATGAGAAGACAAGCGGTTGGGTGAAGATTGAGTTGAATGCAGTTGGATGAAGTTGGCTGAAGATTGTGATAATGTCACTATTTACAGTGCAAAGTAAATGATTAAAGTGTATTTGCATTCACAATGTACACTTTGGACCAGATAAATCTTTCTTTCGTGTGTAGATCATATTAAGTGTATAAATGTCAGTGCTCACAATGTGATCGTATTTTGGTGAACAGTGTATGTTTGTATTCACTATTGTGAAGTCTGAGAATAAATACTTCAGTATACACATTCAGTGGAAAACCCAATGAATGCCTAGGGAGATGAATGTGGAAATGATGGTTTGCTCAGTCTGCACTAAAGTATATGTACCTCCTGCAGGAGCTGGATCTTGGTCTGCAGGATCTCCTGCATGTGGTCAATCTCCTGCTGCCTCTCGTCACATCGTCGCTGGAGTTCTGATTCATTGTGATTGGTCAGACTCTCTGCTGCAGTCCTATCAAAGCAAAGAAAGAGCACTGGGAATCAGGGGCACTCTTACAGCAGAAAGGTGAACACTGTACTCACTGTGTGTTAAACAAAACTGGTGATATATTTTTTTAACTGGTTAAAGTCTTGCACTTTGGACTTAAAAGGTGTGAACTTGATTTGTACTATAGTAGCCCCTAGATAAGGGTGTTTGTTAAACAACTGAAAAGTACGACACAAATTAATAACTAAACTCCTGTTACAGATACTGTCTCTTTCCACTGTTTAGCTGCACAATTAATTAATGGAAAGTCGCTGATGCATCTAATGGCCTCTATTTTAACTCAAACATTTCTGCACCATATGTTTATTCAGAGCTAATTGGTGATGTCTGTCCAACACAGCCTAATATCATTCAGGGGTCAAAACTAGGCAAGAGGCATAAAAAGTGATCCAGCATGTGGCTGTGTGAGTGACACTGATGTGATGTCCTATAGGTGCCATATCTATGACTACACACACCAAGCACTGACCTTTACTGTGTTACACAACAGATTTATAAACAAGCTATATGTTCACACACTCTAGCTTTGCTGTGGAGATTCCAGTTTTGTTCACTGTAATGGGATAAGGCTGGTGTAATTTGTACATTCTTTGTATGGTAGGCAGGAATAAGGCTATCAAGGGAATAACCTGAATGATATGCTTCCCATTTCCTGTGGGATAATGTAATAGGCCTCAATCCTTTGTTGATATAACCTTTTTTGTATCTGCATGTCTGTCAGTGAGTTCACTCAACAGCATCCAATAATCCTTCAGACTGGGCTCTGGGGATGTCAAATCTCCGGCTGCCTGCCTCAGGCCCCCAAATCTCCACATGGCTGTCCATCAGTGTGGACTTTTTTATTTAACTCTTGACGATGACTGGGGCTCAGATGGCTTGTTTATTTTGGATTACAGAGTCGAGCTTTTATTGGGCACTCTTCATCCAGACTGGTGTCCATTTTGATTATAGGGCACAGAGGTCTGGACCCCTTTCAGATGAGGTAGGATCCAAAAAAAAGACCTTTCTTAAAGATAAAGGGTGCCACTGGAACATTGGGTAAACTCATCTCACTGCAGCTGCTACCTAGACCTCCAGTTCTCACATGCAGTCTGGACTTTACAGTCTGCACAAAACTGAATCAAGGGTGAGTGAGGGTGGCTAAACAGGTCTCAACCCAAAATATAAAACTGGTCATGTCTGCCTAAGAGATCGTGTACCATGAGGTCACTTATAGCAAAAATGGGACTGGTATTTATAAGATGCCTCAAAATTAATCTGTTGACCTTTTTGATATAACATGACGAATCATTATGGTACCCTGATTTGCATGTAGCATAGCCTCAGGCAGTCTTCAGAGTTCAATGAGACATAAAACATATATTAGATGGGACTATTAATATATTGTCTAGTTTAAGGGATAAATAAATGATTCCTTGGATAAAGCACTTTGAACATGAGGGGGTGATCACCACATTCTTCTTCTTTGGAAATCAATACATGCATCCCATCCTGGCTCTTTGGAAATTAATTGGTGATCACCCCATTCTTTGCTCTTTGGAAGTGGAGTGATTCTCTTCAGTCTTTGATGTATTTATATAGTGTGTGGAAGTGATTCCACCCCTAACCATCGCATAGACTGTGAGTGCAGAGTGCTGAGAAGAGGGATCAATATATCTTATAAAAAAGAGCAGCTGTACTTATAGCAGGGGTGGGGCTTCGATAATGCCTCAGTCAGCAGGAAAACCATATGCACACCATGTAAACACAAACTCCTCCCCCATCCACTCTGTCCATCATGCGTCCCCCATCTGAGGGCTCACGTTTGCCTCGGAGAGGTGATGACATTCCATCCAGCAGAGACATGTTAAGATATTAACTTTGCCCTTTTGTATTTAGCCAGCCAAAACACTGGGCTGAACCCTAGCTGTGTGCCTCCCTTCAGCTGCTCTTCGGAATGTGAACACCAGGAATCTCACGATCTGGTTGCTGGACTCCAACACACTGATTACTCGTCTGTGAATGTGGATTTAGTCAATATCCAGGAGCAGAAGCATCAAAGGCTGTCTTAAAATGCTGAGGATTGAGAGGATTGATTTCATCTTCACCCATCTGTCATTCTGCTGCGTATGAAATATATTCAATACTAAATGATACACTGCAAGTAACACTACACCAATATAGTAAAAATGTGTTTGCAAAAAGAGCCTGAAACATGCTAGCTGCTCCCTATAAACGTCTACAATATAAAATCAGCATATAAATTCAACATTAACACACACTGAAATGAGTTACTTACAGAGCCTTGTTGAGAACCTGCTCTTTCTCCTGTAGTTCCTGCTTCAAGCTCTCCACCTCTACTTTCAGCTCAATGTTCTGAAATCAAATATAATAATTTCATTATTATTTAAATTCAAAAGTTGTTGGGCAATTCATGATTAAAAAAAAGATATCTGAAGATGAATGAGTTTTTGCAGAATGCAGAAACCAGCAACTAAATGAATAAAACAGCAATTTTCAAACCGTTACAGTATTTTACAGGATTTAGTCAGCTATTAACATTAAACAGAACTTTGCAAGCACTTTTGAACATAATAAAACCCACTTCAAGCACTGAGGGCAAATAAACCTCTTACCCCTGCTGCCCTTTTTCAAGTTTATCAAATTTTCATTTTTGTTTTCAACTTGTCAGAGTGTATGAATTACATCATCTACATTAAATGTTAATGGGAGAGAGAATGTACAATTCCCAGATGAAAAAACACTGAAGGAAAAAAGATTAAATACCTTCATCAAAACTTAGGGTAACAGTTTGAAATAACATATGCAGAGAACATGCTTGATGACAGGAAATCAATCATAGAACCTTTCAGAATGGGTCAAAAACTCAAAGGGAACATGAGCATCAGAAATCTATCACTGCGTCAGGCTACCTGTGCTGTACAGGTGAAACATGACCTTCATTTCTTCTTGATGTCACATTACAAACACTGACACAAGACCACTCAGACTCAGGCCTAGAAACAATCAAATGCATTTAGTCACTTTAAGGGCATATCCCTTAAAGTGTTTTATATTTTTTTGTTTTTGTGTTTTATATTCTACTGGGGACAAGCAAACATTTGCAACATTTCTATCCTAGAACAGAATAGTACATGTGCTTAAAGAAACTAAGGCCATTTGATTGACTCTAGTCTAGTTTTCCATGATCTCACTAAAAAGACAGAAAATACATCAGTCCACATTTCTTTGTCACATCCCCATATTCCTCTTGCTAAAATTTCTCTTAGGCTTTTTGCCCATCCCACATTAAGAACTGTGAGCTGTGTGCAGTGGAGACACATGTCTGTCACTTTATCTGTTAATAACGGACAAGGGTAGGGGGATGTGTGCTGCAGGATGTCATTTAACACCCGTGTGGGCTATCTTTCACTAGTGTCATCACTTTTATATTTAGATGTCTGGAATGTAGGCCAGGGCTCCCAGGACTGCGGCCTGTGGCAGCTGAGGCCTGATATTTACCTTATTTACCTGAGTCAACAGACATCTGTGTCACATTTTTTTAAACTGGATCTTTCATCTATAGGGCCCCAATCATAGATCTGGATTAGTGGGCTTCTTCCAATGGTAACTGAAGTGAGGGATTTGCACAAGGTTTTCCGTCCCCATGCCACACAGATGGACATGATGAGACAGAACTGCTTTTTCCTGTGTGATTGAGATTCTGTTGACCTTTTCAGCAGGTCTACGTTGCCATGGGGCAATCTGTGTGCATCGCTCACTTACACACTGGCAACCCTCTGCCCTTTGCACTAACAAAGTCAAGTCCCATTAACTGGCCTGATTTAGCATTCACCCAACTCCATTACTCTGCAGCTTGGATTTAATTAACATCAGTCCAGAACTTTGACTGATAAATAAATGTTTGGTTTTTTCTTAGTTTCCCCCATACAAGCAATATTTTCTCATACATTTTGGTGATTGCTATTTTTTGATAAATATTGCCTCTAAGAAGGACAAAAGGTTTACTTAATGCAGACCTACATACACAAAAAATTGTTCACACAGCTAAGGTATATCTCTTAATCATATATCTAAATGTCTTAATTAAGTAAGCAGTTCTCCACTCCATCAAACAATCTCATTTGCAAGGAACCAGTGCCGTGGGGGAAAGATCATGAGTTGCAACTGAAGATCAGTCTCATGTCTTAGTGTAACATAAAAGAAGTTTTCATATGAAAAATTAGATAATGTCAGAGAGTTAGGTACACAAAAAAATTTGTTTCACCACAGAAAGCAATGTCCAGGTACAACCCTTAAAGTACTGCACATCCAACAATAAAAAACAAAATGAAAAAGTATTCATTTAGGTAATATTCTAAATTAAGCAAAATGTAGTTGGTGCCAGTACAATGTAATGGAGGTGAAAAGCACCTAAAATAGGACTAGGTCTTGGCCACCTGCTATTTGCCTCCCCTTGGCCCACAGCAACAGTGACATTTTTAACTCCTGTTGCCTACGTCTTTGGAAAACAGAGCTTGATTGGTTGAACTTTCACAGACGCCTGGGTGTAGACATTCACAGTCCAAAGGTGTCTATGATGTTGTCCATCATACCATATATTCAAACACAGACACAAGCATTGGCCTAGCCTGAGGGGTTTGATCAATGGTAATAATATCCAATAAATTAAGGTCAATGTGCAAACCACCCCCTTCCCTTCCCCCACTCTACTCAGATTTGGGTCAGTAGGCACAGCATTAATTTATAGCACAGACAAAGATACTCACAAGGTCAGCCATGAAAGTAGTTTGCATAGCAGAAAAAGGGCAGTGCACCCAGTGTTCTCTTCAGACCTTTATAGCATCCAGTTGACCTGCATTGTCTGCATTGTTCTTTTGTGATTCGTCTGCATGTGCCATGCATATAAAAAGAGGGAATACTGCAGTATGCATCCAAGCAAGAAAATTGCTAGTTAAACCTGGCTTGAAGAGTAAGGCCTGACTTCAATGAGCCTTCATTTGACCCCAAGCACTGTATCTCCAATTACTCATGAAACATCACACTATATTGTCTTTTTCATTTTAATCTTCAAACAACAGAAGTTTCACAGAGATGTGAACAAATGCCATAAATACTTATGTATGAACATCTTATAATTATGTGGTAATATGGTGGACAGTCTCAGACCTAATGTTATTCTAGCTTTTGTAAATGGAAAAACAGAAAACATTGGAACTCTGTTTTCTAACTCTGCTGTATATATATTCTGGAAAATATTATTTCAGGAGTATGTAGGCTATATAACAGGTGTGTCATTGAATCACAACGATAATACTTAGGTCTAGATTCAATCAAATACACTTAGTCTCTCTATAGACATGAAACTCAACCAAAGCAGACTTAATGCTACAACCTAATTTTCTTTGCATATTTCACATTTTATTGGACACAAACAAAAATGTGCTTTGGAATGTGTTCTTTTCATTTTGAAATATGAAAGAGAGAAAAGTCTGTTTTGATGTATTTGCCATTGCCCTTAAAAAGACTAAGTGCATTCAAAATATTCTTTAATATCTTATTGATGATCGTATATTCTAATGAAATGTGAAAATGTTACAATACACTGCAAAGTACACACTGTAAGTGCATCTGATAGGTTCAGTGACTCAAGTAGTAGTGGTAACAGTCGAGAGTACACCGGTCCAGTTTGATAAAAAATGACTTGTTGTGAGGTGACATTTGACTTTTGGAAGCAGCAGTGACCTGAGGACATGATGGCTGTCTGAGCTGCTGAAGCTGTACTCTGAGCGGAATGGACTTTCCATGCTGATTACACTGCAGCAGCTATGAGTGAAGCATCTCTGATCTGTTAAGTTTGAGTGCATATTCCAGCCTTCATGGATAACAGCTGCATGTAAGCCACCTTCATCAAATCAGCACCCTCATGCAAATAAATCTGGAGCTATATTAACATTTGACAGGCTCCATGGGAATGCCACCACAATGCTAGGCTATCTCCCATTTATTTGGATGAAGGGATAATCATGGACTCTGTTTGAAGCTAAAATGTTAGCATCTCAATAACTTTGTCCAACACAAACTACAGACAGATACTGCCACTAATGACTTCTTAAACAGTATAATACATTCATTTGGCAAATCTCAGAAAATGTTCAAATATTCCATAATTAGTTTATTGTTAACAAATTATTCTATGGCCTACTATTTATTACAAGAAGAATCCATAAAAACAGGAAGGATTAATGACAGAAATTAAAGTGTAAAAAAGTAAAAAGCTTATATTTCAATGAACAATATGGCGATTATATCAGTTAACTACACTGGAGCCAGGGGACCACATTGAAAAGGTGAACACTTTGAATGCAGTTGTGAGTTGAAAACACCTAAGTTTAACACAAATAGATTGATCTCAAATTAGCCATCCATGTATATCAACATGGCCTGCAGCAAAGAGCAACTGATCCAACCAACTGTACCACAGAGTCTCTCAGCACAGTGCTATTATAAAAGAGTCTATTAGCACAAAAACTAGAATGAGCTATACAGGAAATGTCTCCAAAAAGTCTTAAGGCAATCAAACAAGCAAATCATTCTATAATTGAGCCACCTCACACACAGTCATATACAACCTTTCAGCTATGACAGTGCTGTTATAAATATACATCATAAATGTACATCATAAATGTGACCAAACCAGTTACCATAAGCACTGTTTCAAGCATTACAAAATTAAAAAGGTTAATCAAAATTGCATAGTATGTTGTTTAAAATCCTTCTAGCAGGGCTTGAATGTATAGTTCCTCAGCATTAAGGAGCTCCTCTCAGTAGTTACAACCAACAATCAGCACACACGTATACATGCACAGAGCCTTAGTACACAGCTAAGCTCCCAGGCCCACTCTGCACACCATGTCACTCACCCTCTTGTACACATCCTCCCTGCTGTCCTCATACTTCTGCTGGATCCGCTCCTCCAGGAAGTAGATGCGGAGCTTGAGGCTGAAGTTCTCCTTCTTCAGGTCATTGAGGTGCTGCGATAAAGTGCGGTAACAGTTAGACATGGCAGGTACTTCCAGGGGGGCATCTTGGATGCCCCCTCAGTCCCGCAGCATAGCCGCACAGGTAGATTCAATAAAAACAAAACAAAAACAAAAACAAAAACAAAAAGCAAGAAGTTTCCCGAGTCTATGACAACAACAACAACATCAACACTCATGTGAGTGTAAAGTGACACATGGCAAAGAGAGCTTGGGCTCTCTACTCAGAGTTCTGCCCCCACTCTTTCCATGGTTTGCTATCTGTTGGGTAGGCGGGGAGTGGGGGGGATTGGCTCCTTTTTTAGTTTCGGAAGGTATCCCAGGAATTCTCTGGCAGGCAGGAGTTCAGCCTCAGGGATAGCGGAGCAGGCGCAAGTGGTGTGTAAGCTGATCCTGGTCCCTGACCAGGAGAGAGAGCCGGTGAGAGAGAAGGAGAGAGTGAGGGAGGGGGCCAATCCGGGAGGCAACTGCCTCTCCACATTGATCCCCCCAGGGGCTGGGAAACACAGCTGTTCCTCTCAGGGCCCTGTGGCTCTGGTTGGTATAACAGGAGATTGTACACCAGGATGTCACTGTGCTGAGACTGACCATTGGGTCTCACACTAGCAGAGGGACTAACAGAGGACATGGGTGAGACCAGGCCACAGCTGCTCCAAGCACAGGGACCAACCAACCATTTATTCAAAACACTCCATAACAATAAAATAATATCAAGGACTCTCCAATACTGTGTGTTGGGAGAAAGTCAGAATTTCTTCTCCATCGACCCATTCCTACAGCAGAGCAAAAAATGATTTATGATACCAAGTGCTCACACAAACAAATCAAACACCCTAAACAGAGCTTCAGCAGTGTGGAGCAGTAAAGGTGTTCAGAATTGACAGAGCTGCATGGAAAAATGCTGACACTGTAATTCAATCACTGTGATAACATTTTCTCCCCAGGTAGAACAGTTAAATCTCTAGTCTAAAAATATCAGCAACAACACCAGGAGGTCAGGTCATTTGCTGATTTCGTATAGTTTCAGAAAGAGTCAGAAATATGTCCCTCACTGTTTTTCAGTGTTACCAGCTTTTAATTTTGACTATTACATAACACAGACATTTTGCACTATTAAAACTACAGTGGCTTTAGAGCAGCTGTTGCATGCAATGATCTTGCAAATACGATCTAGGAATTCCTCAGAGGCAAAGTCTCTGAGCCACAGCTTAAAATGAACAAAAATACATAAAAATCCAAAGGCGAAAGTACAGCTCAGTACAGTTACTCAGCCATGCCAGCACCATGTGATTTCACAGAGCCAAAATGGCTCCAGGGTTAAGATGGAACATAATGTAAACTGGCCTGAAAGTCAGATTCACCATCAGTGTCAAACTGTGAAACACACACTGAAGCTCAGCAAGATCCCTGACCTCACAGATGTGGGAAAATGGACCTGAAACTGTGGAAGAGCTCCACAGCAGCAATCTGCTCAGCAGGAAAGTCAAACAGTTTACACCAGTTCCACTGAAATATGTCAAATTACATTAAGAACCATGAAGTACAAATAAATACTTGTGTTCTTAGTGCCCTCCATTTAAAAAGTCAGCAAGTTATCCTGAAAAGCCAGACACTTTTCACAGTTATTTAATCAGAGCTAATATGCCATTTAAACCACTTTAAAAACACCCCAAGTTAATCCACTGAGTTTAAAATGTAAACTATACTTAAAATGTTAGGAGAGATTAATCAGAGGAGGGCACTGTTTCTCCACAAATTGGGAAACCAGAGTTTGTCGTGGAAACGGGAGACAGCGGGAACGCTGTGCTGGCTCCAGCTATTTTTAGGGAGGCGTCCAGGCTTTCCTGTAAATCCCAACTCGAGTTCTGGAATTCCTGATCAGAGAGACTCTCACACGAGAGCGAGCGGCACATGGCTGAGTCAGGGCTGAGGGGGAGACGTGCAGCACATGGGCCAAGCTCACGCCCGTCTCCAGCGTCAGCCAGCGAGCGCAACACGCCACTGTCGGGCTGCAGCACATCACCCCCACCAGCACCTTATTTACGCAGACAGTTCTCAGAGCCGAAACGTCACTCTGACATCTGCTCTAAAGGCACGTTTTTTCATGTGGCAAATCAATGAAATCTTTTAATTGGTTTGATTTATTTCATGTTTTTTTTCATATCGGTAATTGATGTTTCATGTGCTATTCTGGACTGCAGTTACTGGTAGTGTGTTGGTCTTTGCGTAACTCCTGCACTTTTGCTGGGAAAAAGAACTCTCTGTGTATGAGACAGGTGGAGGAAGATATAATGATGGCTTACAACAACTAACTTTTTCTTGCCATTCAGTTAATTTCATGAATGAAACGAAATGTAGAATGATGTGACTCTGTACTACTGGCCTTCTGGATTCAATCAGGAGCAAAATGCTTGAGAAAATTTGTTCAAAGCCCCGATTAAATAAATACAACCATTTGGATTGTCTTTTACATTTTCCCATTCCCTTTGCTTTTGAGTGCGCTCCTACGCGGCTGTCAGGGAGAGATGTGGGTGAAGATGTGGCTGGGCTTTCCCTTGCCAGATGGACTTGTAACTAGCAGGCTTGATTTAGGAGACACAACAGTGTCTGGCTTATATCTCTCTGCATCGCAGCCTATAAGTGTGTGATGGGCCATGAGGAGCTCACAGTTTGGTTCAGCACAGAGTCAGGTACTGAGACAGGCCAGCAACTGAGCAGCCAAATGCAGAGTCAGGAGCTGAGAAGAGCCAGACTGCACACCTGAGCCCAGAGTCAGGCCAGTGACTGTGCTGCTCAGCCCAGCTCAGAGTCAGGAATGGACACAGGCCAGTGACTGTCCAGCCCAGCTCAGAGTCAGGAATGGACACAGGCCAGTGACTGTCCAGCCCAGCTCAGAGTCAGGAATGGACACAGGCCAGTGACTGTCCAGCCCAGCTCAGAGTCAGGAATGGACACAGGCCAGTGACGGTGCAGCACATGTGAGCATCAAAGACTGACACAGCCCAGTGACAGCACATCTCAGCTAAGGGTCAGGCCCAGAGGCAGGCCAGTTAAGGGTCTGACCTTTCCCCAGTAATAATACAGTTGAATTCCATGTCAGGCCTGTGGCACCGTCCACTACACATACAAGTACAGCTACAACAGCTCTGCCTCTTTCAGTGTACTGATGACATGCTGGTGTTTTAGCCTTCAAAACATTGTGTTCCAACCAAGTCTACTCAAAACACTGCTGGGAAGATCAACACATGATTCAAACTTAAGAGTCCCATTGCAGCTGTTCTGGAATAATGATGATGTACTTTATTATGAAATTGGCTAATAAAATTAAATCATCTCTTTTTAATGCACTTTCATAGTCTGCACATAATAATAGACCTGGAAAAAGATCAAAAGGCTTATGGATACAAGAACTATATTTTTTTCCATAATTATCATTTGCTGTCCATCGTCATATGCACTAGGAATAACTCAAGATACACTGCCAACAATATCTCTCATGAAATACTACTAATCATAGCATTGAGAGGGAAAACCTTACTCCAGCCAGCCGTTCATACACTTTCAAATGCACATGTGAAGGTTTAATTGTGAGCATTAGGTGAACTGAAGGCATACTTCCAGACTTTATCTTACAGATGTATTTTGACTGGCTTTCTGACTGACTCATTTTCTCTTGTCTTATTTTCTGCACCAATATATATTTTAAACATTGTTTTTATGTCTAATCCCAAAGTTAAAAATCTTTTCCAGTTTTCACAGTTTTAATAAGAATTATCTTCGGTTGAACTAAACAATGTAATATTCTTAGAGGCCATAACAATATTGTCATTTTGCCTAATTCCACACAGAAGGTCAGGAAAAGACCTGAGTGTGCTGGGATTGTGTAACTAGAACAAGAACAACACTGTAAGAAAGTAGACTGCTGTCCACTGGAAGTTCAAGTAGCAGCCATTGAGACAAATTCACCTTGCATGCCTTTGAGAGCTGACTTTACATTAGTGAGAAGCATAACTGCTGTGCATTTGCACAGAAACATACTCATATCAACAGACATATATAAACAGAAACAAATAAGAAACAATCAAATCAAGAGCACCATGCAATGTCCATGATGAATATAGATCATCTCCAATAAAATGCACTAGTTCTTTCCAATTCATAGCAGCGTGTTTGCATATATTTATCAAATTGCCTGCTTGTTGTGGGTTATACAGGTGAAGCCAAGGTATTACTTCTCACTTTGTATACTCCAAAACAAATCTCTGCCCGTCACCTTGAGTGCAGAAATTGTAAAAAATCTTTGATCTACAAAGAGGCATATCATTGGATCTGTCTGTAAGTCTTACAAAAAGCCCACAGTTGCACAATACACTTCAAAGGATGAGAAAAGGTATAGCAATTTAAAAATGTCTGAAATCCAGATGTATGACTCTATAGTAATATCTGATGAATGCATGTTTCAGCTGTTGTACAGCCAATGTTCTTCAATAATACATTTTTATAATTGTCATAATTTACATTCTTTCACGCAAACTAAAGAATCTGGCTGAAGTCAATTTGTGAACCAAATTCTAAATTTCCTTTTTCCTATCTATAATCCATTGAAGTATTACACCATGAAGTCTTTAAAATTCCCATCTTCAAATTATTAAAACCAAAACATTTGATAATACAGAGCATATAACTGTAAGATTAAAGGGATGTAAAATTCTGCTTGACAAACGAAATCGCCACCATGCCACATTCTATTTATAAGGATGGAAATCAAGCAGAAAATTTAAAGCCTTGCATTTTTCATCGCATTCTTCATAGTGGACTGAAAGCTGTAATGTGGCAACATTCGTTGCTGTGACCTCTCCAACTAGCTAGAGAAAAAGGGGTCTTTAATACTGTCGCTGTCAAACCCTCTACAAGCAGCAAGGAAATAAAATGACAACTGTTGCAAGGGAAGAGACTTTTTGCCACCATGGAGATCAAATATAACAAAATTTGTGAGGATTAGCATAATGGGTCTTTGGCCTGTCTGCCATCAGCAGTTCCTTTAAAACAACAGTCTTCACCTTGTCAACAAATATCATTCACTCTGAGAGACTGTAGTCATGGCGTCCATGTCCATGGTGAACTCTTCTATCAGACAGCATTGGTTCTCTCCCTGTGTTCTGTTCCTCTGTCTCAGCTCTCTCTTCCCCTTCACTCTCAGCCCAAATTGATTCCAGATGAGAGTTGTGTTGGGTGCCAATGGCGTGTGGACCCAGCACAGCGTGGGCTTGCGAGCTGTGCCAGGCGCTTGACAGGAACTTTTCCACCATGCCGGCCAGCATCACTGCGGTCAACGCCAACAGCACATCCCCAACCCCCATGCCAAAACTACCAGAAAAACAACATCTGACTCATCTCTGCTCTCTACTTTGGAAAATTGGTGCAAGAAGAAAACACAATTATGGATTTGCGGAATTGTGTGATAGGATTCCGGGTATGTTGATAGATGTATTTGAATGCACGTGCTTGTCAGAGGTTGTGGGAACAAGGCAAAGTTAAAAGTAGGGAAATAAAAGAAATAACTGGGAAACTACAATCAAAGCGTGGAAGGACATACATTAGAGCCAGTCTAAGTTACACGATTCATTTCTTTCACTGACAGACAGTTTACAGAATTATATACTCTACGCATATCAAGAGGCAGCTGTTTAACTGCAGAGGTTATTGATCTTGATGTGTGTATCTTGTTTTGATATTTAATTTCTGTAAGGGTTTAAGTGTTAGATGAGCAATGTAAAGCTGCTTTTCTTCCAGTTATAGCCTTTGTCAGCCGCTCGCTCCAAGGACAGGGAAATCCAGGATTTCACACTTTCCTGACTGCTTTCCATCCTTCTTCTTTCTTACTCCTCAACTAGCTCCATGAACTCCTGTGTCACCACTCTTTGCTTCAGTTTATGAGTATGTCTTTGAGTAAAGTCAGGGAGCAAGTTTCTCTGGAGTGGCCCTTTAACTGGTCGTTTACCGCCCATTAGCCTAAATATACCGAATGTACTTGCCCCAAGTGAGAAACCAGCCAAAACCATAACTTACAAGAAATGCTGTGCATTTTACTTTAGTTTCCCACTCCCAGTATGTTTATTTTCTAATTAATAACATGAATTAATAACTCAAATATATATTACAACACTGGAACAATTATGTGTGAATCACTGTCTACATTCATGTCATGGCTTGCATTTGCTTCTTGCAAATTCACCCTCATGGCTACTGACACTGACTAAATATCTCATCTGTACATATTACAGCACAGATGACTGAAGGTGTGAGTATACTCAAAAAAAGGCTTGCTGGTCTGGATCTGATGAGCCTGGCCCCAGGATGCAGCTCCCCTGGTCACTGGTGAGTAATGCTGCCGTGTCAGAGCTTCAGTCAATGCTGCAGTGTGATACTCCCCCAGCGTCCCCCCCAGCCCTGTTTGTGTCAGCTTCTGGCTTCCGCACCACCCTGCTCTGAGGGGGAGAACAGCTCTGAGAGCTCACTGCTGAGCCAATACAGCTCCTCTCCCCCTCCCCCCTCTCTCTCTATGTCTCTCCCCCTCTCCCTATCCTGCATTTGTTTATCAGAGGACAGAGGTGAGAAGTGTCACCCTGGCCACAGGAGAGTTGCCACTTGCCTCAGAGTGGGTTGAGTCCACAGTCCTGTGCCCAGCCTGAGTTACTGCTCTTTGTCCATATCAGTGACTGCGTAATCACATACTTTTTGATGCGATATTGTATGACATGTATGCACAACAGATTTTAGTCTCAAGGACAGCTGGAAGTTTCCATTCTAATTTCCATCATATTTGTGAAGAGAAGAGCTGAAATGAGGATGAACTTCAGTCATTCTCTTCACCTTGTCTTCCATTGCGTGTTTGTATAGAGTGTAGTCCCTAACCCCTGATATTGCAGCATAGAACTCAGAATGGGGGGTGGGAAAGGGTTGGTGTACTGCTGAAACCAACGCCCGATGCCCTCTCACTCTGGGCACAGAAAGACTGAATGAAAGTCAGGCCAGCTCTACTGGGCCTGTCTGGATTAAGATCTGACAGCACTACGTTTCACAATATGCCCTGACACACAAGCACACCCCAAGAAGTCTGACTAAATGGTGTGGCTGCCAGACAGGAAGTGATCTCATCACAGGCCACGCAAAAAGGACCCAGTGATGACTCTTTCCATTTAATCCTGTTGTTAACAGCAGGTACAGAATTATTAAGTGGAGTCAATAAGGGTCAGTGCAGGCCAGGGCTCCCAATTTTACCTAGAGACCAGAGGGTGGGGGGGGGATTACATCATTCTCTTTATGAAGCAGAATACATCTACAGCCACAGGGTCAAGCAACCAGACCCAGTCCTTCCCCCTGTCTGAATGAGACTAATGTCTGGCTCCAACATCTGCCTCCTGAAGAGTGACAAATCTAAAAGAAATGGCATGAGACAGCAGGTCTTTAAGCACAGAGAGAGAGAGCCAGAGAGAGGGAGGAAGAAGTTAACAAACTGGGACCCCTGGTGCAGGATGTCACTCCTACTGCCTGAAACATCCAACTGACCACCATCAAGCGCCCACATGACACTAACGACGAAAACCAGTATGAAAAGGTTCACCTATGACCCCCATTTTTATTTTTTCACACCTCCCCAGCCCCCAGGGTCCTTTTCAGCTAGCCTCAGCCATGACGCTGTTCTTCTAACTTGGCAGCTGTGGGGCAGATTAGCAGATGGACAATTTCAAGTATAAAGAGTAAGGGGAGAGCGGGGGGTTAGCAGGTGTCCACATCATCAGCTGAGTCAACACTTTGGACAGATTTAAAAACCACTTTTGGCCTTGAATTGCAATGACTAATATCATCCTGAAATGATTAATAAATGTGAAATTGCAGGCAGTGTAGATCTCAATATGTAAGTTGGTCCATGCTGAATTGCTGCTTAATTTACGCCTGAAGCATGATGTTGCTCTGAAGTGAGTCCCACACGCCTGCTGTCTATTACAGACAGGTGTTCCTCCACGCAACCAAAGAGCAAACCGCTGCTGACATGGCAAAACACATAGACCCCTCCACACTCTCCCAGCACCAATCACAAGAACACTGGTACCGTTAAACAGATCACTGGGGTTATGACCTCATGGTCTCGCTAACCTTCCAACCATCTCTGTGTGGCTAAGACTGAAGAGACGAACAGACCACCTGCAGGACAGCTCAGCTGCCTGCTGGCCACTGTTCATCTAACTGTGGAACATTTACCTCATTATGTTAGGACATTCAGCTCCTTAAACTGGGGTTACAGCATTTCAGTCCCCCTCCCTGACCTGATGTTGCTAAATTCACAACTCATTATTGACTAAAAAGATGTTATTCAGAGAGCTGACAGAGGGCTTCTGATGTAATCTCCTTAGAAGGAAAATATAATGGTGAAGTCTCATCCTCTACTCATTCCTGCAGTAAATAACACATATGGGTGGTACCGTGCATACTGACCTCTAACCCATGGTGATGCTGTAGCTAGTTATTTATCATCCTGCAACATTCCAGCTGACAATTTGCACTGGCAAAGGCCAATTTTGGTCAAGATCATAGAACACTTCATTTCACACAAATGCCATAACATGACACATCAGTCAAGAGTCCCTGTGAAATCACACAGTTAATTAATTTTAATAGTAATTTAAGTCAAGTCAAGTCCAGATTTATTGTCACTTATATGTGCCACAATATGTTAAAAACTTACAGAGTGTGAAATACTGTTTCTCCTTGTCCCTCTGTGATATATAAATATATATATATATATAGCAGACATGACACAGACAATAACTACTTTCCACTATAACAATAATTACTTCTACTACAATAAATATAAAGCAAAAAATATATAAATAAGCAACAGAACATAACTATACAGGAAATATAAATGATTATATAGGAAATACAGTAAAGATAACCAGTTACCAGTAAAGATGACCTGGAAATCTGCTCCATTTTTCCTACGTTCGTATACCACTACCAGCCCAAAATCATGCACTGAAGACTTGTTAATTCTTTTTTCACCATCCTAATTGAACAATCTTACCAACCCCACTCATGTAACCTCCCCCATAGACTCCACAGGAAGTGTCCGCACATGTGAGTCCGCTGATTCATCTGGGAGCTAGCCTTGCTATTCAAACTGCGGAAAGAACACCAATCATATCTTGCTTATACTGCTGGAGGAACACTAAGTCAACATATGTTCCTATGTCCGCTCAAGAGGGGTCGCTAGAGAGTGGAGAGATGAGGAACTTGCATATCGTCTATTTTTCTCCAGTGAGGCTGTGCCAGCTGTTTCCGTTGCCATTACAAAATACTTTCAAAAACTTCTTATTCATTCTAATCAAAACCTAAAAAGACTGTTATCATCTTACTCTATATTACTGTCATATTGCCCCTTGCCAAAAGGGAACACACATATACACCCAGAGCAATCAGTTAATTTTTGCAAGTCAAAACATTGCAAACAAAGAGTTTGGAACTCTTCCATTGAAAAAAAAATAAAATTTAGATTACATTCATTCCAGCATCTTCTAGTCTGATTGCAATAGACTCAAATTTCAATCCCAAAATTCACATGCTGCATTTAAAAATAATGTGTATGAAATATTGTGAACGTAAGAAAGACAGATCTAAATCATAGAGAGAGACCAAACATTTTCAGTAAATAATGCGTCTTTAATTCACCATGTTTACAGTAGGGCCTTAATTGTGGTATCAGATTCATTCAAAGCATTACATTGTGAAATGATATGACCTTGTCTCTTCTTGTCTTTTACATGCAACCTTTTCATCTTTGAAAACATTTTACCCAAAATAAACAAAGTTAATTAAGCAAATATGTTTCTGTGAATTGAAAGGAAAGGGAATGCCATTAGGAGCACACAGGAATGAGAATAAACCCCACTGGCTGACAAAGCCCAGGGATACCACAGACTTAGATTCATCAAAGAGTTGCTCTACTGTACTTCGGCACTTTTGAGTGATGTCACTGTTGTCTTGCCCAACCCTTACATTAAGCACCCAACCCCTGCATTAGCTCCACACAACATCACACTGAAATCAGCTTCAACATTAAACATGTGCAGTTTATTAAGTTCCTGATCGTTCAAATTATACAGGATAATAAAAACCGTGTTAGGGTTTTCAGGGTATGCGGACTACCACAGATTTTCAGTGAATGGTATAGCATTTGGTAAAGGATTTACAGCTGCAATACATATTACCAGCAGGTGGAGATGTAGAGGCAGTTGTTTATATAAGACAGGAAAAAATCTTACTCCAAAGGGTTACTTTGAAAGACCAGTAAAAAGATATTTTACATAATTTGCTTTTAACTGTGTTTTCATAAAGTCATTGTATCTTAATCCCTTTTGGGTTGGAGGCTAGGTGGTTTTCGGGTTAGAAGTATCATCCTGCGTTAAAGTTAAGGCAAAAGGATTACTCAATAAGTAGAGAAAACATAGAGACCCAGGTTAGGCTTCAGTATTTTTAACTGTGTCAATGATGTATGTATACACCACAGTTGTTTTGTCAGTACATGGACAAACTGCCAAATAAATTAATATAGTAATTTAAAATTTGTAATTAAATAATTGTGATAATGGACAGTTGCTTATTTTAAAGTGATTTAATTGAATTAAGTGTAATGTACTGAAAGTTCAATTTGATGTATATGCATTACCTCATATCAGAATTTATATATAAAAGTTATAAAGCATATCTATTTGGGATAAATTTGTTTTAAAATCAAATTAATTACTTACTCACCATGCGTCACCTGAGCCTCAGTCCACAGTGGATTGTATATACACATTTAAAGGAACACTGGTAGCTGCATGAGCACCATCATTCAAAACTGTGGTTTCCAGGTCTGGCCACACACCGTACATCTGCTGCCCCCCCCCCATTAAACTCAATATATGCTGCAGATTCTCAGCCTGTGAACTCAACTGCTGACCAACTACAGATCAACTAGGCACTTTACCATTTCTGAGGGAGCTGCACTGCTCTGAACCATCAGTTCCTCTCCTCTGAAACCACTATCTGGGACAACTGACAGCACCCGAGGAAGGAAACGTCTGGTGTGATATCAGTTCCCATCATTTGGCAGAAAGAACACAAATCCATTAGTATAAGCCATGGCCAGTTCATCGCTTCTTTTCATGGTACAATGGTATATCTGTAGCCACTTTTCATATCCACAATTAAATACCTCACAATGTCACAACAATTCTGCAGTGCCTTTCTGCTACCATCTTTATCATAACAAAAATCATCCCTGGGGAGATTTCAGGGCATGTGTACAACAACTACCAGTTTCAATGGCTACATTCTTGGCATTCAAATCGATTCTTCAGTAAGTGTCATAAATGTAAAAAACATAAAAAATTAAAATGCAATGATTCAAAAAGTAACTATTCCCAAAAAACAATTTTTTTTTTCATTTTTGGACCTATTGCATAACTCACAGATTACATTATGACAAACAAACAGCTACCATTGTGTTTGCTCACACTAAAGCCATTTACATAACCTTTGGTCTGCTACTGTTTAAGCCGCTGCTAGGTATCTTTGGGTTGTTTAATCCAATGATGGCCATTGTCCACCTCCTTGTCAATTGTTCGTCATCTACATTAAGGCTTTTTGTAATCATGAGAGCTTATCAAACAACCTATATCTGAATTCAATTGCCACAGCACTGAAATGGACTCTACACACCCTCAGAAGCTGCATACCTGCATACTGCATGCATTTTAAGTACTTTATCTTAAGATAGCTGGAGGCAGACTATTTTCCTCTCTTATGACTGTGAGGTCAGCATCCTTTGGCTCGTACTTTACATTTATTTGCTTAAAGGGTGATTTAGCCATTTCAGAATTCTGAGTGGATTTCCTGTTTTCTGATCTGTATTTGCAACTCTAGCAACATGATAAAACACTTTTGGGTAACAATGAACTGGTGCAGACATTTGATATATTTTTGAAAACAGCACCAGTTGAAGGCAATTCAAGGCAATATTATCCACCCCAATTTTCTGTAAGCTTTTTTGAAACAAGACAGCCAGTGCAGGGAAATTACACATAAAACTGAAGCAGAAATCAGCTGGCCTGTATTTGTGCTGAATTACTGATAATAGGTGCATCATTTGCAAACATTATCACGCAATGCTGCTTGGAGCTACTAGTGCTGCGAGTTTATGGGAAGTTGACAGGACTTCACATTAATGAACAATATAGATTTTCAGTTTTAGGTCAGGGTCTTATAGACCAATGATTAGTTTTTTGACCTTCTCTGGTCACTATGATTATTTTTATTTTAAAATCTTTCTCAGTGCATTTATCTCATAAAGACGTTCAAAACAAAAATTTGCATCATTTTCAAAGTATAAAAATGATCTGCTTTGTTGCAATCCTATCATATAATCCCACTGGTACAATTCACTCCTCTGAATAATTTCCCCTGCTGTCTACTGATAGGATTACTGAAGGGACTCTCAAATTTCAAGGAGATATTTTTACAAAAAAAAAAAAAAAAAAAACAACAACATAGAATTCCATTACTGACAAATGTAAGTAAGTGTACAATAAATACACATGCCTATAATTTTACACAGATCTTTATGAATACCTCAGCAAATGACATTTGTATAAACAGCATTTGGTATCAAGGTAACTGACTGTGATTGTATAACCACACACAATGAAATGAGCACATGCATAATTTACACAGAGAACTGGGTACTTTAACAGAGTATATGCAGAAAAAAATAAACATTAATGTAAAATGGAGCAGGAACAGCCAGATCAGAACAGTTGAGAGCAGAGCAGATGTTGACCATCTCTTTAATTCAGCTGCTGGCCCATATCCACTGTGAAACAATACCACACCTTCAAGTCATTTACGACATCTCCAGGAACCATCCCACTTACTCTTTCCACAGTACACCGTCTTAACTTCTTAACAAGAAATCCATGATTTCAACATGGTTTTACAAACCATTTCCAGGAAGGTTTAATTTAAAAGGGAGAACGACACATAGGCTATTCCAAGTTTCTTTTTTTCTGTTTTCCCCCTTTGCTTTTTTTTACTGGTCACAGAGTGTTACAGTGAGTTAGTGTTATGGACATACGCAAGGGAACAGACGTGCAAAGGACTGACAATCAGAGGTCTGTTTCACACATGGAAATGCTTACATATCTGTCTAATTCAGTGCAGAGACCATCTCTGCTATTGATTAAGCACAAATCTGTTTGTAAAGAGCTGCCAAGGGGAACGGTACAAAAATCAAATGATTTTCTCTCTTTTATATATGACTACACACACATCTTTCATTAAAGGTAGTGCTTTAAACTTGGTTAGCTGGTTCCTGTACAGGATTGATACTTGAATGTGAATGGAATGTTCAGTGTTATGGAATTATGGCGGTCCCTTGAGATTAGCATATTAACCAGGCAGGTTAAATCAAATTACTTGTTGTTTTTGTTATAATTTACAGTAACTGTAATAACACTAAATGACCTGGCATGATTTCCCCTGTTGGTCAGAAATTTGACAGCAGTTATTTCTTATAACTCCATGGTGATGTTAACTGAAGTCTTATGAAATTAGCAAATTTTAATGTTTCCTCTCTTCATTTTCATCCAACTTTCTGAGCTGTTAGGACTTATGGAATGCATTTGGTTTATGGGCATCTAGCCCCAATAAAAATGGACTGTAATTTTGCATTGTACTGTATTTACACAAATCAGCCCAGTAGCAATTATCTATAAAATCAAAGTTAGAGGATTTTTTTTTAATTTTGCTGATAAATATTCTCATTCTACGCCAAGCACTGAGAAACTGTTAATTGTACGACAGTAGATGCCTTATGCGTATTCATTCTTCCGAATGATCCGAAACCATAAAAAATTCTGCATCCTGTGTAAAACAGATCTGTAGGCATGGAATGGTTCACGTCTGTTACGAATCTGATTTAAATCTACGTTTAAAAATAAGTGGATCCTAATAGTAAGGAATGATCAGACAGATCAACATAAAAGTTGTATACTGTCTTCATGAATAATTCAGCATAATGTCTTTGACCTCTTCGCCGAGACGCTTCTGTCAAATTTATTGCTAATGTCTGGGAACAATTAAACAGTCTAGGCCTTTCTCCTGTCCTGTTCTGTTAGCAATCAAAAGGGGAGCACTTAGGCTACTGTAATCCTCTCCAGATGATGGCGCTAGCACCGTTCTGACCCAGCTAGCTATCTGCCTGATGACTGATCCTTGGACCCTATGCGCATAGCCACGCCATCGCCTAAATCGCCCCAGCCGTGAGCACCAGACACCGGGGCCAGGCTGAAGTCTTCCCCATCCCTCCCTGATATTGGAAATGAAAGCAATTTAGACTAACTGTATCAAGTATCACTCTCAAGTCAAGGAATAATAACCCACCAATCAAAGCGAATTTATGTGAGACGGAAGAAAAAAATATAATTGAGGCCAGATCTGCTGTCAGACACATGCTAGCGGTTATACCCATGTGAATGGACCCAGTCTGTGCAGTGTGGGGAGGATGTGCCCACCAGCGTTCAGGTCCACAGCCCACGGCCTGACTGCACCATGGCACGCAGACCTGGCGCGCTGGTCCCTCTGGCACAACCACACAGACAAAAACACACCTCAGCCAGCAAGACTGGGCACAAGACAAAAGGGCATACAATTTTTTCACATAATGGAATCTGAAGATTGTGAACTAGTGAGGTATGATGGGTATAAAATACACACACACACACGCGTGCGTGCGCACACACACAGTAAAACACAATCCTGCATTCATAAGACCCTTCCTATTATGTGTAGTGTTTTTTTCATTGGTTAAAATTGGCAGGCAGCATTACATTTACAAGACTAAAAATCACAGATTAACATTAGTGATTTGTCTTGAGGCTTTAAAACACTGAAATCATATGCAATCCCCCTCTTTATATCAATTTTAATATTTTGTGGTGAATCTGTATTTACATTTAGAGGCACCATATGCTTCCAATTTCTTGAATGTAATAATAAGCGTTACTTAAGAAAGGTTATTTCATTTTTTTACCCTTTCTATTAGAGTTCACAAGATTGTTTGACAGTTACAAATGTTATTTTGGCAGGTCCACATTTCTGGAGGGAAAATTGACTTCTTTAGTGGACACAAATGTGGAAGATGAATTTGAGTTCCAGTTATAGTAACGTGATCCAGGTTTTTACTCTGTAAGACATCAGCCATCCTCTCCCTTAAACAAGTTGTGCTGAGTGCTCTCCTGTGTGCTTTGTAAATTTAAATTGCTCTTTCATTGCTGAAATTTCACATCAGTCTTTCTTGGCCGCCACTTTACAGTGATGTGTAATCAAACTGACGATCTTTCACCGGTGCCTACTGTAGTTTGGAAATACAGGAACACAGTGGTTCCATGTGTGGAGGTGATTTTAAACAACAAAATTGAGGCAAAGTGTACATGACTCACATCCCACAACTGACTGTGTCATTTATGATGTCTGGAAGAAAATTTGTGCCTTTGTTATTGTCCTCAGTGGGACATGGTTGCAAAGTTTCTGTTAGGATTTGAATATGGAAATTAGACACCAACAGCCAAAGCCAGTCCCTTAAGATACTGATATACAACTTAGAATGCAAATAAAGGAAAATGTGGTTGACAAATCAACAACAGGCTAACAAAGCAGGGAAATGATTTCATCTACTCTAACTGGTATTGCGATGCATTGTGATGTATGATAAACATAGCAAGAACTGCACATCTCACTGTTGGTGACCCTACTTCAGTATCGGTACATGGAACCATTTATAATGCTTGTGCACAGTTTCCCCATCACCACAGACTGAAATTCAGTCAAACTGAAAGCCTTGTTTGTAAAGTCAAGCCTCAGATCACACTGATCCACAACACACAAGCTTGAGAGATGTACTCAAAAACAAAAACATATTCACATAATACAACACTGCAGCACATTGGAATGCCATGTTCTCCCCTGTTCATCCTCTTTCTCCTTTGCAAATCATAACACAAGAGAATATCCAACAATTTAATTTTTCTATTTCCATCTAGTCTCTAATGCTTTCTGCAGTTACTTCTACTTGCTGTAGTTAATCCTGTCCTTATGCTGACTTGGCCAAATGTACACAGTAACAGCTGAGGTCTCCCCTGTACTATCTCTTCTTCTCCCTTGAGAAAGCCAGTTTAAAACTTCAAAGAAAACTAAAATGACTTCTTTAACAAGTGGAAAAGAGTCACTAATTTATGGTTACCCTTGATTCATGACATCCTGCAAGTGTAGAATCAGAATATTGGTTCCCTGAGAAAAACCCAACCAGATCCCATTACCCACTGTGCACCTAGAGTCAAAAGGGCCTGCACTCCATTTATTAGCAGTCCTGCCAAAAACTGAGCCAGTCCCACTCTTTTCTCAAGACCCACTCCTTACTGGGGAGTTGGGTAATTGAGGCGAGTGACATAGCAAGTTATATCATAAAACAACCTGGCACAGATCCCAGAGTACATTTATAGACAGCTTTAGAGCAGCAGAGAAACAGAGGAGATGAAACCTTCCCCCTCTAACTGCTCACAGGTTCTGGATGAAGATCAGCATGTCCTAGCTGTATGGCTTATACAAAAATTGTTGTTTATAAAAAATAAAGGACATGACTCTGTATTACTCTCTGCATTGTTGTTTAGTATACATACATGGAGATGCTATCTGGTCTCTGTGAAAAGCTGGGAAGCTGCTTAGGAAGAGGGCAAGGTGGAACAGATAGGATGAATGGTTGCTTTCCCTTTTGATTGCTAACTGCAATTAGAATCTGCCTCAACTTGACTTTACTTCACTGCTTCTTCAAAGCATTCACCATTTTATATGTGCCACTACCACTGCAAAGATGAGACTAATGGAAAGGCTGGTTACTGTAGCCTGCTCAAGTTTATATTTTGCCTTTTGGCAGCTAACACACAGGGAAGCTAGCTGTACTGTGTAAGTGCCTTGTAACCCAGGATCTGTCACCCATACACATAAACACATATCTCCACAACAACAAGCTTTGTTGTTTCATTCAATCAGGTGGCCATTTGATCCCCCATGTTAATACAGTTACCTACCTGCTCATATTCCCGCAAGGTGTGTGTTTGAAGAGGAGGGCCCTTCTCAGTCTCGTCACTTCGGATATCTGATTAGCCGAAAAGAAATGTATTAGGCTATACTTCAGCTGTTTCAGCCCTTAAGTGGATTGACTGAATGAGACTCATTAAAATTGCAATGATTGATTAAGTCTGAAGACACCATGATGAAAATCCTAAGAAAAGCTTGACAGAGCTATACTCTGTATGCTGAGAGACCCTGCTGGGTGGGGTTGCCATTGTAAGTGCTGTCAAGCCCACCACATGAACATGAACATGCACATGCACACTTTGCGAACACCTGATAAATAGTTACCCAAAATACATCATGGGTGTATTGACAAAAAGCGCTTCAGACAACAAAAGTTCATTTATGAGCTGTGCTACATTGCTGAGTGGATCTCGTGAAACTGGCCTGTTTTCTTCCCTTGCTTTCTCATGGAATAAAATGAGACGCAATAGAGCTGCTTAGTGCCAGATGCAGAACGATCCCTCCAACATGAAAATTCCAGGAAAAACCTCACAGTGATAGAATGATGGGTGCTTTTTTTCTGAGTGAGTCCCAAGGGACATAATCATGAAATCATTGGCAGCATTTAAAAATCTCACAGTTACTAAAATTCACAGCACAAGCTCATTTTATATTATTGAAACAGTGAGATAAGTACTAGAGCTGGGCCTGAACTTTGACTAGGTCTGACTAGGGAATTGCTGGATATTGTGCAATGTTGATTCATGAACTAAGGTTATAGTACCAACCAAACAAATAAAATGAATAAGACAAAGGAAAGCACGGAAGAATAAATACATCTTTTTAACACTTGAAATGTCCAAAAATATATATTCTAAAGGTAATAAAAAATAAGAAAGCTAAGAAAGCTTTTTTAACTTGTTCAAGAAAACCTTGACTAGTATCATATACATAAGCTCAGCGTAAGTATGCATTACTGAAGAGGAAAAGACAAATGCAATATGAGGACATTAAAAGCGATACTGAAACATAACTGTAGCTCCACAAAAAAAAGACAAAATTATGAGAAGTTCTGAAGAAGTAGCATGTTTGTCAGTGTTCTCACCTGTCATGTGGCCTGTGTTTTTGGATATGTCCTCTCTGCCTGTTACATAGTCCCTGAAAAAGAAAAGTTCAGGATTTTCAATCAGCAGTGCAGGGCACTCTGTCTGTCTCCATAGTGACACACAGAGCATGCTGACAGTGACATGGAAATGACATGACAATCACCTGACTCTGATTCACAAGGCCTTTTAATTCCTTGGTCCTTGAAGGCACTCAAGGATCTTTAGTTACAGCCAGTAAGAGTAACTGCTCATTTGAAAAAAGATTACATTAAAATAAAAAAACAATAGGGGGTGGCGGGGGGTTCGAGGTGAAGACTAGCATTGTTAAATGAAGCTACTGCAGCTTACACCTCACAGAGTTAGTTGATTGTTACACTAAGATCAATGCAAGTTTCATCTTACACCATAATAATGAATTCAATAATTAATTAAAATGTGACTTTCTCACTATCTTCTATCTAAGCAGGCCTATGCCTGACAATGAGGTTTTACCTTAAAGAACAAGAAAATGTATTTCTGTGAAATAGAAAAGTTCACAAGTATGGCATACAATATGAGAGATTAATTTCTTTGATTTAGATATGGTAAATACAAAACCTTAATATGTTCCCACAGTAACAACATGGAAGCACTAGATTTTTCCCAAATAATTTACTTCAAAGAACAGACCAGGGCTTCAAGAAATTATCACTTGATAGTTTACATTGACAAGTTTCAGTACAAGTTTCCAGTCAACACCAGTCAATGCAGCCAACAATCAAAATATGGCTTAAAGATTGTTTATTTAAACATTGCATTTACTTGCAATGTTTACAAGTGATGTTTACCAAATTTACAGCATTTATTTAAAAATTGTTGCAATCGATGACTTTTCCAAATTTTCAGAATATTAATCTCCCAACTAATATCTCCCACAGTTATTTTTACAGGCTTCTTTGGAGCGACAGATGCAATTATCACATTCGGAATGACAGCGAGGAGAGGGGAGACCGCAGCTGAGGCAGTAGCTGAAAGATGGGGGGGTCAGGACAAAATTAGATCAGCCCATTAGAGGACCTGTGTGGGGGCTGTGAATGTTGGGACGGGGGTGGGGGCCCTACACAGCTGTTATCCTCAGCTGAGTGTGAGCCATTCCCCTGCCCCTCCCCAGGCTGGCCACACGAGGAACAAGTCTTTGTCTTGCCTGAAGCTTCAGTGAGGGAATCTGTTTTCACACAGAATCAAATTCATGGTCTCTGTGACATAGAAATACCCCTGGCTCTACAAAACCTGCAGCTTTGCTGCTAAGACAAACATGGGACAAACTGCCGAAGTTCCTGCTTAATGTTTTTGGTCGAGAAGTTATCCAGTATAATTTTTTTAATTAAATAGAACTTTCTACATTTTTAGATGACTGAAATGAAAAGTATAGACAGAATTAGACAGGCCAAACCAAGCTGAGTTGTTATAGCTATATAATTATCCACAGGCTGGCTTCCAAATAAGAAATAATACCCTTCCATGGTTCCGAACCATTCCCTATGATACAGCCCAGTTCACACACAGCCTAACAATTACACAACAGTATGATACCCCGTAACAACTATGATAAAATTTAGTCTGTTTTTGTTTTGAAGTGGAACACATTTGCACAAGCAGAAAGCAAAGAGCATATACAAGCACAATGGGTCTTCACAACTGTTAAGGGCATTCAAACTTTCTTCCACCCTTTCTGGGCCCCAATATAAGTGCCATTTTGATTTTCACTCAGACATACAGGATCAAATTCAAGACTATTGGACTGTTTTTCACTCACTTTTCAGGTTTTCACCAAAAGCTGTTGCTGCAGAACACTTTCAAACAGATTCAGAACAATGCAAACTTTGTGGTTTAACGGACACACACCTGAACAGCAGCTACCCATGTGCAATACCTATCCCTGAGGCTCAGACACCCCCCCCCCCCAGCACACTAAACTGTATTCCTAATGTCTCTGTAACACATCATGACTTACCTCACCCTGTACAGAAAGCCACTCATCTCCAGCTCTTAAACCATACACCCGAAAAGCAGAATCCCCCTGGACAGAGCTGCAGTGTTTTTCATTTGCTGACACATAGAGTACTCCTCTTCATTAACATAGCTCAGGAGAGTCACAAGAAAAATGGCCACATTCTCCTCAAGAGACAGAGCCGAAAACAGTCATTTGACGTGGCAGGCCAGAGTCAGTGTGGGTTAAATGCCGAGCGTCACTCCAGACTGGATAGCAGTAAACAGCCCTGGAGAGAAGGTACACACTGCGGGCTTCTCTGAAAGCCAGGTTTGTTCGAACATGCTCAGTTAAAACGCTCCACTGTTAGTGTGTTCTTCCTGTCTAGGCATGAATTACATCCATTTTACTGTCAACCTGCTATTCGCTCCTGGTGGTTTTCCTGCAAGGCGGAGCAGAGGAAAGAAACTGCACTCAAACTCACAGGTCTGTACATGACCAGGATGACGAAAGATCAACTGATAATCTCCACCAAGAAAATACACACTCTCACAAGGATCCTCACTTTGCTTTGAAGAAGCCATGTTACTGCAAGGCAAATTTTAAACACAAACCATCTCAACCAAAACTGAAGTTATGAACAGAATATTTGACAAGGTATGACTATCACCCTTTATTTAAAACAAGGTGGTCATCATAACTAACCTATTTCACATCTTATATTGAGAAATGCCTTATGAGAGAGCCAGTGGAAAAGGGATGGGACTTTCCACAAACATGTGATGTCTTCTGACAATTATGTCATTGGAGTCCAACACTTATGTGTGTTGGATGCCAACACCAGACTGTGAGATTCTATGGTTTGTGCTGGCTTATACAAATAACAACTGGTATCCATGTCTTCTTCCCTCACCTCAAAATTAGCTTGCCACTTATGAAAAAAAAAAACATTTCATCAAAGCAAGAAATATTTGCCTGAGGAAATGCAGGTGCCAACAGGAAAATAATCCATGTAGTTTATGTTTTAAACACATTGCACAATCAAAAACATAGAAGCCTAAGTGAAGCAATACTTGCCAGTTATACAGTCTTATTCTTCATTTATTATTTTAGAACTTGTATCGGAAAATATTCTCTGGCTGTGTTAGTTTAATTGGTGTTAGTATTTCATAGCCCTCTATTGATGAGCTGTTGATAGGAAATTGATCTGAATTTGACGTTGCACTTGAAGGTCATCAGTAATTAACATGTCTAATTGTTACAGGGATAAAGGCAGACCATGCAAACACAATGCATACACACACACTGTAAGCTGGCTACTTATCTGCAGCAAAGTAAGAGGGAATATCTACTTTAGGGTGATGATTTTAAACACAGCTGGTTTAAGACAACAGTTTGACTATTGTTATGAACTATATCACGAATATGTGCTATATTTACACCATAAAAAAACATGATACCTGATCTGGTTCTGGGATCATTAAAAAGGATCTTTAAGAATCAAGGCCATAATTTGTAAAAACCTTGAAATTAAACTTTGAGGCCACGTTTGACTGTGGCAAAAGCCCCCTGCTGTGTTCTGCAATTGAGCTCCACAAATGTGCCATAGCACTATAAATATTTCAACATGTACAAACCTTGGACCATGAAAAGTGAAGCTAGGCATGGCTAGAAATAAACATTTTAAACTCTGTATATAAACATGTGTAGAAATCACAATGCAGAGAAAGATTTTCCTTCAATTACAGGAAACGTTTTTGAAGGTGAGTGATGCTAAACCACTCGTTCTCAGTGGAGTAATGGTACTAAGCTCTGATATCCTGATCACTCCAATGATGTGCCTAAAATTAACTGTTTTGTGTTTTTAGGGCCACAAAATACGTGTCAAGCAACATTGTAATCCCATTTCTGTTCTGTTCCCCGTTTCTCAGAGCGGTGATTGAGGGTGTTTTAGCCTGGATGGGTTTGACAAAGCCTGGTGCATGTTTAACCCTGCAGAAGCCATGACCCTATAATTACCATAACCGCTTCACCCAAGCTCCACCCCTCTCCTGCTCTGTTTGAACAGCTGTTCACACCCAGGTGTTGGAACATCCTACAGAGAGGAAAGCTTCCCAAGGTCTTAAAGCACACCTCTCTGGCCAAAGAAACTGCACACACTCATTAGGTATGCATTTGTTAATTGGAGCGATTTTATTTATCTTCCCTTCAATCATAACGCACTTAAATACATCTGACAGAATAGATTACAACCTCTTCCAGCAGTTAAACCATCTGCACTGAATCCAGGCCCCAGCACCCTTAACTTGTGACTGACTAATTAGAAACAGGACCAGTTCTTGTCATTGCGTTGAGGATGTACTCCATAATCAACTCTGTCACATTTTTACAGAGTTCACAACAGACTAATGCAAACAACGTGTACCCTTGGGTGCATCTGTCTGAGGAAACAGATAAAAATTCACTGAATACACAGACCATTTGTATAAATCTCTGACCTCTGCAAACAGTCACATTTTTATTTTAGTCTTTCTGAGTAATTTCACTCACCTTTCCCTTTTTACATTTGGCTACACTCTATACAGTATATTCTGCTGGCCTCACTCTGGCTGTCTTTCAGTTGTGTCCAACATCATTTGGTCTCTCAAATCAAACAGTGTAAACAAGCCAATATTTCAGCAGTCAAATAACAACAGATTGTCAACAAAACATATCACCTTACAACTTCATCGAAGACAGACATAGATGGCTGACCAGAAGGGATAAGGCCCATGATTGTAACAATGTCTTTTTCACATAATCATGATTAGTAGGTAGAAAGAAGGGTCTGAGAACAGTGTCCCTGTTAAGTTGTCATGTGGATAAGACATTTTTCCAACAAGCATTGGTCAAAGTGCACCAATCTGGTGGTCATTTGGGTAAACACAGTCTTCAAATGCAGTCAGTTCTACAGATACAACCCAGATAGTAAACACAACTTTGATTTTTTTTTCCTTACTGTTAGCTAAACTAAAATAAGTATTAAATAACCAGGCTTCTGCTCAACGGTGGTTTATGTAAATACCTGGAACACTGATAACACTTCAAATGGATTGGATTAGGCTGGGCAAGGACACCCAGCTAGGCTGGAAATTAAAGTCTGTATGAATCTGAATACAGACTGTATTATACAAACACTAGTCAAGATATTCATCCCTAAAGCGTGATGATGAATATATAAATTTAGCTTTATATTTTATATTAAATCACGAACGAATAGTTTTTTTAGTACACAACGACACGAAGAGCACTGGTTTTGAAGAATAATTGCACCTACGGACAACTGTATTACAAAAATAACGTTCTGACCCAGAAATTAAACAATGTATTTTTCTGCTTGTCTAAGAGTGTCATGTGACTTGAAGTCACTGGATCTCAAGCCCCCTCATCCTTGCCACACAACGCGAGTGATTCCTGCATGACAGACAGCACAAATGTCGGAGAGAAACGATGCAAAATTCATTCAATCTGTTACACTACCGTTGTTAAATTCCAAATGTGCTATGTAGCAACTATTGGTAGTCTGCAAAAATGCTTCAAATAAACAGCATAAAAGTGTCAAAGGAAGTAACAGAACCTAGGGAAGTAATGCATATGCTAGAATTAGCTCGTTTGGGCCGAAATTTGTTTCGTATCGTAGATGCGTTTTTAAGTTTATGTATGTCAACGAGCGAACAATATGTCAAAATAATATAATAATGGAGCTGGTTTACACAAGGGACACAGTGCCATAGAATAGACGTACTTTTTGATGCCTGACAAATGGCTGTTTCATTTGACGACCAAGACAATGACAATGATGTGCACCCGGCCAACATGTTATTGACACTTCATACCAAACATACCTATCGTCGCTAACTAACAAGCTTTCGTTTTGCATTTGAGTTTTTAGCCATACCTCCCTCTCCATGACTGGTCTTGTGAATGTGTCCAATCCATGTTAGCAAATTACAGGGTAACCTCGCAGAACACGCAAAGCATTTACATCATCCAGCCATTAATCCAAGAAAGAGTACATCGTAACGTTCTCGAGATGCTGCTTGAAAGTGAACTGTGGATGGTACACTTGTTTCATTGTCAGTCTCACCCCCCCTCCCTCAGTTTAATTATGCATGCAGCCTGATTTCGAACGCGTGCTGTGTTTCGGTTGTGCTATTTCGGAAGGATCAAAGATTCACCGAGGCAATAAGCGCTCGAGCGACATTGTTCGAATTGAGGAGCATCTGCTGTGTCCACAGAAAGTGAGCCTTCTGCCCTCTGAAGTGGATTTAAGGTCCTTCACATTGTCACTTCTCTGAAGTCCGCATCTGTTTTCTGCCTTTTGAGTACTATACACTTTGGCTGTTGTTGTTGACAAAAGGGTCGTGACTTCGTCCCCACTACAAGATTGGCTTCAGGGAACTCATTTGTAGGCTATTGGTTGTTGAACCAAAAAACTCATAGAGCTGCTATATGCTTTATAGTCGTGTTGTTCAGGTTTGGGTTATTGTTATTCCTTAGGCTCTTGGAGAATGAACTAAACTTCTGAGAAATGTGCAGATTGTAAGCATAATGTAGGTTACACCGGTTTGTTTGTGAGCATAGGTTTTTCTGCTTTAAGTATAGATTTGTAGCTAACATTCAGCGTGGTATTAAACACTGCTGTCATTGGGTTAGTTGACCAGCAGTGACATATTGAAAAAAGGTCCAAGCTCAGATAAATAATACTGCTGTAAAAAAAACTCTGCATGAAGTTTATGATTTCCTGAAGGGTAGTGTCATTTAGGTATAGCTGCTTTCAATTCATTAAATACGACAGTCATATACAGCAACATATTAACCTTTCTGCTATCCCAGTGAAAAGCAGGCACAATGTGGCACTGTGGCCTGGCTGATTTTAATAGCAAAGGATGAATATGTATCAGGCATTTCTCACAAGGTTCTGCCCTAGAGGCCAGAAATTGTTGGAAGATGTCTGCTCTTGTGTGAGGTAATCCCTATTCCTCATTCAAACCTTGCTTGTTACAAAGCCTGTAAATTGATCCTGGTTTGACGAGGTGCAAGATGTAATTATTCATCACCCAATACCATGGTCACATGTGGTTGTGTACCTGTACATGCATAAACAAAATAGTCTTACACAAAGCCCTTTTTCTTAACGTAAAACAAAATTTAAAATGGCTGTGTCTCAGCCCCCTCCCCCCACTCCCCTCTAAGCATGCATTAACTGAGGTACCTTAAAATAGCTGTGTGCCCTGTCTATGTGCAACACTCTGAACATCTTAACAGAGAAACAAAGAATAAATTAATATGTGCTTCTGGGAAACAATGAACCAACATGGTGTGATTGTACAAATGCAGGGACTAAACGATGACTCAGACTGATTTTGTATTCCTTTGCTTTGAAGAGCTTTTCACTCATTGATGGCCTCAGCATATAATACAGAAATACATTTTGAAGCCAAAAATAAAATGCACTGTCAGGGTGAATTATGTGTGTTCTTTTATCCATCGCAATAAAGTTGTCAGACATTCTTTTAATGATCAGCCCTTGCATCTTTGTCCTGAAATTACAGGCCAAAGCAACTACAAGCGGCAATGGTTGATATCTGCCTATAGATTTTGGTAATATACATTGGTGGCTCTAAGGCTGAAGATATAGCTGATAATCTTTAGGCACTCAGATAAAAAAAAAACCTGAGCCCTTTGTCTAGATGGCAAATTAATGGCTATTTCTGTGCAATTTACTGAATAAAGGTCAATACAGGTGGTTAATGTCAGGTGACATGGCCTTCTTTGTTTAATGCTTTGAGATTAATCTATCACTATGGAGTTCCACTGATGGAAGAGTTGATACTTGTGTATACTCTATGAAATGCCCTCTGAGAAATGGGTCTTCATCTGTCACCGGACTTTCACGTTAATTTAACAAATTAACTGGGCTCTTGATCCCATTTAGCAGAAACAACAATGAAAACAACAAATTGATGTCAGCTGCTTTAGGGTCACAAAAATGCCACACAGAGGGGTAATTTGTCTACTCACTCACAATTCAGAGGAGAGTCTTCATGCTTTTAGGTCGCCACCTTGTGGTTACAGCAAGAGCTGACTCTTTAGAACAGTATAATTAAAATATAGTTGATTTCAGTCAATGCTACATCACAACTAACTTCTGTCAATCTTACAATTAAGCAATGTAAGTGTTTCTGCTGTGTGTGTGTTTTTGTGTGGGTAGGGGGTGTTGTTATGCTGACTGAATTGTATTACAAAAGTTGTAGTTTCAGATCTTGGGCACTGCTGGTGTATGCTGAAGCAGGGTACTTATCCTGAATTACCTCAGTAAATACTGAGTTGCATTAATGGGTCTCATGTATAACTGTCTGATTCACTGATAGATAACAAGAGAGAAAAGCAACCCTAGGGAACATTGGCATAGCATGCATAGTCAGGTTTATACAACCAAAAATATTAGGCAGCCATTTTGTATAATACGGAGGAGTCTACACTGACAATTAATAGGGCTGGCAATATGCCTTGCACAGCTAACACTATTACAATAAATAGCACAGCTGGAATTCCTTGAAGAATATTCCTCCATTTAATGAGCTCTATTAGACATTCAGCAGTCCACTTTCTAGTGAAATTAGTTCCAGCTTAAATAAGCCCTTAGCCTCCTGAGGTCCACATGGGGTCAGGTGTTTTAGGGCCAGGACGGCCCTTTCCCTATTTCTTAAAAGAAACACAATTCCCATCTCAGGGTCACTTGCCTAAGACCCTTTTATCACAAGGTGCTTCATCAACCTATGACCAGGCACAAAGTGTCATAACAGGCTGCACCATATTTCAGTGCTCTTTCTGCTGTCTCTGTTAATATTCTCCCTTTATTTGTTTTAGCTCCAACTCCCTTGTTTCTGTGGATACTCTTTGGGTAGCCCATCACGTGGTGGCGGCTGGAGCCAAGCTGGCAGCAAGATCATGAGGGGAAATGCACGGCATTCCTCCCTGCTCCCCTTGGAGCGTCGGCTGCGTTCAGCTGAAACCAATACCACTGATCTCCACGCCCCACCATTCTGCACACACCACATCCCCATGCCACTCCGCAAACATACTGCCTCTCTTCACAATCGCTGATGTCCCCCGAGATCCCCTTTCCCCTGGGGCACACCAAAACAGTCCTTGCACTTTATTCCTTAACCAGGAATCAATATATCAAAAATTCCATATGTCCACAGCGTACATTTTTAATACTTCTGTAGTTGCTTGTTTGTCTTTCTGCACTAGTGATGAGTTGACTGCATTAAGATTAAGGTTAGAGATTAAGATTAAGAAGAGTAGTTGTTAATGAATGCTTGAATACTGAGTTCATCTCAATGGGATTGCTTTCAGCACACCCTCCTCAGTATAACATGACTTTAAAAACACCCTTGGGGTCTTTAGTACAGAATGTTATTTAAGTTGGAGAGCTGGTGTTGATGTGACCCCTTCTCTTATGGAGTGTTCATTGAGTACCCAACTCCAGGAACAAAATGCACTTAACCCACAGTTCTATTCAGTAGCATTCTTCATGACAACTAAAAAACTTGTGGTTTTCCTGCTGCCAGATTATTAAATAGCGTTTACAGAGTCAGTAATTATTCATAATCTGTAAAGCAGTAATAATTGCATTATACTTCCTGAACAACACATTTGATTTGTCACCTAATGTTAATACAAATCAGTAAATATGACATTTAGAAGGATGCCACAGAAATCCATAACTTCTATTCATACTTTTGCTAATGATATATAATACATTTTAGAAATTTGCTAAATCTAAAGGTGGATTTGTTATAAATCTAATATAAAAGTGTTTTTTCTTCATACTTAATTTCTTCAAGTCATGCAAATCAAAGCACTAGACTTTCAGATAACTGAGAAGCATACAGGGGTCTCAGTACAGTGTGCATGTCTACATTCATTAATATATTATTAAACTGACAACCATTTTTAATACTTAATTTTTCTGCAGTTGCTGATATGATTACTAATACCCTCAGTAATAGAAAGTGCTCGTGGTAACGGTATTAGGTTTTCTTTAAGATGTTTTCACTTTGAATCTGAGACTGTGATTTCACTCATCTCATGATTTTCAGTGTCTACTACTGATCAGTGGTGAGGAGTGGTGATGAGGGTGGATCTGCCTAATTTCTGTTCAGTGAGCCACCGGACAGGTAAATGACGAGCGATGCCTGGTCTGGTAGTATTCTGTGAGGCAGCTGTTGCTCAAATACTCCTGATGTGCCTTTGGACATATTGCAGCCACAGAACACTGTGAGACCACACTGGGGTCATTTGTGAGTCAGGGTAGACAGCAATGGTAAACAACTGATCTGTGAGAAAATCTGATTCTGTAAGAATATTTCCTGCCCATGTGAGGATATGTTTCATCTTGCACGTTAGTCATACTGTGCAGTTATGGAACAAACACATAAACAGAAACCAAACTCTGTGTTTGGCCACTGTAAGTGGTCTCTGAACGATCCACCCAGACAGAGCAATCAAATTTTCCAGATTGAGAGGAATTCTTTCCATTGAGTGGCGACTGGCAGTTTTACTTCCTCAGCACTATAGAAAATAATCATTAGAAGGAGAAGGGATGAATGCCCTGTCACCAAAAAAGAAAATGTCATAGCCACAGCTATGCTAGTTTATATCCAGAGAAACTCTGGAAAGAGGGAAGAAAAACAATATTTAATCATTTCAAAGCATGAATGACTGCACAAAAAAGAACATTTCACCAAAAACCTTTAAAGAACAGTTGCAGATTATGATCTGTCTAATATTTCAGGGAGGAAGAAGTTGAAAAGTTCACTTTTACAAACTGACAATTTACAAACATTTCAATCAATTAGCATATTAAGCCAAACAATTCTTGAAATATTGTCACTCATGTAAAACATATTATTTTCTTCCATAGATACTTATGCATAGGTTGTCCATAACTGCAAAATAAATCCTTTTTGGACCTGCCTGTAGAGAGCCATGTTGGATAACAGGGAACCTTCATCATAATTCTCAAAGATTGAAATGTGAATAAGGAACATGCAAATAAAATACACACACACACACATTGGAATCCAGCAGAAAACTTGGCAGCTGTACTGGCCAAAGGGTCTGTGAAGTGTGCTGGCAGCTTCCTTAATCAGTTCTAATCAGAACCTTACTTCCAACTACAGCTCGCAGCACAGTGTGCATGGAGAGAGCAAGGCTGAAACACTACCCAACTCCATGTGCTAAGGTTTCATAGACAGAGAAGTCACATACCCTGTGCTTGCTTTGTACTTACTGAAGATCAATGTAATTGTTTTTTTCTGTTACTTTTTTCTGTCAGTGCGGGTAAAGATGAAAACAAACAAAAATTCAAAGGACACAGTGTTGTGAAGTAATACTGCTTTTAAACCTTGCTGTGGAAAGTGAAGGTATTGCATCCCCAAACTGTGAGCAATAAAAGCCATTCTTAATTAAATGTGACAGTAAGAAAAACAGCTGAACTGTATGCTGTGAATGCACACTGACTTGGATGAAGATGAACAATGACGAGGGTTAGACAAAACTCACATGACCCATTTCCTTGGCAACGCAGGATGATGGAATGGATCCATATCAATGGCGCTGCCATAGACAAAGTGGAAGGAAATCAGTGGCTTGAAAAATCAGCTCAAGTGTCTGATCAGGCACGGTGAGACTAGTACCCACAGATACAAGATGTCATCATGAGGGGTGCTGTCATGGGCTCACATACAGATTAAACTACTCATGAGGTGGTTAATGTGTGACAGCACTTACTGTTGCCTCATTCAATCCATACTAAGGATTATTTTCTTTTCTGTAAAGACCAGACTGTTCTTTATATCTTTTCACATTTAAATTGTCAATTTAGGTTTGTTATTACATTTTATTTTATGAACACTTAATCCTATTAGCATGTGACATTATAATATAAAAGGAATAAAAATTAACTTGCCAGACTAATACCCTTTCTGAGATAACATACAGCCTTGGAATTAAAAGCAGCAACTCTTTTCTATGACTTAATCTGTCACCCATCTCTTTCCCACCTACCTACATTGACAGAATACATCCAAAGTGATTTCAGCTGTTTTACTCTTCTAACCGCTTCTAAATGTTCAAATCTCATGGACTTTTTGCTTCACAATAAGGAGGGCACCAGCTGCAGGTGATCCTAATCGTTACCAATAAAAGAGGCTGTCTCCATTATCCTCAAATCTCGGTACTAGAGGAAAACAAATATCTGCTCTAATTGGTATCACCAGAAAAACAGATAGAAAACATATGTAAATACAGCCATTGAGGAAAACCGCTCCTAATCTGTGTGTACAATCGGGCATTTTCAGCTTTTCAACTTACTGTTAGGCTACTTCTGGAAATACTTAGAAGTTTACGTGTTAGTTATGAAACCCTCGTTTTGAGCTGTTCATCTGTGTTTCATAAGGCACATTGTAGCTTGCTCGTTTTACAATGTTATTGTTATGCCTCAGCCGGAAATAATTAAAACACATTAAAGAAAAGATGTCTTTACTATTATCTCAGTTGGGGACGAGACCGACTAAAACTGCAGGCTACAGTGTGTAGGAAACCATATAAACTAATTTAAATAAAGTAAATTTAATCTTTAAATAAAAAAAATGTAGCAGTTTATCTTTATTTCTTTTTACGTTGTCTAATCGGTTATCTTAGATGCGATTGTTTAATAATAAAATATTCCTTTCAGCAAATATTTCATTGCCGTTTACACTGCCATTTACACTTAATGGATAATTGAAAAAATAAACGCTTGTGTCCGATTTCAAATGGCCAGCTGGCTGTACAAGCCAGCCCCCTTCCAGGACAGCCTCCTTCCCTTCCTCCAACTCTTTCTGAGTGAGTGAAATCGTGAAATAAAGTCGGCTCACAAGGCAACCGCCAGAGGGGAAAATTAAAGGCAGATTGTTTCGGGGCAGGCGTCAACTCCAAATTGCCTGCTTGAAGTGAATTTTCCCTGGCACAAGATGTGACAATGATATTAATTTCTGTACTTGCCCATTTGTACAGAACGTTTACACAACCTTTTTATAATGAATTTATACATGGGAACAAGAACTATCTTCAAAAGAAATAAATTCTTCCTGGTAATGTAAGAAATCTCCTCAAGGTGTATGAGAGTCAGCTGGATTTCGCAAAGTGGGAAAACAGATTTAGGCCTACACCTGTTATGTCCGTTAATTAGACTGAGAGCAATAAAGCTGACCCGTGTATTTCATATGCACATTTAAAGCTTTTCTCAGATCGGCAATTTTGAGGTAGGCTATATCAAAACCATTAACATGTACACTGAAATGTACTGTAAAAAGGCATTCCAGTGTGTTTTCTAAAATATGACTTTAAACGGCTGGAATGTATCGCCTCAACGACAATTTCCTCAACTAATAATTCTCACCATGAGGTTTCCTGTTTTCACATTCGCTATAGTTTCACCATATATTTTTGTTCTCTCTGGGCATCATTTATTTTCATTTTCAAGGAGCTGCAGTCTTGCGAGGTTTCCGAAACGTTCCTGTCGCCCTTTCTGCTCCGACCAGCCAGGCGCATTCGGCTGGTTCTGCTCAGAAGCTGCTGAGCTTTGCGTTCTGCCATCCCAAGACACCAGCAAGAGCACCGAGGCCCGGAAGCGCTGGAACTTAAATTACTTAAATTTAAGTCTGAGGTCAATCAAATCAATATGTTCCATGCTCCTTGAGCACATCAGCAAACAAGAGTGATAAGTTACAGGCCGCATACTCTGTCACGATGGAAACAATAGCTCTTGCTTCACTAGAGTATATTAACATACAGTTTTCCGTGTATTTTTCTAAGAGAACCATTTCGACAACTTTGGATTTTCTACTGTAAATGTTTATACAGTATTATCCATTGTTCTATATGTAGTAATGCATATGTGAAATATAACGGAGCATATTTTAGTATTATCCATAGTCCTGGAATGATCTGCATCTTACACTTTAAACTGAGTCCCTCATCCCATTGACAGATTTATAAATTAATAGATACTGGCCCTGCTTCGGGCCATAATTTGTCCCGGTAAATGACATCTGGTATGAAATACCATACTGATAACTGGTTTGGTTGTGTTTGGTTATGTTCATGTTTGATGCTTGTTACTTGTGGGGTTTTCTTTTATAGTTTCATGATGTGCTGCCTCTTGTTAAGAGGTTATTTACCAACAATTTCTTGACGAATATAAGGAGTAATTTAATTTATTTAAGTTTGAATATATCCTTTATTTTTCAAACAAAATCCAATTGAAACAAATATTGTCATGGTTGTCCGGGCCAGGAGTCAACGAACAGTATCTATTTTAACCACAGAGCCATTAAAATGCACACACCGAGAAGAAAAAAAAACAAATACATTAAAATAGTGATGTTTTTATATACATTTCTGGATATGTACATAAGTCAGTTGAGTTGTTTTATAATCTTTGAAATCAGCGAAAGTGACAAGGCTACTGGTCAAGAAAATGAAATGTTATTTTTTCTTTTTACAACTTCGGCTTTTCCAAGACTAAGATGCATTGCCGTTAAAAATCGAATTTACCAACTCAGAGATGAGGCGCTTCGAAACGCGTAACTGAATTAACAGCATCATTGAAATACAGTAAACATGTGTTCAATGAAAAATATGTGTGATTCACAATGTTATTTAGACGTTTCCACTTGTGCTGTCGTCACTGATAAACTGCCAATTCAATCGGTTTCCCCTCAAAAATTAATCACGAAGTCTGCGAAAATTATAAAACAAAATTGGTTAGTTCCTTTCCAACCAGTTCTGTAAATCGGTGCTAGCGTTTAATCAATTAGGAAACAACCCATGTACCCAACTGCTCGCACTAGCCTACAGAAAAATACAGCAGTCTACATGTAAAATCGCATAGGCCTAGATCTTGTACCTTTCATGTTTTTGCGTGTTTTTGTGCACCGGACAATTCAAGTGTCTCGTGTTAGTATGTCGTCTTTGTGCGGAAAGAAATTTTTCTTATGTTAAGAATTGTTTTACTGCAATTAATGCAATTTGTTCCCCTCCTTGCAAATTTAATGTTACCGACTGCTAGTGTCCGTTCTGTTTATGTATGAGGCCTACAGTACACGCGAGAACGTACAGTTGTTTTACTCAGGTAAGAACAGTTTGAGTTAACCCAACGAACAGCAAGGCGACAAACAGATATTTTAAATAACAATTTCTTTTGTACAACAATTTAATGCTACTATTTAACCTGTAAAGTTAAAAATGCGTGTTTCAACACATTGAACGCAGCTGCTGAAATGTACAGCAGAGGGCGTGAGAGAACATAGCTGGTTGCGTTGGTATGTGCTTCAGTAGATTACCCAAATTATATGTTTTTGTTCCCAATGATTACATTCAGTGATCCTTCTGATATATTAGCAGTTCATTAACTTAAAAACACAAGTTAATTTGAGAGTACAGGTTTTCACTTTTTCTTTAACCATTTAAAATAATCCTTAACACTTTCAGCTACCAAATAACAGAATTAGGTCACTAAATCTCATATAAAAACATTTACACTTATTTTTCTAAGCGTTTCCACCCTGTTTTTATTTGTTTATTCTAAAAACCATTTAATTCAATGGCTTCAATTTTACCACACTGTTCTGGGGCACCATTTGTTTGGCTAATTGCTTTCATGCCAGAACCAGAGATTAAGCAGAAAGTTATCCACCACTTTGTTATGAAGATGAAACCCTGAACACTCTGACAACTCAAAGTAATACATTTATGGAGGTGTTTTTCCCTTTTGTTACATGTGAACACAGCATTTATGTTACTGAAAAGAACACTGCTTACATGCACATTTAAAAGTGCGTGCCAAACAGTGGTGAAAGAATTCAATGGCGCAGTATTGTTGTTCAGTCTTTGAAGTGAAGCGCTGTCAGTTCTCTACAAAAAATGTCAAAATGTCTAGGAGAGCTCTCAGTTTGTTGAGCCATTTTGATGTATGATTTCCTCTCAGCCATATACTATAAACCAACCCTACTTTATTTTGCGGTGCTGTGGTTATAAGAAGATACATTTTAAAGGCAAATACTTTAAATAGTTCAGATGCAAGGCAATATGTATTTTGTCAAGTAAATCTAACTATGATTACATGGCGATGATGCTTTGAATGTACGTCATGTTAGCCACCATAATTACCATTTGGTCTGTACTTAGTGGTATATTTATGGTCAAGAAAATGAAATTGTCAATTCATCCAGTACTGAAACTCCACAACAACTACTTGGTGTGGCAGCAACATTTATTACATCGCAATCTGCATAGCTTTTATGGAATAATAAAAACATTGTAATGTTGTAATATAATGTGAGGATATGGAAAGCGGTGTGGTATCACCAAAGGTCTTATGCCATCACTCAACAGCAGAAAGAACAGCAGCGTAATAGCTGTTCCTCTTGGAGAGTATGTTAAAGGTACTCTACAACATGCTCATACACTATATAAAAATGATATTACTCATCAGCAGTGACAGAACATCTCAGTTTCACCTAAAACTCATATAATGTAGGACATTGTTTTGGTTATTCTGCCATTCTGCATTTCTTGGGTTATGAAAGTACTATATAAGGCACTGAACGTCCTAATAACATCCTGTCATGCTTTTCTGTTCTCTGCCTCAGAAAGTTTTCCTTTCACCCCTCAACTCCTGACAGAAAGGTAGCTGAGGGGAGTAATCAAAAAGAAATATGCATTGCAAGTTCTCTTTCTAATTTGATGTATCTTCTTGATGAAATGGTCCCTGTTTTCCATCCTGATTATTTGACAGAGATAATTAATAAAGCCTGGATATTTTGGCAAATTTTGTTTGCATGAGTATAATTCATTCAGTACTTAATTTATTTTTAAACAAAGTGTTTCAACTTTATAAGCACATCAAATACCGTATATTTCCATATGATTCCTGCAAATACAGTAAGGATATGTTGGAATTAGTGTACAATAGCCATTTAGAAGGCAGAGACTGGTTTTCTTTTAATTTTCTTTGGTAGGTTGTAAGTAATATTCATGAGAATAGTGTAAATGTGAAGACTTGCAGTTGCTAAGCTGTGCTCCACAATCACAGAGGTTTTGTGCTTTCCTTCACTCTGCCCTAGAATTCCAAATATATTTTTGGTTGCTCATTCTTGCCACACACTGTTCACAGCTGCACAATATTTCACTCAACCTCTTCGACTTTTTAAAGTTTTTTTTTGGAAACCATTCCAAGACTGCTCATTAATAAAGCCACTGTGATCATTTGAACATTTTGTGTTTCAGCCAGGAGGCTGACATGGCAGAGAATGTGGTTTTTGTAGAGGAGGGAAAAAATTTAAAAGTGAGCAACAGAGTGAAAAAAGGAGCCGAAAGAAGAATGATATTTAAGGTAGCACCACTTATTATGGAGGTGATGAGCTTTTCCTTCACAGCCCTAGTCCCTGAGCAACCATGCCCTCTGTAGAGTCCTCACTCCACAGCACCCCTCCAGCCCCCCGTCACACACACACACACACACACACACACACCCCCCTCCGACTGTCTCCTCTCTAATGGGCTCCAGATGTGCAGCTGTAGGGGTGAGCCGCGTGCATGTCATCCGCGGCTGGAAGGAGCCGCCTGTCCGAGGGGACGCTGTCAGGGCTGATGGAGGGCCGCGGTCCGCTTTGGAGGCAGCACACATCTGGAAACACTCGGGGTCAGTGGGCCTGGGCCGTGAAAGGTGAGATGGCCGCCCTGCCCGAGACGCTCAGCATGGACAACGTTCAAGCGTTTTTTTACTCCCCCCACCCCACTTCCACTCTTACTAATCCCACACATCCCCCCCATGCATATCCTGACAGAAGAGTCACACTGCCCAAGCTCTGTGTTACTGGAAATGCAGCCAGTACGGACCATTGTTTATCACTCTCTTCAGCTGCCAATACAGAAAAGACCAGTATTGTTATGTGTAATATTCATATATCCAATGTTTACAATACTTATTTTAATTGTGGCACCAAAAAGCATCAAAAGTTAACTACATGCTTTTTTGTAATACTTTTTGTAAGGCAGACGCGTATGCTTCACAAGTTATTAAAATATTTGAAAGTTGAGCATTGCCAGGGCATAACTGGGGATAAAATAAAGAGTTGTGCAAGCTAAAAGGTAGAGCTGAAAAAGGAAATAGTTGGTTTCCAAAATAAACATAAACACTTTACAGCCCCTCAGTGTGCCATTTTACAGGCCTGACTTGTGAACTTGCTGCATCATAAAGATTCTATTTCAAATTAAAGGGACCTGGACTTGAATATGGGGTAACTTGAAAGGCACAACAATTTGGAATGCTGGGTGGAACTTCATGTAGGTTTTAAATTTACTCCAGGGGAACAAGTTGGTCCTAGAACAAAACAATTAGTTTTTACTCATTCAAATAAAAACCCTAAAAGTTAGTGATAACTGCACTGCGTTGCTGTAATTCTGGAATCCATCACCAATATTGACTTGTACAACCAAAGGGAATGATCTAAATAGAGCTCTGAGTGAACAAATGGGTAACTCTCATACAGAAAAACACACTGGAGAGTGCAACTCATTTCATACAGTGCAGTTATGCATTCAAATCAGAGACAGCGTTTTTCTGTGGTTAGAGAACAGTATTTATCCCATGGCTCTGACTGGAGCTCGATTTGAGAAACACTGCTCTGCTCAACAGCTGAAACCGTTTTCCTTCCCCTGTCAGATTGGCTCACATTCCTATCCACTGCCTTGCTTTGTTGTTCTTTGCTAAGAGTGAAACAGTTCTGCGAGGATCTGGGATGTGACACCAGCTCAAACAGCATGCAGGGCTGGGAGAGGGGTGATGGCACTCTGTTGGCATGCCTGGGACTTGCCAGGAATCCAGCCCCAACAGCTGCAGCTCCATGCAGGGGGCAGCTCCACAGGAAAGCTGGGGGACTGAGGGGCGTGGAGGCCTTCACACGCAACCCAGTGCTCTGGCTGGAAGCCTCTCCGCAGGCATCAGCCATGTACAGGCTTTGGCCAGGGAGAGTCTCAGGGCTCAATGATGTTTTACTTTTTTGTGTTCTTTACATTGACATCTGCTTGTTTATATAAAAAACAATTGAACATTGATGCGTATAATGCTTTATAATGAGCCACCTTTTCTGCCTGCCTGTTTCTACAATATTGATGGGTCGGAAACTTCAAGAAGTATGACAGTAAGCCTGTCTGCAGTTTTAGCTGCCTTTTGGGTGCAATTACCTGGTCGCTTTGAGATGCTATTGGACCCATGTCTGTGCACAAGAAACACAAATACACAGTGCCATGTGCTTGGTCCATCTGCTACTACTATTAAAAACTAGACTCTTATTGGTGTAAACATTGTTATTTATGAAACAAAATGGGAAACTGTATTTTTGGCCTTTCCTATGTAATACTGACACACAGAGGTGTTGTGTGAAAGGCCTACCAGAAGACCCTGGGTTCCCCACTGTAGCTTGTACAACGGGTCACTTCAGGCCATGCAGCAATCTATTTAAATCTATTTGTCCCAGCCAAAGCAGAAAGAATAAAAACAATGCTATGGCAACAAATTCAACCAGTCCAGGCCATCGGGTCCACTTTAAAGAAACAAGGATTTCCTGCATCATAAATATGCTGTTTTGAAGATACATACTTATGAACAGCAGACTATGAGAATAAAGAGCAGCCGATGGACTCAAGTGCGCCCCTGGTTGCAGGAGAGTCCATCCTCAAGTAATAAAACACTTTTATGGTATTTGTATGAGCTCCAGAAGCTGGTTTCTCTCTGTCATTGTTGTAGCACTCATGTATTTTTGTTTGAACTGAAATCCAAAGTAAGCATGAACTCTGTCCAGTAGTTGAGCGGTAATTGCTGCACGTGCAGATATATATTTACTCTCTATTTCTGTCATTCTGTGGGAGCTGCTGTAGCGTAGCTGTCTAACCTGCCTCAGGAACTGGCCTCCTATTGATTTAAATTGAGGGGCACAGAGCCAAAAAGGGGACAGTAGATTTCAACCAATTTTCAACCCAGGTTGATGTATATCACTCAATGTTTGACCGACCACTTGCATTTTTTCAATACAGCAAGGAACACTTTTTTGATTCTACAAGCTGCTTCTTTTATTAGAATCACATCTGTCCAACACTACTGGGTCTTAAAAGAGCCTATTTCTTACAAGTTCCCAAGATCCTTATAGCCTTGATTCTTGTGGAGGGGACTCTGTATTTCTCATTCTGACTTGGAATTGTTGAAAGAATATGAAATCTTGAGCTGAGAAAAGTCTGCCTCAGTCAGAAGCACTGGCAGAAATCCTGGGCTATATGACTATGGGTCCCCCTTGTGTATTTATGACATTGATTAACTTTTTTGGGGCCCCAGTCCTGCCCTGAGCCCCCTGAATCATTCATGGCTTTCAACCCTTTACCAAGCCTGTGGACACAGTCACGTACTTTGAAATTCTTCATATCTACAGCTTTCCATACACTCAAATTTAAAAAAGCATTTTAATCACACTAATTATTGATTTAGTTAAATGAAGCAAATTCAGAAATTTATTGCAAATTATTTAAAATGAAATGGCTCCTTTTTAACCGATGTAATAATGTACAAAATATGTTTGTTAAAGCAAAACAACTTGATGTATTTTTTGTCAACACTGAATTACTGTTGCCAGCAACAGCTCAGAGTTGAGATGTTGCATTTTAATGAGTAATATTTGTTAAATGATAGATTAATACAAACTTTTGCACTTCAACAAGTAATTACTGATTTCCCATAAGGATTCAGAATGTCTAAGTCTTTGTGATCCAATGGCAAAGCCTGTATGATGCTCACCCCTGCTTTGCTCCTGGTCTGGAGTGTAACACAGTTACATAATATTGCTTGAACTGTATTTTATTATAATATAGGATTTTCTGTTACAAATAGTGATATTATACAAAGACAAAAAGCAACTAGGTTCTTTGGATCAAAATGAGTTACATTAGCTCGCCTGTATAGTGTACATCATATATGCCATAATGCATTGACAACATTTTCTTGTCAGTTGTATAAATGGAAAAAATGAAACAAGAATTTATAAATCGAAAAATGTTCATAACTTGCCAGTCTACCTACTGGAGGAAGTCCCCCTTTTGCTGTTTCGAGATCCTGGCATTTCTTGTTTCTGCTGGTGGTGGTCTGGTGATTTATTCTTGTGCATTGTTAGAAAATGATGACAAGCTGTTCGAGTGCTGAGCGGAACATGGGGTTCCTATCCAAAAGACTCCTGAAAGCACCAGCTAGATGCCATGATTTCTCTGTAGATGAATACAGAAATGTACACAATCGGCTGTTTTTCAGCTTAAAATACTCAAGGTTAGTAATAATATGCTCCTTTTTTGTAAATGAATTTTCTCCAGTTCAGACCAAATTGTAAAAAAAAACATTAGTGTCCAAACATTTTCATGGAATAACTTGGATGAACAGGTTTTTTTTAAATGTTCAGAGTAAAAATGTTCTCAAACCTTTTCGGTTTTCACTCAGTATTTCTGCCCTGTTTGATGCAGGGTAAGAAATTACATTCACCAATAAGATGACGTGCCAACTAGAGGAAGTTTCTGCTGTAATTCCGGAGGGACAGCTGGCAGTCCAGCGAGGGACTGTGCAGATTTTCTGTGGGAAAGTGGGTCTTGCAACTCCAGCCCACCCCTCCCCTGGTGCCAGAGCCTGTCCGTCCCCCTCAGTTGACAGTGGGCACCTGGTTTAAGCTGTACTCCTTGGCTTTGAGGCGCAGGTTAGCAATGCTGTTGGCCATGTTCATTCCCTGGGTGGTATTGGTGTTGGAACATGTGGGTGGGTAGGTAGCCATGGCGCTGGAAGGAATTGGAAATCGCACGTCACATATTTGTACATCGTAGTGATTCATAAACAATCACCTGAACTCCAAGCAGAAGGACATTTTTCTTCAATCTACTTGAAAGAATGAATCCTGTGTACAGAAAACCTCAGTCTCCAGTCATTCCTGTATTTAAAAAAAAATAATCACAAACCAGAAAAAGCGCCAGACAAGAGCTTGCGCATGTATGTTTTGGGCAGATTATTTTCAAGACTTCTATGCCTTCCTTCAACTTTTTTATGCTCTCCCCCTTTTTTGTCCTAATTTGGAAAACCCCATCATATTCAATCTATGCATATTGCTGCAGCTTCTGCTATCAATCTGGGAGAGCCCAGACAAGCACACTCTGTCCTCTGAAACATGTGATATCAGCCACCAATTTTCACACCACAGTCACAGTCCTTGCGCCCTCCTAGCTAGACATGAGTCTGAAGAAGACACTTTATGTGTAAATTGAGCAGACAGACTGTGGGCGCCAAATTAACCAGAATCAGCATCTGGTAAGCAATAAGACACAGACTTCCTTGGATTATTTCCCTCCCTCCCTGGGTGACACTCCTGCCAATTATATTCTTCCCTTTGGGGCTGCTGGCCACAGTCAGCAATGGCATGGTCTGGATCCAGTACCAGACAGTGGACCCCAACACCACATAGAAACACTGTGATGAGCCACTCAATGCCCCCCACTTTAGTCCAGTTAAATAAATGACAGAATATATATTTCATTCAGGGACCACTACCACTCAGAAACATCAGAAACAAACAAGGAACCATATTTAGTAAAATTTAAAAAATACTTGCTTTCTGTGGGCAGCATTTTCTGTGGAACTCGCATTGGTGCTCCCTCCGGCATTGGATACCAGCTTCAGAATATATAAATTGTGATGTATGTGTTAGGTCTACATTGACTTCTTTTACTGGTTTCACATGCCCTGCACGTTTTTTGGTCATGTGAAATAAAGCAGTACACAGTCGCGCCAGAGAATATTCCCAGCTGACTAACATTTTTGACTGCCGCAAATAGCTTTTGCCAGATCTACAGTCATACATTTTTTCTACAGTAAATCAAACCAATGTAACCAAAGTCACAAAAAATCCTGCCCAAAACACATCTATTAACACATATCACATAACAGAGGGTTCAGATAGGTGAGCAGTAGATTTATGACGGTTTGTTTTCAGATTATCACCTCATCATGTGGGGTTCAGAGGGTCAGCTCTTTTCCCCTTTTTCAGTGTTCAAAGAAAGAATGGATTAACTGCTATATTTACATTAACATGTACTGTTTCACTTCTTTATGAAATGTCCCTTCAGCTGAGATCATGTCAAAACACTCACAGAATTCTCATCAAAATTTTCACACATGGGAGTCTGTTGTAAACAGGGAAAGGAGAAAGAGGGATTATTGTGGAAAAAGTGGAAAGCGTTTGAAACACTGAAAAGGGGATATGTGCAGGGCAGAAAGGGCTATAGAAAGACGGCAGAGAGTAGCAACATGCTGCCTCTGGGAATCAAAGTCACAATGTTAATACAGCAGATGTGGGGATGTGAAGATGGAGGAAGGGGGGTGCAAAGGAAATGAAAGAAAAACAGCTGGCATTGTTTGGGTTGCTGGGGTCAAAGCGGAGGGGTTACCTGTACGGGGAGGCGCTGCCCCAGGATAGGTAGTCGTTGGGTCGCGGAGCAGGCCGGGGTACAATGGGCTGCTCCACTGCTGTCACATCTCCAGAGTAAGACTTTAGAAGAGAAGCATTCTTACTGGCCAGCATTGCCCGTTCATTTCTACGAAACTTAGCCCGTCTGTTCTGAAACCACACCTGAAAAACAAAACCCACCCCAAAGGCAGAGGATTAAAACAGGTCACGCAAGCAAAGAGGGTCCTGGTAAAATACAACACAAGGGAGGGTCTGAAGGGAATTGCAAAGATTACGATTCTTTCAATCTGTCCTTTACTTACTTTCTTACAAATAAGAAATGCCTCCAAAACAACATCCCAATGCACTTTGTCCTTAATTGTGAGCGACAAACTTTAAACATTACAGTGCGTGTTTTGTTTCTTTGACAACCTCATAATTTACCAAACTTAATTTCACATGAAATGCAAGAAGAGAAATAACACCTTATTTGTTTCTTAGAATTAAGGACAGGACACATTGTGGGTTAATTAAGTCTGGCCTTTGTCTTGTGAGGTTGTTTGTATTCAAATGCATGCTGTCTGACTCCTCATTTGTGTGTTCATTGCATTGCACAAACAGAGCTTTTAGATCTTGGTAATGCAGCTTTCCCACACTGAAAGAAAATCTTTTATTAAAGTATTTCAGAGCTTTCACTGGAGCATGATTGTGGCCCAAGGCGGCACAGTGTCCTGTAACGCAATGCTTCAGGAATGAACTGAAAGTCTTTTTGTATCAAAGGGTCTGTATCATTCTGGTACACATTAATCGCAGATGTGTTTTATTTTTTTTAAACCAGCCATAATCCCCGTGCAAAAACATTCACATTACAAGGAAAGGGTCCAGGCAAAAAGGAAGTATAGCTGAAGACATTTTGTAGAAAGATGAGTAACATTTACCTTAATACAGCACTTATAAAAACACATTCATCACATACAGTGGGGTCCAAAAGTCTGAGACTACATTGACATTTTTTTCTAACTTTTTTCATGTAAACATGGAATAATCTGAAAGTTTTATGCTTTTGAAACATTTAAAACAAAGTTACGGCATTTCAAATGAAGAAGAGATATTGATGATTCTGCACAATATCTAGATCTCATTTAAGTAAATGTGTGACACTGACCCTGTCAATCCCTTTGTAGAAAAGGTCAGACCCCATCGAACATTTATTGGGGCACTTAAAGGCCAAGAAAGTTTTGTGCACTTAGAGAACATGGCATAACATAGATCATCAGATTTTGCACAAATTTGCGGAGTCCATGCCAGCCCCCGTGCACCCTGTCATTAAAGCAAAAGGGAGACTTATCGTAACCTAAGACATTCTGGAAATTAATGTACATTTTTCAAAGATTCAGCCTTACACTTAAATTGTTAATGTCATTTTTTAATTAAAAACATGTATTAAATAGTAAAAGAATGCAAAATAGAAGCTCTTCCACTAGTGGTCTCAGATTTTTGGACCCCGCTGTATGTAACTTCTTAAAAATGTCCTTAGGATGCAGGGGTTTCGGTTGAACATTTTGTTGACCAGCCAGTTTATGGTCGTACAGGAAGGGACAGCGCCATAGCTCACCTGAACGCGCGCCTCAGTCAGGTTGACCCTGCGCGCCAGGTCCTCCCTGACAAAGGCGTCGGGATAGTGCGTCCTCTCGAACACCCTCTCCAGGGCCTGCAACTGGCTGCTGTTGAAGGTAGTCCTGTTGCGACGCTGTTTCCGCTTTTTCTTCTCCTCAGAGTTTAGCTGCTCATCTGCGAGTTCACACACACGTACATTAAAATGACCCCTAATTCACTGTCGCTTTATAACATGCCATTCATCAGCAGAACTGGGTACCTGTAGTTTTTTTATTTGCTTTGCAGCAAATAAGTTCTTGCCAGTTTATGTCAACCATATTTCACCTTTTTAAAAAAAAAATATATATATATCTGAATATGCATAACTTTGGATAACAGTCATCCCTGTCAGGCTCAAAGTGTCAGTTATTAAATGAGATAGCTATTTCACCTCGAGTCATCTGCTGATATCAAGCCTGTAAATGTCACAATTTCCCGTCCTGCATTTCACAGAAGACATGTGTATGATGTTGCTATCATCTGCAGCTCTTGTATGGCTGTGGAAGTAACCCAACTGTATGACCACGTATGCATGCTACTAGTCTATGTCTCATACCGCGAGCAACAGCAGCAAGAGCAAAATATTAATAAAACATGCTCGGAATCCTCTGGCTAGAATGTAAGCGAATATTCCACTTGGTCTACTCTGAAATTACATAGATGTAGAATTACTACTGGATGATTACATCTAAAAGCCTGTCAACAACAGGCCTTGCACATTCTAAGATTATCTGTATTTTTTCATTTTGTACACATAAAACACTTTTGCCGTAAAATAGCGTTTATGCCTATTACACAAAAAAAACGTTTTTCATTTCAGCCAGCCACTTAATATTACAGTAGCCTACGATTAGATTAGAAACATCTTAATGTGTACGCTGGCTAGCAATAAAATCAGCGGCACTGTTTCAATATAATAAACAGCAAAAGTTACTTATGCCTACGTTTACAGTCCGAAAATAAAACTGTACAGTTGTTCCACACCACTGCAGAAGGACATACAAATATAGCAAAAACAAAACCGCTGTACAAAACAGCGCAAATCGAATTGGAAATTCATAATTTTCTGTCAGTCCTGTACATACGCACGATTCCCAGTCTACCGCTGATTTTCCAGCTAAAGTTTAAAGAATTTCTTATTCCATTTGCAGTTAAGTGTAGAACCCTTTAATTCATTCCTGAGTTTTGCGCAAGCGGTAGTAATTCTGAGCGGTTACTTCCATCAAGAGTGGCACCACAGAGAAACAGCAGCTTTAGGCACCTTGGTTTTCGTAGAGACTTTCTCCACACCACAAGACAAACACAGCAACTATCTCATGCCCACACAGTGACATTGCCGTGGGCAGATGAACAAATTGTATGTAATTAAGTCTTAGAGTTCATTATTTTTACAACCTCCTGTACAAACTGCCTCTATGCTGAGCCCCTTTTGTTTATCAAAAACATTTGGAGGAGGCCTAAAAACCCAAAAGGATTTGCAATCTCTCATAAATAAAAGTAAAAATGAACAAAATGGGCCCACATTAAAACATAAAAAACATTTTCTCACACCCATTTGTTTTGACAACACAGCCAAACAAAAAAGGGCATGCTTACAAATTATTAGTCCTATTCATTACAGCTTCAACTGAAACACTACACGAATTGTTTAACCTGATACAATATAATGGCGCAGAGGTGGGTTTTTTTACATTGTAACATTAAATTAAACCATTTTTTGTTATTTTCACAACCGCCGTAAACCATTTACGTTTTACAAGCTAAATGACAAAAACGTTTATTATTATTATTATTTTTTTTTAATTTAGAGTGAAAGCTAAGGCGTTGCATATTGTTGATACAGTAAGCTGCTGTTGCGTCTATGAATGGTATCGCCCTTATCGGATTTTTTCAACCAAATTGAATACATATAAATATACCTTTGCTTTGATGTAATTGTGACTTTTGTATGAAATCACAATCAGTGTGTATGAAATTTTCTGTTCATGAAATAGTTTTAAAAGGCTGTATGAAATATTGTTTAAATATCAGTACTTCTGTTAATTAAAAATGACATATTTACCACATTAATTCAAGGAAAATACCAAAGAATTTCCAATAATGTGGATAACTGATTTCCTGCCACCATTAGTCAAACATGCACATCACAGCATTTATTCCTTTTTATTTCTCCGGTCAGTTTAAAAAGTAACATCTTGAAAAATCTTCTGGTTATTTTTGAGGTCTGCGCAAAAAATATATTTAAGCAAAATGCCATCTCAAATAAACTGTTGGTATCAACATGGAACAATATTTGCTCATATGTTTCAAATATATTATGTTTAGAATCTAAATCCAAACCCAGCTATGAGCCCAATAAATCGAAATAATTATTTCAGCAGGATCTGGTACCAGGAACTGAAGCTTGTTGCTCTAATTTTGGATTTTACAGATTTGTTATTTCTTAGACCTTCCAGTCATCAACGGGTCAGTATCAATTAGCTTTAATCACCTTATATGACAGAACTGCTCTCACTTGCCCCTCAGCTAATTTGTTGCCGATCTCAGGAGAACACGCCAGTCTGTTACAGAAGGTGACGTCATCTCTGTGAGTGAGGACTGGAAAAGAATTGAGTCTCTTACCGCTGGGGGGCTGGTTCCTGGCGACCTAATTCTATCTGCTGTGAGTTGAGCAACCCATCGTCAAAATCAATAGTTGATTGGCATATGATAAAAAAAAGTCATGTATTAGGCAAACTGTATGATTGCGAACCACAAGCGCACCAAGTACCTCATTATTATTATTTTTAGTTATAACCTATATTGACTGCTATGAGTGTGCTACACATCCTTCTGTTGTTGTCTGCTCATTATTAACATAAATGATATAGGGTAACTGTGTTACTTAGGAATATGTTCTGTTAGATTTCTGATTGTCTTGCTAATTGCAGAGAAATAAGTATATAGTTACAGACGAATGATCTCAAAATGAATGTGTTTAGGCCTGGAGGAGTATAATCTGGAAATGTTTTAACATGTTCTGCTGTGTCTGGTGGCAAATATAGTTTTACACAGGGATAAAAATTTAACACACACAATTAGCTAATTTGTGATAGACTAGGGACATTCAATACACAACAGGCCATAATTTACCTGTATTACAAATAAACTGTCTGTTTTTTAATGGTAACATTCGCACGCACTTTTATATCGAAACAGCAGTTTTCTTTTTCGGGAGAAAACGCTTTTCGCGATTTCCTGTCTGTGAGGAGAGACGGTCAGACCAGAGACATGTTCCTTGTACACATCAATCAATCCTTAAATGGCTGGAATCAATGACACCTGAAAGAGGCAAAACTAATCTTCCGATGACGGATTAATTAGATCAAAACTCTCGCGGTTCTTTAGGTAAAAGCACAGGGGTGAAAGGTGAGGGCGAGTGGAAGGCTTTGATAATTAATAGACTATCTCTTTTAGAGGGGTGCGGTATTGGGTATTTCAGATGTAGCAATCCATACAGGCGCTCTTGATCGGCAGGTCTAGTCATCCTTTTTACACAACCACGCCAAAACTGATGTCGTCAAACGGTGTCGACAATTAATCCATCATCTCAAAATAGCTATGCTTACTTGCCGTGTTTCATTTTTATTACAGAAATGCTCTGCACTTTACTAAGGGGCATGACACAAGTGTCCTCCAGAAGTCCAGACTAAACCCCCCTCGTTACAAGTTCTGTTCCTTAAACATCTATCTACGAACCATGTTCCCTTATCATATGCAATATTGTACATAGAAGGAAGGAAAATAAGTCTAAAGAAATCTGACCCAAGAACTGGAAAACTGAAATCTGGAGAATATAAAAATGAAATTGCATGATGTTGGCCGCTGTGCTTGGATATTCTATTCAACTTCTGTTTGAAGTTTTATATCAAATGACCGATTTCGCTTCTGAATTGCAGCACATGGAAAACCGCATTTGGTGTTCTACGAGGTCTTTGGGTTAGTTCATCTTGAATCGTGCAGTCAGACCAAGCCTTAGGAACTATAAGCTAAAAGGAATATAGTTGAATGCATGTACTACTGTCAAACATTAATACACAAATGATTGAAGGTAAAACCTTGGCGCATTAATGCACAATTAATGCATTCACGATATTGTAAAAGATTTGCTAGTGTGTGAAAATTTGGTGAACATTTTGTAAAATAAATAGACATTGAATTCACACACATGTTTTGTCTGAATGATAAAAAATGTCTCAAAAATAACTGTGAGGACTGACTTCATGCACATTACTTAAGTCATAGGCTACTACACCTTCAACTGGTTCATGGGCCTTTCCAAGTGTATGACAATAAACTATGTACGCGACAGGAAACGCGACTAATGAAAAAATAAGCAAAAGATCTGACAGCAGATAAATAAATATGCCGGGGACATAAGGCAGGCGTCATTCATTAGAGTGTATTGATTAATGCAGGACACAACATAATAATTCTGAAATATAAAAGTTGTTGCTCAGCATTTACATACAGTTTTGAAACAGAGAGAACCATGTATTTCTCCGCATATTGTAATTGAAAGCAGTGACGAGTTCAGAATGAAAATTTCCCTTTTTTTCTATTTGACAACTGGAGAAAAATATTTTTAAAATTTTTTTTTGAAAACCTGAAGAAACAACAACAATGACAACATGAATAATAATAACAAGAATAACAATAATAACAGATATTAGTTATTTTAAATAATTGATTACAGTGTGATTTCATGACTCTTCTACTACGTATTCTTCAGATGATAATGATGATGATAGTGATTATTATTATTATTATTATTATTATTATTATTATTAAGTTTGTCTAACATCACACGAAACATTTTAACACGTGATATGTATTTAAGTATAAATTGTAAGGACAGTGAATACATTTCAAGAACATAATTAGAAGTACGAATAAAGATATAATTCTTTACATAAAACTGATTTATACGATCTACTCTACAGAGGAAAACGTTTATGCATAGACAAAGAAAGATAAGAATTTGGGTCAAGTCGCATTTTAGTGCTCATTATGGGGACTGATGCTCAAAAATGATTTTAATTCCTGATAAGCATCTTTTAGTAAACTATAATGTGACAAAACGTGGTCCGAAAATTATGGTACTCTTTTTTATATACTTAAATGGTTGCCTTTTTCAATGTACATTTTCTTGTACATTTTGTGTTTACTTAGTCTTTATGCTTAGTACTATGCATACACAGAGTAAACACTATACGCCAACAATCCTCCGTAGTAATAATAATAATATTAAAAAAAAACACCACGCAGGCCTGTTTATGATCCATTGTAGAGATTTGCTGTTTGATAAGTGTTTTTTGCGTTTATTTGAAATGAATTATATTTTAGCAGTACACTCTGGATTGTTTACATCTGAAGAAATTCAAATAATTAAGTGCTTCTTTGCCGCTGAACAATAACGGATTTCCTCCCATCCTTTCTAATGGTGTCAGATTTACATAGCTTAAAATGTTTCTGTACCAGATTGTGCCCGAATACTTAAAAAGAAAATGTCTCAAAATTAATTCATTTTCGATAATAAAAATAATTCAAAATCAGATTATTCTACAGGTTAGCATGCTTCGCATATTCACTGTGGGCCTATCTATTTATTTTACCGCTCAATATGTTTTACTGCATAATAACAATTGAGGCAATTACACTGACACTTTTCCAGCCTTTGGTGTGCATATTGCTCGTTTTCATTGTTATGCCCAGATTTCCACCTCCAACACTTCAGTCAAAAATTGCCAAAAACATTGAATGCCATTTTAAAGCTACTCTTCAACCACTACTTGATTTATTTACGTGAAGCTCGACTGGTGCCTTACTGACCGTATCCACTAACATCGCTATACTTCACCGACATCAAAGTGTTAATGGTAAATTAATGGCCCCCCTTTTTAGTGAAACGTCAGATATGATGTATTGGTAAAGGTCATGGAGGATTAATTATGAATGCCATATTTTCCACAAAGCAAGTGTCTTAAGAAGCGAATATGACGTCGGGCTACATGTGTACTAGTATATATCTCTTGGTGTAGTCATTCACCATATGCCTAACACAAATTTACCGACAAAATAGCCACAGTCTTTCAAGAAACTGAACACAGGGCACCCATGTCCTCCTACAAGCCACCATACTTAATACAATATGTTTTGCTCTCTTATCTTTGTTTATATGTCGTACTCCGCCTTGCTCACAAATGTCAGAACTTCTGGCGCCGTTGAATTGACATACACATGTGCTAATGTGACAATCCGTTCTGTATTAAGGTGTTAATCACAACTCCTGCCCCAAGAGTACATACCCCGGGAGTACACTTCGCACTTACTCTCCTGCTGCGTAGTGTCGCTGCCGCTAGTCAGACCCGGAGACTCCAGCATACTCCGACCCGCCTCTCCGGTACTTTCGTCCGTCTGTGTCCCAACCATCTCCCCCGCCTCCTCCAGATCCAACAGGTGGCTTACAGAGAAGTTCTTTTTAGCCTGTAGATTTTCCAGATTGGATGTAATCGGACTCTCCAGGCGGTTAGATATCGTTGCTTGTCTGTCCATTACATGTGCATAACTAGAAGTCATGACGCAAAGAGAATACAGAAGAAAAAAAAAGAGCAATAATAAGCGAGCCAAATTATTCCTTGCATACAAAAAGTACCAACAGCGCCTCCAAACCAATCAACAAGTCTTCGTTTTTGTTGTAAAGCAGGGCTCACGGTTGTACTAATCCAGATGGAATGACGTTCTTTCAGCAACTCGAGATGTTTTGTTTAACTTGCTGATCACTAGGCTTGTTGCTTAGAGGAACCGTTTTTTCTTCGGCTGGGTGAACACGGAAAACTGTACCTCAGATGTTGTCCCCTGAAGCAAACCCCAAACGCCGAACATAAACGGTTCGCTTTAGACCGTCTCGCCCATGGACCTTACACCATCTTTTGAGTTTTCCTCTTCCTCCTGTTGACTCACGATCGCGAATGACTTCGGTTGCAGGAAGGATGATGTCTAACAGATGCGCATGTGAGTAAGCTCTTTAGTTTACACTCAGTGGAGGATGGCTGGATACTGCAGCTTTTTGAAGCAAGTTCTTCCCTACGTTGAATCTGGAGGCTCGATGGCACTTCAAACGACGCACACTGGCACGCAGGGGTAGGCTGAACAGGGAATAAATGAAAAATTGAGACCCCTGGGAGGGTAGATCGACCTAATAGGAGCCTGTAATTACGTGGCAATGCCTTTGTACTGTTTCTGACGTTTTACAGACCCCCTCTCTCCATCACAAGTCACCCCTCCCCTTACACAATACACAGCACCATCACCACCACTAAAAAAAGTCTGATTACGGAGCTCAACACAACCTTGGCAACTACGTCTGACTTGGGCGAGGAGCTCCAGAGTTCTGTGAGGGCGACCTAATTATCGCCGAACATAAAAATATAATCGGGAGAATTTGACAGCTATGATACTTGGTCCACTTCAAACGGAGATGATTTTTTATTCAAAATTAAGTCACATTGATTTGCTCTAGATCTTGGTCAAACGTTCATTTGCATGTTTTGATAAGAACTGTGGGACATTCTGAGCTAGAAAATTTACAAAAACACAGGACGTAAAATCTATAACTGACACGCATGACTGAAGGGTAAACGTATTCAATGGAGATCTACTATATACACTTTACATGGTAAAACTCCTGTTTGATTCTGCACTGAATATTCGTGACTGGTTCGTGACATTATTTTTGATGTATCAGCATCCAATCACTACTACATTAACTCCAATTGTATATCATTGCATTTTAAAATCCATGTATTTATTGCTAATATAACAAGGCAACCAGAAAATAAAACACTTATCAAGGAAAAAAGTTTAGCACTATTGTTATAGTTATTGAGCACATAAAAACGAGACACAAACCGTGTGCTGCACTGTTTAAGATGCCTGTTATTTTACTTACAAACAGCTCGTCATATAAACACAAAAGCTAATTGTTCGACTCTGCCTTATAAATTGTACAAAACTCTTTTTGAAGAAGAAGACTCTGAAAGGCAACCATATAGCGTGCGCTTTGAGCGAGGGTCTTGACAGGAAAGAAGGGGTCCATGTGTTCAAATGGCAGGAGTCAGTGCTCCAAGCTGCCATAGACAGCCCGTGGCTTCCAGCCCCGATCTGGGAAAAGAACACTTGATGCCATCAAAGGGTTGCAGATTGAAACCAGATGTACTTCTCTCGTTCTTTCCATGCATTTAATTAAGGCGCTCGGGTAGAGTAGACCTTTCTTCATCATTAGTTTCCCTCCAGATCCGCTTTCCCCAGCCAGCCTCAGCGCTCGTGTGGTACCAGCGCGATGCCTCCTTTTTCAAAAAAAAAAAAAAAAAAAAAAAAACCAACAAGGTTTTTATAAACTCCATGCTACATTTTTGAGGAAACCTTTTCTGTCCCTTTACTCGTTTGTCTAAAGGAACAACTATACATTTGAACAATTTTACAGAGGGTTTGGAAACCCAGTTTCTGTCTTAAAATGGCAAAATAGACCAACTGTCAGAACGTACAGACTACATTTGCACTAAAGGAAAAAAGTTACTTAACCATTTAAGTTGCCTCAACTTTGTTGATACTTAAAAGAGGCCATTTTGGATTGTCTTTTAAATTTGTGTTACTAATTTACTGGAATAATGAATGAAAATATGTAGGTGGAAAAGGTTAGAGTTGAATTGGCTGCTCAAAATTCAAGATGAATCGCTAGACAATTAAACTAAACCCTTTGCCATTCCACTTATTTAAAGTTTAGTTTTACTGTAGCTTTTGTGAATCCGTAATAATTCCCGTGAATTCTCGTTTAGGGAAAAGCCCAGGATAACATTGGTACAATTGTACAGTATAGTTTACTGTTACTTTGTCATTCTTAGTTGCACCAGTTAAATTCAGTTAAATTTACATTTCAGTAGATTTAGATTGTGCATGTGTGTGTTCATAAAAACAATACATTAAATATCATAAAAATGTTTTATGAGAATTTAGTAATCTGAGCACACAAGGCAGTGATATGAAAGTCAATCAGTGCATTGAGCATGTACGAGAGCAACTGGAAGACAAAAGCCACAAGAAACAAATTAAGTTAGGCTGTGAAATTAAAAAACTGCAGCCCAAATCTCTAATCATTTACAGAAAATGACACTAGTTTGTACATAATTTATGGATGTCTGGACACCGAATACAGGTCCTTCCCTTTTCATTTCAAGGGAAATGGGAAAGGAAATGTCATTATCCTAAAAATATAACCCATATTCTATGTCTACGTTAAACTATTTGATAGAAGCTGTGGAACACCATTTCTTTTGTCTAAAGAAGGCTAAAGACAAAACAATCACTTAAAAGCACTCTTGTCTTGACCCAAGTGGAAACGTTAAAGTAATACTTCGAATTTGAATATGAAATCATTGATGTTGTTGAAATTCAGTTATTAACATCGTTGATGTCGATGTTAAGACGAGCACACATACATACAGCTATAAAAATGGCAAGACTTTGAATTTAAGTTTTGACAGATGGATCAATATTTGCTGGTGCCTCTGGTAAGGCGCATACGAACCCATGACCTTCCATGTTATCTTAAGTTTAATTCCATTGCTCAAGAAAAATACGCAGCAGAAATATTCATGCCAGCACAACAGCGTCGTAAACACGTATATCACACTTCCCTGTTAAGTTACATTAACATTACTTAATTATTTTACACAAACACCTTAAAGCAGAAGTACTCACTGGTAATGCTTTTCAAATACCCATCCATTTACATTGTCATTTAAACCACTCATGACTTTTTTTTTTTGTAAAATGGATAGGGTGATGCTGTTGCTTATAGTGTACGTTTAAATATCAATCAATAAGCACACCAAAGGAAACTAAAATACAATGATCGTGTATAACCATATTTAGTTTGTAAAATAAATATTTAGATACATACATGGATCAGAAAACATTTAAGACACAGGCCATTGCTTACTTATTGTGCTTTTGTAAGTTTCAGCCTATTAAGTTATGAGTTTTTACCTCTTATCTACAATAGAAGGTGATTGGATATTCGTTTTGTCCCATGCAATTTTACATATTTTGCATTGTGCTGAAGACAGAAGTCCTTATCTATTAGTTATCTTGTTTATAATCAACTTGCTAAACATTTTTTAAATTATAAATTTAAAATTCACTCCATAGCAACAAGCTAAAATCACTTTTTTGTCCTGGTATAGAAGTAAAAACAAAGCTGTGACGTAGAGTTAACTCTTAAAAAATCCGTTTAAATATGAAGCCGAATATAATCATTAAAACAAAAATCAGCAAAAGGTAGGCTACAGCGTCTTTAAAGATACACTTTTGCTTCAAAAGTAGGTGGTAAATCAAAATGTGGGGTAAATTAATTTCATACTGTGCTTTGTAAACTGTACGTGTAGTTTAATTCAGAGCAGATTGATTTTATGTTGGAACACCACAAGCAGTTTGCAATTAGCTTTTAGAGGCCGCGTCGAACAGTGGAACAATAAAGACAGCTGTATTGTATGCAGACATTATGCGCCTTCTCCAAATCCATCAGGTTCAATGGGGACATATCCAGAACCATTATATAGAAACGATCAATACACTGATGTGTGTGATCAACTGATGACGCAGTTGCGATAGAAATATCGAGCTCACTTAACTGCAACATAAAATCAATCTCTCTGGTAATTCACATGTGTGGTGCAATTTTCATACTTTTGATTCAAAGCCTATCTATGCCCGTCTATATGCTAAATACAAGCTGATATTTGTCATATTAATTATAACAAATATATTATAAAATATTTACATTGCATTATATTGCATCACATACAGGCTCGAAATATACGGTTATCATTTCGATATTTTAATTATACAAATTTTAGAATTACAATCTATGTTCCTAACTAAAAAGGCAAAGCAGTTCAAGTTTTGCCTGAAAAATTCCCCAGTCACTGCAATCACGAGAGGGTGAGTGGACATCATATGAAGCAATTCTTTGCAGGATGTAAAAAGTCAACAAGGAGAAGTATTTAATACTAATTAGGGAAATAAAAAGTGACAGAGGTCAACGCGCTGCTTTAATCAGCACCAAGGGTCACTGGACAGCACTGTTCTGCTGAGCGCTAGCCTTCCTACGAAGTGAGACGGCATTTCGTAAGCACGAGTCAATCATTAATGCACACCTTCTGATATGACAGGCCAAATAACAATATTGCCAACGGTGCATGCGTGGATATTATACCCAAGAGCCGAGTTCCCCTTTATTATTTTGACCTGACAAGAACAACTTAAGTTGATGCCAGTCAACTGAGAGGACCCAATGTAAATGGGGAAAAAAGCAGCTCTAACGATTCAAATGAAGAACAGAAAAAAGTTACAAACTTTAGCGCTTAAATGGTGAAAGCTTTTAAAATACGAAACGGGAAAATTATGTAAATTTAATTGTTATTGTAATTATTATTGTATGCTTGGACAACTACCTGCATGTTTATTTGGATGCTCTTATAGGGGATTAACACTGTGAATGTATTTAATCGAGAGAAAGAAAACATTCTGAATCAAAAACCGTTACTGTGGACTACCTCAACTGCTTTGTAAAAATTAGCTTAGAAAACCTTTCACAAAACAAACGGTGTTCTTACAGTGGCCAAGTGTAGTAGTAAAAACTCAGATTAGTTTATAACGCTATAGTTCCAGATTCCCACTGGCATTAATAACAGACAAATATATATATATATATATATGTTCAGTGGTCCAGATTTCATAGTGATGTTTAATTGGATTTTAGGCCCTATACAATCCACTCAATGTACATTCAAATCAAATCAACACATGGGGAGAGCATTACGTTTGTAGCCTGTAAAATATTATTTTTAAAATAGATGTACTGTATAGCCACACAACAAACTGTATATGTGGTTGTTTCACAAATGGAAATGTATAATGGATAGCCAGGTTAATATCAACATGGTAAAACCCAGGGACGCTTATAACTGGATCGCACGGTCAGAAAACAATGTTTCAACCATACCCAAGCACACAATTATGCTTCGTCCATACTTTTATACATGTGTATGTATATAGTTGTTCACTGTGTCAATGCAAACACCACCCTTAGTAAGGTTTTCTTCTCAGAGACCGCGGCTTCTTTCAGCGAGCATAGGTTAAGCAACTCCAGTGTTCCCAATGAAACTCCCACACCGTCAGTAAGTACCTTATTATTAATGATTTATGTTAATCCAATTAATATAATTCATTTCATACACACCGTAAGTCAAGGTCAAAAATCTATAACTAATGTCTCGCCGGAGGCAGAGATTTTCAGTAAAAGTTGATCTCACCCGCTTTCACTTCTCAGGTTACACAGTCTTTTCCAACCTGTCTCGGGAGGGTGGCTCCACATAAATCAGCAACAGTTCGAAGGCATAGTCGTTCTCTGAGGTGAAGTACATTTTTACAAAAGAGTATGGTACTTTCATACCTAAATTATTAGATACCCAATCACCAGAAAGTGCTACGCATGGTTTGTATTCCAGCAAGGAAAATGCATGGCTCTATACACAAGCCGTTCATTTTACCAATTCCTGTGTGGACCCAGCAAATGTTATTGTTTTTGAAATATGGTGACTCTACGCCTGGCTTGGCACAAAGTAATCGCACATACCGAAAAAAATGTTTGAAGTGACTGTGCATTAATTTTAAATAAAAATTCTATAACACATACTGAGAAACACTTGACATAATACCGAAATATTGAGTCGCATTTCAGGAAATGTATGGCAAGCATGCCTTCCGTTGTTAATTTATTTTGAAGACACACAGGTTTCTGTTCCTGCAAACGGGCATAACCCTACACACTGTAATGCACCGTTACAGTAATACAGAAATGAGACAAATGAAGCAGCTGTATTGTGCTGGTTACAGTTGCTCATGGAGGAAAGGCGGTTTGTTTATTGTTTGAAATGGCAATACATACCACTTTATTTTGTAGGCAAAATCTCTTTAATACCCTCATTGCAACATTTCTCTGAAAAGTAAAAATTGTAAGTTGCATTTGTGACCGCGAGTACAAAACTGCAGTAAGCCATTCCGTCTCTCTTACTCTATCACGCACAGACCAAGTCATAATTCTGGGGCTTCTGCCATCAACGATGAACTTTAGATCTGAAGTTATGTGTAACTTTTAATTATTTGTCAGCGAAACATACAAATCAGACATAAGAAAATATCCTGGAAAGGCTCAGGTCTTAATGCCACGTAAGAATGTCAACGTTTTCGATAAGTTATGTTTTTTTTATTCATTAGAAATTAGAACATGATAGTACAAAATCGCTTATTACTTTAAACACAATATAAGCCAATAAATAGAACACGAAACAGTGTCATTAATTACCACTGTTTAAACAATACCCTTGTTATCCAACAACGCTCATAAGATGCAGGTTACAGATATAATTGAATACAGTATTAAATGTAAAGATGTGCACACACATGCACAAAATCATACTGTATGTATATGGCAACGCTACATACACCATCTGACCTCTTTCTTAAAACCCAACGATTCTGTAGAGTAAATAGATTCTGCAGAGTAAATATGGAATTTTAGAACAAAACATCTTACACAAAAATTCAGACAAATTGTTCCCTCTGTGGCTGATACACACATAATATTGTCCATATGCAAACAACTATTTCTTTCTTTGTACAGTACACAGTAATGCAAAATAACTCATTTATAATTTCCAAAGGAGGCAGCTAGATAGCAGCGCACAGACACAGAGGAGGACTGCAGAGGTAAATGCCACACTGGAGTACAGCTGCGTGATAGTTCATGCAGGAGCAGAGCCTCTGCACTGCTGTTTCCACACCATAATGGCACAGAGGCTTGCCGTGCTGTACTGCTTTCATTCAGATCAACACCTGATTGATACCTCATAAAAACTGTATAAACTGGATTGACTTTGTTGTAGAAAATATCATCATGTAGTGAAACAAGCTTAATCGAAAACAGTCCATTAGAGTAACCACTGGACAGTAATTTACTACAAAGAAATGTTTTGTTTTTGGAAAAAGCTTATAATGACACAATCCTTGTTTAAAGCTTAGGTTTCTTTGGTTAAAAAAATATTTCTCAGTAGTGAATCTACATTTATCAAACTGCTTCAAATTACACTCAATAACACTGCTTTTGGACAGTACAAATGTTTCATTACACATCGCAGTTCAATAATCCTTAAACTAACAGGCTCTTATAACTAGAACCTATGCTCATGACAGTTTTTACCAATTAAAATCACATAAATGCCAGGCATGACATTCTGAGTTCAGGGTTTTCAGACTTTAAAACAACTGCATATCATTTCCAAAGACAAACTGAGAGCACTTCTTCAGAGAGAAAATTTCTCTGCTGAAATACACAGTATTCTGACATAAAACATAGGCCTATCAACCTAAATGCCTTTAATATTGTACCAAGAGCTTAAAAATTGGGAAGTGTCAATGATAGAATAAACACATAGAATATGCGTCTCCTCAGAGATGCGAAAACAGTACAGTAACAAAGTTGTGCAATGCGCTGGTTAGAGGCCTCCTCCATGTCTTAAGGAGTGGCCAGGACCTCGCTGGCCCTGGGCTCACTACACAGGTGAGTGTCTGGCAGGTTGCTGTCCTGATTGGTTCCCTTTGCTTCAGGGAGTGGGCTGTCCTCTTTCCTCTCTTCCATGGCCGCATTGGACCCTAAAGGTGGCTCCGACTTCACCTCCTGCTGCTGCAGCATCCTCTCCACCTGAACCTCCAGCTCCAGGTGCTCCTCATCTGCCTGCAGCTCCAACTGCTGCATCAGCTCCTCCAGCTTGCGGGCCTTACGCTGCTCGTTCTCCTGGATGATGGCATACAGGTGCTCTGTCAGCTGCTCCTTCACCTCAGTCTTCTTGTGCAGGTCCAGTTTGGCAGACACATACTCTGCCTCTAACTTGTCATACCGCTTCCTGTCCAAGGAGATAACTGCCATGATTACATTATTCTTCATTACAGCTGGCCATACAACTGAACCCTTGTGTGCCTTCATATAAATACTAAGGGATAACTTACCTATCTATTAAAAATACAGCAGGAGTACCTTATGTATATATTAAAAATGACAATTTTATGATTGATTCATTTCAGTCTACACATGACAATACACATCAACCAAGGAAACCTGCAGGGGGCACTGTTTTTAGTTCTGAATAAAAAGCAAGCCTTTTTGTTGCTCAAGGGTTTTTTGTAAAAAAATATTTCATTTGCAATTTAGTGAATAATTATTCAAACGTAGACAATTCCTTGTCATATGCATGTACAACAGGTAATTATATATAATAAAAACTGAAATAAATTGCAATTAAAAAGAAGTCAAACATTGTTCATGTTTCTCAAACAAACTGTGGTCACAAGCTGAAGCTCACAGGCAGGCACAGATGGACGCTAAACAGGAGATTTGGCAAGAATCACAAAATCACAGGACATCAATCTATACTTTCACAGTACAGTCTAGTCATAACTGTACATTGTGAGCAGAAATTTTACAGTAGGGCTGCCATCTTGCAACCTAGGCAAATGGGCAACAATGCATTCCCTGGTGTTAGACCCAAAAAATAAACTGAACTTCTGAGCAGTGTAAGAAAGTAATATGGTAAGATTAATCATGTTTTACACTCTTCCCATCATCTTGAGGAAACAATATTGGTCCCCACTGGTCACCTAAAATGACAGTATATTCCTTAGCAACAATTTATTAATATATTTTTTTGCTGTTTTGATTATTTTGTCTACCCCCATCTATATATATGTGTGTGTGTGCATGTATGTGCGTGTGAAAATACATTGAAAAAAACATTTAATGTTTTACTTTGTTGGCAAGCTCCTTTAAAATGTGCTGTAAGCTGCACAGAGAAACACACAGCCTAAGCCAAATTCACCCCCAGTGGACAGCACTTGTGTTTACCTTGCTGTGGAGTAATCCCAGCTGGCCTGTTCAATTCGCCCTCTCAGGATCCCAATGTCATTGGATACCATGTCATCCAGGGCCTGCAGTTCTTTCTGGATCCTCTTCAGTTTCACAGCCTCTGCTTGGGTCTGCTTCGACCTACAGCCACAGGGCAACTAGTCAGGATCTCAAGCCAGCTAAACTGGTTAAAAAAAAAGCTTTTTTTCTACAACAGGAAGAATGATCCATTTCTGTGGAGGTATAATCTTGTGTAAATATCTTTGAGAATGCTAATGCACCTATTTAAAGTACATGCAAAAGTATTACACAAAACTTAGTGAGGTGGCTGGTTCTTTACAAGCCTTAGCATGGTAAGTGCAATTCAGCCCTCAGGGATTCAAACACAACAGACAGATGCACAACAATGTGTGAAACTCCACTTACTAGTAGCCTCTAGTAAATGTATAAATGTGGTTCTAGAAAGACCTAAAATGGCTCAAAGTGCAGAGCATTACATGCATTATTGCTATCCCTAGTTTGCCAACTAAATGAGCATACAAATATTTAAGAGATAGCTTGTCCAAGTTTTTCATGTGCTGTTCTGAATGCACAATCTGCTTTTCTTACTTTTCAGCAATCTTGTGCGCAAGGAGTGCTTTTCTGCGTTTATTCTTCTCTTCTATCATTCTTTGCTCTCGTTGAAGCTGTTCCAGTCGTGTCTTCTCTCTCCTGAAAATTTGTCAAAAAAGATGAGCACAAAACTATGCTCAGTAGAACATGACTATAGCACATTCAACAAACTCATTCAAATGTACCGGTAATTATTTTCCATCTATGCATGCAGTCTACCCTAGTTCATATTTAGTGAGCTTAAAACAAATGTTATATTCCCATTTCAGAAACCACATTAAGTAAACTTCCTGTGAAATGACTTTTTAACGATGGATTTTTTTCTGCATTAATAAGAACACTGAATGAAAATTCAGTATTCATACATATATTAAACTTACTAACAATTCCACCTCCTGCTTTTCCAACTCCTTAGCCATGATGTCAGTCTCAGTGGTCGGTGGCAAGTGGTTACTAACAGCTACCGGTTCCTGCTGTTGGCTGGTGGTACTCTGTATACACTCATTCTCATCCTCCTCATTTGCTTTGGGTGTAGACTGTTTTGGGGTCTGTACTACGGTCTTAGTGAGCTGCTGCTCGGTTGGAAGAGGTGTAGTGGCTTCACGCTGTTGAGCGGCTTGGAGCAGGGCTCTCTCACGCTGCAGTTGCTGCCGACTGCGGTTGGTGGGAGCCGTCTTTCGGCCACGAACAGAGGAATTAGTTCGGTCTGGTGGTGAAAAGGAGTGAAGCGTGTTAAGCATTTCGAATTCCCAACTCACCTTCTACATGAAGCTAAAAAGCAAGTAACCTAATGACCAACATGATTTTCAATGTATTCAATTAACCATGAGCTAGTTAGCAAACTTTTTTTTCCTCAATATAGAGCTATATATTTACCATGTCGGCAAGTTCTTATTCCCTGTAAACCATTGAGCTACCATGGCCACTTCTGCCACACTTCTTGTACCAAGAATGCACTATTTGAATGGCTGAAGTCAGTGATGTTAACTGACACACTTTACATCTATTGATTTGGTCCTAACGTTGCTTCATGTGTCAACTAGTGTACTCCTATCAGTGGCCTTAAAGAAATTGTGTCAATAATACTAGCATTACAAGAGAACTGACAGTATGAACTGTTTACAGCATCGTTTTGTTACTTGCAAAAGGTATGTTAGTATAAGACTAACATAAACTTAACCTTAACTGTGACCAGAAAACTTGGTAGCCACCTGAAAAAGTAATAATACATATTAGCAAACGATACCATTCTGTTGCATCCTCCGTAGCTCTTCATCAGAAAAGCCCGCCCATCCAGCCATTTCAGTGCGTTTTAAAATAAACTTTAGAAATACTGCAGCCAACAATTATTGCCAAGAACGTTGCCAACTCCAGAGGTAAGTTAACTAGGGAATAAAGTTTCTCTGCATTCCTGAGCAACTTGCTGCCATATTTGACTTGTTGCCACGTACAGGACCCAAAGTAGGACCCTATGAGACGGTCAAAGATATTGCCTGCAAGTGAAGTTTTTCTTACCTTAATTCTCGTTTCAGCGGCGCGGCGCAGTTAAATACATTGTTTTAATAAGTTTGTTGATTCTTTTAGTGTTATAATGGCCATTTCATTCATTTAAAGAGGGAAATACTTGTAGTTGTATAATTCGCATTCACCTTGCTTTTAAACTCTATTTAGGCAGCACGAAGCCATCTCTGATACCTTATAAATTCCCAACATTGGTACATAAGGAATGTTACTGAAATTTTTGAATTTATGAAAATAAAGGTAAGAGAGTAGGAGGATACGCTCAGCCATTTATTTATATTTTATTTTATTTATGTTTCGTTGTTATGCCAAAATAAATTTGATGAACATTTCTATCAACAATGGCTAAGTATTCCTTTGTTGGAAATTTGTTGGAATGTAGAAATATTTGAAATAAAGGAAAATAACAAAATAACAAGATCTTTCCTATCACTGTCAATGACATGTCAAAAATGTGGTTTTGTTAGTTCAGATATTCCCAGGATAAGGCTCAGTTAATCCATTTTGTGAACCATTTTTGTACCATTTTGTGAAACAATTTAACAGTAGAATATATTTTGTTGTACAATTCTGGCTGTTCTTAGATACAAATTTTTTGTTTCTTTTGTTTTGTTTTGTTTTTGTTTTTACCACATCTTTTGGGATGGTGCCCTCAGTCTGAAACAGCATGACTGAAAGTACAGCCATTTTTTGGGTTCCCTTGCTGCTGATTAAATTGATTTATACCTTTGTTGCATTGTCTAGATGCAATTATAATGCAAACATTATGTACCAGTGATAAATCTTTCTGACATGTCCTTGTAATTCATTTTACTGGCATGTATCACTAATAAATACGAATAACAATAAATATATACATATAAAACTGTTTTAAGGTATTGTGCAATAATGTTGTGAGGTGATGATCACAGTTAATTGTTATTATTTATTTAACCAAGGAGGTGTATGAGGTTTATAAATGTACTATTTGGGACCATTTTATCTGTAGCTAAACCCAGTACATAACATATGTAGTATATAAATGGAGAAATATAGACTTAATACTGCTGGACACTGTAGACCATAATTGGGATGAGAAGCTTGTAGATGGTGGATTCTTTATACAAGGCAGAAACTTCAACTTTAGCTCTGCACATACAGAATGAATTTAAATTAGACCTCAGGCCAAGATTTCTAACAAATTGGTTTACATGAGGACCCTTAAAGAGCTTTCTTTCTGATGTTATTCTAAGTAAGTGCCTAAGTTTTAATATGGATTCCCTTTGTAACAAATCATAACGGGCAAATATTGTCTAATGCCATGGTTTCAAATCCAAGCAATCTGGGTAAGCTATGGTTTGTTGTTTGTGCCATTCTTATATTAACCTCTGAACTCTCTGACCACAAGGGCAAGGCAATGACTGTGAGGTGATTTGTGGACTGATGACTGTTGCCAAGTAAGAAAACACATAAGGCAGCCATGAGTAGTATCACTTTTAAGACAGGATGAGAAATTGAGTGCTTTATTATTCTAAATTGTGTGGGTACAAGGGACATTCAGCAGTGTGTAGCAATTTTCATTAAACAGATCAGAACGGTTTTGGTATTTTCAGTGACTATTTCATTAAAAGGTATCTTTTTCATTCTGTTTTTCTTGAACTTGTTGAATAAAAAAAATTTCACTTAATGTATTCACTTATAAACCCTTCACCTTACTTTTCTGAACAGGGATATCAATGTAATCTTGATAGAATGAATATGAAAGAACCTGTATGGATTTATTAACTTCTTAGGTATCAGTTAAAAGAAATCAAAAACTTGAGGTTGTAAAGATAGACCTTGTGCCACAGAGGCTAGCTGATTAATCAGTTAGAAAAATGAAGCATATGCTGTGCACTGAAATGTTCCAAAAATTCTCCATGTTTATTGATGGTAAAGCACCCCCTTCTTTTTCCACATACATTCATCCTCAATAAACATAAATATTTTTACAGATATTATATTTGCTTTTTGTAACTGTTGATGAGAAGACTTAAAAGCTATTTATAAGTAAGATACCATAGGTGTTCTCCTTGAGTATACATGGCAGTGCTTTTTGTTCTTTCACCTAACTGGCATCAACGGGCAACAAAATGTGTATTTAAATTTTGCAGTACAGAAATAAGAATATGTGTGTATGTCTCATATGTCCCACTTCCACCCTCACATATATTCTCCAGAGAGGTCTAATCACACACTCAGTTCCTTGTTTGGAGTGTTAGGGTCTAGCCTAGATTTGCATTTCAAAAATCAAATACCCCATGACTGTGGAGGCCTGAACAGGAAATGGTGTAGCAACAGTTGAAAGGTTAGTGCCCTAGACAGTGGCCTGGGGGTACCACGTTGCCCAGGCGCCTGCAGTCTTCCACTCTAATCCTCTGGACTCCCTGGGACTGACACGGAGTGGAACACATTAACATCTAATAATATTTTCAGAAACCAGAGGAAAAGGAATATTCTTTAAAGAGCATTAGTCACAATATATTTTTTTCTACTCTACCAGACACCACTGGCACAATGGAGAATTTGATGGAGAACATCTGGGTTTCTGACATGGCTGGGTACATGGTACTATGCAGTTCAACACAAGGTTGTCTGTCAAAGAAAATATGATAATAAGAATGTTTTCAAATTGAATAAATAATAGGAAGGCAACACATAACCTGCATGATGTAAATCACATTTAGAAAGTCAGAACTGCATTCAAAAGTTATACTGTACAAAGTCAAGTTGGCATGAGTTTTTCCAAACACAACTGAAGCAGAACGTCATGCAACATTAAAGTTAATGTACTCTTATTATCATGACCAATGCTGGTCATTGGCACTTCAAGGGTTAATCTGACTTCAGTCCCTGTATAAAACTAATGTAACATACCTCTTGCACTGTAATGACAAAATAACAATATGTGTTGCCGTTAAACATATAATCAATCACACAGAGGGATAATAATGCTTTTCCTGAAGCTGCACAAAAACTAACATCAATCCAGAGTTATGATTACCAGGAATACTGACAGTTGGGTTAAATAAGTATTACATTCCTTTTTGATTGCAGCAAAAGCACCTTGTAAGATGTTTGTTTGAAAACCAATCTTCATATTTTGGTCAACTCCTATGACTGCTGACATTATTTAATTTGTTATATTTATTATAAAGTGCATTTTCTGCCAAGACGATTTTTTCCAGGTCAGTCTTTCAGGTTTATTTATGGGCTCTGCTTTGTGTCTTGAAATATCAATTACCCTTTCAAAGCTCAACTGACAGACATCTGAAATGTCTGTGCTGTTGTCCCACATGCCAACAGAAACACACATTTGTTGTTGCTTTTCCAAATGCAATATACATTTAAAGCATGCACAATGTTTTAAAGTAGTGCTTGCCTATATCACCTATTAACTCAAACAAATTGGCAGCTGTCTGTGGCAAGTCCAATGTACAGTGTATACCCTAGCCCTGGACAGGGTGTTGCCGTGGCAGCATACCTTATCCAGACAGGAAACAGGAAATAGAGTTTTCCAACTGCTCCACTGCCTGGCAGCTGAGTGCTGCTGAATTCCAGGCTCTCAGGGGGCCTCTTCCATCTCAAACCTCACAGTGCCTCCAGGAAAACAAGACACACTGTAAAAAAATATTTAACTAGACATTATCATGTCATCTGTTTTTCCATCATAATCTCAACTTCCATTCTACTGAAGTATTTGCACTTATACATGCACTCACATTTCCACACACATGCACAGTAAAATCTACAGTGCTAATGTAACTCTTAAAAGAGTTTATATGAGTTTAATATGGATGAAATCAACTCTGGCAGAGTTGATTTAACACTGAACATTTTTCTGTGTATACACACACAATCCACACATACGCTGCTATTACAGCCGGCAATACCCTCAGACTACATCAAGACTGTTCCACTTCAATGAAGTGATACTTCAACCAAGGACAACATCTTTGATTTCTTTTTTTCACTCTTTTTTCACAATCATGAAGAGTTTATCAGATTATCCCTATCTAATGTTCACTGACAAGAGAATAGTTTTCACTGGCTCTGTGTTCAAACCCTTATGGTGTGGTCTTATAATGTTGCCCTTTGAACATCTTTTAAGTCCGTACCAGCTTTAGAACAAGCAGCAGAATTTTATAATCAAGCAGGTAGGTAGATAGGTTCAGTCCAGAAATGTCGAATATGCTTTAGCATTCTATGCACTTAAACAGTAAAACCAGCCCACATCTTTTTCACATCTGGGAGCCAATTATTTCTGCGCTTAAAAGGCAAAACACCTCAGGAGGGCATAAATCTTGGAGAGCAGAGAGACAGGGTTATACATGGGATCCAGATGTCAGAAGATTGAATGGTCATTTGTAGCGTGTTTGTGGGCGCCAATGGCTTTGAGCCCGGCTCTGGGAGTGACCAGGGCTCCATTATGGAGAAGACCTGCCAGGACACATGAGGCCTGCTAGCTGTGAATTCCCTGGGGGAACTGCCCAGGGGAACGAGTGGCATGGAGCATCAATGATTGCAGCGGAGTTCAAAGGTTCAAGTTGGAGGTAGGATGGGATGGGATGATTGGCTGTGCATGTGCTTGTGTGTGTTTGCATGCAGTTGTATGCCTGTACGTGTGTTTGGGTTGTGTATATATTTTAGTTCTGTGTGTATGCGTGAGTGCATGTCAAGTTTAAGAGGTAAGGTGGTAAGGTGTAAGGTGTGTTCATCAGTTTCCATGTGTTTGGGTCTATTACTGAGTCAGTTTATTTGCATTCAGTTAGAGAAATAATTGATTTCAGTATAAGCTAATATTGTGTTGTAAAGTGAATTTTTTTGTTACTGTTAAAAATACGCACTGAAGACTATACTATTTCAAAATAGTAATAATATTTTTCTGAGTACTTTTACTTTTTGCGAATTAAAATAAAACACATCCTTCTTATTATGCTACATGGTATTGCTTAGATAATTTGGGGGTATCAGCTGGATAATTTGTTATACCCGATGAAATATAAATGGAAAATAAGTTTAAGTACGCCTGTTTTGCTAGATGATGAAAAACAATGGTTTGTTTCAAGGTATTATATTTTGCTAAATTAACATGCTTTGCTGTCAACCACTGAAAGCATGAGCTGCTTTCTGTCAATGAGGAAAAAAAATTAACGGCATAAAAAACTTAAATTTGTTGAAGTTAAAATTTTTGATGGTTTCAAATAAAATGGGGGGGGGGAGATGTGGTAAGATCAAAAACTACCCTTTGTGATGATTGAACCAAGGGGGCATCCAATCGCTGGGTGAAAGCCCCATATGTTTCCGCTTCTATGACCTCACTCAGGCCAAACTGTAGCTCCCTTCCTTGTCCCCCCCAGCACAAACAGGCCTCCCCAACTTCTGTTCCAAATTTGTTCTTTAATTTCCATCTCTGACCCTTGGTCCTGTCATCTGCAGTGAGTTTAGAGTAATAACCCTGGTTGACATTATGTACAGAGCTTTGCTCTCCCACACATCTCCAGGCTTGGGAAGAGGGAGATGGAGCCTGGCGGCCAGGTCTGTGGGGAGATAGTGCTATGAAGGCTACTATCTCAAGTGCATTCAGATGTGCCATTATATCTGTCAGCCTGCAGCTCATTCACTTCACATCACAGCTACAATTTACAGCAGTTGTGCTCACTCTGCAGATCGGGCCTTCACTGTCAGAGGCTTGCTTTTGGTGATTCAAAGTGACGTGGGCGTACATGTTCATGTTGCAAAGCATTATAAGTTAACGTCGTGATTTGTTTTTCTCAAATCAAAATAACCCCACCCCAAAAAATCCCTTTAGGAAATGTGAAAATCCCACATTTTGTCAATTTTCTCAGCTGCTGGCACACCATAAAGCAAAGAAGACTAGTCCAATAGTTTAGGACTTCTTATTGAAAGGACATTTCCAAATAGCATGTAATAGAAAACACTTGTGTGTGTGTGTGTGTGTGTGTGTGTGTGTGTTATGCTAAATATCTATGTGTTTGTGTGAGGGAATCTGTGTTTTTTGTGTACATGACAGCATTTATTTCTTTCTGTGTGTATGCATGTTTGCTTTTGTGTTTATGGGTGACATTCATTTTCACTGAAGAAAATGCAGTCCATCGCTTTTTTAATATTAGACTTTTATGTTTTCAGTGTATTCTTTTCCTATCTCTGGCAAGCCCTGGGCTTGGACTTGAAACTGCAATAAGGAAGCCTGCAGCAGGCTCCTCCTCAAAATCCACATCCCAGTTGTAATGTTATTGCTGCAGCAACAAGCAAGTGACCAAGCAAGCAATCACCAGGTAGTTCACTTAATCAATCTCCCAGTCATTCATTCAATCATTTAATTGAAATTGAATGAACATGTATATATTATCCTGCATTATTGCAATTATATTGTCAGAAAGTTTTAAAAATCTCCCCAAGAGAATAAAAAAACAAATCAAAACCTAAAAGGCAACCAGAGCCAAATTAAGGGACGTACTCATTACAAATTAGGGCCCAACAGTTATCAGTAAATTTTAAACACTAAATGGTTTATTTTCCACAAGAACTGGATACCCAATATGAAAGAGGTGAGGATGGATTTTAAAAGCTATCATAAATGGGTCAAATATCAGTTATAGGTAGGGTAGTAACATATGTGAAGGTAAATCTGTTAAATAAAAAATATAACAGAAACTGGACCAAGGAGTAAGTAACCTTATGAGCTCTAAATACATTATTCAGTAGCTATACACCCTCAAAAAATGTATTCATTACTTGCCAAATTCTCTGGACGTTTTGCAATGCATGTTCAGTATTGTTTCAAATTATTGACAGCCAAAGATGGCCAAATTACCCACATTTCAACATGTTCCATAAACTATGATAGTTTTAATTTATTCTTTGCCAAGATACTTTCATCTTTTAGTCAAAACCTCAGAGGGTTCTGGAAGAGTAACTCCCCGATGCCTGGGACTAGTGTACTGTAATGAGAAGTGAGCCATTGCCCCTATACATAGTAACACATTATTGGTTACCAAAGTAATGATCTCTGCATCTCTTGCCACAGAATTCATTTTTCTGGTAAATTTCTCTGGCTTCTAGTGTGCCATATATTTGCTGCAATAATACTCATTTTAAACTATTTTTGGATTTTGAACACATATCACTGTTGTCATCTTGTCTTGCAACCAACAAAATGTCAGACAGGAGATGCAAAACTACTCCACAGACAGATGGAGGGGATCCTAAGAGAGATGCCACATGTCAGAAGTGAGCTTGCAAAGAGACGAGCTAGTGCGCAACAGCCGGACACACACACACACACACACCACACTCACACGCACATGCACATAGAGAGGCCTGTACACTCACCGCACTCGATGAGTGAAACCTAATGGTACTGACATCACTAATCTAGGGAAGCAATCAAACACACATGAAGAATAATAAATGCATCTAACTGTACACAACAGCTGTATACATGTGCTGAACCATTAACAGTGCGGCCCCCTCTGGCCAAAATAACTTGGTGATGACACTCCCTATCCTGCATCACAAGCCTGTGCCTTCATCACCTTTATTTCTACACAATAACACAGCTCTAAACCATACAAGAATGTCCTGAAAATTGCCAGAGCTCACAATAACAAGAAGAAACCATCTGTTCCACTCAAATTTAATAAAGTGTATGTAGACCATGGTTCCAACTCTGAAACCTTGTTACCAGTTTGCACAGATTGCTGTCTAATTTGATCTGTAATAAAAAAAAATAAAATAAAAATAATTAGTTGTAAAAGTAAAGGTACCTTTTGGTGGGAACTTGGTGGGAAGGTTATTAAAGATGCACAGTGTATACCTGTGTTAGATTTTACACTATACAATAAAAATGCAGAATGAAGGTGACATCATAATCATATGGAATCATTTAATGACCAATGTCACAAACAGTAAGAATAGCTAGGAGGATACAGTATTTACCTGATCTTGTATGCAATCAATTAATGAAATTATGGTGTTTTTGGCAGAGTGATTCTTTCTTGTGCTTTACCCTGCCTCTGATGAAGAAAATGCAGACATCTGGTTGCAATTGTGAAAAAGTTGCCCATCAGCAATATGGGCTTGGCATGGAAACTCAGGTAGAGCAGGATCCTATGTCTCATGGGTATATGGGTAGCCTTGTTTTAATGTATAACCCTAACCATTAGAAATACACTCCATTATTAACTATTTAATTTGATTTTAAATGGAGAGTAGAAAGAGAGGGAGGGGTGAATGAAGTTTTTGCAACACAGGGTGATAGAAACCATACTGAGAAAAGAGCAGACTGGAGTTTTATAACTAAAATGCCACATGGCTGACTTGATGAGAAAACTCACACAAATGGAGTGATATAATAGGCTGAAAACCATGGTCAGATAACTATTGCATTCCTCTTCATTGCTGAATTCCTCATCTTTTTCTGACAGTAAAATACATTATTTAAATATCAAGTAATGATCTCTCAATTTCAATATTAAATATTTCCCATTTGTGTATTATAATGTTTATAATTCAGTCTGAGCATGAAATAGATCACTTTTCACTTTTTTATATGGACTTTTTCCCCTTCTATCCCCACCCACTTTTTACTGCTTCATCAGCCCCACCCACCATGACCTTCCCCAACATACTCTGATCTCATCAGTGACTCAAACCTTAGCTAAAGATAACTTTTTAATGAAGAGAATCATGCACAATCAATCAATCAATCACTCAATCACTCACTCAATCAATCAATCAATCAATCAATCAATCAATCAATCAATCAATCAATCAATCAATCAATCAATCAATCAATCAATCAATCAAAGGTGAAGGTGAAAAGCAAACATTGCTGGTTAAGCAATATAACAAATGTCCTGGATCATTCTAAATCTTTCTCCATTGCAGTAAAATAAAAAATGTGTTGTGAAGTCAAGACACTTGATGTCTCTTGGATTTACATGAATGAAATAAAAAATAAATAAATATCTATGCCATGAAAAACTGATGCAGAGTGACTATTCACTCAGCTGTCTCATCCTGTCGCAACATTCTAGAAAATTTATGATTCATTCTTATCCCTCTACAGACAGACATCGAATCATCAGACAGCTGAGAGCCACTGCTTCCAATAAGAGAACTCATGAACTTGACTTGTAGACTGTGAGTTCTGGCCTCACACTACACTGTGTGAAATGTGCAAAACAAAGAGAAATCAAACATATGCTGTATTTCTGACATTGCATTCAATTACAGCGCAAGGTTTCAACTGAGAGAAGGTCACTGCTCACAAGTAACTGCATCTGCTGCTGTAGAGTAAGTTAATTAATGTACTTTAAAAAGCTAAATCCCTGAATGGTGTGTTAGTCACTTACCTAACACTTATCTTAAAGGAAAAATACATTGACACACACACCCTAAATCTCTCTCTCTCTCTCTCACACACACACACACACACACACACACACACACACACACACACACACACACACACACACACACACACACACACACACACACACACACACACACACACACATACACATGGACAGCTGCTTAATTCAATCCAGGATGAGGTAGTCCATGAAAACCCAAACGCATGTCTCTCTGGATTACGTCTAAATTAACGTCAGGCAAGAACAGCCAAATTTTGTGTATAAAGACTTGATGACTGAGACCCCAAACCGCTACAAGCCTTGCCATGGCTGATGTAGTGATCAGTCTGATGATGCAGCACATATGGGTTGAGCCTTCAATTGTTTTGGGTGACAACTATTTCTTTACTAAACTCTTTACATGTACTGTTGAACGTTATGGAAACCATTTATTGAACATTGTTCGGACAATTTCCCTGCCATGTCACTGCAAACAGCTGCTCTGTGAAACAACAGCACACGATCGTCAGGGTTGATTAATATCTTAAATAAACTGCACAAAGATAGAGCCTTCCACTACAGCAGCAATGAAAAGGTAATTCAAGCTGAGTAGATCTGTGCTGTAGGATTGCTTGAATAACAACCTTTGAATGAATTGCCCCTAAACTTTTGGAGTAATCAGCAAGAGAAGGCCTTCTGACAACGTATTTGCAAACGAGCTGTTTGAAATATTTGCCAAATGCCCTCTCCGTTCTGTGGAATCGTTTGATCATTTTTGAACATTCTATAATGAAACATAGTGTCTCTTGAGTGATAGAGTTACCACCTAGCCACATCAAACATTCTCCATCATAAGCCATAAACAAGGCTGTTGCTATGGAGAGTGTATGTTTGCCTGCATCCTCATCCTCAGATGGTACCCATTGTTCCCTTCTCATGCTGCACTGAGCCTGTAGTGTTAGCCAGCCTGGGACCAGCCTCCCGTGGCCTCCCTTCTCACTCCTGCCATGAGATCTTTTAAAAACTCATTAATGAACATCTGCTTATGATTACTAAATTGTAACCATCAGCAAGACACAGTTGGCAAACAAACAGCAACTCTGTGTGGCTTTTTCACTCATTCTACCCCCCACCCATCCCTCTCACTCTCTCTTGCTCACTCCTTTCTTTCTCTTACTCTCTGTGCTGGAAATAGTTTATGTGGATTTTTTATGTATTAATTATAAAAATGGCTGGCAACAGTCCCCCTCCCAAAGCCAAAGCTGTATGATCTGTGCCCCTGAAGATTAGTGCACATTTAATGCATTTGTAACTATTGCTTAATACCCCACCCTTCAACCACACACAAACAAACACACACAAGGAGCACTGATTTACAACCCACAGATTTTTATGAAACCAATTAAACATTTACGACGTTTCTAAAAAAGAGAGGGGGGAAAGTGCAGCTTGTGTATTGTGTGGAAACTTTAATGCAAAGAGTTGTTATTTAATGAAAGTGAAGCCGCAGGGCTTGTTACGTTGTCGGGAACATGATGGGAGTGTCTCCTGAAAGGGCAACATTAATATTGTTTGTGCTTTTGCTTTCACTTGCTTTGCAGTAGACTCAGCCAGAATGAGGTTAAAAGCACGAGAGGGACTTCACTTAACTAAAACAAAATAATGCATAAAAATACAAGCAGGCTTGTCTTACTTAAAAGAATAAAGAATCTGAGCCTTAATCATTTTGAGAGACATGATACTTTCCACTTTTTTGATAATTCTTAATACAGAAGGAAATTAAAACCATACCATGTGCTTTACTGACTTCAATCTCTAGGTAGCCTTTTTTTCTATTTGGAGTTTTCGAGTTTCTGGCAACAGATGTTTCTCTAGACCTCTGGCCTGCCACACGTCAAATACAGGTGTAAACTGTTGGCACAACTTGCTATATTTTAGTAAGTGCTTGTCAGGTCCAGAAGAATTGACAGAAATGATCCATGTGGTAAAAGTCAACTGCCAATTGTTGTTCTGAGTAAGCCATATTAATCACTGGACTTGGATGAGGGTCCTGAGTATTATCTTTACCACAAACACCCTGTAGTGTGGGGGAGGCACTGGGTAAACATGACCCAGCTGGCCTAACGTTGGCCATGTGTCATTTTTATTAGGGAGCCAATATTAGTATTGCTTGTTGGCACCCTCAAGGTTGAAGAAGTGTGCAAGACTGGTCCAACACTGGCCACCAGCAACAGTCCAATACATATCCAAGTTGGCTCTTTTTTGATTGGTTCTTTGGAAAATAACTTGAGCATAATTGTTGGGCTATTTTACTATACCAATCTCTGGCCAGCTAATAGTCACATGTCAAGTTGTATTAGTAATTGTCCCAAAGCTGGCAATTTACTGTTGCTATAAATGAGTCCACTATATTTTAGGAACAGGTGGCTTCAGATGCAAAAACATCCATTGTGGAAAATTGCTTGGACCTTTATAATGGCAACATTGGCAGTTGACAGATAAGATGTGCAATGTAGCATGGTATAATTGCGTGTTTATATATGTAATAGTTAATAACAAAACCAACCGTGTTCCAGAGTTGTCCTCTACTCGTAACTTTAAAAAAAAAATTCCAACAGTGAATGCTGTCATGGGTCGTGACTCATGGGTGGCATCTCAAAGCCCTTTTGACATATTCTTTTGTGTTTCATCAGTGTTGACAGGTATGTCCCTCTCAACAAAATCAAGTTTAATGCGTTTTAACACCTGAGCACCTTCAGCACTCCAGCTTTTGCAAATGTCAGATGTATCACCATTACAACATAGCTGCAGTGGATGTTTTTGTGACAGTTTCTGGTCTAGTCTGAATTATTTTCTTCTGCATTAAGCGCTTGGCACAGTTGAAATAGAACATTACAAGGCCATTTTAGTGGATGATGAAGCGAAATGTAAAAAACAAGATGAAAAACAAACAATAAATAGACTAAATAAATATAAATCAAATACAATTTTTAAAATTGTAATTCAAGCAATATAATCAAATCCAGGCGTCAGCACTTAAAGACATGATATATATGACACTGACCACAAGCCTTTGTGTGTGTTACACTGTGAAGCCCATTTGCAATGTGTGAAAGCATGTAATAACTGGAGCAGCTGGGGAAGTTTACTAATACACATTCCATATGAGGGATCACCCAGAGCATGTGTCAGTGTGATGAAATACGCAGCATCAATGACTGCCATAATCATCAGGCCAAAAAAATCAGCCTGGTGCCAGTCATGCCTGGTACATATGCTCATTACATCACAGTTACTAGTAATTAGTGACCGTGATGTAAAGTATTAAATAACTGCACAGCGAAAATACATTAAAAAAAGTATTTAATATGTCTGTATAGTATAAATATTATGCCTGAATATTGTGAATATTATGTAATGACACTACTTTATATCCTCAAAAACAATGAAACAAGAAAAATGGACAAAAACATTAAGCACATTCTGTCATCACATCTTCAGATTCCGTGGAGTCCTTTGCTAATGCAAACAAAAAAAAGCACTGAAGGATTACATGTTATAGACTTGGGGCTTCAGTTAATATATCATAAAACACACACACACACACACACACACACACACACACACACACACACACACACACACACACACACACACACACACACACACACACACACACACACACACACACACACACAAACACACTCTTCCCTTGGATGGTGTAGATCAGTCTAGATGTTTACTTTTCTTGCATTTTCTTATTAAGTGAGATTCTGGTGTTTTTTTTGTTTTGTTTAGCATTAGATACCATAACCACAATGAATGTGAGCAGAAAATGGTAAGGGAAGATATTTGTTTACAACTATTAGCATATAAATATCCCACAACAAAACCAAACACAACATGCACCAAACAGGCTGAGACCCCATCCTTACCTCATACATCACATCCAAGGTGGCCCACTGAAAACACACACACACACACACACACACACACACACACACACACACACACACACACACACACACACACACACACACACACACACACACACACACACACACACACACACACATGCACGCACGCAAGCATGCATGCATGAGAAAACACAGCAGTGTTGGGAACAACACAGCAGTGGATGCTATTAAAATATGACAAAAATGATGTGGGCACCAGACAGAAAAACGGCAACTGTCGAACTTGCACCAAGTGTTGGAGAGAAACCACAGTGTCCTCCACCCCTGAAGAGTGTGCTTACCTGGTGGAATCATAGTAAAAATAAGCAACTGATTGTCATTACATTTTTAAATAAAATGTCATTGTCTGAGAAAATTGTTTGTTACTTTTTACAATATATAACTGCCATTTTTTCAAAGGGCCTATTGTTTGTCCTATACAATATGAAAAGCGCTGAGTATAAAGCATGTGGAGAAGAATGAAAAGACCTGAATGAAAAGAAAATCCTCTCAAGCCCCACCCACCCAGAATCCTCCATGGGTTGACTGCTTTGCTGCCATAGATAAAAGAAGAAAGAAAACCTCACACTCCATATTTCCAGCTCCTGGAGGAGAGTTGCATGTAATCCCAGAATCCATCACACTTGTGCCTGTTCTAAGAGAGCACCACTCATCAGAAGTGAGAGGGGATGAGAGAAATGTGAATGGGGGTAGGGGACAGAATGGTGATAAGCATAGCTGTCTCACAGTATTAGTGTGCTGTTGTTCCTTAAGTGATTTATGTATTTAATGAAGTCAATAAACACAGGCCTATGCACACTATATACATTTACAGGCATATAGAGTACATAAAGGGAATGCAATTTTGTTAGAGAGACAGACCCCATTGTTCTGTTTGGAATTACTTGGTTATACTCAAGGTCCCCACATTGGTTTGTGGTGAAGGATTTTTTTCCCCTCCTCTTCCCCTTGGTGTAGTGGTCCAGGTCAAAGTTGCCTCAAATGTCAAATCAAAAGAAGGGAACTGGTTTCCCATCCAGCAAGTCTCTCTGGGAAGCATGGAGCAGTGTTTTATCCTTTCATGAGAAAAAAAAAAAAAATGAGACGCTGCAAAACTTCTGCAAATAAATAATGACCACAGACCTAGGACCTAAATAATTATCTGTCTGATTGACTCCTAGGAGACAAACTGCAATTATCCAGCAAAAATGTGGGAGATAGATATTTATGAAAGGTATTGAGAGTGGTCCGCAAAATTGAGCCCTGGGAATTATCTATGGGTTACTGGAACGCTCCGAAAGCACCAATTGCCTAAATCATTCACTAAACAGCTTCATTTAGCGCAGCGTGGCGCTTCTCAAAGCTGGTCCCGTCTGGCTTTCAAACATGTTTTGCAGCAAGACACGGAGATAACTCTTTTGTTGCAATTTTCCCTAAATCACAGAGGATTTGTAATAAAATGTTTTTGAAGCAGCTCTTTGGCTGTTTGAGATGTTTTATATTTTCCACTCTGCGTGTCCAGGACATTTACAGTTGGCGTCAGAATATCGAGCTGGTCTGAGGGAGGCACTTTGAAGTGTTTGTGGTATCGCCACATCTGCAGGCAAGATGTGCATTCTAGGGGATCAAGTTTTGTCGGTATTCTTAACATCATGTGACAATGAACAACATCTCTTAACTCTTTCCTGGGTGGACTCCTGGCACCAACAAATGAGAAATTCTAACAGTCAAGTGCTATACTGAAATTGTCTGAATATAATTTGAAATGATCAATATTTCAGATAGAACTTCTTAATCCTCAAGAGACTAGCAAGTCAAATGTCCAGCTGGCTGTTTCAGAATCAATGTATAGCTATATGCTGTATAGGTATTATCCCCATGCATTTTCAGCACCAGACTTTTTAATTATGAATATGGAAGTGAAAATTATACTTCAGTGTTGTGCGTTTGATGATTTTCCCTCTTCCATTGCATCATTGCTCCATATGAATTATGCAAATAAGTAGATTAACTAACGAATATATGAAATTCAGTAAAAACATTTTAATGAAATAATGCTAATGCTATGTATAACTGCAGCTTTGCAAAGATATACCACCTGATCTGTTGCATGTTTCTTTGTCCATGTCCTTTCGATCAACTTCTATACCATCTACACCTATGAGCAAGTGCTGAGTAAGGTGTGTTCTTTCCTTAGATATTCTCCCAACAGCCCAACTATTTTATAATAAAATGAATCTTTCATTAATGACCAAAAATTGTATGAATAAATGACATTACAGTGGAAATGACCAGAAGTACTCTGACTGACTAATGCTCAATCCAACTCGATGGGAAAGAACAATTTGCTGGAAAATAAAAATAAAGAGGCTATGTGCTTATGTTTTAAAGTCAGTTTTTTCTTTATAGTCTGTAAGACTTATGTACAAAGAGGAAATGTAACAAAGCGAGACACTGTGCAGCCATCTACAAGACGTGGTTATGCCTGCCTGTCACGGAGACCACCTGCACTAAAGCAAATTTCATCCAATTACAACAAGCCTCTGGGACAGCAGTTTCATCACTGATGGGTGGAATAAGTTTACAATGCTTAAAATGGGCATGCCACAACTATGTTCACATTTAATTAGCAGTGAAAGCTGTGCCAAGGAGGCTGGTCTTTCCTAAACTAGATACGATATTTCACAACCAAACTACATTGCTCTTGTAGCCACAGTTCACAGTGACTGCTCATAAATCACAAAAGCCTGTCAAATTAGCTGAATTAAAATTTTGCCTGTTAGCTTGATTACTACTGCATGTGCTCTAAGAGCAATTGGACTGAGCTCCACCTCCTCTCAGTGGATCAGTGGGGCTATTGAGTATTCACACCAGTTGGAGGAGCTATAAGCAGATTGTAAGGTTTTAGATTCTGAAATTTACTGGGCCCATAAACATTAATGCTTCATGTACCTGCTCAGCCAGCCAGTGAATCATAATGGCTTCTGTTTGCATCTCTTATTCATTTGAATTTACCGTTTAACTTTGCTATCACTCTGTGTAGGGTCTCCTTGACAATGACACGTGACATATATAACAGAATTTTGACAGGCCAAGGGGTCCTCCATTCACCATTGGATATGGGATGGTTTGGTTCATTGATTAGAAAATGCATGTCTTTGTCTATTTTGAAACTTTATGATTATGAGCATTTAAATTGCATAAATTTCATGTCAGAATAAGATTCTCCTTCTTACTTTTAATAGTAAAAATCAAATTATCCACACTACCAAAGTTTTTACCAAACTGTGAATACATACCACATGTGAATCTAATTCTTCCCTGGTTAATAGCTTGGTTTTCAATGTTCTCCTTGTGTACAAGGCTAGGAACACATCTGAACAATGTTCCTCCACCATAAACTTCTTTAAGTGTGGTCTTAAAATTCACATCCTGTTTTCCCCTTGCTGAATATGCAGGCTACCTCTCATGTGAGGATGTCTGAGGAGTTGAAAAATGCTCACAGCCACTTTGTAATGCTGCGCCCTGTGTGGGAGTGAGCATTACAGAGGGCTGAGAAAGCTCTTGGCCGTCACTTTGTTTCCAGCCAGACACCCTCATGTGCCTCAAATTGAAGCAGAAATCCTTGTTATTTGGGGGGGCTCAGTTGCTCTAAAAATTGAATAATAAACTGTTGGCATTAAACCGCAACTTATTATAAGGCCGAACCCTGTGGAGCAAAATGTGTTGTGCCTCCTTAGATCAAGAGGCAGGAAATACCTGCTATTAAAGCTATTCTTTTTTTAAGTCTCCCCTGATTTAATGGAATGGCTTTGCTTTTGCATGCGTCCAACACCAGAGCACACGCTGCAAGGCTCCCTGGCCCATTCCAAATGCTGGCTGAGCCTTGTGACTCAACTTGGAAAAAAAGATTTAATCATGGAGGTAAATTGGTTTGGTGGAAAATGATTCAGCGGGCATAATGTGCATGTGGGAGCCATTTTGGCTCATTATTTTGTGATCTGAAAGGTTATGGAATTGAAACCAGCATGAGGAGTGTTCCTTCCAAAGGTACAAAAAAAAAAAAAAAATCGGAAAGGTGCTTCCACATGTTTTTGACAACAAACTCCCCCAGCCTTAATAGGGTTTGTTTTTTTTCCTAATCTAATTGGGTAGCTGACTGTTAAACTTCAATTTATGCAATTAAATTAGGTGTTTGTTATACCAAATTAGAATGAATTAATGCATGCACTTGCACATGTAATTTTCCTCCCACCCTCACCACTACAATTCATTTCCAGCTGTGAGGGCTGGTAGCATGGAAATGCATGCTTAGCTTTTACTGTTGGACGACACACACATCCACCAGCCCTTTTGCTGCTTCAGTCAGCTCAGCAATTAAAAGTGCCTGACAGGAAAAACGCATGGTTAGGCCATTTATTTCGGTTAGCCCATCCCCTGCATGCAGTAAAATGGCCCTTCACAAAGTGCGCCTTCCTGTCTGGTCAGCCACCCTAGGCGAGACACCTCTGGAGCGCATGCCCCTGATGGTTAGCCATTGTTCACGTTGGGCGATCCCCCCTCTCTCAGTGAACATGTGCTGCAAATATGGCTCCAGAGAGGCAGATGTTCGGCAATGCAGTGCTGCCAGCCTGGTCATCCAAGGTTCCCTGAGGTTAAAACAGTTCAAGAGGCCTCAGGCTCCAGCCCTGTGCCAAGAACATGTTAACCCCCAAACACACACACACACACACACACACACACACATGCACACTCACCCATTTCGCATGACCCTGACCCAAAAGATTTTCTAATTTTCCAGAGTTGTCCACTCATGTTGGCAAATGACAAATTTTTAAAAATTACATCTTAATTTTTATGACTGATGTTTTACATACATCCAAGTGCAAGTTTATATGATCTCAAAATCGGGCAACTTCAGGAAACTCTATTTAATAAGATATCTATAAATGTTTCAGAATACTTTGTAATACTTTGTAAACATTGCTTAATCTTGAAAGGCATCCAGACAATAAACTCCTTGACAATATTCTCAAAAATCGTATCCTAAAACATCCTGTCTGACTGTGTCCTTCAGCTTTCTGTTTTATATGTGAATCATATTAAACCTGTGAATCACAGTTAAGGAATAACTGTCATCAGCACCATCTGTTGCTGACGTGCCACATGCAACTCAGTTTGATATCATGTATCAAAGTTCTTGTTAAAGTATTGGTAATTAAATCCTGCCTCACATTATGAGGTGTCAACTAGAATAAGGTTCATGCTCTTCGGATAACACTCAAGCAAATGTGTGGGTGTATGATCAACATATCAATCGGAAGCTAATACAAAGCTGCTACATTTTTTTTTTTTTACGTGAAAAACGAAGTCATACATACCTATGCCCTTTTGAATTTGAACAAGGACAATTCGCTAAAGGTTTATTGCCTATGTATCTTTTTTTAATTGTACCTACACTATACTTTCATAAATACTATCCTGAACTTCAGTGAGCTAGGATACACTGAAAGTCTGGTCCAGTTTCTTATTAATTTTTCAGGTACAGTGCATGACTGAGTGTATTAGTGTTAGTTTTGCTAATGAATTCAAATCCGTGTCCAGTTAAAGCTGAAAAAATGAGATCCATTAAAACTGATGGCACTGATTGTCAAGGCCACTAACAAGTACTGAAAAGGTGAATGTATATTTGGCTCCGTCTTGCCTCCTGGTATTTTGCAAATACATTGAAAAAGCATAAATTAAACTTTTGGGTACTTTGAACTATAATTCTTAAAGGATGTGGGGGCCTATACTTTTCAAAAGGACCAGTTTAGAGGAAAACGGAGTGTATATCACATCTCACCATTACTTTACTCTCAGAAGACTGCTGGGATTTTCCTAGAACATTTGGACAGTTTTTAACCACTTTCCCATTTATAAACCATCCATTCATGGGGCGTTTCAGGAACAGCAGTTTAGTCAATTTTGTGCAACTTCAAACATTCCACTGGGGCATTCAGTCTGAATATTTGAGGAAACATAATGCATTTATGAAGATCACATTTGACAAGCTTGAATCAAAGCCAAGGCAGATAAAAAAGGGACCATTGTCTGCTAAACTGGTAACAATTGTACTCTTCTATCTGAAAAGTCCATCTGAAAGTAATTTGCCTAAACAATGTGGTTTTTGATTGTGGGTTGAAAAATACTTATGAACATGATTATAACTATTTGAGAAGATCTCGATTATCTGTTTTTATACAAAAGCACTACCTCACTTTAAGGTCAACAGGGTCTTTTAATGTAAGCTGCCAAGAATTGGCCAGAATTCAACATACGTGCCTACAAAGCACAATGTTGATTTTTAGTGCCATTCTTTGCATTCTTTTTTCTGTTTCTCAGCAGTAGTATGCTAAATGGGGAAAAAATCACAAGCAACCCACCTGATTGTTCAGTATTTGCAAAGGATTTTCATAAGTTCCTTGGTGAGAATTTTGAATATCACAAACGTGAGTTGTTCCTCAGAATTCAATGTAACAATTATACTGTAAATTGACATTGACACAGTCCATTAACTTCCTTCACAGCAATTGTGTAGATTACAATTTTTGCTATTGGAGTTGAGAATGTAATATTTTTAACTTAATCAATATTACAAGAAAGAAAAACAAATACATAAACTGCTTCATCATTTTGTGTATTGAATAATTTCTCTGATCAGGAGTTTTCTTTTTTGTCAAAACTTAAAAACAGATGAATACAACATACATTGAAATATACACAGATTCAGTGAAGCACTACATTGATGTTTTGTAATTAACATAAATTGTATGTTTTTAATCTTAGGCAAAGTGCCATATGATTACAAGAAAATTATACTTTTCTGTTTTTGAAATACTTTACCTCACAAAATCATGCAAAGCTATTTCCTGTTATGAAAGAGGTGAAATGATGTCATCCCTGCATGTGACTGGGCTCTAAGTGGAAGCACATGGCACCAGGAATAACATTTAGAAAACAATTAGGATGATCCCTCTTTAATAACATCAGCTCGGCACAGACAATGAAAATGACTCGTCACAGAAACAATCCTGTGGTTGTGACAAAGTGGCCTCAATGAACTCAAAAACTGGATCTATTTCTGTACAGCCATGACATCTGTTCCTGCTCCTCCACACATCACTAAAAAGTACCTAAGATGAAAATTATGAGTACATGAGATAATTGCATAGTTACCTCACAATGTTATAAATCTGAACCAAATTCCTGCCAGTGGGTTCATGGAAAAATAGGTTTCTAAAATGTAACATTGTTTTCTCCATTGCCTTGAGTCAAATTCGACATGTATTTGATTTTCGTACATACCTTGAGAATGTATCATATTGGATGAACTGAAAGTTAGACTGAGGTGTTTTGTTGTTTGTTTTTTGTAACTTGGCTGCAACTATTAGGCAGTGCACTTGGAGGGAATGCTGAGTCATGAATATGAATGCTGCAGTCTGGAAATGTTACTTAGTTTATCTATAAAATGCAATTTATAAAATACAAATAAATACATAATCACACAAAACCTATTCTCCAGTACTTTGCTGTATAATTTAAAAAAAAAATAATTTGGAATATCAGTTTCCATTAAAACAATGGGAGCTAGGACCAAATTTTCTCAAAAATGAAAATGTAGAAATTCCCTCAGATAACGATTGTGTCACCACCATTAACACAAACCCACATCAGTAGTAATTAAATAAAACAAGTTTTATTGTTTGTGTTCATGTAAAGTTATGTTTAAGAACAGGCAAAATATTTGAGAAATACCAATGTTTCAACAATAATCATAACTCATATCTCATTATCATTTAGAATATCATTCTCCGTCACATTACAGGGTAAAAAACAAACCAAATCATTAAAAAACAGCAATAATATGTACACCTGGATGCAAAATGGGATATAAGGCCTGAAGTATCCATCCTTAAATCTGCAGGAACAATTGTCAGTTAAGGTTTTAATTTAAAGCACAAGGTTTAAAAATAATATTTAAAAAAACCAAGCATTGGGGACTGCTTGAGAGTGCAGCCTCCGATTATTTTTCCCCCTCATTGCTTTTAAATGTGTTAAAACACACTGTATTAGTCCCAGTCCTATTAATCCTTTATCGTTGTGGATCTCAAGTTTCCACATCATGTTTTTGAAGAGACTGGTTCACCACTCTGTTGGTTAAGTGTATGTTAGTAATGCTGCATTTATCTAAATATTTCACAAACTCTTTAATTACGTGAGCTGGTCTAACTGGGGAAATGAGGTATAAGGGTTGCATTCTGTTGGAACAAAATTTTGCTGGACATTCCTGTAAAACATGCAGTAAACATGATATTGATCTATTCTCATCTGGTTATTACAGTGTTTGCATTGAAATGAAAGTGTTGTAGAGCCTTAATTCAGAGGTTTTGCTTAAATATTGTGTCCGTAAGGAAAGTATTATTTTCTTCAAATCTTGAGACTGCAAAAATGCAAGATTTTCTCAGTTACTCTGTCTCTGACTTTGCGGATTAAGGGAATGACTATACTCCATTCTATGGGAATGACTGAGACAACAGAAAAAAACTAAATTAATCAAACTTGTGTTTCAGTGAATAGAATTCTACAATGTAATATAATTTTGCACAATCTATATTTCACTTCAGTATTATTGCACGAATCTTCGTTGGTAAGCTGAAACAAAAGGTTATGTTTTGAACTAATTTCTGCATGTGCATTCGAGGAAATGAAAGGAATACATTATTTTTTGTTAATGAATTGAAGAGCCAAGTGAGAAGAAATATGTGTCCTGCTGGTTGGTCAGTAAGCAGAAAATGGGTGACGTAGCCCTTACTGCATGGCAATCATCCAGACAGGCACAATCTGTTCAGGAAAACCTTCCTGCTTCTCCACTCCTAAGATCTCCAGCCCAGCTTTGACAATGATGCTTTTCATAATGTCCAAGTGTCTGATGATGCTGCTGTCAGTTGGGTCTAGCCTGCAGCCCTGCCTGGCCATGTTGTCTTTGATGATGATGACTCCATTTGGCTTGAGGCTGGCTTTGCACCTCGTCAGAAACTCCATCAGGTCCTTGTCAGTAAGGTGACCTGGAAGAACACACCATCAGAGGTGATGGTGGTGAGCTTGGTAAATCCACACCTGGTGCCTCCAACAGCAAAACGTTAAGAGTTATCTATCATTATGGTTGCTGAATGAATGTTTATGCAGTTGCACTGGTTGAGATAGTTCACTGAATCAAATGTATAGACTTGAGAAGATGAAACTGAACACCAGAACAAAAGGTAAATTAAAAAATAACCTCTTCTTATTTTACACATACACAGCAATCTCTGACTAAATCCAAAACCACTTCCACTAAAAGAAGACCATACACAAATCCTCAAAGTTAATTCAATCACAATCAATTAAACTGTGAATTAAATGAATGCATGTTCCATGGCAGATATGCACACACAGCGCATTCTATACTTATATCACTTACATGCCACCCATTGCATCCAGATGACATCATACTTATTCAGTGGGGGGGTGAACTCCTGCAGACCGTAGCAGTAGTATGTCTCAATGCGGTCAGCATCGTCGCCCAGATAACTCTCGTGTGCATGGAGCAAGAACTCCTCCATCATGTCAGCCATCTCCATGGTCTTAAACACGGGCAAGAGGACATTCTTGGAGACCCTTCCTATTCCACAGCCACAGTCCAGGGCACACTGCATGCCAGCCTTTCCAGGCCCCTAACAAAGAAAGGTGAATGATCACAAGGCCATTATGTCACCATCTGACTGTTACCATTTTGCCTGCCTACTCTCCTTTCCAGCACCCCTCCCCCCAACCCACCCCTCAGTAAAAGACAGTAGATGAAAGAACTGTGGAGCCAAGTCACTTACAGTTTTCTGTTTGCAAATTACTTTGTTTATTTTTACTGTATGTTGCTGGAGTCAATAAAGTTTTGTCTTAAATCTCAGTTTGTTTCTATTATGTAACGTTAAATATGAAAGAAGCAGGACTCTTGATTTGAATTATAGAACCCCCAAAATGAAATGACTTAAAACTTTTCCACAGGAGAGTAACAGTAAAACACTCAGATGTTTTGTTGACTGTAATTTCAACAGTCAACAAAAACATTTATGACTTAGATCAATGGTTTCAACATGAAAATAAAACTAATTAGCCTGAATAATTATCCAAAGTTTGCTGATGTGCTTTCATTTCACTGAAATAAAATTAATCTTTGTTATGTTTTTTTTTTTTTTTTTTTATGGAGACACGGTTTGGTTTTGCATTATATAAACTACTCAGCTGTATTAACTACTGTGTGTTGCTACCTTCTGAAGTAAGAATATTCAACTTTTAGGGCACCAAAGTGCAAGGCCTTTCTGTCTGACCAATCCAAGGCAGCGGTAGTCTGATGGAGGTAGTAATTTTCCCAGTCACAAGTGCGCAGCAGTTTTAACATGTGTCTGACACTAACAAAACACAGATTTCACTTTGAAAGCCACCCATGAGTTGCTATTAGAAAAGCCAGAAGTGCTGAATCAATAATGTGTAATTCATTTTTTTCAACACATGCTGTACATGTCCTTCACTAACTGTCCTGCCCTAGCCAATAAGTAATGAGATTTGTGACTTGATCATATAGCAGAACAGGAGTTTAAAGGGTTCAGCTCTATGTTAGCTTCCTTATAACAAACTTAAATCCTCTGTAGCCATGAGTGGAGCTGGGAGACATACCAGAGAAGGCACTATAAATAGAATGTCTCAATGGCTCGTGCGTCCACATAAATCAACGCCATGCACATACCCACACGTACATGCACACATATGCCCGGTGTACCACTCTCAGTATGCCACTGCTTGTCCTTGACAGTCAATTGAGAATGTTTATCAGTAGCATTATACATTGACTTTATGTGTATGAAGAGCAGGAATGTGGTGCTGTTTGTTCATGATCAGCTAGTGATAAAATGCCAATGAAAGCTATGCCAACAGAACATAATCTGACCAAAACCAGACTTATTTAGCAATGAAATGCAATGGATAAGAACAGTGGAAAATACAATACACTTTCAAGCACTTATTGTAAAACTGAATATCCATAATACTGCTACTCAATTAAACATCGCCACAATTATAGATAGCTGGCACATACCCCAACAAACTTTTTCAGAAACTGTCTGGAGCCCTCAAGGTCAATAGGAGAGATTTCTAAAAAATCTCCCATCATCCCCTCTTCTGATGCTGGAACACCGCTGTAGAAATCTTGTGCACGGGCGTAGAACTGCTTCTCCCCATCAATGTACTCACAGGTCACCGGATAAAGTTTGACTGTTGGATAAGGGTAACAGGTGTGATCAAATACACTGGAGGTCTGTAACAAGTAAAAATGCAGTTGTGAATGTGCAAAGGCACACCGGTAATTCAATTTCAGGGTTCAGTAGCAAAAATAAAAGCAGATTTGCAGAGAGGGTCAGAGGTGAACTGGGCTTAACTAAGTCCCAATCAACCTTTTTATTTTTATATTGTGGATATGATAACATTAATGACTTTGGCAAAATACTGTAGACTGTTGAAAGCAAGTGTTTAGAAACCCTGTGAAGCTACAATGATGAAAATTATTTTTGAATTCATCAAAATATCAAATTGGGGTTTCAAAACCCATTAAGGTTTCTGAAGCAATATTCAGTGCTCAACCTAGATATCTGCAACTGGTTGAATTCTTTGCTCATTACATTACACAGCCACGCATGTTTTAAGTGAACTGCATTTTCTACAGCACAAGCTCTTGTGTTACACCATTAGCGCATGGATGGATGTGATTTTTTTTTTATTTGAGTCCCAGGCATATCCTTCTCTCTCACTTAAGAGAGAAGTCTAAATCCAGAAGATTCAACAGGGTCATGCTTCACTCATCTCTCAGGGGTAAGTTGACCAGGCGTGGAGATGTGCTTAAAAAGGGTTGCTGGTACATGCCTGTGTCAAAATTTACCATGGTGTGAGATAACTTTACTTTAGTCATTAACAGATTTGCTTTCAGTTGGAAAACATCCATAAACACTGGCTTGAGCTGCAGTGCAGAACCAAGCACTGTTTGAACTCACATAGAAATAAGCCCTACATTGTGTGGACTCTCCAATTGCAAATGAAACATGTCTGGTGGGTCAGGAATGCTTGAGACGCCTAGGAGGTGATAGATTTGGTCATGAGAATGTATTCTGATATGCATGTGTGGCTGTGCATGTGACCATGGAGCAAAGCTGTCTGATAGCTGAGCATAGCAAAGTATAGTAAAAGCATGACTAAGAGGCATGTACAGACCTGCAGAATTTTACTTCCACCACTCCCTCCACAGTTTATTTTCTGTTATTTGTGCAGTTTGGTCGATGAATAAATAACTGTAATAAGTATCAATAAGTATGTTTGCCACCAAACAAATAAATGTGTTTTAATCTTACAATATGTGTCCCTGAAATATGAATTAAATTTGAAACCAGGGCATCTATTTCAGATAGGTTTGACACAATTTTACATCTATTCCATAATAAGTGAGAGTGTGTTAGATATTAAAATAATAATGGATGATTCATGCAGAAGTAACACATTCCTGGCAGTTTAAATAAAACATTATCATTATATTAATATACTATATTTTATATCAATAATTTGTGCAACATTTTATTATTAGTAAGGTTTTGGTTTTAAATTTGTACTACATATTCATATCGTGAATCATCTTAGAATTGTCTGGGAGGTGCAGATAAACAATACATAATTTCAAGGACAGTATCCTAAACCTATTACACTTATGATGGTATTAAATACCCCCTACTCATTCATAAAAAAAGAATAACTAAAAAAATGGTTTTGACGAAATAATGTAAATCTGAAATACCATGAAAGGATGCACCTGAGTACTTTTGCATTTTTCTTGGATCATTAACAAGATATCAATGCAAAAGCCTAAAATTTTATAGCAAATTTGATATAATAAATACCGTAAAGTAGTATCTATGAAAACATATGACATGCTGCACTACGTTTGATGCAGGATTCATTATGTTTAGAATAAATGCATGAACAACCTAGCCATTATTTTGTTTCATAACTGTTGGCAATTGCCCTCTTCTCAGTTATTAGCAATGGGAAGTGCACAGTGTGGCTTAACTGCAGTTAATGTATACAGGTGAGCTCCACTGTTATAAACTACACAGGCCACACAATGTGCAGGTGGGCGTTACTCAGCCTCAAGACAGCATACAAGGATGACCCTCCCCCTTCTCTTACCCAGGGGAATCTGCTCCAGCAGGTACAGGTAACTGGCAAAAAACTCATTCCTGAGAGTGTTGTGAAGAACAAAGGACATGCTGTGCCTGCAGAGGTCATTGTCCGTCTTGTTCCAGCGCTTGCGGAAGGCCAGGTGGGCTCCCCTGTACTCCATGCTGGCTGTACAGCTCCGAGAGCCGAGACTACAGCGTGCTTGCGAGTGACTGATCCTGTGGAACTGGCAGGGACTCTGTCGCTGCTATATCTGTAGGACCTTGGCACCGTCATTGTAACCGATCAGAAGTGAGCCCTTTCTTGGGAAGTGCTGAAAACCGCCACGGCTTAACGGATCGACTGCTTAGTTAGGAGCAACACTATCTCTGACCTGTACACCCACATTCTTCTGACTGCTCAAATAGATAGGCTAAGTGGAAACTGAGCTTCTGACCCACAAATACCAGAACATACAGAGAGATATATGTTAAGTCCAAAGCTGACAGGAAATGAATGTATCAACTATTCTTAGAATCACCATAGGTTATTGGATCCTTCTCATGTTTGTATGGATAAGAGGAGGTATGCCTTAGTAAGCTTACTATGCTTTTTAAAAGAGAACATATGGGCCTGAGTTTCAATCCACAAGCCACCCATAAACTAAGCATGTAAATGTTTTCCTTCCAACAGTAAACACATAGTAAGCAACATTTAGTGGGTTATCTCTTTTTCTGTAAAAAGCCCTCAGAACTATTATTTCAGAATCAGAGGGGGCACTGAATCAGGGAAGATGACTCCCTCCCTCTTGGATTTTGTCCTCTCAGCATTTCTGATGTATATCACTTCAGCTACTATAACTGACCATGCAGCCTTGCCAGTGGACCACTGACCAGTGTCTCAGGCCACTGGGTGTGTAGCCATTGCCCATGAGTCCTCTAAAGAAGTTATTCAAACCTGTTTGTACCTTATCCTGTTTTTGACCTGCCATGTTAAAAAACCCTTAATTTTATATCTAAATAATACAGAGGGCACTGAAATGATAACTATAATTATCCTCAATTTAAAAGAAAATGTTATCTGAATTTGGACAGGTAAAATGTTCATGCAGAAATTTTGATGGCTCTTACTAGAATACCCATTTTTTGGCCTGTCCCGAAGGATGGTCTCTGTTTAGATTAATAAAGACTTTTTAAAATCTAAAAATCAGCTACTTTTGGTGTGTACTTCAACTCCCCTTATGAAGTATTGTCTCAAGTTAGATTTGTTTGGGTAAGCACTGCTGTTTGAATTTTATTACATGCAAATTGGCACTGGGACATTGGAAGTTTTTTTTTTTTTTATTGAATGTCTATCCAATCACTTAAACATCCTTGATAAGATAAGGCATGTCTCCATTACCTGAGCCATCATTACATACACCATTTTAAACTTTTTCTTTCAATTGCCACTTAAAATGAGAGTCAAAATCATCACAAAAATTATTGGAGTAATTATGAATGAAAAAAAATATCTCAGGATCTGAAGAGAAAAATCTCAGCATCTCCTAGCCCATGAAACAGTCCTATACAGTTATTCAAATCATTACAAGCCAGGCTGTCAACACACGACTTTTGACTCTCCCTGATCTTGACCAAGTTGCAAGTAACTATATTGGACCTAGACCTTGGCAAAAGGAAGTCAGTGTGTTGAATAAAAGATTGCCCGAAAGGTATACATGCATATCTAAATTAAACAATGTTTTAAAAAATGTTAGCCACATATTGTGCCGTATCTGCGAAGTGTTCTCCTCCTGGCCTAATGGGGGCGTAGAGCAATAAACTGTATTCATATTGGAACGTGAGCTCACCCTCTCTTTTCAAGTTACATTACGATTGCATGCTGGGACGATTACTGTCGGCCCCTAGCAACATCAGCGACAGCAACATTTACACTTAGCTACCAATTATGAAATATTGTACAAAGAATACCGCTGTCTGATAATTGTCAACATATTGGAAATAAAAAGATCATAACATCCCGGTCACTCGGGTTTTGGTGATAGGGGCAAGATGCAGTCGGAGGATGCACGATATTTAAAAAGGTAAATAGCCAACGAGATAGCTAACCTGCTAGCTAACTAAGGGGTGTCAATGTCTGATGACTCTGAGCAAGAAGCAAAATAGCTAGCTGACGTTAGCTACCTTGCGAGCTATCTGGCGAGAATTGCTAGCCAATTCGAGCGATGCAGTAAAGTATGGAACACGTCGTTTTGAACACAAATTGCGTCTGCTGCGACATTTTACTGAGTGATATAACGCTATTGATTGCGAGTGTTATGATGTTAACTTGTTTGGTGCACATCCAAACAAATCACTGTCGTTTTCCGAAGACCTATGTTAACTGGCTAACCTGACACATAACGGTAACGTTAGCTATATAGCTTGCTAGCTAATTAGGTCGCGAATAAGTTCGCTTGATAATTAGCTAATGAAACCGACCAATGTGTCTAAAGGGGGGTTAAGGTTATCCATGATATTCTCTTGTACCTCATGGAATTTAAATTTTAGGTAAATGTAGCTGACATTACCTATAACGATAAAACACGAGTCTTAATTTAGAGGACAGATAATCTTAGATTATGCTAGCTAGATTATACCACATCCTGACTGACTCCGAGGCATTGTATTCTTTGGACACACCATGAGTCATGACCATTGTTTTAACGGGAGTGTTTGTCACATCAACCAACCTCATGTACCTGCTTTCAGTCTGATTATGAGTATGTGATTAAATACTGTGATTGTGTTTTCATTCAAAGGAAGGTTAAGGGAGGAAATCTAGATGTCCATCCAACTGAAAAGGCCCTTGTGGTTCAGTATGAAGTGGAGGCTACTATTCTGGGAGAAATGGGAGATCCTATGCTTGGGGAGCGGAAAGAGTGCCAGAAAATGTAAGAAATGGCTGTACGGTTACATTAAGTTGAGACTGTTTTGACAAGTGTGATTCTTTGCTTATTTTCATATGAATTTAGTCACAGTTTCTTTCAAACCTCTTATTTCCCACAGTGATTTTAAGATTACTGTTATGGAACATTGTAAAGCAGAAATAAAATTACATCTCTGTTTTACGCAGCATTCGCCTCAAAAGCCTGAACGCCAACACTGACATTGCCTCTCTAGCTCGGAAGGTTGTAGAGGAGTGCAAACTTATACACCCCTCAAAATTGGCTGAAGTCGAGCAGTTGTTGTTCTATCTGCAAAATCGCAGGAAGCCGAATGGTAAAGGTGAGAGTTTGAACAATATCCATTATGTCTTGTTTGAGAGACATCACGTATCGCAAAAGTTCAGACTAACATCCTAATATTTATAATATGTAGTGTATACGTCTATATATGCAGTTTTTACCCATGGCCTGTTGTCACATTTTTTCAAAGAAAATTGACCAAATATGTACAAGACACTGCTTCAGACATGCAATCTAAATAGAGAGAAGTATGAAGTAAGAAGTATAACTGTCAGGCTTGCTCACTATTAATCCTATTAAAATACGGTCAATGCAATACATTCTGGGAGCAATAAATGTGTCATCATTTTTGAAGTAATCAATGAGGGCTTGAAATGTGTATGTTCTCCCGCACAGATACTTATTATTTTGGTGAAGTATGTGTGTTTAAATGTAACGATATTGACATTTTGTATTTTGCATTTGTTTTGTATCTCTTTCTTTAAAGAAAACCGAGAAAAAAGACCAGTAAAACCAAGAGATCTGACCCCCTTTGAAGGAATGGAGGTATGAAGAGGAGACTATGTACTTTTCATGAACTGGGTTTGAAAGTTACTTCTCTGGGTTGATGGATATTCTTGTGTTCACAGATTGATGAAGAAGCAAACATCAACAACATAGATGACTATGTGGAGCTGCTGTATGAGGATATTCCGGAGAAAGTTCGGGGTTCGACCCTGATCCTCCAACTGGCTCGTAACCCTGACAATCTCGAGGAACTTCTTCAAAATGGTTAGGCACTGCTATTGCTAACACAACACAAAGGATTTAGACTGGCTTTTGTAATTTTTGCTGAATGAGGAATTGAAAAGCTGTTGTAGGTGGTGAGAACAAAAGTATGTGACATCGTGCAGTTGTTCAAAATGTTTGCCATTTAGTATTCCCGCTACAGGACAGTTATTATTATATGAAGTGCTACAGATGAGAATAAACCCTGAAGCATGCTTTTCAGATGATATAATAGCTCCTCTGTGAATAGAAGACTGTCCCATTTCTAAGCAAACCCTGCTCAAATTCAGCCTGTCCCTGCCTGACAACAAGACTGTTTTCTTTAGCAACAGCAGCAAGACATCATCCATTTTACCTGTCAAAACAATTTTACATTTAAACCAGAATGACTCCGAGCAGTCACACCATACATGTGAACCTCATACCCAGCTGACATAGCTGTATGTGTGAGAAAATAGTAAGACGAACAGCAGGAATGCAAAGCGCATAACGTGTCTTCTTAGTGAGGAAAGCCTATCCCTCATACAGTGAGTGTACCAATGGCTTGGTGTCTGTTACTCATCAGAAACCGCACTGGGAGCCTTGGCCCGGGTCCTCAGAGAGGACTGGAAACAAAGTGTGGAGCTAGCCACAACCATCATCTATGTCTTCTTCTGTTTCTCAAGGTACTTCTGCCACCTCTGTTTTCTTTTCTGTTTTCAGTCCTCCCTCTACATTCACTGAATATTTTCAAAAATATTTTACATTTGTGAGACTGGGGGCGTTGGGGGTGGGGTTCATCCTATTTACCACTTAAAAATGGGCAGCCAAAAACTGATAACATTTAATATAAAGATGAAAAAGATTTATAAAGATGAAAATCCTTATGTTGTAGCAATGACAAAAATGGTAGCCTAGTTTTCTGACATCAAGCCAAACTATGTATTGCATGTAAATTGCAAATATTACATGTAAACTTCATTGAATTTGACTGAGTTTGTTTCTGGTTCTTAGTTTTATGACCTGTAAAAAAAGAAGCCCTGATTGTATTACATGCTCTACTGAATGGAGTACTGTATTATCTAAACAAAACATCCTCTGAATTATCAGTGCTGCCACCGTTGGAATCAACATTTTTATAAATGGAAGAGCCGTAAAATACAAAAACCTGAAATTATATAATGTAACAGATTTCAGACTGTGCTACAGACTTGCAAAATTGCTAGCTGTACAGAAGGAGCTGTCAGAAATAATTTAAAGAAGGAGACAGTGTACAGTTTTTGAAAGTTGATAGTCTTTCTTGGCTTTGTACCACTGCAATATTGTGCTTATGAATTTGGAAATTATTTAGTGTGCCTGACTGATCATAAGTGAGAGACACTGTTTGACAGCAGTGGTCAGGGTTTTGACATGCACAATTAATTACTTGGCTAAATGTAACACTTATAAAAATTTGATTACTGCAATCAGAGAACCAGTCGTCTTCAAAGTCCATAGGAGTAATGCAGGCCAGCTTTGGAAAGACACATTCCTTGCAGTACACAGTAATGCAGTTTGACCATTTTTATTCAGTCTGGCAATTTCATTCAGCCTGTTTTTGGATTGTTGCATGGAAAAGAACAAATAATGGTAGTTTTTTTTTTTTTTTAAATAATAAATAAAATTTTTCCTTTGTTTGGCAGCTTCTCCCAGTTCCATGGACTAATCACCCACTACAAGATCGGAGCCCTTTGCATGAACATCATTGAGCATGAGCTGAAGAGATATGACCTATGGCAAGAAGAACTGCAGAAAAAGAAAAAAGCCTATATCCTTTTAGTGGTTCACTGAGCAAGGTTAGGTGTATATGCAAATAGCTGTATTGCACCAATCAAACAGGTTTCAGAGTGAAGTTCCAACTACAAGTCATTGAAGGAGCTTAATGAATAATTCCTGTGACTAAATATTTGTTTAGAAAATATTTGGAAGCTTTTCTTGGTGTAATTTTTAAATGGACTAATCAGACCCTCCTTGACACCCTGTACGTGAAGATGATCCTGATAACCAGAACCTGAAGAAGGAGTATGATAAAGCGTTCAAGAAGTACCAAGGCCTGCTGACCAAACAAGAGCAGCTCTTACGAGGTATGATAGATGGGTTGTATTGATGCTTGATCGTATCTTAAACAAAAAAGGAACAAATAACATTTTGTTGTCTCACTTTGGGAGTAATATATGTATATTTTATTTGTATTAATGAGATGGAACATTAAAACATCACTGAGGAGAACTGACAAGAGCTCTGTTTCCAGTGGCTCTCTACCTGCTGCTTAACCTGTCCGAAGACACACGCACTGAGTTGAAGATGAGGAACAAGAATATTGTCCACATGCTGGTGAAGACCTTGGACAGAGAGAATGCTGAGCTACTGGTTCTGGTGGTGTCATTCCTCAAGAAGCTAAGCATCTTCCTGGAGAATAAGAATGACATGGTGAGATGGACTGCTTATCAGTATAGCCTCTCATGATTGAGCCACACAATCACTTTATTTGGGTGGTGCCATTATCAGCTACCAATAGCCTCCACTCCACCTGTGTAGACCTAGTTATGTGCTGGTGGTTTAATTATTGTTAGTTAAAAATGAACTAGTCTGGTTTGGATTATAAGGCAGAGGAAAATTGTTGCAATCTTTATCCCTATAGTTATTTATGTTGATTTATTTCCCAACCCCAATTCTCACATATTTATATATATTTATTTTTATATATGCATCTTTATATATTCATTATAATTCTCAGGTAAGTACCAACATCACCCAACTATTTGTGCAATTTGAAAGTGCAAGCCTTTTTTTGTTCCTTGGATGACTTTTACTCTTGCTTTCTTCTTCACACTGAAAATTCTATATTTCTGGTTGCACAGTGGCTTTCCCTGTTGAAATGATCTTTCTGCCTCAGGATTCATGAAATCAAGGGAAATTGGTGCCAATGATGGTGTTTTTCAAGGGTTTTGGAGTGTTAGGGCTTGGAAATATTACTACAGTATGGGGCGCAGTAACAGCTTTTGCACATCACTTTGTACCCCTGTCTCAGTCTACAGTTCCCACCTGGAACCAATCTCATGTGCATTTATCAACCCAAATTAGGAGCAGTTGTTTTTATCTTCTTGTTTCCCTTTACTGTATCTTTGGCCCAGATAAAAGAAACGTGCTGGACTTTGAAAATCTTTCAACATGTTCTTACAAAAAAACATGTGTCCAACAGAGTCTGGCGATTTCAAAACCAGGGAAAGTAAAGAGAGGATTTTTGCATTTTTCCATAGATATCATCTTTCACTAGGGGGGAAATGATTTCGTATATATTGTTGATTGTGCTCATTGGTTAGTGATTTACCTCCTGATAACATTTAAACCAATGAGTAATACCAGATGGTTGTTGTCAAGTATTGTATCATGTTTTTGGCATGGGTACTAATGAGTTATAACTATCGGTAGATGTGCAGTGTTTGTTACAGTAAAGTTTTGATTTGAAAGTGTGGTTGCTCGTGCGAAACAACAGTTTAATTGAGGCCAGATTTTTACATTACTCCCACAGTGGGAGAATGAGACGACAGCACAATACAGCAGCCTGTTAACAAGTGCAATAGTGTTGAACCTGGTCAGCCTGCCTCACAGCCTGAAAGGATGCGAAGAGACTACAGATAGGCCCTGCTCCTCCTGTGTTCATCGCATCAGTGTGAGGTCGCTTTGTCTTGCAAGGATTCATTTTTTGGTAAATTTAATGAAAGCTAAGACTAAATTTCTGTGCATTCTTTTCTGTATTTCCTCTTTGCTCAGAGAATAGTACTTTCAATTTTTCTTGTTGTGATGAGGGAACATATAAATGAATGGTATTTGCAAATATGATGGCCATGCTGAGGTATTCCCCAGAGGCAGTAGATCACAAGTCATGATGATCAACATGTGGGTAGGTCATTTTATAAAAATTCTCTTGTTGGAGAGCAATGGCGTAACGGGAACCAGAGCGCGACACAGCTTCCTCTGAGCACAGGAAGGGAAATCTTCTTTTTTTTTTTTTGTTAATCTTTTTCTTTCCAATTTTCTTTGGCAGGCTGAAGTTGATACCATTGAGAAGCTGACCAAACTGGTTCCATGTGAGCATGAGGACCTGCTGAACATCACCCTGCGTCTCCTCCTCAACCTCTCTTTCGACACCAGCCTGCGCAACAAGATGGTGCAAGTGGGGCTGCTGCCCAAGCTCACCACGCTGCTCGGTATGGTCCCATGCCACCTACGTTCTGTCCACAGGACGGAGAGCTGACACTGTGATGCTAGTTAACACAGTAGCAGCAAGGAGACGTCTTGTGCCAGGTGTAATCAGATCTGTGTCATTTGCTGATTACAAATTCAGATGTCAGCTGGCTAATAATGTGCTTGGGACTGTGCTAGAGCCCTCAGCCTTATGTCACATAATGAAACTGGTAGTAACAAGACAGCAGTTCATGATTGGTCAGGGTATTCCACTACTACAGGTTGGGCAACAGCCAAACCCACATGACCCTATCAGTCTAATTCCCTGTTGCACATCAGTAAGGCTGCTTTGTCATTGCTGCTGGCTGGAGACGACTATGACGACTATGTTTCAATCTAGCTGAGAGGTCACATGTCTCACTTTCACACTACCTAAACACAAGGGCCGAAGCCACTCTTTCATCACTTTTGAGAATAATGCTACAATATTAAATTCCAGTGAATTGGAAAGCACTGTTTGCATAAGACAGGAAATGTAAGGGTCATTTGTTAACTTAGCTTTTTGGTCATAAACAGCATGGATGTCCTCCCCTGGTCATTATGTATGGAGAAGGGATCTTTAGTCATTCTAGGCTATTCTTAGTGTCTGTTGTCTCTGTGTTCGTCCATGGTGAGACAGTTTCTGAATTATAATGTGACTGGTAAAGGATATGCTCATTTGAAGTACTGTCATACCAATTGAAAGGTTCATAGTCAATATCAGATATGTTGGTGTTATCACTGTGCAATTTACTGTCATAACCAGATATTTTCTCCATTCTTTAAAAATGTTTCTTTTTGGGAAATGTTTTTTTTTGTATTGAATCGACAAGGTTTTTTTTTTTTTTTCCAAAAAAGATAATATGCTAATCACTTGTTTTAAGTAAACCTCAGTCTCTTTTATTAGCAAAGTGCTTGCTACTCAGTTAGCCAATATGCAAGTGATACAGTTTAACACAGAGGGGCCCCCACCCACAGTGCTTTCTCCTTGCTTGTGAATAGACAATCACACTTCTAGTGTGATGTTCTGTAATGACCTCTTGCTGAATAAGTTGTCAGGACACATCAGCTTATCTGCATGGGAGACTGTGCTCATGACTGTCACATCTTCAACCAGTTTAGAGCAGTTTTGAGGTGGGCCCACTCTTGTATGAGTCGTAAATCTGTTGCGTTATGATTAAAAGTGGGGTAAGGTTTTGATCAAATAAAATTGAGTAATTCTGCTGGTTGAAGTGCATCCCCCTTCTGAGAGGTGCTCTACATGTGGATCCCATAATCTTACACTTGGCAGCATGGCGCATTTGAAATCACTTTATGGTTCCCCCTGTCACCAGTGATGGACTTGTGCTGTAGATGAAGCAGAAAGCAAGCGTACATGCCTGAGAATCAGTGTTAAATGTATCTAGTAAAGAGCGAAGCTGGGGATAAGCTGTGGGGGGAGTTTGGTAAACATATACTGTTGGTCACACTGACAGCTTGACTTATTGTCTTTATTCCGGCTGCACTCAGTGCAGTAAATGCAAAATACTCATATATTACAGTCTTATATCTTCTGCATCCCCTTTTCTTCGATCACAAAGACAAAACAAAAAAAAAAACTCAGTGTAAGTCATCACTGACCAAAATATTCTGCAGGTGCAGGCTCTAGAAGTTTTTCATATGAAACTCTGGATACAAGCTATCCCGTGCAGCCATTAAAGAAATTGTTTCCTGAAATTAAATACAGTATATGATTGGTGCAGTCATTTATAGGTAATTTGGCATCACCAGATTGATCTCCCTTTGAAATGTCTCTTGAGGGTGTCGGGTATCCCACATAATTAATATAATGTATTTGTTTGAATAACACTTTGGACCTAAAATAAATGTTGTTTTTGCAGGACTGGGCAGTGGAAGCGTAGGGCCTTTGAGATTACTGACTGACACTCTCTTTAACCTTTTCCTCTCCGCGTGCCGTCATTAATGGTCCGTTTTAGCTGCCAGCCCACTCTCGCACTGCCGCCTGTCTCTGCAATTAACATGCAACCGCAGCCTACTCGCTTCAAAACTTTCCCTGTCCATAATTACTGCCCTGTCACAAGATGAAAATATAGTTGTGTGATCTGGTTTAAGAGGTCTTTCAAGGCTGACATCTGCCTGATGATGACAATTGGGCCCTCAGCTTTAGTGCTTCTGCAAGTCAGCGCAGCAAGACTAATTCTCCCTGGCAGCCTCAGTCCATTAACCATTTATTTGCGGCAGAAATCCTGAGAAGAGACAGTATTTGCAGTCTCACTCAAATATTTCCCATGGTTCTTTTTATTTGCACTATAAGGAAGCAAACGTCGTGTTTTCCAGCTGTTGCACATTTGGGATGAATGCATGTTGCTCTGGAATGGTTATATATTTAAATGGTTATATATTTAAAGTGAAAAATTACAACAAAAGATTTGACATAAAAGTTTTCAATGACTGAGTTATTGGTACCTAGATGTGTCAAATCTACTGCTAGTCTCCAACAACCCATTCATGACTGGAACACCATTTACCTAAATGAAAGCGTCCTGCTTACAACTACTAAGAACAGCACCAGAATTTTGCAGTCATTGTATATAAAGCAGATCACCTTTCATAATTCATATATCGAATACAATTGCATACTTATGTTATTTTTTCCTATTTTTCAAGAAAGGTGGATTGCCTTTCTTACTGGATTAAAACGTTTAGATGTTCAATGTTCAACCATATTTCAGAAGGACCACCAAATATGGAGGTGTACTGGTGTATAGCAGTCCTGCTGGCTGTATCCTGCTGGAAGTGTTCTTTTTGAGTAGGTGGGCTGAAGATTGGCTGTGTTATCTGTCAGAGGCTGATGGTAGTTACCTATGTGACATTTTGGGTGAGAGTGACAGTGAATGTGGTGACACATTTTATCCCAAGTTACTTTCATAAGCACAGTTCATGAAAATGCTTTCAGAGCTTTAAACAGCACTTCTGTACTATTAGATCATCGATGCTGTATGAGTTGTTTTTTAAATCTGCAAAAAAGAACACATTATTGTTAAGTATGTCCTGGCATATAGTCCTGTTGTGTGTGATCTGCCTGTTCTTTTATTTTTTGATTATCATTGCATCCACACACAGTGTTAAAGACCCCTACCTGTGCTTTGGTCCTTTGGGAGAGCTTTCGTCAGTGAGGAGTTTAATGTTGAGCCTGAGTTGATGCAAGCTCGTAAATCTGATGAAGCAGTAGATAATCAGTGTGGAGAATCCTGCGTTATTTCTCTGTGAGTGGTGCTGTTAACCTGTGGGATTTCTGCCATTCCTCCTCCTGCCGGCACCCCCAGGGGTCCTGCTCTGTAGATAACATTAAAGGGATGTTTTGCTGCAAATCACTCCTCTTATCATCTTCTGGCCTTCCAGCAGTGACCGCTGCTCCGAGGATTGCGTGGCCCCTCAGTCCGATGACAGAAATGTGGCACGCTCTAATTAAGTGCTGAAATATGTGTTTACTCCAAATTTACGAACTGTAAAATCCTATGTAACATGGGCACTGGAAATTCATCACTCATGCAATACAACAAATCTTAAAAACAGAATAATACAACAATTTATTTTAGCTTCAGAAGATTTAACTAGCGTTCTTATTTACAAAGACAAAATAGCGTTAGACACAAAAATAGCCCAGACGCCACTAATACTGCTGGTGTAATTTTTACGAATGTTGGCGGTTTAATTCAAGCCAAGGCCTAATTGAAGCTAGCTCTCCCAGTAACTGCCCTGAACAGTATAATTAATTTTTAACAGCAATTTTTCTTATTTATTTTTTGTGAAACAGGCCTGTGCTGGCTACAGTAGTGTTTTGAGCATTTAATAGGCCCCTCTTCAGCCCATAAAGAATCTTCAATTTTCCTACCGGTGAAGTGAGGTAATAATGTGGGTCAGATGTTGCAGTGGCCCTAACGAGAAGCACATGTGCCGGCCATCGGGGCGCACTGAAACCGCGCAGCGTTGCTTGAAGTTATTAATGGCAGTAAAATTTATGCTTCCTCCTGTTTTGCCAATTAAACGAAGAAGGTTTTTTTTTTTTTTTTCCTGGGGTCCCTTTTCCCACATCTGTTTCCAATAGACTGTGATAACACAGCCTGGAGCGTCTCAATCCGGAGCAGCAGCGTCTCTTCTGCAAATGAGTGGTTATGTAATGGGTCACTCCGTGGGGCTGATAGCGCACTCTGTTCCCCTCGTTGGGGGCGGGACTAATTAACAGTGTGAGCTCCCCGTTCGGTCATGCTTGCCGTCACTCTTGAACAAAGTTTGTTCCTCAGTGAGGTGGTTGGATTGTAAACATTATCTGAAAGCTCCTTCTCATGTTAAGAAAATGGTGTGATTTTAAAGATGCTCATTGGTAAAAGGCTTAACTTTAATACTCAAGCGTATTCTCTTATTCCCCTTGTGGAGGTATTTTAAATAGTCTTAGAACCTGGGAGGGGAGAAAATAGGTCAACTTTTGAGTTTGAGAAATGTTACCACATTTAAAGTCCCTGTACCTTACAGCTTATTCATGTGCAAATACTACACTGTCTGAGTCCGCCAGCTGTGCCGCATTGAAAAGGGACATGTAATCCATGACATAGCAGATGTTCCTTATGTCTACACAGGGTGTAGTTTCCAACCTTTCCCAAGTGAAACACTCATTTTATATTCTGCTGGAGACCTTTTTTCTTAGAAAGACTTTGTTTGTGTTTCAGGTAACGAAGCACAGAAACAGATAGCAATGTGCATTCTGTACCACATCAGCGTGGACGACAGATTCAAGTCCATGTTTGCCTATACAGACTGCATTCCACAGGTAAGAGCACAGACTACATTAAAATATAACGTGCGCATCTAAAATTCAGATGAGGAGCTATAGGCTAAAATAATTAAATACATCTGCTCTCAAACCACCAGGGATCTTAGCAGAGATTCAAGTTCAATTTGCAGTGGAATAAAAAGTTTTTGCCCCAGATTGATCAGTTGCAGAGACTTGCTGCAGTACCCTGCCCAATCAGAACAAGGTCTGTGTCAGTTCACTTGTGGACAAATGCAGTATATGCTGTCCACATAATATGAACTTGTGTGGTGTTTTTTGTTTTATACAGTTGTTGCAATGAGTTTGTGTCCTTTTCGAACCTTTGAATATTAAAATATACTTTTTTGTAAGGAAATAGCATGCCTCTGCAGCCTGTAACATTGATAGAATTAGATCAATCCATGTGCTGCTCATCTCCACACACCATTATGCTAATGATATATTTGAACCTGACCCACCTGACTGATTGTTACCAATTAGGGTGGGAGGGGTTGGAGGGTCAAGAGTGTTTGTCTGATTGCCGTTTCAAGGAACAACATTGTTCATTGTTGGGACCTTTTAAAATGCTTGTTTTGTTTAATCTGGTGAAAATACTAACCAGATGCTCATTAAAAAAAAACAGATTTTTCCATAATTGATAATCCAGCCAATGGGCAAGCTCAACCTGGGGCCTAATGTCATAGGTGACCGGCCATGCCCCTGACCTTACCTCTTTCCCTGGTCGATTCCCTCCTCCTCCCGCCCCCTACTGCCGGCTGAACCTGGCCTGCTTTTGATGTCCAGGTCGGGGGTGTCCTGGGAAGGCGTGTCCCAGCCTTACTCATGCGGCCCCTGTGCCCCCGTCCGGTGTTCTGTGGAACGGACAGATCAAACAAGGGAGGGCCAGGGAGCGGCTGGTCACTGTGGAGAGGTCCTGCCATAATCACTCAAAGATGTTAGAGGGGTGGAGAGGTGCAGCGCTGCAAGGGAGGGGCACGGGGAGCCGCAGGCTCCGGCCTCCAGCCGCTGGTAAATAAGTAAAGTCAGGTGCCAGAGAGTCTAGACGTGGTGATTTGGGGCCTGGGACCCTGGTATCTGATACTCAATATGGGACCTGTCTGATTGCGCGCCGCTGCCTCTTCACAGTCCGCACTGCTTTTTAATGCTTTCCTGTTTAATGTTAAATCAGCCAGCGATGACGAGGGATCTTATTTAGAACAGCCGCTTTCCCTGTGCTTCCTTCTTTATTTCCTGATTACTCTGCTTCCCGCTACAGGTAGCAGGTCTGGGTATTGATGGGTACTGACTGATTCACGGCGAATTCAGGATGCCGTTTCAGGCCTTTGAGTCCTGTGTACAAATTGGAGCAGGCGTTAAAGAATGTCTCTTTTTGTCACCCCTCACCCCTTAACCATCCACAGTGTGACTTTGGAGAGGAACTTCGTAAAATTGTGAAAAGTATAAATGCTCATTTGTGTTTTTTGCTAGTGCTGTTTGTGAATGTTGTTACTCCATTACCAGTGTACAGTTTCACTTTGGGAAACTGTTAAGCGTCCGTTATAACTGTTGAAGATGCTTTTAAAACTACCTTTTTATTTGTCTTCCTGTCACCTGCATTCTAATTCAATTTTAACCTTTATTGCAATAAGATGAGTCATTGTAATTATGAATACATTCATGAACTAGTGGGTTGTGGATTGTCTACACAGCTGATGAAGATGGTGTTTGAATTTGGTGAGGACAGGCTAGATGCTGAGCTCATTTCCTTCTGCATCAATCTGGCAGCTAACAAGAGGAATGCCCAGCTCATCTGTGAAGGTAAAATACTGCCCGTCAACAGAAATACGCAGGCCTATAGTGTACTTCTCCACATTACCTTTTTTTCCATCTTTTAGGAAATGGCTTGAAGATGTTGATGAAGAGGGCGTTGAAACTGAAGGACCCTCTTTTGATGAAAATGATCAGGAACATTTCTCAGCATGACGGTCCACCTAAGCATTTGTTCATAGTAAGTGTGCTTTATTCATAGTGAGTGTGGTTTACCATTCTTTTTTGGAAATGAAAAGCTCAAAAATACAGTATTTCAGGTGAAGAGAGTGTAACATTTCGACTCTTGCGTCAGGACTATGTGGGTGACCTGGCAGCTCAGATCAGGCCAGATGAGGAGGAGGAGTTTGTGATCGAGTGCCTGGGGACCCTGGCCAACCTAACCATCCCTGATCTGGATTGGGAGCTGGTACTGAAGGAGTACAACTTAGTGCCCTACCTGAAGGACCGCCTAAAACCAGGTAAAGGTCACTGTGGTACGAGACCTGCCCACATTGGCCCTGCCCATCCCTCCCTCCCTCCTTGTGTGACCGCTGCCCTCTATCTTGAATCAGGCTCAGCAGAGGATGACCTCATCCTGGAGGTGGTGATCATGATTGGCACTGTCTCCATGGACGACTCCTGTGCTGCCATGCTGGCCAAGTCGGGCATCATCCCAGCACTCATTGAGCTGCTGAATGGTAGGTGCATGCCATGGGATGGGATTGATATTTTTTGTTACCTTTAGTTTTTAGGGCCTGTGTTACTTCATTATTTAAAAAGAAGGACTGCTGTGTGTATGTGTGCGTACGTGTAAATGTGTGTGCGTTTGTGTGTGTGCGCACATGTATTTGTATAAAATAGTTTAAAAAATTGATTTAGTTTTTTTTACTTCCAGAACTTTAGTAATTCTGTATTTATAAATGGACACAATGGTCTGATGAATTGAATTTACGTGGAGCTGTAATTTATTTAGAGGATTGTGTGTTGAAGGTACCACCAGTCCTGTACAGGAAAACAGCAGGGTAGTAATTTGGAGCCAGTTTTCCATTTCTGGTCTGTGACCTCTCAGTCAGTAAAGTGCCCAGCAGTCTAGTTCTTCCTCTTCACAGGAAGCAGTTATGGATTAAAGAAACTTAAGGTTGCTGTTCATTTAGAAAACAGCCAAACAGGATAAAAGGATGACTGTCCAAAATAATCCAGCCCTCTATGCACTCATGTACAAAAGCTTTACTTAGACCTGATTTGATTTTATACCTACATTGTACACAGAATTATTACTGTATACTTATATGTAATACATATAACCACAGGTTTTTGGTTTTAGGTCATTTGTACAATTTGTGACATTGGAATGGCATGAATGCGTGCGTGCGTGCGTGCGTGCGTGTTTCGCCCATATAACTTGTGGGTAAAGTGGTTACTATTTTTATTTCTTAGTTGTGGAGAAAAGCCAGCTACGTGTCAATTTGTTTTGTTCTGATGAAAATTGTCTTCCAGAGGGGGAGTTCAGAATGAGGTATAGCTGAAGGAAATGATGTTTTTGTTAAGCCCAGTGGTTTTAGTGCAGGGGTGCTTTCATCTGGGAGACCGGGATCACAATCGCATTTGAGAACTGGTGAAACTGATACTCTATAGACACTTTAATGAGTGGCGTTCTTATTGCTTGGACTCTGAGAAATGTACCTGCAAGCCTCTCACAGTGCCATGAAAGAAATATTTAAAAATAGCTAGCACTTTTTCTTCTCTTCAGCCCAACAGGAAGATGATGAGTTTGTCTGTCAGATTGTCTACGTGTTCTACCAGATGGTGTTTCACCAGGCAACAAGAGATGTCATCATCAAGGAGACCCGTATCCTCCTCAGAAAGCCCCTCTGCCACCCTGATATGCCTGTCTCGTAATACTCTTCCTCTGCATGTGATGAGGGGCTTTTGTTCCATGAGCGTTTAAAATAACCGGTTGTCTATGATTATGCCAAATAAACACAAACCATCCGCTTCTGCCAGAACTGACTGAATACTAATATTTAAAAAGAAGAATGTAGCTCTTTTTCCAATTTTACAAATGTCACTTAAAACTACTTTCTAGATATATTCTAATTTTGATTAAAGAGGTACAATAATATATCATTATATTGTTAGAAATTGAATATGCTTGTATATGGATGTATACATTTAAAATCTTGAAAAATTAAAGCCCAAGAAGTCAAAACTCATAAATCCTGAATTTTATGGTGTGGTTGTATCCAGCTAGAATTAATCATCTGTTAAAAATTCGAATGAAACAGTCCCATAAAAAATATTTCACAGCTGTCAGTGGCATTGTTGAATAAATCCCATGATTCTAAAAAAAAATGAATGCCACCCAATCATGTGGTTACGTTAACAGCAGGAACTGATAATGTGTTCTGTTTAGAGTCACTTCACACACTTAGTGCTTTGTGAATTTTGACTTTGTATTTTTCTGTTTTCTGTTTCAGTATTGAAAATGTATCATTTGTCACTGTTTCTTGCTGGCCTTCAATGGTTGAAGCTGCTCTTAAGCACAAATCATGGCCTGTGTTTTTAGAAAGTGCAGTGATTGACTGACCATAATAGAATTATTTTTATAATGTTGTATAATTCATCTAAACTGCTTGAGTTTCTCCTTGACACTGACCACAGAAGCCCCTGCCTATCTCATCGATCTGATGCATGACAAGAATGCAGAAATCCGCAAGGTGTGTGACAACACCCTGGACATCATCGCTGTAAGTATCCTGAAGTGTCTCACTCAGCATGTCATTCACATTTTTACAGCCACTGTGCACACTCAGATGGAACGTGCGGTATGTGCTTAACCAGCCTCAGCTAGATCTGCACTGAAGGGTGTGATAAAATCTTAGTTGTTAAATTACCATCAGATGCCATCAGATATCTCTAATGACTTATAAATTAAATAGGGTATTTTTGTGTTTGAGGAAGTGTTTAATTGAAATTATTAGTAAGCTCATTAAGCTGTAACCACATGAAAGAGAACATTGGGGGGTCTGGTTTCTATCAGCAATGCATAACAGATCACAGAACCCCAGAATCTCCATTATCCTGTAATGTGTGCTGCAGGCAACCTGATTACAGCTCTCAGGATGGAGAAGTGCATGCTTGGGTTTTGTAGGCCAGATACCAACTTCCCTGATCGGATGTTCTCCTCACTTCATTCCAGTTATTCATAATTTGTAGCGTAAATTCATGGAGAACCATAAATAGAATAAAGTTGGACAGGAACTTGCCACCGGATGTTTACCTGTGCTGTTGAAATAGTGCTCTGATTAATTTCACAAATAAATCGGATCACGCCTTCATTAAATTCACATTACTGGAAGCTTCTAGAGTTGTTTTTTCCGAAGAGATTTGAAATGGCAAAAAAAACAGTATAAAGCATACTGTATAATTTCTTTTTCCCTAAATGCCATGATCTCAGTTATTAAAGATTGATTATCCTTCATTTGAAAACGCCAGGCTGATTGTCCAGGGGAGGTTTGGGGTCCACTGGACAGAGTTTTTGAAAGTTGTTAGTGTGTAATACATTTTTGTATTGACTGAAAGTGTCACAGCCAATTTGGGGGGAGTGAGGCCTGTTACAATGCGCTTATTTGAGGGCCAGCCCTCTGAGGCCTGTCAGGGCCCTGGGGCTCTGCTCTCTGTCTGCATGATTAATCTGTGGTGCTAGGCTCACGGCACATGGCAACTCAAAGAAAGGCTTTATCTACCATGTGCCGCACTGAAAAGAAAACAGGCCCTATTTTCTCAGCCAAGCAACACAGAACCCATCTGATTAATTCATATTTTTATTAGCTGTTGTGTTTTGAACTGAGACACAGCGGTGCATTGTGGGCCCATGGAAGGTACACGGCGGCGTTCCCCTCAGAGATAGTCCATGGATAGAGGCCTAGAGCCCCCTCCCCTGCCAGGCGTGATGTCTCCCTAGGCAAGATCTACCCCCATTGGCCCATGGCCCGGCTATGTTGGCTGTTGACTCAGCCTGCGATTGGCGAGGGGGGAGGGGGGAAGGGCGCCAGAGATGAAGCGGCAGACACTGGCACATGGCTTCAATATCCCTGGGTCAGTGTCCCCCAAAACTGCAGCCCCAGCAGAATCCGACACTTCTGGAACATTCATGTCCTTCATGCGGCATACCACCCACCTCAACTGTTTACACCTCAATCACACTTATATTATTTACGTGTCAGAGGATTCCTTTAAGATTTCTTTCCGACCATACTCTGAAGTGACTTCATTCCTGCTAGGGAAGTGCATGTATCTGAAGATAAAATTTGTAAAAGATAATGCTTTGAATACAAGCAAGGATATTCTGCTCCGTTACCGTAGATGTGTCCTCGTCTGTCGGTAGAGAGATGGTTGTGAGGGTTTATCTTGCATGGTGACAGTCAGCACTGTCGTCATACTTAATTAGAGAAGGGTTTGTGTTCCTGAATGTATTCTGCATGGTGACAGTGGAACACATCCTTGGAGCTTGGAGTATGATGAGGAGTGGGGAAATTAAAAGGTGTTGTTTAATGTCTTCAGCCTGCTGTTGCTCTTTTGATTTGGAATATACTGGATGGTGGAGCAGTTGAAAAGAGTTTTTGAGTATCTCAGGTTTGCTCTATCCTGTAGGAGTGTGTTGAGGGGGGGAACTAAATGAAGCCATTGAGTTTCTTAGCCCTGTTGTATCCTGTAGTACAGTGATGAGAGGGGGAATTGGTGAGAGCTGTTGAGTACCTTAGCTTTGCTCTATCCTGTAGGAATATGATGAGGAGTGGGGGAAGAAGATCCAGAGTGAGAAGTTCCGCTGGCACAACTCCCAGTGGCTGGAGATGGTAGAGAACCGGCAGATGGATGAGGCCGAGCCATTCATGTACGGAGATGATGGAGAGCCCTTCCTCCATGATGGAGATATTCTGGAGCGGCCCGACCTCTTCTACAGCGCTGGTGAGGGGGCTTAGATTGTGATCCTGAGTTGTAGTTGACTACATACCCCCTAGCCTCTCATAATGAGTGCCATTCAGAAATATACCCACCCTCATTTATAATGGAAGCGATGTTGTCCCATAATTGTATGAGGCTGTCAGAAGGTGAATTTTGGGTTGGCATAATGTGTTAAATACATCACACTTCCACAAGAAGTCCTCTGAGAAGCAGACCATGTCCTTTGCATGTTGATTGCTGGTAAGTGACAATCCTTGGTGAGAGTGTCTTCAGGTCTCTGGTGGTCTATGTTACAGGACCCTTAACAACAAACAAACAAGCATTTTGACAAGAAAGCACTTTCCTTCTTTTCCTTCTTCAGATTTGATTTTACAATTCACCCTGTAGATTGATTTCAGAAAGAGCCGAAAATGTCCATATGCAATTCTGGGGCAGAGTGTGTGCCCTAATGGTCCTGTTGGTTCTGATTGTAGATGGGATAATCCCAGCGGATGGCGCCATGAGCCCTGAGTTCTTCAATGATTTCCATACTCAGAATGGAGACAATGGACAGCAGGCCTTCCCTGGCAGGTGAGCTCACCTGAGGCTGTTCGATGTCCCACTACAGAGAGAGGCACAGGGGTCTCTGCTGTTGGTGAGGGATTTTGTCACTGTACCATCTAAAGCTCATGATTGAACAGATCCAACCACGGGTGTGTCCATAGCCATGAGCATGTCCAAGATGCTCCCAATGCGTCGAGCTCAGAAGAGTCCTCCTTATTCGGGCCCAGACGAGACTCAAAACCCAGGCTTTTCCTCACCGGGTCAGTGAAACAAAACTGTCTCTGCCGCTGAGTAATGTTTTCTCGAAGGGCCGCGCTGAAGTATCTGAAAAAAGCCTGAGTAAACATCTCCCCTTCCCAGGGGGCTGTTTCCCTCCTTCAATCGCAGCACTGTAGGCCTGAGAATAAACACATCTCTCACCGCCCATTTGTGGTTCACAAATGGTATTAGCATTCCTCTCCAGAATATCCAGAGGTTTGAAGAAAGAAAAAAAAAACATGGCTCACATTTGATTTGTGCCATCTTAAACTTGTCAGGACTTAAGTTGTAGAGGAAATTAATTTGCTGTTCCTTTTAATGTGCTGTGTAAATAATTTACAGTTACGAAGGTATTTTTAATTCGTCGTATTTATTGTAAAATGGTGTTGTGAGATAAAGGCCTTGTTAAAGATTTTTGGCGGGACTGTTTGCTTTGGCTGCTGCTGAGAGCAGGCCACGGAGAGGGAGGGTTATGCGCTGAATGCTTTCCACAGTTATTTCAGGTTTGGACAGCCAGCAGGAGAGGGGGGCTCACAGCTCTTTGTAAGTGATACATTTAAAGTATACTGAGAGAGTGCAGGGAATTAGGATCTGTGAAAGAATGTTTTAATTTGAGTAGTAAACCAAGAATGATAGAGGTTAACATGCTAATCAAAACCAGTCCCCTTTTTATTTTAAATTTGTGTGAAATGTGATGTCAGTGGAAATGTTATTTATAGACTCTTTTCTTAAATAAATAGCACTGCAAGGTAGTACTGCAGTATTTCTTTAAATGCATAAAACAGCTAGCCTTGATCCACTTTTAGACTGATTTTTAAAAAATAAACTAATTTGTTCATTATTATATTGATTGTTTAGTATGTGGATTAATACAACAAATCCAGTACCCTTGGCAATATTTAAGATGACTCCTAAGAGTTTTATCATTCTGAGTAAATCAGCACCTTAAACCAGGTGTAAAGACAATTCACAGGCCTTCACAGGTTCTACTGACACTGCTCTCTTCATGCTGTGGTGTTTTCAGTCTTCTGTCCTGTTGTTTGCTCATGTACCCACTGAGGCGTTGGATAGACGATACAATGAGTTAAGTTGTCCTGTCATAACCAGATGAGGATCTGTAGAGTGTAAGCAGCCTGAATTATCAAGAGAATAGCCCCTGCTGTGTCTGGCAGCCTTGTGTGTGACACTGGACTGAAAGGCTTTGCAGAAACATCCTGATCCACAGGCCATAAAACTCGACAGCCTCAATCAAGTGCCACAGCCCCTGCTATACGCTGTAGATTAGGGAAGGCATCTGGGCTCTGGCGGTATGTATGTGAGCCGTCTGTGATTGGAGGGTTTGACCCTTAAATGCGAAAGGAATCAACGTGCACTTTGAAAGCTTGTCAGTTCCTTGACAGGAGCTAAGCAGTGTAACATGTTTCCACAAAAAAGAAAAAGAAAAACCTACAATGGCAGCGCAATCAGGTCGAACAAAAAGGGGCTGCTGATTATTTAACACTATAAAAGAGGGGTCCGTAACCTGAGAAGTGACAGCGGCGGAGATCAAAGCAGTCAGCCGGAGAACAAGTAAAAGCAGTGTGCGGCTTCCTGTGCGAATGCTCACTTCAGAACCTGTAAAACAAAGTCACTGCGCTTTTTATGGGCTGAGCCGGCCCAGCCAGCAGAGCCAGACTCCAACACTGATCCCTTTGTGTTTTGACCTCTAAGCTCCGCTGGTTTTTAAGCTGCTCTGGAGAATGAGGTGACAAGCTGGGTCTTAATTGCTTGGGAAACTCGTAGCCTAAGATCAGAGTTTTTCTTTTTACTGTGTATGTATATGTGTCTGGGTGATGGGCTTTTGGACACAAATGACAGCTTCTCTGTTCTTTATATTGGCACCTAATATTCCCGGGCTGATGCTCTGGCTTTGCAGATTTCATATTGGTCCAAGCACGTCTCTCAAGGAAAGTCCATCGCGCTCGTTTGACATTTTTATTATATTGTGGCAGCGATCGCGAAACTTCAGAAACAAGGTGAGTTTTCTCATAAGGGAGAATCCCCTTTTAAGTAAGGTATTCCAGACTCTTAAATGACAGGAGTTACGTTTCACCGCCGGCCCATAGGAACCCCGATGTTGCTTTCATGCATCAGCGTTGAGCAACACATTGGCAAGGGAACACATTGTCGCTGCCTCGGCTCTTCTCGACAGTGACCACGTCGTGAATCTGCGGTCCACGCCGCTGGTCTGACTGGAGGCGGGGTTTGGGGGGGGGTCATAGATCACAGCAACGGCCTGTGTAATCCGGCAGGTCTCAGCCACAAGAGCCTTTTAACTGCGAGTGAAATTCCCTCTGACAGCGCTGGCAGCCCAATAGGAAAAAGACATATTTTCTGCCTGGAGACGGGGGCATTCGAAAAGGGCGGCGTGCGTAACTGATTGCTGGAAGTGATTTTGGCTAAAAACAACAGGTCATTATGTGAGCGCGTAGGGGTAAAGCAAACAGCTCATATTTTAAAGGCTATTGGGCTTAGCCAGTGGCTGCCATTAAACCGTAAAGCGGAGAAAAAGGAGCTGTTAGATGAAGTGCAGTTGATCCATGGCGCTGGCTCGCTGGCTGCTTCTCCCCTGCACTAAAGAGTAGGCTGGAGGGGGTGACCGTGCTGCAGTCAGTCCTGCCGGCCCAATGCTGTTAGTGATGACCCAGACATCCCACTGTCACATCTCAACTGTTAGCGTCCCTGTTGGCAGTTATCCACACGCACCGACTAAAAACTCATTTCACACCGCCCAGCCAGTCCTCAACACACTGGGATCTGTTGTTTATTTCCATTATTTTCATTTTGGCCTCTCTTTCTCTCTCTCTCTCTCTCTCTCTGGTTATTTTGATGGATTTATGGACAGGTATTTTTCCAATTCTACCTATAGTTAGGCAAATTATTTGGAAGAGCAGCAATGAATGGATTTTGAAATATATCACTATTTTGAAAGTTCAGCTTAAGAGCAGAGTATGATGCATTTTTCAGTCATAATTTTTTGTGAAGAAATAGAACTTTTTTCCTTTCATTTGTCCTTCCTTCCTCAGAGCTGCATTTAAACCGCAACACTGCCTGACCCAGCATTAGGACCCCATCTAGTGGTGTAGTAGTGAATTGTGTGCTGGATGTCTGAAAACCTGAAAACAATGCCTGCTGCCTTGTCTAATGCACTTTTTAAAAATAAAAAATTCTTCTTTCCAGTACGGGCGGGGATGGGTTTGGACCAACGGCTGGAACTCCGGGACGTCCTGCCACAGCCTATGGCTATCGTCCAGATGAGCAGTTCTTCTATGGATACGGCTCATCCAGATAGACAGCGCAATACCAGCACAGCCTCTGCATGTACTCTTCATCCTGTTACACTACATCAAACACTCCCCCCCCTAACCCTTGCAAGTCTGACCACTGGCAAAAGGTTGCATTAAGTTGTATAGGCATACAAGCCATGCTCCTTTTAATTTACTCCATTCCAGGATCTCAGCACACGCTGCTGTTTATGATCTAATGATAGAATGAGATTCTTTGGGCATTTAGCCCCTAAGTTGAGCTATTCTCACTGGTGTACCCTCAATGTGACTGAGCTCTTCTGCTTTTATTGGTGTGCTGATATAACTGTAGCCTGAATGTTCACGTCAAGTATATTAAACATTGGCATCTGTTATGTAGGTTAAGAAATTGCAAGATGGTATTGGAAGAGCTTTTTTTAACAAACTTAACTTTTTATTGGGACTGAGAACTCGAGCTATGAAGTGTGTCATTTTCATCTTCATCTCATGTCACAAATCTTGGCTATAGGCTAGGTACTTCATTACTTTTAGAGTTAGTGTCGTGATATTCATTAAACCACTATACAACTTACCAAATTTAATGCACTATTCATAGAACTGTCTTAGGCATAATTTTGGGATTTTCTTGTTCTAAGCTAAGCAGCCCAATAGTATTGCATGATATAAAATGTTGGATTTTGGTATGCTTATGTGAACTTATTTAAGGTGCAGACACTGTAGGTCTACTGTTTGTATACGCGTTTCTTCTTCTGAGAACACATGTTGAGTATTGAAGCATGGATCACAGAGCACAGACGCCATGGCTTGGAGTCGGGGAGCAGGCACAACGAAGCCTTTTTATTTTATGTGAGTTTTGTATTTATAGAACAAAAGACAGTTGCTTACTTTATTTTTGCTTTTGTTACTGGTTAACAAGGTTACATCATGTATTATTTTCAGATTGTTTTTATACTAGTATTTGCAATTTCTGTTTATTTCAAATAATTGTCTATTATTTTTATAGTACTCTTAAGAGCCCATATTGCTTTTGTCTTCAATGGTGCCTGGAGCTCATCTGAACTACTGTACTTAGAAAGCCTTTGCTGCTCTGATTCAGTGTGGACTTGTGATGTTGTTGTGGACGTCCACTCATCTGGACCAGGTTGAATAAAGTGGATATTGAATTGTGTCTCAGTTGTGTTTATGAGGGAGATATTTCCGATTCTATTATCAGGAGTGATAATGGACACATACTGTTTAATATACTTAGAAATCTGCAGCACTGCATAGCCAATTATGTTGAATCTGGAAAAAAAGAACAGAATCAGCCAGACCTCTTTTTGGATTATTTTTATTATATTTTGTTTTTTCTACATATTTCATTATGCAATTTTTTCTCCTTTCCCACCTGAGCACAATTTTGAGTACATTGATCATCTCCTTCATTCAAAGAACATACAAATTAATGTCAAAAAAGTTCTTCGACAGCTGTGTAACATATTATCCACACTATTCACTTTGCTGTTACTCTTCCTACCTCAGCATACCTTTGTGATACGATACATAAATGAATGTTATTTATTTAAAATTCAGATGAAAAGGATCTACATTATGGTAACCATCTTATAATAAGCTTGTAATATAAGATATCTTTTACAACTCCCTATGCTATTGTCTTAATGGCAGTTCCCTCAAAGTAAGGTGAACTGAACTTAATCACTCCACCTCACTAAATCACTTCAGATCACTCAAGTAATCACCTATAGATGGGAGTAAGGAGTAAAAAAGCTGGAATGCAATCAAGCACTCTGCCTGTCACTGCTCATATCTCAGAAATGGGTAGCTCATAAATATAATTATATTTATTTTTATTATACTTCTATATTTATTGTAAAAACATGTAATGACTCATTTTTGCAGCTTCATGTTTGGCAAAATAAAACCTGTATTTAATACAATGTTATATTTATTGTAACTTGAGGGTTAGCTCATTTAGTTTTTTGTTTTCATGTGAAATAACATTAGGTAGTGTATTTACACTGATGAAATGCCAGTTTAATGAGGATGTTGACATGTATTTTAAAGCATGATGTAATGTGTAATTAACAAAATTAGGTTTCAAAAGTAATTTGTTAAATTACTTTGGTTAATTAAGTTGTAACAACCTTGTCACAGATATATATTATCACGTGTACCGCAATGACTGGACCAAGTGAGACCAGTCATTGCACAGGGCTGCTTTATCATGTTGTGTGTTTCCCTCCTCATCACAATGTAAACCACATTTGGTTTACAGTGGCAGTGTCTTTACATCTGATTCTGGAACACAATAGACTGCTGTTCTGCAGGACCAAAGTGAAGATGAGCCTGGCACAGCACACCACAGGTAAGATAGGACAAACATCCAGCACATTCCCTCAATGTATCCCTTTTGTTCCCTCATGTTGAGCAGCTTTGTCCTTTTCGGTCAAAATATATATAAAAATAGTTGTGTAGTGGATATGGTGTCAATGGCAACATTTGGGAGAGAATAACCCCACTAAGTATTTGCACAGGAGAATCATCATTTGGCTGTGCCTGGATGAAAAAGTTAATATTAAGTATGGTACACCCAACTCCAGACTACATATGTAAAATATTCCAGTATTCTACCAGGTAATCCTTACACCTCAAGGCCATTCTCACAGTGCAGTGATCACACGTACTAGATGCATTTAACATAAAATGATGTGAATTTTATATTCTTATGATACAAGTATTACTACCACACTACTTAAACTGTTACTTGGTTGAGTAACTCACATATGTCAATTCAATTCTGCTCAAGAACTGTTGAAGCATAGTTTTTCAGCCAAAATGAATGCTGTTTATGTGGGGGTGTTTTTGGCTTCAAACACTTATCTATTTTTTTTCCACACTGAAAATGGAAATGAATTATCCTTGTGATCATTTCCAAGGAAGGAAAATAGTGAAGCAAGCATAGTCACAGTACGCCCTGAAAGTAAGGTACATTCTGAACATCCACCACTGGTCTGAATATCTCACCCAGATGCGAGTAACTGGACAGGGAAAGCAGTGACTTTCTTCCCTGCGAAGCCTAGGTTTGTATTTGTGTGTTGGAACTGGCACCCGCTCTCGCCTCTGCACCATGTGAGTTTCCTTTCTCAGAATGTTGGAATTTCTTTGCAGAAAGACTCATGCACTGTTGCTGTCTGGGTAGTGTTGCACCATCTCCTCCACTTCAATGATCTCCACCACAAGGTCTCGGATCTCTTTGATGCAGTCTGGGGCTTGTGCCATCTCCTGCTCCGGCTCCTCGGGCGGTGTGACCACAGCTGGGGAGTTGACCCTGGGAGCGACCGCAGCAGTGGAGAGGGGGCTTTCTGTAGGCTCTGGGGTGGGCTCATCTCTCAGTGTCGCCACACCCCCTTCTGTAATCTCAGCAGTGGAGACAGTATCACCACACTCCTCAGTGTCTGTGACCTCTGGAGCAGGGTCAATGCTGACTGCTTCTGTATTGCCTTCTGTATCCTCTGCCATGGGGTCAGAGGTCAGAGAAACGTCACTCTCTGTGACGTCTTCAGTGGGATCAGTGCAGGAAGAGGCTGCACCCCCTTCCTCAGCAGACATGGCTCCATTATCCTCAACCTCCTCTGCGGGGTCCGTGCTAATCTCGATTTCAACACTACTAGAGTCACCCGTAGAGGCTGCTCTCCCATCTGAGTCTGCAGGGGAAGGCTCTGGAACAGTCACATCATCACTGTCTTCAATCTCTTCAACCTCATCATCAGCAGGCACAGGTGAGCTTTCTCTGCCAGCCTCAGCCATGCTGTCCTCACTAGGGACCTCCTCACCAGCAGAGTCAGTGTTGGGGCTTGGTGACGGAGCATCACTCTGGGGTTCTGTAGGTGAGACAGCTGTCTCTGTCTGCACCTCAGCCACACTGGGTAAGTCCTCTTGTGCTACTTCAAGTGCACAAGACATGTCCTCTTCCGTTGCTGCAGCTGCGATGGGTGTGTCCTCTTCCTGTGTTTCGGCCACCTTGGTTGTATCCTCTTCCGTTTCTGCTGCACTGGGTGTGTCCTCTTTGTGTGTCTCAACTGTAACAGATGTTTCTTCCTCCTCTACTTCAAGTACATTTTGTATGCCCTCTGTGTTGGGTGCACTGGGCTTACTCTCCTCAGTTTCCTCAGTGATTGCCGTGTTTTCCTTTACATTATCAGCTATGTTAATTGTGTTGTCCTCTGTTTCAGCTGTGAAACTCTCCCTCTCAGCTTCAAGTGCGCTGGGCATGTTCACTGCCTCAGTTTCAGGTGTACTTAGTGTGATCTGTTTCTCAGCTTCAACTGTGCTTTGTGTAATATCCTTTTCCTCTTCAGCTGTGCTTAGTGTAATATCCTCATTCTCTTCTGCTGTGTTTGGTGTGCTATCCCTCTCAGCTTCAGGTGCACTATCTGTGGGCTCTTTCTGTTCCTCAGCTATGGTGAGTTGTGGAATAAGTTGTGGAATGTCCTTCTCAGCTTCAGGCGTGCTTTGTGTCTCCTCTCTCACTGTCTTGGCTGTAATGGGACTTTCTGCCTTCTTCATCATCTCTGCCTCTGTTACAGAGGATGTTGGGCTTTCTGGTTTGCCATTTCCTAGGACTGGGGAGTCAAGGCTCTGTGACTGGGAGCTCCTGGCTGGGCTGGAGGGTGTAGATCCAGTTGGAGTGCGGCATTCGCTCAGGCTGGACTGGCTTATAAGGCGCATGTCTGTGCCATCCATAAACAGGTTGTGTTTCTTCAGACTGGCAGCCTCTTTCACCACTAAACAACATAAGCAAACATGTCAAGCTGAAACACCATCAAAAACAAGAGGCACAATAAACTCCAATAACTCCCTTATAGGAAAAAGCCCACCAGAACACCCCAATGAATGGAAGTTGAATGACATAAAACTAACAAAATATTTCCAAAGAGTCCCTCACATAACTGCAATAAACACTGGTGACCCATGATGGGTCACCACTTCACCATGAACCAGAACGGTTCAGTTCTGGTTCTGAGTGGTTTTTCATTAACCTTTTTGTCACACTGATTGGTATCAGCTCAACCCATAGAATGAAATGATCTGGGCCTACTTATATGTAAAGTATAGATGGACCTCACAATTATTGCTGTTTTTGGTACTAAAAGCATAATTACATTAATTTTACATTTTTAAAGAGCATGCCACCACAGGTGATTAAACCAAAAACCTGCAGCAGGCAGACATATTAGGGACTCTTTTCTTCAGCAAGCCTTGGACGGCAGCTGAGGTTAAGTCAATCATCTTGATGTGCACAGACATCAGCATGCAGAGTGACATATTACGATACAGCTCAGGTTGCAGCCAATGCAATGGAAAAGCAATCATGGTTTACTGCATCAGCCAGCTTTCGCTTCAGCTTGTGTTAGCCAGGTCCACTTCTACTTTTCTAAATCTTGTGTTAGCCAGGTCCATTTCTACTTTTCTAAAGCTTGTGTTACCCAGGTCCACTACGTTTCTAAAACTACTGGATTTCTGCAACACAACAGCTTCTTTTTTTATATCAGCATAAAGTCACCAACTGTTTCTCATCCTAATGTACATAAACAACAGATGGTGTCTGTTGCTTTGGTACCATACCTTTCCTGACTTCACTTTCCAGTGTCTGCAGCAGAATGTCTTCATAGACATTTTCCACTTGAATGAAATTTGAAGAATCAGCAAAGATGTACTCATCATATGCCTGTAATTCCTACAAAGGCAAACAAATAGTTTAATTACATGATAATTTATGTAATGTATGTGATGACAGTTTTAATAAGTGATCTGCAAATCTTATCATATACAATTTTGATGTTGAGTTTAAAATTTAAGTTTCAAATGTAATTTGTTAATTTATGAATGAATGTTATTTTTTGAAAGATACAAAAGCTACCTGTGATACAATTCAGTAACATTTTATTGATAAAGTTATGTGGTATTCTCTCTGTAAAGCCCATATCTGATGCTCACCGTTTTGAATGTGGGGGCCAGGTTCTTCTTCACGACGGGAAGGGTAATGTCCAGCAGGGCTTGCTGGAAGATTCTTTTCCTCACTGTGCTGCTGTCATAGTCGTATTGCTAGTAAACACAAAAAGACCATTATGTATCTGGAAGCACCATGCACTGTATCACTGTCAGACCTTTGTAAAATACAGCTGCATTGACTGAGCTTATCTCTGATATTATCAGTTTGATAATTGAGTTACAGTGCAGTGTATGGATCTGCCTGCCTACCTTCAGGACTCTGTGCTTGGCTTTTTCCAAGGCAGAGCCGGGCTTGGCAGGATTGTCTTTCAGGGCTGTGCGGAGGAGCATCTCAAATGTGAACAGTGCATTCTCCATCAGCTAAAAAAACATGCACAGTACAAAGGAAAGGTTAAATGAAAATTAAGCAGAGAAATAAACTGAAATGAAACTGCCTGTGACAAGTGTTTCTTAACAACAGAGGGCGCCAGAGGTTATATTTTTTGGCTTGTGGGCTCCTGTGAATTTCATTTATTTATGAACAGGTATTAAAAGATAATGACAATTTAGTTTTCAGCTGAAAAAACTCAACCTCTCCTGACTTAGCCAATGTCATGTTTCTGAAAAAAAAAAAAAAAAAAAAAACACATTGATGCAGAGGAGTCCAACTTAGAGTGGAACTACTTTCCATTCAGTTATGATTGTCAATCCTAATGCAAGGATGGATTAAAATGATAAAAACATTTGAATGATATCACCCACTGAGAGAGGGGGGTGGAGGGGTTAGTGAAATCGGGTGACTCCGTGGGCCCCGGCAGTGCTCATCTCACCTGCTGCATGTCGATCTGCGTGCTGTGCACCAGGCCACTACAGTTGGAGAAATTGTAGCGGCTATGGAGCTCCTGGAGCTGATCCTGGAGGACATCCACATGCTGGTAGCAGCCCTGCAGGCTGGACTTCCGCAGCTGCTCCAGAGCCTGAGGGGGAGAGGGAGGAGATGGGGCACCTGCCTGATCACTGGGATGAATGGCAACAGACACTGCTGGAGCTTGTGGGCAGTGCCCATCTTATTTCTTTCATGATTCTACGGACTGTGCTATGAGCTTGATCATGCAATGCTGATGTGTCATTTCCCATTTCACACGCCACTCACAACCTCAGCAGGACATCATGGAAAGTCTGTCACCACAGCGCTGAGTCACTGAACACACACTAAACCCTAATCACTCAAACAAACAGACACAAATGCTCACCAGCTTCTGCTCCTCGTTGCTGCGGCTCTCCGGGAAGTCCCGGCAGAGCTGGTCCATCTGTCTCTCACAGAGCACTCGCACCTCCTGGAACCCAGCACTGATGGGCCCCATCAGCTCCTCCAGGATGGAGGCCAGGTATGGCTGCACATGCTCAGAGCAGAACTTCACAGCTGGCTCTGTCACCGAGGCTAAAGGACAACAACAAAGGGCCACTCACACCAGATCCTCAATCAACTGCTTCTCTTCTCTCCTTTTATAGATAAATACAGGTATTGTATATATATACAGGTATTGCGGGATGTCCTCCAGCATGTTAGCTGAAAAGCCAAAGTCATAATGAGTTTATCGAGGGCTGAGCTATGGAGCTCTTGGCACTGCAAGAGATTTTGATAAATTAAGCCTTTCATAAAATTGCAATTTACAGCTTCAGTGATGTGTACATCATTGTGAAATGCGTTTGTGTCCCTGTAGCCCTGTGTGTAGTCAGAAAGATGGCTACAGAGTGCTATGTGACAGCATGTGACGGGGAGGTGCTACAGATGCCTTCAGCAGGGAAAGCTCTTCTATTGTTAATTGTTCATCATCAAAGCAGGCCCTCGTCAAGAAGAAACTAGAGTTGGTGTTTGTTGTATAGCTAGCATTGCTATTCAGTTTCAGTCACCTGAGGCCAAGATTCCAGGATGGCTAGCCAACGAAGCAATGTTCACAATGTGAACTTTGCTATTGTCCTCCATCTACACAACATTACACAGTAAACAAAAATTATTTGCATGAGGTTAAGTGGAATTCCTGTCCACCAGAGGTCATGAGTTTTTATTTATTTAATCTTGTTTTACTATTACATGATGAATCTGATAATGTCTAATTAATACCTGATCTATAAAACCCACTGCCTTAACTAAACAGAAAGGCATGTTATCTGAGATATGCCATCACCACCCTGAGAACAAAACAAAGGGGCTATTCTGAAATAGTACTCTACACTGTCCTGCCCCACCCTACCTCTGGCCTGGAGCATCTGTCACAGGGTCTGCCATCCCAAACCTTTCCTGCAGAGTCACAGACTCAGCCCATTCACTGATTGGACAAGAGCACCACTGACCCTGAGGAGGGGGTCCCACATTCCAGGCTCTGACAGGAATGTTGAATATCCTCCTTATCTATTACCCGCCCATGTATGCATCTATCCTACCACCAACACTCACTTCAACAAAACAGTACCCTTCAATGTTACATTCTACAATATGCCATACACAATGCACTGCATGTTTTGTATTTCATAGATAGCTGTGTAGTGTAATGCATGTCTCACTGGGAGTTTATTAGGTATGGCTGAATTCTCCAGTAGCTGTAGCAGCTCCTCTGGCCTCATACCTCTCAGCTTCCCTTCCAGGAATGCCCGAGATGCGATAATCTGGTCCATGTCGGAGCGAATCCGGGCCTCCTGCTGTCTGGCCATCTCCCTGCATTCCTCCTTCAGAGCTGACAGCCCCTTCAGGTTCTGCTCCTGGATCAGGATGTAGACTGCTTCCATCGTCTTTGCACATGCAGGATAGAAAGGAGCAGGAGAAAACGTGATCCACTATCAAGATCCATAACTCCCAAAGACAACTGATGCTATGGCCCTCAATTTTCACATTACTGCATCCTCCAAATCTCTGCAACTGGCTGACATACAGACACATACAGCTTCAGGAAGTAATCAGAAGGATTCAGAGAGGTGACTGAGCTCAAGATGGTTCTAAAAGGTGTACTTGATGGTGAGGTTGTCATTTTAACAGTTTTGTAAGTACTGGTTTTATTTTCAATCAGTTTTTAAGTACTGTCAGGTCTGTTTTTAAAATCACTCCTGTAGGATGGATCTATACTAACCCCCCTTTCCTCAAAGTGGCCAATTCTCCAACCTACCGCAAACCATGCTTTTTTACGATCTGTCTTTCTTCCTTTCAGGCGAGGCAACATTTCAGTCTGCAGACTGGGCAGCAGCTCTTCCATTAACATGTTGGACAAGACCTGAATCAACATAGTCAACATTCAGCACACAGAATCAGTAACAATACAGCTGTTCCTTCATCTATCCTTCACTATATATTTCATGTAACATACAACAAACTACTTCATGTACACTTCATTGAAAATACACAAAGCATGTACAGACTAAAATGTAAAAAAACAAGGGTGAAACTATTCAGTGAAACTCTACGTGCTGCATTGCTCACATTCCTTGCAGTACTGTGCTCTGACAAGGTGCAATGTGGGGCGGCATGAACTCGGAAGCCAACAAAGCCACTGCCAGACCTATGTGAAGGTGTTTCCTGAGCAACAGCCGACATCCTGCCTACAATCTCAGCTAAAAACTGGCAAGGCCTGTTCGCCAATCACACTCCAGGTTTGCTCCAACACAAGCATTCAAGTTTAAGATTTGTCACATTCTTTTCATTTATGTGTTACACATTCAGTAACAAAGCCCCATTCTACTGAATTTCTGTACGGTCTGCACAGTTTTGAGTTTGAACAAACCACTGCTTACACTGTACCTTCATCACACCAGTTCCTCCTTCATAACCCTGTTCCCAATGACTGTAACAGACTGACTTATCACACTGGGTGCTTCCTCTTTTTTAGGTTAAACTGTCACTCAGACATTTTTCTTTGGCTGGATCACAGAAGGTTTTAATAGTACAGGGAAGTGACCCACCCTAACATCACTGCCAATCAGCATGTCCCATGATTCATAGAGACCCTTCTGTTGTCTGTAGAACCGGATTGCCTTCAGGAAGGCCTGCACTTCACATGCTGTCTTCTTCAGGAAATCTAGTATAAATAGGAAAGATACATGGTGGTTACAGCAGTCCTCTCTTTTGCCACGGCACATGTATCTCAACTTCTGGAAACCACAAGTTTTGCCCTCCAGCAGGGCCTACACAGTTACCAAATGAGTTGATCCAAATACATTGAGCACGTCTGGATTTGCTTTTGGTTTTAGCCAGTTGTGGTTTTAGCATCTCTTGTTTCAGAGCAATATTTTGCATTTAATTAAGAATGAATGAGTGCTTTTTCCTTGGTATAAATCTAGGGTTGAATGTAACACATTTTGACCTGATTAATTTAATTACTCCTTAAAACAGTCATGAGGTGATCTGCCGATTGCGGCCACATTTCAGAGTCCATTAAGAGCACTGCAGACAAGCAGGGCGGAGGGATACACATGCAGTGTGCATTTGTTTAAAGCCACAGCAGGGTGTGGGAGATACAGTGAAACCTCCACATGTTCCTGTTGCTTGTCACCTGCAGCCCCTCCCCCATGGTGCAGTATTGTGAAACCTGAATGCAATGAATGGGAGACTTTTATCTCCTGTTTTCAAAACAATTTTTCCCACAGATTTACTCTGGCCTCTCTCTTCTGTTCAAGGTTCACACCTATTTTTACCTTGATTCTGGTGGCGGATGCAGTCGGTCAGGATGGAAATGAACTGGATCTGACGGGCCTCCTGTCGGAAACAGAAGTAGGAGTCCCTGCGGAATGGCAGCCTCAGGTACACAGGGAACTGTCCGGGCATGGTTGCCATGGGAGGTGCAAACTCTTCCTTCACATCTGAAATGCAAACAAAACACACAGGTGTGCTGAGAGAGTCAGAGCCCCAGGATACTCACACTGCCAGGCTCTCATGCAACATGCTGGTCTACACAGTGTAGATACCTAACAGCCAATTTTCTCATCTGCTCTGTGCATGTGAGCTTAACCAAGCAAAAAGTGGACATTGTCAAACAATACACAGCTTTGTTGTTTACCTTATTAGCTTATTTCCCATTATGACAGGAAAATATTAATCTTTTAGAGATGCTACACATCTATGTGTATGTCTATGAACATTTTTTTAAAAGTTTAATAAGAACAGTATAGCCATATTTGTCAGTGCAGTTAGGAATTATTCAAGCTAAAATAAATGACAAGACATTTTAAGATGTTTTAAAAAACCTATTCAAAACTGTATCCCTTTGCTCACTTTAAGGACAGTGGTGATGTGTTTCTTCTTTAAGCTGAGGTTTACAAATACAATATCTAGAAAAGGCAAAACTGCTGAGCAAATGCAGAATTATCTCAGATAATATCTCACATTAGGGCAACAGTAGTCAGTTTTATAAAACTATGGTGGCAAAACACACTGCTCAGTGATTTTTTTCATTGGGGTATTCTCTGGGTATATGCTTTCCCAGTCAATTGAGTTTACTTTTGTGGCTATTTATCTTGGATATTAATACTCTCAGAGAGATAAATCCTTATAATCACATTTGGAATATGTTTTGTCACAGATATAAAAGCTGGGGATCAACAATCTATTCAATCATATCTAGAAGATGACTGTTGGGTGTAGTATAAAAAAAACAACATACAGTATCACAGATTCCATCAGTCAGTTTTCCAAACGTTTGTCCTTGGGGACAGGCCTAAACAAGAACCTCTTCAGGAGTCTATGCTACTGAGAGGGAAGTCGGGGGTGCTTATGTTTCAGTGGAGGAGACAGGATTAACAGTGTGAAAGACTAGCAAAGAATCCTGGAATTTTTCTGTGGGCGTTGGCCAACACCCTTAACCTCCCCTCCCCCACTCAGAATTCTGTATACCTGGTATACAGATTCCCCATGAAAGACAGAAGTTTGAACAGGATGTGATGCCACTATGTGCATTCCATCCTGAAAACTAAAGGATTGTGGGAAGTCTTCTGAAAGATCTCCCTGCTCTTCCAGCTCAGCTGCAGAGGGCCTTCTTTATCCTCTGCCTCCATACTTTTTCAAAGTGAAACTGATTTCACAAGGTCTCCTTTTACATTGTGGAAAGGCCTAACTGCAATACTCACTGTTTAGGTCAGGGAAACACTTGTCCACCAGGACCATGTATTTATCTTCTGATGTCAGCACAGTACCCCCTGTTGGAAGGAGTTTGCTCCGTGGCGGTACACCTTTCATGAAAGTCTGGAAGAACCATGACAATGGATAGAATAATCACTGAAAACATCAGTTCAGAATGCTTCAAGTTTTAATATGCTGGTCAAAATGTTCTTTAGAACCATTTGTCACAACATGATTTCTTCAAAAAGCAATGAAATTTATTGAAAGATTCCCACAATAAATATAATAAAGTAGTTAACCAGCTTTTTGTTGTAAAATGTCCCTAAGTTATGGATTTGGAATTGGGATTTTGATCGTTACCTCATAGCTGTCATGACATTCCAAACTGTAGTTGGCTCGCACCACCATAAACCGTTCCCTCCACTTCCTGGTTTCATCAAAGTACAGAACATTCTCCTCGTATAAGACCTCTGCAGGCTTTGGGGGCTCCTGCAGAGACAGACAGGGCTAATCAATCACAGAGCAGCCCAGCAGCCAAGGTGAGCAGAGCTAATGGTCTTTTCAAGGCCCAGTAAATCACTACTGTCATTTACAGCACCATAGCTAGATAGAAGTATCAGATCCTGGGCTTCCCCTTACCCTCTGTTTGAGAAGTTGCATCTGGCCTGCCTTCTGCTGCTCCACCTCATCTTGCACCTTGGAGAAAAAAGCTACTAGGTACTGATGTTTGTAATGAACGCTGAAGTCCTTCAGCTGTGCATCTGCCTGACCTGAAAAAGGGATACCAAGAGAACACAGGTAAATCTACATTTTGTGAAACCTGTCACAACAGAGACAATGCACAGGGACAAACAAAGCTTAATGATATTTCTGTCTTTAGCAATATGATCAGTGCTGAACAGTTATGGCAAATATGGCCTCCACATTGACAAAAGCTCCCGTATGTATTTATATGACTGCCCAATTACTTTCTCCATATGGATGTCCATCAGTGGAAAAAGGTGATCACCCATTTAAAATGTTCTATAAATTCTATAGTGATTTTGTGCCAAAAGAACACTTGCCAGTATTGGTAATCAGTGGCTAATCTTCCACTATGCAATTGGTGAATATAGACTTTTCAGTTGATAAAGCATCTAGAGTTTTTCTTTTATTCTGAGAAGAAAAATTACAATAAGGTTGCACCACATTTAATGCAGTCGCATTTCGAAATTATAGTGCCCTGCAATGACATCACATTCTTTGTATCACTTTAAAAAACATACATTCCAGTCAGGTTCACATATTGTATGCTTTGGGTTTTTAAAGAAATTAATTGATCAAGATTTTATTCACACAAAACACACAGCACAATACAATGCAAAACAATACTTTGCTAGTACTGGCATTGATGTTGCATAAATTATACACTTGTCTGCCACAAAGATGAATTCAGCAAAAACAAAATTTTTATTCTGTAGTACCTTGCACAATCACCCTGAATTAAATTGATTCCCACAGCTAGGTCCATTATATGCTCTCCGCCTTTAAACATTACTACATTGATTTTACCAGCCTGTTGAGCTACAGTTAAGAAAGCTGGCATATGAATTTCTACTGACTGTAACAGCAATGCTACATTTTCCCAGTAGACACTTGTACTCATTCTGTTTCAACTTGGCTGACTCTACACACACAATGATCAATTAAAAGCAGAAACATGGGTCATAGTGTCTGGGAACTGAACAATGGGACACTGTATTTGCATAACTAAGCAAGGTGTGTAACCTCAACTTCTTCAGTAAATACCCAACTGTGTAAATTGATGCATGCAAAGCAAATCACACTAATAAGAGTGGGTCTTGAAAAAATACATTTAGAAAATGAAAATCGCTAGATAGCCAATCGTGGTGGCTTAGGTGATCTGGAGAAGTATTCACTTCCACACACCTACACATGGCTGTCTTTGACTGTAGGTGCCTGAGTGGCCAGGAGCACTGCTAATTCACTGTGAGGCCATGAATACATAAGTGAAACCTTAACTCCCTCAAGGCTAACTGTTCATTGCTAAGAGAGACTCCTGGCACATGTGGCACTGGCAGCATCTGAGTCTAGCCTATGAGGCACATTACTAAAACAATAGCAATATTTATTTAAAAATATTCTTGTCTACATTTGTCCACAGAATACTTATAAAGGGTTTGCACTCATTTGCCTTTGACCTTGGGAGTTTATGTCACTGGGAATTGCAACACTTGAAAGTATGGCATTCAGTCTTGTTCAGGCATTTAATATCTATCATTAGTGGAATTATTAGTCATTGATGTTTTTTTGTATAAAAGCATTCAAAATAACAAAGCAGATATCAGACAGACCAAATAAAATATTTTCCCCTACTTTTCACAAATTGTCTCCATTTTCTGTTTCACATCCAGGTCAGAATTATTGACTGTCTGTTCACTTGGAGTTAGCCACAGAGTTCTCTATGTCTATTTACTCACCAGATTATTTTCTCTGGAATCAAAATCATTTCCAGAGAAATGTGAGATTCAGGCGAAGCCTGTTTTGGCAGTGTTCTTTTAGAAAAAACTTCTGAAATAAATGTGCATTGCACTGTCTACTGATCTCAAAGATCATTTTACTGGGGGAGCATTTTAGAGCCAAGTCAACTTAACCCCTGCATCTTATACGATAATACAGTGATGCCTGACAAAGAAAAATAACTAAATGCCAATAAAGGACTTATGGCAGCTAGCACCCGGTGTCTGAGGCTGTGCTACACATTTGCATCTGCTGTCGTTTTTCCTGCCTTGCAGATGTGTGTTTAGCTTGTTGTTGTTTTGGCTCACAGCTGGTTCCTTGTGCTGGAACATTAGGACCTCTCAGAATTATAGCTTAATGGAGACAATTACACTCATTATGGTGTTGGACTGTGAGCTATCCACATAGAACAGAATAGAGGCAGAAAACAGCTGACCTCAGCTTACAGTGTAGCCATAAGAAATAAAATAGCTCTGAGGAAACTGGCAGTGGTCCCTTTAACATTTACTGTAATGCATGGGTAACTATTATGCACAGCGGGAGGTCTTCTATCATGCCAGAACATGTCTGATGATGAGCAAGGTTAACCAAATAATGCTCATCCTGTAAACGACCAGTGGGATGAATTGTTGGAAACGGGATATCACATTCCACTCTGTCTGTCCCTCCAAAACAAGACAGCTAGGTCACAAGGTGTTCCTCCCGTGGTGCTCCTCTAATCACCAGGTTCTCTCAATCATCCCACATAATTCCATTAGGACCCAAACTGTTTTCCAGTGGGTTGGGCTACTCTTTGGAGGTTAAAGATGCTGAATAAAGCACAGACAGGACTACAGAAGATGTTTGAAGGGGTCACTGACCTCTATGGCTGTCACAGCCCAATGCATTTATCACATTTTCCAATAAAGTGAAGAATTTTGGACAATGAACCAGAAGTTTTTCCACACACCATGTTCCTGCTCCTGTGAAGTTATTTTCATTATGTTTTGTATTCATTGCCAGTGGAGAGTGGATTTAGTGTAATGGGGCAGACTTAAGCTGTACACAGCCCTATTTTATGCATGGAAAAGTAACTTTTTACAGTTGCTCACTTACGCTCACTTCTGTTACACATTGTTTGGGGAGTTCAATGTTGCAGGTGAGGCCTCTTACAAAAGGAAAAAGTATCCTAGACTCCACCAGTTCTTCTATATTTGCAGAGTAACTATTCTTGCAAATCTTTTGCTGCGTGAAAAGTAACAGGCAGAGAGCAGGTCTATGGAATGGTATACAGCAAAGCATTTATATTGTTGGCTGGAGTCTTGCTAGGGTAGATCTGTAGTGCAAGGTGAATAGTGGGACAGGAAGATGTAGAGATGGAGGGTGGTTTACAATTGCATGTCTTTGGTGCAATGCAGAGTGTTAAAGCAGTGTGTTCCTCCAGGACAGTACATGGAATGGGGCATGAGAACAGGGCACAGGGCAGGGGGTGCACTGTTCTGTAGGTAAGCTCCTGGGACTGTGAAGCTCTTTCTACAGTCTGAAGCACTGCTGATAAAGCTAATGGGCAGGAGGACAGCTTTGAAATGGCACCCACTTACACTTTAACTTGTACATTATTATATAGAGAGCAAACAAAAATGGCTGTAATGGATTGTATGAAATATTCATACAAATAAGCACAGTTTTTGCACACATCAAGCATATAGTATTTCCCTGAGTTGCAGAGGAACAAAAGCAACATCCAAGGAAATTTAGCGGTGTCTTCCATATAGTATGCTTTGTCAGGAAGCTGAATCTTAAATGCAAATGGTGGAATTTACAAACTGCAGGAAACCCTGTATTTAAAGAAATGCCTTTATGTCTTCTGTAAACAGATGAACTGCTAATGCGTTCTATCAGGAGTTAAGTGTGTCTAAGGGATCATTTCAAAAGAGATTTTTTTTCTAACTTGATAGTAGTTTTAATTATGAATAATTACAGTACTATTACCACAGTATGTAATTACAGGATGCAGATAAGGCTTGTAGCTACAGCACAAAAGAACATGACAGATGTGCAGTGAGAGAAGAAGTCTTCAAATCTTGCTAAAGGTAAAAGCTTTCTAGTTTTACTTTTGTTCTAAATGCCCTAAGACAATCCTCAGACAATTATAAAAGTGCTTTTATATGAGGTTATGACATGATTCAGTGGCACGGAGGCCTATCAGAAGGCAATTGGGACAGGGTTTATGTTTTTGTTCCACATACCAAATGGGAATTGGAACACAATCACACCCCAATTCACTTGATATCTTGCCCATATCAGGAAATCTCTCCTGAGTTTATATTGTGTTCAGTCAGGCCACAATACAAACAATGAATAAATTAGAGGATACGGCATCAATGAAACAAACACGCAGCCATTATAAACAAAGCCATATCCCAAAGTGTGAACGTCCGAAAATAAAACACCCCAACTTCCATCCTCTCTGGTGTGACTCCTGTGTAGTGTGCATATCCTGCGCTGTGAGGAACATGCGCAGAGTCAGTGTTGTGAGTTTGCTCAGTCACCCATGTAAAGACATGTGTCTTCTTGTACATCAGACTTCAGTACATCAAACTTTTAGAAAAGGCTGTCTAACCGTATGGTTGAGCTGATTCAATCCCACACTCTAAAATGAGTAATTCTATAATGAAGGTAAATCATAAAAACATATGACATCATGTGCTTATACTTTTTTAATGCACAGTGTTCAGAGCCAGGCCATGTGTGAGGAAACTCTTTTCCAAAAACAAAATCATATAATAATAGATGCAGCTTAAGGGCATTAGTTTGAGAAAAAATCTTTTCAGTAAGTGAATGTAAATCTAATGAAAATCTTAAATAAAACCATCCTAAACCTCAGCAAATATGCAAATGTCCTTGGCCATGCTTTGTTGTGAAGCATGGCTGTGTGTCATTCATTTTTTACCTATGACTTCATGAGGCATGTCAAACCAGAAGAGTGGAAGTTGCCACCCTCTATACAAAGGATGTGCTGTTCTGGACAGACCTGCTCTACCAGCTCCCTTAAACAAAGACTTATACAGGTGAACAAGGACTGTCCAAGTGAAATACAGCCTCACTGATATGAAGCCACAGAAAACAGAATCTGTTCATCATAGGCTTTTGATTCACTATATATTCCAGTCAGAGAGTTTTCCAACTAGTGTTGACGAACATTCTGACCACAAGTCCTGAACTTTTACCATGGACATTTGTAAAAGTAGATAATGTTTCTTGATGAATAATAAGAATGCATTTGGTATGCACCCTCATGCACTTTTCTACCCATCTTATTCAACAGACTCTCTCTTATTCAACAAACCCATTGTAAATATACTGTAGAGAACCCACAGAGCAGGTGTTTTTAGTGTTTGCCTCAGAAACCCCCCTGGATCCTCACTCCACTCTTTCATCTGATTCCCAGGTGTCTGCACCACTTCCCCCACATATGTCTATCGCTCAGTAGATTCCATGAGGAAAAGTTATTTAATCACTTCCATCCATTATATACTGATTTCCACACACTGTCTGAAACATATCATCAGTATTGTACATCTGAAGAAATGGTTAAAACGCCATCAGACAGAAAGAGATAGAAACACAGATGTTCTTCTGGGAATGAAAGAATCATGATGAAACAAGTACACCCTGTTTGTTTAATTTGTAGTGAATTGTAAATGTAGTGAGAGACACTAGAGAGAACGGCAAGAAAACAATCCTGCAAAATCTAACTCTGAAAAGAATGAGTTGCAATATTTTACTGCCTTCAAACACTATTTCAATGTAGTTGAGGCAGAGATCCTTGCTGTACTCAAGCCCAGATTTGACACAGCATTGGATACCTTTTAATTAAATTGTGAGCTTAGTTAATGGAATAAATATACAACAACATTCAAACAAATATGTATGTTATATTTAATATTTTAAAGTGAATAACATATTTATATTCATTCCTTTAATCTTGTGAATTTTTCTTTGTTACATTCTACATGAATGTAAGACAGTCATGTTTGAAAAACCAGACAACTTTCACTGTCCTATTAACAGAGTAAGTCATGTTTCGTATCATAATGTGTTTAAGAAACTGAATGCACTCCTGATAGTTCTGACCATTATTGACCTAATTTTATGACTGTAGATTGTATGATTCTGATGTACTGCTACTGTGTACATATGGAGGGATAAATGCTCCAACAGCACCAGACGAGGTTAGAGCCACAGTTTGTGCTTGGCTGACCTACGAGCCCGAAACTGCTTTCTCCATCTCTCGCCCATCTGTGAAATACATTTCTAGTGTGAAACATCAGTGGTGTGGTTCCCACTTCAGGCAGCTCCCTTTCAGATGTTCTCAGACAAAGACCTGCACTGTAAACCTCAGAAGACTCATTTCACTGCATTAGCGTGAAAATGTAGCTTCTGCAAACACAACCTGAGAAAGGCATTCAATACTAGTGAGAACTGGACAAAAGAATATTACAGATGTTATGTGACAGTCAAGCATAAATTAAGCATATAGCTCCCAAAAATACATTGAAATATATCCACGTATCCAGTGTAGTTTTTGCACCATGTTTTCACAGTATACCCTAGCATAATATGAAAGTGGGAGATTGTGATTACTTGTAGTCACTGGTGGAACAATGTCTGTCTTTAGTGGATTTCTTTAAATTATATTCTTAGAAACAATATGCAGAAATGCAAAAGACCTGATCTAAACAGCAGGCAACTCCATGCTACCAGCCCCAAAACAAATTATAAGTAATACATTTTGTTACTTCCAAGAAGCCATTTTATACTAAAACATACATGACTGGCATCCAGTAACATCTGCTTTTTCAGTTTAATTCCAATCAGGTTTCGCTAACAAAATTTTGACATTCTCATAAGCATTAAGTGGAAAGCTCTTTTGAAACTGACGTGATGTCATGTGACTTCAGAGAGAACAGCTGCTGTTAATGTGGCAGGTTGCATTTAGTTAAAGATGCAGTTAGATGTGTGCAGATAATGTTCCAGACAACAAAGGACTGTGAACCTCAGAATGAAGGGAAATTGAATACAATTTCTGAGATCCTCAGGACATTTAAGCATGCGGCTACCTCTGTTACTAAACAGGTTTATGCTGAAGGTAAAGATAAGGAAGTTTTTGTTATGTTGTATTTGGCCAGCAGGAAATTTTAACCATACAAATGTGAAGACGAGTGTGGTTATGACTAGGCCCTGAAATGCCTTGTGGCAGAAGATTAAAAAATCTCACTGGAACACCATATCTGTTTCACCCAGGCCCTGAAAGAATTTGAGGACCTGGCTCAACTCAATGACTCCTGGGACACACCCAGCTATCAGAATTACAAACAGTTTAAGAATCTTCAGCATTTTCACAGGATTTTGAAGTTTCAGAAATGGATTTCTTAGTGTTGGTGAACATATGTTGTTGTTATCTTGGAAAGCTAGTTGTTTAAGTAGTGGGGATTTAGCCCTTGTTACTGTCTCCAGCACTCATAGGAAAAGCAGGTTTTATGTGATCCTCAGTATTTCTCTAAACGGTGTGACTAAAGTCATCAATCCATCTCTAAATAAGATGACTGAAAACCTAAAGGGTGAATTGGTCTACAATTCAATGACTTCATGTGTGAGCAAAACAAAATTATTCTGTTTTTAGGGCTGCTACAACACATGTCTACTGAGTGCCACAGCAGATGTTCTTTTACAGACATTCAAATGCAGAAAACATATTTTTCATTGATAAAAATAGATCTATCCTTTCCAACTTGTCTGTCAGTGAATCTTTCATACTGTCACTTTTCACAGCTGTGATAAATTCTTGTATGTGTAACCAAGCTGCTTATCTTGGCATTTATTAGTTTGCCTGACTTGCACAGCCAGTTTTGTTTGGCCATGACATAATATCACATGTGATGATGCATGCAGTGGATTTGTATATTCCACATATAAGGCAAGTTCATCTTCATCAACATTTTTGTTTATCTTATCTACAAAAAGTATGCAATCTAAAAGAAATGCTGTTCTTTTATTTTTCTGTGTAGGTTAAATCATGGATTAAAATAAAATATCTGAATTTTAGGGTAAGATGAGTGTACAAACTCAAATAATAATAAGGCTCAGATAGAATATCAGATAGACTCATCCTCAGATAGAATATCTACGTGTCAGTTATGAGAAAGCTATACATGTACACCAGTGTCACATAAATAAATAACAGGTTCACAATGACCAAAGTATTGTGAAGCACACCCACACTGTCATTCAGGTCATCCAAGGTTTCTCCAAATGACTTAGTCAATACAGGCACTAACTATCATGCAGGCTCCATAGCTGCAGGCTCAAGCCTTGGTTGTACTCACGACTAAGTTTAAGAGTTTACAGTGGTGGGACTCATCATGGATAGGGTGACTTGATGTTACATGCGATTCCCAGAGTTACCTCTATATTAGCACCTCAAAAACATGCAAGGCACCCACAAGCTTGCAGTTGTCCACAGTGTCACTACTCTCTCCTACGTACCTATTGAAATGTAGAATAGCCCATTAGCCCCTGGGTAGTGCATTGAAGAAATGCTCATGCTTCAGCTGAAGTGTTCAGATTCATGTGACACATCGGGAACTCAAAAGTCAACATTGCCATATCCAAATGCAGGGAAAAATATTGGAAAAAAAATATTGACAGCTTATACAAATATTGGTCTCTTCTAACTGGGCTGTGAACCTATATGGAGCCCATCCTCCTGAACAAGCAGTTCTGTAATACGTAGTACACCTCATTCTTCTGCTCTTCTTATGATGAATGGGTGCTATAGTTAATGTCTGAACTGAAAGTATTTACAAACTTCAAGATGACAACATTTTCCTATAGAATCTATCAGCTACTACTGTACACTGATTGTACTGTTTTAAATATAAAAGTACAAATACAGTACACTCCAAATGTCCCCCACTTTTGGCTCCCAGCAGAATACATTCCCCACCATAAACTATAAAAACCACGGGAAAGCAAACACTTATGCATAAAACCCATAACACCATTGAGCCCAGGTTAAAATCCCTGGAACATTATTACCAAAGGTAAGTACAATACCAACTGTGAAAGGGCCAAGGAGACTTATGACTGTGTGCTGTGAGACATGTCCACCTATACAGAGTTCCTACTGTGTCCAGCTGTCATGAAGATCCTGATTATTCTGTGGATAAACCATTTATGTGTTCATGCATTTCATTAACCTTCACATTTTGCCAGCGTAAGTACACATTATGAGGTAATTCCAGAATAAACAACAATATGCCAACTTCTGAATTCCTGGTTTTCCAATATTTACTATCATACCACAGAGAAAAATAAGTGCATGTGAAAAGTGCTAAAATTGACCTAACTGAATGTTGTCAGAGCTCATATAACAGAAACAACAGACTATGTGAGCATATCATTTTATGAGCTACTATACAGTGTTCCTCTATTCATTTTTAGAAATCTGCCATTCAGCCAGGAGTGAAGAAACCTGTTTCTATGTCAACAAGGGAAACACACCCCCTTTTGCTAAACAAATGTAAGCTTTGCATCTTGCAGGACAGAAGAGACTGGGTGAAAAGCATTGGTTTATTGTATCTGAAATTTTTAAAGCAACCCAAAGATGGAGGAAGAGCAGTTAATCACAAACAGACCACTATGAAGTTCATTAAGGCTACACTGAACTTTTTATTTATACTTTTCACAGATAAACTTCATGCCATCACTTTCATGTTTCAGCTTAATTAGTTGATAATCAGATTGATTTTTGCTAAATTATAAAAATAATGGCATGTGTTTTATTCTTAAACAAATTTAGATAAAAGAAATGCCTCTATCAACAATTCTGGTTCAAATGGAGTACCACCTTCCTTTCCTCTTTTGGAAGCTTTTTTGTCTTTGAAACAGTTCTAAGCTAAGAACCCACAAATAATCATATTTCTGTACACAGAAGCACACAGACCCTACATTCATCTGTAAAGCAGCGGTGGCAAATACAATAGCACAATGTTAAAATGGATGTTCTGTGCCATTATGTTCATAAAATACTGATTTCATTGGATTAAAGAACTAATTACACAAATTATGTTTTTTTTTTGCCAAAATACAGCTGAATAACATTCATTTCTTCAGTGTTTTTTTATTTTATGGTACAGTAGCAGTATGATATATGAGTATGGAGTAATACTATCCAACTGTATAAATGCAATTTGTTCTTTTTTATTGATACTTCTGTACAAATACACTGACTGTCCATGTGTATCCGAAGTGATCAGTGCTACTACTTTGTATTCCATAGATTGTTGTCTGATGTAAACACAAGAGAACACAGGAAACATATACCACATCCCAGAAAGGCTAAAAGGGTACAGTCGAAAGAAGCAGGAAGAAGACAACTAAACTCTGGATAGATAATATTACTTCGCCATCTGAGCTCAGCCTTCATTATAGCTAGCATAGTGTGGTGGCTTTACTTATAACAGCAGAAATGCAAATACACCTGAACTCAGAGGAGTGGTTCATACATTGACATATGTTGTAAATCCACATGACATATGATCTAAATATGTATGTGTCTCTTAAACACAACACACAAACAAACATGTACATGGAATCATATGCAAGCATATGCATATACAGGCATGTAACTGTGTTGCTCTAGGTCAGAAAGGATGGTGTAATGAACATTCTGGTTCAGACATACATACACAGAGGTTTGTGCTCATCATGTTTTACTGCAATCATTGTGGTGGTGGGCAAAAACAAGTTATGGCACTATTCATCTCTGTGTTCATGCAGAAAGACAGGAGTGTCCTGATCACACCATTGATACTAACACTCTAGGCCAGTCTTTACATAAAGAATGTTGATCTTGCACGAATAGACAAGATTCCCCCAGTGATGAACTAGGACCCAAAATATATGTGTATTTCATAAGGCAGTTTATCATCTATTATTTATAGTTTATGTTCACTAGGTAGCATGATAATGATTTCTTTCTTTCTTTTTTTTTTTTTTACAAATCTAAATGAACAGCATTGGCCACTCCACACGTCGTTTTTAGGCAACGTCTGCCTGACCAACAATACAAAATTATCAAATTAGGAACAAAACTGAAAAGGTACACAACAAGGAACTCGTCGACTGAATGGCCTTTAGTCCTGTTTGTAAGGGATGTTAATGTGATACCTGGAAAATACGCGTCCATATTTTCCACCCTTACAGGTGTTAAACACTCGATACATTTACAAGGGATACTTGTTGAAATTCTTGATATTCTTCTCCTTGTTAAAATTCAGCACAGAAATCGCAAGGCAAAAAAGACCTACATTTCAATTAATTCACTATCAACTGCGCGCAGTCATAAGTAGAACTCAGTGTAACACAAAAGTGCTGGACAACTTTAACTGTAGCCATGTGGATTTTGTATCCAAGAAAGCTTATTGCGTAAATTGAACTTTTTAATACCATTTTCAATTGAACTGTGCGACTTTTTGAAATGTAGTACACCATAAACCAGGTCTTCGTTTTAAAGAAAAAAATCACAGAAACCATGGCTAACAGTGTCACGTCAACATTTTGCATTGATCCAGGTGCAAGGTGCGTCTGGACATAGCAATAAATAGGTAAAAGTAAGCTTTCATCGATTATGACTGAGACTAAAAAAAATCTCAGAATATACTGGCGTAAAATCATGTTTATTACGCAATAAGAGCTCTGAGCTCTAAACGTACAATGTCACCTAAAATGTGTTTTGTTTCGCATAGACCACTTCACTCAGCTCATTCGATGCAAGTTTAGAGAAGAAACATTTTATGTAGCCCTTGAAACGGAAAATATCACGAGTTGTATCCATAGAATGTGCGTGATAGTTAGTTACAAACCAAATGTGTTCTTGAAGATGTTCAGGAAAATAGGACACGACACAACACACTGACACCATCTAGGCATTCGCCATACGCTTACACTTCTCAGTAGTCCCTAGCTAGTCAGTTTTTAAAAATTATTATTATTAATTTAATTGCATTACAATTTACCTCTGATGGAGTTGGATTTACTGTCATCCAGGAGACTGGAGGAAGATATTCCCATACTGCAATACTTGTTCGGAAAAGGTTGTCCCTTGGTGGTATTCACGCTCCAGGTGTTATTCTCCTACAGCGTTGGGAGAGCGCCGTACAGTTGCGCCTATCCTGTCTGAGGCTGTCACTACTGGCGGGCGGGGGTAAACGCTGGTATTTATCGTGAACTCCCCCATCTCATCAATATATCGTCAACTTCCTTGACCTACCGCACCACTTGGTTGTTTAATTAATTTGATTACATGTTAAAGCGATCGGCTAATTTGATTTCGTACAATTTAAATGACTTTTGTTTATAGTTTGATTAGCAAATTACAAATATTTATGAGGAGACGTAGTTTCACCATTGTTTTTATTTATTTTGCCTGTATAGGCTATTTCTCGTTTTAATTTTAATTATCTGATAGATGAATTGTCTATATCATCCAAGTCAAATCGAATGAAGAAAATGTCAAATGATCAATGAAAATATTTTTTAATAAATTGTACTATTTTAGTTGTAATTAATGTTCTTGCACTTGACAACATCAGTGGATTGTCTATTAATAGCAAGCATCAAATCTTCCTAAAACATTTAAAATAAGGCTATAGTTTGAGATTTTTATTTTGATGTTAATCAAAACATAATGCGACAATTAATTTATTGTCACATGAACTATGTTGCAGTGGCTTCAAAGGGCTCGATGTTTTGTTGGTATCTCACATTTCTCTCATACGGGAGAGACTCGCTTTCGTTAGATCATGAATATTTATTTCCCTACGTTTCCCAAAGTCCATTGCGGACCCGTTGTTCGCCATATTGAGTGTTACAAGAACGCGCTGGGAGGTACGCTACCGTGTACCCAAAACATACGAAATGTAAGTACATGACAAACTACTTGAAACAACATTATATAGTATCTATTCTGCCTCTAAAAGTAGGAATGTAGTACCTGGAATTACGAGTGGCTTAAAGACCAACCACGTTTAAAACGATGTCCTGTGAGGATTTCATCGCGGCAACGTAGCATCAAACCTATTCCTTCTTCGCTTATAAGCTATATTCACGTATTGTTTCGTCTAAGAAGAGCACACACCTGGTATGATTGTATTAGTACATGGAGTTTAATATAACGGTCACTATTTTTAAAGCGGAAATGTCAACTGAAAGAGAAAGCATTGTTTGTTGACGCGCTAAGCGTGTGCACAGATGTATTAATGACATCTACAACACAAAGACGACTGTATCTGAAGTCAAATGAAACGTTTAGCTCGACAGAGCTTCGTCTATGATCCTGCTTTTTTAAAATATTATTTTAAAAACTGGATACTTGTGTTACAGAGTAGGCCTGTGCAGTTATATCAACATGCACGTAATTTTACATGCCATTTCCCCTAAAGACAGTGTGGGACTGTTGCTCAGCTTCTGGGGTAGTGTGCATGCGTACTGTTACAGCACTAATTATTTTTGCAAAGATTTGTCGTCGGAAGTGGCAATGATGCATTTTCCAAATTTTTAAACGTTGTATTATCCCGTAAAATAACTTCTCCATTCCACAGAGAATTTTCTTATCTTAATGTATTTTGATGGCAGTAATGCGCCAAGACAGTGTATATTAGAGAGCAATAGGATGGCGTATTCCCTGAGAAATATTCGAGGATGTAATAGTCTACTGCTTCTGATTTAAATGAATGTGTAGCACTGCTCAGCGCCTCCATCCCGAACACGATGACCCAGACAGTGCAGACCAACGGGGTGCAGCCCCTCAGCAAGACATGGGAGCTCAGCCTCTACGAACTACAGCGGACCCCGCAGGTTTGACAACTCGGACATCATCCTCTGTTTAACTATGCACTGTAGTGTCATTTAGCCACCTTTCAGTGTACTTTTGTGTTGTCCTGTTGGATTTGGATCTGCATCCTCATTTAACATAGATCATTATTACCCCTGTCGTGGCAAAATAAGTCCACACTGTAAGGTTTTAATGATGATCATGTAGCGTGGGGGGCTACAGCACACAAAGATGTACACCACAGCTCTACCAGGGGTGCCCCCATGTGTAGTTGTGATATGAGACTGTAGGGAATGGTATGAGTCAGTTGCAATATGTTGTTATTCATCTGATGGCCAAGAGATAAAATTTCATAAGGTGGTTGGTGCTGTTTTGGCTGTGGTGCTGTTCCTAACTGTCACTTGGTGGTGCTCTCTGTGCCCTGTAGGAGGCCATAACGGATGGGCTGGAGATTGCAGTATCACCACGCAGCCTGCACAGTGAGCTGATGTGCCCTATTTGTCTGGACATGCTGAAGAACACTATGACAACTAAGGAGTGTCTGCACCGCTTCTGTGCTGACTGCATCATCACAGCGCTGAGATCTGGGTGTGTAACTGAGAGAGGGAGAGAGATCTGAAAAAGATATGCATGTCCCTGAAATTTGCTTGGCCAGTGTGCAACTGCACGTCTCAGTGTTGGAGACTAAATTTTCACATTCCTGATTTGTTAGCTTACTGTCCAGATAAGGGTACCCTGTATCCCTGGGTTTGCCACAGTGGGCTTTTGCTTTAAATGTTCTCTGCCCAGCCACTAAATGAACCAGTCTGAACCACCATGCCTTGCAGGAACAAGGAGTGTCCAACATGCAGGAAGAAGCTTGTGTCAAAACGCTCCCTAAGACCAGACCCCAACTTTGATGCCCTGATCAGTAAGATCTACCCCAGCAGAGACGAGTATGAGGCCCATCAAGAGAGGGTTCTGGCCCGCATCAGCAAACACAACAACCAGCAAGCCCTCAGCCACAGCATTGAGGAGGGGCTCAAGATCCAGGCCATGAACCGGTGAGAACCTATCTTATTTAAGGGAATGTATCTCTGTACTCAAAAAAGATTCTGGCACCAGAACATTTCACCTTTTGCTATGTTCCACAAAACATTGGGTTTTTGTGGCAAATATCGAGCCAAGTCTGTTCGTATTGTTGAAAAAGATGGTTAATCTTAACCATTGAGGTTGTTTATTTATTCTCTTGATTTAAGAAATGGGTATTTACCCAAAGGCAACTTTCCACAAAATCGCTTTGCAGATTTTATTAGTTTGAAAATGGGCTTCAAAAGAAGCTAAGATAGCTACAGGTAACATCAATATCACAGCAAGTCAGGACAAACCCTCTGCTATCTGGTTTTCCATAACATTTTTATTCCGAAAGCCTTTAATTGAACGGTTCATGATTTGAGCTTGCTGGATGATGTCACTCACACTGCATGAGTGCCCAAGACTGTGGTGCTATGTATTATGGTTTAGTAGGAGGTCAAAAACTTGGGTACAAACATGAATTTTCTACTTTTTCAGGATGAAATTTCCCTTTGATACCTACACTTTCTTCAGTCTTTTTAACAAGAGACAATTGTGGAATGAAATGACGTGTGTGGAAAAAGACAGGCTTGACACCCTCTAGTACATGAAAAAAATGAACAGGAAATGTTTTGCCTTATTTGTATCCATCCATTCCTGCGTTATCTATACGCCATCCATCCGACCTAGGGTCATGGAAGGGCTGGTTCCTGTCACAGCATACATTGGGTGAAACGCAGAGAGACACCTTAGACAGGTTGCCAATCCATCATAGGGCTGCCATGCTACCATTTACCATATATTTATGTTGATTTATTATGTCGTATGTTTATGTTGACTCATATCATCAGTCCTTTCAAGACTTCATCTGTAATCTTCACTTTTAAAATATTAGTACTTGTGCTTGAATACATAGTGCAGTTAAAATGAGTGGCATGATGAAGAGTGACCATGTGTGAGTATTCATATCTTGATGTATAAAGTAAAGGTTTCTATCTGTCTCACTGTCCACAGATTGCAGAGAGGGAAGAAGCACCAGATAGAGAATGGAAGCGGGGCAGAGGATAATGGTGACAGCTCGCACTGCAGCAACGCTTCCGTACACAGCAACCAGGAGGCAGGCCCCAGCATCAAGCGCACCAAGACCTCCGATGACTCAGGCCTGGACATGGACAACACCACGGAAAATGGCGGCGGGGATTTGGCCCTGGATGGAGCCAGTGAAATTGAGCTGGTCTTCCGGCCCCATCCAACACTGATGGAGAAAGATGATGCGGCACAGACAAGGTAGGCCCTGTTTCTGTCAGTGTGGCTGTCACTGTATAACCAGGAGGTCAGACATTATCTTAATGTCAGATATAACTGGATGAGAGCAGCATTAACAATAATTTGTTTATTACTGAGAAAGGAATTCTCTGTATTTATTTACTGTGTAAACTGATTTAAGGGTAATTAAGCTTCCTACATATGTAAAATATTTTTTATTTTACTATTGGATAAAATGAACCACTTTAAGATAATTTTGTGTATATTGTTTTTCTGCCTAGATACATTAAGACTTCTGGGAATGCCACAGTTGACCACCTGTCCAAATATCTGGCTGTGAGGCTAGCCCTCGAGGAGCTTCGTAAGAATGGAGATGCCAGCCCCATTAACGTCGAGGCAGCCAGCGAGAAGCAATACACCATCTACATCCCCACTGCCAACAGTCAGTTCACGGTAAGTGGGTTCACTGCCTGACTATAGGGTGCTCCTGTGAAGATTTTTAGTCAGTTAAATATAAGTCCATCCATAGTCCTGAAGCTGCATACATAAAATGATACAATTTGCCAGTGATGGGAGTAAGCTCAGTTGTGAAGGCAATCAAAATAAATATTAAAATAAAAATGTCAATTATGTTAAAGTCAACCAAATTCAGTGCTTATTCAAAGGGCACACTTTCTTTTGAAGGCCCAAAATTTATCGCACAAAGCCTTGTTCATGTCTGTGGTGCAGAAAATGGAATTTTATTCCCAATTATTCTTGTGATGCAAAACAGTTTTTCAAATGCAGTATACAATTTTACCTAAATTACCTCTATGGTTGGCAAACCTGGTTTGTATGGCCATTCTGTCAGGCATCTTGTCTACTTTTTTAAAGTCATTGCCCCCCAGTGGTGGAGTGAGTTGTTTGCAGAACTGCAGAATTTGTTGGGGCAAATACAGGCTACTTTTTAGACTATATCTATCAGGTCATATACCATACTTGGCTCTTGGCATCTCAAGAAAAAAGCATTATGTGAGTCATGATTGACTGTTGTTAGGCACTCATTATTGATTACTTTCATATTTTATTGGTAGTTCCCTTAAATGTACTGTACTGTGTTTCAGCATCACATGTAATCTGTGATGTTACTTGTTATTTTTTATTTGTGTCTCTCTTCCTGGAGCATTAATGACATACATATGTTCCCATGATGGCCTTTTCCATGACTGCAGATAAGTGCATGAAGTAAAATAATCGTAATATCAATAGCAAATTAATAATTGTCCCTTTTAAAGTACTGCAGTTCACCAGACTTTTCTTTCTTGGTGTGTTGCGCAATTTACAATTCCTAGGTAAACAGCAACATGATGTAGATCTATTGTTCAGTTTTTCATGGCCATAAGGATCCTTTTCATTATGGAAACCATGTACCCTGGACAGACACCTGATCTGCTCCTCATTCTAACATCCTCTCTATTGCTGCTCCAGGTCCTGAATGGGTCATTTTCTTTGGAATTGGTGAGTGAGAAGTATTGGAAGGTCAACAAGCCCATGGAACTGTACTTTGCCCCCACCAAGGAACACAAATAGACCATTATGGGACAGGCCAAAAGACTGACATGGTTCTTCCTTTTTCTCATCCCTCTCCTGTTTGATTAATAGTTGCAGGACCTCCTGTTTTTGAACAACTGTGGCTGCTTTTTTTGTCTTTTGTACAAGATACAGAGTGTGTGTATGAAGGGTGGGGTGGGGCTGGGTAAGGGGGGGTTGGTTGGTAGTGTGGGCACCATTTATTTTCCATCATAAGAAGGTCCATTCCGATTAATGTTCACATCAAGCACTTTTTTTTTTTTTTGTTCACAGTGGATTCATTTCATCCACACCATACCCACTGTTGTCAGTATATCTGAGCCTTGTACATTAGCCTCTAAATCCATATCAAACACAACTGAGACAGTAGGAGAGTAGACAGTTTGTTGTTAACTTCCAGACAAGCAAGTTTCCCAAGAAAATGGGTCCTCACATCAGCAGGTCTGTGCATCTGAGCATTTATCTGGGGTTCTTTTATAGCCAACAATCAGTTCATCATTGTTTAATTGAAAACAAATGATGGATCTTACATCTGATTTGGATTTTTAAGGTCTACTCTTAAGGCTCTGGTGGTGTTACAGCAGGCCTCTTTTCCCTCTCCCATTAATCTTGATATGGTGAACGAGTCTCCAGAATCAGGACTGAAATGTAATTACAGCATGCTGCTCCACAGATTCTGAATATGAACATTTGAGCCTTTAAGTGCTGGGCTGGAAAGTGTAAAGGAAACCTTTAAATATATATTTGAGTAGGAAAAGGCCTGAATGATCATTGACAAAGAGCCCCGTGGAGATATGAATTCATCTGTTACTTGTTCAGCTTTAGGTTAAATATATCATTTCATGAATATTGATTGTTACTCATGTTCTTTGGGTACAAATGTATCATGCATTGTGTTTGGGGAAAAAAAGTAAAAATACAAAATCTCCTGTTTTATTTCATTTTGCTCTCAGTTCTTAATTCTCATTCTATATTAAGTGTCTAGAGAAGTTAAGGGTTCTTGGATTTTTTTGTGTGGTTTTGCCTTCTTTCTGGCACCCTGAACCTTGAATTGTTGGCTTATACAGGCACTGAAAGTTAGGGTTTTCCTACAAGATGCATTCTGCAGTACTGGTATTTACCTGTATGTTTTCTATACCTGCATTTCTTTTCTATAGAAAAGACAACTTAAGGGTTTGCAATTCAGGATCCTACCCATCTGACTCTATTTAACACTGATTTTTGTTTTAGGAGGAAAAAAAAAAAACCAATGCGTTAAATATGTTTACATCCTGCCTTTGTCAAACAGTCTCGAGATAACCATTCTAGTGGTAGTTGTAGGCACTAAACATATATGTGCCTTGCCTGACCATTGCATGACCGTAAATATAAGGAATTTTAATAACAGGGCCCTGATACTTTCCATGTGTGATCTGGTTACAGTGCTTTGTGTTTGAGATGCACAAGGACAGAGCTAAGTTGCTTCATTAATACAGCCCAGTGTCTGGGCTACATATAATTGTAAGTAGGGAGGGGACAGCAAGGGGAACAGAAGAATGAAAAACAGTGTAGGGCAGCTTCCTTCAGAGTCCCCTGGGACATAGCTGAGCTGCACTGGTGGGTATCACATAGGCTAGTAAATGCAGCTGGACCTAATTGTGTCTGTCAACAAAGCTAAAAAGTGTTTGCTAAGGTTGTGTCACTTGATCCAAAAGATTCTGTTTTCCTTAAAACGTAACATGCTGCACTTTGCCATTGTGCCAGAAGATTCATAAAAAGTCAGTAATCTTATTCATACCATCAAGTACTACCTGTAAGAAGTTTATTCTCAAAACTACACAGTAAATTATTTACTGTACATAGGGTTGGTAGTAACGGATTTCATGTAATTGGGACTTTGTAATCAGATTACAAAAAATAAGTATTAAGTAATAACTGTAATCAACCCAGATTACATTTGAAAAAATGTATGATCACTCATTTCCACTGCTGTTAGCTAGCTAGCTAAACTGAAAATATGACAAGTTGATTTTATCAAATTTTTGTGGCTGCCACCATTTTTTTAGTGTAAGGTACAATATTTTCAATGTTTGATTTTGAAGTAATCCAAAATAGTCAAAAAGTATTCAGATTAGATTACATTTTTTTGTAATCCAATGGATTATGTTACTAATTACAAAAATTGCCATGTAATTTGTATTCAGTAACTGACTACATTTCAAAGTAATCTGACCCAACCCTGACTGCACACAACTTAACATCTTGCATCATAAAAACAAAGACCATAAAAGGAATATCACATGCCAAGCAGTTTAATAGGCCAAAAAAATCACATTTTAGGAAAGGATATCATCTTGGGAGCTAAAATATGCTCTGGATTCAGAATACAAGCCTTCACAGTAAATTCAACCAAGACTAGGTCAACGCTTGTCAGTAACCTTTTGCAAACACCGCAGTCTGTGCAACTTCAGACCTCAGAACTGAACTATTAAACAATGTAGGCCTTTAGATGTTGCAGCATACAGAGGGACTGCACAATGACCTTAGCGGAATGAGGCAATCCTCATTTCCACTTACTGCTGCAGTAAGTGTACTGACAGGATCATATCAAATATCACAATATGCGTTATTATGCTAGTAGTCATACGTGTGTGTGCAGTGAAACTTGGCCTTTATAATAGAAATGAAATATTAGTTCAAATGTATGTGTATGTGCTGTAAGCCATATGGGTCAAAAAATTGTAAAAACACAATCAACATTGTCACCAGTGAGGATAAGGAATCAGTGCAGTCAGAACATAGTGATAATGCAGGTGCTGGGCTTCAGGTCCAGTGAGTCACTCCACCTTCCTTGTTCCCTCCTCTGAGCTCAGCCCGTGGCTCCCGGTCTGGGATGCAGTATAGGTGGGCACACTGTACTTGGTGAGGACTGCCTTGAACTGGGCCAGAGTGGCGTCTGTGCGGACCCCAGTTGGGTCAAAGTGGGTCCGGCTCACTCTGAAACCTGCCTCAGTCAGATACTGGAGGAATTTATTCAGTCTGAAGAAGCAGAGATGGACAGGACAAAAAACGTTGGGCTTTGATTATTTCATTGCACTTGATTTTTTCCAGTACTTGGCTAATGACATTTTTTTATTTAAAAAAAAAAAAAAAAAAAAAAAACCAGGGAGGTAATTGCACTTCTCTAAATAATACTTGCAAAATGCAACTTAAATTTAATATTTATAATTTGATCTTTACAATGTGTTCATTAACATGAAATGTTTCTTGAAATGATACATAAACATCCCAGGCAGTATTCTCAAGGCTGACAGGGTCACGGATTAGTGATGCCTGAATAAGTCATTATGCATTCTTTCCACTGGATGCTCCCTGTGTTGTTAAGGGGTGGGTCATTACTCACTTAGGCATGTTCATTCCACGGATGCTGTGCCGGTGGATGCTGTAATAGAAGGGAGGATGTTCCAACGATGCGTCAGGTTTAGGTTTCTTTAGCACATTCCCAGACTCCTCAGTAATCTTCCTCTTCCCTAAAAAGCACATGCCAGCCATAATTTTCCAACAGCAGTTAACTCCCTCCAAATCTATGGCACTCCCTTTACACAATTTGAATGGGTGTGAAAAGAACAAAGGCAATACCTGATTGGTCAGGTGATGTTGCCTCCTCTGCTTTCTGTAGTGTCTTAATGACCACACCACATTCCACTGTGGAGAATACAAAACAAATCAATGAATAGCAAGATACATGGATGAATAAGCTAATATGATTAATAGCAACTTTGAAAACAGTTATGTTGGTTTGAAGGCCTGAGGCATGACACACCTTGGTTGGTGTGTAGAGAGTGGCCATGGGAGGAGAAGGACTTGAGGGTGGTGCACTCAGACTCGCAGATAAGCGTCTTTACAAGGGGCTGGATATCATCCATGCTGTGATGCACTGCTGCGAACAGCATGCGCCTGAGGAAGCCAGTGTTGAACAGTGGACCTGCCCTGAAGACCGGAAGGAAGGCATTAACACAGGCAGAGCTCTGTTGGCCCAGCACACAGTGGGATGATACAGTGAGAACACAGGCTGAGGCCTACCAGAGGGGTCCCAGCTCCACAGCAGTCTTTCCAGGCATGCTACCATGACAGTTGCAGGGCAGCTGTCTGTAGAGGTTATCTGGAGAATTGAATGACCAAAGGAAGCTTTCACCACCGCAAAAGTTGAGAAGCTCATATCACTGACATATCAAAGATGTTTAGCAGCTTGCAAGAATTAAACAATTACCATAGTACATCACTAACTTTAACCATGTAAAAGACCTGGCAGAAGGAGTTAATGTTTAAGATTTCTTCAAAAAATTAACATATAATGTGAATTAATTTGTGAGAAGTGCCTGGGTAATTCCTCACCTTCCACCATGCTTCCTGCCTTCAGAAACACCCTTTCCTCACACCACTGGCAGTGGATGAGTTGGCGGATCTTCTTGGTGCACTCATCAGCTTGGGTTGGGCCTCTCAGCACCCGCACCACCACCAGGACAAAGTGCTCCACTGCCACAGCCAGCAGCACCTCGATACCCTTGTTACAGCGAGCTGCTGCCCTGCCAAACAAACACACACACACACCAAGCTCAGTTCACAGCTCACATGGAAGAACTCAATTTCAATGCATACAATCTCACAAAGACAAAAAACAGAAATTGGAGCACTAGGTGAGTAAATGTGTAGGACATCATGGTACATTTTTACTTTAATATCCATGGGCATGCATGCCTCTTCAAGCCAATAGACAGAATCATGTGAGATGTCTGACTAAAGATAATCACACAACTGGGTCTCTGCACTGGAGATGAACAGGGTTTTAATACAAATCGGTAACTCAGAGCTAAGATAGAATAATTGCATCTGGGATCAGAGAGAAAGAACTCACTCTAAAACCAAACACACTAATATGATAAAGAACAAGGCTGAAAAAAACTCTGGCGTCTGCGGTACCTCGCCACCGTCGCCACGACCATGCGTGCAGCCAGCTCCCTGTAGTACTCTGTCCTGACGATTTGACAACTGTAGTGTCGCAGGGTGACATTCAGGGCCTTGGAGTAGAGTGAGCCCGTGTCTGTGGAAGTAACTGACACGATGCCCAGGTTCCGTACATTCCTGAATGCTGCATCCAGGTAGTTCACTGCTGTGCCGAAAGGGTCCAAGTGTCTAACAACATCATCAAACACATCATGTTGTTTCAAAGGAAGAAAGTTGCTGAATAAGGAACTTGACATTTCTCCACTGATTATAAATATCCCAACATTGGCTGTCAAAGCCATGGACCTCTTGGATATGAGAAAACAATTGTAACAATCACTATTATTGTTAAAGCAGTAATCTGCTGGTGACTCTCAGTGTTCTACAAATACTTAGGCCAGATGCCTGCTGAACTTCTATATTCTAGCATTCAATATTAACATATTGATCAACATTTATATGATCAATATCAATTGTTCAATCCATTTTGTTCCAAATGAGTTTCAAAACATTACTGGCAGTATTTCCCCCACAAGGTCGGCTCATTGCCACAGCCAAACTCATGCTACTCACATGTAGTCAAATGGTCGGAGATGCATGATGACATTGGCATCCATTTTGAAAACCTCCACTGAGGCGATTGGCAACCCTTCCACATCCCCTGCGGCATCTGTGTGATGGGGCGCCTGGCCGCCTTCAACCCGTATGTGATTGAGGCGGCAGTTCTCACGGATCATTTTGACACAGGCCTCATTAATGTCATTGATGGTCACCTTGACTGCATTATGCAGGTGTTTAGCCCACTGTAGGCCCATAATCCCTGCATAGAGACACAGTGACACACAATTTATTATAGTTACCATTCAAACACAGATATTTTTTTCTGACAACGATAGGATCAGACAAGCAAAATCATTCCATTGTTTGCTTTTCTGTTCTTGGAAGGCAACAGCTAACCAGTTTTCATGGATACTCATGAATTTGAGAGCTGGGAGGGATAGTATAAGGAGTTTAGCAGTAAAAATAACAATGGAGCAGAAAACTTCCAACATTGTGGCCAATATTGAATCAGTGTGGTGCAAAAGAAAGTTCACTGAATTTAACCTGTGGCTCCAAAGGCATCCAGACACTCCAGGGGATTCCGTTCTTCAGCCAGAACAGCCAGGGAACAGAAAACTAGCTGTCTGCAACCAAGCACACACACACAGCTTCCTGATACAAGCCTCTGCCAATATAGATAGATCATTTTATGATGGGGAAAAAAAGATGGAGCTATTGAAGGAAAGGGGATGAAGCAACATTAGCCTAGAAAAGAAAAAAACCAAACAATATAAGAAACTTATGAGGATCATATGACAAATGAATTGACTATAATATGTTCTCACCTGTTTGTTTTCATTTTGCGGTTGAAATAAGTGTCACTCTTCTGTGGGGTGGTGTGGTTGGGGAGGAGCTGCACATTGGTTCCTAGTTCCTTCATTATTTCATAGGCCTGCCCAATGGGAACTATGAGGATGGAACAGACAACAAATTATTTTTCCTGTTGTGACATGGATCTGGAAGAGCATGCCTACTGCTTATTTACACAAATGGCCCACATGCTCTTACAGGCATGAGAAGTCCATTACAATTAATTTGGTTGCACTTTTATAATGGATGGAATACAAGACGATTAAGATGTTTAAAGTATGCATTAGTTGCATTATGCTACTTCATCTCACAATGGTCCAATGTGTACATACAAACCCATCCTACAATGCAACAAACATTACCCAATTCCCACTCGATATTTATTTCAGTTGTGCTTTTTGTCAGCAGACACTGCATATATCTTGTGCATTGCCATGTGATGAAACTGATTAGCAACATGCTGGCAAGTAACAGAATACCTGGATCCTCAAAGGGGATGTCAGATCCTCCAGAGTAACTGGCTTCAGTCTCACCCTTGTTCACATGACGCTTAAGGTGGCTAATCATGTCTGTCTTGCGAGCGATGGTAACAGAGCACACGACACAGTGGTAATGGGCCACCAATCGACCTGGAGCCTGAGCAAAAACCTACTTTATTACAAGCACATGGTCATGATTTCATACAAGCCGTATGTTTTGCTAAAGCCCTTCACACTTTGCACTCTGCATGATGACCGTGGTCAGGAGTGCATTTTACTGAGGTAGCATTGATTATGTACTACAAGTGCATGGATTGACAGGGTCTTACATGATCTCCACTGAGGTTGGGCTTCAGCTGTCGGCAAGGAAGATGGCAAATACACATTCTCTGACCTATAAGAGAACAAGAATATTGCCACTGTGCACAATGAAGCAAAACCAATTGCTCTCCTTTTAACATCTCCTTTTAACCCTTTCTCCTAAAATAATTTTAACAAAACTACTATAGGCACTTCAACTGTGAAATAGAGATATGAAATGATCACATTAAAAAAAAAAAACTCCCACTCGATCTCAAAATAATTTGAACATGTACCTTCAAATTCTACATAGACCTTCCAGTGTAGATTCTGCAGGTGTCGTCGCAGCTTGTGACTGTAGCATGCCTTGAACTTCTCCTCAGGGCACAAGGGGCAGGCCTTCCGTCCAGCTACAGAAAATAGCAGGCACATGCACACACACACATACACATGCATTTATAGCAAAGACAGGCAAGGAGTATATTACAAAAATTGACTGGATATCATCAGGGAATGATAAGTGACTTACCCCCATTCAAATCAACCAGCATCTCCAGGCCCTCCAACTTTGTCTGGATAGATATGTGTCTCTCTGAAACAGAAGGTATTTTATTTGAGAATCTATTTACTGAAGAATCTTCAGTCACTCTAACAATAAACATAGGTATCAGCAGTGATCTGGTGTCATTACATTAACCTGATACAATCCTTAGCCATCAATGACTTTCTGCATTGTTGAAAGAGATAAATTGGTCTCAGATTATACCAGTGGAAGAGGCAGATGAGGTTTCCCCATTGTCCAGACCCGTTTCCACTTTAACGCCACTGATGGGTGTCCCCACAGCAGCTGAATGTCTGACTTTCTCCTCCTGCGCCAGTGTTCCAGGAGGGTCTCCACCTTTGCACAAACAAAAGAATATAATATACAAAAAGAATACTTTCACCATCCCAAAGGGTGATATGAATTCTGTGGTACATCAAAATACTTGCATGATATGCTGTGTGTTCAAAAAACTTTAATATATTATACAGGCTGGATTAGGAGTGGGATTTCTGGATTTAATGTTAACCTCTGGTCTTACGTATACAAGTAGCACAATCATTTATGCCATTTCGTATTGCAGCTATATTTGTTGATATGCTTATACTTATTTGTTATTATGCTTATGCTTATGCAATAGCAGTTAAAGGCTGTTCCACCTGTGAACCTAACTGCCCTCCAGGAATGGCATTGCCCAACCTGGCTAGATGAATGCAGTCTGAAAAATCATGGGGCAATGATGAAATAGCCTTGATGTCATTTGCTGTCACCAAACTCCTTATTTTCCACAGATTCTTTAGTTTCATTGAACAGGTGTCCACATTTTAAACAATTATGACTCCTGATTTCACCTGCCAGTCTTCAACTGAGCCGAAAAATGTATAACTTTACATTGTATACTTTTAATGTAATAATTAATAACATATTTTGTTAGAAAAAAACTCCAACTATGACCAACTACGGCTGATTAAAGGTCCTGAGATGTGACTATGGGACTTTTTGCTGGATTCTTCATGGCAGTCACAGCTTTTTCTGAAATAGGCTGTATGTGGCCTTAAATTGGACAAGACATAGCTCATGAAGAACCTTAAACAGCCCATTACAGCTACAAATTTGATCTGCAGCAATTGCAAGCGGTGGGCTATACAATGGGCCCCATGTACAAAGCCCGAGAGCCACTTCTTTGGAAAACAAAGAAATACTTCGTCTTTTACATTTACGTTGATATTTTACACCCCATCTGGTGCACTCAGACACATCATCAGTGATGTTAACCGGGGTCACTGCGTGAACGATTTCCTCTACTCATTCAGCCATTTTCGGTTCTTACAGAGTGATCCACCAAGACAGGTGTGGTAAGGAGTAATGTAGGATGAAAGGGAAACAAAAGTCAACTGAGAATCACTCCTATGCTTAATGGTATTAGCTATTTCCATACGTAGATTGTTAACGCACACTTCAGGCTTGAAGGCTGCCTGGAGAAATGAAACTAAATTCTGTCCTACTTTGTTTATTTTTTGTGACTTCCATGCATCAACTTGTCCACTTGTGATCAATAGTGAATTTTTATCAACCTATGTTAAAAAAACACGTATTTGACATAGGCTAATTATTTTCGTCTTCCGAGCCAGGCGTCGCAAAACCAAAGCATGAGCTGAAATGCACTATGCTTTAGGGTCGGAAACCTGCATCTTGCAGCCAGCAGGTCCTGTTGCGGAGCTCCGTGTACAGACCATGTCATAATACGTACACATAAAATTAACAACACCTACATAAACACTGCTCAAAAGAAAACCAGTCGGGTCCGCAAGAAATTGTGACACGAACTATTGTTTGTGATCCGTTCGTCATCGTGACTCAAGATTTCGTGCAATTACAGTTATTTACAACTAGGTCCTATGGCGGAGCTCCGTGATGAGGCCCTCGATTACTTCAGCTGTTATAAAAGTCAAATGTAGCGTTATTTCGAAAAGAAAGGAGGGTACTGCACAAAAATGTGCGTTTTAATAATATTAAAAACTAATTTATTTTATGTAAAATGTCGGTAGTTCAGAGTTTACTCACTGTTTTTATCGACGTCCTCCTGGTGTGGTTGAGCAGAACTTCCTTCTTTTTGCTCCGCCATTTTACTAAACAACCGTAAAATGCGTATATGATTAATCCTCTACGCACACTGCGTAAAATCAAACCACAACTATAGGTTACAGCTTGTTGGGTGAATGGGTTATGATGTGAATCAAATAGCTTCTTTAATTGCATTCATGTTCAGAAATTCGGTTTAAATAGTAAGTAGTATAATGTACATTAATGTTTTATTATTATTATTATTAGACCGCCATTGTCATTCTTTTAAACGTTTATTATTGTTATTCTTTTTATTTATAAGTAACATTGGATTGCTCCAATAATAACTGTGGTATCATGAGAAAACAACGATTTTCTATGAGCGCGCTGTCCGTTTCTCCCCCATTCTGAAGCACTTCTATAAATACATTTATAAAACAACATATCCCACAATCCATTTGTAACTGTTTCCGTTTGAGTAAGCGGATGATTGCAGTTACCCCTACTGTACTGTACTAGCATTAACGTGAACGCTATCCTAGCACCTACCCCCAACCCCTACCAGAGGTTTGTGCCATTTCATCTGTTTAGTTCTTAACGTAGTTACCGTAAATATGATTCCATTTTGGTCCTGAGTGTATGAAATCTTGAATGGAATGTCTATTTTTGAGTCAGATTCAACAGTAAATTGTAAAGCGAAAGTAATGTATTCTACTTTAGGTTAAGTACCTGCTTAACCAACTGCACTACTAGTTGATCAGCTCGTTAAGTGTGCTAATGTTAGCTCCAGTCCAGCAACACATGCCGATCAACTAAGTATCTGTTGTCTGTTGTCTCTTTAGCTGTCAAGCTAGCGCAGGTGTCTTGGCTGCCACTTTTCTTGTCACTGTAATAATGGCAAACGTGCCAACTACCAGTGATTTAAGAAGGATTCACCATTAGTTAGGAATACATTTCTTTGCTTTAGGGCAAGATAACAGCATATTTTACTTAGCGTGTTGTGTAACTAAATCCCCCACCTTGCCGTTTGTTGACGAGTTGTTTGTTGCAAGGTTGCTGCAAATATGGCAAAGAAAAAGTCCAAGAAGAAACATAAGAGGGAGACCAGTAGGTCGCCTTCATCCTCACAAGAAGCCGATGACAAGGTGAATAAATGCGTTACTTTCACAACGTTACCAAAACAGCGATATTTATTGTTCATGTTAAGACATTTTCATTCTAATTTTTTTTGTTGCTATTAATAATTTTGCATTGTTTAAACAATGTCCTGTGATCAATCATTTCTCGAAAAGGAGTATCGCAAGAGACGAGAAATTTCAGAGGAAGAGGGCCGAAGGACGTTTTATATCAAGTAAGCTTTCAGAAACGTTGTTTCAGAATCAAATTTTCAGTGGTCACATACTGTATCGAACACATTTCAGCGTTATTGATGCATTTTTTGGTGTTTGGTTCCTTGGCTATATCCCTTTTACAGATCTATTCAAGATGAAGATAGGGCAACACAGGCAGCCCCTCTCCCCTCACCTAAAAAACCCAACTCTGAGAGCTCCACAAAGAAAGATAGACAGCACAAAAAGCCTGTCTATAGATTGGGAACGGTTACATCTTCTGAAAGGGAAAAAGACCACAAGAAAGACGCAAAAGAAAAACACTCCAAAAATGACAGCGCAAGCATCCTGGAGACTGCGAGCAAAAGGCCCCACTGCACCACAAAGACATCATCTTCCTCTGATGAGTTTTCTAGGAAAAACCTTTCAGAGGAATTCAGGGAACAACGCAGACGTCTCATGAAGCGACGATCAAGGGAATCACTTGAATCAGAGTCAAACAGTCAACTCCATCGTTGTCAGGGAAAGGGCACTGAGAAACACTCACCAGAGCCCAAAAAACAACCTATTGCCTTTGAAAAAGTTCAGCCAAGCATCAGCATATCAACAGCAATTTCCAAAGGGCTACCTGGACACCCTGAAAGCTCAAAGTCTTCTGGAAGTGATTTGGATAAAAAGACATTGTTAGAACCCCATAAGCCTCTCAGTTTTAAGATACTCAAAAAGACCAATATCATAGCTAACAGAAATGAAGCTTGGGACAAGTCACCATTCAGGGATGGCAAAAGCAGGGTCTCTGTTCCATATAAATCTATTCCAGGGCATTCTCCACGCCCTGAAAATGTAGACTCTGTAAGTACATTTTCTGTCAGGAAGACTGTGGCAGAAAAAGCCAGACAGAGTGGTGAAATAAGCCCAAAAGCACCTCACATGGCCAGGGCTTTCACATCATCCCCACAGAGGCAGCTGGAGGTCCCCCATTCGCACCCACATAAGGGGGGCCGAAAGAGTGAGAGCATAGCTGCAAGATTTTCAGAAACGGTAAGTTGTCTCATCTTTCCATAGGTGCTGAGACACTAACACTGTCCCCTGTCTATTGGTGTTCTGCACACACTTGACATATATCTGTATGAATATACTCAACAGTCTTTAATTATTTTATTTAATTGCAGACTCAAAGTCCAAGAGTTTCCTCCGCTGTAACTGGTGACAATGACCAAGAGGTACAAGTTTTATTAAAATATTGTGTATTATTGCAGATTTTTAACTTAAATGTATCTAAAACAAAGTTTTAATCTGTCCTAAGTATTTTTTATTCACAGTCCCATTATTTGGTGGGACATGCCACCAGGTATTCCTTTGCCAGTGGCGATTGGAGCCAGAATAAATGAGATTGGCTAGACAGAGTTGGTGCTCTCCAAAAAGCATGACCGTGTTCCCCCAAGAAACTCCTAGCACAATCAGTACAAAAGATTTTAAGCATTTTTCTTTAGACTTTATACTGAGTGATCTTTAGTTATCTGTGATCAGTAGATTTCTGCAGTCCTGGTTTTAGCCTGTATCCAGGCAGTTAATCCTGGCAGAAAAGATACCAAAAACTGGATTTATTCTAATAACTTGTAAAATCAATGAGCAATCAGTTCATACAATCTTAAGTCACAATTATGTTATTGTATGGCTTGTGTTAGCATTTGTTTTATAGAGATTTTTATGCTTTTTGCAGTATGATACCACTGTCTTGGTTTTTGATCATTATGGTAATGAGTTGGAGAAAGTGAAATCAAACCAAATAATGGGGCTATGCGTGAAAACACCTGACCAATCAACATCATGGATAAGTTGAAAATCTGTTTACCAAAAAATGCCATAATATTCCTTTAAAAAAGTGGAATATGTGCAATGAAAATCTTTTAATAATTCTGTTCTCTTCAGACCTCAGCCCTGTGTGTGAATGGGTACATCATATATAAATGCAGTCACATTCTTAATGCATCATCAGTTCCTGCAACATTTCCAGACAGTTTAGTGAGGGGTGATCACATCTTTGTGTAGGCTCTGACTGTACAGGTTTAGGCCCACTCTCAGCTCCACTGTTGTTGCTGTAGATGCAACTGATGGCGGAGCTGCACCAGGCTCGCTCTCAGAGGTTACTGGAGGTCAATGTGGATGACAGCTATGGAGAGCTCACCTCCATGGACATCGACCCACCTGAGGAAATACCCACTTTCTCCTTCAGTATGTGGACTCAAGCACACACTCTCACTACCCTGATTTGCTGTTTAAGCACATATTTTTTGATTCATTTCTGTGATTGTGTTGCTCTCTCATTGTACTAATCCTTTTGTCTTGGAGTATGAGGTAGAGTTGCAAAAGCGATTTTTTTTTAAATTTAGCCTTTAACCAGAGAAGTTCCCATGGAGATTAAGAATCTCTTTTTCAAGTGAGACCTGGCCAAAACAGGCAGCGGCATAAATAAAAACATATAGTTACAGAAAAAAGCACAAAAGGAGACAACACTTTTGCACAGTTATACCCTCTATAAGAGTTGATGGAGATGCAGTTTCTGGTTGAGCAGTATACCAATCAATGTTGAACTTTGTGTATGTGTTTTGAAGGGGCAGAACACATTCACCAGGATCTTATCATCGTCCTGGATACAAACATCCTTCTCAGTCATCTGGACTTTGTTAAGAAGATGAGATCACATGGACTGGGAGGTAAGAGAGGGAAATATATCATATTACCTACAGATGATTAGTTACAAGATGCTGGAGTTTCATTAATTATCCACTGCCCTCATTTTCCAGAAATTTCACATAAATCACCATACATGGCCACCACAGCACTCCATGGGTCATTGCTAAAATGAGAGGATGTGGGCCTAAACGAGTTTAGGGGTTTGGTTTTAGCCCTTCTGGATGTGTCACTTTCATTTAGTGTATGTTCACATTTGTAAGCCTATATAAGTTTTCAGAAAACATGTATATACTTTTGCACCTCAGGTTTTCTTCTTAAACCCTCTCAAAGCTCTAGGCTTCCCCAACATCCTGATTCCATGGGTGGTGATGCAGGAGCTTGATGCACTCAAGGACGGGAAGCTGTCCAGTGACGTCAAGCACAAAGCCAAGCCTGCTGTGCATTACATCTACACCATGCTGAAGACCCAGGAGCCACGGCTGTGGGGCCAGTCCATGCAGCAGGCAGCTCGGAGAATCTGTGAGTGCGCTAAGGCCAGGGGCTGGCACAGTCATTTGGGTCAAATGATCAGAAATTCATTAACCCTTTTACACCATTAACACTCCAACAGCTTTCAGACCTTTTGTTCTCATATCAATGTTACATCTTATAATGGTACATTTCATTTAGCAACTTGTTTCGATGGAAAATTTCAAGTGTTTTTAAATGTTATTGGCATTTAAAGTATTTCATACAAATGTTTTGTCTAGTCATGGGCTAGTGTGTTTAATATTGGAATTAATCCAAAAAATAACACATTTAAAACGATTCCCTGTTTTCAGCCTTACAACACAGTTTACTCAAACATATGTTACATATCAGTATTCCAAGGTTCCGGAGGGATCCAGTCTGCCACTTTGCCATCTGTTTTTAAATGATTGGCTGCATCAGAACTGGGAGGAGGGGCTAAATAGACATAATTAAGGCAAAAAATGATGTAAATCAAGAACTTAAATTCTCCAGTGGTAAAGAAAGGCTTTGAACAGCTTCCCTGCTTGACTTGGGCTTGATGTCCTTGGCCTAAATTCCTTTTCAATTGGCCAAGGTCATACTGTTCTATTTTCATTTTTCAATGTGATGACAGGTTGCAGAGGAATATTTGCTGCATTAGACTTTTTGTAGTTCAGTGGTTTGCTTTACCAGTAGATGGCGACAGTGGCTCACTCCATGTCATCCTGTGCAGAGTTGTCGCCTGTAGATTTCTGTCTCAAGGACAAGCTTTTTTCTGGGTATCTACTGCGGCACCACCTCCATTTTAATTTCTCATCATATGCCATTTACACATTACACAGCATGAGGCGAGAGTCTCTCTCTGCGTGTTGGGCTGTGTGAGTGACTTAGAGAAACAAGATGAAGAGCTGATAGTTGGAGAAGGACACAGATCCAGGGACAAACTCAAAGTGGAGTGAGCTGATGGAGCAGATATTCCTTGTCTTTAACAGGCCTGGGTTCAGTTACAATTGCATTGCTGAGTTTACAACGTAAATAACATCATTTGTAGCTGGTAATGGTGATGTTGGCATTTCAATTTCCACAGCTGCATTTTAATTCATGCAATTAATTTATATCTGGTCTCATTCAGGACGCTGATTTGATGTGACTTTAATAGGCTGCCCCCTGGTAGCAGTGCGGTTTGAGACATGAGTCAATCATGAGCCAACAGTTTTGTTTGTGGTATGGGTGCACCCCTTGGCAGCAGTGCCTGGCTGTGTCCTCAGGCCACACCGCTGTGAAAGCTGCCCCCTCACAGCCAGCCCTACAGTCTTTCTGTTCACGGCTCTCACTCTTTCCATTCAAACTCATTAAGACTTGACGCCAAGCACTTTTGTGCCACCTGAAACAACGCAGTGTCCATCTGTTCACATGGCTCTTACAGTGGGCTATTAATATAACAGCAAGTGCTTTTGGAAAGGAGCAACTGCTTATTTCTCTCTCACTTGCTAAAAAACAGTTAAGGTTTTCTTAAGTATATTTTTGCCCTGTAGTACCTGGATGGAATTTGAAGGTGTGCAAACATTTAGGTCTAATGAAGTTTATTTCAGATTCACTTGACACTGAACATGTTTTGAAGTTTCAAACAGTTTCAAGGCCATTATTCTTGTTATTGTTGTTCTTAGAATAAGTATTTGAATGTATTTAGATATGTTCTTTATTTTTGTCAGCCTGCACTTTGGATTCAATCAACATTTATCCTAAACTGTCTTACAAATTATTTTTGCACAGTGTGGTGAATTTTTGCTGAATTTCCTAAACAATTTTTCTGAAGATTTCAAATGAAATATTTAATCTTAGATGTGATTCAAAGGTAAGGGTAAATATTATTCAAAACTAGCCGGTGTATGTGTAGAAAAAGCCAAGAATAAGCACCCTTAGGGATGTGGCCTGCACATTATGTTACGTGGAGACAACTGAGACAAGAAGGCCAAGCACAAGGGCTGCCTAGCCGTTTTTTGAAAAGATGACTGAGACTCTTCATTTTTTACTGGAAAAATAAAAATAGCCCTAAAGTCTAATCTGTCATCTGTTTATCTTCTCTGGCAGACGGTGTAAATGCTGAGAATAATGATGACCGTGTGCTGCAGTGCTGCTTGCAGTACCAGGGTTTATACCCAGAGGTGGCTCTCATTCTCTGCACGTGAGTTTCTGCCTCTGTTGCTCTGTGAGAGTACATGTAGCATGCTTGTCTGATTAAAAGTTGTGCATACGGCTGCATGACTCTTATTTCTGCTCTCAAATCTGGCTCTGCATGCCTGTGTGTCATCTACCTCTACTGCGCTGCACAGAGCACTTTGTGTTTGTGTGCTTGCATGTGCATGTGTGTCTGCCTAAGCATGACTCATGTGAGTTTAGTGTTGCTGATTCTATTGGTTCTACTGCTGTACCTTGGGGTGCCATGTCAGTTTGCATGTGCTTTTACTGACTTTATGTTTGTGTGAAATTGAGTCATGTGAGAATATGGTCCCTCATTCAAAGATGACTTATTCTGTGCTCTTTTCGCTGTATGTATGTGTCCAGTAATACACTCCTGTACAGGGTACTGCATGTGCATGCAATTACCTCTTTACCTCTCACCACAATGTGTGCATGTGTGTCTATGTTGAGTTTGAATGTGAAGGTGAGCGAGTGAGAATATGTGCATGGCCTTTGCTTTTCTTCCTTTTCATACGTTTCACTGACTACACTGATGACGTCTTACTCATTTTCCACAGCAATGACAAGAACTTGTGCAGCAAAGCCCTGCTAAGTGGTGTAAAAGCTTTAAACAAGGCTGACCTGGAGTCTGAGGTGGGACGAGTCCAGTCTGACACACAGACTCATAGCCAACAGGCATTCCCAGTCTGCTGGCCTCCGCAAACAGACCAGCGCCTCTCAGGAATTCACACTACGCAATGTAAGTCCGTTATCTCACAAACACTTCCCCAATGCTTCGGGTGTTATGCCACCATGATCGTTCATTATTCGTGTTTTGTGGTGGCACTGTATGGGAACACAAAATGTCAGTTGATAGTTTTAACCATTGTATTTTAATGTTCTAAATGAATGTCAGTCCATGCTGTTTCCCCTATTTCCCTGAAAATCAAATCCAAAGGCATAGTAATATAAGTGACTAATATAAGTGACATAGACTTGAGAAATGTCACATTTCCCCAAGGGCAGACTTAGAGCCAGAATGTGTCAGCACCTGAAGTTCGTTATTATGAAGGCAGCAGGTGTTTGTCCAGCCAGCAGAGCGAGGAGAGCAGTGACTCTGTTGAACCCTGGTTGTGTCACCCTGGAGGTGCTTAAACTGGCATGGATGAGGCATTTTCACTGAAACCATTTCATTCTTAATTATCTAATGTATTTCATTATAGATGTTATATCAGTATGTATGACTCAATGGGTCTGTGGGCATTAATGAACTATATTTGATTAAATCAGTTATTAAAATAGTTCTCTAAGCACATTTTTTTGCTCGTTAGGAGATTACTTTTAGTTAAATAACACACCCATGTTATGGCCGTTACTGACTGTTTTACTGTACTTTGTTGATGACCAGTAACCATGATACAGTTTTATAGATAGAACTTGGTAGAATGGATTTGTATATATTTTTCTTGAACATGTGAATGCATAAATGCATCTGAATCCTGAAGTGAGTGCACCTACAGGACCTGTTCTTTCACTGACACTCAGTGTCTTTGTGCTGTGTTCTTAAAGTAGCTGAGGATAGGGATGCAAGTGGGAACAAGATCGATGTGGTGAGTGAGGATGAGAGGAGGAAGGCGGCAGAGAAAGCTTGTAAGGTCAGCACCTCCGTGTCTGTGCTGGAGGAAGCCCTGCAGGGGGCGCTCTCCCAGATCCTGGAGGCAGAGATGAAGGCTGCGTTCGACAATCTGTGGCTTGAGGTAAACTTTGTCGTGGCGAGAGATCATTGACTAGTGAAACATGTTTATCAAGGCATATGTCCTCATTAATGCCATAGCGGCTGTCTAAACAATATCATTCTGGCCCTAGGTTGTGTTTGTGAAGCCACCATGGACCCTGAGTGACCTCTTGGTGTGCTTTAAGAAACATTGGATTGCTGTATTTGGGAGCATCGTTCAGAGGAGTCTTCTCAACTCTGTTGAATACCTCAGTGACAGCCTTTGCAAAGGTGGGGACCATAAAATTAAACTTATCTGTAATAGTAAATTGAAACCCTTCAAACTTCAATTTTTAAAAATGAAAGTATTGCTGATGTTTAGACATATGATGCAATATTGCAGTGCATTTGTGAAATATAGCCTAAGTATTGATGCAGTTTTTGATTTGTCATTTTTTGAAAAAGGTACACTTTAGAAATACAGCGTGTTCTTACATGAGTGTCCTGATTGTGCCTTGGGGACTGCATCTGTCCTCACTTGATGTGTGCAGAGAGAGAGAGAATCTGTGACTGTGACCCCGTTCTGTCTGTCCAAGCACGCTTTGCATGACTAGTACATTTCCTCCGCGCTTGTGTTGAGGTGTGCCAGAAGTGTCTCGGTGTGGGAGGGAGGGAGGGAGGGGAGGGGCTTCCACGGGTTGTGGAACAGAATGAGCAGCGAGTGGAAAAGTACCACACCGTCTACAGTGTATGGGTCTGCTTGCTCCTGTGTATACAGAGGAGAGATGGCCTTATAAACAGGCCCCAGCAGGGAGCCCTCTGCACACCTGCCAGCCCCCAGCTGCCCCCCACCCCTAACAGACACCACCTTTCCCACACCACCCTTTACAGCGTTATTTTCACTCTGCGTCTATAACCACCCCACTCTCCAGACTCCACAAATACAGGACATTGTAAAAGTAAAAGTGGCTGTGGAAAAGATATTCCTATGTAGAATTCCTTGAAGTTGGACTGGAAGGTCAGCAGTAACATATTCTGCAACTGAATTTGCAAACAATGCATGAGAGGACACTCTCCACTTGCCACAGCATGCGGGCTATCATGTGGTTTGTCCTGCCAGAGCACTGGTTATTTGTATGTACATGCTTTGATTCTTGATACTCTCTCATCACGGGTGGGAATTCTTCTTTAACAAATGGATGGATAGCAGTGTAACACATATAGCAGAGGATAAAAACACATTTTTTGAATGAGAGCATAATCAGGTGTAGTTCACGCTCAGGTTAAAGATCCAGTGTTTGAGGGCTGATGCTAATGTCTTCTCCAGGTAAAACGCTGGACTGGCACTCCACCCAGCAGGCAGCAAAGGAGGCCCATGAGTTGCTGCTTGCATTCAGCTGCAGGTCTGACTATGGTGGAAGTCTGCCTAAGTCTCTGTCAGTGCTGGAATCCCTTCTGCAGGACCCACCTCAGGTCTGCTTCTCTGCAACGCATGGCCCATTCTTTAGTTCTGTCACTCAGGTTTGATATACGGAAATGTAAGGCATGTCATGAACTGCATGCCAGTACCATTTTTCTGAGGCAAGTTGTGTGTGTGTGTGTGTATGTGTGTGTGTATGTGTGTGTTTGTGCTTCCAGTCAGATGGTAGAACCAGGGAGAGCCCAGGGAACCGTGCACCAGCCAGCAGTGACGGTGACGTGCTGATGGCTATGGAGGAGGGAACGACAAATGTCCAGTCTTCATATCAGGATGTGTGGGCTGTATTTGAGAACATCTGGAGCAATGTGTGTCAGATCAGGTGGGCAGCAAAATACTTCCACCAGTGTCGTATAAAGGATTCAAGATTAAAGACACCATTATCAGGAGCTTAATTCCTACAAGGTATTCAGTTATTAGATGGTATTATTTCAGTATGGTATCAGGTTTTACTGCTTTTTCAGTAAGACACTTAAACCTTTGCAAATGAGAACTATCTTTTGTAGGTGTTTAGTTTTGTGTTTGATGTATTCTATGTAACTCTTCTTTCAGGAGCATTTATATTCAGAGGCTTTGTTTTCTTTTCCTGTTGCTGCCAGCTCTGCTGTGTTTACAGCTCTCCGGTTCGTACCCAGCACCTTGGAGACCAGTATGCCTAGCGACGGGCCTCCCCCTCTGAGGAGGCTTTGTCCTGCCTGCAAAAACTTACTGCTGCTGTCAAACAGCTGCTGGAGTCTCTTCAGAGGTACAGCAACTCAGAACTACCTCTAACTTTTTGATGCTATACTAAACACCATGTGTTGTACTTCCACTATGGTATTTGTTTACATTATTCTCCATGTTAAAGAATGTTTGAGTGAACAATGGGGAGGTAAAAGGAATATTATTACAATACAGAACTGGAGGATAGACATACCTTTGAAGGCAGTAAGAAGAGGCAGAGAGTTTTCTTTGATATCAAATAAGGATGGACCCATTATGGAGCTAGGGTGTACTCTGTTTGTACTGTCAGTGGTAAAAGAGGCAGAGACTGACCATGCCACTTGCTGATTTTTTTTTTTGTTTTAGTGTTCATACTTACCCTGGGGGTTACAGGGTACTGTGAGGACTAGTTCTATCTGGATGAGGTCATCAAGGGCTAAAAACATTTACTGGACATGTTTGTAGTGAATGCCTCTAAAGGTCATCATTTCAGTTCCAGACACAAATTGTCAAATCTGCTCCTGTACTTGACATTTTTATGTGGTACATAATAAGGCCACCTTCACAGACATCTCCCTGACCTTCTCCCAAAACAGATGTACCACCCACGTGCTCTAACGTCAACATGAGCCATTTTAATCATCTTCCACTATGACACCTGTAAAATCAGAGAATTGTTATGGCTAGAACACGTAAAGCCCCAGATGGTACTTGTAATCCTGTCTAGCTATCACTGTCTCACTCTTGTGTTTCACTCATATTACCAATATCACAGAATCTCCACAACTGTGCTTGTACTTAGGTAAGACAATGGATGGTGGAAGCACTGGTTACTCAAGCTTTGAGTACTGAATCCAGGGCACATGCTCATTACATTGAGGTCACAGTGAGTGCAGACTGACTGGAGCGAGAGCACATGACTGCACAGTGGCTTATCTATCTGTATGTCACTGTCTTTGCAAAAACAAGAGACCGTACTGCACTGGTATGATGCCTGATTTTCCATGAGTCCATTTTACGTAGGTTGTTTGCATAGCACACATGCATACAGAAGCACGCACACAGAAGAACTTACAGATCGAAACCTCAAACTTATGGACTGACTGGCTGACTGTGAAAAATGAAGCCTTATTTGTTCCAGTAGATTCCTCGTATTTCAACCTTAGTTAATGCTGACTAATAATCTGACTGGTGGTAATTGAGATCTCATTAAAATGGTCATTACACATTTCCTAGTATCAGCTTTCAGAGCTATACATCTCATTTTTAGTGGCCCATTACCTTTGGTTTCAATTGGAGAATTGCTTAATTTGGTATGACCAGTCATCGTTAAATTCTTTAGAAATTGCTCTTATATATGTCCATAACATTAATTTTGATTTTCGAATTTTGTTTTACCAGAAGGAGGTTTGATGTTTTATGTTCCTGATAAGAGCTTGTATAGGTAACAGTTGCCTAATCTACTGGAGGTTTCATTCTCATATAAAGTAGAATCTGATTTTGAATCCTTTTATTGACACTTAATTATTTGTTCATAGTTTTATACAAATTATTTATTTTAAAACAATCCTTCAGATTTCTGGAAATGTTTTTATTTCTCGTGCGAGGAAAGTATTTTAGATCTGACATAATTTGAATGTTACAGGGTTATACTCCATTTGGATTACCAGTGTTACTGGTTAACTGAGGTTCTACTGCATGTGTATATATGTATATAGAACATCACAGGTGATGTATAAAACTGGAAAACAGTGCTATAAGCATATTTATCACAGTAAAAACTGGTTATAAGTGTTAAAAAGTCTAATATTAAATGACCAAATCATAGACCTGGTGCCTAAAAATGATCTTCAGGGGCAACATAATTGTGCATGACACTAATAGAAGATCTGTGTCTAATACTCGCATATTGTAGTAGTAATTTCCATTACATTTCACAGCTGGACAACATGTTCAATATGTCATGCTTCATTTTGTAAAAGTAATTTCTCACAGAGAGAATAAGATAAGAGATGTAAAAATGATTTATTGCAATATTATACAAATAGCTTTTCATTGAAGGGCTGGGTTTAGGAAACTGATTTATATGTGTGTGCGCGCGTCTGTGTGTGTGTCTGTGTGTATCTGTGTGTCTGTGTGTAAACTGTGAGGTGCAGAATTAAAATAATTACATTTTGGCCTTTCCAGCCGGCATTCATGGGTTAAGGCTCACCCATTAGTCCAGCCCATCAATGTACATGCAGACAGACCGTAACCCTTACCTCTGGTTGGCAGAGCATTAACACTTGAGTAGGAGGCAGGAGGGTACATACAGCCACTCTGATAGTCAGAGCCCTCCACTGACTGCCATGTGGATGTACTGGGGTTCCCTCTGGAATGAGGTTATGCTTTTAATAATTGCAGTCCCTGTACAGGGAAGTTTAGGATCAAATAACACACTTATGTTCCATGCCCAGAATTCTCAATTTGTTTGGATTGCTGGTAGTGGTAAAAATTGTTGCTAGTTGATAGTAATACACTGTGAAATTATTCACATCTTTAAAGAGATTTAGCTGGCATTGAGCCAAATTGAGGATTAAGACTACTCATATTTTATATTGAAATATATTTACATATTATTTTCTAAACAATCTAATCAGTGAAGGTTTCACATGTGAATACTGAAAATTCCTCAATGACTTTTTAATTGTCAAATCCTAAGGGCATGCTTGGACATTCTGGGAATTACATACAATCTGTTATGGTTGCTTTAAATGAATGAATTTGTATTTTACATTGGCAAATATTGCACATGCCTTTGTTTTATAGAACATTTCCATGGGAACTAGCCTGCCCCAGGTTTTTACCACTTATCTGTCAGCGCTTGGCTAACCTTAAACCTAAAATTTTAAAATGCCATTGCCTGTAACTCCAAAAACTCTTTAAAACATGTTAAGCAGACCAGGACCAGTGAAGACAGACTTGGTTAGTGAAATGGCTTCCTGTCAGTATGCTTAATGGGAGACATTCTGCTGTTCCCCTGCTTTACTGTTGGCAAGGAACATTTGACCTAAGTGCCACCCTTTATGGCCTGTATGTCTCTTGTTCTGTGCAACATGTTCTCAGCTGTATTTAAATACTCATAATAACCAGTGTCTAATTATGGGGTTTAGATGTTTTTTCAGTTTTTATCAGAATGGTATATTGCATCCATTTTAATGTTTTTTTCCACATTCCTCTCTTTCATATTATGGTTTTGTTTCTTGATGGCTGTGTGTATTTAATGTTATGTGTGTTTGTGTCTGTGCACGTTTATGTTACAGACCTGCAGTATGAAAAGCATATATTCGTCATTCAGCCTGAACTGAGATTGGCTTCTGTTTCTCATAAACAAGGATAAACACAATGGAACACATTGTCTGACCCCTTGAGATGTGGTATCTGCTGAAGTGAATATATTGACACGCATAATTTCCCCATCACTTTATTCAGGAACTCTTTTGAAATGATTCCCGTGTACAGTACATGTGAGAGAAGTGCTGTAGACTGTAACGGCGGAGGGAGATAATGACGGGCATAATTATCAGTATGGCTTTGTCTGCTCGCCCCTCCTGTGTGAGTCTGAGTGGAGCAGGATGAGGCTGCTTTCCTGCTGTTCCCTAGGAGACTGCAGGAGACTGATTTTCATTTGTGCAGAATAGTGTTGTGACTCATCACGGCCCACACCTCCCTCCATTATTCACTAGCAGGGAAAAGATGGAATTATGTATAATGCAGGGACAGCTCACAGAAAATTGGCTTTCCCCCCTCTTTCCCATTTCCCTGTTGCTGCTCTCTATTTCTTGCTTCATCTCTGTACATGTCTCTCTCCTTTCTGTCTTTCCATCTCAGTACTCCTCTTTTGCCTCACACACTCAGTGACTTCTTCCTTAGATAATCAAATTCATCAAACGTTACACTATTGGTCTAGGTTCAGATAGGACTGAGGTCATGCATACATTTCTTATTAAAGAATATTTGTACATTATTATACATTATACATCTGATAAGTTTATTTCTATGTTAACATGGTGTTGAAGGTTGTCATATATTTGGAAGTTAGTTTTTTGGATTTTAAACTTTTGGTCTCCTGTATAGGGTTTTGTCATCAAAGAGCTCCTTTGAGGATGTGCAGGCCTTACTCGCATTCATCAACACTAGTGAGGTATGCATTTACCAGAGGTATGATTGAATAAATGAAACCAATGACTGCATAATTGTTTTTACTGAACACTTTCAGGTGGTAATGTTATATTTTAATGGCGCTGCCAGCTTTACTTATATGCAGTTCACCATGTCATTATGTGAATGCTGGCCTTTGTGTTTCATGTAACAGAGAGAGCCGTTTTGCATGACACATGGACATATTGATTGTTTGGCATTAAGAGAGTTGTTATATTAAGTAGGGGTCTTTTATAAGAATTTTACTGCCTATCTGATAAGTCTAAATTGTTCCATGTCCCTTCCTTACAGATTGCAACCATGAAGCCCCGTTTCAGTGCTAAAGATCTGTTTGAATGTCTTTCTCAGCAGGAATACAGGTTGGTGTAGTGCAAGCAAATTATGTCTGCTGTTATGTCTACCTGGTACCTAGAGGATCCATTCAATGCATTTTTGGGGGTTTTGTTTAGGAGTTGTTCATGTGTTCTCAACTGATTTCTTACAATTTCTCCCTGAGAAATATTATGTGGGAATCTTATCTTTTAGTTTTAACCCATTTTTTTGTCTCACAGCAGTAACCCATAGATTAACAAGAGCTTGACCTGTGTGGCCTGTCACATGTGGTTAGCCAATCGCACAAACCCATTCACTATGTGTGGAGAGCACAACAGGTCATCCACACAATACTGCGAGCAAGCCTGGACAAGTTTCCATTGTTTGTGTGCAGGAGTCCTGTTTCAGCAAAAAGATGCTTCACAATGCTCTTTGAAGTGGCCCTCTCCACTTCAGTAGTACTCCTGGAAACCTGGTTGCCTTGCTGTCAAATCTGAACAATATGAGACACGTGGTAATCAGTACCCAAACTCCTGAGAGCTTTGCAGTGCAGGGTCCATCTGGACAAAACCAAACAGACTACCCTCTTCCCCCACTAAGCACTGACAATTTCCCTCTTGCATCTCAGTTTTTCGCCTCATTTACTTGTTTTTTGCCACTGTTACAGGAAAAACAGGTTGTCTTGGCCTGGAAAAAATATGTTTTTCATCTGTCATAAGTTTGTCAAGACTCACATGCACAGCACACACATTTACACGTATTGTGACTGTTAAGGCCTGACTGGCTTGTGTTCTCTTTAGGTAAATGTGATTCAGTGCATCCAGTGTGAATTCTCTTGAATTCTCTGTGGATCCTCTATTGATGGCATCTTGAATGATTCTTGATCCATGGATTCTGTTGTTTGTGCTGAATGTTTACATTTTGCTGACCTGAGAGATCATAAAAGGGGTTGGTCTGGTGTAGGAAATATAATTGCATTAAATCAGTCTTCTGTACATTTGGTCCTTCAAGATATTTTCATTATGGAGACAGAAGAAAAGCGCTGGCTGGGCTGAGGGTTGAACATTTTATTGTTCTGAATGTGCTGAATGCTGATAGGCTTTTTAGATAGAATGTACAAGGCTCTCCTGATTGATTGAATAGCTGTTTGTGTGTGTGCATGCGTTTGTGTGTGTGTTTGTGTATCAGGGCAGAATATTAATATTTTTCCCTAAGGCTTGTTACTCTTGTGAACTAACCTTGATTGTTTTGGGAGAATCATGTGGGTAATTTTATCAAATGTTGGGAAAAATCCTTAGTTCCTTAGTTCTTTTGTGTTCTTTTGGTACAGTAAACCTGTGTTAATCAATGATGTTTTGGATGAAATATGGATGACATGGTATCCATATACAATTTATTAATGTGTTTGGTTTGTATTTCAAATGATATTGCAATGTTGCTGTCTTGTGTGTCAAGACTCTTGGCTGTACATTTCAGTACAAGGTTTTTGAAGGAGAAGGAGGCACAGCTCAGTGACTTGTGGAGACCACTGTAGCTGCTGTTGTGAATATTTAAAGAGACTGTAAAATTCCAGAACCAATTCCCACATTGAACCCATTCAGCTGGTCACTATCTATAAGATGGTAAACTTGCTGCTATTATATTTCTGCCTACTGCACAGGAGGAGCACTGTGTCTGTTTGTCTTTTTCTGGTGTGTCTGTGTGTGCTCGCATGTCTGTCTTTGTGTTTGTGTGTTAGGCTTGTTTGCGTTTGTGTGCTTACATGAGGACATTAGTGAATGTTTGTCTGCTTGTGCATTTGTGCATGAGTTTGTTTCACCAAATGCATGAGTTTGTTTCACCAAATGTGTGTTTTTAAAGGCCCACTTGACTCATCCTGGTGTTTCACAGCTATTCAGCCAGAATTGTTTCTATAACTAGTGTCTTTCAAGGTTTCTCTGTGTATGTGCTGTTGTGTTAGGTGTTAAAGGCCCACTTGACTCATCCTGATGTTTCCCAGCTAAGGACAGTTCATTGAAAGGACAGTTTAAGTATGAGTATTTTAGCCATAGAAGTCAATTTTCTTACAGCCTCCTGAAACAATTTCCCAATGACGTAATGTATGTCCTTCTGCATGTTACTGATTCATCCATTCTGTCTAAGGTTGTTGGGGTTACTTTTCCCAACCATTTTCTTGAATTCTTACACCACTGTTGGTTTCTGTTTGTGAGTATTTCTTGAAGTAAAATCAGGAAGTATTTTTGCCTGGGCTAGGGCTTAAAATATTAAGGCCCAGTCCTAGAACAGGTATTAGTCAGTCCTGAAGAGGCACAGATCCAGAACCACAGTACCCTGCCTGCACAAAGCAGAGTTGTTACCCCTTTCTCTCAGTGTTTTGTCATCCTCTTCCATTTCACAGTGGGTCAGTCCTTCACTCCTTGTTCCCTGTTCATTTTTCTCCTGGCTCTATCTTAGTGGGTAAGATTTTATTTTCACGGAACAATGATACCCCTGTCATGCCCTGGAAGTCAATATGAAGCGCATGTTTACAGGGCAGGTGACAGGTGAGATTATTTGCTTCATCAAGCTCTACAGCACAGTTAGGACTGGTCACACATGCCGTCTGGCAGTCATTCTTTCTGCTGTATGTCTTACGGTTCATGGAGAGTTAATGTAGCTTTAACTGATTCATTATTTATTCACTTAGTGTAGCAGATGTCTTTACCCAGGGCAACCAACAATGCCCCCCCAGTACTTTACTGTGCATGACCCTATTGTAGCACTGGACATATGTAGTGACCCAAAAATGGTGCATTCAAGAGAAACCTTAAAAAGAATTTGAACTGGGTATTGCCTTAAACTAATCTGTAAAAAGACAAATATATAACAATGGAAGAAAACTGTTTTAAATGCTCTTTAGTATTGTTGCAGTGGACTCATGTACTGTATATGGCTTTGTGACCCAGTTTTGTTTTTTATGACTGAGGGAGCTGCTGATTTAGCTTAGCTGTAACACATTCTGCACAATAACTCAATACAGTTTGACGTGAATGGCCTCACTGAAGGGTGCAGTGCTGGTTCCCACCAGGAATACCGACAACCCCTCGGGTCAGCATGCTCTGCACCAACCAATAATTTTGTTTACTTTCACATCCAAAGTTTTACAGAATTATTATTTTTCCTTTCTGTGATTCTGTGATTTTATGTTTAATGTTTTAACTATCATTATGTTGCAAACAAATATTTAAAATGATCAAAAGTAAGCACTAAAATAAACAATGTCACTTCTTTCTGATAATGTTCCTATTTTAATATGTTCCTATATTTTAATATAATATAGAATTCTGTTTTTATTATATGTACAGCATGTTGTGATACAGCACTGTTCCATAGAAATAAAAGTCAGTTAAAAACAAGAACAATATGTAAAAAAATGTCCAGTGATCTGTGTATTTAGGCTTCAAGGCTTTGAAATGAGGAGGTTACAGGGGACGTTTTCTCACTTGTTGTCATGATGTGGGAAGTTGTGGCTCTGTTGACTCAAGCCCTCTTTGATGTTATTGTGACGTTTGAACTTGGACTGGTGGGGCAAGTCTCCTCAAACATTCTTCCTGTTGTGTATGGTGTCAGGTAGAGTGCACTGTGATCTTGTGTGAAAGCACAGTCTGGACAGGAAAAACATCCGTCATAAACAATAATGGTGTACTTGGAGCAGCAGTGTTTTCACACGATGAGAAGAGGATCATAGAATCCATGCGTCACTTGCATTGTTTGATGATATCTAGGACGCATGGATGCTCACATGTCACTGAATAGAAACACAAGGGATGCACTTTCTTGGAGAGGGGACAGTGCATTGTTTAAATTTATCCAGTATTGGATTTGTGGTTTGAACACAGACTATGAAAGAAAAGATGGCAGTAAATGATGGCTTCATTCATAGTGTAATTTAAAGTACCACACAGTTCTGTGTAAGTAGTTTGGTATGGCTGTGCAGCTCTTAATTCTCAAATCCTGTCTGGAAGGTTGCACTGGAGCATTGTGTTGACTGTAAGCTACTCTGAAATGAGCAGAGGAGGAATTTTAGTCTGTAAGGGTTGCTGAGAGTTCTGAAAAGACAGCCCTTCAAAAAGGAATGTTGAAAGCTAATCGTGAATAGAAAGGCTTCATTAACAAAAAGCTAATCACCTTGGGACCTGGATTTTGTGGGTAAATGCCATGAGCCCAGTGTAGAGAGCAGTGATTTCCAGATGAAGGGTGACAGGTGCCTTTATTACCTGCCAGGCTGCCCAGAGAGAGATGATGTCGAGCACCACCCCTATAAATAGATCTCAGGGAAGCAACGTTTGTGCAAAATGAAGCTGACCTTTTGGGGAGTTTATGGGGCTCAAAATAACTGCAGCAATGGAGCAGGTAGCAGTTTGACTCAGTCAGTATCACTGCTCAGATCAACACAACTCTCCATCCTTGGACAGAGAACAAGAGATGGTCAGGAAAGTTCATGGAAAGTCAGTTGTTGACATATGGAAAGATATTGCACTATTGTGGTGTCAGATAGCAGTGGCACTGCATATGCTTCACAAAATGAACTAGGTTGTTTACATTAGGTTCAAAGCGTGCTCAACCAAAACTGAAATGCATATCCAAATCCCATCTGACAAGCAGCCAGTACGTGGGAGTAGGTTTCACTCCAGTGTTCTGCACCATGTTGAAACCTGTCTCCCCACTCCCCACTGTGCCATGGTTACACAACCAGTTAGAGATGAGAGGGAGGTGTCTGCATTCTTGTGCTCTTATGTAACATTGAATCAAAAACCAGTTAACAAACAAAGCATGCAGGCTAGCTTGCTAGCTAGCAAGCAACCAGTGCGAATCACCATCTTGGTGCATATGCTTGGTTCACATTTTGCGGTAGGAGGCTTCAGATGAGCCATGCTTGCCATCTGTGATGGAGGCCATGACGGGCCTCAGTAGTGAAGGAGCAGGCCAAAGGGAGTTCAGACGGGCACTGGAGTGGAAAGGATTGACTAGTGCTTTAATTCAGACAGCCTGTGTTCTTCGGTTGTTGAGAGGATAAATCACTGGGAGCATTGAACTGTGTTCTGATGTGCGTACAGTATTGTTACTACCTTGTACAGTGTACAAAAAAGTGGCATTGCCTGACAGGTACCTCTGTCCTGATGAAACTGCGGTTCTCAATGCTCTTGTTTTCCATGTAGCAGAATTTATTCAGTCTTACCATACAGTCTGTTAGTTACAGTCTGTTAACCAGGTGGTAATGATAATCAGAATACATTGTTAATAGTTTAATTTTCTTTTTATAATTAAATTTTAGTTCTGGACACGAGTATTTTTATTTAGATCGTTTTATTTTGTGAACACCTTTCATGTTTATCCCCAGTTTTTTTTTCTTTTGATTTCTCTTGAATAGGTAATTATTTCTGGTTGCCACAGCATGCTCTGTCATTTCAGGGAAGAGGATTAGCGTGGCTATTCTTTAGTAGTTAATGCCAAAAGACTGCTGGTGCATTCATAAGATTTGCCATTGCGTGATGATGTGCAGAGACTGTCCTGTCATTGAAACCCTTTATTCTTTAGGAATGCTAAAGCTATAGCCAGTTTACATTCATGACCACACGAGCACTGACAGAATGTGTCTCTGGTGCAGTTTGAACCAAAACTGTACGATCACTTTTATTTCAAGTTTTTTTTTTTTTCTGGTAAGTGAAATGCATCTGTTTTACATGAGCATTTCAGATACAAATAGTTTAGAAGGACTTTCGATGTTTTTCAGTCACATAAGGTTGGACCACAGGCTCTGTGAAAGTAAGAAAATGCATATGTAGTGATGCACAGTCTTTCTTGAGGCTTGCAACAGTGAGACAATTAAGCAAGCAGCAGGACACTGTCATTGAAGGTTAATTGGACAGGGATGTGCACAGACCATTAACTCCCACTGTTACCTAGGGTAGGGCTTTCTGCACATTAGATGTCACTTGGTGTCCATATACTTCATTTGTACACACAATACGTTTATGTCTAAACCATGAAATTAGAACCCATTGCTATTATTATTCTGCCAAAATTTAGAATGAATGAAAGTTCTTTAATGATGTAACATTACCATACACCTCATGCATGCAAGGAAGCTGTGCATAATCAATGGTGACAATGGTGGATGATGGAAGTGCTGTAGCCATCTCCTCCTTCATTCCTGTTGATGATGTGTTGTGAACCTGTCATTTACGTTGCTATTTGGTTTTCCTTGATTGATGTAGCATTGGCTGTCTCTGCTCTGACTCGTGCTATGGTCCTGCTCTGATTGGTGCTATTGGCTGTATTTCAGAGAGAAGCTATGTGTTGGTGGGAATCAGTTGGTGGAACTGAGCCTCAGTCTGGACCACTGTGCCTCAGCTGTGGGCCACCAGGCTGGGAGCAGCTCCTGGCCATGAACACCAGCGAAGACCACCATGCCAGTATACTCTTTCTCTCACTCTCGCTCTCATTTCCATCCATACACACATTCTCACCTACGCTTACACTCTCACACACACACTCTGTACAGTACATGCACAACACACCAGCTCATTCCGTTACCCTCAGCTGACACTTCACTTACTCAGCAGCAATGTTTAAAGCACAAAAAAAAATTGTCAGAATGAAGCTATGCATACTAATATGCTGAATATTATTTGTCATCTTTTTTGCTGTGCCAATCTTAAAGTAATCTTATGGATCTCAGATCTTCATTTTATAAATTCAGCCTCCTTTTGTGTGAAGTTCGGGTATCTTTCCACAGAAGTCCAGTTTATTTTTGAATACCTAATAATGGTTTATTTATGGGTGCTATAAATAATTCCTTGAGTCTGATAGAAAAGAGAATTAGATATAACTGGGTAGCCAATGCTACAAGATTTTGTTTTTATGTTTAATATCTGTGAATATTGTTTTGAGTGTCTTTCATGTATGCTTGATAATATCAAAGAGAGGAACTGGAAAGTGAAAGTTTCTGCTTCTATAAGGTGGTAATTTTCTCTTCGAACCATATCCATTATTTACAACCAAATTCATTTAAACCTTACACATTTAATTATCTGACTTCCTATGATGGGTTTTTCAGGAGACTGGTTCATATTTTATGCACATTGTGCCTAAGGGCCTTTTAGAAAATAGACCATTAGAAAACAGAACTGTGGCATTTAGTATCTACACAAAATGAACACCTTTCCAGCCTGAGCTGCATTCTTCTGCTTCAAACACATTATATGGAGTTGCTGAAATGTATCCAGTTTCAATCTGTATATTTCTTTAAAGGAGCATATCTTTAACGATTAGTGACTACCTGTTGATGTCTCATCATCTCCATTTTCAACCTTAAGTTTTTATGTTGTGACACATTCAACTATGTTTTTATGGGCTATGTTCAATAAACATTGTAGCAGCCAACTGTGAGATGTATGCTCAGAATACAATACAGAGCATTATTTCTTGCCATGATATGACTTCCATCCTCTCAAGCTTGTCAAATTTCAATAAATAGGTAACATTTCAGAAAAAAAGTGTCACAGGCATAAAAATGATGACCTGACTTGTTAAGAACACTCTGTTATGATTGGGTGTTTCTATAATAGTACTTCCATCATTACAATATAGCACCCCTATTCTTCATGTTTTTCTCCCTTACTCAGGATGGAAATTGTATCATAATTGTTTTTGTTTTCATATTTTCCTATACCTAATATATATTTTCTGCAGCAAAATTGCAAAACTTGACACTATTATCAAACTGTAATAATATTTTTCACTTTCATTGTTTACACAGTTCACCTGAAAATCTGTACATAGTTAAATTATTTTGGATTTTGCTAATGTATATTTGTTATATAAACAGTTGGTAATTAAAAACCAGCTTTGTCCCTTTGTCCTAGCATATTCCTTACGAGCAGTAGTGTTCTGCCAGGGATAGTAGGAAGAGGAAAGGCAGATCAGAGGGATTTACAATGAGATAGCTAGAGATTATCAGGTGTGAGCGTCTGTGTTTAAATAAAGTAACTTGTCCACGTCATTTTTCATGGGGACCAACGCGAGGGAAGTCAAGGTGACAGGATTCAGGTTCATGACGCAGTGGTACTGGCCTTGACTGCAGGTCTTGTGGTGTGTAGTGGAAACATAGGATTGGCATGCAGTGGGGCTCTGATGCCAGGAGCTTTGACTCTTACTAGGTCAAATAATCTCCTGTGCTTTCTTTTCAGCTGTCCTTCCTGCCATCCTATTTTGTTCCATGTGTACTGTGAAACGTGTCCCTATACAGTTGAATGAATAGACAGGACCACACCTGTCCGTACAATACATTGGCCTGAAAGACTGAGAACTTGCGTGGTACGTAACCTTATCTGTTCAAATTATTTTTCACCAAAGCTAAAAGTGTTACTGAAGAAAAATTGAATAGATCTCACTGCAGCCTGTGCCCCCTGAACCCCTCCCAAAAACCAATACCCTCATCTGTAAAAATTTCTTGCCCAACCCTTTGACTAAGGGTGACTGTACAGTTGCCCTTTAGAGGTAGTGGCAGTACATGAGTTTGTCTTAGCAGATACCTTTACCCAGTGATCACAATTCCTTTTGAAGTTTTATATTCCCCAAATGCAGTGGCATCTGTATGGTGCTGTTACATGGGATGTGGGTATAAAATGGGATTACTCAATGGCAGTGGTCCACAATCTTTGTCCTGAAGACTTTGAGTGCATTTTTATCATTACTGTTCTAGATTAGTCAATTAAAGTAGTTGTTAATGCAGTTAATTCACATCACCCTCCAGGATTGAGGACCAGTGCCAAATGGTCAGAAGAGACCCTAGAGAAGCAGAAGCCGCTGCTGCTCACTTCTTGCACCATGTGCTTCTTGGCCTACATCCCTCACAATATCCACTTGACCTAAGGTGATTCAGAAGATCAGGGATTTAAGTTTTATCTTTGTGAATGAGCAGGAGGGGATTGTGGCTTGATTGACAGGCTAAAATTAGCAGTCACTCTAGTTGAGTCATGGGTGAGACACTGGGGCGGTCCCTGTCCTCTTTGGCCCAAGATCACGTGACCCAAAGGTGTCTGGCTTCCAAGATGAAACCCTGCCACATCATCCAGATTATTGTAATCCTTCCGAAATTAGACTCGGGTGCAAGCAAAAAGCCCCTGTGGGACAAAGAGATCCCTGTGGAAATATGGAGGTTTCTAGAGCTTGTCAGCTTTTTACTCCTCTTGGGAAAAGTGAAATTACTGATACCTGCCAGAATATTTCCTAAGCTCAGTCAGCAGAGTGGAAGCAGAAATTTCAATTTAAAACCCTTTGTAGAACACAATAATCACCTCTGGTGGATATGAAGGTTATAGCAGCCACCACAAACCTTCCATTCTTTTATCCAGTTTAGGTGGATGGGCAATTCATCTTCAACAGGACTATCCAACAATTTTGGTTGATTTAAAAAAAAAAAAAAAAAAAAACTTTGGAGTTCGATGTAAGCATTTTCACCCCTTGAGTAATCAACCTATGGTTTGACTTAATTCCCAAACCAACATTCTTAAAAAATCCTATCTTTTTGTGATAATACATTTCAAAGGCATGTCGATGAAAACACATGACACTGTTACCTGGTATGTGGGTTGAAATAGTTTATTAGTTAAAGATCAACTTGTAACAAAAGTGATACAGAAATTCACCTCAACTTCCTCTAACAAAAAAAAAAAAAAATCTGAACTAAGAAATTCAGAATTAAGAAAAACAACTCAATACCAAACAAGTATGAGCATCCAGAAACAGCATTTCAAAAGAATAACTAGTAAAATTGCAGTAACAAAGATTTTATTAGCACAAGCTTTGATGCATGGATGTGCAAGTGTGCGTGACTACATTACTGGCACGGTTTAATGATTCAAATAAATTCATGTGCGTCTGACATTTCAGATTATCTATTGGTAAATTGCTCAGCAGTGTATAAAAATATAAAAAAGGCCATCAAAAGATACCACTGTACTGGTAAAGCAATCTTGTTTCAGTTTAAATGACACAAAACAGCCATATGTATCATCTCTTTGAATAAGGCTTATAACTGCAATTTTTCATTTGTGAGTTAAACCTACAAAAAAAAAAAAAAAAAAAAAAAAAAAGACAGACATTCTGTTGAACTATCAAAATCAAAATCAACCAAATATCCAGGCACCAACCCCATACTTACAAAGTACTGTGCTGCAAAAATGGCGAGCAATAGTCATAGCAAGTAAAATGGGGAACATGGTGACCAAGCGTATACATTTTGTTACATTACTCTCTGAAAACTTTCTAAGAAAAAAAACAAACCTCAACTCCAAAGACTGCACTAACTGTGTGTCCTAAATGTTGGCATTCTTAGTGAGACCAAACAAAATAGAAAAAAAAAAAAAAACAACAATATATACAGCACATAATATTTTATGCAATATGCAAAGGCTTTATGTTGCTTTTAGCAACCCCATTTAAGGTTCCCACCCACCAAATACTCACCCCTCCCCCACCCCACCCGCTCACACATAGGACTTCACTAAACACAATGACATCACTAAGCCTGTTAGTTTGAGAAAGGTGCTTTGTGCATTCAGAGGGCTGAAAAGGCTTGAACGCAGGGGCTCCACTCATTGGTGTTGGGGCTGTAGGTCTCCATGGTGTTGAGGAAGTTGTTGCCGTCAAAGCCTCCCACTGCACAGATGAGGTTTCCGAGCACAGCTACACCTGCATTGCTGCGCGCTGAGGTCATGCTGCCCAGCATCTTCCACTCGTTCCTTGCTGGGTCATAGACTTCCACACAACGCAATGCGTGTGACCCATCAAAACCGCCCACCACAAACAGCTGCCCTGCAAAGCACACATGCACAACATGCATTCTGGTCAATGCACAGACAGAGGCAGACAGTTTAATGGTGAGGAACTGACTGAAGCATGTTCCCCAATCAGCCCCAGACTCATGTCTTTATGTAGTATTAGCTACTGCACCTGTAGTGTGGGACATCGTCAGAGGATTGGTGAAGGTCACACTCACCTTCATACACAGCCACTGCTGCCCCACGTCGGGCCACATTCATTGGTGCGATGAGGGTCCATGTGTTATTTTCAGGGTTGTAGCGCTCCACTGTGTTCAGGCAGTTCCAGGACTCGGCCCCTCCGATCACATACATGAAGTTGTCGAGCTCGCACACTGCAGCCTGGTGCCTCCCTGTGAAATGACATTCCCATCACAATTCATTTCTACACTCAGTACATCACAGGCATCAGAACTGCGCTCTATTTTTGTCTGCATACTAACGCACAGAAGAGATGGCCCCATTATTCCACCCCATCGCTTTCAATTCCAGAGCACCTCTTCAAAAGCTTACAATTCAAAGCACAGATTTTTCACTATTCCTTCATGCCAGCTTTTGTTTTTTCCAGTTTCGCAAGCAATCACATACTGCCAAAGTTGTCTTATGGTCTAACTTATGGTTAGCATATAGTCTGTGCATACACTGGCAGGTGCCTGCTGCCCAGGAGTGGCTACTACAGTGCAATGAGACTTAAACTCAAACACCTCATCATAAGATTCACACCTTCATCCCAAACAAGTGTTTCTGTGAAGAAGAAAAAAAAAAAAAAAAAAAAAAAAAAAACTTTCTGGCATCCACCTTAGTGGAGTCCATACTGACTGTTGCCCTTCACAAACACATGCAACATATTTTTGATCTGTCAGGAATAAAGCTAATCATCCCTTCAAAGTAATTCTACTTCGCTAACAAAACATGCATGACTAATTGCTTGGTACTTCATGCCATAAAGCATGAAGTAGCTTTAGCTGTCATCTGGTACTGGAACTAGTATTTTAGTGATTATTGATCGGTTAAAAACTTTCTTAGGAAATGAAGGTGTTACATACGGATGTTGAGAGGAGCACAGTTCGTCCAGGTCTTAGTGACAGGGTCAAACGCGTCACAGTTCTTCAGGCCCTTCTGTCCGCATGGGTCAGCCCCTCCCACCACATACAGCTTGTTGTTCAGGGAGCACACACCTGGAAAACAGCGCATGATGTAATGGAGTAGGCCTTGTGACTGTTTTTCCTATGCCTTTCCCCATTTGTATAATTCCTGACCTCAGGTTTACCTGCATTGCAGCGGTTAGTCCGAAGCTCTGGCACCTGGGTCCATTCATCGACCTGTGGGTCATAGGTTTCCCCACAACTCAGCTCATCTGAATGTCCATTTGAGCCACCCATCACATATAGTTGACCCTATGTGCAGAAGCAAAGACCATAAGGTTATTTTCTCAGGAAAAGTAGGACTTTAGACAAGCTGACACATAAAAGGCCATCTTGGAGCACACATTCAAGTGTAAACAGACGTACCATCAACACAGCCATTTGAAAGCGAGCTCTAGGTGTTCGCATTGGGGCAATGAAAGTCCAGCAGTCCTTCTTTGGATCGTAGCATTCCACAGTCCGTAGGCACTCCTCCCTGTTGTATCCTCCTGTAAGAAGTTGTACCATGCTATCAATAATATCATCTACACAATCATATCACCTGCCTTACAATTTCTGTTAACCTAATTTAATAATAATGTCACCTTACAATGGTTGATGATCAGGCTTCAGTGATCAAAGCCTGTGTCTGTAAAAATGTAGTGTGCAAGCTTACCTGCAGCGACCAGACTGCCGTCCAGTTCGGCAGTGCCCAGGCCAGAGCGAGCATAGTGCATAGGCAGCAGCAGCTTCTCCTCCAGCTCCTCGGGCGCCGCCTCAAAGCTCATGCTCTTCAGCATGCAGGGGGTGCTGGAAGGGGAGCTCTGGGGACTGGTACGGCCATGCAGAAAGATCACACACAGGATGCCGTTCAGAACCGCCAGGCACAAGTAGGTGTTGTCTAAAACAGAGAGAGTGACAGACAGACAATGAGAAACACAAAGATGGGGGTTTTGGTTACTGTGGTCTTATGTTTTGGCCAGCAACTGGCAAATCACATTTTATGCATTCTAACAGATCAGTTTTCATTCATTTCAGAAATAGTATCAGAGTAAAGCTCTCATACTAAATGTAAAAGGAAGAAAAGTAATTGAACTGCCACTGCCAAACTGGCCAGGTGAACTTACTGTTGGTCTTCTCAGAGGCAATGTATTTCCACTCGAGCTTGCCGTGCTGCGTCCCAGAGCTGGGAGAGAGACTTCCAGAAGAACTGCTGCTTTTCTGTCTGTGGGCATTCTCACGCACAGGCTTCTTCTGCAAAACCAAAGGGCAGCTGCAGAGACCCAGGCAGAGCTGGCCCTGTCGTCCAGGGCACCACACAGACCCTTGCACTACACAGGGGGCTCTCGAACTTCACACCACTGCAGGTCTCCCTTCTGTTTGCCATTTTTACTACAACTCTGTACAAACACTGCAACTTATTGCAAAACGTGTTTAATGCTACTATTTTGTGACATCAGATAGTCTACCATTGCAATCTTTGAGTATTTACCACAAAAGTAAGCCTTCTATTACTCCGCTATTACGTAGCCGGATTAGTCTGCCCCTGGTTTCTGACTCAAACAGAATGGAGGTGCATCAGAGACCTCCGGAAGCTCGACCCAGCAGCCCGTGCGGGTTCAGTACCTGCACAAACTGGATGTGGTCATCCTCATTGCCAAACACCTCAGTCTGTCCCTCAAGCAGACTCCCATCGTGCAGTTTGTGGTCCGCTGAGTAGTACAGCGTTTGCACCTGCAAGACAGTAACACAAGACCCATGTGGCTGTCTCCATGACAACAAAGAACCCAGCAGGACCAAGCCTGGTCCTCGGGAGAGGATAAGAAGGGAGTTGTTGTCAGCGTCGTAGTCACTGGAGGAAGAGGTCTTTGTATATATCAAAAACAGGAGACCCTGAGCAGGGTGTGGGAGATTGCGGTCACGTCATCAGAAAAACCCTTGCAGCTGGCACTCCAGAAGGCCACAGCAAGACTTAGATGAGGATTTTAAGCACACTGCTCTGCTACAAAAGGAGGGGTTTGGTCACAACACCATCACATATCAGTGAATGATGAACTGTCATGTTGCTGGAGAAAGGAGGGGGGGAAAAAAAAAAGAAGCAAAACCGGTCCTTCTTCCATCCTTGATCTTCTATTCTCCAGCATCTTCAGCAGACTCTTGGCTGTAAAGTTGGTCGTTATTGATGAGGAGGAAAAAAAAAAAAAAAAAAAAAAACAGCTCCTGAACCAAAACTGATTATCCACAGTTACAACTGACTGGTAAAAAAGCATCAGGTTTGTTTTATATAACTTGGTGCAAAAGTAATTATGCCCACATTTCCTGCTTTAAAATTTATCCTATAAATAAGCAGACAATGCCTTGTTTATAACATTTAGTGAAATGGTTTTGCAAGCGCAAATAATGGATACATCTGCACCATCAAAATCCACAATAGCCACAACCATTGGCCTTTGTTCAAACTAAGATTTGGTCAGAAAATAATCAGTGCTTGCAATCATTCATGTAAAATTTAGGTTAGGGGAAGGAGCCTAAATTAATGTCATACTGTGCCCCTTGTTTAAAGACTGATTATGAGGAATAAACTCAATGTCTGTGGGAAGATGTTAGACATAAACAAGATTAGTTTGCTGTGCATTGTTCAGTAACAGATGGGAGCACAAAGACGCCTTGGTTGAGGGCTGAAGTTGCTTCCTTATGACTCATTACCCTGGAGGATTCGGTCTTGCTTTCTTCAGTCTTGCAATTCCTGCTGCTGTTTGCTTAATAAACCTAAGGAAAGATAAATCAATGGGGAGGGACAGCCATTAGAAATTGTCCATGGTGCCCAGCAATCCAACCTGTAAAGGAAGAACCATTAGTAGATGAAACAACACCCTAAAACTGGCATTTCCCTGAGCTAATTTCATCCAGCAGGGGAAAAAACAAAACAAAAAAAATGAAAAAATAAAAAGTGCAGTTTCCACAACAAGGCTAGGGTTGAATGACATACCACAGGGGTTAAACAGGACAGCACAGACTGAACAGGGTTCTTTCTGCTCACCTGGACAAACCCCTCAGATCTGCAGTATGCAAAGTGTCTGGCACCTACTGCACCTATTTACATTCTTTACGCCAAGGCTTTGAAAAAAAAGAAAGAAAAAACAAAACAAACCAAACCAAAAAACAGTGCCAAGATGAGAACGGACCCTTTTGTTCAGAATGATGGAGGAAGGGAGAGGTATAGAGGTAGAACATAAGGTATTAGAGGGCACACACTGGCCTCAGTACTGACCTCCTCCATCAGCCTCTCCAGATGCTCTCCACTCTCCCACAGGCTGCGCTGCACCCAGTTGATCACCTTTGAGTAAAGCTTGCCATTGCTTGGCAGGCTCAGGTTGTCTTCTAGCATTACCTCCAACTGCAACACAGAAGGCAACTGGAGCTTTGTAAAGGATGGTTGGTGAAACTCATTACAAGAAGAAAAAAAAAAATAATAAAATAAAACTTTCAATGTCAGTTTTCCTTATGCTACATGTTAATACCTACAGAATCTCAAAACTGAACTGCCATCATTAAAGAACATATGGGCAACAGATTCTGCTAGGGTAAGAGTGCTGCTTATACCTTGAGTCGAGGCAGTTTAAGGAAGTCCTCCTGATCTGAGATCTCCAGCAGGTGTTCCTGAATGTACCCATCGATCTTGCTCAGGAGTCGACCATCTCCCATGCAGCTGGCAAAGTTGCGGAAGGAGATGGCACTCTGGCAATCCATTTTTGACAGGAGGTAGTCACCACAGATCTGGAAGAATGTAAAATGAATCATTTGCCTCTATTTCATTAGGTATGGCTCCATAACCCAACATGCACATAAAATGTCAAATTACAACATCTTCAGGTCTCTTCCTGCACAGCCCATGCACCCACATGCACAACCTTGCAGTCATAAATGAACAAGTTCAATCTGGATAGTGAGTAAAAAGAGCTATTGCCAATGTGATTACACAATGACTTTTAGAACTCAGAGACATGTTGAAAGGCCGTACCTGTTTAACCCTTTCCATCTTCAGTCTTTTGGCAGCAGAGTAGACCTCCCTCACCAGTTCTTTATCTGCCTTCAGCCTGCAAAACAAAAGGTAGGGTCACACTCAGCACCTCCAGCATTAGGCTGTACTACATGCAGTGAAAAAGGCATAGAGGTGGTGGAACCAGACTCACTGGGCGGTGTACGCGTAGTTAAGCAAGATCTCCACTGCCTCTGGGTCCAGGTCCTCGAACTTCACGTGGGAGACTCCGTGGAGCTCAGTGTCACTATTGAAGATCTCGAAAAGGTAGGGGCTACAGCAGGCCAGAACAGCTCGGTGGGCCATGAGCTCATGACCGCAGACCTGCGGAAATCATGTAGAGCCAGTGAGCAATTAACCTTCTAACTAACCTTGGCTAACTTTGAGTGAGCCTTTGTCTTTGACATCTGTGAATTTTAGAGATGCAACCCAAAACACTGCACCTCTGGTAGATACTACTCCATGTGATTCTATTTCTAATTCAAGCATAGGCTTCAATTATTTAATTAAAGCCCAAGTTATACAAAGTAGTGCAAAGATCTCTCCAGAGGCCACATCTTACTTATGCAAGAACATTTCATTCTTGTAGAGGAATGCAAGGAAGCGCAGCCCTCTTTACTAGAGAAATGGAGTGCAAAAGAAACAATAATATAATCTATAGCAGTAACATATGAACTTAATCTAAAGGCAGTTAACCAATGTAAAATTCAACCCCCTCTTGCATTCCAAAAAACACAGTTTTGCATCTTTGCAGATGACTACAATATTACTATGGCCAATTTATCTAGGTAATTTGCATGCATTAAACTATATGCAGTTTTGGGCATAATTACACAAAACATACTTGTAGTAAAATTTAATGCTGAATGCCCTTCAAGCTAAGTCAGACATTCGCTCATGCAGATATTTTAACAGGAGTTTCAGAGAAGCATTTAAATTGCAGACGGCAATATTGGAAAAGCATTATTTTATTTTAAAGAGACTCACCTGAAGTCTTACATCACAGAACTGGCCACTCTTGCGTAGGGCATTCATCTTGGCCACAGTGGAATCAAGGAAGCTTTCATCTTCAAACATCAAATATCCATTGGGAATCATTTTGGAAAATTTATTTGGAACCTTGTTGTGACAGAGAGGAAAACAATTATGTTTATCACATATTTACATTTCAATTTCTCCTCACATATGCATTATTCAGCAACTCTTCTTGTATCAAGTGGTTTAATTAATTTATGTCACAATGACACAGCCCATTGAGTGCATTGGGTAATCGGTCTCATGCATCATTAACAGGCTTACCTAATAAGAGAATGATGTCACTTGAGGGACCAATACTGGTGACAATGGATGGAAATGGAAAGGCACTGGCAGAGTAGACTGGGGACACAGGAGCCCAAGTCTTCCTTTGCAGTGGGGGAGGAAGAAGCAATGCCAGTAGACAAGGAGCACGATACCAGGCAGCAGTTGCACCAGCTCAAACTATCAGGCTTAAAGCCACTGTAAATGAGTCCTCGGGATCACGTGGGCTATAGAGTCGAGCTTTTTCTGTGATGATCACACATTATAACCTGAGAAAAAAACAAAAAAACAAATGACAGTCAGTAAGTCTCAGCCAGACATGGAACACCATTCCAAAAATAAACTGTCTTTACTTCAAACAGGGTTTACTGGCATTTGTCCCCACAGGATTTCTTTTTGGGTTCATGTCTAAGCCATGCACAGATTAAAACATTTCTCTGCTGAAAAACTTCCCCCTTCCCTTCATCTCAGTTACTCTTCATCTTTCCTACCAACTACACTGCTGTGCTTTTCCACACTGTGGTTTCCTTGGCTGGAAAGCGTGTCCCCTCTCTGACGCTCTGGCCACTCCTTCCCCCTCATGCTGTGAGCACCCAGACAGGACAAACTGATTCAGCTTGACCACACCTCTTCCTGGCAACCCCCCTGCTAATTACATGCCCTACAGGAAACTTCCATGACCCCATTCTAATGTAAACCAAGACGCACAAGTCTGTCCAGTTATACTTATCCTGACGGCTGTATCCAAGGTTGACCCCTGAAAATGGCAAATGGGGAGAATCTCAGAGCGGCTGCTGCAAGCTGTGTGTAATAAATCAGTAAGGAATTTCAATGAAGTTACCACTTAGCTGATGCACCCCCAACAGCAGCTCTAAACCCAGTGCTGCACAGACCAGAAGCAGCAGCCAACTTGGATAGTTTGACATTATGCTAAATGCCCATACTGGGGTGAATGAAGCCTTTTCATAGACAACAGGAACTTGGGAGCATTTTCACATTAGATCCACTTAATGTCCTGTTCACTTTCACAAGGACAGTGGACTGACAGAACAAAGCAGCTTGTTCGGAATCCTCCAGCATGGACAACTCAATGCTGCTGTATGATAAAATAAAACGGGACTACACTAAGTAAAAGCATCACCCCAATTCCAAATAATACATCCAAATTAAATGTTTTAGGTGTTCATTCCCTGACAATGATCATACCCAACACAAAGTCTCATACATAGGTTGCCTTTGTATCAAAAGATTTATTTATTTATTTAATTACAGCAACATATGACATGGCAAAAAAGGTTAATATTATTGGGAAAGTAGTCTGTGACAAACTGCTGAGGGAAAAAAAATAGTCTATTCTGATATGCAGCAGCTTAACTCCAAACACTACCATGGATTAACACTTTATATTTGTGTCACCATTAATCGCACAACTGATGAAGCAATCCTGTTTCATTACAAGAGAACTTCAAGTTCCAGCACACACAGATCTGTCTTTGTGCGCTGGAATTATGGTGTCCTGAATTCCCAGTTTTACAGAGTTAGAAAGAAAATCACATTTTTTAAAGTGAAGGCCACTCATGAAAGGCACTTTTGTGTGACTTCTTGGCTTATTGCCTCTACAGAGCAAAAACTGCTAAATCAGCTCACATACACGAGTAGGGGTTCTCTATAAAGAGCCTATCATAAACAGCTCTCTGGAAAAGTATTTAAGGAGCAAATCAGATACAAATTGCACTGGGGTTTATACTTGCATTTCACTGTAATTATGTAATGATTCATTTTGCCTCTGAAACTAATCATTACATAAATTGCCATCTCTACTACAATGTTGCTATTTTTGCAAATGACATTTGTGGACGTCACCTGAGCAATTATATGTGTGCATGTGATCTTGGTCGCCTTGATTTCGGTCAGGCATGTCTCTGTAAATCAGTCATGCCACCAGGTGGCTTTGCCAAGTCTGAGCCAGCACACAGACTAATGAGGACTAAAGCAACAGCTTGACAAATGTGGGGTTTCTTCAATGACTGTCAGAAGGGGTTTAAAAAAAAAAAAAAAAAAAAAAAACTCAAATAAGATTTAAAAAAAAAAAAAAAAAAAAAAACATAATTCCTGGATTTCATTTTGAAACAACATCATCGACCTCAGTCTCATTAAGGAATTCTGGGAGAAAAGTGTGCAAGGAAGTAAAATCTGCTGCAACACTTTGAAGAACACAAAACTGGTCATGACAGCAGTGCTCAAATATGAGAAAATGTAACAGTGTAACAAGTCAAATCTTAAGATAGTTTCGGAGCTGGGTGTGTCTCCTTGATTCCGGTTATCGTGATGTATGGGAGAGAGCTGGCGCTGTGCACATGTGTGCTCATTCCATTTCCACTGGTTATGCAACATCTGGCTAGCTCCTCCTTACTCATAAATGGAATCACCACCTCCTTAACTCTCAAAAATCCAGATGTCTGGGGAACTTCATAAAGCCCTTGGATGAGGGCCTCATACACCAAAAAATGGGGACTAAGCAAGAAGACTAGGTACTTTCTGCATAGGTCAACTTTGCTTGGGAAGAATATGCCTTGATAAACATGAAAGAAGCAGCTGATTCAAAATCAAACTTTATCTGAATGAACTTGGGGTCACAGAAGAGTGGATACTCTATCCCCCATAATCTGCTGTAACATTTACGACAACAGCCTGAATGAGGAACATAAATCACTTTCAGTTTGCTCGCCAGGTTTCTCCATTAGTGACAAAGGCAGCTGCCTTCTGAGGAAATTCAATAATCACTCCCCCACTACAGGTAAGGTACAGCCAAAGAAAACAAGAACATCTTTGTTTTCATTAGTGTCTACATGTCTACCCCAGCCCTGGAAAAGTACTGCACTTCCACATCAATTACAAGCTAACAATATGCCCAAGTGAAGAGACATGGATGTTCAATTCAAACATTGTGGGACAGCACAGTATGTTATGTAAGGTATGGCCACACACAGCAGCTTTGCTACCTGATTTTTCACCCCCAGGCAACCGCTTTTTTCCATTTAAATACCAAGCAAACTGGCTATGGCCGACAATCAATGTGTTCGGAGCAGTAAGCATACTGGACACCATGCTGAATATTTCAAAATCCTTAAAAAATTACATAGGTACATTCAGTAAAACAAAATAGCTTGTGACCATTTTATAGTTAACATCCCCTTGTCTGTCTCTGAAATTCTCCAATAAACATATGCTTGAATGATTCAAGTCATACAGTGAAAGAAACACAATCACGACACAAGTGTTTCTGGGAGCGCTAAAGGCAACAGAGTTGTGCAACCTTTGAGACTAAACACAAGGTCATATGTTCCTGGACTTCTCCTAAGACCCTACTTGCATTTTCTCAGATCCGTGTTGAGAAGCATTTTCTAAAACAGGTGAGGTATTGTACTAGTTTATCAACTGAATTTGCATATGTCATTGCATGTCCTCGAATAATTGCTTTCTCAATGTCAATGGCGATGCAGCGGTTTGAATCATGAACCATCCTAAACATTAACCGAACATGAACACGAGAACTCCCCCCGCCTGGAGTCCTCGCTGGCAGCCGGTGTAATTGATGCAGCACATTTCCCAATACTAGGGGGTCAATGTGCCACCAATGCGTCGGAATACAGATGAACAAAAAAAAAAAAAAAAAAGAGGAGAAATTCCAACCCTCTTGCCAACCAGATCATGACTCCTGGAGTTGACATGGATGTCCTTCTGTTAACTGGTCAAATGGTCATTTCCGGAGGATGGCCCTGAGGATTTTTACTAGGCATTTCTCAACTAAGCTACCCCGACGGTGAATTCGTTTTAATTATTCTGTAACATTGCCTGTAACAGGACAGTGTTACAGAAAAGCAAGACATCGCGTTAGCCAGCTGTTCAGATGTTACGTTAACCGAAAATGACAGCTTCATGCTGAAGTAAACCAAATGATAGCCCTTTACCAGTGACCACATAATAAAACAAAGCGTCAACGTTAACTTACTTGAACCCCAATCGCCACACTGACTGTGGGTTTATCTCAAACGCCGTTAGCCATCGTTAGCTAGCGGTTAAACGTTTTATTACAGTCCCTTCCCTTTCCCAAATATTCACAAGCCAGCCAACGCTTTAAAAGAGTGATGCCCGCATCCGATCTGTGCCAAAATTACAACCCACGGCGGTTTCCCCCCACCATCATGTACAAGAAACTAGGTCAGTCGTGCTATCGTTTGAGATCTGGGAGAAGATCTCACCTCCCACCAGCAACATCATTTAAAACAATTCAAATCAGAGGTAGAAAAGTCAAGTTTGCTAACGCTAGCGAGGGTTTACCATCTAACGTTAGCCAAATGCTAGCTCGCTCCAGAGAGCAAGTGTAACATGATGCGGATACATGTAACTTAACGGAAGGATAGCGAGCAAATCAGTAAACGTGATGTTCGTTTATACATCCCTCCACAGGCCTACAACTTATAATGTTAACGTAAAGAAAATAATACACCGTATGTATGCTGGTACAAATTAATCTACACACCAGCGAACGTTAAACAACTCAGACAGATCATCCATATGGCTAGACAATCAATCTTACAATTGCCACCTGGCATGCTAACGTTAGCTCTGAAGGAATGTCGATTCGTCGGCGGGAAGTTGCGAACACTACTGCGGACAAATACAATTCATTTTTCCACAAGGTTGAATGTTTTATTCAGATTCCTCTTCGTAAGCCAAAATGAGCATAGGTCTATTTTCCAATTAGCTAATGTTAACAAGCTTATATCAGCTTAGTTGTAATATAAAATGTTGGCCATCACTCGTCTGTTATAGGTAACAAGCTAGCTATCGATAGTAAAGACAAATGATGTTGAGGCACTGAATGCAGTTGAAATTGACGAGTCCATTCTAACGTAACAACCAATTTTGTTTTGAATTTGCTATCTGATGCTACTAAACTATATTTAGATAATCATGGAATTCATTCTTATACCACAGGCTTTCCGTTAGTGTGACAGTCAAGACGGGTGATATTGCCGATATTTTACTAATCTTGCTATTATAGCACGGTTACCAGCAGCCACGTGAGCTAGCTGCTAGTTTAATAATCGCGCTATCTGAATAGCATTAGGCTACCTAGCAGCACTTAAATGTAACAAGCTTGCGAGGTGATCTTCAGCAATATTAGCGTGTTTGCTTCCTTCAGTTATCTAGATTCACTACATACATCATATTAAACGCTATTTGAATGTCCTAAATACACACCGGGAAGTGTATTTTGAACGGTTACTAGCTAGATAACGGAGAAATACATTGCCTACACTTGTGCTCACAGCAAACATTAACAGGCAATCTTACGTTTGAATCATAACGTTTTCAAAAATGAATGAAGAAATAAATCTTACCTGATTTACTTGAGAATAGACTGTGGTAGACATATTTGTTGTAAACTTAGAGTTGACTGGTATTGGTACTGCGCGTTCAATGCTCCTGGCGCAATGCAAGCTTGACAGCTTTTCCTTGGTGTCTCTCTGGTACGCTCCTTCTGACACGACTGATCAGCAACTCTGACCGCGCCGCTTCGGCTCAAGCGCGCTATTATCAAAGCTTGGGGAAGCGCGCGCCACACCGCCGGTGACGTCAGGCACTGTCAGCGAAGAGATATACTGGGAGGAGCAAATATGTAAAATAGCAAACCTTACAATTACTTAACTGATGTTAACCTTAAGTACCATTTACATTTTGACAGATAACAGAATCTTTGACCGAACAGAATTTCGGTCAAGATGAGTGGACATTTTTAAATCACAACTTGCAGTGTCCGGTTTCTTACACTGGAAACTGAGACTAATTGTCTTAACATCTCTTGAAGGATGTTGAATTGTTAAAGTTTCACAGGGGGCGACCCAAAAGGTCATGAGGTACTACGACCTCCTTCTTAGAACATCCACGCTAACAAGTAGCTTGATAGCTCTGGCACATCCCTGACTGACGTCAGCTCTACGAGGGATCTACCTGAAAAGATTTGAACGGGTGAGGCTTGCAGCTCAACAGTGTAAATGGTAATTAGATTAATGGATCAAAATTGCTATTACAGACACATGAGCTCCACATTGTTCAGCGTTGTATTTGTAATCGGCTCACTTTTTATTCAGTGACGGTATAATGATGGTAGCCAAGGGCTCCAGCGTACACTTCCATTGTATGGTTGAGGCCATGTTAACAACCAAGAGGACAGAAGCTGTCACGACAAACGGATCAATTACTGCACCTTTTGTACAAGCTACAACTGAGCGAGGATTAGTTTAGTGTTTGCATTTACAGAAGTACATTTAGTCTTTTAAAATAATCAGGTACAGATTCCTCACATTTGATGTTCATATGAGTCTTTGCAGGGTCTCAAAATTGAGGACTTGCGAGACAGAGGAAGATTCCATGTAAATAAAAACCCATTTTGCCTCAAGATTTCAGGAAATGTTTGCATTTTGTGTGCACACTAGATTGTAACCCGTCATATACCTATTACATTAACTTGTGATGTTTAATTTGACAGAATGATTCTTCATAGTTTTCTTTTATAATCCTTTATTCAAGTAGTAGAAGCAGTGACTGAGAATCTATTTGGATACACAGAGCAATGAAAGTTAGACCATGGTTCCTTGTAAACGAACAATCTATGCATTGTTCAGTTCAGCCGATTGAGACAATCTGACTGGAATCTGCAAGGAGTAGCATGGTCCCAAACCCCCTCCCCACCAACTAGCTGGTGAAGTTCACTCAGGCAGCACAGATGTGTTCTGACAGCAGCTGTATAAATATTTCAGATATTAAGCTCTGTTTTCTGAACAGTGCTGAGGCAGCTCTGGGAATCATGTTGAATTTGCCAGGAAGGAAAATGCAGTGCAGTGAATTTTAACCATTTGTTGTGCCAAAGTGCTGAAAACCAGAGTCAACCCAGGACAGTGAAATGAGTTAGACATCAGCATTACATTTACTTCAAGTTTGAGTCCTCATGAGAATAGTAAAATAAAGGAAACAATTAATTGTTTTCACAAATATTGTTGGTCTTTATTGATCTATTTTCTATGTTATTTTAAAAATCAGGATTTCTTAAATATTTTATCTGTACCTTTTGTAACTTGTATAGCACATGCATTGCTACTGTAAAATCTACTTTATTAATCAATAATTTTGTTAGAGAAAGTAATTCAGTTTCCCATTTTACCTAAATGTAATGCTCAGGTATTTTTATTCATTATGTTTTGTTTAGTTGCAATGGTCCACTTTAAAACAGTATTCACTATTTTTATGCATCCTGGAATACATAAAAAAATGAAAAACCATTGCAAAATACACATCTACATCCACATATGTACAGCCATAGGAGTTGTGCTGATGGAGTCTCTGTTTTATTCAAAACGGGAGAGCACTGTTCTTTTGAGTGGGGTATACAGAATTTCACAGCTGTTACTATTTTCTGCAATATGCATTAAAGAGAGGAACAGACAGTATTGAATTTCTAAAGCTTGGTATGGCACACGCTGTTCACCGTCACGTTACTAGCTCATAAAAAGATATAAATGTGCATTTATCTGCCCAAGCTCGAGAAAGTATTGCTGAATGATGGTTGGTGGGACTCAGCTCCTCTGTGAAAATGGGGTGGTCAGAACGCTGAACTCCTGACAGGACAGAAGTGCATTCCTTTAAATATATTATCCACCTAACCTGAATTGTACTATCAGGAAACATGCAGAGTGTTGTAATCCCTTAAGTCAAATAGCTTTGCTGATAAAGACATGGTAATCAGTATGCTCTATTCAAGACTTTGTTAACGGATACAACTGAATAATAAGGGAACTGATGAAAATGAATCACACGCTTCTAAGAAAGGAATATAACTAGTCTTTAATGTGTATCTGAGGGGGAGTGGATGTACAGGTCATTCAAGGTGTCAATGTGTAATAATGAGACATTAAGTCACAGCTCTGTTTGTGTTTTGGCAGTGTCTTTTCTCTTTTTCATCTCTAGGGCATTTCTATGTAATTGTTTTTCTTCTTAGTAACCATTGTACTGTTGATAGCAACAACTCAAGTGCACTTACCTGAAAGTTAAAAAAACATTATCAAGCATGTTTTCACCTTGGCTGATCTTGTTTGGCTGTTGGCTTTGATACGTTGCTCTAGCCCATACAAATCATACAGAACACTGAAAAGGCACAGCCTCTGTGTATAGTACAAGTAACCACTGTCATTCATCTGTCAAGAGTAATTTCATACATTTTGAATGAGACTGAGGGTTTGAGGGTTGTTACCATTTTGATTGTTTATTGTTATTTTAAGGGAACTTTGTTATTTAATTTACCTAAGCTTCCATTTACTCTACTGGTTACATTAAGTATGGTTTTTGTTTATTTGTTTTTGTTGACTGTCTTTGTATTTTTTTGTTCTGTTATTCCTATTAGCAAAAGACAGGCTACAGGTAAGTGGTGGGGAACTTTTCCACTCAACTTATTTTGTAGAGGAGGAAACCTTCTCAGATAGGTTGTAGACTTGGTAATCAGACCTGAAGTACTCCTAAATCCTTAAAGATAAATTACTGGGGAAAATATCCTCAGCTCTTCTTGCAACCACCATCTTTGTAATTAGGGTAGCAGGGGAAAAAAAGGACAATGAAAAACAATTAAAATGCATCTGGTAATGTTAAATAGAAGATGGCTCATTGCCCATCAAATGGTGTGCAGTTGTCAGTAGTTGCTCTGGAAATGTGGAACCATAATTAATTTAATCATTAATTTAGTATCAGTTCAAATGTATGCATCTTTTTAATCATTCAGTTGTGCTAAATCCCACCACCAGCCACCTATAAGCAAGGAAGACAAAGACATTCATTGTAAATGTTGTGCTTACATGTGAATGAGCAGTTTCAGACGTCACATAAATAATCTGATATCGGTGTCGCTAAAACAATTGATCTAAAATACTACAACTGTAATTCAGTTCATATTTGTTGTTTAAAATTGTGTCATGGCTGTTCAATTATGTTTTATATTTTCACTTTTGACATAAGGATTGATATGTTATATGCATTTTATTCAGAAATATAACACTGAAGTAAACTCAGCTGTATTTTGCAGTTTTATTTTAATTATAATAAAATGCCTATAGCAGTGACAAAGAACAAAGGGTTAAGCATAATAAAAAATTGTTACGTGAATGACTACTACCCTTCTACAGTGTGTGTTGTACGTCATTTGTGAAAGTAGGCAAAGCTGTTGCGTGTGCATTTTAATTTTAGATAATGATTAATGGCAAACAAAAGGCTGGCCACTTATCAGACATGATTTTCAGAAAGGTCATTTCAAAATGTTAAATCATTATTTGTCCTACAGAGGGATCACATTGCTCAATCACTGATGAGGTGGATTGGGGTGGGCAAGCCTCACTCAGCCCTGTCTCAGCATGTGACCTGCTGGCTGACCCCAATAGTGAATTTGCTGCCACTGGACTTCAGTCTGCTCACTTCAGCTGGAATCAGTGTAACTCCTAATCTCATCACCTGCGGTCAACCAGAACCTGCATGGTACACTCAATTTTACTAAAACAAACACATGAGGCGTTCAGGATACCTGGAGGTCATTCACAGAGCTTGGCGATAGATAGTGAGAGCTGATAGACCACATTTATTGTGTGTTATGTGTAAAGGTACACTGTGGCCTGGATAAATCAAGATTTGGATCTAACTTTGGTAATTGCTGAATTTGCTAAACAATAAAGGAAGAATGATAGCTTGTCTTACAGAATTCCATTCTTAGTCAAAGTTAAGGACGATGATGATCTCATTCCAACTTGTGATTTTTTTCATAACACAAAAGTAAGGTGAATTACAACCATGTGAGTTCAGGCAGTCCAAATAAAGCAGCTCTCAATTACAGCCAATAGCTCTCACACCGAGCCCATCACATGCTGCTGGCTCACTCGCACACTTGTTAGTTCCTTTTGAAAATACTGCCATGAGAACCCAATTATGCACAGTGATGCAGCTGAGCTGACCCCAGCTTATGGGATGGATGCTTATTTGATTTCGCTCTTTAGAGCAGCCGAGTGCATATGAAGTCTGTCCACATTCCTCCACCCCCATCCCTCTGTTTCTCTCCCTCAGGTCCTGCTGATATGTGGGTCAGATATTAGGCCATGGAGAGCAGAACTGAGACTCACATGACTGTACTCTGATGTTTGCTTTGGCTGCTGTGGTCCAGCGCCATGGCTGTGTGCCTGGCTGTTTTTACCAGCATTAATCTGGCAACCCAGGGTTTTGGAGAAAATACATACTGTCAATATGAACCCTAAGTACAGCCATACTCAATAGTGGAAGAAAGACGTAATAATCCCTCCTAATAGTGGTTTAGTCCATGATTTTTGTAATCTCCAAGACAGGCTGTTAAAATTTTTCATTAAGTCATTTTCAAATGTAGGTCTGCTCATTAGGGTGTGTGAGTCTGGAACGGCAGACATGTCATCATTAATTGAACTAACAGTATTCATGCAGTTACTTTGCGTCCAGTTTCTGTGTTTCACCTTCTAAGAATTCAGAGGGGAATTTTATTAATCTTTCTCCACTTCCTCTGGAGAGGCTGTATCCACTGTTTATAAAAACAGCAGAGATCAGGGAATTTAGATTTTTACATGCCTACACAGGATTGGAAATAGCACACACGGTGCATAGCAGAGTCATCCAAGATTTTACATGACATTGGGGAAAGTTGAAGCTGTCTGTTTGTGGTTTCCACTCATTACATTATTGTCCTCTAAATAATCCTTCAAATATATATCCACTGGGGGTGCATTTTCTCTCCCTGCATGTTAACAGAACCACATTAGGTCACTCGAGAAGAAAACAAGCTCAAGAGAAAATTAAAGAACCTAAGAATGCATGTTGACGTGTGATACCTCAAATCAGCAACCTGCTGTAAAATCATCTGGTGTGTGTCAGTGTGGTCATAGCTGGCTGTCTGTACTCAGAGCCCAGTCCTGAGTGCTCTGAGATTGCTGAGGAGAGCCATGCCATTTCTGTCCTGCATTGTTTGAGCAAATATGATGAGCATTCAGTGACTCTTCTCTCAGACTTTTTTTTCTCTGCGAGTCTCCTAAGAGCATTTTCATGTCCTGGTACCATTACAGCATAAAAGACTTTCGTGCAAAGATGCGTGAAGATGACACAGCAGAAATGGACTTCAGAACTGTTCTTCTTGGTTGGTTTTTAAGTGTTTACGTGCATCTTTTTTTTTCTACAGTGACAAAGGGTTTTGGGGGTGGAGGAATGTACATTATACCCAATACATAACATTTCATCATAGTAATTTATTTTCAATTTATTTTGAACTGAGTGGAACTCATTTAATCTAAATCTTATGCCACAGCTATTGAGAAAAAATTGCATCCAAACTACATTTCTTTACTGTAGTTGAATAAATAACATTGCAGAGTTCAGACCGCAAATCGCTTTGGGAATTAAACTTGTTTACTGAAACATTCAAAACATCATACATTTGTCTGAGCTTGTTTCCATCATGAATTTAAGTCCAGCTCTGTGACATATTGATGGTGGAATCACTGAAAGTACTACAAACAAGACAATAATGCATTTTTTGCTTTTGCTGAATTGATCATCAAATGGATGTATGATTGCTCACAGTCTTCACAAATTGTAACACCACATATGAATATATAAGAAGCTCTGCTCCCTTAGCTTTACATTGTAACAGAAAAAAACTTGCATGATTGGCCATTAAATGGCATTCTAAATAGTGGGTTGGGTTAACAATGTGTTCTTGTGGACTGTTACACAAGTGATTACCAGCTGACAGTCCCAAGGTAGTGTGCAGCCACGTTATGGACACAATGAGCTCCATGCATCTGCACTATTCGGTTCATGGAAGAGTATTTTATTATTTTTAAAACATATCGGTGATTGGTGCAGTATCTTAATCACTACACAACACCCCTGGCTGACAGCTGTCAAAAGGCAGGAAAACAGGAAAAATCAATTGCACTTTAAGAGGCTTGTCCAGACATTTTGACTGTGAGAGTGGTTTTTGTTATAGGCCCCAATAAAAAGCCAGCAGAGCATAACAACATAGTCTGTGTTTATGGCTCATTTGCATTTGCCTGCAGAATTCATAATGATAAATAAATATTCAGTGTAATTATGCAGTGCTTGTACTGCCTGTTCCAGGCAGTTCATCCCTCTGTGAATCTCATACCCAGCTCTTTCTAGCACCTTTTTTAGTTTTTTTTTTTTATTATTATTATTATTGTAGACCTGTGCACACTGCATTGAGAAAAAAACCTTGGTATTGTTCTTCAAGAATAATGCGAACATTTGAATCATCTGACAACAGTGAAAAATGCTGGTAATGACAATTAAATATAGCCATGGAAGGCTCCTGCAATTATACTATAATAAAAGTTTGCTTATTCTGCAAGTGATGCCTACTCATTAAATTTATGAGTAATTCTGGCTAATTGTGGTCATAGAAAAAAGAAACTTAACTTGGACAGTACATTCCAGGGGCTGTGGTGATTAAAAAATGACTTGGCTTGAATACAACTGTCCAAGGCTAAATGTTACACAGTGGGAAGGGGTCAATAAAATGTTTAACTTTTAACCAGTGTGGACCCCAGTAGCTCCAGATCTGCTGACTGGAGTCAAACGCTGTTCCCTCAGTGCTGTGCTTCCCCACTTCCACTCAGTGCTACTTCAAACATGGAATATGCAAATGATGCAGAACAAACAGCTTGTTACTGCATGTTGCCCACAAAGCATTATATCCAAAAAGCTGAATTCTCATAAGCAGCAAAAACTGATTCTTTTTTCCATTTATCCTGACATCATTAGGTTTAGTCACACAGGGTTTTGAACCAACTTTACTTGTTATATAGTAGATGAGAAAGATTGAAACTTGCATATCAATTTCTGCGTATTAAAAAAAAGGAAAAATCCTGATCTGTTCTTTTTGGTTTTGTTATTTTCCATTACCCTGTTCCAAGGCTTGGCCAAAAAACTGCCACAGATTGCTGCAATCTGCCAATTCTCCAAGAAAAGGCCAAATGTTTCACAATGGTGTGTATTTGGAAAATGTTAACCTAACCCAGGACAGCTCTTCAGCTCAGTACCTCTGCAGTGCATCACTCACAACAGTGCCCATAATGAAAAGAGTGCATGTGACCCAAACTAGGAATTTTCTGTCATAACTGGTTCTAATTAGAGAACTGACTCATGTCCCATGGTTTGAATTAGAGGATTTGATTTGGACCTGTTTCTTTCATTTCTGAAAAAAAATCACTAGTTTAAACCTCCATTTAGAATTCCTTTTCCACCTGAGCTTCCGAGGCATGTGTGCTGGATAACGGCTCATTTACTCATTCTGGTGAGTGTGAATGTCACTTGAAAGTGAAAGGCATATATCCTTATAGCTGTGTATGAATGCAGGGCCATTTACTTAATTTGGTTAGTTTGTTTATCTTTTTAAGACCAGGGCCTGCTGATTCAGTATAAAAAAGGGCTACTGCTGAAAACACATCTCACAACATAGTAATAATGTTTAGGCTAACAAAAAAATTGATCAATCAATCAATCAATCAATCAATCAATCAATCAATCAATCAATCAATCAATCAATCAATCAGTTACTCAATTATGTGTGTTGTAAATTCTTTGTAAGTTAACACACACACACCTCAGAAACAGAATTTTTTGATTAGCTGGAATTTAATGGCTTCTTTGTTCAATTCAGAAACTGTTTGAAACAAAATGTTATTTTTAAGAAACCATGTCATATATATATCATATGATATATGAATACTCTGAGAATTGGGGTTGTAGTAACACATTGTACAAAATGTAATTGTTTAACCCTCAGTTTTTCTTGTGATTTTACCAATTTCATCTCAAAACCAAATCAATAAATAAATAGTACATAAGTACAATAATGTCCGTCTTGTACAGTGGTGACCAGCTATCGCAAAATGATTAGACAGGTGAACCGACACCACTTATCTTTCGACTTACCTTGGGTTGTTAATTGCTTCAGTGAGGTCAGACATTGAGGTAATATCTCATTTGAAGACAGCATACTTTACTGCCCCATTACTGCGAAAAGGGCATTGAGTTTATTCTGCTCAGAGGGCACAGCACCCCCTACTGGACCCTACTGGAGAGTCTCAAGCAGTAGCTGTCACTTGCAGCATTATTGGCTATGTGTGATATGTAGATTCCAGAAGCCAGGACACGGCCATCAACAGAGAGAAAAGCCTCCTGGACTCCAGTTTTGCATTATTTCATTTGCCGCTTGTGTATACAGGGCATTGGAGAAGTATGTGTTCCATTCTGTCACATTTTTGTAAATCCCACAATCACCCGTTTACATCTGGGGTTTGAAATTAGCATCTTTATTCCCTGTGTCTTTATGGTGAATGCAGAGAAAATTTGACAGGTGTTCCAGTGTTTTCAAATCCACAGATGTCCGGCCGTGACTGTAAGCCCTGGCCCAGAGGCGCAGTGCTGGTCCTTTGCTGTTTGTATGTTCATGAATTACTCCTGCTGCGTGCCTCAGACCCTCAGCTATTCTCCCCTCCTTTGCTTCATCAGGATGAGATTCCTGTCTCTTTTCACAAGAGAGCTAACTCTGCCTGCTTCTCTGTACAATTCATCTCAGAACAATGTGACATTCTTTGAAAAAAGGCACATGCACAACATACCAATTACAGTAGAAAATGTAAAAAAAAATCCTGTTTTAATGAGCTAGGCTGACACATTCCATCACCCTTTTCATGTCCTAGTGACTTCGGTAATTTCATGATGCCTGATGAAATTTTGAAATTATTTTTTGTCATAAAATTGATATCTTCGCACTACATTGTGCAACATGGTCTGAACTGTAAAACAGTTCCTTCCATTGCTAATAAGGCAAACATTACATCCCCCTGAGCTGTGGTAAGCACAGCGATCTTCCCTGTCAGAATGAATCACCTGGCATGACAAAAGCCTTGTTAAAATTGCCAGTTAGTGCTATAATAATTTTCTGAAACTGATTGTTAGTTAAAATGGGGGCAGACTATAACAGGCTTTATCCAGATCTGACCATGAGGCAGAAGCGAGATGTCCTTGGAGGTCAGCATGGCTCCATGTCCACATAATCAGTCTGCGATGAACATTTCTGCTGCCTTTTTTCAGAGAGTGATTAAGAGTACCTGTACCGACCTTGCTGAGCATGTCATTCGCTGCATATAAATCAGTCTGCAGCTGTCTGCAGCCACACTAGCAAGGAATATAAACCCCACAGAGGGCATGTCAATGCAAGTGCCAGCCATGGGATTGAGATTCAGTATCATTCTTCTATACTAGTCATAATACAGCCATTCATTTTATTTATCAGATTCAAATAGGTACTCAGTGTGGTCTGTTTCAGTATTCAAAACATTGGACCTCCTGACAAAGAAAAACAGATTCACCTTTCACAGATTTTTAAGGTCAAAGATTAAAAGGACAATTTTGAAATCAATGTGAGTACTTGGTGCACTGTTGTTTGTGTACAATTTAGAGGCTCAAGCAATTTAGCATATTTTGGATTTTTTCTTGTGATTAAATGTATTTAAATGTATTGTAACATAAAACCTTTACGACTTAATTCATCTTAAAGTTAGTCAAACTGTGGAACCTTATTTATGCTAGATTTCCAAGTACCTGTGGTATTCAGCTAGGTCACAGTGTTTGGAGCTAAAACAAAACTGCTATACACCAGCACTGCAAAAGATTATCAAATAATGAGTTTTCTCTGTGAATAACACATACATTATTTTTTAGATCATTAATTATAATAACAATATCTGATCCCTGAGATGTAACTGAAGTTGTTTCTATTTTTCTTACTTTGATTTGAGTCTGACTAATCTATATTTATATATATATACAGAAAATCTTAGTCATCCTTACAAGGGGCTATTTCCGGTGAATGAGTTGAGTTGCGTTTCCAGTATTGCTGGCTATTGCTTATCTCTATTTCAGAGGGTAAAGAATTATTCACCATTCTCTCTCTCACTGTCCCTATTTGTCATCTCTCCCCTCCCCCTCCCTCCACTCCCTCCCCTTCCCCCTGCTTCCTCTCCTGTGTAGACAGTGTGCTACAGCAAATACAGGCATACAAGGGTATATCCACTATCTTCTCTCCTGTGCGGACAGTGTGCTACAGCAAATACAGAATTAAAGGGATATATCCACCTCTCCTGTACAGACAGTGTGTTACAGCAAACACAGACATACAAGGATACATCCATTATCTCCTCTCCTATCCACTATTTCCTGTCCTACACAGACAGTGTGCTACATCAAACATCAACATACAGGGGTATATCAACCATCTCCCCATCTGTGCAGGCAGTGTGGTATAGCAGCCACAGAAGTAGAGATATCTGCCAACTTACGGAAGTGTAGGTGAATTATCACATTAATTATGGGCAAAATGTTGAGGCTGGGTCAAATGAGATTGGAACATCTAGGGTTTGAGACAGAACACCAACACTGCATGTGGGCTGAGGATTTTCACCTCAGCTGCTGCTGGCATTGGCCAAACTGGCTATGAGCACCAGAATGTGTGAAACCTGTCAAATGATGTAAGCATTGCTCTACACCTCCCATAAACTGCAAAAGCAAATTTAATATTGTTTTATGAGACAACAAAACTTGCTTGTGATTGCAAAATCTGTGCCCATCTGCGACCTTTGAATACCCTCGATGACTTTCAGTTAGTCACTGCTGCATTAATCAATGGATTGCTTATGTGGATAAAAATAGTCTAACCCCCATAACTTTAAAAAAACAAATAACAAACTATGTTAAACAGATAGAGGCACAAAAAAATACAAAATACAAAAAATTATGCATAGCCACATTTTTTTCATCTCTTTTCTTTCCTTGTACCTCAACTTGCTATATACTTGGTTGGTCATTGAGTCTGTCTCTTGCTGTGATAGATGTTACACTAAAACAAGCATAATATTAATGCTTGCAATAATTTTAGAAGATAGAGTTTCTCAATCTTATCTCATACTACAGTTTACATATTCAGCACCCTAAACCAGGCTTAGAACATTTTGTCCTAAATTACTCTTCCTGAAACACAAAAGCAAGCAAATTGAACATTGATTATCATCCATTCGAACTACAAAGAAGTTGAGATGGAATGTGGCAGTTTTTTTGTCAGCATCTTATTTTCATCGCACATCACAGTTTATGGGTACTTATTAGTTCATATCTCTGCAAATGTACATTAGCTGCTAATAATCATGACATTACGGGAGCTGAAATTACTTCTGTGATGCTAATGTAATATGGGATACAATACTAATGAACAGCTTTTTTTTCCTTCAGTGGTCTTGGCTTCAGACTCCACTGTAATTACAACATTCATAATTGTTTGCTTCTACTCCAGTTTATGTAATGTGCCATGATTTGGGGGAGTATCTCAGGAGTACAGCCAAAACTCTCAGCTCTCTGAGTGCTGGAAGCCCCTCAAGTCAGTGTCTCACACATAATTATCTATTCCTGTTTACAGTCCTAAACACAGATGCTGGGCACTGAAGACACAACCATAGTCCTGAGAAGGGCCATCTCCTCTGGCCTTGGGAGACTCAGTGTGAGATCCATGATTTTCCCAGGGCTGGTGAGCTTATCAGGGCTCACTGGGAGGAAAAGCGCCTTTGCTGAAGGTCTCTTTATCCATAGCTGCAGATAAGAGTCATGGCAACACAATTTTCTGAGGCTGTAGTACACTCTGAGATAATTATGGTCACTTTATACTCTGTGTGTACCACAGCAGCCTTCAAATGCACATAGAAAGACACTTTAAGATTAATAAAAGAAAATTCATTAACTTTTTATAACAAGTAAAAAGATTCTTTATAATTGAGAGGGTCAGTTTGTTTGGTATACTGAGTTTGCCATTGCCAATACCTTATATATGGATACCTTAAAATGATTTAAGCCAATACTGCTCACAGGAATTATTATAATCAGTCTTAAACTGTACTCCATGTGCACCAGTAATTTTAAAGGACCACTGTATGCAATGTGAATATGAAGCAATATGAATACCACAAGAAACTACCTAATGGTCAGCAAGTCTGGTCACCATGCCAGACTAATCTCAGTTACTGTACTGTATTTGCATATACTTCATACAATTATGCAAGAGCTCCAGATTTGCCTATCTTGTGTCATTAAACTCACTGGTGGCCACCATATTATATATATCAGCTGCTGGTGCATAGCTGCCTTGTGTCAGGTGTATGCATGGGCAACTACAGGCCACATTTTCTTCATAAATAGCTGGCTGTCTGCAGACCTACCCCAGTGTCTGCTGTTATCCATCTGATTCTTAACCAAATCGCTTGTTGTGCTTGGTAATGCAAACCTTTTAACGGGACAGAGTCAGATTTGTAGCCATATTGTTATGGTGGCCCATCACGTGAAGTGACTTACATGCCACCAACTAGCAAAGATGCTATATGTGAGCATCCAATTGATACTGCCCTACTCTGAATGAGGAATTGCCCCTTGGCATCAGGATTCATTTTAATTAAAATCAAAACAAATTTAAAGCGCATGATACAGAATTTTTGTTACAATACATGTTGGTCCAGGCCTAAGGCCTCATCCAAAATTTATCATTAAATTCACGCCTGCCAAGTTGGCAAAAAGAAATATTGAGCTTTATTTACTTGAGCCTCCACTTTTTGGTGCAGAGCAGAAACAGTGATGACCAGATTTTCCTTACTGGGGTCTGAATGTGTAGAAGGCACAGAGAAAAAGCCTAAGACAAAACAACAGAGCATTTCTGGTCTCATTTCAGATGGCAGCCACTCAGCATTCCAATGTGTCTTGTTAAGCTTTGAGTAGAGGTTGTTTGTCTCTCTCTTCCATTTCTTTCTCATTATTGACAACAACAAACCCCATAATAAAGAGTGTGGACACAGGATAAGGCACTGTCATCATTTATCTGCTTCTATCTGTGTGTATGTGTCTGTCTGTTTGCCTGTGTGTGTGTGTGTGTGTGTGTGTGTGTGTGTGTGTGTGTGTGTGTGTGTGTGTGTGTGTGTGTATCTGTGTGTATGAAAGTGCGAGTATTTGAAAGTCAATATACAAGTATTGGACTCATTCTTGTATCCGTATATATGTGGGTCAGAATATGTGAGAATTGCTTGTGTGCAAGTTTATGCATTTGTGTGCATGTGTATGTATGTGTGAGTGTGGAGAACACACACAATGCCCTGGCAGTATGCAGTATGCACTGTCCCTCTCTATGTCTGACTTTTTTCAGGATTCCTGACTTGTCTGTAGAGCAGTGAGTCATAATCAATGAGCAGGCAGAATAGAGCTGAACACTGGCCCTTAACACCGGCTCTGCCACAGGCAGGACAAAGCTGCTGCAGGGGGAGGGCATTCGAATGGTTTGATGTGCAGTATTCCAAACACAAAAGACGGCTTTACAGAGATTAGATAGATTTTAATTCAGGGATTTAGGATATTGAATGACAGAGCTGAGGAGATGCAATACTATTCTGTTTTGGTTGGACTCGGGGTGTCATGTGTCCCCTCCAATGAGTGATTCAAAGCGCCCATTTGATAATGCTGATGTCATCTAGCACAGTCTACCCACTGACAGCAAAACAACAACAAAACAGGAGTAAAGGTATTAGGGAGACCTGTGGCCCTTACAAAGACAAGACTGAAATAACATGTCCGATTTCCAGTTACGAACGGCCTCCATGAAACAAACATGGAAATGTTCACATAGACAGGGAGGAAATATTTGTGCTTGTGAAAACACATTTCAGAAACCAACAGAGATTCTTAATTGACATTCAGATTTTGTCAACAAGACCTACTGGCTGACATCACAGAAGAATAATATGTGTTATATTTAGGAACTTAATAGGCTGCCCATTTAGAGCTGCTGTTTTTCAGAATATTTTTATTGGGACTGCATGACACAATGATTTGGGAAACAATGACATATATTCTCTTTTGTGTACTAAACAAAAAAGAGGAACAAGTCACAAATAGACCACTAATTAGCCACTGGAAACCTGTGAAAAGACTCATTCCCTCTTCTCAGCATTATTGTACATATGCATGAATGGAAGCTGTCAGTTTGATTTATTTGCTGTCCCCACCTTGAACAATAAATAACTACAATATTTTTAAAAGGAATTTATAAAATACAAATTGGTCAATGTTTAAACAAGTCAGAAAGTACAAGAAGATACATTTTATATTTTATTACAGAAGTCCAAGATGACTGGCTGCCATCTTGTAAACTTCAACCATTAAAAAGTGTCATTAACTTTATACTGTACTAGTAGTACACACACCACTCAACTGCAGACATTCTCAAATACAGACTTACAGAATCCAGTTGGCAGGCCATAATATGTGTCCCATTGCTACCAGTAGCACTGTACTTACCCCTCTACAGGTCTGAAGAACACAACTGAATCTCACAGATCATACTGCAGAAACTTCAAGCAAGTTCAATGCAGCTAAGACTGCTTATAAATTAATTAGCTTCAGGTGGACATTCAGCTTGTGCTTAATTGTGTTTATGCACCATCTAGTGATTATTTGAAAATTAAGTTATTAAATGTAATTAAGTGATATTTATTATTTAGTGAATAATAGCTTGGCAAAACCGGACATGGCAGAGTTGATGAAAAAATGTAGGTGCATCCCCAAAGAGTTTTCAGTTCTCTTTGCTCTGACAGTCAGGGCTGGTTGGTCTGCTCTGTGAGAGGGAGCTCTGAGGGTTTTTGGCAGGGGACTATGAGGAAAAGGAAGCTGAGTGCTTAAGGTCCATTTCCTCTCTTTGACTAGTTATGGGCTCTTTTTGCTGCTCTTGGCCCTCAAAGTAGGAGTAATAAAGCATTTGGAAGATAAAGGCAGTCCACATACTGGTGGGGTCAGCAGCACCGTAAGGTTAGCTTAATGGAGGGGGAGGCGTTGCGTAACCTTGGGCGCAGCCATTCTGGAGTTTGGTTTGGACCAACTCTCCCCCAGCTCTGCCAAACGCCAAGCCATTCCTGTTTTTGTGGAAAATCAGGCTGGTCAGAGGAGGTATTTTACAGCAGGACTGGGTAAAGCAGGGCTGAAACAACAATACAAGCCCAAGCTTTTCACATTGATGTGGTAAGGTGACACATCAAAGGATGTGCCTAAATTATGAGGAGCAATACCCCAGTAATACTCTAGGGTTATCCCTCCAGAGGAATCTCAATTATTTCATGAATTACTAATTCAATAGGGATGGCAAAAAAAAGAAGCTATTTCACACCAGCCTCAGATTATATGTCACTAACTGTGTGACTGTGACATTTTGTCACGGCCCAAAGGTCACCATGCCTGGATCAATGAGATGTTCAGCACTTTTTGCCTTGCATCTTCTGTATCAGAGTCCGGACCATGAAAGCCTTGACACCCCTCACCCACACCCCCAGTTTCAACAAAGAAGAGATAATATCAACTGCTTACTTGCACAATTTAATGTGCTTTTCACTCTCTATTTTCAAAATTAAAGAGCGGCCAACTTATACTCTGGTTTGCCTGTGCTGATGTATTTCAGATGTTAAGCATAATTGATTTTGATGTGTTGAAAGTAACTTTGTCATTGTGAAATTATGGAAACGTGCTGCATTCATTTACAATGCAAAGCATCTATAATAAGTACCTATCACATATTTGAATTTATTTTATGCTCAAAGTTTTGTCTGTAATTTGAATACCTCTCCATTCACAGTCTATTTCTCTAAGACTATTTTCCTGTGTGTTGTGATTACAGAATAGGATCAGGTGTTTTCTTCATGTTTTGTGATAGTCTTTCATAGTAAAATAAGGTGTATTTTAATTCAAAAACAGCAGAGGAGCTGCTTGTACAAATGAAGTCATAGTTTCAGCATACATTCACATCTTACCAAAGATCACCCTTTAACAGGCCACTAAAGCTTAAAACCTGTTATATCCTTCCCCCTAGTGGTCATCTTTATGATTACATCAATACTTTTATGGATATTGCAATGGGATTTCCAAAGAACATAATGTATCATCAATTTCCAAGGCTGTATCATGTCTTTGTGATATTGCTACATTATATAATTCTCGAGAATTATATCATTCACAACAATCAGGCTAATTGTAATGAAAGAGCATTTGTTCAAAATAATGAGACACTCCATGAACATGGGTTGAATGATGTAAAGGACTATGAAACAGGTCACATGCTTCATCAGCCAATATGACCAGCAGTATGGAATGATGATGATGGTTAAGATGATGATGATGATTATTATTATTACTAGTGGTAGTAGTTGTGGTATTCTAAACTATATTTGCAATGTATTTTTCATATGAATTCACATAATATTTATAGTTTAATATTGATTAATAATTTAAAAGTTGATGATTTGAACCAGTGGAGGCAGAATTATGAATTTCTGCCTAATTATTCTGTGTATCCTAATTAGACTTTGATGCTGAAACTGACATACCGTCCTCCAAAGTGGAAAGAGCTTCTACCTCAGGCTGAAGGAAAATGATGACTCCTCTTTGCCTTTTTGCTTAGACTTGCTAAAACAGCATAATCTAGAACTCATGGGACAAAGGAGGTGGAGTAATATTATAAAGATAAGCTCTGACAGAACTTTGATCTAATATTATGATGGATGCAAAGATTTCATTTAGCCTGGATTACTGGCTTTAAAAACAGGAAATTTCTGTCATTTATCATTTTTATTCAGCATTATATGTCAATTGTTAAAGCCAAGTGCTGGAATTTGTTGAAACAGACTCAACTTCAAAACCTAATTCACATTTTCAAGACTTTCCAGGGTTTCAAACTTTAAATCAAGGAAGTGTGATTTAATATGTATTCCTGTCCATTTCAAATGCAAAGCTTATTAGTTATTACATCAAGTCAAAAATCATAATTACATTTTTGGGAAATTTCTAGAGTTTCTCCTATTTCCTCTCATTGATTATATTTGAAAGGGTTGAATTAATTACTGATTAATTATCAATCTTTCCATCCATTTTCAGATATGTTTTTGCTTGAGGTTCACAATTGCAGGACAAGCTTTTCAGCTTTTCCAACAGAATGCTCACGTTTTCCCAGGATTTTTTTTTATTATTATTATTATGTAAACCATCTGGTGAATTTGGCAATCACCAAAAAGAACACACCAGAATGTGTTTCTAATAAAGATATGTGTCAAAATTAAAGACATGGTTGGCTAAGACAGAAACTTGGTTTCTCTCCAACTGGAGATGTAGGTGTACTTTGAGGATCTCACTGGGGTCGTCCTAGCTCAAGGTATCTGATAAACAGGCCAGTGTTCTCATCCAGCTACCCAAACTGTATGACCATTGATGAGCATGTGAATATACTGTAGAACCCCACCATGCAAAGCTCTGCAGCACTGCAATTTAAATAGGACCAACTGACCTTATGCCCTCAGGTGTAATCACTATCAGACAGTAAAGGGACAGCTGCTGTCCCTTTTACCAGTGGAAATGCCAACAGTTTTTTTCCGAGAACATAACCATATAATCATATTAGGATGTGCTAATTCTCATGTCAGGTAGTAGTGGGAAATATCGTATTGTAAAACAAACCATGGGGGTTTTGGACGTCTCAGAGAGTAAAAGCACATGATCGTGTGTGCAACAATGTGTCCTGTAGTTGGGCGTTTGACTCCCAACTATACCTTTACCAGCAAATGCCAGAGGTCCACATTGGAAAGGCATCAGCTGACTCAGCCTCACCAGAGAAGAGCAGGGGCAGAGCCAGTTAAAATCTCATCACTCTCTGGTGATTTTGATTCCTGGACTTCGTTTACTTTGTGTTCCTCTGAGGATCTTGGTGGCATGTCATTTGTATTTGTTCTGCCTCATGGAAAACAGTGGGAGACAGTTGCTCAGTTGGAGTGACACAGCAGCACATTTAACTGATTGTGAACTGACAAAGTACATATCGAGAACACTCATATACATTGAAATCAAAATACCATCATTAGGGAACAGCTGAGAAGCCACCATCAAGCCCCCAGACTGCATATTCCTGTACTGCGGTTGTGCCTAGAAATTATGTCCATGAAAAGCATAAATGGGGAAAAAGACCAGATTCATCCTAAACAACTACTCAGGGGCAGTTTGACAAGATGAGGTATCAATCCAAGATTACAGGACATTAGCCATTTCTTTACAGTGCAGCCACACCATACCCCCTCTGCACCTCCCATAATGCAGCCCCTTGTGCTAAAATGTAAAGTTAAGATGGACTACATGATGGTGCATGACTATTTTTATTGTTATTTAATAGTCAAGTCAAAAACTGACCAGCGATTGCGATGACCAATGAACCGCCATTTATACATAGGCCTATTGTCATCGTTGATCCCTGTCCAACTAGATTATTTTTAAGACTACTCCTTGAGAAGACGTAAAAATACAACAGTGCGTTTCACATGGCAGTTAAATAAAACTATGGATTCAGGAGAAATATCCCCTGTATGGATATAATATGTATATGGTCCTTTCAATGAACTGCGAGAAAAAATATAACATGAAAAAGCAATCAGTATTAATACGAAAGAACTGTACCAAACGCAAAAAAAGCCTTGTCATGAAACAAAATCTTCCAGCAGGCGGCACTCATGTGGCAAAGATGCATTTTATTGTTGCCGCCAACACAATTCAACGTAAGTTCAATGGCTTCAAAACTTTTGGTGAGAGAAATAAATTGTGCCAGACGTATAACGTTTTATTCCTGCGTAAAAAATGTCATGGTTTGTTTGGAATTGTTTTTAAAGCAATACACGGTAAAATAACAATTTTTGATACGTTAATTCGCGCATGCAATCTGATTTTATCGAAACAGTTTAAAGATCATTCCAAACGGAATCATTGAACCACAATATTTTAACAGGCTACGTAAATCTTATTTCCTGTAAGTCTCTCTTAATCGTGTTGAGCTCTTGGATTTCTGTTGAGTAATTCCAAGCAAGCATCTTCAGTTTCAAACTCACTTGTATTCACTTATTTCCATTCAAAACACTTAACAGTTTTAATTCCAGCCGGCAGTTGCAACAATATGATATTGATGCCTGTGTGTAGAAAGGATGAAGAAACTTAGTACACAGGGTCCTTAAAACCACAAAACGCCATGGTCCAATCAGAGAACAGCTGTTCTGTATAAGGAATCAATTTGCTTTCCTCAGCGTCCGGGCTGAGTGTGGGGTTACTAATCTCGGACAAGCGCCCGTGAGTCGGCAGTTCCTTCCGACTGTGATTGTGCTCGAGCACTTCTCGGTCTCTTGAGCGAGAGGGGTCACGCGCATTGAACAATACCACCTTAAAGAAGCAAGAACAGCATCTTTGGGAACTTTTACTTGTCAGGAGTGTAGACCTTTTCTCCATTTATCTGCTCACATTTGTTGCACCAAATGTCTTTTCCGACAACACTTTCTGAGGTTTCACTGAGCGAAACGGGCATCTTTTAAAAGGAAAGAAAAAATATTTTGCATAGACTGCAGTCTGAAAATGGTCCTTGGACCGTTTCCTCGGTTGGCTAAGCAGATATTGCTCCTTGCGGTTTTGTCCGCTGCACAGGACACAACCACCGAGGGGACAAAGGAAGACATCCCTGAAGGAGCCTCTACATTGGCATTCGTCTTTGATGTGACTGGCTCCATGTACGATGATTTGGTGCAAGTTATCGAAGGAGCATCGAAAATCTTGGAGACATCTCTCAGTAGACCAAAGAAACCTTTGTATAACTTTGCCTTGGTCCCATTCCATGATCCAGGTAAGAAATATGCTGTTATTATGATGAGTGCTAACACTGTGGGTTAAGTTATTCCGTATGAGACCAAAAAGGCAAGATTTTGGAACGCATAAATGCAACTGGACAGGAGAAATGCAAGTGTAACTATAAATTGAGTTACTCATTGCCGTCTATGGCTTACTTGAATCACAGCCCATTTTATTGCCTGTGTGTGTGTGTGTGTGTGTGTGTGTGTGTGTGTGTGTGTGTGTGTGTGTGTGTGTGTGTGTGTGTGTGTGTGTGTGTGTGTGTGTGTGTCCAGTTGTCTTTGAATTTATGTTCCAGAAGTTTCCTTTGTCATGTTATCAATAATAAAACCGTTATATTGCCAATTTTAAGTTTAGCTGTTATAAGTTGGATAACACTGCAAGGTAAACATTTAGGCTAGTGCAGTTGTCTGTGGGCGTCCGCGCTCTGTAGGCACAATTGAAGACACATGAGAAAAAAGTAAAACATGCATTAATATGTCTTTTGTACATCTGTGAATAACTGATTGATGTACACATGGGCTTCGCCCCGGTGAGGTGAGAATACATTTTTAAACAGCTGTGACAACTCTGTCTTTATTTACTTTTACCACCAATATAAGTAGTTCCAGATGTTCTAATTAAAATGAATGAAGAGGCGTTGAAACAGAGTTGCGCTTACTTGTCAGAATGCGAGATATCTTGGTTTGTTCAGAGTTAATGGTCTTGGACAGGGCCATCTCACACCTTATAGTATCAAAGCGTTGTTTCCCCAGATGTTCCTTGGTTCTTTCACTGTCATTATCATTCCGCTCGACTTCATACCTTACCCGTAGTGCGTACGGGTTTCTGCATCTGAGAGGTCCTGCTTGCGCTTTGACTCAACTTCAACGTGGGGAATATCCCTCTAAAATATAGATTTAATATGGTCAATACCTGTATGGGAACATACATAGAAAAGTAACTACTAAGAGAGAACGGTGGATTTACAGGGATATATTCACTACGTTGATTAAAATCCAAATCTCGTGCATTTTGGATTAATGGATGAGCGATACGTTAGTCGGTGGCATGGATTTAATTGTCAACAGGTTGAAAACGAGCGATCTTTTCAAATTCTGAATTCTCTCACTATGAAATTAGAACGTCAATACATTACTTGCGAAGCTGCAATACAGAGGTATTCCTATCTATCATGAAAAGTGGCTTTGATTCAAAATGATGCATTTTCAAAGATGTGGAGCTTGTCAGCGTAGTAAGAACACACTTGTAACGGCAAAGTTGAGGGTCTTTATTATCTTGATAGTTTTTCAGAAACTTTGGAGATTTGCTCAAGAGTAGACTACGATAGAGAAAACCACAAATCGGGTAGCGTGCGAATCTTAATTAGTAGCTAAGAAGAGGGAGGGAGATGCACTCATCTCAATCCATATAAATACAAACAAAGCTCTGGTCAGACTGTGTACTGGGGCCAAAGTGAGAACGAGAAGTGTCGGAAGAAACTCTCGGTCAATATTATCAGTGTGCGTAAACACTGGGAGAGAAGCGCTGCGAGCTAGCTCCCTTGGGACGCCCGGGGAGAGCTTGTAAAAAAGAAAACACACGATGCTTTTTCATAGATCTCGCACTGGACCTGGAACTGACATACGGCTTGTTTCTAAACACCATGTGCCAAATAGATTTTCCATCTTGTCTTCGGAGGTCTTTGGAATTTCTTTAAAGAGTCACTGTATCTGGTTATCCTTTCAAATGATCCTCCACTGTAACTAAACCGAGAGATTTGCAACAAAAAAAGAGAAGAGGTTCCTGAGAGAGCCAGCATGCCCTTCAAAGGAGTTCAGAACTGGTTTTCCAGATGTGTGGTTGTTACTAATATTATGCTAAAGTCAGCATGTTAAATTCTTTTAGCATTTTTGAATGATATCATTTCAATCAAGGCTCATAACCTCGCGTGCAGCTCCTTGGAAAATAAATAACTGAAGTGAGGTATGCATCGTATATACAAATGACCCGCGTAAGAATGACGGTGTCTGTACAGTATGCAGTACTGTGGGTTCTTTGTTGTGTATTTCAGGTTTCGTTGTTTTGGTAGTGTAATTAGGAAAATATGCATAGTTACAGATGAACTAAAGAACAAGAATGAAGGCTTGCTGTGTGACACATTTGTCTTGGATACATAAGTGTTTGGATTTTAAACAGTCATAACATTTTCTTGTTCTACTATGTACAGTCCCACATCTGAATGAGAAGACTTTTAGCCAGCATTATGCTGAGCTTGACATCTTGTACACTCATTGAAATGCCTTATTAAAGCTGAGATGAACTTCATGGAACTAGATACCCCCCATTTGGTGTAGTGCTTCACACTTTTGAACTTAATTAATAAAGGGAAATAAATTGTTCAAAAAACCTTTTTTTTTAGAATAAGAGAATCAGACATATAGGCAAGATGAATGTTGTAAAATTTGGGTTCCATTGTTCAATTTCTTTGAACCAAAACTGAGACCTCTTTTAAAAGCAGTTGAAGTTCTGAAAGATGTGGACACATTTTCTCCATTTCCCATCCCACACAGTGATAAGGAAGTACTGTTTGTTTGATTTGGCTGGCTTTGAATCAGAAGTCAAAACTACATTTTATTTACTTTGTCATTTGAAACAGTAAACACAGAGGGGAAAGGAGTGGGGTATTAGGGTCAGGCTGTATGGGAATAACTTTCAGGAAGTGTTGTCTGTCCAGAGAGCCCTGAATGGCTGATTATGAATGGCAGCGTTTGTGTAGTATTAGTATCTAGAGCCACTGGCTGCCACCCCTCTGCAGATCTCAGAGGATCTGCAGCCAGGGGAACATGGAGTGTCTTGGGAGAGGAAGGGGAACTGCACACTTTTTTTGAGGGAGTGGGGGGTGGCTGAGAAAGCAGGCAGCAATCAGTTTCAGATGACTTCAAAGGGGTTGGGATGAACCCTTGGAACCAGTGCAATGACTCAGAGTAAAGGATCTCTGTGTAAACATACCGTACATATGCGGGCTGCGATTCCCCATAAACACGATTCTCCTTGTATATTTTTACATGGCCTTGTTTTATTGGTCGCGGTGAAATAGGTCATTGCTCAGTGTCGGGTCAGGGGGAGAGCTGTGAGGTCGTTTGGTGGAAGATTGATGGAAGCTGCCATCTCCCTCTTCAGGAAATGAGCTCACAGGATGCCCCCGCTCTCCCATGGCCTCCATCCGCTGATCACCATGGCAGCTCTTCCAAAAAATTAAAAAATAAATAAAATAACAGAGGTACCAATCTGTTATCTCTTCTGTCTCTTTCCTCATCACGTGAGCAGCATAGCTACCTTGGGGAGAGTCACCATGGGACCTAAGCTCTGTCGCTTTAGTGTATTGTTGCTGAGGGCAGACAGCTGTGTCGGGCAGTTTGTTACATTTGGGATGATAATAATAGACTCTGATTCAATAGCAAATCCTGCAGAACAGTCTATGGCCTTAAAGTACATTCTGTGTGTATTGAGCTCGTTCTCTTTGCTGGGGTGTCTCAACTGTGAGGCAGAAGCTGAACTACAGCTGCTCTGCTCTTCCACATCAGCCATATCAGTTCATTTTTTAAGAAAGGCAATTAGTTTAGAGGTTCAAGGGTGCTTTTCTCTTATCTGTCATTTAGCCCTCATCTCATCTCTCAGCTCCAAAGGTACGATTGGTGCCCTGTATTTAAGTGGTGAAATAAAGCTCTTGGAATGAGATGGGAGGTGTTGAGGGAGAGCTTTTAAACCTGCGTGTGTTCAAAGCCTTCTTGTGCTTCACCATTTTTTTTACACATTTGTCTTCTTTTCCTGCTTTGTCAGATTACAAGGGTTCCTGAAATGATTGTGAATAAAGTCAATAATGATGCCATTAGCTGGAAATTCCAGAGGAAAAAAACCCTGAAAATGGGAGTGTTTCACACTACAGTATAATTATCTGTTTCATGTCCTTAATGATATGCTTGGAATATTAAAATGTCCTCTAATTTTAAAATGTGTCATACAGTTTTGTGCATACTTCTGCTTTAGAAATATTTCCTTTGTCATTTTCTATTGTTTTTTTTTTTTTTTTGCTTAAGCTTTTACTTTGATGGTATTAGATGAAAAATGGTATTCAAATGCTGTAGTTTGATGGGGAAACATCTGCCATTTAAGTTTTATTCCAATACTGAAAGAGGCAGAATTAAACACAATGATATATATTTAAAACTGATTTTATTGTATCCTCTAAATTACTTTGGGTATCAGAGAATAAATCTTGAGGTCAATCCTCAATCCTGATGGATTTAAACTAAATTTGTTGTCTGTGTTTTCAGTCCTGCTATGATTGAACTTCTGCAAGGTCACATTACCCTATGGGAAGTTTCAAAGTCAGTGTGATACCATGAACTTGAGCCACCAAGTGGGGTGAATGGAATATGCAATTGTGGGATTTGATATTGATGGAGAAAGGGGCAAGCTAAAGACTGAACTGCAATGGCAGACATTAATCCAAAGGGACATTGATCGAAAGCAGTCCCTGTCCAAGCTTTGGAAATAGCCTGAGTGAATTTGTGCTGGCTCACTGTCCTGATGTATTCAGGCCAAGGCATCAAAACGGTTCAGAACAAAGGCCCTTCTTTTCTCTACAAATAGTGATGCAAAAATTGCATGCTTGCATTAATCAGTTGACCGATGTAGCCAAATGTAGCATTTTGTACTGTTTCACTTGTTGCAAGTTATTTTATGTTATAATATCTGTGGATACGGTGAGGCATTCACTGGAGTGTAAATGTTTGATTTAATCAGGAATAGTAGGAATCATGAGCAGCAAAGGCACACCTCTCTCCATCACTAATATTTCACCGTGTCGCCCTGATGATGCTGGATGTAAGGATTTAGCAGGTGGTAAATAGAAATCATTATATGCCATTTAAAAAACTGGACTCAGCACTTAGTTGGTACTTTCTCAATACAGCAGTTTTTCCAGTCAAATTAAAATCAGTTGCACAACAAGAATAATGTCTAGACAGTAGTTTTCCAGGCAGAGGTTATTTTTAATTTTCTGCTGATTTAAAAAAAGCTTTTTGTCTGGAAACTGAATTAACACTTATGCAATGTATTTTTTTTAACTTATGCCCACTTCCACATTATGTTCCTGCTAACATGATGGTGTGCAATGTAAAGTGTGTGTGTATATTGATTGCAAACATTTCCTTTATTGAGCACTGTAACACGGTTCATTGGAAGCACATGCTCAACATGGTGAGTCACAGAGCTCCTGTGCTGATTGACATGCAGCTGGTTTAATGGTCAACTCAAACATGGCACTCTCTCCCCTCTGGTGTATGACCCAGTTGTAATTTTGGTATCCGTGCACGTATGTTTTAAGTAGGTTAGCGGAGAGGAGAGAAGGAGGATCCCAGGAGGAGGATCCAAGGAGGCTCTCTCATTTGCTGGAGCCCTGGCATATTGTTCGAATTACAGCGCCCAGAGGAAGCCATTGTAATTTCGGTGGCTCAGAGGCTGTGGAGCTCTCGCTCAGGCTGGGCCCTGCCATCCCCGGGGGAGCCGCATTCTGCTGAAACATTTCCTGAGCGGCGGTGAACGCCACTTGGCTGGCATGTCTCGGTCTGTTTTGTCAGCGGCGGAGTAGAGTCGAAGTGAGGCTTTGGATGCTGACAAAGAGGGAGGGAGTGGTAATGGGGAGGGGGAAGGGAGGCATGGTTGGGCCCTCTCTATCAGGTCCTCACAGCACCATAGGCCTGAGTCTGGGGAGGTAAAGGTGTGGGGTGGGGGGATGCTGTTAAACAGCACACAGTGTGCTCTGTATTAACGTGAACCCTGATGTCCTGGTGTTCCACAGGCAGGGAGGACTAGAATGTGAGTTTCAATGTGCTTGAGTCAGCAGTCTGGTGTGGAGGCTGGGGGGTTAGACAGAGCCTTGCTGTGAGGAGATGGGGGAGGTGACGCAGCCTGCACTGTAAAGTGAGGGGGAATGGTAACGCTGAGCTTGCGTTTGTGCTGGTTGCACCGTCAGGCCCAGAGAACATTTCAACAGAAAAGGATTTTGGTCCAAACCACAGTGCGACCATTAATGAGCATTCGCATCTTCTGTCTGAGGTTTTACTCCATTGCTGTTACCCAGAGGTTCATCCTCTGTAGTCATAACCATGACGCTGCGCCTCTGCCCTGCAGGGGTCTACATTCGTTTTACACTGGGGCTGTTTTGACAGTTAACATGCTGACAATCTCAACTGCCAAGAAATCAAGTCCACATGTTTAAGCAATCACTATAGTAATAGGACTTCCTGCTTTGAGTCCATGCTAGTAGTGATATTTTTTCACCATGGCCCATATCTACATATTTACATTCTAAGCTTACGCATGAGTGTTAGCCTTCACCTCATCATGTATCCAGCATTAGGGGCAGCTGGTTGACATTGACAGCTCTTCTGTCTGCTGCAGCTAAAAGGCCATCCCCATTCCTTCCATTCATTTGAAAGCAAGGGAACATGAAGGAGCCTGAGGACACAGCAGCCAACAGTAATGGTTTGGTAAAAGTTAAGTATTAATCAAGGGAGCCTTTTAAGAGGAAGGCAGACACTGCTTGAGGCCACTGGGCGGCAGACTTTATGCTGCTCACGTGCGTAAAGGCCCCACGGAAACCCCTTGCAGAGGCCAGAAAACTAGGCCTTAATGAGCAGTTACCAGCACTCCAGAAGTGCATGCTGGGAAACTCTGCCCAGTGGAAGGTTGTTACATGTGTACTTGAAGGAGGCCTTTGTTTTAGTTTTGAAAGACACTAGTAGTAACTGGGACTTTTATTGGCACAACACATTATTACTGACAACGTAAACTTGGTGTATGCTGATGTCTCAGAAAAGCAGCAATGACTGCAAACTGTTCTTACCCTGCCAAACAATATATTTGTAGTTTTTTCACAGTAAGCTTTTTTTAAAGACCTTTATGTTTTACCTTTGCATTTGTCAGGTTCTGCACTTCATCACATCACAAATCACATACAGGGTGAAATCGATCTTACTGGCAGAGCTGGGATTCATCTTCTGTGTGCCTTAAATCTTCTAAATGTGACCCTGTGCTCCTGTCCTGTCTTACCCTGATATCTCCTCAGTGAACTGATGTCTGTTTCATGCACTCTGCAGTCTTTCAGGTAGCAATGTAATGATGAAATCCTTTCCTTTACAGTCCATAGTGATTAGGTTATTGTCCTGACATCACCACACATCCTATAATAATCTTTTGTTATTTTCAAGTGTAGAACATCTGCATTTGCTGCACAGACACATTTCTAAGAGAACATCAAAAACAGAAGTTTTCAATTTACATTCCACTGTTTTTTGAGAGGGGGGGGGTTGTACATTTTTGTCAAACAACATCTACCAAAAAACGTACCCCTCCATGTTGACCATTGCTTTTCATATTGTTTATAATGGTTTACAGCTGCATTCCTGCATTGTTTATCCAGCTCGCTCGGGTTGCCCCTGCATCCATCAGCCAAGCAATGGTCAGGGGTCACATCTGAGAGAGGATCAATCTCATTGTCATCTCTCAAAATAACACTGCCTCGAGCAGCACCCGGCCCTGGAGTCCTGGGGTTATCTTTAGAACCTCAGAAGAATGTACAGGCAGAAAGAAGAATCTGCCAAAAAAAAAGCCTCTTTGACGGCCAGTTTGCGAAGGTGTTTTTTGAGAGTGAACTCAAAAACATTCACAGTTTTGACTTCTGGAAATCATTGGGATAATGAAATACAGTTCTGGGAGCATGATTTATAAAAGACGAAGCAGTCACTGCTGGCTGTGGAACACTGAAGTACTATACACTGACTGGTCTTGAGGAAGTTTGCTACCCGATTATGTTTTTTACTGTATTTGATGTAACAAGAGCCTCATAGAGAAGGTTTTAATCTCTAATCCATTCATTTTATGGGAGTATGAGTTTCATGTATAAGCCTTACCTTCACATTTAGAATGCAATACATTCTGTTATGTCAAAGGGATGCTTTGTGTTTTGGGACATTGTGGCTTGTTGGCACTGTTCAGCTCATTCCTTGATGTTTAGTCAGGCTTTTTTATGGTTATTTGCACATTCAAACTTCAGACTGTTATCACTGATGTTTGCAAGGGAAGTATTGTATTCGCCAACATCTGTCAGTGTTTATCATCACACTAAAAGTAAATTATCTGAGCCTCAGCATCCCATGTGTTTATTCTGTGTAACCTATTTCTTTTTCCTTAAATGAACCTTCTTTGAAATATGAAAGCTGTATGGCATATACAGGATGAAATTGTCATGCATCCAGTTTGTGCATGCGGGAAATGAGTATTGCACACACATGGCATAACACACATGGCAGACGTCAGTGTGACTCCTTTCAAATGTACACTCTTTGTATTAGATAAAATCAGGTCCCATTCATTGACTCCATTCCCTCTGAAAATGAAGCTTCTCTTTCTCTTATTTATGGCTCACATCTTTCCTGTGAAATATAACCATGTGAGCTTGTGTTATTCATGTATGATGTGTGGCCAACCTGCTGTTCAGTTCCCCACTCTCTCCCCTGTTTGCACCCTGCCTGCACCCTGACACTCTGTTACCTTTAAAGTGTCACAGGCCAAATGTAGTGTGGGCCTCAGGACCATGCTGTGACAGTTTTATGGGGTTCATAACACCAGCCATTAGCTCTACTTCACTAAAGACCTTCCTCCCTATGCCCCTGTTCCAAGCCTATAGTAGGCCTCTGTCTTACTTTCGCCAGACCAGTCACGTCCACCAAAATTGGAACCAGACCCCAGTGGAAGTCCTCAGGGCATATCCTGAGTGGAGGCTCTCACCCTCTTCTCCCATCATCAGTGGGGACAGACCACCTCTGCTCCTGCTTGTTAACCACTCCTCCATTAGCCTGCTCATCCACGGGCATTTAACCTCTGCTGCAGCTGTCACTGAAGTGCCTCTGCTGACAACAGAGATAATCTGTCCCAGCAACCCTAATCAGTCTTCCAGTGACAGACAGCGGAACATGTCCACCAGTCAACCATTGATTGGACATGTACTGCGAGACCCAGGGATCTACCAGCTCTGTGAGTGTGCTGCTTTTTAGCATGTCTGTCTAACTGAATTACATGACTTCAGTTAGATTGTCAATCAGTCAAAGTTCTCTTACCCTTATTTTGATGCAGTTCTGAGTGTGAACACCACAGTGTTAGCATGGTGCCCAAACTATTTCTGTTGGTCCTGTAAGCAGTCAGAGAAATGCACTGAATTGAATGATAAGAGAATGTTCATTTTCATTATGAAGAATGTGGACAGATGATTTTTCCATCACACAGCACAGCTTAAAGCTCATTTCATAACACATGGGAGCACTCTGTCTCCACTAAACCTCAGTCATTAGTGGTTGATGAAGTCACAGAGCAGAAAGTGGTCTGAAGTGGAACCAAAAGTGATGTGCTTTGTGCAACCGTCCCCCAAGGCTCTGAAATGACAGCAGTTTTTCACAGAGTCAGCCTGGATAAGGGGAGCCCAGCTTCGCAGCATATGAAGTGAAGTATTGTTTTTCCTTTGAGCAGTGGGTATATGCTACTTATATGTTTCTAATTCTTTGGAAAGTGTATTCACTTTACTGTAAGGGTATTCTTGGCAACTGTATTGTAGATAAGAATGTACACATACGCATGTGAGGCTGAGCATTATAATTCACTACATATATTGTGAAAATACTGGGAAGTAATCGATTTCCAAGTGTCTGCCAGTCTCTTAGTGATTAGCACATAACTCACTGCTGTGGAGTAGGGGTGTGAACCAGAATTGCAAATTCATCTACAATGGGAGCAATCTCTCAACACATCAGCTGTGTGTAAAAAAAAAAAAAAACTGGGCTGGAGCAGCTGTCCCCTTTGTGTCTTCCAGCATACGTCATCTCACCTGCATAAAGCCCCCTACGCCCTGTACCCAGCCAGTGTTTCAGATTACCTCAGACTGCAGTGCAGAACAAAGTTTAAACAGAAGAAACCCCTCTGAGCATCATGATTCCCTCAACTGTTTGTTTGCTAACCACTACCACCACATCAACCACCACAAGAGCACACTTCCCCTAGCCTCTAGCCCTTCTTCCCCACCATCACAACCTCCCCAGCTCCCCCCATAGAGAGATAGAAGAAAGTGGGGGGGCTAGTAATTACAAGTAAAAGAGAACACTGAGCACGCTCAAAACTCTAGCAGGGAGACCCAGGACCGGGGAACACTTTTGTTCTAATAGGGATTATGATGAGCATGTGTTTCACAGGTATGCCAAGAGTCCTTCCCAGGTACTTACACTTACAAGGCAGTTACTCTTATTGTACCTCACATTTCCCTCCACCAAATGAACATGAAAACAGCTTTAATTGCTCTGGTAATGGGTTGGATTCTTTATAGCTCCTTCACACATGAAAGCAATCCTGTAATTCCATAACATATATCTATCAGCTCTGTCACTGGAGTAATACCCAAAGTCAGTGACACTTTGAGTTATTGGTATATTATGTTCACTGTGTCCGATATTTACCTATTCACAATATTTCTTCTGTTGTGCCTTTGTTTATTGTTATATTTTACCTGTGTTAAGTTATAACTGTAGCTGTTTAATATTTTTGTATTACCTATATTATGGGCTCTTCTTATGAAAGGGGTGTTTGAGGATTATACTCACAGTTTCCTTCTCCTTGTGCTGCATTTCACAACTTTCAGGACATTCACCCTCTAGATCTGGCCAGGACCACCCTGAGCGCTGGGGCAGGTTATCCAGTGGGCACACTGAAAGTTTATTTCTCCTTATTATTCAAACATTACATGCTCCCTTAAAAAATCTAAGTTTTTCCACAAGTTTTGCCCATATGTTTTAGTTGCAGTTCCATTGTTTCTGTACTTAGACTCTGTAGCTTGCCTAATGTTTTATGTGTATTTGTGCCTTTATTTCTCATAGCAGCCCTGTGCTGAAATGTAACATATTAAGACTTTATTTGACCCAGCTTTTGCAGATTCTCCCTGTTCAGCTTAAGTGACTGATTGTCACATATACAGTGGGGTCCAAAAGTCTGAGACCACGAGTGGAAGAGCTTCTATTTTGCATTCTTTTACAATTTAATACATTTTTTAAATTACAAATTATATTAACAATTTAAGTGTAAGGTTGAATCTTGTTTGAAAAGTATACATGAATTTCCAGAATGTCTTAGGTTTTGGTATGTCCCCTTTTTGCTTTAATGACAGGGTGCATTGGAGCTGGCATGGACTCCACAGGTTTGTGCAAAACCTGATGATCCATGTTATCCCATGGTCTTCAAATGCACTTTCTTGGCCTTTAAGTGCCCCAATAAATGTTTTGTGAAGTCTGAACTTTTGTACAAAGAGGTTGACATGGTCAGTGTCACACATATGCTTAAATTTGACCTAGACATTGTGCAGAATCTCCAATATTTCTTCTTCATTTTAAAAGTCATAACCTTTCTTTGTTTTAAGTGTTTCAAAATCCTAAAACTTCCAGATTATTTCCATGTTTACATGAAAAAAGTTTGAAAAAACATGTTCAATGTGGTCTCAGACTTTTGGACCTCACTGTATTCAAACCTGCTATTCAAATAATTTTATTTCCAGGGCCAGCATCACAATAGTTGGATTAGCAGAGAGCCAAAGAAGAGTGAGGCAAAACAGGTGGCTGCTCATACCATAATGGGGAACCATCCATTTCACAGAAACCTATATTTCCCATGTATTTGGTCACAGCATATGAGTGTCTGGCCCTGACACAGCATTGTGGGTTTCTTGATCTCATTATCTGCCTGTATATAAATGTGCATGAGCATCCTCTGGTTGAACCATTGAGCGTTCACTGTCACCATAGCCTCATGCTAGCAGCCACAGGCTGTTGATGCTGTTCAAACTACAAGTGACACATGGCCTGAGTGAGATCTTTCAGTCTGCTTTTTGTACCCCCATCTGATTCCTCAGGCCTTCCCCAAGCACAGCATGGAGGATCTACAGTATGTCAGACTGCCTAAAGAGATGGTCAGCAAGCAGTATTTAATAGGAAAACATTGTGCCAATGGCTTTTCAGTATATGTAAAAGGAGCTTTTGTTTAAGGAGGGCACAGGGTCATGATAGTAGCAGTGAGTGCAAATTCACCGGCAGAAAAAATCTAGTTGTTAAAAAGCTGAGTAGATTTAAAAACTGCAATCACTGTCCCACTGTTACTGATGTGTCCATTGCAGCTGTGTGAATGGAGATTAGTAGTATGAGTGGCATGAGGACATACCTCTCAAAGGTCAAGTTCAAATAATCACCAATTTGTAAGCCTGAGCTTCCATTATAATGGAAAAAATATCTATTGGGGTAGGAGGTTAGTTCTCATAATTCAAACACTCAGGCTCACTTAGTAATCCTTGAAATAAAATGTTTTTTTAAGGATTTCTAGTTAAAACTTCATTGAGATGCTTCTCAGAGGCAGCCTGGAATTCCACTGTGCTGCACAATGACAGATTTAGCTATTTATCATGAATGCAAAATACAGGGATCTGCATGGTTCCTAGAAAGCTTATTTTATCCATCGCAAATTAAGATAGTCACACTTTTCTGACACACTTTAATTAGTCATTTATGGAGAGCTGTTATTGTGCATTTAAAAGACACTGTTTCACCCCAGGGTTTGAAAAAATGAAAACAAATGTTCTGGACAGTTAGTGTGATTACATCCACAGCTATACAAACTCCCTTGTCTGTTGCACATGAGAAAATATCCACATTAGTTTCCCAGACCACTCTGCTGTCTGAGCTGGGCAGTATGGCTGCAGGGTGAAACTGACTGCTGCTTCTTCTGAGGAATTTCCTGACATTTCGGCTCTCTGGATGAGTAGGAAATGCTGACCCGCAAATGTAGCGCTCATTGAAGAAATAAAGAAAAAAACAATATCTGTGACCCTTTTGTGTATAGGACTGGAATTCCCCGATACTCTTGCCAAGAACAAAACACATAAATGTGATTCCCAGCGAATTAGCTTAACCTAATGTCCAAAGCAAAGTTTAGATTGTGCTGGAGGGAGGCCCGGACTCTTCCATTCCATTTACTTCTCTGTTAGCATTTAGGCACACACGTGGTACATGGGGGCAAGATAATTCCAAACATTACCACAGATAAGTGCTGTGTGAGAACAAGGTGAAATCACCAGAGTTAAATTTTTTTTTTTCTTCAGTTTTTACTACATGGAGCTTTAAAGAATCTTTCTTTCCCTAAAATTGTCAGTTTTGGCTTGTAAATAATTTTTTTGTTAATCCCCTGGTCAAACTTGTAAGCATTCTTTCAAACTGAGGTCACACACATGTTCCTGTTTACTGAATTTATGTGTTATTTATCATCATCAGGAAAGCAATGAGACGATTTCCTGTTTTATCGGAATGAAAGGGACCTAGATTTGCTTGTTTTAATGACATACATACAATTTTTAAAATTGTAATGTTTCATGCTGTTTTCTCTGTGTTCCCATAATACAGGAAAAACATGACCACATTGACACCACATGGACACAACACTGACAATTTGTCACTTCCTCACAATGCCTTATCTTTGAAGTGTGCAGCAGAAGTTATAAAGAAATAACTTTAGTTTTGGTTTGAAATAAGATGAAAACCACCTTAATCAAGAAAATCTGAAAGTAGGATACATTTTTTCCATTCATGAAAAGCAACGGTTTTGCTTGTGAACTCCGTTCCATTGAGAGCAGCCAAACTCATTTCCCTGTTAGTTTTAAAGAGGCTTTGATCGTGCAAATGTTCCTCGACTTCAAGTGTTGCCGAAGCTGCCAAATTTGAGCATTTGGAAAGACTTTGCTTAAGTTGTTATACATCATATACTTTTGTTTATATAGCGTTTAACATGGAAAGATGACCTAGTTTTTTAAATGTGGCCACGACAGAAATAAAATGGAAATAATGTCCATAGAATATAGGGGAATTTCTGGCTTTCACACAATAAGTATGGTACATGTATAGAGTGCAGCAATGAACTTCCAGTTTTTGAATGGGCACTCCTCCCTGCCCGATCACACAGTATGTATGAAACAGATTCTGAAATGCATCAGGTTGTTTGTTAGGACAGTCACTTCCTAAAAGAATACGTGTCAACTTATCAAAAATATATCTTTTGTGAACAATGTTTCTATATGAAGCAAAATGTCAGTACTGTGTTGACATATATGCAGGTATATTGTACTGTTAAGACTACCTCTAAGAGAGGCCATAAAATTCCTTGTTGCCATAAAATGCTATGCACCTCAGCAATACACCACAGCTGCATCTATGCTGAAGACATCCCGTTCACTGTATGGAATTACTTTAAAAAGACTTAGCAGCTCATTAAAGTGAAAAAATAAGTAAGCTGAGAAACAAGACTACTGAAACTGGCTGGATGAAGGGCATGGAAATATAACATGAAGTCACTGCAATGGGTCCTGGTTTTTAATCAAAGAAAGATGTCCTAGGGCTGAGATGGCCATGACACAAGAACATACCTGAGCCATAAGGTCTTTTCCCGGTGCAGGAGAACAGCTGATGAGTATGGAAACAAGCATGTGGGAAATGAGATGATGTGCGTGATGGAGCCATAGCCAATTTGTACCAGCAGGGTGCATCATTAAAGGAGGTTTTTATGGATTGTGTTTGCAGCATGACCCCATAATGCAATATTATTTAATAGAATTTAATATATTTTTCATCAAATTGTTCATTTTATAACATTCTTGAGTATTAAGCATTGTCTTAATCATTGCTGGAAGAAGCTGTAGAATATATTCTGTGAAACTGGAAACCCTCTGCACATTAAAATTGACTCAACAGTGTAGCTGGGAGTAGTGAAACATGAAGGTTTGGTGTTGATTCATATGCATAGACTCTGTACATGTGTTACCCATGTGCTTTTTCAAGGATCTGTTTTGTGTAATCCCACATTCAATCTAATCCCAATCTGTACTGTGATAACTCTCTTTAAGACTAGGCTGACATCATGGCAAATCTACACCCCATTATCATTTCCAAAAGCTTGTTTCTGGGCTCTGGTGGACACGGAGGCGCCCCTTTGTAGACGGGTCGTTTTTTGTGCAGGAGCACAGAAAGGTGTAGGTAGGGGTTGAGGTGATTGATGAGGCGCTGGCCGGGGTGTCGTGGCGGGAGCTTATGGAGAACGAGCGCTTGCTGTCAGACAGGCTTCACAAAGCCATCCATCCTGCAGGCCGCCGGGTCCTGTTAGCACAGAGCCCTATGGCCTCTCCTAGGGAGGACCATATGGCTGTCTGACAGGACCTTGATTAGCAGCATGTCTCCTAAAAAAAGCATGCTGATGGGTGAGGGGGGAGTGATTCTCACTGAAAAACAGTGAGGACCCACAGCGTGCCAGGATTACAGATCAGACCAATCTTCAGATCAATAGCCACATAGTCCAAATTCCACAAGACAGGCATACATTTGCATCGATCAAATTTATTCTGTAGTTATAGTGCCATGCACTGTCAGGTGAATTTAAGGACAGAAAGCTACACTACTGGATATCTTATGAAAATTGCCAAGAAAAATATTTTGCAGCAGTGTGGAATCTTGAAAAATAAATAACTTAAAATCCACTTGTGCTTTTTTTTCTAGGTCTTTGGTTTAAAAGCATCCATTTATTGGGTATTTATATTGCTAATGTTGGGTTTTGTTATTCTCTGCAGAGATTGGTCCAGTCACTATCACCACAGACCCAAAGAAATTCCAGTATGAGCTCAGGGAGCTTTATGTTCAGGTAGGTTTTGCGCACGGTCTGTATGATTGTTTTTCGCACAGGGTCTGCATAATTCATTGTTAATATGAGTTGATGAACTTAACTCACTACACATAGACCTCTATGTGTTAAACAAGGCTATATCCTTTCAATAAATGTGGGTGATGCTGAAAACAATCAACTGTTATAAAAAAGTTGCAAGATGTGGTGTCATTGTCCTCGATTAGAACATCTTTGCATGGTGCGTTCTGTGTAACACGACATCCCCTAAGAGAGATGACTTCCTCTCCTGTATCCTCTTCTCACCTTCAAACAGCTTGTAACTGCTGGCAGGGGACCACCAAATAAAAGATAGACCTTCCAAACATGGAGGAAAGAGCATGTTATTAGTTGTAGAACTGCAAAAATGCCACCCATGGGACTTTTTTTTTTGACACGTCCTGCGGGGCCACCCTGAACATTGGTGACATTCGTAATGGGGAATGGGACTGATTGTGGGGGAGGGGAGCGAGGGAGACGTGAGGCAAAGGGTGGGGGGTTGAGTGATGGAAAGGGACAGAGAACTCCTCACATTCCATCCCATCTGGGGGAAACATAGATAGCTGACTTCCAGATGTGCTGAGCCACTTGGCATGCAGCCATCAGTGTTCTCCCTCAGTCACACAGCTCCAGGAATGTGCAGGGAAGACAGTTCCCTTGACCTGAGGGGGGGAGAGCATGTGTCTTCTCCAGTCACTCAGAAACAGCCGGAGCTCAGCTGAGATGCTGAGTGCGGCTGAACTAAACATGCACCTTGAGAGGACAGAGTGACCGGTCCTTCCAGGATTTCCCCACAAGCTTGATTAATGACACACTTACCCAAACCATCTACGATGCTGCTCAGAGGCGTAATGAGAATGGATTTAACCACTAGATACAAAGCAGTTGTTGAGGTTTTGATGGTGAGAAACTGTATGAACATGTTGAAAATGTGTTTAAAGGTTCATGGTCATTGTATCAACAGGGAGGAGGGGACTGTCCAGAGATGAGTATCGGAGCCATTAAGATTGCCCTGGAAATCTCCCTCCCGGGATCCTTCATCTACGTCTTCACAGATGCACGGTCCAAAGACTATAAACTCACCCATGAAGTCTTGCAGCTCATTCAGCAGAAGCAGTCTCAGGTCTGCCTCCCACAACCCAGAGCGGGGGCCGCTCCTCCTGTGTCACAATGCAGCCACATTCACAACAAGCAAGGGCTGGGATTTCATCAGGGAAAGATAATAAAAACAGGAGCACACATGATATACTGCAAATGCGCTACACGTTGAGATTTTCTCAGCAGTGGTGACATAAAAATGTATCCAAAAAAGGTGTAATCCATACCAAATTTCTCAAAATGTTTCAGAAGATGAATTACATATTGAATTTGGTATGGACCCTAAAAGAGCATTTCTTGACATTTTATGTCCTGTAGATGTTGTTTCCATGGCAAATAACTCTTAAAAGCTTTCCTAGTAATGGATGATAATTAATACTGTCAATATGAGGCCTTAAAGCCCTCCATGTGTATATGTGTGAACTGTGTCTAGGTGGTGTTTGTTCTGACTGGTGACTGTGATGACCGGGCCCACATTGGGTACAAGGCCTACGAGGAGATTGCATCGACCAGCTCAGGGCAAGTCTTTCACCTGGACAAGAAACAGGTTAATGAGGTATGTGGCTCCCTTTGCCCTGTGGTCTCTCTCAGTGAATGCTACATGGCTTGGACTAACAGCCCCACATGAATTTGATCATCCATGCTCTCAGCATGGCTTGCAGTTGAAGGTTACCAAGTTTATCAACACATATGGTTATCTTTTCTTGTTCTGTGCACAGGGAGTTATTTCAGTAATGCACTCTTACTGTACATACGTCCCCTTTGAAAGAACAGTTGTTTAACCACTTTATGCCTTGTACTGACTGCAGAGCCTTGTCATTGTTGCTCAGTAAAGAAGATTAGTTTCTGCTGGACAAATAGAGACCTCATTCTTAACATTTTTTTACCCTTTTTTAAGTACTTTAAGACACAATTAAGCTGTGTGACTTCAACAGCAGCTATGCGTTTAAATTTTCTGTCATAGAATTAGTCTTAAAGCATAATTAATTGCTTAATTACTGTGTCTACCTACTTGTGTTATGGAATTTTAAAAGGAGACATGCCACCAGTAAGTGCAGACCATTGAGTGATTTATGGGTGAAATTCAGAACAGTGTGTTCCCATCCTTGAGTTGATATAACCCATCTGATGGTTGAAGCATGTTTGTATTCTTAGGCATTTGGAAGCTGGCAGTTTAGTCTGAAATTTCCCAGAAGCTATCTAAATAAATTGAGCTGAGAGTTTTATTGCTGTCCAAGCAGGTGCATTGAAACCTATATTTTATTTCTTTGTAGTTCAAAATGGTGTTTTAATATGTTGACGTGTCCAAGGCATTCAATGTTTTATGTGAATCAAGCATAGGTTAAAGTAACTGGAAATCCAGAAGAATTGTACTTTATATACAAGCTTGTGGTATTGAAATTATAAATTTCAATCACATTTTTCATATTAAATAGTTTGATGTATTTCCATCTGGTCTCTCTGGAAGATATAAAAGCCTTTCTTGACATATTTCTAGTTCAGTTAAAAGGTCATCCATGTATATAATGTCCAAGTAATGAATGGTTGTGCTTTCTGATTCACAATTGCTTTTCCATATGAGCTGAAACATATTTTTCATACTCTACCTGCGCCCATTGAGTCTCCACCTCAAAGTAAAGATATAAGTCATTAAGCCTGAGGAAATGGATGAAGTTGTGAATAGATGTACTGTCTATCTGAGTCTGACCCTGTCTCAATCCTCCACACCTGGTCTTTCCTTGTATGACCTTCCCTGTCAGGATATTCTGGACAGTGCTGAGTAAGGGAGTGGCAAACATCCATGACCCTGTCCTGGGAAGGGGTCAACATTAGTGTCATATGTTAGGCCTTTTTTAAGCTCTGCTAAACAAACGGGACTGGACTGAAGTCTGTACTTACTTCCCAGAATTCCACACACATGACCTCAGAGGGAGGGGGTGAGAAGGCAGAGGGCACTTTGGTTGAGATGGTTCCATTCCCCTGCCGGGTTGGAAATACTCAAAGGAATTGTGTAATTTACAACGGGTTTTGGTCAACTCACTCTGCACTGTCACAGTAAATATTTTCATTTGTAGGACATTTTTGTCATAGAGAAGACAAGAAAGCATGTGTGTATGCTCAGAGATGACAGGGCTGTCTTCCCCTTACCAAAGGACTCTTACAGTCTCTGTGCCTTCTGACAGGAGGTGCTGTAGAAGTTGTAGGGGTGGGGCCTTGATGTTTTGGCTCTATCACCCTTCACAGCCTTGCGTAGCTCGCTCAGTTACAAGTCAAGATCATCATACACCAAATACAGGTGTGAAAGTCAATATACTGCTTAATGTACTGTCAGATATTTTCAAGATCTCTTTCTGCCTTTACATATGATGAAAGAGATTGTGCTTATGTAGTTTGTATAAATGTAAAATATGTCTAGATTTGCATCTGAAATTGAGAAAATATTTTACGGTGGATATTTAAATTATTTCTTTACCTTTTTCAGTTAATACCTTTTGATTTATCAAAACTGGCATCTTCCCCATTGTTCTTCTGAATTTGAATTTTGGGTATGGTTCGATACCTGCAATTGGACAGGGCTCTCAGTAAAGCAGACTGCCTGTTAATCAAAATTTGTGTGTCACCTTTACATTGGATTTTTTGATTGGCTCCAACTTTATTATTATTTTATTTGGTGGATAACTGGTGTTGAACCCTGCACTTTAGTAACAGTTTGATGGTGCCTTTCCCTTACAGGTGCTGAAGTGGGTGGAGGAAGCAGTGCAGTCCTCCAAGGTTCATCTGCTGTCCACTGATCACTACACTGGCGTGTCCAACACATGGCAGATCCCCTTTGACCCCAGCCTGAAGGAGGTGACGGTCGCCCTGAGTGGCCCTGCTCCTGACATTGAGATCCTGGACCCCCAAGGTAGAACCAATTCTCTTGTCTCCTTTAAATCAATGTATCTCTTAACGCTAGCCCGGAATAATGGGGGTGGATCTGCTGGTGCCTCTGAGTTGACTGATGCTGGAAGTTGTGATGTGACTGTGTTTTTTGCTCAGGGAGACGTGTTGAGAAAAGTGAAGGTCTGAACGAGCTCCTGCACATCCCAAACTCCGCCAGGGTCATCAATGTCAAAGACCCCAAACCAGGAATGTGGGCCATTAAGGTAAATTAAACTTTTCCTCAATAATGAAACGCTGTTGTGATGAAAAACAATCATCTTTGGAGTTAGATACCCTCGGCCTCTTGGCAAAGCTTTGATGACCATTTGACTGTTGTATTAAGGGTAGGTTTAAGAATGGACCTTCACGTACCTATTGGTTTTAGATGACAGGTCTCTCTGCTCAAGGCCATGGCCCTAACACTGGGACACCTATTAAAAGTTGTTCCAACACATATCTTTCCTCTGTTGGTAATTCAGCTTTGACATTTAGCTGTGTGAAGTGGTGGAACAAAGGGTTCCCACCAGGGCGTCCTCCATGTCATAGGGGCAGAAGAGGAAATGACACACATTTTTGCCTGAGTGATTTGTGTAGCCGGAGGACCACAGACTTGCCGAGAGGCCCCTGGAGGTCTGCTAGCTGCACCGTACCGCCGCTCCTTGCGTTTGTTGTGATGGCTGATTTATGACGATGGATAACATCATGTAATCCTGGGACCGTGGGTGTGGCCTGGCTGGAAACTTGACTTTGCAGAGGAAAGATTCACAGTTAGCAGTGTTACCATTATTCTGTTTCACTCTCGCTGATCTTGCCTATCTCAGCAGTCTGCTGTGTGTTGTGTTCTTTGCTACCATAGCAACTTCACCAGTGAAAAACCCTGGCATATCACTCATTAAGAACTTCTATTTAATTTAATGGCAAACTTTCCTCATGACTTCCTCTTAAGGCCCAGTATGCATTCAGTGACTTTTAATGAACTTGGACTGTAAAGAAAGAATAATCTGTCTTTTGGCTTTCAAGCTAGAGTTATATGTTGTATTCCCAAAGAAAATAAAAAGCGAACTTCTCAATTAGGCCTCTTGTTTGAAGTCTGTAAGTTCAGTTTTTTTCCTTTTGAAAAATCCAAAGCTTCTTGTCCGGATGACCTCTTCTAAATAACAGAGGCTGTTTAATGAAGTTTTGCCTCCTGTGTCCATACTATCTGTACACTTCAGCAGTGGACTGACCTCTGGTCCATAATAAAGCAGACATTCCTAAGCTCTCTGCGGGAATGTGCCCAGTGATAACATTTGCTTCCACTGAACTGCTGTCATAATTTTAGCAAGCAGAGAACACTAAATATTTATTATCCTCTTTATTTGGTTGTGTCTATCTACTTCAAAAATATTAAAGACTTCCCTCCAAAGGTCCCAAGAAGGCAATGATATACTACTTTATCCAGAATTGCCCCGGGGGGCCTTAGTTAATGAGGAAGTATATTGTTTGCCGAGGTTGCCAAGGTTAATCAAGTATGCAGACTTCTCAGGATAACTAATAAGTGTGTTCCCAAGTGATGCTTACTCAGACAATGTCTGAAAATCAGTGTGCCTGACTGAATTACACCTAGTTCCTCTCCAGAAATCAGCTCTGAAACTGTTAATGTAAGGCAACAGCCATAAGCTCCATGCAAATGGGCCTGATCCCTTTTTAATTTGGCTCTAATTGATGCAGTAGCAAATGGAAGCTGGACACCCATCACCTATGTTTCTTGCATGTTTTAGCATCTTTGGCTGTTGAAACTCACTCTCTGGTCTCTGGTTGTGGGCAGTGACAGTTGCCTGTAGACTGTTCATTTTCCCCTTTGACTCCTCGATCCTCTTCATGCCAATGACCCCAGTGATGAGGACTTTTGGCTTCATACTATATTATATTTTATGACCCATGATAATAGTTTAGGAAGGCTGTAATTTGAAAAGTATGCAAACAACCCCAAGGAATTGCTGAATGGCTTTCAGCCATGTGATCTGTTGCTTTCTGCAAAGCTGCAGACATCATCCAGTCATTTTAAACCTTTTCATTCAAATCAAAATAAGAACATAAATGCTCAAAAAGTTGAGCAATTGCAGAGTTTTATTTCTGTGGGACTGGAGTATGTATAAATTTACTCCTGCCTAAAAGGGAGAACATTTCCATGCTCAGGGTTTCAAGATGGCTCAGAGCATGCTGCTCTAGTTCAACACTGGAGTCTCGAAGTCCAGCTTGTCAATAATATCCCTAGCCACCTGAACATCTCTCAAACCCAAAGCCCATAGCTGTTCTGATCCCGAGCCCCACATATGCCTGCTGCTGGAAGTACAGGTTTGTGCTCTAGGGTGTGTGCCAGACTGTGCAAACCCTTGCCTCGCAGATGGTCAGCAGGGTGTCCCTCATGCTGTTGGGAAGGGGTGATTATACTTACCCCTGGGGAGCTTTAGAGAACCTCTTGTCTTTTCACAAGCTTGGGCCTTTGAAGAGATTTCTTGGCAGGGTGTGATTATTAAATGAAAGACTTAAGTCTTATCTCATTAGTTTGTCATGGTTTGGGTATTACTATCATACTGACCACTTTGTTGATGTGGTGATCAGCACAGGGTGATCAGGCTGTCTTGTTGAAAAGATTTTCCATGTTCAGCATCTGTTGTGTTACAGTCCATTCATGTGATGTGTCAGTATCTCCTAGGATACACACAAGATGCTATATTGCCTCCTGTTTTATAGATTTAAGAATGTTGTTTTAAAATCATAAATGACCTTCAAATTTGATATAATATGTACATTTCACTTAGAGCAATATGTGGAAATATGATGTAATGTACAGGATTGGTTTTACCTTACTACAGAGTAGTTTGGCAGATAATGCACTGGAATTCAGGCTTAGATTCTCAACAAGGCTCATTATATTTGCATGTTTTTGATATGCTGTCGTACAATTAAGCTTTTCTTTTACTTAAAATGTAAAACAAAAGCATGCAAACGTACACAGTGTGGATGAGATTCTGGAATAGAAACTGGACCTAAAAATAGTAGTTATTGTAATGTTATAGCTATTCCCACTTTAACACATCAGATATATTTTTTTGAATTCAGAAAAAGGAAAAATCTGTGAACGCCCCATTGTTCTATTATTGGTATAAATCAGCCTCCCTGGCTCAACATGGAGATGTTTGTTTGACATCATATCCTTTGGTGCTAACTTCAGAAGTTCCCTTTTGGGAACAACAGAGAAGGAATTCAGCATGTGAAACACAATCACTGTTTATCACCCTGAAAGGCCAGTTCTGACTGCACTTGTGTTGAACTTTTTGGCCACCCCACACCATTGGATCATTGTTGGTCGGTCAACAGGCCTGTCATCCTCTATTTGCATTGTTGTTAGCTCTATTCGTGTCCTTTGAAGTGAGGCCCAAGTTCTCATCTCAGCGTTAGAGAGGACAGGGGAGAGACCTGTCGTCTGGGGTGTTTAGACTCGGTCTGAAATAAATCTGCTAAGTTATAACGTAGAGTAAACGCTCTCCCTCTTGGCCACCCTATTACCAATGATCATACACTGGATATGGCTGCAGGATAATGGAGAGCTGGACATATGAAAGTGCTTTGGGTTATGTATCACAAGAATCACATTGTTTTTGAATGGAAAGATGGGCCTAAAATATGACATTTTCAGATTAATTTCAATTTAAGTATATACGTCTTATGAAATAGGTCATTGGTATTGTATGGAAAAATAATCTTACAGCGACTGCTGCATCCCAGTTGCAACAGAGAGTCATGTTTTGACTATTGCAATTTAAAAACATGGTTCTTGTTCATTTCTTCATCATCTGACAGACATCCAGTGAGGGGAGGCACTCTGTTCGAATCTCAGGTCTCAGCACCATTGACTTCCGGGCTGGTTTCTCTAGGAAGCCCACACTGGACTTCAAGATGACCTCCAGCAGGCCTGTTCAAGGTCAGTATAACCAGTCCTCTTCCATGTGCTTTTTTAGATTTTCACTTGCATATCAGTTGGGTTTTATTAATAATCCATGCAGATTTCTGTGTTTCTGTTGATGTTTTGTTGGTATTGGTATTTGTTGGTGCTGCTGTTGTCCTGATCTCTTTCCTGCTCTATGATAACTCAGGAATTCCAACCTACATCCTGCTCAACACCACTGGGGTGTCGCCCCCAGCACGAGCCGATCGCCTTGAGCTCCTCAGCATTACAGGCAGTGTGCTAAAGACTCTGCCTATCCGCTACTACCCTGAACGCCAGCCCTTCGGCCTCTGGAACATCACTGAGTTTATCCCCCCAAATGAGGCCTTCTTCCTCAGGGTCACAGGCTATGACAAGGACGGCTTTCTCTTCCAGCGGGTCTCCAGCGTCTCTTTTTCCAGCATCATCCCAGGTTAGTAATTGCCTCAGAGATCTAGTCAGTGTCTCACCTTACAAGGGAGTCACATGACTGGGATATAGGTAATCAAGATCCACCACTGTTTGCTGGAGGATGATAACCACGAAGAATGAATCCTTACCATTGGATTAATTCTACATGGTAATGTAGAGTACCATAGTAATGACAAATTACCACTATTTCTCTCCAGAACCCAATGTTTTCCACATCTGGATTCAGCATTGGCTGTATTATGTGTTCTTGGTTATGATTAGTTGTGCATGCTTAGTGGGTTCATTGTAATTGCTCGTTTATAGTGGTTTGTCCTGTTGGTGTTGGTGATGTGTACCTCCATCATCTTCAGATGCCCCAAAGGTGACAATGCCCGATCGCACCCCGGGTTACTACCTGCAGAAGGGGGCCATCTCCTGCCAGGTGGACAGCCTGATCCCTTTCACACTGCGCTTCAGCCGAGAAGGGAAAAAATTGGGAGAGGATCAACTCTTTAAGTAAATACGAAGACCGTTGTGTGCAAGACTTTAAGTGCCTTTAACTGTAAAGATGCTGCTTTGTACATTTGGCAAGTTCACTCTGTTTTCTTTCTTAAATTTTAGGGAATCCTCCAGCGCCTCTTGGGAGATTGAACGGGTGTCCCTGAAGGATGAGGGGTACTATGAGTGCATCGCCATAAACAGTGCGGGAACTGGCCGAGCCCGAACCTTCCTGGATGTCTCTGGTAGGATAGCTCTCCAAGTCTCTCAGTTGAATCACTGGAGCAGAACATTTAAAACATAGCTTTAAGTACAATTTCATAATGCACTGTCGCTTTGAATTATAGTTGGTTGAGTATTTGTCCTCTGTGCTCAGATTTCTGGGATTTATCAAGTTTACACAATGATAAGTGTTTCAATGAGAAATTCTGATATACAGCAGTAACCCCACATGCAGACTGAAAAATTACTGTTCTTTGCCAGGCTGTGATTTTAGGTAAGAAACTGACCTTATCATTTAAATGAGCATGTCATATAAGCCCGTTGATTGCTTATGCAGGAGATGGTTATGTCAATGTATACTGTGACTGAAAGACTAATGCATAGCTCTTAATATAACTAACAGTAGTCTGTTTCTGATTAAGTTTTCTGTCTTTTCTGGAAAATATTTGAATTTGTGTGGAATTTAGATGCCAAACTTCTGAAATGGCATTTTGAGGATGTCAAATGAACTTAATCTTATGTAATGTTTCCCAAATGTACAATCACTTATTGTTTCTCTGAAGGCACCACAGTATCCTACACAAGGACTGCAGCACAAATTTATACACATTAACCTACAAACCAAACCTTTTAATGTGAAAACTGCTCTTAGTCCAGTATTTTTAAAGAATTTTATATGTGATATGATATGATATACAGAAGAGCTGTATGTCTGTATGGTTTTGGTCCTTGACCTGCTGTGACTCTTAGTTTATTTGTCCATAGGAATTACAGATGCCAGTTATCAAACAGAATCTTAACTTTGGGTCCCCACGAGGCAGAGCATAAATCTTTATTTCATACAATTAGTTTAGATATGGAGATAAACCATCTGCAGCCATATTTAAGCACGGTCAGGGACATGATTGAGTATCACTGAGCCTTGCAAGTAAATACTGTAAAATGGGCTGTAATGGGTCACATGTGTGATTTCAGTCCAGAATCCATTACTCAGAATGCCTTTGCAGACTTTAATGGCTGCTGGTCTGAACACTGCCATCTTTGTCAGCATGTCTGATCTGAGACCTGTCTGATTAGTGGGATGGAGACATGGCTAAACTCCTTTTTTCTGATACTGCAGATAATGGCTTTTGGATTAGAACCAGCACTCTGCAGGAGAACGGCACCAGTACAAGTACACTGTATGTCACTGCCTCAAATGGCCCCTATCACCATAAAAAACGATTGCGTATGCCATGGATGAAATGCAACAAGCAGAGACCCCTGCGTTTATGCTATGCTTGATGGCACATGGCTGAATTTCTCAGGATGAATACCCCTGAAAAACATTAAGAAACAAAACAAGAGGGAAAGGAATGAATCCCTGGAAAGGCCTGTAATTGGGCAGTAATTGTCCTTGAGATTAAGATGATGATCTTGTCTGAACAACATTGTTTGTAAGAGAATATACCTGGGACATGACCTTAGCTTCAGTCATGCCTGTTAAATACACCATTTAGTAGATTCTTGTGATTGCCTATTGCATGTTTATTTATGAGGGATAAATGACTATAATAGAAATGGCTGAGGTATTATTCTGAACCTGGGTTTTTGTTGAAGAGTAAAGCTTGCTTATTCACCAGAGAGCAGGCCGAGGTGGTGACTTTGACATAGCTGTAGCTATTTGTCATACAGTGCAGATTCAGCTCTTTCTGCTGTGAAATTTGATGTAATTTATATATAGTTTTTGCATATAAAAAAAGTTATTTGAACTTAATTTACAGACTTCCATCCTAAAGTTTCTGTTGATCACCTAGTTCTTTTCCAGTTGCTTTAGAAATATAGGGACCACTGCTTGTGTTTCAGAATATCACTGTTGAAACCCTTCTGAATGAAAAGCAGGGCTGTGTTTTGTACTCAGAAGTAATTGTGATTGTTTGCTAATGTTGTCCTACTGACTGGAGTTACACATCTGCTAAACAATACCGCACCGCAAATGCATTGTCTCAGCATTATGGTCTGTGCAAGCTGTGGAAATAGTATCCTCATTTGAAGGCAATTAAGTAAACAAATGACTAAAAACACCAGTGTGCCTCATTCTCAGTGGTATCTTTCAACTGCAGGCAGAACAAACCATGACAGTTCAGGGCCATTTAGGATTCCAGTTCCTTTTTTTCTGAAATTTCCAAAGACCCATGACCCTAGACCCATTCCAGCCATAAATTTCCACAATCTACTGTCCCACACTCAACCCCTACATGCCAGGGGATAATGAAGTATGACAGAGTTCTGTTTGTGAATTTGAAAGGTTCTTCCATGCATCCACATCCAGCTGTCTGTGAGAAAGCTGGTTTGAGATATAATGAAAACATTCATAGCAAAACTGAATATATTGAAGTTTCTCACCATCCCACCTAACTCCCATCTGTTGAATGAGCCTCTCTACCTATATTTTTTTTATAAACAAGGGCTCCACCTCCTAAAGCCAATACAAGCTGACCCTTTTTTATTTTTGGAAGTTTCTTACTGTAACACAGTAAAAACATCAAAGACCTTTCATTGCTGCACTGTATGTTTTTGGTGATCGTATGCCAATGAAAACATCCTGATTTGTCATTCCACGACATCACGATAAATTGGCCTTGTTTTTTTAGCTGCATTCAGTGTCATATTGGAAAATGACCTAAGAAAGAGCAATATCCATCCATGCTGATGTATCCCTGGAAATGTGACCATAACCTTGTATTTAGCCCAATCTGGGCAAGTGTTGATGCCCCATAACTGCTGATTGAAGAGGTTCAGAAGAGGGGGGTGGTTCATTTTAATGTGCCCCTAAAGCTGTATTCAAAATATCAACAGTTTATTTTTAACCTGAAATTACACCTAGTTGAACTTATAAACATAGTTTGTTATATAAAGTATTCTTTTTCAGGTTTTTCTGTCAAAATACCAAATACATAGTTAAAATGTATCTTAATTATCAGTGTATGGGTTGAGCAGTTCCATTATTTGTTAGCGGATACATACAAAAAAAAATAACCTGTGTTGAATAATTGTTAATAAAGGTAAGAGTGTTGTAATGTGGTCAGAAATAAAACAAATACACCAAGTAAAATAAAAACAATGAAACAAAGACCAAAGTAAAGCAGTAAAATATCATATTTAAAGGGATAATATTCAATTTGAATATGGTGTGTTTTTATTTGAGTGCACTTCATAACATTGTGCTCCAGTGTTTGGTTCATTTAATCCTTGTGGTACAGTCTATTAAAATTCAGCAAAATATTTAGGGTTCTGTAGCAACAAAACCTGACACTCTATCATCCCCAGTAGTGTTTAAACAAACACCCCGCTGAAGCCGTTTGATTTTGTGTCCCTAAAAGTTTACAGAGATGTAATTGAAGATGCCAAAGCTTCATGATGCTGACCTTGGAGAGAACCTCAGCTTGTGGAAATAAAACATTACCATAACTCACCTCCGATGGGGACCCTTTTGGCTTGATTGTTCACTACTACTGCCGGTTCCTCTGCCTTTTTTGCCCCTGTCAATAAGATTATGAGTAAACTCTCAGGGTGAAATTCCTTGAATTCACAGGACCCATCTTAAAACAGAATCCCCCCACCCCCAGGGTCTTAGCCCTTTATTCTTTTCATATCGTTGGCTTATTTCTGAGACAGGATTTACGATATTTTGAAATACAGAAGATTACATCTCCAGCACTAAAAGCTGAAGTTATGTATTGATTTAGTGTACTTGCTGCCAGAGATATCCTGCTGTCTCTGGTAGCTGCGTCAGGCCAGTGTGATGTGTAGTCTGTGCTGCACTTTCTGAGATGTTTTGTCTCTGTAGCATTGATTAGCCTCTCCATCATACCTATGTCAGATATCCTGTCTATGATGTTCTGCCAGTGATATGTAATGATACAATGCCAGCGAGGGTGATGTGAGGTCAGTGATATGTCCTGATTATTTCTCTGTGCATTACACCTATTCTGTTAGAGTGTGGTGTGCTGTTAGAGTTTGGTTTTCAGTGGCCTGTTTGCCTTACCATGTGTGTACGTGTTGTGTTTTAGAGCCCCCTCCAGTCATCACTGTCCCCAGCAATGTGACGGCATCCCCAGGCTCCCGGGCTGTCCTCACCTGCCTGGTGGCCAGCACAGTGCGCTACAACGTCACCTGGCAGAGGGGCGGGGTGGATGCCCGCTTGGACCCCCGGGTGCGCACCTTGAGCAACCTGTCCTTGGAGATCCACAGGGTCACCATTGATGATGCCGGCTGGTACAGCTGCGTCGCCGCCAACGAGGGTGGGGTGTCTGCTGCCAGAGTCTACTTGATTGTGCAAGGTGAGAGGAGCAGGCTCCTTCGTCAGCCAATCCTGGTTCTGCCTTTTTTCTGAAAATAAGATTTGGCCAATAGGTTTGGTGATCATCTTATATATAACCCTTGAAAACAGGGCTCACTCATTTTTCATATGGTTGGCTGATATCTGAGAGTGGATTTACAATATTCTGAAAGGGATAAAAATTACATCTCCAGAACTAAAGGTTAAACTGTATTGATTCAATGTGCTCACTGTCAGAGGTGTTTCTGGTAGATAGATCAAGCCTTTTCTGAACATAATCTGTGATGCATTACCTGTGATACTTGGGCAAAGACACACAGGTGGTTATATCCCTCATATTTAAAAGAGATCTCTTACCTGTGACACTGGCTCACATTTATGGAATAATCCTATGACCAAATCTGATAGTAAACTGGACACATCTGATAGTAAACTGATCTTCCTGCATTAGCCTTTGTGTTAGACTGTTTTTATCTATGGTGTGCAGTCTATTGCTTGGGAGCCCTGGCTTTCTTGTGTCTGTTTTACACCTCTGTTGTGATTTCCTGCCCTTTTTCAGGTCCATTTATCCTCACCTAAGGTGTATTATGCTAAGAAGCGATTGATTGTAGCCATTTATCAGCCACTGAAGATAAATACACTTATATTGGTGAGGAAAGAATGTCTCATGAATGTGAGACTTGTCTTATGGTTAAGTGCAAATTGGGGTCCTTTATAGGATATGACAGCCAGTCTGTGTGTGTATGCCTGTGTGCCATGGTCTCTCCTTCATACTTTGACCTCACATGCTGTGTACTTGTAAAAACTGTGTCCGAGATACACAGTCTTTGACAGGCTGTCTTTCCATTTGTGTTCAGTTTCTAGGAGGCCTGCTAGATCTATTGTAGTAGCAATAAAAAGTGCTGAAAAGGCATGCAGGTTTTCCAAGAGCAAAGACCCTTTAGTGTTCGTCTTCATTATCTCCTTCCAGAGTGATTAGATATATCTGTACTGGTTGTTAGCCTGTGGGATAAACTCAATGACAATTTGTTTTATTAGAGGTGTGAACACTGAACACTCATTTAAACCTTTATGCGTTGAACTGAAATGACCATGAAAAGCAATCATAGCTGCACAGAGGCACAGTGTCTGGCTTGGAGTGTTTAGTGTAAGCACAGGACCATTGTTGGCCGGAGTGTGTCCTTTTGACAGGCAGAGATTTACGCCATCGGGAACAGGACTCTTGGAACAGCTCTCACAGACAGAAATACAATATACGTTTTCAGTTCAGCCACAGTAGAATATTTCATTTTAATAGTTTATTGGATGTGTGAAAATGATTTATAAATGGATTTTTGGGAAAGAGAACCATAATTTTTTAATATTAATTTTTATTCAACATTTTTAAAGTGTATCAGTAACACCTTAGTAATGTAATACTAAGAGAATGCTGTCTTACATTTCAAAAGATACATTTTGTAGTGAAAGGTTCTGTAAGATAGTAAGTACCTGATGTTTTTTTCACAGGGGTTGTGTGGGGTTAAGGAGCATACGAAAGAAATATGCCTCAAAACGCAGAGTAGTTTTGTAACCTGGAAAGTCCTAAGGATTTCATGGCGACAGGGCATGCTTTCTGTGTGCGGTTGGTAGCTTTGCCCTGCAATTAGCCAACTTAAAATTTGAGAGAAGCCACTCATTTTACTCCCAAGTGTGGAATGAAGTGGTCTCCAAATACAGTAGGTGTAGCACAGGAAAAACGAGGCTGTGTGCACCACTCTATTCGGTATATGTGAGTGTGCGTGGTACAACCTTTATCTGTCCCTCCCGCTCTTCGTCTGTTGTTACATCGCTTTTAACCGCTGTAAAAGCCTTTGTTGCCCAGCTACAGAGGGTGGATGAGATTGACACAGTCAACTTTGATTCCTTTGACTAAACTGATCGCTCCCCTTCACAAACAGCTGTCACAATGGGCCGAGGAGAGCTCTAATTAGCACCTGCGGAGATGCCTGTCCTAGTCATTAGCCTACCTTTGAAGTGTGGCTGCTGACACAGGAAAGCCAGTGGATGGGAGAACAGACCATGCTTAGAGTCCATTATTGCAAGCTAAAGACAGGCCTGGGTTGACACACAAAGGCCTCTTAGTCAGTGTCAAAAAATGCACCTCTCCGTTGACTTACCAGTGTTCTCAATATAGCTCACGCTACGTAATCACGCTTGCAGTCCTTGAGGTTTTTTTCATCTCAGGATCTGTGGAACCCAGACATATCTCTTGTCAGTAGTGTGCAATTTCAATGACAACCTGGATTACAGAAGAACTGATGTACTGTTAATTCATAGCAAAGAAGGGCATTACTTGACTTTTGGAAATATTTACAATGTGAACGAGTCAATAACTTTTCCTGTAACTTGGTGTGTATATATATATATATATATAAACTGCAATGAGTTCAATGTTGTAACTGCTTTGGACTGGTTTAACAACTTGGCCTGACATTACGTTCTCCAGGTAGCATGTCCTCCTTGAGGATCAAACAGTGCCTAGTCTGGATTGGACCTCATACTAAGCCTGAAACACAATGATCTTAGAGTTTCTGTACTCTTCAGCAACCCAGCTTGACAGAAATCGCCTCTGGCATTTTTGAATGGGAACCTTATACAACACATGGCGCTTTTCCACAGTTCCATCTTTCTGAAAACCAGAGCCTTGTGGAGATCATGAAGGAGCTGGATAGGGCTTTGCATCTTGGCAGATCTTAACACCAAACACGCCCGTCCAGGATGTGTCACACATCATGAATCAAGAGGGAATGCCCACAGATTTCACAACTTAAAAGAGTCTGGAATCAATATACCAATTTTTTATCCAATAAAACATGATGATAACCGGAAGAGGATGAAAGCACTCTGAAACAATATACTTATAGTTATGAGAAACAGTTATAAAATGGCAATTACAGTTTCTGTGTTTTGTCATACACATAAGGTGTGAAATTGGGTGGAGATTTTTATGTGCATGAGAAGTGTGTTTTAATACAAAATATATGGAATATCTAGACAAGTTGTCATGTGTTTTTTGTGGGTGTAAAGTCCTCGATGAGTCTAAGTCTATCTCAGTCTGTACCCCTATTTTATAAATCAAAATCCAAAGCAAGGTGTGAAATAGAGCTGTATTTATTGTAGTTAATTTTATTGTGTTTATTTTACCCTTGTGGTGTACGTATGGTGTAATATGTAGTTTTAGGAAAACTGTGTTTCCTATATTTTGATTTCCTTTCCAGAAACACCACAGGTCACGGTTGCTCCCCACAATCAGAGCTTCCTGGCTGGGCAGGAAGTGCGCATCCGCTGCTCAGCAAAGGGATACCCTGCTCCTCAATTGGTGTGGACTCACAACGACATGTTCATCATGGGCTCCAGCAGGTTGTTACTCTCCCCCTCGTATTTATCTCTCTCTCTCTCTCTCTCTCTCTCACTTGCTCTCCCTCTCTCTCTCTTTGACTCACTCTCTCATTCTGTGTCTCTGAATGTATATTATTTGTTTTCAAGACACCGCTTGACCCCAGATGGAACCTTGATCATTAGGAACACAGTCCAAAAAGATGCAGGAGTATATGGCTGTCTGGCCAGCAATACCGCAGGGACAGACACACAGATGTCCATTCTCACCTATATAGGTAGGTGAGGGAGTGAACCAGACTCTGTTTTCTCAGACACTTGCAACAAATTGTTCAGTGTGAAGTTAGGTTTGTTATGTCTTTTGACAAGCGTGCCTGAATAAAACATGTATTTTCCTCTTTTTGTACTGTCGTTAGTTTGAGTTTTCCTTAAACTATTTTAAAGACCATGTTTACAGAGTAATTTGAGCATGAGAAACTGTTTGTGTATGTAGATCATACATTGTTTTATGTGAAACACATTTCTCCAAAGGAACAATGGTGGCCTGTAGAGTGTGTTTAGTTAATGTCAGGTGTGTGTACTGATGATGTCTGTGTGGCATGCTCACAGAGGTTCCTCAGATAACAGTTGTCCAGAGCGAGATTCTGATTGGTCTGGGAGAAACCACAGTCATGGAGTGCACGGCAACAGGGGTCCCTCACCCAGAGGTCCACTGGTACAAAGGTGAGGTTGCTGTCTGGGAAGCCGTCAAGTCCATCTCAACTGAGCACTCAGTTTGAGAGAAGGTGGGATTTCTTCCCTCTGTTTTTCCTTTTTCAGCTGCTGTCGGGACAGGGTTGAACCACTGTCTATCACTGCAGTCTCCACTCAATCTCCCCACTGCTTCAGCAGGAGACTTGTCACCCAGTCCCTGATCCATTTGCGTAAAGTGAGAATAAATTAGAGCAGGGCGTCAGACAGCTGGAGCAGGAAGTGGTGTGATTCAAGGGTGTTGCAGATGTTGTGCTCTGCTAATGCTGGGTTGATTTTTTGTCCCAATGGGACTCTCAGTCTGTCAGCTGTACTGATGGCTTAAACAGAGCCATGTGTGTTTCCTCTCCCCCAGTGGTCACTTTCATCTGACTATATGCACAGGCAATAAAACACCTGCCAGAGAAAACTCAGTGAAAAATGTGTTTAATGATTCAATAAATTAATTTTATTCTTCTGAATTATGTACATTAATTTTTCATTTTTTCAACACATCCAACTTTCAGAATTTTGAAAGTATACTCTTAGTTTTTGGAGAGAGGTTTTTCACGTTTTGTACATGTGCAATTAAGGTGCATCAGCATGTATTCATGGTGTTAGTATATATTTCTCTGATGACAGTTAAATTATCGATCTGTAATAAAACTTAACATGCAGTTTTCTTGTAAAAAATTAAATGCAGGTTGGGTTCATTCAAAGAGCTTCATGTTTTTTAAGCTATTCAAAGTTTCATCACCAATGAAACAGATTTTAATGTCAGAGAATCATATGAAGTTGCAGATCTGCTACCTTCTTTTTGAGTGTTTTGGGCTGCATCCCCGTATGGAACAGGTGATCTTCAGCTGAGACCATCCTCATTCGTGAGCATTGAGGCCATTCAAGGGATCCTGAAGATTAAAGAAACCCAAGACGAAGATGCTGGAGACTACACCTGTGTCGCTGTCAATGAAGCAGGAACAGCAATGGGCAAAGTCACCTTGGATGTGGGCTGTAAGTCTCCAGGAGCATTGACTACACCATAGATTCTCTCAGCATAGATATTAGATGCCAAGGTCAATGACCTCTGACTGTGTGTTGTGCAGCTGCCCCTGAGTTCTCCCAGAAGCCCTCTGATGTGTCAGCAGACATCGGCTCCAATATTACCCTGCAGTGCCATGCCCAGGGCTACCCTGAGCCCCAGATCAGCTGGAGAAGAGACGACAATGTTGCCCTTTTCTCCCGGCGCCACACTCACAGCTCCATCATTCAGAAAAGAGACGGAGACCTACTTATAAACAGTACGTACTGCTTAATTGTCTTTAGTATGTGTATACTTTTGTAGCGCTTGTAAGTCTTTAAAGACTTGGGGAGCAGATTTTAGTTGAATATATAATGAGGTCCAAAAGTCGGAGACCACATTGATTTTTAAATTTTATTTTTTATTGACTTTTTCAAATATATTTCAGCCAATGCATCTGGCAAGGTAATGTATGGGTTAAATGGGTTATGTCCGCTATGTCTGATTCTCCAACTGGGATTTCTGAACTCCATTATAACCTCATGGGACCATAGATGTATATGCGGTTAGATGTACCTGTACCCCGTTACTAGATTTGAGGGCAGCAGAATTCATTATGTCAAACTTTGACAAAGTGTTGACATATCCCAGCCCTAATTGTTATGTAACTGGCTATCAGGTAGGTTTTACCATTGGAATTTTGAACAGATGCATAAAATGACCACAGCACCTGATTGAGGTTTTCTGCCCGCTAACTGTCAAAGTCTGTTGACATTTCCTTTTCAATTAACCAACCTTTAAACACTGCCATAGCCCATACTGTGTTCTGTTTAGGTTCATTTCATGTCTGTCTTCTTCAATTTTGTCAATTTCTCTGTTGTCCAGCTCTTTGTGTCTTTTAACCTCTCTTGCTTGCATTAACACTGTTTTCTTGTTCTCTTTTTCTTTTCTTTGTGTCCCTGGCACAAAAGGGGGGATAAATAACAACAAAAACAAAATAAACATACAAGTCAACAAACCAACAAAAAATCGATATCAGCCGTATGCTGCATATATATACACACACACACACACACACACTACTACTGTTTTACATGCAGTTGATGTGGCCATCAATGTGCACCTCCCCACACAGCAGTGCTAACCTCTGTCCTTGTTGTCTCAGATTTGTGGGTGGAAGATGAGGCCACATACATCTGTGAAGCTCAGAATCAGTTTGGGCGGATCCAGGCACATGCAGCAGTCACTGTAACCGGTCTAGGTAAGTTATGTGCTTCTCTGTTCTTCTTAGCAGTTCTCCAGCTGACAGGTTGGTTTGCTATGCTGATAAAATTAGCATTATTTATTATATTTGATAGATGATACTATTCACGTATCTTATGCAATGAGATAGATTATATAATTACATATATACTATTAAATTAGGGATAGTGTATGATTATATTTGTACATTTTATTAAATATAATGTTATTATGCCATTTTAACTGTTCTTTACTGTGTTTAAATTATTTTGTTCTTTATCACAAAGCCCTTTGGAGGAGTAAGGCTGTGAATGATTGATGGCATAAATACTTTAGCGAAAAACTATTTCTTACACAGAAATGTTCAATTATTTCTGCTCAATTGATAGCAGATTCTCCCAATGGTCTGGAAGGCTGTGACAGTATAAGAAGAAGGCGGCCAGAATGTGAATTATGTATGAAAGTCAGTGAATTCATTTTGAAGTATAGGAATGTTCATGTTGCTGTGAACTCTGTGTTTTGAACTGTTTGGCAGCATTTGAAGGGTTGAAGACGTCAAGTTTCTTAAGAAAAAGTAAAAAGCCCAAATTCAAAGCCACAGAAGAAAGTGAATTATCTGCTTGACCAGATGTGCTAAGTTTTTTCAGGTTGATATTTCTTCATTTGTGTGTGCTCAGAGTCGATCAGCCATGTCAAAGAATCTCTGGTATGAGCACAATCCTATATCTTTAGGTGATCAAAGCATGAGAGACAATATTCCTGATCTTGTTCTCTAAGATCTGTCCACCCTTATTCTTGAGATTTTAAAACAGAGATACTGCCACTAAATGGCTGTGCATTTGAGTCTCTCATTTGAGTTTTCCCTCTGGTTTCCATGGGAGTTTCAGTCTCATTACCTTTTTAACTTCCCTGTTGGCCAGGGAGCACATGGCTGAATGTAGGCTAAAGGTCACACTACACAGGGTCTGACTCGGGCCGCCTTTGCCCCTACCAACAGAATCAGTGCTCAACCTTTTATACAAATATCACAATGTCTTAAGCAATTTTGGATTTCAACATTTTAAGAATTAAGCCTTTGGAAATGGATGCACACAAACAAATAACATGTAAAACAAAAAAGAGTGGATCATTTCACTGCTTTTTACCCCAACACACCTCATATACATATCAGCAGGCTTGGCTTTGCAAAGCATATATACAGCATGGGGCTTCAGTTCAGTCATTCACTGTCATTAATCTGTGTATTTGTGAGAAAGAGCGTATAAGAGGCTCTTTCAGGCTGGCTTCTCTCATCCCTCTCTTAACATTTATAATTTATGGTCAGTGCTATGTGGCTTTTGAAGATATTCTTTTGTCAGGAAAATCATCTGCAGTTGATTAAAATATATGAAAATATGCAGTCCAGAACTGAATGTTTAAAGTGTAATTAAAACAATCACTAATGCTGCTCATGGCAGATATTGATGAGTGGAATAACTTATGGAAACCCTGTATTCTCTTTCCTGTATGTGTACAGCAGATGTAGTATATCTCTCTGGGCGGGCTAGTCCGGCCAGATCCTCCATCACAGAATGTGAGAAATGTCATTGCTTAACGGAAGCCTCGGCCTAGAGGAGCCTTGAGTCACAGTCTCCCGGCTCAAGACCTGTCAGTCCTTGCCACGCCGTCCAGATGATGATTATCTGCACGTCTATGAACACAGCGGCTTTTGATTTCTTTTGTCTCGATAATCGCCAGGTCATTTGGGGCGCGAGGTTTTCTGGACATCGCCAAACCCAGCCAGCGCTGCGGCTCATGGGAGAAATGTAAATACAGCACAGTGTTTATAGCAACCAGGCATCTGAAGCCGGGGTCCTCTTGGCGAGGAGATGTGGAAACCATATGGGGCTGAGAGTGAATGGTGTGTGCCATAAAACACAGGGCCCAAGAGGGGTCCCCATGAGGGGTGAACTGTGGATGAGCTGGCAGGGAGCAGGGAAGGCCCTGGGGAAAGAGCTGGAGGTGGAGGGAGCACTCCTCAGTGGATCCCTGTCACAGCGGTGTTCTAATGTCAGTGCGAGCGGTTAACTCTTTTGAGGGGCCCTCCACCTCCACCCACGCGCCCAAGTGCATGTAAATCATCTGCTCTGAATGAAGGCCTTCCAGCCTCACTTGGGAGTAGGGAGAGCTAATGGACTCCGAATGGGAAGCCTCCTCCTGTGCAGCTCCCCTGATGTCAGAGCAGAAGAGTGAGAACTGGAGGTTTCCGTCAACACTGCGTTTGAACTTTCATTAAACACCAGAGGGCCGAGTCTCGCCCAAACGCTTCACGTGCACATCTGGCTTCAGAGGCCATGTTCATTTTTATTACCGTCGCTATTACAAGGTCGCAGCTGACTCCATAGCAATAGATAAATCAGGTCCCAGCTGACTATTGTTAAAGGTGTTTTCATGACAGCCCAAAGTTTCCCACAGATGAAGCATGGGCAGGAACATCACAGTTGTGCAAAGCTGATGAGCTGTCTGTCTGTGTCTCTGCAGTCTCCCCAGTCATTGGCATCAGTCCAAGCACGGTCAATGTGGTTGAGGAGCAGCAGGTTACCCTGTCCTGTGTGCTGCTGGCAGGGAATCCACTGCCCGAGAGACGCTGGCTCCGCAACAATGGTCTGGTATGAAAGCAGAGATGTTATCTATACACAGAGGCCTTACTCACTTACAGAAAATATGCCTCCACACAGAGGTTATAAATATTATTTATTTAATGAATTGTTAATTTTGACAGGAACAAAAACTTCCACAATCGTATATATTTTTTTAAAATATCAATTGAAACGTATGTGCACACAGTCGTAATTTATGATCAAGTTGGATTTGTCAAAACACACTCACATGCTTGGCCCAGTCTTGTTTTACACACGTTAAATGAATCTCATGTGAGATTCTTGAATGACCAGTTCTTACACTTAATTACATGTTTGTTTCTACAATTGCTTTTTAAATGAGGGCCAATAACCCTACTCGCTCACAGAGAACACACATTCAGACAGAGATCCTACCAACACTCATTCTTGACAGAAATTCTTGTCTATACAATGTCTGTTTAACCTCATAGCGGATAGTGCCTAATAGTTCCAGTTTCTTGTGATGAAAGGCACTATATAAACGCAGTATATTTATTATTAATTGCAGAGCTTTGAGGTGGAGATCACTGCTAGAGTTAAAACTGCAGCCAGTTGTGTGGGTTTCAGAAACAACATCATGAAACTGTAGCCTGATCTCTGACACGACCTTAAAGAGCTCTCCTGTCCTGGGAAAGGGTGGGCTACCTCAAATACTCTGTGTGTTTGCACAAACTGGAAAATGAGAATGAATGTGGTACACCACACTGTTTAAGATTACTCAATAACTACTTTGTTCTACATTCAGTTCCACCTGAAATATAATCTCCACTTTGTGAAACAGGAAATAAAAGTTTTTTTATGTTTAAGTATATCTCTACTTACATTACCAACATTGTGCCTAATGAGTCTCAAATGTGTCCTGTCTAAAAAACCTCTTGTAACCCACAATTTCTGATCTGTGTTGCAAAACTGTAGGAGATTCTTGTTTACTCTAGGATATATAATTGAATGTGGGTGTTCCCATGTCCAGGTCAGTCCCAGCCCATACATCACAATCCGCCGGGATGGCAGCTTGCACATTGAGCGTGTGCGGCTGCAGGATGGTGGAGAGTACACCTGCTTGGCCCAGAACGTCGCTGGATCCAGCAACCGCACCACCGTCATCAATGTATTTGGTATGCAGCAGCCTCGGGTGAATCTTGCCTGCACTCCACCCATACCCCACCCAAAACAGATCAAACAATACTGCCCCTTGAGAGCCCAGGAGCCAGAGTAGGAATGAGCAGGAGGCTGCTGGTGAAATGTAGCAGGGGCACTGCCCTGTCGTAAATACACAGGCTCCCAGCTGGGTCCCAGCCCTGCTCTTTCTGCCACTTGCTTCCTTCTGACATAATGGGCCTTTATTTCCACTGTGTCCTTGTAGCTATCCTCCATAGGATTGTCTTACTTCATAAATGCATTTGGAGTTTGACATGCCTTTTAAAAACCCAAACCAGCTGTAGTAAGTGGCACACTGTCGAGCAAGAAACTTTCTCCTTTCATTGAGTCCAGTTGGCAACCAAGTAACAGTTCAACACAAATCAGTTCTGGCGTTCAAAAATTTAGAATGTTTGGAACATCTGAAGCGAAACAATTACACTACTTTCATATACAGGACAATGTGGAAGATGATACGATTGGGCAGCAAGCATGTTTATGTTTGCTCAGGTCATAAAAATGCAAATGCATCAGAGCAATTGTCCTTGTTAAATGCTGTGCTATGGGCTAAATCACTAATTGTGTGTTAAACTCTGGTGGGTCACAGTGGATCCAAGTTTCCAGTGCTAATGGCTTCCACAGATGTCTCTGTGCTTATTAGTAAAACAGATAGTATGAGTATGCAGGCGGAGAGGGGATACCTTCAGGTGAGCGGCCAAGAGCCGCCTCAGCCATTCAGACGCCGCGCAAACCTGCGGAACACGAGCTTCAGTGGACAATGGTGGCACCATCAAACAAAACCGTCCCATTGTGGCTTGTGCAATGTGAAAAGCAGCAGATTCTGTGAATGTCTTGCTTGTATTGGAAAAACGAGGAATTGGTGGCCAAAGGGAGACAGAGAGGGAGAGGGAAAGACAAATGGAGTGGTGTGAGTTTCCGGAAGCATCTTTCAAATTATATTTCCTGCTTGTATTAGTGTTCTGTTCATGCCCCAGAGTCATGCTGTCAGCTTTATGTATGGCCCACAGAGATGTTCAGATGGAGCTGCTGCACAGGAGGGTTTGGGGGTTTTTGGGGGGTGGGCGGGGGACAGCAAGAGGTCATTTGTCTCTCCTTCTTTTCTGAGTTCCTACAGAAAAGTCCTGAGCAGAATATTGTACTATAGCACATCATGAGAACATTTTTTGAATGTGTGGAAGCCTGAACCTGGTGCTTCCCAATGTCACCCCACCCTGTCTGCTTCCAGTTCCTCCCAGTATCCAGCATGGGCCACAGGTCTTCAGTACTATTGAGGGGGTGCCAATCTCACTGCCCTGCCGTGCCAGTGGAGTGCCTAAACCTGACATCACCTGGTCCAAGGTAAAGAGTGTTATAGTAGAACTGTGTCCTTCAAGTTGAGAGTGGGTTCTGTAACCTGAGGTGTTCTGGTGCTTAGAGTACATAATAGCACAGTTTATTCCGATTTGTTGGTAACGGATGGAAAATGGATTGACTTGTTTGCATTTGTTATGTCTGTTTTCATTTTATGTGCATCTGGTGTAACATGCATCAACAGTAACCCTTTTGGGGCACTGAACAATCAGCCATCTCTCTCTCTCTACCATCATAAAGAGAGGCAGTGTGTATCACTGTTATGTCTTTGGAATTGATTAGGCACAGTACCCGCAACCTTTCAGTGCCTCATTTCTTTGAGAATGGAGTTGACTGTTATGGAGAGTAGAATGACAAGATGGTTTTGACGAGGACACACAATTACAGAACACTGGAGTCTATTCACCAATGGCCATATGAATTTATTACTGATCGAAGATTGAAGGAGATAAAGGCTGATGTTGACAGCTCTCGGTAATTGTTAGAGCTAATGTTACCAAGGACTTAGGTATATATCTGTAAGAAACTAAATTACAAAAATGTATGCTGGCAAGGGTTTTTTCTATGTACGGTAGATAAACATACAAAATCTATTTAAAGAAACCAAACCTCATTGTGTTGTATGGAATGGTAAACAGAGGTCAATTCACACTGGAACTTAAAATAATCGTACAAGAATTTTAATATTATTTTAATATTAATTGTACAGAAATCTCAATTTTTTTGTATGGTATCCGTACTGAAAAAGCAAACTGATGTGCTGCCTACATGCATATGGTATATGTCCATTGCAAATACTCTGGAATGAATTTTGGCTTTGATTTCTTTGAAACCATTGGTGCGTGAGAGGGAAAAAAAGAAATCTGTGGAGCAGTGCATTTGGCCGGCACACAAAATCAATGGCAGTAAATTTAAAATTTGAGACTCAGTCTGGAATGAAGTCATCAGCTCCAATTAAAATGCCATCACGGTAAATGTCCCACACCCACACAAAGCACACTTTTCTTTTTAGAGGAGACTGTGTAAAGAAAAAAAAAAACTTTCCCAAAGTTGGACTTTGACATGCCGTGGGAGCCCGAGAACATGGTCTGAGAACACAGTCATTGTTCCATCATGACACCTGTGTCTCGTAATGTATTTTTATCACAATTTTATTTCCAGCTTTGGATACTGCCATGACAATGGCAGAAGACTAAAGCCAGTGAGAGGCTTTAAACTGTTGCAGTAAATCTGTGTGGTACTGCAGGAATGTGTTTTTCTCCCTCAGTAAGCACAAATGTTTCTGTGACTTGTAAAAATTTATGCTATTAAAGTGAATTGGACTTCTGAGGCGAATGAAACTCAACCCTGTTAAGTTCTATACCAGCTGCTGAATTTTGATTCCTTTGCCCTTGTTCTCCACTATGATAGCTTTATTTCATACGTAATGGCATTTAGGATCGAGAAGGACTCCAAGTCTGACACAATTGTGAATGACATCGTTATCATGTAACACATTGCAGCTACTGAACCAAGTTTTGCTGTTCATCATTCATCAGCTTAACTTGAGTACAATCACAGCATTCAACAGCAAGGGGTGTGGGCTTCTTAGTTTAAGCTGTGAACAAACAAGCCCTCCCACTTGCTTTGTTGTCTACTGGAATGCCTTATTAAGTTGTTTGAGAACAAACAATGACCTGTGACCTGTGACCCCTGCCTGTGTGTGGTACTCCACAGAGGGGTGCGCTGCTGGACCTAAGTGGTCAGTCATTCACGCTGGGCCTCGACGGCAGCCTGCACATCTCTTCACCCTCTGGGTCTGAGTCCGGAGAGTTTGTCTGCACTGCCACCAACGCCGCTGGATACAGCACCAGAAAAGTCCAGCTCACCGTGTATGGTATGGCACAACCTAATCCATACCAGACCCTTCCCTAACAGCTTTCCTAATGGCAATTATTCTGTTAATCACAATTACAGAAACAACTACCATTCAGCATTTGAACATAAAGAACCTGTAGCTCTTCTAACATGCCACTACCTAACAAACAACTGACATTTACCAGCTATCACTACCTATTTCAAAGGATTTGTCAATCACAATTTTAAGCAATTATCATCCTTTCAGCGTAAGCATGAAGTGAACCTTTCAATCATATAACTCTCCTATCCATGGTCTGCTTCTTCTCAGCTTAATCTGTAGTCCAGTGGTGTGACTGATTGCCTTCTCTAAATGAAAATTGAGTGGCTCCTCATTAGTTTGTGTCAAGCTCTGTGGGAGAGCAAGAGGACTTTGTATGATTGATGACTTTGCATGTGTGTGTGTGTGTGTGTGTGCACGCAAAGTGAGACCACGGGTGAGCGGGACTCATGGAGGACAGGACGGCACGGGAGGACTGTTGGAAGTGTCAGTAACTGCAGGAGATGATGTCATCCTACCATGTGAGGTCCAAAGTGTCCCACCCCCCATCATCACCTGGGCCAAGGAGCGACAGCTCATCTCCCCTTCTCCCCAAGGCAAGTTCCCACCCTGTCTCACACATTGCAAGGATCCTCCACAGTGCACAGCACACACAGCAGCTCTCCCTCCGGGAGTCTGCAGCAGTAGCATGACCCCGCACAATGAACAGCAGAGTCCTTTCCCACACCACAATGAGAGGATAAGTCGCCTCACTTATGGAGCTCTCACCCTGCCATTCCCGTAGGCTTTCAGGTCTTCACGGAAAATAAATGTCAACCAATGAGAAAAATCTGAATTTCTTTTTTCCTCTTCCTTCTGCACTTGGCAAAAGATATATCTCAACATTCGTCTCTCCAAGTGTGGATTTTGGACTTATCCTTCAAATTGTGTCCATATGTTTGGGACTGCATGTTAAACTGAATGCAGGCTTCTCCCAGACTTCCCGGGTCTTTGTGCTGCAAAGTGACATAAACAGTGCAGCCACGCGTTTGGCAGCAACGCCTGACAGCAGAGAGGCATGGCAGCATGAGAGAGTGCTCACGGTCAATGGGTTCCCATCATTGCTGAAGTCATGGATAACCACTGAAGATGCAGAAGTGGCATTTTGCACAGAAGTGGCAAACTGCACAATGCAGCATGGTTTGAGTTTGAGCAGGTGATCCACAAATCAATGAACACAAATGGTTCATTGTCACGGGGCTTGTGCTCTGCTGCACTGTTCACCATATAATATCACATATTGGCTTATGATAGAGGTTTGATAGCTGTTGCCACCTGCAAACTCTGCCATCGCTTTTTAAAATCTCATTTTTTTCTTCTTTGTTAAATTTATACCTGTTTTTGCCCCTGGGTAGCAAGCAGCTGTGGTCTAGCTAAAATTACTGCACAATTAAAACCCTATCCTTTCATTTACCATCTAAGTTGAATGTATAGATGGTGTATAATTGTGGTATACGCACCCTGAAAGTTGTGTGCATGCTTTTCCTTGCAGGCACTCCCAGCTACCTTCTGGGTCTATGAAGATTCTGGAGACCAGGGTTTCAGACAGTGGCATGTATCTGTGTGTGGCCACCAACATTGCGGGTAACTTCACTCAGACAGTGAAGTTAAGCGTTCACGGTAAGAGTACATCTGGGTGCATCCCATTCTTCACGCAAACCTCAGTAGGCCCTCTCCATGTCTTTTATCATCCAGCTGTGTGTCTCTTCAAAACAGCTGCAACTTTCATCCTCACACTGTGAAACACACTTAAAACCAGAGCTCTGTCTTTCAGTGTTCTGTCCCACCCTCAGTTTTCAAGACGGGGAACTAGATGACGTCTTTGCTAGGCTGAAACAAAAACTGCAAAATATATAGTGGGAGACTTTGTAGCATATCTGATTGAACCAGCCTGGCTTTGCTCCCTACCCCTCAGCGTTTCTGTGCCTGCTCTACCAAAACAATCAGCAAACCAAGCTGGCAACACTGTGGTTTATGTGAGCACACAAGATCTTTCAATGGACTCTGGCCCAAATGCACAGTCACAGCTGAAGTGAGTCTAAATAAAGGAGCAAACTCAAAGCTGCCAAGGCAATCCTGTCAGCACTTTTCAGTTTACACCTAACAGGTGTAACTTGATCTGATCTTCAAAAGCAGTCAATCAGAACCAATTTGAGCAACCCACTTCACTCAATATGGAAAATATTTCTCCATAAGCTCTCCATGAGGCACACCCTGAATTCCCCTCTTGACCATAGCATCTAATTCCTATATCATTAAAGCAATTAATTAAAGTTTGAAAACAGTCATTTTTGCTAAAAGCCTCTTGTGGCAATTTTTTTTTATTTTTATGCTGCAGTACATTATGCACTACTGCGTAGAATTTATTTGACTGCCAAAAAGGTGAAATCATAAACTCGTACTGCTAAATGTTATGCTGGAAGGAGTTTTCAGATATATAGCTAGTGCCTTCCTGGGGTTATGGTGCAAATAAATATGACACCAGGGAAATGATTAAAGCAATGTTGGTTAAAACTAAGTGGAATAATTTGGTGCTGTAAAAAGTGAAATAACAGCTTGGACCATGACAGCATTGAATGTGAAAAGAGTTTAAGAGCTTCAGATCACTAGAGGTGTCTGAAGACTGCAGTTAGCATCCAAATTACAATAATCAAGTTGCAATCTAAAAAGTGTCAATTGTGTATTTTTTGTCCAGACATGCAAAACAAGAGTATACTTCTGAGACAGGGAAATTCCTGAAAAAAAGCAGTTCAGAACATCAAAGCAAAAAGTATAAAACTTACGAACATGAAAACACAAACATGCCACACTTTCAAAATGTATACAAAACAAGAAAATCAGGGAAAAATGCTCAAACACAGGAACTTAACCTGAAAAGTATGGCAGTGACTCTTTGTGTAGCTTTAAGATTGCAGATACAGCAGAAATGAGTCTGGTTTTTAGGTTAATGAATTCTTTTGATTTCCCACAGTGCCCCCAGCCATCCAGGCTGGTCCCCGTGTGATGAAAGTTCAAGTAGGACACCGCATTGACCTGCCCTGTGTGGTTCAGGGGGTTCCAGAGCCCACAGTCACCTGGTTGAAGGATGGCGCTGCCCTGCTGGTGGATGGTAACCAGTACAGCAACCTTCCTGATGGCACATTGGCCATCAGTGAGGTGGGGCTGTCGGACGAGGGGCGCTACACGTGCGTGGCGAGTAATGTGGCAGGCCGTGATGAGGCCCATATCCAGCTGCAGGTCCAAGGTGGGTCCCCAGAGTGCTCTCACTCAACTCTCATGTGTGAACACAATGGCTGTCAGTGCTGACTCTGCTTCCTCCACACTCCTTCAGTTCCACCCGTCGTTGAAGTATCTGAGCCCCCCTTCAACAGCCCTCTGCAAGAGAGAGTGGCCAACCAGCGCATCGCCTTCCCATGCCCAGCTAAAGGTGAGACTGCAGAGCTGTAACAGTAGACTTTAGAAACAAGATATTTAACTAAATTTGTGAAATATCTTGTTTCTAAAGTCTACTGATCTTTAAAATGAGTCTGGATTCAGTTTGGCAAATGTGTGAAATTAATGTTTGTGGGAATAGTGAAGCATACCAGCGTGTTACAATATAAAACATTTATTGTAACACAAGTAAATAGAAGCTCATACTTTTACAAGAGGCTCAGTGGATGTAATTAAGTTTGTATTAACCTAATATTGTCTGGTTTTGGGATTATGCAATGGGTCTTGCTTGCAGTCTGCAGCTCTGAGTTGCTCTGTGCTGTCGAACTGCAGGAACCCCAAAGCCAGTGATCAGGTGGCTGCGGAATGGCCAAGAGCTAACTGGTAATGAGCCAGGCCTGTCCATTCTGGAGGATGGCACTCTCCTCATACTGGCCTCAGTGTCACCACTGGACAATGGCGAGTATGTCTGTGTGGCGGTCAATGATGCTGGCACCACCGAAAGGAAGTACCAGCTGAAGGTCAATGGTGAGCTTTCCTGCAGAACATAGTGAAGGTGTTTTTTAAAGCTATGCATTTCACACAGAAGTCATTGTTGTCATGGATAATGCAATGCAATCACCACAATTGTATCTTCCCAAGTTTTGTGTGTTAACAAATCACTTTAAACAACTTCCTTTGATTTTAACTGAAGGAATTACATATTTCCACCTATGACCCCATGCCCATAGGAATTATTAGTGGCAGTTTAGACAGTGTGTACAGTGAAAAGCTAGCTAGCTGAATGACATGCAATCAACAACTCCAAAAATGAGTAAAAGCATAAACTGGTTCTACTGAAGCATCTTATTCATGTTGTTATTTAGGTCATTTGCTGCAGTAGTGTACATGTGTTATTATGTTTTATATTTTTGACACATACTCTGACTTTTCTTGGCTTTTTATAAAATGCTCTATGACTGCTTCAAGATTTTGGTCAATATAAACTGTAACAAAAGCACAGCCATAGTTTATCATCACCAAGGAGACTGCCTGCTGTTCAGGAAGCAGTGTTTGACCCCTCTGCTTTGCCTGTGTAGTGCCTCCGGATGTGCAAGATGGCCACACTCCAGCTAATGTGTCAGTTGTGGTAAACCAGCCCACCAGTCTGGTATGTGAGGTCACAGGAAGTCCCACCCCTGTCATCACATGGTACAAGGATGGAGTGCCTGTAAGTGTGACTCAAGTGTTGACATTCACGACTCTCTTGGGATTGTAACCAAACCACATTTTTGCTGTTGTTACCATAAAGTGGTCCCTAGTTTTGTTTTGCTTTCTCCCTCAGTGTCTATTGGGAATCATTTGTGAAACAAGTCACATTTTCTCCATGGCTATTTGCTTCAGGGTCATTGTTTTAAAGGACTTTTCAAAGCATGACAAGTTAATGCAGTTCATGCAATCATGCAACCAAAAAAGGGCACAATAAATGTCAGTGAGGAATGTTATCCCCGGGAAAAACAAAAACATGCCAAGGAAATTCAGGCAAGTAACTGCTCATTCTGCCGGCAGGTTGTCCCCAGCAGCTCTGTTCAGATTCTGCAGGGTGGGAAGACCCTCAAGCTCCTAAGAACAGCCACAGCAGATGCTGGTCACTACAGCTGTAAGGCCATCAACATTGCAGGCAGCACCGAGAAGGACTTCAACCTGGATGTACTGGGTCAGTCTTGAGAGTGAGCTCTTTCTAGCTGCTGTGGTTGCTTTCATGCAAAAAATTGCTGTGCTGCCAGTGTGCAGTCACATGTTGGGTATTAATGGGGAATGCTAAATTCTTTTCCCAGTTCCGCCCAGTATTATCGGTGCCAACACGCCCCGTGATGTCTCTGCCATTCTCAATCAGGAGGTCAGTCTGGAGTGCAAAGTCAAAGGAGTGCCATTCCCCACCATTCAGTGGTACAAAGACAGGAAGTGAGTGCTCTTCTCCATCCAGCAAAGATAGTCTGAGCCATGTGTAGACGAGGCAGCTATATGAACAATTTGAACCATGAAAAGGTTAATTCTTTTGATGTATTAATTCTATATCACAGAGCTGTCAGTCAATAAGTAAAATGCATTGCAGGAGCCTTGAATGCATAATGAGTTTTCAGATGAGGCTGCCATTGGGTCTCTGTGTTAATGTTTGCCTTGGTTAGACTGGTGTTCCTGGGTGATCCCAACATTGAGGTTATAAACAAAGGCCAGGTTCTGAGGATAAAAGCGCTCGTCTTGGAGACCAGGCCAGATACCAGTGCAGCGTCACCAACCCAGCGGGCAAGCAGTCCAAGGACTTCAACCTCAGCGTGCACGGTGAGTGCAGGTGAGGCATCTTTGGGGGTCCTCCACACAGAAAATGATAAAGAGCAAGATAGGTGACATGGGACTCTCTGCATCTCTCCCCAGTGCCCCCCAGCATCAAAGGGGGTAACGTCACCACTGAAGCAAATGCTCTCCTTAACTACGCGGTGACCCTTGAATGCGAGGCTCGTGGTGTGCCCTTCCCCACCATTACCTGGTACAAGAATGGCCAGGTGATCATCTCCAATCGCCAGGCCCTTTATGTGGACCGTGGACAATTCCTGAAGATCCCCAAGGCCCAAGTGTCCGATGCAGGCCAGTACACCTGCCGTGTCACCAGTGTGGCTGGGACTGCCGAAAAGTTGTATGAGCTGGATGTTTATGGTAAGAGAGCAACAGTACAATACCAACAAATAAAATGGTGAAATGAGATTTCTTCTGATGATGAATGACACAAGGCTTTTGTAATGAAAAAGACAAAACATAAAACCTGTTATAAAACCAAATCAAAATTCAGCTACCAAGTTAAATCATACTTGTGGGGTATCCCATATAAAAATCCCTTCATTCCACTAGGGCTAAATTATAAATTATATGTAAAATAACCTTAAAGCACCCAGGTGCATGTCTGGGTAGAAATTAAACTAACTCTAGGTTCCACTGTGAGTACTGTGAGAAGTCAGGATCCTGCTCACAGAAGGCCTGCTGTACATTCAGACTCCCTGTGCTCTCTCTCAGTCCCCCCCTCTATAGAAGGAGGCCTGGACAAACCAACGGAGAAGAAGGTTGTGGTCAGCCAGCCCCTGACCCTTGAGTGTGAAGCAGGTGGTCACCCCCTGCCCTGACCTGGCTGAAGGACGGGGTCCCAGTGAAGAGTAGTGACATTGTGAAGGTCCTGCAGGGTGGGAGAAAGGTCCAGATCCTAAATGCCACCGTGTCCGACTCTGGAAGATATGTGTGTGTGGCAACCAGCATTGCTGGGGAGAAAGAGATCACTTACGACGTCAGTGTCCTCGGTAAGGACCCTTTAGCCCGAACATCTCTGATTGATTCTTTCACTTGATGATCATGCTGCCTTAAGTCTCCTTGGTAACCACTGATATGGATAATATACTTTTCATCTGTTACTCTGCTTTTGCTCTCAAGAAAGATTGTTTAATGCCCTAACTCTTGAGGTTCTGTTTAGTTAAACCTCAGATATTTAGTCTTGGAAGTAAAGGCTGAACATAAAACCTAGGTGCCATATATCTAGCAAGCATGACACCAGTTTCCTGCTGCAAAGATTAAAGTCATAGAAGTGAGGGCCAGGAAGCAATTATCTTGTAAGTGCATAGATTATGGGAGTTAGTACAAACATGGACTGTTTGCTTAGTTTATTTTGATGCATTCTTCTTTATGGAAGTGATCAATCAAGTCATAAGGGAATTCTTTGCTTCACATTCACCTCACAACCCAGCATTTCCTTTTGGCATGCGAGTTGAGCAAGAAGTGCCAGAGAGAACCTCAAGTGAGACAACATCCTCTCTTGTCTATTTGGATACTAAGCTTCCATGAATATCTTGTGTGACTAAAAATGAAAGTCATAACTCATTTTGGTTACCTTGTTTTAGCCTCTTGACCTTAGTAATTCCGCAGACCCCAGTTTTTTAAATACTGTGCAGGCCAGATGGTGCTATGTCTGTATGCTGACACACTCCTCCGCATACACTGAGCAAACAAGAATTCTACATCTGCTTACCAGAACAAACCATGACACTTTGTTTGGAGTTATGGAGCAATTGCATGCATCACATCTACACCTACCATAAGCCTTTTTAAAATAAAATGAAAGAAATTTCACATGCTTTCTCACATGTGAAATATTGCTGATGCTTTAACAGTTTTGCTCTGTGTGAAAAAAGCTGTCTTGTCTTACCTATTTCACAAGGCTTTGCACACTGAGCTGTTTTATGCACTGATCTTTTTTTACATTCTGAAGTCTTTGCAAAGTGAAAAGTTCATTGTTTTTGCAGGGGCTATATATTACTGGAGTAATGCATAGATGAAGATCTTAGGGAGAAAATCTCAGGAATGCCGGGGCTCGTCCAGAGTTATTCTGGGGTCAAAAGGGTAGTTACAGTCTAGAGAGTATTGTTACAGATGTTAAGTGGATATCATGCACACTGCTCTATCATTACTGGATTGCAGCTCAAGGAAACATGCATGGCACTGTTTTGTAATGTGTGTTTGCCCTCATTCAGTACCACCGACTGTGGAGGGGGGAAGCGAAACCACAGACACCACTGTCATCGTCAACAGCCCCCTGGAGCTTGAGTGTCATGCTACGGGGGCGCCGACACCTCGTCTGACGTGAGTGCCCGCCTCCTGACCTGCACTGAATCATCACCCCATCTCAAATGCAGAAATTATCATTAAAGGGCATGGTTTTCTGTGCAGACTGAAGAACATAAACATTGTCAGTCCATTATCTCATGAATTGTTGTGCAATTCATTCCTTTCTGAGCATGGTCAATTTAATTTCAAGGTCATAGAAGATAAAGCATGTGATTGACAGTAAGGGAGAAATTTTAGAAATCAGAGCAGTCTAAGATGGCTTGAAAGAGATCAGTGTTGTAATGGATGAGTAGTCATACCGAATTCGCTACATGTGAATCTTGGTAGCATCCCTGCCATCACTGTCCACATGCAGATCTTGGCCTCTCCGTCTCTCACCACTTCTTGCTCTGTGCCCTGCAGTTGGCTGAAGAATGGCCAGCCCATTGGTCCATCGGTTGGCGTCAGGATCACTGCCAATGGGAGGAAGCTGGTCATCCCTCGTGCCCAGGTCTCTGACACTGCACAGTTCCAATGCGTGGCAACCAATGAAGCTGGTGACCATAAGAGGACGTTCAGTGTGGCTGTTCACGGTAACCAGGAGTGATGGCCCTTTTCACCTATATAACAGAGCGCATGTTTGGGGTGTCACATTGTCAGATCAATAATGATGTCAAAGATATTTTGTGTTTATGTTAATGAGCATTCTGTTTTGTCTTAACTGCTTTCCTCTGGAAGGGTTTAGTTTCAGGTAAGTATTAAACATTTTTCATGATGCAGAATATTTATGATTGACAGTTTAATTAATTTTAATACATAGTCATTCCAAGGCCTACCATTTTACTGTCTTGTATGAAGTGCTCTGCTCAAGCACAGTGTGAACAAACACAACTGCACCTCATTGTTCAAACTGAGCTCCTATCTGTAGATGGTAATTATGTATGTACAATGAAAGAGTTTTGTTCTTTATTCATGTGCACTGTCTGTCTCAAAGCACTTTTCATATTTCTGACCACAGTCCCCCCTTCAATCCGCTCCACTGGTCCTTCTGAGCGCTCAGTGGTCCTCCATAAGTCCATCACCCTGCAGTGCGTGGCCAGTGGTATTCCTGCTCCCTCCATCACTTGGCTGAAAGATGGCCGTCCTGTAAACACCGCCCAGGAGCACCTGAAGGTAATGTCCCAGTCCTGATGACCCTAGGCATTGCCCTGACCCAGTGTACCGACACTGGACTCCTCTGCACCTCAGTCTCTTGACCCTGTGTGCCGCCACTCTAGCCTGACACAATGTTCCTTCACTCTGTGCTGTCCTGGTCTACAGCTCCAGCACAGCTTCTGTTCTGGCTGTACAAAATTTTGGCTAATTTGGGCCCTTCTTTCTTTAATCAACAGTTGGAGTCGGCAGGCAGGGTGCTGGAGATTGTGAAGGCCTTCCTAGAGGATGCTGGGAAGTATACTTGCGTGGCCACCAATGCAGCTGGGGAGGCTCAGCAGCACATCCGCCTCAGTGTCCACGGTATGAGCTACAGGCATGGCCTCTGAGAGGCAGCATGAGCTGGGTGCAAAGACTCCACCTCCTGGCAATCTCTGCTCAGGAACTACACCTTTTTAACGAGCATGCCTCTCAGATGAGCTGCTGTTGTGCTTGTTTATGATGTACTTTATACACATGTGCGCTGAAAACATCAGTGGCTAAGCCTTCTTTCTGGGTCCTCAGAGCCACCCAGTATCCAGTACAGTGGAGAGACCCTAAATGAAACCATCCTTGCCAGCTATCCTATTCAGCTCAAGTGCAAGGCTTCTGGAAATCCACTGCCAGGTAACTGCACCAGTGTAACACTTAGTTTAACACTCCTGAGTCTTTCTGGTAATTTAACACAGGCATTCATGTCCACCATCAAGTTTCTAGCACAAATATGCAGATGTATTCTTTTTAGTTGGCTCCATGCAAGATTTTTAAAAACCAGATGTTTTTCAAGATTTAACATGAGGAGAATATTTTTTACGAGAAAATCTTTTTTGCACCTGCAATTTCTTCCTGAACAGTTCTTCTGGCAGCACCGCTATTGGAATAATCTGAAGTTATTGGAATCTACAGGTTTATTGAAACACAGTTCTCTGCAACAAATAGAATGACACTGATAAGGGGGTGTTTTAAGTGTTTACTGATTTGTTGTCAGCCATTACGTGGTACAAGGATGGGCGACCATTGACAAGTGCAGCAGGAGTGACTCTTCTGAACCGCGGCCAGGTACTGGAAATTGACAGCGCGCAGATATCTGATGCAGGCCTGTACAAGTGTGTGGCAGTCAGCATGGCTGGAACTGCAGAACTATCCTACCACCTCCAAGTCTATGGTGAGATATTGCATTTTACGCCATGTTTTATAAACAATGAAAGAGATATTATTACAATTTTGTGAAAAACATTTCAGCTGCACCTGCATCTTTTCTAGATATTGTATTAGCAATTTTTAAGTTTAAAGAACATGTCATCACTCCAGCAGAGAAACATAAGGATTGTCACATTTGTCGATGATTTCTAAGTTCCAACCCAGAGGAGAAGACTATGTAAAGCTCAGCCCATTCTGAGAGTTTGATATCCATCAGTTTGCACTGATATGACCTTATTTTCTCCTTCCTCCAATAGATGTTAAAGATATTATAGATGTTAAACCAAAAAAATGTAATAACACCTACATTAGATTTCAGTTAAAAAGCGTAAGAATGTGGGTCACATTCTCCTTTAAAACATGTTTAAAGATGAAAGCACAACTCATGTAAGATATATTCTCGATCCTGCTCTTGGAGAATGGCATGCCTTGCAGTTTTTCCATTCTGCTTCAGGAACAGACATTTCATTGAAGTACTTACTCTCTTTATTGAATCAATTTATTTTAACATCTCTTTTCATTGCATGTCAATAATGAACTCTAACAATGCATGACCATAGCCCAGAAGGACCAGAATAATCCATCCTTACAAAGAAGCACTGTTGCATGTTCAGTTATGTGAAACTGATGAGAGTTTCCTGGCCAAGGGAGGGACATTTCTTGTTGGATTGTTTTGTGATTAGACATAGGATATACGTGCATAACCTCATTGGCTGGAGGTTGTCATGGGTCTGCTCTTCTACGTTCCTTGCAGTTCCCCCCTTGATCTCCAGCAGTGGTGGTACAGTGACAGTGGTGGTCAATGACCCGGTCAGACTGGAGTGCGAGACCAGTGGCGTCCCCACGCCAAGCCTCACCTGGCTCAAAGACGGTAGCCCCGTGTCCAGCTTCTCCGAGGGCGTCCAGGTATGAACTGAGGACAAGAGTGTGGAAACAATGAATGCCATCTTGTGTCCACTCCTGACTAGCTGCTCTTTACTTTTCTCCCTCTCAGGTGCTGTCCGGGGGCAGGTTGCTGACAATCAGCAGCGCTCAGGTCAGCGATACAGGACGCTACACCTGTGTGGCTGTGAACGCAGGAGGGGAACAGGAGAGAGACTATGACCTCCGGGTTTATGGTGAGCTCAATATTTTGTTGTACTTTTCAGTTAGGGTTTGTGGCTTTTGAGACTGCCAGGTGACTCACACAGTGAAGGTGCATGTATGTGATGTTAGGCAACAATTTGCAACATGTCTTGCTTTTAATTGATTGATTGATTGATGGATTGATTGAAATGAAGAGTTGTGAACATCCTTTTTTTGTTTACCTTGATTTGCCATCCTATGGCAAACACTGTTGCTGACTACAATTGCAACATCAGCGAAAAACAAAATAACCTCTACAATTATCTTACAATTTTGCATTGCAAGAATGTGCAGGTAAGAAAAGTGTGCTTATGCAGAGTATATTGCCATAAGAAACAATTTCATTTAATCAGGATCAGTAGCACCCTGTGCAGTGAAGTGGAGTATCTTGGTACACTGATGTACTCTTAGGCTGACTCAACTATATCCATTTATGCCTTCTGTTTCTTAAAAGAGATCAGAGGAATGTGTCAAAATAAATGAGGGCATATTTGTTGCTGTAATTGTTACCATTCTTTAATAACTTCCTGCGTCTAGAGGAGATGTTTGCTCTTGCCTCGAGTCAGCCTTCTTGGCCCCTTGTTTTGTCTGGATAAAGAGGAAAAATGGATTGAAAGGAAATTGGCCACCAGTAATGAGATTGCTGGGAAATTACTGAAATGACATGGGTGTTGAACTGAAGTTGTGAGTGAGTATGTGTGGGGGTTAGGTTTGAGAAACCATACAACTTTTGGTGATTGTATTCCACTAAACATCCAGACAGAAATAATGGTTTAACAGCTTCATTATCACTAGTGAGGGTCATAGATGAGGGCATGTGAAGAACAGTAGCTGATGGGGGGCTTTATCTTTTGCCAGCAAATCATTTCTAATCACCATTTTAGACAGCTCTCTCCCTCGCGGCACACTGAGGTCATTCTCTGGATCATGCAGGCATGCCAATGGCATGATGGGAGGGAAACTTTGGGTGGGCTCAGTTACAGGGCTCGGCAATGCCTGCCATGGTTCCCATCTGTCTCAAAGGCACTCAACCTTTGAGCCAGTACCAGAATTAGGCCTTGGCAAGATGACTTAGCCAAACAATGTTGACCTCAGACTCTCTTGAGTGGGCTGAAAGCAGCAGTTGTTGTGGTTGTTTTTCAGAGACGCTTATCTGAGGCTCCTCTGATGTTTGTCCAGGCTGATACATTTTCAGTCTTGGGGGAGGAGTGGAGGCATGTTTCAGAGCCAAGCAGTGTTAGTGGCGGAGGGCTGCAGAGATGAGGTCTACCGCTGGCATTCATCCTGTGGGATGGAGAGCTCTTTTGGCAGGGATGGGTGTAGAGCCCTTTGATTCTAACCCAGAATTTGTAAACACATCTCCTGCACCTCTCCTACAACCATTTTCCAACAGTACCACCCAACATTGTGGGGGAGGAGATGAATGTGACTGGTCTGATGGGAAGACCCGTGGAGTTACATTGCCAGAGCGATGCCATCCCCCCGCCTATTCTGTCCTGGCGCAAGGATGGGCGCCCTCTCTTCAGGAAGCCCGGACTCACCGTGTCTGAGGATGGTAGTACTCTGAAGGTAAATATCCACTTACATCACCTCCAATCCCTGAGGACCATTGTGTGATTTACTTTCTATCAGCAGTCAGAGTAGGCCTTAGGAACAAGATGGAGTGACTCTTTAGCCAGTCATTGGTGAAACAACAAAACCAGGATGTACACTGTCCCTTCAGTAATGGAGCTGTGTACCCCTTATTTACCCTCCTCTTTTACCATTTTCCTGTCCATTGGGAGGTGGCAAAGTGTATTGGGATTTTTATGCTCCTCTTTTTTTTGGAGCCAAACTTAAGGGAGGTCTGTGGACATCCAAGACAAGATATCCTGTCCAGAGGCATAGAAAAGGAATGTTGGTTTGCCTGGATTTTATTAAGTGCTGTTTAAGTTTGGATTGCCGCTGTTACTCAAAAAGCATGTTGCTTCAATTTTGTGTGGTATGATGATATACTTTTCTCATTGCTGTGTAGGAGTATTATTTTACTAAATTTATACATTTTTATGTGCAAATCTAATTTAATTTTCTTTCTGTAATGTGTTAAGATTGACAGTTCTCAAGTTCAAGACACGGGGAGATATACTTGTGAGGCTACCAATGTAGCTGGGAAAACAGAGAAGAATTACAACTTGAACATCTGGGGTGAGTGCTTCAGTTTTATCCTTTTTGTATTAATGATGAAATAACAATGGTACATTTAAACAATAACATGGATGAGTGGATGTATTTAGGAAGGTGTATCAGGGTTTTGCATCTGAATGTCATCTTTGAGAGGGAATTCTTGGCTGCCAGGTTGAAATTGCGTAATCTGTTTATGTGATTGTTTATGGCTTTTTTGTTGTGAATTTACTGAGTGGGGCAGTGCCCAATGATGGTCTCAGAACAGCATGTACCCATAAACCTGGGTCCATACGGTACCTGCAGGCGGGTTGTTACCGTGCCTTCTAATCAAGAGTTCCGCTGTGTCCTTGGTGAGGTGAAGCAGGGCCTTGAAATGTTCTAGGCCTCTCCAGGACGCAGATGTTCCTCAGCGGAGTGGGTGGACAGCCATTGCAGTCCACCATCTGCAGAGCATCATGGCTGATGATGTCATTGGTGCGGCGCGACATGTCATAGCTGTGTGATGAGATGATCTTAGCGGCCTGTGGGGTGCTAGTAACCGTCACGAGGGCTTCCTCTGGCATATGGTGCGCGGTGAGGTCATACTTCACACGCCCGCTTTTATACCTGTCTGCTGCAACTTGTTAGGATGCAGGAACCACTGGGGAGATTGCGTCGCTCACACACGCTCCATTCTTTCATCCCCAAAGTGAAATGGCTCTGTTTTGAGCAAGAAATAAAAACCTAGCAGCTCGTAAGCATAGGCATGTCACCGACTCCTCCTCTTTGAAGGAGATTGGTCCATCACACCTTCTGAATGAAGCAGCTCTCCCGTGTGGTGAAGGAGTGCACAGTGCCATGGGTGCGTTCAGATCCCTCCAACGTCTGTTCCTTGTGTTAGTGCGGCACTCTGGGGGCTCATCTCATTTCTCACAGCCAGCAGCAGCCCTGTCTCTGGGGATTATGGGTCTACCATGCCCTCCTATGTACCCTCCCCACCCACTACTTTGATGTGGGTCCAGTCCCCTTTGTCTGTCTATTAGCTCCTCATCCATCATAAGGTCCCACCACAGGTCCTGCGGCCCGCGGAGGCAGATCTGCGCAGCACAGCTGCGCCCCAGAGCTGCTCAGTGCACATACAGTCATCTGTAGAGACAAAAAGAAATAGAAAAAAGTAATGGTTTGGACCTCAGACAGAATGGTAATGGGTTCTGAGTATGTGCAACATTTAACAGCCTCTGACACTGGGTGTGTGCTCTCTGGTCAGGGAGATGTAGCAATTTAAGGCTTTTTATCCTTCTTTTATTTCTTCCTTTCAAAAGCCCTCCCAGAAAATACATCATTTGGGATACTGGCAGTTTCTTGAAAAGCTGTTGGATACTGGTTAAAAATGGAAAATGCAGCACAAAGCAGCATAGCAATGATTTCCACCTGTTTGAGCTGCTCTGACAGCAGCTTATATTTGATATTGTAGAAACCATTCACAAATGGAGTGGTTGAAAGAGAGAAAGGGTGCATTCAACCTACGTGTGATAATTTGAACCTGAAAGGGGTCTGAATAAACTACCAGCTGAGCGCCTTGTGCTTATCACACTGCTCTGATAGGTTGACAGTGTCTGACACAGAAGCCCCTGTGAGCTAACACATGCACTAAGATAATGTAATGGCACTGTGCTAAGCTGATGAAAGGGCACTGCGTTGATGTGATGCAGAGTAGATGTGTGCCTTTCTGTGCTCAGATAAGAGCTTTTGCTAAATGCCTTATTAAAATGTAAATGTGTGAGGACACTGCCGAGTCTATATAAGAATATTGTTCCAGACTGAAATGTGTAGGTACTGTTCTGAGGTTAATTAAGGACATGGTGAGTGGGAACTTAAGATATTGTGTGATATTGACATAGTTAATGTGTATTGAGAAATATGCATTGATATATAATGCATAGAATCTATCTAATGAAAATACACATAGAATGGCCTTGTAAGAACAATGAGTGATAAAATAATCCAGGAAGAGCAGTGCTGCTGTGCTGGAGGAATCTATGTGATAAGATTTGCATTGTAGCTGCTGTAAATTATTAAGCTGGTGTAGCCTGTAATGAGTTAGTGTAAAATGTATGGTGAGTTGCAAACACCAAACATTCAACCCTAGCTGGTGTAAATAGATTGAGTCAGTGTCACTTCTGTGTCGAGCCGTTGTAGAATTTATTTCATACAGATTAGACTATGAGAATGCCTCGTTTGTGTTAAAGGGATTGTGTGTTTTGTGTGTGTTTGTCTGTGTGTGGGTTTGTTATAAACAGTTCCTCCCAGTATCAGAGGGTCAGATGAGGTGTCTCCGCTGACGGTGATTGAGGGCAGCCTCATCACATTGGTGTGCGAGTCCAGTGGAATACCCCCACCTAGCCTCACATGGAAGAAGGATGGTAAAAATGAATGAATGCCTTACCTGTCAAATAAACCTCTTTCAGCATCAGCCTCTACCTTAATGTATCAGAGAGATATTGATACATTATTGATAGAGATTGCTAGATACCTAAATGTATAGGTATAAACCTCTTATTCTGTCTTTCACTGTTGCTCTGTATTTCATTGTAGTTCTATATCTGGCTCCTCTCTGTTTGGACTCTACCTGGCTTTATTTGTGGACTGTTCTGTTGTAACTTTGTCGGGTTTGTCTGTCCGTGCAGGCACTGAAATGAAGACAGACTCTCGTAGTCGGGTTCGAGTGCTGTCAGGTGGTCGGCAGTTGCAGATATCCAGTGCGGAGAGGACTGATTCTGCCACCTACACCTGTTTGGCCTCTAGTCCAGCCGGCAACACCATGAAGGAGTACAGTCTGCAGGTTTATGGTATTGAAGCCCTCTATATATCTACTCAAAGAATAATCTGGATAATACAGGGAAATAGGACAATGATGTCTGTACAATAAACTGAAGAAATAGTCTATTTTGCCTCATTGCTCCAGCTTCAGAAGACAGCGACAAAGAGACTTAATTTTGTAGAACCAGAACATTATTTTCTGTCACACAGATCTTTCTGTGCATCTTTTATCTTATTCTGGTCTTACCCTCACTCACATAAGGCTATTTCATTAAACATTTTTGGGAAGGGAGATTTTTCCTATTTACCAAAGGGACGCTGTCCTGAACTGACCTCATCTTCTCACTTCAGTTCGCCCTTCCATCAAAAACAGCGGGACGCGCCCCAACGAGGTGACAGTGACACGTGGAAACAACGTCACGCTGCAGTGTGAGGCAGAAGGGGTGCCCCGCCCAGCGCTGACATGGCTTAAGGATGGCCGCCCTGTGGTGAGCGGCAGAGGGGTCCTGATCCTTAATGAGGGGCGCCTGCTTCAGATCAAGGACTCCACAGTGTCTGACACAGGACGCTACATGTGTGTGGCTGTCAATGTGGCGGGCCAGGCAGACAGCAAGCATGATGTCAATGTTCACGGTCAGTCTCATTCAATCTGTTTACCCTGCCAAAGAATAGTCCAGCTGTGTCCAGATGCACGAAAAGTACTCTAGCAAGTGACATGACTCAAAGAGACTGCATACTATTATTTAAAAATGTTGTTTTCAAATGAGATGGAATGGATCTTTCTCTTTGTTTGGATGTACTGTGGTTTAATAAGAAAGTGTGTTACATTGGTTTATTGATTGATTGATATATCAATTGATTTATAACTTTAATTTTTCCTTTTCAAGGAATGATCCCATTGAGATCCATAAGCCCTGTAATTTAATTTGAAAATTAACATAGATTTTAATTACACACATACTTAAATATATATTCTGCAACAATGATTTCTCTACCAGAGCAAAGTCAAAAAACCTGTCTGCATTTTAGATTTCCTTTTGGGAGATTTGCAGAAATTAAAAGCATGCTTCACACCATTGTAATATATTGCAACGTTTCTCTTCCTCAGTCCCACCCATTATCAGTGGGCAAACTCACGTCCCGGAGAACGTCAGTGTGGTGGTGAAGAATCCTGTGGCACTCACCTGTGAGGCTTCTGGCATCCCCCTCCCTGCGATCACCTGGCTTAAGGACGGCCGTCCAATCACCATGTCCAACTCTGTCAGGGTTATCTCAGGTGAGCTCTTTTATTAGGGTATCACTCATAACATTACAGACATTTTGGTAATTTGTCTATTAATATTTTGTGCCAAACAGCCAAAAGACTTTGCTAAAAATATCTTGTGAAAACTTGCATCTATTGTTCCAAAGCAAATAATGATGTTGAAAAGGGATCGAGAAGAACATAAATCACAGCCTGTGGACTTGATTACCATCCTCACTTAAACAAAGATTGATTTGATGGTGATCTCTTTTTCAGTTTGGACATGTCAATATCTGTAAACCAAATAAAATGATGAATATTTACTGATATTCACTTGATTTTATTGGTCAGACTCCATTTCTTGTTGATAATTAGACAGTCTACATTCCTGTCGGCTTATTTTGAACTGTTGACTCAGGTGATGTTGCCATGGCTTTAGAGATGACAATTGTTGTTTTAATTAACTTGTGGAAGAAAAATGAGAGGTGATGTTTTTTGATTACTTTAAGTTAGTGTTTGAACAGCTGTGCGTATGCCCTGTTCCTTTTCTCCTCCATTAATAGGGTCATTCATGGGACTTGTTTCTCTGGCTCAAGTCATTACTGGCAATCTGAGATTGGAGGAGCCGCTTGCTCATCATGTTACTTCCTAAATAACCTACTTTTCAGAACAAAAACAGCCTCAAAAACCCTGACGAATTGTTTTTATTAAACTGGTCTGCTTTTCAGGAGGTCGAACCCTACGGCTAATGCATGCAACAGTGGAGCAGGCTGGGAGGTATACCTGTGTTGTGTCAAATACTGCTGGAGAGGAGAGGAAGAACTTTGACCTTGAGATCCTAGGTAACCGATTTCCCAAAATATTCTGATATAAAAGAGGCAAAACGTTGATTCATAAATGATAGGAACACTAAAAACTGCAACATTTCATTTTCAGTATGAGACAGTGGAATTTATTCTGTATCTTTTCTATATCCTATCACAGTGCCACCAAGCATTGTGAGTGAAGGGACAGTGAATGACGTTAAAGTGAAAGAGAAGCAGAATGTGACTTTGTCATGCGAGGTCACAGGTACGTTGATTCATAGTCACACCTTCAAAGATGATCATACAATTCCAACTTCAGACTTGCTTATTGAAGTGTAACAGTACAGAATGCCACAGGTATAACAGTAGTTTGTTGAAATCATATGTTATATATGTAATAGTTATAGTTATGACACATTATCAAGCATTTTGAAATGCTTATGACAGTGTTATGAACATCTTATAAGCAATGAGTCAAATGAAGTGTTTCCAGCATTTACAGAGAGCAGCATTTTGACAGATACTTGTTTTTGCTGTCTGAAACTTTCTTTTGACTTCATCTGGTTAAAACTGCAGTGTTGTGTTCTGCTGCCTGCTGTTGTGTAGGTAACCCTGTTCCAGAGATTAGCTGGCTGAAAGATGGGCGACCACTGTTGGAGGACAGGCAGCACCAGGTGTTGTCTCACGGGCGCTTTCTGCAAATCTCGGGTGCCCAGGTATCTGACACAGGCAGGTACAGCTGTCTGGCCTCCAACAGTGCTGGAGACCGTAGCAAGCACTTCAACCTCAACGTGCTTGGTAAGAAAACAATGTATATTTGTTAAAGATAATATATACTGTGCAGAATACTTTATATACTTTGATGTTTAATGTTGTATATACATTTATATATGTTGCACACTTTCTAAGAGACTTTATCAAAGATAACATGAATTTTATACTGGAAATGAGAACTTGTGAAGGGACTACCGGAGTCATGGTTCCCTTAAGGTTTAGCAGGAAATTGTAACAGGAAATTGCTCATCTACTAGTGCTAACACATTAGTGGGACAGCCAACAACTTTTTAGGAAATTAAAAATGCTTGAAATAAGAAAAATTGTCTGCCAATGGCATAAGAATATTTTGCTTGCTAGGATAGTTATAAACTTATTGTCAGAATAGGAGTTTACAATAGACCTAAGATTTCATTTATTTATATATTGCACTGTGTGAATAGTGATAGGCTTTAACTATGAGTCTCCTGTCTGCAGTGTCCCCCACCATTGTAGGGTCACACCCTGATGGCTCAGCAGAGGAGGTGACGGTCACCCTGAACAGCCCCACCTCCCTGGTCTGCGAGGCCCAGTCCTACCCCCCAGCCATTATCACTTGGCTAAAGGATGGCACACCCTTTGAGTCCAGCCGCAATGTGAGAGTCCTGCCAGGTCAGAGATCATATTTTTTTAAGCTCTCCCTTTAATTTTAGCATACATTCAATTGGTTTCCTTTTAACTTTATTGGCAGGACATTGTATACAGTATTTACAAATAGTATAACACAACACACTACCACATAACATAAATGTATCATTGCAGAGTATGCTTTTAATATGCTTTCTTGCACTCAGGTGGGCGTACTCTGCAGATTCTCAATGCCCAGGAAGAGGATGCTGGAAGGTACACCTGTGTGGCCACCAATGAAGCTGGGGAGACTTTGAAGAACTATGAGGTCAAAGTTTACAGTGAGTAACGTGCTACATTGCTTTTCGCAGCAGCGCCACCCTGTGGATCAGTTATGCTCATAGAGAGATTCTTACCTCCCTTGCAGTTCCACCTGTGATCAATAAGAATGATATCCCTGGAGAGGGGCTGTCCCCGAAGGAGGTGAAGATCAAAGTCAACAACACTCTGACCTTGGAGTGTGAGGCTCAAGCCATACCCACCCCCACACTGAAGTGGTACAAAGATGGACAGGTGGGAGCATATGCACACACTTACACTTGCACACACACACACACACACACACACACATGCATGAAAAACATACACGCACCAGCTCTCTTTCTTACCCGCACACTGTAACACACATGCTAAAAAACACAAAACCTAACATTTCTAACACATCCTGACTCTCTTTACACTACCCTCCCATACAAGAGTATAAAATACATCATAAACTGCCTGACAGTCGATTTAACCAAGACCACTGTTAATGTCCTCCCACAGCTCCTGAGAGCAGATGATCACGTGATCATAACAGCCAATGGTCGCATAGTCCAAATCAAACAGGCACAGGTGTCTGACACGGGGCGTTACACCTGTGTGGCCACAAACATCGCTGGGGAGGACGAGAAGGACTTTGATGTAAATATTCAAGGTGAAATGTGTTCCCACTATTTGTTCTTCAAAAGCCTTGACAGTCCACCACATTGGCTCATCTCACTTGGGTGCTGTCCCTGGTGGTCACTTACAGACATGTTTCTCAGGAAATGGCTGAGATTTAGATTTGCTGTTGTTTAAGATAACTTTTAGGCCAGACTTTCAGTGTATCCCTGCTGCTTTTGAAGCCACTCCATTGCAACCATGAACATTTTGACAGTACTGTGTTCTTTTCTTTTGTAGTTCCTCCGAGTTTCCATAAACCTCTGGGACCTGGAAGCACTGGGTCAAATCCAGGAAATGACATCAGAGATGTGATCCTGAACAATCCCATTTCCCTATACTGTGAGACCAATGCTGTGCCACCTCCTACATTAACATGGTACAAGGATGGCAGGCCTCTGGCTTCTAATGACAAAGTGCTCATCCTGCCTGGTAAGGAACACACTGGGCTGTGGAGTTTTGATGGGGTAATCTGTGTATGGTGTCTCTCTTTCTCACATCAGAACGACTGAACAGATGGAGATCATTTAATGCACATGCATTGTCTCTCAATCCATGTTTTTCCAGATATATTTCCCCTTCATGCAGTATATTCTCCATTTTTCTAAAGTCTTGAGACATTCAAATTTGCAACATATTCACAAATTCTAATGGAGCAGTGAAGATGGCTTGGCTAGGGATGTGTAATATCCCCTTGCATAATGAAGATATTTTTGGAGGGTCTTATTTATTCCCTTTCAAATGAGCACTCAGTGTTCCTTAGACAGTTGTTGGACACCAGGCAAATGCCAAGGCACCAGACAGTTTTTCCAACTTGAATTTTAGTCTCATGTGCACTCAATAATAGTGAACAATAGTAAAACAGAGTTACTGCTAACTCTATATACTCTAACTCTCTCTCTATATATATATTTTAAATTTAAATTATATAGGATAAGAGTGAAAACATCATACATAATCATCAGTTGTAACAGACGACCCTTTTGCTAATTACAGGAATCCTCTTTGATATTTGCAATGTCCCTGTAGACTGAGACTGCTTAATGTTTTTAGGATTGATCAGAAACAAAGCAACAAACAGGGCTTTTTGTGAAGTAGATACAGGAAAACTAATATTAGTACTATCTGAAAAAGAGGTAGAGCCTGTGTTTTTCTCTCTCTTTCACACACACACACATACACACACACACACACACACATCACTGGGTTTGTTTCTCAGCAGGGACCAGTATGTTATGCTGGGGTGGTGAGTGGGGGGGTCACCAGCATGGATGATCTCTCACACAAACATTCCTGTATGCCTCTGCAGGGGGGCGAGTACTACAGATTCCCAGGGCTCAGGCAGAGGATTCTGGGAGGTACACATGTGTAGCCGTTAATGAGGCCGGGGAGGACTCTATCCAGTACGATGTCCGAGTACTGCGTAAGTAAGAGCCAGGGCAGATGATATCTGAGCATCCTATCAGCACAGGTCGGGCTGCGCTGGCCATATGAAATCAAAAGAAAATGATGGGTTCTTGGAAAAATATGATAACAGCGTATTACTTGAAAAGTAAATATTTTGCTTTTCAAGTCTTTATTAAATTATATGAAGTCCATGGGGGTTACATTTTAGTTCTTTCTTATAGGTGCTTGTAAACAAAATGTAAACTGGGTCAATTCTACCAAGTCCAAAATGCAGTAATGGAAATGAAATGTGCGGGATTATATCACAGATACAGAAAATCCGCGTTTCTGACTGGCTGGCAAGTGTCGATTAAATTCATCTATCATGGACTCCTTGAACGTAGGCCCGGTCAAAAGTTTTATCACTGTTCTGAAGCAATACGCTGCGGCAATACAATGGTAACCTTGCCAGTCATTGTCCTTGTCAGCCGCAACCGTCAGCTGTTTCATTTGCTCATGAGCATTTTAACTAATTTGTTTGCTAACATTAAAACTTAAAAGTGTAAAAACAACAATGGACCAGTTTCACATGAATTGTAATTTAGTTGGTGAGGACAAAACATTTGAGGACATCATTTATAGGATAGATCTATAGGATATAGGTCTAAAAATAATCGGAAATGACCACACCTAGCAAGTAACCGTGATGTAAGCGGCATAACACCCTCCGAGGTGTCCGTTGTATCTGTGGGAATATTTTCTGTGACTAGCTGTGACCAGTGGGTGTTTTGAACCTTGACAGTTCTGGAACATCAAACATCTGGCTTTGAGTTCAGGAAACTGTCACCTACTCCAGCATAAAGTAGTGCCTATCATCTATAGTGTCTTAAAATAATCATATTTTGAGCTGTGCATGCTGTGAGTGAGCAGTGTGTGTATGTGTGACTCTGTGCTGTGTCACAGTTCCCCCCTCCATCAGGGGCACTGATGGGGACCTCCCTGATGAGGTGACTGTGCTGGTGAACAAAACCACCATGCTGGAGTGTCTGGTGGATGGCAGCCCCACCCCCAAAATCTCTTGGCTGAAGGATGGTCAGCCCCTGACCTCAGACAGCACCCACAGGCTACTGTCCAATGGCAGGACACTGCAGGTGAGAGAGGGCATGAGTGAGAATGCTGCTTATCCATGTACCCATGGTAATCCATGCCTAATTCACACACACAACTGCCTTGTTTTTTCTCTTTATTTTCTCCTAAGAAAGGTCAAGAAACCAGTTGTTCTCTGTTTGCTAACGTATTTGCTGTTTAACAACACATCTCTCATTGTAGTTGCATGCAGATGTCAGCAAATACTCAAAAAGTATGAGAGTTTGGACCCATCCGTATCTCTTTGATAGGCTTTAGTTTGCATCACTAAACTCTAAGACATTTCCTCCTCCTTCATTTCATCTAAAGAGCATGGACAAGTGAGAGCAATATGAATGTAACCTCATCTAGTCAATCAGTATTCACATCAGATCAAGAGAGAAGCATTACCTCAGAATAATTGAATGGTGTAACTTTAATTTATAGTAGACTGTTGAGCTCAGTTTGATAACATAAATAGTGCAGACCCCTTACAAAATCATTGTTTACAGTCCATGTAGTCCTTCTGCAGTAGTCTGATTAAATCTTTGTGTCTGTTGACAGGTGTCGAACGCTCAGGTCACTGACACTGGGCGATATGTGTGTGTAGCAGAGAATATTGCGGGAAGCACAGAAAAACCCTTCAACCTGAACGTCCATGGTGAGTGTGGGTCAGCAATGGCCCAGGCTGTCCCGATCTTGTCAATGTTATGTCTAGGCTGTTATGTCCTGTTAGCAACTATGGCAAGTTAATTCTCTGCACCAGGCTTGCTATTTGAACTTGAACTGCATGATTTAATATGATGCTAAAAAAGTAAAATCGTGAACAGACCAAACAGAACAGACCAAAATGCTATGTAGTTTTTCAGTCCTACACCTCACTACAGAATCATTGACAATTCAGCCAGTTTGGGTGAAAAAGCGTGGCAGTTAGCACCATGCTACCAGTGCAGTCTCTCTCATCCATAAATGTGTGAAATTGTGCCATTGTGTCCTGCAGTGCCCCCGTCCATTGTTGGAGTGAACCCGGAGAATGTGACAGTGGTGGTAAACAACTTTGTCTCTCTCACCTGCGAGGCCACAGGCTTCCCCCCACCCTCTCTTAGCTGGCTAAAGGACAGGGGCCCAGTGCAGGCCAACACCAATGTACTCATAATGCCAGGTAAGCATACCTTGCTTTGCACTGTTGAGAGTAGTCAGAAATACACATATCATAACAACTTGCAAAATTAGTTTTGATTAGTGCCATGCAGTATCATGATTCAGGGGCTGGGCCTCTAATTAAGAAGTTGAAGGTACATATACCAGGAACCTGCGTCCTTGCGGAGGGTACTTAAATTGGATCACTGAATATTCAGACGTATAAATTAATAGCTTGTAAAATATTTTTTTTTGTTTAAGGTGCTCTGGATAAGGGCATCTGCTACATTCCTAAAACAGCATAAATGTAAACATCAATGCAAATGGCCCCCATGCCAGAGGCCCAAGCTGAGTGTCCCATCCTGATCCTTCCCAGGTGGTCGCACCCTACAGATCCTGCGAGCGAAGATGTCGGATGGTGGGAAGTACAGCTGCGTGGCCATGAACCCGGCTGGAGAGGCACAGAAGCGCATTTTCCTGACAGTCTTCGGTCAGTGTCCACCACCTCTGACCAGCCGCTCTATCTCTCCCAGCCCTGCCAGCGAGTGGGACTGTGTAAACACTGCTGCCTGGAGAACCTCACGCTTGTTTGGTTTCGGCTGTCCCACTGAGCATTTTTTATTGGTGTAGCAGTGATCGTATGTCTGGAACTGGTGGAATGTAAGCCATTTCAAATATGCATGTGAAAGGAGATTTCAAGTAAACTAATTCCTTGAGCCCTTGGAATGAGTTTAAGTGATTTGTGGGTTTTAGTTGCTGGTGGGAATTTTGGAATGCTGTGTATTCCTTTTAGCAGGAAAGCAACTTTCAAGAAAAACTGCATTAGATATATGTCAGGACCAGCTGAGCACAGATTTAAACTAACACTGACTCATTACTGCTCTTTATGAATGAATGTTTTTGATACCTTAGTTCCCCCCAGCATCAGAGACAATGGCGGTGACTCACCAGTGGTGGTGAGTGTGCGGGTGGGGAATTCGGTAACACTGGAGTGCGAGTCCAACGCCGTGCCCCCTCCCACCATCACCTGGTACAAGAACGGGAGGATCATTACTGAGTCGACCAACCTCAAGATCCTGGCTGATGGACAGATGCTGGAGATCAAAGGAGCTGAGGTGAGACTCTCATCTCTCAGTGCAGAGGGAAAATAGCCATCAGTCATTTCTGCAATGTCACTTTCTGCTCTTACTTCACTCCTCTCTGTTCCTCTTTCATTAAGGTATCTGACACAGGCCAATATGTTTGCAAAGCCACCAATATTGCAGGGCAGGTGGATAAAAACTTCCATCTCAACATCTATGGTAAGGAACCTTGGAGTACATTGCAGCTGAAGTGCAGCTCAACAGAAATGGTGCTTTTGAGTGCTTGGGTTAAGATATTCATTGATGGTGCATTGGCAGACACAGTTAGGAAAGTCTCTCTGGTGCTTTTCCGTACAGTCCCCCCCACCATCGATGGCCCGGCAGATGAAAAGGTACTTGAGACCATCAGCAACCCAGTCACTTTTGCCTGTGACGCCACTGGCATCCCCCCACCTAGTCTCACATGGCTGAAAAATGGCCGTCCGATAGGTAAGCGCACTCCGCCAGCCCAGCACATGGGTGTTGTCGATGCAACTTATATATGGTCATATAGTTGAGTGCCTTGGAGTTTTCAATTCCAGACTTATGGGTAAATGGCGGGCCTGGTTGAATTGAGTTGTCTGTTCTTTTAATCATATGCTCTAATGTACGAAAGCAGACACATTAAAGAATGACCCATCTGGTCCTGACTGTGATGTCAAATGGTTTCCTTCCCAGCAAACTCTGAATCCCTGGAGATGCATATCCTGTCTGGAGGTGGCAAGCTGCAGATCGCCCGTACCCAGCTGTCTGACAGCGCTACGTACACCTGTGTGGCATCCAATGTGGAAGGCGAAGCAAGAAAGAACTACCAACTCACTGTCCAAGGTGCAGCACATAGCACAAAGCTGTGTATATGAGGCTGGACCATTCTAGCTCTCAATCCATAGGATCACTAAGTTTGAAGGCTTATATATGTGTATGTTTTTGTCTGAAGTATTTGTAGGGTAGACAGTAGTGGTAGCTCATGACGAGACAGATCAATAAGTTTGTTGCCTGAGGTATGTGTAGGGTAGACAGTGGTAGCTCCTGAAAAGCCTACAATTGCTAAGTTCTTTGGCTTTTGTGCAAGGCCCATTTCACACAGGAGTAGGTCAATGGCGACAGACTGCATGTGAAAATGGTGATTTCACTGAATTTGTACCTTCTGCACCTTTGACTGAATCTGTGCCTTCCCAGTTCCACCCAACATTGTGGGCTCCGAGCTGCCCAGCGAGGTGAGTGTTCTGCTGAACGATAGCATGCAGCTGGTGTGTCGTGCCCAGGGGACCCCAGCCCCCACTATTCAGTGGCTGAAGGATGGGAAGGCCCTGAGCAGCTCCAAGAACATCAGGTTAGGCTAAGGCACAGAGTGGAACCAGAGATAGACACATATACCCAACAGATAGGTTACTGACCCAAGTGTCCTGTGTCCTCAGGATCAGCCCTGATGGCAGTACCCTGAGCCTGATGGGAGCGCTCACTTCTGACAGCGGAAAGTACACCTGCGTCGCCACTAATGCTGCAGGGGAGGAGGACCGTATATTCAACCTTAACGTGTACGGTGAGTGAGCGACGTGAACGATATGTTCTCCCCATAGTGTGATCATGTGAAATCCCCTTCCCCCCCTTCATAGGAGTGAATAGTTCTCCCTGTCAATCTTTGAAAATCAGTTAAATTCTCATTACACACAATACTGTTTTGCCAGCCTTTTCTCTGTTTTCTATTTACTTCTCCTTGCAGTGTTTTATGTAACTATTTTTGATCCTCTGTGCCTTTCTGGTCTCAATAAAGTGATTTGAATACTGAGAGCAGGAAAAAATATACAGTAGTGACATGGACTTTTTCATAGTTTGTTGTCAGAGAAAGGATAATTCAGACCTGCAGTTATGTCTCTTGCATTACACAGTGCCACCTACAATCAAGGGGAGCAGTGAGGCAGCCAAGGAGCTGACTGCGGTTCTGGACAGCTCTATCAATATCGAGTGCATAGCTACTGGCTCACCTCCACCACAGCTCAACTGGCTGAAAAATGGTCTTCCACTGCCAGTATCCTCCCAGATCCGTCTGCTGTCTGCTGGACAGGTCCTCAGGTGGGTTATGGGTCGTTTTCACTCAATTTGACATCAGGGCTCTCATTGACTCTCAAGACCTTGCTTTTACAATGTCTGGTTGTAGTGGTCTGTAGTGACCTCTGCTGGCTGACTATGAATATACCGATATGAGCTTTGACAGGAATTTCCTGTAACAGGTTTGCTTGATTATTTATCATGGATGTGTTCTTTTGTAGTATATCAGGGATCCTTGCATATTTACCTGGTGCCTGAGAAACAAATTATTGCGTAATTAGTTACGGTGTCAGGGTGTTCACTTTGGCTGTAAGCCAGGGTTAAAACTTTTTTAAAATGGTGAGCATTTGGCCCCACAGCTAGACTATGGCAAGCTGCATTTGGCCCTAAAGCTGCTAATTGAATATACCTGCTGTAAGCTAACATAAGCCTTCCCTTTCATCGTCAGAATTGCCAGAGCTCAGGTGTCTGATGGTGGAACATACACCTGCGTTGCCTCAAACCGAGCTGGAGTCGACAACAGGCATTTCAACCTGCAGGTTCATGGTGAGTGCTTTTACAGTGTAACTGATGCTGCATTGGTATTACGTTTAGCTGCTGCAGAAGAGTTTTTTGTGTTCTGATTTCATTCCTCTGCAGGCTAATGTCATCCTGTCGTTACCGTTACCATTAATTACCATCTTACCATCACTTACTATGCCACGTTACTGAAGTGTTTCAAATTATCTAGCTAATGGAGTAACAGATCTGTCCTCTGTGCCGCCTCAGTTCCACCCAGTCTGGACAAAGCAGGCAGTACTGAGGATGTCACCGTGGTGAGGGGTAACCCAGCAACACTGCTCTGCATAACGGATGGAACTCCCACACCCACCATCTCCTGGCTAAAGGACAACAAGCCCCTTCGATCAGGCACCCACACCACCATACAGAACCAGGGCACCACTGTGCAGATCATCCAGGCTCAGGTGGACGACACGGGACGGTACTCCTGTGTGGCCACCAACGAGGCAGGAGAGGTCAGCCGGCACTTCAACCTCAAAGTGCTGGGTGAGTCTTCTGCATAAACTGAAGCAAAGCCAATCATTGTAAAATTTAAGTCTGTTTTCCACAGAGTTAATGGTCTGAGGCTCGTTTTTAGCAGAGTTTGGTCTAATGAGGCCCATTTTCAGCAGATTTTGGTTAAACCAGGCCCCAAGACATGACTCACTCAGAGCAGAGGAGTGTATAAAAGTGCTGATGCTAAAAGTAGCAGAATTTTAGTAGGTCAAATTCTCTGTGCTGTAGTTACCTTGCTGTATATAGAGTAACAAGGCCCTTGGGGAGGCTTACGTAAATGCACTGGAGCTGAAAGCCCCAGTACGGTAGTTCTGAGCTTGGCAGTGCTGTAGTAATTGCACTTCTAGTTTTCTTAACTTATGGGATAATGAGACCCTTAAGGGGAGTGTGTAAATGAGCTTGGGCTCAAAGCCGCAGTGTGCACTTTCTCTGATTTCTTCTGTCGTGCCCCTTATTCACGACTCCCACAGACCCCCCACGCATCAATGGGTCCGACCTCCCTGCGGAGGTGTCAGTGGTGGTGAACAACGTGCTGGAGCTGCAGTGTGTGGCCACAGGGATCCCCACCCCCACCCTCACCTGGATGAAGGATGGCCGGCCCCTGCCCCAGACAGACAGCGCCCGTGTCCTGAGAGGCGGGGAGGTTCTGCGGGTCGCCTCGGCCCAGGTGACTGCACTACAAATGTCTCACCCCCCACCGCAACCTGGCTGTGATGTGGGATGGGTGTTTTTATGTAGTCTGCATGCATTTTACAGCCCCTGTATGTATCTGCATTACAGGTGGAGGACACAGGACGGTACACTTGTTTGGCCACCAGCCCTGCAGGGGACGATGACAAAGAATTCTTGGTCCGAGTTCACGGTATGCATTCGGCAGAAATTAGGTTTGCATTACATCACCTGTCTAGAAAGCAATTCTAGTTGATTTATTTAAAATTAACTTATGAGGATCGCAGCTAATAGTTTAAAGGATTCCTAAATCCTAAATACAATTCCTAAATCTTTGAAGTTTCAGTGTGGTTACACACTCCATAGTCTGGCATTGAATCCTGATTTTACCAATGCTATCTGTGATAACCAGGTTTCCAGGGTAGCATGTAATCCCAGGGTGGGAAGGTAGCAATTAGCTGGGTTTTCCCTGTCTCACTGCACAGGAGTAACTGTTCTGGGTGTCCGTAGTCTGCACATGAAGATGGGATGTGCTTACAAATACAATTGGATGTCCCAAATTCATTAAGGAAATGAAATATCAGGAGTATATCAAAAATTTGAGTAAAAATAAATCTGCAATTGAATCAAATGTCAGACCTTTCTCAGATATTGCAGGTATGTTGGTGTATTTGACCATAGGCTCTAGAGTATGGGGAAAATAACAGAGCTGTTGTTTTGCAGTTCCTCCTAACATCGCGGGGGAAAGTGGGTCTCAGGACCTCTCTGTGCTGCTGAACAGACAGGTGACCCTGGAGTGCAAATCTGACGCAGTGCCACCCCCCACGCTCACTTGGCTCAAAGATGGGACCCCTCTGCAGGTCAACCTATTCTCAGCTTTTAGAGCAGCCAGTAACATGCAGTTTTTTTAAAGCAGGCATGTGCATTGGATTTTGAATCAAGTAAAAGTTCTCTCTGCAAGATACAATCCCCTCAAAGATTCACATCAAGCATTTTCAATTTCCACAAGCCATTTTTGTCTTAGTGTCTTATTTGATTGCAACATACTGGTCCATGCATATGTATGTACTATTTCAGTCTTAGATTAAGTTAAACAGCCTGCTGAATATATGCTTAATGTTTAGGCCTCTCCACGTGTGCGCATCCTGTCCAACGGCCGTTACCTTCAGATCAACAATGCAGAGCTGGGGGATAGGGCACAGTACACCTGTGTCGCCAGCAACATCGCTGGAAAGACCACCAGGGAGTTCAACTTAGCTATCAATGGTAGGCAGAGCACGTCTTTGTCTCAAATGTTTCTACCATTGAGTTAAACTTGAGATTTTTAAGGTAGAATATGATTAGAATCATCCTTTCAGAAAAATCTAGCTGAGGTGTACAGTACACTGTAAATGTGTGTGTGTGTGTGTGTGTCTGTGTGTGTGTGTGTGTGTGTGTGTGCGTGCGTGCGTGCATGCGTGCGTGCGTGTGTGTGTGTGTGTCTGCTTCTTTGTTCTTCTAGTTGCCCCTACCATTCAGGATGGTCCTCAGACAGTGTCAGTGCAGGTCCACCAGCCTGTGGTGCTGGAGTGTGTTGTGAGTGGTGTCCCAGTGCCACGTATTACCTGGAGAAAACATGGGGCCATACTGGCAGGAAATAACCCAAGGTAACTCCTCCTAATCCCTAATATACAGTATTCTACAGAGTAATGACTGAGGTATACTGACCCCAAGTACGTAATTACAGCCGTTCCCTGATATACAGTATATTACAGTGTAGTCATGGAACCCAGAGGTCAAATCTCAACAGACATCAAGACACTCCCACCTTGGCATCTAGGAGCAGCAATTACTGTAGCATCACTCAGGGAAATAGCAGTTTAGAGACTGGTCAGTTTCTTAAAGGTCAGTCTGCAGAAGTGTTATGTATTGGATATATGTCTCTTGTTGGTATTCAACAATTTTCTTGTGTTTTGGCAAAATTGGCAATTTTAATCTTCCAACCTACCATTACTGGGTCAATATGCCAAAGAAAATATCAGTCACATCCTGGAGGTGTGTGGGTTTATCACTCTGAATTGAAAGCTTTTGGTGGGCGAAGAGGCATAAACCTGGCATACTGCTGGTAATCCCAGCTGACAGTATACTGCAGATTAATCAATTAGATGTTTTCAGATATACATGTAGTTTCTGTTATTAGTTCCTTTCATCAACAGGTATTAGATCACATGTAACATAATTAAGCCACTGTATTTGGTCTCTTTTGGTCTTGACAGGTATGCATTTGCTGAGAATGGTTCATTACACATTCACTCAGCACAGGTGACTGACACAGGGCGTTACCTATGCATGGCCACTAACCAGGCAGGAACACAACGGAAGAGGATTGATCTGCAAGTGTATGGTGAGTCCCACACACACACACACACACACACACACACACACACACACACACACACACACACACACACACATCATCATCATCATCATCATCATAAAAATCATTGTCTCTGGTTTAGTTCAAATGATTAAAATAGACAGAGTTTCATGGTTTAATGAATGTTAGCCTGCTATGTTATTTTAAGCTTCTTTTGTCCGTATATTCTCTACATGTTCTGGATATTTATATTTGATAGTGAGAAAGAAAATGTGTTCTCAATCAGTCCCACTGTCTGAATTTTAACATTTTCCTCCTACACCTGATGGGCATTTTTGCATTGGTGTATGGCAGTGCCCCCATCCATAGCCAAAGGCCCTACCAATATCACTGTGACTGTCAACGTCCAGACAACCCTCTCCTGTGAGGCCACAGGAATCCCCAAACCCTCTGTCACATGGAAGAAGAACGGACGCCAACTCAACACCGACCAGAACCAGAATATGTACAGGTTGATCCAGGTTTTTCCTCTGTTCCTTACCAATCTCACAATTTCACAACATGTCTTATGCCTCTTGCAAAAACACATGCATGTTCAGCACAGTGCCACTTCAAAAGCTTTCATTTATTTACTGCATTAGTGAAAATGTGATCGTAATGCCTCTGGTGTTTACTGTTGGTTTCACCAGGTTGCTGTCCTCTGGATCTCTGGTTGTCATAGCACCCACAGTGGAGGACACAGCTGTCTATGAGTGTGTGGTAGCCAATGAGGCCGGACAAGACAGAAGGGCCATCCAGCTAACTGTACATGGTGGGTCATAAGCGCATTGCAAACATTTCCTGAACTGTTTTAAAGATGATGCAATGATTTCTGCCAGTATTTTTTTTTCAAAATGTAGTACTGAAATGATTCCCTTTTTGTTTCTTTGTCAGTCTGTGAATTGTAAGGACAGATTATTTTCTTTTGACCAACGGTAGTTTGAGTGCATGGTTACCTTTGCTTTGCAGTGCCTCCCTCCATCGCTGATGAGGCCACAGAGCTGGTGGTGACTCGTCTATCCCAGGTAGTCATCAGCTGCACTGCGTCTGGTGTGCCAGAGCCCACCCTGCAGTGGAGCAAAGACGGAATCAGGCTCCCCAAGGTGGGCAAGGGTTTCAAGATCCTGCCCTCAGGTGAGAGTCACTCCTGCACCTAACTGTACCTTCCCAGTGGCAGCCCCATGGCAGCCATGACAGTGTGTGTTTCCTCTCCTGCCCAGGCCCAGTTGAGATCACTGCCGCTGAACTGAGCCACACAGGCAGGTACTCCTGCCTGGCCAAAAATGCCGCTGGTAGCGCCCACAGACACGTGCACCTCACTGTCCATGGTAAGAGCTAAAAAACTACAGCCATACAATGTGTTTTCTTATATCCTTTTTGGGAATATTCTTATTCTTTTTTATATTTTTCTTCAATAATGATAATTGATTGCATATTGAGGTACCTTGTGCAATCCTGCTGGAAAAGTGCAGTATAAATAATAAATAAATGAACTAATAAATAAAACGATGCATCAATAAGATATGTAACTCTGTCTGGCCGGCTCATATCCCATCCAGAGCCCCCTGTGATAAAGTCTCATCCCCCAACCCTGGATGTTATCCTCAACAACCCGGTCACCCTGCCGTGCCAGGCCACAGGGACACCCCGTCCCACCATCACCTGGCAGAAGGAGGGCATCAATATCCTCACCACAGGTTAGGACCACATTGCAAGGGTCTAATAGGAAATTGGAAATGGGGAGGGGGGTTTTAGAGTTCATTCTGAAGCCAGACCATTTATCTCACTGATTTTGTTTCAGGGGGTGCTTTCACCATTCTACCCAATGGGGGTCTTCAAATCTCACGGGCGAAAGTAGATGACTCCGGTACCTACATGTGTGTGGCTCAGAACCCCGCTGGCACAGCTCTGGGAAAGACTAAACTGAAAGTACAAGGTATGCTGACACAGTTTTCTCTGAAACATTTCTGGATTTCCTTTAACTATGTAAACAGTGTCATGTTCAAGTGACTCATGCTGTGTGGTGTGAATTCTTGTTTACAATTTTTATTTATGCTGTACTGATAATTATATACTGATAACGAACAGTGAACCATCTATTATCAAATACTGCCTACTGTTCCAAAGACACACATCAGTGTTCACACAGGGGACCAAAATATAGTGTATATTTTCATTATATATTGTGTGTATTTTCAAAAAAATATCTTCAACGTTCTTGCAGCTTTTGATTCAACTTTCACACATTATTTTACATTCTTTAACTATTGTGGCATAAAATTTCAGTTTGTCCTGAAATACAGAAAACCAAGTTGATCACTGAATGTAATCGGGAAGGAGCAGTGTTTTATTTATGATGGCTTTAGAAACTCTACCTTTTTAATATTGGCATCTCTAACCCTTCCAAACCTTCAACAGCCCACTGAGGATCAAAGCCTGAGAACCATTGCTGTACAAGTAACCCTCTGTGTACCTCTTTCTGTGCTAACTTGAGAACTGTGTACTTTACTCTATCGTGGAACAGGTAGTAAGCATTAGCCTCCATGTCCCTGTTTCTCCTTAGTCCCGCCTGTCATCAGCTCTCAGACAAAGAGCTACACAGCAGCTCTGGACACGTCTGTCACACTCCTGTGCCAGGCGGAGGGCTACCCCACCCCTGGAGTCACCTGGCACAAAGATGGGCAGCAGCTGACTGAGTCCATGCGCCAGCGAGTCCTCAGCTCTGGGTCTCTGCAGATTGCCTTCGCCCAGCCCAGTGACACGGGCCGCTACACCTGTACTGCTGCTAATGTGGCAGGGTCCAGCAGCCTGGAGATGAGCCTCACTGTGCAGAGTGAGTCAGTGGAATCCCACCCCAAAACGTAGAATATCTCCCTCATGTGTGGGGGTTAGACCCATTGTGATGCTTGTTGTCATTTCTCTGTACCACATGATGGCATTGTGTATGTGTTGCATTCTGTGTCTTTATTTCAGTTTATTTACATTATAGATTTTTTTAAAGTCATGAAACTAATTTCTGTACAAAAATTATAATGCATTAATGGATCGCAAAGAAGGTGCTGAGTGAGAAAATAATTTTGATATTATGGGTTTTGTCTTGAGGAATCACGGAAAACATTGAGTATGTTTTCCAAACACAAAGTCTGTTCTACTCCTTCTGGTCACTCACTAATGACCACTACCTCTCCTGTCTACCCCCAACTTCAGTTCCACCCTCCATTCGTGCCGGTCAGCTGGAACAGTCCGTGGTGGAGAACTCTCAGGCCCTGCTGTCCTGTGTCACAGATGGGGTCCCTCAGCCAGTCATATCTTGGGAGAAAGAGGGCACACCCCTGACAGACACCACGGGGGAGTACACCATCCTGCCATCTGGGGAGCTCATCATAGACACCACCCAGGTGGGTGAACACTCTTATCCAGAGTCCAAATGTTTTAAGCAACAATCGCAGATGATATCAAGTTTGATACGTCAGTAGATTAAGTGATAAGGCCATGAAAGTGAAAATGACATGAGTATAGAAAAGCAGTGGTCAAACACAATCCTGGAGAGCTGCAGGGTTTTCCATTTTTTTCATGTTAAAATCAGGACCCAATTCAGACCAAGGAACCAGGTGGGATCACTTAGACATGATAAGTCCACCCCAGGATTGACCACCCTTGTCCTATGTGATAAGTCTGCTCTGCATGTACCTTGAGCAAAGTGTGGGGTGAGTCAATTGCCTTTGTATGTCTACTTGTGCAGCCTGAGGATGCTGGGAGCTACACCTGCATAGCCACCAATGACGTGGGTCAGGACAGTAAGACTGTGGCCCTGTCAGTCCATATCCACCCAGCCTTCACAGAGCTGCTGGGGGACGTGTCCCTGAACAAAGGAGAGCGGCTCCTGCTGTCCTGTGGTGTCAGCGGCATTCCCACCCCAGAGATCACCTGGGTCTTCAATAACAACATCATTCCAGGTATTTTTTGAGCCCATCGTGATAGAACCCCTCAGAGGATGACGAATAATACAGAATAGGAATAGGAAGGAAATCAGAATAACCAAAGTGAATGTTTCTATGTAGCTCACTACGACCACGTGAATGGACACAGCGAGCTTGTCATTGAGCGAGTGAGCAAAGATGACTCCGGCACCTACACCTGCATCGCGCAGAACAGGGTGGGCTCCATCAAGTCCCTGGGTTTTGTCTATGTCAAAGGTAATCCTGATCTGCAGCACAGCCTCAGGGTACAGGTCTGCTCTGGAGCCAGAGGGAGGGAACTGACCAGTGTTTTTCCACCTCTACTTCCCAGAGCCTCCCATCATTGATGGGGATTTCCACTCCAACCGGATTGAGCCCCTGGGAGGGAATGCCATCCTAAACTGCGAAGTGCGAGGAGACCCACTGCCCACCATTCAGTGGAGCAAAAAGGGGGTCAACGTCCAGATCAGCAACCGCATTCGACAGCTAGACAATGGCTCTCTGGCCATCTATGGCACTGTGGTAAAATACTGCCCACAATGCACCTCACATCATTTCCTTGTCAATGCCAGTGCCTCCCACAGTGGAAAAAAAGCTGTGATACAATATTAAGCATTTTATGACCATTTCTTTTTCTTTTCAGAATGAAGATGCTGGAAATTATATATGTGTGGCCACCAATGATGCTGGAGTGGTGGAGCGCAGTGTCACACTGACCCTGCAGAGTAAGTCTGGTGTCTCTTGGGGCAATGTAGTCGGGGCTAGCTGCATTATGATTGGATAGAGCTGATGGTGTGCTGTAGAACTGCATTTGCAGTTCACTTGTGCATGATATGGTGAGTTAGTGGCCTCCTCATGTGTCCTGTAGGTTCCCCGACCATTACGGTGGATCCGGTGGATACGGTCGTAGATGCCGGCACCACAGTGGTGTTGAACTGCCAGGCAGATGGGGAGCCTCCTCCCCTCATTGAGTGGTCTCGGCAGGGGCGCCCCCTGCTGGGCAATGACCACATTGCTATCCTGTCCAACGGCTCCTTGCGGCTGGCTGGTGTGCAGAAGGAGGACACTGCGGAGTATGAGTGCGTGGCTAGGAACCTGATGGGCTCAGTGCTGGTCAGGGCATCGATCACAGTGCGCGGTGAGCGGATCCACAGAGTCTCTCGCTGTTCCCCCCACTGATGACTGGTGCAGTCACATGACGCACAGTTAACACTTAATCCTCTCTGTGTCACAGTGCATGGGGGCTTCTCAGAGTGGATGGAGTGGGGGTCCTGCAGTGTCAGCTGTGGGCTGGGGGCCCAGAAGAGGCTGCGCCAGTGTAACAACCCTCTACCTGCCAACGGGGGGCGCCATTGTGAAGGGCTAGATACAGAGACTCGGAGCTGCCAGGGCAAGCCCTGCCCAGGTATGCACACTCAGTAGCCATGAATTTCTAAATATGTGTACAGTGACAATATGTATTTTACATAATGTGCACTAAGTCACCATATTACTGTCTTGCGAAATAGAGATGCATTATGTGACAAAGTGGGGCTGATTTTGTTGCATGTGTCCAGTGGACGGGAGCTGGTCTGAGTGGACAGCGTGGGAGGAGTGCTCTCGGACCTGTGGCCAGGGGAACAGAACCAGGGTGCGCACCTGCAGTAACCCCCCAGCCCAGCACGGGGGAAGGCCCTGTGAGGGCAGGGCAGTGGAGGCCATCATGTGCAGTGTCAGGCCCTGCCCGGGTGAGTGACCCTGCAGACTTTACAAACACTCAGCCAGCACTGTGGTCTCTGATTGCTCCAAACTGCATCAATGCTGTTTGGTGGATACGGGGGCCAGTCTGGGAAGCACTATTGTCTGAATCTGGATCTTCTGAAACAGCTGGAGTTGTCAGTGCTCGTCACTGTTGAACTCTTTTGTAGTGGCTGGTAACTGGGGAGCCTGGCTACCGTGGAGCCCCTGCAGTGAAACCTGTGGTAAAGGTATGCAGACGAGGATCCGGCTGTGTAATAACCCCCCTCCCTCCTTTGATGGGCCACCGTGTGAGGGAGCTGACACCCAGACGCAAGTGTGCAAGGAGAAGCACTGCCCTGGTGAGGCCCTCCCATAGTCACATGCTACACAGCACACCCTCAATTCTGGGACCACTGCCACTGAAGAAAGCAAAAACTGTTAATTCTTGTTATTATACCATAAAGTGGACACAACCAAAAGGTCCATTTTCAAAGTCTATATAGATTTAGTCTGTAAATCAGATTACCTTTTTTTGAATGTTATCTCAGAAAAGAATTCAGTAAACTTTCTTCATTGCCATTTATACATTTAGTGGACAGACACACAAAGAATTTTGTATATATATACAATTTTACATCAGTTTTATATAAAACTATTTTAAATGCCTGTTGGGACATTTTTAAGGAGCTGATTGTCACGAACGTCAGTGGCACTGTTTAATACCAGCCTGTGCATGTGCTCCACAGTGGATGGGAAGTGGTCATCGTGGGTCAGCTGGGGAGCATGTAGTGTGTCTTGTGGGGGAGGGACCCGACAGAGGACGCGCTCCTGTGCCAGCCCCGCACCCCAGCATGGGGGCCGGCAGTGTGAGGGCAACGACGTCCATATCGACTTCTGTAACAGCGAGCCTTGTCCCAGTGAGTGCCCTCTATAGTGTCATATTAAAAATTAGTCTTTGTCTTTCTTTCACAGATTCAATTTCAGGATGATTTGCTGGCAGGAAATGCATTTGTAACATTAAACATTACACATCTAAACATTAAGTCCGCTCTCTCTCTGTCAGTCCATGGTAACTGGGGCCCCTGGAGCAGCTGGGGTAGCTGCAGCCGGACATGTAATGGGGGACAGATGCGCAGATACAGAACATGTGACAACCCCAGGCCGGCCAATGGGGGCAGAGCCTGCGCTGGGGCAGACACACAGATCCAGAGGTGTGGCACAGGCAACTGTCCCGGTGAGTCTCCCTGCGTACCATTAGAGTCACAGAGAGCCATTTTGCTAAATGAAAGTACTGTAATGGATTGCAAACAGACAAAACAAGCAGAGGATACTGATGGAGGTGTAGCATGACTTTTTGCTCAGGCTTTGTTTGCTGACATTTTTTAATTAGAGTGGCTCTGCCACTTAAAGTATCTGTATATGACAAGAGAATGATTACTACATTTTTTGCACTTCAACCTGTGATGCCTGAATTCCGAGAAGAAACTAAGCATACTTGATATAATTTTTTACACTTACAGCATGATTTATTTCAGGTTTGAGGTGTAAACAAGCTATTTCATTACTGTAGAGAGTAAGAGGGCTCTGTACAGTAATAGAAAGATGTGTGTGTGAGAAGGCTCAGAACCGTGACAGCAGAGGTGAATGTGTCCATTACAGTGGATGGGAATTGGGGTCCCTGGCAGCCATGGGGGGAGTGTTCGGCTTCATGTGGTGGAGGAGAGAGGACCCGGGTTCGACTCTGTAACAGCCCCCCACCCACCAATGAGGGTCGGACCTGCCCTGGGGACTCCACTCAGTTGTCTAGATGTAATGTCCAGGCTTGCCCAGGTACTGCTCTGTCTATCCATTTAAATGGCTAGACCACGCACTGAGCAAACACACTCTCCACATAATATGAAAAATGTATACAGTATTAAGGCTTAATGGATAATCATTTATAAACATTCCAATATGTTGTTCTCAACCCCCACTTTGAATTTGGGTGTTAGCTATTTTTAAAAAAAAAAAAAAACTTAACTGAAATGAACTCTAGGTGAGTGGGTCTTTGGTAGCAGGAGATCAGTCAGCAGTTCTCACATGGTGATGGACATCTGCTCCTCTCAGGTGGACCACAAAGGGCAAGGGGAAACATCATCGGGAACATCAATGATATAGAATTTGGAATTGCCATCCTCAATGCCACGGTTACTGACAGCCTGAACAATGGTGGCCGAGTTATACAGGCAACCATTTCCAATGTGCCCAGAAGCCTTGGTAAGAAACACTTGCTCCCCTTCCTAACTGAAATACTGTTTCCAGGGCTGCTGTATACAGTAGAAATCATGGCCTTAAAGCACACTCCGGCTTTCTAACATTATCATTCATATCAATGTTATGATGGTGGTTTATTGAGGGAACTCATTATCCTACCAGTATATTATAAGGATTAGGGATCTGGGATTGTCACTCAGAAGTTGTAGGTTTAATTCTCAGGAAGGCAACAATGTTGTACCCTTGAGCTAGTAATTTCTCCTGAATGTAGTCAATATCTAGCTCCATAAATGGAAACTATGAAACAATATGATCTGTGTAAGTTGCTCTAGATAGCTACATCTGGTAATATTTACAAATCTGGCATATGTTTTGCAAACACTGCAGTGTGAGTTTAATATCCTTATCCATTTCCCCTACATGGTCATTTACCCCAAACCCCACCGCCATGCCACGCTCAGGCCCCGCAATGCGGAAGCTAATTTCTATCCTGAACCCCATCTACTGGACCACTGCGCAAGAGCTGGGTGAGGCCGTCAATGGCTATACCCTCACAGAAGGAGTCTTCAGACGGGAGACCCAGGTGGAGTTTGCCACAGGTGAGGACCATCAAGCACTGAGCTGGAACTTTTGCAAGTATCACACATTTTTTCTTCCCAATGTGCCTGTCCCCTGTGAAATCTCCTGAAGTGGTTTGGTTTGTTTTTATCCTCAGGGGAGATCCTGAGGATGACTCATATTGCCCGGGGATTGGACTCTGATGGAGCATTATTACTGGACATTGTTGTCAATGGGCACATCTTACAGCTGCCTTCTAACTCAGAAATCAACATTAAGGTACCAATGCATGCCCCAAGAAGACAGCCTCATTGTGACTGGTGACTTGAAACAGCTCTGTAAACTGGCATAATAACTGAAAAGGTTGGGAAACGGTTGGACCAAACTTCAGTATAAAATGTGTTCTGTGCTGTGTTTGTGTGTTCAGGACTACACTGAAGACTACATCCAAACAGGCCCAGGGCAGCTGTATGCTCTCTCCACACGCATGTTTACAATTGACAAGGTTAGCGTGCCCTATTCCTGGAACCACACCATCACCTACGACTCCTCCAGAGGAAAGATGCCCTTCCTGGTGGAAACACTCCATGCCTCCACCATCAGTGCTCACTACCACCCCCTAGAGGAGCTGCTGGAATACAGAATACATGCCACCATTGCTAAAGGTGAGTGGTTCTCCTGCGAGGGGCAAATCACATTAAGCCTTCAGGGGCCTCTGATGATTGACTAATCTGTCTGCCCTTTCAGGAGACCGAAGCAATCAGTGCCCCATCGGCTTCCGCTTGGACCCAGCCGGACCATATTGTGCAGGTAATTCTGTAAAAATATATATTAACATTTTTAAAAAAAATAGACAGCACTTCTTCTCTTCATTATTGATGCTAGCTTTAAAAAGACTTTCAAGCTGAGAGAGTTAATGATGGTCTTCTCATCTCCTGGTGAAGATGAGGATGAGTGTGTTGCTGGGAACCCGTGCTCTCATGCCTGCCATAATGCTATGGGCACCTACTATTGCTCCTGCCCCAGAGGACTCACCATATCTGCTGATGGCAGAACCTGTCAGGGTAAGATTTAACACACCAATGTATTCTCGTCTGTCAGAGACCTATAAATGTGTTAACCACATTTTAAATGTACTTCCTGAAAGCAGAGCAATAAACATTACCGTTTATTTTTGTAAGTCATAAATGAATGCCCAGCGTTTATTTCTGCAGCTGGATCTGAGGAAGTATTAATGCTTTGTTGATTCTCACCTTTATGTTTGGTCATCTATTCAAAAGTTCAAACTCTAAACTGCAGCAGCAGTTGTTCCTGTTACAATGATCCCAAAGGGAATATGGTTTCAAAAGCATGAAAACCTATCATCAGGAATTGTTATACCTAATTGAATAAAACCAGGATTACTGTGTGTTGCCTGTGTGTTTGCAGACATTGATGAGTGTGCTCTGGGAGGGCACATGTGTCACGACGGACAGGATTGTGAGAACACAATTGGTTCATACCGTTGTGTGATGCGCTGTGGGAGGGGCTTCCGCAGGACAGCTGATGGATTGAGCTGCCAAGGTCTCATCACACTTCCTTATATTGTTTGACAAGTCATGTGACCAGAATGTTCTAGTACAGTATGGTTCTGTTCCCTATGTAAAGGTTGCTTTTTTTCCCAGATATTAATGAGTGCCAAGAGTCCAGTCCCTGTAACCAGCACTGTCTCAACACCATTGGCAGTTACCGTTGTGCATGTGAGCCTGGATATCAGCTGAGAAACCGCAGATGTATTGGTGGGTACTTCCTACGTTAGAACAGCATTTTCTTAGTTTTAAACTAAGAAGCCATGGCCGAACCTATGCTGTCAAGTGTCCCAATATACTTAATTGAGTCAATACATTCCTCAAAATTCCTTGTATTTCATAAGCAACTTACATTCACTCCAAATGTAAAATTTTGACCACTCAAGACATTGTTAGAGATTCAAATGCAAAACTGACTGGATGTTGTTTTTCATTTTTTGGAACCAAATAAATGGAGAATGCATCATGATCTACATTTTTATTCCTGGCTTTGGTTGTGAGAATGTATAAATAACTTTTTTTATGAGGCTACTTACAATGTAAAGCAACAGTAGAGCGAGAGCTACAGATATGAACCAGTTCTGTCTCCATTCAGATATCAATGAATGCCGGCAGAGGGTTTGCCGTTTGGACCAGCAGTGCAAGAACACCAGGGGCGGGTACACCTGCATTGACCTCTGCCCCACAGGCATGACTAAAGGAGTCAATGGGACATGTGTTGGTGAGTTGTGGAATTGCCCCTCTTAAAATTGCATCACTATAGGGAACGGAAAGCAATCACTCAAGTTTATCATCTGACCACACCAGTCAACAGAATAATGAGATTATTTAATCTGAGGCAGAATGTGTAGCAGATACAGGTGAACGTGAGGTGGGCAAAAACTAAGCTGTTCGTGTTCTCTGTTCACTGTTCCATGTCCAATGCAGATATTGATGAATGCAGAGATGGCACACACCAGTGCCGGTACAACCAGATCTGTGAGAATACTCGGGGCAGCTACCACTGCACCTGTCCCAGAGGATTCCGTTCCCAGGGCGTGGGTCGACCCTGCCTCGGTATGTTCTAGACTTATCAGACCCCCCAGTCCCTTTGCTGCTGCTTTGCTTCACTTGCGCACACTACTGCCTCTCTCCCTCTCTCTCCACACAGCACTCTCACTTCCCTTTCTCTCACCCAACTCCAAGCTGCTAGAGACAGAGACAGAGCTGTAAAGTCACTTCCTCCCCTTGCTTGCTAACAGAGCTAAGGCACTGCTTTAAACTGCTTTGCAGACTACTAACTTTTAACCCTAGTGGATGGAATTCTGGATATCAGTCCTTTCAAAAATTGTGTACAAATTTAGTTAGTGCACAGGTGAAAGTAACATGGGAAATAACTTGTCTACGAGCACAACAAAACCAGCATTTCACACCCTTTTCTTTTCCGCCCTCTTACTCATGTCCTTCAGTTTTTGCTCGGGAGGCTGTCCTGAACTGCTCTGCTTTGCAATGGCGGTCATTCACTGTCTCTCAGTGACATTATTAACATTAAGCATTAGAATAATTTTTCACCTTCAAATCACTTCCCCCGATCAGAGATAACATTTACCTGTTCAGAAAATATTTATTAATCACCTTAATCAATTGATTTAATAGTAAATGGATGACATTTTGATAAAAGCTCGAATTAGTCCTGATAATGACTTGTGTTTAATATAGAATATATTATTCCATACTGTCTCCATTTTCATTCATAGGTAGTACAGACTATTATGCAGCCCACAGCAGATGTCATTTCATTTTTTTCAGTCATCTGAAATGTGCTGTTGAACAACCAGTTGAATAGCATTTAGCTTTTTTAGCCAAATGACATGATAGAATAATGTATCAAGCATAGTACTTGGTCTAAATTTTGTTTTTTTTTTTGTAATCAAAGGAGCCATTAGCAAGGCATATAGCCTTCTTGGCATGACCTGTTTTTGGAGCACATATTACTTGTGTTCGCATTAATGTTAATGCTCAGCATTTGGGGCAAAAGACTGATCCCCCCCTCTCTCTTGTGTTCTCTCCTCCTCCTTCATCCAACTCCTCCTTCTTCTCTTCCTCCTCCCTCCATGTGCTGGGTGTTGTTGTGCTGGGCAAGACATTAATGAGTGTGAGTGGGTGCCCACACCCTGTGCCCACCAGTGCGTCAACACCCCTGGCAGCTTCAAGTGCCTCTGCCCGCCCGGTCGCCACTTGCTGGGTGACGGGAAATCTTGTGCCGGGCTGGAGAAGCTGCCCAGTTATGAGAGCTATTCATATGGTTATAGAACATCACAGTCCTCACCAGAGAGGAGCTTCTACCAGCGGCAGTACCACAGCTTGGCCTCTCAGTCATACCATTCCTTTTCGAGTGATAGCAACATTAGAGGGCCGGCCCACCGCTCACGCAGGGACGCCAGAAGGGCTTGTCCCGAAGGCTTTAAAACAAGGAGTGGCCGTTGCCTAGGTAATTATCAACCAGGATGGTAGTCTAAATGCATATAGAGCTTTATTTCTGCATTCTGTTTTGGAATTTACTTATGTAATGGTTGAAGGCTGATCTCTTCCTTAGGGCTAATGAGGCACGCTGTCCATATGTCCAGTAAATGAGCAGATCTGGCATGTGAAATTCATGTTTGAAAATATCCCACCCACTAAGTGCATCTGTGTTTGGTTTCTTTTCTATAGGGATGCATTGCTGTATAAATATAACTAATAGCAAAATCACATTTTTTAAAATTATTGTTATCAAGTAATAGTTGCATCAATACTGCAGTTTAATGTTAATACCACAGATCATGCTCATATCATGCTCTGGTCCAGTTTTGGATGGTAAAATGAATCATAAATTTGCTGTTACAGTAAAATAATAACTGTCTAATTTTAATGAAACACTTCAAACTTTTTTTTTTTATTTTACAATAGGTAAAAACTTGTCTGTCAGCTGTGTATTTCCCATTCAGCAACCAATTTTTCCAGGTCCAGTAAAGAGAAAAAAACTATCAAATTTTATGTCAATAACATATTTGGTTTAATTTTTTTTTCTCTGTAGACATCAATGAATGTGAAAACAGAGATGTGTGCCAACATGAGTGCATGAACACTCCAGGGAGCTATAAGTGTCTGTGTCCTAACGGCTATAGACTCATGACTAATGGAAAAACCTGTCAAGGTATGTACACCAATCAAAGCATTATATTTCACTCACTACTGCTTATTTGCAATCAGTGACACTACCAGAGCACATCATAAATGTTTACAGAATAGTCTAATAATAGTCATGTGATTAAGAGTCTGGAAACAGAATGATTATAGGATTTACATACTTATGTATCTATGCATGTGTGCCATAATAGTGACAATATTTATGTGGGAAAAACATTTTGTGCATGTCACTTTGAAGATGTTGACGAGTGCCAGGAACAGAACATTCAGTGTGGAAGCAACAGAATGTGCTTCAACATGAGAGGAAGTTATCAGTGCATAGACACACCCTGCCCACCGAACTACCAGAGGGACCCTGCCACAGGGTAAGCACCTTCCTGTCCAGACAGGCTCAATGCACAACACCATTGCACGCATATTCAACACCTACTCCATTCTGCCTCTTGGGAGCATTATTTCAATGAGTAAATCCCTCAAAATTGTACATCATTTGGTTTCAATTTCAGTAATGTGTGAACCCAAGTCACATTTAAAACCTTGGATACATGCAGATTTTAATGCTCATTCTAGGTTTAATTGGTAAAAAAGTACAGATAGAAACTAACAACTGAGTTTATAGCAATCAATGTGACTTAATACATGCATCCTTCTTGTGATGTCCCAGGTTCTGCCTGAAGAACTGCCCTCCCAATGACTTGGAGTGTGCCCTTAGCCCTTACGCTCTGGAGTATAAGCTGCTTTCCCTGCCTTTTGGCATCGCCGCTAATCAGGACCTCATCCGTCTGGTGGCCTACACTCAGGATGGGGTAGTTCACCCCCGCACCTCCTTCCTGGTGGTGGACGAGGATGCCACCCTACCCTTCGCCATCCGGGATGAGAACATGAAAGGGGTGCTGTTCACCACACGCCCACTGCGTGAGCCCCACACCTACAGGATGAAGGTCCGGGCCCTGTCGTATAGCGCAGATGGTGGCATCGAGTACCAGACTACTTTCATTGTGTACATCGCAGTATCCGCCTATCCATACTAGAGCACTTTAGGGACAAGGATGTGACTTTATGTACACCACTGCAAGCTGGTGGAAAGCCACCACTTTAAAAAAGACTATTTCAACATTCAAGGCTTTGCAGCCAGGAGAACTTCTAGCCCCAGGAGCATTTTAAAGGACTAAACACTGCCCCCTGGAGAAAGCTGGAGTGTTTACAAGAGAGCAATGTTGTTGCTGTTGCATTTGGAGGAAAAAAACATTACGAAATAGTATGTAAAAACATTATCTCCATTCTTCCATAGTTTTGTGTAAGGTAAAAAAAAATGCAAAGGTTTCACAAGCACAGGAAAGAATATTTTAGGGATGTTTCAAACAGGCTCCTATTCAGGTAAGATTAGTTAATGCTAGCTGATTTTATTTACATCTACCTATTAACTTATTGGTGAGAGCTTGAACAGGAATAAGGGCAGTTCCTCCATAATTACCTCCCGAATGATTGGCCCTGAAGCAAACCAATGATGTTACAGAAACATAGACAGCAGAACAAAAAGTTTCCTGAATGGTCTACAATGGTGCAAAAATGAAAATGACCAGGCCACACTCTGAAGTCAAGAAATCAAAGACAAGGTGGGTTTCTGTGTGGTCTGAGACAAAGCATTCACCCTCATCAGGTAACTGTTCAGGTGCATCCAGATACTCCTTCCAATTGTGACTAGAATAGCTGCAATTATGGACCATCAATACAATCATATCAATACAGGTCAATATGCCTTTGGACTCTTTCATAGGTCCACTTTACTCAGTTACAAAGATGTATTCTATTTTTATGGTTTGTATATAAGTGTTTTTTTCTGTAATTTGTTCTATACAGTACTGTATTCCATTTTGTAAAAGAAAACAATAAATGTACAATCACAAATACTTTCATTTTTCATTTGTTGCTTGAACAGACGGCAGGATATATAAAAGCACTATAGTACAAAATCAAAATTCAGGGATTCAAGTGATGTACTTGAAGAGAAGAATACATGGTAAACTATACTAATTGATTTTCCTTAACACCATATGCATTAGATGTTGGACAATATAAAAGGAAAACAACTTTGGATCTGTATATATATTTTATTGTATCACAAAAGCACAAACATAAAAAGGAATATTTGATAAGGCAGTTTATACACTAGTTTAGTAGTAACTTTTGCACTTGTTCACAAGAGCAATAAGCACTACTGCACCAAATCAGCAATTCAACTTGATTTGACATGTTGTTCACAACTGGAAATGAAGTAAAATAAAATGATTTATTTCACAAGTATCTTAAAAAGTGTGGTTCAAACAGTATGATTCAGGACATAGAGGTACATTATCTCACCATACAGCTGAGTGGCTTACACAATACTATTACAGTAAGTTCAATATGGCCCTAAGTGAACAGAGGAACCACCTTTGGAGACCACAACTGACAACTGATCTGATTTTTGAACAGCAGAAATAGTAATATGTAAATTATGCTGCCTGAAAGTACTTTTACCCCAGATTTAGTAAACAGCAATGCCTTTTGCCCATAATTTATACTTACATTTTATTTAGTTACACAAAATGTACAACAAAAGAGCAAAGAAGTTACACTGAATCTGGATATCAGCTCTTCAGATTTCAATCCTTACACAGATGTAAAATGTAAAATGACCCCTTTTTTTGCATTAGTTCTTAATAGATGTTGAAGATGCTAATTATGTACACAACACTGACTACTGGATCCAAAAACAACTTATTGGGAGTTTAAGATGTGTAGCACGTGTACATCTGTCTGTGCAAAAAAGAGGGGGAAAAACTATCTATGCTTCTGTTATAAACACACACATCTGATTTGAAAGACAGAATAGAATACAGGTTGAACAGCAGTCATCTGTGATGCTTTGTCTGAATTGAGTAAACACTAAACAGAACAGCCCAGACCAATCTGGTTCCTTTGATCCTAAAAAGCATTCTGTTTCTATGAATATTGATAAACAATACTCAGTTTGTGACTTGCCCCAAGCATGAGCTTTGGTGATACCTCAGTTTCAAACTCACAACATAAAACAGTTAAAATATACTTGTACCTAGAACAGGTAATCAAGGTCTTAATCATTTCACCATCTAGAGTTTCCAAAAGCATATTTTATTTTGTGTGCATGTAATGAAAACACATCTATCTCATTCAAACTGATCCCATACTTCAGACATCTAAAATGGCTATGAAACACTTATTGGGCAAAAATAAGGGGTGAAAGTGCAAACCAAGTAAAAAAAACTGTCAGGAGGATACAAATATTCTTGCCCAGTTAGTTAACACTGAGGACAGATAATAAAAGTATTGACCTCTGTATGGCTGTGCAAAATGCACCTGTCTAAGGATCCTACTGTTTACAAAATTTCATCTGAGAATGTAAATAAAATTCCTGTATACTTTCATTCCATTTGATTCACTGTGTTGTATTCATCAAAATGGGTGGAGATTAAATGGCTTGGCCCAAATATGTAAACCTTTACATTTAAATTATCCATGTCAAATCAGGTACAGGCACTGTGATTGGCATTGCCTGTTCTAGGTATAAGCATAAGTGTACCAGTTATTGTATTAAACAGAATGATGATCACTGAGAAATTATTACACAATTTGGCAACAACATCTCTAAACAGCAAGGCAAGTTACAGTTAAAACACTTAAAATGTCAACAATGACTTCTTTGATGTTTTTCCATTTTAAATATGCATAATCACACAGGTTCACCAGGTAAATTAAGAATGGAAAAGAAAAACTTGGAAAACATATGAAAGAGGGAAATAGAAATTCATCTTCCCCTTGATACAATCATAAGAAGCACAGGAAAAGAATAACTGTGGTGTCAGCTGACTTTTCTGGGAACTACAGATGCACTTAGGGACAGTACTGGGAACTATGAGCTGTGTCAGATCAACATCACTACAGAGCATTAGCAACATGAACACATGAATAATGATTTGGCTTTCAGGTTTATGTGGAGAATATCTGTTATCATTCCTAAGTCATATACGTTGTTTGCTCAAAAAGAAAGAAATCAATCCCTTTTTAGTAAATGAAGCAAGCTAATGCCCTTGGCTGTGGAATGATACAGTGTGGTGATGGGATCGGAAAGAGTGGTGATGGGCTTCAAGTGCCACAGAGAGGGGTATTAAGTCTAAAGTAGGGCAAGCAGGGAGCCACCCCCACAACAAATCTGACAGGATCCCATCTGTGGCATGATCACTTCGGCTGCCTCCTGCAGTAAAGTGGTAACTCAACCCGGATTTTACAGGGAATCACAATAATCCCCGTGAAATGGCCAATCTGCTCAACAAAAACAAAAAAAAAAAAAAGAGGAGCAACCATATTCTTTTGTCAAAGGAACCTAGAGATCACAACATTCCTGAGAACAGCAAAGCCAAACCAGATGGAGGCTTCTGGTTGTGACCGCAGACTGGCTGCGTTTTAAATCTGAGAGAAAAAAAAACCCCTTCTGAACAGATTCTCACCACAGAGTGCATCCCCACTCTGTGCATTGTGTGGTACGGTGTCTGGCTTGAGGAGGCATGGAGAATCCATGACATGTGATTGCAGAGGAAAACGGGAGAGGCTTTGAAGCAAGCAGAGATAAAGAAAGAAAGGACAGAGAGGAGGGACCCTCCACTGCACCCTGTGAACCAACTCTGGGCATTTATGTACCATCTCTTTAAGAGCAGATCCAGGTGTCCATTACACAGTTTTCCTGGCAGTTAGTACTCTCACGATTGAGCCAACTCCACCAGCGGACAAGGCCTGGAAAAGAGCATGCAATCAACACCTCAGCTTTAAATTACTACGTGAACAAATTAATTCAGTCAAAGACAAAATTCTCATGCTCTTGGGTTGATTATTTCTAAGAAACAGAGCAACACAGTCAGCAGTATTTGTACACAAGTGAAGTGTCGTACCTTTTCATGCCACTGGAGTAGGACAGCACTGCTGTTTTCAGAAGGCTTCTCAAAGCCCTTGTAGATGTACTTCATAAGGAGGTCCACACCGTTCTTGTCCAGTGACTGCACTGCTTTCTCAATGTCACTACTCTTGAAAGCACTGAGGACTTTCAGTACCAGGCCTTCAGCCCGATCCTAATACAAAACACAACAGAGATTTACTGAGCCCAGTGATCAAGAGACATATTATACACCAATACCACTAGATCACTCAGACAGGGAGTCCTAGCACAAAGCTATAACATCTCATAATTATATGAAGATTCTCAAGTCAGTCATTTTATTTCTTTCAGCTATGTACTCATATATAAAAAGAAACTAAATAGGAAATAGTGTAATGGCTAAAAACTGCTGGCTAACGGTGTCAAACTTATATGTTGGTGTCAAACTTGCCATTGTGGCAAATACTTAAATATTTGAATCATAATTTACTGTTCTGCTTCCCATTAAAAAAGGTGGCAAAGTCAACTTTATACATTTAACATTATAACACATAAGCATTTTAGAACTGATGGGTCCAAAGACTGCAAACATTGCTGTGCACAGCATTGATACATAAATATTACTACTACTACTACAAATAATATTAATGAGAATAATAACTCTCAATGTTAATACATGGGAACCCACACCTAATTATGCATGTTTAATACATCCAGTGCTCACACCTTTGTGACAGAAAATATGAAAATTGCTGTCATTTTAACGAATTCCTTGTGATTAAGCAGAGAAGTAAGAAAAGTAAACTCACCTTCACATTCTGGTTCTTTGTATTGATTGGTGGATTTTTTAACACTGCCTGCAAGGCCTCCATTAGGTTCCCCGTACATTTTGGGTTAAGAAAACCAATGCTGCTTGGCTAACAATTTTCACATTTTAAATGTAAATGCCAGCGAACGTAGTAAGCTAAACCATAGTATACATTAATTACACTGCGAATAATCTATATACGGATCAGATTGCACATCCGGAAGGGTCAACCCTTTCATCTTTTACTATTAAGTGTAGCCAGAGGCATACATCCAAACATGTACATTTGAGGTTTTAGAAAGAGAAAGGCGTGTGACTTTCAGTTAACTTTTCCCTTTAAACAAACTTTGCTTATTTTGTTGTTACACAGGTTGGCCACAAATTGCGACCCCATCGAAACATTCAACAGGAAATAAGCTTCACAAGGAGAGAACCTGCAGAATTATAGACATATAAGGCATTCACAGTCAACTTCCTCAAGTCGTGGCTTATGAGAGCTGTCGCTAAACATTGACTCTTTTATAAATAAACATGTGTATCTTTAGAAAAACAGAGCTGTTCTTTTGCAAGGTACCTTGCAACAATGCCAGGAATGTTCACACCAGACAAGTCTGGGCATAAGATTAGAATTTCCCAATTATTCTTAGCCCACGGTCGCAATTTCTGCACACGTCCTAGCCATTACTCTTTGAAAATCAGAAATGGAAAAGACTTAAAACTCCAAACTGTGCACTTGATTAAAACAATATTAACACCAAACCGTGAAAATTATACAGGACGCCCAACTATATAGCAGAATTACAGTGTTACATGAGGTAGGCCTAAACTTATCCCGTCTCAATAAACGTGTCACGGAAGTAGTTTACGTTTGATAGGGAGCAAAAGTATAAGTACAAAGCCTTAAATCGCAGTTAGACATCCAAACAATCTATGAAACCTGCGTCGCCACTGAGTGCTTGTACATCCATACCTTCGATAAATAAGTTAGCCATGTAGCTTGTTTGTGAGTGGGTTTAGACAATCACACTCACACTTCTTACATGATTCAGCTTAATAGCTAATGATATCCGATTTATGATCTGCACACACTGCAACACTCGTATGCATGCAAACCAAGAGAACGAAAAGTAAAAACGCGCATTCTCCAGTCATCAGACTGCCAGTTATCATCAGCCTAATTAGCTGGCTTGTCAGGCGGAAACATTTTGACATTTACCGTTTGCACACCAAGGTCTACTCCTAGCTAGTTAGCAACAATGTTCAGTAGTCTAGAATGGCTCTACTGCTCTGATAATCAGCCATTATTGCAGGTCCTGCACAAATGTTTGTATTAGGCAAAAGAAAGATATCAGCTGGTTCTACCTCTGAAGTTGTATGAGTCAGACTTGCACCACACCCTATAATGCTATCTGTGTTGTGGCTGCAAAATTTCAGTTTACAGATTAAGCTCAATAAAATGCAGATCTTTGAATACGTTCAGAATCTTACGAAGTCATCATGCATTACCAACCATTCTATTGCTATTTTTTGAAGATCACCATGCTTTAAAAGGATATTGTCTGATCAAAGAGTCCACTTCTGCCTCATCTGGACCCAGTTGGTTCTCACCACCATCCTCCTCGTCCACAAACTTGTTCTCGTCGTACTCGTCTACGTCTACCTTCCTGAAGCGATCAGACACTGTGTTCTTGGACATTGTGTCGAGTGTTCTGTTAGTTTCCTTGTTAGTATTTTTTAAAATATCCAATGATACACTTTGCCGACCCCGATGTGAATCAAGAATTTCTTGGACACGGAACCACCGCTTCCTTCCTCTCTCTGTGCTCCACTCACTTCCGTAATAGAGCACACCCAGTGGTCGTTGTGCCAAATTACATTGAATAACCTGCAGTTGCAGCTTGTATCGTTAATGAACAGTAGGCTATGCTAAAGATCAAGGAAAAACACTACACTGTATTTTGCAGGTAAACATTTCTAATGCACAAGCCGGCTGCCTGTGTCGCAGGCATGGTATTTATTGTCATCAGAGTGACAAAGAAATCATCTTTACATATGGAAAGTATCATGAAACTGCACAATTAAGTGACTTATCCTTTATTGTGTTCAGCATTAGTGTTTTCCTAACATGTAGCAAACCATTCAGGACATGTGCAGTCCAGCATGACAGCAAAGTCGTCTTGAGTTCATGACATTTTAATGTGTCAAAAGACCGCTCTCATGCAAATGATCTTGTTTATCCCAGTGTCATCAAACATGTTACCAGTCAAATACATCAAAACATAATTTGGAATACAATCACAGAAAGACCTTTACAGTTTTGGGGAAAGTAGTCTTTCTAGTGGATGTAGTCCAAGTCTCGACAGACAAACCACAAGAAAAGAAAAAAAAAATCAAATGTAATACAAACTTTCCATGGTTAACAGATACTGTAACTTCTGGCTCAATGTAGAGCCTGCAAATTGTCGCAAAAAAATTATATGGGCAATTATTACTCACTATCAAAACCCTGAAAAAATGCTAAATGGTCAGAGGATTGTGATATCATTGTTGCACAGGTGTGGCTATGTGATGGATTATCTGGACTCAAAACAAGATTGAAATTTTTTTGTCCTATTTGCAGTGGTGTGAAAAAAAGTTTTTGCACACTGGCAGATTTTCAGATTTTTTCACATTTTATCATAGATTTGGTCAGATCCTTTTTGCAGGATGTAGAAATAATTCAAAGGACTGAAAAAAATGGCACCAAAGTTTAGTGCATCTTTCCTATGTCTTGGATGTGTGCAAAGAAATCCAGCATGCAGTCGTCAGGTGTGAAAAGCTTTTGCTAATGTAGTTAACCCTTCCTAACTAAAGGGAAATTATCTTCAGCTGTCTAAATTATCCGACCTGTTTCAAACCAGACCTGGTCAATATAAATCTGGCCACCACCAAGGGCTGGAACAAAGTTTCTAGAGGTCCAGGTGTCTCCACATTGGTGTCCCTCACTTTGGCTATGATTTGTGTTCATAAATCCATCAACAAAAACAAAATACAATAATGGGTTTTTTAGGCTTTGTGGAGAGGTGGAAACTAGTATTCACTACGGATAATGTGAATGCTCATCTCAGGTTTGCAAAAAAGCAACTGGATAACTCTGTGGAGTTCTGGAACAATGTTCTGTGACAGATGAGTCAAAAGCAGAAGTTTTCAGTCAATATGGGCACCATTATGTCTCACAAAAACAATACACTGCATTCCACAGTAAGAACTTCATACCAGTACTCAAGAATGGTGGCAGTGTTATGTCTTGGGGATGTGGTGCTGAATTAAAACTTTTATGAAGTTCTATCATTCAAGGAACCAAAATTTCTACTGGAGGCTACCCAACCATGAGCTGAAGCACAGCTGGGTCATGTGCCAATACAATGATATGAAATTCATAAGTAGATCAACATCCAAATGATTGAAGAGCAATGGATGGTATGCAGCAGGGGGCCTGGGCTGGATTTGGGCCCTGGCTGATGCGGTGGGGGCTCAGCCTTATGTGTTATGTACTCCACCAGGTGGGCTGCTGGGGCACCCCCTCACTGTATTTTAATTGTGGAGAACATATCTCATAGCTATATGTTCCATAGAATCGACCCTTGTTTTAATCCAAACTATAGTTAACTCAACTTTAGTAGCAATATTATGACTTATAAAAACAGGGAATTTAATTAAAACGGTATAGTACAGATGGTCAACCACTAGGAAAAGTAGTGAGGATTTATTGTGAGTACTTACTGTAGCTGTGTTTAACAGTCAATAAAATACACTGCAACAATTCCATTTTCCAGGTAACAGGGGCACAATGCCAACAGTCTGAAGTGATTCCTCAACTTTATCAAGCCAGATTTAACAATGTTATAAGCAAATGAGAAATAAAAAGTCTGAAAGGTTAACAATTACTATCATTCCATAGCAGTTAAACAAATCAGCTTTTTTCACTTTGAAAAAAGGGACACTTGAAGTGATGGACTTGAGTGTAAAATTCCACTGTGCGCTGTAAGCCTTCACATACTGAGGCTGTCCTTGACGTGTGTAAAATTCCACTCTGCACTGTAAAACGACATTCAGTTGATAGCCTCTGATTGGAATGGGAGTTACCCTACTCTATTCTTGTATTTATGCATCACTTAAAATATCCGATAACCTGCCTCGATAAACCTGTCCTGAGGGAGTTATAAGACAGGAATCCGGTTACCGGTTAATGTCTGTTCTCACACCCACGCACTGGTTAGATCTAGGGGGCAGAAACCACTCTTTACAGCTACTAATAAATTAAAAAAGCGTGTTTTATGTTTAAGCCATTTACCAGAAAATTATAAAACAAAATGAGGTTCAATGTGAAGTTCAATAGCATGAAATCAAGGAAATGCCTAACACACATCAGTGTGATGCTGCAAAAATAGATAAATAAATAGTGACAATAAATAAATAAAAAGTGACAGTGGAGGGAGAATGGAGTTAGTTTTTTTCATGAGGGAGCAAGGACGTTTTCCTCTGGAATCTGAAGTGGAATATGGGGAGAGCTGCAGCTGTTCTGGTAGAAGTAGTGGGGTTGCTCAACCCCCTGAGGAACTAGAACAGAGAACAGGCAATAACATGCTATGCAGCCAACTGGCTCAGGTAGCAAAAGGACCTGAAGACACCCAAAGCAGTCAGAGCACAACTGAATGAAGGGCAAGACCATTGGTAGTAAGATAAAGCGTTTCCCTTGCCACCTGAAAATCAAGCTGATACAGGCAGCCAGAACACACAGTAGTGGGCTCTTATGGGCTGACTTAGGAAAGCGAATTATCAGGGGGTTGTGATTGTATGAGACATTGAATATTTCTATGATGCCTTTAGTTCACAACTGACATCACAGTGACAGCAATTCTGAAAATAAATATAAAATATATTTTGAAAGGTATTACTCCAATAAATTATACAGAAAACATAATACATTTCTCATATTGAATTGAGGATAAAGCACATTATCTACATATGTACAGAACATAAACTGAAAGAAGAATACATTAGTGGTTTGTTTTCAGAACATAGAAATGATTTTGAAATATGGTAAATGTATGCGAAACACAAGACTGTTATATTGTGTTAAACATTCCTCGCTCTTTATGTTTTAAATTTTGATCAAAAACACAGCTCTGTCAACAAAGTGAATTTCCCACTTGGACACCAAAAAATATTGGCTTTAATGATACTATCATTACTTGTACACCTACAATTAACAGCAAGGTTGTAACATTGATATACTGAATGTGGAAAGACAGGCCTCAATGTGGTTGAGGGTGTTGAATTCCATTAGGTCATGCAGCTGGCTGAAGACTTTATTGGAATACTGGAAGTTGAAGGTGGAGTAAGGTGTATCAGGATCTTCAAATATATCAAAATCAGCATACTCCCTCTCTTTGTCAGTGTTTCTGGGAAAAAAAAAACAATGAATTTTGCTAAGTCATTAAATGTGTTATTTCACAATGTTGGATAATCTCCAGGCCCCTCTGTAACCCTGGATTTGGTAATACAGGTATAGATATAGACGGATGGATGTTTTAATACGAGCTTTAGCTAATTTACTTGCTTTACAACTAATTTGATTCATTTTCTTATCCCTCCAATTAAGAGGTCTATGATATCTGACAACTCTGGAAGAGGGTGTAAAATAGGACCTACGATTCTCAAAAGCACCTCAGTGACTTGGAGGAGGAGGAGCTGATCTGATCTATTATATGTCTGCATAGACTTGTAACAGTTTGATGAGAAATTCCTGGCTGTAAGCCTGAGAATTCAATGATTCAGGAGGATCCATACAGATCATAACTCAGTTCTAGGCAGTTCCTAATGTGTATATATCAGTGAAATGTAATTTTAAAGTCACAGAAATAAGATATACTGCATTAAGTACTACATTGCTAATAACAGCAGTAAATTTACTCCCTGTAAAAATGGTTAACATGCATGCACACACACATGCACGCAATGGTTTTCTAAAGAGGGATGTGAAAAGGCTATAAGAAAGACATGTGAAACTTCATACATAAATGATCTCTTTTCAGTTAACCCTTACCTGGAGCCTTGAATATTCTGCAGTAAATGTTAGCCAACACAAAGTGAATGACAGTAGAGCAGGTCCTCTCATCCCTCTTGGGTTTGAAGCTATAGCACTCTTTTAGGCCCTCCCTGTCAAACACTTTGGGGTCAATTTTAGGGAAGGGCAGATCGTTCATCCAGGCCCACTTCTCAGCCATCAGCAGTTCCTGACGACAGAAATGTTGTATTGTTATGTTTGATGTAGTTAATACTTCTACTTGTTATGCCCTCTGTAATGAGGCATTTTACACTCAAGGCAATAGTGGTCTCAGAATAGTGGACTTACAGAAATATGCATTTGATTATAATACTCATCTCATTTATAGTCATCTTATTTTATCCCTGATAAATAATAACAATGAAACACCACACATTATGCACATACACATATATACTTGTACGCTAAGTACACATTTTATACAATGTAAGTCTGTTACATAGTGCATCTATTTGAACATCTTTCAATCAAACTCATAAGCATACAATAAATACTGTATGTAGACAGGCATTGGATAGAATGTTAAATCCAAATCTGCATTGAACCTACAAGAACTTTGCTTTCATTTACATAACTGATGATAGCCTGATAGCATTTAGATGAAATAGCTGCTTATTTCACCACTGTGTTGTACTGTGTTGTTGGAAGTTTACTGAGCATCCAGACACACAGAGGTACACAATGGCATAGATTAAAATATGCACTGTTAGCACCTCACCTTCTAAACACAAAGCACATCCTCAACACAATATGTCCTTGACTTTTCCTTCCATACATTTGCAGCTCTACTTTCTACCTCACCCCCAGTTCGAAAAAAGGCCCATTCTGGGTGCCAAGGCTTAAAAGAATGAACATAAAAAAATCACGCACACCAAAAGGGCACTTCCTCTACTGTGGGGTAATCGGGCATAGGCTCACAGAAAGTACAAAACATTTACACCTAAGAATGATATGTTTGCAAAATACACAAAACTTACTTCGATTTCATGATACAAATTTGCTGTATCTGTGGTAAATTCATTGAAGAAAAAAAAACTATACATTATACTGTCTGTTTATTGTATTATGAAATGTAAGTAAGGTATTAAAGATGTTTATATATTTTCTGGAATGAAATATGTTGAATTTGCTTCTTGAGAAATAGATTGATACAAAATATATTTGTGAGAAATGTAATCTTTTTGACACTGGTCTCACCTTTATGTGGTTCGTCATCATTGTCTAGACTGTCTTCCCCCACAATGTGCTCCGGCTTTATCTGTCCTGTGAAAACAAAGCACAGTGTCTGCCAAAACTCACAAATAATGTATATGTCAATACGTTTGTTAAGTGTTTGGTTGTTGTTGTGTGTGTGTGTGGGCATGTTTGTGTGTATCTGTCCACAGTCTGACCTTTAAGCAGCACATCACATCAAACAGTAGGAATCCATACACAATCATTTTTAGATTAGTATCAGGTAGTCACCTCTTAATCCTTTCAATCACACCCAGTCTCTGAAAGGCTAAATATTATACTTTAAGAGACTAGGATGGAGCTCTGGTGAAGTCCCAAATGGAACACATATTTGCTGTCCTACTGTGCTTAATTGCTCAGAAAACTTTTCAAACAACAGAAATTGCACAAGCAATGAAAAACAATGAAAGGAACAGCACAGGAGGCAAACCACCATGTGAGGCAAGAGCCTTAAATGTTGAGTAAGTGCCAATGTATGTGTCTGCTTTTGTGTTTTATATATCTTGTCAAAAGATTCCTCCACTTGGAAAGACTACACTATTCATTTAGGTATTTGATTGACGGTTTCATCGAGAGTGACTTGCACAGCCACTATGTCATAGGGCCAGCAGGCTGATGGGACAAGGGGTAATTTACCAAGCTCTTCTTCCATGGTTCTTCCCCCGGTGTTGTTTTCACCCCCAGTACTCTGTTAAAGAGGATGGAAAAGGCACTGCCCCACACCCCTGAAAAGTACAAAGGGCATAAATCTATTCAGCACACTCATTTCTGGGAAATGTTCAAGACTCTGTGATTTCATAACATGTAATATTACTACATAGTTTACATCTGTACCCAGTATAAATGTATGTATAAAGTAAAGCATTTTACTTTTCACTAATATTTGGTAAAGAAATTGCTATGTATAATGGTTGTTATCGATATGATATTTCAGCATTAACAAACATTTATTTAAATTTGTAGTATACTTATGAATGAATTGTGTTTTCTGGACCACATTTCTATTGCAAATGCCGGAAACAATGAAGACTTTTCTTCAAATTGTTTTCTCAAAAGAAATATATTTATTCTTCCTGGAAAACCAGTTGTTTCGAGATAAAGGTCACACACACAGTTACCAATAGATTCCTCGTACTGATGTCAACTGATAATCGTAAACCTACACCCTTACTGCTAACTTCCCCTGTCCGAACTCCCAACACTGACCCAAGTGACACTGATAAGGTTTATTTCCAGTAGCCCTTTGGTTTAGGTACTAAGTTTGTGGTCTCCTTGTATCACCTCACTGCAGTGTCCATGAAGAACTTACTGCCAAACACATCTAGTGTCATAAAGGTGCCATATGGGCTGAACTCAACCCAGTCTGTCAATGAAAATGGACATCTAACAACAAAACAATATGAATGCAGGCCTCAATTGTTTTAATTTATGCTTTCATTCAAACCAAGCTGATATGTGATGGTTACCACTGTATCCATACCACTGGGGGACCAAACCTATTATAAAAATCGCAGAGGCATCATAAATCTGACATCCCTGTAATGAGAATGAAAATCAAAAAATGTGTCTATGTGATCTAAGTAGTCAACAGCAACTCCTGTGCTGCGTGTTTAGACATGTTTGAATGGAAACAGAACTGGCAAGTATTTGAATTTGAAATTTGTTCATGTCCATGTGCTGTTGGGTCTACATCAGAAATATCTCACCACAAGGGGAGGACAGAACTGCCATTTTAGAGTCGGGAGTATACTACTATCGGTCAGTTCAGTTCATTTCATCTCATTAGCTTGGGGACAGCCATATCTCTTATTGACAACAAGTAAAGTATGGTATGACTGGCATATTTGACCAGAATAATCTAATAATGAGGAAATAGTAGCTTATGACACAGCCCTTGTGTTTGCCAATGTCTAAGGAACAGTCTGATTTATACATGACCAAATGATGGAAGTTCATTTGTTTTCAACACTAATACTGATAGTAATAATGACAATAAACTATAACTACTTAATTGATTTGCAAGCTAACCCAAATAAAATACTAAATGCCAAAATGCATTTACACAACACAATGCCTGTTTAAAATGTGTGTTTATGGGGGTAGGTCTTCTTCAGCTTGAAACTACTAAGAATTTACAACCAATAAAATGGGTGGATCATAGTGATGTAGAGATAAGAGAGGACTAATCTTATTGCTATAAATTATACACTGGCTTGAGGTTTCAATTACATTAAAAACATGGTGGTGAGGCCAATGAAAACATGCAAGGAATGTTATTTCTTTCTTTTTCAGGTCATATCACACCCATGGATAAATGGGCTCCCTACAGCATGTGCATATCCCTGTTCATCCCAGCACATTTTGACATTATCCATAGTTTGATATTATGCAGTTTTGGCAAGGAAAAAATAAACAGGAAACACATTAATAAATAGATAAATACACCCACAAAAACACACATACAAACCTGCGAACTTGAGCTCTGACACGTCAGGTTTGACATGCAAGCAGGTGGGGAGTGGTAGTGGACATTGTCCCTCGCTCACCTTGTCCAGTTATTGGTGTCATGTGGAGTGTGGAGTGGATGGATGCAAATGGGCCTCACTCCTGGGATGAGGGTATCTCCAATGAGCAAGCCAAAGATGTCTGTGAAGGTGACAGACTGCCCACTGGCCTTCTTCACCCACAGGGCCTGAATGTGGTGCTTGACATACTGGGGCAGGAGCAGCCGAAGTGGGCTGCAGCTTACGCTCTTCATTAGCTCCTGGTTGATCTCTTGGGGCCTCTTGCAGGAAAATCAGGGTGGGAGAACAGTGTAGACATGTACCTGTCAAGTCCCAAGACAGTTCAAATAAAAAAACAAGCAGAATATTCCCCCAGCACACACACCATTATGCAGGATAATGTACACCCAGTCATATACACACAACTCAATTATGCAATCACACAAATACCCAAACTCTGCAATAGCCTGCACAGCCGCACTGCACTGTAATGCAGCCCACTGAATTATCTACATGTCTGCATCACTTTGGGTAAACTTACAAGCAACAGGAAAATGCTGATAACAGAAAATCCCATAGAAATGTTATATGATATGTTACCTGAGTACAGTAGACGCAGGTGTGTAACTGGAACTGGCTGGTATGTGGTAGACAGAAAAAAGCTTCTATTGGCATAGACTGGGAGACAGTAGGAGACATGGGTGGGCACACTGACCAGGTGGACCCTGACAGTCCTGCCACATACGTGGCACAGTCCAGGACTCTAGATTCGTACAATGCCTTCATCACCCCAGAGAAGCCCACCATGGCTCGGAAGCCTCCTCCAGATCCCAAGATGGCAATCACAGGCACCTGCAAACCATGGGAGCTGGTACATTCTGATTTAACAATGAAATGACTTCCTGTTTACAGATGGGAGGAAAGCGTTTTATGTTCTGTGCTCATCCATTCTGTCCCAGGCTGCCCGAGTGAGAAAAAGCAGTCCATTTCCCCAAGAACCATTATTTGGAGTGGTATGCCCACAATTCATAAATTTCATGCAAGGAGTCTGAAAAATCCAGTACAAGTGATACTCCTGCAAGCTGCACTGCTTCAGACACAGGCCTTCAGACTCAGAGCAGCCATTCATTAGCTCATGCCTTTGGATTTCCACACCAAATGTGGATGCTAGGGCACATAGCCAGAGTTACAACTATAAATGTCTGGAGGCATAGGCACCAAGCCAAAACTCAATGTGAAGGACTACAGAAGGAGACAAGTTCCTACAGCAAGAAACTGTAAACAAACTACTGTGGTCGTCTCCTCAATATATAACAGCAGCACTGAATATCCATATTCAAATCAAACAAACTAAGCAGAAGACCTTAGGGGTGTCTGATTTTTTAAATTCAGGGAAATGTTAAGGCACTCTTAGCACTGGTCTTACTGCTGACCTGGGGAGGCAGCAGAGCTTCTCCTTGTGGAGCAGCTTCTTGATCCCCAGCATGACCCTCTCCCGACGCCTCTGTTTGAATACCTTCTCCTTGTTGCTCAGTGCCAGGCTGAAGCGTAGATCCATGGAAGAGCTGAGGACATCAGAGGAGAGCTGTGCTCAAATTGCCACATGCACACTCTGATGGCGCACACAGGGACTGGGAACGGGGCTGCATTAGAAATGCACATTTTTGTTTGTAGCCTAATTGTAAATAACACTGATTGAATAAAAGTTTTCCTTTTGGGATTTGCACTACAGCTAGACTACAAACAAACTTGCACATGTCTGGTCAAACTGCAACTGGTGCCTTAAGATTCTTCAGTTAAATATACCAGCAAGCAGAGATGAAGGGGCCTTGCACCTATGGCTCATGCATCTTTCATTGACATACAGGTAAATCGCCATTTTCAAAATCAAAATGGCTGATGAGTGTGTGGAAAGATGAAAAAATGTCCACATCAGGGAAGCCCACAAACCCAAGAAGAATACAAATCTGAAGAACTTTTGTTTCTAAGCTGCTTCAATCAAAATCCACAGGCAAACAGTGTTTTCTTAATTATAGCACCCCCTAGGGACAAAATGACATCTATTTTAACCAGTAGCTTTGAAAGCAGTCCCAATGACAACCCTAAAGTTTGGTTTGAATGCGTTGATGCATTAGTGAGATATGGCATTACTTCCTGTTTGGCGTCTTCGCAGCCACATTCAAAAAACGATATCCAGTGAAGGGTTTTGAATATACAAAAAAAAGAAAAACATTTGAGAGAAATCATGTGAAGGTGATTTGTGCCATGTGTTGAGAAGATTGGACCAAAGTTGAGGGGAGATACATAAAAACAGTTTTTTTATAAAATTCAAAATGGTCATTGTCATGATGGAAAATTATGTCATATATCACTGGACTCGCCACAGCCCAAGGAATCCAAAGACACCTCATCGGAGCAAATCGGTCAAGGGGGTCAAAAGTTACACAGACAAACGTGAGTGGTGGTGGTGCTAGACCGAAAGTAGGAGGTACATGAAATCAGCTAACAGGGTTAGACTGGATATTCAAATGTTGCATCATCAATGTGGGAGGCTGGACAATCCAGTGACGTAGTTTATTCTTAATAAAGAATGCAATAAAAAATGATGAGGATGATTCATCGTGCAATAGAAACACTGTAAGGACTTCAGTTAGGCAATATCACTTAAACAAGAGGCTGGCTACAGCACTGAATACTGTGAGAGTTCCAGTACATGGTCATTGTACTTCTCAAGCAGTCAATGAACAGCAGAACTGTCACAGTTCCCTTGCTGGTTTTGGTGTTACTGGGTTTAGTTTCAAATCATTTGACTCTTACATTGCCAATTGGGAGCAGAACCAGCTCTGTTTGCCCCATGTTGACTTCAGAGATGGAATATGACCCAGTTCCCAGTGTCTCATCCTTAACATATATAGCATCCTTTAACGTCACCTGAAAGAACAAAATAACAAAGGAACCAATAAAAAAGAAATAAAGAGTAACATTCATTGTGGTCCCGAATGCAGATTTAAAGCACACATAATGGTGGATAATATTAGTTTCTTAGATATTTGCAGAATAACCCTTTCTAAGTTATTTGGCTCACCTCAAGCACGTTCTCCTGGTTAGGGTCTAGCATGAACTCAAATGTCTCATTCCACTCTGGGTTAGCATTATTGCTTATGTGACGAGTGCGTTTCATGGTCTCTGGGGCAGAAGGAATGAACAGCTCCACATAGGGGTCTGGGGTGTCCACTGTAATCATGCACGGATACAGATACACATACATACATACTTGTATGTACACATGCATACAGACAGCAAGAAAGATCAATCCCCACCTCCGCTACACACACACACACACACACACACACAACAAAACCATGTTCAGAATGGCTGAAAGATCTCAAGAAGAATGCAGATAATCAGCTATATAATTTAAAGCTCAAACCCTTAGGTAAAGCTTCAGATGAACTTAAAGGTTTAGCTTACGTCATTAAATACATGGAAAACTGACCTCCTGACTGACTGTACATGTACTCAAGGTCAAATTACGACTCAACCTGTTCTGCCTGATTCTGACGTGTCATTTCACACCTGACCCCAGACTGCTTTCTGAGATCAAACTTTATGTATTAAAACCTTCTGCATTATTACAATAACTGAAGCACCAAAAGGGTATCTCTTTGAAAAATAGTGGTTGGCCTGGGTGATGCTAGAGGGGGCATTTTTTACGAAACATCACACTTAATGCATCGATGCATTTTTATCATGTATATAATAATACAATTCTAAAATAACTGAGAACATGTATGCTGATAAGTGCAAAACATTTTTACTTGAAATGCTCAAAATTTCTTTCTGTTTTCTTTCTCTAACAACATTTTTGGTCAGACAGGTAAGGTCAATCATTCATCAATGATATCAACAATTACCACTGAATTGAGACAAATAATTACTGTGCATCAGACCAATAACAGCAAAAAAAAAAAATATATATATATATATTTATATATATATATATATATGATGAATCAAGCAGTGGCAAGAGAATATACCCATTCTAATATAGTAATAATAATAATAATATAAGCTAATATAATTTAATAATAAGCTTGGGGAAAAACATATAACAACCCAGAATTATAAAATAATGTCCGTTTTATGTCCTGCACCAACTTGACTGCAGCCTGCAAGGCTGTCATCTGTGTCAGTGTGGTGTTCAGTTGAGTTTAAAACCTCAGCATAACAGTGTATAATTCTGTTATACCACAGAGTTAAGATAAGCACACTGAAAGTGTTGCTCAGATGTGGGAAATAACAAATGGAAAATCAAACCCACTATGACTATGCACATAAACCACTAATTCTTTCCATGCACCCAATTTCACATCTGTCAATTTAACACATTAATTGAGATCCAATTAAGTGACATATCATAAAAACGAACAGTTTTCATGCTGTAATTTAAATTACAACCCATAACTGACTGAACTGAAACAAAAGTTGCTCTAAACCTGGTAATGAATATGTGGGAGAAAAAAAGAAAAAATACAGAAATACAAAACACGTGATAAACGTTTTCATTTTGACGAAATTAAAAAGTACTCAAAACTGAACTGTAACATTACAGATATTGCACTTGCAGTTGAAAATGAATAGTTTTTTGTTTGACTTTGCTGTTGTATTTTTGTGTTGAAACATGCATGACGGAGAGTACCCGGTTTTGTCCCGGTTTTTTTGTCTTTTCACAGTTTGTTTCCAGTCACTGCGATTGTGTTCCCTTCAGAGCTATTCAAACATCTCTCCAAATATGGAAAACTGCTATGTAGTATTTCATATCTAATTCCAATTGAATTGATATCGAATCGGTTTGAATCGAATTGTTACCTTATGAATCGTAATGTAATCGAATCGGGGCATCTGTGCCAGTACCCAGCCCAAGTCAATTTATTACAAGTACCAAAAAAAAATATTAGAAAATATCTGTCTGCGATGCACTATGTGGTTCCCTGTCCCCTGTGCGCATGCGCTTCAACTTGAATTCGAGAGCGCTTGAATGTCTTCGTTTGAGAAGAATGACGATATGGTTCTAAAATATGCAATATTAATCTCCATCCACAAGAGGGCAAGCAAAGAGCACTCCGAACAAAATAATAACTAAAATCATATTCCTATTTATTTGATGCATTTATGTTTTATTTACATTTTTATTCCGGAAATAATTAGAGACCTTGGGGTCTGTCATCAAAGTTGCTAGAGGGTCTTGGGAGGCAAAACGTAAGAAATAAACTTGTCCATATTTTTTATTTATCATTTAGAACATTCCAGCAGTTTTATGTCTTCTGACAGAATGTCTGTATAAAATTTTTGTTTACCTGTTTTCAAATGCCATTGCCTGCGGCCTCGTACCTACGACCAAATCACAGCCGCGCTGATATTCAGTATAACTCCCTCTTGTGTGATGCAGCTAGAGTTCGTAGAGTTTTTTTTTTAACCCTCTTTTGAAAGAACGCATCGGTCTGGCATTTTTACATTCTTATTTATGCAATTATAGCTTACTATAAGATTTGTGTGGCTGTATTTCCGTTGCTATTGCCATTCATGAATATGTTAATTAAACACAGACATGTTACACAAAAATTTTCAAGCTCACGTCACCTTTTCGTAAGTGCCGCCCACAGGTAAGAGCCTATACTATAAAGCCTCAGTCGTTCAGAGTGAAATTCATTCACAACCCCTGAGGTTGGTTTGGGGAAACTTGGAAGCAGCTCACAATCAAGAGAAGGCATTGGAATGAACAAAATCGTATACATTGTTTCGCTTTTATTTGTGGGGATTTTGGCCTGCGAGGGAGGTAAGACTGTTGGTGACAAAATAATAGATTTTTTTAATTGGAGGACTGTAGACAGTTGGGTCAATTTATATCGTATGTTATTACATATTCTCAAAGAGAATTAACATGTGTCAAATGTTTTAAAAGTCTGAATCTAACTTTTTTTTTTTTTGTTACACAGGCAACCCTTGCTGTTTTCTGCCATGCCAAAACCGGGGTGTATGCATGTCCACAGGACCCGAAACGTATGAGTGCGATTGCACACGAACTGGATTTTACGGCGAAAACTGCACCACTCGTAAGAAAAAAAAACTTATGCGGTATTTTAAAACGTCAATTGCTCACTTTCATATTCAGTATATGTAGGCTATCGCTGAAGTTCACGCTTTCTAAAGTTATTGACGTTTTACTCTTTTTTTGACAGCGGAACTCATGACGTGGATTAAAATCAAACTGAAGCCATCACCCAACACTGTACATTACATACTTACGCATTTTAAAGGATTCTGGAACATCCTGAACAACATTCCATTTCTAAGAGATGCCATCATGCGTTACGTATTGACTTGTAAGTTCAATCAATTTCATAATTTTATGACAATTTTTCGATGTCGGTATACATATTCGGCTTGGAATTTGCTGTATCCTTAAATATAACCTTGCTTTATATATTTGAACGAAATGCTAAATGTTAATCTCAATAAATGTATGGTGGCTGTAGATTTAGCATGAACACATGTTTAACACCAATTCTGTATTATTTTTAAACCAGGGTCATGAACTCTCAGTATCTCGGTGTCTAATTCTGAGGAATTGAGTGACGTTTAATTCTGTTTCATATTACAGCCCGGTCACATTTGATTGACAGCCCTCCTACCTACAATTCTGATTATAGTTACAAAAGCTGGGAAGCCTATTCAAACCTCTCCTATTATACACGAACCCTGCCTCCTATACCTGAGGATTGCCCAACACCTATGGGAGTTGCTGGTGAGTCTTGAAACCGGTTTTTTAGGATTTTTGAAAGCTTACCAAGAATATGTAATTGCCATGACATCATGGTAGTGTCAAGATTTGCTGCAAAGAATTTCCCCAGAGCTTATCTCTGTCCCACTTGTCAAGTAAATCTAATCATAAGTAACTTATTTAGTCGGATAAAATCACAAGGTTAAATGTTGTTGTGAAATAAAGTAATTTCCTGATATGTGAAGCTTAGTAATATAAAAATAAATAAAAGTCAATATATACATTATAAATATAGTTTGCTTTTATGCACCAGATATTTTTATATGCCAGACTTTCTTTGTTAAGTTTTACTTAAGCTTTTTGGTGTGTGTGGGTTGGGGAGATATTTAATTTTGGATATGTTGCCAAAAATATTTAATTTTCTTATTTACAGGTAAGAAAACCTTACCAGATGTAAAGCTGGTGGTGGAGAAGTTTCTGCTTCGGAAAAAGTTTATCCCAGATCCCCAAGGCACCAGTCTGATGTTTGCATTCTTTGCTCAGCATTTCACTCATCAGTTCTTCAAATCAGACATGAAACGAGGGCCAGCCTTCACAAGATCATTGGCACATGGGGTAAATTATTATTCAAATAATGAATATAAGCCTCTCATTTACAAAAAAATGCCTCCAAATGCATTTTCCCAACATGACTATCTTAATTTGTTCTGTAACACATCTTCAGGTGGACTTGAGTCACATTTATGGAGACAATCTTGAGAGGCAGTACAAACTAAGACTCTTCAAAGATGGAAAGCTGAAGTATCAGGTATAGATTCTAACTGCTAACAGCCTTACAATGAATGAGTGGATTTGTGATTGACTGTAAATGTCTGTGATCATCACTTTAAACAAGCTTCTCTTTAGATTTGATTGTACCTGTCTGGCCAAAATATGTTGTGTTTGACATTTATTGTGGACCACATTGTTGTTGCATCTACAGGTGGTGGATGGGGAGGTGTATCCTCCTACTGTAAAAGATGTCCAAGTAGACATGCACTATCCTCCCCATATCCCTGAGGAGCATCGCTTTGCGGTGGGCCATGAAGCATTTGGATTGGTCCCAGGACTCATGATGTATGCCACTATCTGGCTGCGAGAACACAACCGGGTCTGCGATGTGCTGAAGCAGGAGCATCCTGAATGGGACGATGAGCGCCTCTTCCAGACCACCCGCCTCATTTTGATCGGTGAGTAACCCCTCTATAAACACGCCCCTTCAGTCCAACTTTCACTTCTTCAGTTTTGTCTTTACTGGGTATCTTTGGTTCATCTTAGACTTAGCATCTTGTTCATAGACTCCAGATAGTGTCTAAGATTTTGGGATATGGACAGTGTTGTAGTGATAACTTAGGATATGAGTATACTGTCTGAGGAGGTGGGCTCACTGTAACTCCAGAGCCCATGTATTACTTGTAATTACACTTTAGGTGGGTACACTCCATGCACATGCTTATTTCCTTGACTGCATTACCGGATGTAGGGTGTGAGATGTTTCTTTAAAGGGTAGGGGGCCTGAAGTGGAGGTTGTGGTTAAGAGACACCTTTCTGTCTGCAGGAGAGACCATCAAAATCGTGATAGAGGATTACGTGCAGCACCTGAGCGGCTACCACTTCAAGCTTAAATTTGATCCTGAGCTGCTTTTTAACCAACGCTTCCAGTACCAGAACCGCATCTCTGCTGAGTTCAACACCCTCTACCACTGGCACCCACTGATGCCTGATGCGTTCCACATTCAAGGCCAGGTCTACAGCTACAAGCAATTTGTCTTCAACAATTCCCTGCTCATGGAGCACGGCATCAACAACCTGGTCGAGTCCTTCACCAACCAGATTGCAGGCAGGGTGAGGATCTTACTCTTGCCTCCCTTCACTGCTTTTCATAAAGGGCTGTGGCGATTTTGGCAAGTGCTAGTAGCTTACCTGTATTTCCTTCTATGCCAACAGGTCGCGGGGGGGCAGAATCTTCCTCCTGCAGTGATGATGGTTGCCATGAAGTCCATTGAAAATAGCAGGCAGATGCGTTTCCAGTCCCTGAATGAGTACAGGAAACGGTTCATGATGAGGCCCTACACGTCATTTCAAGAAATGACAGGTGAGAAAAAACATCAAGCATCAGCCTAAGTTGCAGTCACATGGTCAAATATTCACAAGGACATTTTGAGTTATACTGAAAACTCTTCCTTGTTATTACCTGATATTTATCATCTTATGCCATTTATTATCATAAACATTGTATTGTCATTAATGTACTATATTAATTGTAAGTGATATTGTCATTAAATGGGACACAGCAGCAATAATGAATTCAGCCAAAACACGTAACAGCAACTGTATGTGTCTATCACAGGGGAAACAGAGATGGCTGCAGAACTGGAAGAGCTGTATGGAGACATTGATGCTATGGAGATGTATCCTGGTCTAATGGTGGAGAAGCCCAGGCCTAATGCCATCTTTGGGGAGACAATGGTAGAAATGGGAGCCCCATACTCCTTGAAAGGACTCATGGGGAACCCCATCTGCTCCCCAGAATACTGGAAGCCAAGTACCTTTGGTGGAAAAGTTGGTTTTGAAATTGTTAACACTGCCTCCCTTCAGACACTGGTGTGTCGTAATGTTAAAGGGCCCTGCCCGGTGGCGTCCTTTCATGTGCCTGATGTAAAAGATACAGGGTCAGCAACTATCAACTCCAGCACTTCACAGTCAAGACAAAGTGATGTAAACCCCACTGTTATTTTGAAAGAGAGAACTTCTGAGCTTTGACAAAAATATAAAAAAAAATGTAAAAAAGTAAATCAAGTTACCACTGGAAATAGACAATATTTATTTATTTATTCATTTATATTTATTTATTTATTGTAGTAAAAATACATTATTATTATTGTATCTTCCGAGGCTATTTTACTTTTAAAATTGAAACTTACTGAAATTCTTCCTCCATATGTCTTGTTTAATTTATTTTGCTGTGTATGTATATTTATTTATTGCATAATTTTATGTTCAAAGACCTCATAACAATGTGTGATGTTGTCTGCATGGTGTTTGTGCAGTTTGTATTTGGTTTATAAAGACCAGTTTAATTCATACTTGAACTGATATTAGTAGTTTACAATATGTGAACATTTTTTGTACATTCTGTGAAACCCCATGGACCAAGACAAATCTGATGAGAAACACAGATGCACTGATTTTTTTTTTGAGCTTTTGAAGCCAAATCCAGACCTGCAATGAAGTGCATTTACTGTGTAGCTTTCTCACCCTCACAATGATCTGCTGCATGGAAAATGCTCTTCAGTACAGGTCTGGATTCAGCCCTTGTTTTTGTTTATTTTTTATTTTTGTTTTGTCTTATTTTGTTTTGTTACTTGGAGAAAATGGACAACCTTTAAAATAAAAAAAAACATAGTTTATAACAAAACTCAAATTTCATGCTTGTTTATGCATTGTGGTTTCCACTTAAGTGTACAGATATCAAGTTAATGTTTATTCATTCTATTGTGATGCTAAATACAAGGATTCAATATTAGCTACATACTTGTGAAAAACATTATTTATTCTAGAGTCAGACCTCCCAATTAACATTACAGAATGTGTTGCAACACTCTTCACCATGTAACACATTCACCACTCCTTATATTTTCTCCTTAATTGTTAGTTATCTGGAAGTTTAATGTAAAGCATTCTATTCGAAACTGAGGCTACAAGTTAAGATAATATCACATTTTTCTACAGCTTATATGTATATACCTTTTCTTGTTAGTTTTGAAAAATTCACAGCTTTCACCCCAGATTCTCTTTCCATAGGGAAGTTAGATTATGAGATCAGTTTCCTCAATCTGTTTAGTCCTATCATGGTTTAGCCAGCATTGCACTGTAGGTCAGTGACTGAGTTGGCTTGAATTACCCTGTTTGACTGTAGCCCCACCTATAATAGATCATGATTTGTCAGCAGAATAGAATAAAGAATAATTACCAGTTTGGGAAGACTTTCAGATCATAGCGATAGTTTAATTCTACAGCATTGCTTGTAAATACAAAACTAAATCAAACACTATGTGTAGAAAATCAAGTTTTACTATGCTTGAATAGTCCAGATTAGATTTAATCCATATTTTTGAATAACTATAGAAAAGCATGTTGAATGGACTATCAAAAATAGGAATGATGCAAACATTTGTTTTTGCAATAGATCATGAAATAGATACCAGTGTAAATTTCTGTCCTTAGCTCCATTTTGCTTTGCTATGAAATTAGACATCCTCTCCATGTTGCTCCAATCTACTATTCTAAGACTGTCATTAGAGACAGACTGCACAGGTTAAAACAGAAGTGATACTTTCATCACAGCAAAATACACATTCACACCAACTTCTTGCCTTCAAGCAGATTAGCATGCTTGAGCATATGTGTTTTCTCTTCTTTTTTCTTCTCTTGTATTTTTCCATGTTATAGACATGTAAAAACCTGCAGGGAAAGCTCTGGGTCATGGAGGGGGGTAACATATTCAAATTGAGCAGAAGCACTAGAGCCCAGCAGAACACACCAAATAAAACGAGGTAACCGGGAAGGTAAAAAAGGCTCTCCCTTGGCTAATGCGGAAAGCATCTTGCAAATGAACAACTCACTGCTTGTTGGAATCATAAACACAGGCCTCTTTTACATGGCTTTCATTGTTGGTTGGTGTTTTCATTTTCAAAATGATTCCCATACTGTGAGAGTCATCAATCAAAATGTTGAACGGATAACAAACACACAAAAAAAAACTGGACAGACAATTTTTAAGAAATCAGACAGAACCTGTTTGGACCAGTGGATTTCTGAGTCCACATTTGTGTTGCCACCTCAATTCTATGGTGATCTTTGGTGATATCTCTTCAAAGGTAATAGCATACATGAGATCTGCTTGCAAGTCAATGGCCAGGGAGGAAATATTAATTATTCATTTTTGCACATCCCTTGATTTTGAGGTATAACAAATGTAAATAAAAATGTCATTTTTAATTGATATAATTGACTGACTGACTCTGTGCTAAGGATGGATAGGTATTTGATCATTAGTTAGAAGACTGCTCTCTAAATCCTGTTTTTATATTCATATGTTTTTTGTACATCTCTGGACAGGGGCAACAAGCATTTTGTTTAGATAGAATCTGATCCAGCTCTAGTCATGTTTAATGCACCTATTCCTCAACATAGGTAAGAGATAATTTGCACTAATAGTTATGCCTTTTATGCATTCTACACAGAAGTGTCCATGATCGCAGATGTTATTCAAAATAACCATTATCTGTTAAAAATCTATGCCCTGCCTGTGCCTCCTTGGTTTCTCTTATAAAAGACAAGGCAAGCACAGCAGTCCCCAAAATGAAAGGAGTGCCGACGTGCCTCTAAACACGGTGTGGGCCTGAATGAAAGAGTCACAGAATCACACCTTAAACACACCCTAGATTACGTCAAGTGTGCGTGTGCCTCGGATTTGCATTGAGTAACTATCCTCCAGTGAGTTCGATCATATTTTACTGCCAGTTTTTAATTAGTGGGGAAAGGGTGACATAGAAAGAAAGCCTGCATTTTAATTGTTTTGATGAACTGCCAAATTTCAATCAAATGCACTGAAGTTTTCTTTGTTGTTAAAGGACAATTCAGATAATATATGCAAGAAAATTTATTTATTTTCCCAATTATAAATTGCCTTTAACCATTTAAACAGGTTAGGTTCTCCAGTCTATGGGAAGAATAAGTAAACTAATGTTATCATGTGCTTAAAAAAATGTGTGAACAGTTAGGGGCATTATTTGCAGCTAATGAAATGTTGTCTCATTAACTATGCTTTGACTGCATTTGACAACCACTGTTGTTATGATGATCGGACGATATTACGCAGCACTGCTTATTTCTTTGGTCAAAATGAGGTGATTGAGGAAGAGCCTAATCACAGCCCTTTGTGAAAACTAACCAGAGCGCAATGCTCTGAGATCAAAGCATTTTTGACCGTTATTAATGGTTGGACGCTCAAGAACATTTGACACACCAATACAAATCCAGGATGTATCCAGCATACTCACCTCCCACACTATGGCCAACTTGTAGTGCGAAAGGATGAAGTCACGGTATTACTGTCTTACAATCTCAGTAGTCGTAACAATCAGTGAATGAGGACATTAAAACATAAAGAAGCAGTAAAGTACTGGAAAGAAATCATTTCATAGTTGCTCAAAACTGTGTATTTGTACATGTGTATGTCAATTGCGTTCCTGTATCTGTATGGTTGTGCTTATTGGGTAACCAGACCCTTACGTTTTTGTGGGCATCAGAGCTGGGCAAGGAACAATTTCACAGCTGCTGTTTAGCTTACATTGTCTGTGGGTAGAGTGTGTTTCTTTTAAACACGCTCTCTTTTTTTACTAAGACATAAGAGGTTCAGAGCCAATCAGTTTCCACACAGCTGGGATGAGAATATTTAAATAATATCTCACCTTGCTTTGAGACCACCAAGATGATACAAATAATAGTGTGTAATAGACCACACTTTGCAAACTGGAACCGTCATTGCAAATACTGTTTGAGGGTTCTGTATATACAAGTATGGCTATAATTTCTTAGGACTTTCCACGTCAAGTAACGTATCCAGTTGGCAATGGATTTTTTTCTAGGGGGTGGGTGGTTGTGGAAGGGGTGGTGCATAACAGTGGCATGAGTGCATGTCATTGTGTTGACTCGGAGGAAATAAAGCAGTGCAAGGAATGTAGACATGGGGTGAGAAGGAATCACCCTGTTTGTAGAGGTGAACAGCCCAAAGGTGAGAACAGCTGTTTTCTCTTCCTACCCATGTTTTAGCATGCACCAAGTGACTGCCACTTGTGGTTACTAAATGGGAGCTAGAAAAAAATAAGGGTCCAAAAAAATTAAGTGCCTGCTACAAACATTATCTAGAAGCAGTCCTGAGTACAGCAAATATCATCAAAATAAATGTATGCTCTTTATTTAGTATACAGTAATGGGAACTGTGATTACAAGCAGCCCGGTGAAAATAAATTACTCTGATATTATCTATGGATTAGTTTCACTGCTCACATCAACAGAGGGGATGCCAAAAGCCAGAGTGGCATGGTTTAGATTATAAATACATGAGTAACATGTTACAAGTAATCTCATGAGAAAGGTTAGGGGCCAGATTTGCAGGTAAGGCCAGCATGGAACAAGTCAACCCACTGGCTGCATCATAGATTCTGGAAGAGCTCCTAGGGGGCGGATACCCCTGGGCTTTCCCCATCTGGTTCACCAGTGGGTCTGTCTGATGTGGGACTCTGCAGAGCTGTAAAGGAAACAGGGATGATACAGACCACGTCGTACCTGCATGGTTAAGTGAGTCATTTGTCTGAGCTTCGGGAGGCCTGGCTAGGTTTCGCGTTCTGCCACTGAGTGAAAAGGAATTCCTGACGTGTCTGTTTACACTGATGCTGTGACCAGATGTCTTACATTACATGTTGGAAAGACAGAAAAAAAGGGAAGCGTAACTATCACGCATAGAAACTTCTCTGGAGCCATATAAGGAAACTGATTGACTTTTCATTCTGACAACATTTCCGGGACTGAAAAACAACAGCTCCTGTCTCTGAGGATTAGTCAGTTTAACAGCAGTGCTGTGGAGAGCTCCAGCAACACACATGTACACATAATTCCTTACATAAACAGCAAATCAATGACACTCATATTCTAGACAATGCATACTGTATGTTGTATTCCCTCAAGGCTGATGAGGCCTGTTATTAGCTGTAATAACCTGGGCAATACTCCAGAAATAATTTGCATATAAAAAAATGCAGAATGCTGTTATTTTTAGTGCAACCACTTATTAATTTTGTGGCTTTTTCATTATGAATCCCATTTCAAAATTTAACATTGAACAAATCTGACCCAGATTGGTCACCAAGGGCTTTGAAACTGGCAGAACAATGATGAACTGCATATCTTGCTGGCTGGGATGAAGATGTGTCACATTTACAGTTGGCATCTGTTGCAGATCTTTTTCCGAAAGGTTATGGCAGAAGCAACCACAACCAGTCTGTACTCAAGAGGAGTCCCCAGACTAAGGCCTGATGCCCATGTAGAGGGACTTGGGTACAAGCTTTTATGTAAGCCTACAGGTCTCGGACTCCCAGAACTGAGCAGTCCAGTCTGTTGGTACAAAAGGACTTTGGGGGTGGAGGGCCGGGGTAACGGTAGAGGTGATGAAAGCTGAGCAGAGGCAGTGCTTGCTTGAGCTGGCTGAGAGGATATACTGTAGGTGGTCGGATAGTCATCACAGATGAATTCAGTATGATGGAGGAGCGTTAAAAGTGTTGCTCTGCATGAAATAAATCAGTGGTGCTTTTTACAAGTTCTTGCATAGATCCATGGGAAATTCCATTCTTTGTAAGTTGCTTTCTGAAAGCGTCTGTGAATGTTGTGAGTGATGTGATTCTTGTGCAAAGCAGACCATGTGTTTTTTTACTGATTACTGATTAAACCACATTTTTATGTGGGCTGGTGATATATCCTTATGGAGAAATTCTGTAATGATGTTTTCTCATGTCACAATGTTATTGTATTATCCTTTCAACAGAATATTAAGAATCATTGCATTTTGTCAAAAAAGAGGGTAAATGCATTAACCAATACCTGATTTCTGGCATACCTGCTGTACGACATACATTAATCATTAATAAAATCCGTATCTTCATTGGAAATACAGAGCAAACCATTGGGTTTAATTCATAAAGAAAAAAGTATTTGACCTTATTTGCTCAGTAAGTTCATGAACATGATATTCAACAACTGTAATGCATGCAGAAATTGCAGCATGTTTGTATTATTGAAGGAAGTCCACAGTGTTTTATGGGTAATAATTTCAGTGATACAGTAAATGCACAAGCCAGTATTTTCTTGTGCCCCTTAATATGCATCAATATTATTGCAAGCTTGATGTAGATAAAGTAGATGTAAATAAGAATACTTAAGTAAACTACATATCTCTGGAAAAGTACTAAAAACAGCAACTAAGTATGCTCTCCACCACCACTGGCTTTAACCCACTACTGATAGTAGGAAAGATGATAATATGGTGATATAAGAAACATTGAAAACAAATAGAACATTAGAGAGTGTTTAGATTAGATTTTTAATTTGGTATTACATTCATATTTTTATCAGGAGACCATTCCAGTCATGCCACTTAGGACACTATTGATAGTATCAAACAATTACTTTCAGAGACACAGAAGAATGTTCCACTCATTGGTTATTATTTTGTCAAGAAAAACCTTCTAGAAGTTACTGTCAAACAAATCTAAGAAAAGGTCTTGAATTAAACTATGTAAAATGCAGATTTGTTGAATTTTGCAAACGGTGATAAAAATAACATGAATGACCATCCACTACTCAAATACGTTTTTAACTGGAATAACAAAACTAAATTCAGTCTGATGTTAATACTGCATTTCTGATAATATTTTTGTGGCCCTTGGACATGTAGCTGTTCATGGGACAAAATGAATGAACCTTTAACCCTACCCTACCTTCCCACTGGAGCTCTGGAAAGCATCCACTGGGGAGGGCTGCCTGTAAAGCCAGGAAATTCATTGATGTGTGAAAGGGTCCAGAAAAGGTGGAACGTTCCCATGCCTTCAGTCACTGGTATGGCACCTAGCAACAGATTAGCAACAAATACGGGGAATTTTAAAGCTTTAATGAAAACAATCTACTTCCTGGTAGTACCTATTAGTCATATTTTGACCTCGAAAGTATGCTTGCCATGTTACTGAATGTATTTTCATATTATCAGCTATTTCCTGTTGACACTGTTCAAAGAGATTTAAAAAAAAACACTTCCAGTGAAATGCACGATTGTTCAGCTGTTATCCACAATTATGTGGGCAAGCCTCTTGGTCCTTGAATGAATCTGTTTTCAGACAGTATGCAGTGTCCCCTGTAAACATAAAGAACCTCCTCCCCCATAGGCATCACCATATATCTCCTTCTACATTGGTAGATTGTACAACAAATCCTGAGCAAGAAACTGGGATGTGATGACATATAGTCATTAATAGCACTGAGCGCAGAAAGTAATGAGGCATTTCTGACTGTAATTCCCACGTTACCTCATGGGTGTGTATGTTGGGGGGTTCTGCCTAAATCTGGTTCTACCCGGAAGGGTGCAGATTTTGTCACAGGTGTCCATGTATGTCATCTTCCTGTTGAGACACAGTGTGTGATTGGAGGCTGACTCGGAGTATCGGGGCAACTGAAACTAAACACATAAACAAAAAAGGTTGGATTTCAGTGTCCTTTTCTGAGAAACTGATGATTTCATCCTTTGAGTGTTCTTATTTATCATAAAATATAACATACGTCTTATGTTTGTTGACATTTTAATGTGCCATTCAGTCAGGACTTGTGTATGTTAATGAGATGTTTTATCAGAGCTAAGTTGCCAATTGTTTGGAACAGCTACTGCACATTCGCCCATGCCATTTTCAGCAATACAATGTTTTATGATACAATATTATGTAATTTACAATGTATCAGTTGTGTAATTTACAGATAGGATATATACAAATTTACAGCTATATCCAACAATGTATCAATTACATAAAACTGACTTTGAGCTACCATTATTGTACACTCATACACACACACGCACACACATAGGCAAAATGAACATAGCCTAATTTACTCACACTACATGTAACTAAAATCAGGTTGATAAATAATTGGTTTTAATACATGATTTCCTTTCATCCCTAAACAACATAACATTTTATTCACTGAATATAACCATTACTTTTTTCATTCAGTAAGGGTCTTTTATCTCCTCCAAATAGTGTTGTCCAGTTTGATAAATCTCTGAACACAAGCAGGTTTTTAGTTTCCTGTGCATTGAATATTTTCAATGACACTGTGCCTGTGTATGTGAATATTTCCAGTGACACTTCATTCATCCACCCGCTGTTCCATATACCTTCAGACTGATTCAATAAACATTTGTCCTTAACTTTGACTTGAATTGCTCTTATGTATTCATATTTAAGCAATTATACTGACAAAACTGTCCCTTCCAAACAATGTGAAGATAAACACCTAACAATAACTTGTCACACCTGTCTACCTATCCTGTTATTCTACTGCCCCTTCCCTAAACCAAGGATAGAAGTTTGAGTTTACATTGCTGCAGTCAATTCAATGGAAACTATGTCATTCCACAAGCACATGCATTCCATTGTGATAATGACACTTTAAATGAATGGTATTTGAATGCTCACTTTCACACACTAGCTCAGAAAGAGATAACCTTATCACCACACCATGATCTGATATACACATCGTAATGCATGAGGAATGGCTCTATTATTAGCACAAAGGTGTGAAAATGGTATGCTGGCACTGGCTGGGCCACTGAGAGACAGGAGCTCCTTGATGACTAATGTAGCCACTAGTGTCATACTGGGGCAAGCCCCATGAGGAGAACATGAACACATACCTCCATAGTGCAATGAAGAATTTAAGGCAACTGAAAAGACACAGTCCTTCACTGAAAGAGTGTAGGGGACCCATAAAGAAATGTGGCTCATTGTGACAGAAAAACTGTGGGACTGTATTTACTCTTTCAATGCATTACACTTCCTTTCCATCATATTTGCAAGATGAATGTAACATTCTTGCATTTTTGTGACATGCATAATGGTATTGTGACATTGAAGTTGCTTCTATCCTGAGAAGTAAAATTGCAATGGCATACATTGTTGAATCAATTTGCTCTAATCAATGGGTATAGATTATTATATCATGGTAGTTATATTTCAGAATTTAACAATAACCATAAGGTCATTACATTTTAAATTACGATTTGATATATTGTTTTTTTTTCCATAATTATGTTGGAACCAGGTAAGAGGAATCACCATGTCCACATCAGAATGCTAACAATGCACTTTTATTAGTGTTATTTTATAAAAGTATAAACAGAAATTCATTTACAAGTTTACAAATTTAAGTGTACTACACTAGGTAAATAAAAAGTAGTTTGGGCAAAACATTTATGCATGGTGTCATGCCTGAATAAGCATATTTCTTTGTAAAATCATAACATTACTGCGAGAAATTTGAAAATTATTTGGAAACTCATGCATATTCCTAGGACTTTTGATAACGAAAATAATTATCCTGCATTATCACCGCATTATCTGGAGACAGAAATGACCAAATAAATACTACCAAATTTGTGAATTATGTTACAAAGTAATTAAAGTCAATGCGATTTTCATATAAACAGATATTCACCATAACCAAGGATTGAAAATTCATTTAAAAGACCATTAACTATAAAACTACTGTAAGGACTAACAAACAAGCAGAGGCAGTGGAGCAAGCAACAAATGTGAATACTCCAAAAAGACAACATTTATATTACCTATTGATGTATTAAACATACATCAAGAAGAAAAAACACATTGGAAAGTGTTTTTGCAATTAATCCTTCTCTCTTTGGAGCATAGCACATGCTTTCAATTTTAATGCTTATTTAAAATCATCCACTGATCACCATGAATCTACAAACATTTATTTTAATGAGAAATATAGCTTTGGCAAGAGTAAAGGGAGTTGGTTTCAAGCCTAAGGGCCTAGACAAGCACGATGACATTGTTTAATTGGTTTCAGCACAGAAGTTTTTTTTACACAGGCTTATTCACTGTTGATTTTTGTGACTCAGTGCATTATTGTATTCTTAATGAACAGTGAACTCTAACCAGATCATGAACAAGAAGGGATTCAAACAGTGGTCTGTGAGCCGTGAGTATGTGAACGTTTGAAAAGTATGAGTAAGACACGAACAATTTTCATTCCCTAATTAACCATTCAACCATTACCATACTTAATTGAGATAGATGGGTCGTAGGTCTTTCTGCTCAAGCTTCAATCAATAACAAGTAACTGGAACTCTTTTGTAATGTTTGAAGATGTGTATTTTGGTGTTCTTTGCTGCACCCTGTATGTGAACCTGCCATGATAAGCAGGGTGGGGGCAGTGCCTTGGGGCCACATTGTGACTGTGTTCAGCATTGCAATGTAGAAAAACTGAAATTCAAAACCCTGATATGAGTCACAGTGAGGGGACCCACATACCTGAAGGTAATGTTGAAGAGAGAGATGTTATCTCCAACCAGATCACTGAGCCAGGGAGCACATGAGCTTCACACAATAGATAGTTGCTGTACTTATTTTTGAATTTTTTGCTGCTTCAAAGAAGTGATTCATTTACAAAGACAAATCAAAGTTAATTACAACTCATCATCAAGGTACGTTTTGAACAGTTAAATGTTCCACAGCATAACAATATACACTGATCAGTATCTTTCTTCAACAATCATTGACAGCATGAAGTACTGTAATACTTAATAAATGGATATTATTTATTAAGTAGAGCAGACCACCTGGTTAGTATACTCCTTTTGCCTATGCAATAAAATGCAGTGAATGAGCATAAATTCAGCACAGTGTTTAACTTTGGCCAGTCAAACATAAACATCCCATTTTGCACTTAACATTCTCCCCTAATAGAGCTAAAGCTTTGCTTGCTTATAAACTGATGTGGTTATTTTCTGCACAGGGATCAGTGTATATCAAAAATAGCCCAGGCACTGTGACACAAGGCTTGTTTACTCAGCACTGAGTCTGTGGATGAAAAAGCGCTGCGATGACGTGTGCACCACAGCAGTGTGTTTGAAGCTCTGGGAATGAGTGGGAATTGTTTATTCTCTGCATCACAAGATCGCATACAGTCTAATGGAAGGCTTCTGAAAAGGTTGATAAATGGTTGTTTTGGAGGGATTTACTGGGCTTTTATGCTTCATTAGGAAATTATGTCAGTGATGACTCAACCCTCACAAAAAAGGTATAGATATTTAACTGAGGAAAAGGGCTGTGAAACAAACATAAAATGAGAGTATGTCCTAAAGCTGGTGTCTGTACTCTGTCTCTGTGTCAAGGATATGCTTGGAGGGGCATCTCACAGGAGATTAGTCATTGGACATCACCTGGTGGCATGGTTATCACAGAGGCAAATGTGATATATGAAGCTGATGTCAGAGGGTCTTTCTGTCTGTACATTTCTAAGTCAGAGTGCAAGAAAAACATGACTGTATACAGACATGCTAATTTACTGACAGTTTCTGTTGTGTGTCTTTGTGCTCCTCCAGTGCCCCCTAGTGGTGAATGGGGTGAGGGTGGGGTAGTAGCTGTCTACAGTGTTGACCATTGCAGGTTGGGGTACAGTAACTGTAAAAAAAAACTAAAAACATTCAAAAATCTATTTTAACTCATGATGTCTGTGATGTCATTTTAAAGAACAGTGATGCAGAGCACTGTGAGGTAAGGGAAGTCTGTGCATGCGTGCGCGTGCGTGCGTGCGTGCGTGCGTGCGTGCGTGTGTGAGTGTGGATCGCTGAGGGGGCCTGGCTTGGTTTGAGTCATTTTACATCACCGTTTTTTAAGCAGAGATCAAGAAAACTGACCACCAACTGTTGCATAACACTAAAACATCTACCATTCTTTCCTCTGTGACTCAGGGAGCAGTAAACACATTCACCGGTGGGACATTTTGAAAGTGAAACACATTCAGATTTTTTCCAGCCTTCTCCCATTTCCTACTCATGTGTGGGTGATGAGCAATAGTGACATACAAGGGGAAAAGACTAATAAATTAGGTGAAGAATATCAGACTTCTTTTTCATGGATTACTCCAACACACTGTAACTGGCACTACTGCTCTGAAATGCTTTATTAACAAAGGTCATACATCCTGGATAAAGGGAAAGGCACCAATGACACAATATGCAGTTGCATTCAAATGCCCCTCAAACAGGCTATATGCCTTTGAAATAGACAAGTATTTACTTGGATATCAATTTTGGTTTTTGATTTCCTTTTTTAATCAACAAGAACATGTTTCACAAAATAATGAAATTAACTGGCCTTAAGTACCAATATGATGTTTTATTTGTTTATTCATAATCAATTATTATCCATATTAAAAAAATCAATAATTTAATAGTAACAAACTCTGCATGGGCTTAAATGAACACTCACACAAAGCAGCATTTCCCTGTAGCAGATGGTACTCACTGCAAGGCAACACAGTCAGATTCCACTTAAGTTCTAAATGCATAACTCTGGCACAACAATCTGGTTTGATTGATTGATAATGAACTTAATTTCATAATGAACTGGCGAGTTGTGACAGTGCTGCGGTTTTTGTCCCAAGGGCTGGAAACTGGGCATGTTGATGTCAAGTTCAGGTCAGAGAGAGCGGCAAAATTTGATGAATCACTGAAGAAAGTGACTTATCACATATTGAGAGTTAATGTGTGATGTGTGCTGTCTGTCAGCTCCATGCTAATTCATTCCAGCTCCTCATTAGGGAAGCAGCAGGAGAACCGCGATGAATCATTTAAATTAATGTGGTCTGGAAGAAAGCAGAACAACACACACACCATTGCACATGCATGCACATAAACACACACACACACACACACATCCTTCACTGATAGTGTAAGAATGTCAGAAATAACTTCATGACATCATATCGAATTATAACCTGGTTGCAAAGGCTTGTCTCGCTTGTCTTGTGGATCCTTGCATTTAAATAAGAGGGTTTTTGTAAACACTACAACAAAATGGCAATCCACAGGGTACAAAGCACAACACTTGACTGCTAATTTAAAAGTCAGTGGCAATTATCAGTACATCAACATAAACAATTTTTGCTGTTTAAATTAATGATTTATAACATGGTTGAGTCAAGAGTTGGTTTGATTTTGACAGCATATTGAAAAGTTCAGCCAAAGTTTAACCCTGATTGATCTGTTTATCGCATTTCACGGGCCTGCAGTTGCATAAGGAACATGAACCTGTTCAACTCTGTGGTCATATTAATACTCTAAGAAGAAGTGCCAAGACAAATGTAAGCACCAGCCAACAGTAAATGAGCCCCAATCAATGGATGAGGCGCATGAAAGGCAAATATCTCTTTACTGGGCTCACCTCTGTCTTTGCTTCTTCACTCTTATTATGCAAACTGACAATATTAGCACTGTTCTCAGTGATTGCTCTTGGAGACAAACAAAAGCTGTAGGTCAGGTATGCTCAGAGTGTGTTACCAGACTTCTGATTCCTTAATTCATGTAACGTAAAATGTGAAAATGATTACAGACAGATGACTTAAAAAAGAACAAGAAGAGTCCAGTCATGACAAAGAAACTGGTGATAGATTGGTATAGTCAAAGAGCAACCATGGAATTTTCACTTCATTTCCTGTCTTTAATGGGAACCAGCCGGATCTGATGAAACTGTAAATCTGGAAGCAGACGTAGATAAGATATGAAATTTCTCACCAAGTTGTCACGATAATGGTTTTCTCTGGATTTCTCAACTCAAAAATAATTTCCGCAAGACTGATATCTCAGTGTGACACTTTTGTTTGTAATTTGATTGTGCACGGAGTCAGGCTGAGGGTACACCATTTGCTTTACTGCTTCAGACAGCTGCATCTCTAGCATTTTTGGGGCTTCCCAGAATTATGATATCTTTTTCCTGAAAGGAAGGAATGGGAAGGCACTATCTGTTAACATGACATAGGAGCTAGGAACCATGAAGGAAGTTATGGGAAATGAGAGGTGGTTAGAGAAGATGAGCCTAGTGACTTTGCTGATAGGAATCAGTCAAATAATGCTCTTATTATATTTAGTTAAAAAATCTGATAATTATTCCATTATTAAAAACTCACTCTTCTTGATGTATGTGATCTACCTTTTCCTTATCAGAACAAAGTAATGAGTATGTATCCCCAAAGTAACAATTATGTATCCATGAGGATGTAATTCACACACAGTTCATCCAGTAGTCAGTGTATGCCTGCATAAATCAAAATTTAAATCTAACTTGCGTCTGTAAAGTGCAATATTAAAGTGACATGAAATGAAATTCCTTGCTGTGTCACTAATAGCAGCACAGTTGAGTGATTCTTTAACGTACAGGCATGCAATCCTTTAGTAGTGTTGACATTCATTTTTAGTTCTTGCCAGGTGCAGAGCTTAATGTTTAGTTTATTGGGACAGAAAGAACTTTCCATGACCCCCAACCACACCCCTCCCCTAATCCCAGTGAAAAATGTGTTCTACAATCATCATGCAGGTCTATAACACAATACCGCAAGGCTATTGCGATGATCATGATTTCATTGACATGAGTTGTAATTGCACAAGCAAAGCACAATGTGACTGTCAGAGATATGGAAGTAGTAAACGAACTACAAAAAAGGCTGAAATGGATTTTGGTAGGTTAATCAGATCACCTAATCACCAGCAGAATAGCTCGCAGCTTTGGACCTGAGATTCACTATTAACCCATTAGTCAGACAGGCAATGAATTGTGTGGGATAGAACTATAGACTTCAGAGTCAAGTTTGGCCTCTATGTTAAAGGCATGTACTTTATAAAGGCACAGTCATGGCCAAAATATCGTCATCCTGCACTTTTTTCAGGTAATGCACCATTTCCCCCAGAAAATTGTTGCAATTAAAAATGCTTTGGTATTCACATGTTTATTTAATTTGGTTGCATTGGAAAAAAAAAAAAAGTGCAGGGTACCAATGTTTTTGGCCATGACTGTACAAAGCCAGCCCCCATCAATTAAAAAATCCATTACTCTTCAAAAAAAGTTCCAGAATATTACATGCAACCATTAGGAATGTTCCCCAGTTCTGCTTGCATAAGTCTTATGCAGGTGAGAAGGTGGGCAGAGGAACTGAAATATGATTTCCAGTCTATGGCTATTGCATCTTCATGGAAAGAAACTAATGCAAGACACCATAGTTCCAAGACTTTTGGGACAATCCTTACAATTCTCTCTGAGCACTCCTGAAACTTGAATTCACAAGTTCTCAATCACCTGCTCTGCATAGTTAAAATCACTGTGACCCTCTGAATGCTGTTTCCTTTTTAAATTATTCATGCATATGGGACGATCTTTGTGAATGCAGTTAGTCATCTTGTCATTTATTTTAATCCCAATTGCAATATGTAGATGAGGATCTGTATAGGGTAATATTTGTCTGTCAGTACTCATTAAATACACTGTCATTGCACAAATACTGTAGACTGTGTCCTAGAAACTGTGCCTGACCACCAAATGAGTGCTTCTCAGTGTCCTGGCACTCAGCCTCAGCTCTTGTGTGGATGTAACTTCCCTGCACCTCTGAGCACCGTCTGGTTGCCAACATGTTTGAGGAGCATATCATGTTTATAGAGAGTTGGAGGTCATGCTGTCTGACAAAGGCAAGCCCAGATTTTGCATTACAGTCTGACGTGTAGAAACACAGGGAGGAACTGAGGGAAACTGACATTTACCCCCTTCATCTCTTCATCTCCTCTTCATCAGAAGTGGTTAAGCTTCATTGCTTGGATTACAAGATAGTATACATACTCTAAAACTCTCCAGTTGATAAATATTTCCTCAAAAGTTCATGATCTGAGTCATTTTCCATTTGGCTCTGCAAGCAAGCACAAACATATCATAAAAGTACATCAAACACACAGGTGCAAATAAGGAGAAACTCTAAAAAAGTATTGCTTCTGTTGTAGAATCATAAAAAAGTCTATTTCTAACATATCCACATGCACCACCCCCCCACACACACACACACACACACACACACAAACAGATGGTTTTATATTCTTGCATATGTTGAAACTGACACTGTACATACAGGTCCTCAATGAAGATTTTTGTATTTTTGTGTGATGTTGAGCTGAGAATTACCGCCCTCTAGTGATCAGTGTGATAAACATGTCCTGATGTTTGACTCGTGGCCATGCCATATACTGTGCTCCTGACCACAATCACTACTTGGTACACTTCATCAAAGCTAATTGAGCACCATAAGCTTACAGTGATTTCTCAGACAAAATGATCACTTGGGGCAAATTATGTAATTTTGAGTTGACACTAATTATGTTTCATACTGGAAACCTACCTTTCACAATACACATGTACAATCCTTTCTTGCAACCACTTCTTACACAGAAATTTGGAGAATTAAAGTCATGAAACACAACTTGGACTGCTCTGTTTTAACACCAATGTAAGGTATTAGTTGTCAGTATATTAATATAATCACAGGAGAAGGATTCAAAGTCAGAAGTATGCCTGTGATATGGTTGATAAAATATGCATTGTATGAAACAATACAAACAATATAATGCAAACAATAAGCAATAATTACCTAATTCCAGGATCATAACTAATCTGACAAGAAGGGAGCTACTGTTATAACTTAATTTCCACTCAGGTGCACAAGCAGAAGGCCTCTAGGCCCCAGCGACAAACATTAAAATAGAATCCTGTTAAGCCTTTAAGCCAATAAATGTTTGGAAACATTGATTTAAATACAACAATCTGCTGTATTTTGTCAGCAGCTTATGGGTGGCTGCAAAATGATGCTTTTCAAGGGTGATGGGTTGCTGAGAGTGAATTTCTGAATTCCATTGCCTTCATAAAGTATGTATAATTTTACACAGAATAATTTATCAATCATTTCTGGTCAGAGTCTTAAATGTAGGTCAAAAACTATTCTTGTGTTGTGGCACAAATTATTCATAATATTCATTTGTAATATATTTCTTTATTTCTAACTGTCCTTGAATTCCTCTAATTTAATTTACATTAAAATATTGCAAATTTATAACTTACTTGTTTTTTTACACAGTATTTGTTTCTAAAATGCTACTTTGATGTGTTCCTTATTTAAATATAAATAAATATATTATGATATAGAATAGTGTTCTATATATATATATATATTCTATTATGCATGCACTCTCTTCCTTTGCAAACGTAACTGAAAAACATCATATGGTCACTCGTGATGACAAATGTCACTGATATGAATGGAAAATTCTGCTTCTCTCACATGTGGCCTTCATTCCATGCCTCAGACATCAGCCTCCCTGTAAACGGCAATGCTGTTTTGCCCTTCATTAACTCAAAGCTTTCAACTTTTGACCTCATTTGTTATTGCCCTTGTTCATTTAACTCTATGATTGACACTTGTTTAGTGCTGTGACTGTGATGGTAGCTTTGAAAATTAATGGTAATTTTCCAGTCGAATGCCATCAAATGATATGTGAAAGAGCAACACCGCACATTCCGCTTTTTAGCTGAAGGTGTCGGTGGCTTTGAAAATTTTCCACAGATGTGCTGTTCGTGTGAAGCACAATGCCTTCAAGAGCTCAATTAATTCCACAGAAAATGATTTTTTTATGAAGTTGTGTCTGAGGGTGATCATCTCCTGGGGCGCAATCATTTTAACTCATTGCTTACCATAACAATATCATTTAAGACTGGATTTCATACAGAACCTAGAATTCTTTGCTAAAATGTGTCATTTCAGATGGGGGACTCAGTTTATTGTGGCTATACTGAAGACAGACCATCATGTTCTCTTCAACAATATCACAAACCATATGTCCAGCACTCATGCCCAGTGTGAGTGCAGTTGGAAATGACATCACAACAACTACCCCATGACAGAAAATGCAGTCAAAAAGCATGGTCTGTATGTTATGTGAAAACAATGCATTGACGGGGGCAACACATTATGGAAGATCACAGAAAAATTCAATCGCAAGACTACGTAAATGCTTGTGAGTGTTTTGTAAAATATACCTTGTTTACAAAATATAGTTTGTGCTGTCATGTCAACTGACTGTGAAAAACAATTGTCGGGATTAATAAAGCCAAGGAGACATAAGAGTGGTGTACGTTTGAATGCGATCATTGGGATAAAAAAAATTAATTTTATATTGTACATTTTGTTGTGACAAATTTAATTAAGTAGTCACTCTCTCCACTGTTTAGCAGCTATCTCCTTCTTTGGAAAAATTGTATTCTGCATATACACTATGCATTTTTCTTGTTAATTAGTTCATTAGGTAATTTAGCAAACACAGAGGGTTTGGTTTTCTGGCCATTTCCCAGGTCTGTTTGTCAGTTAGTTGTTCTGTAGAGTCAACACACAGCTGGGTTGCCAACCGTGGTCAGTTTTTTTAGTTTTTCAGACAAATTGTAATTCTGACACATTTTACAGTCAGTCAGACTATTTTACAAACAGTGAAATGAACATTTATGAAGGGCCACAAGCTGTGTCAGCTCACTCCACAAAGACATGTTGGCACTCTCAGTTTTGTTTGTGATATCTCCATGGGCTTCTCAGGTCAGGCTACACCATCTCCTCCCATCTCACTCCAAGGCACTTCAGAACAGAATCAAGCAACGTATTCCAGACTGCTACACCCACCGCCATTGTTAACTAACAAATCCTTGCCATCAAGACTGTCTCATGACCTACTCAAACCCGGTTTTCTTCCCTGTCTCCTCAGGTGCCTCCATAGCCTCGTTCACTGTTTTAGGAGATGTCTGGAACTGCCAGGTAGCCTCCAGCAAAGCTGACTTCATTTCTGGCTGCACTTCCCACCTCTGCCTGGTCTGTCTTGCTCTCACTGAGACATGGACTGCCCTGACAAACACTCTCACCCAGCTGTTCTGTCACTCATGTAGGCTCTGTCCCAATTACTGGATGTGGGGACACCAACTCCCTTTCCCCCTTAAGGGTCTGCCCCATCATCGTCGTTATTTATATTTCATCATGTTTTTATCTCACCAACACAACTCATTTATTGCTTCTTATCTTGTAGCTCCACCTTATTTCAAGAGCTGTTCTTCCTTCTCCCCTTTCCTGTCCTAGATTATGTCAATTTCCTCTACACTTTTAATTTAATTCAAGACCCATTAGAAAGTGGAAGTCTCAGCCAAGTCACCATGAGTGTTAATCTCCATCACCCTGGGGGAAAACCCAACTGCCCCTCTCCTAGACCTAGAAAATGTAAGCGTGAAATTTTAATTCACTTTGTTGGCACAGATAATTCTCCAAATGGTCAATATTGAGCCATTACCATTACATTTCACTGATTTGGCTGTAAACAGCTATTCCAGTGGTTGAAATATCTTAAGCAACACTCACCAAACAAACACATTCAGTGATGGCAGACACTAACTTAACATATCTGTAATGTATTCCAGTAGAGGTGATAGACAGCCCCATCGATTTATAACTGATTCAGCAGTGATTTTTTTGTGCAGTTATTGGCAGAGCACTACAGCAGAACCCAAGCAAATTTTGTTGAAGTGGTTTTCCGTACACCTTTTAGGGGAGCTTGCACATGTCAGTGGGGCTGTGCTAGAGGTACAGTTTCCAGGTTATGCTGTGAAATGCATGCAAGTGAACTGTAAGTTAAGATGAAGGCTGAATAGACCAGCATACTGTTTGATTAATTTTGGAACACAGGGCAAACAGAAAAGGATTCTACCTCATTTGTGACGGTACGCTTGAGGTAATTTAACAACAGAGCATAGAGATTTTACCAGAGCAAAATGTCCCTTTAAAAACTACAATTTTGACTTAACCAGATCATTGCAAAATTTTGGTAATGGTCACACATTATAAGAAATAGGAATCAGGCAAATGATCAAGCAAGACCCCAGTAAATTCATTATAATGAGGAATTTGGACACTTCAGCAAGTGAAATCTCTGCAAAGGAACAGAGATTTTTAGCAAAGGTATGCATATTTTAATATTGTTAGCTCTCTATACTGCCATTCAGTCAGCACACTGGAAGAAATACTAAACCAATTAATAAATAGTCTTCAAACAAAAATAGTCTGATTTACATTAAACTCCTCAAACAAAAATTGTTTGTAGACAAGGACTACAGGTAGATCTAAGAAGGCAAAATACCATATTTCATGTAAGCCAGCTGTGTTTTGTTTGAAGAATTACATTACAGTATTTTTCAGATAATTTAAAATTTCAAGGAATCGAACATGTTGAAAGTTACAAGTTTATGAGGCAAATTTCATAATTAGAATATTCTCCAGCAAACATGGCTGGTAATAATAGACATGAGGGTTGCGTTCATAAATATCAAATTTTTTTCCATGTGCACTACAGCACCAACAGGCATCCAATCCACACAATATTTGACGAGATTCAAGAGTTCAGCAATCTAAACCAGCCTACCTGATAAGCCTCAGACTTAACCAGCTAAAAGTCAAATGAAGTTAAGGGGAAGAGAAAAAAGAATCCAAACCAAAACAGTATGGTTCCAAGACCTGTAGTTCTTGGACCCATAAATATGTTCTGAGACTATACAGGCTATATGGAAAGCAAGGATGCCATTACAGTTTATATATGGAAGGTAACCTTGACAACTAATCACTAGGCTGGGAAGCTGGTTCTGACTTTTATTCTTTGCTCTTCTCCAGTCTATCAACCTTGACTGAACCATTCTGTTCATTCTACTCTGCCACCTCTAATGGTTACCTTATTTACATAGGTATTAATTCAAAACGTACCCTCTCTCCCATCACACTCTCTGTTTCCGGCATCCCTCCCCCTCCCCATCTCCACCTTCAAGTCTACTTCCCTTTCTTCTGTTTTTTCACCCTCTTTTGACAGTCAAAAAGGGGGTTCACTTCACCCTAAAAAGTAGTGAGGCATGACACTACCCCCTGGACTCCAAGCCCAAGATCAATGTCCGTACCAATATACAACTCGTTGCACCATAATAAACTCCTTCCAAACTCATTCATGTTGTCTGAAGGTTCATTCTCCTGAATAATAATAATAATACTCAGACTGCATCTATTTCTAAGATTATTACCCACTTTATTATACATTTCTTTACAGATGTCATATCATAAAAGGAGTAGAAGGGTGATCTCTGTAATCATCCACTGCCAAAATCAAAGTACTACCCAAAGCTACCAGTTGAAGAACAGTTTTCACTGCCCATCAATTGGATCATGGATTTGTAGATGGTTAGATTTAGAGAGCCAGATTAAGACTTTGGCCAGGACACTGCAGGACCCACCCTTACCTATGCCAATGAAATATGGACTCTTCATGACTGCAGTGAGTAAGAACCTCTGGTTTAATCTTTCATTTGAAATATTCAATCAGTATATCCAAATCTAATACCCTCAGACCTTTTACTGTGGGAGACAGCATCACTCTACTGTCATTGATTCAGACTTCACCCCCTTGAGCCACCGATGTGAGTCTACAAGCCTAATTGAGTTTAGGTCTCTAATTCCTGCAGTGAAATCCTCTTAAGCTCTTGAGGCTAATTCTGAGTGGGTCACCATTACAACCCAGTCTTATTCTGAGAAAACGTCCTCTGGCCCTGCCCATCCCTCCCAGGTATTGCGTCTTACACAGTCAAGAGGACTAGCCACTACAAACCATTGCGAAGAAATCAATTAGAAGCTGTCTCTGACAGAGGAAATACACAAGGGTATCAGAAAAAGGTAAGGTTGACATTATGGATTTCTGATTTATAATAGTAGTTGTAACTGTTGGGTTCCTTATCTGATTGCCTCATAATACTCAAATGGCTGCATTACCGTTGATACACTCTGTGTAATTTTAGATAAACATTTATTCTCAAAGCATTCTCAGGGGTTCAGCTGTCATACAATATGTTTTGGTAATATTCTTTGAATAAACCATATGTGTAAGAGATGAAGATGGAAGAGCCATATAAAAGCCAAGCGTGCATGTTTAAGTGTAGGCTCCATGCCATAAGATGGGTTGACAAACACATTCATTAACAGCTCTACAACAAAAGTCTCAATACAAAATTTGTATTTTACTTGAATGGTTAGGCAATTATTCTTCAAAATGAAAATAAGGATACAAATTCCTAAAAATCAATATGCCATGGTTATGTGAAGGGGAAACACAGAGGAGACTCCCATCTTTCCCAGCAAAACCATTGCATTTTACCACTGTCACCCTTCTACTCTTATAAAGTATGGTGTAACCTATTCAAAATTAAAACAAAACATTGTCTGTTCATCTCTTGGCAGATTACTTATCATCAAAAGCCTTTTTAAATAATCGTAATGAAAGAGCTCTCTCACAAATTGGTCTGCCTACACACAAACAATTTACTTTTACAACTAGCTATTAAAGCAACTTGGTGGATAAGATGCTGGTTAGGTAGCCAACTAGCTAGCTACTACCTCATTAAGTTGAGCAAGTACAACATAATTAACTAGGTAGCAAAATTTAAGTCTGAACATTTTATGATCTGTTCAAAGAACCGTTTAAAAGCTCTGAACATCAATGACTAGCCACTATAGCCAACAAGTTAAGAGCTCATTTTCCTTCCATCATTAAAAACACACTCACACATACACACACACACACACACACACACACACACACACACAAACGCGCACACACACACACACACAATAGCTTGTAGAGGAATCCTGGGGATGGAACCAAATCCTTTCATCTCCCTCAAATGCAATCCAGCAACACTAAAATAATTGAAATGTTTGCTTATGCTTAACTGCAGTACTAATTGCAGATACGCAGCCTTGATTAGCTTGTACCAGATATTACATAACCCTCTGATGTCACTGTTGTATTTTAGGAAATGGTCCATACTTACCTTTTCCAATGGTCAGTCTTTACAAAGTTGTAAGTAAAACATGTAAAAATGTAACAGACTGGAAATTTGGACCGTTGAAGGAGCAATTTGTGAATATTTATTGTCAACATGTCTTTATTACTTGGACATAGCTACTTCTGTGGGGTGGGGCAGGTTACTTCTAAGCCTGTGCTAAAATACCTGAAGTAGTTCATTCCACAAAGGCAAGGTGAACTGCACTACCAGTTGCCAAAAGATTCAAGACAATTAGAAATGGTCTAATCAACTCTATCATGAGATTATTCGGTCATAGAAGGTTTTATGGCTGCAGTGTGATAGGGATATTGCGTAAAAGGGATGGGGGTGGATTTGAGGATTGAGATGCTGAAGATTAATGAGGCTTATCTGTGACATGTGGGTTTCAGCTGGCCATGCTGTGAAGAAAGGCCGTTGCATTATTTCACACGCTCAGGAGCCATGGAATTTATGTGGGAGCTGCTACCACTTTTGGTATCTGCTAAACCGGTTGCACTCTGAGACCGGTTGCCATTGACTAAAGTTTCATATGTTTTGGGGAAGAATAAAGCATGTGAACATGGTGATTGTTGGAAAACATCTACAGGGCTTTAGAGAGGGTGATGTGGCTTAAAATATTGCTAGTAGTAATGACATAGTATAAACTGTTATGCTCTAATATGTTGTCATTAATCATAATGGCATGAAATGTGAACTGATAGAGAACTGAAAAAAGGTCATAATGAGAAAGAATTGAGTTTCTTTCATTCAATGGATTTCCAAAATCTGTGACCAAATTTGTTATTTTTTCATATGATTTAAATTTTTTTGGGTTTACCACTCCATTATTGAAGAATACAACTTCAGTCTCATGATTGGAAAAAAATAATGAGAATCTTTAAACTGTAATGAATTGATTTTTATACAATCATTACTAAACATTCATTTATGCTGGTCACCATTGATGCTATTGAATTTTTCCTTGTGTTAAATAAATACATTAGTCATTCAATACTCTCTATATTACCTCTACAATGAGGAGTCAACTACCTGTACTGACTCCACCCAATAAAAACCAAAGTGGATAGACACCTAATCTTCTTATTCCACATCAATCAAGATTGACTTTACTGTTGCTGACAGCATCCTGTAGTACGTTACAGCACACTGCACGTTCTGTATACTTTTTCCTTAATTGCATAACATTTATCATAGTCTTCCTAAGACATACACATGCCCATACTTTAAATATTACTTTAATTTCACTGAACATTTTTACAACTTATCTGGAATGTATGTAAGTATTTTATCTTCCACATTTACAAAAATGTAATATTTGACTGAGAACAATAACCGTTGGGGAAGCCCATTTTCTTGTAAATAGTTCCTCCTTTGCAAAACAGGAGATGTGAGAACCACTTTGTAATGAATAATGAGAAAATATGACTGGATCACAGGGGCTTTTTTGAAACACGGAAAGATTAACATCTCTTCCTGCTTCTTATATTTTGCAGGACACTGCAAAACAACAATTTAGCCCAAGCAATGGATGAGGAAGAGCTGCCAGCAACACATACAGGTGAAGAGAGCTCTCACCAAAGTGTCTTACTGAACTGAATCACGTGCTAATCACAGCTCAGAGGGGGGGCTCTGGAACACTTGCTCATTATGTGCCATCCACAGAAGGGGCACACCTTTCATGTTTCACGTGAAACACCTTTCACGGCACCTCCTAAATTACACTCAAAAGCTTGGAAAGCACCCTGTAGAAGATTGCAAATTTTAATTAATGAATACCAATTTTGGTTTTGATCCATATTGTATTTGTAAATAACTGTATTTTGGTTACTTTGTCATATAATAAACCCCCATGTGGCCTTATATGAAAAAGAGAAGCACCTTGCTTAGGGGTCCAATGAGAGTGGGAACTGAATCTACAACCTCTGAGCAGCAAGGTCAGGTCCCTATTAATATATTATGCTTGCTGTCTCATGCTCTTCATTAAAACTTTCACAGGAATGCCTAAAATATGTTCTCAATGCTCAGAATGTCTGCCCCTTTAAAAACAAACCTTGTGAATTAATATCACACTATTTACCTGTAATTTACAGTAATCTTGCTTATAGATTGGGACAAATTGACAATAACAATGTTCCTACGGAAAATCAGCTATTATAAGATGGATATGGAAAGGCAGACACTGTAAGCTGCTTTTCCTGTTTTACTCAACGGCAGCATAATTAAGAGGCGGTCTTAAGATGCGTCTTTATACGTAATCCTTCAGCAGCTTGCATGGCCTGCATGACATCCGGCAGCTTTCCAGTGCTTTACAACAAGGTTGTCAATCATCCCCAGCCTGTCTATATGAGCTGACTCACAAACCCTGACAAGACGGTGACTGCGGTAATGCAGAACATTGCTGTGTCATTATCAGTTGCCATGACATTTTTCACTATGAAATAACTCCAGGTCCCAAGGGGGTGATCAATGATTGGAGGAAGTTTAAGCTGGAGAGTGAGGACCAGGAGTCCCTGCCCCCCAGCAAGCGAGAGCTGCTCCGACAGATGTCCTCTCCACACAAACCCAAAGAAGAGGGCCGTGAGAGAACAAACCGCAAGGTTGGTCTAGACATGCACAGCAGACAAACAAGATAATCTTTATTTACCCTCTGATGGATTAAATGTTTGTAGGCCATTATGGTGTAAACATAACTAGGAAAAAGACAGAGTGATACTTTACTGCATCCCTTTTTAATCTATATATGTATCCAAAGGCAAACAATACTGCTGGAATACTGAAGATGGATGACTCATGATTCATATATAGAGAATAGAGACTATATATAGCACTGATTTATATTCAACTCCAGTGTATATATATTTTAGCAAGATTTCTATACCAGTTCTGCTCTTAAAACCCCACTCTCAGACTGAGTAAATATCTCCCCCAACACAGATGAGTGCACAGGAGTATGAGCTGATCAAGGAAGAAGACGAGAAATGTTTGCGCAAGTATCGTAAGCAGTGCATGCAGGAGATGCACGAGCGCTTGAGCTTTGGGCCCAAGTTTGAGGGCGTGCATGAGCTGGAGAGCGGCGAGGCCTTCCTGGAGGTGATTGAGAAGGAGCACCGCCTCACTGTGGTGGTGGTGCACATCTATGAGGATGAGGTGAAGGGCTGCGAGGCCCTCAACAACTGCTTCACTTGCCTGGCAGCAGAGTACCCCACTGTCAAGTTCTGCAAGATCAAGGCCTCCAGCACAGGAGCGGGCGACAGGTTTTCAGACGATGTTCTGCCCACCATTCTGGTGTACAAGGCTGGTGAGCTTCTGGGCAACTTCCTGTGTGCCACCCAGCACCTAAATGAGGAGTTCTTTGCAGTGGACGTGGAGGCATTTCTGAATGAGTATGGCCTACTGCCAGAGAAGGATTTCAACCCAGGTAGAAATGAAGAAGAGGATGCTGATGTGGAATGAGAAGGTTCTGCTAAATGGGCACAATAAGTTTTATTATTCTTCTCTATAGCAACCAACGTCTGGTAGATGCAGGCTGTTCTCCATTATAAAGAGTAGCGAGTTAAGCACCCCAAATAAAGCCTTTTTGTATTTCTGGAGAGATAAGTAGAACAGCCAAATGTAGATACAGGATTCTGTATTTACTTAAAAGATAATAATAGCACATATTTTTACATAATTTTAACATCATTGTCTATTTATGTGAATTACAGTGCACCTAGCTGTGCATTTCAGTCATAAACTTTGCACAATGATTTAGCAACACTGTCCATGCATATACTTATATACCATGTACACATGCATTGTAGGAATGCAGGATACACAAAACACAGAAACCCTGAATAATTTATTCTGCAGTGTTGTTGTGTACACAATATTTTCATGTGAAACAAAATGTCAATGTGTTTTGACAAAATCACAATATAGTGTTTGGTAATGCTGTGGACAATCTGTGGACAGATCACCACTGTCACAGATTTGGTAATGAGCTGCCACTGATAGCAGAAAGCAGGGGTGATCAGTCCTCCATGGTGCAACTCAACCATGGGCTTGCCCCTCCAATGGATACTAATCTGTTTCTGATTAAAATATTAGTTTTATAAATGTACAAACAGGATTTTTTTTCTGATGATTTCATGTTACTTCCAAGGTTAGTGAACTATACTTCCCAGTGTGCATTATGGCATTCTCAGTATAAACTGTGCACTGAAGCGTGCTGGAGACTACAGATACATCTAAATCAAATATGCTGAAAGTACACACAGCCAGGCTGAAATGAGGCAAATTTAATTGATTGATTGATTGATTGATTGATTGATTAATTAATTATCAATTAATAATTATTTACTTTTTTATTAGCCATGTAATGCTTGTAATGTATTGCACGATATTGGCATTCAATAGAACTGTTTCTTGTCAAGAGAGATGCAGTTTTGTATTCATGGAATTATACTGGTGAATTAACAAAGAATTTTAATTCATGTCATATTTGTTTTATTCATCACAATTAAAATATGACATCTTATTTTGTAAAATTTAATTGCATATTTTGTTTAAGATATACATTGTAACTAAGACCTTGTTAAGCACTGTACTTGGTTACAAATGAGTTGATCAGTGGATATATCCGTAATGCCTTACAGCCTACAGTTATCATAGTATTTTTTGGCATTGATCTGATCTGATTGAAGGTGCTGAAGGAGTCTGATCAAAACTCAAAATCATTTGGTATCTGAATATCTAGTAATCAGTCATCTATTTAAAACTGGAATTGTAAATTTGAGCTATTTTCATTACTGAGAATGAACAAATAATCTTGGAAAAGATGAAAATCTTTCTAATGTATTGAACAGCATTGCATTCAATAAAAATATAATGAAGTATGCATTTTTAAATTGTTTCCTGCGCTGGTATTGACAAGTAACAAGCTACAATCAATCTCGAGCAGTGCTCATTATACACTTGATTGTTGTAGTAGTACATGTATGTATGTATGTATGTATGTTCCTTCCTTATCAATACTTTTTCTTGTTTATGTATGGGGTTGAAGTAATTCTTTTGTAAGTGTTACAAGCAGAGAGAAATTTTCAGTAGTAATTTAGTTAGGTCCATTGAACTCTGTTTCTTCATTAATAGGTACATCAGCAGTTGGTTTATTTATTTTAGATGCCATAAAGCCAATTCTGAATGATCTGTGCAGACACACATAGACCTATTGTATAGCATATTAACCAACTATGATTACATGTTTCTTCTTGATAGTGTTGTTAGCAGAAATTGTAAAAGCTTGATGAAACATCCTCTTGTGATTCAATCAAACCTGTTGGGATGTTTTATCATACTATGGACTTGGTTTTATCTCCAAGTCAAAAGTCAACTCGTAAAGTTGATTAGTTTTTGCATCTGTGACATCTAATGTAAATGGTGTATTGCAACATTCTGTAATAAACAAGTGTCACTAGGTGTGTAATAGGTTGGGTTTTTTTTGCATAATAATTTAATTATAAAAATGAATACAAACAATTTCAGTTATATAGGATATTATAAAGCAAGTCAAAGGGCACATTTTATAAAAGAAGTAAAATACACTTTTTATTTACCTTAATTAGGCTGTTTCTGGAAATAAAATATGCACACTGGTACAGCTTAATCCAGATATGATGAATCTACCAAGTTTCATTTTAAAAGGGATTTTAGTAGCAGGACTGCACATGTTGCATGACCAAGCCTTATTTGGGTGTGACTCAAATGTGACATAGCACAAGTGAATTCTTGTATTAAAATATTGCTGACTTATTGGAACAAAGACTTCATTTACCCATATTTTTATGAGTCATGAATTAAAACAAGCAGCTTTCTTTTGTCACTGACTGATAACAGGAAATAAGGATTTGGTCAAACTATAATAGTAATCCTCTCCTCAAGAAAAAATGTGATATATTCACCATATATAACAAGTCATCTCTGATTTAAATAAGCTATTATATATGCAAATGTAAAATACTATATACAGTGTTCTTCATGCAAAGCTGTTGCCAAGCAATGGACGATAATGTCAACAAAAACATGTCACTGACATCAACAGGCTATGTCAAGTAAGAGTGGTAAATGTGAGTAACTAATTTTGTGAGCAAATAACAGAGGGTGGAAACACTGCCCATTGATAGATTGGTGTAGACTAATGGCTTCTAAGGTGTGATAATCACCTTAAAAGTGGTATGTGAATGACAAAAAATGTATTGGCAGCCATGCAGGGAATGTGTCCTGTCGTGACAAATTTAATATTGGCCCCATCAATAATTCTGAACAGAGGAGGAAGGACACATGTGGAGTGCTACATAAGTGGAGAAAGGTACTGTAACACTTATTCATTGTAGGGTATCAAAATCTGTGTGTGAAAATCCATAAGTGTACCACATGTTTTTACAAGCATACAACGCGTTATGCAGGAACTACATATTGGGGTAATTAAGATGAACTGATCTCATGCCAAGCGTCACCATAAATTTTTCCACTTATTGTCACTCAGTCAGATTTTATGAGGCTTGATATGTTAAAAGTGCATGAAGTCATTTCAAAAATATAGCTAATTGATTAGCAGCTACAAATCAGTAGTGATAAGAAAATTTCATTTTCAGAGCAAATGTGAACATGTCCAAACCTATTTTTTTTCTACATTTGCATATACAGTAAAATCCAAGTTTGTGGTTTGTTGCCAGCTTTCAAAAATTGCTACATCACTGACAAAGGTGTGGCCACTTTCTCAAAGACTTTGGGTTCAGTAGCTACAGATAGTAATGTTGAACACTCACAAATGACTTGTTTCTCTGCCTCACAATGGGGACTGAATTCCAATCGCACAGAAGCTACACTTATACATTCCTAAAATTTTATCATGGAAGTTTCATTATTTGCTAAAATTTACCTGGCTAAGTATTCAGGGTGCTTTTGCTAGATTACAAAGGCATTGTTAGATTAATTTCAACTTAAAATTTTAGATATTTGGAATCTGAGATGCACTGCTATAGTTGTATTTAAACTACAAATGGAGAAATTGTTACTACAGGTAGATAAGGTAATGCTTTCTGTGTGATTGAGATGGTGTCATGTGGTAGCAGTGGTGTTATCCATTTTGGGAAATTGCAATGATACGTACTGAAGTTTTTTTTTTTTTTTATTATTTTGTTTAAATTAATTCAACCTCCATGGGCTCACTGTTGTCCATTCACTTTCAGCATTTTCTTAGAATTGGACCTAGCTTGGTAGCATTTTGGCTAAAAGTTTCTTTTCATCACTCTAACAATGGGGGGCAATGGTCTGCAGCTGCTTCCTGAGTACAGATGATGGGATGATTAGAGCTCAAGATAAGAAGCTGGTTTTGCAATGACATTTCTTCCTGCATGGATGTGGTTATTTTCCCCTGAACTAGCTGTAGAACCTTGGCCTGCAGAGACCCTGAGGATCCGCTGACCTTCCACATAAAGCAAAATGGCAGTGAGGTTACAGGTAGTAACACTGATGATGACACTTATAGATTTTAAAAGTCTAAAACCAGCCAAAAGGTTTTCAAAGTTATTTCATATGATACTATGTCATTTTAAAAGACTGATTTTAGCAAAATAGTAAAACCACCAGCAACTTCTTGCTTTCCCTTCTGTAGGTGTGACGTCTGTTTTTTTTTCCATGTCTGGATGTCAGGATGAAGTGTGCTCTAAGGAATTTAGTTTCCAAGAACAGTGTGATCTTGCTGGTGGAGGGATCAGCTTGATGTGTTGAGAGCTTATGTCTAATTGGATAATACTAACCTTACATATCCCTCCATGAACTTATAAAAAGATGGCTGGGACCTACTCTATGTGACAGTGACAATGGAAGGGGCATAGAAAACTGGTATCTGAAAGTGACTGGCGATGATAATTACCACTTTCTAAATATAGTACAGTGGGGTGATGTTCTCATTTCTTTTTGGGGCATAATTAGTCCAATCATATCATCAGTAACATGTTTAAATGTGATGTGAATACACTGGAACTTATATCTCATATGTACAATAAAAATGTTATTTCAGTTTCAAGTTTCAATGTCAATTATTCTGATTTCCATAAATATTAATTGTCCAAATCACTAAATTAATGAAATGATATATTTCATCCCTTTGAGGTTTTTGTCAGCACACACCACTGATGGCATTGCTCATTGGTTATAAGCTATAGACCTGCTGAACCTTTTACAGTGCTCACACCTAAAATTTGTTTCAATCCCATGTTTGTCTTCTGTCATTTTCTGTTTCCTTAGCAACAAACAGACATGCCATATCAAATTCTTGAGGGAAATAACTTAAAAATAAATACAGTATTAAAAAATTATGCATGAGTAAGGACAGTTATATGAATCATAAAGGCTATTATTACAAACATTGAAAAATATTACCAGAAAAACATAACTTTTGTATTGTGCACTATATATTAAGAGAAAATGTAATTTCACACTTCCATATCTGCAATGTCACAAATTTGTCACAATATTACAGGCAAGTACTGGCTTTCAGAAATAAAATAACATTTACACAACAAAAACAATATTGTACATGCATAACAAAATATATCAAACAAAAATAAATAAAAATGTCATAGCAATGCATTTCTCTTCATGGCTGCTTCCTTAGCAGCAGCATACTGACAAACATATGAGAGCTAATTTAAAGTTAACCTTTGAATGACTTCAAAGTAGCTTTCGTGCAACAGGTCGTCTCCCCAGCCCAAAAGCATGCCCCAACAGCATCTCCCAGACACACGCCTCACGAGCACAAGATTACAGCACTCACCGCAACCATGTTGAGCAGAATAGCCAAAGCCTCTGCCTTAATATCTGTTCCGTTTTTGGACCTCATACCTTAACATGTAACCACTGGCCCGCGACACTAACATCCCAACAGCAGCACTTCAGCTTTTGCGTGTTTAATTGCCAATGGAAATTGAAGTCAAGGTGATAAAATGATGTCTGGGTTCTGTTTTTGTACACTGTACATAATGTGGCCTTAAGAGCAATAACAAACAAAAAACCCATTTTATGCATGTTTTATCTTATAAATGTTACTTATAAATTCAACAAGTTATCCAATAAATCTAAAGCAGTTGGGCATGGAATACATTCCATTAAACCATGGGATGTGTGACATACAGATGATGAGGCTAAGGGACACTTTATAGTCCAACATAAAACAAATGAAAAGGGTAAGGGATTGTAATGACCAATGAACAGTTTCTTAGTTAAAAGCATATTTTCCATTATTTGACTAATTTTAACTCATTTTACATGGCCACAGTCTTTTCTGTACTCATAAAGGTTACATTTACAAAAACAAATCCTCAGATCAACAGCTTCCACTCAAAGACATAGTATGCACTCAGAGTCAACATAAGCCATATAGACTGTAGATTGATGTCCCACCCATTGTTAATGGTTGATTGTATTTACATATTTTTTATCCAGGGGAAGTGATGGAACAGGTAGCAGGACCGTGGCAGAAAGGGCGATTCCAGCGACCATCGCCACACCTTCAGCAATGACAAAGACACACAAATGAGTAATTTGGAGAGCAAAGGTAAATGAGGGAGTGGGAATACTTGAAGCATTGCCTAAGCACATAAATTATAACCCTTCTGCTAAGAAAAAGCCTCCACAGATTATGTTTAAGTTTTCGCACGCAAGTGGTTATGCTTTATTTAATTAAATGGTAACCATAGTACAAATCAACAATATCTAAAAGTGGACCAGTAGTTTTCCATTGTAAACTGCATTTGCCTCTATGTAGACTGGCTTGCATAATTTATATAGATGTAGATAACAGCTTAAAATTTATAATCAGATGAAGAGATATTCAGTTGTATGAATAAACAGCGACAATTGTCATCTCCAGCAATGCCATTATATTGTATTTATGAACCAGTTTCCAAAAATAAAAACACAAATGCTGCTGCAAATGTGCAGACAATATATACAAAACTAAGGAAATAAATAAGCTAGAACAAAACCATGGGGAGAAAAATAATTTAAATAATGACCATTATTTATTTAAAAAAGACAGTAAAATGACTGTTAACTGTCTGTGTAGCTCTGATGTCATTACAGGAGCACAGAAACGATGTTCATCTCTTTTCAGAACATAGGCTGTCAGTAGGTCTTCACTGCACCTAGATGAGGCCACGGGCTAGAAGAACATGTGATACTGGCATAAAAAATGATATTTACAAAAATTATTTGAAAAAGATATATATTTTGAGAACCTCCTTGTGCAAACAAGCCCTGTCTTATATTATAATCACATTAATAAAAATCCACTGAGCTAAATTAAAAAGACATTTGAAAAATGTATGCATTTTCTTTTTTTTAATCATCATCAGAGGTGAACCACATATCTCATTACCTAATCAAGTTATCTGATTATTGTCATGGCAACCACAAACATTAAAGTTGATAAGCAAATTAGGGTTAAAACATTGTTTGGTGAAAATGGAATATGAAAATTCTGCGGATAAAAAGTACCAACACTCTATTGGTTTGGAGAGTCATATTGTTCCAAAAAGTTGACTGTGGTTTCCTCATAGCAGTGTGTTCCTTTCTTCTTTGGAAATGCTAAGTTAAAATATAAAAGCGAAGGACAATAAAATTTGCTATCAATTGTCATTTTTGCGAAGGACAGGGAAACAGTGGCAGTTGTATTACATTTTTCCCTTCTTCATATCATGCCTGCTGCTAAGCTGCATTGTGAAAGTGAGAGAAAGGGAATGACACAATTAAACTGTCCCATTGCATGCAGGCAGGAGGCTACACTAATTCTCCTTAACATACAGTATAATATTTGCTGCCTGAAGCTATTGAAAGTCTATGATTGCTCCCCCCTTCTTTTCCCATTCCAAATGGATTAATCATATTTTACCACACAACATGTGTGTTCAAACAGGTTTTGGAAAACTGTAAGGGAATACAGTAACCATGAGATAAAGGAAATGTAGTTGGGTGTGCCTGAAACTCTAAGGAGGCATGAGGGCTGTAAATTTTCATATAAACTCAATGAGGCACTTTTTCCAGTGTATTTTTCTACAAAAAAATCACAATTGCCCACTGCATTGTAATGTCCCTCTAACAAATTTGGTTATTTTGTGAAAATAGTGGATGACCAACATCATTATGACATTGTTATGACCATAATCAAGATATGCATGAAGTATAAAAATGATATGCTCAATACACTCATGTCCTTGCTAAGAAAGTGTTTTGCATTAAGCTTACATTTTGTTTCTTTTGGATTCATTTATTTTGCACTTAGACAAAAATGCGACATTTTGTTAAACATGTATTATTTATTTTCCACAACACTCTAACATGAAAAGAATAAAACAGATCTATAGTTTGGCACACAAAAAAAAAACCAGATAGAAACACCCTCAGTCATGTTTATATTAAATTCTTGGGTTATGATTAATATACTTTGACTCGGTGAACAGTCAACTCATTTACTAACTACAAATTGATTAGTCCTTCCATCACCATTAATGAGAAATTGTGATGTATGACTATATGTAGAGAGATAGGCAATAACTGAGTGTGAGGACGGTTTGAAGTACTCATGCATGACAGTGCCCAATGAAATTAAACTAAGAGCTAATAGTGCCATCTACTGTTACATTGTAGTGCCATCTACTGTTTCAGTGTACCTGGAATGTAAAAAAATATACTAATTTATTATATTACACTATGATTTGTACCAACTGATGGTATGATAATACAGTCTTAGGTCATATGGATTCAAAAGCATAGAAGTTATGGGGAGACATAGAAAACCAGTATGAGGTCTAAAAAATAACTGCATCCTGTCAGAAAACTTACCAACAACATGTGGAGCATGCCCTGGTCTCTGACTTTTCTGAGGATCTCTTACCTCCTTGGCCATGCATGTGGGTGAATGTATGTGGCCTTTCTACACCAACTTGCTGTTGCACACCAGCTATGTTGAAAGAGACAAACCCATTCACATTCACCCCACATGCAGAGTTAGACAGGCCTGGGCATGAAAGAAAAAATTACCCACTGATATCTTCAATCAGTCTCTGCAAAGTTATGATTGTGCAAACTTTACTGGATTGAACAATAAGACGCCCTATGTTGTTTAGGGAACAGTGACCGACCCCTAAATCATATGTTTTAGATGGAACTTTTTAGAAAAGAACCAAAAATATTTTGTTTAAAATTTTTCCAGGAAAAATGCAAAATGAAACTATGAAAACCATCTAATAAGATCGTCCGTTATAAATGTTCCTACAAACAATTATTTGCAATGTAAATGCTTTGTTTGAGTCCTGTTTATGAATCCAGACCGAGTGAATCCAGTCCGCTTTACAGTTGCGGTTCAGTATTTTGTCCTATGTTATGGCTCGGATGTGTGACATCATGTAAAGGTTGGCGCTATCCTTGTTCGAACTACAAGTTGGGTTAAAAAATGGCGGCTGTCATGCAGCAGATATTGGAGCGGCCGGAGATAAGTAAACTCCCTAAAGCCGTTCAGAATAAACTCGAAAAGTTTTTCTCTGATCAGCAGTCTGAAATAGATTCCCTAAAATCAAATCATGAAAGATTTAAAGTTGACAGCGGTAAGTTATACTTCAAGGAATAGTTATTTTCAGTTGAAGTCAATGTGCTCTGAAATTCTCAGCCTGGTTAGCAATAGATAGCTCCTAGCTTTGACTTGGTATAGTGTGGAGCTGCTCCTAACAAGCTATGAGCTAGGTTGCCGTTATTTAGATGTGTTGCATCAACATTTCACTTAATACTTAAGATAGATGGTCAACTACTTAAACAGTGCTTGCAATAAAGTGTTTTGAAATACTGTATTACGAGCTATCGATACCGAAAATGGCCGGTTTCCCTGTGATAGCTATGAAGGCGTTGATTGCAGTTTACCTCAAACGTTGTCGCTAATAGATTTGGTTAAATGGCTATCTGGTAGTTATATTTGCTATTGGTCTTATTTTCTTTAGAGCGAGACAATAAAACGTACTATTTACTTTACCCAACCATGCCATTTCGTTTTTTAAAGTTAGTTGAATCGCTAGCCGTCTTGGAAGTAAGTAAACGAAGAGATGGCATTAGCGTTAGCTTGACGATGGGAGAGAAGTACGCAATTTTGCAGTTACCCAGGACCGAGGGGTATGAAGGACATAACATATCATTTAACAATTAGAAATATTTAGATCTGTTAAGTATCAATAATTTTCGCAAATAGCTTTGGCGTTGGCTTCACTATGTCGCTATCCTGTTGGCACGTAGCTAGCAAGGCCAGCCTGCCTTTTAGCTTAGCTAGCTAACGTTTATATGCCGCCGACAATGTTTATCTCGGATGCATAGTCAATGCAACATTGCATTTTAAATATGATACCTTGATTTTTCCCTTATTTTGACTGGATATGCGATTTGGTTCAAATTATAATTGACACATTTAATTCCTGCAGAGCAACAGTACTTTGAGCTTGAAAAGCGACTGGCTCAGAGTCAAGACCAGTTTCTTTCGCAAACTCAGGACCACCAGAAACTTCAGGAAGAGTTCGCCAAACTCAGTAAGTTAGCAATCACATTGCAATTAAATGTGCAGATCACTTAAAAGCTCACTGCCTTTAACGGCCCGTTAATGCAAGTGGTGACAGTAGACCGTTGTCTTCACAGGTGAAGAATTGAAAATTCTGAAAGAGAAGAACAAAGAACATGAAACATCTGAAGAGAAGTTTAATGCCCAACAAGTGAGACTTTGCAATCAGTATTGTATGACTGTGCAGTATAGCAGGCTACTTACCTGCACGTGGCTTTATTAAGAAGTTGTGGTTTCTCTGTCTTACACAAAGAAGGGTTGGTGTGTGGTCCCTAGACCTTTGGTTTTAAGGAGAAATGTATAGTTTCCAGGGCAGGGATACAATATTAGAAGATTCCCAGAAAATCCAGGACAGATGGCAACCTAGATGGCATATGGAATAATAAATATGTGCTTAATGCATTAGAAAGATAAACGCTTTTATGTTACTCTTTAATATTTCTGTTTTAGAGTCTGCTCTCCAAAGCTAAATATGAGCTTGAGGAAGAAAAACGGGAACTGGTCCGTACGCTTGAGAAGCGATCCCAAGAAGTGGAACATCTTAGTGGTATTTTCTATTGCATAGTACTCCTACCCATTTCCCTGTAATTTCTTAAGCAGTTGAATTACTAGTTTTAAACTTCTGTTTTGAGATTCATATCTAAATGTTGTTTTTGAATATTGTTATAGAGGACCTTAAACGTCTCAGTGATAAATTTGTGGAGACCAATGCAGCAAAGTTGGAGCTTCAGCTGAAATTGGATGAGCTCCAGGCCTCAGAGGTTTCCATCAAGGTGACTGATATTCTCTTCAATACATGTGGTGAATACAGTTCCACACTGTGGCATCAGATGATGAAATGTCATTTGTGTTTGTGTCCACCAATTCTAATCCAGTACAGAGAAAAGAGAATGGAGCAAGAAAAGGAGCTTCTTCAGAACCAGACTACTTGGCTCAATGCTGAGTTGAAGACCAAAAGTGAGGAACTGCTTTCCCTCTCCAGAGAGAAGGGCAATGAGATCCTGGAGCTTAAGTGCAACCTGGAGAACAAGAAAGAAGAGGTATCATGCAACGGCTGAATACTGTCCATGGGGGTCATTGATTTATGTGATTTTTGAAACTGTGCTGCTTGTGAAACAACAGCTATACCTCACACTTAATTTATTTTGCGGCCCTTTTTTGCAGGTGACCAGGCTTCAAGACCAAGTGACCAGCCTGAAGGCAGCCAATGAAAACATGCAGAAACAAACGGAGGACTTGGTCAACAAGTTGAAAGAGGTAATTCATAGTTAATGACATGATTAGCTAGGAGAGATTCCATGTTTAAAAAGGAAGTCTCATCCTTATACTTAATTGTCTTCAGGTGAAGGAGCAGCAGGCCAGTATGGAGGAAAAGTTCCGCAATGAACTGAATGCTCACATTAAGCTTTCCAACTTGTATAAGGTAAGGTGAACTTGACACAGAAGATGTTATGATTCTGTGTTGTGCTGTGTGCTGAATAACATTTTTTTTTGTTTTTTTCTTTTCAAAAAGAATGTTATAAAGGACTTTGGACATTGCACAACTGAATTGACCCATCTTTCTTTCCCATTGTCTGCAGGGTGCAGCTGCAGACTCAGAGTCGAAGAGTGAGGAGCTGACCCGTGCTGTGGAGGAACTGCACAAGCTGCTGAAAGAGGCTGGAGAGGGTAGGTTCTACAGAGTCAACCTCTGCACATGAAGCCAAGTAAAGGGGTGCTCCATATTTTATCATCAACTAATTTTTGTCTTTTGTAAAATCATTTTATCTAGATTAATGTGATTCACTTCCTTTTATCTTTATGACCTGACCCACAGAGGTAGATCAAACTGGTCTTTTTATAGGGCTTCTCCTGAAAAATAACCATTGCTGTGAAGACAATTTTCGGTGTTCAGAATAAGTAATCTGCTTCTACTAAGTGATTTTAAAACATTTACAGTCTAACATTAATTGAAATGTGAATTGATGTGTTGAGTTCTTGTATCTGTAGTAAAAAATGTTTGTCATACTTTTTCTGCTTCAGCCAACAAAGCTGCAGAGGGAAGACACTTGGAAATGAAAGAATCAAAGGACAAGATAGAAGCTGAGCTGAAGGAGAAGATCAGTAAAATGGAGAAGGAACTTGACAATGCCAATGAGTTGCTCTCTGATTCTAAGCACAGAGGTGACACATTTATGATTTTAATGGCATGCTAGATATTTTAGCTAAGCCTGTACTTAATACATAAGTATATCTATTTGGCATATATTTACCTTGGACAAATTCAAATGTTATGGTTTAAAATACAAATGAAAATTAAGTGAAATCCACCTTGTTGCATTCAGCAACCTAAAAGGCAACACAATGATGCAGTTTTTCTGTGATTAGTGACCCAGAACCGAGAAGGCTAGGTAGTGAATTGATTTTTTTGATGGTATTTCAGGCTTGGATGTTCTCTCAGAAGACCAGCTGACCACCATGTCCCCAACTGCAGCCGCTGTGGCAAAAATCATAAAGCCTGGAATGAAACTAACAGAGGTGTGATATGACATCACCCTTAGAACACCCTAAAATGGATTATTATTATTTTTTTAAAACCCTTGTCTTTTTCCAGCTTTGTCCTGTGGTGTGATTTTGCTCTTTCTGGCCCCTTTTTATTCAGCTTTACAATGCCTATGTTGAGACGCAAGATCAGCTGCAAATGGAGCGAATGGAGAACAAGAGGGTGAACAAATACCTGGATGAGATAGTGCAGGAGGTGGAGGCCAAAGCCCCACTTTTAAAGCGGCAGCGTGATGAGTTTGAGCGAATGCAGAGGTCTGTTGCCAGTCTGTCCACCAAGCTGGAGCAGGCCATGAAGGTGAGAGGACGCACTTGCCTTTTCTGTACTTTTGGTGGGAAAATTGTATATTCGATGTGTTGAGTAATGAGATACCTGGTGTGGTTTTAGGAAATTCATCGCCTACAGAAGGAGGCAGATGATGCCAATCAGCGCTCCTCTGTGTTGGAGAGGGACAATCAGAGGTTTGAGCTGCAGCTCGCTGACATGTCTCAGCAGGTTTGCCCAAAGTTCTTGATTTATTTTTCAGAAAAAGAAATTAAACCGTATTTAATTTGGTTTCTAAGATGACACCTGTATGTCACTGTAGATTCGCATTCTGCTGATCGAGCTCGAGGAGGCCCGGGGGAACCATGTGATCCGTGACGATGAGGATGTGAGCTCCGCTGATATCTCCAGCTCCTCCGAGGTCATCTCACAGCGCCTAGTCACCTTCCGCAGTGTAGAGGAGCTGCAGCAGCAGAACCAGCGCCTCCTAGTCGCACTGAGAGAGCTTGGGGATGCCCAAGAGAAGGAGGAGATGGAAGCTACATCTTCAAGGTACATAGACAAAGTCTGGCTCTGTGAGTCTTGAGGGCTTTATTGATATTAGCACTTTTTGAATAATTAACATTGCAGTTGAAAATGAATCTTCCGTTGCAATCAATATAAGCAATGGCAAACATTGGTTTCTTGCCCTGCTTGTTGAATAAAAATGACTCGGTACAACCCTGCCAGTGCTTTAAAAGAATAGGTGAATGATTTTTCTTTATTTGCCACAGATAGACCCAAAGCTGTTAGTGAACTTGACCTTACAGTGTTGTGTTTTGTGAGCATGTCTAGATGGCTGGTGCTGTAATGAAGGGTGTCTCTCCTGTCTGCAGGAAGACTGAGCTGGAGCTGACTCTAGACAAAGTGCAGAGTGAGCTGGAGCAGTTGCGAGAACAGCGCAGCCACCAGATGCAGCTGACCGAGTCCATCGTTAGGCAGAGGGACATGTATCGCATCCTGCTGGCCCAAACCACTGGCGTCACCTTCCCACCTCAAGGTTGGTTCCCCTTAATTGTTTTTCTTTGCTTCAGATTGTGTACAGGGTACTACTGTATGAAATGGGCTAAAGAGATTTACCAGTAATTTTGTACCATTAAGGGGAATGTCCAGGAGGGAGTAGTGCACAGTGTGTACTGTGAAATAGCCGGAATGAAATTCTGATTGTCCCCAGGTGCAACACCCGAGGAGTTCTCCCTAACCTCGACCCCCCGCCTTTCCCCTGCTGTCACTCCCACCGTGGCCACGCCTGTTCAGGGCACCGCAGTGGAGTCCACAGAGGCTGTGGAGGCCAAGGCTGCTCTCAAACAGGTTAGTGAAGTTCTCTCAGGCCAGTGGTGCTGAGGAGGTTCAGGAAAGTGCAAGTTAGTCTTGGAAGCAAATCATCCAATAGAGGGCAGTATGCAACCAAAGATTTCAGTTTTCCCAGGGTTTTTGTTTTATTTTGTCATGTCCCATAATGGAAGTGAATGCTTTGGTTTGAAATATGTCTCATTACTTTGACTATTTAGTGGTCTTGATTCAATTAGAAGAATTAAATATAGTAATTTTAGTAGATTTGTCTTGTGTTTATATACATGTAATGTATTCTGTTTCAGCTTCAAGAAGTGTTTGCTACATACAAAAAAGAAAAGGCTGAGAATGACAAGATACTCAATGAGCAAAATGAGAAGCTACAGGAGCAGGTCTCTGAACTCCGTTCACAGAATGCCAAAATATCTACCCAGTTGGAGTTTGCTTCTAAGAGGTGAGCCACTCTCATGTCATCTAAGGCCTAAATACCAGATTGTGGTATGTTAAACTTCAAGGCTTAAATGGGATTTAAGGTGTCGTCGTCTCAACTCTAAGTGTGTGGTTTATTCCCAGTTTGTATGGTTGGTTTCTCATTAATTCATTTGATTTATTTCAGGTATGAAATGCTTCAAGACAATGTGGAAGGATACCGGCGCGAGATTGCTTCACTGCATGAGAAGAGCCAGAAAACCACAACTACCACCCAAAAGCAGGAGCAGATCATCCACACAATGACCCAAGACTTGCATGCAGCCAATGAGCGGCTGGCCATGGCTGAGGTACGTGTGTGCACGAGAATGTTGTCGTATGATTTGTGCCCAGTGAGTTCATCTGACTCCACTCTCGCAAAACCCAATGTGACAAACCTTTGTGATATCCCATCAGGCCCGCAGTGAGAACTTGAGGAAGGAGCGGGACATGCTGAAGATGATTGAGTCCAGGCTGAGCCAGGAGAAGGAATCCATCTTGGCTGAGCAACGTGGCCAGAACCTGCTGCTCACCAACCTCAAGGCTATACAGGTACAGGTTTACTGAACCCAGGCATACAGGTATCTTACAACGTTTTTATTTTAAGGGTGGACTCTGGCTAAGCTTGCCTCCTGATTTCCCTCAATGAAACATTCATGAAGTGAAAGAAGAGAGTGGTGATGTAGATGTTCATGGACCCAGTTGGAAAAATAGCTTGGCCTCAGTAACTTTATGAACAGGATGGTTATATCACATCCATAATATAATGCTGTAATACATTTGACAAGTCCTAAAATTGGCTTAAAAAATGACATGCCAGCTTTTGGATGTGAATCATTGTGGAACATGATTTTCTGACTCCAAGATGTGATCCATAGCTAGCAAAATCCTGGTCTCCCTAAGTTCACGGTCTCTCTTCACCTTTTTTGTGAAAGGTGACATTGGAGCGCTCTGAGACAGAGACCAGGCAGCGTCTCAACAACCAGATTGAGAAGCAAGAAAGGGAGATCAGCCAGCTGCAAAAGAAGCTGGAACACGAAGTGGAGCAGAGACACCTTCTAGGACGCAACCAAGACGTAAGGGCATGCCTCGCCATCAGCCCATCAGTGCTCAAACCATACAGCAGAACTGTGTCCCTAAACCTTCCTCGTCCCATGCTTTCACAGCTGCAGCTGATGGATGCAAAGAAGCAGTTGGAGGCCCAGACAGCTATGCACCAGAAGACCAAAGATCTGCTGAAGAATGCCCAGCAGGAGGTCAGCACTTTACGGCAGCAGCTGAACAGTGCAGAGAACCAGCTGACCCCTGTGTCATCACCAGGTGTGGTCCTCAGAGGTGCGTGTATTGAGGGACCTGGGGTGGAACCTGATATGATTTCTTTGTGGAACTGTTCGTTGTTTTTTTTTTTTTTTTTTTTTTTTTAAGTGCTGCATGTGTTTGATTGATCTGTAATCCAGATTCATAGTGCTTGCCAAAGTTTTTCACAGGCTAGACATGTTTTATTTTAAAGTGGTGCCCTACTTTTTTGCTGAAGTTAAAAACAAAGGTAATAAATTCTAATTAACATCTTTCATTGTGGGGAATTTTCAACTTTCCATATGTAATATAGGTCAAACCATACAGCAAGATTTTTAATTGTAAATAGGGTGTGTAGTTAATACTTAGGAGAGGAATAACAATTAACTGGCATGCTTTGGCTTGTGGTTTTGGTATTTTAAATTAACAGTTAAAAACATTTACTGTTATATTACTTATGGTAACCTTAGTCATATATGTGCTGGAAGGAACCCCAGCAGACATGCCAGTCTGACCGCTGCTTTGTTTTGACTGGCAGGGCTGCGTGGGTCTGAGCAGGACATTGAGGAGTTGCGCAACCGCCTGAGGCACGCCGAGGAGCAGGCTGGGGACATGAAGGAGCGTCTGAAGAATGCCTCCGGTAACGTGGAGCAGTACAGGGCCATGGTGCTCAGTCTGGAAGAGTCCCTCAATAAGGAGAAGCAGGTGAGGTCACAACTGTGAATCTGTGTGGGACTGCTCAAACTTCTGAAAGCATTAGCAGCCGACCCTGCTTTGTGAGCCACGGTTGGTGGTTTCTCCTGAAGCTCTTGTCTGCTCTCTGTCCCTGAAAGGTGACAGAACAGGCCCGCTCTACCATCGAGACCCGTCTGAAGGAGGCCCAGGAGTACCACAGGCAGCTGGAGAAGAAACTTCTGGACTCTGAGAAAGAGAAGCAGAGCCTGCAGGAGGAGAAGCGAAAGGCTGTTGTGAATGTGGAACAGCAGGTGCTGCAGCTCACCAGCAAAGCTGAAAACCAAACCGTTTTTAGATCCCAGTTAAGATCCCTCCAATTAGCCCTTAAGGCCCGCTTAAAATATAGTGTCTCTAAAATTGTAATTTGCTGATGTGTTTTTCCACTGTTGTGTAATTACATGATAAACTAGTAAGCCCACAGAAGTATGTACTACCTGTAGTCATGTTCATGAAGGTATTACCACATTCTGCAGACTAACAAGATGCTCAGCTCTGATTTTTTTGCTTGTGAAGTTCTCTTTCTCTCTTTGTCTGTTTAAATATTTTTAAAATGTGAAGATTTATAGTGGGATAATACCACGGTAAGGGATATGTTATCCATGGGTATGCTCCATAAAGAATGTTTGTGAACTGTATATGAACTCATTAGCACCAGAAACTGCTGTCACCCATCAGGCCATCTATATTAAGTAGACAGTGGGACAAACCCAGAAACTGACCATCTTGTTACTGCTATTGAGGATGTGGTGGTGTAGTGCCTGGTTAATAATCCTAGCACATTCCGTACAGTGTTGGGCAAAAGCTGTGTTAGGTCCCACAAGAACCACTGTTACAATGTGTAGAATCCTGGCCTTTGTGTATGTATTCTGAACTGTGTGAGCAGTGTGTGTGAAGTCATCCCTGTCTCCCTGCTACACAGGTGAATGAGCTGAAGAGGAGCCTGAGTACCCTGCAGACAGAGCTTCAGGAGGCCCTGCAGAGGGCCACAGTGGCAGCAACTCATGAGCAGCAGGCCGTCCAGGACAGCCAGCAACAGGTGCAGTGATGGAGTGTCCTAACAGAACAACACACGCATCCCGCAGTCTCTCTCAAAACACCTCACAGAGCCAACAAATGTGGCATTGCTTGCCATGTCATTATGTTGCACAGAGACAGTTGGTGTGTTCATGGCCAAGCATGGCACAGTGCTGGATACCCAAAACAGGACGGGATCCTGTCACACAGTCTTATGTTCTTGAATGCTCGGGTTGTCATGGTGATGGCTGTCATGGTGATCCCTTGCAGGCAAAGCTAGCTGCAGAGGCCCAGCAAAAGTATGAGAGAGAGCTGATGCTGCATGCCGCTGATGTGGAGGCCCTCCAGGCTGCTAAGAAGCAGGCACAGCACGTGTCTCAGATGAGGCAGCAGCTGGAGGAGAAGGCACAGAGAGCCAGCGCACAGCTCCTGGAGGCTCGTGTCTCCTGGGAGGAGCAGGAGAGGATGTTGAAGGTATAACCGGTTCTGTCACAGAAATGCATGCACATTTTTCAGTATCCTAGACATCTGACTTTTTTTTTTTCCCCTCCCCCCTCCTTTGTGCTCTAATAGGAGGAGGTGACCAAGTTGCTGTCCCGTGCAGAGGACCTGCAGAAGCAGAACACTCTGCTCCACGAGCAGATCGAGTGCATGAGCAACAAGATGGTGGCCTCAGTCCAGCAGGCTGCTCAGGAGAGCCCCCTCAATATCTCCCTGACTGAGGAGGGGAAATCCCAGGAGCAGATCCTGGAGATACTCCGGTAATACGAAGACACTGTCTTGCTGTCACTTTTAAACAATCACATCTCTCTCTCGTTCTCTTTCTCTCTTTGTCAAAGTGAACTGACATGGCCTTCCTGTGCAGGTTTGTGCGCAGGGAGAAGGAGATTGCAGAGACCAGGTTTGAGGTGGCCCAGGTGGAGAGCCTGCGTCACAGGCAGAGGGTGGAACACCTGGAGAGGGAGCTGAAGGAAATGCAGGACAGCCTGAATGCAGAACGGGAGAAAGTTCAGGTCCAGCATCTTCCACCGTTATCTTTAAATAAGAACTCCGAAAGCTATTGAAGGAGCATTTGCAGTCTTATCCTGGCAGCATGATGTAAAGTGTCTGGCGATATTAGAGTGTTGTCTGTGGCACTTGTGATTATGTTTGTTGTATTAGAGGTTGGTAAATATTGTCTTTGTTCCCAGGATAAATGCTGTTTAGCCTAGTGAACTTGCTCATCTAGAAATAGTTGATTACTGTTGATAATATTAATCAGGTGAATGCACTTAATTTACCCTACATTGCAAGTCACTCTAGATAAGAGTGTCTGCCAGATGACTAATGTTATATTACGCTCTCTTTGTCAAAGAGATTTGTCATGGGGATTACAGCGGTGGAGTAGGGCCACACTGCTTTGGTAGGATGGTCGAGTAGGGCCCTTAAGATTCTCATGTCTTCTGTGTAACTCACTTGCCAGGTGACAGCCAAGACCTTGGCGCAACATGACGAGCTAATGAAGAAGACTGAAACCATGAATGTGCTGGTTGAGACCAATAAAATGCTGCGTGAGGAGAAAGAGAGGCTGGAACAGGAGCTGCAGCAGACACAGGCTAAGGCAGGCATTTGAATATACTGACTATCTAGTATGTTTATCAGACTGACTTGCATGAAGAATTTGTACAACTTGTACATTGCCTCAGGCCGAAGAGTGTTTGGCTGGTTCATGCTTCATGTCCTGATTCCTTTTAATTGGTTGGAAGTAGATGGTGCCTTTGCCAGATCAGTCCTGCCTTAGAGGCCGTAAGGAAGTCCTACAGGTTACTGTATTAGTGTTCACTGGCGGACTGGCTTTCAGGTGTGCAAGCTGGAGGCAGACATCATGCCACTACAGGAGTCGAATGCAGAACTAAGTGAGAAGAGTGGCATGCTGCAGGCAGAGAAGAAGCTGCTGGAGGAAGATATCAAGCGCTGGAAGGCTAGGACACAGGTGGATTTTCTTTATTTTGTGTTTTATATATGTTAATGAGTCAAAATGTGTTATGTATGAGACTAATGTGCCATGTTCACTTGGATGTTCCTGCATATAATCTGGTCAAAATCTTCAAACGACAATATGACGGATGTCTATTTGTGTTCGGAACACTACACTCTGCATCTAGATGTAGGGATTTATTACTTTAATAAGTAGCAGCGGCAGTAAAACAGCAAAACAGCAGCAGTATTTCACACCATTATGGCTAAACATTGCAATTAATCCGCGGCTCTCATGCATGCCAAACTGTGGTTGGGGGGGCGTCGTTACGGATCTTGGATCAACTGTGGTCTGTTACACCACTTTTGTGAATGTATGCATAGCTTTATCTTCTTCTGGGCTCCTATGTGTGTGGAAAAAGAACTTGAGTGGGTATGTGTGTCTGTGCATGGTAAGAGTAAAGATGTGAGTTTTCCATGTGTCTTCATAGCACCTGGTAAGCCAGCAGAAGGACACTGACCCAGAAGAGTACAAGAAGCTGCACTCTGAGAAAGAGGCCCACCTGAAGCGCATCCAGCAGCTCACTGAAGAGACGGGCAGACTGAAAGCAGACATTGCCCGGTTAGTTCCTTTTCCTGGAGGTGCCATCAGAGCGTTTATCTCCAGGATCATGCATGTCTTACCTTTACCTCTCTCCAAACAGGAGTAACGCTTCTAACACCACCATTCAGAGTCAGGTGCACAACCTGCGAGAGAACCTGGGCAAAGTGACTGCTGAGAGGGACAACCTGAAGAAGGAGATGGAGGCCAAAGTCTTGGACATCCAGGAGAAGGTCAAGACCATTACACAGGTTAAGAAGATCGGCCGCCGCTACAAAACCCAGTATGAAGAGCTCAAGGTGCAGCATGACAAGGTGAGGGGTGAATTTCTCCTTCTCTTGAAAAGAAATGGATACATTCTTAGCTAGAATTTTGAGTTCGAAAGTCAAAACCATGTGTCACCTTTTAATCATGATTTTCGTGCTAAAATTACAGCCATGCTGAGCCACTGAACAACCGTACTGTCTTTGGTCTGTGTCTTTCACAGATGGTTGCTGAAGCTGCAGCCAAGCCAGCGCAAGAGCAGGAAGCTCAGCAGGCTTCAGTCCAAGAAATCCAAGCTCTGAAAGACAGCCTCAGCCAGACAGAGGCCAGGACAAGAGAGTTGGAGGCCCAGCTAGAGAGCGTGCAAAAGGTGAGACTCCCCATTGACTAATGATTTTTAAGCTGTTAATCAAGCCATTTCTCTTTGATTCTGAATGGTGGATTTGTCCTTTATGCTGCCTTTCAATTTCCTCCTTACCTATGTTAACCCCTTTAATTAAGGCGCAAGCCCACGTAGTGGGCTGAAGCCCTTGTTGTTATTGCTGTTTCAATTATTATCAAATATTCAAATATATATCTATCTGAAACTTGGTGTGACCCAGTACAATGCTCCAGTGTACACGTATACCAAATTTGAAGAGGATAGGACATAAATGTGATTGCAACAAACATTTGAATATTCAGCATTTTTAAATCCAAAAAAATAATTCTTAAAAATCTTCTTCTCATGAACCACAAGTCCACTCGACATGAAATTATGTACGTAGCATGCTAGTACTAGTCCCTACAAAGTTTGCAAAGTTCCTACGTGAAATAGCCACCCTGCTACATACAAATTAATCTACATCATGCTGTACCATGTTCAGCGTTCCGCCATGTTGTGGAGAAAAATGGCCATAAGTTTATTCAGGGTTTTGTTGCCCATAATGATATTTAGCAGGCAGGTAAAGTACACAATGCTTCACCTTCACTAAAAGTTTCACACAAAAATACCAGAAGGGGGCGCTATAGCAAACTGTTGAATTTCCAAAATGTCGGAGGCCATAACTTTTGAATCATGTGACTTAGTGACATGAAATACGGTCTTTTGTCTGTTCATAATTTAGCCACTCCAATTTCATGTTCATATCAGAGATCAATGCGATTCTTAAAGATAACATTTAAAAAGGAAAAAATAAATACTCAAACTGTTTCCATGTGTGTTTGCTAGCCAGTGGAAGGCAGGCTGATGCTCTCTTTTTTTTTTTTTTTTTAACAGACGGCGGGAGAGCGAGAGGCTGAAGTGAGGAACTTCCAGGAGCAGGTGAACAAGCTGCAGCCTGAGCTGGCCCGTCTCAAGCAGGAGCTGCAGGAGAAGTCTGTGCAGGAGGAGCAGCTGCGCCAGCAGATGGCCGAAAAGGAGGAAAAGACCAAGAAAGCCTTCTTGGGAGCCAAACAGAAGATCAACCAGCTCGTTAGTGAGTAAAGTTGTGATCCATGTGGTGAAGCTTGTCAGGTACTTACATGATCATGTCAGCTACAGTCAACATTAACCCTAACATCTGTCCCTGTGTGGTGTAGGTGTCAAGGATCAGCTGTCGAAGGAGAATGAGGAGCTGAAGCAGCAGAGGGAGGAGCTGGAGGTGCGCATGGGTGCCTTGAAGTCTCAGTATGAGGGGCGTATCTGCAGACAGGAGCGTGAGCTGCGAGACCTCCGGGAGCAACAGGAGAGACACAGCGAGCAGCGGGATGAGCCCCCGGAGCAGGGGCCCAGTAAGGTACTGGGTGGGGCCAGTGGGAGTGTGTGTTAGGGTCTCTGCTCTGGCTTTTTTTTCACTGGTTTGCATCTGTTTCTGATGCCACAGGTGCAGGAGCAGCAGAGGCCAGCTGAGCCGAGGCAGATCTCCCTGAAGACCACTCCAGCAGCGGACAGAGGAAGGTAGGTTATCCTGCCAATGGGAATTCACAGTACCTGTCTGAGTTGCATATTGTTATGAGAACACCCTTTCTTTCTGCAGAGCAATTTAATTCTCTGGTAAAAGTTCTACAATGCACTCTGTTCACAATAGCGCAAGCACTTCAGATCCACCCACAGCCAACATAAAGCCAACGCCTTTGGTGGCGACCCCCAGCAAACCCCCTGCCATCCCTGGGAACAAGCCCACCCCCAGGGCCAGCATCCGGCCCATATGCACCCCAGGAACCGTCACCACGCCAACACCCACAGCCACTGTCATGCCCACCACCCAGGTGGAGACACAGGAAGGTAAAACACTCTTTAACCAACAAACCAGACTTTTTATGGGCATGTAGAAGTAGACTGTATAGGTGTTCAGCTGGAATGGTAACTTTGACATGTTCCCTTCCCAACCCAAGCAATGCAGTCCTCCGAGGGCCCTGTGGAGCATGTGACTGTGTTCGGTAGTGCCAGCGGCTCCGTGCGCTCCACCAGCCCCAACGTCCAGACGACACTGTCACAGCCCATTCTCACAGTGCAGCAGCAGACCCAGGCCACCGCCTTTGTCCAGCCCACCCAGCAAGCTCAGAGCCTGCCTCCTGTGGAGCCGGCTAATCAAGAGCCAGCCCCTAGCATGATCGAGGCGGTGCCGGGTACCCAAATGGAGAGGCCTTCGACCTCCACGGCTGTATTTGGTACAGGTATGAAACTAGCTCCTTAATCATCATCTGAAACTAGGTCAATATCAAAGTTACGCTGACTTTTGACCAACCTGTTTGTTGATATCATGAGCCATAATGAGTAAATTGTTGCTTGTAATCCATGAATGCCCCGAAGTTCATACATTGCGCATTTTTCAAATCTTCCATGTAACCAAAACTGTTTGTATTGCTATTGAATGTGCTGGTTTTTGTTGCTCAGCTCTTAGTTGGTCAAATAATACAGCTGAATATAAGGTGAATTCACCTTACCTGGTTCCTTAGTCTGTATTAGTTGCTGATTTGAAGGTCCATCACACTGTAGCTCTCCAGATCAGGTTTGCTCACCCCTGCTTCAGCCAGTGGGGGTTACTGTGGGGCTTCTGAACATGAGTACAGGTCTAACTGATAAGTCGGTAGTTTCAGCCACGCCAGCGCCCTCTGTACCTAAAAGACCCCGTGATGAGGAGCAGGAGAGCTCGGCTGACAACACCGAGACTACACAGGAGGACCCTGCTGAGCCACCCATTCCCAAGAAACTCCGCATCATCCAGAGGGTGGACCCAGAGGTGAGCGCCACGACTTAAGTCTGCAGTCTTCGTAATATTTTCCTCAGGTTTTGGGTGTTTTTGTAATACGTTAGGTCTGTTCTAAAGCAGGGTGCAAAACCTGTCTAACCCTCCCTCTCTGCCCAGGAGGAAGTTGTGGCTGAGGACAATACAGAGCCCGATATGGAGGTTCCTGGAGACAGTCAGGAGGCCCCAGATTCTGTCCAGGTAGGCCTGCTTGGGATATGCTTTGAAGCTCTTGGGAGGGAGGCCCAGTGGGACTGTGCTGACCTGGCATTGTTTATGTGTATGTCTGTCTGTCCGCCTGCAGGTGTCTGTGGAGGAGGACTACCCTGTGCTGGAGGAGGCTGATGAGGTCCTGACACAGGAGTCTGTACCTGTGGAGATTCTGATGACCCATCCCGCAGAGTCCCAGCTCAGCGCCCAGGAGTTGCCGGAAGAGCAGCAGCACGATGTTATCATCATCGGCACAGACAGTGAGAGTGAGGAGGAGGAGGAGGAAGAGGAGGAAGGGGATCAGGTAAGCCTCATCTCAAATGTGTAAGACATATGTATAATACACCATGAGAATTGATCTTTAGGTTGTCATGTTCTCTTTGCATCAATCAGAAATATTTCAGGAGACTTAATAGCTATTCAGGATAGATTAGTTTATGAGTTTTCTTGAGTCATTCTGGCATTTTAATTACATATCACATCCTGTAGTTTTAAATTGGTGTTGCAAATTGAGTATAAAAGTTGACATCAGCGGGAGAATGAGTGTGCTGACTGTATAAGCCCATTTTCCGACTTCCTCCTAAAATGATTTCCCAAGTGCCGTTACACATGTTTTTCCATATATTACAGATGTGATGAAGCAGTTGTCTTCTTAGAGTTACTAAGCAAATGGTGGGGCTTTTCCCCCTGTCTAGTCCCTTTAGTCTGTCACCATTCTGCTTCCATTCTATGAGTATTCAGGAAGTGTGTTTGTCTGAAGTTGACCTTTAATGGTACTGACATATGTTCTGGCAGGAGTATGATGAGGATGAGGAGGAGGAAGAGGAGGATGAAGACGATGACGATGAAGACGACGATGTCGGGATGGGCGAAGAGGGGGAGGAGAGTAATGAGGGAAGTGGGAGTGGAGACTGCAATGAGCCCTATGAAGGAGATGACACAGAGGTGAGCTCACTCTCCCTAGAGAGATGTCTTCCTCTCTGCCCATGTTGGGCCCAATACCAGCAAGAGCAAATAGCCCTCTGCTGCAGAGTGCACCCAGTTATTCAGTGTCCTGCCAGGATTCTACACTTAAGATGTCTTTGTGCAAGTGCCACAGAGCTGCAGACAAAGCAGCAAAGCAGGGTTCTGATCACAGCTGTTTGTCTGAGGTGTGCCACAGCCCTGATTCACAAGTGTCACCCGCCCTCTCTGCTGTTAGGAAAGATGGGGTATAGGAAATGAGTCATTTGAGCCCTTGTACGTTGTGTCTATGGCAGGATGCTGAAGTGCACAGCCCCATTCTTGCTGTCTTACTAATCACACGCTCTCTTTCACCCTCCAGGGCGCTGATGCCACTGACCCTGGCACTGAGAATGAGGAGAGCCTGGGGGCCACCGATTCCAACCAGAGGCTGTCTGACTCCCAGACACCCAGTGGTAAGAGTTCCAGAAAAGAGAACCAAGGCGCAAAGTAAACTGTGCTGCAGGGATAACGAAAAGTGCTCAGAGAGTGCCGTAGGGTATCCAGAGTTTTGCTCCAACTCAACATTTCTGTTTCAGGCGAGGGGAGCAGCAGCACTCCAGAGTTATTCTGTACCGAGCCACTGAGAGAGCCGCAGCCTAACAGCAGCTCTGCGGAGCGGCAGACCCCCGGCCACCCCAGTCACCACGGAGACCACCTCACCCACTACCCCCCCGTCTCAACATTCACCCTCCACCTGTCCCAGAGCTGGGTCCTCCTGCACAAGTGCAGGTCAGTCTGAACCCCAAATATTTTGCCCCCGTCTCCTCAGATACAATCATTTTGCCTTAGGGTTTCTTCACAGATTTCTTTAGCCCACTATCAAATTTTAATAGAAGTGTAATAGAGTTAACATGGCATCAGTCTCTTGGAGAGGGATTTTACATATTACATGGCAGGAATTTAGTAGGCACTCTTATCCAGACCAACTCAGAGTGTACTTGAGAAATACATAGGTCAGGGGGGTTGAAATGGAAGTATAGTCCCAAAATAAGAGATGTGAAAACAAAGAATCAGCTGGGAGCTTGATTGTCCTGTGAAGGAAACCTAATAACTAACTCACAAGTCAGTACGATCAGTAGCAGCCCTGGGAAGCACAATTTAATAGCAAGCCCATACAATTATGTACACATGGGTTAGCTTAGTTGTACATGCTGTGGAGGGCTGTGTTCTGAGCTGGACTGTTTCCATCCCCACAGCGCATCCCTAACCGCCGTCCATCAGTGGGGCGCGGGCTCCAGCTCACCCCAGGGATCGGCAGCAACATGGTGAGTGTGTTCCTCCCGCACAGACCAGACTTTGCCACGTGTCTCAGCCACATTCTCACAGTCCCTTGTCAAAACATATCTCTTTAAACTTCCTTTTTGTTCTGATTATTTGCATTTTTAATTTACTCATAGTAATGTATTTTATTACCTGTTTTTGTATTTTAATTTCGTCTCTAGACTATGCTAGCCTTTATATTCTGTATTTTATGTGCTTTTGTTTTTATTGTAGTTAATGGGAAGTGTTTTGGACACCTCTGTGAGAAAGATTAAGTATAAAGGTTGAAGTATAAAGGTTATCATTATATTGAGAGGAATTCTCTGATCCATGTCTTACAGCAACACTTCTTTGATGATGACGACAGAATGGTACCTAGCACCCCAACACTTGTGGTGCATCATCGCACAGATGGATTCGCAGAGGCTATCCAGTGAGTGTTTTTTGTTCCAGAAGATTATCTGCAACCCTGCTTGTTCTTGGGGTGTTACTGTTTGAGGCTAAACCAACATGCAATAGACCTGGTGCTATGCATTGAAGTTGATTGTGCCTATGGTTAGTGATGGGAGAAAGTATTATGACACTAGTAATGAGGAGAGCTTCTGTATTTTACTAGTTACTCACTGATTTGTGCCAATCATTGTGTTTTGCTGTAAAGAGCAGAACCTTTTGATTAGCTGAAACAAGCCAGTGATTGGCAACCAACTGCTGCCCCACCCATTTTCAGTGCCATGGTACTTCATGCACCCTTCTGTCCCTGTGGTCATGTTTAACATGTGGAGGTTGGTACTTGCTCTGACCATTCTTCCTCTTTCTATTGTGTGCTCAGCTCTCCCCAGGTGGCTGGTGTTCCCCGGTTCCGGTTTGGCCCACCCGATGACATGCCACAGACCAGCTCTTCCCATTCAGACCTGGGACAGCTGGCTTCCCAAGGAGGTATATGACTACAGCCCGCCAAAAAGGACACACCCCAGCAATTCATTCATCTAGTATTTGGAGCTCAGCTTCTGCAACTGCAATTATAATGACCGTCATAAGTAATATTTGAGAAGGCTTTAATGTTTTGGAGGCATTGACTCATACTCTCCAGTAAATCCTGTTCTACCCCAGTCTTGTAATTTGCTGTTGAAATTGTTCCCATGTGTAGCTCTAATTTTAAAAAGTGTCTTTAAATCATGCTGCTGTGTAGGTCTGGGAATGTACGAAAGTCCCCTGTTCCTTACAGCACATGAAGAGGAGTCTGGAGGACGCAGCGTACCCACCACGCCGCTGCAGGTTGCGGCTCCAGGTGAGCTCCCTGTTCAAACACCTTTCAGGTGTCATTATTTTTTAAATGCACATGCCAGATTTTGTCCTTGTAGTATTCATTGGTATGCTACTGTGGTGTTGAAAATAATCACTGTGGCTTTCTGTTCATCAGTGACAGTCTTCACCGAAAACCACCCCTCAGATGTGCCAGAGAATGCATCGCAGTCTGTACCCATGGTGACAACATCCACGACAAGCATGTCAGCTCCCAGCGACCCCAGCCCAGGCGAAGAGCGAGACGAAGTGTTCATGGAAGCAGAGAGTGAAGGGTACTACTTCACCTCCACCTATCAGTGTATTCATGTTAAATTGGTTTCTAAAGAAGCAGGAGAAGAAATTAGCGGCCATAACACTTTGTAGCCAGGTGGATGTAATTGTCAATCTTAAAGGAAAGTTCTGCAAGCAATAGTGTATTTTGAATCAAAGGGAGCTGTGCTATTTCCTAGCTTAATTCTTGAATTGAGAACAGAGGAGAGCAGTTAAGTAGAAGTTTGTCAAACTGAAAAATGAATAATCCTATTTAGCAACATTGTCTCTTGATAAAATAACCGTGAAAAGTTGATCACATAGTAAAAAGTGTGGCCTGTGCTCTTTGGATCAGGACCAGTGTGGAGGTCTCGCTGGAGCCAGAGAGCCAGACTGAGATGGAGGAGCCACCACAGCCCTCAGATGATGCCATCCTCACCTCCACCAGCCAGGACCCCTCCTCCAGCTCCACAGGTGGGGAACCAGCGTACTTACTATTCAACAGTGTTAATCACTGCTTTCCTTTAGGGATCTGCACTTTCCCATTTTCTTCACTTGAGATTAAGCTGGTGTACATCATTGTATTACTACGTTTCTTTATTATATTCTTTAATTTTCTGTATGATATTGCTGAAAGTGGTTTTACGAGTGCCTTGCCAAGATTTGCCCGACTTGCTTAGCAGATGTCAGTATCCCTAAAAGGCACATCACCTCAAGTCCAGAATCTGCTTCCCCCTACCCCCCAACAGCACTGGTCCCCACTGATGACTAATGTGAATCGGTCTGTGAGGTTAAATGGAGGACTGAGAGCTGGAGTGATGAGTGTTATCGGTGTTGTGCTGAGCAGTGTGTTTAATATCCCCTCAGACTTGAGCAGCAGCCAGCCCAAACCATCCAGGCCTGGGCTGCAGCGCTGGAATGAGAGCAGGGGGAGGCACATTAAGAAAGGTGAGACCCCACAGAGCAGACCACTGCCAACCACTGATCAGGGCAGCGCTGTCACAATCAAGTGACAGCATTTTAATGAATTCAAACAGTTAAAAAAAAAAAACATCAAAAATAAACATTACAAAGCAGCACAGTTTACTTGAATAGGTCCATCTCAGGACTATTTTCTTATGCGTGTTATTGCTATATATAACAATGTATGATGAAGGGGACATTTTGAAATGGTGATAGTGACTGGGTCTAATTTCACAGTTGAATTCCATGCTGATGGGTGTTTGTTTGCTGTGCAGGTGTGATGGGAGTGAAAGGCCGCTTATCAAGATAAAGCACAAATCCATGGCCGTCAGCCCTGCATCAGCATTCCCCAAGATTCACACTCTTAGTTCCCTATGTCATGATACAAAATTCATTTTGTTCTATATGTTCTTTTTTCTTTGTTGCTGTTAAATTTTTGTGATTCAAACAAAGTGATTCATTTTATTAATAAATGCTTTTGAAATGTGAGTTGTAACTTGGGTTGTCGATCAGCAGGAAGCCTATGGGCACTTGAACCAGGTCTTTGCAGAGTTCTGCTGGGATGGTGCATTCAGTGGAGTTGCCAGGGCTGGTTGCTCTCCTTCAATCTTGATATTGTAGTGTTTGTCTAGAAAACGTTAGAAAATAGTATTATAAAATTGTGTTTTGTAAATCTTGGAAGATGTGAGGAGTTATTCAGATATTGCTTGAATGTAATTGCAAAAAATCCTAGCCATCACATTTTTCTTAAACTAAAAAAAAGTGTTAAAGCAAAAACCTGCACATGAATGTACAATTTCTTTTTTTACATGCCAGTGTGCACATGGATGAGTGATGAAAACATGATTTTGAAAAGCTGTCAGAGCCTTCAGACTCCAGAGGTCTGGTGTAGATTTTGTTTCTTTAGTGACAGAATGACTAGACCGTCGGATCTCCCGTTGGAGGCTTGACTTCCTGTTAGTAGTGACTGTCAGTCTGAGGAACAAGCTGCCAGTGTGTGCAGAGAAATTGCATCACACTCATGTCTGACAGATGTGAATAAACAGAAAATATAATTTGAATATTTGTATCCAGTCTGTGTGCAGTATTACGCTGTCCACTTACTCCTTGAGAAGATGTGGTAGTCATATCCATCCACCTTCCTTGGGTTTGGTATGGACACAGCAGACGTCACGAAAGAAGGGAATCCTTTCCACTGGATTTTAATGTTGATCTCTTTACCAAGGCTGATATCTGATGGAACTGAATGAACGCCAAGTAGGCCCTTCAATTTCAACTTCTTTAGGGTGATTGAAGGTTTTTTTTTCCTTACATTAAATACAACATCCAAAGCCAAATTAATGGTCATATTTGTTTTCTTCCAGGAAAACCACGATCAATGTTTAATTTTTTTTACCCACTATTTGTAGAATCTGAACCTTGGACCTGCCTAGTTATCGATTTTTTTTTTTTTCATTCCTTTCTCTTTTCCCGGACATCACCGGCAGGTCAATGTGAACATGACAATATTTTGATACTACCATTTTCTAGTGAATGATGCAGAGCATGTCAGCTGTCTGAAATGCCAGTTACCTGCTTGTCTGGCGAGTCGGTTCCTGACTGTGTAGACTGTGAATGGGACTCTTTTTCCGCAGGATGGGGTGTTTTTGTAGGTATATTTTTGCACCAGGCCTCCTGTGAGAAAATTATACAGGCAAGGCACAGGAAATGTAATTCCAGTTTTAAAAAATTACACAGATGACGGTGATGTAAGCGAGAGGGTTACCTCTTTTGAAGAAATAAACGGATTCCCTCCTGCTCCTGTGTACAGGTACAGACAGGGCAGCTGTGATCTTCCCAGCCAGCTTGTCAAAGCCCACAGTAATGGCCTTGGGGTAGCCTTCATCCATCACATCATTATCAAATCTCCAAAAATTATTTCCCTGTGAGGAATAGAAACATAAGATAATCACAAATAGGAGTTGAATATAATCCTTTTGGATGTATTTTAAAAAACATTCAGCATGACTATCCAAATTCCTAGGCATTCAAGATGAATATATTAAAATTGCCCTGACAGTCTTGTAATTGTAACATTTATATCTCTGCTTTAATGACTTGGACTAGTGGTGGGGAGGGAGGTTATTGAAGCAGAATCAGTGAATTGATGATTGAACCAATGACTGCATTGGTTTCAGAGGCAATTCAGGTTTAAAAGAAAGTGGTTCAGTACAAACTTTCCTTGCGAAATATCCATGATATTTTAACATTTCAAAATAAATTAACATTTAAAACTGATTATTCTTGTTCTTAAAAGTATCTTTCAGAGGCTGTCAACCCTAGATGGAAACTTTTCTACTTGTCTATTTAAAGGAAATTGGTCTGATTTTGAAGTTCCATGGAAACACTCTTCACTTCAAATTGGGAAATGAATCTGTACCTTGAAGAAATATGTTTTGCCTTGACAGTTGCAGCGGGAGAACACTGTGTCAATGGGTGAGGGGATACCCCACACCTCTGTGATTCCACGAGCTGGCCCTGGTGACCTGTTAGCGTCCAGCACCCAGAAATAGTGCCCTGATGACAAAGGAAGACCACAGTCAGTCACAGAGTCACAATTCCATTCTCAGTTCCTTTGAACTTGAAAACCTTATTTCATTTTTCCAGCTTTTCATGAGTACTATTTCCATTTTCTCATCTGCTTCTGTTTCACTTCTCAGATGAAAGCTTAAATGCGCGTGAAGAGCAGTGTGACCCAGTCTTACTTCACTCCTTCTTAAAAACCCAAGGTGGGAAAAAGAACTTGGAAAATATGAATAACATGGTTACATAATCTCAAAGAGGGGTTGGACAGAATGCATTATCCCTTCATGATCCTAATTAGAGCAGAATGAAAGTGACAGCTGAACAGCACGTACCTCGGAACACAACAACTGTTCCATTATGAAGAGTTGTTAACCCACTGATGGGACGGCCACTGCACAAATCGGTGTCATTGTTGTCCTCTACACAAAGTAGTGCAAAAAACAAATACAGTGAACATTTTGAAGAAATAACATTGTAGGTATGTTTCCCTAAACCATTTTTGCTCCTGTTTAATATAAAACTCAAATATTAGATTTTTTTCAACATAGAAATTTGTTTTAATTTAATTCTTCAGAGAATAGGATTCATACTAAGTTGGGTTTAAAAATGGATTTGAAAATTGCAAAGGAGACAGCCAGAAGCTCCTACCTGGGAGATAATCATTGGGATTGTAAGTGGCCAGCGCCTGAGCAATGTCCGTCAGAGTGCTGGGTCTGTCAGGTCTCCTGAAGGGCCGTAAAGAGGGGGACGTGGGCATCAATGGGTCAGTCATGGGATCGCCTGAGGGGCCAGGCTGCCTCTCAGCATCCTGAGCATCATCTGCAGGTGTGGCCTGTGGGTCGGCGACAGGCCCAGATGTTGGACTTTTGAGATCATTTCCTGCAAGCGGTGCGTCAGCTCCCGCGGTTGAGCCAGGAGACACCGGGCCAGTCAGAGCAGCTGTTCCAGTCAGTGGTGAGACAGACGGACCGCTTTGATCCTGGGTTCTCGCGGGGGATGTGGCAGAGGCATCGTCCGCCTCCGTGTGTGGGGAGGGGACAGGCGCGACTGCTGGAGTCTCGTCAGGTGAGGTGGCACAGTTGGTAGGTCCTGATACAGACCCATCTGAGGAGGTTGGATCATCTGAATTCTGGTTGGTTGATGGTGAGCACTCTGCAGAGCCAGTGGCATCAGGTATTTGCGGGATCTGACTCCCTGAGATTTCTGAGTTAATTACGTTACCCCCTCTCACTGGAGATGAACTGGGGTTTGTCAGCTCTGGCATGGTGGTAGGGGACAAGTTACTTTCCCCTTCAGTTGCTGGTGAAGTTTCTTGTGGGGGAAAAATAATACAATTGACTCAGTAATATTCATTATCATGGTAACTGTTTTTTCTTTAACAGTTTTACAATATCAATATAATTAAATGTTTTTTTTACCTCTGTGCCCTCAAAGTTACCTGGAAGAGCTACATTTCAACATTTCATAGTCTGTGAAAAGGAATTGCTCAAAGCTCATTGCATTCCTGCCATCAATTTTTCCTTCACTCCAAGTAATTTAGATCTGAGATTTCTGCCCATGGTACCACAAAGACACACCATCAACATTCTAAACCTCTCTAAAACCAACTGCAAACAAACACAATCATGTATTCATTGAATATTGCTACAGTAATCCAATCCAAGAATAACATTCTGCAAGTAATATGTCTTATTCCAGTTCATTTCTTGAATTTACTGAATTAAAATAGGATTGACACCATCAATGTTGTTAATCTTCTTGCTTATCTTTCTACAATGGCCTTGGAATTTGCTGTGGATTACATATTTGGGAATAACTATATCGTTATTAATAATTACTACCAACATTTCTGTATCAAATAAAAATATAAATTGCTAGTGCACTATTGCAGTACTTCATACAATATATTTCATTTTTCTTCTTCCAAACAACTACTCCTGAATCACTCTGTTCTGTATGAGACATAGCACTCTCAAACTTCAACACCTTGTCACATGGGAAATACTTAAGTAACTAGTCATATTGCAATCACCTCTTATCTCAATGGGAGGCTCAGTGGCTGGTACTGCAGGGGAGACATCAGCATTTTCAGTGAAAGGAGGAGCCCCAGTCGAGCTCTGAGTCAACATTGGATCTTCAGGGAATGGTGTGAAAATATCCCCTTTAATGGCTTCTTGTTCAATCCATGGTGCAGAGGTGCCTCCAGGGTTAGGTGGAGTATTAACGCTGTTGGGATTGAGCATTTCCTCTAATGTGTAGGTTGGCAAGACCTCCTGTCCACTCATGTTGTCTGGGGTCAGAGTTGCCATAGGACCAGCACCCTCAGCCAGTGAAGCTGGGGTTTGACCTACACTCTCTGGAAGAAATAAACAGTCATGAGGGATCACACCATTAATGTTGATCCAGAGACAGGAGCAAGGGTGGCACAATGATATTGCAGGCACAACTGATAACTTCCCATCCAAATCCATGTACTCACCATCTCCCTGTATTTGCTCTTTCAGTAGCATGTGTGGAGCGCGGATGGAGAGAAGAAAGAGATGGCTGTCAGTCGATATTTCAGATTGATGCAAAATGCGATTTTACTGATGTAGGAAAACTATGCAGCTTTTTTATCTTTAAGCCTTATCTTAACTGAAAATTCTGGAGCATTGATCTTTTACTAATGGTATTTGACAAGTCTAAAAAGATACAAGTATTTAGCAAAACACCACCAGAAGCAAGCACCTCTAAAACTATATCAGTTGCAGCTCTTAGCACACCAGTGTTTTGCAAATCATACCTGCAATGGTACCTTAGCACAACACTATTTGCCAAATAGTAAGCTTTTCTTTTAAAAGTATACTGTTGTGCCAGTTTAGACAACAGCTATGCTGATGGCATGCCAGCGTAGGCCACTATATGTTTACTGGCTGGGACATTTATTCCTCTATATCTTCAAATTTAATACATACACCATCATGACATATTGAAAACAAATCCCACAGTTATATGGTGTATCTGTTCAAAATCAGTGCCACTTGGGTTGAGCTTTTTTTTAATGGCATAATTTTTTGTTCCCACCAGTGTTTCAGAATGGAATTTGGCATTAGAGCCCAGCTGGGTGGGACCAGTTAGCATCATCCACCCAGAGCAACTCCTTCCATTTCCAGTGATTCAACAACCCTCCCCCCAGCATGCTTCACTCATAAACCTCTGATTGATTCTAAGCCCTTCATTTCCTTGCAAATATAACTCCCAATTAGATTATTCCCTGTATTGCACTTGGCCCATGGACCAAACACATCAGCTGCCAGTGAGAAAAGTTGGCCTTGCCTTCTGACACTGAAGTTAAGTTTGTGAGATTTATTAACTGATGGGCAGACTCTATATTCGGGAAGCACACTCCTCTGCACATTCTTGCCTTATTATTCAATTCTTTGAAATAGTAGTGTCCTTCCAGCTTCATGGAATATACCACTGGCACTTTATTTCTTTTTTTTTCGAGCATTTTTGCTATTTAACATTTTTGTATTTTGAAAATAAATGTATGTGAAGTTAACAGAGTTAAATGATTTTCTCCACCACTCCCAGAGTAGTTGCTCATTCCTGTACCTGAATTCCACCATGCATTTACCTTGATTAATACTGTCATTGTCACTGCCAGGTGGGCTCTGCGTATGTGCAATGCTCACATCTGGCCCCTTGATGGGTTTACTGGTCAGTGGTGCTAAGAACATTGAAGTTGAAATGGGTTTAAGTAAACAAGAACTCACAGCGACAAATATCTCAAAAGATATTTCAGATTGGGATCAAGTTCACATTGGGATCATCATAAAAATAATTCATGCAGTGCATTTAGCATATTAAGACTACTAAATATAAGTGAGTCTACTTTCTTATTTTGCTATTGCTAATGTTAGACCTGTTGACTTGTTTTTCTTTGAGTTTTTGCATTTGGTGCTTTTCAGTGCTGTTGCTTGGACAGGTGTGCTTGTTGCTGGTCTTGTGGTAGTTTCTGTAATTATAGTTAAATTATAGACACAGAAACAGAATTTTTTTTTAAATTTTCAGTCTCTGAAAAAAATCCTTTCCCTTACACAAATTACAACAGGATGAATACTGTATGTATACAAAATATATTCAGTATAATACTTTAGCATGATAAACATTAAAGTGAGTATTTTACTGATGAATAAGGTACATAGAAGGACATATAACAGGAAATTAAACATCATGCAAATAATTAAGAAATTAGTTTTGAACCCCAAGGTGACATGGATAAGGAAACAGACATAGACTTACCTTTACCGCAGTGGCCTTGATAATCAGGACAGCACTGGTTAAAACGCATGCAGTCATCATCACAGCTGCACTGCCTACCCCGCTTGAAGGACTCGCCACATCGTCCTTTACACGAGTCACCTGGAAAACCAGCCAATATGTCATTTCTCTGTTTTTCATCTGTTCATGCTCAAAACTTGTGCAACACGATACGATGACATGTTATGTGTATGGTTACATAGCAGCCTCCCAGTGCCACATTACGGATGTTTATTTAGACAAGTAGTGCAATGTCTGTTGACCATCCAGTTGTACATCTCATCTGCGAATAACCTTTATGAAAAGATCAAGATAAAAATGGCAGTAAAACAAATTAATGATATAAAAACTTACTTGTGGTGCATGAAGACTCATAGTCCATGCAGCACTCGCTATGAATGAGGCAGTCATAGTCACAATGGCAGCTGTGACCCCTGTAATATGTTTCCCCACATCTGTTACTGCAGCTCTCTGGAGAAAGAATAAAACCACATCCACTTCAAACGGTCTTTATCAGCTCCTTAAGGCACAGTTAGGAACAATAGTCCCACTAAACATATACCAAACACATTTACACCTGCTAATTTTTTGGCATAATGTGCTACTACACCACAATGAACATAGAAACAGAGTGATGACAGAAACAAATAAAACTGTCTGACAACCAGCGGTTAATGATTTGTCATAATGCACACAGCAAGGAGCGTACAAGTAGGTGGTAGACTGCCCATGTCTTTGGACAGTCAAGTTCACAGAAGCTGTTTCACTCAGTTTTGTAAGCTGTTTTTTATTTATAATATGACTTCAAAAGATTAAAAGTGGTTCATTATCTCTATGTTCACTATGTTCTTTGAGAAATATGCTGTCATATTATTCATATATGTTTAAAATGCCTTATGAGTGAGCTCACCTTGAGCTGAACAGAGTGGGAGAAAAGCACAGGTCAATACCAGGAGGGACCCAAGTGAGGATGAAGTCATCATGTCTAATGCCTGTTTGCAACTGAGTGGTAAAATGTGTTTTTAAAATACAAAATTTATGTTAACAAGAAATTGTGCTAAAATTCCAAGTTCCACAACAATTTGTTATAAATAAAATGTAAAAAAAATGACTCACCAAACAGAAGAGAGCTCCTATCCAACTCACCTAGTTCCTCTTTGGTGGATATCAGCTTTTATATGATGTGAAGGGGAAGGATTTGTCTTTAGGGCCGGACTGTCTAATTAGCTAATCCACCAAATTTAACCACAAATGATGCACCCTCTGGAGGCACAGACATGTTTATGTGTGCGTAGGAAGAAATCCGAGACTACACATTTTTACCCCTGCACGCTTTGAGCAAGACTTGGACAAAACATCTGTTTGAAGAGTGTTGGATGACATCACAGGCTAGAGCCTTCTCAATGTCCAAAACAAAATGTTCCAATGAATGACGGGCTTGATAATGCAAACAAAACAAAAAAAGCAGTTTAATACAATGTAGAGTCATTCAGGGTTATAAAACATACGATTATATATAAAATTATGTGAAAATTAATTCAAAATTCAGTTATTTTAAAACCAACATTACATCATTTGTTATTAAACATTATAAACATGCCTGGATCATTTGGTTGATGATAAGGATTCAGGGAATAAAAACAAGTGATTCTCTAAGGAATATTATCACGATTACTATTACTATTCACTGGTACCACTTTCCTTTCCATGGGTGTTACACGAAGTAAACTGTCTCAGCTCGGAACCTAGGACAGATATAGTGGACACACATTCATGAGAGCCATAATATGTATGAAAAGTACAAGTTATGAAAATATGTCCTCTGTCTGAAAAAAACAACAACAACAACATATACACACACACACATATATTTATTGGTAGATATGAGTATTAAACACCCACTCACACACACACACACACACACACACACACACACACACACACACACACACACACACACACACACACACACACACACACACACACATTAATTACTATTACTTACCAATATAAGTAAGTAATGCTGTGAAATTGAATTGGAAGCCTCACATTGCTAACAGAAAAAAAGCAAACCTGATGATTTGGGGGTGAATAAGAAGCCAATGCAGGCCTTCGTAGGTTCACCATTTATAAAAATATATAAATGTTGGTGATACCATTGTAAGGACAAATGTGGAGAGGGAAAGCCCAGTTTATTTTGTGACCCATTTTTGCACTGAGGTAATGTCTCCAAAACAACACCCAAGACTACAGCTTTGAACTCATGTCTGCAGTGGCTGCTCTGTCCATCTGTAAACACGTGGGTCATATATTTTCAAAAAGAATAATTTAGAAATGTATCACGTTTGTACAACTAATACAACTGCAGCACATAATGTATATAAAGAATGCAATACAATACTTCCCTTCTACTGCGTTAAAAAAGCAAAAGCTATAACTACCCTTATTGATACCCCCATAAGGGTATCAATTATACTGAACAAATTGTCATACGCATTAATGACTCTTCGTTATAATTTCATCGGATATTGTAGAGGTTTTACTACGTCGAACACCAATATTTAGTTAATAGTGAGTCTGTATTCCAGTGATAATTTAGACCCTTTAAATTATATGGCCAGTGAAATTTTGAGGTGGGTGTGTATATAGTCTGTATTAGATGCTGCAGGTTGCGAAAACAAAGTTTTCAATTTTATTTCTTGTAAACTGTAAATAACAGCTAGGTCCTGAGCACGATTCCCGCTTGTCATCAGTGTCTCAAACGAGTTCCTGGCAGTTGGCAGACATTTTAGAGGACTACATGAATTCTTAAAAGTGGTCAGTTCTCCATCTACACACTACACTCAGATTTAATGAGATATGAAAATACAATAACGTTGGGACAGGACGGTTCCTGTATAATTGATGTGGACAGGTTATTAACACAGATGTAACTCTCAGTTCCAATAGCGTGATTTCTTTTCATATTCTTCAGTTTTGTTGGAAGAAAAATTATTCTTTTACTTTATCTCAATCGTATCAAAATAGTAATTATGCCGAGTAATTATGTTGTGTTTTGGCAAAGTCTGCCACATTATTCCTGTAACGTCTTTCCAGCCATGCCTTTACAACCAATGATACTATATGATCTATAACCTAACTATATGCGAATTTCCCCCTGGACACCACCACGCGTACAGTCGAAGCAATACACAATAATCCACATACGTGTTGCATAAATTTAGCGTGGAGCCAACCATTACATTATATATAAGTGTAAAAATGATAACTAGCGATGTATCAGTTATTTGGTATACATAAAAAGGTAATAAGGCACACTGGGTAAATGTAAAATAAATAACTGAAAAGAAGTCATTGTTATAGGAACCTATTAGACCTAGTTTTTTGTACCAGCTCATAAACGAGTGATCCAAAGTTCACGGTCTACCCCAGTTTGTAATGGTTTATTCCAAATCCGTGACAGGAAAAACCGGTGTTTACACATCACATTCAGGAAGCGCATTCCCATGTTTGTAGGTAGCGAGCTACTATGTTCGTGGGTAAAATGGTCTTCTTGTACCTGGATTGAAGTTGGTTGAAATGACGATAACCTTATACTGTTTGGTTCTCAGAAGCAAATATAGACACCAAACGTATTACTGTCCAGTCAAAGTGAAACTTGAAAAAGCAGGTCGCCATCAATGGCTAGCTAGCTAACAAGCTAGCTGTCTAGCCACACCAGAGAGAAGTGAAACAGGTAAATCCCAATATGGCATGTTGATTTTAATACTTAACGTTATCTTGAAGTAGCTAGCATACATGCTGAAGATGAAGCAATTTAAATGGCACATGCATCTAGATGTAGATATGATGTATCGCTAAAACTAGCGATATTTATTTGCCACCACCACACTAGCTGGATCGCTAGCACAAAAACGAGAACTCATTTAGCTACCTAGGTCGCTAACATTTATAAAAATATTTCTTCATAGATTTAGGGAGTAGCTAGCTAAGCTCAACAGCTAGCTAAAATGGAACGATTAACCTTTGCTCTTTGGGCAATAACATCAGCTAGGTTTGATGTTTGTGTAGCAAACTTTGCATGGTGGTACCCAGTATTCCAAGCAAATTTTACGTAGTATTTGCTGAGTATTCACTACTAGGACAGTCAGTAGCAAATTTAGCTGGCATGGCCAAATGGGATATACAGAGTTAGCTAGTGATAGATGATAGTAAATTTAGCTAAGGTTATTGTTTGCAAAGTCTGTCAAGCAAGGTAGGATGCCATTCATTTGACGGCATCTGAAACTGCATCATACAAAATTGTGTATAAATGGTGATACCCATATATCAAATACAAATATATTTAGCTAGCTATATATAATGTTGGATTGGCCGGAGCTGGTGGAATTTTAACTAACGTTGTTAACTTTAATTGTTGTGAACATTTCCTTTAATATGTGTTTATACTGGTAACAGCAACTTTCCAGCTAGCTTTTTGGGCTGGATGAAATTAAACATCTTTGTAAAAGCTCCATCGGTTCTTCACAGATTCTCTGGAGGCAGATAAGCCACTCCCAACAAAACTACTGGATGATTAGACAGTAGATAAGAGTTTAATCAGTCCGTGATGTCTTAAGGTAGCGTAAGTTGGGTGTCCTTTGCAGGAGTTGAGTCCGGTATTGTAGTGGCCTCAAAGGGACCATGGGGTCGGAGAGCAGTGCTCTGAGGAGCTGCACTTTGGAAGAGCCGCTTCTCACACTTCCATCGGGCCTCACTATGTACTCCGCCCAGCTCCAGGATGGCAAGCCAGCGTCGGTGTTTGTTCACAAACAGGGCAATGAAGACAAAGTCAGTAAAGCTGCAAAGGTACAAGGACACTGAAGTACAATATAAACTACATGTGTGCATCTTTGGCACTAATCATTTATATTGCTTGATTGAATGGCTGTTCTGGTGGCGTGTTTGTAATTCACTTTCTTCAAACCAAGTACCTTATGGTTCCCTCTAGAATTGTACCTAAGCTGTGCGGCCACCACTTCAGGCCTGTTTTTTTTTTTCCTGCAGTGCAGTATGAGTGTTTGTTAAAACTGTCACACCTGTACCAGTTAAACCTGTATGCAGAATATGACATCCTTAATGGTCTGTGTTCATTTCATGTAGCACCTGAAGACCCTGAGGCACCCTTGCTTGCTGCGCTTTCTCTCCTGCTCAGTGCAGGATGGGGGAGTGCACTTGGTGACAGAGCGTGTGCAGCCCTTGGAGTTGCTGCTGGAGAACCTGACTCCCGAAGAGATCTGTGCTGGAATCTATGATCTACTGCAAGCTCTGGTCTTTCTGCATGACAGGGTGAGTACCCAGCCCTCTTTTCACCATCCGACTTTGGGCAAGCATTCACAAACAGCACTGGTGGAAAAACATAAAAAAAGATGTCTGAAGAATATACAAATGCAATCACACGTGACTGTATCATTAAACTTTGTGGTGTTGTGTTGAAATAATAGCATTAATATCATGAATGCTTTTTTCATACAATGCTTGTGGCCACTGTAACCTTTTAGTAGATGAAATAACTGATAACTGAATATTGATAATTTTTTTCTCTGTCCCAAGGGGAAATCGAGCCACAACAATGTCTGTGTATCATCAGTCTTTGTTAGTGAGGATGGCCATTGGAAACTTGGGGGAATGGAGACAGTCTGCAAGTTTTCAGAGGCAACTCCTGAGGTAACACAAACACATGAGTATTGCGTGAGCCGATACTATCTGTAACGTTTTGTCCTATTAAGAGAAAACAGTGTAATCTTTCAGTTCAGTAATTACATTAAGGCAATTGAGAGTGTTCATATAGCAGGTAGACTCATGCTGTGCTGCGTTTTGTGCCATCAGTTTCTTAGAAGCATTCAAAACGTGAGAGAGAAAAGTGCAGTTCCGCCAGAGGAGAGGGTATGTAAAGCAACCAATTTGGTGTCAATTTTGTACACTTACTTTCACAATATTCACCTCAATATGCGCTATGGTCATTGGTATCTCTAAGCCTTAATTACTTAATTGACAAATATAAACAAATTTGTTTACATTTGGTATTAAAGAACTCAAAGGAAATATTTCTGTTATAGGTTGAAAGCTTTACCACACTGCCAGATAAACATGGACATTCGAGAGATTCATTTTCTTTTGGAGTTATGGTGGAAACATTCATCCCACTCCTTGACGGCTACGGTGAGTACAAATGCATAAATTCATGATTTGCTGCAATGAACTCAATTATGATTGTCAGACACAGTGTTGTACTATGAACAAATGTATAAAGACATTAAGTTTTGTAGTAATGGCAGGGTAATACAAAAACAATTTGACACTCCACAGAGAGAGAAGAAAAAAAAAACTGTTTCTGCTTGGCAGATTTGATGGATCTTGTGCACCTAACCAGTGTGAATGTTTGTTGTGCTGTAATGCAGTTTCTGAGGAACTTTCAGAGGGCTTGAAGCGCACCTTACACCAGAACCTTCTGAATCCTGACCCCCTCTCTCGCCCATCTCTCTGCAGCCTGCTGACTCATGAGTTTTTTAGGTGTGCCATTGTGAATATTTGCCATGGTGATAAAATTACTCAGTCTTTTCAGTGTGCTCAGTTACTGCAAATGTGAAAAAAGTGATAACAGGTTGCTAACTTTTGTTTTCTGTCATTCTGAAACGTTTAACTTTACAGGAACGAGTTTCTTGAAATTGTAAATTTTCTGAAGAGTTTGACTCTGAAAACTGAGGAAGAGAAGAATGAATTTTTTAAGTAAGTCTATCTGATGATTTCTGCAAATGTGGAATTTTACCCAAATGCAAGATTATATTTACATTAGTAATATAAAAACAGAGGTATCAGGGATTGTTGTTTGTACATCTGTTCATGTCTAGTATTTAGTAGTTTGTGGTATTACACTGCTGTTTTATAAAAACAGTGTAATCAGACACGCTGGATTTGTCGACAGGTTTCTCCTGGACCGGGTTCAGAGCCTTCCTGAAGAGCTGATTGCAGCACGGCTCACCCCAAAACTCCTCAACTCTCTGGTGTTTGCAGAACCCACAGCTGTAAAAAGTTTCCTCCCCCATCTCCTCAGGCCAAAGAAGGGTAACGGTACTTAGTTTTGTAGTAGAAGAAACTACTGTAGCAGCAGAAACTACTTTAACCCTGCCAGTAAGAAGCATTGGTGATATGCCATGTCATCAATACAGTTTTACAACATTACAACAGATCTGTTCCTGTTGGGACTGACAGTATGTTGGATAATTGTACAGAATGAACAATAAACATCAACAAAAGCAGAATGTCAAATTTGTATTGAAAAAAAAAACATTCAAGAAAGGTTTTTAGGAGTTGAACAAAAATACAGCTTCATTATCTGGCTCTCTGTTTAATTTAGTAATCTTAACTCAATTTACAAACAAGAACAGAACAGTACAGTATTTCAGGGGTGTGTAGTTAATGTTGTTCAATATGCACTATATACTTAAACTTCTGTTTAAGGTAGGAAAATCATGATCTTAGTTTTGGTATGTGGTGTACAGTACACTCAGTTTCATGTAATGAACTTTGCTTTGTTTCGATCAGATTCAGGTAGCAGCAATGAGGATTGCCTCCTGTCGGTGCCCCTCTACCGTAAATATGTGATACCCCAGTTACTAAAGCTGTTCAGAGTTAATGAGGAACACGTCAGAATGGTGCTGCTGTCCCACATCGAAGTCTATGCTGATCTTTTCTCTCATGATGAACTGAAGAACCAGATACTACCTCAGGTCTGTTTCCTGGACAGCTTCACCATTATTTTATGTGATGTGGTTTATGATGCATATCTTAGCAGTTCTTTTATTTGTGTTTACCTGATATACTTATATTTTTCTAATTATGCCTCATAACATTGTTCTACTCTCTGGATCTAGGAAAAGGGTTGTGTACTCCCCATTAATTTCATAGACATCCCAAATACCTAAACTGTGCATAATTATACATAAAAAAAGTTTTGAGATTAACTGTACCACTTGTAGATTAAACTTTTGTTTTAAACATTACAGATTTTACTTGGCATGAGAGATACCAACGATTCACTAGTGGCCATGACACTGCAGAGCCTTGCAGTCCTGGTTCCTTTACTTGGAGCTCAGGTGGTGGTTGGTGGAGAGAGAGCAAAGGTATTTAAAAGGACAACACCCAACTTCACCAAGTCAACGGAGGTTACCCCAGAAAGTAAGAATTATATGCTTCGAAATGTTCTTTGTGTTTCCATTATATTTAGTGGTACATCTTGTTACATGTTCGGGTCTAATATGTACCACACTTACTCTCTTTTTTAATTTGGGTGCCATACCCTTCCATTTCAAGAGGTGAAACACGTGACATAAACTCGCCTGAGAAGACAGGAAGAGGAGATTAAATGAGAAGGAGTTACTGAAAGGTGGTGAAGAAGTGGCAGGTAGACAGACATATTGAAGGCAGTTGTCCAGGTTTTGTTTGGTTGAAAGTTTTGGTGTATTGTTACTCCTGATAGCTAAGGTTGAGTACATTGGAGCACTGTTTGGTTTTGATGATGCTTTGCTACAAAAGGACATTGTAACTCGTCTGTAGTCATGGACTTGCCTATGGCCAGTCATCTCACCAACTCTGTTGTGGAAAGAAATCCTCTAAAGGGCTCAACGAAAGGAACCATTGCATTCATGAGGTGTTAAATGTTATGTCCGTTTTCATAAGAAATACACAAACAGCATTTAGAACAGAGTAAAAAAAAATACATAGCATCAGGCTAGTGCAGGTGGCGTGAGGAAAATTGGGGTGGTTAATGGAGGTAAAATATTTGGCATCAATGGTAAGTCACCTGTTTCCAGATTGAATTTCAGAAGTTGCCATGACCCTGTTTTTGTTTCTTTTGTGCAGACACCCTACACACACAACAACAGTCCTAGCCATTATTGCTCACACTCTGGGGTCTAAGGGGATGGATTGTAACAGAAGGAATTGTTCTTTCCTTGCAGGCTCTCCCATTCACATTGTCGACACTTTACCTCCACAAATATCCCAGCCATCCAAAATCCTGAGACTTTTCCCCAAGCCCACTGGTAGCAGAGAAGTGGTACTGGAGAACATGGACTCCTTTCATTCTGGAGAGAGCTCTCATGAATTTCAAATGGAATCAGAATCAGGTATTGACAAAAAGCTGACCTGAAAGTGGCTGCAGACCACAGCATTCAGTATATGCATAAATGTCTGGTGAAGATAAGGTGGCCACTAGTTCTGAAAAAGAACAACCTGTATTTGTACTTTACTTTGTAATGTTTGTTTCTTCAACAGCTGCGGTAATCAGCAAAAAAATGACAATACCCCTAAATGGACTGAGTGAAGGAAGACAGGCCACTCTGGCAGGGGAACCAGCCTACAGACTGGACAGGCCTGACAGAGCGGCTGAGGAGTGGCCAGATTGGAGCGATGCAGAGGAGACAGACAAGGACAAAGGTCGTCCCATGCACATCCATCTCCAAGCAGTAGAGAGAGAGGAAATGTCCACTGCCAAAATCTCAGTCCAATCACATGAAGAGGAGGAACCCTGGGATGACTTTGAGGACTCTGAAGTGACCTCAGATCACTCCCCAACAACATCAGCTTGGGACTCAGTGGCTTCACAGCAGGAAAGCTCTGGAGTAAGCCCTGTGTCAGAGCCAACAAAACCTTCAAAAGCCCTGAAGCTCACCGTCTCGAAAACTGCTCCTGAGAAAAAACTCACCTCATGGGATAACAACTGGAACCAGGAGGGTGATGTGAAACCAAATAAACCCTTGTTAGACTCTGCAAAGCCTAACCATGTGCGGAAAGACACTGGGGTAGGGGGTTTGGGAGAGGAGTTCACAATTGAAGTTAAGAAGAAGCCAGAGAAGGACCCCGAAATGGATTTCTTTGCAGACATGGTCCCTGATATTAAGCTTTCCTCAGCAGTTTTGTTACTGACTCCTGAAAGGACCATTGCCAGTTCTGGTCTGTGTGTCACTGAACCTTCTCCACACAATAAGCCCACAGATTCAGAATTATCAGTAGACAGACAAAAGCTAACGGAAAAATTTGCTGCAACTGAAGCTGAAGTAAGTCGCACTTGAAAAATGTCTTTGCAGAAAATTGGGGGGAGGGGCATAGGTTGAAGTTTAACTCATAGTGTTCATAGTATTTGCATGCGTGTTAGGTGTGGAATGGTGAGCTGTGTTCAGTTTCCTGTGGTCCTCACTCAATCACTTGGTTCTTACAGATGGAAGCATCAGGCTGGGGTGATGGCGATGACCTGAACTGGGAGGATGAGGACACCTGGTGACACTATGGAATGAGTTCTGCTCAAAGCCATAGAGTAGAGGTGGGACAGGGTGCAGACCCTGTTGCCTATTCTTCAGAAAAGAAGTGTGAATTGGAACACTAGGAGTTGTCTTCACTTTCCATCCATAGAATACATCTAGTCTGATTTTAAACTCTGAAATTACGCGAAAAGAAATCAAATCAAAGTACTTGTATTTAGATGTTTTCTGTTGATCATTTTGCCTCTGCGGTTTTGAATTTACAAAGGTAATTAGCATCTTTTCATTTATTCTGCAGATGTAATGTCTACCATATTCTGTTTTCTGGTTGTAAGCAGCCATACTTGCCAGGTAATGTTCAAGCCTCGCTGGAAACATCCAACTCACTTTGCCAAATCTTATGGAGTTTAGTTTACCGCACTGGTTTTTGGATCAGAACTTTGTTGGGGAGTGGACTTAATATGTAATATGTTTAAGGCTAGATTGTGCCATAGGCTTCATTTTTCAGCTATATAAAGAACAGGCCTTATTAGGACACTTTGACTTGTCCAAAGTGAAACCATTATACCTTTAATTTTGGGGGAAGGTAGACCTATAATTTATTTGTATTTACAGCTGCTGATGGAATAAATCATTGATATGAACCAATTTCATGTTTTGATTATGTCACATATACTTCACGTTATACCCACTGGATGTTCCAGACACTTGTAAATGTCTGACAGGGCTAATTCAAAGATTAATTAGTCTACATTTCTGTTAAAGAAATACGTAACATGTTTATTTAAAAGGACAGTTGGTATTGTTGAATTTCTACTTATTTCATTATCAAATAAAAAGGCACTTAAGGTTTTTGTTATTTCAAAGAAATAATTTGATATTAAAATCAGACTAGTGAAGAATGATTCTTAAAACACAGGCATAAATTCCACTATTAAGTGCACTATGATTTTCAAATATCAAAGTTTAATAAACTATAAAATGCCATTGTTTTATGACCATATGTTGACCCTTTTCATATAAACCACGGTTGACACACATGCAAAAACTGACATATCACGCAACAGTTTTGTTGAAAAGGAACACAATTGAGGTTTAGTTTATAAAAACAAGGGTGTGAATATACAGTTCATTGAGATATGCAAGGCTATGTTTTTTGGGGCATGGCAGTGTTGATTTTGGTTATCAGTGCCTGCAGGTCCAAGAGCTTGGCAGTCACCCATTGTGGCGGTGGTGTTTGTTCAGCTAACGCACATAGTGTTTGCAGAGTGTTTTCTGTTATGTTGAGATATTTCTCATACTCTTCCTCTTCACTGGTCTCTTGCCGCGATCGTTTTGAACATGGCTGGAAAAAAAAAATCCTGTTTAACCAAATCAGCAATGTCAGATTTGTTTTCAGTCTACCTACTCTGGAGGTTTTCACAGTTCCACCAAAATACCTGATTCCCAACCCCAATCCAAAAGGGTTTTAACTCCAAAATTATGGTGCAGTGGGTTAGCTGCCACTTATCACAGTCATACTGCATACATGTTTGACTGGAATGTATGACAAAATAAAGTTTCTTGTGAATTTGCCATCTCGCATAATTACAATCACTGGATGCCTATGCACATGTAAAAACCTGTTGCTAATATATTGGAAATAGAAAACTGAGTGTCCAATGATTTTACATTCAGTTTCATGACTAGTTTCCTACCATTTTGTGTAGTCCCTCTCAATCAGTTTGGTAATGTCATTATGATTAATAAAAATAAATACACCTGTCCCTTATGAATTAAATTTTAAAATCCTGAATTACTGTACATACACTTCAATGTATATTGAAGGAATTAGTAAAGTAAATGTTATTTTTGTTGCAAATAATGGAAGGTTAATTAAGGGGAGTGTCCACTTGGGTTTTCCCACTGGCAAGTCAGGTTTGGAGAGGGGTCCTCAGGCAGGAGTTACAGGCATTTCTCTGCTGTCATAAAAACCTGTCTGCAGGACTCTGTATTACGACTTTGGCATTACAAGTTTGCAGAAAGGATACTTTGATATGTATGGACATACTATTAAACACACAAGAAGCAGGTATAAATGACTCACCTGTAGGTCATTAGGAGACTCCAAATCATCTTTTTCCAGTCTGTCATTGTGCTTATCAAACACAGACTTTTCTGATTTCAACCTCTCAGTTCGTTCTTTCTCAGCTTCTTCTGCACGCACAGTCTGCAAAGAAAAAGCCTCATTATTACAAGCAAAAAAGAAAGTAACATGTAGTGTTCTGACAATTACAGTTACTATTGTCATATGTTTTGCCACAAATTGTAGTCACTTAAAATAGTGGTTCTGCAATCCCAGAATTATGGCAAGGTGTTACTTGCTCTTAATTAGACACATTTAATGCCACATTCCACATTATGCCACATCCCAGGGCAGATATCAGTCAGATGAAGGAATGCTTTCATTCTATTATTGTGAAATGGCTTATAATAATATGCTTAATATTTATATTTTTATTATGTTTATGGCTAATTTCAGGTGTGTCTTCAAAGTATCTCTGTTCTGCAAAATAGACAGCACTGAAAATATATTGCTTATACAGGGGGTCCTCGACTTACGAATGAGTTCCGTTCCTACAATGTGTCGTAAGCCGACTTTCGACATAAGTCGGAATTTATACCTAAATTATACCTAAATTAACACCTTACTAAGTCACTCACACTGTACACACAACACATGAAGGACATATAAAACACAGTAATTAAATGAAACGGGAGTTAAAAAAAAAAAAAAGAGAACAATTGCTTACCTTTATTTCTGTGGTCGTATTTACGAACCAAACTGCTTAAGCGAAACTAGGTTTTTTTAAAGTAATTTATGGGAGTGCATCGTAACCACAAAATGACGTAACTCGAGCACGTCATAACCCGAGGACCTCCTGTATATTAAACCTGACGTCTGCTTCCATAACAGTTATAAAAGCAGCATCTGCAGACCTGCCTGCATAGAACAAAGCTCTGTTGGAAACTATTACTCCTCTGAACCAGATGACTGTGACTATGCAATGTATAACTGATTTGGAATGCCATAGGCTACTAGTGCATGTCCTTGGAGCTTGGAAGGAGTAAATGTTGGTTTGAGGAAGTATCATATTAAAACTATACAATTATAATTTACATCACAATCTTAGTTACTATTACACTGTGCATTCACCTCATTGTCCAAAATTATGAGCTCATGTATCATCCTGTTTTAGTATTTATTGCAGTCCACTAAAGATACAAGGAAATCCAAACAACTGAAAATTTCATTTTACCTTGCTTAGGAAATTCACTACTTTACTTTTTGTTTCTTCTGATGACAAACTCTGGGAGATCACTTCTTCATGATTGGTAACCTCAAAAGTGAAAACAAAGGTGGTACAATTTGGTTTGCATAAACAGCTTTGTTGAAATGTAACATGTATAATACAGTTTATCATTTCATGAAGAACATTTCACAGATTGTATTTTTCTTGACAATGAACCAAGTCTGTTCTGACTCACCTCAGCAAAGCAAGAGAATGCCTCTAAAGCATGCTGGTGAAGAATCCAGGACTCCTGAGCCAGCAGAGATCTGAAGAGGCTACAAAGTTTGGGCAAAACCTGGTTCTACAGCACAAAACATAGACCACTCTTCAGGGAATCTGTCTCAAATACTAGAGTGGTGGTAATGTATGAAAATAAATAAAGCTATGGATGACATTTGATGGCAATATTTACTAGGAAATGTTCTAATGAACAGTCATTACTCAACTACACATTATTAAAGTGACTGACATTCTTCTGTAATATTTAGACTCACCTGAATTTTCAGTGGCACAAACAACTTCCCCAAGGCAGCCAAAAAGTCCAGTGCTGCCAGCATAACGTCATCAGGGCACTTCTGTGACAGCAGTGTGCTCAGACAAGTCAGAGCCTGCAATGAAAAAACATACAGAGCTGCACTGCAATTAAAACATTTATTTCACTATTAACACTTTCTTAATTAAGCCGTTACAGAAACATATGGGTTAAGTAGTGTTTATGAGGATGGACAGGGATGTACTACCTGGCAGACTGTGCAGGAGTCCACACTCTGCACTAAAATGGCAGAGATGGAGAGGAGCAGTCGCAGAGTACGCTGAACTGAAGGGTAGGCCTGTACCTTAAAGATATTTCATAAAACAGCTCTTCAAACAGAACATTGATTAAAATACATAGCTCTATTTAATATAGTACAGACAAAATAACAGAAACACTATGCAAAAAATGTCTAAATTTGAAGAAACTAAATCAAAACTGTAATGAGAGCTACACAGGTGAGTCACACGATGTTGAGTGCCAAATAGCAGTATTTGTTAGATGAGAGTTCTGATAATCTGCATTTTGATAAGCAGGTTTGCAAAACAAAAACGTTAAACTACAAGGGCCCAAATAGTTGGTGTCTAGAGGTGCGTCAGTCAGAAAAACTAAAAACTTCATGTGGGAAGTGGAAATGTAATAAATTATGACAAGACATACCAAACACCAACATACATCATCAGCAAAGAGGCACAGTGGTCACAAGTCAGAGGCAGATCAACACATAACAGGACAACTGCAAAACACCCCACAATTATCAACTCAAAATTACCACAGAATTGAACCAACCCCTCTGTGACCCAGGCACAACAAAAACTGTACAATTTGAGCTTGTATTTATGGCAGGTCCACCACTCTAAATGCACAAATATGTATAACCTGACGCACGCAGCAGAACCTGGATGTCTAAGCAAAGAAAAAAGTAATATGGTCTGATGTGGTAATCTTTTACTGTTTTTCCTACATGTGGATAGGTTTTTCATTTGCTGAAAGACAATGAAAGCCTTCAACCCGCAATATCTTTTGTCAACTATGAAACATGGTGTATCCGTAATGGTATGAATAGGCATCTCATTTCTCATTTCTCATTTAAGTCAATGGGTCTGATGATTGCTCTGCATGGCTTTATATCAGCCAATGAATTGTGAGGCCAAGACCTCGTGCACCCTATGATGCAAACACTGTTTCTTCATAATGTTTCCAAATTCCAAGATAATGCCCCAATACACACTGCTAAACAAAGTCAAGCCTCCACAATTACCAGATCGTAACATTATTAAACCTTTAAGAGAAGTTTTGAGTGCATACTGCAAAACAGACCAACTCTTTCATATATCAAAGAACTGAAGGCTTCCCTTCTTGAACTATGATGCAATGTCCCACAACACACAGATCAGAATTTGTATGACAGCATTCCAAGGACTAAAGCTGTTCTGAAGATGGCCCTAATCCATAATATATATAATATTTACCATATTAATTCAAAGTAGGAGACAGATGCAACACAAAAGAAAAAATGTCTAATTTTTTGGAGTTGGTGCCACATATGATTGTGGTATGGAATGGCTGCAGAGTAAAGTGAGAGCATTATAAGAGAGAAATCTCAGATCTTTGACAAACAACTGTACAGCAATAGGGGGCAACCTTAAACAAGATATGATTTTATTCCAAATCATTTTGCTCCAGGTTATCCTGTACTACAGATGAAATATGCATATTATGTTTGGAATAATATTTGAGAAGTGATGAATGAGTGCAATGGTGGTTAAAACACTTTGTGGATATTTACAATTGGTTGTCTTATTTTTAGGGGTAAGCATATATAGTTCCCCTTGTGTAGTGACAACACCCCTTGGAATCACAGTAAGATTGCAGCTTGCAAGCATTGTGTTGCTTTAACTATGATGAAGGACTGTGGAAGTCTGTGGTTTGAAATCCCAAGTAGACCTACCTGTGTTGCATTTGATCAAGCTTTGGTGTTCTGCTACTTGCAATATTGTGCAACTGTTACTCCATGTATTAAAGAGTGTGCCCAAATGACACACACAGTGGTATATGCCACTCATGCTCACATACACACCACCAGGTGGCAAGGGCTGCCCCATGCAGATGAACTACAGGAAACCTTAAATTTCAATTCTCAGTTTAAAGTAAAGCCTGTATGTCCCAGCTTGGCTGAGCAGTGGTCTGACAGAATTATATTGTTTGTAGTATCTGTATTATACAGAACAGCTGGAACATACGTGCAGACTTTTGGCAGGGGCAAGACACTGTCAATTCACAGGTCGACTATACAGTAAGCAGGTGTCTCATTTGTATTCAGCAAGGTCGTATTGGCCATACTGCATTCTCTTACCTGGTGAATGGATATGCGAGACCACAGGTTAGTGACTATTCTCAGGATAGTGGTCAAACACTCTGACTCTACAGCTTCACTTCGGATCACAGCCAGTGAGGATGAAAGCGCCACATTCTAAAGGTACGGGGATAAAACCTCATCAGAGTGCATATAGCATGTTATATTATAACTTAGCTGAGAGGGACACATTTTCATAGGCATCATTCATGAAAGTAACTTCAGCAAATCACTGCTTTTTTAAGTTCTTAAAACAACAAAAAAAGGCATCAGAATTGATCAGAAATGATTATTTATGCTGTAGTTGCAATAAAACATATTTGGAGGTCCACACTGTCCTAAAATAACTATGACTACAAGTGTGCCAATGACCTCTTCAGGCTTATCTTCAGGCTTGCACAGGGTCATGTGAACATGGGCTTTCTAGTATCTAGTATATTTCAGGCTCAAAGTTATTGCAACTCTATGCTGTTAAAAGGTTGTGGCCTTGGTTTGGTTCTACATGGGCATTTATTTCTCACAGTCATGCTCAAGGATCGGTCCAAGGTGAGTGGCTATCAGTGGGCTATTGTTTAATATGTCCTTTGGCCAGGACATGCTCTTCCTCTACTTGTTGACTTGTCAAGGGTCTTGCGACCCTTGGGCCTGGCAGAGAATGGTGTCCTCACCACTGTCTCCAGCTCTCCCAGCTTGTAACCCTTCTCCAGCCATCCTGTGACCATGGCACTTGCTGAATTCACAATGTCCATCTCCACCTGCTTCCGCACGTCCTGGCAGAGTGCCCTCAAAAGAATATGCTGCCACACTGGCAGATTCTCCGTCAGCCTTGGGGAAAGCTTCTCCACCATTTCCATCTTAACAAACACACAGTAATAACAAGTTCAAAGCCCTGAGGTCTGGAGAGCTTCCATCATTTTTCCAAATTGTATCACTTTCACCAATACCAAATGAGCTAACCCCTGGCTCCCCTTACCTGGTGTTGAGGTGTCATCAAGAACATCAATCGCTTTAGCAGTCCAGCAAGATGAGTCAGCTGGTAGCATTCACCAGGACAGGACTTGATCTGTTGGAAGAAAGAGAGGTAGAGTTACTCATAGAAAGTTCATTAAGGGCCAGTTCAAGTTCATTAAGCTGTACCACAGGACACACAAGTGTATCTTGAATTATATTGTCTGTAAAATATATAACAGTTGAACATATTGCCTGGATAATTACAGTTGTAGCATGTAGCTTTCTATCTGAACAGAACGGCACAGTTCACTGATACACAAACTTCTACGAGAAAAAGAATTGTGCAAAAGTCAGGGAGAACCTGACTTTTGAACCTGATTTAATCTCAAATAAAAAGCGGAAAAAGTCAAGCTGGCAGTGACACAGCACAGTCTGGGGGCGTGAGAGTGTGCGCTCAGGGTCAGTGCTCTCTATGTAACAGACAGGTGTCTGATCCGAGATTATCTGCAGCTAATTGTCACCTTTGGCAGGGAGTCTCTATGAGGCCAGGCGCCGAATTAGCATGAAGAGCCCTCCTGTCTCTCCCCCAGAGTTTTGGTTTTGGAAATACTCAGAAAAGGTAATTTGGGCCACGACATGCACTACTCACCAGATGAGCCGCAAGAACCACATGATGCAGACACAGTTCTGCTGTTCCATAGCTGTAATGAGAATGACTTTCATTTCTCGCTACAATTCAAAAGGATTATGTGCACCAAGAACCTGATTCAAAGGAAAGCAGCAATACAGGAGCCACAAGTGAACATTAAAATCACATTTCATAATGTTTTAAAAATGTATCTTGATATGGTACTTCATTAAGGGTTAGGCTTACACAAATAATAGCTACACTGTCCTCTCTCCTCATACTATGTCTACAACATGAGAAGGGAGTTTAAGGCCAATGATGGAAGCACAGTTGATGAGTTTCTCTTTGAGCTGACCCCTTTTGTGAGTCTCCTATGTTTGTTACATACTTCACTGTATGACTGATTAGTGTGTAGGTAGGCACACTGAAGCTCACCGGGCCATAAAGCACCAGACATCTGTCGCCAAGAGAGCTGTCTGAGTATCTGGCTGCAGTAGTGCCTCTAGTAGGGAGTGCTCCTGTGTAAACAGACACAATGCCAGTCACACGCCTCTGAATGATACATACTCAGCTAAATACCGATCAAGGACACTTGCAAATCAGGAATGGGACGAGTACAATGCGTCTAAGCCACTGTTTCCTCTTTTCTTGTCCCTTCTATTCCCTCCTGAGCAGACATGGGCTTGTTAAGAGCACTTTCCCTCACCAGCTGCGGGAAGTAGGGCGCCGGCAGGGCAGCTATGAAGGAAGACAGTCGCACACAAATATGCTGGTGAAGAGTGACCCCTCTCTGAGCCTGTCCATTAATCATCACCCCCGGGACGAGCACTGGTACGGCCCGCTCAGTGTGGCATTCCCGGAAACTCAGGAACAGGGCCTTGAAGACTGACAACCTGGTGGGGAGAGCCGGACACACAGACAGCACCAGAGCAGGGGTGAGCTACCATCTGGTTTACAGGGAAGTGTGGGCACTATGGCTGAGTATGATTATTGGTGCATACTTTGGTGTGTCCTCTGGGAAACAGGTACCCTCGCACCAGAGATGCAGCACCTCCTCTGGCTGGGAGGGAAGTTTGCCCATGATGTTCACAAGCAGCAGGCAATGTGGAAACAAGAGCTCCGGACTGGACACTATAACCAAACCACAGAGTGCATTATGACCAACATGTAGAAAATGGACTATGATGGTTGAAATTAAACCAGGCTATTTGTGTGGGTGTATATAGTAATAACCAATAAAATCTTTGTGAATTCGCTCCCTTCCAAAATATTGTGACTGTTTACCAACTCTTCATTGTGAATAGTATTTGCAAAGTCATGAACTGCTAAAGTTGGGTTGAGTTCAACTTGGAGGAAAGGCTTATGAAGTCCATAAAACTCCATGGAGGTGAAGAGGTTAACAGGAAAAAGTCAAGAGGTACACACAGCAAAATTCTGCTGAAGGAAACAGATACCATTCTATTCAACCACAACAGAACAGTTACATAAGTAGCCCCTTTTTTGAAAGGAAATATCTACCGCTGCCTGAATTAGGACTCACGCTGTTTTTCAGACAGTACCACCTCAGCAAAGGGCCTGAAGGGAATCAGCTGGGTGATAAGTGCATCCAAGGCCACCAGCACACCACTCTTCATCTCAATGCAATGTGTGGAAGAGATCAGTGGAGACCAGAGGCTGGGAGGGAGCTTGCTGAGGAGTATAATAAACCACAGAACAGCAATGCTAACCTTAAGTAAGTTCACTAAATGACAACATGCAGTGCTTTTCAACAGTATAGCTACCTGCATGTGAGGGATCTTGAGATGTTGTGTTACTTTCTAAAGAACTGTCTCAATGTCAAACCATTATTCATTATTGTCACAAAGCAGAAAACAGTACCACTGCTTATTTAAATGACTGCAAAGATAACCAAATAAAAAGTTGGTCAAAATTAATAAGTGATTAACTTGGGGGGAATGTTTCAGTTACCTCAAGATCTTAAGGTACAGTTGGTGGAAACAGCCACACGACTTTGCTAGAAAAGCTCCGAATTCCTGTTGGAGGGAAAGATGTCAGAATCATGACATCACATGCCAAAAGCAGTATATTTAGGTTTGGAAGATATAGGCAAATATATCTGGCAGACAGGACTGCTTTTTTATTAATGAACCACATTCATTTTATGACTCCTCTTCATTGTATTGCACAACTGTAATTACAAATCATTCTTTTGTTTTTACGAATGTAAACAACAAGACTCCCTTCAGACACACGTTTTATACAGTAAGCTGTACAAACCTTAGGAAAACAAGTCAGATTAAATAAAAGCAATTTTATATTATTACCTTTATATAGTGGACTAATGTGTTGGCAAAAAACCTACACATCTTTGTTGTTTTCTGGAAGAGCTTGTATTCAGGACTTTGTGCATTCTCCTTGGGGCAAGAGAGTAACAACAGAGAATGGTACTTTACAAGGCAGCAACATTCATGGCATTGTGAAAAAGAGCATGCAGCGGTGACATAAAGTATGTTAATACGACTGCTTTCTTTGGCTCATCATCTCCTCTAAAGTTAACTCACTTTACAGGAAGTGAGTTTCTCAGTAGTCAATAAAACTAAGAAACGGATGTGAATATTCTCTGCGGCAGTCCAGAGTGTTTGCACCTGTGGCATGGACTGCTTCATCTGTTCGGCGAGCTCTAGGCATGTGTGGAAAGAGGCCAGCAGGTCATCACACAGACAGGACACAATGTCACCATGGCGCAGCTGGTCTTCCAGCAGGGCCTGGTACTTCACACTTTGCCTGAAACAAGACCCAATCAACCTTAGCTCTACACAAAACCTTATTAACACAACTCATGTTGTAGTGATCCAAGTCTATCAGGGGGATACAATGAGGGAAGAAAAATCCCTTCAGATTTGGACATTTGACTGAACTTCTACCTGATCAAAACAGAAGAAAATTTAGTAAACAGACACCAATCAATTCCCTGCTATTCAAGGGAAAGGGTCAGTTAACCTTTAATTATAACTGCGAACACTTTTTATGGTACCTAACCTTTCAAGGTCCTTTAAATGACTCCCTGCACACAAAAATATTAAAGATGTAATATCACTGGCAGCATACTTACCGAACTATAAACTTCCAGGTGTTGGCATGCAAGGCGATGTCCAGGTTTGATATTATGGTGCATATTTCCAGCAGACTATGAATCACTGTAGAGATAATAATTTTTCTTTGATGAAAAATGATTTGAATACATTGATGGACACTTGAGAACATGCAGTTAGTAAATGTTGAACAACCAGACCATCCTCAAAGAACTGAAATTAAATGAATTTACATTTATGGTGTAATCAATTTACTTCACCATATAGGTTTCCTACACCATTCATGTGCCCCAGGGACCATTCCTCCAAGTGATTAAAAATGACCCTCTTATTAACAACTTATTAACGCAGGCCAATTTCTCTCCAATGAGAGTGGAGAGTGAAGCTGATAAGCCTGAGCTGGAGGATCCTCAAGCATTGTCTCCAGTTTGGGAACATTTTGACTTCCCAATTGCTCCATAAGCTTTCTGGCATTTCTTTTTCTCACAGCCAATATTGATCCCTTTTTTACATATCAGTACCATTCCCATATGTATAATTGAGTAGTAAGTAAGCCATTTTTCCTTTAACTAAATAGCTAGCAGATTAGCTAGCTATAACGTTATTCAGATAAGTAGTAAATTACTCATGTATAAATGCATGGATAGTCTAAAAAAATGTCTAGAGTGATGTTTGGGACCTCAGATTAAAGAAAAACAAATATTGTAACTTGATTACTAAGAAAAACATTTGACAATCAAATGGTTAACTTTGTTTGTTTTGATAGGTAACATTAGCTGTAAAAACAAATGTATTATTACCACTTAGTTCTTCTGTGGTACTTGAAAACCAAAGCAGCCCCAAAACTGAGATACATACTAAACTGCAGGTTTGATGTATTGTTATGCCTGTGATGTAAACTATGATAGTGTTTTGGTTAAATGCTTGCCTTTTTGGATTTCAGATGAAATTAGACATGACATGATTACAAAGCTGGTTTTGGGTTTTTATTCCATACCAGTAACGTTTATTCCTTTCTCTGAGTTTTGCATATCTGAGATTCTACTGTAAATCAAAGATACAAAGGGATGAGGCATTTGAAGACTGGAGCTGTCCATACCTGATAGAAAATACAGAGTGGAAAAAAGAGCAAGGTGTCATGTATACTATGTTGCACAGAATCTCACTTATAGTCCATTGTGCCAGGCTAAACCCACCTGCCAAAATGTCACAGACATCCTCCTCAGAAGCTGAGCTTCCAATGGCCATCCTGTCAAGTAGCTCCATCAAGCCTTTCTGAAGAGAGTATGCTTCTTTGAACAGGGCTTGTAGCAGGTCTGTCACCAGGGACAAACGGCCACTGTACACAGCCTCACTGTCCTGAGGGAGAAGGAGAATGACAAATCTGGATTACCATGTAAATTGGTTTTAGGGTATCTATATGGTACAGTGAGAGCTTCACTCAGTATTGTGTGAGAGGAAGCATTTTGTGAAGAAGTTGTTAAATCATCCAAATGGTTTATAATTAGAATAGTGGTATAATGCAGTGGGTTTGGAACCAATCCTGTATCCCACCAGCAACTTACCGATCAGCAGCACAGCCAAACACAACAGACGGGTCAAGGCAAAATACAAATTTGGTAACACTAGTAAAGCTAGGCAAGTATTTTTAAGTAGATGAAAATAATAGGTTGGAGACTACATCTCTACAGTCAAAACTGTAGTCAACATGACCAGCCTTACGTCTTGTCATCCTGTTTAATAATTGTTCTGTATATAAAAAAAAGCTTGACCACCAAATACATTTTCAGATGTGTCCTCACAAAACACATTACCTTGCAATGCTGAAATGTGTCCTTCAGGACCTTCAAAATGCAGGAAGGTAAAGAGCGAATGGTTTCTAAGGCTGGAGCTTCCTCGAAAGAGCACACGTGACGAATGCAACAAGACAGTGCTTCCAATATTTGTACCATGATCTGTGGGGGTGTTAAACAACATCTTCAGTCAATGTAGACCATTCAATTGAGATACACCGGTCAGAACATGAACTAGAAAAACATGAAATTACAAAATTCACTCTACAGTGTTATATCTTCTGCAGCAGGTTGGTTACACACAGAAATAGAATTTAGCCTCAATTATTCCAGAAAATATCAAAAGCATAGAGGAGATTAACATTTGTTACTCAAGACACACAGCCATATTACAGTGACAGACCAATTAGAAGAAGTCTATCAATACAGAATCATTACCTGCAGACTATTCCTAAGAAAGGCACGCACTTCTGAATTCTGACTTGAAAGTCCTCCTGCTTGGCTCGAAATCTCTCCCATTAAGTCAGTAAACATCTTTCCGACCTGTTGAAATGTGAATGGTTTTTAAACGAAAAAATGTGCTTTTAATTATAAAAGTCTGCAATAATATAATTTTGTGCTTAAGATATTCATCTGGATTATTACAAATGACTCACCTTTGGTAAGACCTTAGAAAAACATTCTGATTCGAGCTCCGCCACATTCAGGTGAGGAATAAACATTTCAGTGATTATTTTGAGAATGCCTGTAGAAAATTAACAGATGGTGGCTGGTTTCAATACGTGCAGATCATTTGATGGTGTGCAAATCAACGGCTCACTTGCTGAAATCTAAACAAATAATAAAAAAATTAACCAATTACTAAATGATGTAAATGATGGACTTACGTGTATGTTCATCCATTTTCTCAGAATGAAGATGCAGAGAGTACCCAAGTTAAAGTAGAAATACAGACATTTATTTTATTAATTTATTAATGTTTTATGAGCTATGACATGACAATATTTGACCAAAAGAGTAATGATGATGTCAAAACAGAGGGAACCTTTTTGGGCTACAGACAAAGCTATAGTCACATGCCTTGTTAGGTGGATGTGGGAATACATGCAAACTGCCCAACTTATGAGAAGTACCAAAACAATTTGTGTGTGGACTAGACAGAATTTTCTGGACATGGGCAAATAATGCAATTTATTTTTAAGTTTTAATATAACATGTTGCTGACACAACCTGTGCACTCAAGTTTAAAGCTAAAGTATCAAAAAAAAAAAAAAAAAAAAGATATCACCTCACACACTCCCTGTTGTTCAAGTCAAAGGTTGACTTGTTCACAATATTTTACTTATATACCATCAAAATGAACTTTATACATGATGACAGATGCACCACTATATCTAAAATAACTGTCAATTACTCTGAAATTCATCATAAAAAGGACTAAAAGAAATTAAGAACAGCTTAAGATCATGACATCATTATTATTTGTGAACAGAACTATCATTATGATATGTTTACAATACGGCTGATAAAAGGATATGACGAGCTTAGGCAGGACTGATCTGAGCTGCTGTCGACATGTTTCCTCACTCCAGTGGATAACCTCCTCCAAGAGGGTTGTCTGGGACATGGTCACGCATTCACAAACGCTAATTTCTGTAACACAATTGAAGCCATTTTAGCTATTAAGTCGTGAACTGGGTGCCTTGATACCAAATACTAATAGGTTCCCTTTCCCCAACACAGCTGAATCTCTTTCTTGTTTTTAACTAGCAATAGCTGTCTAAGGTTTGCCCACGTAGCTATTAATCAGAGACGAAGGTCCTTCTCTATCCCTTCCTACATTTCTTAGCTATCGTTAACAAACGTCGGAATATAGATAGCTAGCTATAAACCAGCCTTATTAAACAATATTAACTCTACTGGTCAATATAACGCTAACTCTCCAGTGTTTAAGCATATCCGCTAATATCTAGCTAACGACGTTATCTGACACTGGAAGCTTCTGTCATATAACATTCAGTATCAGAGATACAGTACTTTTGTACCTTGCTCAAAGTTAGCTAACTTACTTATCCTATCTATAGCGGAAAAATCCATGGACAGCGACGCTAACTAGCTAATACATCCCATCTACTCCAAAAGCTATCGTAACACTATTGGGCTATGGCCCACGTCCAGATACCCTTTCGAGCTAAATGGCAGACTGAATTCACGAGTTCCACAAAATATTACGAAAATCTTACCCTATCAGATATGAACTGACAGTTCTGTCTTATTTTCAGTTTATATGTTAGAAGATTCGTCAGCCAGAACAGCTAGGCTAAGGTAAGAACCTTGCTAAGATGTCAACAATGATGTTCACTTTTCAATTTTGCCTCCGTTTCGCGTGAGACGCAGAGTGGCTGGTTGGAACCATTAGTTTTGCAATGTAGGGGTAAATCGAATAATGTCCGTACTGTTTGTTAATTTACCACTACCGTGTAACAGGAATACAACGTAACAAAGATCACCTGGGTACTTCCCTTTTCATTTGTAATACTTGGACTCTCATGAGAATATTTTTTTTTATTTTCCCAAGGAATCGATATGGTTCGGCTCAATATATGGCGCTTTGGATAGCCCTGCCCCCATGGTGCTATATGAACTTTTTAATCGTAAAATGGCGATAAAGCAAACGCGCAAACTTTTCATTTATGAACACGCATTCATGATTTCATTTATGAACATGTATCTAAATGTAACATTTTAAGGAGCTTTTACCTCTGGGGGAGTTACTTTTGTGTAGTGAGTGAGTGTCACGTGATTTCAGTTAAAATGGGTACAGTGGACGGAGTGCCCTCAGTATGATTTTTGGTAGGAAATTGTTTGTGATTTATGTCACATTTGCGATTTACGTCATGATTTACATCATGTAGTCATTGTAGATAACTTTCATCAGCATATTAAACGTAAAACTGATTGTGTAATTACTTCGAAAATAAATAACATTTTTAAAGTACCCAATTACACATACCCAGACTTTGCTAAAAATCTGTAGATGTTCAGTGTTTGAAATGTTGTTTTTATTTGTGAACTGTAAGGACATGATAAAGCCTAAGCCTACCCTTCTAAGTAAAAATGCTACAGTGTACTCTGCAAGGTAGACAGCCCACTGTCAGACCTTGGGCAGCCAGTAAGCTGACACATGTAATAAAAATAGGAATGGGACTGTCAAGACAGCTTGATGCTGCAGATCAGTCCTTGCATTTACCATTGACTCCATGGTTGGCCCTTCTGAAGTATTCTGTTATAAGGCAACTGATTCAGAAATGCACAATGTAGGTGAAATGCTAAGTTTTTGACTCTTCAGGATTCTCCAAAGCAAGGCACTGCACAAAAGACCTTATTGCAAAGTTGAAACATCTAGTCTATTTTCATACACTTTCTGTGTCTAGCTTCAGTATCTGTTTCATTGTCAGGTAATCCACTTTTCCTTAGGTTGACATTTTAGGTTAGTGCACAGAGATAAGAACATTTTACTATTACCTGTATATTTATCTTGAACTCCTCTTCCACAATTTTGGTTTCTTGGAAACTTTTCCTCTGTGATGGATTTTACAGTACATTTTAACCTTGGGGTTTCTCTTTTCGATGGTAGACTTCAACAATACACTTCTTCATCAACAATGATTATGCATGTTTTGCACTCCAGGCAGTCGCTGAACTGTAAATGATGGTTTTAATTTTTGGACAGTAGGTAAGTCCACAAGTTGAGCATGGACTACATAGTTTTCCTTGGAAGGTTTATTTTAAGTGACCATTTCCAAAATTTCAGAAGGACTCTCAGCTGTTTTCTAGTCCACTAGTTTATCTCTTCTTTTATTCATTACAATAGGAGTAGGTGATTCAACAGTCAAACAATTTTCAATTGTTAAGCATGAAAAAACATTTCTGAATTCACTTTGAGCGGAAGACTAACCAAATTTTGTTCATTTACCAACAACAGCATCGAAAAAAATCTTATAAACAGTAATATTTTATTGCCCAGCTCTGTGTACACCATTGCAAGGCATACATTTTTTTGGATGAGTGTATAATCTCAGGGTCACAGAGGGGCACTATCAATACTATTAACACAAGAATTGAAATAACACAACTCTTTTTGAGCAAAGTGGGCCAAATGTTGTCCAACCTTAAATACGTGAGCTGGAAAGGCTAAAGCAATTTTTTTGAAGTTATAAACTACAGCATGCTCAAATAAGATTATTACCTATCTGTGCAGTTGGTCTTATGACATTAGAATGTATAATTTAGTTGTGTAGCCTATTTTCATTGTAACGATCACAGTTTTGTGGTTCTTAAGCTTTATAATGCATTAATTTGCCATTTAACATGTAAGTGAAGTTGTGTAGGGGAACAATTGTATATTAACTCATCAATACTTTTACAAAGTGTGTTTTAAATATTTGATTAAGATACTTTCTTTTACTTTAGCTATGTAGTTCTTCCATTTTTATCAGGCCCACCGTAGTGCCAAAAAGCAAATAGTTAAGTTTTGCATGTGTACATTACTCTATCTTACCATTACAGAGCTTTAATGGCTAAACTAGGCAAAAGGACATGTACCCTGTCTGCTGTATCATCCCATTGCTAAATTTTGGAAATATTTTGTAAATAAGAGAATTGAAATAAGTATGCTGTTTCAGAGCAGTTATGTAGATTCCTGCTAAACCATGAGTTTATCCTGTATTTCTGCATGCAGTCTGAGAGCTTGAATGTGAGTATAAATAAGAAATGCAGAATAAATGTATTACATGTGTTGAACACATTAGGAGTTTCCCTTTCAGTAACATGAAAGTAGCTTGGCAGTTCATACCGTAAATTTCAGCATTGTGAAAACAAAGAAAGGAATCCAAGCCAGCTATTGTCTGTCAGGTTATCATTAGTCTGATTTTCAAGTCGTGTTTCCTAAATGTAAACACCACACCTTACAACAGTAAGATGATCGTTCCCTTTCCCGAATGTCAGCAACCACATTTCAGAACAATTAGGATGATCGTTTCATTTCCCAAATATAAGCAACCACACTTTAGAACAATTAGAATGATTGTTCCATTTCCCAAATGTAAACAGACCCAATTTAAAACAACTAGATGTCACTCAGGTTCATTATTTCTTGGGTTTGGTCAATAATCACCTCAAATATTTGCACATAATTGCAGTGAAATACATTTTTGAAATGTTCATTAAAATTCCCCACGAACTGTTGAGGCAATTCTGAGAATGTTTGTGCTGGATAGGCAGAGATAAAAATCATATCATAGGAAAACAAATGTGCTTCCTCTGGTTTTCACGCAGTCTTCCACTGAAAAAATAAAATCTGTTTAAACCAACGCCTAGCAACATGCCACAATACCCCCTCCTCACTCAATCCTGTGAACAGACATGCTGCCCTCTCTCTTTGTTGCGAATAGGCCTGTAGCCCTTCTGTGAACATATGACACTCGCTACAGCTTTTTGTGTTTTGTAAATGTGTCTTTGTATACACCACACTCCATGTCATACAAATGCTGAAAAATACTAAATCATCATAGTTCTAATTTTTGTTATTTCTGAAGGGAGGTTAAATGCTTGCTTGCACTCCTTTTACTTCCATCTTCCATCCCTCTCCTTTTGTTATTACCCAGAAAATCCCCTTTAGTGATTTGTCCTTCCACGAAGTAGACTGGATATCTCATGTTGCCAGCCCTTCCGTTTTCAATGCTGACCTCTTTTAGTTGATAATGGGGTTCATATCCTTTGATCCTTTTCTTTTCCAGCTTAAAGGAAGCTGGTGCATGGTGATGGAAAATACTCTGATACTAAATTGTAAAAGTGCTTGATAAGCATTTTTATTTTAACCACAGGGTGCAGGATGAAAGCTAGAAAGCATGGTATTTAGAGGTTGTCTCTCAATCGGTTATTGAAAACTAAAAATATTACATTTTAATTTGATCTTTTTTGGATGTAGGTAGTGGCTGCAAGATCAGGTATTAAGTTATTTTTCTGTGACATTCTCCCCCACACACACACACACACAAAGATGAAAGTAGATAAGTCGATAACTACAGAGAGCCTGAACCACAGTTTCACTGCATCTCTTTCAATCTGCCCTCTTGTATGTATTATGAAAACATCCCTTCATTATGACTTGTCAAGTGAGGGAAGAATAAAACAATTGTAAATCCTACAGTCATAGGTCCCACAGTTGCTGTTGGCCAGAACCCACTGACCAGAGACTATGGCCGAGTGTCCACAGAGGCAGTAAACAATTGGACTTATGATGCCAGGGGTAGGGTGGAATTAAATTGACACAAGGTCTTTGGATTACTGTAACACTATTTCCTGCCGATGTCACACCAGGCACCCACAGTCTACATGTAATTGTAAGCAAGAGATACATGCCTACTGAAATAGGTACTAGCAGTCTTCTGCAAGGACAGTGTGGATGGAACCGAGTAACACACATGGAAATGCATTAGATGAGTGCACATGCAATGCTCCTGATGTGTATGAACAGACAGTAACAAAGAACAGAGCTTCACCCTTTTATTTACAGCTGTAACAGGGATATTAGTGGCCCAACCAAAGAATAACAAATACATTTATTGCATGTATAATGTTGACAAATCTTTATTTCAATTTCAATATATCATTTATAAATATATAAATTAACAAATGGGTAAAGTCCACATGAAAATATTTTTTTTTTTTTTTTAGATCTGACATATTTTAATGAGGCTAAACATTAACATAATATAACTTGACAGTGGATTTGTAATATATGGAATAATTTCCCATCTACTTTTTGTCATCAGACCATGAGATTTCATAGTCTGGAAAGGTGGACTTCAGCTTTTCAGCAGTCACTGAATGCTCTGCTTTGCCATACCCCTAGTGGAATTAAAAAAAACAGAAAGCAAAAACATTTTTCAGACTGATATCATAATTTCCTCAAAATGGAAACAGAAGCCTCGTCCCAGTTAGACTTATGTTCCCCCACAGACTGTTAATCACAGAAATAAAACAGAGAGCCCAAAACAGTATTGAACATTTTTTTGTCTCACTTACTGTGGATTCACCAAACACCCTGAGTTTCTTATCCTTATTGTTGTGCTCAATCTTTCCCCCTCCCAGGCAGCTGCAGTCCAGTCCGAAGCTTTGCATCTCAGGACTGACCTTCTCAAATATATGATCTAAGTAGATCAAACTAAATGTTACTTGAACATGGCATGAGAAAACAGTCTTTACATCACCTACAGAATAAAAGCTGGGCTGCATCTTAAAGTAGTGGTTAAGGTTAATTAAGTAGATAAGGCAGATGTTAGCTTTTTATTTGTTTGACTTAACCAGTCGATTGTATACCAGGCTATGGTCCCATTGATACATCTGAATGATGCAAATGCAGTGACTGCAAAGCATTAAATCCTGAAGACCAGCGACAGCTGCTGTGCACTCCACGAAAACTCCACAGAGCTTTATTATAAGGGAAAAATAACTGGCCACCTCTACTAGCATAGAGGTTAGCAGACGTCAAATGTGGGTAATAGTCTGACAGTACTCTTCACATTGCATGATCTTAGGGTAAAGCTTGGCTTGCAAACAATAGTCACATGGCAGCGCGATAAGGGATAATGATCTGGTTAAATGAGCTTTACTCGGTATTTGAATGGCAGCTAGCAAAATATTGTCTATTTCATTGCAGCAGGCATGCATCACTTCAGTTCAATTCAACGAGCACGTAACGAAAGGCTAGATAGTTAATAGCAGGCATTACTATTTCGAAATTCGAAGCTTGCAATCAATCTGTCATGACTGACCGCACCTTATGGCTAAAAATATGGACCTAAAATAGCGTGAAAGCTCCAACACTCCCACGGAGGCGTACCTTATATTGGGTCAGCTATATCACAAAATTAGCCAGTTGTCTCAGGTCAACTTACTGTGATATTGAGCACTCTTTGTGCCTCTCACTATGTCTTTGTGCTCTGTCCCATCCTTCACTTTAACCCTCACTAAAATGTATTTAAACACCCCGTCGGGGTCGATTTCTACATCAGAAACCTTGCGCAGCACATCGGCCATTTCTTGATTTGGTCGGTCTAGGCCAGTCGCTTGCGCGCCTGTCAAAACTACAACCGAAACCTTGCGATAGCGCTTTAGGCAGCATGACGTGCCATTCACCAGCCATCATGGAAAGAAAGAAAATATATAATAATAAAATAATTTAAATTGATATTCATCCGGTGGTTTGTAATAAAAATTTCTATTTTTCATTTAGGATTTCGATTATTCTTTCTTCAAAATCGCTGAATTTTCTTAATTTCCCATTCAAATGCTTGGAAGCGATGCCGGTTACGGATTGCGGCTAACTGCGCTGGCTGCTAAAATGTTGCTGTACGGCAATAAAATGGTTTAAACACATTTAATATGTAAACTGATTTTCAATGATTTAGCTTATGTATATAATGTACAGTGGTTTTTGTCACCAACTGTGTTTGTGTAAGTGTTTCGTGTGCTGAGCGATTATAAACGGCAGAGAACAGGTTGGAGGTGAGGCAGGCAGTTCTCTTGCCTCAAAAGATCCCAGACTTTGTCTTGTCACTCCACAACTTTGACAGCGAGCTAGGCTAAGCGATAGCAAGTCAAGTTTTATTAGAGATAGACATTATTTTTTTCCTCTCGCCTATCCCGACTTTCAACATGGATGACTAAAACTAAAACAGTTTTCTCATGGACTTTCAATCAAGCAGGAGATAATAACAAATGAAAGGATTGCAAAAGGATGCTGAAACATAACCTGTAAACTGCTGTCAATCTATGCATCTATTTGCAAATCTGATTCTGATGACGTCAGTGCCTCACCAGCTATGAACTTCACCGCACGTCACTGGTGTACAGTAACAAAAAGATGTTCACCAAATCAAAACTTGTGCTTTAGAATTCTGGAGAACATGCTCAAGGAATTACTACAAGTATCATGTGATTGTGTAAGTCTTTACAAACATAACAAAATAAAATAAAGTTATTGATTCATAGTGTTATAGATGCATAAATAACAGTCTAAAGACGAAGGATAGGACAGGACTTACGAGAAGCCTGCCCTGGCCATTTATGTAAAAGGAATGTGAAGCGACAAAAAAAGTACCAGGATAAAAACTACCAGTAGTTCACAATTCCAATTATAGCCCTTACATGTTATTAGTGGCGCCACGAGGCGCCACTAATACAATAAACTGAAGCAAAGGTTAAAGGTGGGCGCAAATTTAGTCATGCGTCGGGCTACTGTAAAATCCCCAACATGAGTCACTTCCACTTCGCTTCAACTGGTCACTTGAAAAAAAAAAATGAGCTGCTGCAGCTGGAACAGCGATGAGGCTCAGTGAGTATGTAAACCTGTGAAAGCGCTTAACAGAACAAAGTTAATTTATTGTCCATAGAAAATCCCCAGTTTTAAACCTTAATTCCTCGATTTACCTTTGTAGGTTATGGTAATTACATTTTAAATATATATGATTATGCACGTTCATGATCTAATCTAATACAAGAAAAATCTTTCTTAAATATTCCAAAAATATAAATTTAAAAATGATAATTTTGAAGGAATTCATGTTTTTGCATGTCATATAATATTTGTGGTTTAATGTCAGTCATTTTGTTTAATGTCAATATCATTTGTCACCCCTTGGAGTCAAGAGACATTGATTCTTTGCAAAATCCAAAGACTGTTTCTCCTCAGCAACTTTCATCCACAGTGAAACGTGTTAGTAGATACTGATTATTTTCATACAGCCAATATTCTCATATTTAGACATTCATTTGTGATTTAAAATGTGACAATCTGGAGAGGCAATCACCGCTCAGATTTTTTGTTTATTTTTACAAGTGTGTTGTGCATTACAGCGTTTCACGGAAATGAAATGACTTAAAAGGAAAATGAGTTTCCTTAAAGTTGGTCCTGGTAAAACTATCTTGTTGGAGGAGTATGTCCTCTACAATTGACTGAACAAAAGGTTAATTAGGTATGCTTGATCTTTTCCTGGTCCATCGTTACTGATGACACTGCAAGAATTGAATAAAGGGAACCTGTTTCTTTTTGTTCTTCATGCGGCATGTTAAAAGCGGTATGGAAATAGACAGGGCCTCTATTTTTGAGGTTCTCCTTTCATTTTAATAAATATCCCAAAGAAAACTGTGCTACTACAAGAAGATATTTGAGGATTTATTTAATTTTGCTGTTGTGTTACACTGTATGCTACTTATAATTACCTTTGTGATGTTTGATGTTTTTATATATATATATATATATATATATATATATATATATATATATATATATGGATGAATCGGATTAATCTACATTAATCTACATTAAATGGATGAATCGGATGGAAACAGCATTTACAATAAAAAATAAAAAGCATTGTTTTTAGAGCATCCTTAGGTACAAATATCAGTTAATGTGTATATTTGAATCCAAAAATCCATTATGGACATCCTCTTGCTTGTTGAAATTCTGTCTGTTTTGTACAAGCACATTGTTTGGCTGAAAAAAATGTATGTACGCATTAAATAAAAAAAAATCCCTAAGAAATATTGATGTTTATTTATTTAACAATTTGGAAAAATTGTGATCACATATGTATTTCATGGGACAAGTCAGGCTAATCTGTTTACAGGATTGAACATCATATAGGCGCCATCAGGCAGTTATATTAAGACTGAGGGCTCATTTCCTTCCTGCGTAAACCCAGTAAAAATGTCTCCCATGGCACGAATGCCCTTTGAAGACAGGGACATACATTTATATACATATAGTATCTGGAATACTTCAACTGAAAGTTCAAATACAACTGTTCATGGTGATTTTAAGGATTCTAGTCAGATAAACACTGACAGCTACAGGCTTTTTCACAGATTAAGTAGATGCTTGCAGTGAGGTAAAATGTGGAGACAAACAAGTCTGTATAGACTGTTAATGAAGCTGTAGTTGTAATTAAAAAGAAACACTTACTTATTACTATTAATTGTTGTTAAATGAGTGAAGTATAACACTTTTATCAAGGGTTATTGTGGGCTGAACCTATTTTCAAGATGATAATTTTGACTGTCTATAGACACACCTTGAAGGTTTTTTATTATTTAGTAGATTTTGTACTTTAATTCAAAAAGAATTCCCACAGTATAGAATTATGTTGGTTATTTTAATACAAATAAATCAATACACTGCTGTGTATTTTTACCTCCTGATCAATAAGAAAGTAATATGCATTGTTTCAAATAGAGAAATAAGGACAGGCAATTAAACGTCTGTTGGTATGGCCATAATGAAATTAAGATGCAAATGTTTGTCATTTTGAGTGATACGTTCACATCAAAGATTTCTTAAGCCATTTTCCAGTTATTTCTGACTGGGAAGCTGGGAACTTTGACATGTTTCTGGGAATGCCCTGACAGACGCCAGACTCAAACAGCCAGACATTTTTTATGGAGAGCATTGCCTTGAAACCCTCTGTTAGTTTCCTGGAGTTTTCCGTCCTGGCTGTGAAATGATAGCACTTTCTTCTCAACAAACAGACTGATAACAATGGAATACAATCAAGAGACAGGAAGAAAAAGTTGCCAGCAGGGAAATTCCACTTCTGAAATCTCCTACGTCACAAGAAATGAGGAAATGGTTGTCATTGATGCCTGCATATATATATATACCTGACGAAGAGAACCATTCCATAACGACCTCAGCAACATCTTTAGCGATTGTTAACTTATATTTTGACAATGGTAGGTGTTATATCATTAATTGTACCACATTGTATTGCATCATGTTTAAAAGGTACATGTTCAAATTCAGTAAGAATGATTATATTGGTTAAATTCTCTATTTGCCTCACAATGTTTTAATTTTTTTTAGGAATATTGCTTTGGAAAGCAGAATGTTAGGATTTCAAATTCCTTGGTCCTCATCACCCTTCTTCATTTTGGTAAGTATAATTCAATTTTTTTTGCATTTTAACAATTTACATTTCTCAGTAAAAAATTTAACTTATTTCTTGTCACCAAAAAAACTAATGTTTATTTTTTAAATGTACCTGTATAAATACCACAGCAGTACTATTTCTAATTCCTGTTCTTGTTTCAGCCACTTGGACAAGAGTGGAAGGTTGGTCATATAATTTCTCTGACAAAGCTATGACCTGGGACAATGCAAGAAAATGGTGCAGGGGGCGATACACAGACATGGTGGCTATTCAGAACCAGAATGAAATTGCACATCTCAATTCTTTTTTGCCAAGACAAAAGTCTTACTACTGGATTGGAATTCGTAAAATCAACAATGTTTGGACCTGGGTTGGAACCAACAAAACACTCACAAAAGAAGCTGAAAACTGGGCCAGAGATGAACCAAACAATGGGAAGAACAATGAGGACTGTGTGGAAATCTACATAAAAAGGGAGACTGACACAGGAAAGTGGAATGATGAATCCTGTAAAAAAAGGAAAACAGCTTTGTGTTACACAGGTATGTGTTGATTTTGAATGTATATGTGTGTGTGTGTGTGTGTGTGTGTGTGTGTGTGTGTGTGTGTGTGTGTGTGTGTGTGTGTGTGTGTGTGTGTGTGTGTGTGTGTGTGTGTGTGTGTGTGTGTGTGTGTGTGTGTGTGTGTGTGAATATACCTGAATATAGGCAGAATATGCACTTAAGTGAACACATTTTTTCTTCTCTAGCATCCTGTCAGAAGGACTCCTGTAGTGGCCATGGAGAATGCATTGAAACCATCAACAACCATACCTGTTCTTGCTTTGAAGGATTCTTCGGAGAAAAGTGTGAAAATGGTGTGTATCCATTAATCAGGTTATGTGTTTAGTGTGTTACGAAAGCTCTTTATATTAATTGTATTGTGTTGTTTGCAGTTGTTACATGTGAGGCTATGTCCAGACCGAACCTGAAGTCCTGCTCGAATCCTTTTGGGAACTACTCCTACTCTTCTATGTGCCATTTCACTTGTGATGAGGGATATAAGTTGACTGACTCAACACCAATAAGGTGCACCCATTCTGGGAGCTGGTCTGCAGAACCACCTCTTTGTGAAGGTAACTAAAATGACTTGCAGTGCAGGTTCCACAATTTTGACCAATAGATCTGCTAACAAATGTATGTCACAGATTTTTAGATACCATACAGTTTGTCTTTTGATCAGTTAATACGAAGTAAATTAATTTGTTGACACATAATTTTTTTATTACAAATATGTTTAATGTTATTAAAAGATGTTATTAAATGAATGTCAGAACCAGCCAACAGATCAGCTTTTAATAATATTTGCAGCACTAGTGTAAAATTGTGCAGCACAGAACATTGGAGGTTTTGCTCTCGTAACACTGTATGCTTGTATTAAACAGCTTAAATTCCTTTGTTTCTTAGCTGTTCAGTGCAGTGAACTGGTCTCCCCAGTGAAGGGCCTTATGGACTGTGAACATCCACTCGGCAACTTCAGCTACACGTCCTCCTGCACATTTTCCTGTGAAAAGGGGCACAAATTGACAGCTTCAACCAAACTAACGTGTGGATCTGCTGGGCAGTGGAATGACAGTCAACCATGCTGTGAAGGTGAGAGAATCAGCATCACACATTCTCTGTATAACTTATCATCAGTTTCTGCATCAGTGTCTCATCCTCACCCAGTCAGAATCTCCATGAGCAGAAAATAGGTAGCCAGTTTAAATGAATGCATCTATCTACCTTATTACCTTACCTACAAAGACTGTGATGATGGCAGGCCTATTTACAGGCAGTGATGCTGCCCACAGAAAGGGAGACACAGCCTGTTTGGAGGCTGTGTGGGGAGCTCATGGCTGGCAGAAGCAAGGTTTTGGCTTGATAGTTAACTTATTCTGTCTGTCCTACAGCCGTGCACTGCCCCTCCCTACGGGCACCCCAAGATGGCAACATGGCCTGCAGTGCAGATTCCCCTGCAGAGTTCCCCTACGGCTCCACCTGCACCTTCACCTGCGCAGATGGATTCCAGCTGCAGGGAGTGTCCAGTGTAACCTGCACAGAGTCTGCAGAGTGGAGCCAGGACACACCATATTGTGAAGGTAACCTCACGTTTGCAGCTCATGCACTGCATTTGCACAGAAGATATGTAAGCTGACTAATATTGTGTGCCAGGACTTTACTGTTAATGCACTGTCATTGTGTAGTGGAGGCTATGTTTATGCTGATGCACCACTATCCCTGTCACTATGTGTCTCTCCTGCAGCTATCACATGTGAGAGTCCAGAGCAGGGTGATCACTTAGTGATGAAGTGCAGTCACTCCTCAGACAATCTGAAGCTAAACTCCAGCTGCAGCTTCAGCTGTGATGAAGGCTTCATTCTCCAGGGAGCAGAACGTTTGCAGTGCACAGGGACAGGAAAATGGAGTGCTGACACACCCACCTGTACAGGTAAAATTCTGTCTGAACCACTCTGGGAGGTACTGCTCAAAATCATTCTCAGTACGCTTGACTTGGTTTAGGGGCTTCTGGGGGAATTGATGGTTAGAATAAGGGGTTAAATAGGGAATATGGTAAGAATCTACAATTTGGAAGTGAATTAAAATAGTGTCTATTTGTTACAGCAGTGAAATCCTGAGAAGCTGACTAATATTGTGAGCCTGGACTTAACTGCTAATCCACTGTAGTTCTGTAGGGCAGACAATGTTAAACCTGTACAAGACCAAATGTATTGCTCTCTGTCTCTCCTGCAGCTATCACATGTGAGAGTCCAGAGCAGGGTGATCACTTAGTGATGAAGTGCAGTCACTCCTCAGACAATCTGAAGCTAAACTCCAGCTGCAGCTTCAGCTGTGATGAAGGCTTCATTCTCCAGGGAACAGAACGTTTGCAGTGCACAGGGACAGGAAAATGGAGTGCTGACACACCCACCTGTACAGGTAAAATTCTGTCTGAACCACTCTGGGAGATACTGCTCAAAATCATTCTCAGTACGCTTGACTTGGTTTAGGGGCTTCTGGGGGAATTGATGGTTAGAATAAGGGGTTAAATAGGGAATATGGTAAGAATCTACAATTTGGAAGTGAATTAAAATAGTGTCTATTTGTTACAGCAGTGAAATCCTGAGAAGCTGACTAATATTGTGAGCCTGGACTTAACTGCTAATCCACTGTAGTTCTGTAGGGCAGACGATGTTAAACCTGTACAAGACCAAATGTATTGCTCTCTGTCTCTCCTGCAGCTATCACATGTGAGAGTCCAGAGCAGGGTGATCACTTAGTGATGAAGTGCAGTCACTCCTCAGACAATCTGAAGCTAAACTCCAGCTGCAGCTTCAGCTGTGATGAAGGCTTTGATCTTCAAGGATCTGAAACATTGACCTGCAACAGTTCCGGTAACTGGACTGGAGAAGTGCCCTCCTGCCAAGGTACAGCATCCCGAAGCAAAGTCACATTCAAAATGAAGTAGTATGGAGAAGTATTAACTATTTTTCGCAAGGCTTTCTATTTTTTGTGTCAGTGTTATGTTTGTCAAACAGAAGCAGAGATTTTGATCCTGTGGTTTGATGTTTTGCTCCACAGCCCAGTCTCATTTGGACCCCACTTTTTTGGGCATGGCAGCAGGGGGCGCTGTGGGGTTTTCTGGATTGTCCATCCTCATATATCTTGCAAAGCGGCTTCGGAAGAAAGGTAACAATTTTTTTTTTCTTTTAAAGGTGTGTTCAGCTTCAAGAAATAAGTCAGTTATGGACACCATTCATCAGTTAGGTTATTTAAACCAAATACAATATTTCACAATAGAGAAACATTTGAAATACCTTTTACTAAAACTCCTGGCTATATACATGAAGGTAGATGTTAATGTGTTCTAAGTAGCTGGACTATGTTGGTGACATTAAAGTATATACTCATCGATTGATTTCTCTTTTTCATCTTGCAGCAAAGAATTTTGATCTGAACAGGTGAGTCCAATAACTACATGATTTTGAAAATTCCACACCCTGTCTCTGCTGTAATGAACTCCCACATATGCATTTGTAAATATTGAAGATCTTAGCCAGGCTGTGTATTGATTTTGTTGTTGCTGTTATTTTCACAGCACCACAGATGAAGAAGCTCCACCTCAGGTGTACAAGAACAGCAGAGCCAGTCTCATTGAGAGCTAATCATAAGGTAAATATCCAGCATATAAATGGTCTTGCCATTATTGTCAGTAATGCTCTTTTTATCCCCAAAACGAATATTTGGTTTAGTTGTGATCATGTTGTAAACTTTATTCCTCACTCATTTTTAATAGCAAGTAATATGAATGGTGGCACCTTGATATTGCAGGAGGGCTTCCTACATCAGCAGAAAGGACTGCATGAACAGACTGGTTCTGTATCTGAAGACCCACTTTGTCTTTGTGGCTGTGAAGACTTCTATTGTTGTGATAGCTGTGATAAATGGACCGGAGATGTCAGAAATATGTGCTGGAGAATGCTTTACCTTTGGTAATGTGAATCTTTGTGAAATTTGCCAGTATTTTTTCTCTCTGTGGGAGGATTTATATATAATATATAATGTATGTATATTTGTAAATAAAGAGCACATTGTTCTGCTAACTACGCACAGTATTTAATACAATGAAATTATTTTTCAGTAAACATTAGAGCACTGTACATCATATTAGCCCTAATATTTTATTTCTTGTAATGCAATACAAGTGTTACAAATGTTTTGAGTCTGTAAATAAATTATATTTATTTCTTAACTTATGTTTCCAGTTTTGATTGTGTCAACAAATTCAGATGTCTTAAAACATACATATGTGCCATTTGTTTGTTTTTAGTTCTTATGGCATGTGTTCATTTAGTTTGAAAAACACTAAAGATATCACATGACATTTAAATTAACCATTTTTACTCTACATCTGATATCGTTAAAGGTACAGTTTACATTTGTACCCCACCACAGGTCTTTGGCTGGCTGTGGGTACAATGGACGTCACAATTACCATCAATAGGGTGATTGTGATTTAGGACAGTAGAAATCACCAGATAGCCTGCTCTCTGCTGTAATTATATTGACAAAGGTATTGAATCCAAACAATATAAATAAGCAACTGTATGATCAACCGGTTATAGTTTTAGGGAATGAAAATCAAGAACAAAATGTAATATGCTCTCTTCCACAGTACTTGCAAGTTTATAAGTGTGGTCTAAAGGGTGAAAAGATATTTGCAATGCCAAAATGTAAATTGTATACATTAGGCCTCACTTGTCTTGGATATAAGAGGATCTCCTTTCGTACAAGATTTATCCATTGAGTTCAAGGACAATTGTTTGTGATGACTCAGGGGCACTGCAGTAGCCTTGCTCATGGCCCTGTGCCCTCACTCTAGTGCAAGGGTTCCCAACCTGGGGTGCCTGCACCCCAAGGGGGTGCAAGATGGAATTTCAGGGGGTGCGAAAAGAGTGGCTTGTGTCCTTGAGTGACGAGTCAGGAGTCATCGCTCAGCCAGCTGCCAGTGTGTCTTGAGAAGTGGTAGTAGGTGGTTGTGTTGCGTACATAGTAGTCTCGTTGTTTATTCAATCAAAAGGAGAGAATAACAGAATTAACATATAAGTAAAGTAACTGACATAATTATTGTACTGTATATTGTTCCACTCACAAATTCATGATCACAAGAGTTTGTTAAGTATTTCACCCCTTGGGGCCTCTTGGCTCGCTTGTCCCCTCTACTCACACACCGTGCCTCCCTCCATCACTTGAATTCACTCAGCCAATCCTGTGCTTATCCAAGCTTTGTCCAGCCTATCAAACACCTCCCTCATTGCCAATGACTTCCCCATATATAATGCGAAGGACTGAGGAGCCTGGGGGAGACAGGAGGTAAAATTTGTCCCAAGCACACTCCTTTGTGTGAGTTCGTTTCTCCATATTCTGGTAGCCCAATCAATTCATTCATTCACACTAGCAAGGTGTGAGATTATTGGCTGTGAAATTGACCAACTACACATTGTCATTCACTTGTCCAGAAGTTACTCCCACTTTACTTTTGTAGGGGTTGCGAACATTAATCAAACATTTCCTAGGGGTGTGGAGCATAGAAAGGGTTGTGAAACACTGCTGTAGTGGGTAAAAGCGCATTGTTCAAAGTGTGTAAATTTCCCCAGAAGCGGAAGGCAATTACTTTTGGCAAGGTCAGATCTTGACAAACTTACACAATGGTACACACTTAATGAAAACACAGATCATTTCCTTTCTTTTTGTCAGCGGCTGAAAGCAGTGAAAGCTCATTTCAGACTCAGACTTCCTTTTTACAATATTATTTTAGTGTATTTTTACAATTATAAAAAAATGTTTTCCATTTCTTGAGAAGTGGTCAAAAGCACACATCCTAATGAAAAATAGCCTATTGCAACAATATTGGAAGATTTTCTGTCAAGACCTCTCAAACTTGGTTCTGAGCACCTAAGTAAATGTTGGTTTATGCTCTAGACAACCCCTCAAGTAATGTTTAGGTCTGAAAATTAAGTATTGTGAATCAACAATTTTGTGGTTGGTTTACTGAGAATTCAGATCTGGCACATTGTTGCTTGCTTTTTAAACCTTAAAGGTCTGTAAACTCTTTGCATTTCATTCACCAGTTGCTATACTTTCAGCATCTACAATTTTACAATGAATATTGGTTACACAGGGACAATTTAAACTGTAAAAGTATGCCTACCAAGTTATGGTAAATTTGCCTGATGGACTGCTGTATGAGTGCTCACAGAAAAAGAGTAGATGATCTTGTTAATTCGATGAAGGGAGTGTTCAAACTCAGACGAAAGTTCTTCCACTATCCATCCAAAAAAGAAATAAATAAATCAACATATTTCCTGACATTTTATGGTAATTCACAGCCAATGAAAACAGGCACATTAAGCAATGCATTGCATTCACTAAGTGCAGCAAGGAAATAAGATTGAGTGAGGTGCACAGTACACACAAATATAACTTTTCTCAGGGCAAAGTCACCAAGTACTTTACTTTTCAGAAGAGTCTAAAACATGGTAAGTACTTTCTATCATGGTATTTGCTTTCATTGCCATAGACACCCTTGAACATGAAACTTTTTCATACAAAAACAAAACTTTGTAAGAAGATTGAGGATTCTTTTTTGTGTGAGAATGTGAACACTACGGTAAAGCAGGAAATGAAATGATTATAAATGTCAATAATAACAACAATGAAAAATATTATCAATACCATGTTGAACTGATGAGTAGAACTTTAGGGGAGGCTAGATAAATTCACTCATCTGAATTTATTCCCTATTCCATACATAACTGTAAATGTACTGGTTTAGTTATGTGATACATATAGATTAATGTATGACATAACTATTTGAAAACAATCAAGGGAGATAAGAAAAGCATAATCATTACTCTGGGCAATATATGATTATAAGCAATCTAAGTGCAAGAGTTTGTAGTATGGGATAACAAAAGATCTTTTTATCTGGACTTGGCTATTTCTTTGTAATGTATTTTAACATCTTGCTCCATATATTGTGAGGGATATACATTAACTTGTCCCCTGTTTTATAATTGAAACAGAGAGGCTGTATGTTCTTCTCCAGGCAAGATTTCCAGCACTTGAAAGTCAAATTGATTCTCATCTTTACCTGTGGTATGTTGGGTGGTATTTTTTTCACAGACCACTTTAAATAGTCTGTATAAAAGCTGCTATATAGTGCCTTATCTTATAAATCTTTTCAAAAATATGCTTGTTGCTTTTGTGCTCCTTGCTTGTGCTTAAATAGATAGAGTCACATTAAATGCCCTACACTATAGTTGTCTGGTGTCAACTTATTGATTAACACATCTTCTTTTAGAAATTTTCATGACTGGATATACATTTGGATGGACCTATCATTTCAGCAGTAATGCCATGGCCTGGACAAAAGCAAGAAAATGGTGCCAAGATACCTACACAGACCTGGTAGCCATTCAGAATGCTGAAGAAAACGATTACCTTAATAAAACAATACCACGTTCTGGAAGTTATTACTGGCTAGGAATTCGGAAGATCAATGACAACTGGACATGGATTGGGACCAATAAGACGCTCAAAGATGTTAACTATACAAACTGGGCCAAGAATGAGCCAAATAACAGGGAAAACAACCAGGACTGTGTGGAAATTTATATCAAAAGACAAAAAGAAGGGGGACAGTGGAATGATGAAAAATGTGAGGGTCAAAGCATGCCCTGTGTTTCAAAGGTTGTTATTCTTATTCTTATTCTTATTCTTATTCTTGGTGAACCATTAGAATAAGAACCATTGGTGAATGGTTCATGTCTGGGTTATGTGCATGTGTAGTAAATTCAAGATAACATCTGTAAGCCCACAGTAATTCATAGTTACAGGATTTGTTTTACTTGAATTTGAACTGCATATGAATAATATTTTGTATTTTTCTGTAAATGATAATAATCACCATGAACCGATGACCCCGATCTTCCTTTCCCAGCACAGTGCAATGTAACAACATGCAGCAATAGGGGGGAATGCAGCGAAACTTTCAACAATTTCATCTGCAAGTGTTCCCAGGGATTCAATGGGTCTGAGTGCCAGGATGGTGAGTGCATACAGCCAGGTGTTTACCTTTTACATTTACATTGCTTTGTTCCGATGATCATACAAATATGAATTAAAAACCGTCAGTTAAAGAAACAATGTGATTGCATCAAAGTAAATGGACCTAAAACAAAAACTCACATACATGAAAATATTCATAATTTTAGAGGAAATATTTCAGCTTTTTAATTGGCAGAATCTTTTTGCTCTTGGTGCAAATGGTAAAACAACACAACAGTGTAAAGAGTTAGTAGATGCCATTTACACTAAGTATACCTGAGTTTGTGACAAGAAAGCCATACACAAGAGTATTCATTACGTCAATGTTGTGTTACTTGAGCATTTCCCAGTCTCTTGTGGATCCAGTAAAGCACATATACAAGGGCTTGCAAAACTCTTTGACTTTGTCCCCTGTTTATAGGTTTAATATGTTGATAGTGATTATTGATTTTGTGAAAGAGTGAGCACCTTAGGGATGACTGCATCAGTTTTCTCCTGTTTTTAGTGATTAATTGTGAAAAGCCAAAAACACCTCAGCATGGCTGGATGGACTGCCAAGGACCCCATGGAAACTATAGCTACAACTCAACATGCACGTTTCATTGCGCTGAGGGATTCTCCTTGCAGGGTCAGCCAAAAATGACCTGCAATGTGAGCAAGGAAAATAACATTGCAAACTGGACAGAAAGCCCACCATTTTGTAAAGGTGATGGTTTTATATACTGTTCTCTTTGACTGCATCTTTTCTGTGGCCTATACGGAAACAACATCTTATGAAAGAGAAGCAACACCATATTAGGGGCAATGCAACATGCTAGACAAGCAAAACAAAAAATTTAATTAGTGTTGTGCACTCATAGAAATGGTTTGTTTTCTTTTTATTCAAGTGCTTTGAAAGAAATATGGTGTCACGCCTAGATAGAGAGGAACTTTTGGCCTCTTATCTTTTCCCATGTTAGGCTGCTGGTTCTCACTTGCCTCACCCAGCTCTTTCAAGTTCATCACGTTCTAACATATGTTTCCATTATGACTTTTGGTTTCCTGTTTACTGGGCATGGGCTTCCGGCAGACACACGGCAGCATCTGCCGTCAGCAGTAGCTTACAGGAATATTGATTGTTTGCCATTACAAATAGCTTAACAGATATGGTATTGTTTTTGTCACGCCAGATGAGGTATGCAAAGCCCTCGCTGAACCAGAGAATGGACATATGAACTGCACTGCATCTTCCACCACAAGGACTTTGACTTGTGAATTTAGCTGTTCCATGGGGTTTCTGCTACTGGGACCAAAAAAAATCACTTGTAGATCTCCAGGGGGCTGGACTGGAATGAACCCCATATGTGCATGTAATGAATACATTTCTCTGTTTCAAAATGCACTGCCATGTAGTCTGTTTCCCTTACTTATGACAAAGACAACTTTAAAATGATTAGTCATATAGATAACACATCACATCTTGTTGCAATTTGCAAGAAAATTGGAGATGAAAACAGCCAAACGTTTTCCCATTTGTCCAAATCATAAAACAATGTTTGTACATTCAATTTCTGCCCTCAGACTTCAGCTATGTGGCAGCTGCTGTGGCTGGGGCCTGTATCCTCTCAACTTCCTGCTACATCATTTTCTGCTGTGTGCTTAGCAGAAAAAGTAAGTTCCATGATTTACATTAAATTAAATTAAATCCAAGATCCTTGAGAGATTGAAGAGATCCTTGTTCATTCTTTTACTGACAAATATTATACTATTAAATATATATTTTTTGCAATACAGTGTTCCACATTATGCCTGTTACAGATGTTGAATGATTGTTTTTGCAGGAAAAAAGATGATACATACAAGGTAAGAAGCAACACAAATAAGTGTTGTATATGGTGTTTTTTCATTGGGTTTTAACCATCAATTCATTTTTTTAGAACTCCAGAAGAGGACAACTCACAGTTTGGGGACACACATGAGGATGGAACTCTCTAGCACTAGTCCAGTAGGCTGAACCCTGTCTTTGTGTTAAGGTGGTTCCCCAAAAAAATTATGTATGGTCTTCTCTTAGCTTTATTTTGGCAGTTCAAACATACTATTTTCATTCCATTTTCAAGTAAATACAAATACATGTAATGTGAAATGTATGCCTAAATTAATACTATGTTAATATATAATATGTTAATTCTTCATGTTAATCTGTCCTCAGGAACCACGCTTAAGAAGTGAAGTCTTAGGGGAAGACTGTGATGACACGACATTCCCACATGGTGGCCACGGCAGTTAATCTTCTCATACCAGCAGATTGCTAGGAAACAAATCAAACCTTGAGATGTAGAAACTCATCACTACAGAGAATATGCTTGATTTCTGTATTTGATCAAAATATTTGTGTTGCTTAAAACATGTTTAAGGCTTGTGGGTTTCATTTGTGATTGGGTGTCCTTTCATTACTTTTTGGTGACATTTAATGTCTGTATTTTTTTATGTTGTGAAAATATCAGGGCATATATTTAAGTGTTGACATTTCACAAGCAGGCAAGCAAACTGCAAAGTGATATTTTTAGAAGAAAGTTATTTCAAATTTCTAACTATTTTCAGTATGTCTGAACACTATAACTGCAAAAGTATTGCTATTATTGATATTGCTGCTGCTGAATGTACAATTGAGGCATTGCAGTTTAGGGAAATTCTTATTGCCCTTCATTTTTCCTCTATTTTATATACTCTATTTTATATTTTACCTTTGGATGACAAGTTTTAACATATGCATTGTGTGTAAATGTTCAGCACACAATATTGCATCCTTAATGACATGTGTTTTGCTGACTGATGAAGTGTTAGGATTAGCTTGCATTTTTTATTTGTGGATTGGCCATGCTTATTTAAAAGGCTTGCATTATTAACCATGATATGTATCAATGCACTGCATACTGAATGAGAATAAAAAGTACCAGTTTTATTAAGTGAATTAATTTATTAAATATTATTAAGCATGATTATTTCTCGTGATCACTATGAACTTTAAATGACACAGAATATATCGCAGATTTAAACGTATTTAAATTCTTAATAGACTACATAAACATAACTTTTGGTATAAATAATTAATCATTCTAAACAGAACTGCATAATGTTACACGAAGGAATCCATACTGACTTGAAATACTGTTGGTTTATTTTTACATGTGCGTGTGACATTGCAAAACTCTGAACGTACCATTATAAGGAAGTGTACGCATTTATGTGCAAGGGCGACGAGTATCTCATCTTAATCTGCAAGAGTAGTGCATGCGTTCCTGTCTATGCAAAGGTAAGATACTTCTTATCCAAAATCACACGATAGCTGTCCAATTTCATCATTCAATCAAAATGGAAGACACATCTATTTTTTTCATTAGGCTATATATTAATTCTACTTAAAATTATATCTTCTGCTTAAAATATAGATTATGTTATAAAACTTATATGCATTATGTATTACTAAATCTACACATTCCCAGCAGATATGCATAAATAGGCTAGCTAACACCCATCAGAAAGCGGTCCTTCACAGGGTCTTCATCTTTATCTTCATTGATAAATGAGTAACAACAACTCTCCGTTCCATTTGTCTGCCACAATGTCTTACATTAGAACACGGATCCCAAGGCAGCGAACGGAAAAAGGACTGAAAATTACAGAAGTAACTGAGGTCAAAGATCTGACAGCTGACAAATAAAAAGGTATATTTTGCAACGAAATCCTTATCCAGCTAAACGGCTACTTTCTCTTAAGTGATCACAAATAAAGTTCGACTGTTATTTTTCCCCAATCAGCTTCACCATCATAATTGGCTGCACAGTCCTTGAAATCTGATAGAAAGCTCAACAGCTCACAAAAATATCCGGGCTAATCAGTAGACAAACACTTATTAGTGACAGTGGCAGCCTGAAAACGTATTCATTTTAGCCGTAGCAAAATAACAGTTGATTCTTATTGCACTTGAACATAGTCCGACTTGCATAGACGGTTTTACAGACAAAATAAGAGAGAGACCATTTCAAATATCAGTTATTCATTATTACCTTATAACTACTGTTTAGATACGGTCGCCGCTCGGCACTGAAGCCGGTACAGTGCAGGAAGAGTGTAGCTGGACTTCAGCACAAACAACGCGAGGGGCGTCGGGGGCATTGTCTGCCAGTGTTAGTATCTCACATCATTTCCAGTTGTGGAAAATTTGTTAACTTCCCGTTTGTCTGCTATTCTCTATGGGGAAAAATCACGGCAGCATAATCTATATTTAAAATAATAGTTAAAAAACAATTTGTTGATCATAATATTTGCTCTGCTGATATTAGCGTATGCCTTCCGAACTATTACAGCAATTGTATGTTTATAGTGAATATTTTGATAATATGTTCAAAAGGACAGTCATTTGTGAACGTCTCTTAACAGTTACAAAAATCAGTGCAAGAATTATATTGTATATCATATTACAATGTGTGTGCGATAGATGTTTTATGTTGATATTTTGATGTTGACACAGATGTTGGTGTGGGTACACTGCTTCTATCAAAAATATCTTCATGGACTTATTGCCCTGTTCGTCTTTATTGGCAGTGGTAAGGTTTTGCTTCTACTCGTAACATTTTTCTTTAATTGTAAAATAATACACTTAGGAGACCCTCTGGATTTTCATGCAATAAAATATTGTATCACTCTGCAATTATATTGAATAATCGGTGCATCATATATTTGAAAACTAATATTTATGTTATCTTTGTGTCCGATAAAAGTACAATGTATTGCAATTTGGAATATAACCGTTTCAGCCATGGAAATGCATTATAACTGTGTGCAACCGATGGCACACAATTTTTAAATAAATATGCAGCAATTACCCATTGTTAAAATTTGAGTTTCCTCATGAGTTTTGACCAATATGGTAGAGTATTTATGTTATATTTCAACAATGTCTTTCTTATGTTTGCTAATACAGTGTACTTGTATTTTCAGGTGAGCATATTTAGAATTTAGCACTTTTATAAAAGTGTTCTGCTGAGTGATAACTACTTGATTCCCCCCACAGGAATGATTACCTTTGTCAGTCTGAACATGTCCTTAATCTTTGCACTGTTTTTTGCAGGTGTGAGGATTGAGGTGGAGGCCTGGACATATAACTACAGCACAACGCCCAATAGGAACTGGAATGCTGCGAGGCAGTGGTGCCGTCAGCATTTCACCGATATGGTGGCCATACAGAACCAAGAGGAAATCTCATACCTCAATGAGTACCTGCCCAAGAACAGTAAGTACTACTGGATCGGCATTAGAAAAATAAATAATAAGTGGACGTGGGTAGGAACCAACAAGATACTGACAGCGGAAGCTGAGAACTGGGCCAAGGGGGAGCCCAACAACAAAGGAACCTCATCGGATTGTGTGGAGATGTACATCAAGAGGGACCTGGATACTGCAAAGTGGAATGATCAAAACTGCAACAGCAAAAAGGGAGCCCTTTGCTACACAGGTAAAAAATAAAAACAACTGTTGAATGTTGTGTGACTTTCAGGCTGTTCTTAAGATGCAGACTTTGTGCTGATTTACCCCACTCTGAGAAAATTTAGTCAAAATCAGTTTGAACTAATAAGATACTTATGCTATTGGCTGTTGACATTAGTTAAAACTTGTACATATTTGATACATGTTTATACACCATAATTATGGATCTCTGTATGGCATAAAGCACCTTATAAATTATTACAATCAGTGCTATACCAATGTGGATTTGACCTGAATGGCTATCACTATATTTTGTATTGTTCTTTGTTGTGCCATTTGAGTTTTATGAAAGCATTTGGAAACTGGACTAATGGGATTGGTATGTGATCATTTCCTGTGCTGTGAAGCCTCCTGTGCAGAGGACAGCTGCAGTGTCCATGCAGACTGTGAGGAGACCATAGGAAACTACACCTGCAAATGTCACCCCGGCTTCCAGGGCCCGCGCTGTGAGGAAGGTCAGACATGACACGCTGCTGTCACGCAGATCACTGTGTAATTACATATTGACATCTCCAGTCATGATCCACAGTTGAATATACAGTGACTGTCCAACCTCTGGAAACCCAGACTGTCCCATCTAAAGATCATGGCAGTATCTCCAGTCCATGGAGACTTACTGTCCATGTTGATCTTTACTTGAACTTATTTCAGAATGAATAAATCGGTGTCAAAGCATCACCAGTGTAAGCTTACATTACTTGTGGCTTTCTAGTGATAACACCAGAACAGGTCAGCAAGTTTTAGTTCATCAGTTTTAAACTTGAGTATACCCAGGTCCATGGATAAGGAAGAAAGAATTTTCAAATATTTTATTAATTGATGGAATCTGCCTTCATCTCTCAGCTGTAGCATGTGACATGTTGGAGGCTCCAGAGTGGGGCCAGCTGCAGTGTGCTGACATGCATGGCTCATTCCGCTTCAACTCATCCTGCACATTCAACTGCACCCAGGGGTTCTCACTCATGGGAACCTGGAACCTGCAGTGCCGGGCCTCTGGCAGTTGGGATTCTGATCCTCCATCATGCCAGGGTAAATATTTTTTTTCTTGGTTCACCTAAGAGATACTAGTGCTTGTGTGCCTGTTAGCTGAGCAACCTCCTCTAGCTCACAGATAGTTATAAAAACAGACAGTTAAACTAATTTGTGCTGGCTTACAGGGGGTAATGCCGGTACATAGAAGAATAAGGGTGGACTAGGGAAGTACTGTGAGACTGATAAGCTGAACTTTTCTATTCTGATTGCAATGCAGTTGTGAAATGCCCACAGCTGGCCAGTGTTCCTGCTAGAGGAAGCATGAACTGCTTCAATCCCATAGAGCCACAAAGTTTTAATTCAACGTGTGAATTCAGCTGTGAGGAAGGATTTAACATCATTGGGTCCACCAGTATTCAGTGTGACTTTCGAGGCCTGTGGACCAATGGCATACCAACGTGCAAAGGTAATATATATTATTTGATTATTTATTTTTCAATGATTCTATGTTACTACCCATAGTGCAGTGCACATTCTGAATTTGTATGTGTTGTTCAATCTTTAGGGAAGCTTGTGTTATCACCCTTGTGAAATGTGGTTTGGTGCAATGCCCAACGCCCTTGTTGTGAAACTCATGGTACACTTGCTCTCTCACCGAAGGAAAGTAAGAAGTTTGGTTCAAATAAAGTTTTTTTTCACAGAGGCTATTTTCATGCCTAAGAGGAGTGAACATTTTTTCACACGCATGTGAGAGGGTCATGCAAGTTCTTATTCTTTGATAATTCCTTTGATAGTCCAAGTAGGTCTCACATGGCACGTCAGGTTGCCTCCAAGGGTTAAAACTGCCCCGTACATGGTGCTATTGCATTTTTAATAATCCTTTTCCACAGTTCCTACACAAGCATGTTTTTATGACGGTGAGTGACTTGTTTAATGGGTTTAATGAGGTGCACTGCATTGACTGCGTCACCTCATGGCTTCAGAGCTGTAACTACAGCTCCACCTGCTGTTTTGGGTAGTGAAGTGGGCTTCCCCTAAGACTGCTTTTGGACCGTGATATAAACCCGAGAGTGAAGCTGAGAGTCTGTGTCCCACTGTTCCAGCTCGACAGTGTGATGCACTAACTGCTCCCCTCCACGGAAACCTGCGCTGCTCCCACCCACATGAAGACTTCAGCTACAACTCCAGCTGCTCTGTGAGCTGTGAGGAGGGGTTCCTGCTCAATGGGACAGCCTCAATCCAGTGTACCTCTCTGGGGGTGTGGACTGAGTCTCCTCCATCCTGTCAGGGTAACTCTCCAATAAACACATCTATTGGCTATAAATATGTTGCTTTAATTAGTGACTCAAAACTAAATTTCTGGTTTTTCCTATTGTCATGTGTACATTATGAAAATACAGGGAAACAGTGTGGTCGAAAACAGGGAAGATGTTAACTACTGTTGAGATCACTATCATCATAGAACAAACACTTGAGGAAAACATTTCTGCTGTGGAAGAAATTATGCAATTTCAGGGCACCAACTGTTGCTGAATCTTCAGAGTTGCCCTTAGTTGATTAGAATGCTTTCTCCTCACCACTGTTACGTTGCCAGAGGGCAGAACCCTAAAACCCATTTGTATTATTTTTAGTCAGCATCACTGATCAATAAAATGTACTAAATACATTTATTGTTTTGGCAGTTATTAGGGAAATATGAGCCATTGGTCAGTAAGCATTAGATGTCCAGAGATGTTTCTGACCCCCTTGAGGACAGAGAGCACTCAAGTCTAAAAACAACTGTCCTCCTATATGTATGGGTCAAAACATGGCCTCATTCTGTCATTCACAAATTTTCAGGTGTGAATAAAACATATACAATTCTGATCTGTAGAAACTAAACTGCAGATAAGAGAAGAATACTAATATGCTCTATTGTCGCTATTGCTAATATTGTCTGCACATGCTCAGATGGTGCTTGCAGCTGGTAGTGGCTGTAGTGGAGCTGAGGGTTTGTTTTCTGCTGTTCCAGCTCGACAGTGCGATGCACTAACTGCTCCCCTCCATGGAAACCTGCACTGCTCCCACCCACATGAAGACTTCAGCTACAACTCCAGCTGCTCTGTGAGCTGTGAGGAGGGGTTCCTGCTCAATGGGACAGCCTCAATCCAGTGTACCTCTCTGGGGGTGTGGACTGAGTCTCCTCCTTCCTGTCAGGGTAACTCTCCAATAATCAATGAACACATCTGTGGCTTTAATTAGTGACTCTAAACCCAATTTATGGTTTTTCCTATTGTCATGTTTGCATTATGAAAATATAGACAAAAAGTAAAGAAATTACACATTTTTTACAGTGAAGGCACAAACTGTTGCTGAGTCTGCAGAGCGGCCCTTAGTTGCTTTGAATGCTTTCTCCTCACCATTGTTACGTTGCCAGAGGGCAGAACCCTAAGACCCATTTGTATTATTTTCAGTCAGCATTACTGATCAATGCAATCAGCTAAATACATGTATTCATAAAAATGACAGTTATGAGGTAGATATGAGCTGTTGGTGGGGTAAGCATTAGATGGTGAGAGACGTTTCTGACCTTCTTGAGCCCACAGAGCACTCAAGTCTAAAAGCAACTGTCCACCTGTATGTAGGGGACATTCATGAGTTCTCAGATGTGTAAAAAAAGACAAATATTTCAGATCTGTAGAAGGTGGAAGGAAACTAAATGGCATATCCTTTTATTTCACGGGAGGAGAAAGCACTGTCCATCCTTCTCCTTTACTGTGTGAGTTCTCAAAATAAGACAATACCAGCATACTACTGTTATGCTCTCAATAGATCGGTTTAATTATACCCATGAGCAAGACCAAATGACCGTGAATAGCAATAGTTTATGTCATGGAACTTACCCAGTTACACATATTGGATATTAGCTGGTCATGATATTAATAAGTGTCCAGGGGTAGATGCTCCTATTTCATGAGGTGGTGGAAACACCCTTCACCCTTGTGTCCACTGTCAGAGTGTCAGATGGGGTCTTTCAGGGTGACATCACAGCTTATATGTCATCTGCACATGCTCAGATACAGCTTGTCTGCTGATAGCGGCTGCAGTGGAGCTGAGGGTTTGTTTTCTGCTGTTCCAGCTCGACGGTGCGATGCACTAACTGCTCCCCTCCACGGAAACCTGAACTGCTCCCACCCACATGAAGACTTCAGCTACAACTCCAGCTGCTCTGTGAGCTGTGAGGAGGGGTTCCTGCTCAATGGGACAGCCTCAATCCAGTGTACCTCTCTGGGGGTGTGGACTCAACCTCTCCCACTATGCCAGGGTAACTTTGTCATTAACCATGGTCACATTTAGCAGATGTTGAAAGGAATATTGTGGAAACATATTTCAATTGGCTGAAGTAAAATATTTTTGCAAAATTGAATGAAAGGACATCTTACCAATGAGTAGACTGACAGCCCAAACATATTGGGATGGGATCCTTCTGTTTCTAGAATTACACTTGCAGGTAGCAACAAGCATTGAGCAGAAATACCCAAATGAGTGTTGAAGTGGAACATAAGAGAGTAAATAATGGTGCACTGAGGTCTCAAACTTCTTGTAGAAGAGCTATGAGTTATGGATCTGTGATAATCGTTAAAGTGTAGATTTACCCCCAGAGCTCACTGTGGCATGGGTCCTGTTCCTGTCTCCTCAGCTCGACAGTGTCTCCCCCTGGTGGCTCCAGAGAGAAGTCAGATGAACTGCTCTCACCCTCACTCCCTCTTCAGCTTTGGCTCCAGGTGTGAGCTGGGCTGTGAGGAAGGCTTTGTGCTCCAAGGAGCTCCCACCCTGCAGTGCACTGAGTCTGGGCTCTGGAGCCACACTGCCCCCTCCTGCCAAGGTGAGATCACCATACCTCACTGCACCTGGACTCAGAGTGACAAAAATTTAAGGTGGACATGAACATTTGACTACTTCATCACATAAGAAAGACTTGTCACTGCGAGCTTATAAGCATCCATGCTTATTAACACAGTTCACTGGAAATAGAAACTGAATTTTTTGTACCTTCATCCTTACAGTAGGTAGCTGTGCAAAACATATATACTCACTGAATTCTATTTTGTTACTGTCAGTGTTGTTACATGTAAGCATGTAGACTGTCACCATGATACATACATTTCATCTGCTCTCTCTGAATCAGAGATTACTGTTATATTCAGCATTGTTGACTGCTCAAAATTATCTAATGAGTTATTTAAAAAATGCAAATTTAGGGCTTCTGGTTGGCATATCCTGGCACTACTCCAGTGTATGAATGAGTCTCACTGACTGTGCCAGTGCTGACGGTGGCTGGCACCCCTGCAGAGCAAACTATAGCTGGCATTAGTGCCCAGGGAGAGAGTGATCTAGTCGGCAGTGATGTCTGTGTCTCATTGATCTTCAGCAACCCTTGCTTGTCTGCCGGACACCCACAGTTTGCTGGCATGAACCTGCACATGAAGTGTCTTCCTCAAACCAACGTCTGTGCAAACCTAAATTGTAGAGGGTGGTGTGAAATGGAACTGCAGCTGGCAGCATGTGTGCATGCATGTATGTGCCCTCCTGAACTGGCAGGGGAGGCTGTGGCAAAGGGTGTAGCATATGAATTGCATATGAATACTATTTGGCATTCCAGATTGGGAGGGAAAATGGGAGAATCATAAAAATATTACAAAAACTCAGTTCTATACACAGTGGATGAGATGTGAAGGTACAGATATTCCTCTTCCAGGAGGCAGTGGGGGCACCATTCTTCACCCTTGTGCCCGCTGTCAAAATATCTCCTGAAATATCTCCTGAAATCACAGCTTACATATTGTCTGCACGTGCTCAGATACAGCTTGTCTGCTGGTAGTGGCTGCAGTGGAGCTGAGGGTTTGTTTTCTGCTTTTCCAGCTCAACGGTGCGATGCACTAACTGCTCCCCTCACTGCACATAGAAGAGATGAAAAATTCAGGGCTTACTGTCTCAAAGCTGTGATACACAATTAATAGTCTCCAATTTGTATTGGCAAATTTTATATATGTATAACAAATATTAATGAACCTGCTGTGGTAAAAATGTAAGGTAGTAGTATCAGTATCAGTAATTTTGTTATATGATCTAAAATAATGTAAATCACAGATCTGCAGAGGGAAACTGGGGGATAAATCCTCCTACCCCAGGAGAACCCTTGGGGCTCTTTTCACCCCTGTGTCCACAGTTAAAATATACCTGGGAGTCAGAGGCCGCTCTGTCTTTCAGTGTGAAATTACAGCCTCGCTATTTGCTGTCTGCACATGCTCAGATGGTGCTTGTCTGCTGGTAGTGGCTGCAGTGGAGCTGAGGGTTTGTTTTCTGCTGTTCCAGCTCGACAGTGTGAGGCACTAACTGCTCCCCTCCACGGAAACCTGAACTGCTCCCACCCACATGAAGACTTCAGCTACAACTCCAGCTGCTCTGTGAGCTGTGAGGAGGGGTTCCTGCTCAATGGGACAGCCTCAATCCAGTGTACCTCTCTGGGGGTGTGGACTGAGTCTCCTCCTTCCTGTCAGGGTAACTCTCCAATAATCAATAAACACATCTATGGCTTTGATTAGTGGCTCTAAACCCAATTTATGGTTTTTCCTATTGTCATGTTTGCATTATGAAAATATAGACAAACGGTAAAGAAATTACACATTTTTTACAGTGAAGGCACAAACTGTTGCTGAGTCTGCAGAGCGGCCCTTAGTTGCTTTGAATGCTTTCTCCTCACCACTGTTACGTTGCCAGAGGGCAGAACCCTAAGACCCATTTGTATTATTTTCAGTCAGCATTACTGATCAATGCAATCAGCTAAATACATGTATTCATAAAAATGACAGTTATGAGGTAGATATGAGCTGTTGGTGGGGTAAGCATTAGATGGTGAGAGACATTTCTGACCTTCTTGAGCCCACAGAGCACTCAAGTCTAAAAGCAACTGTCCACCTGTATGTAGGGGACATTCATGAGTTCTCAGATGTGTAAAAAAAGACATACATGTCAGATCTGTAGAAGGTGGAAGGAAACTAAATGGCATATCCTATTATTTCACGGGAGGAGAAAGCACTGTCCATCCTTCTCCTTTACTGTGTAAGTTCTCAAAATAAGAGAATACCAGCATACTACTGTTATGCTCTCAATAGATCGGTTTGATTATACCCATGAGCAAGACCAAATGACCATGAATAGCAATAGTTTATGTCATGGAACTTACCCAGTTACACATATTGGATATTAGCTGGTCATGATATTAATAAGTGGCCAGGGGTAGATGCTCCTATTTCATGAGGTGGTGGAAACACCCTTCACCCTTGTGTCCACTGTCAGAGTGTCAGATGGGGTCTTTCAGGGTGACATCACAGCTTATATGTCATCTGCACATGCTCAGATACAGTTTGTCTGCTGATAGCGGCTGCAGTGGAGCTGAGGGTTTGTTTTCTGCTGTTCCAGCTCGACGGTGTGATGCACTAACTGCTCCCCTCCACGGAAACCTGCACTGCTCCCACCCACATGAAGACTTCAGCTACAACTCCAGCTGCTCTGTGAGCTGTGAGGAGGGGTTCCTGCTCAATGGGACAGCCTCAATCCAGTGTACCTCTCTGGGGGTGTGGACTCAACCTCTCCCACTATGCAAGGGTAAGTTTCTCATAAACCATGCTCACATTTAGCAGATGTTGAAAGGAATATTGTGGAAACATTTTTCAATTGGCTGAAGTAAAATATTTTTGCAAAATTGAATGAAAGGACATCTTACCAATGAGTAGACTGACAGCCCAAACATATTGGGATGGGATCCTTCTGTTTCTAGAATTACACTTGCAAGCAGTAACAAGCATTGAGCAGAAATACCCAAATGAGTGTTGAAGTGGAACATAAGAGAGTAAATAATGGTGCACTGAGGTCTCAAACTTCTTGTAGAAGAGCTATGAGTTATGGATCTGTGATAATCGTTAAAGTGTAGATTTACCCCCAGAGCTCACTGTGGCATGGGTCCTGTTCCTGTCTCCTCAGCTCGACAGTGTCTCCCCCTGGTGGCTCCAGAGAGAAGTCAGATGAACTGCTCTCACCCTCACTCCCTCTTCAGCTTTGGCTCCAGGTGTGAGCTGGGCTGTGAGGAAGGCTTTGTGCTCCAAGGAGCTCCCACCCTGCAGTGCACTGAGTCTGGGCTCTGGAGCCACACTGCCCCCTCCTGCCAAGGTGAGATCACCATACCTCACTGCACCTGGGAGGACAGAGAAATGATTTCACTGTTTCATACCACAAAGCCGAGACACACAAATCAGAATCTGTTTATTCATGCCATATGTGGACTGTAAAAATGTTGGCATGGGCAGATCCCAAAGCCGATGTGAATCAGCAGTTTCCAGTATGTGTCAGTGGACTCCCACATCTCCAGTATGTGTCAGGTCTCACTCTCTCACATCTCCACGTGTTCAGATGTTGCAAGTTTGCTGCATGTGGCTGCAGTAGAGCTGAGGGTTTGTTTTCTGCTGTTCCAGCTCGACGGTGTGATGCACTAACTGCTCCCCAAAATGCAACCCTGAACTGCTCCCACCCACATGAAGACTTCAGCTACAACTCCAGCTGCTCTGTGAGCTGTGAGGAGGGGTTCCTGCTCAATGGGACAGCCTCAATCCAGTGTACCTCTCTGGGGGTGTGGACTCAACCTCTCCCACTCTGTCAGGGTAAGTTTCTCATAAACCAGATTCACATTTAGGGGGGAATAGATGTCAGAGGGAATAGTGTGGAAATATTTTACACCGCTGGGCACTAACTGAAACATATTACATTCAGCCTCTGTAAAATATGTCAATAACACTGAATGACAGGAAATATCACCACTGAGTAGACTGACAGCCCAAATGGGATTCTTCTGTTTCTATAATTAGTGTGAATGCGTTGAAGGATTGGCAGTGGATAGGCGTTTCTCCCCACCAAGAGTGCAGGCTGTGTGCACCAGGGCTATTCGACCCCTGGCCCACATGAGCCGCAATAGCCCCCCGTTTTCACTAGATAGTTTACCTCATTAAGGGCGTGAGCTTCCTTGAGAAAAGCTGGGGCGCAAGCCTGAGCTGGAGTCGAGCGGTCTTGCCGTAGAAAGCCTTTTCCACTTGTTTCTAGAGGAACATCGTTTGGCACATTATTGAGTGGTCATGTGTTATTGATCTTCTACAGTAATAAGAGAGAGAAAAGAAGTGCGTCCCTGGGTGGGCTCGAACCACAACCTTTCGGTTAACAGCCGAACGCGCTAACCGATTGCGCCACAGAGACCATGTTGTGCCTGTTGGCCTTGCTGCTTGTTTTTCACCTTTGTAACAAGGATTAATGTATTATGCAAATATTAATGATACAGAGTTATGCAAGTAATCAAAAGAGTAAAGCCAGTCAAATGGGTAGGTGGTGTTTACTCACACCTCTGAGTAAGTTGTGTGCATTCTTCATCATCCTTTCAAGCAATTGAGGAAAATGTCTAATTTTTCCCAGCTTATCATTTTCTACTTATTTATCTATTTATTTATCCATGTATTTTTTTTCCCAAAACCGTCTCTCACTCTGTTAGGGTAACTTTGTCATTAACCATGTTCATATTTTGGGGACATTGGAGGGAATACTGTGGAAATGTTTCCCCCTGCTGGGCACTAATTGAAACATATTTTAGTCGGCCTCTGTAATTTATGTTAGTAACACTAAATAACAGGACATATTACCAAGAGTAGACTGACAGTCCAGTCTTTTTGGAATGTAATCCTTCTGTTTCTATAATTAAACTTGCAATTTGCAACAAGCATTGAGCAGAAATACCCAAATGAGTCCCTGAAGCGGGGGAGCCACACTGCCCTCTCCTGCCAGGATGACAAACCCGTCTCTCACTGCACATGAGGATTCAGCAGGAGGACTGATGGCTGTCAGTGTTTATTCTTCCCTCTTATGCCACACAGTGCATTTCAGATTTTATCTCTGACACAGTACTCCATGGTATTATATAAAATAGAGTTGCATTACTGTCAGTTTACCCCTGTTGTTTTGAGGCTGTAACAGTTTATTAATCCAGCACCCTTATTAATCCTTGTGATGTCATCATGCCATCTTTGCAGCTGTGCAGTGTGAGGCCCTGGGCGACCCTCTTCCCCCATATCTCTCCATGAAGTGCCACAACCCAGTTGGGAATTTCAGCTTCAAATCTCAGTGTCTCTTCCACTGTGAGGTTGGCACCGCTCTCAATGGGACATCCGGGCTGTACTGCAAATCCAGCGGTCTATGGAGCGCACCTCCGCCATCTTGCACAGGTAGCTGCAGTGCAACATCGCTCACTATATTTCGGTCACTCTTCCTGCATAGCAAAGATTTGCAGATGTTCCATCTTCCATGTTTTTTTTACAAGAATACATCCATTCTATCATGGTATTTTGTGCTGGGTTGACCATTTGAGTGTGAGTGCGTTTGAACGGGCGTTCGTTCCTGCGGCTGGTGTGTTTCAGAACTGGGCATGACGGTTGGAATGGGCATGCTGATGTCAGCAGGAGTGGGAGTGGCTTCAGCAGTCTCTCTGCTTCTCCTCGGGGGACTTGGCTTTTTCATTGCTTCTCAGCTTTCCAAAAGAAGTAAGGGAAGAGATGCAGCTTAATAAGAGATACAACATAAATAAGACTATATTTTTAAAAGAGGAAAACTGTTCCTAATGTTATGTGTCTTTTCTTTTTCAGCTAAAAAATATCCCCTGGAGCCCAAGTAAGTCCCACCATCTGATTTAAGAATTTGCATTGACTATTTTAGTTTTTAAAACACATATGAAATATATGCCTTGTGCAAGACTTTTTGACATAATATATTGACATATATACCTATATTGACATATCTCTTTTGTTGCTGGTGATCAGTTCCATCAGTCCTTCAAACCTTTCAGACTTTGAGATGTTTCTTTTCCATTTCAGAGGTACTTCTCTTTGGGAGGAACTGGAAAATCCTGCATTTATTCCAAATTAGAGGATCACATGGCAGGTGATTGTGGCACATACATCCTGTCCCACTTCATTTTTTGGAGTGCTTTTGTTGAAATGAATAAATCATTGCTGCAGTAGTCACACTGTTTTGGGCATGACATGAATGAATCTTATTTTTAAGACATAGCCCATAAGCAAAGTAAATGTGTCAGAAAGGGATATATAGTTGTCTTTGTTGAGGTCAATAAGGTCAACAAAGTATGAAGTAATTCATTGTAAAAATTAAAATATGTCTGAATGCTTTTTTTTTTTTCACTTGAATGATTTTTTTCATTTGATGAAATTATTAACAAGATGCAGGTTAACAAGGCTGAAAACACAGAATAGAAACAAAATGACCGATGTACCCTGGTATTCCCTCTATGACATTTATAATACACAAAATATGATATACATTTATCTTTCTCATTCAGGTTTCAGCTTTCATCAAATAAGGTGCTCTTTAAGGCAAGGGTTCCCAAATAAGTTCTCACACAGGCCAATATGATGTAAAACCAACCAATCAGCAAACTGAGAATGGTCAACACAGTCCTTGCCCCAGATGCGTAGGAAAGTATACAGTTGAATTATGTATGCTGTGTAATGATAGCTTATATTAATGCTCATACTTTCACCTCTTCTATTCCATTCTATTACATCTGTTAGCTGTGTTTTAAGAGTTTTGTATTGTCAAACAAATCTGACCATTGGGATTAAGGCCCTCGACAGTTGTATTTTGAAGCATTATTTTAAATGTTCTTTTTTAAGTGTTTACAAATTTAGCTACTCATGTCAGTGTTCATCTTTTTTTCTCATTTGAATAACATATTAACATATATTTTATGTTTTTTATTGTGCCTAAAAAATTTTCTTAGACAATTCTTACTTTGTGATTTCACTTTGTGGATGAAAATTTTGTTTTATTGATAAGTATCCATTGAATTTGCATGTACCGTATGTATGTGGGCTATGAGTAAACAGCACACAGGCTTTCATAAGGTTTAAATCTGTTCATTAATGAACCATGAGGCATCTGTTTTCATGTCACAACATTCTTGTTCTGTTCTGGACTGATAGCAGCCCAGATCCATGCCCCCATCATGCACCTCTGAGCAAGACGGGGTGAGTCCTTCGCTTAGCGCTCATGGGCAGGTTACCTGCTGCTTTCTTGTACCCTGGTATAAGACAGGGGGGTGAGTCCTTAGCTTAGCGCTCATGGGCAGGTTACCTGCTGCTTTCTTGCACCCTGGTATAAGACAGGGGGGTGAGTCCTTAGCTTAGCGCTCATGGGCAGGTTACATGCTGCTTTCTTGTACCCTGGTATAAGACAGGGGGGTGAGTCCTTCGCTAAGACAGGGGTGAGTCGCTCATGGGCAGGTTACCTGCTGCTTTCTTGTACCCTGGTATAAGACAGGGGGGTGAGTCCTTAGCTTAGCGCTCATGGGCAGGTTACCTGCTGCTTTCTTGTACCCTGGTATAAGACAGGGGGGTGAGTCCTTAGCTTAGCGCTCATGGGCAGGTTACCTGCTGCTTTCTTGTACCCTGGTATAAGACAGGGGGGTGAGTCCTTCGCTTAGCGCTCATGGGCAGGTTACCTGCTGCTTTCTTGTACCCTGGTATAAGACAGGGGGGTGAGTCCTTAGCTTAGCGCTCATGGGCAGGTTACATGCTGCTTTCTTGTACCCTGGTATAAGACAGGGGTGAGTCCTTCGCTTAGCGCTCATGGGCAGGTTACCTGCTGCTTTCTTGTACCCTGGTATAAGACAGGGGGGTGAGTCCTTAGCTTAGCGCTCATGGGCAGGTTACCTGCTGCTTTCTTGTACCCTGGTATAAGACAGGGGGGTGAGTCCTTAGCTTAGCGCTCATGGGCAGGTTACCTGCTGCTTTCTTGTAGCCTGGTATTTCCATCCTTCCCATAGCTGTTACTGGGGCCCAGGATGCAGGCCAAGCATCAGCAGCCTACTTTCACCTCACCTGAAGATTAAAGTTAATCATCTCAGGTTTCCACTGTGTGTTATTGTGTGCCTCTCCATTTCAGCTCTCACTTTTGCAGATGCATGTCACTGCAGGTGCTTGTAATGTGGCCATGGGATATTGGACTGATTGTAGTATTTCATCAACAGGATTAAATGTTCATGTTTATGTTCGTGTTCATGTTTACCAAAAAATGTTCCCATTGTTAAAAAAATATTAACCGTGATTGTAAACTGTATAACAAAATAATCAATTTCTTTTTGTGTGAGTCTTATATTAGTGTGTTACTAAAATACTAATGAATAATCATTAAAATAAAAAGAAAATTCCAAATACAGACATTCTTACATTTCTGTATGCATGTATTCACAGTACATTTAAACATGTATGGATGTGTTTTTGGGTGCATGTGTAGCAAACATCTCAATTTGAAATCAGGTTTGGTTGAATATTAAGAGAAATGTGTACAAGATGAGAATATAAAAAATCAGAACGCCTACAGAGAACAACGAGCAGCACTTAACAGAAACCCAGCGTTCTTACAGCCTAAAATGACCCATTCAATAAATGGTACGGAGGCTGAAATATTCATAAGTAGCTGGCTACTAATGTATAATTATGAAAATATCCTGTTGGGATGCTTTTACAAAATGGGCTCATCTGTCTCTGCTCTGAAGCAGCATGATGCCAATTACAGCAGTTAAAAGACAGAGGGTCTGTGGCCTGCGGCTGGCACAGGATGCGCAATAAATAACCGATCAACAGACGGGAGGCTGTTCAGTTACTTTCAAAATAATAATGAGTTTATCGGTGCCTGCTGTGCCCAAATACTGTTGGTTTAATGCAAACGTCTTGACTGACCCTTACTTGAGCGAGTATACTCCACTAAAGCTGTGTTGCAAACTGCTGTTTTGAAGCAGAAGCTCAAGATATTCACAGCATAGTTCAGTTGCAGAATCATAACTTACAGTTTTCAAGGATTTTTGATTCTGGTTGCTTTAGGGTTCCTGATTTTTTATGAATAATAATGAGATTATCAGGCCCTGTTGTATCTGTATACTTTTTTGCTTATTATTATTTTTTACCAGTGCACATTTCAGGAATGTAAGGAGTACTGCTAAAATGTGTGGTCTGGCAACAGAAGCCCAAATTCATTATATTCAGAAAAAAGTCACAGAAAAGAACTACACATAAGTCATATGACATATAAGTCATTATTTAATGCTGGAGGCTTCCTGTCCACTTGATTGTTAATTATTAGATTAATTGATCTTATAAATAATATCTTTCAATGAATAAAAGTGTACGTGCTGTCCTGAAATGAGAACACATTGCATTTAAGTGGAGCGGCTCCACCAGACTGCTGTACTGTGACCCTGCTGGCAGCAGCATACCGCAGTGACAGACAGTCAGATTGTTCCTGACCAATGAATTGCAGTCATACCTGTAAGGTCTGATTTCAGGGTAAGAAACGTGAGATGAAACGAAAGGGTTCACAGCCAGGGCAGGGAGGTAAGACTTTATTACGAGCCTCATATTTGTGTGTCATACCAGGCATTTATTCTGCCACAGCTTTCAGTCCCTGTCTCTGAAGCCCGGTATCAGCACAGCATTCCAGCAGCGCTTTCCAGCCCCCGAGCCTGGGTGGTCCCTGCTGAGGGAGCGCTGAAAAATGCAGCTACGCCCTTTGACCGCCAGAAGCACAATGTTACCCTTCATGATCGCGGGCCGGATGTGATCCTCACCGCCGCTTTTCTGCGTGGCGGTAATACTCCTGGTAGACCCTTTGACCATTGTGTCTGAAGAGATGCGCCCATCTTTCGCGGGCATTAGCCTGCAGGAAACTGCTTTGATAACAGCTTTAAGATCACAGTGATAATGTAGTAGTAGCGCCAGCCCTCTGGAGGAATAAAGGGGCTGATAGCATTCCTCAGTCACTAGACCATTTAGTTTGCCAGCACGTGGCTCAGTCTTAGATGTGCATTTACTTTATTGGCAAACACTTGAACAACAGACAGAACATGTACTACAACAAAACATATAACACAGTTCTTTGCACATTAACCAGTTACACTTCCTAGATTTGCTTTGATTTCTCCATTCAGGAAGTGTGTCCTCTGCAGACACAGAACAGGACAGATTAAAAGTGGGTGTTGCTGTTGCCTGAAAACAGGACAGCGTATTATTAGCCTTCGCTGACCTCCCTCGATGCGACGCAGGAGAACTCCAGGCAGTGAGACGTCTGTGTTCTGACCTGACCTTGGCCTCGTATCTGGCCAGCATCTCCGCTGTCCCCTTTCAGTCACAGGCGGCTGCCCCGCGCATTACTGGGCTGGCGTTGGATTACACGCTGGGACAGGGCCTGTGCCCACGGCTGCCTCCCCGTCTGTGACCGACCTTGCGCCCCGCCCCGCTCTCGAGTGACAACACGGGACGCCACCTGACTCAGGTGCTCCCGCTGGATGGAATACCTGATTGTCGGTAACAGGTCAGCTGTCTCTGAACGCCAGTCCCATCAGAAAGCATGGGTAACTGAAGAATTCGGGAAACTATATGTACAGATGCAGCCTGGTTCTGGATTCAGAAGAATACTGTAATAAATTAATTCTTCATTCATGTCAGTCATTTATTTAAGTTTTTCACGAGTCAATGTATTTCGCCTACATCCCACAACAAAGTTAATAAATACACACAGAACATATTTACAACACATGTAACATTTTCTTTTTGTTCCAAACATGCAATACCTGCTGCACTGTGTTTGAAGTGAGAACAAGAGGGGAGTCTGCTTCATTCTCTTTCCTGACCTTGCACTATGATTTAGGTAATCCTGCATCATCCAGATCACAGAGATTACTGAGACAGAGTTAAATCTGAAGAAAAAACATATTCATATTGTTTTAATGAGGACAATATAAAGGTAATAGGACTGTTATCGTGTGAAAAGTACAAGGATAAGTTGACAAAAAGCAGATGATGCAGTCAATGGCTTAGTCTGTGTTCTTAAACCTGTGCCTTGTAGAAAAAAAAAACTTGAAAGATATGGAGAAGAAAAATCCAGAACCTTTATACGATTCTCATGAAAACAGTACAATTTATTCTGTTTTTGGCCTGAATTTTGCATTGGTTCCATGCACTGTTAATAAGTTCAGCTATTTTAGCAGTGTGGTGGCTTATCCCTTGACTCATTTAATAAGAAGTTGTAACAGGGGCGCTTGTGGGTGTGCATGCACGTGTGTGTGTGTGTGTGTGTGTGTGTGTGTGTGTGTGTGTGTGTGTGTGTGTGTGTGTGTGTGTGTGTGTGCATGCGTGAGTGTGTGTAAGTGCATGCCTGTGGTGCAATAGATAGGGAGCTGTGCATTTATAAGACAGTATGACTGCCCCTCCTTCACAGTGCCCCATGTTCTGAACGTTGAGTTATGTGCTGTAATTGCTCTAGGACTGGCTCAGGATGTGAAGTAGCTGTCCTGCATGGAGTAGAGACGATCAATGGGGTTGAGAAGCGAGGCGTCTGCGGAGGACAGGCAATCTCCAAGATGGCAAAGAGAGTTTCCATCCATCTCACTGTAAAGGGCTTCATTGCCTATGGACATAGAGATTACAAAGCCCTGAGTCATATGCAATGAGCCCTGATGCACAGAAAGAGCAAAGGACTTAACCTGTTTTTGACTCACCCACTTAGCTGGGTTTCCGCTGTTTAACCCTGAGTGGTTTAATACAACACAATACCACAGCAGCAGAGGTCTCTGAACACTCATCTTCTCTGGCTTTATCCTGAAACTGCAGGACTGGGCTGAGATTGAGACCTAAACACTCCAGATGCACTCTTCCAGACAGTGACTTAGACTGGTTTACCTCTCTGATGTCTAGCAAAATTTAGCAACTCTGGTATTACCTGTAATCCTGGTTTTGTGATTTTGTGCCTTTTGTAGCACTCTGCACTACTGATGATTACTGTGTCTAGTACATCTGACACAATAAGGGAAGTCTTTGATATTGAAAGAGTGGACAAACTCAGGTGATCCTCAGGAAACTCTGAATGATGGGTACACCTCTATATACTTATGTATATGGGGGTATACCCACACACTATGAGAGCAGCAGTTTGATATTTGTAAAACAGCAGGGTAGAATCTCAGGTCAGGCACTGCTGGTATGTCCTTCAGCAAACTATGAGTGAGTTTTCTCTGTGAATATCCACCCGTATGAATGGATAATGTGTAGGGGCTGTGAGTTTGATGTGCAAGTAAAGGATAAAAAATAATAATTATGTAAGCATAGGGGTGTGCAATGATGTCTTTTACCATATGGGTGCATATGGTCCCCAGGCATCTGAGGTGGGGTTAGGCCCTGTCGGAAGGGATCCATCTTGTAGACCTGCTGCTCCAGGGTGATGATTGGCTGCTGAGGCTGCTGCAGGCTCGGGTAAGAGCTCAGACCATCCACCTCTGGGTTCATCCCACCACACGAGGGCACTGGAGGAGGGGAACACAGTGACATGTATAGCATGCTCCAGAGCCTGATACAGCAGAACTACCAGTTCCTTCTTTTACTGGGAACACTATGAGTAAAGGTTGTTGTTAATTGCCCAGTAAACAGGTTCATTTCTCATAGGATCCACTAGATTTTTGGAATTCCCGAAGGTAAATGTCCTAATGGAATGTCACAGATTTTTGTTATCTGTCTAGACCAAGTATGGACAATTCTTTTCCTGGAGTGCTGGTGCGCATACAGGTTTTTGTTTCCACCAATTACCTTGCTTCATTTAACTAATTAGCTATTAACCAATGCCTGTTCACTCAAATATTAGAGTCCATTAAAACATTTCATATAGAGATACTAGAATTGCTTGCAGCTTATCAAGAAATGTAGCTTAAATATCAGGTGATTTAAATTATTGGCTTAAATGAATCACTAAAAGCAGAAGTTAAAATATCCTGAGATATGGCCCTTCTTGCCAAATATAGCATAAAATATTGAACCTTGAGCACATGGTCACCTGCATTTATTTTACCTCATTTTATCTTTGTATTAAATGAATGTTTGTGTTTTGGTAAGAGCAATACCTGAATGCAGACTTTGGGGAATGTGCTGATCTTGCGGCTGTTGCTGCTGCTGCTGCTGCTGCTGCCGTCTAGCCAGTTTCTTCATCTTTAAAAAATAAGGATAAATCTCATGAAAATAAAGAACTTACATGTGTGTCCAGTAATAAAGAGTGAAAGTTCTCACACAAAAAGTCTCAAGGAAAACTCACTAATTTGGAACAATCTTTCAAAACAATATACATTTTATAGTCAAAAATGAAAACAAAAACCTCTCAAACACCAATGTCCTTTATACTTATGGAATCAGTGAGGATCTCATACTTTGAGTAAATAATACGATATGGCATATTTTCTTCTCTGTAAATTAGGGCCTTTGTATACCACATTAATGGGAGTAACATGATAAGGCATCACCTTACCTTAGCTCTTTGATTCTGGAACCAAACCTGCACGACTCGTACACTTAGTCCAGTCTCTGCTGCCAAAGTCTCCCTTACCTTCAAAATCAGAGAGAAAATGTGACCTTCATGGTTTGACATTGCAAGCACATTTCCAGCATACACAACAATGGCTTTTTACCTCTCCAATACTGTGTGCATTCTGTAACAGAAGAGTTAAACCAATGCCAACTATATGAACACTAAAAGCACAAACATATATAGGCTGAGCATAACTACAACAGAAATCAATCTCTTTGCAGTGCTGCTCACTACATCCTTGACAATGCAGAGTTATTATTGGAAATTGTGCATGGGTGACTTCAAAGCCCCAAGCTTGTATTCCTACCTTTCGACACGGCTTGGAGGAGACCTCAAAGGAGGCTTTGAAGGCACGTCTTTGCTGGGTGGTCAGGATGGTGCGTGGCCGTTTGGGGCGCTTGTGGTCTGTGTCCTCCATGTTACCCCCGTTAGCCATCTTCTTGTCCCCCTCTTCTTCTTCATCACTTTTACCTGAGAGATTGAGGCTGCAGTGAGTAAACTGACAACCTGATGTAGACAATCTACATAAACACATCTGAAGCCCATGATAATCACTTGAAAGGAAATTGTGGTATATAATGGAGGGCCAAAGCACTAACAACATGAATACTTCAGATAATTGCATTATTGCTATTCTTATCAATTATCTGAATTACTAGAATGGAGCAGGATTAGCAAATATGGGCAGGCCTGAAGCACACAAATATCCATAGACTGCTGGTTTCCCTCAGTATCTTCCAGTAGGTACTGACACAAAAAATAACACAATCAGTCAAGCCCTTTTTTAGCCATATATAATATTCTATAGTTTGGAACTGGTGTTGTGCAATAATCCAGGTCTGGAAAACTGGCATATTAGTAATTAGACTGTAAAAGTAAACGTTTCTTCAAAAATGATTTTACCTCATGCCATGATGAATGATTTTGCATATATTACAGATGTGATGCCCGATGATATAGTTTCTCTTCTAATTAAGGCATGCCACCACTTGATGGCTCTGTTTTCTGAGTATTTCTTCATGTGAAACTAGACAGTAAGTTTGGCTGGAGTGGCCTTTAGGAGCAGGCATGTATTTGGACAAGATGCGTCAGGTCAGGGGTCCTAAAATCCTGTTTTAACAGTGCGTGTTGAGCAGGCTGTCCACAGTGTGTGCCAGTGCTTCTAATCTCTGGGCCACAGTTAATTTACACCTGTTATATCTCAAAGCAACAAATCTTTCCACCGTGAGTAAATTCTCACTGTAACAATATTATTTACTTAAAATGTACATGTTTTGTAAGACTGAGGAAAACCAGGTGTAAATTGACGTGTGTAAATCTTTGATAAATGAGGCCACCTCGGCTGTTGATGACCCGTGCCTTGCCCAGCGTGAGCAGTGGGTGCTGATTGGTAGATGCTGTGGCTGGACAGGCACGTGTGCCACCCAGGGCCCCAGGCTGACAGTCCTGATGCATGTTGCATGCGCAGGTGGCGGGGTACCTGAGTCGGAGGTGGTGGGGCTGGCCAGTCCCTCGTAGTCCCTGGCACAGAGTAGCTGCCCCTCCCGCAGCACGCAGCGGTCCCCCTTCTGCAGCCGACATGCACACACGCAGCAGCAGAAGCAGCGCAGGTGGTACACTGCCTCTCGAGCACGCATCACCAGCTCTGCTGGTGCGATCACCTCCGAGCACCCGTTACACCGCACCGCGATCAAGCTGGACATGGAAGGACAACAGGGGACATTTGTCAGAGCTACAGTGTTAGCTACACCATAGTATAACGAGCTTAAACAAGCTAGGCTAGAATATATATTACGAATAAATGTTGAGGGTCTGATCAAAATGGACTGCTACCACTATAGAGACCACACCACCATCAATTATAATAAAGGTAGTCCTCTATAGGCTCTGTTCTATTAGAGCATAAGTAAAAGCAACACCACTATGTAAAGGCCAAATCAAACTGATTACCATGGGGACCACACCACTGTGTGAAAATTCTAATTAAGTTGATCCTCTATAGGGGCTATACCAATATATAGCTAGCATAATTAAAATGGTTCCATACAGGGACATCAGCACTATGTGAACGGTGTAATATAATCGGGTTACTATGAGGACCACCCCGCTGTGTGTATAAAGTCTAATCAAGAAGTTTCTCGGAAGTCAGTGCCACTGTATATACTACTGTACATTGATGCTGTATACTGTTGCTGTTTAAGCTTATATCAGATCTAACGTATGAAGATAATGGAAATTTACAAATGCACTAAAATAAAAATTTGAAAAAGATGTGCGTACTCTTAGAGCACGGATTTGTGCAGTACAAGCAAAGCTTAATTAAATCTATTTTATGTCTCAACAAAGCACTATGAAAGCACTATTAGGTTTGCATTTCCTGCACATTACCATAGACAGTACATAAAAGATGCAACGTGCTTTGGAGAAAATTATACACAGGAAATATAAATTGATGCACTGTTTAATATTATTCTACTGCCTTCTAATCAATCTCATTTATGTCATTGACAAGTTTGGATTTGAACAGAAAAAACAATAATGACATAATATTCAGTCATTTCAGTACTGAAGTATTTCTTGTATGCAATCTAAATACTATGGTGTAAAAATGGAACTTAAAAATGCACATGATTTTACCTATGTGTCAATGGGAAATCTTAAAAACAAGTGTTACTGTCTGAATGTATTAATCTTTAAAATATTTTTTGCAGTGTAACCATGAGTCTTCACTGCTGACAGTGCGGCATGGTACAGTATACTAATAGTCTTCCAAAGCTGAGGAAAAGAGATTTTTGTCTGGATTTCACTAATATTTGTCTGTCACAATTAAATAGAAAAAATTGACATTAACACTAACAATAACATTTAACGTGATTGTGGGTAAAAGTAAGGACAAATTCTGATTCCATGGTATTTATGAGTTCTGTTGGTGTTCTCTTTCTCCCTGGGTCCCCACTGCAGCGGCTATAGCAGAATGTTTGGCTGTGATTGGAATGTTGCTGAGTTGTGCTCTTTCATTTGAGTCTCTGACAGGGCCCTCTGCCTCCCTCTGCCCCCTGAGAGAGAGGCAAGTGTACGTTTTAGCACCTGGCAACCAAAGTTGGACTAAGCCCCCAAAACTATGAGTGATTTCTGGCTGCCGTGTCCGGGGCTGCAGTCCCAGGGAGTGGGGAGAATGAAACTCTGCATGTCATGGCTCCAGTCAGGGGAAGAATTAGGCGTCCCATGGGGCCGGCTGATCCACAGTATTATCTTAACTCTACTTAACTAAACAAAAACAAAAGGAGCCAACACAGCCTCATGTTCATTGTCCTGTCTTCAATGGCTTCACATTTGTTTGTCTCCTGCTTGTTACTCCATCACTGCCTCATTGGCGCAGGATGTTGTTTGGTTTATCACCTCCGTGAATCCCATACATTTTTACAAAATTTATGGATTTATAATTGCTTTTTATTGAAAAATCATATTCATGTTTTGAAAATGTACAACTGAAAATAAAAAATCAAAATAAAATTAAATGCAATTTGTATTGTTTATATTGCATGCGATGTATTTTATAAGATATCTTATGAATTTCATATTGAAGAAAAATTAAATAGCAGTACAGTATTAGAATAGGTGTGTTTATCAGAAAGCTGAAAAGCGATTGGAGATGACTATAATTGTTCAGCACTACATCCCTTGACCAGCATTGTTCTGACTTATTAGTGTTGCTGTAGTGACACCACGGAAACCATTGAGAACATCCAGAGGAGCTCCTATGAGGCAGACAGACTGACTGACTGAGGCTGTCTGCTTGAGATCTTTTATGGTATGTGTATTTTGAGCAAAATATCTGGCCAGTGGCACAAGATATGTGTAAAGTACACATGACCTTTGAAGCAAAACTTCACAGCTAAATCTATGACTACTGAAGCGCTGTATATCAAAATGAAAACTATTCCATTGTAGCATAACGAAGCCAGATGTTTAATAATTCAAATATTTTTGCTAACGTTATGGATATGTAGGAAGTTGAAGCTTGACTACAAACACTCAGAAGGACACGGTGAATTTAAATAAGATCCATTAGTGGCTGAGTATTAACAAGGAAATCTGTGAGAATTCAGTTCTCACTACTCTGCGGAGCACTTACAGGAGGCTTTCAAACAATGGCAATGCGCACGGTTTAAATTTTAATGAGGCTCGGGACTTTATCAGTTTAAACGCTTAAGCAAGGTCAATCTGATTTCAAGGTTGATACATGCACTGCACATCAGAGTGAGCACTGCTTTCATTGTTCCGCACTACATTTTCACCTGCGAAGGAGGGGAGTCTGGTAACCGGCTGAGGATCCTGTTCCCAGATCATGTTTTATTAGGGCCATCAGGAGCAATATGCACATCGAAATGCCCAGCATTCAAATCACTGGGCAACTGTTTTCCTTCAGTGCTCGGCTGGGCATGAGAGGCAACTGAAAGACCAAGGTCCCAATCACCAAGCTATACTTTCTGATTTGTGTCTGATTCTTGGACTGGGATAAGTAGCGGAGTAGAATGTGATTGGCCACACTGTGGTCTGAATGACATGGCCTTAGCAGATGACCAATGAGCAGAGCATGACGGCCAGTGTAAACACGCTGTACTCACTGCAGGACACGGCTCTGATGTGGGACGTTCATTACTCACTCCTCTTTCAGACAGAGGTGCAGAGAGGGGTGAGCCTGCTGACCCCGCTTGTGAGGAGCCCTGGCCAGCAGCGAAGTGCCGGGCGCAGTCAGAGCCACGGAGGAGGGCAGCGACGGGCGCTGGGCAGGCGGGTTTGGCACTGGGCACGCGGCTAATTGGTCAGGTCAGATAACTCATGGTCGGGTGAGCAGTGTTCCCACCGCCGTACAAGGGGCTCCTGGGTATGGGGCCATCCAGATGCCACAGCACACACCCCGTTCAGCAGAGTCTCATCCAGCTCCCCTTCTGCAGGGTTCAGCGCCACCCGGAACATATGGCCCACTATCCTTCCCTCTCTGGTCACCCCCCTGCCTACCCCCAACACCGGATCCTATGGGAGCCCAGCCTTTCCACACTCTCTCCACCTGCCTTGTGGGCAGTCTCTCTGCACTTATTAAGAACTCAGTGGTCATTTTAGATTATTGTTGTTCAAGCCAACAGAGCCTCTGTGGCTTGGAGATGAAACAGCTTGGTCATCGAGCACAGTTTTCCTCCAGCCCCCCCCACCCCCACCTCCCCAAAAGCATTTTACTTTTGCACACTTCTGAATGGACGAGGCCCAACGACAACACCCCTCAGCAAAGATGATGGCAAAAAATGCCTTTGGAATGTCCCAATATATGATATGGGACAGAAGATGGAATTTGGCAGAGGTGGCCACTAAATCGTTTAGAAATAATGGGAGCCGCATCCTTCGGTTGTTTTGTTTCCACTCGGCGCCGTATTTTCGGTGTAAGGGGGGAGAAAGGACACATGCTGACACGGCCATATGCTGTCCCCAGCTTGCTGTTGCCACGCCGGTGGATTTCACTAATTTAACACATCTTGACAATGTGTCAGTTGAGCTCTCCCCCAGATCTCTCCCTGTCTGTGGTAGCATTCTCACATTCCTGGGCCCAGTGCGCCCCTTCCTCCTGCAGTCACCTTGTCTTCCCGGCACTCCGACTGCAGAAACTCTGCCAAGTCCCCCGGACTACTGTACACATACCCACTTCCTCCCAACAACTTGCCCCCCAACACACGTGCACACACACATGCGCACACACACCTAAACACCCATCCCGAACTTGTCAAGGACAAAACTGAGAAGCAGCTATTGATGAGAAGACGAATGAAGGCACCACACTGTTGTGACAGGTGCCACGTCAAAGTGCCCACATGTGCAATTGGCAAAGCCCAAAAGAAAAAGTTTTCATTGGAGTTGCAAGAAAATGTAAAAAAAAATAAAGTTCTTGAGAAGCTCTACATGCATAACCATAATACCCATTCATTATTATACAAATGAATTTTACAGGTAAGTTTATATGTAATCAAAACACTATTATTATATATTATTACAACATTGTATTACATTCCAACAAAGCCTAAATTTTACATACAGCATTTTCGGTGAGAAACACTAAATACACTCTGTACACAGACAAATATACACCACCTATTCTTACCATCCTAATATACACCACCCATTTTTCCTCCTTTTTGAAATAAGATACCACTACTGGAGTGAAATGTATGTCACAAAAACACTGAAAGATTAACATAAATAGAAAGACAAGTGCCTCCTGAAAAATATGGGTGAAATTTTTTTTCTCATGATGAAAATGAGGAGATGCAATGCACTTTATCCTTGTGAATGAACAACTTGTAAGCATAAAGGAATTTATAGACCCTTTTCCTCTGTACCTTCCCAGAAAAGTTCATGTGGAGCAGACTCCCTGACAGAACAATAGGGATTCATGACAATGTCAGTTTTAGGGGCCCGTGGTTATTCAACACTAACTCTTCAGTGCGCCTAATGCCATTCTGGAGGGTACAGCAATTTTATGCATTTACTAGTGTTATCATTTCATTACATTTATTATCAAATCTATTTTGTTTTAACTCATATTTCATTATTGGTATTGTACTGTGGAGAGTTCTTGATATGCAGGTTTACCAAAATGGTAAAAAAATAAATAAATAAATAAACAAAAAATTTAAAAATCTGACTTTTTTCCATCTTTTTCCATTCCATAGAACAAGAGGACTGATCCTTAAAAGAACATAATAACACAAATTTTGGGTTGCGATATAATTTGAATCATTTTACACATTGCAGATTTGAGTTTTTCCGATCAGTAGGCCTCGTTGCTACCAGTGCATGATACAAAAGTTTAAATCTCTCCAAAATCTGGATTGCCAGAGGGGATTCATCAGATTTCAAATGACCTACTCCAATGTTGTCCATTTTTCTTGAGAAATAAAACTGCATCATTTAAAATTTAAAATGAAACTGTTTTAAAATAAAACACTTTTAACACTTACTTCGCATAATCTCGTTTGCAGTAAAGTTTCTTCTCTTTCAGAAAGCAAGTGTTTTTGAGTGGTTCTCTGCAAGCCGCGCAATGAACGCACTGCTCGTGCCAGAAGCCGTCACTGACGCGAAGCATGTACTTATCACGGATGAGCCGGTGACATCCTTCACACACAGCTTTTTGTGTCAAATCTGTAAGCAGGGAATGCAGACACTTAAAATGTTTGAAAACAGTTTATTCTGTTTTACACTATTTTATTATATGTCATATATTCGGATATGCACATTTGCACACACACCGTACGTCACCCCGTTAATTCATTTAATAACAGTCCTAACTTGTGACCACAAAATTATGGGAAAATAATTCATAAAAGTAAATATTATGAAGTAAATACAGTAGGAAGCACCGGTACTTATGGATATATTGATAAGTATGAAGTTAGTTGACTGACAACTAAGCATTTGTTTTGATAAAAAAAGGACATTCATCAGATCGTTTATGTCTAAGACACATGTGATGTACTTTTGTTTTTTGAGGGTCTTCCCTCAAACTTTACCAAAACTTTTGTTAAACAAAAACTCATCAGCTGAAAAGTTATATATGCTTTACCAGTGAACGTGTAATTAAATACCTTTTGTTACCTAATAATTGCGTGACGGAATATCAAATATGTACATGGGCATCTAAGAGTATTTTAATATTTGTACTCACCAACAATGGATGTTGGCACACTGTCGTCCATTTTACTAACCAACAACATCTCCTGTGAAATAATACACAGAACAGTTTCGGCATTTACTGAATCAAAATAAAATTGGTTAAAGTGTTAAGGTGAAGCTACATTTCTACAATATAATTTCAAAATACAATGTTTAACGGCAGTTTATCATTATCATTATTATTATTAGGAAAGCAACGTATATAAGACGTACCGCACAATTTTAAGTTGCATTACATTTTTAACTCATCTATATGCTACACGATTAAATAATGTAAGAAAACACAGAAAGCGTTATTTTGCATTACCTGTGAATGGTCCACCGTCTCCTATTCCGTTTCTACAAGTATTGAAGATGATTCATTGCGGCACTACGAGTGCAATGTTGAGGAATGTCGATTGAGAAAGATTACCAAGTGCATTAAAAAAGTTTTCGCTCTGACTGTTGCGAACGTTCCACCTTCTGGTCCTTACATAGTCATTTATTTTCGATCTATCAATTAACCCATTAGTTCGGCAGAGCAGTGACTGTACGTGTCCCCACCTTGAACTAGTTTGAGGGCTTCCTTCTTCATAAGACGAGTACCTCTCCGCTGCTCCATTCTCCTCCCATTTCCACTCCAGCACCACACGCTCTACCAGGGAAGGATCAAACTTAAAATAACATGCTCGACTTACACATTAGTATTTAAATGACAACAGTACGGATCAAAAAACGAAACTTTTAAAAGAATAATGTAATGTATAAGTAAGCTTGCTTTCTTAGACGTATTCCCACAAAAGAAGACATAAACAAGGTATCACCAGTTAATGTAAAGGTAAGTTTCGTAGAGGCTATTAATGTTTAGATAAAAGATACATAAAATATGACAATAAGACAAAAATAATAATAAAAACGATCCTTATAACAATAATACTTATTTCTTTATTTTATTTTGAGGACTCAGTGGTATCTAGACATCAAAAGATGTATATTGATATTCCATACGGTTATAATTTGTACTGTTACACGGTAGTTTTGGGTCACTGTTAGTTCTTTTACATCATTATTGTAAGAACTGTACCGTGTGTAAAATTGTTCAGTGATTAATGTAATGCAGCTATGTTATTGTAATTTCCCAGTTCATGTGTAGAGCAGCTAGCCAGCTGAATATCGCGCTGTAAATGACTAATTAAAAATGAGTGTTAATAAGAAAGCGTTGTTGTTAATTTATGTGGTGTTTTGACTCAGCAGTCGTACGGATAATATAAAATATTAACTTATATAGTCCAAAGCTGCGCTCTTCATTGTTTTTAGGTCCCAGGTAGCGTAAAAACTGGTGGCAGTTATAATCGCATATAACATATTTGGAACTTTATTAAAACATTAATCAATTAAAGTATATTAAGTGTAACAACCATGGTTAACTGCCTTGGACTGTATAAAATGTATACTTACTGTCCAAGAATTCTGCCCAGGTAAAAAAGAAATGGTTTCTTCCTGTATACATGACGTTTCAAATTTTTTGAATGATATTATGAACTTTTTCCCTCAAAGTTTGTCTCAAGATGTCGTAATAATTGATAAGGATAAATGTTGCCTTTTTTATAGGTAGAAAATGTGCACTTCCCCCTCAATGAAACAATCACATCCGCGCAGCATCAGTCGCTTAAACACCACAATTTGGGACAATGGAAATGTCAGCCTCTAAACTAGTACATAATGCTGTCACAGAATCTCAGGCATATCCGTTGCATTGATTCCTTATTAAATAAGGCTTATGCACATAAAGACGTATCTTTACCTTTTAACATGTGCCAGTCGTCCTAATAAGTAATTAAAACCTGTTGTGACATAGGCCGCCGCTACATCTTAGCAATTATGACTGTATGTCCCCTTTAATACAAAATTTGACATTTTGACGATTGATGAAAGAGCCCCAGAAAATAAATTCCAAAACACATCGACCAAATTGAAACACAGTATTTTCGGTGTTATTTATTAAATTCCCCCCTTGAGAATTCTTGTGAGACAGTGCGCGTCAGTATGTGAGAGTGGGAGCAGACTCGCCATAGGAGGTTATGGGTAGTCTCATTGACAGATGCCATCCAAGCTGATGGGACCAGTTTTCCTATTGTTACACCATCAAGCTGGTGTCACTGGTACTATTCCCGTTGTCATGGAGAAAACCGGATCGTGCACTTTCTGTAAAAGATGTTTTTGTTATAAGAGCAGCTTCATTGGATATTCTTCAGGACGGGACTCCTGCAGTACTGCCAAAATTAAATCCTCTTTACTTTTTTCAGGACACTACTTGTGTGGCATATCAGTTTTTCTGAGCGTTGACGACAAGATTACGAATACATCTTGGATTGTTTAAACAATCGTTATTCCCTCCTTTTTAACCCATTTTCACCAGGTATGAATTCTTTATGTTTCCACACATATACCAAATGGACGCCCTGCAGTACAAGTACATCATCACTAGACTGGAAGAGGCACTATTCACAAGACTGGAAGAGGGGGTAAAGCTATTAAAATGCTTGATATCGCGTTTTCTCGTTTATGCCTTTTTTAATAATAAGATATGGTTTTATTGTTTTTATAATTACACCACCTAGTGGATCATTATGAAAGTGTGGACATCGACTCATCAACGATTCATCACATTCTGAGAAATGCCAATAAATGCGTGTTTATTTTAAATATTTTTATTTTGACATAATTCTATTGTATATTTTCAAAGATGGTGACAGTTTCTGTAATTACCATTTAATAAAATTAGATTTTTCTTGCATTAGGTAGCTGTTAAAATGAGTATTTGAAATGATCTATTTACAATAAAAAGAAAAATCTTTTACATTTCTATTAAATGAATTTTGACAGTATACTTTTAACCCCCCACCCCCTCTCCCATACAAATTTTCACATTAATAATTGTGCTTGGTACAAAATATGTAGTTTACAGCTTAATCATGTTTATCTTTATATCAATTACATGGGCTTGGGATTATTTACAAAGAGTGCCAGTTTGTGTCATGTGATTTGATGTGGAGCCTCAAGCATTTCCATCAGGAAGGTATCGATGGGTGTGTCTCCAATTAGTTTGAAGAAGAAGAGATGTTCTAGACACTTCAACCCAATGGATCGGAGGGCTGGCAGTCGGAGCAAGAGTTTGGCAAATCTGGAAAAGGCAGAAATAAGAAATGTTTCTAATCCATACCAGAATCAATGTCAGCATGTTGGAACTGATACCAGATATTATACCAGAGGGAGCTATTAATATTAAAGACAGAGGGAGCTTTCATGGTAAAGTAATGAAAGGGTAAGTTTTAATGTCTAGATAAACCTGCAGTGAGTAAAGGAAAGTGCTTTACCAAATATATTTTTCTGTGCATATTATGTAGTCTGTTTTTTGGTGTCTCTATACAAATCATACAGATCTATACAGATTCTATATGTATTTCTATTTCTAGTGTTTCCTTGCTGCACCACATAATAAACCTAAGGTTGGCCATGTGGCTTGGATGCACAGCCGTGACCTGTTAAAGCGCTACCAGTGAAAGAGACTTTTCTGGGAGCAGTTATGATTATTACAGAGATGAGAGAGTCAGACACCCACCTGCCAGGTTGTTCTGGATATTTCTGCTTGGTGTAGGACTCCAATGATGCATACACCTTCTCTCTCAAGCCCTCCACCTCAGGAGGGTTTGACAACCCCTTTGCATCTGCAAAGACACAAATTTACACCATTATAACACAGTCAGACAGATATTATGTAGCAACTGGAATGGAAAATCAAACCAACTACTGTAGTCAAACTGCAAGCAAGTGCTACCATCCTGTTCAATACCAGTGTTTTGCATTAGCTGGAATGGTCTGTTTCTTAATGTGAATATGACGGATAGCAGCATGAGCATTTACCTGGATTAAAGAGAACGATGGCCCTGAGACAGCCAAGCTCTGTCTTATCCATCTGCATGTCTTTCATCTTAGACACCAGCTCTGTCAGAACTCTGTAGCAACAAAAAGGACAAGATATAAACCATAGTCACTGACTAAATCTAGTAAACTAAATAAGTTTATTTTTTCTTGTTTTTGACTGAAACTATTAAAACTATTATTAAAAAGTAAAATACAATGAAAAATATATTTTTTCCAATTATGTGAATAAAATTGTGAAAAAGGAAAAACAATTTCAACCCACAAGCATGCTTCTTCTGAATACAAAAAGGGCAACATGCTATTATCACACAGCCATAGTAAACCATCAAACCTTCATAAATTATGCACTTACAGAAATGTAAAACAAAGCCTTGGAACAACTAATATTCATAAATGGACTATACAGGATAAAGAGACATGATGCTCACAATGAAATTCATGAGAGGGCACTGGTGTGTGAGGTACCCATTTCCATGCTCCACTTATGGTTGACTTTGGAAACAATGATTTTGTGGATAAAAATACTGGACATCTCCCCCCCTTTGCCGTTTTTCACACCAACAATAATACTCTTATCACAATACTGTGGTTATCTCAACTTTATTCTGGTGCCCACAGGACTGCGCTCTTTCTCCTCTCTTATTTTCCATGGCCAGTGAAGCTCTGGACACTGCTATCCCAGAGATCTAAGATTGAGATTGAAATCTTGAGATCTTGAGATTGAAAATCAGATTTTGTAAAATGTCTGAAACAATTAGCACATCCACGTTAAACTGTAAACTTAAGAGTAAACCTCTCCTAAATTTTTCTCTTTACTATTCAGCAAAAAGTTTACGCATTAACTTTACAAACTAACCCATGATTCCACTTAGAAATATATATTTTTATATATTGCCTCTCAGTGTACTGTAATTTTCCTTGCTTTCAGTAAAATTCAGTTACATCCAAAGACTATGCTCTTACTCTCCTCTTATTTGAGCTTGTCTGCAGGTACATTAGCTTGAATGGTGTTCCCATCCCACCCATTTCCAGCTGCTATATGACAGAGACTTGGCACTTTCATAAGCTGGAGAGGATAAATATTTTGTAACAGACTCCTAGGTCCCTTCAGTCATCTCTGGACCATTCAAAGGGACCTGAGCTCAGGTCACCTGTTTTATTTGCTTCGCCCATTTATGTTTCCTTCCTTACTGCTATATACTCCACTGCTGAATGGGTGTATGGGGATATGTGCGTGAGTGTGTGTGCGTGTCTTGTGTTTGTTTGTTAGGGTTGGGAGGAGTAGGGAAGCCCAGTGGGCTGTTTCATGTGAACGAAAAGTTACACACAAAAAGTTATGTAACAGTCATGTGATCCAGGACAGCAGCATGGGGGAGGGGCCAGGCTGACCTGTCGAAGATGGAGCCCACGCCCGCACTGTGGGCACTACTGCGATGCACATGCAGGCCAGTGGCCAGGAGAATGCCGTCTTTCACGGTGACCGAACGGTGTGAGAATGAGGCGATGAGCAGCTCGTTCCAGCCTGAAACGAACCCCAGATATGCTCTAATCAGACCAAACTGCATCCAATTACAAGCCCACACTCTGATCACCCCACACCCTCAGTGATGTCAGATCCTTTTTTACTCGGCCAGTTTTATGTATTATTTATTTGGCTCCTCATGCAAACATTTCATGGACTAAGCCCTAGTTCATGTGCAAGGGCCTAGACTTGGCCTTTTCTGGAGCACATTATAAATTCATAAACAAGCAATAAAACTTATAATGTTTATTTCGCACGTCTTTCACAAAGGCAAATAGCCCTGTATCAAAATCAATTCAGCAGCTACTTAATCTGTGTACTTAATATTGTGGATATAGTACAAAGAGTAAATTGTTTCAGTAGCATAAACTTAAATTCAGACAATAACTCTTGTTTTTCAGATTAATTTTCTTCCTGAGCATTTAACCACCAAAATAGCTTTTCTTAATTAAACACTACAGTCCCCTATTTAAGACACAGAGTGAATTTTGTTTATGTCACTGGCAGGTCATTTAGCATTTTAAAATTTATTAACACTTTACCTGAAATGATGCTTTTTTTTGTTTAATGTTTTTACAGTGTTATGAGCACTTCTTTACCGGGTGAATGGGTTTGTGTACCTGCCCGTAGGAGAATTACTTGGTCGTCCAGCGGTAGTTCAGAGAAATGAGGTATCCTCTTGGCCCACTCCACCAGTGTGAAGAGCTGCTTGTCTGCTGCTTGGCAAATGTTGGTGACTGGGTCGTTAGTCTGCCAAAGTGGGAGACAAATGTAACTAAATGGGACATAAATAATGTCCCATGAATGGGACAAAAATGGTCAAAGATAGCAGGGTTGTACAGGGTTACAGGATATGTGTATCTTAAAAAAATTACAGTTCATCAACATAACTGGCAATATACCGCCCTGTGTTATAGACACTCAGGTGCACAGTTAGCATCCAGGGGCCTGAGATTTTTTCAGTTTTTTCCAGGTACACTCAATTCCATAGCAAACTAAACTCCACAAATAAATAAATGGTTCATATATAAACTACCACATAAGGCACATTCACTGGCCATAGACCTTGTGCTTACACAGTAAATTTATACAATGCGTGATTTACCGTCAAAATATTGCATACGTGGTGCATGCAACTTTAACAAACACATACCTTCTAGGAGTATGGATTTGACTGAGCACGACATGAAATTCATGTCAGCTCTGATAAATAAGTATTCAGGTATGCAGTCATGTTGGCAGCGTAAGGTTAAAGCTGTGCTACTTGTCTCTGAGTCTTTAATCTTCCGTGAGGTTGATAAAATGTAGCTCATACTGTGCTTTGTCTAGCGATAGCATCCAGGCTCACTTAGGTTCATGCCATAAAGCCCAAGCTGTGCAGTGTATCTGATCGCACACTCTAAAGAGCCATGCTATTGCAGTGTGCCAGTAATCTGCTCACCGAGTTGCCGGGACTGCCGTCTACATAAGTCTCGGTCTTTGGCTCCACAGCCAGCTCGGCGTCCAGGATCTTATCCACAGGCATTTCCTCGTTAAAGCTGCTGGTGGACTCCACCTCGTTATCGCTCTTCTCTTTCCCCCTCTGCCTCTCCTCCTGCACCGCTGAAAAAACAGTTACCGTGTCGACATGAACTGACAATGCTGGGCCACATCTCGCTGCATTCACAGCTGTTCCTCCACTCAAAAAGAGTCTGTAATGCAGTCAAATGTCAGCACAACACAAACTCTCTGGGACATGTGTCCTACGGGTTGGTGAATGTGCTGATTTTCAAGCCGACACACTTCAACAACAATTGAACAGATACCAAAAGTGATAACATCACAGGTTAGCCTTCAGCATTTAGATTTGGTTAATCATGATATTTATAGGGACTGCATTTTGAACAAATGTTTATAGTATGTGACATACAATATTAAATACAAGACACCTATTCAACCTCTGAATAAAGGATACATAATGTTCTCCTTCCATTTATTTTTCTACTTAACAATAATAAATTTACAGTCTTTGGATGTACAATTCTGCAAGACTTGCAAGTTATAACTGCACATGCCACGTAACATGGTCATATATGTGCAGGTCATTTTCAGACTCTTTTAAACTATGCTGTTACTGTAACAATCATATTGCTCATTCCGTTGGAATGGCATTCATTTTGCCATTACAAGTTGATGTTTTGGCCTTAAAGATGCTGCAAACACCCCCCTTCTCTAGTGGCTCACCTTCTCTCTTCATGCCCATGGCCAGACACTTCTGGTAGCGGCAGTACTGGCAGCGGTTGCGCTGGCGCTTGTCGATCAGGCACTCCTTGCTGTCCCGACACGTGTAAGTGAGGTCCTTCCTGATGGTCCTCTTAAAGAATCCTTTGCAGCCCTCGCAGCTGTACACGCCGTAGTGCTTTCCTGCCCGCCCACGTCAACAAACAAGACATACATTACTCTAATGCACCATTCAGCCCGAGGGCACTTATACAGAGCAATGTACCTGCAATTCAACTCATAATACTCTGTGTTTATACACTGTAAGAATGCAACATTATTAGAGGAAAATCATGTTAAAATAAGCTTAATTATCAGCCAGTGGGATAATAAGCATCCATTTGACAGAATGTTTTCACACAAGGAACAAAAATCAAGAAATAAAAAAAAATAGCTGTGGTGGTAACACCACAAAAACAAAAGTTATTGTCTGCATGTAAGTTTTTAATGCCCATTAAGATTTCATTTTTTTTTGCAGTGTACCTCACATTACATTTTCTGAACTGCAATTGCTTGAATAAAGTGGGATGCCTGGTGCAACTGAGCTGTTACCTGAGGAGCGGTCCCCGCAGATAGCACACACGTGTTTGGACATGGACCCTGGGCTGGTGCACTGGTAGCTGCTCATGTTCCCCAGGCCTGACAGTCCCGGCGGAGGCTTGATGTCCTCTGTGCTGCTGACATTGTTCATGGAATTCATCTGAAGGTGGAGAGAGAGCAGAGAGTGGTGTGTGTCCCCCCGGTTTTGGCTCTCCCTCCTTGCAGTTCCTCGTGGTCGTGGCTACATAAGGAGCTGTGCTGTGGATCATATGACCGTTGGAGAGGGAGTGATTGTTTACTCTCCATGTGACGGCCCCGGCTGTGCATGTTGCATATTTGCAGAAATGGGTGTGAGTTAAAGAATGGGTTTTCCCTCGTCTCACTCTCAACTCCACATGCTTAATCTTTGATAGTGTAAAAACATGCATGGATTTTTTTTGTATAAGCAATCCACAGAGCTTATTGGTCCTCTAAGAATTTGTGAGTGTAGATTTTTGGCTGGGTGGTTATTATTTCAGGCACCACCCCTTCCCTGACTTGCATTTGTTTTCCCACTTGGCAGAAATAGCGATGGTGGATGACTTTGTGCTTGCTGACACTGAAATTTCAGAAGATTTCTTAAAAATGTATTATACAAGTCTGTAATGTTCACTGTATCCCTACTTTGAAGCTAATATAATGCATTTTGTTTTAAAAAAAAAAAAAAAGATTTTATCTACCAAGCCTGGTCTATATGGTATGCACTTTGTTGTCACAGCTTATCCATAGAGATGTCCAACATTATGATTTGTTTTATACATCTTCATTTCCTCCTATTGAGGAATACGTGAGATGTGTGAAGGGAAAGATTTATCAGTCTCTTAAGCCAGTCAAACACAGGTGTTAATGAATAGCTTGTCAGGGGGCATGTTGTTGTTGCATTTCTGGAGACATGAAAAATTGTTTCACGCACATTTAGTTAGGAAGGCCATGGACAAAATCCAGTGGAAAGTCTTATTTCATTAAACTGTTTAATTACATTTGATTACATTTCATGTTTAGTGCTTAGATACTAAATATTTGTACCAGGTACAGTCAAAACCACATCCCTTGACAATGTATATTTATTATGTATATTAGTCAAAAGGAGTAAATGACCACTGACTTACTACCACATCACATTACGCCATAACAGAGAAAGCAAAGTCAGACTCAAAGACAGTACTCGGTCAGTTATAAACCTAACAATTTAGGACAGGCCGTTGGTTCCCAAACTCAGTCCCAGGAATTCACTGCATATCTGTTTTTTCAAACAATAAGTAATTCCACTTAATTGTAATGAGCTGTTAATTATTCTTAATCGGATGCTTTTATTGTTCATTAAAGGATGAGGGCTGTATTATGTCATAAATAGCTATGCATACCATGAAGAATAAATGTCCCAAAAGGACTTACAATCAGATCAAAGACAGCTTTCTTTTATGAGTTGTGTTATTTATGATGAAGGAATGTAAAAGATTCCTTGACAAAAACCTGCAGTCACAGAAGATCCCCAGGACCATGTTAGAGAACCACTGGGAAAGGCTCATCCAATAACAAGCTGTAGTTCCGCTTACTGCCAGTAGAGGGAAGCAGCTTCATTGAGGAAAGCAACAACAACATTGATTTCTCACAACTGGAAGTAATGCTCTGATTAACTCCATTTAAAAGCAAAAGCGGTTACATACACATTATGAAAATGCTCATGTTAAATCTACATCATAAAAAGCAGGGTTTAAATCAATCACACACTCATATAGGTTAGATCTATATTGTCAAATTTCAAGCTTAGATGAAGGACTGTAGGACATTCCACATTACAAACAATACCCATAATTTATTTATTTATATCACAGAAATTCCAAAAATAAATCTACAGTTCCAACAATTCATTCCAAATTAAACTAGCTTTATAAAATTGTTTAAGTTGAAATTTAATTTGAAAAAATTGCCAAATATATATTATTATTATGTCCAGATTTCACAATACAAATATACAGAAGAAATTTGTACTATGAACATTTATGTTTTACACTGTTTTCAGAATGCGCATGTCTAGCAGTGCATAGTAAAAGAGAACATATGTGATATGTATTGTGGGGTAACAGTATAACAGAACAAACAATACCATGGGGATGGGAAGTGTGCAGTGTGCTTCCTCAAATGAAGTTTCTCTTCTAATACTCTGCAGGGGGCCTTAGCCAATGTAACAGATCTGAGCATGCCCACCTGCACTCGCTGAATAAGGAAACCTCATCAGATACAAAACACCAGCAGGGAAAACGAGCAGCTAAATTCGCTACAGCATCGTGTCAAACACAATCTTTGCATGCTGTGTTGACACACTTTCTGATGGCTGGCAGATGAAGTAAAATCAGATATAGTGTTACAAAACACAAGCTTTGGCTGTATTTCCACATTTTCTAGCTTTGCTTCACAAGGTGCAAATTCCAGCAAATGGAGGAGCAGCGAAAAGGGGAGGCTGTGGCCTTGAATGTGAGTGACCTACATACAGAGACTCTGCGGTCCATGTGTTTCATGGCAAACACATCATACGTACATTATGGATGCTCTACTGAATACTTCATACAGTTTATATACAGTATTCCCTGTTGTGGTAAAATCCCATTTTAACATAACTCTGTATGTGAAAGCTATGGCAAAACCTCAGGGACAGGCTGCTGAGGGCTTACAGTTCATCTCTGTGTTTTTAAGAAATGTGATCCAATGTGTTCTGCTGTCCTTCCAGCGCAATGATATCTGCAATCATTTCAGCAGAGGTTCCTGAGATGAGACAGTCATGCTCAATCATGTCTCTCTGCCTTAGAAGCACTGAATTCAGCTAGCTACAGCCCTTTGGGCAAGGACTAGGGGGTGGGCCGCTGCCACGATTAAATGAGCATTCCATTTTCCTGGTTTGGCTACAGTGAGTTAATGTCGCGTATATGACTGACCCCGCAACCAAGGACAAAGACCCACAGCCCATTTCCTTATTTACTGAGATAGATAGTCAACTAGAAAGCAGACATCTACATACCAGAGCAGAAATGCCAAGGATTCAGTGTTTTCCAGCTCGGGGCTGCTCACAAATCTGACAGTTGGTGGAGCTCTATTTAGAAAGAGACGATTCATTCTAAAAGTAGTGCTGCGAGGTATTGCTGAGGGAGGGGGGAGTGGGTCCATTAGCCGCCAAGCGGCATTGTCCCATAGGTGCTCCCTGTCACTGCTCATCAGCTGGGATTCTCTGACACGCTTGTCTTCCTCGTTCAGGGCGCAGCGTGTGAGTCTGCAAAAACCTGGGCCTGAGCGCCGCATCCATCCTGATATTAATTAAAAGCCCAAATTCTACACCCAGCTAACTGTGCTCTGGCCGCAGCCAATCAAATCCTCTGTTACAGGGTTCACAGAGGGACAGACGCTGGTTTTCAGAGCAACGGTACTCAAAACAAAACTGGTGGAATTCCAAACGCCCAGCATGCTTCACAACATCTGCATTTCATTTCCTTATTACACTTTGCTGAGGGGGCAACACAGTTCCATGCCATAGCTGCATTTAAAATGCGCATCTATCAAAGAGGAGAGACAGGCTCCCTTTGCAGAACAGTAGAAGAATCCTTAAGAGCGAAAGAAAAATACAAGACTGGGAAAGGCATTTCAGACATATAGCAGATGCTATTTTCAGCAGCAAATTATTCAGTTTAAATTTTTACACACTTTCCATTTATACAGCTGGATATTTCTACTGAAGCAATTTTTAGGTGAAGTCCCTTGCCTTAGGACACAGTGCTCTGGGAATTTAACCGAACTGAAACTACAGCCAGTGTTACACGGCCCGGCTTCCTAACCATTGTACTACGATGCTACCCTAAACGAGTCTCTGCAGGAGTAGCAGTCTGAGGTGCAAGCTCATACCTGAGGACTGTTCAGCGCTCCGAAGCTGAGTCCGGGTGTGGAGGGCAGAGACATGGAGGGAGACCCTAGGGAGGACGAGATAACGGAGTAGGGCGAGGCCAGCCCGTTCATGGGGGAGCCCATTGTGTTCATGGGGGAGGGGAGGTGCCGGGAGGGGTTGATTGAAGTGCTGATGACGGAGGGGTGTCCCACTATGGAGTTCATCTGAGACTGAGGCGAGTTCATCGGAACAGAGGAATCTGCAAACACAACACAGGGCAGCAGTTAAAGGCTGGGGACTCTGCAGTTACATCCCTACCCACACTGATCCCCCATCTGCTTTACATTTAAAAAACACAAACACAGTTACATTCCATTACAGTCAAGGGTGTCTCCTGCCTCATCTCCACTGTCACCAGGCCACTTCCTCCCTGCTGTTTGATTGGCCCAAGCCTTCCACATCACTTGGCAGATGCTAGCCCATCTGAGGAAAAACGCATCCAGTCATCACAGATCCATCTACAGACCTGGACCAGAGCAGCATGAGCTACTTGATTCTTGCATGGACACACCATGCTTTAAGACACAAGCGTGTATTTAAATACTGGATTAGCTATGACAGGACCTTTAAATGCAATTAGAAGATTGGACATAACAAAGACCTTACACCCATTTTAAGGATCAGTGTAGACACACACCTAATACTTGGTTACTGATTCAGCCATAACACAGTCCTTGCACTAAATGAGAAGACCTTCTGTCAGTCAGCAATAAAACAGGCCTACACTCAATCAAATGTCATTTGTTAATGCTGTATCTGAAGGTAGACAGCGTTCAGCAAAAACAGTATTTATCAAGAACATCTCATTATTTTTAGCTGTATTTTTTGAAAATGTAGGTCAACCAAATAAAATGCATTTATTTTTGTTGAGGCTATCCCTTAAGCAAATTATTCATAAAAAATCATCAGTCAAAAATATATGCAAAGGGAAGACACACAAGGGTCAGTGCTTCGCTCCAGAGTGTGCCTGTCAGAGTTACAGAGTGCCTATCTCAAAGTTACAGATATGGGTCACTGTCTGACACAAACCACTGCCCCTCCTAACCCTCTCTGTTTTTTGTATACGTTTACTATTACATATATGATGCAACCATGCAAAATTTAAAGGTTCAAGCATAAAAATATTTTCTATTATGTTTCTCTGGACCCTTTCAGAGTTCTTTTGTTTTTTAATCAACCTTTTCAGTGGATGAAATCTATAGCTATTTATTTAAAATACTGGCTAATTCATTAACGATAGACATAAAACCATGATATTTGCAGTACTGAAACAATTATTCACATCACTTAAATAATTATCTGAATAAACTGAATATGCAACCATGTATTCAACATGTGAAGCCAAAATCAAGAGTTTACAAAAAACAAATCTGCACCAAATTTGCTTACCAAGAAAAATTTACGATCACCAATAGAGATACGATTTGTGTCAAATTAAAATAGTGTTAATTAATGTTAGTATCTGGTTCAACATTCAGACAAGATGTCTTTTGCCTTAATGAGCCAGTTAAACATACATCCCATCAACAAAATATGGTGAAATCCTTATCTTTATTTTGACATCAAAGTGGCTCTGATTTCTGCCAAACATATTAACATCAATGAGAAAAAAATGTATACATACATCAAACCATGTGAGCCTCAAGTGTTATCACCTCCCAAGTAAACCCAGTTAAATCCAGGGGTAATTTGGGTCAGCTATTTGAATACATTGGTAAATAATCAGGCTTGATTTGGACCAGCCCTGCTAAATATTACTCTAACTTCCACTATCTCCCTCAGAGTTGTGAATGAAAGGCAGAGACTGCTGCTTAGTATGAACATGAAGGATTTTCTCTAATTTGCCAAAATGCACCTGAATTGTCCTTAACACTTATGTAACACAGGTCTATGTGCAGATGAGTCAAAAATGCAATTTTGAATGATATAGATTAAGTCTGGAGAAAAAGAAACACTTTATTCTACAGTAACCAGCACTGAAGCATTTCAACACAACGGTGGTGGTATTATCATGCTTGGGGATGCTTTGTTGCATTAGTACCTCCATTACTTGATATCAATGAAGGAACTATGGATTCTGCTCTGTATCAGAGTGTGCAAGACATCTGTATGGAAGCAAAGCATAGCTGAAGCACAGCTTTCAGCAAGACAATGACCCAAAGCAAGTGAAAATCAAAATGAGGAAAAAGAAACTTAAATGTTCTGATTGGTCTAGAAGACGTCTTGGCCAAAGTCCATTTAAAATGTTGTGGTAGGACCGTAAATGAGAAGTTCTTGCTGGAAAACCCACAAATGTTGGAGCTGGAGCAGTTCTGTATGGAGGAGTGCGCCAAAATTTCAACACAGGACTGAGCGACAGACTGACCACTACATAAAACATTTGGCTGGATCATTGCTGTTAAAGGTGGCTTCATCAATTAAGTGTAAATGAGACAATACATTTTTTTCATACCAAGATTTTAGGTGTTGTGTAACTTCCTTAATCAAGAAAGTCTGCTTTTTGTCCAGACTATTTTTAATACATGTTTTAGGCAATATATATAGGAGTGTATGCACACTCTTTTTTCCTGCAAATGTAAAACGACAGGCTGACATTTACACGGACAAACACGCTTAAGGGATCTGTCCATCACGAAGGTAATGGGACGTGGCATTTGCATGCGGCAGACCAAACTCATGAGAGGGGCTCACAGCCGTGCAAGGTTTTGTCCCATTACACAGCGTGCTATCCTGAACATAAGCGGCTTCGATGACCAGTGCCACCGGCGCGAGAGCTGCTTTCACAAACACAGCAGAGCATGTCAGCAGGCCAATTCTACCAAATGTGTTTTTCATTCCCTTATGAAGACTGACCACATGACATTTATACACTCATAAAAAAAGCACTTGGAACATGATGGCTTGATGTATGATTTATTATTGAAAGTTTGCAATACCACAAAATATAAAACCTTTCAATGGCAAAAAAAAATGGTGTCAAATCATCAGATCAAATGTGAATACCAAGGAAGTGTTATTCATTTCTGTTCATGAGGGCTACCGTATAAAACTGGATTGGACATCACAGTGTAAACAACTCTGTGAAAAAACATTAGATATTACACACAAATAATAAACTCAACAAATATGAGTGAAATCACAGTCCTCCACATTCACTCCTTATCTGACCAAAGCTATCATGATCAGTTTCACATTAGATTAACAGAGGAAATGAGGTGTGCTCATTACTCACAGTCCAGCTGCTTTGGAAACACCATCAACCACACAGCTTGCCTTATATTCTGTTTGATTTGGGTCCAGAGCTCGAGTTACTATAGCCATGACCCCCTTCTGAGAGGGCACAGGCCCAGAATATCAAGCGCCGACTAGATGGGGTTACACACGCAGCCAAACAGAATGAGTGAGTGTGTGTGTGTGTGTGCACATGTAAGTGTATGTGTGTGTTTATACTATATACATAATGTGAGAGGCATATGCAGCAGTATGAGATCATGCAGAACACTGACAAGATGCACCTCAAAACCTATATATAACTCTTTCACGCTTCCACACACACACACACACACACACACACATACACACACACGCACACATTCACTGGCAGAGACACAGCCATCCTCTGCCACTGCCCTCTGCTAAATGTCACATTCCAACATTCCAGAGAGGAGAAACACCTGCACAGCCAATAGCACTGAAAATGGCCAGAAGGATTAGCAGGAGAGCAGGCACCACCGTAGGGGCTTCCTCAGTGCTCTGCCCTTTAACCAAGTGACATCATCAGAGCCACTGACATATGCTGGGCCACCTCGTGACTCCTTGCTTCCTCAGACCGGTCATCAGATGACACAGAGGGCTGAACACAGTGTATTTAATCTGTATACACAGTAGCGAGATAAACTATGTGGCTTCTCGAAGTGAAGGTTACTTTTCCCCTTTGGGTTGACCTTAGCCAGGTCAGTGCTCGAGAGGGACTCTGTTTATTTTTTATTCAACAGAGAGGATCATTTTGAAAATAAACAGACCCAGAAAATCCCAAAGAGAGTTGTTAAATTGTTAAATGAATGGGCTAGATATGAATGTTGCATGGAATGATCCCGATACATTTTGGCATTGCATAACTACCGCATTCATAATGAAATATTGATACCAGAAAAATCTTTGGCCTGGGAAAAAACAATTTAACTTCCAGCCATTTTGGCTCAGTGCATTCCATAGCAACCACAATGAATATTAAAAATAATTGCATTTGTACAGCAAAACCACAGAATTAGCTGAAAGGCAGATCATTCCTATTTAGCTTTCTATAATAAAATTTAGCAATTATATTTTAATACTTTCTTTGAAAATGCTCTTTCTTTAACTCTCACTGGCAATCAAGTATTTTTGGAGTTTTGCAGAAACGGACATCCTGGGCATTGGCGGCTGTTTGGCAGTTGATTTGCACAGAAACAGATTTGAGTAACATCCTGTTTAATGAGAAAATGCATGGCCAAACAACACGGCTGAAGGTCTGCAGACACTCCACCCCCATGAGTCAACATCGGCAGAAGTGCCCATGCTGAACTTTACGATGAGGCATGGGAGAGAGAGCTAGCTCAGGCTGGCTTTCACTGCCTCCACGGCCCATTCTCCAGGACCTTACTGACAGTGCGAGAAGTGGTGCCCTCCTCTGAACAGGGAACGGCCACAGAGAGCTATCTGCTGGGGCGCAGGGCCAGCACACAGGCAAAAGCTGCTGATCAGCAGCCCAGAGGAACACAAATGTGTGGGCTGAAATTCTGTGGGCTGAATTCTTGTGGCAGTAGCTGTAGTGATAGAATAGATGGCGCAGGGTCTAGATGGAGAGGGAATTTCCATGGCAACAGTCCAAGGTGGTCACAAGCAGGAACATAGCACACTAACAATAGCACAGGCTGTCCTGATATGATTACTGATATATTGTTTTTAAAAAGTCCTTTCCACAAAAAATTCCCATTATCAGGCCTTGGAGCAGGTAAAGGGGTTGGGGTTGAGGGAGGAACAGAGAGCCTGGAAGTTCTTTTCATAGACCTTATCAAAGTATCTTACATTTTCTTTAGCGGTATCAGGGAATAGAGCCTGGAAGCTCTAGTTTCACCAGCTGGCTTGGGGGTACAAACACTTGAGTTATTATTAACTTAATATGGGCTCATGTTCAGAGAAACGATCTGTATAAAACTATTCGTTCTGTCTGACCTTGGTTTCCTAACAGAAGAGTCTCGCTGATGTCCTTTGACCACTGCAGAGCTGAACTTAAAGGTCAGAAGTGCAATGTTTCTCTCAAGTTCAAAAGACATTGTATCTGCACTCAGTGGAGCTAAGAGCTTCTCCCCGAAGCATTATCAATATTCTCCCCTTATCACTTAAAATACATATTGACATGGAGCTTGAAAGGAATAAGTTTTTTATTTTTCAGGACATTTCTGGAGGAAGTTCTGTAAACATGCGTTATGCTTTGTACCAAAAGCCAGGTAGACATATCACCCTTCCAAATCCTTTTATTGTTCTTTGTAGACTTACACCAATCTTAGCATGTCTCTTACTTTCTTCCCTTAACATATAACAATCCCTGAGTGGCTCTGAATGACACATTAAATGATAAATACAAAACAGACCATTGGGGCTCTTGTTGGCACATTGCAGGTTTCTGTGCATCACATGAACTAAAACAATGGGGCTTCTGTGAGGACAGAACCACACAGCATGGCAACACTGACAGAGGAGTCACCCCTGGTTCTAACATAGTGCTCCAGAACCTAGGGATTCACAAAAACCTCTCCCAAAGGTAACACACCTCTCAATGTTAACGACACAGAAACAGAAAACATGCATTTAGAGGTTTTAAACAAAATCACTCATACAATTTCTCTTTCTTTTACTGTTGATAACAGAAACAAATGCTATCACTGAATACAAGGAGCTTACCAGCGCGCCGTAATACAATAATCCTGTGCCCCAGAAACTAATAATATCCAATGACTTTAGCCTCGGAGCAAAAAAGAGCAGCACCAGAAGACCATGATGCCTTACAGATTTACCCAGCTTCCTGTGCTCAGGGATGTACAGGTTCTTACAGGAACACACATCTGTAAAATCAGGCTCAATATCAGAAAATGAAAGAAATAGTTTTAAGCAATTATATAAATGAGGTTGGACTGGTTGGCTAGATTTCCCATGAAGAACTCTGTAATTTACCCAGATGCATAGATAGTGCCATGACACATGCCTCACTCTCTACTCCTCCATCCTCCCTGTTCCCCATCTCCAAACCCATCAGACACCCCCAATCCCCCATACACACACTGAAAATGCATTAATTTCTTTCCTAAATGAGGTTGATGTCTGATCAATCATGGCAGTAAATCTTCTTATCCCTGGTAAGTATCTCCAACGAGTTTATCTACCGACAGGCCAGCTGTCCCAGGTGGGGGGAAGCCATTGTCCCAGTGGAAGACTGCTTCCTCACTAAGTCCCAGGACTGAAGACATTAAACCAGACCTGATTACACATGGGCCTTTAATCCCCAACGACAAGCTGGTAACATTATATCATAAAACACAACGCAGCCTGTGTTCTTTAACACCACTCCTCAAGAGACAGCCAATAGAGTGAAGAGGTTTAAACTGGCAATGAATCATTTTTCATGCAGGCATGTCAAGTGTGTTGACTACACTGGTAATGTGTTTCTAATATTCAGAACAGAACAACGGCACCCATCGCTAATGTCTCCAGATGCTGAAGGTTTGGGTCGGTCTGGGTGGTTGTGCTAAAAGGCCTTCACAGTAAAACTGGGTTTTATAGTTAAGGAAACAGAATTTGTACCAGGAGGTTACAACTTCAAATCCCAAGTGGAGCGCTGCACTGCAGTACGATTAACCAAGGTACTTATTCTGAATTTCCTCGGTAAATGACTACAAGGTTACATTCAAAATGTTCGGCATGTACTGCACGCTGCTTAATGACAATGTTGCTTTTACACAATGTCTTTAATAGGACATGCATTGTCCATGTGTGTTGATACTGGCTAAAAATAAATTCAGTCTGTCTTGGGTGGAAGTATAGCATTCTTAATTGGCTTGCTCATTGTTATAAATGATAATGCATTGTTTTAAGTAAGTAATTAAACATTGCTACAGTGACTATATCTTGACTCTTGTACTACTAGAAAAAGGATAGGAAAAGAATAATTACAGACACACAAGACTTAGATGCTCCATGGACTCAGCTGATATATGCTCAGTTGTGAGATGATGCATGTCCATGTTTTTTCATATTTTAGTAGACTACATTGTCCATACTGTACCTTTAAGTAACAGCTGTAAGCCTGTATCATTGTGAAAATATTTGGCATGAAAAAGTCTGAACTCTGTCATCTTGGCAAAACATTATTAGTTCTCTGGCTGAACAGAATGGACAATATGATTTAAAGTCAGAATAATAACAGTTATAATACTCAATTTTTCCAATGAAATAATGAAATCTTGATGGAAACTTGGGAAAAATAACCGCTGTATTTCAGGTCAGGAAACCTAATTTATTCCCCACTTTAATTAAAATGAAAGTTATCATTTGCTACAAGCAGGAACAAAGACTACACTTTAGAGGGCTACAGTCTTATAAAAAACTGAACTAGTTTACTGAGAATTTGTAAAAAATCACATGAGAGTTTCAACAATACACAAGCTGTCTGATCACTCATCTGTGTCAGGAAAGGAGCGAGCTGATCCTGACATTCTGGAGAGGCAGCAAACATTTCAGGCCGAAAGATAAGGCCCACCACAAATAATGGCGAAAGCAAACACTGCAATCCAAACGTTCTGAGCCGGCAGCTGTGGGAGCCTCTCGTTCCAGTTCTCAGAAGCCTGAAGGCTGAAGGCGGAGGGGGAGGGTGGTTTGAGGGGAGGGGTGTCGATCGATTGGCAGGTACGACAGCATGAGTCACCGCTGTAAATGCCCAGGGGACAAAGCATCCCCACTCCTCCCACATGGCGGTCACCCTGCTGGCACATGCACAGATCTGTGACCACAGACAGGCCGCCTTGCTCCGCTGCCCGCCAGTAACCTGGCCTTGCATCCTCCATACAAGGCCACATGCCTATACGCACAGGTAAACCAGCACTTCTTCTGATTTATTAAACTGTCCTTCACATCAAAATGATGTCTTGTGGCCTATGAACATTATCAAGTAATGCATCTACAATCCAGCACCTGCATAAAGATTTTTTGGATGTGCATACATTTTAAAGTTTTTCCACCCGCAGCAACACACATGGGGGACAGCATGAGAAAGAATGCTTTGTTATGATCCAGCTATAGAAGATGCCAGCTCTAATTGATAGCGAAACCCTGCTTCGTTTAGACAGGATTCCGCTCAGCTTGTAGGGGAGTTGCAAAGAGCTGTTCCCAAAAAGATGCATTTCTTTCATCATTTAAAATTCTGAAGGCAATGTACTGTAAAAGTCATGTTTATGACATTAAGAGATTACACAACAAAGTAGAAGAGCTGGAAGCTAAAATAATGAAACAGGGCAAGCAGTGTAATTAGATGCATTGCAGTGCTCTGAATTCAGCTCTGAAAGTCTTACACAATGCCATTACCTTCATAATGAGAGGGGCTTTGGCTCCTCATATATTGGCTCCTGTATAAGCTAGCCAGTGAAATGAGGCAGCACCATTGCATATGAAACACATTAAACAAGAGAATGCAGATTCCTGCTAATTGGGCCCACAGATTAAATAGGTCAGATGTTTGGTGCTCTGCAAAGCCACCATTAGCATTTCACAGCACAGCTGGCAAAGGTGTGTGTGTGTGTGGGGGGCACACTGGGAATATAAGGAGAGGGAGTCTATGGTCAGCATCTGTCATCGACCCAGTAAGCAGACAATTCCACAGAGAGAGGGGCTCCACCGTGCCCGCATGAGGATCCCCCAGCAGACCGTGCGATGATCCTTCACCCACTCACCCCTTCACACCCATGGCAGCAGACGCCACACACTACGATTAGAGCTTTTCGATTTGTCAGCCCCCTACCCCCCACAACCCAGCCTGTGGAACTGAGGCCTACACTGAGAGTGATGGCCAGGAGGGACGAGTTCAGACATCCGCTTCCTTCCTTTGAAGAAAACATCACACAGACCCGTACTTTTTTTACACGCTAGGACATTATTCACCATGTACACACTGTTAAAACACAGGAACTTCCTTCAACAGCTGTATTGTACTTGCAGCATATAAGTTTCTGTGGCAGGACTGGGGGGTGGGGGTGTGGTGGGGGGGGGGCATGGGGGAAAAATCATTATTAATGAGAGAAAGCCTTTCACAGCAAGTCAGAGCACCTGCACGGTGAAAATGTGGGACAGCAGACTATAGTTTCCTGGTTCAATGGACCCCCATTTAATGTAAAGCCAACAGGGGCAGAGAGAGGAAGACGGTCCCAACGATTAGACTTCACCTGGGCCCCCCTGTCATTTATATATGTAATTACATTCTGAGCCATGGACCATTCATCACAATGTATCCCAGGCAGGGAGCTGGGAACATGGCCAGGCATGAGACTGCTCTCACTATAAACACCACCGAACGTCAGTGTAATGGGAAGCTATTCATGTATTAATTACCAGCAGGGGGAAACAATGCAAATTAAGTGCTCATTAGAGAAAAGACACTGTAAAAAAGTGTCAAAGAGCTTTCTAGACAGAGCATGTACCGCATCCATAAGAACTGCATTCACTCTGCTAAGTTGCAACATAGCAACAGGAAGACATAAAGCAGACACACACACACACACACACGGACACGGACACATACATAGACACCCATGCGCACACACACGGACACGGACACATACATAGACACCCATACACACACACACACACACACACACACAGACGCATATATACACACACACGACAGAAGGACAAATCTTAAATGATGAGGAATACTGAGTCTGAAAACAAAAAATCTGTCATCACTCAAAGACATAGCATGAAAATAAAGGTAATTTTGTATCAAAAACCCAGAGGGAAAACTAAATTTAAATTTTTGTTTACAAAAAAAATTGTTTACAGAGAACAGAAGGAGTTATCACAATAAACTGAGTGCCTGGATGCCAACAAAGTACATTTCAAAACCAAAAATTGAAAAACTGAAATTACAAAGCAGGAACCACACTCTGCACCTGTAAATAAGCAGATTTGAGAACTGTGTGGCCTCGGTTTGGCGGGAGGAGCTTACTCACAGAGCCCGTAGCTGGCATCTTTGGCGGGGCTGTGTCCAGTCGGGGAATCACCCGCGTGCCACATGGCAAGAGCCCCTCAAAAACCCCTGGCAGGCCTGGCAGACGGACTCGGCAACACCCGACAGTGGACGCAGGCGAGAGAAGAGGTAGTAGGGGGGCGGAGACCATGCCCTTTACGGGATTACGGAGATTATCCACAGATCAGTCCTGGAGGAACCGTGCATTGCCCCGGATCAGCTTATTTTTCAGCAGGCTAAGGGTGTCGGTAAAACTATCTTGTCAGGAACACCTGTTGTGGCAGGGGCATGTGTTTGCTAAAGGCTAAAGGAGTCTGCTAGCTTGTTTATGATTTAAAGCTACAAACGGACATATTGTCATCTATACCTACAGCCACTGTGGACTTGGAATTTAGTCATAGGCTTTGCCTCATTGCAACTTAGGTGCTGAAGTGTAAAGTAGTACTCTGTAGGAAGATTAGATAAGCAATAACTGAATCAAGGCCCTCTTCTGTAGACATTAAGGGTTCTGCTTGTTTCTGATATCCTCAAGCTGGCCAGCTGTAACATGAGCAGACAATTTGCCTCTTAAAAGAGTGGAATAAAAGTACATTCTACGTTTTGCACAGTAGTTCTAAACCTTGATGCAAATTATGTCCCTGTCTATTTCTACAGATTAAACAGACAAAAAATAATAATGGCCAGAATCCTTCACCCAAGAGATGGGTCTGAGAAGTCTACAAAACACAGACGATTCACACACTGGTAAGATGCAAACACGGGAATCAAACACGCTAAACTGCAGTTAGAGGCTAGACACTGTATTCAATGCACATTATCTGTTTATGTCACAAAACAGAGGATCTTGAAACGTGATGATGATGAACAAACACATACACAGACTCACACATACAAAGGTGCATGCACATTAACTGATAACAAGCAAGGTGTCGAATGGATGCTAGCCAGGAACAAACAAGCACTGTGAGGCTGTTCAAGGCACAGCACAATCGCTCTGCTCAATCCTTTTATTAAGCACACACAGAAAGAAGCTTTCAATGCCAGGAAGACAACACAGGCTCTGTGTGTACTGTTAAAGGACATCATTAAACAACTGTTAATGAAACACGAGATACCATTTCAAACACAGTAACATTACCTGAGCACGGGGTGATTAGACCTCCAGAGAGGGCAGCAAACACACTGGGGCCTCATATCATTGTCTGCATATAAGTCTGCATCTACACCTTAACTCTGACGGCGCAAACATTACTGGGAATCTTATAATTACAATGGCAACTCGCATATTAAACTATAATACCAACAGGTCAAATAAAAAGGCATACAAACAAATGATCAAGGTTTACAAGTCCAAAGCATAAAAGCCACAACATGAGACCTTTAACACAACCATATTCAATCACGTGATGTTCATGTAACACTACATAATGAACAATATTTCAGTTAGCAATAAGAGACATAGTAAATATCTATATGTATTGCCATAGCTTTCACTGTGTATTTTTCCTTTCAGTATGGTTTACTTGAAGTTTAAAAAACAGCGGCAAGAAAGTATTTGAAGCACCTGGGAACAGATTAAACTAAAATTAAAAGAAATAAAGAGAGCAAAAGAGAAAGAAAGAAAGAAAGAGACCACAACTCTTCCCATAATGAAAAGAACAAAAAAATATATTTATGGCATTCATAGCCTGGTGGGCTAATTGTGACATTAAATTGCCGCACAGCTGTATGAGGAGGTTAAGGATTCTGAAATGACATTCTCAATCCTTAAAAAAACATCCATGTCATATGCACTAGGTTTTGGCTGAGGGGAATGCAACAGGGGAATGTAATGTAGGAGGTACAAAAGAACTGTATTAAAATCTCATGACAGAGTTTTCACAAGGTGGCTGTGACATAGTTAAGAATTCTCTCATCTAGCACACGGTTCAAGCAAATATCTGAATAAGCCTGACTGCTTATATGTTGCCATTTTGTTCTTTGTAAATTAAGTGGTCACATTTTTTCCATGTGATAAAAAGTGACCACTTAATTTTCATTACTCCAACTGACACTGGATTGATAGGACTTTCATAAGTGGACAAAACATATTTAGATATAACCTTATAAGATATAAAATTATTTCTATATGCAGAAACACCCCTTACAATATATTTAACATGTACAGCATATGTATATAAATTAAAGGGAGGGTAATTATATATTTAATGAGCAACTCAATATTGTATGCCCACTGCTATTTTAACAGTTTTAGACAATGGAGTTTACTGCAATCCCTGTGATTTCTGCCTTTACTTCTGGAGAGTGTGGCAGACTACTGGAGTCTGATAAACCAGTGGAGTCAATATTGCGCTATTAGCCTACATATGGAACATCATGACAACTGAACCCTCCCTCCCGAGGTGGCACTATGGCCAATCAATCCATTTCATGCAAATTGTTGACCGAATTCAGATCTGCACTTAAGTGCATTTTCAGCAGAACTCATCACTGCAGGAGTGAGAGACTTCCTCTGTATGCTTAATAAATGATGTTTTGATATCACAAAATATTTTAATAAATGATAAATGAATAAATATGTTTCAAAAATGTCTCCTAAAACTTGCATTGCACACAGGATGAATAATTGCATCAAGAACAGTTATCTGGAGGAGGGAACAATGTAAGACAAAATGACACATTTGAATCACATTTCTGTGACATGATGAATTCAAGTAGGTAGGCCTAATTCATGTCAGCTCACCTTTCCTGTAAGACATTGTGGCCTTTGATGCAAACAAAATCCAGGCATAATCCTAGGAGTTAAATACATTAAGCTTTTTCAACTTCAACTCAGATGCACAACCACAAGCACTGAACCACTACCAAATTCCCTTGTTTGTTTCTAGCACTCCTGCTAAATAATATAGTTTATTTGAATTAACAAGCTGGCAAGTAAATGCAGCTTAATTCAAACATGTGGCTGTCCAAATAAAATAACAAAACAAAACAAAACAAAACAAAACATAACATAACATAACATAACATAACATGACATAACATAACATAACATAACATAACATAACATAACATAACATAACATAACATAAAGTAAATACCTGGCTAGCCAGCTGGATGGGAAAAGTAAGTTATCACCTACTGCAGGGCAGTAAGTAAAAACTTGGACCTTCTTTTTCATTTGTCTGGTATTCTTTTGTTCTGAATTTGATTTTTGCCATTTTTGAGCCTGAAACTGACTATCATAATGGGACATATGTGTATTTTCATTGCTTCACCTATATGTAAAAATTATATTTATGTATAGATTAAGAAAACACCTAAACTCATTTAACCCAAAATACTCCACTACTATTATTATACCTTATACTTAATGAAAATACTTAAAGGTATCAAATTCACATACATTCACATATACATTTCACATTACTATATGCTCTACAGTACTAATGTTAGCCTATCTATAACATTCTGACCTATTACACAGAAAGCTATCAGTAGGAATGAAGACACAACATAACAATGAATAGGTGGAAAATATGTAAATCTGAGAATTAACCCAACATCAAACCTTTTATTTAATGACTTACTGGCTACCTGGGTCAGAACTGGGAGAGTGTTTTGCTCTTAATTGATTGAAGACAAAGCTGGAGCCAAGACTAAAGCTGAAATTAAATCAAGACGTTGACCTACCCACTAATTACTAATTACAGAACATTATCTTAGTTACCCCCACCTCCTCCTACGCACCTCCCCCACCCCGCGTAACATTTCAATAACAAACAATTCTAAAGACCAACTACGAAATGCCAGCATAGCCCATTACTTGAATTTCACAGAAACACTACACGAATGTACAACGCATCCAAAAGGAAAAAAGCTAAAAAATGTTGTTCATTATCAAGACAGTTTAATCTTAAGTATGATGTTGTATGCTACATGCAACACTAATGTTTTGCTATACACTGACCAAAAGAACAAATCCTTTAGGCAATTTTGAATAAACAGGCCACACCACTACTCAACTTACAGACATTTTTGGCTGAGCAAGCTTATTTTACGTATAGTAAATAATAAATGTGCTCATTTGACCAAGCAACCACCAAGGGACTACCATCATTTACAATGGAGAAGGAAAGCACATTAGTGTGTTATATTTCCATGCTCGAGTATGCTGGTATAACACCTTGACCATATATTGGACATTGTGCTTAAAAAAATGGAACTGTAGGTCATTTGGAAGATATCAATTAGCAATTTATTCTCATATACCTTGCTTACAGAAACCTGGTGAATAGCCACATATGCCTGCCTGCACTTTTTCTTTAAGACTATAATATGAGTTACATGGGTAACATAGAACTCAAATTAAGCCTGTCTCCAAAATGATCCAAACACAGCAGGAAAAACAGGAAATAAAGTCAAACTTGGACAGAGTCCTTTCATTTGTCCCAGAATTTCAGGCCTGAACACTGAAAGCTTACTAAAAACAATGCTTTCAAATGTTCCTCTAATATCTAATTCATTTCAGTGAATTCATTACTTCTTACTGTAATGCATGGATTCAAAATGTAATATTCTCTTAAAATGCTAAAATAACTTCAACTCACAGCGGTCCAGAGCATTCCACCTAGACCTAATTAGTTTTGCAAATATCTTAGCCATAAGCATCAAAGAGCAAGGCTTAAAGCTGCAGTCCTCAGGAAATCAGTGCTGACTGCTTCGGCTCCAGGTCCTCAAACAAAAGCAGGGAAATTATTGACACTAGAGGCTGAAGTCCAGAGTATTGCTGTCAAACAGAGATTAACCCAACAGATGAATTCCACCGGTCGCTGAAGTCATCTTAACAACACCGAGCAGAAGGAACACATTACTCTTTCGGCTTAAAACACTTGAAAAAGAACAAAAGAAAACAAACTACCGTTCAACACTACTCCATGCTGGGTATCACTGAAGTGTGGCCAACTGCACTTTCGGTTTTACTGTATAATGAGAAAGATAGGTTACTTCATGCTGAGATTCATAACCAGCAGAGTAATGACAGTCCTATTGTGCACTGTCTTATCTACACTGTCTTATTATCGCTCAATGTTGCCACAGTAATTTTGAGGAAGAATAAAATTCGAATGGCAATCATAGAATGTTGAAAACCTGTAATCGGGCAACAGTGATAAGAACAAGAAAGTATGAATGAATTAACACACATCATATATTCAGAAGGGATAAAAACCATTTATCACAATGATAGTAAACTGTATTATTACACTCAAAGATGTCACTGGCATAACTGTTTTGAAAATGTCTTTTTTCGAGTAGTTCCTGTTTTTGGCACATACAGCCTTATGCAATTACTGTTTGCAATCCTGTAAGAGTGTGTTGAAATCCAAGGTAATATAAAATGTAAGTATGAAAAGAATTTTAACTTACGTATAAACACTATTGTTTCTTAATGTTTTAATGGAAGGTGCTAAACCTACAACTCATTATATAATTGCTACTATGTTGCCCTGTACATCCTTTCCTTTTGTTACAGTGCAAATAATTTATACTACCAATTATTCCTCTGAATGCGTGTTCATACATGTAGGCTATGCTTCCAGCTCCAAAATATGCAATCAGAAAATATGCTATTTCAAAATGCTGTATTAAATGCAATACAAAGGCAATCTCCACAGACACGCAACCCACATAATATTGACGGAAGAAAATATATCAGATAAAACATTCCATAGCATAGCAGTAGAATTTTTTCCATTATCAAAATTCTTAAATTAAAGCCGACGTATGAACAGAACTTCCTCATCCAATTGTGTTTTTTGTAAGTATGTTTGTTTGTTTTTGAAGATTACAATGTTTGTAGGCGTTTCTGATAAACCCACAGCATTAACGTGAATTTAAAAGAAACCCCGATAAAATTAGAGATTATTCAGCCAACTTGCTGTAGCCTATATGTACTTCGGTCCTTCTGGTCCCACTCACACTCGCCACTACCCTACACATGTTGATGTCCCTCGGGGAGCTACCCTAAAACTTCCCGTTCCAAGTATGTTGTCCTTTGTGGGCTACCATTCCAGACTAATAAATAGCGGTTCGGATGCAAACAGTTGAGCAAGAGACGAACTAGAAAGGCCATAAATTACATAACCGCAATTAAAGTGCCAACCCCTGACCCTGTCTGCGAGACAGAACGGTGATCACCTGACTTCTGCATTGGCACAGACTTCTTGTCAATAAACATTACTGCGAGACAAGTGCTAACTAAACAGATAACATGCGCATTGGATTTACATTCAGTCTAAAGTTCGCCTATGGTATTCTGTTTTCTAGACGTTGGAACTAGAGAAACGCCATGAACGCCAATGTATTCGTGCAATAATAAAAGCATAAGAAAAACAATGCACGCAAGAAATACGGTCACTTCAAAAAAAAGAGAAAAACACTTACTTAGATGTAGATAGGGGTCATTATTATCCATAGCGTTTGAGTTATTGCCGTGTCGTTTTCCTATGGTTGCTGTAGCTGCGCCGTCAGAGACAGCAGCATCTCTCTGAATTCCTGTTCCCGGCCCGACTGAACTCTCACTGCTACAACAACGCTGGCATACACTGGGGCCCTGCTAAGGGGGTGGCGATAGCTGAGATTCTCCCAATGACAACATTATTCAGTATCAGAGTGTGTTTAAGCGGACGAGACAGTTACAGTGTGCGTTTTTTATGATGGACAAAACATTAAAGGAACAATTTTTGCAAAGAAAAACAGAAATCCAAAATGGCGATCGTAAAGCCAAATGTCTCACAAATACACTTTTTAGCCTATCACTGTAAAATGACGTCGAAATGTGCGCCAACCTCTTTCTTTTTCATGTTATATACTGTAGTAGATGAATCACAGTACTGTTACGGTGACTCTGTTGCTGCGTTCAAAGTAAATCATTATGGCCATTTTAAGTCGCTGAACAAATAGGACCATATAGTTTTTACAGTAGTTGTCACCATATTCTTTATTTACATTTTCTACCAGAAAACAACACATCTGTTATTGGTATCGTCGAATAAAGTTTAAGTTTTTCTATACAGCCCTACAATTTAACCGATTAATTAAAATCAAAATCTCATCTAGGTTGCAATGTCGCTAAAATATTTTCATACTAAATCAGTTTTCGTATGTATAGCGCAGCATGTAATTCCTTATTTTCATACAAATAATGATAAGGCTGCACAGCTACATATTTTACGGGCAGAAAACATTTCTTTTTTTTTTTTGCAACAATCAGTTACACGAACATGTTTTGTATAATTCTTTAATATAACGTATTTATTTAATATATATGAACAGACACATTGTTTTAATCACGTGCAGTATGACATGTTATAAAACTGACCACCTTCGCCAAAAGTTCAATTTTCTATATACAAATACAATTACTTTGCCTTTTATTTAAGTCCTCTTGCGTTTGCTTCGGGGTAAAAAAGTTAATTCGTTCCTGGAGTTTGGTGAAATTCGGTTTGTAGGTCTGAAGACCCCCTGGAAGCCCCCCCAAATCTTTCTTCAGAGTAAGGGGTCATTTAAGGGTGAGCTCTCAGTACCTCAGGAGGTTACACAGGAGTCACCAGCATTCACAGTCTTGAACTCTTGTTGGGGTAGACACTCGGTTAGCGTTGGGGATGACCACTCAATGAGTCTCCTCGCTCTCCACTCTAATGGGAAAGGCTTCCCCGAGCTCCCCTCCTTGTAAAAAAAAAAAAAAAAAAAAAAAAAACGCCCATAAAAGAACACAGGAGGATGCTAACAAAGATGAATAGTTTTTTTTCCAAGTCATTCCACACTAATAAGAGCTTTTCATTTGAGCCCCCCATTAGATAATGTAAATTCATTAAAGTCAAAGAAAAGGACTAAAATGGCAATTTATCATCCTCTTCTTTGTATTACCCTAATGGAGACACATGGTTCAGGGCATTAGTGTTGTTTTAATTTTCTCACAATATTTATGAAAAAATATCTCAATGCTATGTGAAACCTACCTCACTAAGATACAAATAAGCTTTGAAAAAAAATGCATAGCGTAAGTAGAAAACTTTGCAGAGGCATTTATTTTTTTAACGATGAAAAACTGCATAAATAAAAAAACACAAAAAAAATATTTTATATGAAAATATATAATTAAGCAATATAATATAAAAAGATAAACTATTAGTGTGTTGAGCAAAAGCCTGTCAACATTGAAAATATAAATATATATATATATAGAAATTTTAAAAATCTCAGAAGAAAAGATCAAGTAAAAAAAAGAATAATTTTAACCACAACAATAGCTGACAAATGATTCAATATACTGTTTTTTACCCATCCCTCTCAGCATCCATCATCACCTAAAATCCCAAAGACCCTCCCCCACACCGCAGTCAATGAGGCGAACCTCCTGCAGTAATCCCTTTGTATTCACAACACCATCCCCAACAAACAATGACCACAGGCCTAATCCCTCATCCAGCACAACAAACCTGAGCCACCTGCCAGAGGCTAGCTGTGTTAGAGCAGGCTACAGCGCAGCATGCTCTGCTTGCGCACACACGCTCTCAGCACTGCTTGGGACTGTTCACAGGTTTTTAAAAAATCTCCCACTCACCCTTATCTTCTCTGTGTGCATCTCCAACATTACAGATAAAATTAAATAAGTCATATCAGCCCCTTGCATATTCTTGATACATTTTCCTTTTTTTGTAGGAACATTTTGTCCAGATATTTCTGTTCCGTTTTATGTATTATTAGTCACCTCCTTTTTTGGGCTTTCTCGTGCTCCGGGGACATCACTTGTTTTCTTATATCAATAACTTAAATTGTAAATGCATGAGTACTGTTAAATTTAGCAACAGTCCAATCATAGAATTACTTTGATTTTGAACTCCTTGGAGTTTTTGATGTCCAAGAGATTGTTAAAAAGAGTTTGTATGTATAAATCATGCCCCCAGAAATCACAGGAGACTACATTTTAATGTGATATTTAATATGCCATAATTTATTGTTTAGTAGGAGACGATCGTTTTTCACCGCTATCTCACTGCAGTTTTATTTGCCTTGAACTGGTTGAAATGACACATCAGTGTTTATTGCAGCCATTTTTGCTTGTCTTTATAATTTCATATAATTTAACAAAAAATTTGGCAAAATATTATATGGCTACTCTCTCCATTCCCCATCTCTTTCTTTCTCTGTCTCTTTTAGTCAGTGCCCCCTCCCTCTCATATTCTCTCTCTCTTTCTCTCAATTTCTCTTACTGCCCCCCTCTCTCTCTCTTTCTCTCTCACTCACTCATGCACTCTCTCTCTCTCTCTCTCTTTCTCTCTTTCTGTCACATGCAGTTGGCCCTGAGCAAGAACCATTTTCTCCATCTGCCATCCAGTCATTATTTAGGCCCGTCATGCATTATCAAGCCCCTGCAAAAGCCAAGATGATAAGTGAATCTGTGCTTTATGGTTGCAGGGATGAGACACCCAGCACAACGATGTTGTGAATCATCAATCTTTGCGGTCATCAGTCTTGAGCACAAAAGATGAAACATGTTAAGGTCTGCATTGAGAGATCTTTGTTTGCTTACATACATTTCAGTCTTTCTTATTTTTATTTTCTCATGGATGGTCAAAGAGGACTAAAGAATCCTCTTCTATCCATTCTGGAATGAGAAATGTTACAGTAGAGACTTTTGTCATGGAATTGAGATGACAGATGGGTTCAGATCCCAGTTTCATTATGTTTTTCCCCCTCTTCTCCTGAGAATCTGTCTTTCATTTGATTCCTGACAGCGGTCAGATTGAGGTGGCTTTCACATGAGCGTTTCCGTGGCTGGGGTTGACTGAGAAGAGTTCGTTTTTTTGTGGGACACAGAACAATTAGGGGATTATCCCTAAAAGAACACACCATGGTTAAACATTGGCTGATCTCAAACAGAGGAGGGCTGTAAGGCTGGGTCTAAATATCCATGACACAATTTACTAAGAACCTTGTTGAGAGAATTCTGATGGTTTTTGGATTATTCCTACTGGCAACAAGAGTATAATTTAGCCATGTTATTTCATGCTCAGTTGATCTTCTCTGAGGGAAACTCCTTGTTATGTTGTCTTCAAAGAATCATCACATGTAGCAACTCCTTATGAATCTGACAACCTTATTCTCCTGTTTTATCAGAACAAAACTATAACATAATGCACTTGAGAGTCAGGGTGGAACACAAAGAGAATGTAACAAAGGAAGTTATTTATGTGCTTCTAAGAAAAACAAACTTTATTCGAAATGTTGAGCTTAAGCTGTTGTGTAACTTAATTGGATTGTAAGATAAAGGCATGCTGTTTGACAAGTGGTTTGGTTCTCTCGTGGAAAACTTAAATAGGGCTGGTGAAGGGAGGGAGTGCCTCAACAAGAAGGGCTGTGGTAGCTCTTCACTGGCTTCATACTGGTTTGTTGGCACAGGAAGGGAATCGTAAATCATACTCCACAGAACTGCCAGTCAAGCTCCTGGGGCCTGACCTCTGACATTCTGATCAGATCATCTGCAATCCATAAGAGAGCAACAGCCAACCAAACAAAGGAGGAATTCTTTGCAAAAGTACTCTTCACTTCTCTCAAAAATGGCTATGAATGGCTGGAAGCAAGAAGTTCAGTCTTTTATTTCATTTTATATGAAATGTTTTGAATTGAAAGTCCCTGGCCTTCACTACACTCTACCATAAATGCTCATTGTTTCACAGAAGCATTTATTCATTCATTAATTCATTCATTTATAACTGGGACAAATAATTTATACAAGAAATCAATTACAGAATAAAGCATTAAGATTAATTATTAATAATTCTGGTGTATAGTGCTATTGTGGTTGCCAGGAAACACAGTTGTGTAAGCACTATGCATTTTGTATGTTTAAATAATTATGACACAAATCATAATATATATTGCATTTTTTGTATGATTTCACCTCAACAGCTGCCATAATCAATTGATTTTTATAGATGAAATAAAGTATGCCAGACCTTTTTTTGCCACATCATATCTATGTATTTAAAGTATTCAAGCACATCGGTGTATTTGAATGGCATAACGTTTCTGTTACAGTGTCCAACAAGTGAATTGTCTCCAGGGATTGCAGGGGAACAATGAGACCAAAACCATCAGTTTGGTTGCTATGAATACAAACAGTCAATGGAAATGTACTAAACATTTAGTCCAAATTTCAGAAAAATATCAAACTATTAATTAATTCCACAGCCAACTCTACTCTACAAGTACTCTGCAAGTACTTCAATGATTTCACAATATTCTTAATTTCAATGACATTACTGGCAACTGATTCAAGTCTTTTTATCTTGTTTTGCACACCTCTTCCCATTTTTGAGGATTGCGAAGTTGATTTTTAGTTTCTTGAATATATTGGATGTGTATTATTATTATTGCGTGGACATGGTAGCGTGGCCTACATTGTTATGTGTATGTTAAATATACTTATTTTATAGCCTGCTTGTTTAATAACAGCCATATTGCATGCTCCAGACATCAGAAATTATGGTCCTGGTTCTGGTTTTTATACACCCTTGATTACAGTTCAGGAAATTAAAAAGTGCCTGAGTCTAAATACCCACAGTCTGATTGGTAAAATTCTTCCTCCGCTGTCAGCACATAGTCACCTGCATCCATTGAACCTAATAATTAATGAGACTATGTAGTTATAAAAGGCTGTGGTACTCCAGGATCAAGGGTGACTACCCATCTAACACTGCTACAGTTGTTTTAATCCATAACTACTTCATAATCAATGTATTTTAATTTGCTTCAGTGAACAACTGACGATTGCATCACTGAAACTCTAAAACATTACCCAGTCCTTTTATTTTCAAAGGACAAAGCAAATAAAGCTCAACAAAATGGCAATGGCAGTGCAGCCAGTCTATGCACTACATGAGCTATTTCTAAAGTTACAGGTGTACTACTGGAGGCAAAAAGAGTTCCTACAGCAATATCAGAGTTTACAGTGCTATAATCCATTTGATCAGATGTTAGCCATAATAAAAAAATCACCCCATACACTGGTTTAAACTTTTAATCCCTTGTTTGTGTCTAGCAGATTTAGACGTATTCAACATATTGGGCTAAATCTTAGGTCATAATCTAAATGTTCTTTAGATGTATTCCTGGCTTCCGTTATTACTCAGGGAAAACTGAGTTTTCTGCTTAAACATGAAGAAATACATGCAACTCACTGTTTAATATTACTTATATCATCAAAACGCACATGCTGAGAAAATTACAAGTGTTTGTAAGACTTGTAAGAAGTAAATTCCCCAACTTTATCTACCCTTTGGCAACCTAAGTGGACTGCTGTTCACTTATGAGAGATTTTTTTAAAACATAAAGCAATCTTGCAAGCTCATGTATTCATGTGTGCATGAGCACACACACACACACACACACACACACACACACACACACACACACACACACACACACACACACACACACACACACACACACACACACCATTTTGAATGTTTGAAATTGCATGTCTGTAAAGAGGACTAGACTTAAAGGACCAAGGACAGACTTAAAGGAACATTTCCAGAACAAGTTAGTGGATCAGACCATGATAATTCTGGTGACCACCTCAGGTTAAGCTGGACCTGTCCTGAGGGAACCCGACAAGATTACATTTTAATCACCTGCTCTTGACTTCCTGGCTTCAATGTGACACATTTATGTGCCACTAAAGAATCATAAATAAGCACAAAGAAAGATCAGAAAAGCAGTAAATTCTGTAAATTGCTGAGGATTATGTATATGTTAAATCCACAGGTAGCATTATAGCATATATTACTGTTCCATATTGTACCTTAGATCTTAGGCTACATTTGTTATTTGGCCAGCTATACCATACCTAAATGATGTCTGAATGCTGTATTATAGGGACCGCAAAACTCATTCAAACATTATGTAAGTCTGTATTTTGATATACAGTGAAAATTTCCATTTTCATGCTCTTGGTTTACCAATTTTACAAATGTGGTTTATCTGAAATGAGATATGGCCATGAGATGCAGCTGTGTAGATGAGTGCCAAGGCTTCTTCAGAGTGACTGACTCATGGTTATGAAATGGTCATAGACTCAGATTTCTCATCCCTTAGGAGAAATCAAGCCAAAATAACAATATCATGTCCAGTGCAATACATCCTTACATTTCAGACACTGAAATGAAAAGGAAACCATGTCTCCAGATATATTCCAGGAAACTACATATTCCAGGAAATGAGATCTGCCAAGAATATTTCAAAATTTTCATTCTTAAATAAAATGTCAAAATTGTATCTTGTTTAATAGGTTTTATATGTTATATAAAATAAAGTTCAGAATAATAATATCAATCATGTGGAAAAATTATGTACTCAGATATTCACCCAGATATACAAGTTAAAAATAGTCAAAATATTCAGTTAATATTTTAATAAACAATGGTATCATCAATAATGTATGAACTGCTCACCTTATCCAATTAATTCACCACCATTTATTTTATAATTCCAGAATAATAACAGAAATCACTCACTTTATTCTGAGTGAATCCAAATGAGCTGTTAGCCCAAATGAGGAGTTAGTCAATATAATAGAATGCAATATAACATTATGTGTGTTTTTGTGAAATTATTGTGAATACACTATATAAATATATTACATCAATGTGCATTGTCACTTGCCTTCCTTTTAGTCATGTAATAGCTTGCAATATTCCAAAGGCAAGAGCAGTCTTGAAGAAAAAAATGTTTTTGGCCAGCAATAGACTGTCTTCCCTATTCAATGGCAGACGATACACATATGTGCAAAGGATATTTTACTACCACCTAGTGGCATTAATGAGTAATACACTGGGTATATTATTCGATCGGTCTTTCTGAGTGTTTGGTTGTGCAGTTCATATATGTGTTGTTCTACCATTTTGCACTGTTCCATCTGTCATTTGTTTCATTACCCTATATTAAATATGCAAAACAAGTCAGGATTGCAGTGTTCATACAATATTCATGAAATCACTCACAAGCAAGAAGAATAATAATAATAGGGAAAAAAATAATGTTTAGCTATTGTTTTTTCATTCAAAATTGACTGAGATATGAAATCAGTCCCAGTTGTAGGCGAAGACTTTTGATAGCTGAAAATAAAAAGGTTCTGGAAAATGAAGAGACAGAGGACTGGACAAATGGCATTGATACATTTAATCTGCAAAATCGGTTTAAGGGGAAAATTAAGGTGGAATGAAAACACTTGACTGCTATCTTAAACAATCAAGACATTGGCTGTTGTACAAATAAGCATCAACAGTGTACACTAGGGGCCAGTATGCGAACCCCTAGTGTAGAGTGTACCATATATTTTTGTTCTTTTTTGCTTCAAGCAATTATAATAAAAGTAGTTGAAGCCTCCATATAATATTTTGCTGATATAATCTTGAACTATTGTGAGTTTAATTATAATTATATAATATAATGAAATAATTGTTCCAATAAGCTCTTTTATGGTCCCTATTTATACAACTGGCCAGTTGAATATCAGATGGCAGTTATGCCAGGGTGATAAGAACTGAAATACAGTTTAAATATTTCCCAGGGCACATTTTCATGACACAAATCATGGCCACATTTCCCTGATATATGAAACTCCTACTACAAAAGCAATGAACCTACCACCTACTGTTATCCTAGCATAACTATCTATCTATTTTGATTGTTTTAGTCCAGAACAAAGTTAGGACTAACCAATGTTTGTATTTTTATTTTAACATTTTATTTTCATTTACTTGGACATACCTAAGATAATGTCAGTTATGCTACCCCTGGCAAAACAAAACTGCTACCATAAGATGATATCACTGCACACAACACCATCTCAATCAGTATGGCTCAATGGGCATGATCCAGAGCAACATTCGTACCATCTGTCTGGAGTGCAACTCAGGGATCCAGTGCATTCGCGACTGATACACCTTCATTCTCCAGACTTAATTAGCAGTTCTGTACCTTCACAGCAGGTTCACTTATCAGCCCCAACATGCCAGATGCTGGGGCAGGGTGCACTTTGCTTCTTCGACAGAGTTAAAGTCTCTTTGGCCATTAATTTGCAGAGAAGCCAATTTAATTCTAATTTATAAAAGTTGAATAGCACTGTGAAGCATCTGTGCTGCAAACATCTGTATATCACGTTCAAACTAGATTTTAATGAAATCAGCAAGATATGATAACAGAAGGGCCAATATGCATCATGTGTATCACTAAGAAAATACTTTCAAATATACTGAACAAGACTGGCCTGCACAACTGCGGTGCATATTGCACATAGAAATGCATTGGCAATAACAGTTATTAACTAGAATTGCATACACTGTAATAGCAATTCCCTGTCTGTTCAGTTTTGGTACACCCAATAGCAATTCTTGCTGAAAATCTATAGTAACTCTGAAAAAATCCACATTATTTGTCTACCTGAGGCATCCGTAGTTTTACGGTAAACCATGACGTATGTGTATTTTCATCAGAAACAGGAAGACCGGTCTAAAACGAATATGGTAACCAACAGTAGAACAACTTAACAAGTGACTGTATACTTAACTCACATTTTGACTAATGTATTCAAGTCAGAATGGCGTCAGATTTAATGTTAGACTTCGAAAACCACGTAAACCAACAACATACTATGATGAATAACGATACAGGAGATATTTGTATCGACCAGGGTGGCGAATGGGGTAAGTCAGAGCTCGTTATATAACGTTCAGTTGCTTGCTAGCTAATGCTAGCAAGTTTACGTTTACATTTTTGGTTTAAGGATAAAATGTATTGCACCTATATTTATATAGCTTGATGGCAGCTTGTTCAAAATGCTGAAGAAACAAAATTAGTGAACTGTCATTTGTGGATAACGCTAGATGTTACAAACACATCATCTTTTGATATCGGTAGGTTGGTGACGTTGGTCTTAGCTAACTGGCATGTGCAGCCAAAATAACACAAATATATCCAAAACTCAGAAGATAGTCATAATGCTAGCCCCGTCTGAGCTGTCTTTTTCATTCATAAAACTATCATCATTGAACGACAGCAAGCTTACTATAAAAGTTTGTGTGACCGTTTCAATTTGGGCTAAGACCTAGAGGGAGGATGTTGTTTTGGCAACATGATGAAATCAAGTGCAATCTGTTCCAGGGAATTTTGGCTATTGTTTTCTGGATGGATAGCGTGTCCATGTTTCTGGCGGAAGTCGAGGGATGCTTAACGAAGAGTAGCTAACTAACATTTAGTGAACATCCCTTCTAAGCGGGTACCTGGAAATGTTGTAGCGGGAAGTGTAGATACTTTAAACATTAATTTTATTCGCAATGTTTCATAGATCACCACTACAAAAATCTACGTTTATGGATGCATTCAGCAATTAGGACCCCACTGATTTCAACTGTCAGTCTGTCATTTAATGAATAAGTAATATAACCTGTTTGTGAAGGAATCAGTTTCCTTATACCACATTACAGAGCTGATCTGACTGATTGAAACGGAATGTATTCTTCTTGGGATTCATAGCTATTTCTGTTATAAAATTGCCCTACCAGAGCAATATATCCCTAATTAAGCATCATATCATTGATTCTAAACCATGAATGTTTGTGATGTGATATGTTCACATACGTGCCTAATGAGGTATCTGGTTGTATTTCCTGATGCAGATATCAGCCTTTTTGATGAGTTGGAGGACATGAGGGATGCTGATGAGCTACTGCGGGCGTTGGAGGATGTAAGCTATGTGAGTGTGCACATGCCTTGGGACTCTCATGTGTGGAGATCATTCCTATACATTTTGCATTTAAGAGTGTATGTTTATTTATCAAATACATTCCAAGTTGCTTACAAGCTCACTTGGTCAATAGTCAAGCCACAAGCAGTCACAGAACTTACATAAATAGGTCAAAACCTTGAAATCTTTTCATTATTTTGGAAAAACTCAGTGGTGTCCCCTCATGACTACAATTAGCATTGGAATGCAGGATGGATTTTTTTGTAAAGCAAATAGTGGCAGGAATTGCGCAATAAAGACCCATTTTCCACTAAGAGGATTTGATGTGACATTTATCAAGTGATTTTTGTCACAGTCCGCAGAGGAAAGATGGAACAATGAGTTCTGGCATTGCATGTGAGCTTCCTAAAGACAAATAACCCTACACCACAGCACAGGATATCTTCAGATTTAATATTGAAAGGATAACATCTTTCCCTCGCTTTGTACAGTTTGTGTCTGGTTTATTGTAATGCACCGATTAAGCAAATAAATTACATCATTAGCCCTGTAAAACCTATCATATCAAGATGGAATTGGGACAGGGATTTTCTTGCCCCCTCAGGTTGGAGAGGTACCTGGTCTGGACCTGGACCTGGATCTGGACCTGGGCTTGCCTCTCTGGAACACGGACGCTTGTGGGGACACCAGCAGCAGCTGCACAGGTAACTGAGCTCCCACCCACGTTGAGCCTGACCAGCACAGAAGTGGCCGCTCCACCTGACTCCCGACAGCTGCCGCAGAGACAGGGCTGCACCTGTGCAGGGAGGGATGTAGGCTATTGTCCAGTGTTTTAAAAGCAACCTGTTAGTGTGACACAGGAAGAGCTCAAGAAAGGTGATCCGTAACACAATACCGTCGTCGTGCTCATTCACAGGTGGCGGAGCTGTTGACTCTCTTCCTACTGCCCTCCACGTTGTGGACTTCTTGTCTATTGTTGTGTGATTATTTTGTAGCATAATAACTATATTGTGAGGTACTTGCTATGCATTCTCAGATTTCAAGATTAGCAGTGAGCACCAAAGATTTACTGCAGAGGCTTAACCGGACATGTATTTGGAACATGAGAAATTTTGTGGATTGAGCCCATGGAGTTGTAGTATGTTCAATAATCAGAATAAGTATGATTTGAATGCATACAGCTGCTGTTGAAAACATTCAAAAAATCTTTTGGGATTCAACATCCAATTAGCAAAGCCTAACCAATGTTACAAAAGATGAACTGCCTTTTCCATGTAGTTGTTGAAAAAGTGCTTGAAGATCCAGGCTGGTTTGATGTGATTTGTGTAAGGTCCCTGGTCTTGTGCACACAGATACAGATATAACCATGGATTCCCTGTCCCCGAACCCCACGCTAAGCTCTGTGTCTTCCCCCGGCTCAGTGGAAGCTCTGTCACTCTACAGCCTGTCGGTAAGTGGAGCTTTTTCTCTCTCTCTTGTGGTGGTGTGTGTAACTGCGCGATAAAGGCGCTGGCATCCGTCAGGAGCCCTCCCAGATGGATTCTGCCCAGGATTCACAGGCTTCTGCCAGCTGCTACCCTGCTCAGAAAGCAGGCAGAATCTGTTACAATACCCACTTGGAGAGAGTGGGTAATTAAAAGTCTTTGCGTGTTGATTAACGTCTTAATATCTCTTCAACGTATCGTCAGACTAATTAACCACAGGCCATTTGAGATGTGCCTCCTCGTTATTAAAAGGCCTTTGACAACTTGGACAATATTTGCATAATTTGGGAACCAGCTGGATTCACAGCCTGTCAGGGAAAAAGGAGAGGATTCACAAGTCTTCCTGATGACCCAACCAAGTGTACATTTCGCTCCCCTTACAGATTGAAAACGGTCATGATGGTGAACACACAATGACATCAGTCTCTGGAAGTGCTCGTCAAGGCCACTGGGGCAGCACTGCTTCAGATCACTCTCTCAAAAATATGAAACCACAAACTTGACATTGTAAATTATATACTTTTTTTGATGCAAATAATTATAGTCAAGATGAAACAATTACTTTTTAAACAATGATTTTTAAAAACAGTACTGTCTTGCACACAAATTTATTCCGTTGACATGCACTGAGGGGAAAAAAAATCTACTTCACCTGGCCTGATGCTCCAACTCTTCTTGTATTTCAAGAGTAATGTTACTTTGTACAGTAAAAGTTAAAGCCCACTGCAGCAAACCATGGGAACGAAACATTTCTTCCATGTTGAATGGAAGTTTGTGAAAGCAAATGTATTTTGCTTTGCTGGGAGAACTCTGTGCACTGCTTTGAAATGGCTGACTGTGAGGACTGCGCTGTGTCCCCTCAGGAGGAGCCCCTGTCCCCCCAATCCCAGTCCCAGCCATCCCCCGCGTCCAACAGCTCTGAGGCTTGCAGCTCCCCCGACGCGCCCCTGGGGAGGAAGCCACAGAGGAGAGCCGGTCAGCCACAGCCCCCCCCACCACCACAGGATTACTGCTGATCTCATGCAGAACCTTTCTTTTTGAATCACGATCACTTGTACATTTAGCCTAATACTTATGTTATAGTAGTTTGTACAGTATATGATTTTCTGTATAACATTGATTGCTGTATGTTGGAGTAAATTGTTGTGTATTACACCCTAATTTATTGGATAGATGTTGTGAACTCCCTGAGCTTAACCATCAGACAAGTCAGTTGAAAAGAGGAAATAAACCAAGTTTTCTTACCCAAGGTGTGTTTCAACATTTCAACATTTTTGCTCTTACAGCCAAGTCCTCTCAACCTGTGAAACGGCCCATTCAACTGACCCCCAAGGTGTCCATCCAGCCTAAACCGGTCATCACCACCGTGCCCATTGCCCACTCTGCTGCCCCTCTGCAGGCCAAGACCATCATTATCCAGCCCCTGCAGGCTGTGCTTCCTGCAGGCAAACCCCCACCTGTCACTATCCAACCAGCGCCCCCTGCTGGTAAGAGCCACCCACTTGCATATCTCTTTGCTCCCACTAGAGTGTTTTGAATGCTTTCTGAAATAGTCTGGAGATATTAGTTCCTAAATTAGTTTCTATAGATTTAACTGTGGTTAGACTGCAACTTCCTAATGTGCTTGAGGACTGCTTATCACATCTGGAGTTGACATGCTAGTAAGTGTGAAATAAGTGGTTAGTGAAAAATAATTGCTATACTTTCAGACTCTGCCTTCCTTGTTATGTATCCTCTGGGAGCAATATATTGTAGCACAGCAAATCAGAGTCATAACTGTAGCTCTGAATATCTATGTACGATCAGGAATGGTACTGAAAAAATAATTTCAATTTTTTCCTTTTGTCCTGTTTGTCATGATAGATTAACAAACAGTAGGGTGTTCCTGAAGCCATTGCTCCATCTAATGGTAGGCAGTGGTAATGAACAAAGTAGATGTGCATACATGTCCTGACCAGAAGATGGTGCTCAAAATCTTTTGTTTAGAAGATGCATATTGATTAGGGCTGCATTTCTTTGAATTTTAAGTCTTTCGACTAATAAGAGTGTTCTTCTGACCCAAAGGCCAAATACATGTGAATTTTGTTTGAAGACATGATATAAAGAATGAAAATATTTAATGCGTGGCAATACCCCGCAGTCAGGCCTGGCTTGGATCCTTTAATATCATTCTGTAATTGGGTCAATGTAATGTCATGCAGGGGTGTCTTATAAATATGTGTGGAACCTCACTTGAAAGTGCTCTTAGCTTGGCTCTATTCCATAAGCTTTTTCACGCAAACTGATCCATGGATTATATTTGCTGCCAGCAGTGGAATTAAATATGCCCACAGAGCTCATATAATTGTCCATTAGTGTTGAATAAATTCTGTGTTCTAAGAGAGATCTGAGAGCACCACCCTTGGCATAGATAATTAGGCACAATTTGTTAGCGTTTGAAGGACTGGGCGAAGACCCGTTCCACTGCGGTCTTGGGATTGGACATTTATCTCGTTCCCTTTAATGGAGATAGATGACTGTGTCCAGAGCTCTCACGAGCCATGGCATTAGGACATTAAAAATTAAGCGTGTGTGTTTCTTTTCATGTATTTGTGGGACCAATTCAAATGAAAACAATATTTATCCCTGATCATGTGGTCTGGGTTTCCATGACACCTGCCGTGATTATGTTACAGCCTACAGCCAAAGACTAGCATGTCCCTTAGGCTCAACTGAGTATTCTTCCGTCACTGTATGGCTAGGTCATCCCTGGCCGCCACAGTAGTACCCAGTGCTCTGTCCACCTCTGCAGCTGATATCTGTTGTGCTGTATGCACACTGAGTTCACCCTTCTGTCTTGCATGGAAACTGTGGTATGATAAATCTTAAAGTCATGCAAAACAAATCATACAAAACATAACTACAGGCCCAAACAGACTAATCACAACAATGTGGTGGACAATTATTTGCTACTGAGAACACTTGAATTTTAAAAAGGTTGCTTTGTATTTTGTGTTTTTCTTTTACCTAGGAACCATCTGCTTTTCATTCTGATTGTTTTGAGCTTTCACTGGGAAGCAAATTGCACACATTTAGATGAGGCTTATATTTAGGGAGGATAATCCATTATGCGGGCTCTGTAATACCATCCAAAGGTGCTACCCACAGACCCAGCCACAGCGAGGGGGGCCCATTGGTTTGCAGCAGCTCGTTTCTCCAGATGAAGCAGTGTGCCTCACACATTGCCGTGCTGAGGTGCAGGATTCCCAGGAGCCCCTGGGTTTTCCTGTGGCGCGTGATGGGGGCGAGGCCAGGGAAGGCCAGCAGACGCATTGTTTGACGTGCAGCTGCAGGGGACGCAGGGAGTTTGGGGCAGGTGGAGAGTGCAGAACCATGGCTGCAGGCTGTGCTGTTTTCCCTCATGTGGACTGATACCACAGCAGCATCCTATTAATATTGACAGCTCATTTAGCAGGGGAGTTAGGAGCCTGATCTCAGGGCTCTGTGCAGCCCGGGAAGCCTAAAGCAGGATTCGTCTTTGGAATGTGAGAGCCAGTCATCTGTCATGGCTCTTCCTGTTGGAAGAGGCAGGTTTAAGTAAGTGGGTGGCAAAGAATCCGCGCTGTGCTTATATAACTGTGTTGACCTTCACATTAACATCTGTCAGGCTTTGAGCAATTTCTCCTTTTTCTCCCCTCTCCTCGGTACCCCAAAATGAAAACAGTCACGCAGGCTCTAGTGTAGCAGAGAGGAGAAGAAGAATCTAGGCAAAGAGGAGGATGTAAGAGCTCTGTATAAAATGTATCCCCATTTGCTTCCCCATTTGTCAGGCTAAAATTATCTCTGTTGTGGCATACTGCACCTACATTAAGGGACTGGTCTTTGTTAATAAACTGATGGTCAGTTACGATGGACTAATGAAAATCTCACTTTGTTGGGACTTCTGGTAATAGGCAGAGATAGTAAATTGTTACTATACAGTAAATTTATGGGTAATAGTAAACCAAGAAAATATCGTGGCTGCAACAGTGCATGAACAATTCTGGTAAATTCCAGCACAGTGGTGAAGCTCCTCAGATTTGCAGGCCGCTTGATGAGTCAATGAAGGTGATAACATGGCAGAGGCTGGTCCAGCCAATCACCCTGATCGTGTGTGTGACATCACAGGCCCCTGCTCTCAGCGGTCAGGAAGGAATCCTCTGTCCTGCCTGGCGCCATGGCTCTGCGCACAATGCAAGCCTCCTGCTCTCTCTCGGTCAGAAAGGAATCTTTGCTTTTGATCCAAGTAAACTTTCTCAGCGCGCCTACTCACAAAGCCAGTCCTGCTCTGGGCCATCTGGGAGATGACATACCTTCTGTCACCATGGAGATGGCTGCAGCCCCTGCATGCTCTGCGCTTTGTCCCCCCTGCCTGTTCTCACAGAGTGGGGACGGGAGAATCCCATTCAGTACCATGCATGCAGCTCCTGTTCCTCTGAACTTGACTGTGCTGGTGCCCCATACAGGAAGCTACAAGAGACCCACAATGCCCCTTTCTCTGAAATTTCTCTGTCAGTGAATGGCCATTCAGATTGTGTTTGTTTTTATGACTGTATTATATTTATGAGAATGAGCAACAAGAGTTTTTCTTAAGCTGTACTTCAAGTAGTTATTAATTTTCTCTTTATTGTTTACTCTCTTGGTTAGAAAATTGTTAAGGTTTGGTAAGGGAGTGATGTTTGAGTGTTAAATGGGTGTTGACCAGTGGGTAGTAGGTTCTGTTTTGGAGGGAAGTTGTTGTGTTCCTCTTTACCGCTCAAATACAACCATGAAGTGAATGATGGGTACAGAGATTAAGGTTATGGTGATGGCTTTTCTGTGTTACCAGGACGTCCGGTGGTGATGCCACAGCCAGCCCACGTTTTGCAGCTGCGGAACCCCCAAATGGTGCCAGCTCAGTCCATCTTCTCGCTCCCCGACCGTGTGGTAACTGTGCCGACGGTCTCTCAGGACAGGCTTACCCCTGCGGTGACCTTCCCTGCCGTCACTCAGCCTTTGGTGGCAGTGACCCTCCGCAACACCACGCCAGAGGGAGACGTAAGTGTCTGCTTGATTGATGCGGAGCTTTCATGTGGGGGGACTGCGTCCCTGCCCTGGTCCTGTTCTCTTAAACCATCCGGGAAACTGACCACTCCACCATAGTCCTACTCGCATTTGACTCATTAAGGAGAAATGGCACCTGCTCACTTTTGTTGGTCCTGACTGTTCAGCTATTTATTCAGGGACAGTTTTTTTTACCCCAGAGATTTTTATTTGATGACATTGCCCTTGATTGCACAATAAAACCACACACTTGTAGGCAGCAGTGGTATTTGTGCTATTTCTCAGTATGTTTACTTTGCCTTTGCACCTGTAACCATTTTGCATGCATATACACCCCACTTAGTAGTCAGTGTGGTTTGCACCTGTTTGTGTGGAAGCCCTCTGGGTCTCGCTCAAGAGTTCACATATGAGTCACTGTAAGACAAGCCCTCAGGAGATGTGTGTAAGGAAGTTTAAGGAAAGCACCTCTAGGGTGTTCCTAATCGAATTACAGATCAGAGCGACACTGTGGATATGAAGCAGAACTAGCCGTAAGGGACTGTGGTTCACCTGACACCAGCTTGTAATTACACCCATATTATGCTGTATATAAAATACACCTCACATTTTTTCCACTCAGATATTCTCTATCAAGCAGCACTATGATGGATCTTTGGCCTGATGATTTGAGACCTGTGAATGGCAGTCTGGGCTGTTGTGCTCCACTATCTCTCCATGTTAGTTGTGGCTCAGCTCCTCTCAGTAAATGATCCTGAGCTGTTTTTGTAATGTGAATGCTGGGAAAAGGGCAGCCTTTTCCATTATGTGCTGGTTCATTCCCAACAACGATTGCTTAATAAAACATGCTCCCAGAGCCATGGAGTTATCCCCCACTGAGTATCCACTGTAGATTCTGCTCCACTTCTCATTAAGGGTGAGTGGTTGTACTGTTTTATGAAGGTTGCTGTTTTATGCAATCCAAGTTAATGCTTAGTAAATAAATCCATTAGCTTTGATCAGTTTTGAGATCAAATCCCTGTCCTTGGAAGATGCAAGTTTTTTGTTGGAAATATGTTTGTTTAAAAATTAGCAAAGTAGAGGAAATGTGAAAAATAAAGTATTTTCTGGAAAACAAAAAGCAGCATGACTCATAACAACAATAGAAAGGAACAGTGTTTGTTTACAGCCATTTTTTTATTTTTAATTTTAAGCATAATGTGCTTCAGTGTTAAATAGGACTTGGTCGAGGATTGCTGGACACATGGGCTCTTTCAGTCACTATCATGGAAGTGTTTTAATCAGTCACATGACACTTACACTACGCTTGCTGTTTAAGTTTGGGGTTAAACCACTGGGAAAATTGAAGGGTTGAGTGATTTGGGGTCTGATGGTCCTTAATAATCTTTCAGAGTTAACATGCAGCAGTCCTTTTTTTCTGGGATGTCACTACTGTCACCAGTAACTGTGAATATCAAAAAGCCTCAAGCCTCTCGACAGTCCATCTGGATTGAGTTTAAGATGTGCGCAGATGTGTCTACAAGATGTAAGATAGTTGGTATCCTAGAAATCAGTCATGGATTAAATATCAGAGTATGTCAAATGAGCAGTTATATGAGGATTATCAGTGCAGTACTAATATTAATGCTGTATTTAAATTATTAAATACCATTTTGAATTTTTTAGCTTTGTCAGGTAGCTGAGGCTTTCATATAGCTATCAAATACCAGCAAGAGCCAATGGTGTGATTATGGTGACATCCAGTCTCAACACTGTTGTCCAATAAGTGTTGTGTTTTTTCTCAAAAAAGGTAATTGTACCCTTTTAAAATGGTCAGTCCTGTCCTGGGTTTAATCAAGTTGCATATCTGATTGGGTTGTCTTCCCCAGCCCTCTGTTTTCAAGCAAGGGCTTATCATACAGTATTAAATTCTAATACTGCATGTTTACTTTGGCATCTGTCAAACAAGAACGAGCAAATTCCCAGTTAGATAGTCTGTGCTCATCAAACAGCGTCTTAATAAAAAACAGTTACATTCCCTTCACATGTCCTCACAAAGTAACAGTAAACCCCAGTGACTGGGAGTGATGTTTTAGTTACCGTGTCGTCTGTTTTTTGCAAACATTCTCTCATCTTTTCCTCTGTTCTCAGTGCTACACTAACCACAGGGTTTCTCACTTTGTGTGAAATAATAGAGGAAAGTGAAATAGTCAGACCTGTTTAATATGCCAGGAGCATTTATCCATCATGAATGCAAAGACCACACCAGAGCATAGGTTATTACCTCATGAGTAGCAAACCTCTGTCCTCACTTTTGAAAAAAAAAAAACAAATGGTGTTTAAAACGCTGCTGGGAGAGGTAGTGACCCACCCTATAAAATTCTGCCAGAGTCATTAAACATTGTCTGGCCAGCTGGGGGGGGGGGACATCCCAGAAAAGATATCTTGATATGACAGAGTGCTGGTTTTTTCCATATTATTGGCAGAAATGTATCTTTCTTTTCAGTGCAGTCCATTTTTATATCCTGTCCTGAATTGCATAGAGAAGGCTGGGTTACAAGTAATTTCTTGTAAAGAAAAGCTGTAAGATTAGAATCTTTTGGAAACAGTGTAATGTGGTGACAGTGTTTTTGGCATAAACATGCACGGAACTGATTAACAAATCAGTATAATTTCACAAGCTAGCAAAAAAAGGGATGTTTACTAATCTTTTGGAATCAAAGTTTCCTCAATAATGAACACATGGCACATTTATTTTCTGTTGATGCTTGTTGTGAAGAGTAATCTCCTAAAATGCCCTTCCTTTACATTGTGTCCCACTGCCTGGGGGGGTAAGCGACTGGGAAGTAACAAAGACCAGACTCGTACACTTCTTGAGTAAGAATAAGGGCTGAATTACCTTGCAATTAGTTGTGAATCAGCAGCGTAAACATGTCACTTCATGGTTTTGCCTGTATGAGATATTCTAAACAACCTCTTTAGAGGCCCTAAGAATGTGGGAGGCGGAACCTACCACCTGAAGGGCTGTTCCATATGTGCATACAGCATCCCCCATGTCAGATTAAGTGCACAAATAAACCAAAGCTTATTTGCATTAATTATATATCAATAATCGAATCTGCAACTTACTGAACAAAATTCAGCAATGTGTAATTATCTTATTTGAAAATGGGGTGCTCATGTATTGTGTACCACAGTGAAACTATAAAAGTTTGGGTTGTGTGGGTTTGTTTTAGAAAGATATCAGTAGAGGTATGTCATCGGAAGATGGATGAATGGATCATCAGCCACAGGCCTAACCTTAAAAGGTCGGTGAATGATGGCTTAATTTGGTAGTGTGGTCCGAATCCCTACTTTTGAACTCTCTACTCTCTCTTCAGTAGCAGCTTTGGTTAAGCTCTGTGGAGCATTCTCAGGCATAAACAGGGCAGTGAATGATTTTGGAGAAATGATACCTATACCTGTGGTTTTTGTCTCATTATTCCTGGTTGTAGGATTAATTTGACAGAAAAAAATAATGACATGCACAATTCGGTCCCGCTGTTTTTGAGTTTTTCATAATTAGCTTCCTGCCATTACGTTTTGCATAGGAAGCTGTGAAAAGAGGTGGAAATCCAAGCCAAGCTAAGCACCACTGAGCTGATGCTGATCACTGCAGAGTGATTATAGCTGTAATTTATGTTCTAGCTCTGTGAATGATTTGTTCTCAACCCTCATGAATGGAATGCATCTGCAGGAAAACCTAAGAAGAGCACTTTGTTTCAGACTTGTGAGGGTAAAACCACACTGTAAACATCAACACATTATGCCGAGCAAAAACTCTTCTATGTGACTTGTAAATATGGATATTTGCAGTTTCTCTAATACTAAAACTTTTTTTTCTCAAAATGCTCTAAACTAGTGGTGCAAAGTGTTTTGTTTCATTGATAAGAATTTACCAAATGATTCAATTGATAAGAATTGACCTACTGTGTAATATTGCTTTATTGTTTTCACTCAATTGCAGCATCGAATTTGAAAGAGTATGTTTATATATATGTATTTTTTTTCTTCTCATTAAAGTTCCATTAATGTACCTTTTTACCAGTTTTTTCCACATTGCACTGGTGTTGCATTCTTTGTATTTGCATTTAAATTTTCAATTTTTTTAAAATCTGAGAATGACTTCATTTTATGTGCAATAAGTCAACAGTTTTCTCTTAAGCTTAGTGTTTTCCGGGTTGAAACACAGTTGCATCTTGAAAACAGCTTCTATGTTTTTTAGCATCCAAATTAAGAAGAAAACATCTAATGGTCTTAAAACAGTTTTTAATACTTCTGCTACATAAAAAATATTCTTGTGGTTTCATTGAGGGAAATGTATTCATCTTTGTTGAGCACAGTGTTGAGTGGAGGTGAAGTGATTTTGAGGAATCATGTAAGTGACAGAAGGGGGTGTGTGAGTCTGCAGCTCTGTGAGGGTGACGTAAGGACAGCTGCAATGACTGATCCTTCAAGCATGCTCACTGTGTTTTCTCTTTCTTACTTGCCTGCTGGCTTTGCATAATTATAACAATGTAATGTTTTATACAAATTCAGTGTAATGGGTTCTGGGAGATGATTATATAACTGACAGTTTCTCTCCAGAAAACCAAGAATGTGGAAAGCAAAACAAGATTTAAGAAACTTTCTCAATTATAGATGGGATTCTTTTTGTTTGTTTACCAAACCCAAAGTCACTGGTTTCTCAATAAAATGCTCTGATCTTTTGTGTGCACTGGCCTGTTTACAAAGGAATTTTTATTGTCCTTTGTAAATAACTAAGAAAGTACCTATTGCAGTTGTAAATAATCTGTTTTTGTTTCGCGAGAATATTTGTTGTGTTGTGTAATGAAATGGGGTTGAGATTTGAACAAAAGTGCTTGATTATATTTAGGGATCTTAAAACAAGTTTGCCTATAAACTGTAAGTAGGATCGAGACTTCTACACCCATCTGGCCTCATAGATGTGATGTTAGAGATAATTTAACCAAAGTGTGTGATGAAAATTGAATGCAGAATTCATTTGTTGTTACAATTTCCAATTTTAGACTATTGTTATACTTAGAAGTGTTTATTGCCTTCTTTATAGTTTGGTATCTTTGATCTTGTGATCTTTCAGGTATGTTTTACCTACCAGCACATAATGTTGATTTAATAATTAAAACTGCTATTTTTTGGTTAAATCAGGCACTTTTCGGATACAGCATTCCAATTGAGTGCCAGAATAATTATTAGTCCTGTTACTGTTGTCTCTGGTTCCTCTTCCCAGTCAGCAGATTTGTGAGCAAGTGCCTGGTCTGCCTGGTTTCAGGAGACATGCTCTTGGGGGATCTTCCAGAGGGCCTCTTGCTTTAGAAATGTGCAGTCCCTGTCCTGACATTCACAACTTTATTCTTTGTGTATACGTGGCAATGAAGAAAATATATTCTGGCCCATGTGTAAAGAAGTGTATCACAATGGGAAAACATGACAGAGAGAGAAGATTCTGCTCATTGGAGAGACTAATTTGTTTTTTGTGGAAGCCATGTAGTTTTTCATTCTGGTACATGTCCAGAGGTCTGTGCCAAGAACCATGTTTATTCAGTCAACTTCTGTATGGATTAGTTTTATGGTTCTTATCTTCTAACCTCTGTTGAATACAGGTTGTTTAGCGGCAGATATAGTTTAACTCTTTGCATTGAACATTGGATTAGTACATTTTAACACACTAAATGTGTGAGAAAGTATAAGTTGTATATTTTTTCATACTGTATTACAAGCAACTTTTGAAATGCTTGCATTATTTTACAGGGTCATTGGATGCTATTTTTACATATCTTTGTTTGCCTTTAAGAGATTTTTGAAATAGTCTTTCATGACCTTGAATATTTTGAAGTTAACTTAAAACACAGGCTTTATAGCTGACCAGAAAAGGTCAGATTGCTAAATTATCATGGGTGTGATGAAGCTGTTCAAAGGGAAGATCTCATGCCAAGTTTCATGACCATTAGCTAATGTGGAAAGGGAAAGGCCAAAATAAATATGATCATTGAGCTAACCAAAATTCTGAGACATGATGGAATGCAGTCATTTTAGCCTATGATGTATGAGAAAGCAGAAGCAGCAGTATGAGAATTCCAATTCATAGAATGAAAACATTCCAGTGTTTAAGGACTTCCATGTTCCAGAATTTTCCATGTTCCCTAATGATGTGATGGGTTATGTGCAGCATCCAGGTACAGTGCCTAACTGTTCAGGTTTTCATCAGTTTTTCTGAATACATGACTTACTTAAATGGCAAATCAAACCTAAATTGTTTCCATATAAATAAAAAGCAGCTGATACAGTACTGCAGGAATAAGCCCAAAGGCACGTGTTGAATCAGTTATCACATCCTGTGAAGCTCTTGAACAGGTGATGTGTTAAAGAATTGAAAAATATCCATTTGCAAAAAAATGCATAGGTCCAAAGCACCAGATGTTTTTGTTTAGGTTTCTAGATATTAGGCCTTTAGCATTTCTTTGGCTGCACTAACTTGTAGTGAAGAGCACACACAGGCAGCGTCGACGCCGGCCGCCAAGCCGCCTGTAGGGGACCGCGAGACGCCGCGCAGGGCATGATGGGATTGCCTCACAGGGTATCAGTTGCAAAGTTCCCATGCAGTGAACAGAGTGGTTGCTTATGTAAGGTCATGTAGGCTCCCATAGCACACGGAACTGATAATTTGAAAACCTGCTGTGGGCAATAATTTCAGCTGTTCTGATACACTGCATGGTAGAGTTTCTGCAGTGCCTTTTTGGAGAAAAAAAGAACTGTGCTGTAAGTCACTCTGGGTTTAATGCAGTTGCACATTAGAGCTCCGCAGAGCCACATGATCGGTTTCAAGTTTAGAGAAGGAATCTGCTGAAGCCCAGCTGCAATTTGTGAGAACTGGCTCAGTGTCTCCAGAGCACAGCAGTGGGGATGTAAAATGTGGGTAGGTTTGAGCAGGTGTCAAAGGGTTGACATTTGAGGAATCTGGAGGCAACCTCCGGATTTGATAGGGTCAGAAATTTAGCTCATCGCTCTGGGGTCAAATCAGGGTTGCAGTCGGACAATAATTAGGGGTGAAACTCAGTCGATGGTATAGCTTTGACTTTTAATTCTTGAGTTACATATATTTTAACTGTTAAACAGCAAAATCTTCTGGGAGTTTTATGCACATCAATAAAATCTATACACATAACATAGCCTTCTAAAGGAGCTTAGTGTGGGTGCACTACAGAACAGTGCTAATTAGAAGACCCAGACAAGGGAAGTTAGGGCTGGGAATTCCTCAGGAAAGCAGTCTTGAAGCTTTATTGTGATGCGTTTTGCTGACACCATGTCAGTGCCTTCATAGAGTGTGGGATGTTTTGCAGTAATTTCGTAAGGTGGCACTTTCCCATTGTGGGACCCCAGCACCCGTAAACCTCTAGAGTCTGGTAACTAAACAGTCTTCTTGTTCCCAGGACCTCACAATGGCAGGGCTCCCAGAATGAAAAGGTTTCTTAGGAGACAGAATACAACACTGTGGTCAGAATCCAAATAACTTAATCGCTGGGGCTATTACATGCCTAAAACTCCTCTTATAGAAACTTCCCTCAAAAAGTGGGTTAGGCTGGACTCTGTGAGAAATATATAAACATATATAATTGACTCTCTTGGAGCTCACTGTTTACAGAGCTTGGTCTTATGTGGAACCTGATCTTGGATGAGAAAGACTATTTAAAATGAGTTGTTTTGAATTGATCTATTTACTTTCAGTGAAAAAAAGAGATAAGATTAAAAAAAAACCTTACAACCTGATACATATGGGATACCTCTACTAGGATAAGTGCAAAGCCCTCATCTTTAGAATGAAATGTACCTTTATTATGAAATGCTACAACCTACAATGTAAGTGTCACATTATTAGCTTTTAGGTTTTAAAATCTATCTTTGTATGCTTCTGACATAAATATCCAAAATCTGCTTCTCTGTACCGCATGGTTGTTTCAAAAGAGATCCTGAGGAACATAGATTGTTCAAGGACAGTATAACATCTGAAATGCTCACAGCCCCAAAGACAAGCAGAGCATGGCCTTGTTTTCCCCCTTTGTCTTTCCTGTGCCCCAAAATCCGTCATATTATTCATGGGTGTTCTGTGCCAGGCCCTTGGATTGGTTTGTTGTCTCTGGCTCCTCTGAGGAAGTCTTTGTTGCAGGAAAAAAGGAGCTGCTTTCCTGCTGTGTCACTCGCTCCACTCCTTCATTAGACTCAGACCGGCAAGTCTGTTCAACAACATCTCTGACGACAACTGTGCACACTTATGTCACATTAATGACCTGTAAAATTTTTTAACAATGCCTTCTGGGGCAAGCAGGTACTCATGAACACCTCCCATTGAGCTTGTTTATTATTTGATTAAAATCTTTGCCAAGTGTCAAAGTCATTCTGTTGCTATTGCTGTGAAAACTAAGAAGAATCTCCATAGTATTGATACTTGCATGTTATACAAATGTTCATTTTCCTGCTGTTAGGAGTCTGAATTGTCAGACCTGTCTGCAACTTTTTTTTTTTATTTAATTGTTTCCAAATCTTAGGTCAGGGTGCAGAAAAGATTTGAACATGGAAAAATAATTTGGGAATTTTTTTAAAATGAAGTATTTAGCCACATTTTACTGCAGCTATTATTGGAGTATGATATGTTTTGGTGTGCATCTTTTACTGCATGCCATGCTCTGTACTTCATAAGCCACACCTGTTAAGGTGCAGCTGGACAGGCCAGCATTTAGGACTCCCTAGAAGGCAACATCTGCAGCGAGGCCATAGTACAGAGGTGCCAGAGAATGTTCTAGATTTGACTTTCCCTCAGATTTAGGCTATCCCTAAATATGTCTTGTTACACTGCCCAGCGTGGGCCAAGAACCACAGCCATGGAGTTTTTTTTAAGTCACTGGCTAGTGGCCATTTCAGTTTTTTTAAATAGTGATCCTGATGTAATACTGTGAATAATCCGTACATCCACATTGGTTCTGCTCCTCATGCTGTAGTATTTACTGCCATGAGTGTGAGGTCAAAAATGTATTGTGTTATTGCTTCAACACACAATTTAAAAAAAAGAATTCAAACGGTGTGAAGTGTATACTGAATAAAATTCTGTATGATTTTACAAATGTTATCTGTCACTCCTTACTCTTTGTGTGACCAGTTTTGATAGTAATCTGAAAAACTGAACCAGTTCATTCTTAAATTTTGTATCAAATAGAGTGTCCTGCAGAAAGCCTTACTACAGAACTCTCTAACTTCCAGACAAATGTTGCTCGGAGGCTGCAGCGGATGACAAAGAATCGTGAATCAGCCTCTCTATCGCGGAAGAAGAAGAAGGAGTACCTGCTGACCCTGGAGGCCAGGCTGAAGTTAGCGCTGTCCGAGAATGAGAAGCTGAAGAGTGAGAACGGCTCCTTGAAGAAGCAGGTGGAGGGCCTGGTGACTGAGGTGAGAGTGCTGGCCTGACAGGACAACCCAAACCTATAAACACACCCTGGTTTGGTGTCCAACTGAGGAGATCCAGGTCGTGTTGGAAAATAGTCATGTTTTATGGTTTCTCACAGTGTGGGTGATAAGCAGCTTGATGTATGGTGGAAGTTTTGACCAGATTCTACAGAAATAGTGCACCTTCTCCTTCTGGAGAGAATTTATTAGACAGCCAGTCACAAACAAATGTAAAAAAAAAAAAGTGATGAGAATTGGTATTTCCCTTTTTTAACTGCTCTAGAATAATGTGCTGAAAGCCACAGCCCCCAAAAGACGAGCCGTGTGTCTCCTGGTGGTCATGGTGTTTCTCATGCTGAACGTTGGCCCAATGAGGTGAGTGCATGGCCAGTCAGTACAGTCATGGGTTAACAGTGAACTGTCTGCATTTTAGAATTCTACTGAGTCATACCTCTTTAACCACCCTAAAATGAAGTGTGTGCTAACATGTGTCTTCTGTGCCCTCCATTTTCATAAGAAACTACACAAACTGCATTTAAAACAGTTTATGTTTTAACTTCTTTGACAGGTTGAAGATGGGTGCAGGGTCTTTTTAAAATGTATTTTTAAGATTTCAAGTGTTATTCTAAGTGTAATTGGGACCTTAGGCTCTTCCTCAGGGTCTGCCTACACAAATAGATTTGAGGTCTTAATGGTATCATTAAGCAGAGATAAGGCTAGACAGACTAGAGACCACACAGACATTTGTCACTCAAAATTAGAAGAAAGGGGTGTTGCTTAACTGATGTAGCCTTATCTCTAGTCACCTTTAACAGTACAAAATTACCTCAGTCTTTCAGTTACATTGGTGTAATTAAATTTTCTGTACAATTCTCTGTTGCTCTGTATACCTCAACATACCATGCTTTACCTTACAACACTTCAGTTGCAGTGATGTAAGCATTATGTGATAAAGAGAAAATGTGTACTTTGATTCTCTTGATTCTCATGAATATAGTTGGCTACATAACTTTTCACTTGTCAACCTTAAAGTTGAATGTGAAAGTACAATACATCTTAATTGCATAAACAAGGAATATGTCGAACATTTATAATTTAAGGTTTTAGGCATTTTTCCCTCAGTGAAAGAAGCTAACCCCACTGATAATAATGAAAAGCAACAACACAAATTGTTTTCTTCCACTAGCTGTTTGTTGAAGCTCAGTGCATACACGTTGCAGTTCTCTAATAATTTCCCCAACATGCCATATGCTTGGCCTTTTGTTTTTTATGTAAACCGGGCTTCACCCAAATGGAGCTGATTAAGTGCAGGATTGGAAAGTTGGATGAGAGCGGAACAGCCTGGGCTTTTCCATGCTCTCAGTCTCTGAAAGACCCAAAATCTGCAGCTTTACTGCCAAGCTGAAGAAATACATTCATTTATTTTATCAAGCTGAAGTGGATGTGTTTCTCTGGTATGTGCTGAATAAAGCTCTAAGTCAGCTGTGTCCCATGTAGATGTTTCAGAATGTAATAGCAGTTGATAATAGTTCAGGACCCTGTGTTTGTTTGGAAGGTCCTAGCAAGTTTAGCCTTACGTTCGTATACTTTAAGATTTTCTGAGCTCTTTCAAATCTGTGGAGGTCTGCAGTTATTTTAACATTTTTGGGTGGGGGTAGCCTGAATGTAGAACATGCCTTTGATGTTGGCAGCACTGATACTCCCAAGTTTTGAAAGTATAGCCACCCAACAACATAATATAATGGTGTACATTGAGAGCCAGTTAAGTATTTGTTTGTTTAATTGGTTGGGAGCTTGAGGAATTCTCCAATGAGCTTTATCCCTGGTTTGAGAATCTGAGTCAGTTGTGCTGTCCTCTCTCACGCATGATTCCCTTTAATTATGTATAAAACATAAAAAATGAAAAATATGTTTGGTTTCTTTGCAAAAACCATGCAGGTTGATTGATATATTATTTAGGGAAACATTGCTAAACTGTGCACTGCCATATTTTGTATGGGTATTTGACCTCTGTCTCTTGCTTCTTCAAGGGTAACATCATTAAGAATGTAACTGAATGGCTTGTCTTTAGCTTCAAATAAATAGTTTGACAGCTGAAATAACTCTGGAGATCTTCCCTCCAGGAGATTGTCAGGCTGTGTCACCAGTGCATGACACCCCTTCCCTGTAATGCATGGCAAATGAACGGGCTGCGTGAGGCTTAGATTCAGTAAGCTGGGTAAGTTCCAACCTGGCCATTTTGACTGTGCCCCCCCAGCCTGCTGAATGGAGACTCCAGTTCCAAACATTCGGCTGGGACCACGCACAGTGGCAGGCATCTGCTGGGCTTCTCCCCTGACACCGAGAAGCTCTTAGGCCCGGAAACACCTGAGACTGCCATCCATCAAGCTACTGACAGGTAATTACAGCTCACATCAGCGTGGGCCAGCAGTGGGTGTCCCACTGCAAGGCCAATTGGTCCTTAAAAACATGGTACACATGTTTTATACCTCATTTTTAAATTGGTTTTGATGCATGGATTTGTATTTCACTAAAGAGGGATTCGGTGATTAATTGATTTCCTCAGTTATTTGTCACAATGTTTTGTCAACTGTTAAATATCAGTTGGTTTTATTTTAATTTGTACTATTTAATGGAGGGCATTGTGTTAGAAAGGTCTGTTAAACCAGCACAGCTGGGAGGCTTTCTGATGCAGAGTGACTAAACTGGGTGGGAAGTTATGTAACTATAATTTTTTTTTGCTGTTTTCTCCCTGTGAGTTATGGGTCTGACTCTATGTTCTGGCACATCCCATCTCTGGGAACTGTTTTCAGACTAATGAAAGGTTTTTTTGAAATTTGATGGGTTTTTCTTTTGGGCACCTGAGTTATGCATGTGTGGATTTTTTGTGAGGATTGCGACTGTTTATTAGGTCATAAAGGGGTAGTCATTCAGGCAAGGAATGTTTTAAAAAATGCAGATAACATAAATTTGGATTAAATTCTGACTAAAGTAACTATATTACAGTGAATTTATACAGTGGTGAAAGTTTCTGTGTGTTTTTGAGACTCTGTGTGTTTTTTATACATTTATCATTGCCATCTGAAAAAACAAATAACCTGCAGACACTGCAGGGCAGTATTTGAGTAACAGAAACTCACTCAAAATGTAGCACAGCACACTGGAACAAGTGCATCCAGGATCAGCCTCTAATCTCTGAAGCAGCACATTTTTGTAGTTACCATGTTTGTCTTTGTTTCCTTCGATGTAGCTAAGTCATCTGGTTCCAATATTCCTATGTTATATGGTGGTAATATTTACAGAGCGTTTAGTCTGTGGCCCCCATTTACTTCCCTTATTTAGACTCAGCTCACACACCATTAAAACATTGTGCTGTCAGGCTCTCATTTTGGGCCCATATGTATATGCCCTCCAAAAACTATCAAGATTCTGAAGAGCTAGTGCTGATTTACTTCAAGCATGACCTGCACAATACGTTTGGTAAGGCAAGGCTTTGCCTTTAATTGGAGAAAGCATCTTTGGCCCCATGTTGTCAACAGAATTAAGTCACTGGATTTCCATGTGTCGGGTATTTTATTTAGGTTCCTGCTGACATGTGGGGAATTAACACATTTAATTGCCACCGTATTGAAAGCTGGTCATTTGTAATAGAATGACATTGACTCTGTTGGGTTGGCATGCACATGGGAGTGTGCGAAAGGCAGCTGTTCTCAATAGAGCTGCTCTCTCACTTGGAAAGAAGGCTGTATGAAGAAATGGCATTGTCCTGATCTCTGAGTGCGTTCAGTTGGTTACTGCTCATTTAAACTTGTGTTAGCCCTGCCCTGTCCCTGTTGTACCCCCCCAAAAAATGGGCCTGGATTCTGAATGCTTTCAGGCTAACCAGGAGCACTGCTGGTTGTCTGCCTCCAATGAAAGCCTGTTAACACAGTGGGGTTTAATAATGTAGGAATGAGGGAAGTCGGGGTTCCCCACTGTGACTTCTTACTGGGCCTGGAATGGGCTTCGTTGCCTCGTTGCTGGGGCCTCCCTCTTTCACTCTCTCTCTTTCTGTGGTTCATTTTCTCTCTCTTCCTCCCTCCCTCTAATGTTCTTCCTCCTTCCACCATCTCTTTCTCTCTGTGCTTCTCCCTCTCCTCTTACCAGATTGGAGGACTCAGCCCAGGAGGAGAAGGCACTGATGGTTGTGAAGAAAGAGCCATTCTTCCTAAAACCCTCACCACCATGCCAACCGCATGTTAACAGGACCAAGTCCATCAAGTCAGTACACTAACGGCTGGCTGACTCTCACTCTGTTCAGACTCCGCCCTCCTGTTCATTAATCACTCTCCATACAGTTCCACTCCAGTCACATACTGCTCATCAGGTGGCATACACATGGGCAATACAATTGCATCAAAGCATTGTGGCCAGCGTTCACATCAAAGCCTTTATGGTCGTGATTTATTTTATCTCAGTTATTTTCTCTCATTGTAATCTGGTGAGTTGTGAGGGGTGGGGGCACGGAAGAGGGATGGTTTTAAAAATCATAATCATTCCTTAGCAGTTAGTCAGCTTAAACTCATTCATTTGGGCCTTGAGTACATAGTTTTAAATTGTTTAGTTTGCCACAGTTTTAATTTGCAACAACTCCCCGCACCCCTTCGCAAGAGACTCACCAGCCTTCACATCTCCAGCATTAGTAATCACTAGTGACACCACAGGGAGAAACTTCTGCATGCAGCCCAAAAGAAAACTATTAACTGAATTCTTAGCGGTGAAAACTGAAGCCACATTTTCTTACACAGATGAATTGTTCTCTACACCCTGGTCGACGTCATCTTTTGTTGAGATCCCAATCAAATCTTTTGGCTACATGTTGGTTTGATTGATGGTTCCTGTCTTCTGCAGGATGGCTCATGAGCTGCGGGGCTGGGTCCATCGGCATGAAGTGGAGAGGACAAAGTCCAGGCGGATGACCAACAGCCAGCACAAAACCAAAACAATCCTGGTAAGCTGGATAAAAACAACAGGCAGAATGAGTTTTTAGTAATTCAGAACATTCGGAATGAGTCTCTGGAAATGTTGATGTCTTCACTCACATTCATGCAGATAAGCCTAATGCTGTACTGTTGTTTCTTTGCAGAGTATAACTAAGTCTGAACTAGTTACAAGATTTTGATACTGTTGAAGAAATGTTTTGGCACCTTTCCATGTGCTTTATGTTTATTGAATGACACTTACAAAGTGTAATAAACTCGTCTTGCCTTGGCACTGCTTACTCACTTTAAATAGATTTAACAAGGGTTTACATTTAGCCTGACAGTGTACAGATAGCATTCAGTATGTTTGAAAGTAGTCCAGGTGTCCTGGGAACATATAAACAGTCTTTGCAGAGAAATGTTATTTTGCCTTTAGGATCTTCTGCTTTTTGTCTCTGTGGCCCTGAATCATCTGAAAGCACTCTGTGTCTGCTGTGACACTGACAGATTGGCTTCTCACGCTAATGGGGTGCCACAGAGTATTTTGCCGATATGGCTTAATCTCATTTGTCATGGGGAGCTCTCCTCTTGGCTCCATTGAAATTTGGCTGAAGAATGTGGCTAGTGACTGAGGGTATTTGTCCATGTCACTTAGGAGCTTGTAAAACAATGACTGATAGTAAATGCTGCCTGTAAGTGGCTGATAATTTTATAGTAAATCTGCAGAATTGTTAAGATTTATTTGTACATATCTCTACATTTGGCTTTTTTTCTGCATTTTTCTTTCATTTTTATAGAGCAATAAATACTAATATTTAAAGTCTCTTGCAGTCGTTTTAAGAGCTCCACTTTGATTCTTGTAGTGGAAGCTAAGCTGGGCAACTGTGACCTATAAATTAGGAATGTAGAGTTTTACAGCGAAAGTGCTCCACCAGTCACTCAACAAAACTGCTAAAGAACAAGTTAAACTCGAGATCTCATGTGGAAAAAGTAGGAAATGGTCTATCCTATTATCCAAAGCCAGTCTGTCTGGGGACAACCCCTGTTTGTCAGCTTTCAAAGAGGTATCAAACTGAAATCCTCCTCCCCAGGACTGTCCTAGAAACAGAATCCATATCCTAAGAGCTCCTGTAGTTTTAATCAGGAAATTCTTTGATCTGCGATGCAGTTCCCGCCTTCAAGGGTGCTGGTTTCCTGTCAAAGCGTTCTGAAGGAAGTAAGTGATTTTGGGGAGTCATTTGGTCCAAAGTGGATCATGTCAGCATAGGGGCCCTTTAACTTCAAGGGCTTTGGCAGCATTGGGATGCCCAAGGTATATTGAGTAATAACTGCAACATGCTGCTTGGCCATGTTTGCTTTGTATATTTTGTTTCACCGGAATTAAGTGGCTTTTGAGCTCCAAGGCAGAACCCTCTTACAAACAGATGTAAACACTCTGAATAGTCCTGTTTTTAGTTGCAGATTTTGAACAGGCGCTCCATCCATTATCCCTGCAAGTCTCAAGGGCAACAGGGGAAAGGCTCTGTCCACGAAGAATTTCACTCACCTCCACAGACCCGAATTTACACTACTTTCAGTGTTGGGGAGACTTTGGTTTCTAGTGATAATAAAATACTTGGGCTGTTATTACTAGGCATAAAAGAACTGTTGAAACCATGTTTTGTGTATAATGAATGCTTGGGTGGCAGTATTAATACATTCAAAACATAACTCTGGATTTCTTATTTTATTTTGATTAATTTAGTGCAGAATTTCATTCCTGTAGAGCTAGGAGGGTAAGCATCTCACTGAATTTATGTTTAAAAAATGCAAGTTATACTTTATTTGCTGCACTAATTTGTCTCAGTGGGAGGTTATTCCAATATACTTTCATATTTCATCTGTGTAGTGACAAACAGCTCAAACTTCTGTCAACCTTTTTTTGATTACTTCTAGGGTTCGTCCAGACATATTGCATTGATTATGTTTATAGGTAACAGGTGTAATAGGTTCAGGTATACTGCTGTAGCCAAAACACTGCTGAACTCAATGAAACTAGTGTGCACTTAGTTAATCACATACCTGCTGCCAAAAGGTATTTATCTTTGCCTAAATGCTTTTGTACCTTGTGGGTTTTCTGATGGGGTCGTCTCCATCTCTCTCTCTCTTTAGTTATGACCAACATTTTGAACTCTGATAAGCCAGTTTTTATCCAGTGACATTATTAATAAGCAGTCCACCATACACATATAGACACACACACACACACACACACACACACACACACACACACACACACACACACACACACCCCCTGCACAGTAGGTCATGAAAAATGTTCCCGTCATCGTTTACCATTCCCCCCGGGCTCAGGCTAGCATGCATTATTTGATGGTAATGTGTAGTGAAAAAATGAAGAACACTGGCAGGGAGAAAGCTCAGTAGTGGAGTAAGGCAGAAATTCCACACTCCCCACAGTCTGAGGCAGGGCATTCCCTGGGTTTACAGGAAGCCCACAGTGGTCTGACCTTCATGGGGTAAATGTGTGTGTGTTTGTCTCCTTGGGTTTAGTTGTCACACTCCATTGAGTAGTTGGCATCAACTTGATTGGCTTGGAACAGAATTAAGTAAATAATAGAGGTGTTTACTGGTACAATTTAGGGATATAGAACAAATTGTTTATTGGTTAGCTATACAGCATGGATATGTGAAAATGGAATAATGAATTTCTGTATCCATAAAATATGAAAGTTTTGGCCCTAAATTTTGAAATATTAATAGCTAGGTGGAAATGTAGATTAAAAGTAGAAAAAAGCAGATAAATGAACCTTGTACATGACAATTACCCTTACAAGACCTTCAGCATGAAGGTGTTTGTTGTGAACTGATTTCTGTTTTCTCAACCAGCCTAATAAGACTCACCATGGTTTAATTGTGTATTTCCAGAAAACACACAAATGTATTTTGTTCCACCGCATGTATTTAAACCTGGACAATAAATAAACAACTGGCTATTCTTTGGTTGTTTATGTCTAGCTGGCTAAAGTATTGTTTTTTTGCGCATTTAGAGCAACACAAATGAGCTAAAATGAAATGGACTAAAAGTTTCTGTGCTTATTTGGATGGAAAAGCACAGAAAGTATTTGCCTATTTGAAGGCATGTTTTGCCTTTCCTTTGCCTAAAAACTGTACAAACACATTAAAAAACCAAACTTTGACCAATAAAAATCTTGCACGCCTGAAAATCATGCTTCCAAATACAAATATATTTTTGGCACTGGCTGACCATTAAGAGTGCTATGGTGCTTTTTTGGCTGTAAGTTTCAGTTCATCTGTCCTGTTGCTCCACATTCCAGTCTTGATTGACTTAAATAAATACACTGTGCCCTGTCTGCAATGGTTTGTGAGAGCTGTTTGTTATTCTTGGTTTGGAATTAACATACAGAGAGGCTTGAACGCCCCACCATCATGGACAAGCACTGCCTCAAAAACAGTTATATGGTAATTTTTAAATGTAAAATTAAAAATTGAAAGGTCATATCTGAAGGATGACTTGCCTCCAGCTATACCATTACACTGGTAAAACACAGCATTGAACAAAATGCCTTTAACTAGGGGACAATTCTTAAATTTGTGTTTATATTGGCAACAGGTGTTATATTGAAGCCAGTATGAACATCTAACAGTCCCTCTTTATTGGTCTGTCTTATGTCACGTGTGCAGATCAGAGTGCATGATGGGACTTCACAGCTTATTGGTGTGTTACATCATTATCACCGCTGTCTGACAGTCAGTACTATTATGTCCTCCTCTTTTGAACTGTTGTTTTGTTGTTTGGCGGTGATTTGATTTGGCTCTTCCCACTGCAGAGGAGATGCTCTAGAGCTTGTGCTATCACACATTTCTGTCATTTTGTGTCGTATGTTTGTGAGAAGTTGTAAGCTCTGGGTAAAAAGGAACAGGTGGATCAACACAGCCATGTACTCATTTCACTCCTTCCTCTCCAGCTGGGAATAGGAGTAGAATTTGCCAGAGATTTTTTTCCGCCTCCTTTAGAGCGCAGCATCTGGCATGGCTACTGTGACATCCTTACTGTCTACCACCTGCTGCAGAGCAAATGCTGAACTGGAAGTAGATGCCATCAATTTCCAGTTCTGCAGTTGATTTCTACAATTTTTTGGTTTATGTTCCATGGAAATAGAATAATTTCCAAAAACCTGGATGCACTAATATCCTACTGTTTATGAAGCATTATAAAAGAGTTTAAACATATTACTTGTAATGCATATTAACTGGTCTGGATGAGATCTGTACCTTTGTATGTTATAATGCATAATCTACTTTGGTAAAACTTTAGGCATATGATTTATGTGTTTTTAGCTCTGATTGCATTGCACACTGGTGCTTTGTGGGTTTCAGATAAGCTGTGGTCTCTGGGCAGTTGGGTGGTGTGGATGGGGTACCCTCCAGTGAGGCTGGCAGTTTTCCCCTGCCGTGTAGCCGATGCCTGTCCCCAGGTCACACTGTGGGGCCAAATTGGGAAAGGGGACGGGTTGCCCCAGGGTTTGGAATGAGCTGTGCTTTAAATGACTAGCTGTGGAGTATGGGATGTGAATTCAGGCATTCTGGACTGCTTAAGTGAACTTCAGGAAATGCCAAGGACTGCACTGTGCTCCTGAGACAATAGAGGGACGCCGTGTGTCCCATCCTGTCTCTTCCTCTTGGGTGCTTTGCACATCAGAACTCTAGCCAAGTTCAGACCAATGGCACCCACTATGGTGACAATGATGGCAGTTGTTGTGGGAACAGACAGCTGCAGGGAACTTGAGCGGTGACGCCTTGCGCCTCTCATTCTGGCCTTGTCCTCCGGTGCTGTGATTTTGGGCCGGTGTTGTGGCTTTGTGGCTGGGGTGTGTGCTGTTGGCTTTGGCTGGAAGGTGCCTGCCTCTGTGCTGGCCAGGCTGTCAGTGGATTGTGGTGTATGCTGGGCTTCTCTGAGTCATGGTGTCCATGTGTGTTTGGTGTATAAGGTATATTTATCCATGTATAGCATTAGTTGATGCTGCATGTGCACTACAAATTAAAATGGGCTGTGATGTAATGGAATTATGGAAGATGGTTCCCAATCTTGAGGAAAGAAAGGGTGTCTGCATTCTTATTCTACATATGTAGGCTAATTCTTACTTTGCCTTTTGTGCACTATTTGAACATCGTTCTTATTTTTCCTGTGTTTATTTTGTAATTTCCTAATTTTATTAGGAAAGAATAATAATAATAAAGGTTATCAAAGACAGCCCCACACCCTGCCAGACAGGCACATGGTCTACTCAGAAAGTAACAGAATGGGCACTGACTGGGTTAGGGCTAGGGCTGCATCCTGAAATTGCTTTGTTTAAGGTCTATGTTCTGCCATTACCACTGTGCCTTCCTGGATTTTAGTTGCTGAAACTCTGAGATTACAACCTCCATAAAATAGCTTACAGAATGACTGGGATAATGATTCCATGGTGCTTAAAAACAAGTGGTTAATTTTTGGAAGTTAGCCTGGCTCTGTGTATTCAGCTGTCCTTTCGTCAAACAGATAGAATGACATCATATTTTGTTCATGATCCTAATCATCAATTTCATAGACTCAGCTCTGTGTAATTCACAAGCTTTCTTGTGGTGCTAAATACATCATAGGTATGAAAGTGCAATGACACAAGACCGTTGATCTGTTTATTCCCTTTTTTCAACATACAATTTTCATGACCACAGTATTGTTAAGAGTGGAATTTTAAGCATATATTGAAAAACATACTTAATTTTCTGGGAATATAGGTATTTAGGTGCATATTTTAATGACAGACTTTTTAAAGCTAGGAAAAGATTAGTGTATTTATGTGACCATTAAATAGCATTGGTTCCCACTGATTTCAGATTTTGTTACCCTGAAGTGCAAAAAGTAAGGGAATAAACACATTTCAAAAGAGTAGAGCTTCATCTTTTACATCTTTTTCTTCAGTATGAATCTGTGTCTCCAGTGGTTTCATTCAAGATGATAGGGATTCTTTGGGACAGTTAAGCAACAACATGCACGCTGTGAGCCTGTCTGCTTTACTCTGCCAGAAGAACTTCCTCAGTGGTTGCTGACCCTTCTCTTCTCTTTTACAGAAATCACCGGACGAGAAGGCCGAGGTTGCTCAGATTGTGAGCGTCCAGTACACGGACATGTCTGAAAAGTGAGTCCCCTATAAGTCTCCTCCTCTGTCTTCTCTATGAAACTTGAACTTCAGTTCATTGAGCCCTGAGTTGTTTGGACATGGGTCATAAACAGGTGCAGCTTTTCTGTAACAGCACTTAAGCGACTGTGTGGTAGTGTCTGTAAGCCACTTGCTTCCTGCCACTCAGATTTTCCATTTAGGTCCCATATATTTTCAACATTTAAAAAACCTGATGAATAAATAATTTCAAAATATATTGTTTGCCTTGCAGTAATTTCGTTAAGGCAATTTATTTAATGGCTGTGTGTTGTTTTAATGGGTGTGTGTATCTGTGGGTGGTTATGGCTGGGTTTTACAGCTTTATTTTAAACCCTTCACATTCTTACAATACTGTAGATTTGCACTGGTCTTCAAATCATTGTTTGGACTCATCTAATCTTGGCCTCAATTATGTGCCTGTGGCAATGGACCCTTCCAATTTCTCATCCTATAATCCTGCAGCAGGCCCACAATAGTACCCTTTTGCTGTTGGGTAAACAAGCTTTTCTACTTCCACTGAACCCAGAAAGGCCCCATACTTCTGCTTTGGTTTGTTTATGATTCTGTGATATTGCAAACCTGAAAGACAATCATTTTCTCCTAGTTTTTTGATATATTAGAAATTGCCTGTGCAGCATGCCACTGTGTGTTTTGTGCAGTGGAGGAAACCAATGGAATTGCATTTGTCTGAAGGAGAGCCATATTGTAGTATAGCAATAGGACTGTTATTTTAAATTGAAATTGGAGCAAAACTAATGCGAAGTTATTAATGTGAGAATATATGATACAATAAATAAAAATAATTGCATTACAATGAAATAATACTGTAGTTAGTTGCTGTATACTTACTGAATGAAGGTAATGGTAATGTTAATGATATATATTTATGTATTTTCTAAGCAATTAATTTTTTCCTTTTCATACCTTTGGCTTTTAATATGCTGCATTTCCACACATCTGTATTTGTCGCTACCATGTTTGACTGGAATTTCTGCTTAAAGCTATATTTTACCACCAACACCATAAATTCTCTGAATGCTATGAATATGAAAACGGGAATAAATTCTTTGTTTCTTCTGATTCTGATGAATAAAATTTGACATCCTGGACAAGGTTTGACATCCTTTTTCTCTTTGCCTGCCCCAAGGAGCCCAGGTAGTGAACTTCAGGTGTACTATGCTCCACACCGCAGCCACTACGATTTCTTTGAGGAGATCCACCGCAGGGGAGACACCTTCTATGTTGTGTCCTTTCGCCGGGTAAGCAAGTCATGTATAACTAAAGTTTATTCCTGGGCAGCATCACACCACACAGTTCTGCATGGAAGACCTGGGTTGAAAACAAGTAACACTGTCAAAAACTGACAAACTGACAGTTCAGGAGGCATTTTCATGTCACAGGCCAGAGCTGTATAATTGTTGTTTTGATATTTCTTAAGAATTAGCTGAAGGTGTAGCAGCAACTGTAAAGAAATATAGATTTATGGACAAAATCCCTGCTGACTTCAGAATGTCATCAACTGGTGAAATGATGTAAGGCATGTTTTACGTCTTCAATCAAGAATTACATGTCTGTATGTATCAGTCCCTAAAGAAACACGTAATTGTAGAATTTCAGAAATTTCCTAAAAACATTAATTATCATGGAAAGTCTCCATAATATGCAAGCAACGGCCATTTAACATATAAGATTAATTGAGGGTACCGTTTTTAAAGTTTTTTTTTTTTTTTTCCATTTCTGATATTCTGAAGTCTCGCATTTCTCAAAAGGTTATTTTATGCACCCAGAAAGTGGATAGTGGGGCAGATTGGCAACCCAATCTGGATCTCCTGTAAAACAGGATCAATAGTTTACCTCATGTAGCAAACATATTCTTGGCAATGTTTTAAAACAGGGATAAGATCTCTCTCTCTTCCAAACTAAAATAAATTTTCTCCCTATAAACAATTGCAGGTACACAATTATAGTTTGCAAAAAATGTGTAGCTGTAGTCTGTTTAAACTATTTTTTAATCAATTTTCAGTTGTGGGCAATTGGTAGGATTTTTATATAATATTGTGGATATGTTTATATTATAGCAAAATAATAATAAAAAAGTGGGAAGGTTGTCATGTGACTAAATAGCGTCATGCCGGCCGACAAAAAAAATGAACGCGACAAAGCACGATCTGGCTTTAATTCCTTCAGATTTTGGGCTTGGCAGTCCTGTTTCAGAACAAGCAGTTGGCCTTCAGTTAGCTGATCACTAGTGGGAGTTATATGTCTTTGTTGCACATTGAGAAGTGAACAAGCATACAGGAGGTATGTAGTGTATATTGAGGGCAACAAACTGATACACTGATGCCCAATGCATTTCCCCCCTTTTTTTCATGGTTAATGCATCAGCGTGTGGTAGGCTAGGATTCACACTGGCCACTGTCTCACTGAAAGCACAAGCAGAATTGTGTGGGTAAATGCTGTGGAAAACCATGCTTTCAAGTCCAGACTAAACTTTCCTGAAATCTATTGTGAATGCAAGGCAGAGCCCTACAATGTTTTGACTTTCATCTCCATAATTGAGATCGAAGGAAGGCAGAAGTTAGAAGCTGACAATTTTTTGTTTGTGCTGTACCCATAAAACAGAAAATATCTTTTGTTCTTTTATGATAACAAATGGATTAAAAGCACATAAGGTTGTTGCTTTCTCAAAGCAATTTTAAAATTAGCTCTACAGATCAAGTGCCAAAATGTTGACATTATTGAACTTGTACATTTGAACTTGCATGATTGACTGAGCTTGCATGAGATATAAGGCAATATATTGACTGAGGAGAACTGTAGGTATGAGTGGATATTAATGATTGAGTCACATTGGAGCATAAATCAATCAGACAAGTCTTTTTGAGGTGTGAAACAGTCTTCATGCACAAAACACACTCAAGATTATGTGTCTCTTAGTGTCTGAGTGATCAGCAAAATCAAAAATAACTAGTTTCAGGTACAGTTCAATTAACACAACAAGAACCAGTGGTTGCATTTCATTATGTGGATTATGTGTTATTATCCAAAAAGCAAAATTTGATTGCTGATTTAATATATTTTTGACAAAAAAATAAAAACTGATTGACTCAGTCAAAGGGAATGTAGCTTGTGATCCCATTTTGATGCATTATTTTTCTGGTAAACTTAATTCCTTTATGCCCTGTGGAGTGTTGATTGGACCTGGGGATTTTTAAAGTGATGGAAGCTGTAGCTCACTGAGTGGTGTGGGTGATGGCATTTTAAGGGAGCAGGAGGTGCAGTATTATTTGACAAAGAGGTGTGATGGAATCAGTCTTTCACCAGTGCCTGTTTTCTGTAATCAAGGTCAGATGTGGCAGTCACTTGTCATGCCATTGTCCTTTGTATCCCTTCAACATCCTGTCGCACACCCAGGCTACCCATGCATCATTCTTAATGGTGACAGTGTGGCCAGTGTCCACTCTTGAACAAAGCCACTCCGTCCAGAGGTCAAGTCTTAATCCATCAACCTACAAAGGCCCTGATTGGAGAGTTGTGCCTTTGTCAGCCTCTTCTCTTTCATTCCAATGTGCCACTTTCTTGCTAGAGAGAAGCCAGTTCCTTTACAACCGTCCTTCAAGTTCTTTTATGGAGCACTTTGGTTTCCTCTCGGTTGAGAGAAAAACCATTATAGCTGAACTCATAGTCTGCAGAACAAATTTGTTTCTGTTTCTTTCATCCGGAGATAAAAGAGAGGTATTTGCGATCTCACTCCCAATCAGGAGCTTCCCTCTACCTTTCAGTGGCTCATACAGTCAGGCCAACCCTTCTGAGGTTTCAGGGTCTCTTCTTGAATGTTATTCCAGCCCACTGAGTAATAGATAGAGCACAAGTCCCTGCCATCTGTAGAGGTGCCAGAGGCTGTGAGCACTGCCGATCCCAATCTCCTCCCTCCCTACTTCATTTGAACCATCAACTCTGGCTGCTCTGATAAGGTTCCTTTATGCAGCCAGCAGCCTAGCACCCCATGCTGTCGTGTGTCCCAGGGATCGCATATCCTCGTTTGGCTTCCACCACAGGGTGTTCCCACTGACTCCTTTTCACAGAGCTCTGGTACAGTCACTCCAGCTCCTCTGGACCAGAAATCACTTCACACCCAAAATTCCTCAAACTCTAAACCTGTCTAGTGTTTCTAGGGTCTTACAGGGGACACATTAAGCATTTCTTTAGGTTTCTCTTTGATAGGTCGGTTGTTGGATTGGTTGTTGTCGGAGTCATACAGCTGTTCAGGCTGATCCTGCACATCTATTGTGCAAGAAATTTGTGACAATGATCTCCTGCTCTGATGTGGCCAGTTGTTGGTATGTTGGTCCTCTGATTTCCCTGTGTTTTGTTTCCAGGGATTTGGGGTGTGTTCTTGCCTGCAGTGTTTGAATGTGAGTCTATTTTGAAGCCTGCCAGGGCCCGCTGATTGGTTCCGGATTTGATTAGTGATTTTGAAAGCTTTGTCTGGTTCTCGTTTTACAGCTGAACCCTTTGAACCCTGGCAGCTGTGAGACATCCAGTCAGTTACAGAAACTATCCTTGAAACACATCCACAGATTATGGCAGGAGAGACTCTTATCACATGCCCTCTGCCTACCTGTCTGCAAAAGAGACCATGATCTCAGCGGTACAGTCCAGGCTTTACTACGCTAGCCGTTCCAGGAGTGTAAACGTGGAGCGCTACTTACCCGCCCCCTGTCTGAGATTTCTAGCCTGAATCCCCATTACTGTACAAGCTGCCTTGCAGAGGGGTGTGTGAGGTCGAACAGGGACAGTTTGGAGGGGGAGCAGAAGCTTGTGTTGATGGGAGGCACAGAGTCAGTGTGGGGTTTCATCACTCTGCCTCTGCTTTGGCTGCTCTGGATGATGAAACCAGCAGGCTGACTCAGAGCTGAGGGTGCATCTGCTCCAGGAGCTAAAGGTTGTGGAGGTGAAGCAGGTCACAAACACAAAAGTCTATCCTCTGCCAGGTGTGCTGTTTTTGTTTAGTGGTTTGTGGTTGAGCACTTCACCTGAATTGCTTCTGCAAATATCAAGCTCCGCAAGTGAATAACATGGAAATAAAAAGCAAGATAAAATAAGATGGGAAAAGTGACTACATCTAATTGATAAATGTAGTCATTAAGGTTTAATGTAACAGTTTATAGTATTCTCCAGTTGTGTGGAGATCTTGTTCAATCAATCGATGACAATGAATGTTAGACCAAGTTTTAGGTGGGCAAGAATTATTAGGGAAAAATAAAAGCATAGTATTATATATTTTCTGTAGGTGACTTCCATCTCTATATCATATTTGACTGAGATTGACAATCTTTCATAAGACAGCCAGCATATGGAGAAAACTTGATGATCCTTACTCAGATGTATCCAAGCATCCTTATTCAATTAGCATGCTCTGAAGCCTAGCGTGTCCTGATGTGACTGTAGAGGAGCCATGTCTTTTATGTGGTACTGAGAGCTGTCTCACATGTGTTTACACACCACTGATGTTGCCGCTTCTGCCAGTGTCTTATAAAATGGCACTGTTTGTAGGGCTAAATTAGCATCCGCATTCTTTCTGTGTTTGAACTTACTTGTGTAGTTGACCTCTGCCATATCTCAGGAAATCCAGAATTTACATAGGTGCCACACAAACACAGGTTGGGATTTTCTCAATCTAGCTCACACACACAGCAGTGCAATATAATAACACAATAACCTCTGCCACTGGAGGGTGAAGCTGAGGCTGTGTGATGCCTTTCGAGTATGTCTTATGTATGTATCTGTGAACAGGACAACCTTAAATGATAAAGGCTATTGTTGGAGAAATTTGAATGGTTAAATGATTGTCTGTGGGATCCAGAAGGATTGTTTATGCTTTCATAGATTTACAGCTGTTGAGATAACCACTGATACTGATGCATTGTTGTATCAAAAAAGAATACGTGTTTACAGCTATTAGTTGCTTTCCTCTTTGTGCAGCCCTCTTGTCTTGGGAATGATGGAGTTATGTCTGTTCATGTTCCTCGCTTTTTCCATTGTTTTTCTTTCATTGTTTTGAAGACTTGATTTAATTTTTCTATTTGCTAAATCCTGTTTCCAGTTTTTCATCTAGTTGAGGCACTGACTGGGTATCCTTAAATCACCACCAGCAGGATATTTCCTACACTGTTGTAATTCAGAGCCTTCCCTGCATTATTTTAGAGCGGGGATGGACAGTTGCAGCACTGTAGAGACAGAGAACTGCTGATTTTAGAGGTACCATGCAATTAGCAGCTAATTTACTTTTCAAACCATGGGCGGATTGACTTCCTGTTGAAGAGGAAAAAAAAACAGAATTCACTAGAGCTGAGGAAAATCAAAAACCTCCCGATCCTGTAGTTCTTCATGATTGGACCCTCTCATCCTGGCTTTAGAGCTCTGTGTTTGTACGTATAATAAAAGCTGTCGCTCCTTTGAAGGTTCTACAGCACAATATCCTTCTTTTAATTTTAAAGCACCAACACTATACTCCAGAAAGTGATTTACATTTTTTCAAAGCATTTTGAAAGTAGTCCGTATCCCTTCTTTATTTTATAATTGCTGAGAACTGAGTAATTGCTTCCTGAAGGTTACACCCAGAATTAAATCACAGAGTGTATAGGGAGAAGAAAAGCCTTTTGCTACACTTAACTTGAATTCGACAAATTGTTCTCAGAAACCAGGTTCTCAGGAAGCCCCTTCACTTTGGGCACTTGAAAAATACATATATGTGTGCTCTAATTAAATTGTTGAGCGTCAGTCTGTCAAGCAGATCTTTAGAGTCATGTTGCCATGGAGTTAAGAAGCCGACCTTCTCAGTTGTTGCCATGGGAATTCAGTTGAGGTTTTGCCCCCAGGGCAAGAGATTAACCTTGCTCATAGCGAGGTTAGGTTATAGCAGTTTGAATCCTCAGCAAGAGGATTTTTGCAATTTATGTTCAAAGGTTCTTTCATGAGTTTTGATGCCATTGAAATTAATTTGTGATCTCACTGATTGTTTTATTGAATAATTTTGTAAATTACTCTACTTGAACCAACTCTAATGTGTCAGTATCACAAGATACTGGATGGTGAACTTCTCCTCAGTTTCAGGATTTAAAACTTTTTATCAGAATTTTAAAGTGAAGCAGGGATAACAGAAATGCAGTGAGCAGTGTGGCATTTAAACCTTTTTCACAGCCCTGTAGTACTGCACCATCCACTTCATTCTGAGAGGTGTCCACCCACATCAAGACATTTGTTGCTGGTAATTGTTGAATTGCAGTTGATCTTGGGTTATCACCATCATTTTTATCATGTTGACATGATGGTTAACCCATATTTATGTATCATTGCCTTTGCCAGTCATGGCCCTTTTTGAACTTTTCTTTCTTCCATAGCTGCTATCACCTCTGGATCTGTTTTGTCTCTTGTAGTTATAACACCCAAAAAAGCAGATAAAGCAGATTGGGATTTATTTACTAACTGAAGGCCTGTCTTTGATTTGCAGTTTTTCTGAATCATGTTCTAGGTCACACACTGATGATAAACATTTTCATGGCCATCTGATAAACCTTTTTTTCTGGTGTCTAGGATCACCTTCTGCTTCCTGCTACAAGCCACAACAAAGGAAGCAGGCCCAAGATGTCTGTGGTGTTACCTGCAATGAACATTAATGGCAAGTAAAATTCTTTATACAGTGCTTTTTCTTTTCATCTGATGGAAAGGAGACTATAGCTTTTCACATCATATATTTAGCTGAGGGGAACAGCTCAAACATTGTTAACATCTATTGTGAGCACAGCATAAAACAATACATTTTATTGACTTGGAGCGGGTTGAAAAAAGTTGGCAGAAGTCTTCAGACCACAGGTGTTTAATCTTTGTTTGTGCTGCAAAGCACAACATTTTACCGCTGGCAAACATTGGCTTTGTCAGTAATGTGTTTCTATTTACAGTTTATTAACTTATCCACATAGCATGATATTCTCCCTGTCAGCTCATTTCATGCTCTCTGGGCTCATTCCTAGATAATACAGCGTATTCCGAATTGGAGAATCTTCATTTATGTCAGTTTCCTCCTATAATGTTATAGCACCCTCTTGAAAGCATCCATTCAGCTTAATTTGTGATATCAGGACCATCTAGCATAGTTTTAAAATGTATTCAAATGAGATACATACAGTATAAACACACAGAGTGCCTTTCATAACATTTAAGATGTTTGGCTTCAGTGGAACATAAGAGAGATTCATGACAGCCATTGCCAATTCTAATTGCAGTGTTTAATTTGTAAACATTTGCTTCATTTTTTTGAACGTACTGCTTTATTACTGTCAGCACTAACTCTTTTACTTTGGGATGTCAAGATGATTCTTAATATATTAATATACCACCATTTGAATTTGAAGTATGGTCATTAGATTGTGTGCTATCTAATTTAGCAACACTTTGCCTAAGGACATCTGCATGGTAATAGATTTTTCCTCTGGTGAGCTGTTATAGCATTGCACTCAACTTTAATTTTCAAGTACGTTCCTATGAGAGGCATGTTTGGAAATAAGAGTATGTTTGGCTCTGTTGTGTAGATTTCCCAAATGATTAAGATGATTTTCCAGTCATCTTTCTTATAATTCTGCTTTCTTTGACAATAATTTTACATTCTTGCATGCAGATGTAATTTAGAAATACAGTTTACTTTGGTTGGCATTATTTATGTATTAATATACAATTAAGGCACACACTAGAAATAAGCTGTCACTGTTGTAGTAATCCTTTGACAAATGGCTTCATGACTAAATATACTGCTGTTGCATGAATCAAATCTGATTGAATTCTGTCCCAATGCAGAAATGTTTTACCTACTTTTATGAATCACCCAGACAGTGCTCAGTTTTATTTTCTTGTCTAGACAGAACCCCATTTTTCCCCTTTGCTCTGCTGTTGTCCATGATGACCCTGTAACTACAGTGTCTGACTGAGGGAGCAGATCATGTCAGTTTCACTGTAACCCGTGCCCTAGTCTGCAGTCATCAGGTCATCCAGAAAACGCAACCAGCACATGAGGAACTGATCGTTTCAGTTCCCTCACTGAGGCCATGCTGGGCCCACACTGCCAGACCTAAAGTGCAGAGTAGAGCCAGCAACTTCCAGCCAAGATGACAATTCGCCTCAGAGAAGCAGATGCCCAGATTCTTATAGAGCGATGAGGACTGTGATTATTCTCTTTGGATTGAAAACTTTAAAGATTATGATCTGAGAAAGAAATTGCTTTGCTTCAATCTTCTCACTTTACAAATCCTTGTATCTCCTGTATTTTATGAAATGCAGTAAAACCATTTGTTGTTATTAAAAACTTCCTCATAGTTTTGCAATCCAGTATTAATGTTATTTCTGTCTGAAGTTCAGGTAGCTTAGCTGTAGCCAAGGCATTTCTTGAATTGTGACAGAAAGCAGTGGCCCCACTTCACAGACACTTTAACTCAAAGCTAACCTTGTGCCTGATGGTACATACATTGCTTTAATTGTAGGTCGGAAAATTGATACCGTCTTAACAGGAAGCAGATGCATTTTATCCTGAATTTAGAAAACAGTGGTGAGCCCCTACCTCCATGTTCCATGTGGATTTGTGCAATTAATTTTTTTTCCTCCAATAAACACATGGTATGGTGTTGCACTTTGCATCTCAAAGCCAGGACTGCGTTTACAAATCCCAATGTGGCTTTTTCAGTTGCATAACTTATGATTAGACGTTTCAGTTGGTTGCTGTGTGTTTGAGTGACGTGTCGGCAAAGGGTGTGAGGCCTTTCCTTCAAAGCCTTTTAGAAGAAGCTCAGGTCTGGCCTGAGTGCTGAGTGTGTAGAATTGACGGTCGCATGCTTGAAAAGCTTGCAAGGTAATTGAAAAGTTGGCCTTTTTGAAAATTACAACCAGACGATGGTTCAACAAATTAAACACATAAAGAAAAGTGAGAGTCAGAGTATTTTAAATACTGATGTTACGTTGCTCGCTCCTGACAAACAGGTTTTATTTCCCATTCTGGCTCTTTGCCTACAGAGGAATTCTAAGAATATTGTACAAAGGCACCATATGCATGCATGGTTGGCATACCTGCCTGTAGTGAGCTATGCTTTTAGGTCAGAACTGCATGATTTTTTAAAAAGTGAAAGTATGCAGGAAAATTTAAGCAGCTTGATATATTTTCATATAGAGGCCCTCTCTCACATGGGAGACAGCATTGTTTACGTGATGTTCAGTTTTAGGATCACAGGCCAATGATACTTGTACTGGGAGCTTGATCATTTTGCTGCATGTCTTCTTTTTATCATTTGTAATGTTCTGTGAGAGGGGGATATTAGTTAAAATATGCAGTTTCTAAGAGATGTTTTCTCATTTGCAGTCTGTAATTAGAATATGGGTGAATAGTTTCTTCCCAGTGTTAATTAAGTGCTGCTGCACTGCAGAGTGTAGCTCAGTGAACTCTGATGTGAAGATGTATTGTGGAGCTGGATAACCTGAGTGTTTTACTCCAGCCCCCTGGGTCTCTCTTGCTGATACGCTGGCTCCTCTATTTTGGCCCGCATCATTGCATCAGATTAGATTTGCCTTTAGCCTGGGAAGAATGACTCAGTTGAATCTGATACTCTTTGGAGGCAGCGAAGAATAGGGCATTGTGAAAGCTCTTTTGGATGTTTGATTTTGGTCTGGGGATGGTGAAAGCTGTTTTCAGACTCATCCTAGAGAATGTTAAGTTTGTATTTTGGATGGGGTGGGATGGGACAGGATCACGTTAAGCAAATAGTGTAATCCCATATCCACAGCTGACTAATTGGTCTTTAATCGAAAACATTGGCTTCATTCAGAAAATGATACAGAAAGGTTATACACAAGTTGGACTGTGTATAAAGAAGGTACTTTTTCATGCTGTATCATTTTAAATAAGATGTGCCATTGCATAGTGCCAGATGTTTTGGGCCACTCACTCTGAAGCAGCTTTTACTTTTTTCCTGCTTTTAATTTTGAAAAGCGCATACGTGGAAGCTTTATGCGTGTGAAATGAACTCCACCCTGATGAATATTTTAGAAGACATTGCATTTATTTCCAGGCTATTTATTAAATCTGGCTTAGGAAATCTAGAGATTAGGGTGTGTTAGTTTGGTCAGCATGCCAGGGTGTACAGTTCAGTCTACAAGACAAGACTGTGCCACAGTAAATATAAAATGTAAGCCCCTGAGTTCTGCTGCCCCATTTTCACAGACTGTAGAAAGGGCCTTCTCCAGCCCCTGTGAGCGTGTCATTGAGCACTGTGGAATTACTCTTCTGCTCTGCATTCTCACTGGGTTTTGATGCATAGGCTCAATACATGGGTATTTTGTTTGGTACAGAAGGACTGGTACTTAACTTAAATTCCTCATTCAAGTCTAAATGAAAAGAATTTATTTTTTCATGGAGCAGAAATAAAGTAAAAGATGTATGAAGCTCTGTTGCTTTGTCTTACTCTGCCACACTGTATCCCTTTGTAGGTAGTATTTAATGGGCCTCAGAATGTTTTTATTTCAGACTTTGTCTCAGTTTTGTGATACCTGACTGATGTCATGGAAATGGAGCGAGCCATTGGGAAGTACTTTGGACCACATGCTATGAAACATGTACTTGATCAACAGCTATTGTTAGGTTCAGTTTGTTTCCTCTAGTCAAAACCTTATTTAATTACAGGGATACCACTGAAATAAACAGAAACTCATGGACATGGTATTCACTAAACCCAATGTGACAGAACTCTTTCATGGCACACTGCAGTGTGTCCCTGTATCCATCCTATCTCTCTCTTTCACTCACTCCCTCCGTTTATTGCCTTTTTCCATCCTGCCTGTCTCCTTCTCTCTCATTCTCTCTCAATCTTGTCTCATCTCTTTTGGAGTGACACAGAGTGAAGACAAAGCATTGTGATTGTATTTGTGTTTTATATGCGTTTGGCATTAATGATTAATGTAGATAATACTGTGATGATTCAGTTTTAAAAGCATACACATTTAATAAATTCAGTTATTCCTAAGTTTATCCGATTTCATGATGGACAGGTGACTCTAAATTGATTTCTGATGCATCACAGCTACATCTTGTGCTCATTTGGAAATATTTTATTTGTGCCAATAGCTTCCATCTGGTGGGGTTTATTTGGGTTTTCTAATTGAGAATGTTTGCTGTCCCAGGATATTTCTGTCTTGTATGGGTATATCCATGTGTCTCTTTATTCTCTGGTAGAATCTCACAGTTTTCCATGTTTGAAGTCAGTGAATAGGTTGGAAAAAGCCTAAACATTTGAATACCACACAGTATCATGTCATGACTGTATTTTAAGGTATCTGAACTTGGGCCAGTCTTGCTGAGCGGATTGCCCCCGGGGGACCGAGGGTCTGTAGTGGGGAGCAGTGTTTGGGTTTGAGAGCTGGGAAAATGCTGTAATATGGAGCAACAGATTTCTACAGCCCTTCCCATTGAGTTCTTTTGTACAGTGACCATTTATTTGAGTAATGTAAATCTTTGTATCAGGTCACTCAGGCCTTGGGCTGAGAATTGCTGAAAGTGCACAGACATTGTCTTGAGTAGCAAAACTGCATACCTCTGTGCTTATTACAGTTATACTAAGGATTAGTTAGTGATCCATTAAGATGTCTGTTCAAGGCTTATTCTGAATAATTGCAAATAGCTTAATTTTAGATGGAAACTGGTTTTCTGACAGGTCAGGGCCCAATTTCCCAAAACCTGCTCGTAGCTAAAATCAGCTGAGAACCATTGAAAGTTCAGGGTGCTAAGTTGATCTTAGTTCATTTTGGGGAACCAAGTCCAGATGTTGTCCATTGGCATTTTTCAGTGACTTTGGTGATGTTCAGTGTCCACAAGTGCATGGACTCTCTGAACTGTCCTTCAGTTTATTTGCATAAGTCTAGGCACTGCGTCATTGATAGGAGGGGTTATTTCAGGTTCTGTCAAAAGAAAGATTACTTGGTAAAACACCAAAAAAAAAAGAATTGAATTAAAGGAGTACGTATTCATCAATAGCGTGCCATGAGAACCTTTTGGGTATTCTGTTTTGGCCTGGCCACACAAAGCCAGCTAATTTGTTCCTCTCAAAAACACAACACACACTGTTCTTATTTTCCCCCTTGGCAATTATCTTCCACAAGCAGTCAGAAAAAGGCCAGAACATTCTCTTGTTCTCCACTTGGTCACTCAGGCCTGTTGGTTCGCACCATTGCCATTTAAAATACAGTGAACTTCCCTTGAAGATGTTTAATTTTTTTCTGTTTACCAGTGATATTAAAAACTTACTCAAATCAGAAATATCTGCTTGTTGTCCCATCCAAAATCAAATATTGTTGGTTTAATTTTTAAAAATATTTAGGACTGACTTTCCTTTTATCATGCACTTTATTTACTTATTTCATTTTTTTCGAATAAAATATTTTCAATAGTGTAGTATTTGCTGGCATAAATTGTGCATTCATATTTTCTGAAATAGGTTTTGGAGTGCTGTGATGTTGATGCTTTCCAGTCCTCACAGAGCAGTGAAAAATGCAGTCAATTTCACATACAGGTCTTCTTTAAGTCGAAAATGTATACTGCTGTTTTCTCTCTGTTTCTTCCACGGTTCATCCTTGATGAACCAGTGCTGCATATCGTCATGTATTTTTGTCCATGCAAAATGCATTTTAAAGATCTTAAACACTGTAGGGTTACTATGCTTTAAATGGACAGCTTTATTTGGAAAAATAATTGAGACACCAAGTCAGATTTCAGAATATTCTGTATCGATATCCCCTTAGTGTCTGTGCAAGGGCTTCTCCACCTACTGCAGCGTCGTCAGTAACTCAAGTCAAATTGAATTTTGACTGCAGCCTATTGGAAGTGACTTTCCACCAGCAATAGCCCTTCAAGCTCGTTGTGTGACAAACTGAAGAGTGAAGAGCTCAGGTTTTTGACATTTTGAATGGGCAGTCATACAGTAGGAGCTCAGGTTTTTGACATTTTGAATGGGCAGTCATCTCAATCTCACACATGTGATGTGAGGCTGTGGCCCGGTCTGGGGCCCAGTCTACCCAGCCCGGTCAGGCTCAGGCATTATTAATAAGCTGCAGCAAAGGCTGTAAGGTTCAGATGATGATTAGGGATGGACTGGTTCCGGAAGCAGCGTTTCCTCCATAATGGAATTCATATGTGGGGTCAGGAGGAGCCGTGCAGCCCTGTTTGATTAAACACTCCGTGTGCAGTGCCAAGTGCGGCAGCTCTTTATCTAGCAACTGTAACCCCCCCACCCTGCTGAGCTGCCTGATGAAACCCACTCACACAGCTCCCAAAGGCAGGCCTGCACAGCTCACTCTCTCAGTGTGCTCTCCACCTGACCAGCCACAGGGCAGTCTCTCAGGGCTTGTCTGGATTAGCTTTATACTGGTAAAAGTAGGAACATTAGCAATGTCTTTTAATGATGTGTGATAAAATGAATTTTGAATTTCAGAATTTCATGTCTTCATAAACAAGCGACAAAGTGGCTGGAAGTCATTCATTTCCAATGAATGACCATTCATTTCCATTGATCATTGGGATACACTGAGCGACGAGTTGCCTGGCAGCAGAATAGCTGCAGCTTGGCGAATAAAAGGTTGAGCAAAGTTCAACTTTAAGCAAATGAGCTGTGGCAGAGTTGAGGGACGGCCAGTCAGAGGGCAGATGTGTTTGTCTTATATTTTTCGCTGTGAAACATTTTCTTAAACTTTAGTTCCTGTATTAGCATTTTAGTTCCCATGTATAGCCAACATGGAGGAGAAACTGATTGCAGCTGTTGCTGCCTTTCCTGTCCTGTATGATGCATCCCTGTCCATTTACAGGGATGTTAATAAAAAACATTTTTGCATGGAGGCAGATCTCCAATGTTGGGATGAGTGGTGAGGTTTAATCAAGTGAGTGGAAAATTTAAGCAGTTGTCAATGATGCAAGGTAAAATTCCTCATGAACAGTACATATGTGAGTGATTGTGAGCAAGACTTATTTTTTTATAAATTAGCTAAAATTAGACTGTTCAGCATTGCCTCCGTGCATGGATAGTGGCGATTGTGAATGCTACTTAGTGGTCCATGGTGAAACAGTAGTGTTTGAAGCCAGATCACACTATTATAGGAAAATAAATTCCCTCCAAAACATGGATTTTTCAGTGGGAATGCACCTGATTTGTGGGTTCACGCATATATTGGGTGATATATTAACTGGCCTGCCTTTAAGAAATTACAAATATACAACTACAAGTATAGCAAAGACGATTTAAATATAACACATTAATATAAAATATAATATATGTATATTTATAATATTTATTAGTATATCATTTTTTCTCCTGTCAATACATGTGTACCCCCATTATGAAAACTACATGAGCAAAGCCCTCAAGCTGGCTGCAAGCAACAGCTAGGCGACAGCGACATACAGCGACAAAGCCGCTGCCGGTGTGAGTGCAGGGTTAAGCACTTTATGACGACAGTTTCTCTGAAGATTTTATGAACAGTTTATGAAGAGTGTATTGGTATGATTGCATCATTATTTTCCATTGTGGATATTAATGTGTTTTCGTCATTTTTGTGGTTCTAACATTTTGTTATGTGTGACTCAAACCATTTGGAAACCTCATTCAAATTAAATATAATCAGATCTATGTGAATAAAAACAGTGCACATGAGAGAGAAAGACAGTTTCTGGGCAAACACAAAAAAAGCTAATTTGGAAAAAACTAAAAGATCAACTCTTACAACTCTCCTCAGATCAACTGGTACAGGTGAAGCTGTTTGTGGAGTTTACTGTAAAGCTTGATTTCACACAGTGTCCATGTGATGGACAAACTCAACCAAAGGCCTGCCAGAAAGCTGCCTAAAATAAACCCATCCATCTAGATGTTCTGCATTAGAGAATGCATGACTCGTTCAGCAGTTTACCATCAAAGCTGTCCCCAGTGTAACATGATTTTACTGTGTTTTTGGTCACAGTAGTTATACAGTGTGTCCCAACGGACCTGTCCTCACCTCATTTGGAATGATGGGTGGGTTAAAAAAAGCTGAGAATTTCCACTGTTTAAACTTCTTAGAATGGAAATTTCAATGCCCGCATTTTTTTTTTTTTTTGGATTTATTTTTGTAGTAAGAATGTCAGATTATCCACTGTATCAACACCCATTTGGTGGTCATAATTCTAATAATCAGTTTTTAAAGCCCAGTTGGTACAGTTGTTATTAGGGCCTATTTAATTGCACTTTTACTCATCTGGGGACAGACAAAGGCAGAAGAACATTCATCATTCACTGATTTCACATCATTGTAAATTTTTTGAGCAGCTAAACCAAAAGTGGCGTTTTGAGGAGTGTATTCCGTTGAAATAATGTCTTCAGCAGGTGTTCCATAAGAAATGGGGCTATGCTCCCCAGTAGAGTGCTCCTTAGTGTTCATCCAGCTGAGTCATTGAGCCAGTGAAGCAGTAAACCTGGATAATGTACATTGCATTCAACCCATCCATATGGTACACTTTACAAGGATGCTCCCCGCTCCACAGAGAAAACAATAATATGAGTATGTCTATGAATTGTCAGTGGTCCTGCTCTAGCAAACACGTTTAACATGAGCTTTTTTTATGAGTGACTGCTAATGGGGCAGGATCAGTCCCAGGTATTCACTGGCATCCCTGCTCCAGCAGACCCAATGAGAACCACTCAGCCTATGGAGATAAATATTTCCTTCCATGAGTTAGACATCAGATTTATGTACCCACTATTTGATGTGGGCACAGCAGTTAAAATCAACAAGAAATGATAACGCGTTAGTTTCAGTGAAAACTGAATAATGATCTTTATTTTGTTCTGACGTACGTATGTACTTTGTGGTGAGGATTTATGAGCTGAAGAGCAGATTTAGTTGAGTGTTTCTGTGGAGGGTGGACTCCTTTGTTGTGACCATCCAGTCTGTGGCGTAACAGCAAGGGAGTTGGTTCAGAACATGACTGGTTGAAAATCCTGACCCTCTTGTCTTTAATCATCCCAAACTCTTAACATTTATAAGGCTTATTGTTGGTAAATTTGCATTTCTGTTTATCTGAGTGGAGGAGCTCCAACTTGTGATTCACTTCTGTTCACCATCTGCTTCCTCAAAATCCTCCAAGTGCTATTTAACCCCTTGCAATCCAAAGCACAATGGATTCACTGACCTTGAATCAAAAGCATTACTCGATTCTTTCCAATGGCAATTTAAGGAGGAATTTGCAAAGTCAAGTAATCTCTCCAGGATTAGATTTTGTGCTGGATATCTTATTGCAAGACAAACATTTTGTGTGTATTTTCACCACAGTTAATGAAGAATGAAATTTCTGAGGGGCTGAAGTAATGTTTGGGACCAAAATTGATTTACTGCATATGTTACAAGTATATGCTTATATAAATGTATATGTAATATAAGTATGCGTACGTCTGTCTGAAATAGTTCCTTCTCATTACAGATAGCGTGATAAAGAACGAAGAGCATGAAGTGATGATGCAGATCGACTGTGAAGTCATGGACACCAGGATCCTCCACATTAAGTCCTCCAGTATCCCACCATTCCTGCGTGTCAATCACACAGATTCCTTATATGACTCTAACTCAGCCAATGGCCAGGCGGCTCCTTCTGTGGGAGTGCTCACAGGCTCAGCTTAAACTCTAACAGACTAAGCAAAATAGTCATGGGATGCACATTGTTTTTTTCTAAACAAAAATACAAATAAAGAACAGAATATTTCCCCATTTTATGAGAGACAATGCACTGATCAACTGCAAAGGGGTTCTCCTCCTTGCCTTTTTTTATTTAATTCTTCCAGTGTTTTTTTGTTAGTGGCACCAAACATCAGAACTGTATTTCAGGTGTTTATTCACTAATCAGGATTAAAAAGATTTTGGATTCCTGATTGATGAGAAATGAAAAAGGCAAAAGCCTTCTTGGAAAACTTTGAGTATTCCAAATGGCCGGTGTCAGTTCACCGTGCTCTTTTCAGCTCATATTTTCATCACAGTTACAGGGAGGACGTGCTACGCTCGGTGTGTGGCAGACGGGCTGTTCTCTGGCGGTGCGACCCCAGACTCTCCTCATCAGGGTAATTGGTAAATAACAGTGGGGGTCCCAGCATTGAACCCTGAGTAACCCCTTCATAACACAAATAATTTCAGTTTATGGTTTATGGCTCTCCTGCCTCCTGTTCATGAGGCTGAAGTGGGAATTCCAATTTTACTACAACATGAGTACAACATTGCAGGGTTTGTGGGGCTTATAGTGAGTCCCTCAGCAGAACTGTCATGTATTGAAGCTATCACGTTTTAAGCCAATTCTCAGATCATTGGATCCGAAGAACTGAAAAGTCAACAGTTTGTGTATTTTGTTCCAAGTAGTAATGTGCTTGCATACATTCATAGCTCAGCTCTTTAGACTTTGCATCATAGTTTGCTACTGAAAAGAAAAAGTAAAATTATTTCTACAAATAATATTATTTATTGATTATTATAGCTGTGGATATAATTCTGGCTACAATTTTTGTCTCAGGTGAAATGTTAATGGAAACATGCTCATCAAGACAGTTGGAAACCTGCTCTTATTTATCATAAATGGATGTTATATGAAGTTGTGAAATATTGAATAATACTTCCAAGCAAATACCAATGCATGATCCAAATGCACTAGGCATTTGAGTCAGTGTTCTCTTTGTCCATGATTGTGTATTTGTAGACCTTCAACCACCACCAAATTAAACTATCTCAATATGATCAGGCGCATAATCCTCTTAATCTCTACAGTGAAAACCTTCATTATGGTATCATATGGTGCACTCTGTCAAAAAAACCTCAAGAAACACAATTTATAAATCCAGAGAAAACAGGCCAATACTGGTGTTTCGATAAGGTGCAAAAGATGGAAGCAGTGGTTCCTACATGTCATGCTTTACAGAATATCAGCATATATATGCTCCTTCCCCACTCTTTTCTATTTGCGATTGACCTGGACTGGAGTCAAGTTATTGATTCCTGTTGTTATTTTTCAGTTTTGGCCCCAAATGGTTTCCCGTGTAGCTCAGGAAACCCAAATGAAGGGGTGGTCTCAAGAAATTACATTATACCATTTTCTAATTGTGTCCTTGTGTGTTCATTAAACAAAGTGCTCTATGAATTAGCAAAAACTAAGATTGATATGGTGTTGGATATTGGATATGGTTGTTACCTAGTATGCCAAAACTGGCTAGCTCAACTGAAACTGAACATCTAAATATAATGTAAACAGTGATAAACAAAGTTTGAAGGTGTAATCATTGATCCTGTAATTATTGAGATGTATTTGAGTTGGGAAATGTTTAAGATTGTGTTTTTTTTTTTTTTTTTTTTGAAAATGAATGTGTGGAATGTTGAAAGAGAATGTTTAAAGTTAAATTCAAGTTTTTTAAATGTCATATTTGGGATGAATCAGTTGCTTTTTCAAATTTTCATGTTGTTTGTGTTTTTACTGTGCTTACTCTGACCCATCTTTTTGCTACATGTCATGTTTACAGAATATCAGCATATATATGCTCCTTCCCCACTCTTTTCTATTTGCGATTGACCTGGACTGGAGTCAAGTTATTGATTCCTGTTGTTATTTTTCAGTTTTGGTCCCAAATGGTTTCCCGTGTAGCTCAGGAAACCCAAATGAAGGGGTGGTCTCAAGAAATTACATTATACCATTTTCTAATTGTGTCCTTGTGTGTTCATTAAACAAAGTGCTCTATGAATTAGCAAAAACTAAGATTGATATGGTGTTGGATATTGGATATGGTTGTTACCTAGTATGCCAAAACTGGCTAGCTCAACTGAAACTGAACATCTAAATATAATGTAAACAGTGATAAACAAAGTTTGAAGGTGTAATCATTGATCCTGTAATTATTGAGATGTATTTGAGTTGGGCAATGTTTAAGATTGTGTTTTTTTTTTTTTGAAAATGAATGTGTGGAATGTTGAAAGAGAATGTTTAAAGTTAAATTCAAGTTTTTTAAATGTCATATTTGGGATGAATCAGTTGCTTTTTCAAATTTTCATGTTGTTTGTGTTTTTACTGTGCTTACTCTGACCCATCTTTGCATATTTATATTTTGAGGAATTATTATTTTCTATATTATTATTCATTTTAATTAGCTTAAGACTGTGGTAGGTAGAAATATCTTAATTAGAACTTCACATTTTTTGGTGTCTTCAGTCGTTAGATCTGCAGCACCTGCCGATCTGCAGTTTACAGCCACATAGTGTAAACTTTTTTTCTGTGACCACACATTTTATTTTGTTACAAGGAACAAAAATACCAGCAACTATTTATTGATTTTTTTCCTTGCATTTTTGTTTTCTGCTGTCTTTCACTTTTTTGTCTTCAGATTGTGAGCAGAATACCACTGATTTTATTAGTGTTTTCTGTTTTGTTTATAAATTTCAGAATTACTGTCTGTTATAACTTGAATATTCAGCTAATCAGACACAAGTAACATTTGTACTGAAGTGATGTGCAGGGCAATACATGTCATGTTTTATCACAATGAAGAATCAGAGCAAATAAAGCACACTGGATGATTGACATGTGTGTGTTACTACATACAAAAGTAAATGGATGTTTTTTTTTTTACAAATTGAAAATCACAGTTGTGACAACTAAATTCCAAATGGAAAACATAGCTAAACAAAAGCATTTATTTCACCTCTGAGACACTTTGAGACACACTAAATTTTGTGGATTGTTGTGTGTGCATGTGTGAGTGAGTATGACAGGATCCAGATTTGATTGCAGTGTATATTCTGAAGGAAATGACATCTCTTTCTGATTTATGCATGTTTGTTTTAACTGTGTCTGACAGGAAAGAACCCAAAACTATAGAGGGATTTGAGAAATTTTAATGCAGGCTGTTCAAAACATTGTTGAAAAAGTATAGACCAATGCAAGACAAATAAGTGCTTTTTGAAATTATAAACAAAAACAAAAATGTGCCATCACAAAGTATCTGTTGTTGAGCTATGGTAGGAGCTAGATAGAACAGAAGTATAAAAGTATAGTTCATTGTATATAACCCTCTTGTGATTCCAACTCTGATGCATTGATGGAGTCATGGTTTGATATTTCATACATGTTCTGGAGCCTTTTATGCACATTATAAATTGGTTTGAAAATGTGTTAACCTGTAGTTTCTCTTAGGTCTTTTTAAACAATGGGTTTTTACAACACATAAATTGTAGTAGATTTTGCTAGCTATACATGTCATACTGTCTCAGTTTTACACAGATTTAGAAGGTGTTGCTAGACTACATTCATTTAATCCATGTTATACTTTTGAATTGTAGCAAATAGACTGTAAATACCAAGAGGCAGTACCATAAGCATATTGTCATGCTTCAGTCACTGATTTAATTTGCCAGCCTTTCAAGCAGGTAAAAAAAGTAAGCATTAAATAGTCCATGTAAAAATAGAAATTAAAACACAAAACATATGCATGGCAGAACAGTAAGCTATAAAAATGGTTGATACATCATAGAACATGGCCAGGTAGACTGATCTACAATCCACTTACACATATAGTATTTATCTTTTTTTTTTTATTTTAGTCTTTTTTGTATAAAACAAATGCTGGGACCCTCTCATATAGCTATATTTCTCCAGCTGCCCTTCTTAATAGGCAAATATGACATTATATGTAAGTTGGTGACCATTGTCCCATGCATATAGAAGTCGATCCTTAGGGTTGTAGTCGATTTGCGTGGTGTAAGTGTAGTTGTTCACAAAGGGGAGCCTAGGCACCATCTGTGTGTTTGTGTGGGTGTCATAAGCGTACAGGATGTTGGCATTCATCTGGTTGTAGCTGTCGACAGCATACAGGACACCACAGACTACAAAGCAGTTGCCGTAGAAGTCCTTCCTCAGGCCAGTCCGCCAGGACGTTTCCCTCTGGATGCTCAGGTCGACAGGGTTCAGCTTGCTCAAGATGATTGCCTCCTGGTGGAAGCTCTCATCATCTATCGCCGGGTAAACGATCCACAGTCCACTCTCGTCCACAGCAAAGTCAATGTCTGAATGGCCTCTCCATTTCCAGGGCGTGATCTCCTCAAATACAGCATTGTAGAGTGTGGTCCATGCTGCCACATACCTCATCCGCAGATCGTACTTGATGATGTCACGGGAGAAGGCGCGGTTGTAGAAGAAGGCCCCGTCATACACCACATGACCCGTGCCGATCCAGTTGTAGGGTAATTTGTAAGAGTTGGTAAATCGCCCTAAAGGGATGCAGAACAAAGATAACCTCATGCACACATACACCCACTATAATTTGAATTAGCTATATAACTTGAAGAAATTTAAACAGAAATAGGGGAAATTCTCTATGGTGATTGAACAAAGGAATACTACCTTGCTTGAAAACGTCCATGTTGCGGAATTCCAGCAGATTGTTTCCGTAGTAGTAGTTTGTGACATAGATCTTGTCATCACGTGCCTTGGGGTCTTTCATCCATGCACCCTCATTTCGGCCATATGTGTTGTGAGCCACAGGGTCAGATATTGTGGCCAATGTATCTTTACATTCCTCTGTGAATGAAAAAAAATGCTTCATGTGTGAATCTAAAGAAGCTTACAAGGCAAAGTTCCCATACATCATGCTAGTTCCTCAAACACACCTTAAAAAGCTGTGATAACTCTTCAGTGGACCTGCTGCCCTTGTAATACATATTCTCATAGCTTTAAAATAGCATTAAATGTTAAGATAATAGGTCCCATATTAATGAAACAAGAATGACTTATTGAAAGTCATAATTACAAACAACATTAAGAGGTCACTTATGCTTCTTATGAGAACCATTTATTCATTTGCACAATGTCTGCTTAAGGTTTCCTCCTAAATAAGCATGTTGCCTGTGCAATTAAAAGGGTAATTTACATATAAATATTGGGGGAAGCTTTACTTTTTCACTAACATCACTTAAAGCTGTTGTGGTGCCATTTTTGAACATTGGGGGATGTATCCTCCCCATCCTCAGGCCTGCCAATCACACTTTTGACATGAAACAGAAATGTAAAAGTCAAACTTGTCGTAAATTAAGTCATAACATGAGCACCTAGGTTCTAACATACCAGGACTGCTGCTCTGGGGCACCTCTGGGCCATCAAAGTTCTCCTCCAAATGTGCCTCATGTAAGGTCTCAGCCCAGCTGATGCGGTACTTTCGTTTAGGCGGCGGTGTCTGGCGGGTGGTTGTAGTACTTGGGGCAGCAGAGGTGGAGGTTTGCCTTTGCATTAATGTTGGAGATGCGGTCGTGAAGGTGGTAGACTCTGTTTGTGTGGTGGTTGTTTGTGGATTGGTTGATGCAGTGGGAGTATCGATGGTGGTAGTGGAAGGGTTGTGGTGGTTATAGTTGTGGCCACTGTGGTTGTGGGAACAGCCACTGTGATTTTAAGATCAGCTGTTGTTTTTTTAGGAATTGCTGTTGAGACCTTAGGAATGGCCGTAGTGGTTTTGAGAGTGTCCATGGTTGTGATGGGAATGTCTGTTGTAGGAATGGCTGTTGAGATCTTAGGAATGGCCGTAGTGGTTTTGAGAGTGTCCATGGTTGTGATGGGAATGTCTGTTGTAGGAATGGCTGTTGAGATCTTAGGAATTGCCGTAGTGGTTTTGAGAGTGTCCATGGTTGTGAAGGGAATGTCTGTTGTCGGAATGGCTGTTTGGGTCTCAGGAGTGACAGCTATGTTGTCAGGAATAGGTGTTGTCAAATTAGGAACAGGTGCCGTTTTCTCTGTGGTGGCTGCTGTTTTCTCTGGAGTGGCCGACAGGAATGGAGTGGACTCTGAAATGGACTCAGGAATTGTCACTGTTTCTTTAGGAATTGACTCTTTTCCCTCAGGAATGACTGTTGCTTTCTCAGGAGTAGCTTCTGTTTCCTCAGAAATAGCTGCTGTGCTGTTGGGAATAGCCACTGTGGTGTTTAGAGTGGTTGATGTGCTCTTGGGACTGGACATTGTGGTCTCATTAATGACCTCTGAACTCATGGGAAGGGTAGGCACCTTGTGGCTTCTCATAGTGGCTGAGGAGAGAGAGGTTGTTCCTGAGAAACGCTTAGGAAGTACTGCTGCAGGTGTGGTGGCAGCGGCCTGAATAATATGATTTGTTTTGGGAGTTTGGACAGTCTGTGTGGCCGGACTCCCTTCCTCTGAGGGTGTCAGTATGGACGGAGAGGCCACAGTCCTTGTCCTTCCATTGGCCCTGGGTTGTGGGGCTTTGTGTTTGAGGAGCTGATCTTCGATCAGTAGATCAATGGAGCCGTCACCACTCAGGAAGTCATCCTCTGCTACTGTCCAGACAAGGCAGAACATATAAGCCTCACATGTTTTCTAGACAGACACAACAGCCTCCTCTGCAACAACTGCTTATTAGTCATAATTACTGTTTTATATTAACTGTTTGAAGAGACATTGCAATAAGCCTCCAAAAGAAGAAAAATTTGACAATGGAATACTAGAATAAAATGTGTAGAGACTGGTATGCACAGGGGGAATGTGGAAAGTTTTGTTTAATATCCCAAATGATATACTAAAACAGAAGTCATGGAAATGAGTCGTGTCAGAACCGTAAGACAATGAGGTTTAAACTTGAGGCAAACATATCCTTTAAACTTACAGTTCTCATCCTCATCCCCATCTTCCACGGTGTTTGATTTATAATAAGTTATCCCTCTGATGACTGCTCCTCGAGGGCCTGTCTTCACCCGGCTGTGTGTCCATTGTTTCTCCTGGTGCTTCTGTGCCACTGTTGGGGCTTCAGGCTGGCTTCTCTTCAACAAGGGTCTGGAGAATCCCTCGCTCCCAACAAACCTCTCTTCAAACTTCTTTTTGGGGGACAAGCATTAACAAATTGTCTCATAATGCTTGGAGAGGCAGAGGCACACAATTTAGATTATCGTTTTTATTGCAGCACAGGGTCCACCCTAAAATGAACATTGGAAAACAGGCCTGGCCCTTAAAAATTCCCTGTGGAGAGGATTGCCAAATTCTCTAAGTAATTCTGGACCACATTCTACCTAGCACTATAGGTAAACAAAACAGCATCATGGAATGCACCCACCAATTATTACTTGGGCAGACTATTGCACCCCAAAGCTCATTTAGGTGTAAATGAACTAGACTTGCCAACTCCTAAATTACTCCAGTAATAATATTACGTTTATTGCCATTTTTTGACAATGAGTTTAACAGCAAAAAAACTAGAAAAATAACTTTTCTGGACACTTGTGTTTGATGAAGTAGTATATGATGAGTCATTTGTTTTTAGACTCAAATTTTGAAACTGTACTCTCTGCAATTGCTGTGACTTATCCAAAGAGGAATTTCAGACTCTGAGAGTTTTCAAAACTTTCAGACTCAGAGTCTGAATGTGATTGAGACAGAACTGCTTTGCATACACTAAAGAAGACTGCAATTAGGTTATTGTAAAACACTAAAGAAGGCCTTTTGTTCTCCAGCTACAACAGAAATATACAAAAATTTATTTTTGCAGTCTATTTTGTGTGAACCACCCAACTCTTTCAAAAGTGGGTGTGTGCAATGATATCAGTCTTCTAGCGTCTGAATATAATACATTTAATACACACAATAACATAAGCATGCTCTCAGGTGGAAAAAGGCAAGGAAGAAAAAGTCTAATGATGCTAGTAATAAACCAATCTTTGTGAATATGACAGACTTTCTTGATAAGAAACCTTTGAGAAGCCTGGTGCTTTCTGCTTTGTGCGAATAAGCTGAGGTCAGATGTGGCCAACACCTGAACTGGGACAACACTCACCTCTGCATTCACATAGGCTGCCGCGGCTCCGCCCAACTCACTCACATGCTTCTGCTTCTCCATGTGCTTGTGGAGCAGGCTCTGCTCTGTTTGTGCCTGCTCCTTAAATTTGCTCTTTGGACCTGTTCCCTTTTTGGTGTGGTTTTGAGACACTGCCTGTTCAAAGACACAAGCTGATCAGAATGGTACAGCAGCTGTATTATCATGGCCATGAGCTCACATGCATCTGAAACAGATGCATAGCTGCAGATATCACATTTATAAAACTGTCATGAAGGAGTCCTTCATACTAAAAAACAAATTTTGGGACCCATGACCAGGCATAATGGGTGGCAATACACAGTAATTAGTTATTTGAACAAATTGGTTGAAGTGTAAGTAAAAGTATTTACTTACACTTTACAGTAGAGACAAAGTTGTAAGTAGGACCCTGTTATTTGGCCTTGAGTTAGTAGTTTAAGCTTTGTTAAAATCCCAAAGGAATGTTATATATTTAAAATGTAAGCAGAAACCTGAGATAAGGATATCTCCCCATATATCAGCACTGCACCGTGTCCAGTCACTTTTTCATAAGGACCTTTTTTTAAAATAATGTTTGCCACTTCCTTTACTTTTTTCACAATTTCTAAAGCTAATAATATATGCATGTCTGCATATGCATATGACTGCAATGAGCACTGTCAGATCAGGAGAGTGTTGACTACCATGCATGTCCTCCGATGTGAATTCTGCCAGCTGCTGCTTCTTTCTACTCATTCCATCAGCTGATGAACTGCACAGCCATTGCATTGGATTGCATTAGATGGTTCATTTGCAGTTGATTCAGGCAGACTTCATGAGCCCTGAAACTGTCCCTCCCAGGGCAAAGCTAAGGCTAATTGTGCCCTCAAGTTTAGGACTCTTGGCTAAGATATGCAGGCAAAAAGAGTAGATGCTTAAACAGGGCATGTAATCCAGAGGGAGTAAGAGCTCAGTTTATGTGGTTCATAAGATTTATATTATTCTTTCCTGATTAATAAGGAGGTATTTTCCATGTCTGTAATTGACATAGTGACAAAACAAACCTGTTACCTCTCTGGGCAAACATTGTGTTATTCCCTGTTGGACCTCCAGAATCCAAAGACTGATTCATATATTATTATTTTTTTTTTTTTGGCAGGAGTCTACTAATTTAATAAATAAATAATACAATCATGGTTTGATATTTCACCAAGAAATAATGACAACCAAGGTGTGTGCATGAAGAATCAATTGAATTTTTTCAAAATCCCTGGCTGGGCATTTAAATTGCTTTCTTGTTTAATCATCAAGAGTAGTGTAAGACTTACCTTTTCTATATTCTCAACGCGGCCAATGAGTTTTGTTGTAAGTGAATGCAACTTCAACAGATCCATACCGTAGAAAGAGCCTTCAAGTAATTCCATAATTGTTGAAAGCTAAAAATGGATGGATGAGTGAATGAATGATTAATGTAGATTCATAAAGTTGCAGAATCTGCAGGACTTACAGTTTCAAATGTAATTAATAGGAATTGCAATAAAATAAAATTCCAATATTTTCCACATGGGGAATGAGCAATGAGTTACATGGGAAGACCTGTACCTTAATGTTATCTTCCCCTGCATCCTGGAGTTTCTTCAGCCTGAAATCCCCTTCACAGGGGTTCAGAGCCGAGGGGGGCGCAATGCACGCGCACTTGCAGTCCGGCCCCGATGTTACAGTCTCCACTGTGTAAAAGTCTTGAGCCGTGGCGCTGCCTTCCTCGATCCGACCGCAGGCGCTCCTGCTCAGGGGTCTGACAACACATTTACAGCGACAGTCAGAGCCTTCCGAAAGCGCTTTCACTTTGTCATAATCACCCAGCAGCTACAACGGAAAGAAGACGAATGCATTTTCCACAATTTCACAACACGTCAACAAATGAAATTCACTGGATAAAACTTTCAGTTCTTGTAATGTTTGTTAACAACTTCAAAATTATCAACATATTTCTACATTAATTGAATATACATGTCAAAAATAAATCCCAAATGAGCACTACAAGCAAAACATGTTTATGTAGAATACTGTATAATCTCATTTACCTTGGCTCAGATGGGTTGATTATAAAATGTTTTAATTCTACAGCACAAATTATAATGTCATTTGTTAGACAGGTCTGAATTTGTTAGACATGAGTATGAGCAGTAGATTTAACCTCTAAAATTGCAACTGGCAGTGGAAGTAAAACTGACACCATTACCTTTGTAAGAATGTTCTCCTGATTGTCCACCTCTTCCTCAAGAGTCATACCTGGTTCATTTATTTTTTCTTTATTTCCAGATGAACTATCTTTTAGTACGGTGTCCATTGACTCAATAGGAATGGCAAAACTGATAGAGAGTGCGCACCACAAAACGCACAAAAATTCCAGACTAGACATCACAGATTCTTGGAAGAAAGAAAATATTGTGATCAAATACTGAAGATGACACTTGGCTGCCACTTGCTGTAATGTCCTTTTAGCAGTAAAGATGCTGGATTGATTTTATTGGGATGCTTGCTTTGTATTTCATTCAGATACTAGCAGCATATTGTAGATGCGTATCCACTGACTGTTTTGCACAGGCAGAAATATTCCAACGACCAAAAGTGCCTTCTAATTTCGTATGAATCCAGTAATGTAGTTCCTGGTAACTGTAATCCCTATGCAGTATGTGAATGCTGGGTGGAAGGAAGCGACTGCAATGTTCGAATGGTCTTGAGTAGGTGGGAAGGACCTGTTTCAATTGATCAAAGCAGGGAGGAGTTTTACCACACATTGCAATAGTTTCTTAGTATATATTTGTTATGCCTTACCCCAACGTTCAAGGACGTCGCCGTCGTCAATAATGAACATCAGAGGCCAACTATTACTTCTTATTTTATATTTAATTTTACGTTGGCACAAGACACACGTGAAAAACAAAATTATGATGATGATGGAGACTGATAGACAGGAAACAGTTTAAATAAAAGAGGTTTTTATTTCCGTAAATTTTTATTCTACATCTATATTACAGATGCTATTTCGCACAGAACATTCCTGCATGAAAGCAGAATATGTATAGTAATAGATTACATTTACTGTAACCTAGCTAAATCTGGCAGAAATCCTATCCACGAGCGCCATCTGTAGTTATTTTGGTTGTCATTCAATTAGCTCTGGATACTTGCATTCACACGAATGCAAGTACGTATGCCTAAATTGTTCGCTTTGTTCCTGCAGTTAGCCAGATTTAACCCGATTCCACATAGGCTGTACCGTATAGTCTTGGTCCAAACGTCACATGTGGACATCATGGATTTTGTAGTATGTCTTCTTCTTACTGAATCCGTGCAAAGTAGGTTTTAAAATTACAGACAAGTCATAACACTTTAATGACAAAAATGCATTTTAAACACTATCTTTTTTTTTTTTTTTTTAAAGATTTTGGGTGACTTCATAGACTAAGCTTGTCATTGTACATTTCATCGAAAAACAAAACAAAATATATATGCCATCACCATCTAAACATCTATATGCAGAACTCGTGTAGTTTCTAAAAATGTGTGCTTTGTTGTAAAAGAGCCTACACACATGCTGGGAGAGCCAGTACACAATCGCTGCTGTTCGGCATGACTTCATGTCTTCTGAACTGTACGGTTTCTCCCATTCAGCAGAGGACCTATGTAGTTTTTACGCTGGAAGGCTATGGAACTCAAGCACTAGAGCGCAGGGGGCACATCATCGCGACATTACAGGCTGTTTCTCTGACCGGATATGCCAAGTTAAGACAAGTAAATATGATGGTTACATTGCAAGTTAACATGGACTCATTACAGTAAAGTTAGGCTATGTTCTATATTTACGTTAGCTAAATACATAAATGTAAATGTAAATTTACGTTTGTTACCGCCATAGGCGTCACAGGACTGGTGTTACTTCACACCCAGTGCGGAGGGAAACAACAGCAGGATTTCATCGTTCCGAATCTTATGTTATGATATGAAACTGAAAGCTTGAGGAAATGCAAGGTACAAAGGAGGGCAAAGTCCTAAAACAAGAATTTTACGTTGACATTCGAGGTAGAGAACAGTCTACAATTATACATTGTATTTCTTTACAATACCATATGAACTGCGAAGGGAATTTAACGTTAGAATGAGTTAAATATTGATGAATGTCAGACGTTTCGTTTTGGTATGGACGATAACCAACGGTAGCGCAAATGTTTTTGGCCTGTGGGTTCAAACTCATCGCAGCTGTACTACAGTGTCAGGACTTGGAGCATTCAGTACAATTAAATGTTACCAGTAAGCTTACCAAAAAACTACTATAACTGGACTTTTATTCAACGTACTGTTTATATGGTTCGTGTTAACGCCAACTACTAGTTGGTTAGCTGTCTTAGTTGCTGAGCTTTGTTATCCTGTTCATCATAACAGTTTGTGTTATATCTGGTTTGACATGCTGAATTTCATTCAGGATAGCTGGTTTATATTGCATTCAATGTATTTAGGAGGAATTGTGTTTACCGTATTAAAACAGACAACTTGTAGTCGTGGTAGCCAAATTGCTACTTAACGTTTATAGCTAGTTGACATGCTGTCAGAGTTTCTTGCCTGGATAAACTAGCTCTTCTTAACCAGGAATAGACAACCGCGGTCCTGAATACAGCCCATTCAACTCCTTTACGACAGAATTTTCTCTTAGTACATGTTATGGACGATGTAATGTCTGCGAAGTACTATTTCAGACTATTTGAGTCATAATCGTCAAAACTGATCAAGATAGGATAAGGGCTGCCTATTACTGATTTAAACTACAGTTCCACTCTGTTAAGACTAAATAACTTGTAATTTATCTCAATGGTTTCCACATCCAGGTCGCATAGACAGACCGACATAACCTTTCTATGCAGAAGACCATTGGGCTGAACTTGCACGACTGGAAAATTTCACCTGCCCCCACACAAACAGTGCAGAATGCAGAACGGTAATAGCAGTGCACAGTTTCTCACAACTAAAATGCAAAATGAAGTTTTATTGTAAAACTGAAAGGGGGAGAGACTGACACACATCTGAATTGAACTTACCCAAACTCCCAGCATTGCATGGATCTGGAGATGAGTTTCCCTAAATTAGGGATAGTACACACTTCATATATCTTAAAAATAATCACAGAGTTTACTGGCAGTGAGGTTGAGGCAACCTCAGACTTTCTTCTTGCAGAATCTTGTGTCACCACTTCTGAACAGGCTGAGATCCATCATTAAATTGGAGGGTTCTTGCTGGAGGGATTATCATCTCCGATAGCACCTCACTCACTAAGCCAAACCTTGCTGTGATTTCAGTTTAAATGCAACACATTTCACCCAGTGTTGTAGCAAACTCTGGAGGGAAATTGAAAGCACTTAAATTGTGTTGTGTGTAATACACATTAAAAGCTTGGTGTCAATGGCAATGGCAGTGGGTGCTTTGTGCATGTTCTTGTCGCTGCTGGGTTTAGTGTGCAATTTTATGCTGTTTGTGGTCTCGCCAAACTGTTACCCATTAAAAAGCTGTAAAACATGAGCAAATCCAACCATTGTATTACTCAACAGCACATGTGACTTCTGGGGATGTTTCTGGCAAGCAGGAGTCTACCCAGAATGATCCACCAAATGTCACAGGAGGGGAATGCAGTGGATCTGAGACAAGTAAGATGTTCCAGCTCTGTATTCTGTGCTTTCCAAATTTTCAGTTTGTAGGATACATTCTGCATCTTTGTCAGAGTTTGCTTATTCTCTTCTGGCCTAGGAAATAGAAGGCTGGATGGATCCCAATAAATTGCTACTGTGGTTCTCAAATTCAGTCCTAGGGACTTGCTTTGCATGCGCCGTTTTGTTACAGCCAATCTCTTGGTAATTTAAGATTGCTGAAAACGTGAGTTTTAGATCTTCATTGTTTTTGTTAAACTTCAACGCATGGTAGGTTTGCTGTTACTGCACTTCTCATTTTCCAGAAATGGTCTGGTGTCAGTGACCAGCTGTCTACACTTAAATCAAGTGGAACGATTGATTTTACCTGAAACATTAAAAGTGTGTAATTAATAACAGGTCTCAGCTTCTTACAATTTAAGGGTTGCAGCAAAAACCAGAATACACATTGTGTTCCTTAGATTGAGTCTGAGAACCCCTGCCTTGCCATATAAGTAAGGTATATAAGTATTAGCTCAGTACATTTTCATAGTCATGTCCTATAAACCACAGATCAGCAGACTCAGGAGTCATGCAAATCCTTAACTACAGAGGTGCCTGTAGATGATGGAAAAATTTCAGTGTCTTCTGATGAACAGCAAAAGGACACAAACAGCAGTGAGTTGATGAATTCTTTCCTGTGACATGTTATAATTCACCTCATCATACATGGTATATGGTTGACTAACCTTGTCCATGGACACACACACAATTTATGTATCCCTGTAAGGTGGACTGAATTTTTTCTTTGTTGCCTTCATAGAAAACATTTCAAATAAAGAGGACAATGCAGAAGACTCCAAGAAGAAAGACTGTAAGTAAGATGTTGACTCTTTTTTCAAATTTTGATTTCTTTGGTTAGGTGAAAAGAAGTACAGAAGTGTTTTACACACATTTGTGTATCATTTTCACTCTTCTTTATGTTCTCTGGTACACAGATGAAGATCATCAGACCCAGCTTTTAAGCTCTACTTCAACACATGTACCTGGTGGCACTTCTATGGATGAGGGGCGCACAGAGGACCAAACAAAGGTCACAGAAGGTGAATATTGTGGAGGAGAGCTGAGCTGTATGGTTGTAGTTTTCTTGATGATGAAATGGGATATATTCAATTCAGGTTGTTTTGTCAGAGTTGGTCTCTGCAGGCCTGCAAATTACAATGCTGGAGAGCTCCAAAGAACGTCATAAAATGGGTTGGTTTATGGCACTAGTTGTGTTAGGTTGTGTCAAATATTAGAATGATATTAGGTCATGTCTTTAGTCCCAGTTAATGATTTAAAGCAGGGAAACCATGGGGTGATTATTTTTCCATTCACTATAAAAAGCACTGAATGTGAACTACTTGTCACTCAGCATTTACCTGAATCCTTAACAGCAGAAGTACATGGAGGTGATGACACTACTATGAGTTCCTCTGATGAGCAGGGAATAGACCCAAACAGCAGTGAGAGAAAAGAAGATCTGTCTGATGAACACCATAGGGATCCCACAGGTAAGAGTGGCTTTATGGCACAAGTTGTGTTAGGTTGTGTCAAATATCAGAATGATATTAGGTCATGTCTTTAGTCCCAGTTAATGATTTAAAGCAGGGAAACCATGGGGTGATTATTTTTCCATTCACTATAAAAAGCACTGAATGTGAACTACTTGTCACTCAGCATTTACCTGAATCCTTAACAGCAGAAGTACATGGAGGTGATGAGCAGGGAATAGACCCAAACAGCAGTGAGAGAAAAGAAGATCTGTCTGATGAACACCATAGGGATCCCACAGGTAAGAGTGAATTAACTATCTGCTATGTCTATGTAATTCCTGATCCACAGTGCATGGTCAACTGCATTTAGGCCCTTGTTTTTAGAGATGTATGCTACTTTAAACCACGCACTAAATTTCTTTTGTTTGTGATCTGTTGAATCTACTCACCAAGATGATGAGAGGGAAGACTTAACTCATACTCTGCCGCTCCAAGCAGGGACACTTCAGCAAGATGGCCCCAGACCTGAAGACTTGGACAGTATGACCTATGGGTTTCCCTACATAATTTCTGAAATACTCTCTACTATATAACGTTAAAAATCGCAGGTCTTAATTGTTAACTTTTTTCTCTCCTTCGTCTCCATCACTCCACAGGAACCTGGATTGTGATCATTTCTGTGATATTTGTATTCATTGCTGTCGTTGTGAGCTACCTGTTTAGTGGATCAAGCCCACCACCTCAGCCAAGGCAGGACAGGAGTGTTGACATTTTCCGCAGAGAGTTTGAGAAGGTGAAATCCAGCTTTCCCAGCCAGACACCCGAGCTGTGGAAACGAGGTAAAATCCACCTGGAGAGGCACCTGCAGACGGCACAGCCCACAGAGCCGGTCAGCATGATTCTGACCTCGGGAAGCAGGGCTGAAAAGACGCTGCACTGCCTGGCCAGCTATGTAGCTGCAGCCTTCTCCACAGCTCTCAACTCCTCCGTCCTCCACATAGACGGGGCCAGCAAGGCCGGCCTAGAAAGTGACCAGGTCAAGCTGGACATCGACAATCAGCTCAGAGGGGCCTTCGAAGGTGACAAGAAAGCAGCCATCATCCATCGGTTTGAGGAGCTCCCCCCGGGGTCCACGCTCATCTTCTACAGATACTGCGATCATGAGAACGCAGCCTACAAAAAGGCGTCTCTGATCTTTACTGTCCTGCTGGGAGGAGATGAGCTTAAATCACATTTGAGTTTGAGTACAGTTGAAGAGATGGTGCAGGATCGCATTCAGGATAAGTTTCGCTCTTCTACTCAGCCGGCCAGTTTTGATAAGATGGATGTGGATAAATTCAGTGGACTGTGGAGTCGAATCTCACATCTGGTCCTCCCTGTGATTGCAGAGAAGCACATAGAGCAGCAGGGCTGCCAGATCTAAACACTTCTTGACAACAGTTACATGGTTGTAGACATGGCCTATGGCTTGAGCAGATTCCTCTGCCCACTTGTGATGCCTGTTGTTTTATTGTTCATATCTAGAAAAATGTTTGTTCAAGGTTTATACCCTTGAGGGTTTTAAATTTGAATTCTCTGAATTACGAAAACTTGGAGAAAAAAAGGGTTTAATTACTTATATTGAAGTCTTGAAGTCTACAAGAGCTGTTAGTGTTTACTGTTTTGGTTAAGGTTATTGAACAATGAAATAAATGAAGGATGAGGTTATTGGGCTAAAAAGTATTATTTTATTATGTGCTATTATTAACTATTCCCAGTGATCTGCTACGGAGTTTTTTGATAGCCACTCTTCCATCAACTGACTATCAACGTTAATCTTATGAAGACAGTGGTTGGAAGGTTGTTCATGTGCATTGAAACTAAGGGTTCAAGTTTTATTATTCCTAGGATTTAAGTGACTTACACGAACATGTACGTTGTTTGATTGGAAGTGTGTATGTTCTTTTCTTTAAATGAATAAATGTTCGCCTTTAATTATAACCAATGAATCAAATCTTTGTGATTCCGTTTGGAATGTCTATGTAGCCCAGTACACCAAGGATAATGTTGACATGATACATCCATGTGTCATCATTTCAGATAACTACAACCGATAAAACTTTGTTTTTCGACCAGCTCTTTTCCCATGTTAACACAAAAATGAAACAGTATTTGAGCAGAAAACAAAAACACCATTACCTGTTTATTTGTAATTTGCGAGGAAATCGTTTTACAGATTTCAAACTGAACTGGTTTGTACAAGAATTTACAGGTTAATTCTAAATTCATTATGCAAACACAAAAATCCTGTTATCACAGAACATCTCAGTTTATCACGTCGGCTTGTTAGCATCGCTTTCAGGGACCATATCTTAGAATTTGCGATTTGTCAGGGCGCGCCAATGTTTGCGTCACCATGAGCATGTGTTTCCGGTAAGAAACGGTGCTTTAGCTAAAATTGTCCGACTGAAACAAATTAGGAAATGATCTGAACGGAGGATTCGAGCGAAACGTTATTTTCGTGAAAAAAAGACATTTTTATCTAGTTAGCAACATAACTAAATAGCCAGATGGATTCCACTGCTTTTTCAAAGAAGGCACCAGAACCAAATGTTAGATTAACAAGACTAGCTGTAAAAGAAGGTGTGTATTATCAACTGGATAGCTAACGTTTGCTGTTTTACTTTGCTAGCTAGCCTGTCAGAACGCATTCATCCAAAAGAGAGCGCTTCCGACATAATTTTTTTTTTTTTTTTTAAATACTAACCTTATACTGTTTACGAGGCAGCTGCCGAGTTAACCACTATCAATGTTGTCGGAAAGCAGGGACTAGATTATCTTGTTTCATTAATTGTTATTTAGTAATGAAAGTCATATAGTTGCCTGTACTCTTGCAGGTTCCTGTAGTTTCAATTTCAATTAGCGATATCTGGCAAAGCTGAACTGTCTAGCAGTGTTAACAGGGTTTCTGGCTCGCATGCCTCTTGAACAAGTAGCATAGCAAGCGATGAACCTATTCACCTTGTATTTCGATTCTTGGAAGTTGTCTTGCACATGTTTTAAGAATCATCGGAAATTTCAACCTCATCCGAATAATAGGCGTTTTGCGACTAATAAATGTCAATCCTAATGTAACACCAAAGGTTAGCACAGAATGACAACAATAATCCAGTTTTTTCAGTAGATGATCTATGGTCTAGACGGACCCTGGAAATATGGGTTCAGAATTTTTTTGGCATTCGCCAAACTATTGTAAAAACTTCAGGTGATTGAATGAAAATGTGTGTTTGTCGAACTTAATGAATAAACACCTGGGTTGATAGTCACTTTCGAACTTGTAATAGTTCCTCTTTTTCTTTGGCAGCTGCTCGCATTGCTGGGCGAATAGATAAACCCATTAAACGAAAGAGGTTCACAGGAAATGAAATTTCACCTACAGCGACCAATGGTTCGAAGGATCAGATGGAGGACGCTGAGAATGATGAAGGTACGGTGGGATAGACGGATAAACACGTTTTTTTTTTATTAAGATAAAATTAATAACAATTAAATAAATAAAACAAATAAGTTACTTTGAAAAAAAAATCCAGTAATGCCGACATTTCTTGCTAGATATTTTCAAACTGTGTTTACGTAGACCTTACAAATAATTTCAAATTGGCATTGAATTCAGCTCAATTGTATGTTAACATGTGTATTTCCAACAAACACAAGGACAACATTTGAATGTTTACATAAATCGAGGTGTAAAACCTGTGGTAGCAAATGGGATAACGTCATTAATAGCTATTAAATACCATATTTCCACTGATTAAATACCACACACACATTCGAGTAGTGCCACGTAGAACCTGAGCATGTTTTTCCCTCTGTTTGGGAATTTAGAGGAAAGGTCTCCTAACAAGATAAGGAAAATTTCTGTGGATGGAATGGAAACCAGTGAGAGTGAAGAGGACATGGAGGTCAAAGATGATGAAGAAGGTGAAGATGGAGATCAGGACCAAGACATGAGTGAGCAGGAGGATGAGGATGAGGTTGAGGAAGACTCAGGAGATGTGAGGCATGAACAAAAAAAATGTAAGAGCCCACCCTTTTATACTACAGTATAGATTAATCATTGCTTGTATGGTACATTTGTGTACTTAATCCTTATAACCTGAAACATGTACTTGATAAAATCATGACTTACAGTTGCTTCTTGTTTTTTAATCATGCATTTATTTGGTTAGACATTTGTAAGAGATATGGATCTTACTCTATTTTCCTTCTGCAAATTGACAGCAAATGTGTGTAGGCAAAAATAATTTGTATTGCTACACTGATGAGGTATGTGCACCCACACTCTTATAAAATCTGTTGTTTATGTATGAATGCTGAGTAAAGCAGCTCTGAATAAGTTGGCTCTGAATAAATGATGCCATAATGATAAACCACTTAACGATGTATTAAATACATGAGCAATAACCAGTATTCAGTCACAGGTGGGTACATGAGGATGACATGTATTCTTTGTCTTCCTTTTCTTCAGCTGACCCCGTGGTGGCACCTAGAGATGACTTCATGATGGCTAGCGGATCGATATGTCTCAGGAGCCGCAGGTCCATTCACTCAGATAACCAAAGGAAAGAAGGTATTCCTCACAGTGCTCGAAATGGAACTTTTTACATGTGACATTTTACATGTATTGCAAAGCATTGTTGAAATACTGAAATGTTTAATTTTCTTGACATTTGTTATCCTCAGTCCTACCACAAAAATCCACAGAATCCATGTCTGGTATGAGTCTCCACAATTGGGAATATCGACCGGAGCCGTTTTCTGCAAAACCCAACAGCAGACATTGGCAGAAAGAGACTGGTATAATAGCTATAGATAACATCTGCTAACAGCTGTACTGTATTTGTCATGCATCGTCTTTCTTCTGATTGTCCTAATGTAATTCATGGTTGAGTTATGCTATGTAGTTTTGTTTAAGTGACCTTTTTTCCAGTTTTTCCCAAAGCAAACCTTCCAACTATACATCGACATGTTCCATCACAAGCAAGGCTACCAAATCAGGGCAGACTGTCTGCCACGTCAAAAGTGTATCGTAACAATCTTCCTCCTCAGAAGCTACCTGTCAAAGTTGGAAAAGCAGGTAGGAATGTCCATATTGAGAGGCCTAAGATGTTGACACTCTGGCCTCTATGAAAGTGTGCAAAATATTAACCGAAGTAGAGGAGTATACTTGAACTTTAGAGAGAGGATAGAAGAGGATAGTGTCATTTTTTGCTTTTTACCCAACTTCCTCGGTCATGAGCACACACACCTACAAAATTGGCTGGAGATGGTGTGGTGGAGTTGGAGTGGAGAGTGTATAATACATTTGAGGGCAATTAGTAATAATTTTCTGCATGTTTGTGAGTGAAAGATGCTAGTAAATTTATTAGTCTGTATTTTAAACCTCACGATTTATACATATATTTTTTTGTATGTTCACTCTATGCATACTGTATATCTGTGCTTGAAGATAATCTGTTTATCTCTCATGTTTTGTGAAGATCTTGGTGGGCAAACCATTGTGAAGCCAAAGTCTTACTCAGGCTATGATGGTACATTTTTTTGTCTTACATTTTGTTTTATTGAAAATTTCTATCACATTTCATATTTTCATAAAAAAACTTGTTCAACATGTTACCCTTGCCTTCAGTGAGAAGTAAAAAGGTTCTTTTTTCTCCTCTGAACAGGGTGGTTTTGGAAACTCTGTTTGTTACTGTTGAGTTTTGGTGGTGTGATAGTGCTGTACCTTCTCAAGGAAGAACAAGGCCCCCCACACCGAAGTGCGGTTATGGTTGAAGACACTTTTCAGGCCCAGTTTCTGAAAGTCAGGTCAAGCTTTCCCAGCCAGACACCCGAGCTGTGGAAACGAGGTAAAATCCACCTGGAGAGGCACCTGCAGACAGCACAGCCCACAGAGCCAGTCAGCATGATTCTGACCTCGGGAAGCAGGGCTGAAAAGACGCTGCACTGCCTGGCCAGCTATGTAGCTGCAGCCTTCTCCACAGCTCTCAACTCCTCCGTCCTCCACATAGACGGGGCCAGCAAGGCCGGCCTAGAAAGTGACCAGGTCAAGCTGGACATCGACAATCAGCTCAGAGGGGCCTTCGAAGGTGACAAGAAAGCAGCCATCATCCATCGGTTTGAGGAGCTCCCCCCGGGGTCCACGCTCATCTTCTACAGATACTGCGATCATGAGAACGCAGCCTTTAAAAATGTGCTGTTGGTGTTCACCGTGCAGCTGCCGTTCGATGAGCTCAGCTCAGAGCTCAGTCTGAATGCAGTGGAGGAGCAGGTGCAGGCCCACGTGCAGAGAAACTCCTTTCCTCCTCACAGCTGACATCTTACGACCAAATGGATGTGGATAAACTGAGTGGACTGTGGAGTCGAATCTCGCACCTGATACTGCCAGTGGTTGCAGAGGAGCACATAGAAAAGCAGGGCTGCCCGATCTAGAAGGCTTCCAACCGTGAGGGTCAGTGTCTGCCCCTACCTGTTTTTATAATTGTATTTTCATGCAGTTCATTTTTTTTCCTCAGTTGATATCGGACATCCTGGACTATTTCGTTGAAGTAGGTCTGCAAAGGCAGCGGGATGCTGTGAAAAGCTAACTGCAGGAGCACCGTGCGCTCGTCTCTTTTCCCCTCGGTGAGCCTTCGCTATTCTGCGTTTGCGTGCTGGAGGTACAGAAGCCTCTGTACTTTTATCAACTGTAGTTTTGATGAAATGTTTTTTGTACAGTGTCTCCTCTGCACCTGTAGGCATGTTTTTCAGCAGTGCTGCCTACAGGAAGGACAGCCTCTAATGGAACAGGGGGAGGAGCTGATTCTGCTACTGGAAAATGTTTTTCATTAATATTGCTTTCTAAATTCCGATATATATTTTTTTATCACAGAAGCAAACATTTGTACATATGTAATTGATGCATTTTAGTCGCAGCCTGACCTTAAAATGTCATGGCTTTGACCATCTTAATTCTTTTGATTTAAAAAAATAAATAATAGTAATAATGAAGGATATTTTTATACTGTGGACATTTTGTTTTTTCTAATGCAGAATGCATCTTGCACTGATTTCCACTCTGCATAAGGCTAAATATTACCAGTGTGTAGTATGTTGAGGGAGTCTCATACAAATGTTTCTGAGTGCTGTGTTTTTGTAGGTTTGCTTTATTTGCTGTTCAGGCTATTATCAATGTTTGATACATGAATATGAATATTTTTCATAGGTTTATGGTTTTTCATAGTGCATAAAATACATACTGTATTTGTTTGAGAGTGATGTGATGAGAAATATTTCATGACAAGTCTAGTGATTGTATCGGAGTTTCAAAATTGACCTCTTTGCATTTTAATGTATTGAATTGTCAACCGAGGAACATGAGAAAACAGGCCTAAAATTTCAGAAAAATGGTGCACTGAAACATTTTTATATAAAATATACAATTACAATGAAAAGGCCAGATAGGAGGATACACAGATCAGACTGTGAGTGTAGAGATGGCCAAGGATGGCTGACAGTGTGAGAAGGCCAGGGAACTTTGAATGAGCAGCAGTCAACCAATAATCTGGTAGTTTCCCTGTCCAGCCCATTTTTTGTTTAATTATGCCCTTCTTTCAAAAACAGGTTTTTGAGGATCCCCTATACAGACAAGCTGTAGAAACATTTAACAGTATGACTGTGGCACATAAAATGAAAAACAATGTTTTTGTTTCAGTGTTTCAAATTTTAATATATGATTTATCCCTTTTTTTAATTTATGCAGTTTTTAGTCATTGCTATGCTCATTATTATATTAAAAAGCAAAATGTCAAAACTTTTGTAACAAGATCAGATTGTGGTTCTCAATAAATCAGAGTAAAGTATTGGGAAGTCAAAGTGGTAGTCTGTGACTGAGTATAAATTCACCCTGACTGCAGGTAAGTGTTACATTACTGTGATGTGTGCATTGATGCCTATCGTCCTGGGAACATTTCTTAAATGCATGGTGGGCAAATGCAGGTGTGTCCCAGGACCACTGTGTGTAAGATGGTTGAAGACACAAGCAGATGGAACTCCATTCATCTTCTTCCAGAGTGTTGTCTGAAGGTGATTGCCTATTTACAAATAATTATTTTTCTTTTAAATACACTGCATCAATTTATTTAGCGTACAATGTTTTTGGGTGTCATTTAAATTTTTTTTTTTTAAGTCTGGATTGATAAGTGGGGAAATTGTGTAGTCTACGCTAGGCTTCCCCATTACAGCAAGGCCTGCTTTATCCTTTTTGATTGTTTTTACTATTTAGCTACAATGTCTCTTACCATAAGAAGTCACATTACTGTACAATAAAGCACTATGGGTTGTGTGAACTGGTGTTTGCAGATTTATTTTTAATGTGACTGAAAATGATTATATCGGTACCTGCCAATCTTTGTGACAGAGGTATTTTCAGAGGTCACTTGCATTATTTTTCAAAGCACTAGGTGGAGACATGATGTCATATTTAATCTGGGTGTGTAAACTGGTGATCAATATGCAGGTCAAAGCTGGTTTACATCTACCTGCAATAGGTGCCTAAGGAGTGAAGTCCATTCAGATTTGTTTTGTGTTAGGTCTTAAGAATGAATGGAATGTTACTTCAGAGAAAAGTGAATGTTCCCATGGGTGCAGTGACGTCTCTGAAGCAGACTGGATCTTTCAGAGCTGATTATGAAATTACAGTGATTCGGACAATAGAAAAAAAGAATGGTGCTGAATCACATAATACCTATACTGGGATCCAAGTGCTGCTGTATTGTTAATCTTGAGTCAGTTATGGACAGCTGTGTCTATAACCCATGTATGTGGGTGTTTTGGCCCTTGTGTTGTAATCTTTGTCCCTTGAGCTGCATAAGGAATGTATGCTCTTGGACCTGTTGCAAAAAGGTACCAGGTCTACATTCTGATGCACCCTTGTCATATCAGTTCTGTTTACATGTACCATGCTGCCAACTCACAGAGATCACTGGAAGCCTTTCTGGTCATCTGTCAAAGTGAACAGTTTGATTTCCTAGCTACATTTATTTATATTTAAATATTGCTATAGTTTATATTTAGTTTTAGGTTATTTAATTTAGAACGTACCTGGACAATGACTCATGCATCTATGGTTAGTCATTCACGAATGTGTCATTAACTTGTAACTTGGACCTGTGATTGATTTTGGCTTACGTTTGATTCTTATCTTGGTGAGGTATGTGCTGGAAATTTCCACAGAACATGGCAGTGCTTGGCCAATTGTGCAAGCAGTGAGGAGTGTTTTTGAGAGCCTAATGAAGAATACAATAGAGTCCTTTCAGTTTCTCAGATTTGTACAGTTGTGCTGGTGAATTGTTTGATTGATTAGATGTTGATCCAATGTCCGATGGCATGCCTTTTCTTCTCAAAATATATGTTCAGAATTTTGTTCCAACAGTCTTTACATGTCTGTTCTTACTGTACTTCCTTATACATTTTGTGATAAATGGACTGATTTACCTCTTGTCAACTTCAACAGCTTGTTAAATTGTAAATATTTTTTTACCTTTGCAGATTTATAAATAATACAAAGTAACTTCTAATAATAGGAGAAAAACATCTACAAATAGATGAACAATAGCAAATTCTGCATGTCCAGGCTACGATATTTTTACCAGAAATAGAAATCATTGATATGTAACAGTGGCAGATTTAAAAAAATATATTTATTTAAACTTTAAACAGCTGGACACACTTCCTGTCATACAGTCATTCATATTAATTATTCATGTACAAATATGTGAAATAAAACATGTTCCAAAGAAGAAAAAAGGAGAGAAGGGGACAGGAGAAACAATCATCACTGCTCATGTGGTTTACATAAATATTTGCATTTCACACACCCCATACACAATTTTTATTTTCACAATTGCTATATATTCACAGCATCCACATAATCACACACACCACTTATATACATCAATGTTTCATACTGAGATACTTGCTGCATGTTTTTTGTTAAATACATTACTGAAAATAATTTTTTATAGTAAGTGTCCATGCAAGTTTCAAACTTTAAAAAAAAGTTAACACAAGAACTCTAAACAATTTGTTCTTCAGTATGTGTAAAGGTGTGGTCCTGAAATTAAATGACAGTGTTCAAAAGATATATCTACATTAAAAACTCACCTTATTTCATTTTTCATATTATCCTAGAAAACCTGTAACATAGGGCAGTCCCAAAACTGTGCATAATCACTTATTAGACTGCAACTCTCTAACAAAGTGCTCTACACTTTCAAGATTAATCTTGAAATTCAAGATTAAGACATCCTTGGTTTCCTTTCAGATCCTCTGTAATTAGGGCTACTTAAACTGTACTCAACTGTACCGTTTACCTCCAGTTTCCAATCCCCTCTCATGTTTTAACTATTATCTCTTCTATCTAAATGAATCCTCCTATAAACAGAGGATACCATATTTTCCCATGTGTTTCCTTGTAAAACATTTATATCCAATATTGTTTGAATTTTGTTGGTATTTTAATGCTGACTCAGTCTTTATGTGTTGTATGATATCTTATTTGAAGTTTAAAAAATAATTTGATGCAATACCTAATTTGGTTTTAAGTTGAGAGAATGTCCTAAGAGAGCTGCTTTCAAACATTTGCTTAGTAGTGATCAAGTGCCAGGAAGCCAGATACATGTTTTTCATGTTTTGTATTCAAGTGATAGTTTGAAGGACATTATAGAAAGTATATACATAAAGTGTAAGCATGAAATTCTTCATGACACAACTGAAATGATGATATCGGTGTTCATTGTTTTTATGACATGAAAATGCTGTCAAGAATGACCATCAAAAACATTGCATTTCCCAAGGTGAAAGCAACCAGCAATGAAATTTTGAGTATGTTTTCCTGTAATAAAAATACAAAAAAAAATATTTTCAAGAACATATTTTGATGTATTTCAACAACACTAACATGCATATATGTCTTTTTTTACTGTCAATTAAATGTTAAACACTGACAATTCAAACATAAATGCCTGCATTTTGTGAGAAGACTTTTTTCATGGTTATTAGCTTACCGTTTTGTTGGACCAGTCACCCAATCCTGTTTGAGAAACAAGCAGAACTCATTTTTATTCATTTGACTTATTCATTCATTTAACAATCACATTTAACTGATGCTACGAATAATTTCCTGATTACCTTTCATTTTCCACCAGGACAGTAAAAAATGTAATAGAACAAACAGGATATTCCAGCCGACCAGGCCTCCCATCACTTTGTGCAGTGTGCAGTCAGGTGAACAGGCTTCAATGGAGGCCAGACCAATAAATATTGAAGCCGCTAAAAAAGCATGGGCAAAGAATTGAGAGAAGAGTTGTGAAGAACTTTATACACTTACGACAGAGTGCTAATGAGTTACACCAACAATGCACAGCACTGATCAGTTAGTGCATTGCTTTTTTCGCACTCAACCTTCATCTATATTCTATTGTGTATTAATTAAAAGTAAGACATTTTAACATGGAACCCCTTACCTGTAAGACATACAATGAGCAAGTAATTCAGTGTCTGAAACCAATTGATAGTGCTCTTCCACCTACTGAAATAAAAGAAAGAAAAATAAATAGGTAATTCTGTCAGAAATCAACCAATGCCCCGTCCTTAGATTTGCTGGACTTACTGTATACAGTTAAGACTACGTGTCTGATGATCCTGGCATTGTTCTTAGCATTAATCTCTTTTATGTTTTGTCCCCATGATCCCTTTGGGAGTACCCTTCATTTCAGCCCTAATTTTACCCATTTTGAATGCTGATTACTCCACTGACAGACGGTACATTTTTAGCTCTGAAACATTGGTTCACATAGTTCTACATGATGTAAATAAACTCAATATGCAACCATCTTCATGAAATTTGAAGCCAAAGCAAATCTTCATAACAGAGAAATTTATGTTTTATGTTTATGTTTATGTTTGCTTATCAAAATTGCAAGATTTATCATAGCTAGGATGACCACATTAAGCTAAAATCTCATGCATACACATTCTGACATTAGGTATCAGGAAAAAAAAAACATTTTGAATAGTCTTATGTAGTTCACCATCTTGCTGAGATCTGTTGGGCATGTTGTTTGATTTCCGATGGAATGACACAAATACAACGCGTGATGTCTCTGCCTTTTATCGAGTGTACATGGAGGGATTACAATGTACAAAAACAAATACTATTCACTTGCAGCTTTGTGACCAAATGCCAAAGACAATAAACCAACTTAAAATAAGAGAAAAATTTCAGTTTGAATATTATACATTGCCTCCCCATCTTAAAAATGAATATAAGGTCATTATATATCATTATATTAAATATGCTGTGAAAAAAAATGAAATGTAAAAATGCATGGTAGATTTTGTACACGTAACAGATAACTTCCCATTCTGTCTCAGAATAGTTCTTATGTCATGCTGTACTCACTGTTTGTGACTTAGTCCACAGCAGAGGATAGTGACAATGATCTGGACTAACTGTAGGGCTGTCACTGTACAGATCAGCACAAAATATGCTCCCTGCACACACAAACACACAAATAAACATCAACTATATCAGTTACATATACCATCTAGCAAATGCAGTGATTTTGTACAAACCTTTGTTCTTGCTATCAATTAGTAAATCACTTCATTTTACATTTACTATGGAACACTATAATATGCAGACTTGGTCTCAAATGAATTCATAGATGATGTACAAAGATTTCGTACAGGATTTAAGCAATAATGAGACAGGTCTTACAGGTGTGAACGAGCACAGGGGCATGGATTATAGAATTGATATAGTATTGATATATGTTGTCTGGAAAATAGACTGTAATAAGTTTAGTGAGAAGTAGCTCTGAATCCAGCTATGGTCTTCTATTAATTACTCCATCTTAACAGGTTACCTCTGAATGGTAGCCCAAGATAGAGGACTCATAAATACTGTTCATGTATAAATATTTTTAATACATTTAAAACAATAATTATTGTTAAAGATAACTGTAAAATTATAATTAAAAAACAAATTAAATGTTAATCAGTAATTGAACCTGACAATAGAGTCATCCCACAAGGCAAAACTAGCTCTTGTTCAGAATTCAAGATTGGCGGGGAAGACAAAGAGAGGGGCAAATACTCCTTCACAAATCAAAGTTTTAAAATTGGTTATCAGAAGACAGCAGAGCCTGTCTGACACACTGATGAAAATAGTCTATTAAATTATAATTACAAATGAATTGAATTAAGTATAAATAAAATAATTATAACTTATAAATTATTACAAATAAATATTGGATCACAAGGTAAAAAGGCATACTTACAGTTCTACAACCATCTATGAATGCAAAAGCAAGTGCTATGATAGAGGCAACCTCAGAGAGTGACATTAGGGACACATGTACCTAAAGACAAATGAGAGTAACTGTTCAATAACAGACCAACATAAGTGTATGAACAGCTAAAAAGACACTGAATACTTTATCGGTCCAGATTTGGTCATGAGAATTGAGGGGGAATAGGTTTTACTGACTCAAAATACTGCTCAATAAATAGGTAAAAGTGATTTAATCTGGTTTTATTTCAGAATAAATATATTCAAAGCATATGATATATAAAACTATTGCCACTTATAAACTAAACTATTAGTACAGATTTCACTGATGGCTCTCTGAGGATACAAAGTGACAAATGAACAACATAGTATGTTATAAACAAAGGTTGAGAACAATTCAGATTGCTTGTCACTATACAGATGTCCTATCTATTTAAGACATAATACTAAAATATAGGAAAACACAGAAAGCCACAAGAAGATTAGATATTCATTCATTGTTGAGTCCTTGAAATAGAATAGACCCAATGCAAAGTTCTTAGCTGTTCATCTTTGTTATGCTTCGATTAAATGCGTAGCAAATGTGTAGCATGCATAAATTATAATGATCACTATTTTTCCCAAATGCTAAATATAGTCTTATCCCACACACTTCAGCCAATCATCTGAAATTAGGTTAATCAATACCCAAGATTTTTTTGTATGATGCATGTTAGCACACTAAAATAAAATAATGATTTACTTGAGACATACATGACAAGTCAGATTTTTTATTAACTCTTTTTATTAAATGTAACTCTTACTCTCCTGTGTTCATTCCTAGAATTCCAAATTGCATTGCTTGCAGAGACATACCTGAACCAAAAGGCCACCGCAGGAATTCCCTATTATTTTGATAAAGCAACAGTATTCCAGCAGGGTTCCACTTATCATCATTGCCGTTACGCTCCTCTGCAGGGAAACAGGAAGACAGAACACTCAAATCCACGAGCTGGAGCACCAGAAAACAACACTAAAACTGTCGGTGCCTGACCGCTTTCAGATTTACCTCTTACTACTCACAGAATGAATAAGGTTTATCATCCTATACCTGCCTTTTCCTTTGCATTCAGTGACAAACATACCAATCACATACCTTATCCCCTGACCCTTTTGTAAATAATCACAAGTGGAATCAGTACCAGCTGATGCTGAAGCATGGATATCAATAATCATTACATTGGGAGTTCAGGAGAACACGGCTGCATGAGGACACCGGTGGTTTTGGCATTGTAGAACTATTTGGCGAATATAATTAAATGAGCTGCGCTTAAAATAAGCAAAGTAGTAAATCTGAGTGTGGAAATCAAGCGTGCTCAAAAATGTCGAATGAGGGACCAGTTACGAGACTGAAAGAACGGAAAGATGCTGATTCTGGATTGTCAAGCAGCGTGCTGCAAGAGTTGAGCTCTCAACAATAAAATGGACGGGATGAAAGAGGCGCTCGAGAGAGAATTAAAGGTGGACAGCGGGCGTGACTCGCTGGAAAAGCTTGTCATTGAAAACAGAGACTGTCTGAAAGCTGAACTTGTTTAAAATATTAAGGAAATTCAGGATAACCTGGACCTGGAGATTGGCCACGTAGTGGCGATAATTGAACATAAAGTTTTATCTGGTGAAAGATCGAGCACTCGTTTTGATCCCAGTGTATCTGTTCTCATCTCCGTCAAACATTACAAGGAAGGGGAAAACGTTATGGGTTTGGTGAAGGACTTGCTCAACAAGGGACTACAATGGGAGAGCCCCTGCGGAATGGTGGCAGCCGAAAGATTGAGAGGGACGGGAGAGTCAGAAGACGCTTAACAAGAGCGGATGATAACCGAGAGACGGAGGGCCGACAACTGTCTGTCCAGCTCGCAAGTCCTGAGAAATTTACTCTTGTGTACTGGAATATAAATTGATGGACGGATATGAACTATGAATTTAGACTCTTGATATTACTGAGCTTCAGCCCTAACTCCATTTCCTTCAACGAAACGCATTTAATCGGACATAAATATGATTGATATTGATGGATACAGTTGGGTTGCCTGTAACAGAAAAACTCACATTAAGGTCCCTAAAGGGTAGGGAGTGTGGGTATCTTGGTAAAAAAAAAAAAAAAAAAAAAAAAACAATTTCTAGGTCTACAGGATCAGTCTAATTGATACATCAATAGATGGTATAATTTGTTTACAGTTTAAGAATTTGGTGTCAGAGTATTGCTTTATAATTTTCTCCTGCTATCTTACCCCTCAAGGATCAGTATGGGCTGACTCCTATGGGTTGTATGATCACCTATTGGATTAGATTTATAATTTGTTAGAAGCTGATGCTGTTTATGTTTGTGGTGATCTGAACAGCCAAATAGGGAAGCTGGAAGATTGTATTAGTGATACTGATATTGATGTTCCACCCAGAGTCAGCTTGGATAATGCTGTAAGTAAACAGGGTGAAATGTTGGTAGAATCTCTGAAAGACTCCAAATGTTTGTTCTGAATGGACAACTATCTGGAAATGATGACTTTAAATATCTGTAAAAGGGAAAGCAGCTGTGGATTATACAATTACTCCTCATGATTGTTTAAATAGTTGTATGGAGTTGAATGTCCATAGCCCTAATGAGTTAATTGAAAGTGGGAGCTTCAGTTGTCTCAAACTGCATGGTGATCAGTGTAGAATACCTGATCACTCTATAATGGTCTTAACCTTCCCAGCAGGTGGTGACTCTGCTGCTGATTATATGGTCTCAGATAATGCTCAACTTAGACATTTTCCACAGAAGAATACTAGAAATGTTTCTCCTCACCTCTTTTCTTACAGTGAGTTACAAATTGTGCTTACTGAACTCTTATATAAGCTCACTCAAGTACAACATCAAAAAGAAGTTGATAAAGGGTATGGTGAATTTTGTAAATATATTTGTAATGTAACTGAAGTTTGTAGAAGTCCATACTCCACCTGGAGAAGTGGAGTTTCAAGAAAATGTTCACCTTATTGAAATGGACAGTTGTATATAATGTGGGAGGAAATGAGGACAGCTGAAAAAAGATTTCTGAAGTGTGATGGTAAGGACATGAGGCAGCAACAGTTAAAAAAAAATGAATTTAAGGCTAGACAACAGAAGTTTGACAGACATATGCAGGGTTGCAAAAGAAATTATGAGAGGGGGCAAGCACTAAAAATAGAGCATCTACAAACCAACCTCCAGTTATTTTGGAATAATAAATAATAACCAGTACGGGTGACATAGTGTGACTGTGGAACAGATTCATTAACATGCCCGACCAAACAGATTTTCTCTTGAGATTTTTCAAATAATAATTCTTGGAAAAGAGAGTTAGCAAAAATATATATATTCAATATATATTTAGAAATAAATTATCTTGTAGTTTTAGTCAATTTAAAACAATACTATTTGAACATTATAAACAGAAATGGCCAGAAGAAATTTTGTGTGAACCAAATTGAGAATGTACAGTCTGATTAAGTGTATTTACCACCCTGAGCACTATGTCACCCTTAACCTGACCAGAGCACAGTGGTATGTTTGTGCCCAGTTGAGATGTGGTATTTTGCCTATGGCGGTGGAAACCATTCAATTCCAAGGGGGACAGAAAGTGTCAACTGTGTGATCTGGGAGAAGTCGAAAATTAAATGCATTTTTGTTCTGTTGTCCGTTATATCACAATTTTAAACATAGGCTTTTCCTAAAATGTCGGCAGAATGTCCTGATTTGTTTTCTATGTCTGAGGAATGTAGACTTCAGTACCTGTTTACAGACAAAGTGTTTCACCTTGCTCAATTTGTGTTAAATGCTTACCAGCAGCTTACGAGGGCATATGCCTCAGTTATGTTTTAATAGTTGTAAGGTCTAAGGAGCAGGATTGTGTTTATATTTGGTTTGGCATAGATTGTCATATATGGAAGTGTATTACATTTGTTCTTTCGCTCTCATTGTGCCATGTTATTGCTCTTGTTTTTTATGTTTGTAGTGTCTTGCAAGTCCATGCAGGCTGGGCACCTTTTGGTGCATCACACTTTGAAAAATAAATTCCCTTACCTTACCAATGGCACAGGCACTAGGTGGAGGTTTTGATGATGTTGTACTGGTTTTAGTGGTAGAGGCAGTAGGTGGAGGTTTTGATGATGTTGTGCTGGTTTTAGTGGTAGAGGCAGTAGGTGGAGGTTTTGATGATGTTGTACTGGTTTTAGTGGTAGAGGCAGTAGGTGGAGGTTTTGATGATGTTGTACTGGTTTTAGTGGTAGAGGTAGTAGGTGGAGGTTTTGATGATGTTGTACTGGTTTTAGTGGTAGAGGTAGTAGGTGGAGGTTTTGATGATGGCGTGCTGGTTTTAGTGGTAGAGGTAGTAGGCGGTGGCGTTGAAACTGATGTAGCAGAAGTTGTGGTAGTTGTGGGAACAGGTAATGTTGGAACCCAGAATGTAGATTCTCCCCGAACAAAAGTGGCCCTAAACCATAAAAAAGAAAACTTTTTAGGAGCAATTACATTTCACTTTTGTGGAATAATCATATATAGTGTATGCAAGCAAGAAAAAAATATATATGTAAAGCATAAAGCCAATTTGCATCTGAAGATATCCTTCTCATTTTTTCACATTTTAACACACTTAAAAAATAAATGTGTTAGATAGATAGTGTTAGAGAACCTGAATGTGTAGAATCCTGCCTGTTCACTTGTCCAGTTGACTTTGATGCTTCTTTTGTCATGATTCAAAGTTTGGCTAACTGCTGCATGCTTGGAGAGAATTCAGTTAGAGGGTGAAATTGGGGGGGGGGATAAACAATGTCTAAGTAAAGAGTTGTTAAAGTCAAGAAATAAATTACAATATTTACATTTTTTCCTCCGCAAGTAAGTAGTTTAGTACCAGAATCAGTCGATTTGAATTGGCCAACTGGTCGCTGATGATGACTGTCTTCAGCCTGCAACAAGAAACCTCTAAATGGATCCGAATCTGCCGTGAGAGTCACTAAAAAGAAAGGAAGTGTACAAAATGCTGACAATGGGCACTGGGCACAGCAATGGGCGCTTACAATGTGAATGAAAATATATCTCTTAAATTGTGATATAATGTAATTGGTATGTACCTGGCTGATTTGTGCAATGCCTGTGCACGTGTCCAATTCTTTTAAACTGTACATCTTCTATAAGAATAAAAACTGATTGACTAATTGATTGATTGATTGAATAGATTGATTGATTGACCAATTGAATAGCTATGTTTGGTAATTGTAATAAAACATGGTTTACCAAAAGATCAAGAATGTTTATTGCAATTAAACAGAAGTTGTTAATAACATGTATCTTGCATGTTTGAAATACTACTGAAATCACTTAAAACCTGACCATACATATAAACCTTGTGATTACACATCGTAATGTCTTATAGTCATATTCCAGAACTGGTGGGCTTGCTGAGTTCTGTTATGATGGTCTAATACTATATACACAGTAGGCTGTGATTCAATGATAATTCACATTTTGAGATGCATGACACTATGTAATATTAATATGTAGTCTATATACATCAAAAAAGGTGTTGACCGCTCTTAATTACCTGTGATTTCTTCATCTGCAGATACATTGATGGACTTAGGATGGATGGTGTATGGCATTTTGGTAGTTTGTGGCACTGCAGAGCCATGCACTGGTGTCATACTCCCACAGGAAGCCAAAACGTAGCCATTTGCATAAGATAAAACAACCTGAAGGCCAGTTGCGGCAGTCAGAATGAGGAATAACAGTTTGAGTTTGCACATCTGTAAAACATAAGTGAAGCATCAGGTAGCAAAATCTTACATCTCCATTGCACAGTAAACATGTTAACAATGTTATCACACACCCACATACATACAAATTAATGTAGGTAACGCCTGACAGTCAGATTGAAGCATTATCCAGAATTAGCCTCAGGCTCATGGTATACCATATATTAGAAGTACATTCTATGGATTTAATAACTTTCTGTAGCCTGGGATAAATGTTTCAGTATATTAAGTTTCATTAAATTAGTGTCAGCAAAGTAGTCACAAAGCATCTTTATTTTATCCACAGTATACTGAATCATGACATAACCTATAGTTTTGTTATTCTTTCAGAACCAAATAAGTTACTTAGAAATAAATGATAATGTTTTATCTGTCCCCCCTTTATTTGACATGTAACTACATTATCAGATCCACCAACGTCCCCCACAGACTAACATGGAAGTGGCTGCACCAGTGGGAAGTCTTTGAAGAACACTTTTACAAAACTTAAGTCTTCTTAAAATAATGACAATTATAGTATATTTCTCTCAGATACTTTATCAAGCCATTGCAATAGTCTCTTATATTTGAATTATTCTTGGATTCTTATGAGACACAAAGGGAAGGGAATAAGTTAATTTAAAGCCATAGCTGTATAACCACAATGCATACAGACTCAAGTGATTCATATTAGGGCAGGGTTTCTTCTTGCTGTTTTCCTCTAGTGAAGTCTAGGGAAAATTCTTTATGCATCTAGGGAAAGTTCCCACAGAGATCCTTACTGTAATGTATCCTTCTTTCAAATGTGTGTTCAGTGACAGCAATGTAATGGTGTTCTTTATGGTCAACATAATATTAAAAAGTATTTTTTCTTTAAATTAAAACAATGTGTTCTAATTTAAACAAAATACTTAATATTATTATGTATATACACTGCACTGTATTTGCAGTAATTTCAAAATAAATTATGTTTAATGATGAGATGACAATGTCATTTTCCTACGATTTTCAGTGAAAAATGGCAAAATATAATAACTGTTTAATTAAAGCTCGGTTACTATCAGATAGGGCATGTAGACAAATTTCCAATCATGACACCATGAGAACTGTGTTTCAACGGGCGAACTCCCGTTATTGCAGAATATCCCATATAAAGGAAATGGACTGAAACTCGAGGTCAGTTTTAATATCTTATATTAAATTATTTTAGGTCTTCCATATTATAGCCGCTTTAATTTTACTGAGAGACTTCATCATTCTTTGATTACCGTGCAAGCTACCAGCTGGCTAACTTATTATGTAATGGTTTATGTATCGCAAAAACAACAAGAGGAAATCACACAGTTTTAACTGCCTCAATGGAAACCAAGGCAACATTCACCTGCGGGCTACTCGTTTAAGGTATCAACAGCTGACAGTACCCATCGAGGAACAGAATCAATGCAGGAAACTTACTTTTCGGAGCAAAACGCAGGGAACGTCGGCTACTTGTATCCTCCAATGTGACTTGAGGGAAGTGAAAGCATGATATCACTTTATAAGGTGCAGTCTCGTAAAAATTATGGGCTACAACTTCCTTGGTAACCTGTTGCGATAGTAGTTCAAATGGTATCCATTGGGATTACACAGAGGAAACTTTAATTCCGTAAAATGTTTGTCTTGTTTGAGAAGCAAACATTAAATGTCCGTGTTCAAGCGTGAATATCCATTTCACACGGACATGTTATAGGGAGCTGTTTCCCTCACCTCTAGTTTGAATCCAAATCCAACATCAGCCTTCACACCTTATCTGGTACACAAAATAATGGAAACACCACACAATATGTAAATATATTTAATGAATAGGGGGTTAGCTCACCCTATTTGGTTGCCGTCGTACAGGTTTTTGGTCTTTTTCTAGTGACATTTTTCACCTTCAAGAAGAAAAGCCTCCTAGGGAAGAAATTCCCCATGTTCTAGAGGTTCATTGTTATGCAGATCTGCTGACTGGGGAAGCATACATGTATTGAGATGTATGACAAAGACTTAATGATGACTCATCTGATATTATTACTTTATTCCACTGCTGAGAAATCCATGGTGTATGCTGTATAAGACAATGATCTTGGTAACAACCTGTGCGAATCACAGTAAGTTATCAGCAGGGGTGAGGTGTGAATCATGATGCAGGTAGGCCTGACTGAAAACACTCTCGACAAGAGCACTTTCTGTGGTGTTGTGGAATTACCAAGGTGGCTCTGTCAAAAATGAGAGAAATAAGTGATAGATTAATGGTAAAAACAAGGAACAGGAAATTAAACAACAGGGATGTTAGAGATTTATTTGACATTTTTTGGAAAAAGGAAAAAGGCAGAATTCACACTGGTAAGAATATTTATTACCTGCCCACTAAATTTAATCTGTGGCTGCTGTGTCAGCTCTGAGGCTTCACAGAGATGTAAGTATCTGATCACAGTGGAAGAAGAGATGCAGTTTTGGTCACATATATTAATTAATCATATAAATTAGAAATTCATATTTTCTATCTTGAATTCAAATTAATTCAGAATCATATGAAAGTTTTACCTGTAACTGATATACAAATCTTATATAGCTGGTTTACAGTATTCAGCTATTTCATTGATCAGATTTATTTATTGTTGCATTTTTTACAATATGGTACAGTCATCATCATCATCTTCAAAACTTTATCTACTGATCAACATCACCAACCAAATACACAAAAACACCACCAGTAGTGGACTTTAATATCTATAAATACTATTAACACTGTAAAGGTGGTACAATAAGTAGAAGAGCAAAGGAAGTAACAAGCAGCATTAAGCAATGTCTGTTTCATAGACTATACACACATCCTGTCTTGTCATTGCATGTAGAGTACAGGGGTAATAAGGAAGCAACCTCTGCATGTTACACATGCATCTGCATAATGAATACAAAGTCCACCGCAATAATAGATTCCTAGTAATTAAGATATTTTTTATGGCTTTTTATGCCAGTGTTTATTATAATAAATGAGGACTGGGGCTCTTCCAGTCTGTTAGTCTGGTTAGGTGGATATTTGTGTACATGGCGATACAATTACCTGAAAGACTCCTTTGACTCATCCTGGTATGTTTAGCTTTATAATGCATCATAAAGGGCTGTCATTTTTCTACAAATATGATGTAGCTATCCTAGTTGTAAAGTTATCGGACAAAAGAAGGAGAATTACTTTTTCAACTCATTTGTAAAATTCATGTCTAGCCTCTGCTTCCATTTTAGGAGTATTTCTTTGGGTAAACTCAGGAGGTTCAGCTGTAGTTAGTTTTTAGCAAAGCAAGTCATGGGTAAGGGATTAAGAAATCAGTTCCTTATGCCCCTACATTTAAACTGCACAGTAAGACAGACAATTTATTTTTAAAATCTGAAATTGAAAAATACTCCTTCTCTACAATTTCTGTCACCATCACTCCAATGTCCACTATGCTCAAATGAGCCTGTGGGATCTGACACCGTGTCATGGCTGGAGTATACCAGATTACAATTCAATAATGTGGTACGTACATCACCCTTCCTTCTCCTGCCCTTAAGACATGCCGATTCCAATAAGAACTGCTACTAAAAATGGCAGATTTCCAACAGAGAACAGGATCAGGAGTATCACTTCCATCTTCATCTGTTGAACAAACTATAATTAGTAAGCACACATTTGATTGAGCAAAGCGCACAAAATAAATGTCTACTTTGTGCAAAGAAATTCCTGTTTCTCTGTATAATATTGTATATGGTTCTCCTAAATATAAATAGTTCACTGGAAGGTATTCCAAGCAATTAACTGAATGAACAACATCTCATGTCAGCTTACCAATTGTGGGATACCTTCAACTGCATCTAAAAACCAATAAAAACTGGTTACAATCACATGCTGCCAGCTCTGTGATGGCATTATTTATTTAGTTGAAATACATGTCTTGCATGTAGAGCTGGACTGAGGCAGTTGGTTAAGAAATTCAGGTGCAACAATTAATGGTACAATTGCAGTATCCCTCTCAAAATTTAAACCTGTAACCTAGCTATGTGGTGAGAATCACCTGACATAGGGGCTATGGTTCTCCTTTATTTACAGCTATTAAACAGGGCTGATATGAAAGAATAAAGGATAAACTAGTCATACTTAAGAGCATTAATTTTTTTTTTTTTGGAAATTTGGAGGCTTTTAGGCCCGGCCCAACACTGTATGAGCTCTGTAAATTTGGAAGAATATTCACCAGAACAACGTCATCAGCGCTCTGAAACAAGTGCTGCCATGTGGTGTTTCTGTTCTGTTGTCAATCTGCCAGCTGATCTGTGTAGTCACTTCATGCTCAGTTAGTTCAGGCAGACAGTAAACAAACCATAAACTTGTGCAGTGGTACAGTGTCCACCTACTTGGCATTGGTGATGTCTAAATGAATTACTGAACTGTTGTGTGTGTCACTGTACTCGTGCTTTTGGTAAAATTGTCACCCATGAGGTTACAGACAATATTTGGATGTGATATAAAAGCTCTTGTCCAGTGAAGTGTAAATAAATACATTATACATCTTTTTCTACTGCAATATCTACTCACTCTCCTTTCTCTATACAAATACTGTGTTTTACAGCACTGCTGCAACCTGGTGGTATAAATCGTTTTCCTTAACAACCTATCTTACCTTTTTGGCACAGCCTGAAGTGTAAATCTTGGAGTAGATAGAGCAAGGCCTCCCAGCCAACAAACCCCCCCATCACCTTCAAAACCCACATATCTGATGTTCTGTCGATGATAGACAGGCCAGTGAATATGGCCGCCACTGAAAAAAGAACAGATACAATGACATACCTCTTCGATACAGCAAGAAACAAATCCCATGTTCACCTAAAAGATTTAAATTCTTTCGGTCTTGAGAAAGGTGCATCCAGGATAATTTTTATATGTTCAGTACTTCCATAAAGTAAGACCACTGTGCATTTGTCAGTTTCACAAACATAATTCAGTAGTGTTTCCCCTATAAGGTAATTCCTATTTAAAATATGAGAGGCTGATGTACAAAAATTGAATATGTAAGAAAATGAACAGCTCTAAAGTACTGTTTGGTAATGACTTGTTATATAAAGTTGTTTCTGAGTGTCCTTTTTACCCTTCGAGGTAAGCTTGTAGATATTGGTCAAGGATGTGCCTTACCTGCTAAAAATTTAATTGCTACAGCATTCAAAGCATGCGCCCAATTGAAAATGAACCTCCTGTGGGGGGAAATATAATGCATTAATATCCATATATTTCTATAGTACTCTGAAATGATTTTTATACTTTGAAATGAATGTAATTACTATTAGAGTTCACTAACCAGCTATGGTCTGGACCACAGCGAAAGACAGCCGCAAGAGGTTGGATAAAGGCCAGGATCATTACTAAGCATCCCAGAACTGGATGTGCTCCCTGCAAACACATACTGTTTTCAATACAAGTTCCACTTCAAAACTATTTCATAACAATCAGTGAGGCACAACGTTCTTAATTTAATCAGCATTCCCTGAAAAGAGGGGAAAAGAAGTAATTATTGGACCACGATGCAATCAAATGTCAGTATGAGATAGGCATTGACATTTAATTCAGCTAAATATGTTCTATTTGTTTGCCAGTCTTGAGCTGATGACTATACTTGACTCACATTACAGTGTTATGTAGGCAATAGAAAATGAACTTAGATTTTACATCAACATTTTTGTGTTTGACTTCTAACTAAACCCTACTAAATGGAAAAAAATACAGAAAATACTGCCATAAAAAATATCACACAACAGTTTTTCACAGTGACAGATCATTGAGAATTGATCATTCTGTTAAAAAATTAAACTAGTACAATAGTACAACAAGCAAGATATTATATATTTTTGCAACACAGGAGTACTGCCCTGTGATTGTCTCAAATGCCCTTTGGGGAAGTGGATATTAAGTAACTTCTCCAACTGTGTATGTGCATAAACCTGGGGAGGCTTGGACATGCCTAAACAATGATACAATCAGTCATACAAGAAACTGATTGTATGTTAGCCTCAACTGTCTTCTCAGTGTAATTAACATGAAATATCACTGTTTCCTAAAGATTTCTGAGAGCATCATTTACATCATAATCCTCAACTGGGAGCTTTGAAGGTCCATAGATGGTTTGCAGGTCATTATAAATCTAAACTTCAACTTACTCCACTCCAGCCCCTCACATGCGAGAATATCAAAATGAAGGCAATGATGGTTGCAGCAACAGACAGTGACATAAGAAAAACATGTGCCTGTGGAAGACAGAAAAATTAGGTAAGAAATAAGTCTCCTGTTCTCACCACTTGGGTAGGGAGGAATCTCAGGAGACAGACCCATGAAACAAAAAAAATGCTGAAACCACTAAGAGGAAAAAGGTAGTAGTTGCATTATGGAAGTGAATGCTGAAATATAAAATGGAGTAACATCCACCACAAACATTTAATTGGTTCTTCAACGTTTCATATGACTTGTAAAGTAGACAATGTTCCTTTTTTTTCCTACAGCCATTGCAACTTACGGTGAACCAGAGGTCTTTACCACAGCAGACGGTCCCTTTGGTGACTGCCTTCAGATAACGCGCGATGAGCATCCCCAGGCTTCCTGTAGTCATCCAGGCAATGAGCATCAGGGCTCCTGCAGCCATTTTAGGATAAAAAAATCTCTGTACGAAGGAGCTTTTTTCACCCACTGTCACTAGCAAATGGAAACATGGGCTTCACAGCAATACTGACAAAGCATTGTCATTGTAGCACGGTGATGGGTCATAAACCCGTTTTTATAATTCCTGGGCTTGTTCATTTTAAGATTTTTTTCAGCTAGTTATTCAGAGGCCAAAATGTCTTGTCAGGTAGTTGAACTGTCTCAGCAAACTCAGCACTGATTGGTCAGCTAGTGGCAGTGGGAGGATATTGCACAACAAACAATTTAGGCTAGTTACAGAATAAAAGCACAATAAATTTGTCTAGTGCTCACACATTGTTTAATAAACAAACTGCAAACAAAAATTCAAGGGAAAATGATGGTTTAACATGATGTCGCTAGAAGATTGAAGGCAACTAGTTCCCGAAGAGCTTGACTGATGTCTGCTAGGCAAAAAACCTTGGCTTCAGCTGGAACATAGTGAGAACTCAAAGTACCTTGTGCATCTTCGCAAAAAAAAAAAAAAAACTCATTCTTTGAATCACAGGCATGGACAGATGAAAATGAACTGTGCTGCTGACTAAGCATTGTAAATGGATTTCAGTTTGTAGTAGTTCTGTGTCATTATGCGTAAGATGAAGAAGAAGCTTCATTCTTAATCGTGCTATGAATAATTCCAAGCAGAAAAGCATATGATGCTTACAGATTCTACTCCATACTCTAGAAACACACGAAGCATTTGTAGTGGTTGAAGATCTTGTGTCTCAGTTGAAGATCTAATATCTAAATTGGTTTAATATCACAATTCCATTCAGACTTTGTGAGTGAATTGTTAATGACAGGAGACTTTACAAACACTACTGCATCCTGTGACTCAGGTAGCAGTAACACTTACCATGTGCTTTCACAATGTGGGGGAGATTTGTGCCGACTGTTTGTGGGTGTGAAAGATCCACTTCCCTTTCACTGACAAACGTACTTCTGTGGAATTGAATTTTACCTGTCGAAAGTAAACGAATAATATACGGTCAGTAAAAGACAAAAAAATCAATAATTTACCAATAAATACGTAATTTTATAATGAATATTTCAGTTAATTAACTTTCACTGTTTTTATGCCAAAGGTTTATATGTATTTTATGTGTTGTACACATCATAAAGCATTATGAATCCAAATGTTTTCAGACAGGAAGTATAATCGAGACTCTGATTTATACAATAACTTCTTCCACTAGTATGTTCTGCACACTGTACCATTATTAGAAGGTCCATAGGCAAACATGAGGTAGTAAAGGGAGTTCACTGTAGCACTACGCTGAGTTGTGATGGGGTTTCGAGAAGTAAATGAGCAGCTAATAACCCCATTGAGGAAAGAGGATTGAATGTTAGAAATATTTCCCTGTGGAAACAAAAGGGTTTTGCTGAGTGCCTAAATATTGATTTTTGCCACACAGGAGCAGACACACATTAAAATATGCAGATTGATTAAAATAAAATTATTAAAATCAATACAAACAACCATAGATGATACAGTTAAAATTACACTGATATGCTGATTATTTACATGAACAGCAGAATTTGAGGTCCTTCATACATGTTAAGTACTAGGTTAAGGCAGATTTGGTGTTAAAGGTTGCTTTCAGCCTGTTATATCATTTGGGCCTTTTATCTGACTGCCCACATTACAGGCAGGGGTAACAAACACACCATACCAGGGGTAATATTTCTGGGGCAAATCTTCCTTTGGAATAGGCATGCTGCACTTGAACAGCACTGGTACTGTCCAGACCACAGATGTAAATATCATCATTCCCCTAAGGAGAAAATGAAAGACAGAATAAAGCAATGCTCCTTGAAGTCTTCACTTAGCTTTTTCTTTACATCATAGCTGACCAGAGTAGGTGAAAAAAGGAGAATGAAATGGTGTTTAGACATGTTTAATAAAGTGCACTATGAAAGATTTGTGCTTGAGCTCTGTCAGCAGGATAAGGACACATGGATATGAACTGAACACGGATTTTAGTCCATTATGGAGAAATATATTTTACAGAGTTGTCAATGCGTAGAACAGCTTGCTTGGTCATGTATGTAATAAAGTGGTTCTCATGGATTTACATTCTGTGTGGCTTTAACAAAACAAAGAACAAAAGCCCCAAATTCTTGTATTCTGTCATAGAAATATCTCAATTTGACTCAGACAGGACATTTTTTGTCAGAGTTCATTCATTACCATCATTCGATCGTTTGAAAAGCCCATAGCAATGTAGCCTTCTGAGGAGCCAGACATTTCAAAGTGGATGTCTGAACTGTTGGATGAGGTCTCTGCGGACATAAAGTAGCAGTTTGCATCTGAGGCGGGGTCGCAGCCGCTGGGCTGACTGAGACAGACTTTACCACTCCCACAGTTGCCTCTCGATATGGCCACCTGGGTCACAAAATGAGCTAATTAATGGCTAATTACAGGCAAATCATTTACACATTTCTCTTTACAAAATCAATAAATGAAAATAAAATCCTAACTCTGTAATTTCACTGACAAGATAATACACAGGATTTCTGATTTTTAGCCTACTTAACTTACTGGGTTTGGTGCTGTTGGTCTACTTGTGGTGTTGAGACCAGCAGAAATAGTAGGATCACTTCTTCCACTGTAAATTACTCTTGAACTGCTAACTCCAAGCCAGTAGGTAGAAAATGTCTGAACAAATGTTGCTCTGTAAAAAGAGAACAAATGAATATCAATAGTAGGAGACAACAAAATCTTGATGCTTAATGCTGTCTAATATGCTTTATATGATCCACATGACTTGCTATTTGTGGGAAAAGTTACATAATTATCAAAATAAATGCAAAATGTACTGAAGTTCCTCATTTGATATACTTGAACTAAGCTTAGGCAACACTGATTAAGCTTTTTCTGCACAAAGATTAAATAGCTATTAAAAGATGTGCAATGTCAGATACATTATGGAGTTGAACTACTTAAACACATCCTTAGCAATACTGACAACTAAAGAATTATAAAATGTGGAGGGTTTTAGGGCAGGGCTATTCATCAAAAAATGATTACCTGAATTCAATATCTTTGAGATTTCCTGATTGGGGGGCTTTCCATAATCCTTGAATTTTAGTTTTGTCCACATTTGAGGTGTGAGTAACTGAGTTCTGGAAAACAAACAGAAGATCAGCACAAAAGGGAGATATTTAATTTTCACTAATGCGGGGGAAAATTGCACACAGTAACAGAGGGCGAAACACCCTTGCTTGAAAGAGATTTTGCATGCTGTATAGTGTATTTCATATAACAGGAAACTTGAAAGATGGACAGTGGTCCTTAAAATCATATAACTTCAGCCCAGTCATGTCTGTTATATTTTCTCTTAAAGTGAAAGGAGAAGAAGAAGAAAAGTTTGTGGCTGCATGCATAAAAACTGACATATGCAGATGAGGTCATTGTTATGCTAATGATTCCCTCAACTGGTGTGCACTAAGGTAGTGCGATGACAGATACAAGTCATCGTCAATTGTATAAACAAAAATAACTGCCATCAGCCATTTAATACAGTGGATTATTAACAAACATGAACAAACTTGAATTTTATATAACTTTGCAATCCTAACCCTGAAACACAGCAGCTTGGTTCATGCCATGACCAGATTATTAGGTGATGGGACTCACAGGCATCCCATTGCAAGACAAAATCTGGGCCTGTACATCTGTCACAGTGAAAGAGCCAATAGGATCACTTCCTCCAACTTCGTGAGCTTGTAACATGAAACCCCTGAACAGGGTGGAATCCGCCTTTAGTGTAACTGTAACACATTAACAGCATGGAAGGGGTTAGCAAAAAACATCAAATTATTTCATTTATTTGATGATGTCATTACAATTGAGAATATGTTTTTCATGTAATATCTTCAGTTCATTTACATATAATTACTCTTACCCTACATCACAAATGTACACATATTGTATTTGTTTCATCAAGCACTGTAGGTTTAAGGTGTAAAAACAAAAAAAACATGTACTGATTACACAGCATTCATCACAACCATAACATAAAATCAATTAATGGAGAGAGAGAACAACATTTAGGTACCTTGTGTTTGAGTTATTGTCAAAGTGAGATTAAAAGCGATCTAACCCTGCTCTGGGGTGGAAGAAACTGGCTCTGAGTTATAAGCACTGGTGACATTGATTTAAGAACGATTTTATGTTGTCTTATTTATCTCATATGGAGCCTGTTCTTAGTTTAAACAAATGACAGGTTGACTTCTTGAATTAGTACATTTTGCATTCATAGTCTTCAAACACAAGCTATGCACATCCTTTTACGAACTGTGGTTATGTGACTTTGACAGCAGAGATCACAAAAAGAGGGGTAAAAAAAGCTCAAACCCAAAAAGAGGTAAGGGGTCTAATTAACTGCAGTATTGTAAACTTAGTCATGGAATTGTCTGTCATCATAATTTAAACATTAGCAATATTGCCAACCTGTAATTTCATCTCCTCCTTTGTAGCTGGTCTGATCAGAAATGACTAAGTAGGGGCTAGCAGTTTGCTGAGCGCTAATGTCACGGTGCCTGGGAGTCATATCAGTACAGCTTGGGGTCACTCGACCTGAACTGTAGCACTCCACGATCCGCATTACGTAGAGCAGAGAGATGTATGTACACACGAGCATCTGGGAGAAAAACAAACACAAAACTGTTCGAAAATTGCCTTGGAAAACAAACCGCTTGTGCGGAAAGCATAACTCCCGACAACGCTATACAATAAATGGTCATTTTTAGCATTTATCTATGCACAGTTTACTATACTTTTTAGATTAAGTATTATATAATGTACCTTAGTGAATGCTATTTATTCCATGCTGCCTAGTCACGTTTACAGATAAACAAACCGCAACACAATTAAGCAGAAACAAAATAAGTCCCTTCATCTTATTTCTTTCTGTTCCCGTTGGCAAATGTCCCAACATTTTCTTCATGTCTCAAACTGATTGCGATTAACTTGTGGCCAAACCATAGTCTAGGCATGTTAAAGATAAATGGCTATTACTTACTTTCTTTAAAGACTGTCCCTTCGTACATATTCCGTGACGCGAAAGAGGAACAATTAGATGCAGAAATTCTATGATACAAACTGTGTAGTAGGTGTGGACTCTGGAAGCCTATTGAATTAACCTGCTGAACGAGGTGGAAGGATGTAGAGATTACATTTCAGTGCGGCTAGTGAGCATTTCCTGTTGAATTCGGCTATTTGTAATGTAAGATATGTAGAAATAATAAAAAAAGGTTCACAGAAAAGCAGCTGAACTATATGTTCACACGCCTGGGGAAACTATTATTTTATTGTAATTCAGCTATTGTAAAAAAAAAAATAAAAAAAAAGTGTTTTTTTGCTTCCAGCATTTTCTCAAAACCATGCTAAAATTTTACACCCTTGTAATAGCATTCGGTGACAAGTATAAGGGCTCTGAGCGTTTCCCAACGTTTTCCCATGTTTAATGAGATTGGAGAACACATTGGGAGGGATCTTTGCACATTCATGATACCACATTTTAATACCCTAGTGAAACAGGAAACATGGAAGATCGTGTAGATTTTTAATTTTGTTCAATTTTACTTGAGATATTTTTCAGGGGTGCTAGTCATTTTTAAACCTACGTCTCCAAGAAAAATAAAACAATTGTTAAAACAGTATTACAGAAGAAATTGCAAAAAAAAAAAAAAAAATCCAACCACTACCAGGAAAGTCACAATGACTCAGCTACTATGAGATACCATTGGCAATGTTTGAATGAATCTGTGTACCCATTTGGAAAAAAACTGCATGGGTAGAGCTTCAGAGGAGAGTAACTGCATGTGAGTACCACAAGTATTGCAGTACTGCTTTTGCCATGTCTTTTGATAGATCAGAATGAAGTCAGTCCTTTCATCAGTACACTGTCCATCACTAGCTCAGCCAGGCTCTTCTTGCTTATGATATTATGTGTGGTGCGTTGGAAACCTGACAGACCAGGACAGTACACCCCTCATACAATAAGCTCAGCTTTGCCATTTGATGAGGGGGTAATATAATCTTGTAGTCAGTTGCCTAATTCTGTTTTTTTTTTTTTCAGAAGTGAGAGACAGACATTTACAGACAATGTCAGCTGTGTGTATACCCCCTACTTTCAGGATTAGTCACAGGCCTAGTGTCATTGAATACAATTCCAGACTTGTTTACAACCGAGTTATATCATTTATGTTTTTGTATTAAAAATAAAATATGCTGTTTTGGTTTTCTTGTTATAGCTGTTGTTGCCGCATTTTGGCAGTGATTATATAACATTTTGAGTTTTGAAATGATTGTTACCTTAAACTGTTCTCCTATTAGAGGTAATATTTTCCATAGAGTTGGAAAATTGTTGGACTATAGTCCTCTTGGGCCTTAAATTATTCTCTGTCCACTCCAGTAAACATCAGAAATATTGGCATCAGGGCATAAATCAGTCTGTCATGAGTACTGTGTTTTAATAACCATGATAAGATTGGTAAATTTAAGTAGGCCGTTAGGTATTGATATGATGAAAGGAATTTGTTCAAATTCTGCAGACTGTACTTACAAGAGAATGATTGGATAGCATAAGCAAGGTAATTGTGCTTTTAGCTTAATTTTTTTTAATCAATTCAATTTCGAGTCTTTTTGTTTAATATAAATTTCTTCAGCAATACAAATTACATTTACCATCCTCTCACTTTTCATAACCAGATAATAAAAAATAAAAATTGTTGGTATTTTCACAAACACATCAGTGAATATCAGGATCTCCCTGTGAAGGGACATGGAGTTGACCATGGCACAGAAAAATGTGAAGCACGTTTTTAACAACTTTTAATTTTCATTGTCTAGAGGACAAGAGGTTTAATAGGGACCTAGTAGGATGAAGGGTGCAAAACAGGAATTTTGTTGTATTGTGTTATTATGAGTAACCTCCACCAATGAACCTGAATCAACATTGAATATGTGTCATTTCTTGCCAAAGCCTTCATGTGAACTTTATGGATCATACAGTATTGTGGAGACCAAATCCATGCCTTGAAGGAATCACAGTGAGTTCCTTTGTGTCAATAGCCCAACACTTACGGAAGGGAGTCTCACTTAGCCTAAATTAGATGGTCACCTCTTATGTCCATTGCAAGACGTGACATGACCTAATCTCAAAATAAAGGTTACCCGAATTTTGGGAACGGAGCAGTGTGAGGAGTTTCCTCCAACAGCAACAGGTCCCATGGAAACGGGGTTTGAGCCATGGATATCTGCAGTACAAACATCCTGGAAGCTGTAAGGGGGTTTCAGAACACGTTGAAATTACAAAAACACTAAAGACTTAACTTTTTAAAGAATCTGGCCTGTTGCATGGCATATATCTAGTGATTTGATTATTAAACAAATCACCCTTTTAAAATTAACTACTCATCCATAATTCTATGTAGTAACTGATCACTTATTAAATTCTACAATGCTTCCTGCAAATAATGGTTCAAGAGGATAAAAAGACTTTGGCAATGTACAGGACAGGGAAACTCTAAAAGAGAGTTATGCTAAAAGTGAAGAAAGGACTGTATACAAATCCTGTGGTGGATACAGTGTATTTGCAACATCCTTCCTCATTATTTATGCAGGTGTATTAACTAAAATGTTGTTCACAAGTAGAATATATCTGTGACCATAAAAACTTAATTTGGAAAGTTGCATCAGACCCAGGCAAGGCAACACAGTCTTTACCAAGAAGATTTTGAAAGAGGAATGAGAAATAATAACACAACATCCTTTTTTACAAGGAAATCCCACCCCTATCTATTTTAAAGCTGTAGTATCTACATAATTCACAACGATGTTCTACCATGACAGGAAAACAAGGCAAACATTTGTGTTTTTATATGTAGCATCTAATAGATAAAAAATAGATTGATAAATGTAATGTTATATAGGGGCTTGCAGTTGGTGGATTAATTGGCTGATTGAGTTTTTTTTTATTTGCTATAAAAAAGAAGGTGTATTTTCCCCTCTAATATGGCTATTCCAATTAGATGTTTCAACTTCAGCATGCACAAGGCACATTTTGGAACAATCACAGAAGTGCTTTGCAGTTCATGTACTTGCAATGGTGAGACAATCTTAAAAAAAAAAACAACCTCTGTCACAATCTTCTACTTCTGCCTTAAAACAGTCAACATGCACATTCCCCTTAAGAAACATGCACCCTGTTGTTGTACTGCTCAAAGTTTTGTTGAAAGCAATATTATGTCACAAGATGATTATCACTTGATCATGTGAAATTTCCATTTTATATCATACAAGAGCCCAATTTAGCTGAGGCGCGCGCACACACACCCAAACCAATCTGTTGACAACAAATAAGGACATAGAAAGTTCTGTGAATCTTGATGTATATGGAAAAAGATAGAGTGCACACACAAGCATGAAACAGGTAAAACACTTGGCTGGTAAGTTTGTTTATACCATAAAAATCACAAAGAGCACCATTTCAAAAAGCAGCAATTCTAACGCATGTGAAACACACAGACATGGCAGTGAATTATTGGGACATATATTAATTAAATTAATTAAATATATTTTCCTTTCCTTATATAGTAGCTTTTAATAAAATTACAGATCTTTGACCTTTGGGTCAGTAGTATACATTGCACAAGGTATTTGCAAATCACATAAACAACACACATCCACAAGTAACAGTTGCTGACTAAGAGTTACTGTGACTAAACAGAACACACTTTTAGGACAGTGAGTAAAACCTAATGAAGGATCTTGCAAATCCTTTTAAGTTAAAATGAGAACAAGTAATACTGAATACAGAGTAACCAGTGAGGCTAGGTCCAAACACCATCTATTGAACATTCCTAGCACAGCAAATACTGGAATATACTTCAAAACACTTGCAATATGCTTCAAACACTTGTTAAAGCAAAGTACACAATGCAGAAATGCTGGATGGGACAGAAGAAAAAAAACTCCACTAATTCTGAGCTGCAAGGAGACTGGAAGACTGATGTGGATGGGGTGCAATTGGATTAACAAGAAGTGAGGGTTTAGAGATCATGAAGAACCTCAAGGACAGTGGCAATAGACCAGGCCTGGGATTCACAGCTGAAGGGGCAGTATTGACCATTTTCATTGGTCAGTTCTGGCAGACCCTTCCAAGATGATCTGAGGGAGAAAAGCAGGATGTAATGTAATGATTTCTGACCTCAAAAATCACCAAATGCCCTTTTTGATCTACAATTAATTCCTCATCCCTGTGCCTCCATGTCAATAATTACGAACTAGGTTTTTTTCATATATTTTCATATATACAGAAAAAAATCTTACATTACATACTACAAGACTGCCATTTTTAGTTGTGTCCCGAGCATGTTGCTTACCTCTCAAGGTGGACGTAATGCCGAGAGAGAACATTCTTCACCAGGAAAACGGTTTTCTCATACGTTTCCTTCCCCATTTTCTTGGCAAAATATAATTTGGCACGCAAGAAGTAACCAACAGGCCAAAGCCATTCCTAAAAATAGTAAAAATGCAAAGATATTTCAGGCATGAGCACATAAACCTCCAGCTGTAATTGATGTTTCATCATGAACTCACAAATGCACAAATGCACTTACAGGTCCTTGGTGGTAGTTGAAGCCTCTAGCTGTGTTGTAGTTGTCATTATCCAGAGCGTTATCATAGACGCCACAGTACACCATGTCACTGTCAATGACAAAAATACAGTAAAATTGTGAAAAATACACAGGCAGATACAGGATACACAGGCAGAGCAGGATACAGAAAAGACAAAGGGAACGGGGAGGACAAGAAGGCAGTTGTGCTCACTCTGGGTCCAGGGTCTTCATTCCCAGAGGCCCAAGCAGTTTTTGTTCTGTGATCTCTAGAGCCTCCCAAGCTCTCTTCACTGTGAACAGCTCTGGAGCCTGTGAAACAATGCACACAGTCAGAAGAGCAGAGCACAAGAATGCTCACCTGCTCATAACAGAAATATGATACAGGTATGCAGACACCCAGGGGACAACAATTTTGCTGTTTGAAAAAAGCTGCCGTGCGACAAGGACAATAGAAACTCAGCTTTCAATGGGAAAATATGGGCCAAATTCAATGTAACTACTATTTGCTGAATACACAATTTAACATAAGTTAGATAGTGTATCTTTACCTTTTGATGTGAATTTCTACTACAACTTAAGGACTGACAAAAAGTAACACTGCCTTACATTTAGCACTAAAAACGTACCACCACCATGGCGATGGGGAAGTTGGGCCTCAGCTGGTAGTCACACCAGGGACTAGAGGCACCAAAACTGTCCTTATAAATCCCCCTTTTGTGCACCAGGTCAGGATGCTGTTCATTGGGGTCCTTCGGGTCATGTGACACATAGAACATCTTCTCAAAATTGCTCTGTATCTTTCTGTTCCAGTCTTCATACGATACTGAAAGCTTCTTGCCTGTTGCATAAAAGAAGTATGTTATCAGTTTGCTAAATGAATGTAACTAGTGGATGAAGACAAGTGTCTCATGGAGTGGGCCGGCTGGAGACTCACCGCTTCTGTAGATGGTGAGGGCAGCATAGGGAAACAAGCCTTTCTTGTGTAGCTCACACAGCCAGCGAACAGTGGACTTACTGAGGCCCACAATCTCCACGGCAGAGCCATCCCTGTAGCCGCACAGTACAAACACAAGCTCATTTTTCACTCTCACTGACAGCACAACAACACAAATCTACAATCAGTTTTTACACTCGCTGACAGCTAAACACACCTGCTCTCAACAAACAGTAAATTGGCAGTAATTCTTGTTGGCTGAAAAACCAACTGCTTTTTAAATAGATTTCTGTTCTAGGTCTTGGATAAACATGACCCCAAGCAAACCCAAAACAGAATGTCAAATGCTCCAACAACAACACACTGCTGTTGTGAAAATTCCTGTGGAGGAAATGCTGGGTATTACATTACCTTGGTGTTGCTGGCATTCCTTTGTTGCGAGCTCTGTCACTTTCTCCCATTTTGTCCATCCACGTGCCACAGTTGAAGCGATTTCCACCATATACAAATCCAGTGTCTGGATTTACTTTAGCCTCCACATTGAAGCCTGAGAGAAACAAAAATCCCATTCGGTGTTACTGAAAACAGCAAAGAGGAAGTTTAGGTCACATGACCTAATGAGCTGTGTGGAAATCACTTGCCAACAATTCTAGACAAGCTACCTGAGTGTATGGCTTTACTACTGTGATTTACTGAATTCACTGAAAGGGTGTATTCCAGACAGAGACTCTGCACAGGAAAAGCACTACTTTACCCTTTGCTCACCTTCATCTCTCATATTACGGTCAATCTGCGGTCCAGCATTGCGCTCTCGGAATTCTATTCCTTGCATGTGACACTGCATGGCCTCATGGATGACATCATGAAGGGGCTGGTCCTACAGCATGACATCACAAAGACAAAAAGAACAAAAAATATTAACCATGTTATGCTGCCACACAGCAGTGCATACACTCACATCAGCATGGACAAAGCGCTCGTACCACAGACCCGGCCGGCTGGGGCATGGAGTCATCCGTTGGGTACATTCGGGACACGGGGCACTTGAGGATGTCAGTGCCGCTGGGTACAATGTTGCAGTAGTCCTGGATGCACTGCAGCCACCACCACACAGCATCCCTGCAGTTGAATCGGGCACAGATGCCCTCACCCAGCAGGTTTGGGATTAGACCGTGCCTCAGGGTGCCCGCAAAGGCCAGGATGATGTTCCTGAGGACACAACACAGAAAACACTTCCTAGCAGTCCTTCAGAATCTTCACTAAGTACAGACTTACCTTTTCTTAGTTTGGAAACTCTGTATGTGGCTTTGCAAAGCCAAAGCACATGCACAGAAAGATATTCTGTTGGTATGTACTGTATCTATTTTAATTACACATGTAAGCATATTTCCTAACCAAAATGGGCATGTTTGCATCAGTGAATAAAAACCAAATGCAGCTGTGATGTGTGTGAATATTATGTCAGACAGTGGCTGCCAATGAGAAGGACTGACCTAGCCTCCAGGTGCCTCCCAGTGACCAGCATCAGACCACGCAGGGCAATGAAGGTGTCTCTACCCCAGCAACGGAAGATTCCGGAGGAAAAATGAGGTAGCCCTTCAAGAGACACAAACAGGCCTCAGCAATGAGAACAGAAGTGTGTGTGTGTGTGTGTGTGTATGTCTGAGTGTGTATATATATGCATGTGTATGTGTTTGGAACAGAGTGCGACTGTCTGACCTGCAGCCAGGGAGACGCAGCATTGCTCCTCCTTTTTAGTGACACTGTTGAGACGATATGGCACATCCTTCAGGGCAGGGGACACAGGGGGCAGGGCGGGGATGCGGCCAACCCCACACATCTGCACTGAACCGAGGCTAAGCAGCTTCACGAAGGTGGAGCCACTCTGCACAAAGCTGAAAACCCAACAAAGCCACTCATTAGGGCTTGGAGCTTCACAGACCTGGCCTTAGCTTTATTCCCTTTACTGCAAGAGTTGGCAGCAGATTCTCAACATCTCTGATGGCAGATGTTAAAGGTACTTTCATAGTAAATACCAGTCTAACAGGGACTTTCAGAGACGTCCCTTCTCTCAGTAACTCACACGCAGGTCAGAGGCCCCAGAGGAGTAATGAACTGCGAAGTACTCTGCCAACCAAAACCCCACATGACTTACAGTTAAGCTGGCAGAAAATGTATCCTCTATTCTTAAACACATTGTTGGGAGAGCAACATGCATTTCATGGTTATTTACCCTGCTCTCTTCTTCTTATGGTCCCTTGTCATGCACCCAGATACAGCCAGAGAGGGACAAATGGTCCCTCTCCCTCATAAACACCTCCCACCCAGTGATCAAAAGGGCAGCAGGCTTTTCAAGCATGGCAAGGAGTAGTGCTTTCTTCAGAAATTAAGACAAACCACTTATGATGTCAATATGGATCTACATTTGGGGTTACCAGTTAAAAGCGGAATCGGCCGTGGTACGACCCTCTTTGTTTTTCGTGAGCCCTAAGGTGCCCCCCAAATGTGGAATCCAATTGAGAAACATGCTCAACTACAGGGGGTCTCTCTCCCTCTGACTCCTTCCCCTTCCGGAGAATTTGTGTGTGTGACTGTGTGTGTGTGTGTGTATGCCTGCATGAGTTTGTGTACTTTAGGGTCACTTTCTCCTTCTATACCCCAATAATATTCACCTTCTTCATATTAAAAAGATCACATGATAACAAGAGTGTGTCTCAATATAGCCGCAGAGTCATTGATGTGCAGAACGGCCTGTTCCTCTCTGTGTACTCTCACCTTAAAATTAAGTATGCTAGGACCAGGGAGAGGAGGGGGAGAGACCCATCTTAAATTGGCCCTGGAGCAGGCGTCTTGCTTAGTCCGTTGCCTTAGTCCATCTGTTTAGTCTTTTCTGCTTCATCGCTTCCTCAAGTCTATCTAACATCACTGCTGTAAGTACGGCAGATTTGGGATTTCCTTTGCATTTTGGTTTGGCTGCAGTTGGGAATAGCTCCTTTGTTATTCCTCAGGAGAGACAAGCATTGGCTGGGTAATCTCCATTTCATTCATCTGTGATCCTGAATATTCAAGCTTTTCCTTGTTTAGTGTTGTAATCGTCAAATAAATGTTTTGCAGTTTCATTTACAAGTATATATGGCTGTCACCATAGAAACGCAGGTTATCTAATTTATAACTTTAACCTACTTTTGATTTAAAAAGGCATTTTTTTATTGTAATATTATGAAAATGTTTTATAAACCTACAAAATCTGTCACAAAATAAAAAGTAAGAAAACATAAAGATGCAAATAATCTTTTCAAAAAATACAAATAACCTTGTAAATACTATCCCCTGCTCCTCAAGTTGAAAAACCAACAATCAACAATCCTGATTTTTAAAGCACCATAACTTACGTATCTCTTATGTTTGCCAAATGTGATTACAGAAGAGTGCGATCAAATAAGGTCAGTTTACTCGAAGATAAGCCAGCACTTCTCTCTGTTTTTCCATGGAACCCAGCACTCCAAAGATAAGAGCTGGGAAAATACGCTTGTTGTCACGAGTGCCATAAAGGTGATGTATGTCAGTGAGCACTTTTAATGCTGTTTGCATAACTCTTAAACACAAGTCAACAACCCTGCGCATCTCACACCAACTGAGTGCTGAAAGTCTGCAGCACAAGATGGCAGTCATGCTACAAACCTGCTCTTAAATAACTAGTCTGCAATTCTACAACATAATCTTGACACAGTAACTCAAATTAAAGCAAAGACTGAAAGTCTGCAGCCTGGTAACATTTAAAAAAGTATTAATTCAAACAGTCATTCAGTAAATATAAGAAGCAAAAGTAGATTTTCTTCCTGGCCATCAGAGAAACCGCATCTGTGAAGGGATACAGCAATGGCTGGCTCACGCGCAGGACATTCTAAAGTCCTATGCAGAAAGCATACCTTGACATTAGACTGAAAGTAGTATCCAAGGAGGTGGTGTATGCTCCAACCAGAATAGCATCAAAGTAGCATGGGACAAGATAGCGTGGGACATGTTTGAGGTAACCAAACATGGCCTGAAGCCATGCTCCCACCTGTAGGAAGAGAACAACAATATGGGCGGAAAATCTCTCATGATATTTTAATGTCACATGAGAAGGCTGAATGTGAGGTGCAATGTATAGTATTAACACTATATAGTATTATAGTATTTTACTCTTGTTTCTCACCTGTCCCAGAGCACCCCCACGGGAAACCAAACGGTTGCTCACATAGTCCATCAACCAGTCCCCTTGTCTCAAATTGTCACAGAAAGGGTGCCCCAAATCATTTTTTGGACGAATATCAGCCATTACTGACATTATACCTGAAAAAATCAAAGAGAATTAACAAATGAAAATTAAGAAGACAGGTTCAAATATTGTAATTTGACAGTAATTTAAAGTGAATATTGAAGGTATGCTTAATCAACCTGACACATAAAATTTTACTTGTATTAAAAATGCTTGCCAGTTTCCCATAGTACCTTGAAAGCCACCGTATTTCAGAGGCATCCATGATGGGATGCCGTAACATCCCCCGCCATCCTCCTGCTCCTCAGCATCGCAGCGGAAGAGCAGCACGTTTATATCAGCCAGGGTCAGCTTGGACATGATGCTGCCAATAAGAATGGAGAAGAGAGCGCCTTCAATGACAGACTTGATGGGTTTTTGATGCCTTTTGTAAATGACTTACAACTCAACAAAAAGCAGCTCAGCTTTGTGCTACAGGAGGGGTGGAAAGCGCTGTACTCACGATGCCAGCGGGGTTTTGAGTATAGCTGGGGCCTGGTTATCAGGGAGGCTGCCTGATTTGTAGTGAGGACTGAACTGAATGAGGTGGCCTCGGAGCAGGCCCACCATTTCCTGGGATTTGGGGTCCAAGCTCACCCTGGGAAGTGGGACAGGGATTCACAAATGGCAAAAAGTCAAGTCAAAGTTTAAGTTCTCGCAGTATTATTTTGGACTACTGTCATTACCATGAAACTAAACTTGGTGGAATATTAGCATGATGTTTAGAGTACAACCGCAGGTGTGACCTAAAGAGGAACATCACACAGAAACTATGATTTGTTATCTTCTGTCACCCTGGGAACACACCTAACTGGTGTGAACTGTATTTTATGCATAAAAACCACATGTTTAGTATTTATTTGCAAATGACCTTTTGATGTGATAAAGCTTCTCTTCTCACAACCTCTCTTCCCATCATTTAAAATAATCAAGTGGCCCTAAGTTTGTTTAATTGTGACAGAGCTATTTTCTTACTATATGAACACATATGTCCAATATAAATGAAGACGTGTGTTTTAGAATACTCTGCGCTCCTATTTCCGGTGTCAGTGTCCCCACTGTTTTGGGTGGGACCAATATATTAAACAAATAATATGGCTGGAGCTCCTTTAAATAGTATTGAGCCTCTGTGCTACTGAAACAACACATCACAGGCAACAGCAGACAGTACATTATCAACTTATTTCTCTTCTGAGCTGTTTTCAGCTGCCACATTTACATGTATTGTAGCACAATCCGACTGCAGTCAAGTTTAATGGAATCTTGACTAAAATACTCTACGGTCGCGTGCACTCCTGCTCTATGTTATCCAAACACTGCTCAAGGTTTTACCTGAATGCAATCACGCTCCCTGGAGTCAGCCTCTCAAACACGATCTCATGCACAAACTCGCTGCGGCCCTTCGCCTTCATCTCTGCCTGCTTCACTATGCTGCTGTCTTTCAGCTGCAAGAGGTCAGAGAGAGCTCATATAACAGGAATACTGATATAAAATTTAATGGGATGTGGGTCAGTTTTACACAACAGCTTTCTGTGGGGAAAACATAATGGGTAAATTAGAATAAAGTTCTGTAGAAAAGCAATAAAATCAAAGTATTTTTGATTTCTGCTCAAGTTAGCAATTCCGTCTGCCACAACACAAAGTTTATTGCTTATTCAAACATTAACACTTAGGCATATAAAAGTGGTCAGAGCTGACTATCAAGTGCAGAGCACAGTGTTTGTGAGAGGCACGGTATGTTATGGTGACAGAACTCATAATTGCTTAGGGCTTTGACACAACTTAATAGCGCTACACAGGCACTACAAAAAGAAGAATGAACATGTACAAAACAAGCTCTCAAAAAGTAACCTGAGCCCTTGTGCCATTTTCTTCAATAGCCAAAGCTGAAGACTGGGTCATAGTTCTAAGCTGGGCCACTGGTTTCTGTAAGGGTGTAATACACACAGGTCCTACCACAGTGTTACCTGAATGTGTTCTCTAATCTCCACTGTGTACTCGGGCAGGCCATTAATGCTCTTTTCATCTTTCTGATAGGAGCCAGTCTGCCTTTGGATTGTCCTTGCCTCAAACACCACCTCCTCAATTTTACCTACAGGAACAAATAAGGAAATGCCAGGTCAAAAAAACATGAGTGGTCTCACAGGATACTAGTTTAACACATGATATAAATGTATTATCCTGACCCCTTAAATTCAGGATAGGGTGCATGTCCACACTTTGTTGAGACCAAGGAACATTTTTCATTGGTTATGTTATTTAACTTCTTTTGAAATCCTTTTCAGGTCGAATGGGTTATGCTTTTGAAATTACTGAAAATATCTATTTAGAGAAGTAGTAACTGAAAAGAGGAAATAGCTCAGGTGGAACCAATGGGACGTTCTTACAGTGGTATGGTGAGGAGTTACCTGGGATGAACATAGGTGGCACATTGTCCTTGTAGTGGTGGTATTTGGGGTTTTTGAAGGCTGTGCGGGACACGGTCACTACAGACTGGTGGGTACTGGGGCAGTGTCTGGTTACCGCAACAATGTCTTCATCCACTTGATCCACATACACCTGCAGCACACAATCCCAGTAAAAAAATTAAAAAAAAACACTGCACACACACACACACACACACACACACACACACACACACACACACACACACACACACACACACACACACACACACACACAATAAGCTGACCTGGATGAAGCCCTTGGAAGCCAGCTCCTGGTGCAGTTTGTTGAGGGCTTGCTTCCCTGCAATGATGCCGGTTTGCAGATTGACCTCTCCGGCAGACGAAGGCTTGGCCTGGGGGTTCCACTTGGGGTAGAAGCGCTCCTCTTTCACCACAGAGATCTGAGAGATGGACAGGACAACCCCATGGTTAACACAATGGTGCGTGCACCAATGCCATCTTCAGCACAGAAATTACAACTGGTCTGAGAGAAAAGCTTCCTTCAGAAAGAGTCCTGTCTGACTGACTAACTTCGGACAGGCTTGGGAGGACTTCAAAGAAAGCCATGCTGCACTCATGGACAGCGGCATAAAATTAGGTACAATGACGCTGGACACCAAAACAGAAAGGATAACAGCCAAACAGCATGGCATGACAGTATCAACTGCCAGTGGCTGTTGCTAGCTGAAGCATTCTGACTCATATTAGCTAATTCAATTTTAGTTATTAAATTGTATTACTATTTGTGATCCCATCTTATGAATGTATGGACATAAATACCATAAATAGCTTTTTGCTATCTATGATTTCTCCAGAAAATCAATATGCAGTTTAGGTATACTGCGAAAGTAGACGATGTAAGTTTTTAGTGTAAGAACAATGACAGTGAAAGGCAATATTTGCCATCTCACTCTCATTTAAAAGAATGACTTCGGTTTGCCATATACCATTGGCCCTCTGAATGTGGTGCCATGTTTACTGATGAGTACCTTTGGATGTTTTCACTTCAGACATTGCACAGCACTGCACTGCAGCAGACTTTTGCATAATGCAGATCACATTTCCAGTGAGAGGGAATGAGGGTGTTGTGGTTTTACCTGGTGAGGTACGAGCTCATCGTAGCCTCTGGTACTGCCCGTGGCGCAGGACGCCATGGAGACGATAGCTGCACTGGGGAAGGAGTCAAACGCTGAGCGGGTCTACAAAAAACAATATTCGCTTTGTTAGACCAAAGTCCTGCTACAGTTTCTGCACATTTTCTCAATGTTTACTCGTCAGAGCAGGTCTGTATTCTGGTTGACTGTAACTCCACATTACTCTACAAAATAATAATAATAATAATAATAAAAAACATGTGCTTACAATAATATTCCTCATGTTGAAGAAAGCAAATCATACAATCAGTTAATATTCAACATGAGGCATGAATAAGATAACCAATGCAGGCACAAAACTTGCACAATGCCTCTAAAATCACCCATGTCACGCACCTGAATAGGGCACTCGTTATCGTGGGTAACATCCAGAAACATCGCATGAGCGATAGAGGGCACTAAAGGCCTCAGACTGGGCTGGACGAAGGCTCCCACAGGCTCGCCCCCGAAACGATACACCAGCCTGCCCTCCTCATGGCTGTCACCCGCACTCATGGCCTCTGTGTGTGCAACACGTAGCCCTGGTTACAAATCTTAGCCATGCTTTCGATTGTGCAACATTCAGATTGGGATCTGCTTGAAGTTAAATTAAGTTAACAGTTACACAAAACAGTAAGGACACGTACAGCTAATAGACCAGAGAGAATAGTTGATCCTTCATTTCAGAGTATATGAATTACATGCCACTTTGTATACTCCCATTCCAGCAGGAAAAGTTTGGCTTTTTTCATTAATTTTAAATCCTTTTTCCAGAAAGCTTCATTCAGTCAACTGACATGCATCCTACCTCTGATGAGAGAGGATATGCCAAGCCTAGTCACAAAGACATTGTCCAGGTCCGCACTTCCAGTGAACAGCTCAGCCACTACGTACAGATCAGGCCTGACTGTGCGGGCCACGTCCAGAAAGTACTGCAGCCCACCAAGCACACAACACGGGCCAGACAGTGCAGGGTTAACCCACCGAGGACAGCAAGAGAATCAAGCTAAGCAAGAAACAGGATGAGTGTGGAGGGGAGGGGGGATTAAACGTTAACCATAGCCAGCGATTAGTCATTCCACAAACCAATTTAAAGGGAGGAAAAACAAGGAAGGAAGAAACAAAGAGGTCAAAACAGCATGAGAAGATATCAGCCAAGAGAAACCAAATTGATTATACGGTATATAAATATTATGAGATTTGAGTGTTAGGGTAAAAATCATTGGAAAGGATTAGGTGTTCAATTGTAGAAGGTCAGAAATAGAGAACAGGGTAAGGAATTGAGGGTTAGGTTAAAGAATAAGAGGAAGAAAATAAAAAATAAAATAAAGACACAAAAACACAAAGAGACAAGATTTAGTGTCATGCCACAACTTAAGCTTCACAGCAATACATACTAGCCTGCAGCTGCCCAGTACCTCTGATAAGACTGGTTATCCCCAGGCGGTTTACAAAGACATTGTCAATCAGCTCACTGCCTGTAAAGAGCTCTGCTATGACATAGAGATTGGGTCTGACTGCTCTGGCCGCAGCTAACATCTCCTACAGAATACAACATAAAACAGATATGTAGCATAAGAGGGGCTGGTCTTACTTGACACTAGGTATGCATTACATTCCAGTAGACACTGATACATGGGATTCAACAGATAGAGTACAAAAATGGCTGTCATGCTAGTGTGTGTGGGATATGTGGGAGTATGACAGTGTACCTCCGCCACATGGAGAGGGGTAGAATGGCAGTTGTCCAGGCGTACTCCGAGGAAATACTTGGCTGTGAGCTCTGTGTACTTTCTCATGTGGGCCCACAAGTAAGGGCAGTCCTCTGGTTTGTTGCCATAGCGAAGCTTGACACTGTCCCCCCAGCAAATTAGCTCCCTCCTGAGGTAGACATTGGACCCTGTCAGAGTCCCAGGGGAAAGATTTAATCATATTAGGAGCAAAGCAGCAATGAGTGGGGCATCTGTTCTCTATCTTGCTTACAGCACCACCTAATGGTGTAAATCAGTGCTGTCCATTTTCATTTGAAAGGGGCCAGTGTAGATTCAGACATCTTCTAGCCCAGCACTAAAATACCCAACTCAGCTGATTAACTAATTATGGTCTTCAATCATTACCTGCATTAGCTGGATCAAATGATTTAGAGCTAGGCTGGAGGAAAAGCCTGTATCCACACTGGCCCTTTTCACTTACATCAAACACCCCTAGTCCAACCCCAGTCCTGGAGAGCTTCAGTTCAGACTGAAAAGACCAAGTGAGGTGAGTTAACTGTGTAATGAACTGCATTAACTGATGAACTGATTAACTGAGCAACAAAAACAAGCACATCACCCTATAGGTCTCCACGACCAGGGTAGGCCACATCTGGTCTATAATAAACCCTGACTATGATGACTGAAAGAGCCCTGAGCCGGTGGGGCAACCTGGTTCGGCAAAGTTCCTCAGAGGGTCGTCCCCCATCACCCAGCCATTATGGGCCAGGAAGTGGCAGGCTTTGTCGGGCTTGTGCAGCAGCTGAAGGTCCTGGTCCAGGCTCTTCTCCTCAAAGGGGAAGGTAAAGTACCTGCAGGGAATGTAGCCCTCAGTGCAGAAGTGTTTGTACCAACAAATTGCTCATTATTAGCAGAGAATTCTTTCCAGATTATATTCCAAAACTGTAATCCATCATTCAGTGCAATCTATTTTAAATCGAGTGGAAAAAACAGTGTACCGGCAAGTTGTTTAAAAGCTCTACTGTTTTTTTTAGAGAAAAAAACATTTTGACCTACATGGTCTTGTGGGTTGAACTTTTTCCATTAATTCTAAAGTATACCCCAAGTTATCTTCACATTGAAGTAAATTATGAACTCAAAATATGAAAGTAAAGGTATATTTAGTCCCTTGAACTTGTATTGTGTTATATCAGCGTTCAGAGGTACCAACTGTATGCACCTTGTGACAATGGGATTTTTCCGGGTGATGGGGCCCAACTTTGGCCCATGGTTGGCGAGACGCTCATAAACAAGGTTTCCCACAATGCAGTTTGCAGCCTGAGGGAGAGATGAGATGTAGCAATAAAAAAAACTTGTCAGATGCTGGGAGGGGGGTTTAGAGGAGTAAATTAATCTCAGGATATTGGGCCAAACAGCAGGCAGAATGTGAAATGTAGCACACCTGCTCCTGATGGTAATGCATCTGCTTGTAGCACTCAGCATTTAGCTCCTCCAGTCTTTTCCGCAGCCAGTTGCAACAGTCCTGAATAGCTGAAGGGCTGTTACTGTAAAACAGATATAAAACCATGATGGATGAGGAAGCCATGCATAGATAGAAATTTTGTCTTTAACGTGGAATATGAAGTTGACGTTTTAATCTGGTAAAAGCAAATCTGACCATAAATAACATGGACACTGGCTCTAATGTCGACCATGCAGAGTGACTCACCTGTGTGGAATGAAAGTCTCCAGGGCAGTGTTCATATCCACAGTGCTACCAAAGCGCTTGTATTCAGGGTCTTGGATTATTTTGAAATGGCTCTTACCCTCTTTCTTACCCTTGACAGCTTTGGTGCCTGAGAAGACATCAAAGTGACAATGAATAAGAAAAATCTTAATAATTACCAATAAAAGATGTTGAATTACGCAGATAAAATGCAGTTTTGATAATAGAGAAATGTTCAGATTTCCCATAGAGTGTGCGCCACTGTGATTAAAAAAATAAACAATTTAGCTTACCATTTTCAAGCAGATTCTTAAACTGGTGTACAATCGCTTCCACATTAACTTGGAAGAACTCCCACAGTTTAATTTTGGGGTAGACATCCTGCCAAAGTATTCCCCGGATTGTCTGGAATAACAAGAGTGACAGCTTATTTTCTCCACATTCTGCACATTGCTGGTGGGCACTCAGTGCAGTGAAAGGGAACTCACTCACGTTCAGATGCTGGTCGTTCTGAATGAGGTCAGGGAGGCCGCGCTCCTTGTATTTCCCATCAGCGGCGTTGCATGTGAAGTGCCATATGGCCCTGTCCAGCACCCAGGCAGGCTTCAGGTGAGGGGAGTTCACAAGGTTGTAACCACACTCAGGGTGCTCCCGAATCCACTTACTGTTTGCAGCTGAATAAGAGAGAGCATAATTATGTAGAAACTAAAAAAGAACCCTGAACAAGCGCACACACACAATGTATTAACTCAGAAAATGTGATGACAATTGGTTTTAGTTTAACAAGACAACTTTAGACTCCTCTGTCAGTCATACTTCAGTACATATATAAGATTAAAATACCAAAAACAGCAGTAACAACAAAAAACTATGTGTGCATGATATCAAAGGTGGTCTTATCATGTAAATCCATTTTAATAAGTGCTACATGCAGTTCAGCAAACTGTCCAGGTATTACATGTTGTATGGTATGTGTCCCCCATGGCTGTCATATACCCTCCTAACACCATCGCACTGGCATTAGTCAAAATTCAAGCATTTAACAATAATGAATAAATCATAATCTGTATTTTCATTTTAGGACAGGATGTAAGAGTGATGTTGTGTTGTCAGTGATTCACTGATTTGAACCAGTCATGCAACTATATTTTGGTGAGCAGTTTTTACTGACTATTTCAGTCTTCAGTTTTGGAATATTGAAAAGGGCCCTCTACCCAAAACAAATCTAAACTCCAATTAACATGATGAACTTTTCCATGAGCAAGAATCATCAGCTTTTTGTCTTCAAAAACACTTTCCATGAATTGTAATTATCTGATACATACTACACAAACTCTATCTAGACTTCCAATTATAGATTTACTGAAGCGTTCTCCTTTAAGCTGCAGAGCAGATCGTCTTTCACTGACCTTTACTACACTGGGTGGAAGCCAGAGAGGAGGCTTTCATACTCCCTGGATGTGAAATATCAAAGAGCGATGGCTCACTCTGTATCACTCAGTATCGCTCTGCATCACACACCCACAAACATAATGGACAGAATCACAGTCAAGTAAAAAGACAGAAACCAATGAAAAGCTGGAAGAATGGGGGGTTGTTGATGGATGTCAACAGCTGCAGCAGCTGCTATTCATTTTCACCACCAGCCAAGCTGTAACAATTTTTAGAATTATAATTTAACTCTTTAACTTTAAGCGAGTAGATATTTGATCTACTGGTTTATGCTTTCACAAACAAATGAGAGGACTCTTGTGCAAAAGTTGCACTTCCTTATCTAGTAGGGTGCAGTGCTTCAGGGATTTAATGTTTCTTCATCTTCCTTAAAGGGATGTCAATTTACATAACTCACACATCTTGCTGGGTGGGACCTCTCATGAATTATATACCAAATGCAATAGTTCACCTTGAACATTTTTTATCAGGTTAACATCCAATACAACTTATTAGACAGACCGATTTAAAGTGTCATTTTTTTCCATATTGCTTATGCTCTTTTGCTTCCTTACCTTGGGTGTGTCATCATGAACAAGGTAGAATACTTTTCTGAGCACCCCATCTTCCGAATGAATCAAATCTTGTGTTTGTGTATTTAAGCCTCATTTTTAATTCTCATTTTCAAGCCTTCACTTATTACATAAACCAACTAGGAGTATGTACATTTAGCACAAACTAAATGTAATTTCAACCATGAATTGAGAATGGGCATGCAAAATGATAAATGCCACATTATTCAATTCTGTGTCAATGAGATTTACACAGTGCTAGAAGTACATTTTCCAGATCATGAAGCTGAAGAAAGGAAACTACAGAGCTGACTTTTTACCAAAGTAAAATGACCTATTTACTGAACATTAAAAAGTGTAGTTTTGTACAGAGGATCTTTCTATGCAGCAAAATACTGGACCACAACCACTTTCTCAGTTTGTCTCATGTCAAAGATTTCTGCATGGCTATTTTTAGGACAGCATTCATCAGTAAAGCTTTCAGCTGCTGACACTGAACAATATGTATGCTTCATAATTTTGGTCTGATAAACAAAGAAACAGTAAGAGACTGTGTTAAAAGGTTGCTAAAAGTTAACATATACTTTGTGTCCACAGTTTAAGAACTATTAGCATAAGTGACAAATGAGTAAGTTAAAATGAATGCAAGTGCAGCAAGCATATGAACTACTATGGTTATACTAGCATATAAAAGTAGTGCCCTTCAGTTTTGTTTAACTTTGAGCAAGATAATCAAAAATAATTAAAACAACAACTGTCATCTACAAGTAATGTTGAGTCGGAGAGGAGAACACACAAGGCTAATCTGGAGGTGACACAAAGCAGATACAGCAAAGTAGCTAGGGAACTAAACTGTGGGACTATAATTTGACTGTGGCTGTATTGTAGTTTTGTACAAGGAATAAAACGTGAACTGTTCTAAGCAATTTTCAGTGCATTAATAAGTAATATTACAGATACCTTGTTTTAAATTCACCCACATTCCATCAAAAACTTCTACAAAAATGCTACATGCAGTGTTTAAATGCGGCCTGCAAGACATTACCAAAAAACACTGTGTAGTACGGTAAGCATAAATGATGTTGCCATAATCTGGTGTGCACTGTATGAAGGCTCAGTATAAAAGTGATCAGGGCAAGAGAAGAATAAAGCACCAAATCTTCTGCATGATAAACCACCACACCTGACCTTCAAGGGGAACAGTTTATGAAATGCAACCCAAGAACTTGAGACCATAGTGCATCCGACACAACTGTTGATGCAATGCTTCGACATCTAAAGGGCAAATGCTAGGGATTTTCCCCCGGAGTTGTCTGAAGCAGGTGCAGACCAACCTGTGTGATTATAAACCACATCGGTGATGCAGGCCATGTTCCACTCTTTTCTGAGCTTCTCCACCAGATTTCCCATATCTGCCCATGTGGACTTCTTCCCACGGGAAGAGAAATCTGGGTTCAGCTCCAGCTGATCTGCCAGAGAGTAGCATGATCGTGACAACCCCAGTGTTTGCAGGGGTGTGAGGTGAATCATGTTATACCCTGAAAACAGCAAAGAGAAAACACCATTCAGAGTAAAGTATGTACATGAAACAGAAATTATGCTAACATATCTTTTGATCACGCATCATAATACTTACAAAATATGTGACAGCTTGGCAAATATTTAGTTTATGTAATCTGTGTCCCTTTTCTTATACAGTTAATGTTCCATTTATATGTAATTCATTCATATCTATCCTATTAATGATTGATTGAGTTGTATTTCTAATCCCCAGACTTTTCTGTATAAATACTGTCTTTGGGGGTCAAAAGTAATGCAAACACTGGCTTGTTGCACTGCAGGGTGATTGACCAGATAATATTCAGCTAGTCTCATCAGGCATGATAAAAACTGAAAACTGCTTCTCTGTCCCTTAACAGAAGCCTCCTCAAGTGCTCAAATGTTATGCATTTAGGCCAAATGGGTCTTCTTTTGCCAGTGCTAAAGTGCTTTAACATAACTTCTTAAGCATGTAATAGCATCCATTCTCACCGCTCTCCTTGGCCACCCTGAGCCTGTCGGGCCATTCATCCAGGGGCCCAAGACACTTGGCCAGGTAGGTCTGGATGCTGATGCAGTCCAGGGGGAGAACATGGTTATCAGCGCCCACACGCAGAATGGGATCCACCACAATGTAGCCACCGCCAGCCTTCTCATCGTTCCTGCCAATAGGACAGCATTCAAAGATAATACATAAGGCAATACCTCTCAAAGAAGTAACACTAAAGTAGGATTAGTTATCTTACATACACTATATACATGATATAAAGTTCAATGGACCCTTTAAAATGCAAAACCTAATAAAAAAAGACATTCGCACATACAAAAATGATATAACTTCATGTGCGAGAGGAACAGATTTAGTCAATGCACCAAAACAAAATACTTGGCAAAAATAAATAATAATGTATTATTAAACTAAGCTTATGGTTTGCAGACCTCTACACACCAAAGAGCTACATATCACAAGATCAAAACAATAACAAGTTGAAACATTGGGAAAAGGTTTTACAGAGTTAAGTGGGTTTCTTTGTAACAAAACCCACAACCTACACATTGCAAAGTAACCAAGGATGTTGCTACAGCTTACCCACAGCCAAAGTAATACTGGTATGACCCTGCGATCTTAAGTTCGAGTTTGCAGAACTTGTCAGAGTCATCCTCTCTCCCAGTGGGGTTCACCCAGTCTAAAGCTCGGAACTTGTGGCGGTTAAACTTCTCTCCCGGGGCTGGGTAGTTGATGTAAACCCGCACATGTTTCCCCTGCAGAGTGGGGCCCAGGCGGAACTGGAGCTCATAACCTAATGGAAAATTGCAGAGTAATAATGACTGTCAGAAGGTGTGGACATGCTGGCATACACTATGTGACATCAAATCGCTTCAATTCTGCTAACATCCAAAACACATTCCCCAGTGTTTTCCGTAATAGTCCTTCTTGTACTTTATAATTAAGAGTAAAGAGGCAATAAATATTGTAAAAATGGAAGAACATTAAGTTCCATTGCAAACGTAAAGCTAGCTAAGTGGAATCAGATGTAACAAACAATATCAGGTTTTCTTGATTTTTAATTTCTACAGTGAAACATTTTCCCCAACCTGCTTTTGTCTTTGTGTCACACTATTTTTTTCATGACCATCTTTGCTATAGCACAGTTTGTGTCACTGCATTTGAGAATGAATTTCTCCATATCTTATAATGGAATATAAATCTGTTTGGAAAGTTTTCTTCAGAATGTACGTTCAGATTCACAGGAAGTGCACATTATAAACTGCAGCAAGAAAAATAAGGAACTTTTGCAATGAAATGCATGCTCCCAACATTGCAGACGCTGTTGAGTGCAGTTGAGAAATGCATGACATTGCAAAAAGATTGCATGTTACAATCAGGGTTGCTGCTGTCCTTTTGTTTGGTAATGACTTGGTCAAACTACCTGCTTAGCAGTTTTCCACAGGAAAGAAATTAAAGCTGGCATAAAGCATTAGCTAAAATACCATATTTAATTTCAATGGTTCAACAGCATATGTCACACTGCTGTCCTGCAGCTAAGCCACAGACACCAATACTTTTTCAAGTGCTATTAATAGCCACACACTTTACACATGATATTTGCCCCTTCCCAGAAATGTCAAAAGTAAAACAAAGATGTCCTCTAAAACAGTCACTAATAATTCACAAAATGTACAATATATCTTCGTAATAGTAACTTTATTTAATAATAACATATTTAGATATATGGATTGCACTTATACTGCCCAACCCAATGCAAAAAGGGCAGTTGTAGTTCCACCAGTCGAAAATCCAGTAACAGCATGGCCTTGGATAAAAGACAAACAGCAATAAACTTGAGGACAATATCCCAACATAACCTCATTGAAAATATACACAAAGGAAACCATCGCTGAGGGCTCTCTGTTGAAGGCGTTTTGTACAAAGCATGGAATGCAAATTGCAATGCAGTGAACTGTACCTTGCTCCAGGCGAAACAGAGTCCTCTCGAGCTTCTCCATGTCATTGAGTAGCATAACTCTCGTCTGTTTGCCGTGGACCATTTTTACTCCCGTATTTAAGGTGCCCTTTGCATGCAGGAAACGATGTTTTGGGATTCCTCAGTACCACCTTCAATGGAGGGGGATATATATATATATATATACGTTACCACCAACACTATAGAACACGCCACCACTAGCCTTGGCAGCGGAGTACTGTACTTGCTAGCTGCCTGCCTTCGTTAAGTTCGATCACGGAAACTACAGCTTTTATACGGTCTGACAAAATCAAAGGATCAAAGATGATTTCGAACTGTCATATAACTAAGACAAACGAAGTCGCTTTCACTACCGATTCTAAAACAGAAGACTGTAGCCTACTTTAACGACAATTAACCAAATGTTACTTTACGAATTACTGTAGTTAAAATGTAGCCATTACTGGTTGCTCACTGGCAAAATAAACATTACAAACAAAATAACAAATATTAACATTAAGAGTACGTTTAATTGAAACTTGCAATTTTACAGAACAGTTTTCTAACATCTATATCACACCGTCGGAAGACCTTAAGGGCAATAGCAAGCTTCCTGGTTTCGGAAGCATGACAGTTCGTCCTCTGAAGGCTTATTTTCTTCAGTCAAACTTTGATTAAAGTGAAGATCCATGAAAAACTGCTAGGCGCTGAGTTTCCGGAGAAGGAATCGAACTGTTAAATAATATTCGTTTTACTACGTTGATATATCTTATTTTGAGGAAAATTATACGCACTTTTCAGTATAAGTCTTAATCCAATTTGTCACAGCACAAACCTCATCAACCGTAGCAACATCTCTTGCTACTCTCCGACCTTTGCGGATAAAAAAGCTTCACGACAGCCAAAATTAACCGTCTCATAAGGTCAGGAATCTGTAAGAAGGTCAGGCTATTTTAATATTCGGGATCGCTGGACCTCCACATCAAATGTAATACCTCGTAATTACACTATCTCTCCGAGAAACACCTTCAACTCAGCTATGAGATGCTGCTGTCCATTTAGCTATAACGTTACTTAAGGACATGTATGCCTAGTTAGGCTATATAGCTATACACAAATGGTTTTACAACCACAATAATATCGTTGGTGCACCAAGAACTGTTACTAGAATTTAAAATTGTGGGATAAATGTCTAAGGCATCTTGGTTTCCTTGTTCGCGCAGAGAGAGCAAACAGCTGTTTTATTTACATTCGTCAGTGGGTGGGTTTTGAGGCGTGGAGTAATTCCAACCTTCACCCCGTTGTTCCGTAGTGTTTCAAATGCATGTGTCTGTACTTGGCGCACATTGGTATTTCATCGAACGTAATTTAAATCTGTTCCGTAATGCGATCTGTGGTCAGTTTTCATAGTCAGTTACTGTATATCGTGTTTATTAAAATTAAAATTGCTGTATCTATCCACTCTTCCTATTATTTCTCCTGGTTCCCTATTTTTTTTTTTTTTTTTCAGGAAAAACGCAACAGTCGCTCTAGCATGAGAAAAATTATTTACTTACATTACGGTGTCTCGGTAATCTTTGCGGTCAGAAAACAGAATTTCACATACAGACACATTTTCAGAGTTGAAAGCTAAACGCCACAGTTCTGCCACGAAAACCTTGCGAAATGGCTGTAAATTAGTAGAAAAATAAATGTATTCGTGGATTAATATTAAAGGGAAAAGTCTGTATTCCCTAATGGTTTTGGACGTGGAAGTATAGGTTTGATGCTTGTAGGTATTTCACATTAGTTAATTGTCCCCAACGTCACAGCAAATTTCTCCAAACTGAAATTCCCGGAAGCATGTTTAATTGGACAACGTCCAAAAACAAAGCAGCAGTTTCCACAGGGGGCTGATGGGAGGAGGAGTCCAGGCTAAGTTAAATGACCTTGACAAGTTCAGGCCGTGGACTTGACCCTCTGTCATACACTCCCATGATACATTTTGAACGCATGCATTTGCATAGTTATGATAACGAGCAATCACCCACTGCAAAACAGCATGCTCTTCTCGACCAATTAAAGCTTACCTGAGGAATTGCTTGGGCATTTACATTACTACATGCCAAAAACACCAATAACTGCCCACTTTCACACATTGCTCTGTCATTTACACTTATATGTATTGAAGACAGTTACTCCCACTTCTGATTATTTCTCTTTGGTCTGTTGTCTCAGAAGTATAAAACATAAAATAATTTGCATCACACCATTGGAAAGAAGAGGATAAGATCTTTAATGCAATGTATAATACTTATTTTTAAATTTGCTGTATGATAAACAAAGAGCTCTGATATTTTGCCTATTGTAGGAGGCCTAAACCACATGCACTGGAGAGGGAAAATATATACCCTCTCTCTGGCCTGTTGTCTCAGAATTATAAAAGATAATGTGCTTCACATCACTGAAATGGAGAGAATGACATCTTTAATTTGATGTATAATACTTAATAGAACTTTAATTTTTATTATGTGTGTGAACATTCCCAGCTTGAGAGAATTCTAGGGTCAGGTCACATCACACTGCAATCACATTCAAATTCTCACAACACTTAAAAATGTGTCACTTACCATGTTTCTACCTTTTATTGATACACTACAGTCATTTAGCTGATGCTTTTATCCAAAGTGACTTACAGTTGATTAGGCTAACCAAGGGCCAATCCCCCCGAGGAGCAATGGGGGGTGGGGGCCTTGCTCAGGGGCCCAACAGCAATGGTGTACCAGTCATGTACCTTAGCCACTAGAATATAGGCTGCCCCAACAATTATATAATGATAATTCAGTTAAAACAGTCAGCATGAAGCCAGTTTAAGGACAAAACCAGGAGGATACATGAAACCTCCACTCTTGTGACAGTTACACAGGCAAACTCCAACACACACACACACACACACACACACACACACACACACACACACACACTTTAAAGGAAAATAAATTTTATTTCCCAAAACACATCACACATAACAAACAAATTTAAAAAGTATTTAAATAACACGAAAAGATAAAATAATATACAAAGAAGAAACCACAACACAAGCACAAAAAATCCTAATGTCCTATCTACAAAAAAAAAAACTGTATACAAAGGTGTGAGTGGGGTGTGAAGGTGTGTCAGTCCACTGCCGAATTTAAAAAGTATTTAAATTACATTAAAAGAATATAAAAATAGAATAAATAAACTGTTTAAAAAAAGAACTATGTACACAAACAAACTGTTATAAAATGTGCTAAAGTGCTATATAGCTGGTAAATTGGTAATGATGAATTGGTATAAAAACTATGTACAAAAACAAACTACATATAAGAACTCATTAACTTGTACAGGAACAGTCAAGATAACTAAACAAGGTCTCTGCATATATTTAAATTACTTAAAGCATTACAAAGCAAAAAAATATATAAAGAACAAACCACAACACAAGCACAAAAAACCCTAACGTCCTATCTAGCTGGTAACTTGGTCACGATGAATTGGTATACAACCTATGTACACACAAATGTAAACACTATTTAAATTAAAATTATAAGTATATATTGTTTTAAAGATAATGAACTGTTTTTTTAAAAAAAGGAACTATATACAGAAACAAACTATGTACAAAAACAAACAAGCATGTATGGGGTGTGCAGGTGTATTTGGCCGCTGCCAACTTTCTCTGCTTGAGTAGAAATGTATTCTCTCCTTCTCCTCCTTTGCAGATGCACTCTGTGGGCACAACAAACACAATCCAAAACGAATATCTTTATGTACAAACAAAATCTGATTTTAAGCAGGTCGGTTAGAACTTAAAAACAATCTGCCCATCGAGTGGCAAGCTGGTTAAAGATCTCAAACAGAGAGGGGAGAGGGACACCAACATTTGGACTGGACATGTTGCATCCATTTGGAAGAACATTTTCTTTGGATCTGGGGAAAAAAGGCAGGTGACAGATTCAATGATCTGGATCATGTTGAATTCCTTTTACCTAGTCATTGTACGGTTCTGACACTTTTGGACACCTCGAGTTCATTATTCTTACTGTTAGTGAACAGTTCCTTTGGCGTTAGGATATTAACAGGATCTTAGGAGAAGATCAAACCTGATATTAGCTCCTGGCTCTCATGTTATCTCTTACTGCAAGCTGTATGACATTTACTACTTTGAAAAACAACAGTGCAAATAATGTTTTATATGATTCGAAATGTCCTGTTGTCTTGGTCCTCTTTCACCAAGTCATTGTCCTCAAAGAAAGGGATGTGCGTGACTCAAAATGCGCGTGAGCACAAATAACCACATAATAAATAAAAAGGGGATCATAACAGGGTTGTGGAACAGACAGCAGAGATTGTGCAACACTCTACAATCAAAGTGTGACTTTGCACTATACATTTATTTTTTAAAACTTTCATTTATTTATTTATTAAGCGCCTGGAAACACAATTTCAAATTATTCTGTCAATTTTTACTTTACAGCAGCATTATCTCAGTCGTCTTCTGTGACAGCAGTACACTGAAAATCTTAATGTTCGGCATTTTTGAGCGTTCCAGGGCGTCGGTTAACGGAAAACTGGAGTGACTAAGTGAATCCGTGCCTTAACACGTCAACGCTCCCAGCTGTGTGCATTTCTAACTGAAGCTAAGTAGCATTTTAGCATTCACTTGTTTTGGTTGTGACGCAGTATACAAAACTACGTTAGCTGAAGACTCAGGTGTTTGGTTTACTTTGTATTTCATGAAATAAGGAACTAGGAACAAAAGATTGTGTACAGTTTTCACTAAGAGAACATCATGAGCGCCAGGAGCACAAAAGGCTAGCTAGCTACATTCATACCCGACGGCAGGATCGCTGGCTAATTTTTAACATACACATACAGGCTAGCTATGCAACTTTCATGAGAGCGTATGTTCGCTCGTGCTTCGCCAGATTACTTATTTCCTTCTTACTACATACCTTGACAAAGAGAATATCCATGATGCTGGAGCGTTCACCGTCAAAGACAGGGATGCGAGTGTCCAGTTGACTCTACAGTACATCAATAACAATAATAACCGGGATACATATAGGCAGCAAATAGGACAAACATTTTATGAGAAGGTAAAAGCTAGAGATTCATTCTACAATCAAAGAGTCTTTGATTATAGTCAGACATGCAGTAGTGAAGTGAACCATTGCTTTGGCGTTAGCTAGCTTGATATGTCATTCCTCGTCTTCCAAGCCTCCCTCTCTAACATCTAATTACAATTTACACTTTGAGTCGCTAGTGTGTCGATAATACCTATTCATGGTGCGACATTTTTCTTGGCTGTTTCAACTGCAGCATGAACCTCAGAGTGCTGAGAAAGCAGAAAAAAGAATATTTACATTTCTATACGGTAGGCAAGCAAGCCACTTAATCATAGCCCACTACAGGCCAGCGAGCTACATTTTTTTTTAGCATAGTTTCTTTTTTATCATACATGGAAACATATCCCCATTTTCCTGTCGAGAGGCTTCTGACAGCAATGAATAATCAGGCCAACTTTGTTGAGCTCCTCTTTCACCAAGTCATTGTAAGGTTCTGTCACTTTCAGCTTCTCCACAAGTTTCTACCATTCCTTACCTTGACAAAGAGAATACGATGTTGATGTGAACCTTTTCAAGTGTGACTTTGCACTATACATTTATTTTTGAATATTTGATTTGATTTTTTAAAAATCTTAATGTTCGGTATTTTCGACCGTTCAGGCGCGTCGGTTAACGGAAAACTGGAGTGACTAAACTAAGTGAATCCGTGCCTAAACACGTCAACGCTGCCTGCTGTGTGCATTTCTAACTGAAGCTAAGTAGCATTTTAGCATTTTCTTGTTTTGGTCTTGATGTGTTCTCTGTGTTTGGAGAATGCTGTATGAAGCTACTGTTTATGTGAAAGCTAGCAGTTCCACGTAGAGCTGTAGTTCATCAGGTGTAATAATTACATATGTATTTTCAATTGTATATTGTTTTCTGGGCATTTCTAACTAAAGCTAAGTAGCATTTTGGTAGCATTCGTAGCACTCTCTAGTTTTAGTCTGTAGCTGGGAATTTTGTAAACGTAAAGCTGTGTACAACTAAAGCTAAGTAGCATTTTAGCATTCACTTGTTTTGGTTGTGACGCAGTATGTACAAAACCACGTTAGCTGAAGACTCAGGTGTTTGGTTTACTTGATATTTCATCAAATAAGGAAGATTGTGAATGTATTGTATTTTTGTACTGTTTTACGTTATGCATACAACATACTGAGGGCAGAAGAGTGATACTGTAAGGAATTTATTAGCGTTTACATTAAGTGGCTAAACATTTGAGTGACGAGAGCTGCCAAAGTAAAAGATTCTGCATCGATGCAGAAAAAGAAAATGATCATTTTTTGAAAACTGTGTACCGTTTCATTAATGGAAACGTTCTACGATCCACATTGTAACTACGCATTCCACAAAAATCAGCAGTTCCTTAAGGAAGCCCATTGCATTCACAAAAGAAAAAAATAGACACTGGGAAATATGAAGCCTAATGTTACTTAATGTGGATTGCATTTGCAGCACGTTTCGGGAACTTTACACTGGGAAACTCTAACATGTACATAACACATAGAGATACTCCCTAAAACACCATTAGGGATTTAATTCGTCGTGTAAATAACTGTTTTTTATTTATTTATTTTATAAAGAATTATGTTCAAAACATGTACAATATACAATGGATTGTCATGCCAGGACCCTAACATTCAATCAAAGCCCATGAATCCTAAAATATAAGAGTCACTTATTGCTCTTTTCAACAAAAACAGAAATAACATACAAAGAACAGTGCAGTTGGTGAAATATTTATATTTAATGTAAACAATGTTTTTTGACTTGAGATAAATAGATTTTTACACAAGTTCATTCACATAGTTTTCCCCAATGATTATTTATCAACATGGTAAAGGAAATATTTGACTTTTTTTTTGTAAACATATTAACATTAAATTACATACATAATTGTTCTCATTCTATTCTGCACCTGTCTTTGGTAGGGCCCTCCTGTTCCTCCTCATCTTCCTTCCCCTTCTGCTCCTCCTGCTGCTTGTGGGGCATGGAACAATAGAAATGGTTTTACATCTGTTTAAATATACAAATGTGTGCTAACATGCTATCTAGCTGGTAATCTGGTAACTATGAATTGGTATACCCATCCAGCGCTGCACATAAGCACCTTTTTTTTTTTTTTAAAGTACATTTCTTTTTCTTTGGTTCTCTGGATTGCCATACTTTGTATGCCAAACCTTTGTAATCTGTGCGTGTTGCTCTTCATCAAAAAGCTCGTTTTCTGAGTCAGAGTCAGTGCTTTCTGAGTCCACCCCAATGTATTTATCCTTGTTCTTCTGTGCCTTCTTCCTCTCCTCCCTTAGTCTCTCTACAATTCAAGATTTTGTACATGTAGAACTTAATGTCATAGTCTGCATGTACTAACATGCTATCTAGCTGGTAATTTGGGAGCTATGAATTGGTATACCCATCCAGGGCTGCCTGCCTTCTGTAGTCTCTCAACAGAGCTCACAGACAAAATCCCAAATATTTGTTGGCTTTGTATTTATTGTCTTTCTGTCTATCCCAAGTCCCATCTCCTGATTGCTTTACTTTTTTAATCTATTGTCTTTTGAACACATATAGGTATATACATATAGGTATATAGAACCTCTTTGCATTGGACAACACTGTAAATACCTTGTGCAAAATGTCAAACCTATGTAATCTGTGCGCTGGTCAAGCTGTCTTTTTTCATAGGTTGTTTGTAATTAACAACGGATGGTTGTGGAGTAAATTTCTTTTTCTTTGGTACTCTGGGTCGCCAACTGTTTAATATTTTTTTTATTTGTGCGACAACTGTGGACTACAGTCCTCAGACTAGAGGCCAGACTAGGTCATTTCAATTATTTTTTAGCAACTCTGCAGCTCTTTCTCTGATGTCTGCAGAAGGACAAGCTTTGGAAACCTTGTTTCAGAATTGCAATAAACAAAACAATGTTACATCTTCCTTACCTACAGGATTGGAATAAAGACTGCAGCTATACATTCTGGGCCTTCTTTACTGGTATGATTTGAAATAAAATGTAGCCCCTTCTACTTTTTGGCTTTGGTTGACAGGTTGTTATACCAGCAGGATAGTAAAACATCTCAGAATGCATGGGGTGTGCGGGTGTGTCAGTCCTGTTAGCCTGCCTTCCTTCCAAGTCTTTCAGGTATACTCACACAGAACGTGCTGCCCTCTAAGCTTCAGCTGCTCGTGGCGCCACCAGTCATTGCAATAACGCTCGTGCCCCCAGCAAGTTGCTCCCGGATGGATTGCTCTGGAGATCCACCAGCCAAGGAGACGGGATATGACTAAGTGCCACATTCCCTGCCTCCCGCATTCTATAATGCTTCTCCGCAGTGGCTGTCGAGTGGTTGAGGTAGTCGGCCTCCAAGGACTTGTCCGCATCGGTACCTATGACAAAAGTGTAGATTTAGACATCAATACAAAAAGTACAAAAATCATTCAGAGCATTTGAAAAACGGGAGAAATAAAACCAGACTCTTACACAAACTTAAAAACTATCCGAAAGACAGGTGAACGTAAAGCATAACATGTCCATTGCACAGTACACTCTTACTGTGTAGTGTGTTATCATAATATATGCGTCATATGTTAGAACATTGCTGAAATAGTCATGGTTTACACACTTGTTGTGCAACTGCTCCAGGTTGTTTGAGGCATTATGGATGGGTTTCCCCGTGTTGGAGATGAAGAAATGGCCATCAGAGGCATAGTCTTCCTCCTCCACATGTTGAAAGTACGCCTGTGCTCTACGACGATGAACCCAATGCCAGGAGCTAGAGTCCAAGGCACCGCCTTGGAGATGGGAAATGACCAAGTGTCGGAGCGATTACAGGAAACATGGCTACTTGATGTTCTTTTTGTTTTTGGGAGCAATCCTTTCAGCACCTTGAATGTACCGCATGACCTCCCGCACTCGGTTAACCAATGATCCTTTCGGTACTTTTGATTGGAGCCATCTCCCCCAGGTTTGCACCAAACACCTGGGGCCCTCCTCTCTACCTTTTTTTTTTTTTTGTCTTTTTTTTTGCGTGTGCACGTAATTGTTTTGTACTCCGGCATGGGCGGGGGGTGGGTGGGTGTGGGGATGGCCCAATGTCACAGACAAGCATATGGGCCTGGCACGCCGGCCTACCTGCCACCCGCTCCTATGGGGGTGCGGCCCCAGGGGCAGAGCGGCCAGAGTCTTGCCCCCCCCCCTCCCTTTGGGGGGTCAAGGCTCAGAGGGTGGAGAAGCATGAGTGAGTGACAGCCACAGCACTGTGAGTGACAGGAGAGCAGGAGGAGCAGGTAGAGGAAGAAGCACAACAGAGAGAGCAGGAGGAGCAGGTAGAGGAAGAAGCACAACAGAGAGAGCAGGAGGAGCAGCAGGAGGACCAACAGGTAGAAGAAGAAGCACAACAGAGAGAGCAGGAGGAGCAGCAGGTAGAGGAAGAAGCACAACAGGGAAAGGGGGAGGAGTAGCAGGCTGAGGAAGAGGCACAGCAGGGGCCGGAGGAGCAGGAACAGGGAGAGGAGAAAGAAATCCATGTTGCTGATGATGAAAATACAGACCAGAGTTGGTTCAAATATGATGATCAGCATGTTAATTTCAGAAAAAGCCCCAGCGTCGGCTCACTCATGAGGACACCTTCAAAAATTATGTTAAAAATGCATTCAGAAACCACTGGGGAGGATATATCTCAATCCTAAAAGTAAGTTTACTTACCTTATCTTACTTAACCCTATGCCTATTTGTTATACTCTATTGATTTGGTAACCTTATTTCCTTGACAAATTAATGCAAAGGTCAGTGTGCTCTTTAGATGCATGGTAATACAATGTGTATAGTATGAAAATATTATACATTAGTTGAAGGCATTTATGATTATGCTTTCTTTTAACAGAGAAATGAATGCTGAGCTGAAAGACTGAGATCGGGAACTGCTAACAAGTCAAGACTGAAGCCACTTTTTCAAAACTCTTCATACAGTCTGCATTACAAAAAAAGTACTTAAGCTGGTATTGTAGGGATCTGAACTGACCAAAGGATTCTTATAGTCATAACATTTTAATTCTCAGCAGCTTAATTCTGCTTGATTGTTTTGCTCACAATGGCCACTTAACTTGATGTAAATTATTAATCATAGATTTACATTAAAATTCACTTCGTTCACTTAATTCATAAAAACCCGTTTCGCTCTGGAGGATTGATTAGAGTGTGTGTGTTTGTGTGTGTGTTCTGTCACATCTCTTAAGTGTTCACTTAAAGAGGGATTCTATGTTCTGTCTGGTACATCTCTTAAGTGAGATCAGTTAACAATAAAGTGGATGAGCTTTAACATTTTTTTTATTAAAGATTCTTTTTTTGGCCGTAAGGACTCAGCCTTGTGTGAGGCTCCTCATGTCTTTCTTGCGCAGGTCAAGGAAGGCGGTTGCTGGCCACATTGTGATCACAGTGGTTGAGCACAAGACTGCTTCCACACAGGTGGCAAGCTTTGCACTCAGCCAGGAGGAGGCGGTAAGACCTAGTAGAAAACATTTCCCTGTGATAATGACTTTTAAAGTAGTTTTCAATACCAGAGCAAGGAGTTTACGACTTGCTTTTGTTTTTTATTCTGTTGACAGTGGTTCCAGGTACAAATCCACACTTTTGTCATCGGTACAACTGGCCCAAGGTCACGAGCCAGATGGCTCATCGAGCTTTTTAGATGGAACGATTTTTGTACTTTTTGTATTGATGTCTAAATCTACACTTTTGTCATATGTACCAATGCGGACAAGTCCTTGGTGGCCGACTACCTCACCCACTTAACAACCACTGCGGAGAAGCATTATAGAATGTGGGAGGCGGGGAACGTGGTCAGAGGTTCAGCCCTGCTCCAGCGGCTGGCTGGCGACTCCGTGTAAGTACCCTTGTGCACATGATATGAGATGTGAGATAGTGTGTTGCCTGCTCCCCATATGGTAATAACATATTATTAACCATCTGGTTTTTTTTTTTTTTTCTAGTTCTGGTCCCGGGACTTCCCTCCTTCCCTCCCTGACTGGCTGTGCTCCCAAGCGATCCATCTGGGAGCAGCTCTACAATGGGTCTAAACAAATGTATGGTATTTCTTTAATAAAGACATGTTCTTGTTTTACGCTTGTTTCTTCTCGTTTTTGTCAATAGACTCATTTCCGGTAGTGGGAACTGCTAACAAGCATCGGTCAAGACTGAAGCAACGTTTTCAAAACTCTTCATACAGTCTGCATTACAACCATGCATCCTGGCAAAACCGTTCATCTCACCTCCAAAACTCACTCAAACCCCCAAAACACTTCATACATGTCTCAAAAGAAGCTCATTCGACCATAACAGAGGCAATAATTCTCACTCGCATTACATGACTGAACATTTATCTTTGAAGTTTGAATGCTTTTTCACATAGATCAGTACTTCATTATAGAATAAGAATAACACCTTTTTACTTTATTGACTGTACTAAAGTATATGTAACAGGAATGAATCAGATATGCAGCAATTTGCTTCAATATCCTTTATTTTTTTCTATATCTTTGCATGCAGTCATTGTGAAAAATAAAAAGTTTAAACAAAAATTCCTGAAATTCCAGGGCTGCAATAATAATTACAAAAAAAAAAAAAAAAATCAACATGTACTGTAAACATCACTCATACAACTGTGAGGTGTATATTTTTTTCCTTTGCTATGCATGTGGTTTAGGCCTCCTAGAATGATACACAAAGACTGATGATTTGGCTATTGTAGGAGGCCAAAACCACATGCACTGGAGAGGGAAAATATATACCTGGTATATACCAGATGCTGTATGGTACTCCAAAACAATGACATAACGAGGTCCTGATACTGAATATGCATCAAACATTGCGTGATGTTGGTCAGCTCAAAGGGAAAGTTTCCATGCAGTATCAAAAAGATTGCTTACACAACTGTTTTCAGGCCTATAATAAAGGATCAGTTCCTTTTGCACTGTGCTAACGTGCTATATAGCGGGTAACTTGGTAACGATGAATTGGCTTGCCAATCCAGGTTTGACACAGACGGCTGTGATACTGGAGGGGCAAGTATGTGAGTAACCCCAACATTAATGTGTTCCAGTAAACGCCCTAATGTCCCTCATGGCAAGATTTCGTACATGTATAACTAAATGATGTAGTCTGGAAGTCCTCAGACAAATCACGCGAGAGTTTTCATTGTGTCGAGCTATTCCAACCGCCATACAGACTGCCATGCGCATATTGATTGAAAATTGTTCTTTTATCAGGTCCGAAGTGCCTTAATCGGTTCCATAGCCTCTCACCCTCGTCGTCTCCAGTGACAGTGTGACAGCAGTACACTGAAAATCTTAATGTTCGGCATTTTTGGGCGTTCCAGAGCGTCGGTCAACGGAAAACTGGAGTGACTAAACTAAGTGAATCCGTGCCTTAACACGTCAACGCTGCCAGCTGTGTGCATTTCTAACTGAAGCTAAGTAGCATTTTAGCATTTTCTTGTTTTGGTCTTGATGTGTTCTCTGTGTTTGGAGAATGCTGTATGAAGCTACTGTTTATGTGAAAGCTAGCAGTTCCACGTAGAGCTGTAGTTCATCAGCTGTAATAATTACATATGTATTTTCAATTGTACAGTGTATTGTTTTCTGGGCATTTCTAACTAAAGCTAAGTAGCATTTTGGTAGCATTCATAGCATTCTCTAGTTTTAGTCTGTAGCTGGGAATTTTGTAAACGTAAAGCTGTGTACAACTAAAGCTAAGTAGCATTTTGGTAGCATTCGTAGCATTCTCTAGTTTTAGTCTGTTGCTGGGAATTTTGTAAACGTAAAGCTGTGTACAACTAATGCTAAGTAGCATTTTGGTAGCATTCACTTGTTTTGGTTGTGACGCAGTATGTACAAAACCACGTTAGCTGAAGACTCAGACGTTTGGTTTACTTTGTATTTAATTAAATAAGGAACCAGGAACAAAAGATTATGTACAGTTTGCAGTAAGAGAACATCATGAGCGCCAGGAGCACAAAAAGGCTAGCTAGCTACATTCATACCCGACGGCAGGATCGCTGGCTAATTTTTATCATACACATACAGGCTAGCTGTACGGTAGGCAAGCAAGCCACTTAATCATAGCCCACTACAGGATAGCGAGCTACTTTTTAGCATAGTTAGTTTCTTTTTTAGCATACATGGAAACGTATCCACATCTGAGCTGTCTGTAAATGCAAATCGATTTCGCACTGGTGTAATAGCGAAGTGAACAGTGCAATTGTTGAAACTGGTAATATTTCTTGGGTTGGAGACCTCCTGGGAATACCAGGTGCTGTATTCCACTCCAAAACAGTGACATAACGTGGTCGTGATGCGGAATATGCATTAAACACTGCGTGATGTTGGTCAACTCAAAGGGAAAGTTTCCATGCAGTACCAAAAAGATTGCTTACACCACTGTTTTCAGGCTTATATTTAAGGATCAGTTCCTTTTGCAGTGTGCAAACGTGCTAGCTAGCGGGCAACTTGGTAACGATGAATTGGTTTGCCAATCCAGGTTTGACAGACTGCTGTGATAATGGAGGGACAAGTATGTGAGTAACCCCAACATTAAAATTTTCCTGTAGAGGGGCTTCTGACAGCAGTGAATAATCAGGCCAACTTTCTGTTGAGCTCCTCTTTCACCAAGTCATTGTAAGGTTCTGTCACTTTCAGCTTCTCCACAAGCTTCTCCCATTCCTTACCTTGACAAAGAGAATACGATGTTGGAGCGTTCCTCCTCCAAAAAAGGGATGCGTGCGACTCTTCAATACATCAAGAGCAATAATAACCATATAATTAATGAAAAGGGGATCATAACAGTCTTGTGGAATAGACAGCAGAGATTGTGCAACACTCTACAATCAAAGTGTGACTTACATTACTCACTGTACATTTATTTTTAAATATTTGATTTTATTATTATTATATATTTTATTTGGTAAAAACCTTTTCTTTGTTTACTTACCACACCACAATGTTACAAATAAAAGAAATCTGGTGTCCTCTCACCCTCGTCTTCAGTGACAGTGTGACAGCAGTACACTGAAAATCTTAATGTTCGGCATTTTTGAGCGTTCCAGGGCGTCGGTTAACGGAAAACTGGAGTGACTAAGTGAATCCGTGCCTTAACACGTCAACGCTCCCAGCTGTGTGCATTTCTAACTGAAGCTAAGTAGCATTTTAGCATTCACTTGTTTTGGTTGTGACGCAGTATGTACAAAACCACGTTAGCTGAAGACTCAGGTGTTTGGTTTACTTTGTATTTCATTAAATAAGGAACTAGGAACAAAAGATTATGTACAGTTTGCAGTAAGAGAACATCATGAGCGCCAGGAACACAAAAAGGCTAGCTAGCTACAGTCATACTCAACAGCAGGCTCGCCAGCTAATTTTTTTTTTATCATACACATACAGGCTAGCTATACGGTAGGCAAGCAAGCCACTTAATCATAGCCCACAACAGGCTAGCGAGCTACTTTTTTAGCATAGTTTCTTTTTTTTTTAGCATACATGGAAACGTATCCACATTTGAGCTGTCTGTAAATGCAAATCAATTTCGCATTGGTGTAATCAACGATTGAATCGGAACATCTGTAAAGCGAAGTGAACAGTGCAGTTGTTGAAACTGGAAATATTACTTGGGTTGGAGAACTCCTGGGAATACCAGGTGCTGTATGCTACTCCAAAACAGTGACATAACGAAGTCGTGATACGTAAAATGCATCAAACATTGCGTGATGTTGGTCAACTCAAAGGGAAAAGTGCTAACCTGCTATCTAGCTGGTAACTTAGTAACGATTAATTGGTTTGCCAATCGATGGTAGACACAAACTGCTGTGATGCTGGAGGGGAAAGTCTGTCAGTAACCCCAACATTAACATTTTCCTGTTGAGAGGCTTCTGACAGCAATGAATAATCAGGCCAACTTTGTTGAGCTCCTCTTTCACCAAGTCATTGTAGGGTTCTGTCACTTCCAGCTTCTCCACAAGTTTCTACCATTCCTTACATTGACAAAGAGAATACGATGTTGATGTGAACCTTTTCAAGTGTGACTTTGCACTACACATTTATTTTTGAATATTTGATTTGATTTTTTAAAAATCTTAATGTTCGGTATTTTCGACCGTTCAGGCGCGTCGGTTAACGGAAAACTGGAGTGACTAAACTAAGTGAATCCGTGCCTAAACACGTCAACGCTGCCTGCTGTGTGCATTTCTAACTGAAGCTAAGTAGCATTTTAGCATTTTCTTGTTTTGGTCTTCTCTGTGTTTGGAGAATGCTGTATGAAGCTACTGTTTATGTGAAAGCTAGCAGTTCCACGTAGAGCTGTAGTTCATCAGGTGTAATAATTACATATGTATTTTCAATTGTACAGTATATTGTTTTCTGGGCATTTCTAACTAAAGCTAAGTACCATTTTGGTAGCATTCGTAGCATTCTCTTGTTTGGGTCTATCAAGCTGGGAATTTTGTAAACGTAAAGCTGTGTACAACTAAAGCTAAGTAGCATTTTGGAAGCATTCGTAGCATTCTCTAGTTTTAGTCTGTGGCTGGGAATTTTGTAAACGTAAAGCTGTGTACAACTAAAGCTAAGTAGCATTTTGGTAGCATTCACTTGTTTTGGTCGTGACGCAGTATGTACAAAACCACGTTAGCTGAAGACTCAGACGTTTGGTTTACTTTGTATTTCTTCAAATAAGGAAGATTGTGAATGTATTATATTTTTGTACTGTTTTACGTTATGCATGCAACATACTGAGGGCAGAAGAGTGATACTGTAAGGAATTTATTAGCGTTTACATTAAGTGGCTAAACATTTGAGTGACGAGAGCTGCCAAAGTAAAAGATTCTGCATCGATGCAGAAAAAGAAAATGATCATTTTTTGAAAACTGTGTACCGTTTCATTAATGGAAACGTTCTACGATCCACATTGTAACTACGCATTCCACAACAATCAGCTGTTCCTTAAGGAAGCCCATTGCATTCACAAAAGAAAAAAATATACACTGGGAAATATGAAGCCTAATGTTACTTAATGTGGATTACATTTGCAGCACGTTTCAGGAACTTTACACTGGGAAACTCTAACATGTACATAACACATAGAGATACTCCCTAAAACACCATCAGGGATTTAATTCGTCGTTTAAATAACTGTTATGTATGTATTTGTTTGTTTGTTTATTTATTTTAAAGAATTATGTTCAAAAACATGTACAATATACAATGGATTGTCATGCCAGGGCCCTAACATTCAATCAAAGCCCATGAATCCTAAAATATAAGAGTCACTTATTGCTCTTTTCAACAAAAACAGAAATAACATACAAAGAACAGTGCAGTTGGTGAAATATTTATATTTAATGTAAACAATGTTTTTTTTTTTCTGAGGCTTGTCCAAAAATGCACCTATGACACTGGAAGGCTGGTTAAATCAATTACAACATGCTATCTGGCTGGTAACCTGGTAGCTGGTGACTTGAGATGAATAGATTTTTCCACAAGTTCATTCACATTGTCTTCCCCAATGATTATTTATCAACATGGTGAAGGAAATATTTGACTTTTTTTTTTTTTTTTTTGTAAACATATAAACATTAAATTACATACATAATTGTTCTCATTCTATTCTGCACCTGTCTTTGGCAGGGTTAGATCTGTTTAAATGTACAAATATGTTAACATGCTATCTAGCTGGTAATCTGCTAACTATGAATTGGTATACCCATCCAGTGCTGGACATTGGCTGTATGCCAAATGGTGTGGCTGTATGCCAAACCTTTGTAATCTGTGCGTGTTGCTCTTCATCAAAAGGCTCGTTTTCTGAGTCTGAGTCAGTGCTTTCTGAGTTCACCCCATTGTATTTATCCTTTTTCTTCTTTGCCTTCTTCCTCTCCTCCCTTAGTCTCTCTACAATTCAAGATTTTGTACATGTAGAACTTAATGTCGTAGTCTGCATGTGCTAACATGCTATCTAGCTGGTAATTTGGGAACTATGAATTGGTATACCCATCCAGGGCTGCCTGCCTTCTGTAGTCTCTCAATAGAGCTCACAGACAAAATCCCAAATATTTGTTGGCTTTGTCTTTATTGTCTTTCTGTCTATCCCAAGTCCCATCTCCTGATTGCTTTACTGTTTTAATCTATTGTCTTTTGAACACATATAGGTATATACATATAGGTATATAGAACCTCTTTCCATTGGACAACACTGTAAATACCTTGTGCATGTACAGGGAGGGAAAAAAAAAAGTCAAACCTATGTAATCTGTGCGCTGGTCAAGCTGTCTTTTTTCATAGGTTGTTTGTAATTAACAACGGATGGTTGTGGAGTAAATTTCTTTTTCTTTGGTACTCTGGGTCGCCAACTGTTTAATATTTTTTTTATTTGTGCGACAACTGTGGACTACAGTCCTCAGACTTGAGGCCAGACTAGGTCATTTCAATTATTTTTTAGCAACTCTGCAGCTCTTTCTCTGATGTCTGCAGAAGGACAAGCTTTGGAAACCTTGTTTCAGAATTGCAATAAACAAAACAATGTTACATCTTCCTTACCTACAGGATTGGAATAAAGACTGCAGCTATACATTCTGGGCCTTCTTTACTGGTATGATTTGAAATAAAATGTAGCCCCTTCTATTTTTGGCTTTGGTTGACAGGTTGTTATACTAGCAGGAAAGTAAAACATCTTAGAATGTGTGCGGGTGTGACAGTCCTGTTAGCCTGCCTTCCTTCCAGCTGAAAAAAACGTTTACCTTTCTTTTTTTAATCCCCTGTATCATAAATACAAGCTTTCCAAAGTAAAGACAAAGAATGCATTTAAAATGTTTTCTTTTCTCTTGTGTTCCTAAATGTCCTCCATCCTCCCTCTTCACCTTTCTCACTGTCATTCCCTCCATGTCCAGGGTAATTGCTGTTAAAATGATGTGCGTTTTAATCCCACTGTTACAATGATATGAAGAGTCGACACTGAAGGATCAAAATACATCTTTCCCACACCAAAGCAATTAAATGCCCTTTTATGGTGGCCGATTCCACTTCGGGTTCCCTTTGCTGTCCTTGTAAAAGAACATATAGCCGGTGTCCTTGTCCCCAGTGCCCATGTGGGTCGCAAGCCCCTCCGCCCTGGAGACCTGCCGGCCGTGGTTGTCAAAGACCACCTCCCCCTGAGAAAATGGTCTTGTGGCTGCCTCACCGAGGCCCATGTCCCCCATGTCCTTTATGCAGAGGCCTTTCCATTTCTGGGACTTCAACTTTTTCTTCACATATTTGTTGTCCCCAACCGTCCCCACCTCGCCAGCTGGCTTCCATCGGCCCAGGACCTTTCCACAGCGTGGACGGTTTCCCTTCCAGCCCTGCTTCAGGATCCAGGCCTTGACCCTGCTCTCTGAGGGAGGCCGTCTGTCAAAATGCAAAATGAGCTGTAAAGACAAGACCAAAAAAAAAAAAAAAAACCTCCTGTTACTCAACAAGTCCAGCACTTTGATGGCGGTGCAATGACCGCAGTGAGCAAGCTATTAGCGTCTTTCAGGTATACTCACACAGAACGTGCTGTCCTCTAAGCTTCAGCTGCTCGTGATCCACCAGCCAAGGAGATGGGATATGACTTAGTGCCACGTTCCCTGCCTCCCGCATTCTATAATGCTTCTCCGCAGTGGCTGTCGAGTGGTTGAGGTAGTCGGCCACCAAGGACTTGTTTGCATCGGTACCTATAACAAAAGTGTAGATTTAGACATCAATACAAAAAGTACAAAAATCGTTCAGAGCATTTGAAAAGCGGGAGAAATAAAACCAGACTCTTACGCAAACTTCCGAAAGACAGGAGCACCGCCAGCCAAGGTGACGGGATATGACTTAGTGCACATATGTGAAACTCAAGGCCCACGGGCCAAATCCGGTTCGCGGTGGAATTATCTTTGGCCTGCAGGATAATCTAATTACTATTAGAGCTGGCCCGCTGGTATATTGCATGCACCACTAATACTTCAAGTCCCACAATGCCCGCGTTGTCGGGGGTCCGCAAGTGCAAGCCCTTGCCCAGCCCACTCATCAGCCTTTCAGAGCTAATCACCTTTGGTGAACTGTCAGCTACCCCTCTCCCCAAAAAATGGCTAAACGAAAGGTGGACTTTTAAAACGGGTTTTCAAGGCAGGTGGGAGGCAGAGTATATGTTCGCGGATATAAAGGGCAAAGCTGTTTGTCATGTGTGTGTAGACGCTGTGTCTGTAATGAAAGAATACAGCATCAGATGACACCATGAAACGAAACACTGCGACAGGTACAAGCATCTGGACATGAAACAGAGGCTCCAGAAGGTAGAAGAATCGAAGAGACGTCTGGTGAAACAGCAGGCCATGCTCACAAAATCCAAATCACAAAGTGATGCTGCTGTAAAGGCTAGTTTTATAGTGGCAGCAGAGGTTGCATAATCAGCGTGGCCCTTGCCGAGGGAGAATTTGTCAAAAACTGTATGATGAAAGTTTGCGAGGTCGTGTGCCTAGATAAAAGACAAACATTTTCAAATGTGAGCCTGAGCAGAAACATTGTGTTGCTGATCGTGTAAGTGAGCTTGCCACCAATCTACAACAACAGCTGGTAGGAGAGGGAGAAGATTTCATTGCATACTCCCTTGTTGTGGATGAGAGCAGTGACACTTCTGATACTGCCCAGCTGCCGATTTTTATCCGTGGAGTGGACTCAGGTCTGTGCTTAACAGAGGAACTTTTGGGGTTAAGATCAGAGCATGGCACAACTACGGGAAAGGATCTATTTGAAGAGGTATACAGATGTGTAAATGAAATGGGGCTGGCTTGGGATAAACTTGTGGCACTGACGACAGATGGAGCGCCCGCGATGTGCGGTCAAGAGTGGATTGGGGGCAGGATCCAGGCGAAGATGTGGGAGGAAAACGGCGCTGACAGCTTATCGCTGCATCATTCACCAGGAATTGTTGTGTGGCAAAGCCATGAAAATGGAACATGTAATGAGCACCATAACATGAGCAGTTAACTTCCTAAGAGCCAAAGTTTTAAATCACCGCCAGTTCAAGTCTTTTCTGGAGGAGTTGGGTTCAGAATATGGTGATTTGCCTTATCACACAGAGGTGCGATGGCTAAGCCAAGGAAAAGTGCTGAAAAGATGTTTTGAGTTGTGTGAGGAGATCTGTCAGTTCATGGAAAGTAAAGGGAAAGACACAACAGAGCTCCGGGAAAAAACGATGCTGTGTGAAGTGACATCACAAGCCATCCCAATGCGCTCAACCTGCAGCTTCAGGGGCGGGACTGTGTGGTCACAGACATGTATGGTGCAGTGAGGGCTTTTAAAACCAAGCTGCGCCTGTGGGAGACGCAGATGCTGCAAAGAAACTTGAGCCATTTTCCCGTGCTGCCAAACTATGAAAGAGTAAGTCTCTACCGCCGTGTTCCCAAGTGCACAGTTTGCTGAAATACTTGGTGCCAACTTCACGTGGTGATTTGCCGACTTTGACGCCCAAAAAAGCAGGCTGGAACTGCTCAGTAATCATTTGCTGCTGATGTGGAAAGAGCACCAACCAACCTCAAAATGGAGCTTATTGAACTCCAATGTAGTGACACCCTCAAAGACTCAAAGCAAAGTGTGACTCTGTGGGCGCTGCACAGTTTCCATGTTTCATCCCCGACACAATGCTCCAGCTGTCTACCGAAGCTGCTCAAATGCTCTCAATGTTAGCAGTACGTACCTGCGTGAACAACTGTTCTCTGTGATGAAGATAAACAAAACATCACACAGGAGTCGTCTTACTGATGAACACCTTCACTCAGTCCTGAGGATTTCCTCAGCTCAGAGCCTTACCCCAGACATTGATGAACTTGCATCCAAGATGAGATGCCAAGTATCTGGCTTAGACTAGTGTGCATCACAAAGCAGCAAACTGAGCTTTAATGTATGTTTCTCTTTTGTACTTTTTTCTTGCATGTTTGATTTTTCTTTGAAGGGAATTGTTTTTTGGCTGTTGTTGGCCTGTGGAAAAATGTTTTCATTACAAATTACCCTGGAAATGCTGCAGATAGAGCCATAAGAATTTAATGCAACTGATTTTTCATTTATTTAATGTTTAATGTTGTTTTTATAGGCAATAATTTAAAAGCTTTGTTAGTTCCAGGGTCAATATGTGCAATAATCTCATTTCAGTAAGTTTTGCAGGAAACATTGAACCAGTCTGGCCCTCGAATTATATCGATTTTTTTTTTTAAATTTTGGCCCACTGTGTATTTGAGTTTGACACCTGTGGCACTACAAACGAGTAGTGCCACGTCCCCCGCCTCCCGCATTCTATAAATCTAAAATAGACAGATTGTCTAAATTGGCTCATATTTCCCAGTGTCTCATATCGACAAGGAAATAAAAATAAAAGCAGATAGCACAATCATTGCCGACTGTCCTTATTAGAAGAATCAGAATTCCATCTCCATTTTTTTTTCCCCCACTGACATCGCTATAGCATTGATGCAGTATCTTTCAATTTGACAGAATGACGCATAGTAAAAACGATTATTTTACCCAGCTCTAGTAAACATACTGGATATAATTCCCAGCTGCAGAGAAATTAATTGTTAAATGTTGAAATACCCCGACCTGAGTTTGCCATTAAATTTCATGCTAGAATAAAAACAGCTTTAGCTGGTTTTGCAGTAATCTGACCTGACCTATGTTATGCCCACGTGTTAGTTAGCAGGGGATAATAGTAAGAAATACTAATGCCTCCTAGTTTTGTAGGTAAAATATATATTGATAACACTCCTTTAGTGGAATGGTGGCTGTGCACTGGGAATGGTGGCTGGTTTAGGAAATTGGGATGATGCCTTATTTCCTGATTGGGCGCTGGTCAGACATGGGCGAGGGCTTTTCTTTTTAGAAAGCCCAAAATGGTGGGAAACGGGGTTGGATGTACCTGTGCCTGACCTGTCGGTCATTTTGACCATGACCCCCAGCTCTCTCACCAGGCTGTTTTTGTTTTAATCCCTGCTTGTGACACTGCCGTGCTTAATGAAAAGCACCTCTAAAAAAACTAAACTGAGACAATCGGTAACGGAGCTCTTCGCTGGCGGAACGGCGGCTCTGGCTAGCCCGAGGAACCGGAGAACCAACCTGGCGGAGATAAGTCCCAATTTTCCTCCCAGTTTTCACCATTCCCGGCCAGCTGCCTTCTTTTGTAGGCCAGATCGTACCCCTAGACAAACGTAACCGCAACAGATGCTTGCAACCCCAATGGATGAAATGGCAGTTTGCTGCACACTATAGAGTCATAACCTAATGCCAAAAATGATCAATATGTCAAAAAAATACCTTTGTTTTCAGGTTTGTCACATGCCACTAAGACAGTCTGGAAGTGTTCCGAATGGTTAACTGCAGCAGAGATGTCCATGGGTTCTTCTGTACCATTCCCTAAAATATGCTATTTTAAAAATACAAAAAAATACACTGTTAACAACAACAAACTATTTACACCAGCAATTTACCATTTACAAACTCTTTACACCAGCAATTTACCATTTACAAACTATTTAAACCAGGGTTTAAACCAATTCCTCAATGGGTGCAGTGATGCCCTGCTGAGTATGTGCCAGACCTGTGCCCTCCTTTCAGCCCATGGCCTGCAGCATCTTGCCACCAATGTTGTCATTGATCAAGCCATCTTTTGTAGGTTGTTCACAATGGGTGGTTGTTTGTGGAGTACATTTCTTCTTCTTTGGTAGTGGAGGTTCTGGATTGCCATACTCTGGGTGGAAGGAGAGACTACATGCCAAAAACATCAAAAAAGGCAAAAAGGAATGTTTTTGCAAAATATTATATTTCTCTGTCTCTGTAGGAAATCAAACAGGCATCACCTTGTGTGTGCTATCTGACAGAAGGCAGTATTCAGCCTCCCAGTCCACCTGAGAAAGACTTGCATGAAGAACAGCACGGAGGCTGAGATCCACGCTGCAGTTGAAGCAGCCAAGCAGGAGGTCATGCTGCTGCAAAAGGGCAGGATTTGGGAGTTTTACAGCGCCATCAAAAAAGTTATGGATAGCCCTGACCCCCTAGGCAGGTTTGTGGATGACTAGTCACTGTGGATCACTAGTGCTGTTGTGTGCGCCTTTCAGTCTTGTCTGCACTTCTGTGATTTTTTTTTCCCCATGCGAAACTTTTTAAATGATTTGAAAGACTGATGCATTCCTTAAATAAGCAAATCAAAATCAGCCACTAAACTGATCAAATTAGTATTACATTGCAGTTAACAAATGTCTGTTGAGCCCTGTTTACGTGCTGAAAACCCCCTTGAGTTTCATTGTTCTGGATAATGGGCACTTAATCACTGTTCAAAGACAGGCAGGAAAAATCGTTGTACTCCTCAAAACACTTTGATATAGAATGAATATTTTTCACTCGCTGTAGCTTTTACCTTCTCATAGAATAGTCATATGATTATTTGAAAAGGTTTGGAGAGCTGCTGTGAATTAAAATGTTATTTACTTTTATTATTATTATGATTATTTCACAAACTGAAGTGTAATTACTTGAGAGACATGGGAAGTGTTTTAAGGAATGTGACTATTCTTCCCGATTTTGCCCTTAAGTTGAGAGAATTCTGAGTTCAGGTCAGATCACGGCAATCATGGGAAGTGATTTAAGGAGCATGACTATATGACTATTCTTGGATTACTTAAATAAATAATGTGTTTTTTTTTTTTTTTATGGATGGTGCAGGAGCTGATCAGTAGGGTCAGGTGGTGCGGAACATCCCAGCTGCTACCCTTCCACCTGCTGCAACTGCCTCCGTGGCTGAGGTTGAGGGGGAAGCCATCCCCTCTCTGGAATCTGTGAGCTCGGGGGAACTGTTTCAGGGGTGAGGCCATAGTCTTATCCGTAAACTCTTTTTAATGTCCATTTCTGAAACCACTGCGATTCCAATGTAGCAGTGCTGCAACATCACACAAATCTGACCACTTGATTTTCCCCATTTCAGGAGTGCTGCTCCAAAGTGGATGTCCAAATCCAGGCAGACGATGGCCGAGGCGGGCCTCTACAACAAGCATTCCCTTGACCATCTGCTTTTGAAGGGGTTCGCCATGTAGCTAGAGAAGGACCAGGGCGTTGAGAACTATAAACAGGAGGTAAGCAGAAACATTGTTATATGTACTTTGATAACACTTCACATTAGCCCCCCCCAAACAATGCTTTTGTTTAGCCAATAACGCCTCCCACATACTGTTTGGGTAATGAAATACGTGTCCTACTTTTCAGGTTGATAATGTGGCCTGCAATCTCTTCTTCATGGACCCAGCTGAGCCCAACCTCAACTTTGCACGGTCCCTGGATCACACCAGGGTGTACTTCCGCAGACTGGTTGAGGCCAAGCTCAGCAAACAGATGCCGGGGTCTCGCTTGTCAGCGGAATTAACCAGACAAATCGCTCCACCAGCTAAGAATGGCCATGCACCCGCCACCACCCACAGAATCGAGAAAGAGCTATCAATCTGTCAATCCTTTCCGTGTCAGGGCCGGGTGAGGCTTCCCGCCTTCCGGAGCCCCGACTTTTGTCCTCGATTAATGAATCCCTAGCTGCAGCATTCAGACGATCAGGCCTGTTTTGAACACTCTAATTTTTTAAAGTAAACGCTTCGGACCCTGCAGGACACTCAGTTAATAGCATCGAGGGGGCTCCAAGAGGTAGGGGCTGTGACAGGTGGTAGCTCACCTCGCAGTGGACCACCAGCTCGATCCCAAGATGTCGTCTAGAGTCACCAGAGCGGCTGGGGGGGCACAAGCACCCACCCCGGATGGGTTCCGGGTTTGGTAAAAGCACACATGCCCACTGACGGCCTGGGCATACGCCCTTGTATTCGCTCTAGAATTGCCACAGTTATCCAAGTAACGTTGGAGCGGTCAAAGGAACCATAACTGATTTAATGAGCCATTCGCAGTTTCACTGTACCGGCCGTGTGTACTTAGACATGCATGGCTTAATCTTTTAGATAAGCATATGCTACTGGCAGGATCAACCAGGAAACGCCCTCGGCCTTCTCCTGCGCACCCAACCCACCCAGCCAGGGCCCGAGCCTGCATGGGCAGGCACCCACTCACCCACCCACCCACCTCCAGAGACCTCGGCCCCATTTTGCCCGCGCTGCCCACAGCGACCGACCTGACTGCCCGCCTGCCTCACGTGGTCTTCTCCATGCATGTGTGCGTGTGTCCCTCTAGCCAGCCACTGCCCCGCGCACCCTTTGCTGAAGCTCGATGGGTGCACTTGCTTTCTGTGTCCACAGGCGAGCGACAGAGCTATATTGTGAAGCAGATATACAATATAGTTCTTCGTCTCCGGCATGGTGAAACCCATCCATAATGCTTTGACCGACCTGGAGCGGTTGCACAAGTGAGTAAACCATGACTATTTCAGCAATGTTCGAACATATGGCGCATATATTATGATAACGCACTACATAGTAAGAATGTACTGTGCAACGGGCATGTTATGCTTTACGTTCACCTGTCTTCCGGATAGTTTTTAAGTTTGCCTAAGAGTCTGGTTTTCGTGTATTTTTTTGTAAACATATAAACATTAAATTACACACATATATCTTGGTGGTAATTTGGTAACTATGAATTGGTATACCCATCCAGGGCTGCCCGCCTTCTGTACTCTCAACAGAGCTCACAGGAAAGAGCAAACGTGCTATCTTGCTGAGAATTTTGTAACGATGAATTGATATACCTCCCCATGTGCGTTGTGCTTTTCTGTCTTCGGCCTGTCTAAGAACCTGTCCCAGGACACCCCAATGTATTTGTCCTTGTTCTTCTCTTTCTCCTTCTGCTGCACATTGATGTCCTGGTCTTTTCCATTCTCATCTATATAATGATAGCTTTCTATGGAGGGCAGGTCATAAATGTGTGCTATGGTATTAGTGATGACTCGTTCTGAATGAGGTATGTTAGTTCCCCGTTACGTGCTATCTAGCTGGTAATTTGGTAACAATGAATTGGTATACCCATCTAGCGCTGCATGTTACCACTTTTTTTTTTTTTTAAAAGTAAATTTCTTTTTCTTTGGTACTCTGGATTGCCATACTTTGTATGTCAAACGTTTGTAATCTGTGTGTGGTGCTCTTTGGCGAAAGGGTCTGGGTCTGAGTCAGTGCCATCTTGATGTGCCATCTGGCTGGTAACTTTGGGACAACTGTACCTACAAGGAATAGTATACAATCCTTTTTAAACACCATTTCAATATTCAACAACAGCAAGTGGAAGCTTTAAAAGAACAACAACAAACTATTTACACCAGCAATTTACTATTTACAAACTATTTACACCAGGGTTTAAACCAATTCCTCAATGGGTGCAGAAGTGCCTTGCTGATTATGTGCCAGACCTGTGCCCTCCTTTCAGCCCATGGCCTGCAGCATCTTGTCACCAATGTTGTCATTGATCAAGCCATCTTTTGTAGGTTGTTCATAATTCACAGTGGGTGGTTGTGGAGTAGATTTCTTCTTCTTCTTTAGTAGTGGAAGTTCTGGATTGCCATAGTTCTCTCTGCTTGGTCCTGCATGCTGCTGAGGCCGTAGCGCAAGCTGTTCCCCTCCCCATGTGCATTGTGCTTCTCTGTCTTCGGCTTGTCCAAGAACATGCTGTCCAAGGACACCCCAGTGTATTTATCCTTGTTTATTCTTTGCCTTCATCCTCTCCTCTCTGACTCTTTCATCATCCTTGCCAAAGTCCATCATCTCCTTCACCTTCTGCCGCACGTTGATGCCCTGGTCCTTTCCATTCTCATCTATATAATGATAGCTTTCTAGGGAGGGCAGGTCAAAGATGTGTACTATGGCAGAGGTGACGACCCGCACCAACGCATTCTGACCCATTCCGAATGAGGTATGGCAGGTCCCCATTACATGCTGTCTAGCTGGTTATTTGGTCAGGATGAACTGGTATACCCATCCAGGGCTGCACTTTAGCACTTTTTTAATTTTTTAATTCTTTTTTTTTTTTTTTTTTTGAAAGTTCATCAACAAACCCTTTCATGGTGTGACATCTTCAGATGCAAAATACCAGTAGTGGTTAAGGATCTCAAACAGAGAGGGGAGTGGGATATATTTGGGCAAGTTTTATCCATTTGGCAGAACAGTTTGTTAAGGTCTGGAGAAAAGGTTCATGTGACAGATTCACAACAATACAACACTTGGTGAATTCTGCTTCACAATATAGTTCAGTATACCTCATCTGGAATAGTGTATCATTGTTCAACTTCAAAAAGCACAGTTTTCTTTTTGTTTTGTTTTTTTTATATTTTATCTGGGTCCTGAGCCCAGACTCTAGGTGATTTCAATTATTTTAAACAACTCTGCAGCTCTTTCTCTGATTTTTTTATGGAAGGACAAGTTTTGGAAACCTTGTTCCAGAATTGCAATAAACAAAACAATGTTACATCTTCCTTACCTGCACGATTGGAATAAAGACTTCAGCTATACGTTCTAGGCCTTGTTCATTGGTATGATTCGAAATAAAATGTAGCCCCTTCTACTTTTTGGCTTTGGTTGACAGGTTGTTGACCAGCAGGACAGTAAAACATCTCAGAATGCGTGGGGCGTGCGGGTATGTCAGTCCTCTTAGCCTGCCTTCCTTCCAAGTCTTTCAGGTATACTCACACAGAACGTGCTGCCCTCTAAGCTTCAGCTGCTCGTGGTGCCACCAGTCATAGCAATAACGCTCGTGCCCCCCTTCAAGTTGCTCCCGGATGGATTGCTCTGGAGATCCACCAGCCAAGGAGACGAGATATGACTAAGTGCCACGTTCCCTGCCTCCCGCATTCTATAATGCTTCTCCTCAGTGGCTGTCGAGTGGGTGAGGTAGTCTGCCTCCAAGGACTTGTCCGCATCAGTACCTATGACAAAAGCGTAGATTTAGACATCGATACAAAAGGTACAAAAACTTAAAAACTATCCGAAAGACAGGTGAACGTAAAGCATAACATGTCCGTTGCGCAGTACACTCTCACTATGTAGTGCGTTATCATAATATATGCGTCATATGTTAGAACACTGCTGAAATAGTCATGGTTTACTCACTTGTTGTGCAACCGCTCCAGGTCGTTTGAGGCATTATGGATGGGTTTCGAAGAAACGGTCATCAGAAGCGTAGTCCTCCTCCTCCACATGTTGAAAGTACGCCTGTGCTCTACGACGCCGGGTCGCTGCAAGTGTCTGAGCACCAGAGTGTCCTCCAGGTAGCACAATACCAGTTGGCACTCTGATTTTGAGAGCCCAGACACAACAGGCAGATCAAACCTAAGATAACCAAATACGTACTTCTTCTTGACCACCTCCTTGCTGGCCCCTTTTGAAAAGGACATTTGACAAGTGGAGAGGAAATCAAGGAAGTTTTTGCAATCCTTATGCAGTTGCGTGTCACACCAGCTCGATCCCAAGATGGGGGGCTGCTAGCCAGGCCTTAGCAATAACGCTCATGCCCCCCTGCAAGTTGCTCCCGGATGGATTGCTCTGGAGATCCACCAGCCAAGGAGACGGGATATGACTAAGTGCCACGTTCCCTGCCTCCCGCGTTATATAATGCTTCTCCGCAGTGGCTGTCGAGTGGGTGAGGTAGTCGGCCTCCAAGGACTTGTCCGCATCGGTACCTATGACAAAAGTGTAGATTTAAACATCAATAAAAAAAGTACAAAAAACCGTTCAGAGCATTTGAAAAGCGGGAAAACCTGGCTACCAATGAACCGTGGCTACTTGATGTTCTTTTTTGTTTTTGGGAGCGATCCTTTCAGCACCATGTCTCCACGTGCCACCCGGCCTTCTGTTTTTCTTTTCTTTTTTGGGGGAAAAAAGTGTTCCTTTCGGCACCACCTCAAATGTACCATCACTGGCCAAAGTGATCCTTTCAGCACCTCGAATGTACCGCATGACCTCCCGCACTCGGTTAACCAATGATCCTTTCGGTATTTTTGATTGGAGCCATCTCCCCCAGGTTTGCACCAAACACCTGGGGCCCCCCCTCTACCTTTTTTTATTTTTTTTGAGTGCGCACGTAATTGTTTTATACTCTGACATGGGGCGGGTGTGGGGATGGCCCAATGTCACAGACAAGCATTTGGGTTTTTTGTTTGGGGAGCCAGCTCGCCTGCCCGCTTGCCTGACTGACCTGACCCTCACTATACTTTCAGGGTCAACGGGGGGTTAGCGCACCTCGGCCTTGTCCGGGGAAGAGTAGGAAGGCGGCTATCCTACCCACACTCAACCTGGGCCCGGCACGCCGGCCTACCTGCCACCCGCTCCTGGGGGGGTGGGGCCCCAGGGACAGAGCGGCCAGAGTCTTGCCCACCCTCTCTCTTTGGGAGGGGGGGTCAAGGCCCTGAGGGTGGCGAAGCATGAGTGAGTGACAGCCAAAGCACTGTGAGTGACAGGAGAGCAGGAGGAGCAGGTAGAGGAAGAAGCACAGCAGAGAGAGCAGGAGGAGCAACAGGTAGAAGAAGAAGCACAGCAGAGAGAGCAGGAGGAGCAACAGGTAGAAGAAGAAGCACAGCAGAGAGAGCAGGAGGAGCAGCAGGTAGAGGAAGAAGCACAACAGGGAAAGGGGGAGGAGAAGCAGGCTGAGGAAGAGGCACAGCAGGGGCCGGAGCAGGAGCAGGGAGAGGAGAAAGAAATCCATGTCGCTGATGATGAAAGCACAGACCAGAGTTGGTTAAAATATGATGATCAGCATGTTAATTTCAGAAAAAGCCCCAGCGTCGGCTCACTCATGAGGACACCTTCAAAAATGATGTTAAAAATGCATTCAGAGACCACTGGGGAGGATATATCTCAATCCCAAAAGTAAGTTTACTTACCTTTATCTTACTTAACCCTATGCCTATTTGTTATACTCTATTGATTTGGTAACCTTATTTCCTTGAAAAATTAATGCAAAGGTCAGTGTCCTCTTTAGATGCATGGTAATACAATGTGTATAGTATGAAAATATTATACATTAGTAGCAGTCATTTATGATTATGCTTTCTTTTAACAGAGAAATGAATGCTGAGCTGAAAGACTGAGATGTGAGTTTTTGGTTTTTTTTCTTCCAAATTTGATTATTTTGTAAATAGTGTCATAAAATGTATTCTATTTGAAACGCTTCATCTTTTTTAAATGTATCCGCTTAAGTTACATAATACATATATGCAGAATCTGATATATGTGCATTAGTATACAAAATACATAATTTGACATATGAATTGTGTTATTAAATGAAACATGTACACATAATCCATAAAACATATATAAGTTATACAATACGTACATGCAGAATCTAAAATACAAATATTATGGATTGTTTTATAAGCCTTTTCAGCCATCTTTTACAAGGGTGCCAATAATTCTGGAGGAAATAAGCAGAATTCACACCGGTAAGAATATTTATTACCTGCCCACTAAATTTAATCTGTGGCTGCTGTGTCAGCTCTGAGGCTTCACAGAGATGTAAGTATCTGATCACAGTGGAAGAAGAGATGCAGTTTTGGTCACATATATTAGTTAATCATATAAATTAGAAATTCATGTTTTCTATCTTGAATTCAAATTAATTCAAAATCATATGAAAGTTTTACCTGTAACTGGTATACAAATCTTATATAGCTGGTTTACAGTATTCAGCTATTTCATTGATCAGATTTATTTATTGTTGAATTTTTTACAATATGGTACAGTCATCATCATCTTCTAAACTTTATCTACTGATCATCATCACCAACCAAATACACTTTAATATCTATAAATAGTATTAACACTGTAAAGGTGGTACAATAAGTAGAAGAGCAAAGGAAGTAACAAGCAGCATTAAGCAATGTCTGTTTCATAGACTATACACACATCCTGTCTTGTAATTGCATGTAGAGTACAGGGGTAATAAGGAAGCAACCTCTGCATGTTACACGTGCATCTGCATAATGAATACATAGTCCACAGTAATTGATTACTGGTAATTAAGATATTTTTATGGCTTTTTATGACAGTATTCATTATAATAAATGAGGACTGGGGCTCTTCCAGTCTGTTTGTCTGGTTAGGTGGATATTTGTGTACATGGCGATACAATTACCTGAAAGACTCCTTTGACTCATCCTGGTATGTTTAGCTTTATAATGCATCATAAAGGGCTGTCATTTTTCTACAAATATGATGTAGCTATCCTAATTGTAAAGTTATCGAACAAAAGAAGGAGAATTACTTTTTCAACTCATTTGTAAAATTCATGTCTAGCCTCTGCTTCCATTTTAGGAGTATTTCTTTGGGTAAACTCAGGAGGTTCAGCTGTAGTTGGTCTTTAGCAAAGCAAGTCATGGGTAAGGGATTAAGAAATCAGTTCCTTATGCCTCTACATTTAAACTGCACAGTAAGACAAACAATTTATTTTTAAAATCTGAAATGGAAAAATACTCCTACTCTACAATTTCTGTCACCATCACTCCAATGTCCACTATGCTCAAATGAGCCTGTGTGATCTGACACTGTGTCATGGCTGGAGTATACCAGATTACAATTCAATAATGTGGTACGTACATCACCCTTCCTTCTCCTGCCCTTAAGACATGCCGATTCCAATAAGAACTGCTACTAAAAATGGCAGATTTCCAACAGAGAACAGGATCAGGAGTATCACTTCCATCTTCATCTGTTGAACAAACTATAATTAGTAAGCACACATTTGATTGAGCAAAGCGCACAAAATAAATGTCCACTTTGTGCAAAGAAATTCCTGTTTCTCTGTATAATATTGTATATGGTTCTCCTAAATATAAATAGTTCACTGGAAGGTATTCCAAGCTATTAACTGAATGAACAACATCTCATTTCAGCTTACCAATTGTGGGATACCTTCAACTGCATCTAAAAACCAATAAAAACTGGTTACAATCACATGTACATGTTACAATCACATGTTACAATCTGTGATGGCATTATTTAGTTGAAATACATGTCTTGCATGTAGAGCTAGACTGAGGCAGTTGGTTAAGAAATTCAGGTGCAACAATTAATGGTACAATTGCAGTATCCCTCTCAAAATTTAAACCTGTAACCTAGCTATATAGTGAGAATCACCGGAAATAGGGGCTATGGTTCTCCTTTATTTACAGCTATTAAACAGGGCTGACATGAAAGAATAAAGGATAAACTAGTCATACTTAAGAGCATTAATTTTTTTTTATTTTTTGGAAATTTGGAGACTCTACTCATGCTATTAGGCCCGGCCCAACACTGTATGAGCTGTGTAAATTTGGAAGAATATTCACCAGAACAACGTCATCAGCGCTCTGAAACAAGTGTTGCCATGTGCTGTTTCTGATCTGTTGTCAATCTGCCAGCTGATCTGTGTAGTCACTTCATGCTCAGTTAGTTCAGGCAGACAGTAAACAAACCATAAACTTGTGCAATGGTACAGTAACCACCTACTTGGCATTGGTGATGTCTAAATGAATTACTGAACTGTTGTGTGTGTCACTGTACTCGTGCTTTTGGTAAAATTGTCACCCATGAGGTTACAGACAATATTTGGATGTGATATTAAAGCTTTTGTCCAGTGAAGTGTAAATAAATACATTATACATCTATTTCTACTGCAATATCTACTCACTCTCCTTTCTCTATACAAATACTGTGTTTTACAGCACTGCTGCAACCTGGTGGTATAAATCTTTTTCCTTAACAACCTATCTTACCTTTTTGGCACAGCCTGAAGTGTAAATCTTGGAGTAGATAGAGCAAGGCCTCCCAGCCAACAAACCCCCCCATCACCTTCAAAACCCACATATCTGATGTTCTGTCGATGAAAGACAGGCCAGTGAATATGGCCGCCACTGAAAAAAGAACAGATACAATGACATACCTCTTCGATACAGCAAGAAACAAATCTCACGTTCACCTAAAAGATTTAAATTCTTTCGGTCTTGAGAAAGGTGCATCCAGGATAATTTTTATATGTTCAGTACTTCCATAAAGTAAGACCACTGTGCATTTGTCAGTATCACAAACATAATTCAGTATTGTTTCCCCTATAAGGTAATTCCTATTTAAAATATGAGAGGCTGATGTACAAAACATTGAATATGTAAGAAAATGAACAGCTCTAAAGTACTGTCTGGTAATGACTTGTTGTATAAAGTTGTTTCTGAGTGTCCTTTTTACCCTTCGAGGTAAGCTTCTAGATATTGGTCAAGGATGTGCCTTACCTGCTAAAATTTTAATTGCTACAGCATTCAAAGCATGTGCCCAATTGAAAATGAACCTCCTGTGGGGGGAAATATATTGCATTTATATCCATACATTTCTATAGTACTCTGAAATTATTTTTATACTTTGAAGTGAATGTAATTACTATTAGAGTTCACTAACCAGCTATGGTCTGGGCCACAGCGAAAGACAGCTGCAAGAGGTTGGATAAAGGCCAGGATCATTACTAAGCATCCCAGAACTGGATGTGCTCCCTGCAAACACATACTGTTTTCAAAACAAATTCCACTTCAAAACTATTTCATAACAATCAGTGAGGCACAACGTTCTTAATTTAATCAGCATTCCCTGAAAAGAGGGGAAAAGAAGTAATTACTGCATCACAGTGCAATCAAATGACAGTAACAGAAGGGTAAACATCCTTGCTTGAAAGAGATTTTGCATGCTGTATAGTGTAGTTTATATAACAGGGAAGTTGAAAGATGGACAATGGGTCCTTAAAATCATATAACTTCAGCCCAGTCATGTCTGTTATATGTGACACAGTTTAAGTCAGAAACCATTTTCTCTTAAAGTGGAAGAAGAAGAAAAGTTTGTGGCTACATGCATAAAAACTGACATATGCAGATGAGGTCATTGTTATGCTAATGATTCCCTCAACTGGTGTGCACTAAGGTAGTGCGATGACAGATGTAAGTCAAGTTAATTGTATAAACAAACATAACTGCCATCAGCCATTTAATACAGTGGATTATGAACAAACTTGAATTTTATATAACTTTGCAATCCTAACACTGAAACACAGCAGCTTGTTTCATGCCATGAACAGATTATTAGGTGATGGGACTCACAGGCATCCCATTGCAAGACAAAATCTGGGCCTGTACATCTGTCACAGTGAAAGAGCCAATAGGATCACTTCCTCCAACTTCGTGAGCTTGTAACATGAAACCTCTGAACAGGGTGGAATCCGCCTTTAGTGTAACTGTAACACATTAACAGCATGGAAGGGGTTAGCAAAAAACATCAAATTATTTCATTTATTTGATGATGTCATTACAGTTGAGAATATGTTTTTCATGTAATATCTTCAGTTCATTTACATATAATTACTCTTACCCTACATCACAAATGTACACATATTGTATTTGTTTCATCAAGCACTGTAGGTTTAAGGTGTAAAAACAAAAAAAACATGTACTGATTACACAGCATTCATCACAACCATAACCCCATAAATAAAATCAATTAATGGAGAGAGAGAACAACATTTAGGTACCTTGTGCACTCATGTTATTCTCAAAGTGAGATTAAAAGCGATCTAACCCTGCTCTGGGGTCTAAGAAACTGGCTCTGAGTTATAAGCACTGGTGACATTGATTTAAGAACGATTTTATGTTGTCTTATTTATCTCATATTGAACCTGTTCTTAGTTTGAACAAATGACAGGTTGACTTCTTGAATTAGTACATTTTGCATTCATAGTTTCAAACACAAGTTATACACATCCTTTTATGAACTGTGTTTATATGACTTTAACAGCAGAGATCATAAAAAGAGAGGGAAAAAAAAACCTCAAACCCAAAAAGAGGTAAGGGGTCTAATTAACTGCAGTATTGTAAACTTAGTCATGGAATTGTCTATCATCATAATTTAAACATTAGCAATATTGCCAACCTGTAATTTCATCTCCTCCTTTGTAGCTGGTCTGGTCAGAAATGACTAAGTAGGGGCTAGCAGTTTGCTGAGCGCGAATGTCACGGTGCCTGGGAGTCATATCAGTACAGCTTGGGGTCACTCGACCTGAACTGTAGCACTCCACGATCCGCATTACATAGAGCAGAGAGATGTATGTACACACAAGCATCTGGGAGAAAAACAAACACAAAACTGTTCGAAAATTGTCTTGGAAAACAAACCGCTTGTGCGGAAAGCATAACTCCCGACAACGCTATACAATAAATGGTCATTTTTAACATTTATCTATGCACAATTTACTGTACTTTTATAATTAAATATTATATAATGTACCTCAGTGAATGCTATTTATTCCATCCTGCCTAGTCATACATTTACAGATACACAAACTGTAACACAATTAAGCAGAAACAAAATAAGTCCCTTCATCATATTTCTTTCTGTTCCCGTTGGCAAATGTCCCAACATTTTCTTCATGTGTGAAACTGATGTTCTGTCATGATTAACTTGTGGCCAAACTATAGTCTAGGTGTGTTAAGTAGGAGAGGAGAACACACAAGGCTAGTGTGGAAGTGATACAGCAAAGTAGCTAGGGAACTAGTTGTGGGACTACAATTTGACTGTGGCTATATTGTAGTTTTGTACAAGGAATAAAACCTGAACTGTTCTAAGCAATTTTCAGTACATTAATAAGTAATATTAAAGATACCTCATTTTAAATTCACTCACTTTGTTGTTATTTTGGCCAAATGGTTCTTCTTTTTCCAGTGCAAAAGTGGTTTAACATAACTTCTTAAGCATGTAATAGCATCCATTCTCACCGCTCTCCTTGGCCACCCGGAGCCTGTCAGGCCATTCATCCAGGGGCCCAAGACACTTGGCCAGGTTGGTCTGGATGCTGATGCAGTCCAGGGGGAGAACTACCTTCTTAGCGGTTTCCCACAGGGAAGAAATTAAAGCTGGGATAAAGCATTAGCTAAAATACCATATTTAATTTCAATGGTTCAACAGCATATGTCACACTGCTGTCCTGCAGCTAAGCCACAGACACCAATACTTTTTCAAGTGCTATTCATAGCCACACACTTTACACATGATATTTACTCCTTCCCAGAAATGTCAAAAGTAAAACAAAGATGTCCTCTAAAACAGTCACTAATAATTCACAAAATGTAAAATATATCTTCGTAATAGTAACTTTATTTAATAATAGCATATTTAGATATATGGACTGCACTTATACTGCCCAACCCAATGCAAAAAGGGCAGTTGTAGTTCCACCAGTCGAAAATCCAGTAACAGCATGGCCTTGGATAAAAGACAAACAGCAATACAGTTGAGGACAATATCCCAACATAACCTCATTGAAAATATACACAAAGGAAACCATCGCTGAGGGCTCTCTGTTGAAGGCGTTTTGTACAAAGCATAGAATGCAAATTGCAATGTAGTGAACTGTACCTTGCTCCAGGCGAAACAGAGTCCTCTCGAGCTTCTCCATGTCATTGAGTAGCATAACTCTCGTCTGTTTGCCGTGGACCATTTTTACTCCCGTATTTAAGGTGGCCTTTGCATGCAGGAAACGATGTTTTGCGATTCCTCAGTACCACCTTCAATGGAGGGGGGCGGGGGAGGGATATGTGTATATATATATATATACGTTACTACCAACACTATAGAACACGCCACCACTAGCCTTGGCAGCGGAGTACTGTACTTGCTAGCTCCCTGCCTTCGTTAAGTTCGATCACAGAAACTACAGCTTTTACACGGTCTGACCAAATCAGAGGATCAAAGATGATTTCGAACTGTCATATAACTAATGCAAACGAAGTCGCTTTCACTACCGATTCTAAAACAGAAGACTGTAGCCTACTTTAACAATTAACCAACTGTTATTTTACGAATTACTGTAGTTACAAAGTAGCCATTACTGGTTGATCACTGGCAAAATAAACATTACAAACAAAATAACTAACATTAAGAGTACGTTTAATTTAAACCTGCAATTTTACAGAACAGTTTTCTAACATCCATATCACACCTTAAGTGAAATAGCAAGCTTCCTGGTTTCGGAAGCATGACAGTTCGTCCTCTGAAGGCTTATTTTCTTCAAGCAAACTTCGATTAAAAAATAACAACAAAAAACAAAGCAATTAAATTAATCAAGATCCATGAAAAACTGCTACGCGCTGAGTTTCAGGAGAAGGAATCATTGCAGTAAATTGGACTGTTAAATAATATTCGTTTTACTACGCTGATATATCTTATTTTGAGAAAAATGATACGATACAAGTCTTCATCCAACTTGTCACAACACAAACCTCATCAACCGTAGCAACATCTCTTGCTATTGTCCGACCTTAGCGGATAAAAAAGCTTCACGACAACCAAAATTAACTGTCTCATAAGGTCAGGAATCTGTAAGAAGGTCAGGGTACTTCATTATTCGGGATCGCTGGACCTCCACATCAAATGTAATACGTCGTAATTACACTATCTCTCCGAAGAACACCTTCAACTCAGCTATGAGATGCTGCTGTCGATTTAGCTATAACGTTACTTAAGGACATGTATGCCTAGTTAGGCTATATAGCTATACACAAATGGGTTTACAACCACAATAATATCGTTGGTGCACCAAGAACTGTTACTAGAATTTAAAATTGTGGGATAAATGTCTAAGGCATCACCTTGGTTTCCTTGGTCGCGCAGAGAGAGCAAACAGCTGTTTTATTTAAATTAGTCAGTGGGTGGGTTTTGAGGCGTGGAGTAATTCCAACCTTCACCCCGTTGTTCCGTAGTGTTTCAAATGGATGTGTCTGTACTGAGCGCACAGCTTCATTTAATTGAACGCAATTCAAAATTGTTTTGTAATGCGATCTGTAGTCAGTTTTCATAGTCCGTTATTGTATATCGTATTTATGAAAATTAAGATGCTGTATCTATCCACTCTCCTTATCACTCTCCTATTTCTCCTGGTACCCTTTTTTTTCTCTCGTTTGTTCAAACGAGGATTTTCAGAGTTGAAAGCTAAAAGCCACGGTACTGCCACGAAAACCTTGCCAAACTACTGGCTGTAAAGTCGTTGAAAAATACATGTATTCGTGGATTAATATTAAAGTAAAGAGAAAAGACTGTACAGTATTCTCTAATGGTTTTCGAAGTGGAAGTATAGGTTTTGTGCTTGTAGGTATTTCACATTAGTTAATTGTCCCCAACGTCACTACAAATTTCTCCAAACTGAAATTCCCGGAAGCATGTTTAATTGGACAACGTCCAAAAACAAAGCAACAGTTTTCACAGGGGGCTGATGGGAGGAGGAGTCCAGGCTAAGTTAAATGACCTTGACAAGTTCAGGCCGTGGACTTCACCTTCCGTCATACACTCCCATGATACATTTTGAACGCATGCATTTGCATAGTTATGATAACGAGCAATCACCCACTGCAAAACAGCATGCTCTTCTCGACCAATTAGAGCTTACCTTGAGGAAGGGACCGCCTATTTACTTAGAAATGTAATGGCATAAAATTTTATTCGTGCTACAACTTCCTCGTTTAGAAGGCCGGTATAAAGGCAGTGGTCAAGGTAAGCCGAATCAACATGTCATGGAAATAGATAATCCATACAACATAATTTTTAAAAATGTATGATGGTAGAATTATCAAGAAGCTTCACCTCTCTCACTTTCGGTTTGTTCAGTTGCATGTTTTATGCAGGTGCGCTTTAACAAAAACAATGAAAGAACGCCTCCTCAAATACAGGTGTTTATTTGAAATGTATAGTGTAATATTGACATACTCTAATTAAAACATTGTAAGATTGTTATTAACAGTATAGATTAGTAGGAAAAGCTAAAGATATAATTATTAACACAATTCCGTCATTTAATTTCTAAGTATAGTTTGGACTCATCGACTAATTCAACAGAGTAGAAAAAGGTTTTATTCACGTACACATCTGCTTGTAGAGTTGGGTATTTGGTGTTAAATTAATGGGATGGGAGTATGAGTTGAATTTAATTGGTGCGCAGTATTAACATCATGCCACAACACCACACACACGCACACACGAGGCATTGAAGTGCAGTGTTTGTCTTTCTTTTTTTCTGTACGTCCATACCTGCTATTCAGTACTCCTAGCAATTGTACTTGCTAGGAGTACTGTAAGAACTGTAAGCGAGTTAGTAAGAACTTTTCCAAGGGAACAGAAATGGTACATGATAGCAAGTCACGAAGGAGTCACGCTGTCGATGAATCATGATCTGGATGAACTATTACAGAAGTAGTCTGACAAAATGGTGCGGAAACATTTTTTATTCCTATCACATGCGAAATTAAAACCAGAATGGATTCATTTTGATACCGACCCAACATAACATGGAATTCAGAGGTTACACAGACCGAAGTTATGTTTTTGGGGTATGCAGATATTTTTTGTTTCTTTTGAGACTATACTTGTATGGTGCATGAGGCAAAAAATATGCATGGCATCTGTTTTTGTTTTCTTTTGTGTTAGCAGGACATATCAAGTAAACCAGACTGCTTCTTATTCAAAGGAACTTTATGTGTTGAATTTGCTGTTTGGGATTTTTTCTGTGTGTATGAATGCCCTTTTTAACCAGGTAGTATGAAATTTGTACATTTTAAAAACCGATGATGGAGAATATATGCACAATGCATTCTCAGCTGTCCCTATTTGTCCATATATATATTCTCCATTTCAGATGTCTATAAACCTGCCATGGCTGCTGTTGCTGCTGGTGGTTACTGTATGCCTTCAGACAGTTTCCAGTTATAGCAATGGAAAAGTGACAGATGCTTGCAGTAGCATGGAACCAAATCATGGCCACCATTCCAGCACAAAACCCAACACTTATGCAATTACTGTGGACAAGAATACATTCAGTCCTGGAGATCAAATCACAGGTACTGCACTGTTCTATAACAGTTTCTTAATATCAGTGTTCTATAGCAGATGCTGAAGGTTTCTTATGGAATAAATACTGTAGACATTCTCTTAATGGCCAAAGATTGTGTTTGCAACAAAATTGTGTGTGTCTTTTCTTTTTTTTTATCTCCATATATTCAGTAACCCTCTCTGCATCCAATTCTGGGACTGCTTATTTCAAGGGGTTTCTTATTCAAGCTCACAATGCTGAAAATCCTGAAGCTGGTGCAGTAGGATGGTTTTCTGTTGTTGATGGCAGTGTTTCACAGCTGCTGCAATGTGGCCACACAAAGGTGTGTGATTTTATTCTGATACTTTTTGAATGTTAGTTTGATAAGCACTCAGAAACCACACCATTAGCACTGTGCTCATCATGTTGGATTATAATACCTCAACAATGATAGTATTTTCTGTCTGGCTATGATGTGATGTGCTTCAACCCTATCATTTGAAGGATTCTGCTGTGAGTCACACAAGCGATAGCAAAAAGACAAAAGTCCAGGTCATTTGGAGGTCTCCAGAAAGTTCGCCACCCATTGTCCAGTTTCTGTGAGTATCCAGTTGTTGCCTCAGTCTCCAGAATCTCCTAACATTGTCGTGGCTCTCTGTGGGGGAAATACACCTGTCTGCTATGTCCATGGCATAACACTGACCTTTGTGTATTTCGGTGAATTTAAATTTTAATTAAAATGTAAAGTAGTGGGATTAGTCTGGTGCTATACTCTCCACATTTCTGTGTCTGTGAATGTCAGGGTGACAGTGGTTCAGAAGTACAAAGTGTTCTGGGTGAGAATCCCTGGCCCAGTGGTGTTACAGGCGGGGGTAACTCCAGGACCACCCCACCCCACACCAACCCACAGCGCTGCAGAGACTACAACACCTGCACTGCTGCCAGGCCCAGTGAGTCAGACCCTTTTCTGTTACAGGCTCAATTACAGCCCTTGTGACATATCTCTTAATGACTATAGAGGTGATGATCCATTATGAGCTACCTGTTTCCTGAGACAATCTGTGGGCATGTGTGACTCATTCTGCCTTCGCTGCCTCAGTTCAGCTCCAGTGGCTGTGGTGTCAGGAAGTCCTGCATACAGGACCCCGTGGGCTGTGACCCAAAGACGGACCCCCTGTGTTTCTTCCTCTCCTTTGCTACAGAAGGACAGAGTGTGCTCTTCGAGCTCAGTGGGCCAGCCAATGGCTACATTTCATTTGCCTTGTCATTCGACAAATGGATGGTGAGTGATAGTTAATCATATTGTAAAAAAGGGGGTGTTCAAATTCTACAACCTTCAGTTCTCCTTATTTGTAAAGCGGTCCACTGAGCTAGTATACATGCTGATAATTCTGTATGCTCAATTTATTTACTAGACATTATACATTAAAAATAGAGCTCTTTATCCTCACAGGTAACCATGCTAATTAAAGGTATCATATCTTTTGCTTCCATCAGACAATAAGCCAAAAGCAAAATTTTGAGTGTGCTGTCTCAAATGCACACATAAAAGATTCTACCTTATCATTGACAGCCATGCCATCAAGATGGCGTAAACATGTTTTAATGAGTTTAAAATTTCTTTTAGTATATCATATGGTCTTCCTTTGTGTTATGAAAGTTTCAGACTGAGTAATTTGTATTGAGTGTAACCTTGCTGTGTTTGTCTCCAGGGGAATGATGATGTTTACCTGTGTGTGAGAGATGGTAACAGGGTAGAGATTGATGCTGCCTACGTCGCAGGTCGAACACATCCTGTGTTGGCCTCAAAGGTACAGCATGGCACTTTGGCATTGCAGCCAGGACACTGTCCTTGTCCCACAAGTGCTTCATATCTCTTGGAGGTTGATCTGTATTTTAACAGCTGTGTTTGATTAGATAAGGCAATGTTTTTGTCAGGAGCACCATTTTTTCTCATCAATGATCCACTGTATGGAATCTGTTAATTATTTGAAATGCAGCAGTCATGCTCTTTCTTTCCCTGCTACATACAATTTACATAATGTATAGGTTTCTTGGTTATCACCACAATGAAGGGAAAATTATATTATGGACAAAACAAACTACAGCTTTGTCAGTCATGTTTGTTTTGTAAATCATTTATCTGTTGGGGGCATTTAATGCTGACCCTTGGTGTAAGGTATATTCTTCAGACTTTCATGTTTTTTCTTATCTTCTGCCTGGATAGGCCCCTGATTGGCATTGTGTGCATCGATCTTAATTTAATTTTCTGAGATTACATGAACTGCCCCAATGCAAAGTCATTGGCTTGAGCTTTTCTTAGTGGGACTGCCTGCTTCTTTTCTAGAGTTTTCTACTGAACATGACATGGAGGCTATCGGATGGGGTCATCCAATGCAGGTTCCGCAGGAACATTCACATTCCTCAGGACCGGTCTAGATTCGACCTGAATGGGAGCTACTTCCTGTTCATGGCTCATGGAAGAGCAGAAAATGGTCAGGCTTTACTCCTATCTTCCAATCTTGTATGAAACATGGAAAGCCATTACTGCTTTATGACTGAGCCCTGATTTAGCCTTACATGTAGTGGGATTTGGATGCCAGTACATTTCGATACAGAGCTGTGGTCTGGCATGAGTATGCGCCAGTTCAAGCTAGTAAGTAATGGGAGAGTTAACAGTGAGTAGTTGATTTCCCTTGGTTGTGTTGTTGACTCTGGTGAGGATAATGAATGTGTTTATGTTTTAAACTGCACACTGCTTTGTACAATTATTTGATAACATCTGCTCTGACAGACCTATAGTGGCTCAAATGTCTGTGTCTGTGAAGTAATATTTTTTTTTTTAAGCCTGAAGCTGTGGAAGATGGAAATTGCTTGCTCTGATCAGTGGTATCATAAGTATGATAAACAAAATGATCTGGCTTCAGGGGATAGCTGTCTTTTATTATTTGTTTTTTGAAGACTAGAAGATCCCAAAACCATTGAGTAATTATCTGTGAAATTCTGGCAGCCTATGCAGGCCCATTTCACTTCCTCTTTAATTGTCAGCAGAGCCCCGTTGCCCTTTGTAATGTTCATCTAAGCTGATAACGGCATGTAGAATCCAAATGGTTGACATTTATCAGCAATTTCAGGAGTGTTATTTAAAAAAAAAAGGAAGGTAATGACCTCAAACGTCTGTTTTATCAGCTGTGTAAGAGAGCATTGATAACAAAAAGAGGAGGAGATAAGATCAGAGTGAGACTTTATGTGATGTGTAACAAACTTTTCTTGCCAACTTTCAGGCCTGGTCCACAGACACGACAGACAGCCTCTGATCACCAGCTCTCAGAAGGTTGTTACAGGACCACCTGAGAATTTAATTGGGTCACGCTCTCCTTTGCTGATGAAATTCCATGGTGAGTTTGCTCAGAGATTGGCAAGGATAAAATCCAAAATAAATATTTGTTCAAATAGTGCTTTATGCACATATGTCAGCAGTCAGGCTTATGCTTGCATGGTTTACTGTTATAACAATTACAGTAGAAACAACCTGGTATGTTCTAAATTGGTTCTGAGAAGTACAGTGTTTCAAAAATGCAGCCATGTAATGGGGAACTGAAGACCTGTGATCCTGGGTAGAGTGACCATGTCCTCCTCTCCATCCACAGGTGCATTCATGCTTATTGCCTGGATGACAACTGTCAGTACTGGCATTATAATGGCTCGATATTTCAAAAATGATTGGTCTGATAGAGCTCTCTGTGGACAGAGGGTTTGGTTTCAGGTAACTTTTCTTTCTTTACCCTTAACTGCTACGCTATGCTACTGGCATGGGGTAGGTCATGCTATTTTGTTAACTCTTTCTTCTTGATGTTCCAAAATTGCTACTACTCTATCACATGTTGTGACCTTCTTTTCTTTATGAGACTTTGCTGCACCTGTTGAGAAATCAGTACACAGTTTGCCTTTGCTGCGTGGTGTAATTGTAATGCTCTGTTAAATCATTGCCAGAGATGAAGGTGAAAACTCACTTGAGCATTGGCTGTTTCCCCAGGTGCATCGCGCCCTGATGGCTGTGACTGTTCTTCTCAGCTCTGTGGGGTTCATCTTGCCCTTTGTTTACAGAGGAGGTTGGAGTCGTGTAAGTCCCACTCTTCTGTAACTTCTCTGGTGCTTAGGGATCACAGTCCTTCACAATACAGATTTTTGAGGTATCCTTGGTGTGTCCTGTACATCATGCTCTGGACCATGGTGTTGGACTGAAGTAGTTCGTGTTTTGGCGTTCACGAGATGGTATAATTGATACGGTCCGCTGTGTTTCACATGGAGTCATCTTTAGTGATTGTGAGAAATGTCTTAATTTGCTCACACATACAGATGTGACATAGCGGTCCTGTTTATAAAGTTAGAGAGCAAATGAGGTGGTATTAATTTTCTAATGAATTCTGTGAACTCTTACCTCACTACTCTGTGCTTCTGTTTTCGGTATTTTCAATGTAATCTATGAAGTGAGATAGTAGAATGAGCCTTCATCCACAGGCTATTTTTCCACACCAAGTATTTGACAGTGCTGTCAAATACAGTCAGAGCACTGAACAAAGGGTCTGCTCATGAAATTGTGCTAATGTGGTTTTACCAAATATAGTTTTGAAGCATCTGATTTTCAAAATCAAACTGTAATCTACCCTAGTGCCAATTTTTCATAAGTGAAGTCTTTTTCCCTCCACTACCAGCAGAGGTCTCCCATTCCCTAGAAGAAGGAATGTGGAGTCAGTCAGTGGAGAGTTGCACACTCATTATTCATCATTATGTCTTTTTTATCCCTATTCTATGAACTGTACTTTTTGATTTGGCCTGATGATGGTCTTTGAAATATAACCTGGATTGTGTCCAGTTTCTGCTGCTGTCATTTTTTTTATGTTAATGTCTGTTTCTAGTTTTTTCTGTCAGTTTCCCCCATGTTGCGTTGTGTTTGTGAGAGCCCTGTTTGAACCCTTGTTTGTCAGGTTCAGTCTGACAGTTTGTCTGTTCTGCAGCGCGCTGGAGCTCACCCGTACCTGGGCTGTACTGTCATGGCTCTCGCTGTGATTCAGCCCATCATGGCTGTTCTCAGACCACCTCCAGACTCTGGACGGTAAACCCTTCCACCCTCACACTCTCAGAACTCCTGAGCTATTTTCTCAAACCTTAACTCGTAATTTACCTCTCTACATTTCTGATAAGGTAATAAAACATTTTAATAAGTAAGTTTTATTCTGTAGTGTATTGAACATATTATGAAATATGCATTGTAAAGACACTTAGATTGTATGTGTTTGGCATGCCAAAGTGCACTTTCTCTGAGGATAATAACTGAGAAGAAAATGCAATAAAATTAACATCAAGTTCCAATTAAATGTACATATTGAATGACAAATGACTAATTTACATTGGAACAGCCAGAGGTGTCCTCGATGTCTGTAAGGGTGTGTGCTAAAATGCAGAATTGCCAAAAACCGCTGAAATTAACTGAATTTTAGTAATTATTCAGTGCAGCCTCTCTCTCCCCACAGAAGGTACATTTTCAACTGGATGCATTTGGGTGCTGGCACTATTGCACAGATACTTGCTGGTATGTGGTCCTTTACTTTTTGCTTTCATTTTAGACAGTGGTGAGATTGTTTGGAATGGCACTATATTGTGTGTATACCTGATACCCAACAATATATTTTCAGTAGATTTCAGTTCATCTGTTCCCCAGTGACAATGAGAATTCATTTTGGAATTTTTACTTGAATGAATACATCAAAGTATTCACGATCACTCCAGTATTTCAATTTACATTACCTTGTGTGCAGCTCTCTCTGTAGGTGAATGTTTCAGTCAGACTGATTGCAAATTGCAGTTGAGTAATGAATTATTAGTATTGCATTTTGTGTTTTTGCTAAAAGTATTTCCCTAATTATTTAACCTTTTGCTGAAAGTATAGCTGTTAGCTCTTAAATAGAAGGCTACCACTTAAATCCATAACTCAACCACAGCAGTTTTAGTTTCATCTGGCAGAGAATTTGGGCTCTCTCCGCTATAGCAATACTGGGGACATGGAGCAACATTTTATGTGAGTTCTGAAGTCTTTAAAAGAAAAAAAAAATGGAACCTGAACTATTGTGCACTGTTTAACCTTTTCGCTGATGTCTTTCAGAATCCATTAGAATGTAGTCCATTTTGAGAAGTGAACTGAAGTTAAAAACCTTGCACCATAATCATCCATTCAAATTTCTGAATGCACTTTTTTCCCCATTTACCCAGGTGTTTCCTTTATCATTCGGTACCTTTCACATTTAGATTTGTAATCAGTGGGTGAGTGGTGTCTGTTCTGTCGTGTTTCTCTGTAGTCGTGGCCATATTCCTGGGGATCCATCAGCAGGCTCTGCTCCTCCCTGGGCCCTGGTCCACAGGTGTCCTGGCAGGATTGGTTGTCTGGGGTGTGGCAGCAGAGCTGGTACTGGAGTTCCACAGTAGAGGCTTCTTCAAATTAGGTACCTTAGCTGGATCATTTACCTTTTTCAAAAGTTACACATGTCTGTACAGCAGAAAACAATGACATTAAGGAAGCTAGCTAAAAATGCATACTTCACATTTTAATGCAAGGTCATCATGAATCCTAGGCAATTTTAATAGTTTAAAAAGCCTACAAAGAGAGCAGAAGCACTGTAGTGTGCAAACTTTTTAGTGTCACAATTGTTTCACACTATCCAAAGAGCACATACCCCCTGAATAAGATTTTTTCAACCCTTTGCTGAAACTCTTGTGTGTTCTGTTTATTAATATTCCATCAATTTTACAAAATATAAAGCAGAGTTTCTGAAAGCCTCACTTTCCTCTGCTCTCATCCTTTTAATGGTAAATGTGGCTGGTGCAGGAAAAGGACACACAGTGGGTCTGCCATTAACCATGAAACCTCTTTAATACCTTGTTACTGGTCAAGGTGTGCAGTGAATACTAATTGACTTTTAAATTACATTTCATTGCTTTAAAAAAATTCCTCACTCCTATTTTTGGCAGTTGCATGTACTGCAACGAGTACTTAAACATTTGTAATGTTTCTTGTGTGTAATTTTGCTATAGGAAATGGTGACTCCGAAGATAAAGATGAAATTCTGTCTGCATCTTCAGATACACATTATGAGGTACGATTTAAACTGAATGCCAGTTTATGCTCAGAGTAAAATCATGTGTATTGTAAGCGAAACTCATCAGCAATGGAATGGTCAATGTTGTCCAGCACTCCTGCTGTTACTCATGTGTATTGGGACCTCTCTTCACAGGGCCGTCGGTTTAAAAGGGCTGTGCTGGCAGTCTTTCTCACTGGGAATGTTGGACTGCTCAGTGCCCTCCTGTGCTCAATAAGCAGCGTCTGACAGTGGACTCACACAGGAACACTTGTGAACCAGTCCTCTTCAGCCTAGCAACCCAATCCCATGTTTCTAATCTAAAACCATAAACCGCACCGCAAGTGGCACCATTTTCTTAAAAAATGCTTCTGATGCTCCAAAACGCACAATGCAGAGTTTTACCAGACCAACCACAAAGCACTCCATGATGAGTTTGTACCCTATGTCTGGTTCAACAATGCAAAGTTTACAGACCTAATGAAAGAGCAGTTTAATTTTGTGAAGCATTTGTTAATTGTGAAGAAATGCACTGAATATTTTTGGTTGTATATGAGATTTTTGCGTGAAAACATTAATGCGCTTGAGTGTGTTGTTAATCATGTCAGGACTGCATTTTGTTTGACATGTCATTTATTTAATTATAATTTCAAGGTATTATCAAGGTTTTTATAAATATGCTCTGAACACAAAGAACAAAATATTTTCTTAGGGCTCATTTATTTTATGGCACTCACAAAATTAGAATATTAAGAAAGGAATGAAAAGCTGAAGATTTTCATGCTGAATATTGTGTGAATCACATTTGTCTGTCTGTGTTAAGCTTACATTCTACTGAAATGCCAAAGGCTTGTATGAAATATTTTAAATCACTAATAAAAGCCACATATGGCTAATTTATTTTAAAAACAGAGAGGACTTGAATTTTATAATTTTTGGGTTATTTAATTCATATTTATATTCATTATTTTATTCAATATATATTTATATATTGAACAACTTTGGTGGTTTTAAAATCCTGGATCCTGCAAGTTATATCTATATCTGAAAGCTATACATTTGTAAAGATGATTATTTGGTCATTAAAGGTTAAAGTTAACTGCCTTCACAGTTTTGTTTCCTTTTTCAAACATAGTGGAATTTTCCTGCTTTTTGTGTGAATGTACTGAGATTTTGTCGTGTTGCAATGTTAAATTCATAAGATGCTGTTTGGTTTTCTGGAAATTTTTTTTTTTTTTTATTAGAGCTTGTATTTTTAAAAAATACTAGAAAAGCACTGCCATTGTTGGGAAGTTGATGGGTTATTACCATCCTTATAGAACTCTCTAAGCAAGAGCCATAATCATGTGGAGACAGGCTTTTTACCAGAGCTTTCAAAGGTCTGACTGCTGGCCAGAGTTGCGTCGATCATTGTTCAAAATCACACAAATGACAAAAAGCTGCTTTTCCTCACAGCACCTTCCTGTTCTCTGCCATATTTCTGCCACTTTGTCTGTGCTAAATGAAATGTGTTGGTTTTCTGTGTCTAATGCCCTTTTCATTTCCCTGCGTGGGCTAATGCCCAATTCTCCGTTTTTGGCTTTGTGAGACTGTTGCCTAAAAGCACAGTAAAGCAAACTTTCACTAATGACAAATAGGACTATTTTGTTTCCCCAGTATGTCCGTTTCTTTATTTTGCAGAATTATTTTTGTCACACTTGCAGAAAATACAAGACCTTCCATTCCTTAACCAAGGATCCAATTCAGAAAGTAGGCCATTTATATGTACCATCCTCAAAAGCCTTCTCTTCACACAGACTTAAATATTTGAAATTCCAACTTAAGCAAGCGGTACTGGTATTATGTGAAACACATTGTAAGCAAAATGGCTGCACAGAAAAGCATACAAATTTACAACATTTGAAATGTAAGACTATTCATATCGGTCAGTTCAAGCACTAATTTAGACCAAACAATAAGCTGCTTTTTCTGTCCCCACTTACATCAGTAACAGTTCTGTATGACCTTAAACTGACTGCTGAGAGCATTGCAGGTTTTGTAAAAGAGTTTTAAAATACAGTGAAAGAAACTCAAACTTTATTTTTTAAACAATTTGCAATGCCACCAATGTAGGTATTTTGTTAGATATATATGTTCACATACTTTACCTTGGTCAAATTTCAAATACCTTTTAATTAAAGCCATACTTTCTATATTTCCTACTGAAGACAACAAACTTGCATTTTAGTATAAAAGTAGGAGAGGCAAAAGTAGTTTTTATGACCATGTTTAAAAATCTTTTAATTGTTAAATTTTTCTGCTCCCTAGGAAATGAAATGGCTGTTCTGCTTTTTAGTGGGGACATGAAATAATGGACAGTGCTAAAACAGTTTAAAAGACATAAGAAAAACACAAATTGTTAGAAAACACATTTACCTCTTGGGTTTCTTTGATCACCTGTTATGTCGTTTGGCTTGTATGCAGTTTTACTTTTATAAATGTTTTATAGATTTTTTTTTCCATAGAATCGCAGTTTATGAAAATTTGATTAAAATGATATAGTCAAATTGCATGTATTGATTTTAATCCCTCTAATGCCCTTTGTGACATCTGAAATAAAGTTAATTAAACTGGTGGAAAATTATACAAAATATTTCCCTTTAGTTCACTCTTATTATGGAATGTTTTTGTCTTGAAATTCATTCTTATAGCTTCAAAATACATCATCAAAAAATTTTAGGCTATTATTATGGTAAGGAGAATTACAAACCTTTTTCATTTTTGGAGAAAATGCTATACGAAAATACAATAAATACATCCCTCTTTGTTTAACCCAGACATTACATTCAAAAATATGTTTTAAATACGTACTAGGCAGAGAGTGAACAACTAGACTAAACACTACATTCATAAAACATCCAGGCATCTTGGCATATGCACAATACTATGATCTGCCCCTACATATCACCCCTATGCCGATGGGGTCACACAAGCAGTGACAGTTTTATGCTTTATGATCAAACTTTGCAGCATTTTATACTTCCTGGTAAAGCAGAGGAGAGAAAATAGATGTCTTCTCTTTCAACGGCATCCCATGCATCACTCATTATTTGAGAACATCCCCGCCTCCCAGCGCATGGCCATGGCACTCTTTCGACGCCCTCCAGAGAAATTGTCCGGAAACTAAGGGAAAGAGTCACCTTGGTAACTGCAGGTCCTTTTATATTTTTATGTTACATAATTGGTTAAGGTAACTGCAATCAACTATTAATGAGAAATAATATAATCATTTAAAGATCTGTTCACTTTATCTTCTCCAGTGGTGTGTTGGTAACTGAGGAGTTGGGCATACTGTTACTCCAAGGCTTACATAAATCAGGCTAAGGCAGGTATTCCTTACATTCATAGAAATTTAGTAGAGTAGACTCTGTACACGTGTGTGCCCTGGACTAAACCACTGGTTTTAACCAACAATTCCATTCTATAAACAATTCATCATAATGGTGCTTGGGGGTATCATTACAGAGAAAGGGATAATGAGAAAAAAAGATTTACTTTATGTTCACAGGAAAGTGTGGAACGATCCATCTTGGGTGCAGTCTTCATTGGTGATGATGGAGAAGACTTGCATCTCACTGGGAAGTCTGTTAAAAACAGCTCAGAAGCTGAATTAATGGATTTCCATTCAAAGATATTGGAGTATTATCTTTCATTAATAAAAACTAACACCTTACTGGAAAATAATAATAATAATAAATACAAATGTAAATATTTCCATGCTACCCTCATCTGGTATCAAAATGTACCAGGTGCTACTTTAACATACCTGAATTATCAAAGTTGTCAAGTAGATTTGGAGACACCAGAACCGTGCTGTAGTTTTCTTTTGCATAGAGACTTGCTCTCTGTTTCTTCAGCTCCTCCTCTCTCTGTCTAACCATCTGAATCTCCTGGTCGATCAGAGACTGCGTGCTCCTGGACCGCAATTTGAAGAAAGGGTTGTTGAGGAAAGTGCTCTCCTGTGTGTCTTGTCCGACGGTATTCAGGCAGAACTCAGATGCACTACGGATGATCAGGTTGGATGTCTCCAGTATGATGACGTTAGATGTCTCTGAAGGCCACTCGTTTGATTTCTTTACCACTGGGGAAAGAGCACCACCATCTATCGGGCTACGTCTGGGGCTGGAAGGAGAGGTATCTGGCTCTAGGATGATGATGTTATTGGCTGCCACCTCATGGTACAATTGGTTCTTTGATGGTGAAGAGGTGATAATGAAGGATGGTGTGTTGGCGCTGGGAGACTTCGGCATTATGCAGCTGTCTTCTTGAGTCTCAAACATCTTTCTCTTCTCCTCCACTTCTTGACACAGTCTTTTGTCAAACTTTCCTGGGAGGAGGATGATCGGATTGTCTGTCTGCTTGCATTCATTGACATTTGGTAGTTTAGAGATCCCTCTCTCTCGCCTGAAGCTCTCCTCACGTTCCATTGCCAGACGGATTTCCCTCTCAATGGGCGTTTCGGGGTCATCATTAGGAGACCTGTAGCTGGAGTCGTCCAGGCCGGAGTCCTCAGAGCATGGGCTGAACTGTGTGTTTGCATATTCACTTAGCCCCAAATTCTCAAACTCGTGATCCCTCTTGGGCCTGTCAATGTTCCTGACTGGAGTGTACATAAAGCTGTGGCCACCCTGGCAGGTACCCTGCTTGACTGCAGGCTGATGCACCTGGCATTTGGTCTGCTCCTCCATTTTCAGCCATTGTTTCCGAGCGACTCGAAAGTCCACGTGCTCTGTGCTGACGTTTTCGCTCTTTGTCTCTTGAATCACGCAGTAATCGTCTGGCACTTTCTTGTTGGGGTCGACCTTTCCCGAGTGCACAGGGTGTGTGTTGTGTTTAGTGCCCTGACTGAGCTCCTCCTCATCTTCTGAGATTTTTGACAAGCTGTGAAATGGAGCAGCATTGTAGACGTGCTCCTGTGTCTGGAAGTCATTCTCTGTCAGGTTCTCTGGTTGCTCTAGGACTTCCTCACCTTCTGGAAATTCTTCCTCAGGTCCCAGATCATTCTCGGTGGGGCTGTCTTCTTTCTTTTCACATTTCTGGATAAAGAGCTCTCTGGCGCTTTGCTCTAGTCTGTTCTCCAGGAAGAAATCATCATCATCGTCATCTTCTTTATTAATGGAGGAGGAAAATATGGTCCTCCATTTCTCATCTGTTTCACTGTCGGAGGAAACGGCAGCTATTTCCACACGTAAGCAGCTCCCCTGGTTGTCCTGTTCGAGCTCGTGGCATGACTCTGTGGAGATGTCTGACGAGGCATCATCACCGATGCACGCCTCTATGATGGACTCTTGTATTTCACTTTGTTCAATGTTCTCCAGAGTGACACTTTGTACCACTGGTTCCACTTCCTCAGTGACATAGCCATCTTCAGCATTGTCTGTGTTAGGTACAATGTAATCCGTGGGCTCTTGAATGGGCAGGTCTTTTCTCTTGTGAAACAATTCATTCTCGTACACGCTTCCCACACTAGAAGGTGTATCAGAAACCGATGAGGTGATTGATTCGGTCCGGTTAAGCTCATCATGTGCTGACGCTAAGGCAACAATCTCCTTATTGCAAAGAGCGTCTGTCCCGTCCCCATTTGGTAAGTCGTGCTCATCAGTTTCAGTCGTCCCTTCTGGCAAGTCTGCCAAAATGTCATCCATTACTTTTGTTTCTATGGAATCTGAGAAATCAGCTTCACCAATCAAGCCATCATTTTCAGCAATCCCTGTCTCCACAGAATCCATTTTATATTCAATTATAGTGGCCATTTCAGATAGCTGGCTGGTTTCCATGGTTACAGCCTCCAAGGAGGTTTTTTGTTCTTTTTGTTTCTGATTTTGAGAGAGGCTGCAGTTGTCACTCAGTTCCTTTCCATTCGCCTGTTTTACCCCAGCTGCGGCTGTCTATAAAAGTCAAATAAAATGTACTCAGTCAGCAATAGGAGAGACTGGGAATTTGATTTCAGCCTTATTACAAATGACAAAAAATACACGAAAAAAAATCATTCAAACTTCCCTCTATGGACTCACTCTGTCAATATATTTCAACAGATTTCATCACTTGCTCTCCCCTATAAACTCCTTTGATAGGCCAATACACTTACAGTAACTGCATACTGACAGTGTATTGTATTACAGAAACAACATAATCAGAACAGATTTTTTTTTATTCTTCTTTTATCTGGAGACCATGATAACCACTTGTAATAACCACATTACGTGAAAACCCCCAGCCTTGCTTTCTTTCTCTCTGGCTCAGTATCTTTTTTCATTCATGGAAATTGAAGGGGACCCATCGATGTCATGATTATCTATGGGACATCACAAGCAGAAAAGTTTTTCATTTGTTACCTATGGACAGCAATTTGGAAATGCAAACAAAATTATCCCCACAATATGGCTGTGTTTTGTAAGTGTTTCTGCGTTAATGTGATCTCAAGGAAATATACAAGCTTTATTCATTCCCTCTTCACACATGTTAAGTGCTGGAAAAGGGGCTTTTCACACAAACATTGCTCTTGTAAACTTGATTGCATTTGTGTCTCCTGATTCCACCCCACTTAGCCACACCCAGGCTTAGCTTTTCATGAGATTTTCTGTTTTAAAATGCAGAAAAGGGAAAGCAATATGCTGAAACAGTTTTATCATATTCTGCAATCAGATGGTAATGCTGGTATGTGACCGACAGTGGATAACGATGCTCCCTAAGGAAAGATATTTAAATATTACAGGTCTGTTGACTGTATTAAAGCAAATCAGCCCCAGAACTCATTATTATATCATTATCATTATTTGTCTGTCCAACCTACTGCGACATCAGTGGAGGATGTAGATTTTCTTCCCAGTACAATTCAACTCCATTTACATATACAGCAGTGTTGGACAGGCTTCTTTTTGCTAATTGTACTGCATGCACCTGTAAATTGCACATCTTTCAGCCAAAACAAGGTTTACATCCCACACAACATGCAATGTGCCAAGTGCCAGGAGATTTTCAGATCACAGTGTTACATAAACAGTGCACAGGTTAGAACATCAAATAAAATATCTTTAGAAATAGCACCCACAGTTTTCCCTGGAGCACATCCATTCATATATTGTTTTATATCACTGAATGTAATTCAAAAACAAAGCTACCACAATCTGTGGTGCGAGGCTGCAGCGTATTATTTTAGTTAATCTGGTGTAAAATTACATGTTGTCTACAATGAAAACAATGTCAGATACAGAAACATTCACGTACTCAAACGCAGAGTGCCTTCCTGGAATTGAAAAATTATGCTGTTGTTGAAAATCACTTCAACACAAAACAAATTGAATACCAGCACAGCACACAGTTACCTGTACCAATTTAAATTCAACCTTTTTAATTAAATGTCACCCTAGATTTGGGGTGAAGCCACTCATTGCCTTGTTCCCAGAGGCGATGTGAAAATGGAGTGCTGAAGATGTAATTAAGAAGCAGAACTGAGGTTGCTCTGTTCGATTCGCACTGGTGATGCCTTGTAAAAACAGCAGTGGGTTAAGCATAGTCAGGCAGAACAGCCGAATCCAGCTGAATTAAATGGATCTGTTATGTAAGACTGCAGGGTTGGGTGCTGCACCCACGCTTTTGTTGCTCTGTCCCTGCAGTGTATCAGCCATGGCCTTGTTACCGTGGGAGAGGAAGCGGGAAGCGGGAACACTCCAGACACCTTTTAGGTGTGGCTTGCCCATCTCATGCTGTCATGGGCATGCTCAAAAGGGACACTGCACTGCTTCATCTGTGTTTTTATCTCTTTTTCCTATTATGATGTGTTTTGCCCTTCTTATGCTTGTTTTCCATTAGGAACAAATTTATTTTTATCAGTACATCTACTTATGATACATTTACTGTCTGAAATGATGTGGTATGTTTTGTATGTCTCATTGAAATTAAATAAGTGAACACTGCAGAATCTGCACTCATGTAATGGAAAAGACAAGTACTGATAAGGAAATAGCAAGATACACAGCCGTTGGTTTCATTTCTACTCTTCTCTCTATCTTAGCAGAGGCTGGGTTTAATAGGGGCTAAGCCAAATAACCAGGGGAACAGTGCCATTTTAGGGAAAACAGAAATGTATATTGTTTGCTCCACAGTTTGGCTTTGTAGTTGAGAAAGAATAAAATGTGTTATATATTTAGAAGTCAGATTTGGCACATTTGTATTCTTATCTGAATCAAATTATATTAAATGTTTTAAATTTTTAATCTATAGATTGTCACACATCTTATAACACATATATCAGACATTACTTTCTTTATACATTGCTATGCACCTACTTTATGTTGCGATTATTTCTAAAATCAAATCATATTTTTTTATCATATCATATTTTTGAATCACAGAAAAACATTATCTCAGCAGTAGTAAACCTCTACTAAATATAATCTGTTAACTCTGTTTAGATATGAAAGAAATACATAGACATCCTTGGATTTATAACCTTTTAGTAACCCAATGAAAGAATCCTTAAACGTTCTTTTCTTTTTAATCTTATTTAAGTATTCAGTACCATGCCTATTGTGTGAACTGTATCAGTGCAACATTTTATTTATTTATACAACATACTAGCAAGAGGTTTAAATCCAATGAATTATTTTTAAACACTCGTGGAATGCAAACATTTCAGTGATACAGTAATTTCCTGCAAGGGGTTTTAATTTGAGTTAATTTTCATTCATGAGTAACATTTGATTTCTCTTTTGACAATGGCTTGCTACTACACTATTGAAGAAGTTTGCCAATGCTAACTCCTTTCTTGGCATAAACTCAAAATGGTCGCCAGGAGATTTCAGGAAAAGAAGACAGAGAAATCATTGTGACTGGGCCAATCAGTAGAGGGAACCCACACTGTTATCAGACAGTATTATTCTCATTATTCACAACAATAGCAAAAAAAAAAAAAAAAAAAAACAGGCAAGAATCACACAGGCAGTAAACATGCTCTTTTCTTTATAACAAAGAGTGCAAGGTCACCAAATTCTTTGGATTGGGAATGAAATGTCAAGTGAATTGGTAACTCTCCCATGTTATTAACTTCCTATGTTTACACATACAGGTGCAAATGATTTACCCTATTGAGAAAAACTCACGCAAGGCTAAAGCATTGTTTTAGAGGAAGAGTCTGCATGCGGAATCACATCATAAACATGTGGCTGCTACCTGTTGACTTCCATGCCTGTCCTGTCAATCACCCCAGGCCTGTCTCTCTGCCACGATCGAAAAATGGTGTCTCTTCTCCACTCCATGTGCGCCAGTCAGCACCAGAGCTAAGAGGGACATCTATCTGTGGATCATTCGTGGGCACATCTGACAGTGATGTCATCCGTGTCTCCCTGCCAAGTGCTGGAGGGCTGTCCATTCAGAGCCGGACTCTTTCACACCAGGGGATGGAACACTCAATAGAACAGCCGGTGCTGGCTTGTCCGAGCGGCGCGGACTGTTAGCAGTCACAAAGTGCATAATCCAATGTAGCTTTTCTCTTCCATCCTTTCCACATTTTCTTTGACAATGTTATTGTCTTACTATTGGCAAATTTCTCTGATGATATCTCACAGTCAGTTCAATTAGGTCAGCCCATGGAGTGAAAAGGAAAAGGAGGGCATCATGGACACTAATTGATCTGTGCAATTGTCATTACAGAATGCCATGGATTACATTGTCAGTGTCAGTGGAATTTTAGAGGATCTGATAATGAGATGACTGGACAGAAATTCCTGTCATTCATGGCATGATACTGAATTTATGTTTTATCTATGATTTTACAGAAATTTTAAAGTGGAATTACTTGTACAAAAAATGTTGGTGCCAAAAATTAACACGCCAAATTGAGCGTTTAGAAATACAATCATACAAAGACAATGAGGTTTCTTATTTAACACAAAAATATAGACATGATGATTCAATGGGCATATTGATTTGAAGTATGCTAACACATGTGCTCAAAGGCCTGAAAACATTTCTTTAATGACAGCCTGTCAATGTCCTTTTTTGTATTTCCTCCATTCGCACAGCAACGCTAAAATTTCGGTAAATGGAGGACTCACATTTTCGTGACTAATGCACTCAGAAGTAGAGCATGTAATTTCTGAATGCCCGCTTAATTGAAAAATAATTAATAGTAACGCAAACAATTTTTCTATGTGTTTTGCTTCCTTGTCATGCCAATCAAACAGAGAAGGAAGTCAAATAGAAATTACTGGCTGCAAATTGCGATGCACCATGGCAACCCTGACAGGTGTAACATTTCAAGAGCTCAGTTGATGCACATAAGTACAGGTCTTTGGTGATTAACAGCAATGGCACATACCCCTCACTTGTACTAAATAATTCAGCAGCAGTTATGTTTGCAGTGAACAAAGATGGAGCAGAAAGAGTGTTTTTTTCTACTTTCCTACAAGCCGTTTTTAACACTTGCAAGTGGATATCACCTCAAACTCTGGAAGAGACACAGCTTTCCGAGTCAAACATTATGTTCCTGCCCACTATTAGTTGAGCTAAACACAGCAGGTGAAGAGCTCTCTTTGTCTTTGATTTGTGGTTTGTTGTGGGAGATATTGATCCTCACTGGTCTCAAGCGCAGCAGACTAAAAATGTATTGGCATAAACGCCACTGAAATGTCATTCACCATTGCACAAGCTTAGCACTCTGGTACAGTCATAACCATCTTGCTATCAACAAAAAGCAAGCTAACATTCTTACCGTTAGTGATTGACAAAAGGCTTCAGATTGTCCTTTTGGGCTCCCTAGCTCCCAGAGAACCTATTGAGTCGCTGCCTCTGCCCACGCGCTTTCAGAGTGCAGTCAATAAGTGGCCAAGGTCATAGTTACACACTCGAATGATGGGACACATTCTGTTTTGATGAATTCAGTCTGATTACTGAGCAAGGGACATGGGGACAGCATGTACCTGACATCAGATACAAGCTGTCCAGCTGAAAGCCTTTGCGATTCCTCCTACCATTAGCAACAAGTCATAGGAGCTTTCTAAGTTACAGCTAAGCCACACAATGCCATGGAAGGTAATGAAACAGTGAAGGAGAAAGTGCTTTGCTATCTCACGGATTTTCACAGGGGAATAATGCCCAGTGAATCACAAGAGCAGGCACCTTGAAAAGAGACAAGAGCAGTGCGTGGGATTACCATTCAATAAAACCGGGAGCTAGCGGTAGCAGGAGGGGAACATATATGAGAAGCATTGAGCCTCTAAAGGCTTGGGGTTTTGTTTCTGCGGTGAAGTAAACAACGTGAAGATCCAGCACAAAATGAGAAATGACGTTGAAAAAAAAAAATGTTTGTAGAGGGAGCTTTGCGGGTCCAGACGCTGGCTCCCATCTACAATTAAACTGCATAGCATCTGCAAACAGAATATGAAACAATTTTAAAAGAAAAACATGGAAAAGGTGGAATTTTTTACTAGAATGCATGGTTTCGCCCCTCCCTTATGTCTAACTTCATGTGTAGGGAAGAGGGAGGCCTCCTCCAATCCCCTGGTTTGTGTGGTGAAAAGGGAATGCATGATCAAGGTTTCAATCGAATGTGACGTAGAGCTTAAAACTCCGATGGGCACAAATCTGACATTGTGTTACACTGCAAAGAGTACCCATTGTTAGAGATCTTCTGTACTAACAATATTTGAAAGTATGTTTAATTCTGACTAATGGTTTGAAGAATTTCACACAGGGCACCTATGTCTTCTTTACTGCCAGACCACATTGATATAATGAAATTCACGTTTATCAAGATAAATCTCCCCATAATTTAACAGCATTTTGAGACTGGCAGTTGCCGAAGGGCATAGTAATTTTTGCATACTTGTGCATATTTGCAATTTTTGAAAATGCGATGCTTTACTTGAGTATTTTAATGCAAATTTGCAGCATGTCATGCTGCAGGTGGACTTCATCTGGATCTTTAGGCACATGCATTATGCCTTTGTGACAGAAAAAAGAGAACATGTCCAAAACAACACTGCGCAGTTACCATCTTCTGTGGAACATTGAGAACCTTCAGTTAATCAACTTCAGAAGGCAAAACCCAGAAGAGATAATTGGGAGAACACAGTCGCTAATCAGAGGTGCAACAGCTCTCTCTGTCACCCGCAGCATAACAAACTACACATACACTCAGTCTGAAAGGGATGATTGACCTCAGGGTCACTTTGTGCTCATTCAGTTAAGGAGTGTTTATCACACATAGGGCGTAATTACAGCATGGGCATACTCCTCAGCAAAGCAATGCTAATTGTTAAATTTCCCAACATTTGCATCCATCTCTCTCTCTCTTTCTCTCTCTCTCTCATACACACACACACATGCACACACACATTTAATAAGAACACAGAATGAACATTGTCTGTAAAATCTGATATCACCATATGCATCCCAGAAATACACCTCGTGACAAGGATATATGTTCAGGCTGCAATGACTATATTTCTACCCACAGACTATACACAGTATTACATTTCTCTTGAAACTATTCCTGAACCTATATTTCCAGAGTTAAACAAGTACACAAAAGAGCAGATAGTCCCATAGTTACATCAGCTTTCTTTCTTCTCAGCTGGCTCGGTTCTTGGTATTTTTTTGTTGCTATCAACCCACATGTTTAATTAAAGCGGTGCGTACATATTCAACATTGACTGTCCCCTCGAACTTCCATCTCTTAATCAGCTGTCTTTGCCTGCTGCCCCTGCCTCTGTACCGACTGTTCAGTATCTATGCAGCTCTCTGGGTAACAGACATAACAGACAAGTGTAGCAGAATATCCTCCCATAACAGTTACATAATGGCATTCTAGTCCTGCATGAAAAACAACAAGTTTATGCTCGTAGTCATTAAGTCCTTTTCAAGCAATGCTTTCAAAACTTTTTTCAGTTGCAGCTGTTCCCATCCTACCTTCTGTCAGCGCTGAAACTCAGCTGGATCTTTCTCTGTGTGGCTGTGTGGATTCTCTGCCTTGCAGTAGCCACTGCGACTGGAACACTGACTGAATGTGTGAAAACCAGCCAATGACAGAGCAGCATATCTTGAACACAGAGACACACACACTGCACAGACACACGCACACAGGCAGGCACCCAAGTATACCTCTGCCTGGTTTCAAAAGGGCACACTTTCATGTTAGACGGTGGGACTCAGGCAGTCACATAATGCAAACTTACAAAAAGCTTATGAAGCCACGTATCCTACATGTCATGCTCACACAATGCCAAGCCTTTCTCATTTTAAAGCACAGTCGACAACAGTCGAAAGAAGTCTCCTAAATCATCATACTGCAGTGAAAAACATTTACATTTCTCTGTGCATCAATCAAAAAAGACTGACATGTTCCAAAGTTGAGATGTAAATGACTTAACCTGCATGAATACATCCACTGTGTGAAATGATAAAGTATGGTTTTAATATGGACACAGAAGAATATGGTACTATATATGGGGGGAACCCTATATTGTTTTTCTGTGCATGGAATCTAAATGCAAAATAAAGAACTGTCATATTATTTTGTGTATACAGTAAATGCAGGATATTCTGTTCTCATAACAAGGCTTATATTAAGCTGTTAATGAAGCTTGTGTAACATAATAATAATAATAATAATAATAATAATAATAATAATAATATGGAAAATCATCATTTCATGTTGAGTAAAATTTCAAAACACATTACGTGAGAGGATTCCTTACAAACAAATCCTAATAAATCCTTCTTTTTTACAACATAAGCAGAACATAATTCACACATCTTTTATAGAAAAAAAGATTCATAAAAATGTAATTATGTTTGAGGCAAAAAGTTATTCAGAATCATCCAAACATCTAAATAAGGTGAACAGGCATGGTTGACAACAGTAGCAAATCTGACATTCTTAATTTCAGTTTTGAAATGTATTTAAAGCTCAGAAATGTATTTCTGAATCTGTTTGAGGTATCAACGGCAGCACCAGGGCAGGTAAATGATCTCAGTCATGGGGCAGCTGTGTGTGAGGGCCACATTCCACAGTGTGAGAGCAGAAGGCAGAGGGAGCGAGGGGAGGTGCTGTGTACTGCATTGTGAGAGATTCCCCAGAGTGTGCTGTGTGTTTAATAATGCCCACTCTGTAAATCAACCCATAAGAGCAGAGCAAGAGCACCCCTCCTCCCACCGCAGGCTGCCCCTCTGAGAGGGCCGGCTCATGGGAAAATATTTCTGTTGCTTATAGTTTTCAATGACATTGTTCTCTTCATTGTCAATGCAATTGCAAAGCAACACAAGTAATATACATATCAGACAGTGATAAAACTTTCAAATTGGTTTTTAATAACATGAAATCCCCAACCTTACTTTGGCAAAGATTATTAAACAACCTCCTTTACTTTGGTATCTGTTTTATTCATTCAATGAATATATACCATCTCTTGCTGGAATTAATATGATAGCATCCCTTCCAAAGCACTTTGGGCTGTTCTGTGTTTAAGTGTTTTTGAGGAGGCTAAATATCAAACCATTGATTGAAAGTTGGATAAGAGTTAAAATAAATACTTCTCCTGGAGAAAAAACCTTCTCCTTTTAAATTCTTCATTATTTCATAAAACTGTAAAATCTGTATTCACAAATGGTATATATGTACTGCTTCTAAACCTCAAATAACATAAATGTATAATTTCTCTGAGAACTGGTACCTTTTAAAGCATGGCACAAATGAGATGTCTGACATTTAAACTGACCACTGTTTCAACAATACTGAAAAAGACAACCGTTTTACCCTTTAAGACAGGCGTTGCCTGTGAGATCCATCAATTACAAATGAATGACAAATATGCTGAATTATTTAAAGACTTTCTCTTTTTTCATCGAACACTGTCATTTTTCTGCAGAAAACTGATTTTTATTTAAATGTAAAAACATGAGCTGAGCATAACATGACAGCCTATTATTTCAAGAAAGAGCACCATGGACAAAATAGTTTTTAAGGCATTTAAAACAAAACCATATTTTTGTTGTAAATTCACAATATTATTTTAAATAATGAAATTGGAGACAGGAGGTATGGTACCATTTTATTTGCCTTTGCTTTCCATAGTATAGTCACATTAAGCTTTGCACTTTATTTCTGTACATTTGTCTCAGGTACTGTCTAATTGTACACCGGATGGCTAAACAGTAGGTATACAAAGTGTTAAAAACACAGAGATCAAGCTTTCAAAGCAGCATTAGACACCATATTCAAAGGCACTGACAATTATAAGGCACATTCAGAGAATATTTCATGTTAATATTTGTATGGCACATTTGTTTGTACCACATAAAAAGCACAAAACACACAAATATATATCAATAACATTTGCTCATTCCAAATTACACTCCAGATAAACATTTCTGAATGAATACACTTGCTGAAAATCTGGTCTTTGATATTGGCACAATACTATCATATATTCAGAACAGAAAACATACTTGATAGTTCTTGGGATCAGTGGTCTCACAATAGTTTAGTCTTGTTTGCATTGTGCAAATAGGAAGACACCCATTCTTTTGGGCCTGCTCTCTTTCTGCTTTTCTCCATGGAATATTTAAGGCAGCTACAGGAATCATACTCATTGGAGATCACATGCTTTTTTCCTAGCTTTGCCATTCTTATTCTTAATGCTGTGGAGAAGAAAAACGGACATTATTTCAGTACAGGTCTCACGGAGCTGGTGATTATACAACACAAAGGTGATCATAGTTTCTCAAATATGAAGTTTTTTTCCTTTGTATTGACATTTTAGCTTAAGACAATACTTATTTTTGAAAAAAAGTGAATGTTAGACAGCTAAGAAAATATTTAGGAAATCAATATGTGATCAGTCATGATCTTAGCAAAAGCATTACTACAATGACAAAATAATGTTTTCTTTGATAAAATCTGAAAGTAGTCATTATTTTAAAAAACAATATGAAAAATACATATATAATTTAAAAATTAAAAGCAAGGATCTGTTCTTGTAATGTGTTCTGTGTTTTTCCATGAAGGCTAACTTGATGAGAGTTATTAGCCTTGGGCCTTTTCTACATATGGTATTACAAGTATTTAGTACTATTTATAACATTAATACTTAATTTTAATCTAGAGGTAGAATAAATCAAAATACACTCATATTAGACCTGATATGATGATATTTTAATCCGATTATATTTTAATCCAGCATTTAAGGATATTGTGCTACTAATGCCATTGTACTTATGAAGCAGAAGAACATTTTGACTACACTAGTAATTATACATTGTATTGAAACTACTAATGGTATCTAAAATTGTATTTTACAATCAAGTCTTGATATTAGGTTTCAGCTACATTGAATAAAATGATAGATAATTCTGATATGAACTGCAGCTGAAGACTGTGCCTCCTCACTGTAAGAATATTTGATGATAAGTTCCAACAACAAAAAAATTGACAGCTTTGTATACACATTATTTAACAAGATAAATTATTAATCGTGTTGAATTTTTGTATCATGCTGACTGCAATAATATGTAATTATTTACTGTTTATATTTATGTCTATGGGATAATTATAAAATTGTTTCTAGATAATTATTTTAGGGAATTATATTTGTGCACCTCATCTCTCCTCTTTTAAGATTACTATATCACCATTAAAATACAGTAAGTAAATCTTTCTGGCTGCTTGCTGTGTTACTGCCCTTCTCTTTGTACTTGCATGACTGATTTCACTTGCATGTTGTATATACTGATATACACAATAAAGAAAGAAAAACAGGTCCACCAAGACTGCTGTAATTGCTCCTCTTAAATGCATTTTCCAGCTTATATAACTCCTGAGGTAGGTTGTATAATAACTTCTCAAGTGTCTTATAAAATGGTGCTTCAGTGTTGACAGAGCTCCTTATTTTGGGAGACATCTGCTGAAAACACAGGGCCAATGAGTCTCTCAGCACAAGGCCCCTTACTGACAGAACCTCACTTTGGACACTCAAGTTGCATTTATATATTCTGCTCTCTCCAGAGGTTCATGGTTAATGGTGCATTATGGCACTTGTTGCTGAACAATTTCTCTCATTTATATATTACCATATTTTTCATATCATACCATAATGCAAACTGTACCTGCCAAATTTCTGAAATTTATGATTGTAACTTATTCTTTGCATATACCTGCTTCACATTATTATGAAAGTACATTAATAATGTACTGAGGTACTTACATTTTTTAATGTGTCTTTCTTAAAGTATTTCAGACATCTAAAGACAGGCCAAGGAATTCAGTAACAGTAATCAGCAAATAGGTTGACTGTCACCTAAATGTTTTGTAGTATGCTGTCTTTAAAACTATGCAGGAACTACAGCTTAGACATATAAAAAAGAAGCACAGAAGAGAAGCAGGTCAGGGATGTCCAGAATGTTAAAAGTTGAAGAGAAAATTTGAGGCAGCCATGCAAATTACTCTGAGCGCACAAAAGACAGTGGCCTTGAAACAAATCATTTGCATAATGGGAACAAAGCAATTAGCAACAAAAACAAATATAACAAATGATTCATTTCAGAACAGTGAAAGGGTCTCATTGTGTTCCATGGGCATTACAGCAAATAAAACTTGAATTCACTTTCCTACTTTTTCATTTTGGCTTTGGATAACACTGTACAGTACAGTACAGTACAGTACAGTTCAGCCATACGTTTTCTCATTACTTGCACAATATTTTGCTTTAATTTTCAGCTGAAATTAATAACTTTTGTTGTGCAAGTAACTGAAAAGTGATGCCTTTTTGAACATTCTGTTCATTATAAAAGAAGTGAGTCAAGTGAATTCCATTCCAGTAGTCTTCATAGCCGTCAGGCCATCTGTCAGCCAGTGCTATGTGCAGCTCAGCCACTAGGTGGAGGTAGAGCTTGACAAAACATTCTTCAAAAACAGAATTCAACAATGCTACAGAACCTTTGCATCCACTTATTCCTGACATTGAGAACATTCTGCACACTTAATGTTCATACCGTTGTGCACTGCAGGAAGTGAGTTGCAGGAGAGGGGTGAGTGAGTCCAGCATGCAGCGACAGCCAGGAGAGTGAGACTGAGAGCCCATAGCGTCAGGACAAGGGAGGTTAGTTTCTGAGGAGAGGGTTACATTAATGAGCAGTGTTGCTTTTTTTTCTTTGGTATACCTGTGGCAGAGGGGTCCTCTGTGCCGTCTCCTTCCAGCAGTCTGTCAGGGCAAGGGCTGAGGCGGAGGGGGCTTTGCCCAGACTCCAGCTCCTGGAGCTGCTCAGTGGTGGAGTATGGTGATGCATTGCTACTGTTCCAGTTGGCTTTGGCTTCTGTGAGGTATGGACTTGCTCTGGAGTTCACATGCGGCTGGAAGATCTTGCTGTGGTACCCGTCGGGGTGGTAAGAGAGTGTCCTGTCCCCGCCATCTTCATCACCGATGACCACCAGCTCAGCCTGGATTGCCCCATCATAGCCCAGGGCTTGGTGGGTCACCTTCTCATCATCCACATTCTGATACCCCATGAAAATCATGGTGACTGGCTCTGTGGAGTCCAGGTGGGTCCCCACAACATTATGGCTGGGTTGGAGGTTGTCCCTATTATGAGATGGAGATGGGCTCCTGTGTCTCGATCCAGGCTCTGTGAGCAGTGTGGCTCTGGGGTTCTCCCTGGAATCCTGGGGTTGTGCTGGCATGAGTATTCGAGCATTTGCTTCTGAGTGCACCTCACCCCCATTTGTGAAATGACTCAGGCTCCCTCCAGGGCTGTGGGGAGGGGGCAGGTCTGCATGCAAGTGATTCCCAGCATAAGGGTGTGGAATGTGAGGTGGCAGATGCATCGCATCCCCCTGGAATGGAGCACCATCGCTCCAGAGGACCTCTGGTTGAGCAGAAGGGGAGCGCTTCTGGGGCTCCACCTGACCTCTGGGTCCTGGGCTCACCACATCCTGATCTGGCCTCTTGGGGGTGGACGGCCGGCTGTAGGGGGTGGAAAACACAGGCTCATGGTACTCAACATCTGAGCTAATCTGCTTCTCTGTGGCCTTCCTCAGCAGCTCCTCCACCTCGCTAGGTGTGAGCTCTCGCCCTCCATTCCGAGTGACCTGGCCATCCGGGCCCAGGGCATAGACAGATTTCCTCCCATCATCATAGACTTTCACCCCCTTCTGCTGAAACTCCTGAGGCTTGACAGTGGCTGTTGACAGGATCTGGCTTTCCCCAGTCTTCATGTCCTTCTCTACATTAATTTCCATGGCAAACAAGGCTGTGGAAAAAAGACAGTTGAACAATCTCTTGCATAACTACTACATAACATTTTGTATCATTTATTTCCCTTTCGGTATAATTGATTGACGGATACCTCTTTGCTGGCCAACAGAACCTAGTTTTACAGTTTTACAATGAGCAAAAATGAGCAAAAAAAAAATGAGCAAACAGTTATTTTCATTTTTTGACATCAGATGTAACTAAATATTTATATCTGATATATATATATTTCACAAGTAAATTGGTCTTTTTCAGATTTTAACATTTTATTTCACATGAGCAATTTTATTTCAATTACCACCCCAAAAACAAATTAGCAATTTTGATGCTGCAGGCAATTGTGCCCTGGAAGAAATGAATGCAATGTTCTGCTTGTCAGAAATAGAAATACCCGAAGGATCCATGATGTTTTGACTCCTGTGAGCACATACTCTACCAAGAACTGTAATTAACTGTATTTAAATTTAGAGTGGTTTTATTTATTCTGTGCCATAAAAGTATGAGATCTTTATTTACCATGCTTAATACAGCATACACAAATATATTTATATTTTTAAACATTTGAATTGTTCCTATACCTGTTAAATGAGTGGCACATATGAGTATGAAAATAGATGGTGTCACACAGTACCTCGTTTGGGCTGCTCATCATCTGACTCCAGCGCTGGGTTTGACAGTTTCTTCAGCTGGGAGGGTTTATAGGACTTTGGGACATCTGGAATTGCTGAATAAATGTACTGGACTGGGTCTGTAACAGAAACGTACTCAATTAGTTGATACTTTCTTACAATGTGTTGGTCTAAATTTTAAAATGAAAAAACAATGAAACACTAATAGCAACAAAAGTCTTTACCTTGCTGGATATCGGCATTTACTGCCTGTGAGGAAATATAGTAGTTCAAAATTACATTTTGGATATTTTAAAAAAGAAGAGAAATGAGAAAAATTATTCAGGCAAGATTTTTTGGAAAAAATTCCCTGGATGCGGTCCTGAAAAATCTTTTTTCCAGTTTGTAAGCAAGATCCAGTACATCGTCGACAAGGAACCAGCGTTCTCAAGCATCTCCACTGTACATTTCAGGGCCCTCTCTACCACCGAGCGTGCTTTTCTTAAAGCGTTAACCAGACTCTTCATGAGTATTATGCTCTCAGACTGTACCTACACTTCACATGTGGGAACAACTGAATGAATACCATTGCCAAGGAAAGTGTCAGTCTAAGTTTACAGAACAAATTCAGACCATTCTCTTTGTCCATTTTGGAGTGGAGCCATTTAAAGAGAGAGAATATGAAATGCGCAATACCTTTATAATGTCCTCAGCGGTTCTCTCAACTTCCTTCAGCCGTTTCAGAATGAGCTGCTCATTCGCAGAAATGGTCGTCTCCTGCATTTCTAGAGCCTCGATTTCCTTTTCCATCCTACAAGCAGGATGCAAAATGTAGTTTGGCTGAGGAACTTCAGCAAAGGCAAGCAGCCAGTCAAAAGCATCACAGATTGAGACTGCAGTTTTAAAAAACAACAAAAGCGTCTGCCGCCAGGAGCTGACTGAGTGGGATAGCTTAATCTGAAATCTCATACAGGCTGCAGAGCTCATACAGCAGAGCTTCTTAAGATAATTCTCCTGAGACAAAGATGACACTTGTATGTGCATGGCCACATATGTTTCACACATCTGATATCATTTCAGATTAAAGTCACAGCTGGTAACTCTGAACATCTATAGACTAGATTTGGTATTCAGGATTTAGCATTTACCAATTACTTTCTCACAAATAATTCCTTATTTTGAAAGATTTTGTTGAGACAGTATATGTTCAATATTATTCTTATTATGCTATTTAAGCTTTATAACAGAGCCAAAGAAAAGACGAGCTCCCCTCGTGCCTGGAGGGCCTTGCCTTTGGATAGATATGCATGTCACACTCACACATTTATTGAGGGTCTATTTCCTACCTCCACGCTGATGTTTGTGTACAGTTAATGAAGTGTCAATTCATTTGGCCTCTTAAAATTGACAAAAAGTTCAACAAAGACGATACAGACAATTACCTCTGGCAAAAGTTTTTTTTAAAAATGATTTCTTTTTCAGTTCATTGCAATCTTGCGTGAGGCTGCTTCCGTCACCCCTGGGATCCCGATCTATTTCAGTCCCTGATTAGTTGTGTTATTTCAGTGATGGAGAGGATTTTCTGCTGATTGCTTTTTCAGCATGCCAGCGTGGCTCAGGGTCCAGTGATCAAGCCTAAAACCATTCTCCACAACAGGTGGGGGCAGCGCAGATCATTCTCCTCTCCTGCAATAGCAACCTTCCGATCAGAAACGGACCTGTCTGCTCAGGGTGGAGGGCAGAGTTCAAATTTTCATATATTCACTGGTATTGGCTGAAATCCTGGGCCCCATAAACACATTTGATACCAGCTCCCCTTTGCTTATTTATGACATTGATTGGCATTTTTGAGTCCCTGTCCAGACCTGGGTCGTAGAATCATGTCGGACTCTTCACTCTTTATTGCGCCCCATGCATATTCAATAAATCATGTGATCACATTCATCTGCATTAGAGCTGAGTTTAAAGCAATGCTGCTTCTGACAAATTTGAGCAGTTAAGAATCAAATAATCATACTGACATTTATTTTATAATACAAAATAATTTTCTGCACCATGTCTGTAGGATGTTGAATATTTAATTTCATTTGAATTTGGCTTTAAAATATTTATTTTTCAAAATAGAACTTCAGGATGACTAACAGGTTCAATAAAAATATCCTCCAGAAGACCATAAAACTGAGGAAACACTGTGATGCTGTGTGTGCCTAGCTGTTGGTTTTTGTTAGCATTAGTACTGTTACTGTCTATCCCAGTTAACAAGAACATTGCTAAACAAAAGAAAGCGTGGCATGATTGAATTTCAGCTGTGACCAAACTGTGAATCTTATTGCTATAACTGCAAAATGCCTATAACTGCTGTTAATTTAGTGTAGTTCCAGAGAAATGATGGAGCAAGTGAAGTTAGAATTACATCCTGGATGGAGTTTTCAGCTTTCAGATGTTTTTTTTAGCTGGCTAAAAACAGCTTCTAGCAACTCTATTCACACACAAAGAGCGATTCCTTACTGTGGGGAGCATTTGATATTCAGCGTTGACTGATACAGGCAAAGGCAGCCAGGAACCCCACATCTTACTGTAATGATGGAACTGGACAGCTCTGGACAGTTGTCATCAAGTCACTGAGGACAAGTTCCAACAAGCTGAACATAGCTGGCTACATAACAAGCCAAATGTAGTTAGCTACCATCATATATAAGCACACTTTGTTCTCTTTTTCACCTTTTACAGTGGAAAAATGCACATTTACACTGAAACAGAAAGTATCAAAATCACCTCTGAACAATATTGCAATTAAAGCTGTATTATAATGACTAAATGAAATGTGAATACCCTCAGTTTTGAGCACTATATGTACACATATTATACAGTATTAAATATATGCATGATGCCACAATGGGGAGATCCCCAGTCACATTCTGGCCTTGACGAGAAGTATTTCAGTCGATGATGTACCAAGAACAAACACATTTGCTGTTAATAATATCTTTTCAAGCAGTTTTACCAATTCTAATATGCTCTGGTTGCAGATGAAGCAACTACACATGGCATCTAAGGTCCAGGATCTAAGTACAAAATACAGCTCATACTTTATAAGGCAATTCGTCATAGGGCTTTGTTTCATTTAGATGCACACCCAAAATAACTGCAATGGTTTAAAATGAACATGAAAGTTGTAATTATTTAACACAAATACCGTTGTACAAAAGCAATGATAAAATTTTGCTCTACTATTTTTAAACAATCCATGAATGACCTTCGGAATTCAACAGAAACAGTCACATCTTGTGACAGACCATGCACCAGCAAATGTGATGAAAATGGAGACTGTGATGGAACCTCCTGTGCAAAGTCATTACAGACCTCCCTAATGCACTCTGCACCACATGTCTTGGCCTATAAATACCAAACTTTAATCTGACATGCATTTCTCTGATCTGAGCTAGAGCTTAAACTTATGTGTTCCAACTGTGTTTGAACCACAACAATTCAACAGCCATACAGCTAGTAACTGAGGAACTTTTTTCATTTCTTTTAATATTCCAAAAATGATTGAGACCACACTGGTTCTAAGCAGTAAGGTGTTTTAGGACACATGAAATTACCTTACTTGCCTGACCCACTGTAAAATCATTATGGTATACATTGCATTACATTTTCTGGAACAGAATTAATCTTCTTGTTTCATTTCAAAAAGGCACCATAAACTCCATATGCCAGCAGTCCTCCATTGAGCATAAGGGTGACTTAATTGTTTGCGTGGCTGCATCACTGTCACTGGGCAAAAGTTGGAAAGGATCCTGCTCTCTTCAGAGAGTTTAAATAAGTTGGAAGAGACAGCCTTAGTAATCCCCAACAAGCCCGACTCATTCACTATCTAAGGCAGAAGCTTAGCCATGCTAATACACGCCCATGCACTGCTGCACATGTATAGCATTGCACTTATCACTTAATGGTTACCTGTGGATATTGCCCTGTAGGACCTGGCTCTGCTGCTGGTCGTCCTGGGCCTGTAGCCTCATGGCTTCCTCTTCTTGCGCACTCTGAAGGCTCAGTCCATCCATGAGCCATTGTTCCCGCAAAGCCTTTTTCTGTTTGTTGGAGAATATGCATGATACTTCAATATTTCTCAGCAATGATTAAAAATTATGTGATTTTCTTATCCAAATTCCTTACTGTGAAAGAGAACACCCCACATCTCCTACTGGAGGGCAAAAAGCAATTAGCTGGCTAATTATGAATAAGCATTTTGAAAAAGGCCACACACACTCACACACACACACACACACACACACACACACACACACACACACACACACACACACACACACACACACACACACACACACACACACACACACACACACACACACACACACACACACGGATAGAATGTAATTCTCCCACACCTTCAAGTACTGAAGCTTAAGTTTTTCCTCCTCAATTTCTCTCCTTTTCTCAGCAATGTCTTCTTGGATTTTTCTCTTTTCCTGTAAATGCATAAAGCAAAAACAAACGTGTCACAGAGGCACTTAGATTGACAGGTTGCTCTGGAAAATGTGGCCATGGGAAGCCCCAGAAGTCCAAAGTATGACACAGGAAAAGGACATGCAGACACCTTTTTGTAATCTTAGAGGGGAGCGATGCCACCCCTCTGAGATACAACCTGTTCAGAAACACCATCTGCCAAAAATAAAATGTCAGCTGTTTCCCTCCACACATACAGAACATGTATGAATCACTGGGAGGTGAGACAAATGACAAAGAGTGTGATCAAACAGTTCAATGCAAGCAGTGTAGGTGGTGAGGGTGCTCTATTCTGTTGTGACTGTTAATGTTTACATTACATTATTCACTTCAAGACCAGTTGTTTCCTCAAATTACCAATACAGTGTTATAAAGTAGCATCTTAAATTGATATAATGTATCACCAGAAAGGAACGTGTTAACTGTAATGTCACAATGTGCAGAGCACATGGATAACAGTTATTATATACTTTGCTTGGACCCATTGTTTTCTATTTATAACCTTCACTTGATCTCCTTAAAGTTAATCTTCACAGTGCATAGATAGTATATCTATGGCAAATTGATTAAACAAGTCCTTAATTGTCCTAGCTACTCTTAGACCACAGTCTAATTTAAAACATAATACTAAAACTACAAAAAAATGCTAAAATGCCAAACAAAACAATGTGCAAAAAAAATAATTAATTAAAAAAAAAGAGTCCGGTTAGAGCTTTTTAGCCCTGTAGATGGAGGAATGAACAGAAGTTTTTATTCTGACCCCACATTTGACCTTCAGATACAAAAAACAACTCTCTCAAACATTTATTTCTGATGCTAGCACACCCTTGCTTCCCTTCTGGAAATCGCTGAAGTTAAAATAGCTGGATTAGCACCCTTCCCCGCTAAACAAAATATTTGAACCCTGTTTGTCCATAAACACAGCAAATTCCTGAAAGCCAAGCAGTGCCACTTCTGAGAAACAAGAGATAATTTTAAGCACTCCCATTAGTTTAACACAATTGAGAGATTTTAATAGTTTTCCAGGATATAAAACCAGGAATGTGAAAGGACAGAATGTATGACATTAGTACCCATGCTGCCCTGTAATTCAGCAATGGTCTGTCCTTAGAGTACGACAGCCCTCCCTTCCCAGCCCCACTTTACCGTTATGGCTTGAAGTCGCTCCTTTATTAGGTTGGCCTCCTCCATGGTGAGCCTGGAACAGAGAGGGAGAGAACCCCTGAGAGACAGGCGGAGAGGAAGGGAGAGGGGGGAGAGGAAGCCCGCAGTCTGTGGTGTTGACGGATGGACGGACGGTTTGTGGAGACAGGAGGGACGCTCTGGCGAGCTCCACCGCTGTTGTGATGCGTGTGATGGGAGTGTGGCTGGGGCGCGGGAGTCGGGTTGGGGGTTGGCCGTGGCAGGGGCCAGCTGGAATAGTTGGCATGGCCAGCATTACTCACTGACACATCACATGTCAGATTTACCCCGGGCCTAGTTTTGGAAGGATGGACAAAGTACTCTAGGTACTGTGGCCGGAATCTGACTTTGCATTTTTCATTTTGTGGACATCAATAAATTTCAGACAAGGAGTCTGATGCAACCTCTCTCTTTCCAGGAGGAGAAATGTTGAGGTCACTCTCTTTGACAGTTCGACACTGAACACTTTGCTTCTCTTCATTTTGATGTGTTTCATTGATTGTCCATTTAATAGATGTACTCAAACCTATTCTAAGACACCATATAATGATTTACATCCTCTAAGAGGAGTAAAATGTTAAAATCGTTTCAGTAACTCCTACCAACTGTTTGTTTCATACTAGGTTACTTACAATACATTATTTATGTCCAGATTTAGTTTTCAGCAGACAATATGTCACTTTCTAGTTAAAGATAGCCCCATGCTCAGTGTTAGAGGGCATTCAAATTACAAAGGTTATGAAAAGGAAATGGATCAGGTTGCAGGCTGGAAATGTGCCTTGCTGGAAATATGCTCCATTGGTGATCCCCATTGCTTGTTAATCAACCACATGCCTTCTTGTAAAATATCAGAGCTATATCCTCCTACTGCTGAGCTTCCCTTACAGTGGTCTAAACTTTTAATCCATGAAACATCACCCTTGCCAATGCCTGTCACTGAAATATGCCATATGGGCCATATCCCACTCCTACCACCAATATACAGTAACATCCCGGGGGGTGAGATGAGAGGAAATATCTCCATGAGTACAGTCAGGCATGATCTCTTCACCATCAGATAGCATACAATAATACTGTATTGCTTGCTGTATAGTTACAGTACAAAGTTCACTCCTCTACTACGACTATCGTATCAAGAAAAATTGTGAAGGAATTTGATCAAGTACATATTGCAAATAATTATAAAAACTTTACTCAGCATTTTAAATGGCCATAAAAAGAGAAGAAAAAAAAGAGTCTGAGTGTATTCCTAATGGGACTGTAGTAAATGAATTTATATACACACACACGCGCATGCACACACATCACACGCACGCGCACATGCACACACACACACACACAAACTCACACACAGTCTGAGTGTATTCCTAATGGGACTGTAGTAAATGAATTTATAAGAGCAGAATTATTATAAGCTTCAAACAATAGTGTGATACACTGAAAAAACTAGAAGGTAAAAAGTTACCTATATTCATGAAACATATTCATGTTTCCAGCAATGTAAGGTACTGTACAGAGTATCTGTTAGCAGGAATGTCTGGGATCTGTCTGTGAGTTATGGTTAAAAAATAAAACAAATAAACAAACAAATACACAACAAAAACTACAACACCATCTTCTGCTTATGAGAATTATTTCATGGAACAGTGCAAATCTCATCAGGATCACATAATTCCCCATTTTCAATATTGCTCTGCTCGCTAATTGTTTGTAATGTGTTTTTTATTGCTGTGCAATATTCTCTCATTCTCTCTATAGGCCTGCTATTTACACAGGAACTTCAGAGATGTGGGTCAACGTTCAATGGTGTATCTCTCAAAGTTTTTTGAAACTTTGGAAGTCATGTGAACATACATCCATGAAAATAATTTGAATCATTTATTGATTTGAGTGATAACTTACATCTTATTTTTACATAGGTTATGCTAATTTTTTGGCTTTAACAATACTTTAACAATTATGCATACTGGTAGTTGACAACAACAGAAAAACATCCATGGTTCAGTCTCTGAACGAAAACTCTCTGAAAGAGCACTTTGCAAGTTGAAAGGGCAAAAATAAATAATGCATGTGAGCACATATTAGAGAAAGCAACATCTATTAACCACAAATAGCACTGTCTAAAAGGACAAATGTGCCAGACCGTTTGTATAAAACTAGCAAAGAATGGTTCTTGTGATGACACCAAAGAGGGAAACTTGAAAGGGGGATGACAATCAATCAACCAATGAGAAGGTGACTTATTACTACCAAGATAAACCTGAACCACCTCTTTCACTGTTAAGACATGTGTGATCTGTTGAACATGAATAGGTAACATTATTTTTCTTATATTATGCCCTTTCTAAAATTGTTGCTTTTCAATGGATGCAACTGCTTATTGGAAGGGAGACTGTGTCTGGGTGAGCCATTTGTTTGCCTCACAAAATTTCTTTGTCTTCCTTTAACCAGTGGTGAATATCTATGTTAGCTAGTGCATTTGCTAGCCAGGTTGTTCAGTTTTACAAATTGTTTCCTTAAATAATGGCACCAAGACATAAACATAATTTTGTAAGAATTTGCATTATTTTTACGAAAATGCCTGTTTGTTGATATCTTTTTTCATCAGAGTTTGTAATTGCAAAAGTGACTGCCTGGTTTATACCATGGTAAATTGACCAGTGCTTGGAGGTCAATTTACCAAGGAGAGTGCCATGTATTGGAGGTTATTTCACTTGTCCCATGTGTTGCGTCCGTCTTGATTGTTTGCCCTACCAAACCGGTACTAAGGTCAGCCTTTCTCTCTCACAGTTCGGCCACCCAGTAATGATGATTTCTAACTGGGCTAAGGGTCAAAAAACACTAATCAGCTGAGTGTCAAAACCAAAAGTTATATAATTGAAAATAGTTTGAGCCAACAGAATACTTTCAAACTGATACCATTACTGTGAACTGACCCACCCCCTATTTCATCTCTACACTACTGTTGCACAACAGCAGTTAATTCATGTTCTGAGAGAATGGATTGGGCCAACAAATGTCTGTTGTGTCCCCTGGAAGGGCAATGATGTCGCCATTCTAACTACCTGCTAATCTGTGTATATCTTTTGCCAAGTGTTCTGACACTGCCAACCTTGCTGTCCAAAGAGACTATAAAAGTAGCTAGACACAACCAATAAAACAATCAACAATCATCTGAAAGAAAGTTAGGCACACCAGGCAGCAATGAAATGGATATAAAAATATTAGACCCAGCATTCTACATTTTACTAAACCCAACTAAGTGAAATTCTAAATATCATTCTGGGCTAATAATAGACCATGACGCATGTAAAAAATATATACAATGTTGTATGGATTGAATTTATGTAATGTTGATGGATGAGTCACAGTGTGGTGTGGAGAGAGAAGGAGAAGGGGAGTGGGAGTGGATGGGATGCTGGGAAAGAGTAACAGTGTTCCCCCTGTGCTCACGTGGGCTGGAAATCTCAGAAAATCAGTCCCAAACAGAGGCTGCACGCTCAGTGTGTCTTGAGTTACGGGAGGACACAGGCCTGGTCCTGGGGCACAAAGGGAAAGCTCACCATCTTTGTGACGTGAGAAAGCAACAGGTTGTTTTACAAGTGCGATCGGGTCATGACCGGCCACCACCGCATCAGGAGATAAGACCTCTGCAGACGGCGGGGTGGGGGGGTGGGGGGTTAGCAGGGGTAGGGGCTGTGAGGGGGAGCTGGGCTGATCCACCTGGTGGTGAAGCGGCATGTCTGTAAAGATACGCTCGTTCCAAAAATAACTTCCCGGCACAGCTGCACTGTCTGAGGACAGTGACTGATGCGACGTGATGCCTTTGTGCATGTCCTCAAAAGTGAGAATTGTCAACAGGTGACGCTGTGGTGAGGACCTAAGGCATATTTACAAAGTCTCTGTGTAATGTCCCTTCCATGCTGTTTATCATGCCTTAATATTCAGGTTTTATACTTGGAAGGAACCAGACAATGAATGATCTATATTTTGCAATGTTTTCAGTGCTACTGCCAATAAAGAGAACCCCAGCAATAAAACTGCACATAGAGACAAGATATGAAAGACTCATCCCTGCTTTCATGCAGGCAACTGTAACAGCAAACAATGATGATAATAAAGATGATAAATTCAGTGCTCAGGGGTGAATGAAGATATTTGGGAAATATTTCATCAGCCTTAATAATGCCTGACCCACAGGCAGGGCTGCAGAAGTATGCTGTTGAACACAGACCTCTCGCTGATCTCAAACCTCACATACACAGTCTCAGTTCACAGTCTGACTCTTTCATTTTGGAGACTGACTTTCAGTAATCTGTCTCCTTTAATCTGATCACTGATGGTTTAAGAGCTAAATCTCTTGTGGCACCTACAACCAGTCTAGAAACCAAACACAGGCTTTTACTTTACATGCGTTACTGTGTTTTCAGTTAGCAAAGCTAGCAAAACATTAAGCTCTTGTCGTTTTGGCATAGATTATAACACTTTTATTATTATTCAGCTTCAATGTTAAGATTATATAGATTATATTGTAGAAAATCAATTTAAAATCTAATAAACGCATTTATCCACATCTACAGAGACAGTGATTTCACATGGTGGTAACCCTTGTAAAAATGTGTAAAGTCAAGTATTTTTAAATAAATGATCCATTTGGATCTACTCTCTAGGTCTTGGACTAATGAAAAACTAACTCTCAGGCTTCACTGGTTAAAAGAAAGTGATTTTAAGACTCTAGACCCCATAAATCTGTTGACAAAAGGATTTAAGAACCCCCTGATGGGAAATCGCCTGGTGGAAATAGCAGCAGGCTTAGTGGAATTAAAAGATTAGAGAATCAGAGACCCCATGAAGTTTCCCTCTTCGGATTTGTTTTTCCATAAAAAATAAATGTGACTTTAGTAGCCTTAAAGGTGGAAGAATGGTTTGCAGGAAGAATATTCTGATGCTCTCCCAGGTTTACTCTCAGTGACACCACACACTGTTCAGAGACTTCTCACATACACTCTTTCACTAAAGACACCAAAAAAAAAACACCTCACACAAATCAAAATGGAAACGGAATGTACAAAAAAAGCCCCATATGCGAAAGGACGTACTCACCAGCTGCGTGTGGATGAATCTCTGGCGGGTGAAGAGAAGTGCTCACTCCAGTGTGCACAGTGAGGAGTCCTGCATTACTGCTCTGGATGTGCAGGTAGGCTGGGGTAGAGCAGGGGTTACCAGTGACTGGCAGGCTGCCGTCTCACAGCAGTGAAAGCTGGGCGGGTCCTTCTTCAGGACCAGCCCTTCCGCACCCCCGAGCCTGTCAGAGCGCAACACTCAACCATGTACAAGTCATTACCTCACTGCCAAGTAACGCTTGACTTTCCACACACATGCAGTGCTCAGGCAAGCACATACACACACACATACACCACACACATTCATGCACACAAATACACACATGTGCACACTCATATAAGTCCACACATGCATACATACACCCAATTGCATGCATGTGCTCCCACATGAAAATGCACATGCACAAATGCACATTATGTGCATAAACACTCAAACATACACATGCATGCACATGTACCCAAAACACATGCATATACATGCATGCACATAAAACACACACACAGATACACATACAAGCACACACACAAATTCTTTAACATGCACATGTACGCCCACTCATACACACAAACACAAGTGTGTACGTACCCACAAGTTCAGTGGCTTGGCACCTCTCCTCCTTGTGTCTTTACAGCTGACACTCCTACTGAAGGACGTGCACAGGCATCCGCACTGCCACGCAATTAGCCATTGACTTCCTCTCCAAATCAGTCTCACAGGCTGTGCCGTTGTGTCAAGCTTTTTTTAATGGTCAAAACTCCTGTAAACCAAGCTTGCATATGCTCTGAAAAGATACGTTTCATTTCTGCCTCACAGCTTTAGTAATGAGAGTGGGAGTACGGAGCAGTAGGAGTAATGCAACAAAAGCACACAAATGCCCATATGTACTCTATGCACACCCACACATGCAAGCTTCACACACAAATACATATACACCTGCGCATACACATAATCACGCACATTAAAATACAAAATTACTGTGAAAAAAGATCAGTTCTTTTAAAAACATTTTACAGAGACATCAGTAAGGATTGATTAAAGCAAATGTTTATCTACACAGTATCAGAGCCAACATTTCCCATGATCCCAAGTACACACATACCCACCAGATGGACTACGTCCATCACTTATAACTGCCAGTGTGGTGAAGTTGAAACCGAAGCAGCAGAGGGCAATGTGAATTGTTGGTATATGGCATCATAATTCTCGCTGACTGTAACTGCCTCAGGCAGGGAGACAGGTATCCATGGCAACATGTTGAACTCTCCAAATGCTCTGTTCTGCATTGCATTATGATAGCCATATCTGTTCACTCAAACTGTTACATCTAAAATGTTCTCTGCAGACATTTTATCTGTGCTAAATACCCAACAGAATAAGTACTGTTTAACCATGGTTAATTGTAACTATAAATTGTTAACAATAGATCACAGATGCATATTCCAAACTCATTCTCATAAACCAATATGTAATGCTCCCCCTGTGATTAAAAAATAAAACAGAAATGGGCAGCTTTACTGTATGGAAATGCTCTGAAATAAAAGAGGAGAAAGAAAACTGGGTCAGGCTTTTGCAAATATTGTGAGGTATAAACCCTCCTCTATTTATTGTGAAAATGCGATGTTGTTTTCTCAAGAGCTCATGTACATGATTACCTTTGACAGCATGCAAGAATCAGAAAAAATATACACACAAAAATACTTATTCCTAAAATATATATATGATATCATCTCCATCAAGCTATCCAACTCTTACTATCAAATCATAACCAAAAATGTTCTCTGCACTGCCCTCTTCTTTTTTAATTTTCTGTCTGTAAAATTACAGGACAGATAGGCAATGAAATATTTTTTAATGTAAAATATTAAAACACAGTTTTTGTAAAAATGTGATTGTGTTATCCGGTGTCAGTGTACCATATATAAGAGAGTATGTCTAATTAAAGGCATTGTGTACATCTGAACAGTTCAGATGGAACTGTACGGATTGTGGAGGGGCTCATCTTGACAAATCTGCCACTGGGCATGAAAATGAGCTCATGGGGCCAGAATGCTCTCTCAATCTGCTGGTCAAGCACAAACAGCCCTCCAAATTAGAGGAGGCGCAGCTTGATGGAAAGCGGGGATGTGTGGGACATTCCCGCAGTGTTCTCTGTTTATTTACGGCCTCCTAAAAAATGTGACCCTCACCAACGTGCGACATTCCCTGCCAGCCTTCTAATTAATGAAAATGTATTCAAAATCTGTCAGAGCGGCACTCAGGAGACTGCTGAATGACTCATGTTCACAACTTCCTACACACAGTCTGTCAGGGGAACTGATCACAGGAACCAGCTTGGACACAACAGGCAAGATCCTGGAGCACAGAAAAACTGACACACTTTCCTGCCTTGTGTAATTTGTGGCAATCTGTAATAATAATAATAATAATAATAATAATAACAACAATAATAATGCACATAGACAAAACAGTGGAAAGACTAAATGAAAGAAATTGCCTGCCAAGGTCATGTGTCACAACGTATAACCTTGTGTAAAAAGCATGAAACCTGCTCGTCTGAGCAATGGAACAAAACATAATGATCTGAATCAACTTTTAGGGTGCTACTGCGCAAACAACTCCTTATTGGTTCAACTCTCAGAGTTGTCTTCCTGATGTATGTATGTAAGTGTGTGTGTGTGTGTGTGTGTGTGTGTGCGCGCATGTATATATGTCAGCATGTATGAGTAATATATAGGGGTGACTAATATGTGATCCAACGACAACGTTCCTTGCCTCCTGCTGTGATAGCATTATGGCAGGCACTGTGTGTGACTCTCCATTGGTGTCGTATTTTTTGTAGTGCCTTCATTGACATTGACAGTTAGCTCATATCAGATGACAGGAACAGCTTTCTAGAAACATGTCTCCATGAACATAAATTTCCTTTAAAAGGCAAATGATATGCTTGTGTTGAATCCATTTAATCCTGACACACAGGTGCAGGAAGACAGTAAAAAAAAAAAAAAAATCGTAAAATACAACACATCAGACTTAATGAGTGAGGAGGCCATCAGCCACCCAGACTGCACATGTGTCCCGCGGTCTGCTTCCTGTGCATAGTCACAGAACACATGGGAGTGTGACAGCTGAAACCAGCACAGTCTTGAGGGACTCGGCCAAGTCTCAGAGGAGAAAGCCAGCAGGCTCAAGAGAACAAGAGAGAATGACTACCCCATTAACATCAGGGGAAATCAAGTTCTCCTCTGTCCCAATGCACCTAAAACAACAGGAAATGTACCAGAGTGGATGAGACCCCCTCTCTCATTCTCTCTCTTTTTGCTCTCTTTCCCTCAGTAATCCAAACATGTCAGAGGAATGGAAAATAATTCAACTGCTATTCTCTCCTACAACAATCCAAGGTTTTTTCTTTCATAGATATCTCCCTGGGATATAATCAACTATATCATACATATCATATATATGTTTTTGTTTTGCCCGTTGTGTCAGAGCCAGGATCACTGTTAATGGCTATAATGTGAAATGACTTTGCCACTGTGTTCTCAGTTTTTTTGAATTTCAACTGAATGAATATTCCTCCTACTCTGAATGTATAATTCCCACACAACCTACTTCTTTATTGTGCTTACACCATTGCCGCTTGCAAAATTAACAATTCAGCACTGAAATATATGATGGTTGTAATGCTATGCTGTTGTTATCGTCTTTGTTTTTTACTATTTTCTCAATTGTGAATAGGATGTTCATTTGTTGAAATGGTTTGTATATTAATTGGAAATGGCATAAAAGCTGCATTCCCTGGAACTACATGTTAGCTGTGTTTTATACCCCATGCTGGCAATAAAAAATAATGAACAACCTCTTAGCCAATCAGACCATGGTATAAATTGTGTTGTCAGACAGCATGGCTGAATCTTCTCCAGTGAGTGAGAGGCACAGCAGGTGGGACTGAATCTTGAGAGGCATGCAAAATGTGTGGGAAAAGGCTGATTCTCAGTTGTATTCACTTCTATGAAAATACAACACTCTCATTTTTAGACGTCTATTCAATACCATTTATTCAATTCAATTCAATTTTATTTGTATAGCATTTTTTACAACAAGTTGTCACAAAGCAGCTTTACAATTGATCCCTGGCCTGAAACCCCCTCGGATTAAGCCAAGGCAACAGTGGCAAGGAAAAACTCCCTGACAAACAGGAAGAAACCTTGAGCAGAACCTGGCTCAGCGGGGCAGCCCATCTGCTTCTGACTTGCGCAGGGTGTACAACAGGTAGACAGGAGAGTGGAGATGGCTGACATAATTACTAATTAAAATGATAACAGGAACAATAAGTACAATAACAGTGATAATAACAATTTAGGTAGAATAACCAGATTTGCAGTATAGCAGTAGATATGGTAAGTAGGGTCCAGTTCTTGGAACAGGGAGGGTGGAATGGGCAGGACTGGAAGATAGCTGACCTCCCAGTTGCTGAGCTGATATAGAGTAGTTAGGATTAATCACGACTTCCAATGTATTGGCTTGTGAAGATGAAAATTGATTACAGCTAAGATTTATTGCAACACTACAGACAGTCCATTCACAGCCTGGTCAGCTAGCACTTAAAGTCAGAATGTCCATCTCACAGTATCTCCCCAGACTGCTTTCCCACTTCCCAGTGGAGAAGTAATATCCTAGTATCTGAAAGGTCTGTAATAAACACTCTCCATTCATCACCACAACCACGGGGTCCAAAGGGAAAACTGATCCCAGACCAGTGTCGGGCAATGGCCTGGCTGCACTGAATTGTGTCTGCCTTCTGTCTCATACCAATGTGAGAGACAAGATGGCCAGACAAGATGCGCAGAGACAGGGAAGGGAGAGTAACCAGATTCATGGCTGTGTCAGCTGATCAGCTCTACTGCTAGTAACTCCATGAAAAGCATGGGAGGAAGAAGCAGAGACTGCGCACAATGTAGCACTCCACAGAGATATACTCACATGTTTTGTGCAGTGATCAAGTAAAAATGACAATACATTCCGCACAAATGTCAATGTGCCACCAAGTATTGACATGCCTGGCATGCAGCAGGGCATGTAGTTCCATGTAGCTCCATATTCATAATTTACTAGCAATAGCTTGGGCATACTACATGACACGGATATATGCAAGTGAATTTTGTCTCCAGTCTCTTAAAGGGCATGTAAATGCCACTGTACTTAAATAATAAAGTGTAAATCACTGTCCTGTCACCTGCCTCCAATGGCCTGGGGGGAGTCTGGAATAAAAGAGCTGCACTTTCAGAGGTATCATGTTCTAAATAAGAGTGCTTTACCAACACCTGAAAAACAAAGTTAATTGTAACATTAATGTGAAACTATCTGTGTTTGGCCATATCTCTCCAGTTACAAGACAGAACAATCATTAAATCCCAACGCTGCACCACACTTTTACACTCGGGCACACGTATGCATGTGCACACATATATACACATGCACACACACATACACACACACATACACATACACATATAGATACACATACACACACACATACACACACATATGCACATATAGATACACACACACATATAGATACACACATATACACACACACACACGCACACACACGCATGCACATGTAGATACACACACACACACACACACACACACACACACACACACACACACACACACACACACACACACACACACACACACACACACACACACACACACACACACACACACACACACACACACACACACAGGTTCTCACTCATGCTCATATGTGAATATGCAAACACACCCTTTATCTCTGTCTCCACATATGTGTTCACACTGCACTGTGAATAGAAACAGGGTGCAGTGGCGTGTCTCCTCAGTGGTACACATGGCTCCACTCCATCACTCATGTCCTGCCTGGTGCTCTACAGACACATACTTTCCATGGTGATTAACTACAGCTCTAAAGCCCACTGTCCCACCCTCTCCCTTTCAAGCCACTCAGAGACACTAAATTATGTTTCTCAAACGTGAGAATTTTAATTATGGTATAGGAGACTTCAAAAACATAGTGTGCCAGTGACAACCTTATCAGCTTTCATCCTTTTCTTTCCTCCACTCTCAGCATTATCTGTCATTTCTATTTTTTCTTTTTTATTTCCCTTGTTCTTCCCCTGTTCTAGACTGTAATGTTTGCTCTTCTTATTGCCCATTTTTAATTTGGTTTCCACAAATGGAAAAACTCAGCAGCCTTGAAGGCAGAAACCACTTGGAAAGATATCAGCTGACACACACTATTATGCCTTTACTCAGCCCAATGGCCGAAAAGAGAAAAGCAAAAGAGATAATATGAACTATTTCACCTCAACAGAACATAGCCCTCTCACTTGAACTTCCTCAGGATCAGTTCTCAATGTTTGAACGATGGCTCTGTTCTGCTCATAAATTTGTGAGTGTCACAACCCCCGCTCGTCAGTGTAGGCATTTGTATGGTCAGTGTAAAACACCGTCCGGAGTGGCCCTTGCTGTAAAATGAGCACTAAGGAGCACAGCTGGTCCAGGCGGCGCAGTTAAACAGCAGGAAATGCAGCTCAGGTGTCAGATTCTGCTCTGCCCTCTGACACTAAGGAGGCTCCCTCCAGTGTCCTGTCGTATAAAGCTTGGGTACACAGTTGCCCGTCAGTATGTGAAGCCAAAATTCCTGTTAGGCAATGGGTCGTCCAGGTGTCTGTGTTCGTTAATCATTGTTCAAAGGCATGCGCAAGCATTTTGCTGTTTGGTGTGAGGATACATTCATACATAACAACATTCTATGCACGATATACCATAAAGTACACATAATACTACATAATCCATATATATGGAGTTGAGGCTAGTTCCAGAGGGGAGAGTTTTCCCTTGTTAGTAAAGACATCTCCAGTTCCTTTACTAGATAGCATATTTCCCATATTTGAAAGCAGTTGTGTCTGGGAATATCACTATTCCCATGTCTGCAATGTGCATAATAAACAAATACTTGAACATTTTTTTTTCATTAGCACTCCTATGCATGGTTAATCATTGCACTTTCTCTAAAGGTTTGCAGGTTTACCAGGTGCTAATCCATCATCCAAGCTAAACCAAAGGTGCCGGGTTGTTGCCATGGCAGCAAAAGCAAATTTATACTCAATAAAACAGTAAGCAGTGCCATGCTGGTAAAGACTGCACATTTTCACTCCTCATACCTACAGCACCCTCTTCTTTAAGGCTATCTGTGGTCTCACAACACAATTACAATGAATGAGGGGACCATATCTGGCATTATCTTGCATTTTTTTCTCTGAATAAAACCTAATTTTGCAATTAGATTGTGTTAAGGTCTATTTATGTAAAGCAAATTAACATCTTGGCTGTACATAACACAAAGGGGCACAGACTTTCAGAAGAGCATGGCGACTTCTTGTCTACTAAAACAATTTTTAAGATCTGTGTGTGAAAAGTGTTTCAAAGTAATGAATGGCTGAAATCATAAGAATCTCCATTTTTCAGTGTGATGTTTATGAACTGAAACTCATCAGTTAACTCATGTACTGTCAGTGTAACATGGTTCTGTAGCAAACACATTTCAAAACACCATGTGACAAAACCTTTAAACCTATGTGATAGTAAGTTACTTTTTCATCTTTTCATGAAAGGTTGTCTGATTGTTGATATAATGTTTTTTTATGATGCCAATGAAATGCAGAATATGTTCCTGTAACAGCCAAGCCTTTATTTATCATTCAAAATTACAAGAGGATCTGCAGGTTTGTAACTGAGATTCATACCATACCACTTACTTTTAATCTATTTCAGAGCCTCTGTTAAATCAGGCTGGCTCTGGTAATTACACCATGTGTCTGACATTGTTACTGAGACTACATTCCATGGCTCGTTACTGACTAATGGCCGGTGTGCTAGTCACTGAGCGATTGTTTTGGGCAAATGGGTTTCTGGCAGGCCCTCTAAAGGATTCTTTGTGCTTTATGCACATCCCGCATTCTTTCTCTCTGAGAGAGTCACATTTACAATCAGTGGCGTTTGGTAAAACAGAGTCAAAGGTGAGTCTGTAGTGGCAGCCATCCTGGCAACAGCCTCTAGAACCTTCCAAACCAAGCAGCACACACAAAACAATAAAATATACTTATCAGCAATGGATTAGTTAGGACTGAGTTGGACGTAATTCAATTATTTTTCAATGACAAGCTCACAAGCTCACATATATAGTATATAAATAACTAGTAATATAAAACCAATATGAACTGACAAATGGCATGTTGATAGAGTTATTTTTATGTATACCTATATTTTGATATTCATTACCATTACCAAAAGTTTTTTTGAATAGGAGGAATGTAATGATTTTTTTAACTAAAGCCATGACTTTTCAACATGACATCTACGTTTTAAATCCTATACCTAATCCTAAATGAATACTAACCTGGATGTCTAATTGTTAATGTATAAAATAATGAGTTTGAAAATATGAATGGAATTTATAAATAAATTAAATGCATTTCAATATCAGTTGCATTTAATATTTCTAAATAAATTTGTCACTGATATATCGAATGATTCCAGTATTTTCATGGACAAGGTGCATCATCTGTTAATACCACCAGGTGGTAGTAAAACCCAACTGATCTCTCACACCCTCAGCCATACCATATAGACTGAATACCAAAATAATCCTGCTGGCCAGAGTGGAATTTACATGCAGAATGCAGTAGGGGGTCAGGTGTTAGCATGTATGACAGAGCAGTCCTTGTGTCAACACATTTTCCCCATCTAACCTGAATGCAGGCTGGCAGCATGTAAACATGTGAAATGTGAAATGAAGCAGTCACCAGAAAGGCAATGTTTATCAGCTCTGTTAACACTGGAAATCAGTGGATAGAGATAGAAAAAAATATCAACACAATATTTGACATTCATAACAGAACATAATAATAACAGGCACATGAGACAAGAGTCCTGTGGTGTAGTAGTGTATTGGCTTTGCTTTATTCCCATGGTGCTGTAGGTGAAAGCTGATGGGGTCAAACTCAGTGCAGCTTTCATCTGAGTTCACTTCAGTCCTCTTCCTTCTTTCGTGTGTCACTGGCAGGTGCTGAGTGAGTTGTCACCCTGTCAGGCCTTCCCTGACAGGAGCCAACACATGCCCTAATTAGGACACTTTCAGAGTAGCGGCACTCCAGCTGATCCTCAGACAGACAGTCTCTTTTTTAGTATAAGAATAGCAGTTTAACAATACATACATGATTCTGGTAGTCAGACCAGTGTAGCTTGTCAAAGGGTATGTTATATCTGTTCATGAAAACTTCCGTTATAAAAGCAATAGTTATGTGTGGCTGTGTTTGCTTAATGGTTTGTTATTGCTATGGCAGTTGTAAAAAAAATGAATATTACTTAGTAATATTTCTTACAACCGGTGCATGGAGCATGAAATAAATAGCTGTAGGCTGCTAGCCATGCAGTCGGTGCTTCAAACGACAGGAAACAAAAGAGTTCATCAGTTTCTTTTTGCAAGATGTATTGCCTGATTTGCATCTCTGTGCATCTTAATTGCAGCTGCACATGAACTAATTGACCAAACGGTCAATTCTCTTTCTTTCAGTTGGGCTGAATTGGGTCCCCGCATTGTCCGATCAACAGTTAACAGCATCAGATCAGTCACAGAGGGAGAGTGTGTGTGTGGAGGCAGGGTGATGCTGAAGGGAAGGTCAGCGCAGGTGATGCCATTCCATCTGAAACCTTTGCTGCTGCACTAGGTGTATGTTTTTCTTTTGTCTCGCCATAAAGTCAATACTACAAATCAACTTTGAACTTGGAATATGTGCTCGAGTAAATTAGTATAGGGGCTTCACTCTGTTTTTATCAGTGACAATAGTTCAAGATTGTCACTTTTGCTAATGGAAGTTGGTCATACTGTGTCCAATAAAACTAGAGCACAAGTAGAGAGGAGACCACCCTGTTGAATCCAGTGAAGATACTTAATTCATATGCTTTCATTTTCTACATGTTGAAATCCTGCCACTCATCATTGCCCACATACCCTGTAAGTCTGAGATTAAGCCCCACTGAATCTGCATGTATGTACAGTGTGTACTGCCATTTAACATTCAAAATGTCCACATTTTCTTGAGTACCACTCACCTTCAAAGTGAAAGCCATGTGCTGCACAGGTTGAAAAAAATCTTCATATAGTCCATCTTATTTTTGAAAAAGCACCAACAGACATGGACTTAGACCAGCCCTTCACTTACTCACCACTAATAGATGCAAATCAATGTGAACCCAAAGGGCCAGGCTCACCTGCAGTGATGTCTAACGTAGTGATAATGATTTTTTCCTCTAGTGCTCAGATCAGTCTGAAATCAGACCGTGCTTGCTCTTCAGATGCTGGAACACAGAGCTCTGTAGCTTTAATTAACCTCAGAGTTCACCATCCCATCACACTCAATATTGTTGCTGGTACTGTCTTCATTAGAATAAAGTGGGTTCAAACCCTGGATAAAAGCCTCCATTGGTTGAAAATTGTTTTTTTTTGTGATTGCTGGTGGATTAGATTGTGGAGAAACAGTAATCCCAGCCTTGATTTTTTCCTTATGGAGTTTGTTCTGACTGCTGTTTGCTCTCAGCTGTTGAGTGCACAACTTCATGCTGGCACTTAATTAGAGAGGTTGTTGTCCCCACAAGCGAGGAAATTAAATACATTTACTGTACTCTGAATATCAGCTTCATTCATAATGGCTGTGGGATATTGTCACCAGGTGGATTATTGGTCATTTATACTGGACATAGTGAAACCCCATTATGCTAAAACAGGCTCTTATCAGCTTCAGACTAGCTGTACTGGAGAAATAGCAATGCATAATCATTTGGCTCATGTTATGGAATATGAGCTGTTGTGAGTTATGACCATAGTATTGTTTTAAGGGGAATGTAATGTCTCCTGCTGAAGACGAGCCTCTTGCTTGGGTATGGCTGTATTTATATGGGGAGAACAGTGAATCAGCTCCATCAGTCGGGGGTCTGACTTGCAAGAGGAATTCACATGACAGCTTCAGTTAGCAGTGCTTATGCATTTTCCTTGGTGTGGTTGCCATGGTGAGTATTTACAAGGGCAACAGGGAGTAGCTGCTCTGCAGTGTCCTTTTCATTGTGCAAAGCATTTTCCTCCCTGCCTGTCTCTTTCCGCTCCCTGTCTCTGTCTCCCCCCACTCTCTCTGCTAGAGACATCTTGAGAGATTCTTTTTTTTAAAAAGGGTAGGAAGATTGGAACTCCTTACTTAAACTGCGCTCTATGCATTTGAAGCCTTTGTTGTCGAGTTCTCATGAAATAGTGCTCCCACAAACGTAATTACAAGGACAATGAAAGCTGGCCGTTATCAAGCTTGTATGTTTATTTATAACAGTTGATCATGTTTCGACTGCAGAGTCATGGGAATTTAAAAATGAAATTCCTTTGATCATTGAATAGTTTACAGGCTGTATGGTCCAGGGAATTAATTGTTGCAAAAAGATAAATTATTTATTTATAGCAGAGGAAGTATCCAGTTCTGTGAGCAGGCATTTGCTCCAACCATGTGCTACATCTGGACTAAGGAGTTAAATTAATTAGTGAAATCAGGTGGTGTAATGCATTGTTGCAGGAAATACCTGCAGATATAGCAGTCTTCCAGGACTATATCTGAGGAATAGCAGCAAAGTGAGGGTTTATTTAGATTGACTCTGAATCTGTCAAGCATTCTTTGTGAATCTGAGCTTCTAAACATCCCCAGCTGGATAAGGTGTTTCATAATTCCTTCCCATGTCTACCTCAGCAGATGTGTGATGGCTGTTTTGATGCAAAACATTATTTATAGTTAAGGTAGCTCTTGCCCTTCATTGCAATAAGTTCTAAAATCATACACAGCATTATACAAATTAAAATTTTGTCATTATTAATGCTTTCCCCTTTGCTGAATGCTTTTGTCTTGAATGTGACCAATCAATGAAGAGCAGATAAATGTGAGGGTCTATGGGACAGCAGAATGCACTCAGCCGAACGGCTCAGCTGGCATGCTGACAGGAGCCCACCCTCTACAGAGGAACTCTGCGGCTTGTTCATTTAGTGATGTGCTCCACTAAACCCTTCTTAAGAAGGGGATGGGGAGGCATTTGGGCTCAGGGTAAAAACATATTGTCGCTCCGCCGGAGGTTAAATGTTTGATTTACACACACATTAGACATCTGTGGCTCACGTAACGCCTCCCTCTTTTGACATCCCCATGTTGGAGGGGTCTCCTCCCTGCAACCGGCAGTTTCTCCAGCACATTAATTCTGTCCACACCAGGATATCGGCCAGCGATAAAAACATTCCAACATCAATTCTCCCAGGTTGCCCTCTGGGCCTGAAACAAGCCAAGGCATCCGTTTGTAAAGGCTTTCTCAGGCAGCCATGAGCTAGTCACATCCCAACAGGCCTGCAGCTTTTCTCTGTGTCTGTGCTGCATATTAATTTGCTCATATCCGCCTATGCTCATATCACACAAACACATGCAGTTTAGGTTTGTCCCGGGCCACTTGCTAAACATAGATGCATTTTTAATTCAACATGATCTTTGATTAAAGTATGAATCTTTTAAATGGATCAATATTGATCTTATGAAAAATAAATACTAAATAAAAAACAGAATGCACATACTCAGGATACAACTAAGGAGAAATGTAGGCAGATATTGGGCTGTGAAGCATTAATAATAATGCTTCAATAGTTTATATGGATTCAAATGAGTGAAATTACGCGTAAGGCCTGTCCCCAAAGGTCGTTGGCTGGGTAACTGTCATGGTCTGAGTGCTGTGCTGTACAACATTTCAAAGCTCAATTAAAGAGACACAGATTGCAAGCAAGCTCTCTGGTGCACTGTAACTCTTCATGTGTCATTGAAAGAGTGAAAACACTGAGGAAAGTAAACAGTCTACGTTTGTGAATGTGTTTTACAGTTCCATTTGGACATATTTTTCAAGAGCTAATGAATGCTGTCTAACATTTATGTGATTTGTGTTATCATTGACACCAAATTCAGACTTTTTTTTATTGTTCATGCTAACTTGGAAAATTTCAAGTAAAATCTGAAGATAGTTTTACAAAAAAACATTTGTCACAAGGAAGAAGGCCCAAAGACTGATGGATCTCACTCAGAAACTCAAATATTCTTACATTTTCCAGAATGTTTTTTCTGCTGGGATGCTAACAATTAATTTAAATCAGTGCAGCAAATACTGTAAATACATTAATACAGTAAATTAACCATTTTTGTTGAGAAGTAGGAATTAAAAATATATGTTGAGGTATGAAATGCCACGATATAAATATAAAATATGATGATATCAGTGAATACCTCAGGTATTTTATTCTTCAGGGAATTCTGTTGTCTTGTTTTCCATTTATTGTATTCTCTCCAATGGCCTGACCTACATTCTCAGAAAACTCCCTGTGAATTTCTCAAAATGAAGATATCGTTGATTGGCAAGGCATACAACTACTTTTTCTCTCCACCTTGAACCAGTCTTGTATCGGTGTAAAAACTGAACAGCCATTAACATTCTATGACACTTTACAATAACCGTTTTTGTTTGAGATTATTACATACTTCAATTATGTAAATAAAAGTATCAGATAAAATGATTAAATTACAAGTATTATTATTGAAATACTATACATATGTGAATGTTTGGTAAATGATTACATTTGCTCCATTTTGTATGAGAACAGAGCTTAATTACACTAGTAGACAAAATATGGATCTTGAATGAACCAATATATGGTTAGAGAATGGAGACTCATTGCTAGGCAACAATCAGAGCTGAGCGGAGGTTCCTGTGGTGATAAGGTCAGCCTCAGAACAGAAAGGCCTCTCTTACCTTAAGATCGCTCTGAGGAGTCCCACTTAGATTTCATATACAAGCAGATAACAAAATCATAGCACAGCATAATCTTACAGTTATTGGAAAGACAGATGCAAACACAGAGGCCATCTACTGTTGTGATGCACATTTAATTGGAATACCTCCCACCTGTAGTTCATGAATATTGATGAAAGAGTTGTAACATGTCCTTTGAATGTATTAATTGGATATTACAGCATAATTTCACCATTCGAAAGACAGCAGTTGAATAAAAAAGTGTAATCAGGTGTCAGTGGAGGTCTCCTGGTGTTTACTTACATGTGTAATGAAAGTTTGTGAGAAATTGCCTGAAGCATATCCATGCCACGACACACAGATTTGCAGAAGGTAAGCAATTTTGTCGCTCCATTCATGGTGAATTTTTTGAAGTAAAAAAGTTGTTTTGGACTGATATTTGTATTGAATATTTGAGAGTGTATCACGCAAAAATCAAATAGCACTTGCACTTTTTTGTTGGGGATTTTCCTCTTTTTTCCTGCCCCAAACAGCATAACTGTTCAGTTCATTGCATTGCCCAGCACCCACCAAATCAGGAAGAGGAAGCTGTGACACAAGAGTCCTGTCAATGATCACAGATTCATTCAATGACCAGTCCTGGTTTTTTCCACACTGCAGATGCACCACTAATAACATGCCATATATGTAGTTGGAGGATAACAAAGTCAGCTATATCCCCAATTTGTGCAGCAACAAGCCAGCCAGGAATGGCCATTGGAGAGCGATGGGGCTAACAAACATAACTGGCTAACCCATCATTCCCCATTGAGACTAAGCCAACTGTTGCCTTGCCAGTGCAGTCTGGCCATAGCTGGAACCGGTGTGACTGGAACTTGAACCCCCGTTGCAGGGCATACATCTGCTTCTCAAGCAAACACCTTACAGGAAGAGCCACCCAATGGCCGAGTGAATGCACTTCTAATGCCACCCAATAAAAATGAGAAAATTTAGCCAAAGTAAGCTTAACATTTAACCCTGTGTTCATTCAGATCATGTAATGTTCCAGATCTGCTTTACCTTTGCTTTACCCTGGCCCGATGAGACAGGACAAACATTAACCAATATTAACAGATTTGCCAGGCCTCTCCACCACCTGACACCTGTAGGTAGAGAATGAATCCTGCCAAACATGAATCAGGAACTTATAGGGCGGCAGTGTGAGATGATTGTAAACCAAACTTTACTCTTCCCATTTTTTTCCTCAGGGAAATCGCTGTGTATGATCAAAGTGGCTGCGTAAACCATACTCTCCTGACAGCAGACAGCTGAAACCCTTTATCACAACCTGCAATTATATGGGCATAAAGGGATGGGGATAAGACATCCTATCCTGACTCATTATGCTGGCCTTTGTAAGCAGTGGCACATAATGTAAAACTGTATTTTTTCATTACTTTTTGCAAGATTTCTAAACACAAAAAGAAGAGAAATTTTTCTGGTCAACCTCAGGAGACTGGAAGTGTTCATTTTAAAGGGAAACTGAAAAATGACAATTGACAAATGAAAGTTTGATACTGTCCTTGCAAATTGAATGCTTGACATCTCCCCACTGCTGGGCAGTACCCCATCTCAGGGTTTAAAGAGCTTAAAATGCCCTCATAATGCCAGCTGGAGTCATATTCACATTTAGACTGGAATACATAAGTACCTTTCCTTATGTTCACCATAGAAGACAAAATACGACATCACAGTACCAAAGCTTGATTCATGTACTAAGCCTCTCCTCTCCTCTCCTCTCCTCCCCCTCCCCTCCTCTCCTCTCCTCTCCTCTCCTCTCCTCCCCCTCCCTCCCTCCCCTCCCCTCTCTCTCCTCTCCTCTCCTCTCCTCTGAGTGACAGCTTTCAGTGTGGCAGCTCTTGGGTGCAGACCCTTGTGTTGCTTGGTGCTTATCAGGGTACGTTTGTGTTGTCAGTAGTGGTTCAACTCTTCCGCTGTGGACAGGCCTGGTGCGTGTCCTCTCATTTGCAGGGTACACCGCAGCATACAGACAGCCTGTCAGCCTAAGTCTGGTAGATGGACTCCTCTGCCACACATGCTGTCTGCTCATTAAGAGCAGAGTGGGTGTTTGGGGTAGTCATTAGACTTTCCCTCCAGGAATCAATGTTGGTAATTAGGAGAACAGTTCTCCTTATAGCATACAAGATCATCCCCCACCAATTGACATTTGGCTTTGAAGGTGTGGGTGACAAAAGGAGGACGAATCCCAGAAGTGTGTAAACCAGGAGGTATGCACTTCGTTATTGGAATAAGTTCACCATTATCTTGATCACCAAGTGTTGCACATCTCGATCAAGAGCCTCGAGGAGGGAGAAGCCCTTTTCCCAGCTCAGACTGCTCCTCAGAGTACAATGGAGAAGCACTGAAGCCTTAAGAGGATGCTGTTAACTAAATTATACTAATTGTGGTCTTTTGTTGTGCCAGTCACTAAGTCCTGACATCAGGTATTGATATAGTCAGAATTAATTTACAAAACAGTCTCTCAGTCCTGAGGTTCAATACTTAGACAATAGAAAAAAGCAGCACACTCCTCTAGTCTAACCACACAGTTTATTTGAACAGTGTTTACATTTTTCTTGCCTTAGAAAGATATTTCACCCTAAAAATATTGAGTATTTCTTAATTTTCTCACCTCAAGAAATGTATTTGCATTATGTGGTATTCAATCATTTTCTTACCCCAAGACATGTCTTTTTCAAGGAAAGTCTTCTGTGGTTATCCTATGGCTTTTAATAGAATGCTTTTCCACCATCTCCTGAAGACACAATGTCTGATACTATACACAGAAAACACAGATCAAAATTCAGGATTCATTGAGAGATAAGATATGTTACATGGATTTCATCAATATTTAAAAAGAAATTAAAATTGGCATGGTATGCTTATAACAAACTCCAATTTTTGATCAAGGTTAATGAGCATAAAGATACAGATATATTAAGATAGTACCATACTAAAATAATATCACATGATAATATCATAGTATCAAAAAAGGCAGTTTTTCGCCTGATACAGAATTTTATGTGTCTTCCGAACACCATTGCATAAAAATGGTGAATAGGAAGGAATAGGAATCATATACTCTTGCTTTGTGGATTTATGGGACTGAAGTCCTGATAAAGCCCACCACTGTCTGTGGCTTCTCTAATGTGATAGTAATTTAAACAGACATCCCACTCATCCAGTTACCCTTCCTTAAGCCTTGTTACTGTCATTTTTCATCAGGTTGCTCCCAGCAGGTCTCCATGAGAGAGGAAGACTCCGTTCCTCCTGGCTGGTAGGCTGACATCATCCTCCCCACCAGCTCTCCCATTGTTACATATTTCAAAGTTCCCCTACATCGCTGTGCCAGTGTTTCTGACTCTGCCCTGAGATCCCCCTGGCACTGGATGAACCTGCTCAAGCAAATGATGTCCTCACAATTCAGGCCTATGATCAGAAATACAGCAGCAGGCTGGTCATATTCCAACCCTGTGAAAACAGCTGTTCAAATCAACACAAACATGCACAGCATCCAGCTTACAGCCCTTACAACCAACATCCTCATATTTGACTCATTAACCTTTCATTAATCTCAAAATGTGTTTCCCCCCTCCTCATTTCCCTCCTCTCTCTAGTGTACTGAGTAACATGTCTTCAACGGATAATCATTGAGTAATGTATATTGTACTCAAAACAAAACATTTCAAGGATCCTAAGAGATAACGAAGCTAATTTTTTGTAGAGACCGTACAGAAAAAATAAACACAATTTGAAATAGCCAATATCCTTTAACAAACAGAACCATCACTATGCTAATTAAGGCATTAAATTAAACATAATAATAATAATAATAATAATAATAATAAGAGGGAGTATCACAGTAGCATAGTTAGCATAGTTCTGCACATATGTTCAAGCACACTTCAAAAACTAAGGCTCCAAATGTCAGCAGGTGTTAAATAGAAAGGGTTTTTTGTATAGTGAGGCAAACACGGCCCTTCTTAAATGACCCTGCACTGATGTGAATATGCCTACACCAGGCTTTTTATTGAATAAGGTATGAAGGCACCATCTGCAGCTGCGCTGCTGTTGCTCAGCATGCGCAGTAAACTGGACACCATGCTATTGGAGCAAGCAATTACACCCCATGTTCCCTGCACATCGTCTCGCTTGACCCCCTCACTCATTTCCCATTTTGATTTAAAACCGATCAGCCAGCAACACAGAGGGAAAAAATGTGTCTTAACCTTTCGGTCCTGACAGCAGTCATGTGGTTTCTGAGACAGAGTATAAAAATCATACAAAGTGAATCTCAATACATCAAGACGTTGATTGTGTACGGTAAATCTGTAGCAATGATGCAGAAGAGCCATGCTTTCAGTCCATTGCTCCATTTCACTCTGATAAGGTCAGCTGATACCACTGCACCTCGATCTGTTTGACAGGACTATACCCGACTCTTCCCATCTTCCACTAAAGGCGAGAGAACAGATTTGTGTTCTGTTGGAGCAAAATAGCATACATCAAAAACTCTTTCATTTCAAGGCTGTCAAAATCCACAAAGCCTTTAACGTCCTGTGTTTACATTTTGTGACCTGTACGAAGAACAGATCACTGCCCCTATGGGGCAAAGAGGGGAACTATTCCCTCTTACCCACATGATCAAAGATCTGCTATCCTGATGAGTGGGGTGATACACATCACCAGGTTCCTTTGCCATCCTTTCCTGACTGGCTGCCTCTACTTACCCATGTATCTGCTCTGGCCCACAGTCAGTGGACTGACCTTCCAATAACTGTCAAGACAACCAAGATACTGAAATGAAAATGAACTCAATGAGATATAATTTTCATAAATCCCAATGTATGATTTACGCATAAAACATGTATGTGAGATGTATCATATATTAGTACTATGTATTAATGTATTGTGTATACATGCATGATAAATTTATATTCCAATACAGTACATTATAAATTTGAGATTTCAAAAGAGTGTTCCAAGCAAATAGATTGTTTCACTGTATTAGAAATCATAACCCATATATAACATGTTCAATTTGTGAGACATTGGAAAGGTTGTGGTTCCTCTATTTAGCATATTTAAATTAATGCAATATCAAGATCAAAATGTATGCATGTCACAATAATGTTGAGAACACATTACATGTTGTCTCAAATTCAAATTCAGTTCTGCAGTTTCAGGGTAGTGCATGTCTGTGACAGTAGAAGTGTTGTCTTGAATGGTTGATTTCATTTCATTTGTCTCTGTGACACACTTAACCTCTGTGCATCGACATAATTGCTCAGGCAATTGTCAAAACAGAATTATAATGCTGAAACTGCTTATTGTATTCAGGTCTGCAATGCAGAGGGTTATGCACATTCACTTTTGTTTACATACTTACTCTATGAATACTTGGATTCTGTGATTTTAAGATACCCTTTACATGGGACAGGAAACACATGCACTGCCAGACCTGATGAAGTAAGTGATGAGTTCCCTTGGAAACCATGCTCGTGGTATGACCCAGTGATAACATACAGTGAGTATTCACTTTGACACAACATGAATCCTTCAAAAGATGTATACATATTTAAAAAAAGAGACATGCACTAACAATCTTTGTATAGTTTATGTAATAGGGGACTTTGAATAATTCAGAGTAATGTGCTGTATAATTTAGAAGTGCATATTTTAAATACCACATACTTTGTTCATCAAGGACTAAATTGTACAAAGTTATTTCAAGGTGCATTGCTCACAGTGCTGCATTGAATAGCACACATTAAGAAAAAAATGTGTGCAGATAACCAAAGCTTAAAGTTTGAAATATAACTGCCATAGAAAACAACAGACTGAGAGTGGTCAAACAACAAAAAGCAATACAAAATGACAAATTAAAAAGTCCTGTCCACCTGCAACCAAATTGTCACCCAGCTGAGGTAAGATGATCTGTACATTTTTCTTGTTTTGCTTATAAAGTTAAATAATATACAGTAATAATAACATAACTCCTATTTAGAAACTTATAATTTTACTTTTTGGAAAAATGTAGGGACCTCCACATACATTTGTTTTCAAATACTTTAGTGGACACATCCTGCCTGGGAGGATGTCTGTACGCAGCTGGTACAGTTACAGTTTGGCCTTACATCGATTTCATTTCAGCAGAATTCATTCAACCTCCTCCCTCATGGGACATCTTAGCTGGAGCGCATAGGCTGTTTAGAGTGGCTATCGGATTAGTGGTGTTCTTATTCAGCTTCATGGTGTGGAGGGGACAAACCAACCCCTCCGTGAGTCATATTCTTCATTTTATCTTGAATTTGCCTGGGTTAAGCTTCTGAGATGGTATTTAGCTGTGAATACTCTTTTTCAATTTAGGTCAGTTCTATGACCTACTTTAGGCCTCATGATGGTAATTATGCACGGCAAAGCTAACGAGACCCAATTTTCTCATCTGTGTGCATGTGTGTGCATGTATGTGTGACAGTGATGGGCATTTGAGTGAAATTATATTAAACATTTATAAGTTGGAATGTTGGGTTATTAACCAGCTAAATGCAACATTAAATATTACAAATTACTATTGCAATGGAACCCCAAAGGAACCCCCCAAAAAAAAAAACAAAAAAAAATATTCTTGAGCCACAAAAACGATACAACAAAATTGTGAAAAAGCAATAGTGGTATTTTAGACATTGTGAAAGCTATTAATTTATGGCAGCATTAAAACGATACAAGGACCAGATTGCCAGTATAAAACTAACAAGGCACCATTATTGTGGTGTCATTAGGCACAAATGAGTGGGGGACCCTGAAAGAATCAGGAGACAGTCCATAGCCAAAGCAATTCAAATCATTAGGGCATCTACAAAAACAACAAGCATGGTCCATTGTGAATATGGCAAAAGCCATCTGTTATGCATTTAAATGAAATTGCAATTGGCCTAAAACTAAAATGCAGCATGCACAATTTGCCTTTAAAGCCAGTAAACTTCAAGTGACAAGTATCGTTCCAGATGAAAAGAAAGCTGATAGCATCACATGTAATCTGTATCAGTAAAAAAAAATTAGCTAGGTCTAACAACTTCCTACAGTGCAGTCACCCAGATTATTGCATGGTTAATTGAAGAGAACCAACCCCATTTCATTTTCGTAACAAACATTTATTTCAGTATTCAGACATAGCACAATTTCTTCCTGTCATCTTTGACAGATGTGTGCAGTACGTTAAATACAGCTGGATTGAAACACAAGGCTGGTTTTCCATTTATCTCCTAGTGGGGTTCATGAGCAGTGGCACATTACTCAATCTGAAAACCATTCATGGTTTCACACACACCAACCCACAGAAGTAAATATTGCACAGATGTTATCTAAAAATAATATTGCAGAATAGAGTCCTATGGTGCGTAAACAAATACTGTTCATCCACAGATTTGGCCATCACATGCAGCTCCTCATCTGCATTTCATATTACCAGGACTCACAATTTATTTTCTGTTTGTTTGTTGTCTTGACAATGGTATGACACGTATTATTCTCTGGTATAACAAATATATATTTACAATGGTACAATACAGAGATTCATATAAATGTTTTATAATGAATTACGATTCCCAAATAAAACAATACAAATAAAGTGAACATTCATTATCAAATGACATCTGTCTAATCATTTGATTTCAGTGAATCAAGACAAACTAGTGAAAGAACACATGTAAATTTGTGTTACATTTAAACTATCCTTTGGCACAAATACAATCAAACATGAAAAAACAGTACATAACTCTACATGACCTCAAACAAATCCTAACATTTAAGTATGCTACAGAAGTATCTAGCATAGAATGCTGCTCTAAAACTTAATATTAGAAACAAATCAAGACATGAACATAGATTATTCTCAATAGTGTTTGACATACAGATTAATTTGTGAACATTTCTAAGTGTAGGCCTACCTAACTGTGGAACTACAAATACATGACCATCTGAAGCAAGATGAAATAATTCCCTTCAGTACTAAATTGTAAATGCACATCTATACTTTGTTGATTTATATTTGAAAGCTGGCCCCTTTGAAAGAGTACACTAGACATGTAACCTCTGGAGTTAATCTATTTTTAAAACTTTACAAAGACTACATTAATTTATTTTTTATTAAATATGTGTCTTATTGGACAGTCTGACTGACAACTATCAGTAACATAATTTGGTTTCAATAAACATATATACATATATTTCTTTTGTGGGCTGTAAGTCTCAGAGTACTATCCAAACAGCTCACATCTGAGTCTAAATCATGTATCACCACTTTACTACACTGTGTGTATTGAACTGCAAAATGTACAAGGAGTGAGGAGCACACAGCATGACCTTCATTTATACTGTACTTGGAGGGAAGGCGCTCTATGGCAGTGCTTTACAATGATTTTCTGCACAGACTAGTCCAGATACAGCAACACTTTGCAAGACACTACATTCATAGTGCCCATAGTACAAATAATCTACTTACAACTATCACAGTAAGAAAGGAATGAAGGTAGATAATAGAGCTACATTTTCTCCAACTCCACTTGCCATGTGAAAGTAATATGTATGGAAGAAGCAGATTCTGCTTAAAAGGACCACACATCAAAACTATCCCCAAGGCAACAAGGTATGCTGTTCTCTACTTAAGGTGTTGTGGGAATCTACTCATACTTATATTATTATGTTATCTAAAATATTTGAACTCACTTACGTGAATCACCACATTAAAATCACATTATAGAAAGGAACATGCTTAATAAATAGGAATAAAAATGATTGCTTGGGGTGGGGGCTGGATTCATTCCTCCCACAATGCTTCATGGCCTCATCGTTTGTATATATGTAATAATTTGTATAAGGCTTTGGTTATTTTGGACAGCTACAGAGGGCTCTTTCATTTCTAGCACAGTGTGAGGAAAATTGTGTAGGAAAAAAGCTACCATTCTTTTTTAAATGGATCACAAACCAATAAAGCTGCACATAGCATTCACTAGGGTCACCCATGAGGCCCAGTAGGAGAAATTATTATGCAAAAACGTTGTCTTGCATTTGTTCGTTGTTTTTAGTTTTTGTCTTTAGGCATTATTTATTTAATTGTCTATTTATATACTTGTTTGTTTATTTTCCTTATTGCACTTAATTTGGTTCATTTCATTTCAGACACAATTTTTGCATTATCTGTATGCGGTTTCTGTGTTCTGAAAAAGCTTAATGAAAAGTAAATGAGAAAAAACAAATAATGGAAAATGGCTTTGCAGGAGAACTGAATGAAATCCCAAGCCACTTATGCAGATTCAAAGGTAAAATGAATACATTTTAAATGGATTCATCTTTGCTTCATAAATCACGGTGCAGGTGAAGAGCACTTTGCATGGTGAAAATTGTACTTTCATTGATAATTAACAGTGTGACAAAATAAGCACTTATGGTCATCAACATAATTTTCTCTATCCACAAAAGACTGCTTTCTTCTGATCCCTTAAGTTCACACAAAAAAGTACAGAGTAGAAAATAAAGGTTTTACCCTTCTGGAAACTGCTACTGTATTAACATTCCATATTTACTAAACTTCTAAAATAACAGTGTTTAAACAATGCATTATTTAGTTGAACTGTATTACTTTACATGTAATATATATATACATATATTTATATATAATTTATTTAATAACATAAATCTGAATAAGATGGTGGTACAGCACCAATTGTACAAATATTACATTGCAAAAAATATAGGATTCTGTTATCATAAATGTTAAGGTATGAAACTTTTTTAAAACAACTGGAGGTTACTGTGATAAGTGCAACCAGCCCAAACATGGTGACTTTACACTAAAGGAGAAATACAGAGACAGCACTGAACTCTGAAAGTGGCAAGTGCTACATTTTAAAAATGATGCAAAATATTTACGATCAGAGTTGACTGCGGGGTGTGCACACTGGTATCATATCCAAGAGTTTATCACTATTCTACAGAGCAAACAGCTTTACAACAGCAGAGTTTGTGCTTCGTTGTGATCAAAAATAAACTATGTCATGCATAAATAATGCAGCCTTTTATTTCTTTGTGAAAAGCAATATTAACCAGAAAACAGTCATTAGCAATAGATTGGCTTGCACAGTACACCAGGCCTTTGGGTTGATGCAGAAATACCCACCAGCATGAGCTTTATTCATGTATTACGCTGTTCTCCTGGTGAACAATGCCACTCAGGGATGGCAGGCTCATTCCTTTAAAATAGGAGTTGGCGATGTCCCCTTGTAGAAGATGTTCCTGGTGCTGTCTGGGCTGTTGCTCCGTTCCGGAATAAGGATGATGTTCCCTTTCCTCCGCAGGGTGGAGTCCCGGCTGGAGGCCACAGACAAGGTCTCGGAGGCAGCCTCACTGCCCTCCACTGGCGTCACGCGGATGGTGGTGATGCTTTGGGGGTGGTGGTGCTCGCTGGTGGCTTCTGGGTTTCCCCGTTTTCTGTCGGCCGAGCCACAGCTGTCCTTTGCTGACTCTGAGCTTTCCGAGTCTCTGTTGAGGTCGTTGAGCTCATACGACTGACGGAAGCTGCCCTTCTCCTGCGACTTCCACTTCCATGAGCCGTCGGAGGACGGGGGCTGCACCACCGGTCGGCTGTTCTCGGGGTGGGCCTCCACCCTCACGATTCCGGAGGTCTCCTGCTCTGCCAGGGCTTTGTACCGTATGGCACCTGTGCAGCTGACCGTGCTGCCATCCGAGCTCTTAGGGCTGGTCTGCAGCATGCCCTGCTGCTTTGACATGGCGATGACCTGCATAATACGTGGCTGGTTGTTAGTTCTGCAGGCCCCGCCCTTCTCTGCCACCTTCAGCCACTTGGATCGGGTGGCTCCGCCCTTGGGAGAGGTGTTGACATTCTCCTGAGTCTCCTCTGGGATGTGGACCAGCTGGGAGGAGCCAGGGCGGGACTGGATGGACACCCTGGTGCCCCCGGCAATCCCGCAGCTATTGCTGGGTAACGGGGTGCTGCTGGTGGCCAGCTTCATATAGGGCCCAGTAGGGCCTTGGTTTTCCCCATTTACACCTACCCTAGAAGGCTCAGAGCTGGACCTGGTCTCCATGCTCCTGGTTGGGGAGTGGCCAGAGTTCGTCTCCATCACCTGCAGGGACAGCTTCCGGTTCTCGTTCTTGCTCTTCCACTGCGAGAGCAGCTGCTTGGAGCGGGTGGAGTCCATGGAGGCGTGGATGGTGGCATTGCGGCGTGTGACATCCTCCAAGGCCGAGGTGTGGACCCTGGGCAGGGTGTGGCTGAAGGTCACCATGTTCTCCTTGCCCATGGGGCTTCTGGGAGTAATGATCTCCACGTCAGCGCTGGCCCTCTTCAGGCTGGTGAGGGAGCTGGCCTCACGGTGGTGGCGGTTCAGGATGCTTTCAGAACGTGAGGAGATGCCATCGCTGCTGCTGCCATTCTTCAGCTGCAGGTGTCGGCTGACTTCCTGGCTGAGGTCTGTCAGAGACCTGAGGGGGTCTCGCTGCTGTACCTGCTGGCCTGCCGACTCCTCACTGGACTGGAAGTTTCCTACTGCGTACAGGCCCTGGAAGACAAGAGAGAACTGTCAGTACAGCTTCACCACAAAACTGCACATATCACATTCCTAAGGTGAAGGTTATATTGATTAAAGTAGTTGATAATGTAGTTAACTCACTTCACCTGATTTCCACGGTGTGTAAATTAGTTGCTGATTTTAAGGTGAAATTAAAAATAACAAACCCTGCAGCCCTCCTGGGTCCAAAGCCTTCTATGCAGAGCAGGCTAGAAAATGTCAACAGGACCACTATGATACTCAGCACAACTAATGTCATTACACAATGTGGTCTTATACATGCCTAAACCTCTTTCAATGAAACGTCATATCTGCTGGGATATAAAGAGGAGCAATCTCCCGGTTTTACACACCAGGTTAAAAGAAGCACCCTTACTGTGTTTAGCACTGGACTGTCATATATTATTCTATAAATCTTGAAATCTTTAGATTTAATACATTTTAGCTTTAATATACCTCTGCAGGCTGCATGGGGACAAATATACAATTTTACCATCATTTTATGTGACCTTTTGTCTTTCATTACTTCTCAAATTTATTTTATATAATTATATATTATTTTATATAAAATAAGAATAGACCAATAAAATAGAAGACTCATAGATTAACAATACTTACTAAATATACAGCTATCCCCCCACCAATAAGAAAGCCAAGATAGACATCCATAGCATGGTTCTTGTACTGTATGATCCGTGTCAGTCCACAGATAATGGCGCAGATGATGAAGGAGAAGACCAGAAGTGGTTTGAGGAGCTTTGAGGAGTCAGTTAGTGTAGCATTGAAGTACATCTAGAAACCAGCACAGACACCAAACATTAGACCCACGCTACTATCCATTAATAGAATCTTTTAAAAAGCCTTCACCATTTTTCAACATGTTCCATTTGAATTTCACAGCAGAATTGAATATGAAACTGAATTAAATATGAAGCTCATAAATCTGTCAGTGCAAGCAAATTTACGTGAGTTTGCACACCATTAAAAGCATCACACATTTACAGATACAAAACCCAACATGGAATGGGAAGAAGAATTCAGAATGGAGTGGTGTCTGTGTCCCCTGAGTTCTGGCTTGGCATGCTCTCCAAAACTCTTTCATTATTTAATTTTTACCCTGACAGTATTCCATCCAAACCTTAAATTTACTCCAACCTTTACAGCATAAAATACAGTATTACCATCTGCATGTAAGATGCCACTTCTTTCTGTTTGATTAATCACAGGTAACATGTTTAAAATGACATCCCAATATTGTAACGGAAAAACACTGGCTATTTTTACTTTTGCATGACACAGTGCGCAGTAAGATGGCAAACAGTGGCCATGATTACTCACTGAAATGTACACAGCAGCAAAGGCAGCAAGTGTTGCATGCTGGGATGGAAAAGACTTTCTGAAAGGGATGAGAACAAAACAATCATGTTTAAGCTTGAGACAGGCACTGTTAATAATACCATTAAGGTTCAAAGCATATTTACTAACTTGAAAAACAGAAGATCTATCATAAATCCAGGGACTAATTATTGTTGGAGAATATATATGAAAACATGGAAATACAGATGCAGATAAAACATCTGATTGTTTTTTAGAATCATTCTGGATTCTCTGTCTTTCAGGGTAAACATGTGGGCAAAAAGTTGGTTTGTGAGATTGTCTGCAACACTGCATTACTCCCCATAACTGCATTAGAGTGGATTTCCTGAGCTGACATTTACCATTTTCTGTTCTTATCACTGTGATGGCTGCTTGTGATTCATAGTCATTACTCACTTCTGCTACAATGTGGAAGACAATTGTGCACTCACTGTGCAGATGGCTCTTAATACAAAGGTTAACTGAGAGTGGGCAGGTTTGTTTTTCACTGCAGGGCTTTTGAATATACATGAATTGCAAAAAGTATGGTACTATAATTTAGATGAAAAACAGCACCAAGCTACTATGAATGCTGTTATGAAGTCACATGAAAATAATAATGAAAAAATCAAAACACATGGAAAAATAGAAACTTTGAATGCCCTCAGCTTGTGCCATTTTGGCGATTTAATTTAATTGCACAATTTAATTTAATGGTCCATTTCCACCATACCTCTTTAGTGAGAAAGCAAAATAATGTTTTAGGGAAGGGAAAATAAAGAGATGTTTAAACATTAATCTTCAATATACTCTATCTATCTGTCTGTCTGTCTCTGTCTGTCTGTGATCCTTCTCTTTTCCTTTTGCAAAAAATAAGTTCATTTCAGAGGACATGCCCATGTTTTCTTTTCACATGAAAATGTTTTCCAGATAAAAAAGGACAAATCAAAGCAATCTCAGAATGCATTCATCTGTGAAATTGTTGAATTTAAATCATTTTTCATCATCTCATAACAATGAAAACATTATAATTATACTCAGTTTTAAAATGATTTGGTAAAGGGGACCCCCATTGAGTCCATAATAAGCTCTGTAGATGGAGATTATGTTTTGTCATCAGTGGACTATGGCCAGTCTGCAAAGGAGCTATAAACCTCTCTGTTTTCCAAACTCTGAGCAAGGTTCTCCCTCAGTAACATAAAGCACACGTCAGCTGATCACCATTCTTCAACATCTATCACAAGTTTTACCATGGAAGATAATCCAGATGATCCAAATCACAATCAGCATCATCCTCATACAATGGAAAATATAATGGCCAAATGCAGAACCCTCAGCTCTCACAAATAATATATATTCTGTATGTACCACAGAATTAGCCACAGCATCAAAAGCGGAAATATACCTCTGCTTCTATCTTTAGGAATAAAAAGTACAATGGTATTAACTGTCTCAATCATAGCTTGGATCTACTACAATTTAGTATAATGAAACCAAAACTTTATGTCAGCTGAGTTGAAGTATGATACTAGAACAACCTTATAAATACATTTTAATCAGTATTTAAAGGAGCTTGTACAGTGCCTGCTCAAGAAACTGTTACTAAATATCTAATAAATATATATCCCTGCTCTAACACTGGCTCACATTCAACGCAGTCATGCTCAGGATGTAGGTATGCACATTATATATTACCTGGTACCTGCTGTACATTGACTGTAATACAGAACTGTACTCTAAAGCACTGAACGCCTGCATGAGAGCAAAACGTAAGCTTCCAAACCTGCCACTGTTGATGAGGGCTGGGTCGGCTCCGGAGCAGATGTCGTCCATGATGAAGGAGTTTTCATCACAGGAGGTGTTGAGTGTGGTGTAGTTTGGCTTGCAGACTGTGAGGAAATACGGTGCGTGGTAACCAGTTGATAGCTGGATAATATCTGTGATGAGAGCGGTGGCACAGAGCCCAAAGACATGGACCCCTAGAGAAGGAAACACACACATGGATGAACACAGATTTGAGGAAACAGATTTATCACACAAAATGAGCAACAAAACTTGATGGCAAGGGTATAATTTAGTCATCACTCAGTGTGCACTGCAATATTTTCATGATATCCCTTATTGAGAGGCCATCTCACTCAGTCACAATTTCACACATTCTGTAAATTGTACATTCCCTATTCACTCACTCACTCACTCACTCACTCATTCACTCACTCACTCACTCACTCACTCACTCACTCACTCACTCACTCACTCACTCACTCACTCACTCACTCACTCACTCACAGCCTCCAGAATAAAGGACATTTGCTTCAATTGTTTTTTTAATTTTCATTTTTATTAGTTGGTGAAAAGGGAAAATTAGGGGAAAATTGAAAATAAAGTATTCATCCCCCACAGAGCTGCTTTCCAATTTAATAAAAGAGCCTCAAACAGGTTTCACAGTGCAAAATGTAACATTGTGTTTCCTGACATGCTTGCAATTATAATACATTTAATAAAAGGGAAAAAACAGCTCAGGGGTATTTTTCATGCAAACAGACAGACCATTTTAGGTGGCAGCATGCCTATATTCTTGGTACAATGGTCAACTTTAACCTGCTAGAAGAAAGTCAGTCCAAAGAAGAATGAAAAGAAAAACGTACCCACAAACCTGACAGCTCGGCGGATGTAGGAATTGAAGTTACAACCCGCTGCATTGATGTTCGCCTCTGGTCCAGTGCCGTTTCTCCTCCTTGACAGGCAGCAGTACAGAATACCCTCTCCAATCATTATCTGCAAGCACAAGATGGATTCGGTCAGAGAGGATCAGCGGGGCCTTTGCAGGCCAGCATGCAGAGGGTAAGGGGATCTTGTTTCTCTCCATGCTAACATTTGCTGGATCCATTGCTCTTCTCAGGTTTCCACTTTGGGGCTCTGTTATCTTCACTTAAAGCTAAGGTTTCTTCACTCTCTCAGAGTGACACTACATCTGAGACAGAAGCCTGGGCTGATGAAGATCAAACCTGTGCACCAGCTTGGGCTGGCTGCATGCTCCCCCCCTCAGCATTGATAAGCCCCACTGTCAGGGCTGCAGAGATCGCTCAGCTGATTTTTGTATGTATCATCATCAGCATACCTGTCTGCTAAAATAAGCCATTATCCACTGTTCCATCCTTACAGAGAGGTGTGAACCTGTAGCTACTGTGAAAACTGAAACTAATCCACTTGCATTCTGGAATCTAAGCTCCTGCTGCTCAGGGAAGCCAGGGCAATACAAGAGGGAATTATGGGAGTTCCACACTACAAGCCTGTCAATTCTGACCTTCCACTGTGAAATCCTGCGGTTCAGCCTGCTGCTGGCATGGGTATTGCCTCTTACCCACAGCGATGATGACAGAACTTGAACTTTAACACCCATGGGCTGGCCTGATAGTACAGTCACAGGCTTTCAGATCCTAGGGGCCAGGAGTAGGCAGTGGGAGAGGAGGTATGAATGTGGGCTGAACGTGGCTTAGTTCATCATTTCTGTGCACAGGCCTGACTCTGTGCCCAGACAGGTCATTCAGAGTTCCACATAGTGGAATTCTACCCCCTCTTACTGTCTTAAACCAGCAGCCATCGTGACACCATCTCTCTTCCACACTGGCGACAACTGATAAAACAACAGGACGGCAGGACAGCTGCCCCTGATATGGTAGCCCAAAATAAAATTGTCTTGGTCAGGTAAACCAAACCAGAAGGAAAAATATCCATGGAGAGGAAACATTTTAAATAAAGAGGAAATATTTGCACCTGATCTTATTAGTGCATTTCAAGAGTGAGAAGGGGAATCCAGAAAGCATTCCTCACATGATTTGTAATTATTTCAAAAAAGTATACAGTCATTCCATTAAGAATAAGACCTCTGAATATAAGAAAGTATGCAATATATTACTATACAGTAATGATGTTTTGATGTTTTGTGAGACACAGTCTGGTTTGCCAGTGGGGACATGCTCTGCTTGCTGGCCTCTACATCCAAGGAGTATAGCCCAGGGACATGTCATACATTAAACTGGCAGCATGAATTCAAAGCAATCAACTTTCTTTGGAATTGATGAAGAAACTAGCAAAACATTTGGTGGAATAACGCTTAAAAAATGCTGACTAGGGTATTATTTCATATCAGCTGGAGGACAGAATTAATTACTGAAAATAATAGAATTAGAAAATATAAAAATCATAATAACCAGGGTAAACGGATAGCTGTTACAGTTTATGCATTGTATTGGTTATACAGAAAGTGCATCAGTAACTAACTGAAAACAAGTTAGTAGTCCAGTTACTTTGCATGTATTGATTTACATGCATAAAATCTTATTATGCTAACCACACTGCACTTGTAATCCATTTATAAACAGAAATAAACTTCAGCTTTCTAAACATCTTATTCATATTCCAATACATATTAAACCAGAGGTCAGAGGTCCAAGGGTCACCCTTGATTCAGACTTGAGCTTTTTGGCCCATTTAAGACCCATTACAAGCCTCACATTTTAAACTAGGAACACATCTTTAATTTCTTTCACTGTCTGAACCACAGAAATGAATACACACATTTATTGTTTTGAGCAGGCTAGAATATAGTCTTCCAGAGCTCAATAATGAGCAAGTATAAATTGTTGTTAATGGCATCAGTGTTAATCGTAAAATGCTGCTGGAAAGCTAGTGACCAACATGAGGATGAGAGCTCACACTACTCCACTGCTTGCATCTTGCAACTTGCCTTGCACTGGCTTCAAGTTTTAGAATTGATTGTAAGTTTCTTTCACTTATTTCTAAAGGCTTATACGGCTTGGCAACAGAGTACAGCCCTGGCTTTTGGAGACAAATCAGCTGAAACCTGCCCTCAGATCTACAGAGGCTAAACTTCTCAGTATTACAGAAGTAAATTACAAAGGAATAGGTGAGGCTTGTTTTTGTGTTTTTGTTTCCAGGCTGTGGAGTAGCCTCTGCAGATTACACAGGGATAAACAGAGCCTGATTCTTTTCAGTACATTTAGCTTTATTAATTTTTTTTCTTGTGGATTGTTTTAACTATATCATGTTTGTGCGTATTTTTTCTTTCCTTCAAAACACTTATTGTGCCATTTTACTACCCAAAATGCAGTGATGATTAGGATGACAGTCACAATAATGATGCTAATGATTATTATTATTATTATTATTAGTGGTTGTAGTAGTATTACTATGTAATCAAATCAATCAATCAGGACCCTAAAAATGCAAAGAAAAATAAGTAAATACCAAACCTGGTTGCCCTTACATCCTGCTTATCAGATAAATAAGGGGGCACACATTCCCACATTTCTCTGCCTGAGTCTCTGAGGAGTTGCTGCCTCCCTCCCCGTGCTGTTCGCTGGGTGCCCTGGGTGGACAGCAGTCAGATCAAAGCTGACAGCACAAGGCAAACAGAGCATGACGCCACGCTGAAGCACCAGGTCTCAGAAGAAAGCCTTGGCACACCACATCTCATGGATATTCAACACAAAAATGCTCAACTCTTTTAACTCAGAATATCTGGTACAGTTTCAATATTTCATGCCACTGTGCTGCAAACGTTTCAGCATTTTAAATTCCTTAATAATACATTTCTCTGTTCACAGCTACATTTTCTAATCAAATCTGTTTCGATCAAGAAGCGTGGTGTTACACATTGAGTTTCTCCAAAATGCCTGCAGTCAGCCACTATTTCTTTTCAGACTACAACCAGACAAGCTGCACAGTTGCTGCACTGGGGGACTGATACAGCTGGTGCAGGCAGATTGCAAGTAATCTGACCAGAGATGTTGCTTTTGAGCACCATGGGATATACCATGGCAGCCTTTTTACCCTGGGAAATACTACTGCATGGCCAATTATGCTTCTCCCGGTGGGAATTCCTGCCACATTTTTCATTGGCACGATTAGGATTCAACCTGAGTTGTGGGGTGACTCAGCTCGATATTCGACTTGAGAGCCACTAAAAATCAACATTTCTGAGAGCATGGACCTCTGTGTGGCTCATGCTGTAAAAGCACTTGTTGTGAGAGCAACAAGCCCTGCGATGAGGTGTTTGGAATCTTAGTCATGCCATTGCTGGCTATGGCCTGAGGCTCACATTGGTGACACAACCTTGCCTTACCAAGGAATGACAGAGAGTAAGCTGGCTAAGGTCCACTGGTCTCTTCACTCTCTTGCAGCCACACCTGGTCAGGCCTTGTTCAGTTCAAAGCTCCAAAGAGTATTCCAATAATATTATATGGAGAGCATCAGAGCAGCGTTTGCCAGCAGAGTTCTTATCAAGAGAACACTTTGAAATGAAGACTGTTAAAGGAGCCCTATTTTTATTCCACTGTTTCAACTTCAAAACAGATTACTCTCTTGGAAAGATAAAATATGATTCTTTAGAAACTTACAAAAACCCTACACAATCCCTACAACGCTTGTCCATACTGACCATACTTTGTTATATGGGATACATCCAGACTGTAATAACATATATTGTTTGTGTCTAACTAGCCAACACTGGAAGAATGATGAACATGACTGACCGTGGCTGTGGGCCCCGCAAAAGCCAAGCTGAGAAGCATCAGCAGCGGGACGACCTCATGCATGGGCTCGATGTAAGGCAGGCTCAGGCTGCGGTCATTGCAGTTGTAGCCAGAGCGCACAGGCTTGAACACGTCCGTCAGCTCCAGGAAGTACAAGCTGACCACAGAGGAGGCCAGGATGGGTAGCTGCCCAGGGAGAGACATGTCAAAACAAGCATAACTCTCAAAAACAGAGTGAGAAATGCAATACGCTACTGCCAGTTTAGATGTGCTAAAGCATAAATCTGGGGTTCGACCTGCTTCTTTTAGGTTCCAAGTACATGGACTTTTCATTTCCCCTTCATTTCAGAGTATCTGGCAGCCAACAATGACAAGAGCACACTGAATGCCATTCACTATTCAACAATCTGGACAATCTTACACATGTAACAACCTAGAGCAAATATTAAAGTATTTTACTATCTCACACTTTTAGAGCAGTTCATAATTAGCAAATGAGCAAAGTTTAATTGATAAAATTCTACTTTTATTGGTCTACAAATGTCAAACAAAAGTGTAGTGGATTTGCATATTGATTTGCTTACTTTCTCAGGTTCTACTGAATACTTAAGGACTTTAGGCCATTTATTTGGAGTTTTTTGTATTGCTATGTTTGAGTTTGAAATTCTTGATTTTCAAAGAGAGTCCTTTCCAGGGTACTACATTCTCCTCTGTCAGAGGAAAACTGAATTTTGATCAAAGATGAAAGGCTCTGAAGAGGAAAAGAGGCACTTGCTGAAAAATGAAGTGAAAATCGAGTATGTGCTGACCATCCTGCTGCTTCACTAATATACATGTTGATGCTGCTGTATCTTTATCCAGGATGACACACAGAGTTATGATGTTCATATTATATTTGTGTTACATTCTAAATATTGCCTGAATACTCTGAGGACCAAATATTATTAGCTGGGCTGCAGATTAATGCATTTGATAGAAAGTCATTTTAATAATAAATCAAATTATTCTTTTTTTTTAAATTGGCACTCTTCCAGATAATTTAACCCCCCCAATATTGTTTGTACTTGCTATAATGATCTACATTTATTAATTCCATATTTCTGGCTTTTAATGTTTAAACTTTACAACAGATGGATCGCTGATCCTCAGTGGTCCCAAAGTGAAGGTCTCTAAAAATCATTTGAAAAGAGTTCTGAGTGCATTCCTGCTATCCTGGGATTTATGAATCTGGCAATGAATGAAATGAATGTGAATGTATTAAAGATACTTAACACATATATACTAGCATGTATGTGATTTTTCAGCATGACATACTTTTCAGAACTGGTTAACAGTTCATTCCTACGGCAGCACCACCCACAGATATTTAAATCTGCTTAGACAGCAATGTTGAAGTGCAAACTGTTAAATTCTGTGAGCTTGCAAAATGTTGATACTGACAAATCATACAAGAGAGGAATACTTAACTGCACACCCTTTTGAACAGAAATATGCTGATATGAGCAGATAATAATTACATTCAACTTTGCCCTTCTAACATACACAAGCAAATCTTGACATGTCTTTGACACCCACATATCCTATTTCAGTATCAAGCAAAAGGATCATATAAAGGACGTACTGAATATTTGAGATCATCTGTTACCATGAATGTGGTGTATACACAGCATCACAACTAAATACATCTAAACAACAAAAATAGCAGGAATTTAAATACAATATCCCAGATTACGAACCCAGATGCTTTAACCTCAGTTTCCATGGTGAACTATGACCATGGCACTTGAAAAGAGGACAAGCTGTACAGATTTCACATTATACTGTAAGCTGTTCCCCCTCTCTCCTCATTGTCTTGCAACTGGCCTTGGATCAGTGTATCTTTGAAGATCACAGTGCATTATAAATAAACATGCATGGCTCTACTTCCCTACCTGTGGTAGAACACTGGGTACACTTTACATTTCCTTGAGACCATAAAAAGTTATTTTGAGGAATTTTTACCATGCCTTTTCTAATTTTACCTTCATTTTATTTACACTATGCTTACCTTAGAGGAATCATAGACCAAAAGAAATCAATTTTGATCTGCATCTGAACTGTCTCCTATGTATGTTCTTATTAAGATGTCTTTATATATTACATTGTAGTGCATGGTCAAGTCTTATTAGTAACCACAAATAAATCAATATATAATTAAATATGGGCCACAGAGGGTTAAATAATAGATACATACAAATGAATGATGACAAGCTTCCCTGGTGATTAATTTTTATAAGCAGACATTATGTGCACCATTACTATAGATCCAATATAAAGTTTCCCTTGAATGACCTAGTATCCTATATACAGGCAGCAAAAATCATTAAAGCATGCATTGAAATGACCGAATACAAAATGCTCATCAGAAAACAGTCAATATATATTGGGACTTCTACTGTAAGCCAGAGACTCCTGAATAGGTGAGTTTGTCAAGTCTGCCAAGGAAAGCTGTGCACATTAAAGACCCTTTCCTGAAATGCAACGAGCAGAGTTGGGATCAAACACAAAAGGTGGTACACTGCTGCTTTTTCCCATAAAAAATGTGATCATTTTTAAATGCTGAATTTTTAATGACCGGCCTTAGCTGCAGGTCAGCAACACCTAGTGTGAACCAGTGGTGTGTTTATAGCAAATCATCTTCAGGCCAGCACGCATGTGACACAGGAGCAGACCAGTTGATCCTGTCACATGGCATTAGCAGCCAAAGAGTCTGTCTGCCAGAAATATTTCAGAGCCTCTGAAAACATGGCTAGGCTAGAAAGGAAAACTAAAACAAAAGAGCAAAACAAAGTAGCACACGAGGTAATGGTTCTTGTTGGGACTTGGGCTCAGAGGTCATCACCGTATCTGAGCTATTTCAATATAGACATATTTTGATGAACAGCAACATTTCTAATCCTCTGAAGGAGGCAGTTATTGATAGTATGCCAACACAATGCTCCTAAAAGCTGAAAAAAACTGAAAGTGAATGGTAAAAAGAAAAAAGATTCAGATGAAGTATACAAACAATAATTAGTGTTAATGGACAGACTAGTGGGCTGCTGTCCAGAACAATAACTGGTGAAATCACAATTACACCATGAATAATCAAAAATGGCCTAAAACATGTTTGCATACCTCTCTAGCTATTTATTTTATCTCATTTTAATAGCATTCTTTGCCATTCAGTGTGACTCTGCTAAGGTATACATTGCTATGTAATAACATGCTTTGCTGTTCAATGTGACCTTGTTAAATCAGACATGGCTATAAAGCCATAAAACCAACACAAGCAGCAAGATTTTTTCCTCCATGATAAACAGACACACATTACAGTCATGTATTTACAATGAAATGCATGATAGGTGGGTATCAGTTGTAAAAAAGGAGTTCAGCTCTAGAAATGCTCTTGTGCCAGTGTCTATTTAGCAGTATTATAGATGGCTCTCAAGCACTTAAAATAAAGACTGTTGTATGGCCTCATTCAGGTTATAATGCCACTGCCAGTATGGCTGCACAGAACAGACAGATTTCTTTGTTGGCAAAGACTATGCCTCCATGTATTCATTGTATCAATGAATGAATTAAATAAATGCACAAGAGGACTAATGGATAAGATTGTGCTAACTTCTCCAGCGCAAATTATTTATCTTGTGTGTGCGCTAACCTGGTTCACTTTCCCTTAGGAGCTTTTCCAGGGGAAGGCACTACTGCCTTCATTCTTTATGTCCCATTGCCCTATATATACGCTCCAGCAAACTCAGTTTACAACACTGGTCCACATGCCAGTGTTCGTGACGCTTGTGTATTACACTGGTGATTCCATGCCTTGCCTGTTATCTACCCAGCAGCAGCCTGCAGACACAGCACACCCTCCAGCAAAGCAGAATTAAACGACACACATGAGCACATATTTTCCCTATTGGTTCTGTAATTGTTCACTATGCACCGTTGCACCTTTGTAGTTATCTTCCAATTCAGTATTAGGGGGAATTGTGAACAAAAGGTCCACAAGAGAGGCAGTTATGCTGGAGCCACACAAATACATTACAACTGTATAACTGCAATCCTGTAATCCATTTCTAAACCAACTTTCATCATGTTTTTTACAGGCCATGTTATTTTTAAGGCTGGGTAGATTATTATTATTATTATTATTAGTATTATTATTATTATTATTATTATCCAATAAATGGAAAAACTAAATGGCAAAGAAAACGGTATGCCATTAAAATTTGTCAAAAGCTTTCAACTGATGTAATGTGATTTGACTGCATAATTTAAAAGACAACCCATAATGCTTTTCTGGGTATTCATAAAAATATGATTACCCAAAGCAATGCTTGACAACTGATCTTGGTCCACATAGTGAGGATGCTATGCTCAGGATTTTGTGCTGAAACTGAAGATACTCTTCTAAAGGAAATGGAACAGCTGCACGTTCTTTCAGGCTAGTATGGTGTATTGCATTTGTCTAAATAGGTGTTTCAAACCGGAGAGATTACCCACTTGATGGTGCAAGTTAGTGAACAACTCATCGCTTTTGGCACATGCGCTAAAAAATGCTCTGGTAGCAATAGAGCAGTTTCCCATCTTCCTTTAAATCTAGGTCTTAGATGGACCAATGGACATTTTCCCACAAGTAACCCAACTGTCACAGTAAGTAACCATGGGTAAAAAAACAAACACACACACACACACACACACACACACACACACACACACACACACACACACACACACACACACACACACACACACACACACACACACACACACACACACACACTATGTCTACTACCTACAGTAACATCAATGTAAGTGTTTATACATCTATACAATCTATCTGTTAGTACATACCTTGTCAGAAACAGGTTGTTCCAGTTTAAGACTGTGATATCAATCGATTCACGTGTTGCAATAAGAATTGCATACAATTAAAATATACAAATATATCCACATTAAAAGTATGATCATTTTAATAAAAAATGCGTTTTTCTTTAGACATTAATACAGAACTTACACAGCACATAACTCTATCTTTTCCATCTCAGGTTATTGCCAGGAATTTCCCCAGTCCCATGCAATTCTGAAGATGGACTATTCATTGACATTCACCTGCTGTATATAGTTGGTATTTGAGATTTTTTAAAACCCAAAAATCATGTACACTCAATCAACTGGTAACGTCCACAAGTGGAATACGCGTTGAGAAGAATGAATGTGCTCATTTTGGACGATACTTGCAATGATCCGGGTGGAAAATGCAACTAGAACCGATCAAAGCGTATTAAATAGAGATTTCTTCTAGTGCCTGTTGAGTACTTAAGTGAAACATATTGTGATAAGTCATTGTTGTCTTTTAGAAGTTGTAGTTCGGACTTACTATTTCGTAACAGTCAAACAAAAACTTAAGTTACTATAGGAATTAATGAACAATTTTATGTTTTGCACATTTCCGTAGTTCAGGTGTGAAATATAAACAGTGCAGTAGCTAACGATTTACAGCTATTGTATGTAACTAGCAATGGTCACTGAGGCATTTTCGACATTCTCGTTCAGACGTACCGTATTGTAATGCTTACAGTTATCGGTTTCATACCAACACTGCGTTTAACTGGAATGGGATTCTGACATAATGGTAATGCAAATCTGGCATAAATCATTGTTGACATTTTGCCAGCTTGACATCCTCAAAACATCACATGTACTGAAAAATCTTGTAAGCTCTGCATACAGGTCTGTTGTAATTTGCTCAGATGGAAGCACACCTACCTCAACGAAATAGAAGCAAGGCAGCAAGGTAACGCTGTCTTTGGTCACCTTTCCTTTTTGTCTTTCTTTTCCGGACATGTTGTATCTTCTGCCTCTCCTCTGCAACGAGAGCAAACCAGTTGTGAAATGAACTAAGCAGAGCCACTTTTGCCTAAAAACATTCAGCGACTATGGCTGCGGTTTGCTCCATTCCCATTTGTCGCCAAGGATGGAGTGTGCGGGTTCCTGTGCAGCTCACCAGCAACTACCCAAGTGTCAGTGCCATGCGAACAACAGATATGAAGTGCTTTGCACTCTGGAACCTTTCCCACGCATTTGTTGACCCAATTCCTACCGCTTACAGTTATATACTTTACAGATACTTCATGAAGTGTGTAATAGATGAGACCGCAAAGGTACAATGCCGAGTGCACTGACGTCAGACAGGCTTTTTTCTTAACAAGGGAACGCGCGCACAACGCACGCGCACATTCATTCTCTATCGTTTTAATTTGAAGCTCAGGGATCATGAATATGGCTAAATGCCGAGCAGAGTTGCTCTAACTGCGTTCATTGTTGAATGATATGTTTTGCAATATTATGCACTACAACATATTCTATTGTCGTATAAATCAGCTATGTTTACTCATGGTAAATTTAGAATTTGCATAATCCATTATGTTAAACACTCAACCAAAAGTTAAAGTATTTTGGTGGGTATACCGAAGTAATTGCACGTACCCTCAAATTATCTTTAACTTTAGCTTTAAAAAAGGCACAGGTGATTGCTATGGCGAGTTCTGACATTTAAACCATTTCCCTGCATTATACATACGATCCTACTGCCCACCTGTCTCAGTTAACAGTGTCTGTTAAACCTTATCCCAACATCAAAAGTTAAGCAGCTGCAGCGTTCCAGCCTTATTGCTCCAAGTTCTTCTCCTCACACAGTGAAAATGGTTGCGAAAAGCATTGACTTATCTTGACGTATTACTTATTTACATGTTTCTTACCTTGCCATTCTTTCATGTCTCCAGAGTTAAATACTGAAGTAATTTAAAGTACAAAATGAAAAAGAGACTACTGTTACTCCTGAATAAATACTATATTTATTATAATTTGCGTATTTATTTTACTATGTATAGAATTTGTGTATTTATGTTACGATGGGCTGAAAGTGCTTTGAGAGTCCCTCAGTTCATGAGACTCTGCAAAATTATACCCAACTGTCCCAGACTTTGAGTCCAATGTTCAAAAATGACCCATTCCCCCAGTCTCCTTAAACTAGTTTACTGAAACTGGATTCATTATGGATATTAATAGAGATTGTAATTAATTTGATTCCCTCTGGGAAGTTTAAATTGGTGACCAAAGTGTGCCTTGTATTGTGGGAAAAGGGGACCAAGTGAAAATTGATTTAAGGCAAACTCTTAGAAATCACTGTTTATAACGTGCAGCCTTATCAGAAATAATTGACTGTATTTGCACCTAAACACTAGTAGGTTTCAGATTATGAAATATTGTTAACAGAAAGTAAAATAATCTATGCATCTTTCAGATCTTAATAGTTTTCATTTGTAAATGAATGTCATTAAGTGATATGAATGTTGACAGGGGCACATAAAGCTCATGTTGGCTGCTCACAGATAAAAAAAGCACTCTGGCATTCTCTGCTGCTGTGTTGGAGGGGAACCCGAATGTGTATTTCACTTATGAACATAAAAGTGACATTCTCTGAATAACTCACTCAGACTGGATGTCTGACTTTGTCTAATTGCAAGCCAGAGATTAGTCTGACTCAGCCTGCATGCTTACCACCAAACGTCTTAATTTTTCCTAGGGCTACATTTCTTCCTCCTGTTTGTAAATTAGCCAGATGGACCAAGAGTAAGCCGTACAGAAACAACTTATCAACAGATATGTGGCTATATGATGTACCTTTTATAATATGTCGAGAGAAATGTATACCCTTTCAGATGTATCAAAATGGCAAGCAGAGAAGGTAAAAACCAATAGCACTTATTTGGAAACAAATAATACTAAGCAGGCTTGGGAAATATGAAAGTGATTTTTTTCAGCGTATGTTTTCCCTGTACCAATGTGACTTTCCGAATAAATAAAAACAGAGAAAGTCAGTCCCACGGTGTATGCTGCAGTTCTATCCCTCGAGTAAAATGAAATAATGCACAGTTCATGTGTAGGACCTGATGCAGCATGAACAGGATACCTGTTACCAAGGGGCAAGGAGAGGGAGGTGCGGGGGCTAGGAACACTGCTGCAAAGAGGCTTTACTTCCCGGACCATATTACAGGAAAAGGGACGTCTTGAGCGGCGCCTGCGCGTTGCCGCATTGGCTGCACGCAGTACAGTAATTAATCAAATTACCAGGGACACAGAAAGTCTCGATAAATTGATTGCAATCTATCAGAAGTAGAATCCCATATCAGATTTTTCACTTTGAAAACAAACATGAGTATTTACATATACCGAGCAATAGACAGGGAATAGAATGCTAGTCGTTTTTATTCTATCCGTATGTTTCAGAAGCTGTTGAGACGCTTAACTCCTTGCGCTGTCCAAGGTAGGAGTTTTTTCCGTAGTTACTTTCCCGTACAACATTAGATTGCATGTTCCAGTCATACTCTTGCTGTGTGTGTTACTATTGTATCAGTTAGTGCCTATGTAGGAACTCGTTGTCTTTGCAAGTCGCTACGGCTCATGCAGAGACTAAGAAAATACAGCAATGCACCACAGATATAACACTTATGTCTTCCTGTATCAAAGAACCTGCATGCATTGAACGAAACCGAGAGATAAATTGTACACAGTCAACAGAAAACTTTCTCAATATTTCGACCATGAAATGTCATGATAATCAGCGTGACGATGACCAACGAATATCATATAGAAGATATGGTCATTTATTTCCCCCCCAGATTTTATGAACTAACATTCTTGTCAAACATACAGTCTTGTATTTGTTTTCATATAAGACAACAGTCGGCTCTTATGATGTAATTAGTTTCAGATTTCAAAATGTTATTAACATTATATTTATGGTGATTAATGGCGTACTGTTGTGGAAAACGTAGTATGCTTGTGCAGTTGGTATATACCTGCTATTTACAGCACATGTCATGTTTCTGTCATGAATATGAATTAACATGAAAATGTGCTTGGTTGACACTACTTTTATTCACTTACACTAAGCACACATTTACTAATTACTTCTACAGATTTTTAACTGGTTTCTTTCACCATAGAAATGTCAGCAGGCAAATATACTCTCAGGTAAAAAAAACAACAACATGAAAACAAATGAAGCGTGTCCCACCTCTGAAGTTGCATATATGGTAATGTGGATATTCAAGGAGTCAGGCAAAAGGCAATGGAATTTGAGACTCACACAGCAGTGGGTTTTTGAACGTCTCATTTGAAATGGTTCTGAACTGAAAAGGAACAGCATGAGGCTGTTGAGTACATGCTGGAGATAAAAGTGACGAACCAGGATCAAACATTTCCATATTTTGTGGTAGTTTAAATCATAAATGACTCATGCATGCTTTTTCTTCACAAGACTGTTACAAACATTACTCAGAGCGTTGAAGACACAGACACTAAATTAAGTGCTGGATTCTCTCTGGGCTTGTGGCTGTACAGTAACATAGAGTAACACAGTACTCACCCATGATGGATGAACATTATTGTGAGGCATTGTATTATTTAAATAATATAATTGAAGTAAAATACTGAGCCCAGGACTATTGAGTATTGTTGAGTTGCTCTATTATTATTTCAGTTCCATACTTCAGAAGAGTGCTGTAAAATAATTGTGTGTGTGTGTGTGTGTGTGTGTGTGTGCGTGTGTGTTTGCGTTTGCTGTGGAGATTTTTACTGACCCATTCCAGCCTAGATACCATGATATAGCCCAGGCCAGGGGAGAGACACTCTCAGCCTAATGGGAGCACATCATGGATAGGGGTTAAAGGGTTTTTCATGTTTTTTGATGATAGTAGAAACCTCACAGGAGTTACTGTACAGGATTTCATCATTTTTATCCCTACAATGTTTTTATGTCTTGGCATGATTTTGCTGGACTCATACATATAGCAAAACATTTTCATCTGCCAAAAAGTGTAAAATGCTTTAAATGATCATTTTAAATCTAACTGTTAATAATACCTGTAATAATTTCAGGTATAATTGCATGCGCCAAAATTTCTGCTGTTGACCTTCCATGCTTTTTCAGACTATACAACTGTTGGCATTTAATGCATCATTCAAGCAAGCAATTAACTGATAGTTACAAAGCATGAATATGTCCCCCTTCCCCTCAACCACAAAATAATGGATCTCAAGTCCAAATATTGTACATGACTGAACCCTTCAGCCAAGCTATGTTTCCTTTTTAGTTTATAGTATCCTGCTAATCCTTTGATTTAGTCACACATGTTGCAACTCTTAAGAAAATGATTACTTAACTCTACCATACCCTGCTAAAAATGCCTGCCAGATGAATTCAGCACTGTATTACAGCAAAGTGGTCCCTGACTTGCACCAATACCAGCAAGCCATGTTACAAAAAAGGACTTTGTTGCAATGTACTGCATTTTCATAATATAAAAGATAGTTTATGGTTTGGATTGAATCCAATTGTTACAACAGGAGCAAGAGTAGCAACACTAAGTCCAACATTTATCTGAGTGCATTAGAATAAGCACTCAGCCTATTGAAACCACAGGTCAGTACTATGTAGCCAATGACAAATAATAAGTGGCCACTCTGGGAATGGTGTGCAATAATCAGGCTGCAAAAACATCAGGAAAATATAACTTCAGTTTGCAGGGTGACTCATGGTTGAACTCATTAATTCATATTTGTAAGGGAAATTTGACAAAAAATACTAATAAGTTGATTGTAAGTAAAATAATATATTCAGCACTGTTTTCAAAGCATGTTGTTTTAAAGACCTTATTTAAAAACATATATGTCAGATGCTCATTAACAGGGATCATTTTTTTATAATAAGAGATGTGAAACAATCCTACATTAGCAATATTAAGCTCTGAGAATCCCAATTTCATACAAAATAACAGACATGTATAATTGGAACAATCAAGCATTGTGTGACATTGCCAGTATGTTTCATATGAGCTGTGGCCATATCTCATTTCTGGGATAACTTTTAATGCTGTTTTCGCACTTGAACTTGCAAGAGACAATCTAAAAAAAAAAAAAAAAAAAACAAGGCAGTGGGATTGAATGGTCCAAATAATGGTCTAGCAGTCAAACTGAAGTGTCTTACCTTGAGAAATTGCTGCTGTGTTTATTTCAGAACTATGTGGCATCAGTCTTTTTTAAAATTTCACCATGATTTTGAACTGTCATAATACCCATAATGTTATAAATTGCACGTTTGTAAGGGTGAACTTGCATTCTGTTGGGTAAAGCTATAGTTAACCGATACATATATTAATTAATTAAGTTTAATTTTATAAGGATTTAAGATTAAGATTTAATTTGCTCAAATATCTATGATCATATCCATTATTAAATCAAATATTAATCCTTTTGTAGTTTTGTTAAAATCAAGCAATTCTCCATATGCATCTGAGTTTAGTTTTTATTCCCTAGTTGTGCAATGCCTAAGATTGGCTGTTTTTGCTGTGTCTGGATGGTCATCTCTTTCCTTGTTGAGCACCAGTCAGTGACCTAGATGACCTTGTGGCCATGTTTCAGTGACAATCTAGTAGTGCTGCTAAAAACAGATCACTGGGAGACAAAAAAAGCACAGCCCATGGCAGTATTTCTACAATGAGATGTCCTGACCTGACACTTTTTTCCATTGTCACAACATCCACGGTAATTCTGGAGGATACAGCCAAGAAAATTTGTGTTCGCTGAAATCCATACAGCTAACCACTGCTTATGTGCATTGCTATAGGTGCTATGCACTTGCCACAGACATGCCAGTCAACATATAACATCTTATATAAGCATATAACTCACCATTAGGCTCTGAGAGGGGGAACACCCTCATGACTGGAGCCATAACTCCCTGGGCTGCACTACTACCATCCCGTGGGATGCCAGGTCTGGATTCTTTTCCAGAATGTTGGTCACATCCTTGCAATGATGAAAATGAATACAATACCCAATAAATATTATAATATATGAATGCTAATTATGAAATAATGTTGAGTAATACTTATTGATGTTAATTTGTGCTTGTAGTTTGATTGTTGTCATGACTGAAGTCACTTTCAGAGTTCTGGAACTGTGAACCACCCCCACTCCTGAGGTTTTGATGTATATGTGTTCATCTATCAGAATTTCATGTATATATCCATGTTTATATGTGACTGATGCTGAATGCAAGCTGAACCCCCTCAGACAGTGGGTGCTGAGGCTTGATACATGTGGTAGACACTGAAATTCGTTAGTTGTGTCTTTTCTCTTTTCTCTCCTCTTGCTGTCAGTGTGATCATCCTGGCACTGTTCTCACTGCTGGCTCATGCAGTCTTGCCTTGAGGAGAACTCATGGCAATGTCCCAAGTAGTCCTTAGCCTCCACCTGACTCCACGTCACATTAGGCTGGTCAGGAAAGCTCCTGAGCATATTAAACTGTATCAGCTGCATCAGAGTATTAGAATCAGCCTTTCAAATAAACTGCCATTTCAATGAATGGTTTGCATGTGAGCAATAGCTGCCCAAGCTGCCCAGATGTTGTGGGTAATGCAATACATGATACCCATAAATTTAATATTGAAAAGGTTAATACAAATTGGCCCTTTGTGGCTATTTAGCAAATTGAAATGCTCAAAATATGCCTCAGTTGTTCGGACTGATTAGGTGATATGCCAACACATCTTATGTTACACCAAAGGGCTTGGGCCGAAAGCATACTACTCTGACTGTGGAGTGCTTTGGTAGCAGTTATTTTTGGTTATTTTGTGTATACTCAAATAAAGATAATAGTAGGAGCTCAGATTAGTCAGTAAAGAGTTTTGATGGTAAAAACTCATCAAAATGTTCTTTATCGGTCTTGTTGCAGTACATCTTTTTATTCACAGTGAATGATTTAATTTCTTGATTTCTCACTGTGTATGCCACTGTTGTGCTGGGAGAGGTGGAGGGAGGTCCAAGCTCCTCTGCTCCTCCCATTGGACTTCTGTCCTGTTCCCTCCCTGAGTCCAGATATAGTGAAGGTACAAGAACAGCTGTACAAAAAATGTTTTACATTCAGAAATAAGAATGTCCTGTTTATATGTCACAGTACATGTCTGAGCGCAGGGAATGACAGTTCATCTGAACAGAAATGAAAAAACTGCAGGTGTCTGGCTGACCAAAGGGGTACCATTGATTCAGCCAACCCAATCAGGGTAACTCTTTTTTTCTCTTTCCCTGTTGGTTGTGCCAGACACTGTCAGCACCTGCATGTTTGTAATTTAGTACCAGATCATGGGGTGAATCCATAAAGTGGATTCCATAAACTTAATAGGGTGAGCCATTCAGCACTAGATCGAGCAAATATTTACATGGAAACTGACTATGCAGACTGGATAGCTATGGTCCTGTGAAAAAGATGGACAGAATATAACAGGTGCATACAGATAATACATTCACACACATTTCTATCCCATAGTACTGCAGAATACTGACGAATAGAGAGTATCACAGTGAGGTGTTATCAGTGGTTAATGCTTTCTGAGATGGAACCAGGTCTGTGTCTGTAATTACAGAAACAGGTGCCAATAAATTAGATATAGCAAAACACTGTTCAGAAATAACCCATTTGTACCAAGTTATCCCTTGCCACCACCATTTAAACAGAATGGATCAAAGTAAATGTGTTTTGCTTGCACACAGTATTCAAATGCACCTATCTTTTAAATAATATTGCTAAATTCTGAAAGTAAATCGTTTATGGTCTGCAACTTTCTGTATGTAACTGTTGAAGCTTTTATTTCAGCAAGGGGACTTGATTGGCTGGTTTGCAAGCAATGGCCTTATTTGCCAATTATTGCAATGTATTGTAATATAGTGCCAAACAAAATATTTTTCCTGTGTTGTTTTTGGTTGTATGTACTGTATTTTTACTTGGTAGAAATTTGTCAGACTGTACAGTAAGGTAAAAATTTGTTGTTGGTGTGGGTTCTATTTTAATTGAAATGTAATCTGTCCATATTTCTGATAGAGGTCAAATGCAATCATATTTAACACCCAGACCATATTGTTTTAATTGAATGGATAACATCTGATCATTGAAATTGAAGAGACAATCATATATCTTCTGTTTCAGAGGATATCCATACCTCAGGCATTTTCATAAAGCACACATGTCAGTTTTATTTACTGCAAATACATGAGCTACAGTAATGGCTCTCTGAGGACGCATGGATAAACCAGTGTGTTGCTGCATGTGGTATGGATAGGCCAGCAGTAGCTCTCTGTCGGTCTCCCTGTTGGCGTTTGCACGGTGGTAGAGGCCTGCTCCTCAATGTGCAGTGATGTGACTGCAGTGTCAGCTTTCAGACTCTTCAATTTCATTAAAATCCCATGACATTTACCGCAACGGCCTGAGTTACCGAGGATTTCTGGCTAAATTCCAAATCAGGACCCTGGAAATCTGGCTATCTAATCCTTACTGATTGTAATGGCCATACCAGTGACGTTTCACCTTGGTTACAGCTCTTATGTGATGGGATTTCAGGGGCAAAAATGACTGGCGTGGGTTTGCTGGTTACTGTGGGTGCTGAAAAATGTGAGATTAGCTTCTCTCTCTCTTGTAAAAAGGTTTGACACTGACAACTAAAGATATGCAGTCCCTTATAATCATGTTGGGATTTTCATTATCATTAATTTGGGTGTTTTTGAGCCTTGAAATGTCATAGTGGTCAATTCTGAAAGTTGACCCATTCACTCAGTTTTTGTATGTTTACCATTACAATATCAGTTGCAGTTGAATGCATCTCATAACTTATAGTAGAGGGCCATCCTGAAATCTTCTATTATTTTGTAGTTCTAATTTCAGTCAGCTGTACTCGGCACTGACTGAAATTAGTTATATTGTTTTTAAATATGTTTTGTCTCTATTTTTGTATTGCAGGACCTCACCCAGGGCAATGCTGCCAGTTAAATGACTTAATAGGTATAATTAAAATAAATTCACTTAAATCGTCAATGAGTTATTTTGTTCCTCATTGATCAGATTTTAGTCACATGATGACTTTCCTAAAATAAAAATAATTATGGCCTGGTTATTTGAATCCATTAGAAAAAACTAGATTGCCCAGAATGTATTCTTTCTCCCTTGACCCAGAAAACAAAATAAATTAACCATTTTTGTGTGCTGTCATCTTAACTGTGCTATGGATTAACTTGTCAGTGAAATAGTGTTTTGCAGGGCATTGAGAAGAACACACTTTGTGTGTTGTAGTTTTTTATTGTAATTGCAGTTGATATTTTAGGCCTTATCTGAGTTGTGTGTTCCTGAATTGTACATTCCATTATTGTTGGACATTGTGGACCCTTGGATTAAGTTTTACGATCTCAGATGCCACCCTATGGTTGATTAGAGAATTACAATAAACTGGAAACAACATGCTCAGGGCTGCATTCTGGAAGCTTAGGATGCTGCAGTATTTCCTGCAGTGAAGAGAGGTTTCTTGGTATTTTGAATCTTTCTGGGTATTTATTTATAATTAATAGGACATAATTTAAAGTAAAAAGATGCTTAACAAGGAGTACCTGTAGATGTTGTGTTTCCCTCTGCTTGATATTGGGAAATGGATGTCAAAAAGTGGCTGCATGCTCCACCTAGTGGTTATCTATAAACACAGATTTTCTCACCCAATGCTAATTTTCATATTTTTCACATTGTATCATTACATTTGAAGTTTGAAGGATTCCAGTATAATGAATTCCCACTGGTGAAATATTAGCGCTGTAGGGCCCATACTTGGCCCATGATGTTTCATAAATAGTCATATTATAATAATATGCCATGAAATTCCTGTTGCTAACAGGAAATCACCATAGTTTGTTAGTTCAAAAGTTGGAAGAAGCACAGGAGATGACCATTTGGTTAGTGTAAAGAATTTGTAGAGTTGAGACTACATGCTAGTGTGTACAGCAGCAGCAGCAGCAGCAACAACAACAATATAATTACAGCTTTGGTTATTATTTAGAAATACTAATTTCATAATAAAATGTCAGACAATAGTTACTAATCACCATATATATTTTTTTATTTCTTCTGTAAAATATTTCTTTCTCTACTCAGGTATTTGCAATAACGCAAAATGCCCTCAGAGGATCACCTGCACAGGAGTCGGTGGATCATCTACACTTTTGTTCTCATTGAGGTGAGTGTAGACCTGCAGTGTGGCCACTCTAGGGCCTGAGCTCATACCCATTGAAAAAGGACCCTAATCTGAATACGTTATAGATCTGGTAATATAAATGGTCAAACAATATACAAGCTGAGATACAAGCTGCGTAAATGGTCCTGACCTAATAAATAATACAAAATGAATAAATTGTGGTAAAACTAAGGAAAGAGGTGATAATAAACTAAATTACATTTGGCTCAGGAGCCTTGGAGAATATTGAAAGAAACTGCACATGTTTAAAAAATGACCAATATATGTAGCTTAATGCTATACTTATGGATGGTTCTGCCATCACTCATCTGTCTTCTCAAAGAGAGTTATTTATATATCTGTTATTTATAGACCATTTGCAGCTCCACTCTGCAGAATGAGATACATTATTTAATACTGTGGATTACTGCTCACATATATTTTTATTCATGCTCTACTAGGAGCTTATATGCTACATGTTGCCTAACTTCAAGGCAACAGGGCCAGAACCTGGTGACATCACCAGTAGGCTGAAAGTAACATAAGGCTCTGTTATCGTAATAAGAGCTCTGATTGGTAGTTCATGTCTTATCAGCTTGTACACCTGTGGTGGCATTTTAAAGCAAGTGTTCAAGACTGATTTCAGCGGATGACACCATCTCCCTGATTAGGGCAGTATTCTCAAACATTAAATCAATGAATCTGTAAAAAGGTGAGTGCAGATGTCTGTTTTTAAACTCCATTGATACGCACCTCTTGCTCAACCTAGAAGACTGAAATTAGAGCGTACTCCATTTCTCTATAACATATTCCTTTGAAACAATGTCAAGGATAACCACTGTGGGACAAATGCTGGAAAGCAATTGTATTTGTTGTAGAAATTCACATTTACAGACCCCGTGTTTCTATTTCTCACAATGTAGAGGGTGTTTCAGTGTTCTGCAATGACTGGATAAAAGAAGCAGGGGTCCCTGAACTGTCATAGTGCATTAAACCATCTGCTATACTGGAGAGAGATGTGATTTTACCTGGAATAAGGGAAGCCTGGTAATTATGACTCCATCTTCACAAAATATAATACAGTAGTATTATAATTAGAGGATTAATTTCATCATTATAAGAATGGCATGAAATATTTTTTTTCTTTCACAGACAGGTGAAAAAGAAAATAACGAAACGTCAAAATTTAATATGATTTTATGACTGAACTACTTTGATTGACCATATGAAGCTATCATATCTACCTAGAGCCATTTTCTTTAATAGAGGCTAGTTAAACTAGTAAACTAGTTTGGTGACATTTTAATCTGTGTTTGTAATATCCCAGTATCTAATCCACAGGTAGTGATTTGTTTTATTCAAAATGTCCTGGAATATCCACTGCTTCAAATAAGGACAATATGGCAGTTCATTGGCAAGGAAACTGGCATTTTCTGACAGATCCATTATCTTCTGCTATCAGCTGTCATAGTCACCTTCATCTCACCGCTCTGCAGTTCAAGTAAAAGGCAAAATAAAGCTGTATACAATAGTGATAGGTGGTGATAGCCTCTGTCAAAACAAAATCAAGATCTCTCTCTCTTTTACAGCCCTACTCCTCTCCACTCTGAAGACTGTATCAGATCTATATGTCAAATTTTATCTTATAAAACAGTCATGCTACATTGCATATTGCTTAATTGCAACTTATTACTTTTTGAAAGTCATATTAAAAATATTTTTCTCCTCAAATTTGAATAGTCAGTTCCAGCTCATGGTTCGCCCACACATAAAGCACTGCAGAAGAAAACGTACACTCCTATTGTACTTGCCAAGTGCCATGCTGCATTTTCTATACTGCAGACATTACTTCATTACTGGATGGCTAGCACCAATTAGAGGAAAGGCCTAGCTCTTGCTGACAATAACAGGTAGCCCGTTTTAGCCTGTTTTAGCTTATGAAGTGGTAACCCAAAAGAATTGTGTGTGACTTAAACCTACTCCATTCATGGGGGAACAAAACCAGTTTCCTCTTGTCATATTCAGCCAGGATTGAAAAGCGTCATGATTGAACCACTTGTCACTGTCAACACATTGTTTTTAAGAACACCTCTATAAAACACTGCCAAAGCGTTGTTGGGGAGATTAGTCTCTCTCTCTCTCTCTCTCTATATATATATACACACACACACACACACACACACACACACACACACACACACACACACACACACACACACACACACACACACACACACACACACACACACACACACACACACACACAGTAAATATATTAGAATCATGGTAAACACTGACATACTGATCAGTGTGGGCTGACTCTGACGATATGGGCTCACATTCTGTCCACTGAGGGTTGTGTTAAGTGGTTTGAGGCTAAGCCAGGCTCAGTGTGGGCCTAGTTTGCCTCCAGGGAATGAAAGTTGTTTGGTCTCACAGCTGCTTCATCTTGTTGAACATGCATCAAAACTGTGTGATTTAACCATACCTGCACTAAAATAAGTGGTTGTCAGTGATAAGGTTAAAGTTCTGTAGGATGAGAACACCACAGAAAATGGAGCTTCTTCTTTTCCAAGTGTTACTTAAGCAAACTTGTGGTGATTGATTTGTAAACTGTGTAGGCTGTGGAAAGTGTCAACACTTTCTGCTTTTTTTTTTTAAAATGTCTGCCGGAGGAATTCCGTATTAGATGTATTTTCATCAAAACAATATTTACAAGACTTATTTACAAGAATTTTTTGTCATTATGTTGGGTCAAGTCATCAGTGAATTGGCATGCAAAAATATGTATATCCCATATCTTAATTTGGAATCTGCAAGATGTTTAACAGCAAAGTGCCAATAAAGACTTTGGTGCTACATTTAGATTATGGGGTTATTTATGAGGTGCTAGGCGCTGGGGGGTTGCACACTGGCCCACAGAACTGAAGGCTTTGGCCCTGTATGAGGGCAGGCAACTGGCAGGGCGAGATTGGCGAGGATCCCCTCAGCCTCGGTCGTGTGAAGAATGAGGCTGCCGTGGACTTCAGGGCTCCCTCAAAGCACACAAGATGTTCTTTCCTTCTGTCAAAGACACCGTGGTGCTCAGACTGGTCCCTCAGCATTCAGTCACAAGCTCCTGCACTGCTAATGCACTTCAAAGTGCACGGTACACTGCTGCCTGCAGCCCAGGAGGTATGGGGCTATTGCAAAACACATTCTTCTCTTTCACACAAGCCAGTTTGGAATGATATTTAATGGTCAGGTTTTTGACTGAGGCTAAGTGGCAACAAGCACAAGTGTTTTTCAGGGTAATGTTGAGACAATATGGGGACAAACCCCCACCATGTCCCAGCACCCCCTCCCCCTACTTCCTTTTACTTTGGAACTCTAGATGTAAACATCAAAAAACATAATTTTAGCAATAATGTTTAAATGTAAAGATTGTGATACCCTGTATGAGCAGTTTCATGGCGGCATCTCTCTACTGTTTATGTTGACATGCATTAAGCTGATCAAAAATATATTAGCTAATACATTTGACAAATTCCCTTTGCCTTGGTTTAGCCACATTGTACTACAGTGTAAAACAATGCTAGACCATCAGTGCTCTTTGGTGACTGCCATTCACAAATCCAGGTGACAGGCCCCTGGGAATGAGGTGTGTGTCTCATGTGTATACAAGTGGGATAATCACTTAGATAATCACCATAGATATGTTTGATGTACACCATGGAGTTGGCTTGGCACTGAATTACAGTCCTTCAGCTACTGAGTAAATACAAATCCTAAAACGCTAACAAGATTTTGTTTAATGTGCAGTCTGCTTCTATCTGGCTCATCTACTCAGTACAAGTTTTAAGCTAAGACAACTGACTTTTTGGTGGGGGAGGGGTACTCAAAACGAATTTGGGTGCGGCCCCAAGGAATGCTTTGCCATTCAAACTAAATGCATTCTTATCCATAATTCATTCTGCACATTCATAATTCCCAGCCTTTAGTGGAATATTTTTATTCATATTCTGCATACAGTTTCCAGATTTATCCAGGCTCTGTGACTAATTAATCTGTGCTTGCTTTTCCTAAACCTCATGGAGCAGTGGATCAGAGTTGTGTTTTTGCTCCACTAGATGACGCAGTTTTAAAGGGTCATTCACCTCTTCTCTTTGGAGCTTGTTGCAAATTTCTGTTGTATTCCAGGATGGCTTCCTTGTCTTTGTTGGGACAGTGGCTGGCTATGTCTTTGCTTCCACACCAAAACACAACTCTGCATTCTAATAATTTCATTTAAAAAGATTGATGTGTGTGGAGGAGTGCATTCAATCACAGTGACTTGAGTCTAAATGGCACAGTAAGACCTTAACATAAGATAAAATAAATAATTATAAATTGTGAAAAGGTCCTAAGAGAAAACTTTGCACCAGTTAGAAGCACACAATTAAACTGAATTAAGTCTAGAATGAAGACTTAAGTGTGCCCCTATAACTGGCCAACTATAATGGCATGTGGAACACCTGTTGAAACCTCAGTTAAAAGCCAGTCTTAATTTGCTCTGCAGTCTTTTCCTTGCTAACACATGCAATGTATTCCTGGAAGCACAACATAAAACAATCTTTGCTTTAAAGCATATTAAATTTGTTACACCACACGGACAGTAAAGCATTAGAATAAGGAATCGAGCTTTAGGGAATTTTAAAAAAATTGCATAATACAAAACATTGCACTGTACATTTCTGACAGCCAATAGGCACTATGCAGCACAAAAAATTTGCTTGGCGTAGGGTACATTACATCATAACAAAAGTTTTACAGCTATATATTCAAAATTGTGATGCAACAGAATGTAAATCAGATCAAACAAAGAACAAAAATTTATGAGAGTTTGAACGACCAGTATACTGATTAGTGTGGGAGAACACTACCGTTGGGACTGTGCATGCCGTTTGATCTTGTGTTGTATAAATCTATTGAGGAGTCACATTATTGCTTTATCTCTGTGATTCAGCAAAGCACCATAGAAACCTTTCCAAAGACCAGTTTGTCAAACAGTAATTACATAGCTAAGTCATATGCAGTCTTTCAAGTATTGTCATTGAATATATGTCAAACATTCTATGTGTTTTTCAAATAGTGCCACTATATATGGCTTCTGAACATCCTTGCATTATTTGGTTTTATTCAGAAGATGCCAGTTCCTGTTATTTGAATCTTGGCTTTGAATCTGTCTCTCTTTATTGTTTGACAGCTAATTTACATGTACAGAATGGCTTATTCAATAAAATCTTTACAAGTCTATCAGAATAAAAGGAGTTCTTCTGCATAGTGAGTTACCCCTCCTTGTAATGAGTGGTCCTCATAATAAGAGGTTGCTTCCATCATTTGGGACTAACATGTACCAGAGAACTCAAATGTTATAAAGGACATACTCATCATCATAGAAACTCACCTTCCTTACTTTTAATTGTTTTACAGCCAAGCGTTTGTAATAATTGGGTTAAATATATCATATTCATAACAGTAAACCAAATGATGAGAACATTCACAGAAAGTTCTCAAACAGTAGGAGCCTTTAAAAAAATCATGAGTATGCTGAATAAAAGATAGAACATCCAGCTCATTTAACATAACCAAACTTTTGGACCGAGAGTTGTTTAAAAAGCTGCAGTGTCTCTTTTATGCATTAAGAATGCACCAGTTTCATATTCACATTAAGCTTGGATGTCATTCATAGGCTTTTCCATGACAGGAGCCCCTTATCTGAAAGCGCTTGCCCTCTCTTCTCTGCCTGCCAAGTAACAAAGGATTCAATCCTTTGAGAGTGGAGTGGAATCAATTCATTAGGGACCTGGAGCCAATTGTCTGATCAGAAGATAATGTATGAATCGGTTGCAAAATTCATTCCTTCAAGGCACCATGGTTTTCATTTGCATTTTCATCTGAGGTACAGTAGTGGCGCATCTCTACAAGAAAGCGTTAGGTGCTGAGCAAATCACAGCCCCAGAAATGTACCACACACTGAGCAAAGGCCTGATTTCCCTTTGAGGTGGAGGGTAGGAGGACTGATTCACCGTGAGGAAGGTTTCATGATCCTAAAGCCTCGTTGTGCCCCTGGCACAGGCCGCCATAACAGGACAGCCATCCTTTGGGACAGTGCATGACAGTCCAGCCTTGGTGCACTGTGCCCATAGAGCTGAATCCTGATTTTAAGAAACTGCTTCATCATGTATATATTTTCAATTGTTTATATGTATGTTACACCCTGAGTTTGAAGTTAATCTATAAAAATGTATACATGTGAAAAGTGACGTTAATAATCATTGTAATTTCCAGTTTAAGTGCGTTCAGGTCAGATTCTGGGCTGGAATGGTTCTCAGATGCGTGTTGTAATTTGTCTGGTCCTTGTTTTTGCACCCAGTGACACGGTGCCTGGGATATTAATCTTGAACACTTCCATTATAATCCCCACTGAAGTATTGATTCAGTAAATGTGTTTTATTGTCTTTCACCTGTAGACTTTTAAATTGCTTCACTGTGCACTCCCAGAATTTTATATATAAACCATATGAATGTTCACCAGAAGCGAACTTGTGCAAATAATGAGACAAATAAACATACGAGGAATATGCTCACAGCTATTCAGCATATTTGCATGTTTTATTAATTAAAACAGTAATGACCCCGGGGAGGGCCTTGATGAGCTCTATCTACTTTGTAATTATCTTTTCATCAGTAACCAGGAAACAGCCCTGTGTGGAATAAGATAACCTTGTTGTACAGAGGCAATTCATCTTATTTTTTAATCTTTGCACTGCTTTGCTGTCCCTCTAACTTAGGTGCAATCATTATTATTACACGTCCAAAAATGTTGTTATAGGCCTGTGGACATGCCAAGGTAAAGCTTTATGTCTTAAATATAAAAACACAGAACAGGCTCAGAAACCTCACATGGTTTTAAATCATTGTTGTATTTGCTCTGGATCTATCTATTATTTGAACTGTACTGTACATGTTAGGAAAGATCAACATGTTAACATATAATTATGCCATGTAATGTATGGTGCTGAATGTTCTCTAAAACCCGTGAAGACTAGTAAAGATGTAGAATGGATCTTTCCTGCATGTGTTACAGTAATTAATTCCACATAGTCAAAATGACAGATTGCAGCAGTTCGGGTGTGTCAAATATCAGTGAATTTTAGCCAGAGCGGAGCCCATCTGAGACATGGTGCTAATCTGGTGTTTTATCTGCATATGTAAAAATGTGGGCAACATGATTCTATATCACAGCAAGGACATTCCTGGCTCCTTCCTGTCAGCCTTCCTCTGAGGAAATGGACAGTTTAACATCTTCCGCTGCCCTTCAGATTTAAATACTTTCCAGGCTTCCACAAATATTTTCATTCAAAAAGCTAACAGGATCCTTTCAAATCTTCAGGGGTATGATGAAGACAGTGCATAAATTTCTTATGAAGCATGGCACACAAGATAAGCCTGTGCTGCTTGAAGCTCAGCACTTTGAAGTTTCTAGTTGTTGCTTTGCCTTTTAATAACAAGCATTTATTTAGATTCTGTGATGAAATCAAATGCATTAGCTGTCTGCCTTTAAGGGATTCTATAAATGATCTTTTATTTTACATTTTAAATATTGTTCTTTATGAATGTCTTTTCATACACTAATATAGTGTTGTATTATTGTTACATTGTAATTTTAAGCAAAAACAATGTGCTGAGAACAGAGATTTTGAAGTCCTCCTTTGTCGATGATGTGTTTTTATCTGTGTAGCAAAACTCTCTAACAGTGTGATCTAGGTCAGTGTGTAGCTCTGGGCTCACAAAAAGGTTGCTTTGCAAACTGTATACTAAGCATTTTCCATGTGCTAAGTACAGACTTCTATATTTATAGAAGACTGGGGAATTTACACTACACAACATGAATTGATCATTTCAGGGGTCTGCAATAATCACATTTGTCAGAAAGAAACTACATACTTAATACAGGCCTTCATACTAAATAAAGGTTCTTTATGGCTTGGGCCATTTTACAAAACTGGGCCATATATGCAATGTAAGGAGGCAAGATCTGTTGGTTTCCTATACTCCAATAACTCCAAAAGCCTATCTGGGTTATTAATAAAATGTTGCTGGTAACGTCTTTGCATCTCTGCACAAAATATCTGTAATGGTAGTTTTTACAGATTTATAAATATTGTGTCCAAATCTTTTCTGCAATGTTGTCTGCTTCTTATTGTCTTCTGCTTCTTCTTGGTACAGTGACATACATGTAACAACAAACAGTGCACTCTTGTATAACTGTTGTAGTAATAGATTCAGATGGTTTATGCAGTGATTTTGAGTTACATTTCATGAGGTGGTTGAAAACCTTATTATTTTGGAAATACACACATAGGATTTCTGTTATTGACCAGCGCCCCACTGCAATTTACAATACAAGTGTACAAGGCCATACTGTTTTTCAAGAAGACACTTCTGTGCTATTTGTGCACAAAGAATGTAAATACATTCATGAAATTGATGGGATATATTCTGTATGAATTCACATTCAGCTAAGTGCTGTGTTACATTTCTGTGAAATCAGGATCAAGATGTAGTTACTGGCTATTGCTCTGAGATGCAGTTTAACATGAGTGTAGGATTATCTTCAGGATCATTATAAAGGAGGAAAAAAGAGCTAACAATGATTTCATTTCACCCACCACTGAAAGAAACAGCAGACAATGTGTATAACTTGAACTGTAGTCATTATCATCACCTCTATGGTGTTCTCTTATTAAAATATAAAAATGTAAACACTAAGAGTCTGTAAGCAGATTCTGGTTTGTACAGTGAATGTACAGGACAATCAACACTATTTATTATGTTATTAAAGACAGCTGACTGATGATTGAGTTCTCAAGTGCTGGAACTTGAATGTAGTCTGAAGAACTGGAATGTGAGGACCCAGAAAGAGTTTAATTGCTCATTAGAAGAAATCTAAATATAGAAATTGAGAGGCCTAATCACAAACACAAAGGTTATCAAAAGAAATCTCAAAATGGAAGCTGCTACAAGCAGTATGAGTGATGAAAAAGATGAGTACCATAGAAGGTATCAAAGATAAATCAAAATGTTTCATTTATGCTGGTAAAACTGTGACCTTACCAGTAAATTAAGTACTAAAAGCATGTATTTTTCTGGCCTTAGACTACTGTACTATTAGCCATCAGTTTAGCTGTTAAGTAACATATTGTTTGTAGCTCTGATATTGTGACCTTAGGGCAAAGATTTGTTTGTGTACTTGCTGAATTAGAAACAAAAATAGCCCACGTCTCTGATACTGAATGATGGTACATTGACAGATGGGCCATGGATCACAGGAGGCTTCTGTGAAATAAGCAGTGGAGGCTCAATAGTCATGCATGTTGGACAGTCCTTCCACATCACTGAACCTGTGGCACGGCACTGTGGCTAAAGGAATTTCCTTTAATCCTGTTTCGCTATGTGGATCCCCTGCAGAGCTTTTAGCTGAACTAAAAGCTCCCAAACTGTAATACACATTCATATTCAGACATCTGCAATAATTCTGCAGTAACACCCAGGGGTTAACCTACTTACTGAATGGTGAAATATACCCTTACTGAAAATCATTTATAATCACAATTAATTGAAATACAATTACAGAGCTGCCTATTGGTAATGTACAGCAGATTGTGAACGCAACCCATTGCAGTGGATATTGATCAATAAAAAAAATGTTTCTTCATTTTTCAGATTGACCAAAAAACAATTCTGTGACATTGTCTTTGTGGGAGTTAGATGGGTGATTAGTGCTGATTTGAATGTCATTTCCCCTTCATTATTTCTGACATGCAATGTGATTAGGTAGACATGATGCATTTTAATTAGGGAGGGACTCAGGAGACAAATCAAAAAAGTATTGTTTCTGGTGCAATGAAAGAACACAGCATGTTTGTTTATGCTAATGTTAAATGCATGCTTCTCAAAAGGAAATGGAAAAGATGTACAGTCTAAGAAAAAAAAACTGATGGGTGAGCTATTTTGTTTCAATGCTCACACCAACTGATTTTCATAATTTTGACCAGATAATATTTATTATAATAACAACAGCTATGATTTCCTGAACCAGGGCATGTTAAGTGAAACATTTGGAAATGATCTAAGTTTGTGGCTATATTTGTATTTTTATACATGCCTATTCAGTAATTATAGATGGGAATGTTCCATGAATGCAAAAGATGAATATTAGAATAATCAGCCCCCCGCACCCAACCATTCCCTCTGAGCGCAGCATGAATCCAGCTCTTTCTGTGTAAATAATAACTGCAATCACTCACAATTTGAGGCAGGGAAGAGAGTAGTTAGAGCAGTGAAAAATTCACATTTAAATTTAAATTTTGGTCATACTCATAAATCAGGGTCCTCAAGGTCAGAAGTTTTATATTTTAAATTCCAAATGGTGTTGCCCTCCATTTCTCTTTTTCAAGCTGAAATGTCTTAACACTGTCCTTCAGCTCGCCTGTTTTCTGACACTACTAACCTGTTCATATATGATTCATGGCTGCATTACTGCACACCTTTATATCCACCTGTGTGCTGTCTTTCTGATCTGCCCGAATGGTTATTCATTATATTATCATATTAACAGCTCATTCAGGGGGTGAATTCACCTTGGATTGCATCAGTGGCTGGATCTGCATCACGGAAAGCAAAGTATAGATTATAGAGCCAATGGTTTATGTCCAATAATTGGGTGCCAATTAATAATCAGAGGAATCAGTATTTGTCCTGGCTAAATTAATAGATTTAGAATAACATTTAGAATAAAATCAACTGAACAATCCCAATGTATACCATATATATCATGTGTCTCTTTATCATTATTGGCTAAGATAATTGGGCCAGGTATACTGGTAAATTTTGCAGAATGTTAGGTTAACTAGCCAGCTGCTTTCACTCAAAATACTGGCCAGGTAAAAAATTAACAAATTTAACTTATTGGATATAGCCATGACATTTCCAGCTACACGGCATCAGTAATGTATCCTAAATTATGCATGTTACAAGCAGCCAGATTGCATTGATTATTATTAAAGAACAACACTTGAAACATATTAAACTACTGAGTAGCATTAGTTACTTAAATTATTTCCTCATAATTGCAGTGTTGTCATTACATGGCAAAAACAAGCTACTCTAGCAAACTAGCGTACTAAATTTGCTAAGAGGAAATGACATGTATATTAGACTTGTTGGAAACTAGAATTATACAGTACATGTGCAGAAACAAAGTGTCCTTTGCTCTCTGAATTGGCTCTTTTGTTATTTCTGTTCAAAGCCTGAAGGAATCCTGTTCAAAGCCAGCAAAAAGTACTACTGCAGAGTCACAGTAATTGGGCCATGGGTTTATGTTTTGTGGAACTGCTGGGTTGAGAGTATTGAAACCAGGACTGCTGTGATTAAAAATGGCATGTGTTAATTGTAACTATGAATACAAAAAAGGTATGATAAATATATAAATCAAAATACAATAGTAAAAAAGTCCCAGACTGGAAATTGTGGTTGAATGAACTTTTGCACTAACAGGTGACATTTTAAAGGTAGGTGTATGAGGTTCAGCACTGTACCATTTCACTGGAGATATTATATCAAAACATTTGAATTAAATACTAAACATAAGTTTAAGGTATTGCAAAACAAGTTACGCGATCATCCACAATAAAACTGCAGGTTTTCAAAATGGGGTTGTATGACCAGGGAATGGAAAAGCCTGAGAGATACAGCAGTGACATTTGGTTACGTCATATATACCCACAGGTAATTTTATAACAAAAATGTCAGCAGATTATCACATAAGGTATAGCTGTTCTTTACTTTGTTCTTCCTCTTCAAAGTTGGTTTTATCTTGTAATTGTATTATGGTTTTATCTATCCCATTACTTTATTGTATGGCCTTTTATATTGTTTTGAGCATTGCTCTGCTTAACTCTGATCTTCCCACCTGTTCACTGTGAATGTTCAAATGTGGTGTGACATGGTTAAGAAAGTCAGATGTTCTAGCAATGTGATTTAAAGTGTAATTGGTGAGTAAATTATTGCTGGAGCCTCACAAATTAGCCTCCATTGGAAGAATTTATTTTGTTTTGATTTGCTTTTTCCTTTTCTAACCATAACACTCAGAGGACTCTCTGAATTGTTTGTTCATGATAAAATATTAAAAGTTTTTAATTACTTTAAACAAGGTATTGTCCTCCCATATATGATTTTTAAATGTTGGTTCATGTAGATTTCGTTATGATTACTCACTGACTGTATGTCTGCTATTTAATTCTCACTTTGTTGTGCACACCTTATCAGACAGACTGATAAACTTGTCCGATGGGCTGAATTTTTATGTACAGTATGTTGATCTGTGCATTAGGAGTAACTAGAGACGTAACCCTTAAAATTGCAGGAGGAGGGAGTCGACCGCAGCAAAAGCGAATCATTAGAGGGCAGCTGGATCCAATGAACAGTGATGCTGATGTTGGAGGACAAGCCTATTGCTCAGACAAGTTACTCAGAGTCATCTGCGGAGCACGAAATGTTCCGCGTATGAAGCTTAGCGCTGTGTCACTCATTATCGCTGGAAGCGTGTAGTGCCTGAACGAATCTCCCTCAGACGCGTAGCCGCGTGTTAGTGTTCTCTTGTACACCACATTCATTTTGGTCATCTTGCTTACAGCAGCTTAAGTCACGGAGCAATGCCATGTCAGAGAGCGCCTTTTTGGATAGCATTCACTCTATCCAAATGAGCGTTAGATGCAGAAAGAGTGCGGACCAAAAGGGAGCTATGACCAGGTTGCGCTAGGAGGACGGAGAAGAAGGGAGACAGCTGGGCTCTTCTGATGAAAGTGGATTGATAAATGTTATTTCCTTTACCGTTGACGATCATGCTTTATTTTCAGCTGGTGATAATGGCTGGGACTGTCATGCTGGCATATTACTTCGAGTACACCGACACTTTCAACGTGCACGTACAAGGATTTTTCTGCTATGACAATTCCTATACGAAGCCCTATCTTGGACCCGAGGAGTCGAGCGCTATTCCTCCAGCCCTTCTGTATGCAGTTGTCGCCGGAGTGCCCACACTTGTGGTGAGTTCTCCTCTCGCTCTATGTACTGTGTGAACTGTGCTAAGGTAAGGATATAAATGTGTAATGTAAGAAATTCAGTCGGCTACACCCTAAAACAAGGAACAGCAGTAAAGAAAGCATTTACGCGTGGTCTAAAGCGTTGGTTTTACATTGACGACGACCATACCGATTGATTCCAAGGCAGAATATATGCAAATGAAATGACCACCTCTGTGTCATCTTATGATAGATGGATTTCAATACCGAAATGAACTTAAAGTTGCTACAGTGTTTGGTGTAAAGTGCCACAGCACGGTTATCATGTATTTCACAATTTGTTGTTCGCTGTCTTCATTTTATTGGATACCTGTCTATTGAGACAACACAAGAAGTGTGTGCGCATTTAATTTAATTAGAGGTTGCTGGATGTCGTTTTAATTTTTTTTGAAAAGAAAAAAAAAGAATCATACCTCGTGCACTCTATCTTAGCTACATTTTGAGTTTTACAATCGAATCCCCCTATACCTCTCAAGCTCCTTAAACTTTTATTAATTAACATTTTTCATTGTTAAATGCCATGTATTTAGTTTCATGTCAATTCTGTACATTTCTGTGTTTCCTTCTTCGGTAATACAGATTGCCATTTACCACTGAAGAATAGCATGTCCAGTGCATATTTAATGCATCCCAATAACATCTCTAACTTGCTTGATTATTGTATCATGCATGGAGGTTAATTGATAAAGCATTATTGTAAGGGTAGAGGTGAGGTGTTGCACATGAAACAGTGCCATTTTAAGCCAGCTATACAATTGAACAATTTTATGTTGCAATTGACCAACATAACTGAATATGTATTGTGCTGCTAAGAAATGAGAAAAACACAAAATGAATGCTAAATATATAGCATGTAAAATCCTAACTTTTAAAACAGTTAGGCTGTTTTTGATCTGTCTCTGAATCAGTGATGTCATTCTGAACAATTTCTTCTGATCTTCTGCCAAAATCCAGCACGATTCAAACCATATCAAGATATTTCAGATAAACTCTCAAGATTTTCTGCACAGTATTCTGAAAATAGGTGGTGTCACCCTAATGAAACCTACGCAGTGGAGCTAAGAATACCACCTCACTGTCTGAAAAGACTCCCACATGTTACAGCCCACACAATGAGAACTAACAGACATTGCATATGGAAGTTCTACTACTGTAGATACATTACTGGCTGCCATGATTCCTTATGCTGCATCACACTTTTCAGCCTGGCCAGAATTTCTCTAATACCAGGGAGGTCAATGACCACAGGTGACATTTCATCAAATTTAGGTCTTGCCATATGAAGGCTTTTCTCCATAGTAAAGTAATATTTATATGTCCTTAATGTGTAAAGTATGGAATCTTCTTGTTCTAATTTATATGGAGATTAGCATTATACAAATCTACTCCCCGGTATACACTGTTTTATTACTTACTAAAGTAATGAAAATGTCTTATTGATCATGTCTGTCAGGACATATCTGACTGACGTGAGAAAAACATTGGCTAATTCATGTAGTCAGGATGAATGTTCAAAATGACTGACAGAAATGCAGCTCAATGGTGAGTACAGGTCTGCAAAAAGATGTAACCTACAGTTTGACCCTGAGATAAACCAGATATTGATTGTTATGAGCTCCATTAAAATGTACCGCTCCCTTAGATGCAGGTTTGCAACACACTCATTTTGCAGGAGAGCAACGAAATGGAATGGTGTGTCCAGGGGCCTGCCCTCTGTAGCATCTGAAACCTCTTTCAATACGTGCATCCTCTGTGTATCCAATATGCTCATAATACAGTGGTAATAGAGCAGTAGAGCAACAGTGACATCACTTAAGTAAGAGAACGCTAAAACTAAAAACTGTTTCTAATCACAAAGTTGGTCCAGTTCCTTCTCTCGCTCTTTCCCTCTCCCTCACTCCCTCTCTCCCTCTTTCTTTTGTCTATTTCTTTTTTTCACCTTATCTCTCACTCTCCCTCCCTCTGTCCCCCTTAGTCTCTCTACACATACACTCACACACAATGAAATGGAATAAACTTTGGAAGCATACATAGAAAAGAAAGGCTTGTGAGTTCTGAAAAGAACTGAAAAGAGATGCCAGACACACATCATCAGGTGGGTGCTGAAATGGACAGATGCGTACAGACCATATCAGAGGTGAAAGCTTTTTGGTCATGCGCACGGTGCAGTATGAGGCGTCCACCCTCTAACAAGAATCAAAATAACAGAGAAATGTTATGGAAAAAGAGCCAGAAAACACAGGGGCTGGCAGATAAGTTCAAATGATTAAAGCTCCTGTGAGAGGAGGAATGACTTGAGATAGTCATTCACTGTTCTCAAGCCCAAAGGGAGGGCTGAGGACTGTGATCACCCTATACGCAGCTCAGCACATAAAGATCATTTGCAGTCTGCACATCCTCCTTTTTGACTGAGGGATTGAGGGAAATCAGTAGATCAAAGTATAAACAGGCGAGAATCTAAACTGAAATAAAGTCTGCTGTGCTGTTTGCTTCTTTGAATTCTACAGATTTGCTGATTCAGTGCTAACGTCAAAGGTTCTGCCAGACCTGTTATGAACATTACCTTTGGCTGTGAGTAGGATCTCATTGCAATTGTCACTCTTTGAAATAAAATAAAATAGAATATCCCCGCTGATCTATCCAGTAAAAAAAATTGGGATTATTCTAGAATGAGATATTTCCTTTTGTCCATTTTCTTGGTTAAAGGCTGTACTGAACTGTACAAAGATGTTCAATGTTTATTTTTAGAAGGATTTCGTTTTGGCTAAATCTTGAGGATTTGGTGAGCTAAACCTAAATCTTACAAGCCTGGAGCTGATGTGGATTTCACTTTTATAGAAATGCTTAGAAAAATCTTTAATACTTTTTGTCTGTTGTGAATTAGATACATGCAACAATGAGTGTAATGTTCAAAGTTTATTTGCAGAGGAAGAACACTGTTTCGGTCTTCCCCAGATCTGCAAAACTTCATACTGGATTGATTATTATAAAAATGTTAAAAATGCAGTTTTAGTGGTAGTTCTCAAGGTCAAGCTTGAGGCAACATGTTTGGCATTCATTATTTGGATATGAATTGGATTTAATAAGAAATATTACATCAAAAATAGTCTGTTAGTCGTTCTTAAGTCTTATAAGTTTACCATATAATTTATATTTTGCACTCATACAATTTGTAGGAATGAGTATTTGGTTTATTGCAGCTTGTATATGTGGCTAAAATATGAATGTTGTGCCTCAAAATGGTATAGATCACATTCTAAAGAAAGCACTTTCATGTCCTGCCCCCCACCGAGCCATGTTTAATGTTTGCGTTTGCAAAGGGAGCCATTTTAATTTGACAGCTGAGTTGATCAAAGGATCTGTGTTGCCAGAGAAAAGCAAAGGCGTTTGAATGCACCCCTGTAAATGGGCTGGTACCTGATCTCAGTAAGCAGAGTCGAGTCTTTAAATGGCAAACATGCAATGACGATGCATCATAACTGGGAGGTAAGCTTTTATTGTGATGCTAAGCCATGTTCACAGGTGAAGGCGATGGTGTACCACTGTGGAAATAATATGGCATGCCTTCTATGGGTTGCACTCTAGAGCTAAAATGAGGGTGACTCATGAAAAGAAGGTATTGAAATTGATGACTCTTCTGTCAACAAGTAAACATTGAGTCTGTAGAGCCAATCAAGAGAGATTGATTGTACACACATTGAGCTGTGTAGACAGTAGCAGCCTGAGGGGGTAAGTGCAGAACGCAGGCCTTATGTGTGATGCTGTAAAACTTTTATGCAGCTAATATTGTAAAAAAAAAATGTTCACCATGGATTTGTATTTGGGACTATTTTTTCCCCCTTCGAGAAGCAGCCCTATATTAAATTCAAATTCTGTCAGCCTGTGTGTCTTTTTAGAAGTCATTTGGTCTGTTTTCTATGAAATTGAGCTGCATGGAAGGCACAGAGGTCCATGTTGCTTTGGAGCATGGGGCCTTAGCTTGCTGGTTCCAAGGGAAATTGTGATGTTTAATGATGATATCAAAGAGTTTATTTGCAGTCACATACCCAACATTATTTCAGCAGTTTTGGTGTGGTGATGCAAAGAGCTAGAATCCTGCTCAGCACACTTTGATTAGACTGTGATAAAGGCTTCCCATGGTTACGGGCAACTCAGGACAGACACTGAATTTATTCTGTTTGTGGAAGTGTTACTTTTGTGATTATCTCAAAAATTGCATTCCCTTTGCATTTTTATATATGTGGTGTTCCTTTGAAAGGTGGACAATTTTTAGCAAAAGTGTTGATCAAATATAGGGCTCTCATTATTCAAGGCTATAATGTAAGCTGATTTTAAGGCCTTATGTAGCTCTGGCCACTTAACTTAAAAGCGTAGATGTTATTGATACAGAGTGGACATTCTTCCAGGAGACCAATGATTCTCCAGAAATCCCACTCACCACACTCTAGGAGACTGCTCAAATTATCCCCAAGGGCAATTTTATCTTTTACCACGCACATAAAATCAGAAAAAATATGAGAGCTGGAAAAGTATCTCCACTGCGACTCAATGTCTTATTCTCTCTTTAAATAACTGATGAACCAGTTCACTGTTGACATTTGAAAACCAACTGTAAATCTAAGAACATAATGAATCAAAACACTACTTTAATCATGCTAGTGACCCTTGGACTAGACCCACTCAAATTTTCTTACAAAGTTTGGCAAATCAATTTTTTTCAATCGCTGAACTGACAGACTATCTGTATTAAATAAGACTCTTAATAAGACTCATAGTTAAGTGTAAATGTTGTATTCTCAAACAGTTTACCATCCCATCTGTGAGTCAGAGTTAAGGATAAATGTTGAGTGATTTCTGGACTACCTCTTGTAATCCAGGGATCCTTTATCCCATTCCCCTTTTCTTCCTCTTCCTCTTTTCTACCCCCTTCTCGTCTCCTTCTGACATGAATGAGGTTGGGGAATGGAAAACCAGGAGACAAGGAAAAAGTTTTGAGATGCAGCCTGAATATCTGTTCATAACATCATTGTTTGTTGAAATACGGAAAAAAAATTAAGGCTGTGACTGCCAGAAAGTTTCAGTGTCTCATTGGCTTAGCTCATCACGTTAGAAAGCATAAACAGAGACACTCTCATCAAAGTCAGAGCAGAGGTTCAGTTGTGAGCAAGCTCACAGCAACAGTGCCAGTGTTTTCTGTTTTGGAAGTTTGAAATTTACCAGCCAATCAGAGTTGGGCAATCAGAAAGTCTCATTAAATAACTCAAAGGGATGGAACGCATTCTTAAATTCCTCCTTCACTTGTTGACTGGGGACATTATATTTAAAGTAGCTTCCCCTACTTAAATTTATGCCAAACTAGTGTATCTAATAAAAGGCAGAGCATTCTGTTTTTGATTAACCTATCAAAGAAATGTGGTAATCTAGCAGTGATAGAATAGTTTGATTCAAGAAATGCCTTTCAGTTCCTTCTTTTCTGTTTCATACTATATTGTAACAGGTCATCCTTTCCCAAATGGATTAAAATTAAATACAGTTCCCCTTCTGCTTCAGTAATCACTAATGGATACATGCTGCAGCCATTTAAGTGACAGAGGGGAACCAGGCAGTGATATCCATTAACTCCCTCACTATTCACTCTCTCTCTCTCTCTCTCTCTCTCTCTCTCTCTCTCTCTCGCTCTCTCTCTCTCTGTGGCTGTGGTTCAAATATAACCCACAAATAAAAAAGTCATAAGAATCCAAACAATTTTATCTTGTCAGAAAATCAGTGTTTAAACTGTGATGGAATTATATGTGATGCACAAACACTGTTATGCAGTCCGTTTATAGTCTGAAACAGGTCATCATTTCAAACACCATCTGAATCTAACTCTTACCTAAATCTGACTAGTATTCCCCTAGGTCTCCCCAAACAGAAACAAAATATCTAAACTCAGTTTCACTTCATTCTTTAAAACAATATTCTCCTCTTTTCTGCTCTGTTCTACTTCCAACCCCCCTCCCCACCAAAAAAACTGAAACCAAATTTAAAACAAAAGCATAGTTGCTCTAGTTCTAAAACAATCTCTGTAAATTTGGAGATAAATTAACTCAATCAGTAAAAAATACTCCACATCCAGCCAAACAGACTCCCATCTGGTCTAACCCCATGTTTCCAATCAACAAACATTTTCTATTCAAAAAAGAGACATAGCTCACTGACACCTCTCTCAATCTCAGCCTTATACTTCAGAAATCTGAAGGAAATACAGTCTGTAGATGTCAGTACTTTCATGACATCAGAATAAAATCAGCAATGTCAATCCTTCCAGTTCTCACCAATCATATCCTGAATATTCCAAAAACTGGGGCTTCCTGGAAAGACCAAAATATGTATCTTCTCACGTGTTAGAATTTTGGTATCCAATGCACTGAATGCAAATAGCCTTTTCTTTTCCATGTCTTGATTTGTTTCTCAAATCACTTCTTATCAAAAAACTTAATTACAATGGTACACACAAACTGTGACTTGCATTGTCTTTGCTAATAACGTGTCATTTTCGTCAACTAATAATTGCCCTAAGGGTCCACTTACCTGATAATATGCTATGGTTAAAATTCATGACATGGTCCTCAATCCTAGCTGACTGCTTCCTTAAAGTAGAACTTTCCCTTTCAGTTCCCAAAGCAGTAACATTACTGGAATGACTATGAAATTAAGTGTCTTTATAGCAGACTTTAAGGTTCTTGCATGATTTTAGTTTTAGTAAAAATATATGTGAATTATCAATAATTTGAAGTGGTACTCTCTTCAGACTAGTTTGATTCCTATAACTGATTTCATAATAAATATATCACAAGTGGTCTCAGGAATACAGTGGGGAGAAAATCTGCATCCATTTAAAGTAAAATCAAAAGTAAATTATTTTATAATGAGTCTGTTTTCATTAAACATTGAAAGATTCATACTCCAGTGGATATTTTCCAGTCTCATTTGTAGTTAATTTTAAAACAATTTTGGGCGTTTTTCCTGTGGAACATTTGTCTTTGATCATGGATTATTGGCTGTTTAGTGTGTGGGATTGTACGCTGTAGCTCTGCATGGTAGTTTTGGCTTCTGCAGGTCTGATGCCATTTCAGCACCTCTGAGGTTCAGTAGTAGTTACATACCTGACTATTCCATTTGATCGTCATGTTTATGATTGTTTGATATCTTTGTGCAATCATTTCATTGTAGTTTACATGGGGCATAATTGTTGTTTGGTATGCTAATAAGGAAATACCGATACATTGCTAGGAGTCATGAAAGCCAACCCCTTTCCCAGTCCTTAGATGATGAAGGGGAAGTATAAAATATTAGAACTAAGAGAGGGATATTCATCCACACTTACATACATACTTTCAAATCCCCTTGCTAATACAAATTGTGATGCTTTAAAGTTATCAGTATGCAGTAACAAATGAAAATAAATGCATTTTGAGATTTGGGCAGCTTTATGTAACAGGGGGTACTCAAAAAATGAGCAAGTGCTTGTCGGCAGGCTGAATTGATGACAGGGCAGGACGGCATGGTTAGTTAGATACAGCAAATGATCTAAGTGCAGATTCATTTATCTTCACACTGGATTAAACAACCTCCCTTAATGCAGGACCTTGATGAATGTAAGGTTGCTGCTGGTGTTATCTGGAATTTTCCTCAAGTTTTGGGGTGTTAATGGGCACCTCTCAATGCTGGAGGTGCGCAGGCTGGGAAGAGGGTACTTGCTGTGCTGGTTAGCTTCACGGCGGCTCATCAGCATTATGTTGTTTGACGTTTATGGGCCAATATGGCATGATTGCTATCATCAGTGACTTGTGAGTAATGCACGCTTGTGGTTCTGGCTCTGCCCCGCTTTCCTTGTTTTGGTAGGAGACTGGACACCACTGTGCATCTGTGCTACTTGTAGGTAAAAGAAAGAAAGAAGGAAAGAAGGAAAAAAGCAATCAACAGGCAGACTTATGTTCTAGGTTGTTCATAGAATATGTCACAATGCTTCACTTCATACACACACAGTCACGTGCATGCATGGACACACACAGTTTTGTTGACTTTCATTCATGGTACATGAATAAAGAAATCATGTTTTTTAACAGTATTTGCTACATAATCATTTTCTTTCAGCTATTTATACAAACTAAACACTCCCCTGTGATTAAAAAGGAGTAAATAGAAATATCAGCAAAACTGAGATATGAAAAATCCAGCAAAAGTTCAAAAGCTCAACACTAAAAAGAAACCCTTTTCTTTTGAACATCAGCAGAAGAAAGCTTGAGAATTGTGCTCATTTGTGCGCAGCTATCAGTTCAATAATCAAAATGTGATCTATCATGAAACTGTTCTTCCTGGCAGAGCCAACCATTTGACAAATGCACACAGGGACTACCTTATAAAAGTGGTGCCAAAAGCCTTTAAGACCACATTTTGGGAGATGGAAGTGACATGCTCTCAACAATAAAGGATGCTTCAGTGCTTGGACAGCAGTATGAGGCATCTGAGAAACACATGGGGAGAGATGTAATAAAAATCAAAGATAATTTTTAGGGAAGTATTCTGGCTGTAATATGTGCCAATGGGCTCATTGTCCTTTGTGAGCACTGGGATTTCTACCACTTTTATATTGAGAAAAAAACTGCACACATTATACTTAATCGGCACTTCCTTTGATAGTAATAAAAACACTTTTTTAAAAAAAAAAAAAAAAGAAACTAAATTTTTTGTTTAACATGCATAACATGTTAGAATGTACATTGCCTATATAGTAATAATAGTGCTTGATTGTATCATGGAACTTTAAAGAGGCAGTGGTTGTGTGAGATAAAAATAGTTGTGAAAATTTAATTTTGAAATGATCATTTTCCAAGGGATGTTTTTGTAGCTTAGCAATAGTAAACAGCGTCATTTTTAAAAAGAAACAAATATTTGTCTTGTTAGGACTCGTGCTGTCTTCATGATTAAGGACAGATTTTTAAACTGAAGACTTTTAGGTTCTCAGTTTAGGAGTAAAAACTGGCACTTATATTACCTTATACTACCCAGGTACACAATTATCAAAAAACCTTTCTTACACTTAACAAAAGGTTGCTGAGGAAGAGTGACATGAAAATAGTTAGGGAACAGCTGGTGATCACAATTGCCTTAACTAGAGTACCTTTCTTGAAAAACTTGTTCTTATCTCAGTAAGGAATAAGGAACGCTGGTTCAGGCAGAAAGCTCAAGTCCGAGTCAAAATCAGCTGACCGCCAAATGAGTCGGTTGACATGCTATGTGGCATCAGCGGAGTTTACACCAATCAGATGGAGACAACACAGCTTACTGTGCAACTAGCTGTCCGTTTTAATTTCAGGTCAAGCATACGCACTAACACTGCACAAACGTGGCTTCATGGAGAGAGAAAAAATGGCATTAACCGATGGTGCATCAGACTCACTCACTTTGAGATGCACTCAAGAGTAGGTGCATTTGGTTTATTTACCCCTTGCTTGCATTGGCTCTGGAATCATTGTTTTCTGGCATTGCACACCATGTCAGAACGAGAGACCTCTCACTTAGGGTTTAAGGTTCCAAGTGCTTTGGAGTGCAGCAGGGATAAGTGAAGTAACATAACCAGACATTGGAACAGGAACTAGGAGAGGACTGGAGGAAAGTGGAATATAAAGACAGAATTCATCGTTAAATATTCCCTTTGTTTCTTGTTGCATGTCTTACTGTAATGTTGCTATGATGTGCATTGCTTTAAAGTTTCAGAAATATGCCCTAGATTCAGAGGCTTCTTAGTCTATAGGGCAAATTGTATTCTGTTGGCGCTGGAGATTTCATTAGCCCCGATGACAGATAATGTATCTTTCAAGTTTTTCTCTACCAGGAGTTCAGATGTGCAAGTGTGTTTTAACTCTTTCTTTGAATAAGATGTCCCCTATGGAACCCCAAACCTCAGTTATACACATGTAAATTACCCTTTATTTAGCACCTGACTATTTAATATGTAGCAGTTTTGAATTGCACAGGTCCTGATGAAGCCTATAGTTGCTAAGAACACCTGTTCATGACAAACACAATATTTGTTGCATTGAATCAGTGAGCAGATCTCATAAAGATGTGTGAGCAATATTTAATTTGTCCCTTCTTTACACCATGGCCAAAATGATAATGATTTATTTTAAGCCATTTTTACAATTATCATGCATTTTCATGTCATGTCAGAAGCCCTATGTCATTGTGAATCTATTAAAGGATTATATCAATGACATTTGATTTTATGTCTGTACAGTAGAAGCAATGTTCTATTTATTTATGTTTTTTTATTTGTTAAAGCTTTAGAAATACTAAAAGGCTAAAGGAGAGATTTAAGCACTAAAAGATGTGGAAGTATGTCATATGCACAACAAATTGATAATAACCATAAAACAATTACATTTTTGTATAAATATATAGCAAGCAGAAATATTTCTGCCTGATTCTGGAAATAATGAATCACTAATAATGAAGATGAAAAAGAAGTCATATAAATTGTTTATTTGGCTGATGTATCTTAATGCACTGTTTTCTACCCAGATTCTTGTTTGTGTGCCACAGTGCTGCCCAGGGCAGTTCCAGAATGGGTCAGGGAAAATCTGAACTCCACCCTCGCACCGCATGTCTCAAAAATCAGATGGATATGTTGGAAGAGTTAAAACAAAAATAAAAAACAGCTCTGCATTGTTGGCAAACTTATACAATGGAAGGAGCAGGGAGTTTAAATAAATTATACTGTTTCCACAGGCATTGTTTGACTATTTTAAGACTAAAAGTGAAATTGTGAATGGGCTTTACATGTTCTGACAGTGCCGGGCCGTTAACATCTTTCCTGTCTCTGTCTATGAGCACATGCACACTACACTCTGAGAGGAAATAGCACTTGAGTGTGATACCGCACTGCAGCTCACTGCAGAGAGTCACTGCAAATACATTTGTTTATGGAGATGTTAAGTGCAGTGGAAATCCACAACTCCACAGCTTCCAAGTACTGAGTAAGCATAAATGGCCAATAATTCCTGAATGTCACCATCAATGTGCAAGCAAATATATCATAATATGGAATGGAAACACAGCCCACCTTGCCATTGTTGCTGGACACTGGAGAGTGTTATTACCTGACATGCCTGATGGTGTTTCAATATGAACAGGCACTTTTTCCAGATGGGGAAATATTTTATTGTGCCAAACTTATTCATGCTTAGTACAATGCAATGTCTTTCTGTTGACTGAATGAACCGCGTTGTGAAGATACATAATGGAATGAACAGAGTAAGAAGGGCAGATATATCCGACAGTACCAAGGATCAAACACTTCATCCAATTGAGCATATACAGACAGTTATTCAGACGTGTCCCAAAAGGCAAGTTAAATGGAACAAATTGAGTTGTCCTTCAAGTAATGGATCGAAGACTTAAAACCCACACAGTATTTGGAAGGGATTACTAAATGGACCAAAAGTAACTGAAAAATAGCTTACAGAAATACTATAGAAATGACCTTCCATGAATGAATGAAGACAAACATTGGAAAGCTACAAGCGAAAAGTGTTACCCATGTGAGGACATTATGGGTTCACTTTTCAAGTTGAGGTTAGCCTCTGTTTTATAAAATGGCTCATGCCAAACTGCTGTTGCTCTCAAAAATATTAGTCAGTTCTCATTATTGCCTCTTAGCATAATGAATGAACATGAGGAAACTCTTCTAGTTTGACCATGCATCTTAACTTTCATGGATAAAGTAATTGATTTGAGAAATGTCTGAGTTTTTTCTGTCATAAGTTGAAATTTAATTTAGTTTCAGCAGTATTTTGAATACTTTTGATATTCACAATGTATGCTTAGCTATCTATATTTTAGATTGATTCATTTCAGTCAACCTTTCATTAACATTAATTTGAGCAGTGTAACTTTTCTCTTGGTCAGCACAGAATCTAATCATTCTTGCCCGGCCTGCTTTTTTTAAATTGTTCATTTTTCTACAATTCATTTTAGATTTCACACTCAGTCTTTTTATTTAACCCATAGTTTACAGTAAAAAAAAAATGACAATGACGTTCCCAGCTGAACTTTTTGCTGCCGAGAAATACAGTAAAATCACTTCCATAGATGGACTAAGCAATTTTACACCATTAAATGTAGCAGTGTCTGCGCTTGTTTACAGTACATAGTTACTGGACTGGCAATGTGACAACAGCAAGTGGTTTATTTTTTGTATGTACTATTAAGTGAGAAGTTGCAACTTTCTCAGCCAGTGTCAACAAGCAAATGTAATCTTATTCCCATATTTCATTTATTACAATAAATAATCTACCACAGGCTGCAAATTGTCAAATTATTTGTGACTGTGTTTTTTTTTTGTAAATGTAACATTCCGAAATTCGACCATGTTAGAATTCTTATTTTTGCACTGACTGATATACTGATTATTATGGTCTGTTGATGGTGAGTCTTGTTACATTCCAAAGTTTCAGCTTTAAGGAAGACAACCCCTATTTTTACTTGTACTTTTTGTTAGTAGTAACATTAGGGATTAATTATTGTTAATTACTTTTTCATACATGTGACATGAAGGGCTTAGAAAGATTCAGTTTTTGTTGAATGACTACAAATTTACATTCATAGCTACATTAAGCCAGTTGGTAATTAAGTATTTATACAGAGAAAGCTATGCAACTTCATTCTATTATGGACATTTTAAGCATGAAGAATGGTAGATAACAAACTCTTCATGTTCAGGCTGTTTATTATGCTTATCTATAGGGTTGAATTATTTAATTATAACATATTGTGCAGTGGTAATTGGTTAAGATCTTCTGGAGCTTAGTTTACAATGAAGAGCAAGTCTTAACCATACAGCCTGAAGACATGCTGAGTTCCTGCTCTCTGCATGTATGTTTCTGGGCAAAGATGCATAGCTGAGGATCCTGTCAGGCATTTTATTTGTGGCAGTGGAAGTGTAGAAGTAGCTATTTCCTGTTGACTGCAGCTGCAGCCCCAGTCAGGCTTGCTTTGACAATTTAGATGATCCAAATTTAAAACCCTTGTTAAACATCAAGCATCATTTATGTCTTCCGCTTTGTGTGACAAACACTAATACAGTATTGGACTGTATGCGTGAATGCATTTACATCACTGCTGCTTTTCCTGTGCTGCTGTTTTTATGAGTGTGCTGAACATAGCTAATGGATTTTTAACTACTCTGTTTTTTTTTTTTAGCTTGGAGGTGTTCAATGTGATCACACTAGATTCCTATTCTATAAAATATTATAGAATATTCTATATAATTTCTAATATTTTATGTTCTAAGAGTTTGCAATTCTTGACTATTCTTGACAATTCTTGACAGTTGAGTGTGAAAATATATGGTAAAACAGTATAGTTGTATTACTGCTTATCGAGGTATTACTGCTTTTGAAAAGGTATTTGCAGTCATGTAATATTTTCTGCCTCCACATCAGTCTGATTCCATCCTCTTTTTCCCTCTGTTCTAAAGGTGTGAAAGAGACACTCCAGTCAATGAATATATCCTGTGTAATGAAACAAAAATAAAATACTACTTTGAAATACTAACCTGAACATCTCTGAGCACTTGCTATGCCATTATCTGTCCTGATTTCAACACCTGGTGATCAGAAATGTGGTGTTTTCTGCTTGCCCTAGCAAGCTTGCTTTGACCCCATAATTGTGCCAATGTTACAGTACAAACATTCATCCAAAGCATTTAACTAATAACACTGTGGGTGGGATTAGCGGGATGAGCCTGAATGCAATGTTTTGTGGGTTATAAGGGAAATCGTTAAGCATTTCACATTCAAACATGCTATTCACTTGTTGAGAGTTTAGTATCAGTAAATCTGTGATTTTCTGACACTGTAGTCACAATTTGACATGGGAATGCCCTTTGACATATAATTTTTCTACACAATATATGAAGAAAACTGAAATGACTGTTGAAACGCGTTACAACACAACAGTGATTCAATATAAATCAATTCATTGATATGGAACTAATTCTGAAGTGTGTTATCTTGAACCTACACTATCTGCAGATGGTTGTAAGCTCTCATAATTCTCTATAATTCAAAGATCTCATTGTGTCTATTGAATAGAGATATCTTATCTTTGGTTATTCTGTTCTCCAAAAGATTAATGATTTCTAACTCTCTCTAAATTAAGAGCTGAACCAGATTTCTTTTCAGTGTCTGCATTTTCAGAGTTCACTCATGGATCCCTTTTTAATGTATTAATTCATTTCCAGGCATACTTTTCTGACTTGTTGGGCTACGTAGGCTCTTGTACATGGACTTGCAGCCATGTATTCTATTCTCTTATGGACTCACCAAAATTCTGTTTCTAATTCAGTCTGTGGTCTGTTCTGTGTGAGTGATCCACTAGTGTGACTGCAATGCACAGAGCAGGACAGGACAAATGTGAAAAGACTGTATTCCTGAGTGAGACTTGTGATCGTTTCCCCACTGAAACGCAAGCGATGATTCGTGACTGATACCTCATCCTGGACCCTGTGCCTTTGCCTCTGGGCTCTCGCTGAAACACCTGGCACCTGTGTATTTTTCTCTGTTACACTGAAAATATGAACTGACTGACTGCTCTAGGGAGTTGTTTTTTCCCCAACATGTTGAATTGTAAGCATCAGGTGCTGTAAGTCACAGATGGAGCCTGTATATTTTCGTTTGGGTTATTCAACATCAATATTCAAACTTCTGTTTATTCTATTTAAACATTTCTGTTTATTTTAAAGAAGTTGTAATAATGAATTCTCATGTGCTCTCTTTTTTAGATAACCATTACAGAATCTGTCCTGTTTTTACTGCAATACACCTCTAAAGATCTAGACAGCCGCGAGAAGACCATCGTCACGGGAGACTGTTGTTACCTCAACCCTCTTGTGCGCAGGACTTTCCGCTTTCTGGGTATGTCACATAGACTTTTCGCTTCTTTTTTTTTAATAACATGTCTGTAAAGAATGTATGTTTTCTTGCACTCTTCCAGACCCCTTCCGCAAGAGGTCAAAGGGTAACCTCATTAACCTCTGGCCTGCCATGTTTCATGTCTTCAATCTAAATAAAATTAGAATCACCTGACCTTGGGGGTTGGAGTGGCTTTAAGCAAGAGGATATGCTTGCAGTGTCCTCACATCCCTAAGTGCCTCTATCAAGAGGTAGAGAGTACAGATTCTGAAGAGGATTATTACTGTGATCCTTGAAGGAAATCCTATTGCTGCTCCAATTAAAATCCGTATGTACACATCTCAGATCTTCCTCATATTACAGCATAAATTAATATATTACTGGAAAAATTACTAGTATCAAATTTTTGCTTTTTGCCTCTTTCTTCATAGTTGCCATTTTCTTTTTCAGACATTATATAAATTGTCTGTGTCTACTCAGCCACACCTTTTGTTGCATGATGTGATCTGTGTCTGCCGCCTGGGTGGGGGGTATGCTGTGGCTCTTGGCGATGGAGTCAGGTTCCATGGGCATTGAATGTAGAATATTCAAGACCAGAGGATTTCTTTGTGGGGGATCTGAGGGCATTAGTGAACAGTTTTAGAGGCGATAAGATGAAGACACTGTCTGCTAATCCTTAGCTACATCTCAGCACTTGATGGTCTAAATCTCTCACTACACCAATCTCACAGCATGTTCATGTTACCATCACATTCTGAGGAAGGCAAACCGAGCCGAAACATGTCAGAATGATTCTCAAGGCTGCTTCTGCAAACATTGTTCATGATTGTGAAACAAGATTTGTCCAAAGCATGCTTGTTAATAATGCTGCTGTCCCCATTCTATTATTTTACATGCGAAAGAGAAACACATGTAATTGACTTTATCCTTATTTGGGCTCACCACCCTACCTGAAACACAAATAATTAACTTTATCCCTTTTTTGGCACAGCACCCTACCCAAAACTTTTTTTGTGAAGCACACAGGATCCATTTGAATTGAAACTGACTTATCAGTTCAGAGCATTCAATTTAGGTCGTGATTCAGTGAAATGAACTTATTTTCCTTTAGTGCATACATGATTCAAAGCATATTTTGTACCACAACATTACTGTCATTGAGTATACTGTATTTTATTGGAGACAAGAATTTGGAATGCGTTGTTTTAATGCTGAGGCAGAATAGCATATGCTCATAAAGAGAGTAAAGTCTGTTTTGATTGAATTGCATATGCCATGAAAAATGCTAAGTGCGTTTGAATGAATCTCTGCTTAAGCCATCTCATTTCTCAGTCTCAATGCACGTACATGTAACTACCCGAAGACTAAGTGTCCGCTTAATCAGTAAATTAAATACTCCCAAAGAGAGTGATTGTCACCTCAGCCATTTCATTTTGTTAACTCAGAGGCTCTGCAGCAGTAATTACTTTTATACTGTTTTGTTGCTTGTCAGCTCACTTTCTGTCCAATCACCTTTGTCTTCTTCCAACAATAATTAAATTCCATGTGGGCGAATCAATAGTATGAATGTTATTATTTTTCCCCTCAATTATATCAATGGAAAGGCATCAAATTGGATCAAGCTGTTATGTACCCTGAAGAGTTGAGCCGTTTTCCATAATTATTCACTCAGCATTGAAAATTTTAAATGTAGAAACAACTGTGTGACAAGTTATATTTATTCTTAATTTATTGAGATTTCTCTAGCACTAAAGAATCCCCTTACCCAATTACTTTTTTTTAGATGTTTGACTGCAGAGGGTTCCTTGTAAAGTTTTCACCAAACAGTATAAAGATCAAATGTTTTGAAGATGACAGCTTCTGGAGAAGCTTCAGTTCTGTCACCGGTCTTCTCACAGTTTCAAATGATACTTGCACATAAACAAAGAAATGTGTCAAAAAGACAATTGCAGTGAACAGTTACTACATGTGTACTATTTAAAGCCTAACATTTTTACTTCCAACAAAAAATATGCAGGTCTGTTCTGTAGGTCCACTTTACTAGGTTCATTGGGTTTCCTCTCATACTGTCATATATCAGACTAAAACAAAAACTAAAAAAAAAAATAGCTAGCATTTATTCCCATAAGAAACATAGGCACCAGCTTTGCCCTCACCCAATGCTAATTGGCTCATCATTTGGTCGTATTTTGTAATAACTTAGAACAGTAATTTTGTATCCAGGTTGGTCTATGGATGTGGTGTACCAAATTTTGTGAAAAATGGTCAGTTATCAGAGACATAGCATTTTCAGTGTAGCATTTTTAAGTGAAGTTCTGGGTCCTTATGATGAAGAGAGGGCCCTTTTATACATATAGCCACATTTTATGATTCCTTGGGAGAATGGGGCTGGTGCTGGGCTTTCAAATATCTGCATTTTGTCACATACACTACAGTGCCAAAAGGGGAATGGTTAAATGTTTTCTCTGGCTCCTATTTCACTGAGATTACATTTCTGACTACCTTTTTCACCACTAGAACCACCATTGCAGCATGGTTCCTGCAGCTAATTCATGATCATATTCAGACTCCATCTGTAGTTTCAGTGTTGTGAAACAAAGTTTGGGATGTTGATGAAAGAGGGGAATTGTGCCTGCAGATCTGATGGATTTACACAGTCTGAATGCAGTGTGATGTGAAATGTGTGTGACTCAGTCAGTATCAGTGCTATCCAGGAAACATGGCTGACTGCACTGAGCATGTCTAAATAACAGAACATGAGTGTTAAATAAGCTTGATTGGAATAAACAGGTGATGTTTCGATACAGCAAGAAAATTAAGTTATATTTGTCAAGGCAAGACTTTACTTGCAGTTGTATCAGGAGGTTTGCATATAAAAATTAAAAATCCAAACACAGTAACATGACTGCTCTTCATTGTGCAGAATTATAAATGATAGACAAGATCAAATTTTCATTCTTGCGTGTTCTAAACAATGTTTAGAATTTTTTATGTAGTGACTCACCATGGACACAATGCACTTGACAGCTGGGAACATTTTGGAAAAAGGTCCACACTTCCCTTGATAAAAAAAGGAAAAATAAAGCAGTGACTGGAAAGTGACATTTCTGCAGCAAAAACTGCAGAAAAATTATGCTTTCAACAGTGACAGTTTGGTGCACTCTGCCCGGAAGTCCATTTAACTATAACATGAATGCTTGACATTGTTTTAAAGGGCTCTCTGGGCAACACAGATAACAATGCACTGGGGCTGGTTGAGAGGGTCACAGCATAGATTGGATGCAGAATGGCAGCATGGTCATAGTGATTTAAAGGTCTTAATATTTCTAACATACCATCGAATAGAGGAATCCCTTAGTTTCACTGTAATGTTTATGAACAGAATTTCTCCAGGGACAATTACAAGACTCATTATATTAACATTCCAAACAGTGAGGAGTTATTTAGTTATTTATTTATTTCACTAAATGACACAACCAATTTCACTGTTTTGCTAAATACATACATATGGATACTTTAGTCAGGTGCATCAGTGCATGTCAACACCCCTATGTTTTTTTTATAAATATTTTTTAAAAAACCTACCTAATTAGATTTCTCAAAATTATGATCACAAAATTGTTATTACTATATCTAAACAACCTTAATTTATATATAGACACACTGTGACAGGTTTGTGAATTCATATCTGAAATGAAGGAAAATTTTTGAGTGTATTTGAATTTCCATATTTGCAGGTAGGCAAAGTGCTATGTGTATGAAAGGCATTTCAAATGAAAGAGTTTGTCCTAAATTTTCATATCTAACTCAACGTCCAACCGAGATCCCTTCTGCCTTACCAAGCCTGTCAAACATATGCCCACTGATCAGAAATCTGGAAAAATGCCATGTTTGGGGATTCTCTTGGCATGTGGGATGGATGGTATGTCCACAAAAACCATCACAAAGAAAATGAGCTCTTTGTCTTTGTATTTGTACCCAAGTTTGTTTTCAGTAATGATTTCTGCCAAATATATGAATACTGATGAGAAATAACAAAAACTTTTTTCTTTCATTTGCAAATGGGGTGGTTGGTTTTCTGACATTGAATATAACAAATTAAAAAATGTGAAATTGACACATTGTCATCTGAATGTGTTTGAAATACAATGTGATGAAAAAACTGGTTCTCTGGAACTCTTTATGTCCACTCTGTCCTGTCTCCATAGGATTGTGTGATTAGGTTGTTTGTTTTGACAAAGCTGAACATGTTACTTTGGCAGTTTTGTAAGTGATTATTCATTTCATTTTAGCTTGATTTATGTTGGTTGTATGCAATGAGCAATGTTGCACTTGAGCGAGATTAACGCGCAAGCTGCTCTTGCTAACAGGCGCACCTGAATGCTGCAGAGAAATGTGTAGCGGCCATGCAAAATGCATCTGCTAACTGAATCTCCCCCTCTCTCCTTCATTCTCCTCCTCTCTCTCTGCAGGTGTGTACACATTTGGTCTGTTCACCACAGATATCTTCGTGAATGCGGGCCAGGTGGTGACGGGAAATCTAGCCCCTCACTTCCTCACGGTGTGTAAACCCAATTACACGGCCCTGGGCTGCCAGCAGGCCCTGCGCTTCATCAGCCACCAGGAGGCCTGCACTGGCAATGAGGACGACATCCTGCGCGCACGCAAAACCTTCCCTTCCAAAGAGGCAGCGCTCAGCGTGTACGCCGCACTCTATCTCGCTGTGAGTACACCAGCCTCTCGCAATCTTATCCCACAATGGCTGCATTTTGGCCACACATTCTGGATACATTATTTCTATAACTGAAATGAGTCTACACAGACAAGTGTCAGACCCATATTTTTGATTGTTTACCAACTGTCATCCTGTTCAGATACCTTTCTGCATTCAGATAAGCTGTTTTTTTCTGTCATTGGCTTTTCCAATGTGAGTGACTGTTGGCCTGCCAGGCACAATTAGTTATGGAGAATTATACCCCACTAATACCTCTGCTAATGTCAGTGGTGTTGTTTTTTCCATGATTTCTGTGGGAAAATAAGGTGTTGTTTTATCTTCATGGAAATCTATTCATCCATTCTGACAGCTGTGCACGACAATCTTCACTTTGTACACTGAAGTTTCAAATCAGCTGAGATTCCGCATTTCCATCCCGATGTTACACTCAGTGAAAGTGACAACACCCTCAGCTGCATTTCAAACGCTGATGCTCATGCTCAGCTGGATGCCCCACATTATTTAACTCCGCAAGAGTAAACCCAGTGTTAAAGACCGGAGTTAAATTTAAATACTCTGTGAGGCGAAAGTGCATGCGAGGTTGCTAATCTTTAGGCTCGACACAACTCTATTAATTTTAGGTATGAAGGGTGATAACAGAACATATAAAGACAGCCAGGGAATTTTCTATTGAAAACTAGGTTAAACTCCCATGTTCTGTCTCTGAAGTCAAAAGCAGACTGAGCACATTACCTTATGTAAAGATTATCCTTTTGATTCTTTTCCAATCTCAAAAGCTAGCTAGTTGGAGTTTGCGGGGACATCACTAGATTTAAAAGCTGAATCTTTTTATAATCCCTCACCCAGTGGTGTTCTCACAACTGGTATGTTCAGCAGACAGCCATGTACATTATTTATTTGCTTGGCAGACCCACATATGCTGGGTGACTTACAATGTTTGCATTTATTTATATCTGTGCTTCTCTGCTGTAACACATGTGCACACTTTCTCTGAATGGCTCTTTCTCAAGGTGCCACTGTCAAAGTTGCTGTGGAAGCAAGCCTTTTAGTCAGATAGTTTCACATTGGAAGCCTGGGTCAGTTGTTTCTGTACACTTAAGAAACAAGATTGCTGCATGTAAAAGGCTCCGCAAGATAAATAAATCTCCATCTAAATCTCATGTAAATCCTCTCTTAGCGTCAGCTGAAGTGTTTTTGCATTTCTAGATTTTTCCAGATTGAATGCATAGCAAAAAGAAGCTGCCATTCTGAAGGGTGAGTCTAGAGGCTATAGTCTGAGGTCACCCTTCCTGAACTAATTCTAAGGTCCATAAAAATGGACATGGTCCAAATGGGTCGGACCCTATTTTCCGCATTAAAGACTCTTAGGACACAGAGCTTGGTATCTTTTGACTTTTTCCCAGCGGCCATGTTTTCATGGACTATTTAGTCTTGTAAAGTAAGCAGATCAGCTTTTGTACAGGTCATCCTTTCCTCTTTGTGGTCCTTGTTAAGCCACATATTCATGATGCTTATTACTTTTTGTTACTTTATTATTGTGGTCATCATTGCAGCACTTTAGTAGAAAGCAAATTTTAAAATCAAGGGTTGGACTTGGAGAAGCTAGCGATAAGAAACTAAGAAACTCCTATAAACAAATTAGATGGCTAACTTTGAGGTAGCAGTTGTGAGAACACTTTCTATGCATAGTTTGCAGCACAACCAAATAATAATGTTTGTAAAAAAAAAAAAAAAACATTATCTTACCAATGTTGCACACATGAAACTTAAAGCTGTGTTTTTTTGTAAATGTATAGTTTTTGTGTTTCTTAAGAAATAATTCCTAAGTGGTTTGTTTTTGTGCAGTTAACCTCTGGTGAAAGTGAGAAGGTTATTTATAAGTTCTTAAATACAATCCTAAGATTTTTCAGATGTGTATATTTATATATTCAGTATTTGTATAGGCAGTCTCACCCTTAAGGAGCTATTCCTGTGTGAACGTTTATTATTAAATGTACAAGCTGCCTGTGGTCTGGTAAGCACATCTGAATGCTGAAGATGAGACAGGAACTCTGTCTCCCAGGTGTGCACCATAATTCCATCTCGGTTCATTGTTCTGGCTGACTGCATTCTCTTTATTGCTGCATGGTGGCACTTTGTATGGCCATTTGTTTTGCACTGTAAGAGGACAATGTTTCATACGTCTCAATGAGCAGGCTTACAGCATGCCTATTAGCCTTTTACCTAACTGGAATTTAATTACATTTGTCTCTGCAAAATGAGTAAAACTTTTGAAATCAGATTTGATCTATGATCTTTTTGTGTCCATCTCTGCAATGTCCAGTTACAGTCATAAGTTTGTCTAGTCCTCTCAGGTATTTGTTGCCAGCCACAGATTATTTTCATTCAATTAGTTGTGAATTTCACCACTTGAGCTATACAATCATGACAACAGGGACTATGGGTGCCCAATCAGAGGAGCTGCTCCTGTGTGTCAAGACAGGGACAAAGCTGCCTGTGCAAACCCCACAACATTAGCTATTTTTTTTTTCAGGACTGGCCAACCAGTATTGTATAATACAAGTGATTAATATGATGCAACAGACCTAACACTTTTCTGAAGGACAATGGTAAACTGAAATTTTTGTAACAATGTGTGGTATTCATGGCATTATGTAAAAAAATGTACATGTCAAAGCAATGCCAAAATGTAACACCTATGATATAACATATATCTGTGTTAGAGTCAAGACACTCATGTGAAACACAAGAAACCCATAGCCTTTACTTTCTGGAGGTGCTCTCTACCTTATCAAATAAGGTCAATTCAGTAGAGGTGCCTTTACTTTTTGTAAGTCCCCTCAATTTTCCTTTTGGCATCATGGATCCATGCACCTGACAGCTTCAATAAATGATACCAAGAAAAACTGGGGTCCAGGGCTTCTTGGGGAGAGGGTGAGCAGTGTCCCAACTGAGTATCCATAGCTTTTTGGCAGCTGTGAGGCCAGCCAACCATATTCATTTAATTTTCCTTAAAAGACAAGAGTGGCATGGTCATTTTGCAGCACTATCTACAGACAGGGATCAGTTTTTTGAACTCCAGTTCAGTTTTTTGAGTTCCAGTGATAAGAAGGCCTTGGCCTGAATTATATTCACATCATAACTTAGCAATAAATGCAAGAATGTCTTTTTCCATCCATATACTATGCATCAACTGCAATTTCAGTTGCTGAGCTAACACTGTGCTGAAGGAAAGGAACACTTACGTTTAAATGAGAGTCAAAGTTAAGAACCAGCGCTGATTAAATTGAGGATTTTGTTCTGATAGTCAGCTATTTTCTGCCACTGGCAAAACATCTGAACAGAACATGGTCCTGAAGAGGCCCGAGTAATACAGCACAAGGTTCACAGAGTCAGACACATCACAGCAGGATGGGTCATCTACATTCTACTGTCTGACAGAAAACAGGATGTGCCACAAACATTGCATAAATCATTTGTGACACAACAATCAGGACGATAAACCGAGATTCTGAATCATCACCACACCATGTATCTTTTTTTTGCTCTGGGATGTCATGTCCAGTCATTTGTGTGATAATGTCCATGCCCTTTCTTGTAGGATACAAAACAATTTCTTAATGGATAATAAAATATATTAACTCAGTAAAAGTGTAAGATATAATTTTGAAATATTGGTTATCTTGAAAAGCATCGCATAACTGCTTAACATTACCGTGGTGCTCCCTTAGGTTTTCAGGAGTCTGCCAATTTTAAAATGTAAATAGCTGCAGCTGACATTAGATCGGCCCCTGCCCTAGAATACAACAAATCAGGAGTGGGATCATGCCAGGGGGCGGGGAGTGGGGAGTGGGGAGTGGGGAGTGGGGTGTGCAGTCCCCAGGGCAAGAGTACAGAGATTGCCATTATAAATTCACAGTGCTCCTGAAAACAAAGCTGTTTCAAGTCTCAAAATGATGCTGATGCCGTATCTAGCTGCAGTAGATGTTTGTGTTCTGTGTTTTACTTGTATTAATATGGTTTTATTTAACATATTTCAAATCATGTGAGAGTAAACAATTTCTTCACAGGGGGTCTTATTCTGCTTGGTGTGTTTGATTCTGAGCCAGATTTTGAGATGTTAGAACATTCTTTCACATTTTAATTTATTCATTCATTTATCCTTCTAGGGAAGATGGTAATAAAAATATAACTACCAGATACATACAGTATCTCCATGAGAGCTACACATGCATGTAGATAATCATATATTATGTTTTGATTATGATAACCAGAGGACTCTCACATCTCTGCATTTGTATGCAAAAACCTTATTCCCAGAGACAGTTTTTTCATGAAATAACTCATTTAAGGTTTGAACTAACCTCACAATTTATTGACTTTAAAAGTGCAGCCCATTGAGATTAATGAAAGAATTAATTGAAGGTATTTGCATGACTCCAATTACATGTTTGTAGTGTTTCTTAGCCTGAATTCACAGTCTCTCATACTATGTCAAGTATATTTAAATTATGTTGAATTTAACCTGCTGTTCATAAAAGCATCTAGTGGTACTACAGTATAGTGCCACCAGTTGTACTACAGTAGCAGGGAACATTATCCTGTTCCATATATAGCAGAACCAAGGGATTTTATAGGAAATATGAAAGAACAGGGTTTCTGTTGGATTCCATATACTGTAATAAACTATCCTTATTTCATGTAATATTTTAAGATTTTTAGGTTCATATTTGGTATGTCAGTGTAAATCCAGTGTAGATAAATACTGACATGTACCTCTCCTCATTGAATTAAACCCTACATTTTACTTCAATGAAGGAATGTATGCTGAAGCTTAGTTTTTTTTTAGTTACTTTATTGGCATGATAATTCACAGAAGGCACTTGGCTATTTTCAGTAATTATGTCTCTTTTGGAGACAAATAAATGCAACATTAACTTAGGGCGATATCAGAGGCAGCTGTGTAAAGGCAGTGAGATGCTTAGAGAGGCTTGCAGCCCTGCCTCACCCAGCTGGCAGGTGGAGATCTTCCGCTGGAGGCTCTTCATCTCTATTTTATTCAGCCTTCCCGATTTAGCGGAGAGTCAGCTGCACTTCCCCTTCACTCCCCGTGGCCTGGCACAGACAGAGGGGGCAGGGAGGGCAAAGAAACATTGGACAGACAGCCCCACACACTGTGGGCATGCTTACATTCACGCCGTGTTAGCCAGATTAGGGCTGTGTGGCTGAGCCTGGGTGCAGAATTGTGTCATCTCACCTTTTTAATGCTGAAGCTGCTTTTTTTGATAACTATTTTAATGCTAACAATGATAATCATGTGTTATGTGTCTAATGATTCTTCCTGTAGATGTATATCACCTGCACGGTGAAAGCCAAAGGAACCAGGCTAGCCAAGCCCGTCCTGTCTCTGGGGCTTATGTGCCTGGCCTTTCTGACCGGGATAAACAGAGTGGCTGAGTACCGGAACCACTGGTCTGATGTCATCGCAGGGTTCATTATAGGAGTGGCTATAGCTACCTTTCTGGTAAGAACTGATTTCTGTGCATTTCTCACATGTTCTTATGGGTATATCTTGTGATCAAGCAGAGGGGATATTTACTGGCCCTATAATTACTGACAGGATAAATGAAACAAAAATAATCAGTTATACCCTGCATTTTGTACTATAAATCCCCTCAGAAACTAATGGTATGACTAAGTGTTGACTGCTGTATTCACCATACACACTCTCTGATGATGTGGATCTACTCTGGGTTCATCTTTGGATTGTAGCTCATCAAACTGATTTAAATACCTTGATTTTTTGCCAAAACAAACAGAAGCATTTTAATATTGAAGTAGAAGAACCACTTTGCAGTTTCTTGACAGATATGACTTACAGTACCTCAACCATTAGCAGTGAACAGCAGAGGCACATACTGCTGCAGCTACTGCTACTGTCACTGGCCAAAGCTCAGCAGTTCCCCAGCCCCCTCCACCTACTGCACTTAACAGACTTTCCACGGCCCGGCCTCAACAACTCCTGCAAAGCCGATTGCGAACCGCAGAGAGGAGATAGGCAAGGGATGGATTTCCCTTCATTCTTACACTCCACTCTGGGGGAAAAAAAGGAAAATGGATCTGAGTTTAGACCACTGTGTCACAGCCAGGCAACAGACATTTACAATGGGAAGGGCTTAACACAGATGGAAATGTGGCTGTGTAGATAAGACACACCGGGCATGATTTCTCCTCCAGTCCACACCACTCACAGAAACACACAGCACGGGTATTTTGTCGAGGAGCTACACACTGGCAGTGTAGAAGCAGTGCGTTTTTTGCAGAGAAATTGAAGCTTGATAGCAGTTTCATTTAGTCTGTTTAGGAGTTCAGTAGTACACTGATCATATGCATTCGGTGATCTTCATTGGTGGGAACATGGCTTTTGTTTAGGTTCTGGGGACGGTCGTGGGAGTGCCTGAGACCAGAGGCTGGTTAAACTGGGGGCTACAGGTGTCTGTATTAGATGTTAACACACAAGCATCTGTGCCAGACCCAGCATGCAGTGCAGCACATGTATTGACAGCCACCTCCGTGTTTGCTCTGTACGCTCCTGCTGTGATAAAGTGCTGCAGGTCTGCCTCTGTGCTCAAAGGAAGGAGATTTCCATAACAGGCAGACCAAAGACTCCTTACGTTACTTCTCCATTACGTCAGATTGTGACGGCAGTTCAATTTCTATGGCAAATCATGTTCCGTTGTAAGTATTTTTGTAATTCGTTTTTATTTCTTTACATATATTGTCTATTTATATATTATATTGATATATTATATATGTATATCCACCAATACTGTTCATTCACTGTTAATCATGATGATTATGTGCCATTACTCAAAGTTAAAAACCATCCTTGAGAGCCTGCTGGAAAACACGTGTGTGTGTGTGTGTGTGTGTGTGTGTGTGTGAGAGAGAGTGTGATAGTGTGAGAGTGTGTGAGCGTGTGTGTGTGTTTGTGAGAGTGTGTGAGTGTGTGTGTGTGTGTGTGTGTGAGTGTGTGAGTGTGTGTGTGTGAGAGTGTGTGTGTGTGTGTGTGAGAGAGTGTGTGAGTGTGTGTGTGAGAGTGTGTGTGTGTGTGTGAGAGAGAGTGTGTGAGTGTGTGTGTGAGAGAGAGAGAGTGTGTGAGAGTGTGTGAGCATGTGTGTGTGTTAGTTTGTATATATGTGTATATGTGTGTGACAGAAAGTTTTCTTACACTGATCAAGCACAGGGAAGGATAAAAGAAAGAGAATAGAGTCAGATAAGATCAAACCAACAGGGCTGGCACATCATTTGCAGGGGAGCTGGGAAAAAGCTCACAGCAGGATGCACTGATGCAGTATTGTAAGGGTGCTGTGTGCGCTCTGAAGACAGAGCTCCGCTAAACTTACTTCTCATTAACACTAGAGTGGAGGGGGGACCAGTTTTTCATCAGATTTAAATATCTGCAGTATTACAGTACTTATCTGTGACCTCCATAATAAAGTGTGTGTAATCATAAAGTGGAAGTCTCTTAAATTAATTCCAGACAGTAGGTCCAATACACATTTATTTTTATGTCATTTAGATTCCTTGATTAAATTTCATGTCTTGGGTAGCCTGCATTACTTGCAACATAAAACAGACAACATTATTTTGCCTGGCCATTGGTAAAGAAAAGGGTAGATGTAGCAAGGAAAATGTTTACCTATAGCATTAGAACCTTGGAGATAAAGAAATCAGACATATGGAAACACAAGTCTGGTGGAATAAAACCCAGAAGCAGCATTCAAATTACTCCATATACTCTTCAAACTCTGGTGTAGAAAGATCAGATTAAACCGAAACCTATGTAGCTCAGCAATAAAATATGTTTTATGAGGAAAGCTCATAGATGGAAACAGCTCTTGAATTCATTCATTCATTCGTTTGTTCGCTCATTCGTTCGTTCATTCATTCATTATTAATCGTGCAGATGGGCCCATTTTATGGGTCATGTTTCTGCATGGGTACATATACATTAGGTAGGAGCCCCTGACTGAGCATGCTTTACAATTAAAATATATTACAGAATTCCAACTTTTTAAATGTTGTAGTTGATCTGTGGCTGTCGTTGCTAGCTAGCCACATCTTTGTACAATTTTGAAACATTGCTCAAAGTATTGCATTCACCTATTTTATCCAGCTCATTCATCAACATGAAAGTTAATATGCTCTGTACAGTGCAAAACCACTTTTACTGTAAGTACAAATGTGGACTTTACAATAATAAAGGACATGAAATAATTTTAGTTATGTAAGACATACTCTCCTGCTCATTATTATACACTTACAACAAACTGTGCACAGATGAATTTGTGAATTGTTGATAGAGTGCCAATTAATGAGGTAATTCAGTGAGGAAGAATGGTTTGCCATATACTCTACATTTGATAATTACTTTGAGGGAACCTTTGTCTGTGTGCCAGTTGTGGAGTCATTATATACAGTATATATATATATATATATATATATATATATATATATATATATATATATATATATATATATATATATATATATCTTGCAAGTTCTCAAATCTGTCTGAACTGGCACTGGCATTACAATTTGCTGCCTACTGCAGTTATTTATCCCTCCTCTATGAGGCAGTGCCACCATTTAGTCAATAGTTACCTTGGCAACAGCCACTTTTTTTCCCACAAAAAGACCTTTAATCACTCTATTCTCGACATGCCTTCTTTGATTCAACCATGGAGACTGGTTGCACTTTATGTTGTGTTTTTCATGAATTAAGAGGTTTTTGTGTTCAGTAGTTCTGAACAATAAGGTGCTGAGCAGTTGGAGTGTTCTGGTGACAGGGTCAAAATGTGTTAAACAAAATATTTTCCAAAAACTATTTTTGAAAAGAGTACATTTACCATAGTTCAGAATAAGCAGAGTAAATGTACCCAAAAAATATGAGACCCTCAACATGAATAATGTTATAAAAATTCATTCCAGCATACACTGCAAAGCTGAGAGGTGTTTTGCTTGACATCTCACATAAATCTGTATCAGGGGCATACATTTTTTGCATTAGCTAGCAAGCCACTACCTAAGTGAATCTGTTTTAGTGTATGTAATGAAGAAAAAGTGGTAGATGTAGTCAACTGATATTATACTATAAACCATATCAGAAAGTCACACTGCAGAGGAGCAATACACATTCGAATAAAAATAAAAATAACAAAAACATTTGGTTTGAAAAACAAACATTGAAGTATGATGAAAGTATTGTTCAGATTGCATAGTATTGACACCTCCTGCTGCACTGTTACACTGTTACACAGGTGATGTGATACCATTGAGCCAGTCTTTTTTGCTTTGCAAGAAGGCTTCTTGTGGTTCCAAGTCTTACAATATTCTTTATTTATAGCACGGAAATAACATCACAAATCACATACCATAATCATAGTATTAAATGGCTTTAATGAGTTTGGAATGAGTGTGCTGAATGGGGAAGTTACTGAGGTAGCTCAGATGGAAGGAATTAATGTATAGTAACAGAGCACATTAATATGTATTCATTTCATTATAACACTGCAGGGTAGTGTCACGGGGCATTTTATGGGAGCAGAGCAAATTGAGCACCATCTGAACAGAAATATTCTGCTTTGTTAACTCCAGCGGAAGACTGATGACATCATTTGAGTCCTTTCGATGCTCTGTGTGTCCTCTTATTGGAGACTGTCATGGACCATTCGTCGTACTGTTTAACTTCCTTCAGGGCACATATACACAAACTCACACATATTTATATCATACTGATTTTTCTATCGGTTGATGAGCTCAGCAAGCCATTATGAGTAATGAAGAGTTATTGTAAGCCATTGCTTGCGCTGTGGAAGTAGACATGCACTATTTCTCATAGTGTATCAATGGGAACATTGTTGTATGCATGCGATAATGAAAACAAACTCTGTGCCTACTTTTTCCTGTCTATTCTGTTAAAGGTTGTGTGTGTCGTCCATAACTTCAAAGGCAAGCAGCTGCTGAATGAAAATCCACCACAGGACAACATGGCCAATGCCCCCATGATCAACCTACCAAGAGTAGAGAGCCCTTTGGAAAAATACATAGCCTCACAGGTACTGTATCCTGGAGCGTCAGTGTTGAAGATAAACTAAGTGCACCCTCATTGATTGAAGCTCTCCAGTATCAAGCTAATGCGAAATGTTCTAGGCCATTCATGACATGTCCTGTGTGTATACATATACCCTTTAGGTTTCAGAGCTTAGGGAAGAGGAAGCAGTCCCAGCCACCTCACTCAAAGCACGGATCATGAGGTTCTTTAGTTGGATCACAGGGATGAATCACTTTGAACACCTGCATCACACAAGGCAATAAACGTATGCGCACCTGTGTGGAGGGGACAGGACTGCCAAGGCTCTGGACAGTTCCCATCATTCATTCCATCCAGTTTTCTTGATTAAAAGAAATGGTACAACTGATTTGTTTTTAAAACAAAACAAAACAAAACAAAAAAACATTCCATGAAATTAGTTAAGACTTTAATCCAGAGTAGTTGGCACTCATTGAGTGAAGTGTTTGTCTGTTTTTGTGAAACATTTTCTGTCTATCTGCTTGTTTTTTCTGGTTTGTCTGAGAAAACATGGTCTCCCGTAGGTCACAGAGGCCTTTCTAGTGTGAAGAATGTGGAGCTTTTATTTATCTTGTCTACAAATGAAAATGCCTAAAATAGCCGCACAAGCACTGCACAGTGACAGTGGTTTACAATTTAAGAAGACATGAGGCGGGGGCACAAATAAAAGACCTCACTCTAAAGCTTCAAGGTCTCATTTAGACACTGGTGTTCAGCAAATATCAGTCAGCACTGAGACTGTTTCTTTCATTCACATTCCTCTTTAGCCAATCTATGTAGCGTGAATAAGGTCTGTCTGTTAGTGAGGATTTTTTTAGAATTATTATTTTTTTTTATCTTTTCTCCAAATTATATAAAAAAATACATATTTAAAATACAAAGTGCTTGAGTGGATATTTAAAGCCAAAGATAAATTGTTTATTTGTTACATAAATATCAAGCTCTGATTGATCCATTGCTTGATTGAGTGTGTGAAAATGCATGTTGTGGTGTTTGATAGCAGTACTTATATTTTTCCTGTCCAGGAAACATGTAAATATTTTCTAACCTGTTTTTGTGATCTCTGTATGTGGGAGGTTTAAAGAAATGTTATGAAATGTGACACCAATAAACCCTGGCCATTATTCTGTTCTCTAGAAGGGAAGCTTTTCTAGAAACACAGTAAATTATTTATCAGCACCACTGATAAAGATATTACTGAACAGTACTTGAGAAGAAAATACATCCCCCTCTATTTAAGGAAGATGGTATATTACTCAGGTTTATTGTAAAATGAAATTCCATCTGGAGCATGATGTTGTTATTCATGCCATACATGGCCCACCTCACAGTAACAACCCAGTGGAGTACAACACTAATTCCACAGGTTCAAAAGAAAGGCTTTTAAAATATACCAATATTACCATGGTAAAGAACTTCTGTACAGTAATTATAGCATTTCAACACCACAGCAGAATCTAAGCTGAATGGAGAACAAAGTTGCAGTGTTTTCTTTCTGAACAATGTGCACTGAATAAGGTTACACTTGCAGTGAAAGTACTGCTTTACCAGCCTCGACTGTATCACAGGATAATTATCAGAGTAATTATGAGCCTCACTGCCTGTGGACCTAACAGAATCAAAATGGCTGGTCGATGTTGAAGTATCAGACTCTTGCACTGTTCAAGGTGAAAGAATTACAGTAGCCCCACCATTGTTTTTTGTAGAAATGGCTCAATTTCATCTCACCAGGATCATTTGGTTTCAGATTTGGGGAGCAGACAGGGGTTATTTGGCAGTTGAACAAGATTATCAAGGTAGCGCAGAGATACAGTCTTTCTGCTCGCAATGCATGGCTGCTTCCCTTGTTATAATGGGTTCCTTCGAGGCTACGCCATTAATCCACAGATGGCAGGTCTGGCTGCTTTAAGACATAGGTGTGCCTTCATACTCCAGTACGCTTTTTGCCCTGCTTTACTGGCAAACCTTTGCCAAAGCTGCATCCATATACACTACACTACATCTACTAATTAAAGTTGCAATTTAAAGTCATGTTTTACATTCCATGAAAATATCTAACTAAAACTGCATAATTTATCCTATATCCATCTGCATGAATGGTAACATTACTTTTTAAACCAACATATACATATTGTCAAACTAAAGCCATTTTATGTGGCTCTGGAAATCATTTTATTTGTTTGTTTGTTCCACAGAATCACATCGCCTTCGCTGAAGTCACATGACGTTGAGGCTGCTGGTTGCCAGGCGCATTGGACTTCATCACTGTTCACTGTCCAGTCATCGTAGTGCAATGCTTATTCCTGTTGTATATTATTGTTTTGGTCACAGCTTCTTCATCCATATCAGTGTTGAAAGACTGTCAGTCCTGATGTGAAATCATGGTGCATTTAAGAGACTGTTCCCTCCTTTCCCCTTTATTTTTTAAATTACTTTTCTCTTTTTATCAGTTACTTCAGGCCATGTTGTTTTAGACTGTCAAGGATGGAAAGTCAATAAAGACTCTTTTTAAAGAAAGCCCACCCTGGTTACTCCTGCAGCTTGTGTAGGGAGAAAAATCAATGGAATTAACATAAAATATCACTAAGTTACAATAAAATTATTATATTTTATGCATTCTTATTTACTTAGTGATTTGTCTTGTATGAGTTCAAGTATTTATTTCAGTACCATATGATTCTCTTGTATTGGCAGAACTGACATGTGATGTGTTATCTCCCTAAAATATCAGGCATAATATATTTATATAAGATTTTTATTCTTGAGAAATGTATTCAGGTTATTTTGATATGAACACTCTGGTTGAGGATTATCATGTTAAAACTGTGCTGTAATACCACAGGTGGTCCATGGATCACAAAACAAAAAAATGATGGTTTTGCAGTGTGAAAATATGATGCATGCTTGCTTTGTATGACAGCTAATACACCATCACCTTAAAGGTTGTTATGCGTGTATGTGTGTGTGTGTGTGTGTGTGTGTGTGTGTGTGTGTGTGTGTGTGTGTGTGTGTGTGTGTATGTGTGCATGCAAAGAAAGGCCAAGAGAAAGCCAATATGACAGGGGCTCACTGCCCTGTATCTATTTTCTGCACATATTGTTTCTTACAGAATGGACCTGACAATCACCTGTATTTGTTAGATGGAATTGTGGGTAATTTATGTAGGTATCAGGGCATGGGTAACTGAACAGAACAGTGCAGCTGGCATTATATATAGGTAGGGCAACAAGGAATAAGAGCCCATATCGTGGGCATCCCCCATGCAATTGGATTTTGACTCAGATCATGGTTGTGAGAAAGAAGAGATTCTGTCCCCATGTTTCACCTAATTTTCTCATGCTGTTGGTTACAACATTGGGAGGAAATGCAGACAAGATATGAAGCAAATGTCATTTTGCTACAAAGATTTTTGAAAAATAACAATTCAGGCACCATGCCTAAAAAAGTTCCAAAGCCTTGTTTCACTTTCTATTTCTTGAAACTATTTACAAATTATTTACTATACTGGTTCTTGTTTGAGGTTTCCCAGACTTTCATGAAATACATACCTTACAGTGAAAGAGTACGGTCTATTTGTAGGTTTGCTTTCCACATTAATGTGTCTTTAATGTGCAAGAGTTGCATCTGTATTTCCCCGGATGCTCTGTGTGAATTTTAACAGAATCATTAATTGTGTTGCTGTATTTATAGCACTGAATGGAGATATCCCCTTCTGTCTGTACATTGTCCAACAAAGCTGGCATTCCAATTTGATATAAATCAGAATAAGGTTTATGTGCAGGTATAATGCTCATGTTTGTTCACATTAAAATGTATTCAATTTCCCCATCTGCAACAAAAGTCCAGTGTATTTTAATTAGCTAATCAGTGCAGATTTGTGTGATATATGAGATATACCTCAAGGGTGAAAATATGAATCAACACAGATGACAAATCAAGCCATCATTCCTTAAATGATAGCCTTCCTACAAAACTTTTGCCAAAAGGATATGGAGAAGAGGAGTAGCATATTATAGTGTAATAGAAGCAATCCAAATTCCATGTTAAGACATCAATATGAAAAGCAAAAAAGTGGTATTCAATTGCAAAAATAGAAAACTTCTCCCTGCAACAAGTTTACCCATGTGATAGCAGTTATGACAGCACTTTAAAAAATGCTGATTTCAAAATATTCAGCCTCATCAATGATATCAAAAATGAAAAAAATAATTATATAACTATATATGGTAATATAGATCTTAATATTATGTTTTGGATTAACTTTTTTGCAGTTATTTTCTTACTGTTGTGTAATGTCTGTGAGACTCCACAGAGAGTGTATACGATTTGCCCCTTCAGTTTTCTGACAGTTGATGTCACTTTAATAACCAGATTGTACAGATTTATGGGTTGTTGCATAAGGCATCCATGCAACATTTTGAAATTCACGCAAGTTTTTTTGTCCTATACATTATTGTTCATACTTAAGACTGTTACATTGCTATTTTAGTAAGTTATTGTTTTGTGAGGATGTTATTGAAATTCTGGTCACCAGGTGTTGTTTTGATATTATTATTTTACAATCATTTATCATGTTGAGTTATGTGTTGCTTTTATTAAATTATGACCTTTTACACTGTAGAAAAAAAGAAGTGTACAGTCTTTGAATAAAAACAAAATCTAGACATACATGTGTGTTGCAAATATATGGGAAAACATGCAAATCTCCATTAATTTCACATACATGTTGTTGCCTTGGTGAATCAGCAGCAATTTTGTAGACGATACAAAGGGTCAATCAAGATTTCACCTAAATAGATAAATGAGGGAAACCAACATTTTCCTTTGCCTTTCCTACCTTGTTTATCTGTGCATGTATTGAACATGTTTTGAATATTGACTGAGATAAATTTTCTGTTTTTTTTTCTTTGAATCTTTTTACATATGAGCCCTTACGCTGACAGTATTGGCATGGTTTAATCCACATTGTAGAACCTGCAGGATATGTTTGACGGTGAAGTCGTGATTGCATCGTCGCTCATTCTCTGGGGACCCAGGGTGATGCTGTCGTTTTGATTGGCACTGTCTGTCCTGAAGGAAAGGAACAAACAAGCAAAGATGGAGGATAAATTTGGAGCAAGTCATTTATGTCTGCCTTCCAGAGAAGCAAGGGTATTCTGCTTATTTTTTTTTCCTCAGTGGACCAGGTACATTATGGTTTTCCCTCATGGGCTGTCTAGAACAAGCTTCGAAAAGTCTTGGACTTGGCACTTAAGTTTGAGTTACATAAAAAGGAAGAATTTCAAACCATTTATATACATCAGTTCGGTCATAATCTCATCAGTTTTGTGTAATAATATTATAAAAAATAATATTGGGATTTTGGAAGTACATTTATCTAAATTCCTTCTCTTGTGGGATTGATTTGGAGAGAAAGGCTGACATTGTGGATCGGGCTACCCTCTAAGGCAGGCAAATTACAATATTATTCAATATGTTCACAACATGGTTCAATTGTGGGGGACAACCAACAATTGACAGCATGATAGCAATAGAGCAGACTCTTTCATAGGCGTAGGTTTTTGATGGAGTGCCCCTTTAGTAAACTATACCTGTTGATGAGCAACTCAGTTCTAAAGAAAACAACATCTTAATGTTTGGCCCATTTCAATGTTTTTCTTTGCATGAATTAATTACAGCAAATTTAAATCTACAAGGACTAGCTTGATACAGGACAATGGTGATTAAATGCCATGTTCTCTTGAGGACAGATCTGGGTTACGGAGAGCAAAACTGAGCCCGAGGAGGAGAGTCTTGAGAAAGACACAGGAGGTGTCGAGTGACTGTTCTGATGATGGCTGCTGGTGAACTCTGCCAGTTTGGGGTCGGGGCTGAGACTGAACAGGCCGTTCAGAGTGAAGGAAAGGCAGATGGGCGAGCAGCAGTAGATGGGTCATGAAGGGGGCAGACGGGGTGTAGAGTGGAGAAAGGGTGTGTATGTACATTACGTGTTTGCAAAAAGGTCAAAAAAGGTGCTGTTTTTCAGTTAAACAATCATATGAAGAACAGAGCATTGGCCCATGAGGTGTGGAAACAAACAGGTATGGAGGGGACCACTCAGCAAAAGAAGATAGAAATATTTGAAGGCTAGTGCCTAAAGTAGCCCGATAGATATGAGAGTGCATAAATTCCTGATCCAGATCTTCAATTAACAGGACTTCAGTGACTGACTTTCCAAAACAGCCTTTTATATACTCTGTTGTCATTCAAATGACTGGATGTTCATTATGTATTCCTTGATAATACTTGTTGTTCTATATCATGAAGGAAGAAACCTGGTTGTTTTAGCAGTGAGTGTTTTTATGCATCACACACATAAACATTTCTATAAATGTGGGAAGTCTCATTCCATTGATATCTGTACAAAAAGCAGCAGCTCTTAGAAAAAAGAGTAATAGAAATGGAATCACTTCTACAGACCTGTGAAAGGGTATTGTATTTTAACTAGGACACCGAAACCAGAGCTGTGAATGCATGTTATTTTTACAGCAAAATTTAAAGAGACACTTTTAACTTATCTTTAACGTAAGAGAGTCAGAAAATAGACTTCTGCGGTTATGTTTCTTTGACAGACTTTTTAATACAGTTTCACTTTTTGCTGAATAAATTCACACTCATCGCAGAAACAAAGGCATGGAAGCAGGTTCTGTGAGTTTGCATATCAAATGCACTCCTTGGTAATATAATTTCATGACTCTGGAACTGAGGCCATATTGCATGACTCATGCAGCTTCAACAAGAAAATGTCACTGAATGTATTCAGGAAACTGGGTATTCAATGTGATAAGGAGCATGCCCAGTGTAACCCAATGGGAGTGGGCACAGTGAAGTGACTGCATCAGAACAATAGGAAGTAGCTTCTTACCCTGAGCTTGGCTGCCTGACTGGCAGCAGGGTGTCCTGGAGGTCTTCCTGTTCTCTTTTCATTTCCCATAGTCCTCCTCTTCATGAACATTCTGGATGGAGAACAATCATGCTGGCTGGCATCTCCGCCACCTCTAACCCAGAGATAGAGGTGTGTGCTTGGAAGAGTGCGGCTGAGCGTGACCTGGCTGGTAACAGGTGGCCAGTAATCAGCGTGGCGCAGGCACCGGCAATGGCCCCATGGGCCCCAGATGTAGTCTGGAAGGCGGTGATGGTTTGCCCCGAGTCCCGTCTGCTGATTCGCATGACTGTCCTGCATCTGAACTCCTCTGGGGCCTGAACCGAGGGCTGCTGACCTCTGGCTGACCGGACTGAATTTGTCAACAGACACATCTGCACTATGGGACCTTGCCCTTTGGCGCCCCCCGGTGTGAGTGATCTCTTGGTATGAACCCACTGACTTTGTCCAAAATACCCTGTCCTCCAGACGTCTACTTTTGTGTGGCTGAAGCATTCGGTCAGCTGAGACAAGACAGTGTGCTACCGCTGACGATTCCTGCTGTCTCCCATAGGCTGTTTCTTTTTTCGTCTCAACAAATGTAAAAGGTAAGAGTCTTTGGGTCAACGGTATTGGCTGCTTCATGGATGTAGGGTTGAGGTATGGGGAGCTGCATTGTTTATAAGGTGAACAGCTAATGGACAGGCCTGATTTTCTGGGGAAAGGTCTGGTACAGGGCATATCAAGCAGCTTGTCTTTTTTGTGCTCTTTCAAGGCCTTCTTGGATACGCTCACACCTCGTTGGAGAACTTCCTCGGGTAAATCCCTTCCCAGATGTTCCTCAGGGGCCTGGCCCACCTCTTCAATGGCTGGTGACATTTGGGCCAGTAAATGAGGTGACACCACAATATTCCTCTCGTCTAGGCTTTCACATTTCTTTTTACCCACAAGTTTACCCTTCGGGATCCCATGGAATTCACCTTCATCTATAATAAATGAGAAAATGTGACTGTTTACCAAGTAGCAAAAATGCATTGATTTTTGGAACAGTTCATAGCAGAGTGAGTCAAGATACACTGCATTACATTCACTGTATATCCCAAACCTCAGAAGAAAATAATTTACTTTCATTTTCATAATGCAGTGAATTTGCTCTTGCAAATGTATGCTAAGTGATTCTCCTGTCATTTGACGTTGTTTGCCATTCTGTTTCTCAGTCCCTATTTATAGGCTGTACTCGTGGAGGAGCATTAGGTCCCTTCCACAGCAGTATTTCCTCCTTAGCTCAGCCTGGTCACAGAGCCAGCACATTAGAATTGCTGAGATGGCTTCAGCATGTTATGGCTATGATTAATCAGAGGCAATAACTATAAATGTCAGGTCCAAGTCCACCCACGCAAACGCTGATCAATAATATACTTGCAGCTGCCTTCCAGAGCATTGACCCTCACTGAGGAAGCAGGGACAATGTTTTTGAACTAGTGCCACAAAAGGAAAAGAGCTGTCTTTCCCAATTTAGATGACATTTTTAGGTCTCTAATAAGATCACATCAGTCTGATCTTGATGAGGTCTTCTTGAGGTGTGGTAGAAAAAAATGTATACGCATTCACGGACACAAACCATCAGTAAAGGAAAACAAATGAACAATGCAACCAAATGTTACACACACACACACACACACACACACACACACACACACACACACACACACACACACACACACACACACACACACACACACACACACACACACACACACACACACACACACACACACACACACACATTCAATCAATATATGTATAAAATGTACAAACCTTGATAATTTCCACTGACATAAATATGCTGAATCATTTGTAATTGTGATATAGTTTCTTCAAAATAAGTCATACAGATCAATAAATTGAGCACCTCTGGTATATATGCATTTGTCCAGGTTATTTCTCTTACACACATTTACACAATTTGATTGTAAATATATGTATAATGTATGCATAGTACAATCATATGGGTATTTTGCTTACTCACCACTGTGATCAACTGCACTGGATACCTCCCAAGCACTGTAGTGAGGATTTGACTTGGTATTTCTGTGGAAAAACGTATTTTTATGATTATTACTTTTAATCATGACTGTGCTTTAAACCTTAACCCAAGAGCTGAGGGCTAAAGGGGAAATTGGCCTGAAGGACGCAATCTGTAAAAATGTTTTAAGAGGCCGCTGCACATAATGTATATGGAATTTCAAGACCAGCTTAATAAGCCCAACTTATTATTGGTTGCATTCCAATAATACAATATCAATACAGAAGTTCACTATTTCTTTAAGAATGCTGGCAGAAAGGGCCACTGATTCTTTCAGAATGCACAACAGTGAAAGGTGAACATCTGTTCAAATCAGAGGGCATCAGGTTAGCAGAAGCTATAATTCTTCACTGATAATTTTGACAATTACCTAGCTCTCCAGACGTTTAATATTACATCATGTATTTACAACATGCAGCAACTAGTACTACCACAATGCTAGTGCAGGATGATGATGGAGAATAAGGAGAATATGTAAATAGGTATTGCGTTGTAGACTTATGAGAATGTGTGACTGTTCCATTCCTTTATTGATTAGGTAACTTCACAATTACTTGGCAAATGTCACCACTCTTTCCAGTATTGACTGGGTTTACTGCACACTGTGCGCCCGTTAAAATGCCATCCATCAGCCCTCCCAACACTTCAATAGAGGACACCCATCTGAGTAAAGTGTGTTTGTGTCACTCTGCATCACAATAACACAAAACTAATTACCTAACACGTTAATATTCATCCCCTTTCAGTCTTCCCATTGAATTGCCTCAGAGACTAAAATAATGATACCTGTCATTAATATTTCTGCTGTAACTTTCTCTCTTATCCCATATTTGGTATATATCCTTCAAAGGATGTACATTGAGTAAGAAATCAGACCCTTTCTTATAGCTGAAAAATGATCAGATCAAGTAATTCACATTATTTCGTCAAAATACATGACATGAAACTAATGTCTTTGTGAGGTTTCTGTTAGGTGGTGAAATTAAATTTTCAATGTTTATTTACAAAACCCAGTGAGATTCTCAGAAATTGAATAAACGTTTAGAAAGACAGAGAATTTTCTGTACTGTCCTCCCAGTGCTAGGTTTGCTCCAGATACCTTGCAATTTTACTGTAAAATTCCAATTTGGTCTCGTATAGCCACAGACTTTACTTAAATTATTTCATGCAAACTCCAAAGGATTTGAGATGTAAAAATACAAAAACTGTGCAAAAGTCTTAATACGTTTTTGTAATACATGGTATATACAGTAAAAATAAATATTCAATATAACCTGATTTTCATCAAAGCACAACTTCACCCTTGAAAAAAGCTGAGCAAAGACATGGGAAAAGTTCATTTTCAGCCAACATGCTGTAAAGGTGCATTTATTAGGTTTCTTATTAGCCTGGGGCTAAAACATAAGACATTGTGGCTACATAACTTGTCAACAGTCTTTCTTAGTAGTCTCTGAAGGAGAAAACTTTAAAGCCTACAGGGAATCCACTTCCACACATCCCCTTTCGCAGAAAGCAAATTCAATGAACTCAAAGAGGAAGAGAAGGTATCACTTATATCCTTCCCATTGGAGTGGGTTTTCGTTTTCTTCCATAGCAGGAAGGTTGTTAGCAGATACTGTTGTTCTGCTGTGGTAACAGCAGCAGTAACAATATTCTATTTATCCATGGGGCACAGAGGGACTTTCCAGTCAACTGTAAAATGCCAATATGCTGACCACTGTCTCCTAAGCAATGACCAAGTACTCCTAATCAATGACCAAGTGCACGTACATTTCCCTACAGCCATCTTTTTGTCAAGGAAGAAGGAGTTCCAAGGCCTCAGACCAAGGGAGATTAAACCACCCTCAGTTTACGGATGGGTTACTGAGTCCAGTTTTCCAGTGCACTGATCAGCGAGAAAAGGCTGCAGACGAGTTTGGGGTCGCCTGTACTGGGAGCTGACATGAGCGTTGTGCTTCTCCTACAGCTGTCAGACACCAAAGAGGTGGCGGTGGACTGACACTGCCGAGTCACGGCACAAGCAGCTCTTTTCACAATGCTGTGTGAGTACTACAAGCAACAGGAGCGTGGAATAACAGTGTGCCTGCGTACCATTACAGCTAACATCCTGCTTATTAAATTAGCTGCTTTAAAAACCTCATCACTTCCCACTCTGCACATGTCCATAGAGAAGGAACATTATTTGTTAATTTCAGTTTTTTTCTCCTTTTTAAATGTAATAACATTTAATGGCATACCTAACACTGAGTTCAGGGAATTATGTGAAGGTAGTAAACAACTGATTCTACAAAATTAATCCCAAAAACAAGACCAATGAAAATGGGAAACAAACAGACACTCTCATGTCCTCCATACTCAAAATAAATGATTGTTCTGCACTATTGCTTGTAGGGCAGGGACAGGAAGAGGATACATTTAAAATGAAAAAAAAAAAAGCATTTACATTTGCAAAAAAAGGGAAAGGCATTAATATCAAGTGAATACAAAAAATACAATTCTACCTGCTCCCTGTTGGGTTATGTTTTCGAGGATTCTGTGTCTCCTTCATGTTCCCCTGCCAGTGAATTGTAATGTAAAGATCTGATGTGAGCATCGGTTACAATCCTGCATTGATTTAAATCCCACTGCTGTAATTACCTTGATACACAACAGTAACCAGGAACCTTGGCATGGTTCATTGTTTCACTGAATACCAAGAATCGAGACAGAGCCAGGCAAAATTTTTTTTCTTCCGTTTTTCATCATAAGCAAGCTACTGAATCAGACAAGAAAACTTCTAGGAACATTTATATCCTGCAGCAAACTTTCTTTTTTTTACCAGTTTTAGCATGCAAATTCTGTATAAGATCTTTCTCAGAATAACTATCAAGCTAAGAGCACTAAAATGACCTTCCAGCATGACAGCCTGTATCAAACCTGTGTGTCCCTGAATCGGCTGCCATCGCCTCTGTGCGTCACACCAGTCCTGCTTTTAAAAGTGAATTTCAAAAATCTTGTCAAGATTCAGAATATTATCTCAGCATCACCCATTACTCAAAGAAAAAATAAGAAGCCATTTGGAAGAACTCACTGAGGCTTCTTATTTTGGCAACAGTTTCCATGGAACCTTATGTTAGCCAGGTTATGGTTTAACAAAGAGAGCTCCACCCCAAACTGGAATTCTGTGTGACGGGTGAAACCGTCTACATCACAGATATATTTAAACTACAAACCTGAGACATTATTTGTAGTCAGCCAAAGAGGTTGATGTCCAAAAGAAATTAAGCAAGAGAGCATTAAAGAGCACACAGAGGCAGTAAAATAAGAACACATCAGCCTTTAACGCATATATGAAAATGTATTAAAAAAACTACCACATAAATAAAAGTTGCTGATGTCTTTCCACAGAGCAGATGACGAGAATGACATGATTTGGAACTGTGCTATTTGTAGCACAAAATTCAGGTGCTACAAGGTTATGTGCCTGCAGATTGTAGATTTCCTACAGTTGTGTCACATAAAACAGAAAATCAATGTTCTATTGAAAAGTTCTACTGGAGCGACCCTAAGGAGTCCAACTAAGACTAAGCGAAAATACCTCAAAGTCAGTTGAAATTGTGATACATTTACTGCAATCAAACACACTGGAGTCATGTATTACTCAATCACGATTACTCAAAGGCCTGAAATACAAAACAAGTCATCTCACTTTATAGTTCACCTCACTTGCCACTTCACATATGTATATGTAGTTTGCCATAAACTCAGCTCTAGCCTCAGTTTTTTCTTATTTTTTCGCTGTTAACACCTACATTTATTGTCCAACCCTAACTGCATTCCATGGCTGTGATATGGCTGTGAATTAGTGTTTTTGCTTTTCTGAAAACCTCTTAACTGTGGCCGACCAGAGGGAAGAATAGCATGGTTGAGTATAGCCATAATGCCAGTGATTATTGTTCCGCTTAGGCAAATGGAGATTTGTAAGTTTAAACACTGGCAGTGGATACTTGCCAGAGGTTAATACACCGTAAGACATGGCAATAGAGAGAAGCCATTTTATTTATTTTTTTTTCTTTATCCAGCGAGCTATGACTACATTATTTATCTAGCTAACCCCAGGACAAAGCAAAGATGCAGTACTCATATGAATACTTAAAACCCTTTTGCCAAACAGAAAGTTTACTTCTATTAAAATTGTAAAAACAACCATCAGCCCCCTCCTGATTGGTTGAAGCTTGGAAGCAGGCAGCAGTGTCTGTATGAATAGGGAAATATATGAAACAACAAATGATCTGAGGCCAGTACTTATAATGGGTGGAGGCATTCATGACCTGCTTATACAGTACCTGTGCAGAAATTAGATTAGCAATGCTCGGAGTGGATTGGGGAGATGGACAGATGCTTTATCCCAGCACTACAGGTTTACGCTGCTTTGACTTGTCAGTCTCCCGACACGAGTGCATTCTGTAATTCAGCAGGGCAGCATGAGGAGCTGATGAGCCTAGCACAGATGTTTAATTTGAGGCGCGTCTGTGTGAGAGGTGACAAGACAGGAATTAAAGACACATCATACAGAAATGACAATGAGAGTTCCATGTCTTTTATTTCAGGAACTGGCAGGTGTACTACACTCACTGAGCACACAGAAAAGTGCTTTGCATGAAGATCACTTTGGCAATAGAGGCATTTTGGCATGCTACTCAGAGATTTTTAAGAATCCACTGACAGTACCTAAATTCACGCTGATTGCTGTTGACAACCCCAGACTACTCAGAGTGCCCACTAGAGTCCACAGCTGAGCAGGACACATGACTGTGAGGCTGTCATATGGCAGGGAGGACCTCATCTCAACTGGGGAACAGGTGGATCTGGCTGGATCCATGTTAGCACACCTAAGATTGTTGTTGAAACATCAGTTCTCCATCGCTATTTCAATATTCAATGCATAAATCGATCTGACACACTATGTGAGCTTAGGGGTCAATATTTATCCTCTAATTTTCTACTTTCTTTAATGTTGAATGCCCCGTGGTATTTGTAAGCATAGCATCCTGTTGTTAATTCAGAGCAATACAGACTACCACAAACTTGTAACCAGGCAGATTCTCATTTCACAGCAAAGTTAACCAGCTGAGATGTATGGCTGGTCATGACTGAGGACGACTGCAGGCATAAAAATTGACAGGAGTCAGTCGCTTGTTTAAACACTTTCTTCAACACTTTTCCAGTTGGCAGAAAGGAGAATGTCCTGCCTCTCTCAAGACTGCTTAGCCTGGTGGCCTACCATGTGGCTACACTGGCTGCTAATGATCTTTTTTGCACTCATTGAATCTATTGAAAATGACAATATTCTCCCAAAAAACAATCAGGTTGATTGGTGAAAACAGTTTTTTTTTTTTTTTTTGAAAAACAAACCAAATGTAACTGTACATTTTATACAAGAACCCAAACAATTCCAGCTAGTACTAACTTGCTATCGGTATAGCTAAGGGTCTGGGGGCCAGGCTAAAGATGGCTCTCCCATGAAACAATGCTTTAATTTTACAAAAAAAAAAATGTGTTTCCAAGACACACGACTGGACTGTTAAGGCATAACATTATTTTCCTATACTTGCTATGATTGTGGCTGGACAGAAACATTTTCATTTAACAGGAAATGGAAATTGAAATAAAGTGTAATTTATAAAAATGGTTATGTTGATATATTGTGATGTCTGGATCTCAAACAGTAAGAGAATTAACTAGTCTGTTACAGTCGTCCAGTAATCAGAGGAAACACATTTCACAGTGTAAATTTGATATTAAATAAATTGCTGATAAAGGCGATTTCAAAGCTCTATGTTATTTAAAGAGAGCTGTTAAATATTTAATGCGATTAGGCCAAGTGGGTAACCTACTTTAAGATCATGCTGCTCAAACTGTCTATTCTTTAATAATGCAGCTATGAAAAGTCTCCAGAGAAAGAAACATATGTATTTAGTCATAGCACAACATCACAATGGGATTTTATAACTTAATGCTGATAATTCTATTTAAAACTAAAATACATGTTTGCTATAAAACAAGTTCCTTTGAATGTCCATACAGAAGTGTATAAAACAAATCTTGTGTTTATGAACAGACGAAAAACATCTGATTTCATTGAAATAATTAGCCCTTGCCAAACAATTGTAGATTGTATTTTCGTTAAGAAAAAATGTGTCAGTTTGAAACTGAACTTACTGAAATATAAGACATCTGATTTGTTGATTTTTATACAACTTGTATGTGTAAACATTCCTTCAAGCCACTGTCATTTTCTTTTCATCTTATGTAATGTCTAAAAACATTAAAAATTCTGTTTATTAGAAATAGAACCAAGAGTAACCCAGAACTAGCTCAGTTTGTTGTGTTATATCATGATTTTACTCATCCACATCCCCGGGTGCTTGGTAGCATCTCAATATAAATGATTACTTGCTTCTAATAAACCAGAATACTTAATAAACACTGCTGGTTTCATACCTGATGATCCCAAATTCATGAAGCAAGTCTGAATGTTGAAATTCATATAAGAAATTAGAGCTGGAAGCATGTTATTTAACTTATTTGTTTATCTAAAAACTGTGCCCAAGGATAACCCCTCTTTCTGTGTGTCTACACTCTGTATTCCATCTGTTTACAGAAATGAGTACTTCCTAGTACAAATCAATATCAGGGCATAGCTTGAAGGTATAGTAAGAGCAGTACCTCAACTACTGCTCAAACCTACAACAATACAACACGATGACAGCTGGAGCTCCCAAGCATCTGCTAGTATCAGTGAAGAGGCTAATAAACACCACTTACACATGAGGTTCAGGGTTGTTCTTCTGATACACAGATATACATTAGATATATAAGGACCTTGCATTCATTCTGAGAAAGTGTAGTCTTATTCCTCCTTCATCATTTTTATTAATAAGTTTGCATATGTATCAGTAAAAGGCTGGATAATAGAAAGAAGGTATGATAAAATAATTCAGATGATCAAAAACATCAAAGGGCATAAAATGCTGACCATGCATCTGCAAGGGAAAGTGTTTACCCAAATGTTAAAAAACCAGTGACACATGTCCTTCAGACAGGACACATTTCAGTGGATAACAAAAAAGATGCGTTACAAAATTGTCAATTTAATGGTGAATGCCATTATATCTGAAGAAAAAGAATATATATCTGCTAAAAACAAAGATGGCGTTGTAGCATGTATCCTGCATTGCCAAAACACCACTGATAGGGACTGTAAAGCGGGACTTTGTGAAGGGATTTCATTATGATTCAATAAAAGCAGCCATGGATTGTGCAGAATACAGATATTCTTCGAGGCCCATTCTGTGAAATTAACTGCACCTTGATCCAATGTCGTGTGTCAGCCCAAAACCCTGAGGCAGAGATATGCAGAGAGTCCTTGGCAAATGCAATATTGTCAGAGATATTATGATGTAAAAAATGAATGGGGGTGTGAGGGGGGAGCTGAAATACACTGGGAGAGTCTTTAGGTGGCCTGCAGAGACGCTTCTTTGGCCATTTCCTCTGGGGCCTGAGGTTGCTCCCTGCTGCTCTCTGCATCGAGGCCTGATCCCTGAGAAAGGAGGAAGGACTCCCACACTGCCAGGCACTGCAGAGGAAATAAAGCACATCAGAATCAGGGAGCCGTCCCTCATCACCTACACACCATTACAGCATCCTCACACATCATGCATACACACAGACAGACACTAACATACCTGTTTGGAGTGACATGACATGTGGCATGATACACTTGTACCAGCAGAGCCACCACTGTCATGTCAACACATTAGTCATACCAATCCAACAGGTAAAACACCAGAGTTAACGCCAAAGTTTTAGATAAACTGCAATACACTTAAATGTAGAAGTACACAAAATGATGCTAATCAGAGATTATTTTGGAGTTCTGAGTTATACTTAATGAGCTCCTTAAAGTATGACTTAAAAACACTGACCCATGGCCTCTAAGACACTGCCAAAGTTATGCTGAATAATCAGTTTAGCATTACTTTGACACTCAGCGCCACCACACTGAGGTGGGGTCAGCAAATAAGGTGGCCAACCCACTGAACAGCTCTCCGTTTTTTACATCCTCAGGGAACACAGTCAATTATTTTCACACGTCACCTTATCTGTGAAACTGAACAAATCCCTTCAAATGAGTTGGAATTAAAATTTAAAATGTGTTAGGATTTCTAAAAACATAAGAAAGGCTTTGAAAGGATTTACAAACCTTCATGTCTAGTTCCCTTTTAAATGTTTGGTGTTGCTCTACTTTCCAATGGCAGGACCAGCTTTAGTCCACTGACAGAGAGGAGTTAGGCCTTAAGTACAGACATCCTTTCATATAGAACATATCCAATTTTAAATCAACCCTGATTATTCTGTGAGGAAAAATCTAAAAAACTACTCCCCCCTAGAGATATAGCCATCACCACAGATCTCCTTACACTTCAATCAGAGGTGTAGTGACTGATTTGAACATTTTGGTTATGTCCCAAATCTGAGCCAGGTTTATTGCTCTGAACTGCACTGCACTGGCCAGGCCTGGCAACTGAGGATAGTTGGTCCACATCCTTCTGCCAAATGAGTGATGTCCATTTCAAGAGAAGAGAAAATACCATATGCTTGCATAGGTAACACTGATATTGTTCAACCTTCATTCAATATAAACTCTTCCATTACAGGAGACTGACTTCCTTTCTCACTATCTACAGAAAGAGGTTTTCCTCTCTGATCTGAACTGTCTCAGCACCAGGTGATGCATGTTACTGAAGGTATTTACACTTTCACTTACTCTGCCTCAGCTAGAAGGAGACAAAGATTACTTATTAGAGGTGAGACAATAAGATATAGCCTCACCCACATACTTCAAAGCCAAGCTATTCCATGCTTTAATAACACCATCGCAACCAAACAGGGGCAAGACTAATATGACTTCCTCAAATACTGCTGTACAGTACCTCAGCAGCTAGACACACAAAGCAGCTTCCAGCTTTGAATTCAATGGCATTCATGAAACTGGTTAGGTCAGGGGCACGAGAGTCATTTGTTTGTGACTTGGCCAGTTTTTTTGATTAATGCCTTTGCAGAACCCTTCTCTCCGTGGTCCCAGTCCTCCACCGCTTCTCTCTCACATCAGGACTGGACCTCAGGCAAATCCATGGCAGCTGACAAGCTGTCAAAAGCACTTAATCAAGATGGCACTTCCCCCATAAGAGGCAGCCTGCTCCCGACCTTCAGTAAACAGCTTCTGACAAGGCCTGTGCCCGGGCGCCCTGGCACCGGGACACACAGCTTCATAATTACAACCGGGCACTGCTTATATTTGCATGAGGAGAAATGCTCCCCCATAACCCAATTCATTGTGACAGTTTAAACGGTTTAAACATTCATGAGTTGTGTAAGAGATGCCTGTAGAAGGAGAAACAAATATTATTACTTGACCATGTTATTTTTTATTAATTCCCTAAGTAATATCGGAGGCTACTTTCATTCGACATGGAGCTGAACTACAAACAGAAGCACTGTGAGCTTTTCCAGAATTTTTCCAAAAGTTAGTGCTTTTCCAGAATTTTCCCACTTCATGACTGAAAAAGCAAAGGATGCTCACACAGGCAGGTAGTGATGTCTGGGTGATGGCTTTCAGGGCACTGCATGAGGATAACTGGTGTTTCTGTACACGATGGTCACATATAATGTGCAGAAATTAATATTGTTTTGAAAAGCAAAAATGTTCCATGCACTTCAATCACATTCATAAGCTTCCGAGGACATGAACAGCATGAAACCAAAATGCAGCACACATACTCCACATTCCAATGTGACTACATTATAAAGGTATTTTGATTGTATTGCACAATATAATCCAGTATTTTTGATAGTTGTTAGATAGTTTAGTTCAAATACAATTACTGGAGGGTACAACAAACGTCTATGTTTAGATATTGTGACCTCACCTGATCTCCACATTGCATGATCATCTTACTATATTTTGCAAATACAACATTTCATGAACATATTCATTCCAGCCAAAACACTTAATTTGGTATTTTTATGAAATTAAATACTTAACAGCATTGGCAGAATGCATGTGGGCCTGAAAACCTATGATGACTTACTGGTAATTATTTCAAAATTCTTAAAAATCTTTCCTTTCAGTGAAGGCAAGATGGATGGAGAGGAAATGCAAATACAATTCAACAAGCATTTAAGTGTAAGAGGCCCGCTAATTCAACAATTCTCCACATGATACCAGGGGACGGAAGAGGAGAGGCTCATTGCAGAGGCTCTTTATAGTCAGTCAGATGCACAGCACACTGGGGCCATATGGTTCAGGAACTTCCCCAGGCAGCCAAGCTTCAAAGTCTTAAACAAGTGCTGTCAGTCAGCAGGGGGTGCGCGCTGTGTCTTCATTAAGACCTCAGCAACATTACATTATTTATCTCCTCTGCAGCTGCTCTCACTTGGCCTCATCCTCACTGTTCGCATTTGACATGTCATACATTTATACAGCTGGAAATATACTGAAGCGATTAAGTATTGATGCAATTCGGGCATAGGTCCTAGTAGTGCCAAATGTTGGTGACGAACACTGCCCCAAATTAAGCGGCTCTGCGAGTCTGTCAAGTACACACAAGTCCATCTGCTGTGTTGCAGAAACAGGTTCAGTATTGACGTATGCAAAAGATGCATTTCCTTTGGATATCTGCCCTGTCATCACCCCTACTTAACCACCCATATTTGGTCATGTTTCACTTCTTCCTGCCTGCAAAAATGGTACAGCAAGGGTCAAGCATAGCAGCTACTCTTTTAGAGATTGCCTTGAAATATTGATTGTAAGAAAGCAAAATCACCACCAGATTTATAACTGCTGGGATACAAATGATTACAAAGCACATAATTAAAAGGGGGCCCTCTGTTAGATAGCAAATTAATAGAGTGTGTGCTACAGCATAGTAATCTAGCAGTGTGCATGCTCAATGGCCACTTCTCCAAAAGTATATGTCTTTTCAACTTCTGCTAAATGGTCTGATTCATGATTCTATCATATGGCTAAATCTGTATCTATTGACACAACTGCTGGTACCTTGATTATTGGGAGCCGACCCTATAAAAACATTAGTAAATTTGTAATAAAAATTGGTTTAAAAGCAAAGGAAGTCCAATTAAGAAATCTGCCATTATCAATGGTTTGTCATGTAACCATGTAAATGAAAGGTAATCAGCTACATAATTCAAACTAGTTTTGAGAGGTATATATATAATATATATATATACAGGAGACATGATGTACAGATGGATGGTCCAATGTTGGGGGGGTTTTGGGCATCACAGTTATTATCAAGGGTACTGTAGTTCAGAGGACAGAACACAGCCTGCTATCACATCTTGAGAAATGGCCCCCACAGATTCACATAAATCAGACTCCCATCATAGGCTTAACACTGGAAGAATAACGCCGTGACACATTTTAAAGTTGAAACTTACTTAACTTTCACAGCATGTACAGAGGTGAATCTCATTTAGTTTTGACGAGACGACAACAGAAGAGATGTGGGGGAAAGAGACGTTCCCTGAATCGATATGAGGCAGCTTGAAATTGATTAGTCTGATGAGCTGCTCAGTGTCAAACGCTCTTCAGGGCCAGTCCATGCAGAGTCAACCCGACTCATGTCATGCCCCTTTCAGCTTGTTCAATTCTGCTGTCCACTTTTCTCTTCATACTGTAATAGGCAGCCATCTTTTCACTTTTATTTTACTACCAAGGATTTTTCAGCAGAAAATAATTTATCTTCATCTGCTTCATGATGCAAATATAATAAGTGCTGGAGAACAGACCCAAGGGTACTTTCTTATTTTTGGCTTTATGAATGTGTAAATACAAATCTTAAAATTAGATATCTAGAAAACAACGTACAGTATTTGGTTTTCACCACTGTTCATAAGAGTTGAGATGCAGTCACAAGGCAGTTTAAACAGGCTTATTACAGTATCTTGTTTCTTTTCATTGTACATTCCATTGTATGTCAAGGTGGTGTACGTGGGTGGAGGTGGCTTCATGCCTTGTATCAGGCTCAGTTTTAGGCCATAGATTTTGGTGTTGACATAAAAACACCTCACCCTCATCTGAAATACAGCACCAGGGCAACTACAGGTATTTACAGAAACATTGTGTTGATCACCAGGAGGGGGAATGAGCAGGGGGAGGGGGGGCACAATAGCTTGCTTAACTTGTGGAGTCTGAGGGAAGACAGCGACAAGCTGAGGGGGGTGGGACCAGGTGGTGGAGATATCTGAGATGTATTATGACACTGTCGATGACAGATCCTGCTGAGCTAATGGCTCCTTCGTCTCCATATTTGGCAGCGGAAGTCACCGCTGTGAACACTAAGTACTCGTCTCATTCAGCAGCACTGACTATACTCACCACCTCCTGCCCATCCTTCACATCAGCTGTTGTTCACTCTTCAGGTTCAAAGACAAGACAAAGATCACAATGGGGGAGTTTATTTTCCAAACGATTTGGTGTTTTAAACCCACCCAGATGAGAATGAGAGAGCGAATGTGCTCATGTGATAACAGCAAGTCTCTCATTCTCTGTCTGCCCTGCAGTTTAGAGGTCAAAACTTCACCATAAAATGCATTACCCCTGCACAGCTGAAAAAAACTGAAACAAAAGAATACCAAGGTCTTCATAATTTTGTTTTGAAAATTAAGTTAAAAGCCATCCTTTTCATATGCCACATTCACCAGAGTTAGAATAAAACGGTCAGCTGTAAAACCCAAACAGCAAATTCTGAATGGTCTGAATATCACCCTACATTTAACAACATGACACTCGTCTTTCTCATCTTCCAGCAAATTTCTTGTTGCTATGGTGTCTCCATGGCAATCTCCTGAAGTTGCCATTGCGCAGTGTATAGCTGCTGAGATCGCAGTATACTGTTAATAAAGAACCTCTAAAAATGAGCACAAACAGCCTCACTTGTTCATTAACTAGTATTAAGGTAGTTTGAACTCTAATCATATCTAGTTAAAATGGCTGATGTCAGTTCTGTGATTTGCTGTTTGAGAAGGGCTGGAGGTACACACATGCTCATGCAGTACACTCACAACATAGACTGATATGGTCAATAAAGTGGGTCCAAATGCTGGAGTCCGAGGGCCGATCCTGAGGCTGTTCTGAAAAAGGATGCTTCGGACAGCGCAGCTGAGCTTTTGTTTTGGGATAAAGGCACGTGAGGCGCCGGTGCCAGTCATAGGGTGCGCTGCGCAGCAGTGTGCAAAGGGGGGATGGGCCAGTCCTCCTGCACATGTGACTGGATGAACATGCTTTACAGGGCTGGGGGAAGCCGTGGCCAGTGGGGGCTTTAGAGTATGTGGCTTACTCATGCTCATAATGTGGCTTTAATATTCTGGGCCTGGCAGGGGCAGGCGCCTCACACTGCCCTCCATGGGGCACGTTATTGCACTTAACGTGGCTCGGGGAGGGGACTATATTTCCTCCCTGGTTTTGCCAGGACCTGAGCCGTGTCCCTAATCCCAAATTCTCAATGAACGCCTCCGCACCTCCCGTTATTGGGGTCACTCCGGCTTCCATGAATTTTTAAAGCGCCCGTGGTCTAGTGCCGCTCGCTGCACTCCTGCTGCACCTGCTTGATTAATGACAGGGGAGGGGAAAGAAAGAGGAGAAACTGTCCTGCAGCGCCACACCTGCCCTGCACATGGTCTCGCACTAATCAACTAGTGTTAAGGCCAATTAACACGCCTGTCACTGCGACCACACATATAAATGCTGTATTTGAGGCTTGACAATTCATTTAAAGTGGTTTTATTTTCAGCAGTAATTATCACATCCAGTTATAGCTGTCATGGCACCTTCCTCCATGTACATATACTGTACTCAACCAAAACGTAGCCATTGGTGATAAAATATGGAGCACTACTTGGGAAATGTGTGGGTCTGATGACATTATACATTATCTCAACTGAGAACATTTCTTACTGTCATAACGGATAGACACTGGGCTGAATGTCTTATTTCTAATAAAGGGCTAAAATTACATTTTTTCTTGAAGTCCACAAATTAGGGAAAAAATTTGGGGTCTGTGCCCCGATGATTACAATTTTTGTTTAGGACATGTATGGTGCATATCACATGTCAAACACATGGGTCTCTCCTACATGAAACCAGCCTATCCATATGCGCACATTGGAACCTTACCCATCACCTTATGGACACTCAGCATGTTCACCCTCATTAGTATTTGTGAGCTCTTCTAATTTTGCTCCAGTAGATTTGTGACAGTAGCTCTGTGATATTCACATTTGTTTCCTGTCATAATCTTTTTCAGTAATAACACAGTACAGACTAACCTCATGGAGAATATGGAAAGAGTGATTAGGGTTCACAGCCTCCTGCCTTTACACATCTGTTCCTTAGAATTAAAATGCTTTTGTGGTAATTTACTCTTAGGTGAGGGTTCGTTTTAAAAGTGGACAAATAGTGATCACCATCTTTAAATACCCCCCACCCTCTTCACCCCCATCCCTCCCACCCACAATGTCTGATTTCATTTCAGAGGAGGTGTTATCCTCTGAACTTATTTCATGCTGCGTGACTGGTGGGCGTGTCACTTATCTGATTTAATGTGATCCGAGAACACTGGAGATATCAATTTTAAGCTGAAGAGTGTCACATAAAGCGACCTGATTTACTGATATCTATTATAGAACCTATCCTTTTCACCAAAACAAGAAGGATATATCAAGTCCTCTTTATTGTATGGCTGCCTTATTCCATTATGGCCTTTTTAATTATGAGGGGTGAAAAAAATTGACTACTACCACCCTCTGGTGGTAAATCATCAAATTATTGATGTGTTCACTCCAGGATATGTACAAGCATGGAGGCGTTGCTACTTAATATTCAAATTTATAATAAGGCAAGTACAAAAAAAGTAAAAGCATGGATGAGATAAGAGAAGCTTTTGAAATCAATTAAGCTGTTGGTGGGATTTTCTTTTGCATGAAAACTAAAGCATCCTCTTCAAAACATCATGACTATGAAAAATGTTAATATGCAATATACTGTATATGTAACGGTGCAATAATATCTTCAGTAGAAGAAAACTGCTGAAAGTCAGACATATACAACACAGTCTGTTGAAAAGCCTAAGGCTAAATACAGATACACACACTACAATTATTAAAAAGCCCAGGTTGAGCACATGTGATGAAAAGACTAGGCTTTTTCCATAACCTGAGAAGCTGATGCTGGTATACCACTTCATGAAAGAGCAACATTTTCAGAGTCATGCACTGCCACCCAACAGTCACCGATGCTGTCCCCTAAAGTCAGAGAGTGCTCTCCATAACTCCATGCCATACTGTGACCACCTATTTCATTCAGGCTGCCCAGACATTTCCTTCCACTTGTTGCACCCTGGTTTGTTCTGCAAGCTGTTTGCGTGTGGATTAAATAAATCCTCATTCAACCCTCTAGCCAAAGCTCAGTCAATGTCCAGAACTGCTCCTGACCAGCAGGTAATTTCCACCTTTCAATCATGCCTTTTGCATTTCATCTCCCTTAGTCCATGGTACCCTCCCTGCATTTCACTGTGGGTTTGCAGGACAAATCGACCACTTCTAGAAAATACCTGTATTTTGGCACTACATAATGCCTTCTTGAAGCATTTGGTGGCAGTCCTTTTGCTTTAGGACAGTCACCAGAAGCCTAATGTCTGCCTGCAGCTTATAAGGCCCTCATGACAAAATTACTTTCACTCATGGAACTTGACATTATAGATCTCCAAAAGCAATTTAAAAGAACCAACCTGAGGCTAACATTTTAATGCACATACTTTCACAGATAGCATAAATATAACACTGCCAATACTGCTGCAGGGCTGGATAATACAGACAGTATCTGTGGCAAAAATGTGTGAGAGATCTGTTTGGTTTCACACTAATAAGAATGTTTTCCATTTGCTTCCTTGTAGATACAGATGGAAATGGATACCAAACTAAACCACAGATCCACACATGCACAAACGCCACACAAGGTCCTGTAACTCCAACAAGCCATCAGACTTCTAAGAGAAAATCACTCACTTAAAACAGAGACATTATGAACGTACAAACTTGTTTGTCCCCAATAAATATGACGTTACGCCACCACCCTGTGAAGCCACTGTTGTCATGTCTGATGACACACACACACACACACACACACACACACACACACACACACACACACACACACACACAGACACACACACACACACACACACACACACACACACACACACACACACACACACACACACACACACACACAGCGTACAGGATAAAGCCCATCCACATCGTATTACCAAAGATTCAAACAATTTTCAAACCTTTTGTTTCTGCCAACATGTCGTATTTAGAGTGTAATACTTTAGTATTGGAAGAAGCGGACCTGTGAATGCACTTTCACAGTCCTCTGTAACTATGTCTCCTTTTCAATAGATTTATTACAGGAGAATCTTAAATCTCATATAAGTCAAATAACTCCATAATAACCTACCCTGAGGTGAGGGGACTATGGCTCTGCCTCTTCAGAATTTGTCTGCTGCAGAAACCACTGGCTAATCCTCCTCTCGGGTAGCAGGATAGAATTTGAAAGCCGCTGATTCCCAGGGCTGTAATGTTAACCTTGGTATCTCTATTCTCAGCGCAAAACAGGCACATTCCAATCCTGATCCCATACATGAAATGCCTCTAAATCCCAGATTCAATCAAACTAAAATGTTCCTTGCCCTTAACTAAATAATAAAGAAATTAAGTGAGCACAACATTTTTTTTTATGAGTTTGGTAAACGGTCAAATGTCCAAAGATGTTTTTTAAAAGCAGAAAGTTTTTTAGGTAGTTTCTCAGAGCTATATATGACCAGTGTATTCTGTGTTTAGACTGTACAGAACCTCGGAGCAAAGGACTGTGCAGAAGAAATAAATGAAAAATTCAGCTTTTTTAGAACAAGGTTTTGTCTCTTTCTGTTGCCCAAAACAGCGTACATCACCCTGAAATCTTCAGGCGTGCTCGACTGTGTCTTCGACCTCACCTTCTCATAATAGTCAACGTTCTTCTCCGCTGTGTGTAGGAAGGCAGTCTTAACGTCCTCCCTCATGCTTCTTTGCCATCGTGACCAGTCCACTTTCAGGGCATTGTTGGCACACTCCATTTTGTCTTCCAGCTTCTCAATTTCTTCCTTGAGCTGTGAGGATTCATATCAAAAAAGGTATCTTGTTGAAACTTTTTGGAAAGTGTTTAACAAAACAGCACAGCAAGAGTTTCCTACTAGACACCATAGAGGTCGCACCTGAAGTAGCAAGAGAGCATCAGACTTCATTACATCTTTCACTGTCACAGGTGGACATGCAATACAGATGCAGCCATGTGGTTTTGAACGACAGTGTTAAACACAGTACTAGCAGAGCTGTAAGGACAATTCAGACGAACACCATCTGTGAATTGTTCTTTCACAACACTGACACAAGGTGAGAAGGTTTTCAAAAAGCAAGGTAAGTGTCACTATAGCAACCCATAACCCTCTGAAGACTCACAACTCCTAAAGACAGGTTTCATCCCTCCTGTTCAATCCATTCTTCTTAGCCTTATTGAATTTCTTGGTTCAGTGTCTTTTTAACAACTTTAAAACAATCCCAATGAAGGTGGTGCAAAAAGGCCAGTTGGTCCAGAACTTTCAACTTTACCCTGACAATTAAACTGACTAATACGGTCACTCAAAGCACAGATTCACCATGCATAACAATGCACAAGGGAATGGTACCAACATCAGCAATTTTGCATTAGTTTGCAAATTATCTGAGAGATGTTGTATTCATTTATATAAGGTGAACCTCAGTTCTGACATCAGTGTTACTTTCATCGTCCTGCATGAGCAAAGAAAGGGGAGTTAGTTCCAACGTATTTGCTGATCTCCCATCAGCTATAAGGATAGGATAATTTAAATGGTTTTTGTTTTGTATTATTTCTGCAGTCAACAAGTCAATGTACCCTTGAACAGACATAAGGACGACTAATAAGATTTGATATGGGCTTGACGCATGGAAATAGCACCACCCTTCCATTCATATACATCAAAATCGACTGTGGCCTTGCAAGCAAAGTATCCGATATGAAAGCCGATGCACTACTACAAATCATGGAATTTCCAAAGGAAATGAACTATCTTTCTGGTACTAAATTAAATGAAAAGAAACAATTTAAAAACAATGCTGCTTTGTTTTTAAATACGGTTTTAATTTACAAAACACATACAGCTACATTAACTCCAGCTGAATATGAAAACAACCAGCCCCACTTTGCACTCCATACTATAGTCATTGCTAAAGAATTTTAGGCATGGTCAAAGTTCTGTGTTCATTTTTCTCTCACCCTGGGCTGTAAAGATGAGAGGACTGCTTCACTGCCTTATTGACTGTTTATTCTGTTTTTCCTTCACAGACACAGAGCAAAGTCAAGGACCTTTCAGCCAAGAGTCGGGCCAGTGTGCCTTGGTGTGTTGTGTACCAAATCGCTTGCTAATTCAGAGGAATCACATGGTGGCTCATTGGCTACAGCATGTTAGCTGGGGAGGGCAGTGCTTCCCAAACTTTCAGGGCTGAATATACAATTAATAAGTAAATACAATTACTGTGACCCCAACCCTTGTTAAAATGTAGCCTTATTCAAATATGAAATTACATTTTTTTTTTTTTACAAATTATTTTTATATTTTTATCTCTATTAAAACAATGAAACGTCCAATGTAATTAGCAGTGCATGTAGCCTGTGCAATGTTGTATATGAATGATGGAAATATGAATGTTTTTCCAATCGCAATGTTCTGTCCCACTTCATTCCTTCCCACAATCCGCCAGTGGATCCAGCCCCACTGTTTGGGAGCTGCAGTTACAGAGGGCTTTACGTGGGTATTAATACAGATGCTCAGGAGCTCTAACACCAAGCACCAGGGGAGCTGAAAGAGGAGCAACAGTGCGTGGAGAAGCATTCTCACAGCATAGAGAACGCACGGGGGAAGTATTCTACTGACACTGATTAAGAACCCAATTACCTGAGTCACAGCCCTGGAAAAACCTGAGGCCTACAGGTATCCAGTGACTCTGGGATTATTGATTTAACAACTAATGCGATATTTTGAGTACTCTAAGAATTGATGTTTTAAGCATGACATACGCACTCTTTAGCAGGGGCTGTTTCATTACTACTTAGAAAAAGTAGCACTGTCCCTACAAAACCCTATTTCTCAGTTCCCACTTCAGCCCGACAGAAAGCACTTCACAATTAGCTGGCCTTCCACAATGTGGTGATCGGCTGGGGTTTTGTTTGCTTCTCATTTTAGAGATCGATATGAAGCTCTGCAGGCCTCGAGTGTGTGTTTACCAGCACAGAGGAGGTGATTGCATGGAGCTTTCATGTGGAACAGGGAGAGGCAGAGGATTTGGTGCTACAATTGGTCACTACAGCATCTCCGCTGACACTGGGAGGTTTCATTAGCGACAGTGATTGGTCCTTTCTGCTATCAGAGCACATAAAAACAGGAGAGCAAAGAAAAAGTAGAGCACAGTACCAATGTTCTGCAGTACCCTCCTTCGGGCTACAAATGGTGGATGGAATGCTTTGAAGTGAAACAGTGCGAAAGACTTTTCTCAATAATAAGTCAAGAAAGACACTGCAGGAAAGACACTGCACTTTACGGTTTAAATCCCAGCCACGCCATTACCAACAGGAGATTCACACTGGATAAGTCTTGCTGGGGAATGATAGGTGTAAGCAGGACAAGTTTGTTTGTCTCCTGGATGGTCGGCTGCTGGTTGATGTATGTGCTAATGCCACAGCTGACTTTTTCATACTCCAGCGATACAGACAGCATATAAACTACGGTGTGTCTACAGTGAGGAAAGAAACAAAGGCCGAACGTCACATGAATTGGAGGGGTCACATATCACGGCAACCTATGCCTGAATCACTGGGAGCAGGTGGGAGTGGTGGACTAAAGAGTTTGGGTGGGGGGGAAAGGAGGAAAACATAAAATAGCCAAAAACAAGTTACAATCTTTACAATATTACAAGGTAACTATCACTTTCAGAATAGAAGCTTCTCTAACACTCTTGATGATGACAGTGATAAAAATGATAATAAATGATAGTGGTGACATCGCTTGGCTCATTGAGTATTTCCTGTCCCTGTCTCAATTGGAAGGCTACACATATGTATAAATTCCAAAACCTTTTATCCATGAGTTCCTTCAAAGTTCTTTCTAATAACAACTCAAAGCCCTAACATGTTGTAATGTCTTTCAGCATGAACAAATCAAACACGCAATATAATTAGTACTGAGTGAGATCCACCCATGCACTGGAAAATTCCAAAAATTGACTGAGGAACTGAAGAGTCTGAGACACAATACCCCAAACTGTGGATTACACTCTGGCCATTCTGTCAGCTTTGGTGCTGCAGTTTTTTGTGAGATTTTAAGATTTTTGTGAGATTTGACTTTACTGCCATCCAATGGTCAGACACAATATTGCATCCCTTCAGAAGGCAGATGGAACTTTCAATTAGCCCTTACAACAATGAAATCCCTTTTAACAAATGGCTGCCTGACTTTTGCATAATTGTTTTGATAAAAACACTTTAGCGAAGGGAACTACATAAAACATAACATGCATTAATAAAATTTTCATACACCAGTTAATATCACTTCAAATAAGACCAGTGTCCTGCACACTAGAGTTAGTTATATTACTAGAGAAACCTCAAACACAGAAGAAAGGAGAGTTAATCTAGCATCCCCTTCCTACAGCACTCCCAAGATGAGAAAACCATGTTACTGTGCAAGGCTGAGTCAACTGTTATCTAATCGTACACACAAGTGAGCAAAGCCAGGTTAGAGACTGACACATGACTGACAAGTGAAACTGCCAATCTTCAAAGCAGTGAAAGTTTTAGTAGACAAAAAGCAAATGCCCCACACACAACCATACTTCAAAAAGAGTCGTGCCCACACCCTGGTTTAAATGACGTTTCCCTCAGCTCTGTTGAACTGGTAACATTCCAAACAACATGTGCTAGGAGAAGCTGAAATTTGAATTCTTTAATTGATGTAAATAATGTAAATAGCAGGGAATACTAAGAAAACAGGAAATACCTGTGCAGAAAAACACACATAACTGGGCCATGGTTTAATTTTTGCAACAAGCTCCCATACAGTATATTGATGAAAACCCATTTTAGAGGGGTTTGACAAAAACACCTGGCAGTACCTAACGCAATACTTTGACACCGACCTTCGGTTTCCATCAGGTCATTACACAGAAAACAATATGGACAGTTAAAAGCATTTGGCCTCACACAATGATGTTTCAGTAGCCTACCGTTTAAAATGTTACCAGCTCAGTGCCGATGCTGCTCAGAAAGCTGAAGCTGAAAGCCTAGCTGGGCAGGGGTGATGCCTCTCTGTCTCTGTACTGTACCTCTTCAATTTCCACATCAAGTCTCTGCTGCCTCTGCTGCTTGGCCTCTTCCGGGTTTTTGCCAAGGAAGCTCCCCAATATAAAACCTAGATCCTTAGAGTCCTTCAGCAAGTGACACAGTGCACGTATTAGTGGTCAGTCTCAGCAGTGCGTATGTACTTTGTTTCACATCACCATTCTTCTATTGTTCCAACTGGCTCATACAGTGCAAGCCATGACCAACAACACAATCAACAACCTCATCAATATAACCCTCTGGGCCACGTCTAAAAGGGAATAAAACACCACTTCTGTCTGGAAATTGTATTATTAGGGCAATAAAAAATGAAAACTGTATGACAATGACATTTCAAGGCTTTTGTTACATCCATGCCCTTCGGTTTCTGCTGTCTGATCGGCTGTCTTAAGCCTTTCTGCCTAACAAAGAGGAATACTCACATCACGGCATGCCTGAATAGGATTCAAATTTGCCCTGAAATTATTGCATTTCTAATTGGAGGATAATAATTATACATTAATCAAGTGAGCTGAACTTCCTGTTCACTCCATTTGTGCAAAATATTCTTCCTTAGTTCAGTGATCCAAGAGTTTTGTCTGTTAAAGGCAGCCCCTTCATGTGAACTCCACACACTGCACATCTAACTCAATACTGATTGAAACATACATGTGCAATGCTTAATGCACACTGTACTGCTTAACTTGCTATGTATTTTCCAGAACCGAACAATCAAATGCAAGTTATGTGATGTGTGAGCTGTGGTCTGAGTGATCTCTATTGTAATTCTGTTCCTCATCACGATCCCAATTAAAGACCATTGTGGGAGTCCATGGGGGTGCTGCTCATTCCCAGTTCATAATTAAAGTCTGTGAAAGGTCACTGATAAGCTGGGGGACACCTCAGGATTTGTAAAGCAATATCTTCTTAAAATGGCTGCCCTGCCTTGCTTCCCCCACACGCCCCCACTAGCCATGGCCATGAGCTCATACTTCCGACACTGAAAGGACACGGCAGTTCCAGGCAGTTTAATTATACCACGATTAGCTTTACAATATTCAATAATATTTATACTCTACGTCTGGAGCATGCCAGATCTCAGGAGCACTTCTCAAACTATCTTGAGATATTTAGATAATCTTCAGAACAGACATTTTCCAATATAGCCATGGTCCTCTTTAGGCTTAAAATGGATTGCTTTAAAATGAAAGGAGACGTGACAGCTAGGAAGAGGCTTATTACTAATAATCTTCTGGAAAGGGCTATGGAGCACCAGCCATGGGGAGCAAGTGAAGCAGCAGTCAATACCAGACTTACAGCTTCTCTGTCCGCCTTCTTGTTGGCTAGCGTTTCATTTTTTGTCTCGTATTCTGCCTGTATGTTGTCCCTTCTTCTCAGTACTGCCTGAAAAGAAAAAAAAAAACATTAAATGTCAGCATTTACACAAATTGTTAAACCAAAAATGGCATGGTGGCTAGCTCTATTATTGACAACTACTTATATAAGTGTTTCTCTGCTCAAGTGCTATTAGGCCTGAGTGAGCACACCACGTAAATCTTTATATTAATAAAGACTATCCACAGAAATGCAGCTGCAGTTTAGGAGAATGAGTAACAGAAAGATTTTGACTGGGAGTCAATTAATTGTACCTCTCTTTAAAGTCATATGCAATTTTTCCAGGTATATTAAAATATACATTTCTTTAAATGTTTTCTATTTTCCTGGATACAAGCAAAAACATCCTTTGGAATGCATTATTTACTTTTAATATAGAACAATATATTCCCTTAAAATGATTGTTTGGTGGAATCGCTTATGATTATTAATTCATGTAAAGTGCACAGTTGTGTCCAAAAGAACAGTTACAGAGGTGCCCATTTCTGTAGTGATCACTTCCAGTCCTGAGGGCTACAGAGTCTGCAGGTATTTGTTTCAACTAACCCCACGGCACCTTATTTCACTTATCAGTTTATTTCCTTGTTTTTATTCAAAATATTTGAATACATTATCTCAGAATTGTATGGGTCAGAATTTCTTGGTTTTATCTGATAGCTGGCAAATGTATTACTTGAATTTTACAGCCAAAAGTGGACTGCTGCTAGCTAGCTAACTGCTAACTGGCTACATATTAGTTAACCTATTGGTTAATTGGCAGTGACCAGTTGATGACCAGTGTTCTAACATCAACAAAACATCGACCAGTTATCAAACATCAATAATTTTAGCTAGCAGGTCCGTCATTCTGAGCAAGCGGTTGTGCATTTTTGGTATGTTGATTTTACACTCATAGTTTGGGAGGCAAGCTTATTAGTAAAATTAAGTGGTCCAGTTGATGGCTGAAGCAAACACCTGCGGATCCTGCTGCCCTCAGGACAGGGAGCTGAGTAAGCTGGGTCTAGTGTCCAGCTGATTTATCCAGTTAGCACTGTTTCACTGTTTTAGCTGAGTCACTGTCTGGAGCACACAGGCATACCTTCAAGGTCTCGGCACACAAGACGTACTCGTGCAGGGCAGGCACCAGGCTTTCAGCCAGGTGGTTGACCTGCTCCTCAGTCTCTTTGCAGCACCTGTCGATGCAGCCGGCCATGCCTTTGAGGGGCTCCACCAGCTCCTCCTCAGACCCAGACCACAGTGTGTAGACAGGGCCATACTCCTTCAGCTCCTCCAGGTACTCTGTGAGAGAGAGAGCTTTCAGTACCTCTACCCAAATTGCTACCTGTTCAAGAAAATCAAGTTACAGTATGAATCAATCCCAGTGTCCCTTCAGTCCTTAGTAAGCGACTGGGTCACAGTCAGGCTCAGCCTACCCTTCTGTTCTTTGAGGATCCTCTGGGTGACTCGGTCCAGCGAGGTGATCTTTTGGGCGAAAGTGTCCACGTACTCCTGGATAGTGGCAAATTCTTCTGGGCGGTTCTTGACACCCCTGACGGTATTGGCCACAGCTCTGACTGTGTCCCCCATTCTGCTCAGGAAGCCAGGGCCCTGCTTCTTGTGTGAAGTGAGCTCCTGAAAGAGTACATGAGTCAGAAAGATGTTCTGCTTTTGCATCTAGTGACCATGCATTTTCTTTGCAAAGATATCAAAGCCTGTCCTACAATGATCAATATCATTAAGTTACTTAAGAACTTTGAGTTATTATGTTAATATAATTAATGTTTAATTTGTGAAGAATGATAAACAGAAATGTGCATGTATAATGAGATGGGCGCAATGTTATAACTAAACAGCCCCCGCTCCAGGCCCCCAATCCCACACAGTCCCCCACAATACACATAAGACTCACTCAAAACAGCCAAACAAACAGCCCCTGCAAAGGCATAAGGGGTCAGCAGTAAGAACAGCAACAGTTGCTGTTCACATTCAGATACATTTACAAGTCATTGGTATCTGCATTGTGCATGGATAGAGAGCTGCAGAAAGGGGAGATGAGTTTCCACAGGTCTCTTATGGCTTTACCAACTGCACGACAAAAAAAAAAAAAAAAAAAACCTAAGCAGAAGGACATTTAAAGCCAACACTGCATGTCACACATATCTAAAAATACACCGCACATAATCTCACTAAAAGGGGCATAATTTGTGGTGATTAAACATAATCCTATTTTAAAAAATATGTAACAGAATATTTAAGTGCTGGAATGCAAATAAAGACATCACAAACACACACACTCAGTCTGGGCCTGCTCACATAATAGTGTTTAACTTGAGTAAGTGAATTTGCTACAAGTATGCTTTTACTCAACTGCTCCCACATCTTGCTGACAATGACAGCAGTGAAGCTGAATGTTTGGTGTCGTACCCAGGCCTGAGCAGTGAGGAAGATCTTGAAGTCCTCACTGCAGGACAGAATCGGGTGATCTGCGATCCTGTTCAGAAACTTGTGAAGGGCTTTCCGGCGCGTCTCGATGAAGTCATCATTGAAACGCTCCACCATGCCCTTCATCACAAACTTCTCTGGCAGGGGCTGAAGGGAATACCATGCTTTAAATCTTTAGATGCATACAAACGCCCCTCCCCCCATCAACAAAGAAAATAAGGAAATCTGTGTTTCTTAAGAACCTTATATTGTAAACATGAAACATCTTAACCCCAATTTCCCCTAAGTACATGTTATATATTTTTTTCTACTTTTTACTATTTGATATATATATGACACACAAAAAAAACTGATTTCACTTTATCGCCCAGGTGCAATTTTACCAGAGGCATAAACACATGAACAAATTATAATTCCACATTGCTGACAGAAATGCTTTTTGAAGAGCAGCCCCAGGGACAGATTACGTACATGAACGATGAGTGTGGGGTGGGCCTCCTCCAACTTGCCTTTCAGCCAAAGGAAATCTTGATAGCGCCTGCGGACCTCGTACTCACACGAATCAAATTCACTCCGTGTGGTCTACAAGAAAAGAGACACTTCTCTCACCCTTCAACACAAATTACATTTACAACCCCCACCCCCCAAATTTTATTCCCCCTCACAAGTTACTGCAATCCAAACACCAGGAGTAGAAAATAATTGCTCCTTTAAACTCTATAATCTACACAGCACTATAGTCCAGAGCCTGCACAAATACATGCTGTATAACAGCTATCTGCTGCTGCCTTTACTTTGACAGCCTTACCTTGGTTAGGACTCTGTATGTGATGAATGTCTCTATGGCCGTAACATGGCTCTCGGGATTATCCACTGTGATGAAAATGTCTTTGGTGTCCACATCCTCCTCCAGCTGATTAACCATGGAGGCCGGAGAGGTGGGCATGGAGGCATTGAAGAGACTGCCATCACTCAGTGTTGAATCCTGATCATTCATAATGCATAATACAATATAATCAGTCAATACCATTAAATAGTGACTAGCATCAACCTCTATATTTAGGGTATAGCACTTTGGATGTAAGATATACTATCCTCCTGAGCTCCGCCAGGAAAGTGCACCCCATAAAATATCAATAGTACCAAAACCATTACTAGCTAGAACATTGTTGGGTTTCCTTTTTTTTGTTCCAAACAACTATGTTATTGTGTTTTGTTGTTTTTACAATCCCCATGCTTTTGAAAATATTATTTTCTGCTCATTTTCAGACAGGTTTTATAAAAGACATGCTGTGATGTTGTACAGTATTTAAAAATCACAATGTTCAAAAAATTTTCAGTAATGTGTGAAAAATAATGTGAACTCTAGAGCCAAGTCTGGGAATTCAGGGCATAAATGTGTTCTTGAAAAATACTATGGCCTCAATCTCAAACGCATATTATTCGCAGTATTTGACTTTAGCTAAGTTAGCGACATATATTTGAATTCTACCCATGTTCCTGTCTTCTTATTCAAATCAGTTTAGCCAATGGATATGCAAACTCTTGCCGACCCTCAACTTATGTTGTCTTTTTCCGTAGGACATGTTTTTATCTTTGTTCTTTCATAATAGCATCCTGTAATAACAAACCGATTCAACTGTCAGCAGAACAAAAATTCCCCCAGTGGCGATTCACACCGAACAACAGAAGTAGAACACTGACTGCCGGGTAGAAAAGTGAAACTTGCCCACCGGTTAGGATAACACCGCATACCACTACAAGTCAGGCAGATGAGTAGCTATCATTACATCTCAGTCGAAATTTTAAGCAACGTACATTGATTGAGGAAATAAGTAAACTCTAAAAATGACAGGCGCACACTTTGCTAGCCAGTGACCAAAGTGAACTTTACCATTAAGAATACAAAAGACCTTTGTTTTAGAAGCGCATTCCTTACAAACTTAATAAAAAAAACGACAGCCCTAAATAAACCACATACACATCAAAGGTGTATAAAACTTCTGACAGAAACAGGATGGTTTAACACAACATTGATTGTGTAGCAAGGTATAGGGCGTGACAGCACCTGATTAAGTGAACTTTGATACACCGAACGGACACTTGTATTGCTAACTTTCGTATTGCCATGAGTTGTTCGGTGTCTTCTAAATCAAGCCCCCTCCACGCAAATTAAAACTTTATCAGTTTAGAAAACATATTACCGTCACCCCCACAAGTAATAAACGTGTAGACTGTACACTAAAAGAAATCGTGCATTCAGTCAATCACCCTCAATTTCGTAACGTTTCACATTAGCACTTTTCAATCTGCGCTCGATTAGCAACAAAGGCGCTGGATCCACGTAGCAAGTATCCACATCAAATCCAGTTCGTTAACGTTACAGTAACTTTTCCCTGTATGTGTCAGAGCTTTCCACTTTTTCTAATTGCATTTTGGCACCGTTACCTTACTGAAAACCTCCAAGTCATCATCTTCATCTAGCTCTAACATTTGTCCTGAGAGGTCTGCTGATATTTCTTGGGCTGGGGCGCAGGAGACAGCAGGGTCGACGGTAATGCCGCTCATAGTTTTCTAAACCCAGGATGCCAACAGGGTAGGACTTCATCAGCAATCTCTATGGAACTTCACTTTCTGTCTGGAGCAACTGGAGCTCACTGCGCAGGAACGGAAATATCGCAGCAGGAAAACAGGACGGTCACAGCGTAAAATGTGGGAAATCCGAACTACAAACAAAATCGACAGGTGACTAAATTCACCACAGCCTTCGAGCATATCTTCGCTATTTCATAACTGTTTTCATTGAAGTAAATTTTGTCGAAGGCGTTTTATACTTTTGCATTTGGTTGAAAAGGACATTTGTAACAACATACAAGCGAGCGGTCCTGTCATAAGTTGTTTAAGTATACCTAGAGTTTATAAATGAAAGGTAGCATTAGGTAATGCGCAGCTGCATGGAGAATGTTTGTACAGGAAGGTACATGTGGGTTTATGTGTGTCATTACTGCATTTGTTCACTCAAACAACAAACGAGTGCCAAGCAAAAAAAAAAAAAAAAAAAGCCCAGATTTCACGTGTCCAGGTACATCATATTGCTGGCTGACTTAATCTATGCACTCAAAGGAAGGCGTCGTTAGTCAGTGGCACACACGCATGGCAGTAACCAGTCTTGAACGCGTAATGCTCTTCAGCTAAAGGGGATACAGGTAGTGAATAAAAAATGGAAGCACATGCAAAGGTAAGAGATTATTTAACCATAATCGACATGTTTTAACATGGGATGAAGATTGTTACTCAGTTCCAGTCAGTCAATAGCTTTTAAAAAAAGTTCTGAAAATGTGGGGCTACTGGGTGGCTCATCCGGCGGAGGCGTTCATCTGTGTAGATCTTCTTCACATTGTGGTGTTGAACCTGACTCCTGCCAGTGCTAGCTGTGTATACATGAAAGCACATAAATGGTATTGTACAAAATTCAGTGAAGTCAAACACACTTCAGAGAATATTATCATTGCAAAAGGTATGGATCTGTCCCTGCTTGTATATATTTATTTTATTTGTCATTTAGTACTTCTGCATGTCACATGCTTTTTTGATTATTCAACCTCCCAACTCAACAATGCAATTTACCCCTCAGTCATATCACTTCAGTCATCTGTGAGTCTCATTCTCCTTGTAGTGGTAATTCTACCACATCCTGCTAAGTGCATCATGCCACTGAATGCACTTCCTGAATCACTATTTTGAAAATGCATGCACTGTAATGGAAAGCAAACATGCTGATAGAGATGTTCCCATGGTTATATCAACCAATGGCATTAGTTTTTGGTTTTATTTCCTCATATTTTTGTACAACGATTCTTCTTACACTAAACATATCCATGTTGCGTATTTTTTCATCACGAACCGTAATCAGATAACTTGGTTTGAGTGAGAAAAATGAAATGGCAACAGCATTTATTGTAAGCTAAAAAGGCTTTTTTTGTTGCTTTATGTCTTTCCAGCCAGGCAGTGACTATGCAGACTGCATGTTAAATTTGTTATAGTGAAATAATTACACATTCATGAAATAAGTGTTCATTGTGCACTTTAGGAATTGCTCATTTATGTTGCTTCCATAAATTTTTAAACACGCCCATGCTGAAAACATTCACGTTGTAGGCCAGTGGTTGTGAAACTAGAAGGGGATCGGCACATGGGGCATGGGTGTGGCCTGTGGTGTGTTACCAGTTGTTATGCCATCAGCATCACATCCGTGAGTGGAGTCCTTTTCATTCACTATTTCATAATAATTGGTATCCAGCAATCAGGAGCTGGTGCTACTGTTGTGCATTTGTTCCAACGCTGTTTTTACACCTGAATTATTTCTATTGTTGTTTTGGGGAGTAATCATTGTATAATGGCTCTGTCTACATCGAACACATCTTTTTTCTCAAAATTGTGTGCCGTGTGAGTAGATAAAGGCTATTTTTCAGTTGCTTATCAAAAAAAGAAAATATATTGATTAAGCACATAATTAATGTGATACTGTACCTGCTCAGCATTTCTAGAGCTATTTTAGCATTGGTACTTAACCAGTATTTTTCTTTCAAGTCCTGTACCAATATTGATTAACAATGGTCAATCCAATATGCAGTCCAAATACTCCATCCATTAATCACCTTCTCTCCAACCAAGGTTTGGCCACACCACCACTGCGCTGTTGTGAAATATCATAGTAAGTAACCACATTCAACTGTTCTTCTTGACTCCACCAAATTATGGTAATAAATGTTTGAGAAAGCTGTTTTGTTTTAGCTGTAAGACCTTCTGACTTTATAAAAGCAGTAGACATTTTACACAAGAGCCAAAGAGCCCACTGAATCTGAAACTCATATTATCATAAATGAGAATCAGGGATTCGGCAAAATCTAATGGTCTTGAAATGACTGGAAGTTAAGAATGTAGACTGGGGGTTTCGCATTGTTGTTTTTTTTAAATGTGTTTTTTTTTTTCCTTTTTTGATATAGGGGTAATTCTGTGGCCTTCTACCAATTTGTCCTCAATGTTGTGTGCTGAAATTTAAATGCATCTCCAAAGTAGCTGGAAAGGGTTTTAACTGAAGTTGTGAATATGCCAACCTCGCATTCATGAACAACATAACTAAAACTTAATCAAGTAATCCTGTGATGGCAATGATAACCATGCAATTCATGGAATTTCTGCTGAAGTGGATGCTACATTTAGTAATTGGGAGCATAAATGTGGGTGCTACGCTGCTTCAAAATGAATATAAATATATTATAAGACAGGCCTAATGAATTTGAATAAACACATTTATCATCTACAAGACATTAGCACTACATTGCAATAGAGGCGAAGCATTTCTCATCTAACATGTTTTTTTTTTTGTGCAATTCTTGATGTCTTCGACTCGTCTTCTAAATGTGTAATGCAAGTAATTCAAAATGACAAAGGCTGTTTCGCTTGAATTCGCCAGATGATTCCTAGCTTGCTAAACCACAAAAGAAGTGCATTTACCATTAAAGCAGAAAGAATTGCTTCTGAAATTATTCAGTTTAATTACATCTTTCACATCCAGAGGTCTAACATGAATAAGCAGTAACCTAAAATGAATAATACTGAGGGAATCCACTTCAAATGGCATCAGATTTCTCAAGATCTGCCCTAGCTGTTAAAAGTTTCATTGTCTTTCATAGCTGCTAATTCAAACAACTCAGTGATACAGACCATGTTTTTTCCCATATGAAGATACATTTCATTAATATTGTAATGCTAATTCATTGAATACAAGACCTATCACAAGACTGCCGTGGCCACATCATTTATGAATTCTGAAATGTATATTGTCATTGCTGCTGGTGTGCTTGTGGCCCAAAAAACATGCTGAGTGATGACAGGAAATGTGCCTGTTTTCTCATATTGTAACAGCTCACAGGCAATCAGTACAGCACTTGTGATGATAAGCTAATAGTAAAGTCATTTTGCTGTGCAGTAGTACAGAGTTTAACCTGTTAAACCTACCTGTTAAACTCTTTGCAAACAGCAAGGAGAACAAAAGAACAAAAATCATCCAATTGTAAGAATATATAGATGATATAAATAAATGCTAATAGTCTATAAACTGCCACACTTTGCAAGTCTGTTCACAGTTTTCCTCAACTGCCACATACTCCAGGTTACCAAAGCTGTGGGTTCTCCCCGGCCAGAACCTTGCCTGAGCCCATATATTTCAGCAGTTTTTTCTTCCTTCGTCTGTGCCGTTTCCCACCTGGACCAAAAAAATGTCTCTACTGGGCCTAATCTTACCTCAGGGATGAATGGAACTGGTGTTCAGTAATCCTAAAGCATTGAAGGGAAGCATGTGTCATCTCAGTCTCAATTATGATTTAGTTCACTATGTGTCTTTTTCATATTATGTTTCCAATATTTTATAACCTGTATGTTCCTTTACTTTCCTGGGTCAATGACACAACTTTAATCCATTTCAGAACATTTCATAGCAACGTGTATCACATAGCTTCAACATAAAGCATAACAACTTCCATTTTGTAATAGCCATACCCTGAGTTTACAGTTTGCATGACTTCATAATATTTCTAGTCACATCATATAAACTCATGTTGCCGCAGCTCAAGTAGGATATCTGGAATTTGCATCACTTCATTACGTTTTACATCACATCATAACATATGCGCTCTCAGGTCTGTTCACCCAGCTTCAATTTGTGTCACTTCGTAATATTTCACACGGCGCTCTGGCATTGGCTATGCTTTCTCAGGTCGATTGGCACAGCTCCAATTCGTGTTGACCCATCACACTGCTTTTCGCATGAGCACCCATAGCGCGACTCTCATCACCACTGTGGAGTGCACCTGCATTAGGGCTGGCATGATCCACCACCATATTATCCACATTCTGAGCACAAACAGAGCCACATTTGAATGGAGCTGAATCTTATGAAAGGCCTCTTATGACTTGCTGCATTTTCTCTCTTTTTTAGGTCCTTTTTCTTCTCTAAATGGAAGCTTCTGCATCTCATTGTAATAATAGTTGCCAAGGTTATATTTTTGATGATTTTTAATGATAAAATGATAAATATTTTCATATTGAAGTGCACTGCTTTAAAGTCTCACTCTGTGGGAAACACTGGTTTCTATGGAGACCAGGATAAAACAATTGCAAAACAAACTGAGAACAATTGCCAGCTACCAATAACTGTTAGTGGGTGGGTTTTCATATTGAAATGTAGCCTATAAATAACTGAAAGTTAACCATTAAATTGGAAAAAAGGATTTTTTTCTTATGGTGTACACAGCATGTTCATGTTTTTAAAAATAAAATTGTCCAAAGAATTGTCCTGATTTATAGCTGCTGAATAGTGCATGTAGAAATTCCACATACAAAAGGATTTTAATGATTAATGCCATCACATACAATTGTGGTGAGATATCCCCTCCCTGTGATTCATATCTAGTGTGACATGTTTTGAAATTTCTATTTTTTCTACAGTCTTCAACACATTAGACATCTCAAAAACCTTGATTTGATTGTTTGTATTGCATCTATAGTATTGTTTTTGCTGCGTGAGACTGATGAACTGTCATAGTGTAATGATTTTTATGGATATTACAACTGCTGACCATAGACTACTAATCACTCCTAAAGGCATCAGCTGCATCCACTGTGCATCGGAAAGGCTTTTCTTATTTGCCATCATGAAACATGGGCACTTGAAGCTGATTGGGCTCATAATTTCAGAGCTATGCACATTCGTCAGGAAATTGAACGGTTCATATGCAAGTGTGTAGTAATTTGGAGGACCTTTCGTTACTCTCCCATTTTAGATAAATGGGTATGAACTCCGAGTGGTTAATCAAAACCTCACAAAAACCCCTGCTTGGGAGGTACAGGTCTACGTGGACATTCATCACAATAAACAACACAGATAGGCCATATGTGAAGGCAGCCAAATTGAGTTCTCTCATCAGAAGTAGTTTCACACACTCAAGCACAAGTCATTCCATGAACCTTCCATGATGCTGTGAACATATTGACTATCTCTTAGACCATGAAGCCAACATAATTTGACTCTGCAAAGCTATTTGTTTTCTGAAACTGTCCAAAAGGTTGCAAATGACACTGATGCAAACCACTACATTACTAACAAAAAGCTCAATGCATTTAAGTCATATTAAGCAATGATATTGCATTCCACTGAGTCTGTCATGTTTTCACAACCTGCTTAATACACGTTTTGGTTACCTTCTGCCAGATTTCTGTCAGTTACTTGGAGGACATTAATTAAATATGACAATAAACAATGGTTCCACATTACACCAATTTCTGCTGTTTCCCCATGATCACGTAGATTGTTAAAACATTTTCGTATATGTCCTGTTACTCATAACCAGACTGAATTGGCCTTTGTTCATGTTTTCAGAGTTCTTTTGTATTTGATATTTGTAGGTTAATGTACTGACAAATAATTGTCTACCATCCCAACTTATTTGCTACCATCTATTAAAATTTTAAAGAATTGTGTTATGCAACATGTAACAATTATAGCTTGCATTTATGTGAACAAGATAGTTGTTTAAGTGTTGAGTTTAAGTATTCAAAAATGTATATTAACACAACACATTCAGCCTATTACAATTACAACCAAAAGATGTCACTGTTGTACAAACAAACGCAACATTTTTTTTTATGAACAGAACAAGGCATATTATATACATACTATGTGACACATTTCAAAATGTGCATTTAAATGTATATTACATTTCAATCAGAAATACCCTATCTACTGAACCTTGAATTTGTAAGTGACATTTGATGGTGAAAGCATACTTCATGTGATTATAATATTTAATTCTCATACTTCACAGGACTAAAAGAGGTCATAATGCACAACAAAAAAGCTTTTGAAAATTTAAGTTAGATTTGTATGTTACTGGGAAAAATTAATTGCTGTACAATGGTGATAAAATTAGTTGTATTAACCATGAGCAAAAGCCAGACAGATGCAATACATATTAATTGATTGGAAATAACCACACATGCAGATATCAGTCTTTTCCACAAATTGTGTGAATGTTGAAATATAATTGCATCAGTTTTGGTAATTATATGGAGGACCACCTGAAAAAATCAATTTTACTGATATCATTCTGTCCATCAAATTGGTTTCCTACTTGCTGAGTACTGACATGAAATATTAATAGGATTTTTAGGCCATTTAAGGTAATACCAGATTAAAAAAAAAATGTATGTTACTTTATTAAATATACATTCCAACCATGGCAGAAAGAACTAGGTATCAGTCTGTGCACCTGAGCATACCAAAGCACGAGAAAGCTCTTTCTAGATTGTCCATTCTCAAATGCGTGTAATGATGCCACATATTAATTCTGTGTCCATTCTGCCCTGAATGCACATATGCGGAAGTACTGGAGATGTTGCCATTATAATGTATGTGGTGTAACCTTTCATACATGGAGGGGGAGCGTTCCTCAGCTATTGAAATGAGACAATATTATTATAATTCTACAAAGGTCAAGCCTTTGCTGTGTGGGACTCAGACAAGTAAAAGCACCCGAAAGCAGAAAAGGTCACTTCCACCACAATCGTATTAGCTTGCTGCCATTTAATATCATTTGTTAGCCTGATTGATGTAAACTTAATATTAAACATTAATTCGTGTATGCAAAAACACAGCTTTATACTTCAATAAGAGCCTCTCCATAGACATGCTTGTGCCTGTATTTCAAAGAAAACCAAACACAATTGTAAATGATTAGTGATACTTGCAGCTAATTCAGTTTAACCATTCAAGACCGAAGATAATAATTGTCGGTGCCCATATGTGGTATTAAACAAGTTTGGTGTAAAGCAGAGGTCTCCATTTTAATTAAAAGCTACAGTAACATGACATAGCTTCATCATCACCACTAATAAACACTGAAATCTCAGAGTTCTCTGGATTTGTCTGCATTATGTGATGCTACTTCAGCTTTATTTCTCAGTGTTAACTGTAAACCTTTTGTTACATTCACCCCTTGCAGTTTACAAAGATATCACATGTAAATGGATTACTATCATCTCTCAAAATCAACTATCATCCCAGCAATATTTGGCCATTGGTCACTCTCTTATTATATGCAATGTTCAACCATTTTCCAAGTCATTATGTTCGTCACCATGTTCACTTCATGGTGAAGAGCTGTGGACTGCAAGCTGCTGCTGTTCCCACGCTTAACTTTTGCATCTGCAGAACCTTTTGTTAGAGAAAAAATATAATTAAGTGTAGAAAAAAGTCAGCATCGATGCTTTCCATTTCCATGGAAATGCAATCTAATGAGAGCTTTAGCTATAAAAAAAACAGAGAGAAGAAAAAAAGCAAGGAAACCATCTGTGGGTCAGAGGGCTGTTCTCTGCCTTATATTGGCGTCTCCAAGAACAAAATACTTCCACAGGCCTTTGCACCAAGCTCTAATGAACTGTCCAGGCTCTGTGGTTCAAGACTGTCATCTTTTTAGACTATTCGTTTCACACTGTTATTTGTGTGCAGGGGTAAAGTAGCAGGCAGACACACTAACACTAACAAACTAACATTGAACTGTCCGTAATACAACACAGCACTAACAAGCAGCATTTTAGTGCAATCAGTGCTGCACACTCATTACCCTATTGCTGAGCTGCCTTTGATTTAAGATGAAAGTTTGTTTTCATTCCCCCCCATCAATAGCGTTGGGGGAGGAAGAAGAAAACAGATCACCCTGTCATATTTAACATTGATGCAGAATCTTCCCAGAGGATGAGGGGACACAGCCATTTTAAATGGATGACAAAAGATGAGAGGAGAAATTTTAACCCATAGAGAGGCATGCACCATGCCTGTGATGTGCAGAAAGCCTGCACATATTGGCTCCCAGTTCCACCCGATGGCACAGTCCCAAAACCTGTCAGACTGGAGACTAAGGAGCACTACTGTTCCATCACAGGCAGTTAATAATTAGATCAACATTACCCCTCAACAATAGGTTACATAGATCAGCTTCTTTCAAATTGCATTTCCTTCCTGTTAGGTCCATTAGTGTTGCAAACCAGACTGCCTTTGGAAAATTCCTTATTGCTGCTGTTTCTGAATGCAGCTCCTAAAATGGATAATGCAGGAGACATTAGAGCCAATTATGCCCAAACTCTCCTGTGATCATTTTTGTAGAAACTCGGCTTTAAGAATTTGCAAGCTTCTACCCCATTGCAATAAAAAAAAAAATTGAAAGACTTGGACACCTGGATGGATGCAGGAGGGAACAATTAAAAAATCAATTTGCTGTCAAAAAAGCTGCTGCTTTCTAATTATAACCACATAGGTACTGTGCCACTGTGCAAATGAATTGGACATTGCTGCGCAGGTGAAATTTATTCATTTGACTTGAGTTTTGCTACGATTTCTAAAATAGTGCATCCTTGTGTTTAAAACAGAATACAGGAACTAATTTCTCTTTTCTTATGCAAAGTGATAGCTAACATATGAAATCGATTCATGAAGATCATTAATGATATTATTCCACACTTGTGCTTTTGAGCTTCCATTCATCCTTCATCTCCGGTTCTTCGTGCACTATCAGCCTTCCCTCTCAGATATATCAGTTAATATTCATCAGAATATATTACTCTAATCCTCTGTAGTCTGCACTCCCTTCCTTTCTCTACCTTTGATTTCCATGTATTGTAGCATTTACATGAAGCTAATAACTGTCAGTTGTATGCTAGCAAAGAGACATTGAATCATATATTCTATAAGGCATTGTATGGTTCCCAGTTCATTTCCTTCATGAAACAAACAGTTAAAAATTGTTTACATGATGATCTATGAAAATATTACTTTTGGACAGATTGCATAAATATTTCAAGCTTTGAATCCCAGTTCTGTGCATCTGTGTGCTCTTCTGAAAGTACAATATAACAGCATGCGGGATTAAAATAAGTCAAAATAGATACATAAAAAAGGGCTTCCTATTTTATTTATGTTTTACCAGATAGGTAAACTGAGAGCTTAGTTTTGCAGAGATGAAGTGGGAAATCAAACTGAGTGGGGAATGCAATTGAATGTGGAGCCAATCAGATGTGAGAGAGTGATTAGCTGGTCAGATGTAGAGGTATCTGTGCTAAAATCAGTATACTAGCATTTTGCACAAAATTGTTTTTCAACTTACCCACAGTTCTATTGACTGGTCTAGATGGGTTTTTCGTGAAAATATATTTTGTGACATATACAACCACTGTTTCGTTTAGTATTAGCCACTGTAACTAAAATGAGCAGGGAACAGATAGACATTGTGAATACACTAAAGCCTCCAACAAGATCTGTATAGCCTTATTATGTCTTAATGTTGTTTAAAGTATGAATGTATGTTATTGCTTTTTGTTTCACCAAGTATTAGAGTACATTTGAGGCATTTTCTGTGTTACCTCCAAACAAACTGATTTTCAATGCTACATTTGCTCGTAACCTAGTATTAGTGGTCTCTAACCACCATATCCAATACACATAGGCTTTGCTGTAACTGACTCAGTAAAGAGAAAAAAACATTCCAAGCAAAAAAAAAGAGTTAAGTTGGCTAATTTAACTGAATTGCAATGTATTCTGCATCAAACTAAGACAAATTCTAAGGCATAGTATTGTTATTAAATGGTTTGTGTTTGAGCTTAGTGGGGGACATTTTAATGAATGTTGCTCCCATTCATTTTGGTTATGTTAGTTAATGCTAAAGGAATAATGTGTGTATATAAAGTATGTAAAGCGCAAATACATTTTGTAATAGATAATGTAGAGGTCAGGGATTTTAGCCTTTGAGCATGTAGCTCCAGGAGCAAAAGCAGCTGAGGAAAGCATTCACATCTTAGAATGACACAGCCCACTTTGCTTAGCACCTGAGACTTGCAAGGAAAATAGTTAGGTAACTACCTACACAACCTATAAGAGTCCTATTTGACTTTATGACAAAAATCAGTCTCTGCTATGCCCAATTTATGTGGTACATAGCTACTGCTGAGAATCTAATTTACTTCCATCTTACTTCCAAGTTCAGACCTAACTCTCTGCATAACTTCAGATATGATTTGACCTCTCAAGTTCACCTCTGACTTTTACACCATTTTGGCAGTTTATGCTCTCCATCTCATTATGGACAATTAATAAATCAATGTATAATGAATATTCTAAGAGATTAATTACACATCCAGCACAACCTAAGGAGGCAGCCAGATTTGGGCAGAATTCTGCTGTCTGTTTGACAGATTGAAAGATACTCAAGGACACTTTCAGAGAGAGACAGAACTCTGCATTTTTTGAATGAGAATTTCTGACACAATATATTTTCATATTGGTATTTAATACTGTGAAATTATTAATTATTGCATTAATTGTAGTGACATATATTACACCCAATTAAATCTGCATAGTGGACTCCATTATTCATTGTGTGTATTTTATAGTTTGTGTGTTGTTAGTGTGGTTTTGGTGAGCAGGTGTTTTTTTCTTATCCTTCCCCTTCTATTGTCTGAATGATCATAAATCACACTGTACATGTAAGACAGAGAAAACGCCAATCTAACAGGGAGAGTATACACACTACATTACAAAACAGAGCTATTTTACAGCATACTTACAAAAGTATAAAGCCAATGGAAGAGTGTTTGGTAAAAAGTTAAAACGATTCATCACCTCATGGAAGAGCAAGAAAGAAAAGGTTCCCATATCTTGTTTTATTTCAAGTTATTTAGTTCAGTCATATATTGTTTTATTTGAGTCATTTAGTTGAGAATCCAGACAGATTGAACATAAGGTTTGCCTATTCACTATGGGGATATTTGTTTAGTTTCTCAGCTCCGTAAAAGCATTAGCAGGTTTTGGAAAAATCATAAAAAATGCAAGCTTTTCTTAGGCCGAGAGACTGGTAAGACTGGCTGAGCAGACATGAGTGGAGATGGTGGAATTGTGATGCTGATATCTGAATAAGTGAAGTACCTTTTTAAAATAGTGTTTCATGATAAAACAAAGCCAGTGTGCATGGAGTGTCTTTTCTTGGCAGTGTACCAATGTGAGAGTTTAGATATCTAAAGTTATGTTCATATTGTAAATTATGTACTAAATTTTACACTGTGAAAGCTTTATTTATTTACTTTTTTTGTGTGTATCTGTGAGATAGTGTAAGTGTGACTGTACAGATGTAGTTTACAGTCACTTGTTTTCTCTCACTGCCACAAAATTTATTTTCACTACCACTAAATTCCCTTATGCAAATGTTCAGAGTTGTTGCTGTCTATATTGTTATAACTTCATCAGCTCTAAGATAGGGCTTGGATTCAGTTCAGGACTCAAATAAGTAGACTTGCACAGTATTGTCATCATGTTTACATTTTGGTCATTCTGTATCAAACCATTCACTTTTTTGCTTCAACAAATTTCTGTACATTTGCTATTTGCACATACACTGTGTAAGGTCAATTCTCATTATTCCATATTTCTGCATTAATAGATTTATTGTGCCTTAGCCTTATTTTCAAGAAAAGGAACATTCTAATTATATTTCAACACATTATCAAACATGACTGCAATGCATAAGACCGATAGATATATGATTCAGAACATTGCCAGGAATCAAATATCAAACTTACACTTGTCTCATTTGAGAATTGGGACATTAAAACATTAAAAATTGGGACATCCCTATAGTTAACTCTACAGCAATCCTGTGTATTTACAAGGTAAAATATCCCACCTGTTGAGGTGGTATATGTCAAACTACAGTTCACTCAAGCAAAAACTGGGCCTGGTGCACAGAATCTTCATTACTTACAAAATACATCCAGATGAAAAATAACGCTATACAAGATTTTCTGCTCAGCCATTCTTATTGAAGAACCAGTCTCAACTGCAGAGAATGTGTAGCCCTTTGACCATATTAAGGGCTGTATCACAGATGGAGGCCTAGGTTGGTGATGTTTGTTGATCTTTAGGAAGAGGTGAGAGTTTTACCACCTGCACCAAAAGTTACCACCCTCAAGATCATCCTTTCCTAGCCATCTCAGTCAACTCATCCTAGAGATGACTGATATGTTGACATCAGTTGAGCAAAACTGACACAACATAAACTTGGGACAAAATGAGATGATTCAATCCTCAAAAGCCCTGGTGCTACAAAGTGGCTAAAATGCAAAAGCATTAAGTCAGCCTCACTGTCACATGGCTCTGGCTGACCTGAAGATTCAATTCACCAGATACTTGTGTTCACGAGGTGATCTTTAACCATTGTCAGACACAACTTAAAACATCAGGTGTTGAGAAAAGCATCTAGAAATAATTGAAGTCAAAGGTTAAAATTGAAAATCATGATTTTTTGTTTAATGTTTGAAAAAAATTGCTCTGATGTCCCTGTTTATTGGCTTTGAAAAATACTAAAACCAAGCATAAGGAGGGGGTCCAAAATGAGTCCATTTGAACTTTCTGGTTCCTGACTGATCAGACTTGCTGTCTCACTGGCAATTTTTTTGTTAAAACTGAGAGGTAAAAAGGCTTTATTCTGCTGTCCAATACTTTTAAACAATACTTGTATTATTATTTCTGCACCCCTTTGATGTTCATATGCAGACAGACTCATTTTCCAATGGACGGACAGACAGACAGACAGACAGATGTATCAAACTAAACACATTACCCCTGGGTAAGGGTAATGGAAAGAGAGTTATAAAGAGCAATTTATTTAATGATAATCTTATCTATTGGTCATGCTTAAATCCACTGGTGAAGAAAATGGCACAATATTTTATTAATATTTTATGAACATATAATTAATGCAGAACTTGGTTCAGAGAACACAATCAAAGATTGTGTTGGTGAAATAGCATTCAATTAATGTGCTGTTGTGATTTATTGTTGAACTTCACGATTACATCTTTAGTATATTAGACATAACATTAAAGCATATGTAACAAGATTACATTTTTGTAAAATATTTAATTGTCAACTTACACACATTCTACTTAAATCTGACAATCATAAACAAATTGTGTGGGTGTGGATACCACATAAATGTGTTCCCATTTAAATTTGTCTATTGTCACTCCAAGTCAAATCAGTTTTATGGGATTTACTCTATAACTATGCTTAATTTATTACATACGGGTATTTCATTTCTTATTTTCACTCTTATTGGGATGAATATGAATTCCACCAAACCAATGTATACATACTCCAGTAAATCACATATACACATATCTCAAACATCCCTCCTGTTCCACGTGGCCTGTTTTTGCAGCGTTGCAGGATGGTGAACATGACCTCCTCCTAGAATGCAGCCCTCTCACACAGGAATTGACATGTTCACTGGAAAAAATACATGCCATTTAATTGCATCCTGTAATTAAAAAGTAATTATCTTGAACTTTCAGCATGTAGACCTTTAACCTGTGAAATCTAATTAAGTTTCCTCAAGAAACAAAAAAATAAAAAAGAAAAAAACACATTACAAGCCAATCAGCCAGAAATAAGAGAAATTAAAACAGAGAGCGATTGAGTGCTGAACTGGAGAGATAACAGAACACACATGCCAAAGTCTTGCTCCTTGGAATGCTAAATGACTGCAATATACACATGCACTGTGTCAGGTAGCTTACTGATATACTAAGGTATTTAATTTCAGGTCACGAATGCATTAACTATTTTTTGACAGTTCAGATAGACACAAAGGGCTCCGTTGTTGATGCTGCTTAATGTAGATTGCATGAAAGAAGTCCTAAAAGCACATTTCACTCAAGAAACTTTCTTACAGCCAAAAACTGTCTATTTAGAATGGTTATTTTTCAGTCAGACATCATATGATCTCAGCCCTTGAATGAGAAAGGTGATTTCACCAAATATGTCTTTCATTTTTGTCAAGAAGAGCAATTTGTACTTTAGATTCTTTAGATACATGACTCAAATTCAGTTCAGGGTTACCTTCAAAAGTCAAACACAACTTTCTACGACCTTCTCATGTACTCGTGTCTTTTATAGCATTATAGGTACAATCCCCCAAAATCAACATTTCTGTACTAGCATCAAGACTGGCTGTGTGCACATGTATCATAATCATAAGATAGTTTTTATGCTATGCTTTTTGAACAGAAAATCCTACACATTGCTATGATGTTGCCTGTGCTCTTTGTGCTCTCACCGGTGATCTATACCGTATATATAACAGTGAACATTCTAATCAAGCACTATGCCTGTCTGTTCATTTTCGAAGTCATTCACTACTCATTTTGACTCAATTGATGATGTCATCTCTGCAGTTCCCCTTTTCAATAGGTCATTCACAAATCAACTTATATGTATTTGCATTTAAAAAATAATGCATTGTTTCAGTTCAGAGAATTTAACTGCCATCCTTGTGCAGTTGCATCATCACGCACACTGTGCGTACATGCACTTTTTGATCCAAATTATGTTTTTTGATCCCAGACAGCTGTGGTGGGATGCCATTTAAAATAATTCATCCTGTTTGTGGGTAGCTTTTCTATAGGTCCAAAAGCAGAGGTTAAAGATCCTCTTGTAACAGCAGACACTGATATACCCCTACAGTCTCTTGTAAAAACAGTGTCTTTGTTTCCTCTAAGGAACATTGCAATGCTAAGCCATTTCCTATCTTTTAAAGATCCAGAAAAGCTTGTCAATGCCCCTCTTGCCTTAGCTGTAAAGACTTTAACTAAAATAAATTGACCCCATATCACCCATCTAAGTTTCTCGTCTCTGGCTCCCCATTAAATGAACAGACTTCAAAGTTCTGCTCCTTACATGCAAACCACTAAATTGGCTGGCTCTGACATACCTTAGCAAAATTGTTATTCCATATAATCCAAGTTTCTTGAAATGGCTAGCTGGTTTTAACGATGCCTACAATTAGGCAGTGCATGTCCATACATAAGTTTAAACTCAGCTAACTTGCAGTTATACTGTTCATTACATTTTGATTGAATTCAAAACACAAATAGTATTGTTCGCTAGCTTATTGATGTTTCTGGTATCCATTCAATTGAATCATCTTTTTGGTCTCAAACGTTTTAATTAGGGTATGCTTGGCAAACCTCCGCTGTGCATGCAAACTGATGACTGGCTAGTTCTGAAGTCAGTGCACTTAAAAAAAAAAAATACCTGATTGTCTAGAAAATCTTAAGAATTAAGTTAGAACCCACCATACATATTTTCCCAGAATCACTGGCTGTTCCTTTTTCTAGATGTCTTGAGTCTAGATCTATGTGCTGCATGGTCACATAGTGCTCAGGAAAAAAGTTGATGGTCAGATAAAAAGGAGTATTATATTTGCTAAGTTAAGGACAACTTATGCTTAACCAAAGACTATATTCTGTTCCCTGCCTAATTCCAGCTGATGACTGTAAATCATTTCAAATACATCTAGATGCTACGCATCAAAATTCTAAAAAAAAAAAAATATGCAAGAAAATAATACATTCTCAGAAATGGTGGTATTTTATGTGTTAACACGCATACATACACACTCATACATAGTGAAAGGCAAACGAACACTTGAGTTGTACCACGCAATTTTAGCTTATTTTGCACATGTACCTTGATCTCAGTGATCCATTTCTTGTCGAGAATTACAGCTGTGACATCTTAGTGGTGCACATTTTTCAATGAGTAAAACAAGGATATATTCAGGTTTCTTGGCATACATGCTGAAGTGCTGTGTAAATATAAATTATTGAAAATAAAATTAAGGTGTGCCACTGCTGAACAGTAAGCACGCCTTTAGAAACCACGAGGGCTTTGATGAAATAATCAAATACAATAAGCACAAACTAGCATGCATTCCTCACATGATCCTGATTGAATCCCATGCTCATTAAAATCTGCAACACATTTAAAAATAGGGCAAGGTGAGCTGCTGCTTATGAATGTGAAGTTTTGTGACGCTTTAATGGTGCAATCAGACAGACAAACTTCACCTCATCTTCCTCCCCTCAGTTACTGCTGCTAGCACTATGAAATGTGTGACAGAAGGAAGGGGTCAGTGTGAGTCGATGCCAGGCACAGGCAACAGAAGGATTGCGCTACATGTAGTGAGACAGAGAGCAGGACTGTGCTTCCCAGGGAAAGAGAGAGCCTATTTAAATAATTAGGCTTATGGTTGCTGTGCAGCGCACATTACGCTATTATTTCTAGACCTGATGCCAAATCCTCCCACTTCTGAATTTCCTGTATTTCTCATTCAACCCGCGTCCGTTGCTTTGACAAACAGCAGCAAGCACAAGCCGTGTCTACAATCAGATACGAGCACAAAAAAGCGGCTCTGTGAAATGTGATGCCATCATACATGTCACATTAAAAAGTCATTAGACGATCATTTCCCTCTCCCCCCTTTCAGCTGGAAATGATGTGTCCTCAGTATACTCCGTATTTTTGTGCAACAACATCATATTTGCTTTTTAAGACTCCAGTAATTGTCGACTGCACTTCAGCTTCAATTGTTGATTATATGCACAGTCATTTCCGAGCGAGTACCACACAGAGCAATTTAATACTTGCTGTATGAAGACTTTGCATAAGCATTTGCCTGGTGTGACTGGAACAAAAGAAAAACATTATTAAATGAATTTTATGGTCTACATATTATCAAAATTAAGTTCTACGACTATAGGAACAAAGCAGCAAAAGATGTAAAGCAGAACAAAAAAGAAGTGTTTAAAACCGAGACACTCTTGCAGAGATTATGACTTTTTTGTTTTCTTTTTCATGCCATTATTATTAATGTTACCATTAGACTTATTGCCAATTATTTGTCTCTGGTCACTGAGGCGAGACAGTGAGAGCTTCTGAAGGCCCAGCACAATGGCAGGATTAAGGAGGGGAAGGTTTGGCATCAGAAGGCGTGAGGCTGAGGCTCTCGCCTCCGCTGTGCTCTCTCTCCAGCCTCTCCCTCCAGATACATTATGTAGATTAAACATTGCAGCCGCAAGAGTGGAGTGTCTATGACTGCAGCACTTTGTTTTCCTAAATAATTAACAAGCAGTGTTGATTTACTGTCTAATGTAATACTTCGACATCTTCTGGAGAGATGGGCATCTGGCTGTGCTCTGTCTGATGGCCTCCGGACCCTCCAGTGTGAACGCAGAGCATTAAAATTTAAAGGCATTGCATTAGGAGGCCATTGCTAGATTTTTTTTTTAGTAAACAGCGAATTGGGTGGCGGACGCAAGTGCGTCTGCAGCAGCCGCGGTAGCACGATGATAATACCGGATCTCCCTAATGAGGCCCCTGTAAAGGGAATGGCAATTTGGTCGGATTTTGTAGCAGTGTGTCCTCTGAGGTATTGATTTAAACTCTGACTGTAATTAGCATCCCAGGGAACATTCATAAGTTGGCATGTTGTCTCAGTTATGTTAATCCACCACGATGCTGCGACCCAACATGTCCATTGGGGGTTTCTTTGTTCTTTTTTAGCAAAATGCTACTTGAATTCTAATTATTAGCTGTTTGAATTGGTATTTACGAAGCTGCCACCAACACTGACACAGTGTTTTGGCTTCATCTTGCAATGGGAGAGAAAGGTGATTTTTTTATGAAGAGAAAACAAACAAATGAACCAGCAAATTAATCGGATTTGCTTTTGGTTGCACCAAGGTCAATATCCTATCTGAAGCAAGCCACTCGACCTGCCATGGGTCATTTTCCGGTATTCACCTTGACAGGCGTACTGTCTAACCGTCACTTTCCATTCTTCAAATTATCTTCAGATCATTCACATTTGACATGAAACTTCTCAGTTTTTGTAGGTCATGATTTCAAGTCACTGAATGAAGACATAAGAACATCTAAAAATGTTATTTTCTTGACTTTAATTATATTTTATATGTACCTTTAGGAACATATAACATTTGGACTAGTAGGTTTTGTTGAACCATTGAACCATCATGTTAAAAATAGCTAATTGTTTACATGGTAATTGAAATGAGATCTATATATCTTTGGTAGTCAGAGGGTTAACGTTGAGAGGTATGGTAACTGCAAGCAGATATGAGGTTTATAGGTGTGGGGAAGGAGCTAATGGGACCAGCCTATCAAGGTTTTAGAGCCAGAAGTACTATTTACTTATTTATTTATTTCTTGCATTTTTCTAAAAGCTTAATTTCTTTTGTGGTGAATATTATGCAGCTATTGCTACAGTGTAGCTTAATTATGTATGAAATGTTTCCGTGGGTCAGATAAGGACATACGATTGGGGGGGGGTAAAGGGTGTCTGAGTTCCCTGAGAACATTTCTCTCTTTCCTATCACTAAATACAACTCTCTTCACTTAAAAATACAGGAGGTTTCCTCCAATGTGACAATATGTTTTTCAATGAAAATACAGAAAACCTGAAACCTAGGATGGAACTTATATAAGGAACAACATAATATGCTCACAGTATTCTCTTTTACGATCACATATTTTTTTTTCCTAAACTGAATTTGCCATGCCTTTTAATCACTGCTTGCTACTCTATTCACCACGATGTGTACCTATTTACATGTGTGTGCTATGTAATACTGCAGTGTTTATCTCCAGATTGAAGTCAGTACAGTTTGGCCACCTGCCTTGAACATCTGGATGGTTTGAAATGCTGTTTCCTTTTAATTGAGCCTATAGGATGAATATTCAGTTCACAAGTCAAATAAGCAGATAGAAAATACTTTTTTTTTTCAGCAGGACTTGAAAAACTACTTGAGGCTATTGTGAAAGAAATCAACTTGTACTCCCTTTCTATACATAATAAAATACATCCCATGCCACTGCTTTAGCGGGTGCAGAGAAATGTCCCATATCTTGAGAGATGTGTTCATATTTCCTGAAGTGGCATGTTGTTTTGTGAGCATCAAAGAGATGCGTTGCTTCAGTACAAAGCCATGTCTGCAGCGACCACTGGCTGAGGATAATGCAAATAGGAGACTCATTGTGAGACTGTGTCATGGTGGCTATTGCTATCTGTCTGCATATCGCCTCCACAAAAAAGCCAGGCTGGAATTAAATGCCTTTGTTGAGCATGTTTGTGCGCGCGCGCGCACACACACACACACACACACACACACATTTCATGAACAGGGAAGAAGGATGGTGAGTGCTTGACAGAGAGCATCTTTTCTGTCCTGTGCAGTGTACCTCTGTTTTTTGGCGTACACATTAGTGGGAGTGGGTCTTTTTGATGTCACTTGCAGAGCTGGGGGTGTGGGAGATGATCTGAACACTGCCATACGCATACCCCCCCACCCTTCCCCATTGATGAATGGAGAACTGTGCTGCACTCTCTGTCACATCAGTTACACTCACTAATTAGGACTGTTTTCCCTATTAAAGTGCTCACCACATTAAACACCACTCCTGTTTATTGCAATTAGTTTACCCATTAACTTGCACTTCATAACACTGTGCTGTCTTGGATGGAAATGAGTGGAGCATTGTGTGCATTATTTATGAAGGAAAAGCAGCCACAAAAGTGTGTTCGGCACATCATCCACGGGCCATCTGAGAATATCACCTACCCCTCCTCCAAAACCAGGCCATTTCCCTCTCATACAAAGGCCATTGTACACTTACTTTGTGAGTGTCCTGTTACTTTTCTTTTCATAACTGTTTTGTATGTAAAAAGACACATAAGCATCAGTAATATGATTGTATCAGGGTTACAGGCACCAGACGAGCACATGTTGAGTCAGGGTAGTCAGATTAAGTTTATGTTTAAATTCTATAACTAAACAGATAAAATAAACAAAAATACCAAGTAAAAGGAATCCCTTTATACCCAGATGAGTAGTATCCTGGATGTAAAAATATCAGCCTTATTGTTCTTTGGTTGAATCAGAAACCAAGATCAAAACCCTCATAGAGCGTGATGGAAGATCCAGCAGGGTTATTTCTACTTTGGTAAAAGAATGGACATTCTATTGAACCTCAAAGTTTTGTGCCACAGCTTTGCAGTCTGACCAGGCAACCAAATGCAGAATGAAGGTAGAAGCAGCATACACAGTAAATGTTTATGAATACCAACCCAGCCTTAACATCATACAAACCATACCTTCATTTGTTATACTATAAAATACTTAGATAAAATATTAGACAGAGACATTAGCATCATTGCCAAATAATACAATAATGGGAAATCATGGCTTTAGCTCACAAATAAAAAGTGGCTTGCAAACTAGGCCAAAGATAATGGAGAGACTGGAGAGGAAAAAGACAAAAAATGGAAATGGCAAATGGAAAAAGGTAAACTTACTCACTGAAAATGGAGTCTACTCATGTTTTGTCAATATATGAATGTCTAAAGTAACATTAGAGATGTAACAGACTTTGAAAGAGGTTACATTGTTGGTGTCCAAACTGCAGCTACATTAGTCACAGAAAATATTAAATTATTTAATGTGTCAAAGGGAGCAGAGCTGAAAATCAGGATGATGACATATTCCAAACAAGGAAACCGGCATCAGGATCAAAGAAAATGTTGAGGCTTAGCAATAGGGATAGATAGACACCTAAATTGATTCTGAATTGTTTCTATAAGATCACTGAATTGTTTCTATAAGATTCAAAACAACAACAACTCAGAAATGACTACATAGGAATATACAAGGTGTGGCTATTAAATAATGAGACTAATGCTCAAGAAAAACATGTCTACTTCAAGAGATGCGTAACAGCAAACTGAAAACGTGAGTGGATTTAAATTTTCAGGGGTTTTTTATGCTTGCCCATGTATACCAAGTGGTTCACACATTCATGCTGTGGTTCAAGTTGTATAAGCCCAGTCTCATTATTTATTAGCCACACCTCGCACACTTCTGTGGTCCCATATGAATGGAAGCCCATATGAATGGAAAGCATATTTCTGGCTATTTTGAGACCACATGTAACTATGGCCAAAACCTGTACTTCTGAGCAGTTGAAGACTTTAATATGGTCTTTAGAGTGGGCTAAGAAATCTTTGACTCTGTTCTGCATGTGGACAAATTTATATTTAGAAAAACGCCTTCTATCTGCATTGACTGATGTTTTGGTATGGGCAGTCATTTCTCTGATGTTACTCTGCATAGAAGAAGTGTATCCAATGAATACCAGCTTCACCTATAACTAGTTCTAAACATCACTGAACCTTCATCGGAAGTTCAGGACTGTAGACTGCGAGGTGGATTTCCATCTCTCAGAGAAGTTGAAGCTCTTCCTGGATAACCTACTAGAAACCTGCATAAAAGCTGTTAAAGGCAAAGGGCACCTAAAGTCATTATTTTCATACATATTCATATATTGCTTTATGTTTATCTTCTTAAAATCCTGCATATTCATGTACCATCTCATATGGGCAACGGAAAAAGTATGAATTGCTTGAAAATTCTGCATAACGCTCTCACAGTTACATGATAGCCCTACCATCCGCTGGACTGCAGTGGATACTAGTAATTTCAGAAGTACAGGTTTTGCAGTGTGAGGGGAAAGATGGCCAGCATAGAGAGCAAAACGGTTCTGTCAGTGTTGGTTTATAAAAATTTTGTATTCACTTCAGATTTCAGCCTGCTTTTTTCTACTGGATCCAATGTTCTGCTGAAACCTTAAATTATATATTGCTGCATTCTACTGGCAAAGTGCTACTATACATTCTATTCCATACATTCTACTATATCATACTATACATGGTATCAACTCAGGTGGAACACTTGTATCACTATCCTGTGCACAACACTTGCATCGTAATTGCTCTCATCCACTCAATTACTCTATCCAGGAAGTACAGCAAGTCCTCTTTTTGTAAGTTTAACATTGCAGAGAGAAAGAGAAATTTGAGGGACCATGGCAGATAGACTTATTCTGAAATAAAATGGTCATTGTGTCCACACCATATTCAGTGGAATGGCAATATTTGCCATTCTATCTATCGATCTGTCTGTCTGTCCGTCCGTCCATTCACCCAACCTGTATTATATTGTATAATAAAGGGTAGATCTCTGGCCATGCCCAGCACCAGCATGGCTGGGGTCTGAACTACACAACAAAACCGTGAACAAGCCTGTTTACTATGTGAGCCAGTCAAAGGCCAAAGATTGGACATGTAAACACTGCTCTATGAGAACATTCTCGTATTTCTGAAATGCGATAGTGGTGGCATAGTTGTATCAGAGGATACAGTCTTATCGTTAGCTGAGAAACCACTGGGGAAACTGTGGTTGTCTTAACTGTCAATGTTTACCATGTTTTCTCAAAGGCTCTACACCGAGCTGGTGTTATTTTTATTTCTGTAGGCCACACTCTACATTACCTGGGCAGAGGTTGTTTTATATTCCTGCATCTGCTTGGCTTTCAATGTGTATATTTCCTCCAAAAGGTTTGGAAATTGCTCTCCCCATCAGTAGTCCCATCAAAAATTTCCATTACTAGGTGTGATATGACTTCATTTGCAGCCAACTGAACTTGGCCAACCACCCACAGGTTACTTTCTTTGCTCTTTTTTTAAGACCAAAAATATGTATAAAAAAAAAATAAATAAAAAAATAAATAAATGCATCTTCAGCTCACTTCCAGAAGGTAGACTTTGATTTTTATTTTGGAACCCAAGCGCTCCTTGCGTTATCTGCCACTCTGCAGGCGATGCGTTACAGTCCAGAGTGCTCCATGCGCTGGGGGAGCACTGGAGCATTCAGGGAGCCGTAATGATTTTAAACAAGCAGGAGATCCAGCGGCTAATCGGGAATTCAGCGCATGGGAGGCAGCCTTGCAAAAGATGCCCCTAATGACCCAAATTCAAGTCCAATCATGGAGCTCACACCCTGTTGTGTAGAGCACCGTTAGGGCTATTAAACAATTTAATACATGCAATTCTATCTCTCCGAAACTCCGCTCTGTATTTCTTGTAATTCGATTTGCGCTGCTTTGTTAATTATTCTCTTTTCATGTCTCTCCTGTAATGCATCCCGTCATCCTAATTATTGTCCAGAAATGAGCATTTACAATTTACTGTGGAACACACACCAGCATAAAAGACACACACTGATACTTGTGTGATTAAGACCAATGTTCAATTCATTTAACAACACAAAACGTAATAAAAAATGTTGTTGTAATAAAAAAATATGTTTATATTTTTCCAAGAATGCTAGACTTGTGTGTTAAGAGTAGCAAAATGTATGTAGCCAGAGATTTCCTAATTACACTTAACTACTGTCCATTCCTGTTATATCTGCAGAACATAGCAGAGCTTGACAGATCCTGGGAGGAAACAACCTCAAGCTTCTATGTGATTGCTCCAGCGTTGCTCAGTCGGGCCACTTTAGCGCAGATGAGGGTGAGAACAGCCTTTCACAACTTGGCATGTAAGTATTGCTCAGTTTACAGTGAACTGAGCGAAAGCTTGTGGTGGATCTATAGCCAGCTGATCCTGCCCTGCTATCCTGGCTGAGATGAAGCAACACAGGGCTGGACATCGAGGCTGCTGGGGTCACACTAGATGAGCCTACCTATACATGGATATGCAATTACTGGTGCCAACAGTGCCCAAATATTTTTATAAATGAAATGAATATTCATCCTCAGGGAGAATGTGCATGCATACACGCACACACGCACACATACACACATACACACAAAATTATGCACTCCACCCCCTCTCTACCCCAGGGGCTGCTAGGAAGGTGCAACGTTTGGCAGGATCAGCATCATCCCTGCAGGGCAATGTGTGTGTGTGTATTTGTGTGTGTGTGCGCGTGCATGTGTGTGTGTGTGTGTGTGTGTGTGTGTGCGTGCGTGCGTGCGTGTGCATGTGTGCGCGTGTGCATGTGTGTGTGCGTGTGTGTGCGTGCATGTGTGCTTGTGCATGTGTGCTTGTGCGTGTGTGTGTATGTGTGTGTGTGTGTGTGTGTGTGTGTGTGTGTGTGCGTGTGTGCGCGTGTGTGTGTGTGTGTGTGTGTGTGTGTGTGTGTGGTGGTGGGGGAGCCACCTGGACCACCAGAATATCAAATCGTGAGGGAGGTGCATTAGCCCCCCACAGAGTAAACATCATCCTGAATCCATTGGCAATGTTTTAATTGTAATGTAAATGAGATTTGTACAAGCACGGAGATACTGTGGTACTGGCCAGCAGCTGGTATCACAGCATTGTGTAATTGTCAGATCGCCTGACGAGTTAATGCCTGGTCTGCAAGGCGGTGGAGGCGCCCAGCTGTACTATCAAACAATACTTCAGCTACATTCCCCACCGATACCCAGAACATTGGACTGAGCTTATACTGATATCTCTTGACAAAGTGCACCCCCCTCTCCGCCTCACTCATGGGTCATTTTTGGCCTGTGCTCAATATGCTGAGCTGCTGCTCAGTGATCTCTCTTTGTTTCATTTACAACATCCATTGTGTTATTCACTGCCCATACACCTTTATACATCGCTAAAAATGTTAGCTGAGTTTCCATTTCATTTCAGTTTAAACTGAGGCTTCAGAGACGTTCACCCTTGTTATGTGAAGCGTACATTTTTAGAGTGCATTTCAATTTATTTTGCATTGTTGATTCACACTCTAATAGAATAATCAGTCCAAAACAATGGTGAATGACAGAGCAGCTACATGTACACTTCCTGAACATTAGGCTGAACATTAAATAGTTTAAAACACTTGCAAAACTATGGAAAGCCTCAAATTCCAAAGTGAATTTGGTTAATTATTGTGTTCACAATCCTGAAACACCATGTTAGATGTGTAACATCCTCAAGAGCAATTATGATTAAACTTGCTGTGAACATAGAAGGCAAATGATCAATACGAAAGCCCACTGGGGATGTGAAGCATTCCAAATAAAACACTGAGGTAATGTGCACCATAGACACACTTATGCACACACAGACACAAAGCCTAATAACATATGCAATGGGGGAATATACAAAAGCAAATCATTTTAAATTGAAATGAATTGATATTATATTTTACATGGCAATTCACTGGTTACGCTGGAATTTTTTCTCATCTGTTGAAACAATGAAAAAGAATAGTAGGCTTCTAAAAAGAAGGCAGAAATACTTAAATAAGCTACCCAACGACATCTCAGAAAAAAACAATGTTTGGGCTATGGTAAATTGTAATGTTTTTTCACTTTATCCCAGTGGGTACATGCATGATGAAAATAGTAAAGTAAATGCCATATGCAAACATTTCAATATGGCCAGGCATTTCCTCTTGCATGAAGTTGGCGAGACAATAACTGAAGATTAGGGCTGACCTTTGTTGTTCTCACATTCACCAATTTTACTTAATTAACGCCAGCCTGCCTTCCTCTGACCTTTTTGTCATGTGAGCTGTCAATGAAAACCTTTCCTGGGTTTGAATGGAAACACAATTTGTTAAAATAATCAGCAGTGGCCTTGCCAAGGCAACATGTAGCCTGAGCCCATACAATGGAGAGAGCCATGAAGTGGTTTCATCATTACTGCCACAGGCACCCAGGTCCTTAAAAATCAAACCCTCCTCATAAAGAGTCACAGCCAGAGAATGCAAAATACCAGAGATGAGTGCTAAAGAATTCTGCTGAGATCAAGCCACGAACATTTCTAGAAGCCCCATTCTTCCCTTAGTCCTGTCAGAATAACCATGGATGTGATCGACAGAGAATGCACAAGTGTGCGTGAGCGGATTATCGTCTCTCATAATGCAGTTTGTGTTGTGATTCAATTCTTCTTTCATCACTACAACTCTAAAATATGAAAACTATATGCAAATACATTTCGAATGCTTGCAGCAAGATTTCAATTATTTTTCGTTAAATACATCTGGAAATCACCAATCACCGCCGACATTGTTCATGGTGTTGTAATATTGCAGCCACGTTTACTCATTTATTTATTTATTTATTTATTTATTTAGTGAAAGAGTTGTGGAGATGAACATTGCTGGGTAATGTACTGTGTAAGCAAGGGAAATGGCATTGTTGCAGAGAGCTCATGTAACAGTAATATCCTGTCTAAATGTAATTTTGAAAACAATCAGACCCATTAAGCGTCACACTGAGAGAGATAAAGACAGATAGCGCTGTGCGCTTCTTAAATGAGTAATGCTTCCTCCGCCCTGAAACATCAGATTGCCTGTAATATTATTAATGTATAAGCATGTTGGGGGAAAATGTTTCTTTTACATTCTGAGAGTTGTGAATGTTTGTGGTTACTGTTAACCTTTTCTAGAGTATTAAATATTGATAATAATAGCAACTGCTATAAGGAAGGGGTGTTTCTGTTGTAAAATATGAGAGAAATTAAAAGACTGAAGCAAATGTTTCTCAACAGTCAGTGTACTGGAGTGTATGTTTGAGTAGTAGTAGGGAAAAGCCCAAAAGTCATATCAACAATGTTTTTTGTGGTTTGATGGCGAGCATTTTTCTGTTACACTGTGATACAAACCATTCCATTATTTCTGAAGAGTGGGCTGATTTTCTCATTTTTAGCGTTTTATGTTGCTTTGCATTTACATTTATTGTACAAAAGTCTGACTTTAACAATGCAGGAAAATCTGTGTTCCTTCCACTGTGGAGCTAGAATTCTCCAGACTGTGACACTGGCCTGTTTGAGGAGAAAGATGGCTGTGCTCAATCAGTCGCAATTAGCAAAGATGAATGATAATGATAGTTCAAATAAAAATAATAAAAATAATAATAATAATAAGGGCTCGTTGTCATGTGAGTCAGAGGAATCATGTGTCACAGCTGCCTCCTCCTGAGGTGGTGGAAGAGAGCTGCTATCCACAGTGAGGACCCATTGGGTAATTCCCATCAGTGTTTTCATTCCTGGCTCCATGCATTCTCTTCTATTGTTTAAGTATGTCTGCTTAAGCACAAAGATACTCTTTTAATAAAAACATTATCAATGAGACAATCATTTTATAACAGTGACAGAGTTTTGCATCAGTTAGATTTGGGTTATATGATTTTCAATGCATTAAAATTATCATTTTCATTATGTGTATGCAAATGGATTTAAAATGTAATAGCAGGCAATTAATTTTCATTTTTACTTCATGTAATTTAACTTCATATTGTGCCAAAGCGCACAGGAAATAGTCTTTATATATCTATATAAATGTATATATATATATATATATATATATATATAGAGAGAGAGAGAGAGATGAGCACCATGTGCTCTATGCTCTTCATCACTGCTATGTTAGTTGAACCCACTCAGTGAGAACCAGAGATGAAGTATGTGCACTACACTGATACAGTTGCCAAGAAGCCAATGTCTGTTCTTCCACACTGAGAGTCACACAGTGAGGTACAGGAGAGCTGGTTAGGTACCTATTCAGTAGGTAGCAGTGCTTTGACAGCAGTAACCTGAGGAATCCTGACTGAATTAACCCCAATCAACCCCAGAGGAGCAAATTCAAAGCCATTCCTCTTTCCCCTCGCTCCTGTATTAGCTTAGGTTGATCTTTAACTAGGGGAGGGACTGGAAAAATTATGTTTATGAATATGTTGAAGGTAGAATGAAAGTGATGTGATACATACGTGATGAAAAATGCTGTAAGCTGCTGCATTTTTTGGTATTTTACCATTTATTTTAATGATTAAAAGGAATAATTTAAAAATAAAATAATAATAACATATAGTATTAGGAATATTACTGATGAGTGTCAGCATTTAAATGTAATGCATTGAAATACAGCATAACTTTTCATAATGATATGCAGGTAATTACATGAAATACTAGCATTGCATATTTTTCTGTTTCTTATAGGTAGGTTGCTATCCTATTTTAATTTGAATAATGTCTAGCAAATTTGTCATCTGACTGTTTAGCCAATTTCTGCCTTCTGTAACAAAATTTTACAACCACCAGTTTGAATCTTCACGCAGCTACAAGCCCAGCTGTAGCCCAGCTGCTGCTTTGAGCTTCTTGCTTGAAGCCTGATGAGCCACTTTTTCATCTTTCCAAAAATGGAAACTTCATATTCTCCACAGAACACAACCCTCAGTCTCAAACAACACCTATGTCTTACCCTCTGAAATGTAGAACTGGAAACCTGGGAATTGACTTTGACTGTTTTTGTTTGGACTGTGCCATTTTTATGCTATGCATTCATTAATAGCCTTTTGAATGTAAATACATTCCCTGCTAGTGACTTTCACCGTGCCCTTAACTCCATTCTGCTATGGACATGGGTTTCATAGGGCCCAAACTCCTAAGGGAATGACTGTGGAATGCAATGAGCATTGCACCCCTCTGCAAGCACCTTTAAGCCTGACTGTGGAAATGAGGTTCTTCAGAGCTCACAGGACATGCAGAGAGATGAGAGTGAGGATACCCAGCCAACATGTGACAGATTTGGTTCAGATGAGGCCAAATATTTACTGCTAACACTTTGGCTATGGTTCACATTTAATTTTATAAATGTTTGTTTCTTTTATCAAGATGATTTTTTAAAGATCAAAAAATGTAATTTGTGGCCTATTGAATTCGATTGTTTGATATCTTGATTGCACTACAGTCCTGTGTTGCTATAGTCTAATCAAAAACCTATGAACGATAGAAACAATAACATTTTGAATATGTTTCTTAGAATGATGGCAGCAAACGTACTTTAGCATATGTAATTAATTTTTAAAGTCATTTCAGTCATTTCAGGGTCAAAGATAAGATCCAAATTCCCCACCTTACACTTTAACAGACTTTACCCAGATTAGAGCAGATTTAACTGGTTTGTTGCTTAAGACTGATTATAAAGACTTCTACCTCATCAATGTTCAGCTGCAGGAAATTCCAGGACATTCAATTCTTAACATCAATAAGACATTATCACACCAGAGCAGTATGTTTAAATAGAAAAAAGTCATTTAAACATGGGGAAAATAAGTTGTAATAATTACTAAAGTTGAATAAATTTAATAAATACCGAAACCAAAATAAATGTAAAACTACAGCCAGTTCTAAACCCCTAAATTACATTCACACCACCACTGTCGATTCAGGAGAGTACAGACATGAATGCACTCTCTACTGAAACTCACGCCTCTTTTCACACTGCATGTCACAAGTTTAGTGTGCACAGGCATGAAGCAGAGGAACATTCAATCGGTCACCCGATTGACTGAGAGGGTCAGCAGGGCAAAGCTAAGACCAGTTATCCATCACCCTGTAAGGCTGCTGGCTGCAGTTTGCTCGAGCACTGTTCAGATTTGATGCCAGAATTCAAGCCCCTTCCACATACTGGAATAACAACTTAAACAGGACGAACCAACCCCACAGCCAGAATTTGATTTTATTTTAACAGATATATTCTTAAAAAGTGAAACATTTTAATGATATTAGGAAGCTGGAGAATAAAGTAAAGCTGGCTGTATTAATGGCCATTTTATCTCTTTTATTGCTTTGGACTGTTTATATTTGGAAGTTATTCTATCCATCCAGGAAAAAAAAATAATTGTTAATCTTTCTTTTCTTCCTGCCCATTTTCCCAGATAACTGTCCAGAGACTCACAGAGCCATGGTTTTTGTTTGTTTGTTAGTTTATTTATTTATTTATTTAGCACAAATTCCCAATAACCTTGTTGCACTTTGGTTGCCTCTTTGTCCCTTGTCTAATGTATAATTATTCACTGTCCCCCAGTCAGCCGTTTGAAAGGCTGGCCACATTCTGACTATGTCCATGACATTGACACATCTATGACAAGCTCCTGGCATTTGGAATGAAGCATTAGGCAGAGGATGTTGATCCGTGCTTTATCTCTGTGGGGAATAGAGGGCCAACACAACAGAGCCAATAAGTCTTCAGAGATTAACACAAGGGGTCATGGTTCAGATACATTTTTGTGGGATTTTTGTGAAATGATGAGGGTGGTATTAATTTCCCAAACAGACCCTTATGTGTAAATTATGTGAGTAATTGTAATGTGACTGATTACCCGTTATGGTTATGGAAATGTCTGTTTTTTCATCATATTCACATGCAGTCCTTGTTGGTTTGGAAAACAATAAAACTTTGGGAAAATGTGTTGATTTCCCGATGTGCTGTTGGGGTACATTGAACAAACCTTATTTCTCTTGCATATGAATATTTTATGAAATGTTCTCTTTTACTCCTTGAAAATTATACACTTAATAGCTGATTTTCTGCTGACCATTAGAAGGGCTATGTTATGATTTTAGGTGCACTGATCACCATGGCCTTTCCTTTTAAAAAGGAACATATCAAAGTAAATGTCAAACTATTTTTGTCACAGTGTTGGCGATCCATCCATATACCAGGGCTTAAACTTAGATTGAACATTTATGGAACCCTAGTAAGATTACTCCTAAGATTACTTTCCTGCAACATCATGCATAAATGTGCTTGTTATGTATGTCTGTCTCCATCAATTGGCAACCAACACCTCCAACATTAAAATTAATGTCAATTTAACTATGGAAATAATGCTTTATACCCAGCCTACAGTAACAGCAGAGAGACATTGATGTAAAAGATGTCAAGTCTATCTTGGCAGGGGGATTTCGCATAAGGACATATCTTTTGTATAATATCATATTTCTTCAGTATAATTTAAACTCCTCAATGATGCCATCTATGCAAAAGGAGTAATTTAATTTACTTATGTTGCTGTGTACCAGGGGTTAACAAATTCAGGTCTGGTGCATCAGCATTAACCAAACATACATGAAAAGTGTTATTCCTGCTCACTTGACAGTGGAATTGTTTAGGGATTGTGTCACATCATTCTTCAGTTCTATAGCGTGATCTGAAAAGAAAGTATGCTTATCTCTCAGAAAAATAGCTGCATAAGGAATAATGCTGATGACTCCAGTTTCTTAAGTGGGTACATTCTGATAAACATGTTGCTTTAAATGTAAACATCGTAGTGAAGAGAAAAGACATAAGCACTGTTAAACATGTTTGTGCCATATTGGATGGTATTAGGACATTGCTTTAGTGTCATTACTGGGGTCTGATGTAATCATCTTTTGTGTGCATACAAGAGGCCCTTTTGACAGTTCTTTATCCTCTGGGTAATGCCTGAGCTCAGCCTTGTGATCCTCTTTCTATCACCAGAGCAGAGATGTGAGTCACAGCCTGAGCCAGCTCCGACGCCCCTCCTACTGTCATCAGCGCTCCTCCAGACTCAGTACTCAAGTCAGTGTTGATATGCTAAACTGGATGTTTCATCCTATTTCCCCATTATCATGCTGCTTTTATTGCCAACAATACAGCTTCCTCAGCTTTAAGGCTTCATTTTTGAATTTAGAGGAAATGTAATTCAACAACAGGGAGGCTTTGGCCATTAATGCTAAATTAGAAGTGATAAAACAAGGGGATCAATCAGAGGGGGCTATCAGGAGTGTAAGCTCTGTGTAGTGTTTTCACCATCAACAGTCCTGTTAAGATAGGATGTTTAGAGGTGCTGAAATATACCCCACAGATTAAACAGGAGGCCTTAAGGCACAGCTGGGAGATGGCCATTTGAGGCCATGGATAAAATTTTGATTGCAATGATACTCTATCACCTAAGAAAAGGAAATAAGGTTCACACCTGTGGCACAAATAAATAATAAATGTCCTGGGGGATAAACGATCACATAAAACAATGTATATAATTCAGGATGAAGACATTTAATGCTGAAGTAAACCATTTTTAAATCTCTTGAAAAAGTTAGGATGTGGACAGCAGGGTTATCCTTTAGCTTTGGTGGAACTGACAAATCACAGACTGATTCAGATTAACAAAATTTTTCACAATATCTTTTTTGTGAACCTGGAAAAATTATCCATTCCATTGTTTTCTCCAGCTGATATGAAAGAATGTACTGGAAATACAATGCATGTCTGAGCAACAGGAGCAGCCAGCCACAGCTCTCAGATTTAACGGCCTGTGAGAAGTTTAGAGGAGGCCATGGAACACTGTGATGCGGAAGTACATCAGCATAGCTCCGGTAACTAATGATGACAGCAGTGTCATCCCTTGGGTGCCATGTTTCTGTCACCCATATCTCAGTGAGTCACCGCTCTGGAGTTCCAGTAAGACTCATCACGTCATCATCGCCATGATGTTTCACAGCATCAATTAGCAGCCTCCTACGCCGCTAACCTCATGACCAGTGAGAGCATTCAAGAGGGCTGAGAGAAATACTCTTCACTATCTTAAGACTGTCTATGAGACTAAAGATACTGGTTTAAATCCCTTTGCCTTAATCTAACGAACACTAAATTAAGTTCCTGAACAAGAATATGTCAAAATAGAGCACTACTTAAGAAAGCACATGTTGAATTTGTTTTGCATTGAAAATCTTTTGATGGTAGGCACATTTACCTTCAGTTCAATTTAATTCAAAGTATGTAATGTAAATCAAAAAATCACTGTAAACTAGTGTGCACATGTAATGACCATTGGCCCTTAATTTCATTGCTAGTAAAAAAGTACAAATTTTCAGCCTTGTTTTTTGTGCTGGATTATGTATTACTTTTTGTCACATACCTTGAGCTGTGACATGAATTAATTCATAAATCTAGGTCTTATCATACCTTGGTAAGATTAACATGCTGTCACTGTGTTTAAAAAACACGTTTGAGCAATTACTAGATTGACAGAGAGAGAATGTGCAAGCAGCAATGTGTTCTGACCTGCAACAGATCAACAAGCAGCCTGTAGCATCCCAGTCAATAACTTCTATTCAAGTCTAAAATAGCTTTTTGCTTATTGGTATTTTTGACACCCTCTGCCTTGATCCCACAACCCTACATCCCTCTTGCATTGATTGCACTGCTGAACTCTGCAATGGTAATGGAGTTTTGGAGGGTTTTAAACAGTTCTCAGATATGAGTTATGCAGCTGCTTTTCAGCAAAGGGAATTGGCTCTACAAATTAGCTTAAGATAATACGGAAATGCACAGATTCCTAAATTCAGCATGACTCTTAAAGAACGGTGCAACCACAATACAATTTCAAACTAACTGAAGTATAATCATGTTCTTCAATGAGTATCTTTGATCGTTTGTAGTACTTCATATATTCAGGTATTTAAATGTTCAGGATGTTTTAATTATGTGCTGGTATATTGTGCGTTATGATGTATGGGATACTGCAAACAGCTAGAATCATACAAAAGCATGTGTAAAGTATTTGAGTTCACAAGCCCAGATTAGAAGCATGCCAAAGAATTGTTTGGAGTTTTCAGTCCTGCTTAAACACATTTAATCTGAAAAACAAACAAAACAATTTGTGTTTCTGACTGTACCAACTGTCTTCAAATGATGTTAGCGGGGTGGTGTGGCAAAAATTTTACCACTGTTAGCTTATAACACTGCACCAGCCTAAAGCTTACGTATAACCCTGTTCACTCTCATACACACACTAAAACATGCACACCATGCTTTAACATGCTGTCAATAACCCACATTTACAACTTCCTGGTGAATAGTATTTCTTCCAGAAAGGCTGCACAATGGAAGCTATTTGGTTAATGTTAAACAGCATGTGTCACCAAGAAGAGCCATCAAATTTCAAATCACAGAAATGCTTAAAAATGAGCAATCAAAGCAGGTTCAGGATGTAATTAAATAATGAGAACATTGTTTTAGTGAAAGCAGCTCGATGTTCACTCTGGTCAATGCAGCTGCCTTGTGAAGATTGCTAGGGGTGTGAGGCTTTCATTTGTGACTTGATTTATAGACACTATCTCTCTTACCCTGTGGCGGAAAGACTTATGGCAACAGACAGAGGTCAGTCTTGAGGTCAATTTATGAACAGTAGACACAAATAATATGGAAAAATCTTGTCTGCTTAAAGCTGGCTCGCTATAAATATTTAGTGACTTGCAATAATTCTGCTCTGCAAGTATTGACAGATGAATACAGATGTGAGATCAGTTCAGAGTCCTGACAACACCTCATCGCGAGAATGATAGGTGACTGTGTCAGGCAGTGCAGTCTCCATTTCATTAATTGTATATTTGTGTAATGCATTTCGATAGGCAGGCTAGACTTGTTCTACACACTCATACCATCTGCCACAGGTTTCTTCTGGCGACCTGAAGTTACCTTGTGCAGAGTATTGAAATGGTTACCTGGAGTGTGTACTCTGTATTTCAAAAGCAGTCAAGCTAAAAGAGATTTTTTATCAGGTTGAATTTTTAATGTGTTTACCCATTAAAACCACTCATGTCCACAGTTAGCGATATCTAATTGAAAAAAGCAGAACCTTTAATTCAGTCCAAACACAAGTCTGTAGCACTTTTAATAACTTGGAAATAATTTGCATGAGAGAGCAACCAATTTACGTTGCTGGGTAGGCTGAGAGATGAAAATAAGCAGTGAGATTTCATTCCCTGTGGTTTACCCTAATCTGACAACCTGGGCTGGTGCTGACGATGTGCAGAGCATGTTATCTTCACCACACTGTTTCAGCTCCCCTAGACAGCATGGTCTGCCAAAAGGTCCCAATGACCAGGCCTGGACAGTCAGAGGTACCCTCATATTTTTGTTCATAGCTTTCATGCATGAAGACTGTCTTTATGAAATAAAGATCTAGAGTAAAGTAAAGCATCCAGTATCCAGAGCATCCTGTGCTCAAAAGAAAAAAAAAGAAAGAAAGAAAATGGTTCTATGAATGACATACCACAGTATGATATTAATTCCCTCTAATACTTATGCATGGTCAATCACTGACACATAGGCTATATGTTCTTTAAAATGGGTATAGGCCTTTATCTCAACTGGGCCTTAAAAGTGTGTGTATACAATAATCATTTACCAGGGCAAGAGTGAGCCTTATTAAGCTGATGACAGCATAATGGGCACTACACGTCACTCATTGAGGAGACTCGTCTGTATTAGGGACATCTGACATGACTGTACCTCTTCTGTGAACTGCTCTTCTTGCAATCATGGAGACTTTCCATAAAATCCACACACACAGAAAAAATGTGGTTCAGCGGTTTCCTCTCTCAAATGGCACTACTCAATGTTAAACAACAATATCAGATTACAGTGGAAATGTTCAATGTGCAGGATAGTTCAGGGGGTTATTTTACCCCACATTCAGCCTTCTTCACTGTGATTTAGCATTTTAATGAGGTAATTGCACTGTGGTGTGTGTGTGTGTGTGTGTGTGTGTGTGTGTGTGTGTGTGTGTCAGAGAGAGAAAGAGTGAACAGAAGCAGCTGTCTTATCACAGATGATATGGCATTCTACATAGGGTCTCCCAAAGGTCAAAGGGGAAGAGGAGTCACTGTGTTGAGATGGGCTGTCTCTTGATGTGCAGCTTGTTGCCTGGCAGCCAGAGGGCCCTGGTGTTCTGTTTTGGGAGCACACTGCAGTGAAGTGAATGTTTGCAAAGGAACTGGACTGAATATGTGTTTCCTGTCACCAAGAAATACACACACATTCACAGAAAATCATTCTGGAGTCACATGATATGATGGACAACAACAGTGTTTTCTTTACCTGTTTGTTGCTCATTGTTTTATATGTCAACTTATAGCCCTTGGCTCTTTTTTTCAAATAAAGTATATCAATAACAAAATGAAGACATAAAACAGATTCTCAGATATGAGAAAGGTCGATGGCATTTCATAATAAATGCAATGAGGTTGTCCTTTGGAGTCTTTCTTTCCCCTTGTGTTACTTTTTTCTATTTATGCGTCAAACTCATAATATATGTTTTGCAATAGGACTGCACCTTTTCTACCTTATTACTATATCATTCATGTTATGGTGGAGAGATTTGTGTTATACTGTGAATGATTTGCATTGAGTTTATGTTTCCACACTTTCTCATATTACCTGTGTTTCTCAATTATTATATTTTAAGGGTAAGTGTCATAACATGAAAGTAATACAAAACTGCAGAAAAGTAGGATGACACATATATACCTGTATCCCAAAAACAAACACTCACATACAGATAAATACATAAATTCATGTAGCACATGCACACATGTCTGTGTATAAGTACATTCAGCATCTATATACAGAGAGATAGCATATGTGTTGATGTAAAACCTCACCAGGTCTCAACAGCTGGATGCATTGTAGGAATATGCAAATGTCCCTGCAGCCAGCAAAAGCTTTTGCTGAATAAATTGAGCGCATCATATTTTAATAAATATGTTTTTTTTTTCCTGCAGGACCGCCTCCATTACACCCGTCAGGGAGTTATTATAGCTGTTTAACAGGTGCTGATCAAATAATGCATTTGCTTAAATAGCGGGCCCCCAAACAACTCAAGGGAAAACAAATTGCTGTACTTTGAGTTTGCTCTGTCAGTTTGGAACTTTGAGTCTATCAGAATTTACCCAGTTCCACCAGACACAATGTACAGACCACCATTTGTGTTATGTTAACAGGTTACGTGATGTTACAAATTGTCATAAATGAATGAGCCTCAAAAACATGGAGGTGTATCCATACAAACTGTAGACTAAGCGATGCTGGGAAACAGTTCTGTATTCGCACAACACAAAAGAGTTTAGAGCACAACCATTACTGCAATCATTTCAGATGAAACAAAGACAGAGGAAGATTACTACTGATTCTGATCAGGCAGCCACTGTAACATAAAGGGATACAAAAATGTAGAGTACCTTTTCCTTTGGACCCTCCTTACTAATAAAGCACAATTAAAGCATCACAGAGGATAGGCTTCTGAAAGTCGATTTCAATTACTTCAGCAGGAGCAAACAAAGACTGTCAACAAAAAAGATGTGACCTTATATGTTCCTGTAGCTGGCTAGAGCACACTTATATTAATTGGTACTTTGTGTAAAAAAAAAAAAAACAGTCCATTCCCATTCTCCCCCTCCCCCCCTCCCCCCCAAAAAAAGAGTATAGATTTTCTGGGAGAATGTAGAATGTGTCATGCAACTGAAATTTGGCCTTGTCCGTGTTGAAAAACTACATTTTTCTTGCCTTTTGTGAGGGTTATTCACTCTACCTTGAAATATCTGAAGCAGATGTCTGTTCAACCACAGTCTTCACAGCTTCTGCCCGTGTGCTTTTCAGTCCCCCTCTTCAGTGTGTTTTTGTGTTTTAGTGATGTGCAGGCTGAGCGCTGGCAGCTCATTGTGTAGAGCTGTTTTGTTTGTTGTCTTTTTTGTCACTTCAATAACTGTACTGAATGAAGAATTAGTTAGTATTTGTTATTCTGACATAATTTCAATGTGCCATTTAAATGAGGCATACTCTCTTAGAACAATAAAGACCTCAATCGTGTATATACAGGGGAGGAGCGAGATGAGTCAATAGGGGGCAGTAAATTGCTATGTATTAGGAGGAAGCCTGCACTCTCAGTTCCTTTGTCTGCTTTGTATTAGAAGCCCATTAGCCAGGATAGCTTTATTATTTTCTATTTATCATAAAAGAGACACAGTTTAAATGTTTTATCTATGAAATGATTTGCCTGTATAGAGTTAAAGGTAATATATTTTTGATAAAGATTTTCTGCAAAAATGAAATGATTATTATTCTGTAACTAAAATCACCAGCTTTGGGCATTATTGGTCCATGTGCAGTGTTCTTAGATTTTGTTATAGAACGCTTTATAAATAATGCAATGATCTATTTAAACTATTTAAACCACCTGTAAAACTCAGCTTCTGAAAAACACACAAATTTTGCAAAAATATGAGGTGAACAATAAAAATGACAAATGTTTTGTAATAAATCCATAAACCATTCTAAAGGCAATATTCGTTCCCACTGTTGTACATTGAGTATGTTAAATATATGCTTAATATACAATGCATAGCAGTTTGCTTGTCTATATGTACATAAATTATATCTGAAGTGCTCCCACCACTTTTACAGCTACAAAATTTGTCTGGTGTTGTTTGGACATCCATACACAATTGTATGAAATGAATTACACTTTTAAATTCACAGCATAGATACTTAGATAAACCTTGTGTGATGCATTTACATAAACTCAGCAGTAGAATACTTCTGGTAGGGTGTCATAAAAATGATTTTGATTATTTAAAGATGTCCCTCTCACAGATTAATTTCTTTAAAAAGTAGATCTATATGATCTGTTGAGAATTGCGTCTAATCTTAAGACAACAATCTTCAGACCATTTCTTGAGGGAAAAAGATCAACTTTTCTTCAAATCATTTTAGGCAGTAGTAATTGAAAATGTCAGCTTCAAAAGTCATTCCCATTGCGGAAAGTTAAAAGGATTGTTGGCATTAAAACGACCTTACATCAGCCTGAATGAAATTAGGTGTGATTGTTTTTTTCTCTCCTTCAGAGGAAATACTCTGTTCTCTCTTGAAAGCTAAGGACTCAATGGCACACGCAGGAATTTTCCCCTCTTCTGTGCCTGATGCGAAGTGCCTTGATTCTCCAATTGTCTGTTTCCTCACCACACAGTCACTGAGGACAGCATGTCACATTTGACTTTTTTTCCGTAAGGGGAGGTAATAGGGATCTTTATGACTCTAAGAGAAAATTGCATTTTTTTTACAGCCAGCTAAACAGCTTCAGATAACATATGTTGGTGATCAGGGACAGAGGCTGTGAACACATGACCATTTTCATGATGGCAGCTTTTTGATTGTATATTAACAATGTTCCCAAAGGGTTTTGGCCTCCCTCCATTGGGGAGTCATGAACGCGAGACTGTGGAGCACGCTGCACGTCACATCTCCCACAATTAATCCACCATTAGGTGTCTGGGACCACCACTCACTGCTTTTTGTAACTGTGTGCTGCTCAAATCAAATTATTCCCTCCCTTCCTCAGAGCAAAAGGCAGTTCTGTACAGACCCAGCCTAGTAGCTGTTGATTTTTTATGCTGGGCGTCCTCTCTCTCCCTCTCTCTCTTTCTCTCTCTCTACGTCTCTCTCTCTCCCACTCCCCCACTCCCTTGCTCTCTCTCTCTCTCTCTCTCTCTCTCTCTCTCCCTCTCTCTGTCGCTCTGTCTCTTTCACTGTCTTTCATTCTGCCTTTCTCTCCGTGTAAGTTCATTCGCTGTGGCGAGCAACAACTGGCTGAGAGCAGAGAGCGTTCTGATCCTTTCTCTTTTTTTTTCCTGTTGTTGAGCATCTGTATGGCTGTGCTGTATCTACCTGCAGATTCAGGGAGCTGCAGAGTAACTGGCCGGGGCTCAGTTGGAGCCGCGTCCCTCCAGCGTGCTCAGGGCATATGGGTAACGGCTGCACTCTGCTCCGCCGGGTCCCCAGCACACTAACCCATATCTATCAACTGTGGACGGAGGCAAGGCAAGCTTATAATCCAAGACATATCAGGGCTGAACATCAGTCGACACCCTGGCTTTGTGCTCAGTAGGAGGGCGCCTCTGCAGCAGGAGTGAAGGGGTAAGCTACTACGCTACATGTGGATGTGGAAATATTTTTTTTTTTTACATTTTTTTAAAATCCTGGGTATGAATTGCAAATATTTTCCCCATGCGGGTGCTGTCGGCCGAGCCGGCGCAGAGCGCAGCTTGTGTAATCCAGAGTTCTGTGAGCATGTCATTGTCGTGTGTGTTGCCTGACTGAAGCTGTCTGGGATCTGTCCACCGTGCTGCATGGTTTTTAACATATTCATGGGATGCCTGCAATTAAATTGCAATCACGGGTCTTGTAAGTTGTGGGTCGCCGGTAGAAAACCACGCTGCTGAGGTCTTGTAATAAGGAGGGGGAGTGCAATGGGGAAGAGAATACAGATTCATCCAGGGTGTCAAACGACGAAACACAGCAGGGCTTTTTTTGCCTGGTATTACTACTTCTTCTTTTTTTGCCAACTGCATAGTGTTTATGTTCTGCCATACAAAAAGGAGGGGTGAAAATCCATAAGAGTGACAGGGTAATTTAAACTGAGGATTAGTGTACCTTGAGGAACTTTGCCAATTACAACCTGAATAAATATGCATGGGGAAGGCATTGATTAATTCCACTCCACTAGAAGGAATATCAAATCTACATTTTTTTTCTGCACAATTTCAAAGTGAGACTTGCATTTGTCTCCGTGTTGTCAGGCTCCCTGACAGTGATGTTTTTGGTGGAGAAGCCGAGAGGGGGTTAGAGGGGGTAGGACTGCGCTCTCAGAGAGCCGCGGTCTCACAGGAAATGGAGCTGTGGCGAGGAGTTGGGTCTGCTTAGCGGAGATGCGCAGCCGCTTTTGTTTTGCTCAGTACAGCCGCCGTAGTGGAGACAGTCTCACAGGGTTCAGCACCTCTCTCTGCATCAGGGACAGTCACACTGCCTTTAGGTAAGCTTACTTCATCTTATTTTGTTTCACCTCTCCTTTAATTATCTGTCATCCTGGGACACACTTGGCGCGTTGTTTTGCTCAGGTTTCTTTCGACAAAGTGATTGATTTTATTTAATTTGTTGTACTTATGTACTTGTTAGATTGTATATCCAACTCTTATTACTTGCCTTTTGAGAGGAATATTGGTTAGCATTGATGGCATGCATCATATAAATGAATAGAAATATTAGAAGTGGTTGAGATGTTTGCAGGCAGTCTGTCTTTTGTATTGGTGTTATGTGTGTCTCCTACACTGATGCTGCATGTTTGTGTTTGCGCATTTACTGCAATTTCTCACTGAAGTTCTTTAAAGCCTTTATAGCCCTCTTTAAATATAGATGGTACATTTTCACTCAACATTTATCTTGTATGAAAATGAAATGGACCCTGTGTCCTGTGATAGCAGTTTTTGATATAGCTGACATCCAGTGACAATCTGCATCCCATGTTTTTCCATTCTGTGAGAGGTAACTTCAAAGTTATATTTTTCCAGAACATTGAATACAAAGACTAAAATAAACATTTGCTTGTCATTTGATTGATATTTCAACAGACATTTATTTTATATTGTATAAATCGTATGATAAATTGATTATAAGATATATGTTTTTTTAAATGAATAAACTAATAAATTACATTGAATAGATATATATATGTGTATTCAATTTTTTAATCAATGAAAAAGCAAAGTTACTAAACTGATATTTTACACAGCAAGTTTATATCTCTGGTTCAGAATTTTATCCTTGTTTATGTTATTTAAATATGTTTTTATTGAAACATGCTGTCAGCATAATTTTATTACCATTAGCATTATTAACATTATTTTATTTTATTGTCAGTGGCACTATCAGACTGTAAAATAATTATAAACACTTATTATAAAACATATATTAGGATGAATTGTAACACAGTGAAGTTTACATTTTTATTTCATTGTGTTTCTTTAGTGCAGATTAGAGTGTCTTATAAAATAATAGAAAATATGTGTTAAACCGAATTTGTATATTTCTATGAATTGTTCTATGAATGATCGTATGATCTTGTCAGTTTAATTTTTTATGACAATACCTTCTATTATAAAATTAAAAGCAGGCATCTAAATGAATAAATATTGTTTCAAAAACCTTTGCAGATATTTGCTTTGTGTTGTATATAAATGGATACATTCTGGTATGTTTTAATACTGAAAGCTGATGCATCCTACAAAAAGTGAAAAAGCGAATGACATAAAAATTGTTCCTTGTTCTGACAGGCTTCATTATATATTTTTTTTTCATATTATCTATAATTTGTCTCCCGCTGCTAATGGATTTTTTGTGTGACATTTTTCAGGGCCAGTTGACTATTAATGGGGTAGACAATAGTGATGTTAGGGCCGGATTGAAAGGCCATGATTTCCACGGTGAACCCTAACCATTTGCCACTTTTCCAGGAACACTCATTACTCTTGGATATCTGCCAGTGAATCAACCCGGGCTAAGGCACTGAGGACAGAAGTGATGGGAATCGTAGGGATGGAAATCAGAGGTCCAGGGCTACAGGCTGGCTGCAGAATGCTGATGGCTCAGGTAAGCACTGGCTATGAAGCTTTTGCCCCGAAATTCCCCCCTCATTCAGCCTGACTTAATGCATTACTGCGGATAGTGAGGGAGCCAGTGAGAGAGAAGCCTGGGGATGTGCAGACAGGGACAGAAAGAGAAAAACGTCTTACAGTGAAAAAAAAAAGAAATTAGCTTCACTTCAAAATGCATTGTGTTAATTTCTGTTTGCAGAAAAGCCATTGATGGGGCCTTGCCATGTGATGCAAGGCATCTTCAATCAATCATTTCAAAACCTCTCGCTGTTGCCAAATGGTTGAGGATCATGCAGTATCTTTCAATTCATTTTGCTCCCTTCCCAAAGACTCTCTTCGGTGACGGGTATTCTTGGGTGGATAATACGGATCGCGTTGTTATTGCTTAAGAATACGCGTAGTCGAGGAGAGTCATTTCTTCAGCGACTTCAAGGAACTAAAATCCAATGATCCTAAAGTGCCTGGCTGCCAGGTTTTTGATATTGTGGGCTACAGCACAGAAACACTGAAACCAGCCCTGAGTTCCATTTATCAAGTATCCAGCCGCAACACCGTTTCTTGTTTATTTCTGTGCTGTTGAGCCTTTGTAAATAATGCAGCCGTACCAACATTGCCTTTTACATTTTATTCTAATTCCATAGTCCATAACATTTTCTTTCCTATAGTAATTTCCTTTGGAAAAATATTTTGTAATTAATTCACTTTGCTGCCTATGGAGAGTCATTTACTTTGAGTCCATGAATTCAATGCATTTTATGTAGTTGTTTACCCACGTTTTTCTTACTTGAGCTTTGTGTGCATCATTGTACTATACTGTATATCTGTTTGCATTTGAAAGAATGCGAAAAAGGATGATTAAATTGTTTGTAGAGATGGCTTAGGCAAGGAATGGAAATGCAACTGGTATTATTTTTTTCATTATCTGTCCTCAAGACCAGACATTTTATTTCACCGCACCCCAACACCCCCCACCTCAACCACGCACACACTCACACACACACACACACACACACACACACACACACACACACACACACACACACACACACACACACACACACACACACACACACACACACACACACACACTTTTTTATGCAAATTGATATTGAAATGACATTTACTGTCCAGAGTTTGTGCTAGGAGGACTGCTGTGCTACCAGGGCCGTGAAACAAAATGTCCACCACGTCAGCTCAGTTTATGCAAAGAGAGGCTGGGGTGTGTCAGAACAAAACCCTACCCAGTGTTACAGCACCACACTTACTCTGGAATATCAATAGTTTTTCTGAGTACATATTTATGAATGTATCGCCATTTACTATTACTTTGTAGGCTACATTTTAAATAGATTTTAATACATTTTAAATTTTAACCCGTACAGCAATTTTGGTGATTAAGCTTTTTCTGGATTTTTTTTTACTTATATCCTCCAAAATATATAAAAACATAATCATAGACAATACGCTCACTGTGATTATATATGTTTATCATTAAAGTTTTTATTTTCAGTTTAAACATTTTACTTCTGTTTGTCAAAAACAATAAAGCATTCATGTCAATGACTATTTTCAAATTTGTAGATTTAATTTTTTTGTGTAGTTGTCTTTTTAAAGTTGTTTTTTTTAGTATTATATTTATTCAGTAAGCATTGGAGTTTTCCTTAAAGCTTGATTCTAATTGCCGCCACCAACAAAAAAATAAATAAATAAAATAAAAACATAAAAAATACATAAATGGGTGATTAATTATATATAATATATATATATATATACATTTGGAGACATTACATTTATTTATTTCTTATATTAAAATCCAAAGTTCACATTTTCCAGATAATTTATTAATGTTGTGTTCTTCTGTAATGACAGGAAGACAGGGACGAGAGATGAATTTTAATTGTATTTCACCACTAGGGGACCCACAGAGCTAATGATAAGGCCTGGACAAAACCTCCATGCGTTACCATTTCTTCTGCTTAAACTTGACTAAAGACAAAACACAAATTACACTTACACACACAAGCACTCTCACACACACATTCACATGCACCTGCAAGTCTAATTTAAGCACACAGTACAATTACTGAACAAATGGACAAACCTCGGCTTTTTTCCAACATATCTTTTTTTAAATTGAACAAATTGTTACAGACTACAGATCAGGCTGCAATGGTTTCCATCTGGATGTATCCATCATGTGAGCCTAAAGTTAAAAAATAAATGATCAATACAACATCATTGCAATATCATTACAGAAAGCTTTGGAATATAGCATATTACATTTGCAATAAAATAATTTTCAGAATTGAATTTATCAACAGTATATCAGAGAATGTATTGTAAAATGCATGCCTATTTTGATTAAAAGGGGTAAATAAAATATATTTGAAAGTTTATAAAAGATATAACAGAAATGGTTGTAGGTGTAGTCTGAATACTATACCCTCATGTTTAACCCGGAAGCAGACAACAGAATTGCTCTGTATGTTCTATCATCCTTCTAGTTGGCTCTTAACCATGCCATAATTACATTTCTTGAAGAGAAAAAAAGGCATCACAAAACATCCAACAAGTAAAACACAGTGACAACTGGGAATACATTTGTCTTTCCAAAATGTCTTACATTTATCAGGCATTTCTCATGCAACATTTTTTAAAACATCCTTTTACATAGTTATATAATATGCGTAAAGTCATTATTCATATTGTGTGATGAATATAGACCCCTTTGCAGATATGTGAAATCATCAGTATGTATGGGCACATTCTGAGCAGGAAGCCTCTCTGTGACCATCTCAAAAAACACTTTAACAAATTTTCACATTTCACCTTCCTATTGCACTTGTTACTTGCAGAAATGCTAATTTCATATTTTGTGAATGGTGGCCGGGTTGCATTTTGAGAACCTTAGTGCAAAAAAATCAGTACAATACTGTCTTGCCTACTTGCATTTGAGTCTAACTTTCCTGATTGTTACTATGAAGCTATCTGATTCCTTCAACAAGCAGGTTTTCTCACAGGCTTTGGCTACCACCTGACAAAATTACCTAAGATTCTAACCAGTTTCAACACAAACATCTGCAATGCCCTCTGCTTAGCTCATTGGCATAGAGCATTAATGTATCGTGGAACAATAAGACCATGTCACATCAATGTTGCTTACACATCAATTATGTCATTTTATTGTAAAACACAAATGCATTATATTTTATTGTTGGAGAAAAAGATTTCTTCATGTTTTTGAAAATTGTACCTTTATGGTCTTTAATATCATTATTATTTTCACTTTTTCTATGTTTGTTGCTGAAATGGTTGCTACCTCAGACACTGGAATATACAATAAAATAATTGTTCACAAGCTGTTCTAAGACCGCTCTTTTGAAAACAGACCGGAGATGACATTGCACATTTTAGTAGAGTTAATTCCTTTAAACAGTGAGTAATTGTAGCATTCAAGGATGTATTCCCCCTGAATAAAGAAGCAGCCATATTGAGAACAGTGTTTGATCATGGGATGTACTGCATACTCATAGGGTATCAGTTCCTGTGGTTAATTGGCCTGTGGGGTCTTGTTATTGACCAGAAGCAGAAAGGATAGAGTTACAGTCCCCATGAAGGCCTCCTTTACCATCCTTATTCTCTGTATTGACACAGAGATGTAGTACATATGTAAAACTTGTACAAAAATTGTAAAAATATTCACTATGTTTTTACAAAAATCCAGCCAATGAAGCGGTTTGTGCAGCAGATCTGCGTTTTCAGTTTTGTGAGTCTTACATTAAGCCCTCCCATGCTTAAGTAAATGAATGCCAGCACAGAATACGAAATTCCCTGTGTGAGCTACCTGAATGAAGACTTATGCCTTAATGAGTGTAATACATTTATAATGTTTTTATGACATTCAGGCCGGCGTAGAATATTTTTCTGTTAATTCTGTACACAACAATATCATACTTTGTACATAATTCTTATAATCTGACCATATGCAATTTTTTCATGTTTGATCCTTCTACCATGCATGAATGTGGTAGGCTTAAAAAAACATACAAAAAAGTGTAGTGTAGTGACATTCTGCTCCTCTATACAAATGAGCTGGTCAGAGTAATTACCTCCTCTGATCACTGTTCAATAGATTATTACATTACATCATTGCATTATTTATTTTTCGAACAGAAACCCAGGGGCACTCAGAATTTTCCATATTCTGTAATGCATTTAATCCAGACTAATTGAGATAAATTTGGGGTTGCACATGGGCCTGGTAACAGGGCCCATTGCATAATTATCCAGGTCAATACTGAAGTACCACTGGAATTCTTAACCCCTATACTGGTCTGCTGCCCTAATATTACCCATTATTAAGAATATGTTGTTATTCAACAGTGCTTCTAGTGCTCATATTTATTATTATTATTATTATTAGACCTCGACAGAATGTAAGAACTCTATTTATGAGGTACATTTTTACATTTGTCTCATTACATTTTGATATATCTGTTCTCTGTCCAATTTTTAAAGTATTACCACAGAAGTCATGTTATTATATGCCAACCACTTGCTAAAATGTAAAATGAAAAGGATAAATTCATATGTCAGGAAAGGTGCAATTAAAACCCTTATCAGGTAAGTTCCCCTCTAGTTATAATAAAACAAAGCTTTACCCTGCATAGGAATAATATTGAATCGTCAGCCATCCACATACAATGATCTGGTCTGCTGCAGTACACCCCTGTATTGAAATTTGCAAGATAAAGCCAAACTCAGGTCACTTGTTACTTATTTATAACACTATTAACTTAATGGAAACCAATGAGGGGAACACTGTGGATCAATTCAAATAAATGCCACAGGAACAATATGGCTACCGCTCATGAAATATTCACATGTATTTACTGTACTTTGCTGTTCCTGTAGGTTTGACAGGAACTGGGGAAATGATGCCTTCAGGCCTAATGGTATATTGGCAATATATCTCACTCTGTTCAAGCACTATTCTGCATCTATGGTATGTTCAAAAAATAATAATAAAGATTAATGACTTTATCTGAATTATATTTGAGGAGAGAAACATATTCTTTTACATTTTCTGAGTTAAACAAATTACATATGTTGCTAAAACATACATAAATTCATATTTGAAATGAATAAATTATATTTCAAATATTTTCTGAAAAAATTTTATTAAAAAAAAATAAATTAAAATGATTTATCTTTTACTCTCCACCTGAAACTTTTGAAGTATTCATTTTGAAGCTAATGGTGAGTTCTAGTTCAAAAATCTGTCCTTCAGCATGTAAGATTTTATATATAATACATTAATATTATCATTAATAATAATATGTGATATTAGATACTAACAACCAAAACCAATTTACATTAAATTCATGCAAAATGGCTCTTTTTACTTTCCATGAATACTCCATTCAATGCCATTAATAACTATTTTCATATATGTTTTCTTTTTAATAAATGTCCTTTTTCCAAACTGAAAGAAGCGCACACCAATTCTTCACTAACGCTTAAGGCTAAAGAAATATGCTGTTGGACTGAACGGTCCTCTTGGTCATACTCATACATAACAGATAGCTTGTTATATAACCTGCCCTTTTTAATACTATTGACATGATCCATGCATACACACTTTTTTTAAGTGGGTGGATAATCATATGAAATTGGCATACTTTCCTGTCTGACTTTGAACATTGCATTTCAACATGAATGAAACTGTACTTCAGATTGTAATCCTACTTTTAAAAGGGTTAAAAGTGATTACAATAAATGAATTGCTGCAATCGCAAAAAATATATATAAATAAATAAAAATACAGTGCATTAGGATGATGTACGACTAAAGGTACACAAATGTAAATGTGTAATGTTGCATAAGGCTACAGTTCCACTGCTGAAAATTGAAGCTAAATGAATTTACTTTCATTATTGCTTATTTATTTATGCTAATGATACTCTGGCTACCCTCCACTTCCTGCAGGAAGACCATGTGACTCATGGAAATAAGCTGTAAAGTATTGTTCCATCAGAAATATCATATGCCAGATAATCCAGGAGACTCTACTTAAATAACAACAAAATCACAGCCATTAGGTCTACATCTGTGGCTTATTGGCCATTATAAAAGAGTAAAATATCATAATGCAGTATAAGAATATAAATATTACATGTTTATTGCACTCATTTACATCTTTATGTGGAAACATCCAGTAACTATAAACAGTAGAAGAGAAAGCAATGTAATTCAGAAAGACAAAACACTACCATACTGAATGATGGTATAAACCTGGAATTGGCATTCATATTACATCTTAACAATTTTGAACTTTCAAAATACTAGCATAATTAGTCAAAGTGAAATGTTTAAGCTCTGTCACTAACATATTCATAGTTAGCCTAAAGATTGCAAATCTGTTATATCAGGCAAAGGACTGACTCTCCAGTGGCTTAGAGACAATTAAAAGAAACATGAATTATGCTCACTGGCTAGCTATACAAAAAAAGCACAAATATCTTGCTTCCAAGTGTCTTTCTTTTCACTGATTTAAAAAGGAAAGCATTCAACTTATTCAATTTATGATGAAGGTTAAAATAAATGTATCCTACTATAACATATGCATGTAGGGATCAGCAGATCCTTAATAGCTTCCTCTCTTGCCTTCTTGCCTGTTTATCCTATGCTATGTTAGCACCTTCTTTGGTTTTTAGTATCCAGTTTCTCTGAAAAATATAAACATATGTTATTTGGCCAGTTCAACCAAGAGACTGTAATGTGTTTGTTTTAAAGAGTGAATTTTTTTTTCAGATGTCAGTTGGTAGAACTGGTAAACAAAAAAAGGACTCAAATTCTTTAAATTGTACTATTTTTATATTGCTTAACAGAAATGCAGAGTTATGTAAAGAGTCATGTTTTCAAGGTCTTTCTGTCTCTAACATTCCTCCTACTGTACATATGTATGCATATAGTTTTAAGAGAGAGAGAAAGAAAGAGATAGAGAGATTACAGCATATTACTGTGTATTACTAGATACTACTAGATGTTAGTTTCAGTCGAGAGGGTGAGCATAAGTCATAAGTATCATTTGTAACAGTACACTATTGAATGCTCCAAAGCTCTTTTAAATACAGATTTATGAAATGAATCCACATCAGCTACTTTATGAAAGGAAAATCTGTTTAAAAAGCTATTTATTTCCAATGTATCAGAGCATTCAGAATCACATCAACCCCTTAGTTTCCTCATGGAATCCCCCTAACGCCACTCTGACACTCTTTCATTCTTTCCCTCTTCATTTCACCCCACTTCTCACACCAATGTAACAAATATCCTTGTCCAAGTATGTCAAATAATACATTTTCAGTTTATGTAATTAAAGTTAATAGTCCAAGACCGATTACACTAAAGGTAATAGCTTTTACATGGAGCCTGTAATGAATGCTCTATCTTTTGGTCTATCTTATTAATATAGATGTATACTCAGGGGTGTACTAACCTTACATGGAAATACCCAGAGAGCTGTCAGCTCCATATCTTTTAGATTGTCTTTGGCAAAACAAAGTCATATGAGGCAATTGTACTCTAGGCATGATTTAGCAAATACCATTTCTCCAGCTTGAGGAAAAATGTGAAAATGGCACTAAAGAATGAAGTGTGTGATTGTGCTGTGGAGGAGATGGAGAGGGCGCTGATGGGTCCTATGTGTCCTGCTTTTATCTCCTGCGACCGCACCGTTAGTTAAACTGGCAGGGCTCTGAATGCAGCCAGGAGGCAGGGATCAGGTTCGCTGTTCCCTTCTCACTCCATTGTGGGTGAAGAGCCTGAGCCTCATGGAGCTTTTCCTGGCTTTTCCTCATACATGGAGGAGGGAGGACAGGCAGGAGGCCATTAATCTGATCTCCTAAACACTCCCCCCTCCTGAGGGACCCATCTTCACGCACCCCCCCACCATCCCCCACCTCTGTGTGCAAGGAGCTCTTAACCTCTCCTCAGACTAATGGGGGATAGTCCATCTTGAGGGAAGCCATCATGGTCAAAACTCAACCATTAAAACACAGGGAAAACATGTATTGTCTGCACTTCAATACATGAAGCAAAAAATCAATTCCTCTCATTATTATTCAGTGTGTGATCTGGTCTTTTCTCCAATTTTGGGACTTGTGAGTGTGTATCATTAACATTTGTCGATTAAATAATTGAATCCAGAAAATGTTTCTTATGGGACCATGGCATCATGTTTCAAGGCCTGAATGAAACTTCATATGTAAACAGTAGACGATGGTTTCTATTGATTTTGTAACGTGGCCTTCTGAAGCTATAGTTTTGCCTTCATCTTTAACATGATGGAGATTTCATTTGTGAGTTACACTGATCATGTATGTTTTGCATGTTAAGATAACTACAATTCTTATTAAATCCTGAATACAAGGATATAAAATTAGTTTCCTTTTATCTATAACCTACTCTGCAACAACACAGGAGGGCAGGGTGAGAGTGAGGGTTGAGTGCCGCACTATAATTTCTATTGACAAGCATGGACTGGAAAGCATTCTCAGTACTTTCTTCGGTTACCTTTTGTTATAGGTGCAGGAAATGTACCGGTACAGTTTTATCTTAAAATCCCACATGGAAAACAAACCCTGATTGAGCACAATAATACTGAAGCATTCGCTTCTTATGGGTTACAAGAGGAGATGCCTCTCATTACTGTGGACCATGATAGTCACTCTTTGCTTACTACCCTTGTATTAGCCAGTCACAGCCTTTGACTACTTATGAATACAATAATAAAACCGTGACTTTCAGTTTTAACAATAAAAAAGGGCCAACCTTTCTATTTTCTATGCAACTTCTTCTTTTTATTTATATAAATCTTAAAAGAAAAATAATTTTTTAAGAGCAGTCATTGATATGTTTACCTGTAGTCATGATGGACTATTTATATTATTTATATTAAAACAAGTTTGCTTTCATTTTTACTTGAGGGCCAGGAAGAAGATAATTTTTAAGTTATGAAAGTGTTAACAAATGGCTTTTTTCTTTTCTCAGGGACAGCATTATAGACAATTTTGATTAGTTACATTTGGACTCCCAAAACAATAAATTCACATCTGACTTATTTATTGGAGTTTCTCAGGATCTTAAATGCAGAGACTCAACTGTACATCCATTATGCAATTTGTCTGAGCTAAATGATGTGAGTTCTTTCATTCACTCGTCTTGCAGGGTCAATGAGCATTGCAAATGATCCTCCAGCTTATCTGTCAGGACTTTATTTAGTCATTATTCATTTTCGTTTTATGCACAGGCTGTTCTCAGTCAGTGCAGCCTGCGTTGACACGTCTGTGCAGTGTCCATGAAACCTGCCATAAAATGCACTGATGGTGAAACCTGCTCGGCTGCAGGTGCTCTGGCTCAGGACGTCTGAGGGAAAAAGCAATGATGCTGAAACCTGCTTTTGATGGCTTTGGGTGTTTGGGACTAGGCTAACCAGAATGCTTCTGTTCAATTGACTAAATACAAAAAGTATCACCCTGATCTTAACGAGATATGAAGCACGTAATAAGTCAAATTCTGTCAGGATAGCACATGCAATGCATTAAAATGTATACAGTGACAGCAATGAATTCCATAATTTATATACCTTGGAGTCTGCCTTTTTTGACAGACTATCATGTACTTTTTTCTCTTTTCAGCATCAAAATCAATTATTTATTCATTTATATACCAGATTTATTTCTCCCATTTCCCAGCCTAAACTCAACCAAGTTAGCTGATCTCCCATTAGCAAACCTTCCTGCCAGTTTCAGGGGAAAGCCATAAACATGCCATAAACTCCTCCGATTCACATCACAGATAGATATGATCTCTCTTTCGTCCACACTGCAGATGCACCACTAATTACATATTGTCCATGTCATTAGAGGCCAGAGTGTTATAGGTTTGTGAATCTGCATGTGCCTGGCCTGATCTGAGTGGTGGCTATAGTGTGATGAGACCGATGGTACTAGCTAGCTTTCCGCTATCATTCCCCTGCAAGGCTGGGCCAAGCATCGAAGACTCATGTCTTTGTACCTGGAGACCCCAAGTTTTTTTTTTTTTTTTATGAAGGAGAGTAAATAAAATGAGGTCATCCAATTTCTGTGATATTTGTTGAAAATTATCCTTTTAGAGCATTTAAATCTAGAAATAACTTTAAAAAATACTTCTCTTCTTGTCTCTAGATTTCCCTTGCTGACTACTTGAGGGTTGGCCAGAAATTATAGCTTTAGAAAATCTGGTCAGGAAGCTAAGCTTAATTGCTTTCCATTTACATAACTTCATTTACTGTTCTATCATTGTGCTTGTATGCATGTTTTCCTGTGCTTTTAGTATTTTTTTCTTTTTCCTTTTATTGTCTGTAGAACACTGAAATGGAAGTGTTGTCATAGTGAGTTCTTATTTTATTACCTATCAGAGGCATTGGTCATATTCTGATTGGCTGATGAAACTCAACATTAACATGCATTATCTAGGACCATGTGAATCAGGGAATGGCTCTTATTGTCACTTCATTCTTTCAAGGACACCAGTGGTTCCACACTTTATGCCCACACCTTACTGCATGTCTTAATACTTACATAGTGATTATGGCAAGGAAATGCATGTCTGTACCAAATTATAAGCAATGGATGTCTGTCAGAACCAAAAGCTAACCAAAACAGGCCCTGACAGGACGGCACCTAAAGTCATATTTGATGAGCAGCCAGCTGGGCAATCTTGCTTCATTCATAAATCATCCGGAAGATGGAGTGCCATGTTGCTTTTAATCACCTCTGCAATACAAAAACAAACAATATCATTGGGGGCCATGGCCGCTTGGAGCAACCATGGAATTACCTGGTGGGAACATGTTTGATTTGACATTTAGATATGACATTTAGGTGGATTTTATGAAAACAAAAACACAGATGTGATTACATTGATCATAATGTACAGAATATCAGCAACTGACCAGACACAAAGATACCAATATTTAAATGTAATGATGGTAACTTCACAGCAGACATAGCCCACAGCTTCTTGCCATTTTGTGTCTCATTTAAAATATACCTGGTCAAATGCAACATATTGTCACATACATAGAACACATCATGTTAAAGGGTTGGAACGCCTAACTTAACAGCGCATAAGATATTGAGACGGATATGAATAAATCATAACTGAGAATATGTGCCACTTGGGAGGTAAACCTTGTCATTAGATGAATGTTATCACTGATCATAAAATGTGAACTCACAAGCATCCGGAGTCAGATGCACAGCTGAACATGACAACCTGAAATGTGTCTGTGGACAGAGATGTTACACATATCTCTGTTTCTACTGCAGTAAAAATGAAGTGAGTAGAAAGTTGCAGGGATATATTTGCATATATATTTACATTTAAGGAGACATTGTTTTCTACCCTTGAGCAATGTACTTCTGAATGTGTATTGCATGGAATTACTCACCTTTATAAATGGACAGGCTGTAACCTCTATGTCGCCCTGGATAATGCCACTTGAAAAGCATATGAATAAAGCGATGTGCTGTGATCCCTTATAATGACACCATCCACCCGTTATGCCAGACTGTAGCTGCTGGCACACGCAGTATGAAGCTGAGGAAATGGCAGCAGGAACAGTTCCAGTTCAGGCAGAAGTATGAAGTCAGTGAATGCTGCTGAAGCTCCACAGAAACAAGTGCAGTCACCCTGACCACTAATTGCTCTTTGCAGTACCTCTGATCTTTACCTATAAAATAATCTCCAGGAAAATGACCCCTGGTTTACTTCATCAGCGACATCCCCTGCTGACACAGGGTCCTATTCTTTAAGTCAGGTTTGCTAAATAAAGGTGTGTATTTTCACTTTGTTTCAAGTAAATTCATGTCAAAGGTAGTTTGGCTGTAACTTTAAATTAGCTTTTTACTTTAAAATTTACCTTTAAAGTAAATCTTGAACTTTTTAAAGATTCAAAAAAATCAACTGGTGCAGCAATCAATATTTAGCAGGGTGTCTTCACTTGACATGTTTTTGATATGCTAAGAAATACAGAGCATTGCACTGTTGAAAGTGGCTGTATCTGTATGACATTCAGTTTGTGGTCACAGGGGTGATTTGAGCTATGCCAGGAGCCCTCAGCACACATGACAAGACTCTTAAAGTGAAATCATCTTGTTTGGTCATGTGATCAAAAGGAAAAGAGCTTTTTTTTATTTGACATTTTATTTAAACATGCAAGCTAGCTACACAACACAGGGAACAACACCTTCAATGTGCCCAATCTCTTTATCCCATAGAATGGCTACTGAAGAGGGAAGCAAGTGCATAGAAAAGGAATCTCCTCATTGTAAATTGTAATAGATCCCACACAATTTCTGCCCTCTGCCTATATTCCAGTCGCAAAAAGGAACAGCTACTTACACATTTCCAGAACTCCCCAAATCACATACACTAAAAAAAAAAACATTTTACAGTGATACAGTCAAATGCACTGATGCAGTCAACACATGCAACTGTAAACCATAAAAATGAAAAAAAAAAACAAATATGTGAACATTAAATGCCACGAAGATGTTAAAACTCTGATTTTTATTGTTAATGCTAATTTATTTGACATTTATGCAAAAATATTTTCTGTTTGTTTGAACAAGAAAATACCAAACAAAAAAAAAAACATAAAACCAATTAACAATTGAAGGCCAGTTGTGTAAGCATGGCTATACCTGTGGCACCGTTTCTAATGAGAAATTTCAAACAATCGGAAAGCAGACTGCCTCACATGAGCTGCATATAAAGCAGCACCATAGACTGAAATGCATTCCTGATTCTGAAATTACCCAGACCTGTTTTAGGGGCAGTTTTTCCCATCCCTGTTCAGCTTGTTCAGGAATACCACTTTCAAAGCAGAATCCCACGCAGGCTTTTGAGGAAAGACAATCATTCCTAAAGGTGTGATAACTATGGCTCATGGCAAGTGAGCATATCTAAACTATAAATCACTTCATTGATTACAGTAACTCATTTCAAAATTTGTTTGAGGAAGTGAAGTGCTGATGCTTTTTCTTTTACTCTTTTGAAAAAAAAAAGCAGACAATGTCCTTAAACAGTTGAATCTCATATTCAATATCACAACATTTCTGATCAATTCCCAATCTGTCTATAGCTTTCTTTGAGTCTTTAGCTGTTTTACAATTGAAACAATTATTAATTGAGCTGAGCACAGTCTGGGTCAAAAACAGGTCAACAAAGGTTCATCTCTTTAACATTAGTTATGATGGCTTTCCTTTCTTTTCTCTTCCTTCTCTTTTAACAATGACATCACATATCATCTTTAATTTCAAATTTACATATGCTTTGAAACCATACATTCAATATCACGTTTTCTAAATGGGAAATTATATGAATTATTACTTGGAGAAATGACCTGCTTTATGTATTCTCTGACCTAATTAGCACACTGGAACAGTTTATCATTTTTTTTTATCTAGCATGCTGCCTGTCTTCCTATCTGTGTTAAGTTTGCAATAAAAAGTTTTACAATAACAAGAACTGGCTTTTCACCTATAAATGATTATTTTGTAATATTCTGAAAGCATTAATGCTTAAAAAACCCCACAACACAAAAATTGTATGTGTTTCCTCTGTTACATGGCTGTACATATGCTGTACAGATGTAAACAGTTATTTAATAGTGGGTTATAAATTTAATATGGATCTCAAGTCATCCTTTTGTAATTCAATTAACACAGGTGTCCCAGATCACTTATACATATTCTCATTACATTCACGTGTTCATCTGCTCACAGCCATGCACTCATTTGGGAAAGATATGCCACATTTTCTGTTGAAAAAAATAACCTGTCCAGAGAAGGATTTGCTCTAATTGGGACCACTTGGTTAAAATATTGAATGAATTACATGCTGAGATATAAGCTACATGCAGAACATTTCCTGATACTTCTTACAGTTTGTGTTTCTGAAGTGAAGATGCATGGTGTAACCACAGGGAGGGGCTGGGGGGGGGGGTCAGCTGAGGAAACTTCAACTTGTGTGTATTAATGGTTTTACACAAACACAAAACATAAAAAGCATGCAACTGAGAAAATGATTCATAACCCCTGTTGCCAAACCTGGGTTGCCATACCTGCCCCACACCCCCTGGTCAACTGGGCCCCGTAGATAATCTTGCATCAAGGGCCCATCATGAACTTGTTATGCGAGTGTAAAGAGCTACATTTATTTAGTTGCTAAATGGTTAATCCTATCGGTTCCAAAGAGCCTTTTTGCTTGTACATTAAGAAGAAAATGCTACATGTGATAAGGTCTCCCACCCTTGGAATATCTCTGGAGCAGTTTTCATTTTCCCTGTGTCTTCATTAATGTCCATTCAGAGATAAGCCATCACCACAAACTGCACTATCCCTCAACATATTTAAATGGTTGAATCAGCTAAACCCACTATCTTCCACTTTTACCAAATCAATAATTAAACAGATTAGCAGAATCATTGTTTTCCCAGTTGTCTATACTATTACCATGTAAGCCACACTTGATTGCTGTCATTTATTTTCTCCTTTGCTTTTTTTTGGGAAATGGCAACCAGTGCCCATATAGCCCATATAGGAGATGACAGTTCTAATTCATAGGCAGCAGGCCCCAGCACTCCAGTATGCTTGATTCTGCAGAGCATAAACATGGATGCTGTGCTACCCAGACTGCACAGACACACACTATTCACCATGGTACTGCCCTCTCAAATGCTCCACAGCTCAATGAAAATGTAATTCCTCCATACTGAGTTCCAGTATAGACTCCTTAAATATTCACCTGCTACATTCTTTATGTGGACCATTTTCCGAATCAGAGTGCATGACTCATCCCTCTGATGCGTGTGAGGACCAAACGGTGGGTAGGATGCCACGACTTCATTATTTTTCCATGATGAACACGTTATCACATCTTGAGACGTCAGATTGAAAGGAACCTGATGGCTAATTTTCACCACTGTTCTGTTGCCGTGTCTGTGTATGTGCTGATTTCAGTGTTGATTGATCTCTGCTGTTACTCTTCTAAGAAGGCCTGCAGAACAGATATTGGATCCGGTGTGTATGTACGGAGGACCAGTCAGAGCTAGTTCATTTAAAGGCCTATAGAGGCCCATTTATCTGCTCATTTTTTTGTTGATACAATGCATCCTCTACACTGCCCAACATAACGTCATATAAGACCAATATTTTTGAAAAAATTGGAAAAAATTATTTTGTCTTTCCTCAAAATGTTTTATTTTTTTTCCTTTGTGTAATAGCACTTTGTATTTGATTTTTTTGTTGTTTTTCACAAAGAGCTAGATTTCAGTCACTTCAAAACCTTCCGACATATATTATATTATATTATATTATATTATATTATATTATATTATATTATATTATATTATATTATATTATATTATATTATATTATATTATATTATATATACATATTTCTACTTTGCATGCATATTTTAAATAAATGTTATTTTTATGTTTAAACAAGACAAATAATCTTGTTCTCATTACCATAGTTCAATTTACATTTTATCCTAAACTGAAGAACATTCCCTCTAACACTTTATCATGCGGGCCTTCTTCATGTTATACTGAGGGCAGGAGGAACTAGGATTACTGTTAAAACTTGATATTTTAATCTTTGCTACAAAAGCATGAAAATTGCCTCAACAGCTGAATATTATTGTGCCAAATTTCTGGCATAGACACAAAAGTTTTGCTTCCTCTTGTTCAACATAAAAGTCATAATTATACCCATCTACTTTGTCATAATGAGACCATGACAAACAGCCACTATGTGTTCACACAGGTTAAATTCAAACAGATGGAGGGTGTTACAAATTGCTTTTTACAACTGAATTAATTAGCAGGCTGGGCAGCTGACACATCAGTTTCACACTGACCTGCAATTAAGAATAACGCTTCATTTTGGAGTGTTTGCAAGGGGCTCTCCTCTTCTTGGCGGCAGTAAAATTGTTGGAGTTATAATTAATGTTTTGGTCTCAGAGGGGCAGAGGAAATACAGACTAATTTTAAGGAACAGAGGATATGTTTTAAAGTGAAAGACATATCCTCCCTGAAATGTTTCCGGATGTTTCAAACCTGAAAAAAAGAAATATAATGAAGATTGCCATCAACGGTTTCTGTGAATCAAAAAGGAACTTCAAATGCTTCCAATTTTTAATTAGAGGTGAAACAATATAAAAACATTACTGTACATGACTGATGGCATTCCTAACACTGATAGGCCATGCTTTATACAGGCCAAAACCCCATTGCATTGCTCTACATTCTTTCTATTTCTGTTCCCCTCCTGGTTTTGCTCAATACAGCCTTTACTGTTATTTGCATATATTTTAGTGTGATATACATTTGTGAAGAGTAAAAAAAAAAGAGTAAAAAGAATGATAAAAATGTTTTTTTTTTTTTTTTTAGCAAAAATGAGAACTGAATTTCAATTAAGTAAAACATTAACTAAGTCTCAATTAACCCATCAGCACCTCCCATGGCTGTATGAGGAGAATCACAAGTAGGTTTTATATAAGATCAGAAACTGCTCCTCACTGCTGCCCTCGGCAAACTGACTTTCACTGCATCATTTTAATTAGTGGTAATACATAAAATATCTGTGATGCGGTGTTTTGTATATCTAACAAATGTCTAATACTGCATCACAGAGAGTAGTATTTTATCATTTTGTTAGTGGTAAAAAAAAAATCAAAAAGTTGGAAAACATTTTTTATAGTTTGATTCATTTTTTCGGTATTTCCTGATTTACACAGTTATAGCATCAAAAGCCCATACTGATGACTGGAACTACTTTGCAGCTTTGAAAGTTGTGTCACTTACCAGATTCAGTGTACTTCTTTTTTGTGGCTAAATACAAGTTTTATCTGGCCATAACAGATTAATGACATTGATGGTGAAATTGATAAGTACCTTGCACAATTACACAAGTTAGTTTCATAGTGTCTGATAAATCATCTATCTTAACTAATGTAACAGACAGCTATTGAAAGAGTAATGGCTAAAATATCACTCAATGTCTTGATGGAAATTAGTTGCTGTTGTTGCAGGATAGAAAACATCTAATAGCTCTCTTGTAAAAATGTGACATTCAAACGCTATTCATATTATTAAAGATAAAATCAGGACTGAAGGCTTGAGTTAAAAGAAGCATTTTTATTTTCAAAAAATTGAAAGAAATGTGTGTTGAATAACCCTGACTTTATGTTGAAAAACCCTGTGTCATAATGTAGCAAGAAGTTTCATCTTTTTATTTATGAAGGGTTGTATTACATGTAACTGCAGATGTTTTGATATCCCCAATGCTGAACATACAATTGAACTGGATCATTATACTAAATTAGGTCCAATAAAATCGAAATGTCTGAGTCACATTAAAAAAGAGTAACACAAAGCCACTAATATCCCAACCAATTTCACCATCTGTTGTAAAATTCCTCCCATAATTAGGCAGTGTATTACATTTCATGTTGTCATTGTAGATGTGAATATATGTAACTTCTTCATTTCGTATTTACGAGATCTATTTGCTTATACACTGTACGGAGTGTCTTCCAAAGCTTATGTGCCTTGTTGATGAAATCTGATAACAATAATCATGCCACAATAATGGCATGCTTTGTGTGGTATAAAAACGAACATTTCTGTAATAAAGTGATTGAAGTGAATCATAAAACCATAAATTCATCCAGAATGTCTAATTCCCCTCCTCCAGGTTTAGCTGCAGTGTTCCTTGTTAATTAGATGCTGTTTATATTTGCATAGCCTTCCTGTGATCCCAGTGGATTTCTGTAATGACATTTCAGTCTATAAATAAAATATTTAAAACCACAATAAAAGTCCTGGACAACTTTTTTAGTGTGCACCAGTGGAGGAAAAAAATAATTGTATGGTTTAATATTTAACATGCAAAGATGTGATTTTAATGAAAATATTAAGACAGTATTTCAATTGTGTCATATTTAGAATTTAAAAAATAGTTTATATATTAGTATATATATAAAAAATTATATGTATATACTAAGTATAGGAAATGAGCATTAATTATTATATGGTGATACACTTTAATTTCAATTATTATTATTATTATTATTATTATTACAATAGGGCAATAGGGGTAGGTTTATTACAAGGTTTTATTTATAGATCCATTATAATCATTAATATTTCTCTGTCTTAGATTTCTTAAAAGTAATTGAAGAAGTGCATATACAGGGAGAAGAAAATACAAAATTATATGAAACAAATTTTCTCAATCCAAAGTAAGCATCAACAAAAAATATAGACTCACAGCATATGTGCCTGTGGTTGTAGATTTTGCTGTGATTCATTTTTTAGCATATTTATTGTAGGCAAACCATGATCCTCAGACTGTCTTTCCTTCAGTGACAGCAAAAGCATGGTTATGCTTTAACATATTTGCATAGCCTTAATATAAGAGTGTCAAGGTAAGGCAAAATATTGAATAAAAATGTGTTTCTCATTATGCCACACTCACCATCACCATTAACGAATCACCACAGTGGTGTAAAGAGAATAAAAATGGTTCTTGGTCAACAGCTGATTGATGGAAAAAGCTATTTAAATAAACGAGTGCTCGGCTCCTCTGCAAGAGTAGCAAAGCTGTCAAAATGTGGGTCCCTTACTTTATGAGGCATAATCCCACTGTTTGATCTAATTATCCTACTGAAAGACATTTCAGGCCTTATTATCCAAAGCACTCTGAAACACCAGTGGGCTCTATTTATGAAGTCTCCGGGAAGGAAAAAAGGCACACCATCACAGATCCCTCACAGGATAGCCAAATAAGATTCAGTGCACAGGAACTTTTCCAAGATAGCATTAACTATATGTAATAACTGAATCCTGTTACTCATTCATATGCTAATTGAGACAGGTTCAGATAAACATCACACAATTGGGAGAGGAGGATGAGCGTGTATTACCGTGAAATACTGTAAATTGAAAAAAATGGATATGGGAAAATAGGATTGAACCATGTGACAGTCAGACCAAAATTGATGTATTTTTAATGCATTTCCTCTGCAGTCCTTGTAACACAGAACCATGACGACGCAATACATCCATACTGAGAGAGGTGCAAAATTTGTGTTGCTTGCTTTTATATTTTCGGTGAACTGGAAAAATGGAAGTTACTGTGTACAATAACCAATTTGAATCTTTTCATGAATGATGTAGTGCCAGAAAAAGACAATGACCATTTTGTAGAAAAGGTAAGTTTATATTGTAATTCTTTATTATAAATGTGAATATTATTTTATGTTACAATGTATCAGATTAATTTGTTATTCTCTCTTGCAAACATTTCTTGTTTCTCAGGTCTCCATCAATGCTAAAAAGCTGATGGTACACCTTTTTGTACTGAGAATAATTTGCAAATTTAAATAAAGTTTAGAATTATTCATATAATTTACTTCCTTGGAAAAATGACATACCAAAACACTTTAAAATAATTGAATATTTGTGAAATAAGCACTGCGGTTACAGTACTCTCTGAGTGCAAATTATGTGAACATACTCATCTAATACCATGGTAGGCTCACCTGGAAGGACAAACAGGCGTTTATGGCATTTAATGATATCACATGAGGATGGAGGATGTGGTGCGATTGGGTGTGTTCCCAGTGTCACACAGTACTGTCTGACTCTTTCATGTAAACCTTTCCCTCAGTGATCAAAGGCCATGGGCTGAGCACTACCAGAGGAACCATATCGTATGTACAAACACACAGCACAGTGCTGTCGTTCAGCTGGGGATGTGCACATGCATTCCTTATTAGTACCCCCGTCAAGGTGAAAAAGACACCTTTTATCCTCTTATCACACGAATAAAGTAATGACTACCCCCCAACACCCCTCCCACCCAAAAAAGAGCAAAAAAAAAACATTTATTTGTTTTCTAGGTCAAACGTGCCTGTCCATGAACATAAGGAAGGATGGAGCCAGCCTTACGCTCCTCACCACAGGGAATGGTCCATGTAGTTGTTATTTATAACTGGGTTCTTTCAGCTCCTCAGATGATTTGAATGTTTGATCAAAGGCCTGGCCAGCTCGGTGCACACGGCGTGGGGATGGGGGTGAGTATTGATCCACACCAAACTGAACATGGGCTGAGGAACACAATCAGGACTGCGCAAATGAAGGTAATTGTGATTGACTTGAGCTGGCGAGATGACTGATTACTCAGCTGAAATGCAACATCTGCTCCATGTTAGTCCAGGAAAGATCCCTTTGATAAGATTTAATTGTGGAAGGGATCTCAGGACCAATTAGATTATAGCTCTACAACTGATCTTCCTCTAAATGCCAAATGTGGGAAATTAATAAAGAGAAAAGCTGTAATATATTAAATTTTGTCCAAGCTTCAATCAAATCATTTCAAATGCATATGAATGTTTATTGTGCTTTCATTTTAAAATGTCAGTTTTGATGCACACAAAATCACATCATATCCATAATATATTGAAAGAGAAATAAAAGCAAATACAAACCGTATTTCAAAAGGTGAAATGTTCATAATAAACAAATTTACCAAATTTAAGCTTTCCGCACTGGTTTCTCCAGCTGCACAGAGTTTAGGAAGCTGAACTGATCTGGAAGTTGATCTGGTATATGAATCAAAATGGTCCTCCATGCTTCAAATCTTCAGCCTTTAATATTTGTAAATATAGAAAATGACTTACATTGTATTTAGTAACATCTTTCATTCTTCATCTGGATTGTACATGCATATTCCTATATTGACTGGGATTTACATTCCATCCACGTTAGCTGTATGCATTATGGTAAATAAAAAAAGGTTTCAGGGTAAATGATATTGCACCATCAGGGAGATATTAATATTGACCATTCTTCTGTATTCTAGCAATGACAGTATTACAAATATATATTTTTCTAGTTATCCAAATCCAATGTCACTTCTTGTTGTGTTAGAAGTGTTATCAGTGTTATCTGTCTGTACAGCTGCACATCCTCCAAACAATGTAGAAGGGAACACAACAGATATTTTAGTCTGGAATATTTCATGGTAAAATATATTCTTGATTTGTACCATGTGGTGTGCAAGATTAAATTATTAAATAATTTCACTCATCCATAGTTATAAAAAAGTAAAGTATTTCTGCTGAGCTGAAATAATCTTTTTAGGTTTTATCAAAATAGGTGCAATTGCTATCACATATAATTTTCTATTAATAAGTACTTTTCTTACTAACATCTTCTGGGTCCTCTACAGAAAGGATCCGTTTGATGGGCTAAACGATTAAATACAAAAAGGTTAACATGGTGGTACAAAAAGCCTAAAGGGAAAGGTCACCCTAAAGTTAATGTTAGACTACGGAAAATAAGCATCTAGGTAGAGGACAGACATGGTTTCAATAGAGGCCTGGTTCACATATCAACAATTAAACAAGTGAAGCAGCATGGGGTCTTCTGTGTATTTGAATTTTAACTTAATTACAATAATCATTGCAAAACTATTTCATGCTAACCCATAATTTAGTAAATAAAGAAGCTGTGGGATTTCAAGCAAAAAGGATCAGCGCTGGCAATATGTACACATTTTTCAAAACAGGCAGGAACTCCCACGGGAGCTGTGTTCTCTCTGCACAAAGCACCTCTCAGGAGAAAAAGGCTTTGAATTGTTTTAAAGTAAGATATGCTTCTGAAAAAACACACACATTCACACACACATGCACGCATACAATCAAAATTGGTTGTACACATTCATAAATACTAAATATGTACCTCTGAATTTGGAAGATGTCTGAGTTGCATTCACATTAGAATGGTGAATAGACAGGTAAATTATTCTCTTAATTTTATACATAACACAAGTTTGTACTCTTTTAATGAGCAAGAGTGAACATACTCCGCACATATCACAGAGCTCAGAAGTATACTGGGGAAAGTATATTGATTTATGAAGTTGGAAGATCTACAGTAGGCCTATACATTGCTTCACATGTAACTTCCTACAAGGTCTATAGGCCAATCTGATCAAGCACTGACTGGTATTGTTTTAAAGGTCAACAAATAGGATCCAGTAAAAACCTCTTTTTCCAGAAAAAAAAACATATCCAAAACCTTTCACCTGCATGTTGAGAAACAGCTCTTATGTGTGACAGCAGACCTGAAAAAACATTTAGTTTCACAGCAAGGACAACTTCTCAGGACACATAAAGAGTATTACAGGTATATAGTTTCCAATAAATAGAATAGAAGTACAATGATAAAAAAATGTGGGGTCAACACTCCTATACAAGAAACAATTCCCATGAAGTCCAAAGCAAAACTGAACCAGTGAAACTATGGAAAGAGCTTCACAGGGATTTTGAATGAGTATGAGGTTAAAAACTGAGGTTGATGTTAGTTCTCCATAAAGATGAAAGCATTGGTAAGCATGTAAAACATTTTACTGAGCTGTGTATGTGGACTGCCTCACAACTGCAATGACAACGAAGAAACCTCATGGTCTCATGTAACCTCACCTACATGAATACATTAATAATTATGGCTAAGTCTGGGCAGTCACATTACACTTTTATCCTAATCCCATTAAAACCTTTTGTGGCATGTCCAGCTGAATATTTGGAGTAGGTGAAGTGACTCACCAAAGCCACAGGCTGGACCCTACACATTGAGATCCATCTCTGTGTCTTGATCCAGAACTGCCTGTACATCTTAATCTACAATGACTGACAATGTGCGGTCGAGGGCAAGCGTAAAAGACCCCATCTAAACCTAGCATTATCACGCGGCTTTTGTTACTCAAGATGATCAGATAATAATCTGATCGCAGTACTGAGCCTCTGCACATGGGTATTAAGTGTGTCTCTTATCCATCATCTGTGTGCACATTTCCTTTACACATTCTTTGTTCAATAATCTCTGCTTTTCTGAACGGGATGCAGCCCTTTGCTTTCAGATGTCTGATTTCATCTGCGCTCAAAGCATGAGGAATCCCTGCCCACCTCCAGAGGAGGTCAGCCACATCCGATCACAATCAGACCACAATGCATCCTTCAAGCGTCTGCAGATATCACAAATCTGCCATCATCCTGATCAGATGGCTAAAGTAGTGCGTTCATACGAGGCGTAGACAAAGCCCAAATCAGACAGAGCTCTGTGGTGTCAGGGAAACACCTTCCAAACTCCCGTCTGTAGTCACCTAGTTGTTATCAGTGAGAGGCTTGCTTCTCTTCTGCTTCATTTTGGCTTTCCTGTACTATGATGCTTTGTATTGAGCAAAAGGGTCACAGCAGTTGAGCTGTTTCCACCAGAGAACAGTCATAACCTAAGACACAATGGAAAAAAGGAAAGTAAAAGTTCAATTTTACATTCGCTTACATACAAATGGGATAAAGCCCCTCAATGCATTTCAATCCTACCTAAATTACTTTGTTACCACTGTTGTAAATTACTACATTAGCTTACAAACGCTGATACAGGAATGTCAAATTAAGCTGAAAAACATTCATCAACAACTTCCTGTTTCCATTTCAGCATGTGGAAACCTTTTTTCTCACAGTTCATCCTCTGTTACATTTTCATCAGTAATGAATGTATGGCAGAACTCAGTGACTGCATATTGGCTGGAGCCAGGAAAGACACATCTCCCTCATACACTGCCGCATTGTATTCTGTTGCCTGAAACAGTAATGAGCTCTGACATTTCAGACCACTAAAAAAGGAGAACACTCTAAACATTACAAAAATGCTCTGTGTCAGCATCTAAATTAATTTCTAATCTGATGTTTGCCTAGCCTCTGACCCTATTCCTCTCTACAGATTTCTGCTGATTTCTACTTTCTACCCAATGATATAACCATTAATCATCTGGCTATTGGAGCAGTGTCTCTTATAGTACAGCCTGCTGTGAAGGGTACTGTATACACTGTGTTTCCTCCATTGCTGGCCTTCTATCCTTCTTGTTTGGACTGCATGTAAAGTATTCATTTTTTTCAGTGTGGGACAAATTCTCCTTCCCATTCATGTCAATAGTTACTCAGCTATAAAGGAAGTGAGTTTCAATATATAAGCCACTGAAAAGTAATTACTTAAATGTTTTCCGTTGACTTACAAGGCTGACCTGGCTTGTACTCTGACACTGTTTGTATATAGTCTAATTTGCATCCTTTCTCTCTTCATAAAAATTATTGTTCAGCTGAAATATGTAAGACAGAGCCCTGGATTCAATAAAAAAATTTGACCTTAACCTTGACTCACCACTGAATACAAATGTTTTTTTCTCCCTTTTTTTGTTTTCGTCTTCAAGCACACAGATTGGGTAATCACTGAACTCGGCAAACTCTCAAGGCATAGCTAAGGACAACCATTGATTGAATTCGGGCCATTCTGTCAAAATACGACACTTGCAGTGCGGTTGATGAAATAATTCCATTTAAGTCAGTTTTCAAAAAGATGGAGATGGATTCACAGGTCAGGCCATAATGGGGAATAGTTGAATTTCATAAGCCCTATTATGTTCAACATCAAAAGAAAAAAATCAGGACATCTGGATGAATGTCTCCATTTGTCTGATAAAAGCATGAAATATGCAATACAATTTAACTTCTATGTTCTCATTAGAAATTCATCCATTTTATAGAATAATCACAAAGTAAAATTGAAGATTAAGAGGGAAATTACAAATACACAGACATTTTTCCTGTCCTTGGTAATATTAAATCAACCATATTAAATTGAAGCATACAAGCCATTTCCCCCCAGACACTATTTTAGGTTGGCCCCATATTCTCCAGCAGAATAAATTCAAAGGAACATAGGCTACAGTGCTTTACTGTAGCATATGACACATGACAAACGACCCTGACATGAATCTCAAATGTAAAACAAATACCATTTTTGTGACTTTTCAGTGCTAACGTCATGTATTGGCAAACTGATAACATGCTTTGCTGTAAAGATCTTTATGGCTGGCCAATAACCACTTTTATGCTCTGTTCTAGGCTTAGAAAATTTTGTAACTATACTTACATTTTCATATCAGCGAATTGTTTATATTTCTTAATGCTTCACATACACAACAGTGTGTCCATAAACCGGTTTTTAAATCAAATTTTAAAGAAAATGAATTCAATATAGTGAGGCAGCATTTTTTTAAGGACAGCTTTTTCTTGCTTTGAGGTGGCATGTAAGCTACAGTCCTGTTCAAAAGGGCACCAGACATAGTGATAACAGTAATGTATGTAATTCAGATCTCTTTTCGTGTGTGCTGTAAATTCACTTTATGTGACATCACTCCACCTTACACAAGAGTGACACCCCATCACGAGGGAATTTATGCTGCATCGTCAAAACCATGCAGGGAACCTGTGTTTGATGGGACGGGGGGGGGGGGGGGTGGGGGTGTGTGCAGGGAGAGTGCGCTCAAATGTGCATTAATCAATCCCTGACCTGTTCTTTAACCTTGAGCTGGCAAAACATGTCACCCTGTCTGAATGCCAAGTCACTCTGATCTTGCAAACTGCTGCAGCGGTCCACACTGAACCAGCCAGACGGCACTCAGGCTTTCTCAATTGGAGCTTTACTGGGTGGGTAGCTGAGAGGATAAATATATCTTTATAAAGAAAACAAAACACTACATGTTCTTTTTCTTCAGATTTGCATGTATATAACAACGTACCAGCAAACAGGGTACCACAAAGTTAGGATGTAATAGAGATAATAATACTATTTTTATACTGAAATAGTAATTTAGTATCCATAGTGGTAAGATCATGTATTACATATTATTTTTATGTAAGAAAAATAACATGCTAAATATTAACAAGGGGAACATACGCTAATGTTTGCTATAGACTGTTGATTCACAAGTGTTTCTTATGAATTAGGTATGAATTAGAATTAATCAAGTAAATTTGTTAAATAAAATCCTTGTTAAGAAAATAAAATCACCTCTTGATAATATTCTTTCAAAAATATGCGCTGAATTGTATGGTCAGTGAGAATGATCTGCTCAATCAAGCATTCACCCAACCGATCAACCTGAATGTAAGTTCACTGAGGTCAGATGACACCAAATCCATTATTTGTTCACTTTATACATGAGGAAGTTAACATGCAGGTAGTAATCAACAAATTCTGCTGCTTGCATTCAAGATCTCCTCTGACGAATTAAATGGTATTGAGCATCAAAATGTTTCTGTCACAGAGGAATCAATAGGTAATATGTTATGCTAGACAGAGGCACTGCCTTGTTAAACCATTACTATTTTACATATGTTCAATGAAGGAACAGAATCAGGTAAACCCATCTTTCTTTCTGCCTTGATGTCTTTCTATACAGAAGGGATATTAGGAAGCATCTAATTATGGAAAATCCTTGAGTCAGTTCCAAGCATGCAATTGTATGACTGGGATCTTTCTGGCAGCAGAATAAATCCATTTATAAGTGTATAATAACTATGAATAAACTTAAAATTATTATTTTCTCTGTTATGGCTGTTTCATTTATTTGATGCATCACAATCAAAACATCTTTCTTTCAGCATTCATAAGTGACAGATAAATAAAACTCAAAAATGGTATATGTCACATATGTGGTTATGTCTTATTTTGATTGATAAAAATATAAAAGTATAATACTACCACAATTAGATAAGAGGACATGCTTATGAATAGTGGTAATGAATACTATTTGAGAAAATGAGCAAGATTTGTACCATATGATGTAGTTAACTAAAGCTAATACTTAATCAAAAGTTTTTTTTCAAAGGTTTTGTAGTACAGCTGGTACAACTTAATTCAACGAAGTCCTGTCCTATGAGGGAAACAAATTTAGAAGGCAATATGGGAACACACAATTTAAAACAAAAAACAAAATGCAAGAATGAAATCAAAGCTAATCCCACTTTCTAACATAAATGTTCAAAATAAATCTGTCCCATGATAGCTTGCACATTAAAGGATCTTCAGGTAGTTTGCTAGCTTGCCTCATAGTCTTCATACCTGTCAAGTCTCATGCTTTACTTGCTGCACCATTGCCATGAAATGTAAGTCTCATGAGTTGTCCCCTAAAAATAAATAAATAAATAAATAAATAAATAAATAAATAAATAAATAAATACAATTTTTCAATGGTCAGTGAAGTTATATTGTTACATTTCTGGCATATTCAATTTGTGAAACTGTACCTTTGACAAGTGGCACAAATATATAGAAACAAATGAAAGGACAACAAAATGAGACAGGTGACAGTACTTCCAGTCTAGCCTAGCCAGTCTAGAAATCTCACATTTCAAAGCGAAGACAGCAGCGGCTGTGTCTTTCGGTGCTTCGGCTGGTATTGAGGAACATAGCTACTGCTGATGATGGCAGTGTCAACAATGCTGTTGACAAAGAAGGTAGTACCTAGTCTTATGTGCAAATATACTGTTACATTTGTGCTCTGAAAACCACACAACACATTTCACACAAAAAGTAAAAATCGTTGTGAGGTGGCTGCGAGCAGTGATAGCATCAAAGACAGAGGAGAATGGTGGGGGTCAATAACACCATCAGAGTGAGTGAGGATGAAGCTGAGTGAGACAAGCAGCCTGAGCAACATTCAAACTGTTTAGAAAGTAAGTTGTTGAATATATTATTGAAGGTTATTGTGCACATTATGCATTGTTTTTCCCTGTTTTGCCCTGAGAGGCTGTTGGTCACAGTTAATGCACATTTCATTTTGGTGGTGATGGCAAACTTTGGAAACAATGTTGACAACAATGACAGAAATAAAAGAAAGAAAATACTGTATTTGCATTGACAATGGGAGCTTAACTTGTTTCTAATTAGAGTTAGATTGGTGAGCATGAATCTTGTCAATATGTTCAACGATATAACATTTCTCTTGGGTAGGAGCTCACATTTTCTCTAAAACACTCACAAATAGGTCATTTCCCTTTGCCATTTCAACTTACAGTATGCAAAATTTACATTTCTACAATTTGTTAGCTTACATGTAATCATGCTATTGCATTGATAGCTACAATATGTAAGCAGCTTTTCATAAATAGGGTACCAGTTATGTAAGTACTGATTCTAATCTATAGCTTTTTTAACAAGAAATGCAATGGTACAGTAAAGAGTACAGTCTACAGGAATATCACCAGCAACTGTTGGCTATGCCACTTTCTTCAGCCTTTTATCAATCTATTAAAGACAGTGATGATAACTGTAATAATGCACACTGAACAGGAAGAAAATATGATTCACAATTTGGCTACAAAAGCACATCCTCAAACACGCGCATACGAACACCTACATACACGCGCGCGCGCGCGAGCGCTCATTTAGCATTTGTTTGAATAAATGGGAAAATCGTACGGTCTTGATCCAGCTCCGTTGCACGTATCAAATAATGTGACATCTGCAGTATTTTCGAGATCAAGACGATGCCTTGATTTGAATTTAACAGGTTTTAGTAATCCCTCCCACTAAGTTTACATGCCCAATGAACTTAGTTCAAAGTCCTCCTACAACCTTTTGAAACTTTTATCAGGCTGCCTTTCTTCCTGGATTCTACCATTTCGACTCATCAGAGCTACTGCTAGCCCAGGCAATCATATTAAGAGGATCTTTATTTAAATTCATCCGTGTAGTCGTATTGCAAGCTCGCTCGACTCTGTAACAGCAGTCACATAACAACTTCACTTACCTGCACGCGATAGTTTTGAAAACAACAGCAATATTGTAAGACCAAGACAAGAGGACCTTAAATGGATTAGTCTATTCTTTTAGATTTTGTTCGTGCTCCCGCATACTTTCTGCATCACCGAGGATATCATACAGTTCACCGAGACCGCGATTATTGTAGCATTTGTAGTCCTTATTTTCTTTTCATAGAAAAACGAATCACCTCGAAAAAAAAACAACCATGTCTAGAATGCTGAGCAGAGACCTCCAGGACATAGAGGTACAAAGCTTATCTCTTGTCTCCGACTTTCTGTCTCTTAAAATCACAGTTTCTTCTTTCGGTTGCTGCTGATTTTCATTTCTGTTTTACCTGAATCATCTTTATTCCATTGTTAAGTTCCTTGTGTCATTTTCTTCACCAACCTAAATGCTTTGAACATCTTTTCGTAGAGGATACACCTTTTGGTGTTGAGAACTTGTGTTATCCAAATTAATCTCATGTCATTTGTAGTTCAGTGTAGAATGATAACATTACTGTGAATAAGTAGCGTTTAAATAAAGGTTGACAAACAGAATTAATATGTTAACTTTTAGCCTGACAGCTTGAATTTGTGTTCATTTCAGATCTGAAAATATGAACATGTTTTAATACCGAGCGTCTGGGCTTTAAACACGCTGTTGTTGTGTTTGCAATGTATATTAGAAGAAGAAAGGAAAAAAATAAACACGAAGGCGTTTTCATTTTCTGTTTTGTTGTAAATAACGTATTAAAACGGTTAAATAAGTGGGAGTGCCAAACTGGAATCAACACATCCAGGGATGAAGTGTAGCTAACGCAGTTCTCCGCAAAGCCAACACTGTCCTGAAATACTGAGTGACAGTATCATGATGTTACATTACATTAGGGGCATTTGTTAGACGCTCTTATCCAGAGCGACTCACAAGGCATAGTTATGTTGTAGCACATATGGTGTATGTAGTCGTCCGTGCTTATTATTTGTGTAATACTTGTTTTATCATGTCTCTCTTGTAACTGGCTATGGTAGTTATGATGTTTGATTTGGCAATACGTACCAGACTCAGCAAGCGTACTGGAACAATAACAGATCAACAAGTGAAAAATCAATACTGCAAGAACTCATAAATTCTGTCACGAATGCCACTACTGCTACAGTTACAAACTTCTACCTTTACAATTACTACCACAACTTCCAATACTACAGCTACTAGTAATAATTAGATTTAATAAAAACACAAAAATAAGGATAACTACACATTTGACAGTTTTTTTTTTTTTTTTTGTTATTTAAAACCTGGGGAGGCAAAAATGAAAATCAATTTTCCCAAGGGAATGAAAGACTCAAATGCCTGCAGTTATTCTGCACTGTAATCCAATTCACGTGTGTGTAGTTAATGCCCCTTACAGTTCATGTCACATGGTTATTGTGCATGCTACAGACTGTTAAACTGCCTGGACAAATAGGGAAACCCACCATTCCATGATGCAATATATCCTCACCCTCCAAGTTGTGCAATATTTTATTATACTTTCTACTGAAACCTGTAATTTTGCCGTCACATGTGCAATATTGCATGTGTGTATCACATGTTGGATTATGACAGTAATGATTACATGTTACATGGTAAAGTTGCTCCTCTTTGTGGTGCACCCCACCTTCCTTTTTCAGCTATAGTGGAAACTTTGACATACTTAGATACTCCACAGCTATGGCTCCAATGGTCAACAGAACATGATGTAAACCTGGACGTAGTTCATGCAGTTATGTCTTACAGGTGATGTGCAGTTCAGAAAGCCTTCTTAGAAGTGTAAATTGAAGGAATGTTCACATGACTAGACTATGTGGAAACAAGGTAACAGTTATATAACAATTCCAATAAATATGTGGTTCAAAGTCTTTAACCCGATGGGGTTTATGGGTTTAACTGATGTGTCCTGCCTGTTTTTGTACTGACTCACAGAAATGACTGAATGTTCTGTATCATGATGTGACAATGGCCACTTATGTTAGCTGGCTAGAAACCTAGCTAATGCTACACATCTGTTGATTTTAGGTAGCCCCCACATAAACAATAAACAACGGTTAGAGTCAACAATGTTACTTGATGTTATGGTATCATGAAAATATCCCCAAAAATATTTTTTATTTATATGTCATATATTTATAAAGTATGAATGAAATACTTTATAAATACCAAACTGAATGCTCTGACTCTGACTAATTAAAAAAAAAAGAAAAAAAAAAACTATCTGAAGAGCCACTCAAACACTGGTAATTTTAATCAGATTTCTAGTAACTAACTGCTTGACTGCTTGCTACTTATTGTGTATGACCTGCTGTTTATGGAGTTGCATCAGAGTTATGTCAGAATGACAGTTTTTTGGACGTAATCAATGCAAGAGGGCCAAATCCACATTTTCAGGACTTGAGCCACTCTAATTGGTTGGTTCCATGTAAATTAGTGACACATGACTTAATTGTGAACACCAAGAAATAATGATGCTGCACAAAATCATGGAAGCTAAGCACTGGGACACATAAAGAAGCATTGTGCTTTCAGAATGGGACAGACAGGGCTAACGGAATACCTAATCAGCTGTCAAATACAATTTTTTAAAAAATGTTAAATAAAATGTTTACCAAATACTATTATAACACAAGCTTTAGTTAAGGTTTTCAAGGTTGAATCATTTCATGTTACTGTAACATTTTGCACTAATTGCCACCATACGCATTCCCAATGTGTTTTTATCCCAAAGTTAATAATTCTATTTCTAGTAGTTGTTTTGATCTCCTTTAGCCGAAGGAACAAAGGGCATTCAGGTTATTCAATTAAAAATACGTTTGTCTGATCCAAGACAAAAGCTTTCTAGGAACTTTTCTATCTCTGAGCAATCTGTAAAAATGATCCATGATTGTTCCTTGTCAGTCAGGCAGTATCTGCATTAAACTTTAAACTTTGCTTTTTTGATATGTGTGAAGAAAGGCCTCTTGACCAGATGGCCCAATGAACATAAAACTATTACTAGAGAAAAGCATGTGGCATTCCACAGTGCAATACAAAGGTAATGCAGCTGTATCATGATCAACTGTGGCTGATGCAGGTGCACCAAATTTTGATACAGTTCACTTACTTTAAGGGGAGGATAGCTATTAACATGTATCCACAATGTAAAGGCCGAGAATTTCATATACATTTTAAATGAGGTAATAATGTTCCATGATAACATCACCTGTATTATATTTCTATTCTATTCTATTCTATTCTGTTCTATTATAAATACTTCTTGTGTCAAGCAGTCCTCTTGTTAGGTAGGATTCAATATTCAATGATATGACAGGTAGTGCCTTTTTTGGCACAATTTAAAGCTACTTGTTGTCAGTGTAGGATGTTTTATGGCCTGTCTTCACGTCTGCTTCATTCCACTGTGGAACAGATGTAACTTTCATCAGAATTCTTTGTAGTTAGCTCATGGGAAAGAGGGCAGAAGCCTTATGTTAGGGACATTAATTGTGAACAACACAAAAAAATTAACAAACACAGATATGCATTCAGCGTGTCTTTAAGGAGTAAAATCTCTTGGGATCTCCACCTCCTTTTTAATATTTTATTCAATCAGGGAAAAGGGAGGGTGAGACACAGGGAGACAGCACATTGACAAACATGATGGATTAGGGCAGATGAGAGGGCCAGTGTGTGTCTCCTGTTTACCTTACCACCGGAGTGACCTGTGGCCAAATAGCTATGGGAGGTTATTGTATAGATGAGTACTGGCACAGACCTGGAATCCCTTGGTAGATTTGCAGACACCACACAAGGGAGAGCAAGGCATGGGGAATGAAACCAGGATCCAAGCAATGTGTATTTCCATCCCAATTATAAATAGACATTAAATGTCCACATTTTCCTTTAACTGGTCAAGGCCAGTCATACCTGAGTTTGACATATGAAGAATGGGTATTTTGTCACAAGTTTAGAAAGACTAAAGTTAAAAAGAAAGCAAAATTAAAATGCTAAAAAAGGGGGATAATGGGAATATAATAGAAAAATACAGCCAAATGAAATAATGTCAAAATGCAGGCAAGTTACATAGCAGAAATAGACCTTTGCTGTGGCTGCCATGACCCTTATTTAAAGTGTTATGCAGGTGCCTCTTTTTCCTAATCTGTCACAACCATTTAACCCACATTTCATACTTTACCACATAGTAGATTACCTTCTTGTCCTCAAATGATAGTACAGAAATGATAAGATAAAAAGGTTTGTCAGTGAAGAGAAATATGCAATGTGGTAACAATAGAGGAAACTTCTATATAAGGGTATAAGCTAAAGATTTCATCTGCTGTGTTTTCACACTGGAGTGTCTCTAGTTAGTCATTTTGGCCTTTCATAACTAATGAAGTGCTCTATGGAGTGTGTTGGAATGGTGGAAGGAAAGGGAGAAATGTGGTTGATGTCCTTATGCTCCTTGGTCTTTGGAGTAAAGATAGAGACTCTGCTTGAATCTGAATCCAGACAGAAATCCTGATAAGTGTGATCAGTGAGATAAACATTAACCGTATTACAGAGTCTCACAATAGCAAAGGACAAAAACTAAGTCAACTTCTAGCATCAAAGCATTAGAGAAATGAAGAATTAAGACAGGGTAAAGAGAAGCTGCATAAACAGAAGACAGAGAGTATGTCAGACATAAGTGCAGTTTATATTGAATGAGTGGAATGAAGTGCAGATTGGAGAGGATCAAGAAGATAACACAGAGAAGGAAATGCATTGAGTTGTTGATGGAGAGCTAATCCACAGATGTGGAAGAGAAAGTGCAGATAGCAGGGGGTCTTATTAATTAATTAATTTTATTTATTTATTTTTTTTAAAGATTAGGGGCCATTCATAAAAGGTGGCAGGAAACAATTACATCATAGGGTCCATTCATGTCTGAAGCTAGATATTAGATATAGGACTTTAATTTGATGGTATAGCGGCAGTAGCTTGAAACTTCTGTCCTGTCTGAATTTCTCTCCATGGCTCACATATACCCCTGAGTATGTATGTGTATATGCAAATTCCACCTCACAGCTAGGTTACAGCAAAACCAAAATACCTTCCAAATGAAAAAATGAAAATGTTGCATGAAAATTACCATTCATGAAGCAGGTATATTTCATTGTTATCCAATTCGGTGTAAAATGTGTAAGTTCTGTTTGGGAATTTTTAGGGAGGGACAGTTGGACCACAGGTTCTCTCAGGTCATGTGTCTGAGATGTGTGGACACAATGCAGTTTAGCACTGGGATTTCCATCATTCAGTCTTTCGTGTATGTCATTTTAGAGAACATCTGCTGACCTTGTACTTTGATCTGAGAATCAGCAATACTTTTGTACTGCAGAGCAGAAGTTAAACACAAGTGTGTCCATATATAGTTAAAGTGCAGCCAGTGAGCTAACTGAGAAAAGATTATGCATTTGTATTCTCAACTCTCATGTTCTTTCAGACAGCGTTGCGAAATCATGTTGAAACATCAAAACAGCAAATTAATGATAGCAAGTCTAGGTGAATGAAAAATAAATAGATGTAGGTACATTATTTAACGATACTTCATTATTTCTTATAGAAAATTTATATTTTACTTTGTATACTATGCAAACAGATGGATGCATGGCAAGCTATATTGAAAGTTTGTTGTTAACAGATTTTAACTGTCTGTCTTTTATCAATTTATGCCTTTGCAGTCTTCAATGGAATTCATAAATGCTTTGGTACAGAATTTGCCACCAAAGATGTACCTTAGGATTCCAGTTATAAATTGAGGGGGTTTTAGATTTATTGTCAAATGTCAATCTGAAATTCATAGGAAAAAATCATTGCAATATCTGGTCTCAGTATATAATACACTGACCAGTAAAGACCACACACAATAGTAGTAAAATACAATCTATCAGTGTTTCATGCTCTGCAATCTTTACATTTATCTGCTCTTTCCATTGGCCTTAACTGACTCTCTGTGGCATTTGCAATGCATGAGTGATATTTGAGTTCTCTAATCTGCATTGCACTGAAGCGAGAACCACTGCTGAATTTAGACAAACAATAAGTAACACTTTTAAAAGAAATTCATGAGTCTAAAACAAAGTTGAAAATTGTAAAAGTGTTTTATGTTTTTCTGGTAGTATTGGTCAGAAGGACTGTTCTTTCCTGTCTCATTTATGACTATGCTGAAGATTCAGGAATAATGAGAAAACTCATCTTGAAGAAGGAAATCACCATGGTGTTAATTGCAACTCCTGTTGATTATTAGTTGTAGATTGTATGTACTGTAAGTAGATATGCAACATCACTGCATAAAGGGAACAACCAGAGGAGAGAGCAGTAAGCTATTAATTTATTGGTTGTTTGAATGTCTTCCATCTCAGTGAACCGTCCAGCACTGTAACATCACATTGCATCTTAACATTCCCTCAGTGTCCCTGCTCAGCATTTAGGTCTAAATAGTGTATCCTTTCACTGTTCAGTGGCCAAAATCAGTTAATTGTTGATCCAACTAAACAGGCACATGGTAGTGGGATGTGGTGCCTGCCGGTGTCTGTCATGAGTAAAACATCGTCAGTCATTGGGGAGTGAAGTTCAAGTTCCAAGTGGTGGTGTCAGTGAAGAGGGGGGCGAAGTTCCTGGAAGTGATTTGAACACTAAGAAATTTCACACTCCTGGAATCAGAACTGCTTAGTTAAGAGTAACGTCTTATCTGTATTTTATTTTCCTGACTTCTTGTCTCAGCTTAAAGGTGGTGAGTGACATTTGTTTAACACATACATGGTAACAAAGGTAAATTGCCCCCTCATCTGTGCCTTTTGGATCCAACTAAATCACTACAGTGGGATTTTTTTAAATTTTCATGAACTTGATTAAATAACCATGTGTCATTTACATATGGATTAGCTACATTTCTGTTGATACTGTGTCTGCATGTGGCACATTGGAATACAAACCCAGCTCATGCATTTTCGAGTCTGGATCATGGTGGTCCATATATGGTGTGGTCTTGAAGACCTACCCCCAGGGTCTCCTCCTGATTCAGTGGTAATTGTGATGTTGTTTTGTCACCCACAATATGAGGCACAGAAAGGGGAAAAACGTAACAATGGGCTGCCATGGCCTTCAAATTGGAATCCTAATAATACATTTTGTAGCAAGGGAATCTAATGCCTCTTTTATAGAGGAAACAGAGGAGTAAGCAAAGACTTTCATTAGCGTCTTTATTCAAGGAGTAATGACAACAGTGACGTGACCTTCGTTTTCTTAGTGCACTTAAGATGCATTCTAAATGACTCCTGTCTGCCATTGAAATGCCTTTCTAAATGTCATAATAATTGCCATCTCTAGAGCAATTAAATTCTCAATTTTTCTGTGGTTCTGTCACATGTCCTATTTTAATATCCCAGCTTATGAAAGTGCTAAATGTAGGCCTCTAGTGTGTGCGTGTGTGTGTGCGTGCGCGCGTGTGTGTGTGCACGCGCGCATGTGTGAGCATGTGTGAGTGAGTGTGTGTGCATTTGCGTGTGTATGTGCTTGTGTGTTTGAGTGTGTGAATGTTTGTTTGCATGTGTGTTTGAGCAGATTTATTAAAATCCCCCTGAATTGTCGTTGGAATTAATTAAAAACCAAGGAAATACTAACCAAAATATTTCAACAAAGAGGTATGGCTTTTATAGCAGGCCCTAGAGCAAAGTATGGCAAAACTCAATGCCCTGACAGTTAATTTCACTCTGAACAGAAAAATAAAATTCCTCATTAAGATAACCAACAAGTGTGTGAATATAAGTCTTAATTATGTAATATGAAGTTAACATGCGTGTGCCATACTGCTTATTGTGTAACTCTGTGAATCTGTGGCCGGTATGGCCGCTGGTCTGTGTGGAGAGTTGAAGAAAAACAGAAACTGGGAGCAGAAAACTACCAATGGCTATTTTTAGAATTTTTGGGGAAGGGAGCGAACTATCAAAAAAAAAAGCACACCAGAGATTACAAAAAAACGGGAAAGGACATTTGCAACAGCCAATGTCTATAAACATTAAGACTACAAAAACTTAAACACAACCCCTTTCTGACCTTACAGGCTGTGCTCTCTATATAAGGCCTACAGAAGGCAAGGGCTGACACTTGGGCTGATTACAAAGCCACTTCAGGTGAGACTGTCTGTTGGTGAGAATGCCACTGTGCAAGCTTCTGCAGTCTCTCCAGGCTGAGGGAAGGAACAGGCGCTAACAACAGTGGATGGGAGGAGCAGGCCACTCTGTTCTTCCTTCCACTTCTTATCACTATGGTGTACAGGAGGATTATGTCCAAAACACTGATTGCATGTAACATTTGAAACAATTAGATGAGTAATGGTCTAAATTGATAAGAATTTTGTATGAAGATATGTAAATAAAAGCCAAAAAAACAAAAGCTGATTAAGTAACTGAACATTTGATGCAGCCATAACCAGATTTTCTTACTCACTGATCCTTGCTAATATCCATAATACCTAATATCTAACATCATATATGTATATAGTAATTGGTTGGTTTAACCTTGTAGAACCTGGCCTGTGATACCATACATAAATATGTTGTACAGAACCTGAGTGGTGCGCCAATAGATGTAGCAGTACAGTAATTGTACCTCTGGCCATGTTCAGCTGGATTGCTCTTTCTGTGTATCAACAAATCAACAGCGATCCTCAGCCTTGTCAGTGCAAGTCCAGTGCCTTCTCAGTGACACCAGGCCCGTCACTGGAGAGGAACCCGGCACAGCCAGCTGAGTCTACGTCCTCCACCGCACGATTTACTGCTACCTCCCTCCCCCAGGGGACGACGCATTCACCTGATCACATGTGACCCCTCTGTCTCGTGCAATCTCCGTCTACAAACTCAATCCCCAGTTGAGTTCATGCTGCAGGCCCCCGGGCTGAGCAGCTTGCCTACGCACCCATGGAACATGTGGCATACTGAACCTGTTTTTCACCATGCAGGAGCTAAGACCTTGCTTATCAAACCTGATATCTTTACAGTTCATTTACCTTCCTGGGCATTTTTTTTTCCTAATTATTTGGAGCCTTACATGGCCAGGGATGGTTTCAAAGTCATCATAATGAGGCTTTGGTGTATACTGCTGATTACTAAATTAAACTCTGTGACCGAACGCTTGGCTACTTTCAGACATCTTAAGTATTCCCCTGTCCCACATTTAATAAACAGTAAGAACACTGGAACCAGTACTCAAGGCAGAGGCCAGTTGTTAGTATTTTTGTGCTCCAGCTTTCGTTTATTAGAACTTTGCATCAGTGCAGGGAATTGTAAGGAATTCAATGAATACCATAGTCTACAGTGTGCTAAGGCTGCAAGCACAGTACAGCCCTCTCTCAGGTAGTCTGCGTTAATAGCAGGAAGCCACATTGTCTCAGATGTTGTGTTTAACCCTTTCTTGCACAAAGTGCGATGCATATGATGAAAGTACTGAATCAAGAGACAGCATCTTATAGTGTTTTTGGCAGGTGCATGTGGTCAGAACAAGCCCCCGCAAAATTTTGAATATATTTCATATATTACAGAGTATGTATTGTCTTATTTACCAAAGCAAACAGAGCAGGGACTCTCTGAAGTGAAACTTCACAAGAGAACAGTAACTGTGGATGCACAATATTGAAGGGCTATGCTGTGTCAATAAGAAAATATGCCTCTGGTCATACAGTAGTGTGAGCAGCATTTCTATACAGGGACTTCTCCTCAGTAGGGCTAGCCTAATTTTTATTTGCTAGTGGCAATGTGATTGCTCTTGTCAGTGGAATTATCTGATGGTGGTGACAGTACACTAAATGTGGACATCCAATGGAACACCCCAGTGCACATGAAATTGTGATATTTCATTATAATATTAATAATTCCATGCAGCAGCATTTCAACTGAGAAACCGTACATTTATTGTTTTTTTATCACTGGTGCAAATATATCAATTTCTCACTGCAAGTAGTGCTATATTTTTACATTTCTCACTGCAAGTAGTGCTATATTTTTACATTTCTCACTGCAAGTAGTGCTATATTTTTACATACTATCTCTTTGTAAAGGTAGAATGGTCAGTGGGGTGGGGGGTTTCTGACAAATAAAAAGGCCAGTGTAAATAACAAAAAAAAAAAAAAAAAGGAAACAACTAACTGGCTTCCGTTTCCTGGGGAGTGAGTCTGCGTGGAATGCCGACCCGCATTCTGATTGGTCCATTTACTATTTACAGGATTCTCCCTATATGTCTGCTTGACTAAGTGCATCACCTATGGACCATTATGTGGCAGTGGAGAGCCACAGCATTTTCATTGCTGCAAGTCTCTCAAAGCACCTCGCCTGCCAAAGAGGAAGCCTTCTTCTGCCTGCTTGTTGCTACTCTAAACTGCATAGAGGAAGGGTTGCTGCCTTATTGAATTTGCTTAGTCATAATTGCTGTGATATCAGTGGCATTGGATGTAGGCAGTCTTTTTCAGCCTACAAAAAATATATTTCTGTGAATAGCTTCACTGACGTTTTGATTTATTTCATGATCCTTTTGAGTTACTCTTACACTGATGCTGAGTTATTCTTTATTGCATGTGCCATTTTATGTCACAGAGGAGGCCATCACATTTTCTAATGTATCATTTATTTATTTGGCAGATGCTCTTATCCAGAGCAGCTTTACAAGACAGCCATGGTAAGATAGACTGTGTTAGATGAACATCATAGGAACAAATAGACCGAAACCATAAGTATAAAACAACAGCCGATCGCACGGGAGTTGGGTAATGTAACCAAAACATGTAGACTTCTTTTAAACATGTCCATTGTTTTTTGCTAAATGAACGGAATGTTAAATTATTGTATTATCAAATATTATTGAATGTTACATTGCCATGGTTACAAATGCCAATGGAATTTCTAAATACATATTTAAAATAATGTATTACTGAAATATTTAATTGAATAATTTTTTTATTATCACAGTAGAATACAGTATTTATTTTATTTTTTATTGACATTAACTTTCACAACCATTTTGTATTCCCATAATTTATGTGCTGCCAATGTTAAATGCCAAATATAAATAAATAAATGCGCATTTTAAGGCCCACCCCATAACTAGGTGGTCCTCTGTCAGTTGCTTGCTTGCATGCGAGCACACATTCTCCTCAGAGGCCCATGTCGTTAACTTGCGCGTGCTTTTCACTCTGCAGTCGATCAGCTGAGCTGCACAGTTATTGAGTCGCAGGAGTACACTAAATGCCTGGTGGAGATCGACCAGCCTGGTAGAGGAGTGTCTTTTGTGCCGTGAGGTTGGCTCCCTTCAGCTGCAGCTCTGCCTGGGCAGGGTGACTCACATGGGGGCCAAAGCCACCGACAGGAAATCCCACGAATAATACTTAATGGGAAAATGGATCGTATTTAATGTTTTCAGAATCCTTTAAAGCTACTAATGGCAAATTTCCCATTTTATTTTGGATCAGGTATGCTTTGGTATTTGAGATAATATAAAAAGTTGTGTATTTAGTGCTGCATCAATGTAGTAGTAATATATACTTTTACACATTTTTGATCACAGACAAATTGAAATGTCACAGATTTTTGAGTGTTTAGCCAAATAGATTAAATTTCATTGAAAAGTAACAACTTCTGTTTGTCTTGAATTGTATCTAACTGTATTGGGGACCGAATGATATTCTGATACTATATTTAATATTGCTGACCCAAAAGGCTGTTGCTTTATTTCACTAACGGCAGATCAATATGTGGAAATTCCTCTATTGATTTCAGGAGAAGACTAAGCGTATGCCAGAGACTTGCCTGCTCATGTTTAACCATTCTCCACCACAGAGCAGCAAGCAATTTCATATCAAAGATTGGGCTTTTTTGGTGAGGAGTCAGTCTTTTTGTGTACCAAGCCCTGATACCTGCTTGCATTGGAAAAGGGGAAGGTCATGGTAATTTAGTGAACAATAGGGTGTAACTACTTAATAGTAAGGGAAAAGACAAGCCTCTCTCCTTTACTCATCATTGTAAGAACCTTTGCAGAAACTCATCTTCTTTTGAAAGTTAAGGATAAAAATGTAATGAGTTGAATATTGATAATATTTTCTCTCAATTTAAAATTTGCATATCACTATTAACATAAAACATTTTTTTCATAAAACGTTTTGCTTGACATCAAATATCAACCATTATATAAGATGCTTTGCTTTGATTTTTTGCCCCTTGCTTCATATCTTCTGAGCGAGCAGAGTTTGCATACTTTGTCAGTGCAGAAACCAATATTGATCGTCCATCTGTTGGGAGCCGTGTGATCAGTGGAGAGTGATAAACTCAGACACCATGTTCCCTGTGGAATGATCCAAGACATACAGATGGATCCCAGTTTAAAATGCTATCTGCAAATCCCTAGTGTCAGTCTTCTCCGTGTGAATGAAAAGGTCAGGCAAACAAGGAGAGTTTTATATTGTTTGATAACACACAACCTGTGTTTAGCCATGTGACTTCCCAGCCATTGTGGTATTTTTGATATCAGCAGAATGCAATAGGCTGTGGAAACCATTACACATAAGTTGCGTATAATGACGAATAAAATACCTGCAATTTGTACTGTGTATTGTATTTTTTTCTTACAAAAATATACCATGTTGGTTTATTACTGTGTGGTACTGGCAGTGTATTGGTTTTAGGCAGAGTCTGTGTAACTGAAGGCCAAATAACTGAGCCACACACAATCTCTTTCAAAGTGGGTTCTTTAAAATTGTGAAGAGGCTTTGCTTTAAAGGAGATATTGATTAAAAAGTATAGATGGATGCCTTCTCTTCTGCTCAGTATTGATCTCATTGGCTGAGACGCATAACGTTTGACATTGCTGTCAAGAACCTGGCTGCACACTAATATAAGTAATTCTAATGTGAAAATGGCTGTCGTTTTAGTAGTGTGTGTGTGTGTGTCTGTGTGTCTGTGTGTGCTGAAGTATGACATAAGTGTAATGAGACACATTTCATAAAGGCTCCATTCTCATATTTTTTGTGCTGTTGTTGTCATTGGAAGTCCAGTTCTTGTTGCTTTGTCTAAGCAGGGGGCTGGGGTATCCCTACCAGGCAGTGTGGTAAAATAATGTTGTTTCCAAATGCATTGTGTCCTCAGCTACTGCAGAGCTGGCGTCTGCACCTGCTACATATTAATAATGATATGAATAATAGATGTCATCCATAATGCAGAGAGAAATCACTACTCTTTGAATATATGGGCACTCATGTGTGCCGTGTATTACCAGATCTATCAGCAGGTGGACAGCTAGCCACAGGTTTAATGCTGGTATCCATTTTCCCATTTTTACTTAAACATTTTGTAACAACAGTAGATTAGACTCTGTCAAACAGTATTAGGGTTTCCTTGGCACAAACATAGATTTGTTTATCTTGTACATTTTCCACTTGAAAAGAGAAGGTCAATACAGGGTGATAAGTGGGACATTGTGGAAGATTAAAATAGAGAAAATAAATTTGTCCTTTGGTACTTAAAAATAGTGTTTGAATAAATTATTGTCTGATCTCTTCATATTGTTCAACTGTGTGCTGTAACGCATTGTTAATGAGTTCAAGGATTTTAGGGATAAGCATCTGGACAGGAATATTTCGTCTAAATATTTCATACTAAAATCATATACCATGTTCAACAAGCCACCCAGCCATTTGCTGGTGTTTGTCGTGGTCAGTCTCTGCAGGTGGATCAATAAGCACTCATGTTCTCTCCACAGCTTAATAAGCTCCTTACCCTCTGCTGTCCAACTGTAATGTGTGTTTTGCTTGTTTGTATTTTGTTGCCATGGCATCGTTGGTCTCTCAAGGCAGTCTTACTGTTGCTTGTGCTGGACCATCAACATATAGGATAATATTTAAAAAATATATATGTTTTGAATCAGATGTGCCTTTTGATCATCACTATGCAGCTTCGACCCATACCTGGCGCAGTGGTACCCAGTTCTGCTTGCCACAGGCCACACAGTACTACAGGGAAGAGATTGTGCCACTTCAAAAAGAGATCTCTCTCTGACAAACGCTCAGTATTGTGCACAGCATTGGGAGGACCTAATGTACCATTTATCCAAGGAGGCTTAATTGACTTAAAATCTCACCACTCATGACAAATAACACTTGCCCATAAGCTTGTAGCTCAGTTCATGAAACCTGAAACAGAACTCAGTTCTAGTAAAAATAAAAAAATGCTTGCCAGAAGTATCCTTGCTGCTCATGTTTGCTTTTTACTATTGCTTTAAATTAAATAATAGAGCTAGATTACTGTATTAATTGCACCTAAATTATAATGTGTTTCATTTTCTTGGACATTGCAGAGGTGTGCATTTCAAAGCAGTTCCCTCTGTGAAACCTGGTTGGACATCAGCAGTAATTTTAAAACTGCGGTATGTAAATGCACAATAGCCCCCAGGTCAATGAGGCACTGTCAGGAAAAATAATGTGAGCTTAATGATCTCAAGACAGAGAGTATTTTGCGGTTCATATTCTTCCCCCTTAGCTGTGATATAGCTTATTCACTCTAAGTCTATTCAGGCTTGACTTACATGAGTATGAGACTGGCTACTGTCATTTTATTTTTTGTTCTGGTGCCGATCGACTTAAGCATTTTTCTTCTGGCTACACACACTGACTTTGAGTGTGTAGATCACTATTTCAGAGATATGTGTGTGCTGTGGAGCTTTATTAAAAAAGGCATGCGTGATTTTCATTTTCCAGCACCTTCAGCGTTTATATTCTAATGTATGATGTTCACTTGATGAATAGGATTCATGCCCTTTAAGATTGAAGGAGTGTGTATTTTATTACTTCTGATAAACCCATAGACCTAATTTGAATATGTACAATTGTCATGAAAATCATTATATATTAATATGAAGATATTTTTATTTCGGGTACCATTTTGCTAATTTTTACAAATAACTCTCATAGTACCATTAGGATACAAAAGTCTTGTTGCTAGCCATCAAGATCATTGTTGATAAATCACTGATAGTGAATAGTCATATGGCATTCCATCAAGACCTTTGCTGTTCTATGGATGGGAGTGGAAAAATATTTACTCTGGACAGTACCTATTGCTGAAGCATTGAAACAGTAGCTTGACAGATATGGTCATATTTAAGCAGTAAAGCATACCTGACAGTATCTCCAGGGATGAAGAAGTGGTCTAGCTACCCAGCATGCATCACTCAAAACTACATCAGAGACAGCAGCCATTTGATCTTTTAGTTGCATTACATTTGATTTGTTTGTTGTGAAGAGGTCAAAGGTCATACTTAAATTCTTAACAATACACCTGGGGAGCAGCTTGCCACAAGGTGGCAATCTTCATTAAAATTGTCGATATTTTAATCTTCCTTTATAACAGAAAGTAAAAACAGAAGCATGTGTTGTTTTACATCCTATAGTCTGTTGAGAATATTCACTTGATACTTGCATGCCAGTACATCTCTTGTGCCCTTTGCCCTTTTGTGATTTGACTGTTAATTGTAATCCTCCCTAAATATCCAAGGTTACAAACCACTTAAGTATAAAATTTCCATATCTGCATATTATTCATAACTGCTTTAATTCTGATTAGCATTTACAATAATTATGTTTGGGTCAGTAACATAGATCAGATGTTTGGATTATGCATTTGGTTGAGCTGCATGTAAATTTAGCATTTTGTTTTTCATTGTGTTTAGTACTAAAACAAACCATTACACAACTGCAAAGAAGGTGTAAAATGTTCATAATTTCACTGCTGCATGGCTGTTAGGATGCTGATACCCACATATTGTTTTTTTCACATCACTCTTTGAAAGGAATAACTTTCAGTAACGTTTTTAAATGGCAATTTGTTTTCACGTGTACAAGTGCGATTGTGCGGTCGAAACCATTTCATAAAATGAATGCTTTGTTGAAGGCGTTTTCATATTTTGTAGGAATCCTGCCGTCCAAGCCTCATTATCGCCACAGGTTTCCAGCAGAGTTGCATCTCCTTTTCTAAATGACCTTGCTGTTATTATCACCAGGTTTACCTTCAGGCCCTGGCATAACTACATTGGCTTATCTAGACCACATTAAATAAAAATGCTCAAGTATTACAGTCCTCAACACACAATAAAACAAGAAGAGGTGTATTTTCTTTGTTTCTGTGTATATTTCACGTGGTGCTTTAACTACATTTTATTAGGTGTGAAATTAAAGAATTAATAGGATAACAGGCTGATGGTCGGTGTTGCGTAAAGTGATTTAGGCTGCATCCCATGACATGAGGCATGGGCTCTACCCTCGCACTGGATAAAGAGAATTCATATTCCTTTGCCTTATCTTTTATATATGATGTGGGTATGTGGAATGCATCCCTAATGACAGTAAGTGTAAAAAAAATAACATTCCTCTTAACAGTTTTTTAAATTGTTTGGAATGTGGCCTAATTTATACAGTATCAAAAATAAAAGCACCCATGAAATACTTTACTCCAGTATGAGTGAGTCCATGCTCGACGTGCTGCATTCATGGTAGTGGTGAACAAGAACTGGGCTTTAATGACTGCTAATGATTTATTTGCCAACGTTGGTGGTACAAATATAAATGAGCGTAGAACAAACAAGCAGCCAGGCATGTAGACATACAAAAAACGAATGCCGCTACCAAGGTATGAAAAAAATACAGTATGGTATGCATAATGTCTGAAAACCTAAAGTTACTGGCCATGATGTGAACATTTTTGCCATCTGCTCTGTTTAATTTACTCACACTCATGCCCATTGAAAAGGCTTCATTAAAAATTTCTTATAGCTGCAGGGAGGAACGATAGTTCAACTTCATTTTCACATAATCTTTCCCAGAGCATTACAAGAAAACACATTGACCGAAGAGAGTTGAGCCTATTCAACCAACAGCATAGAAAAATAATGTCATTTTCATTTGAGTCGAATGTTGTCACCATCTTTCAGATAGCATAGACTGTTTCTGTTTTTGTATGCATTCACATATGGGAGCTAACAAGGAGGGAATTTGTCACTGAAGACGTTCAAATACTCCATTTGTCTTGAGAGAAGCAAAGATAAATCTCCTTTCTTCATTACGGAAATAGCCTCAGGTACCTCTCACCATTTAGGGAGTGTGTGCTGTACCTCTGCTCTAAAAAATGATAAAAAGACAAATTCATGTATGCTTTAAAAGTAATTTATTCATTGGTTTAAGCTTCTTATCTCTTGCATGGTGTCAGGGATCAGCAATACCATGGCTTTACTGTTGAGTGTTGTTGTTGGCTTTGGGTTAATTTCCTCTTATAACATTGGCTACATGAACAGCAGAGCGAATGCTTAACAGTACTGAGTGCATGTTATAATTACCCATCGTCTCCTACAGCTCCTGCAGTCAGCATAGAAAAGCTTTTGAGGTATATATTGGGTACAATATTATTATTATTATTATTATTATTATTATTATTATTGTAGAAGTAGTAGTATTAGTAGCAATAGTAGTCCAAAGTTTGCATGCATGGGTCGCAGGTCACGTAGTGATATAGTAGTTGAGATATTGCAGATTTGGTGTGTACAAGTTAGCTACTTTTTGATTGATGTGATCTCACTATTAAATTCTTTGGTTATGGTCAACTAGTGGTGGTCAGTGTATATTATAGTGACTATTCTTTATTGTATTACTGGAAAATGTTAATTTCTTCCCATTTGTAAGTTTCTAACACTAAACCTCTTGGTACTATGGCATGTGAAAGTCATGCTTTATTCCTCATTTTCCCTGTATTCCAACTGTTATATGTGTTTTTCATGTATTGTATTTCTTATTTATTTTTATGTACATCGTAATATGTACTCAAAGAAGTACATTTTAAATTTGATCTGTGAATAAGATGCTTAATTATTGCAAATAACCATTAGAGTGAAAGATCCACTGTTGTTGCAGGAGGCTCTATTGAAATTAAGATACAATCAATATTAGGTTCTTTATTTTGGTGAATTATGGTGAAACAAAGATAAAGATAAAGAAACTTGAGCTATTGCACTTTGTAACTATTGGATATGAATAATACTCATCAGCTGCTGTAAAGGAAACATTTTGTAACAATCAGGCTAATTGCACCAAAATCTATTTTGAGATCAGATTACAACCTTCTATAATTTCAAACGATACTTTAAATATGTGCACTTATTACTGTTTGTAACTATGCAGCTACCAGTTGACAACTGTGCTTCTTGAATAGCATGAAATGCTGAGAATTGTACTCACACTGGATGAAGTCTATTACCATTCTCCTTTTCTGAATTTCACTTGAAATGGACAGAAAACAAATGAGGGAAGGCAGATTTGGAAACAGAATGATATAAATTGATGACATTGACATAAAATGAGAAACTGTGACGAACAAGAACAATATCAGAAATTAAAACAGGATATACCATCTAGGGCAATTGCATTACAACATAAAACAAATGAGAGCATGCTGTAGATGGGACAGAATCAGACTGCAACAGGGGGGTGACATAAGGAGAAAACAGAAGGAATAACAGAAATGAAGCTAACACTATTAGGACTCATGTCTTAGCTAAATAATATGGCAATAATTGAGAAACAAAAATACTCTGTAAAGTCTTTAATTGTCAGACTGCAAGTTTGAACTCTGAACTGTCTAGCTGACATTCAGCTGTACTATTCTATTTGAGCGCAGCTTTTTGTCTGGAAGTAATAGTGGGTAAACATTCAATGGAATGTCAGAAAAATGACCCTTCTGCCCTTGCATTTGTTAACCCAAGTTAAACAAACCAATAGGCAAACATCTGCAGAGTCAAACAGATTTATTTGAGTTGTCTTTTCTATTTCTGCAGAGCATCCTGGCTCTGAACCCCAGGGTGAAAACCCATGCTGTGATCCATTCAACAGCCTCGAAGCAAAAGGAGAAGAAACACTGGAAGAGGAACCCAGAGAAAAGCTGTGATGTGAGTATCAGATTGAAGCATTATTCTGAACCCTGTCTTAGCATATTGCTGCACCTTGCTGACCAAATAATATGCGATTTGAGGATAAGGGAGCACACATGGCTTGTTTTGCACATAGTTTGTTGTTCTTATGCTGCGCAATCAAGATGGGGTTACATGAGGTGTCTGGTTTTTTTTTGGCCTTTTATGTTTTGGCTTTGCTCACTGCCTCTGGCATCACACACCCACGTGTACATGGACACACTCTCTGTTTCTCACACACACACACACACACACACACACACACACACACACACACACACACACACACACACACACACACACACACACACACACAGATTATCTTGAGATTCCATGCATACTCAGCTCATGTATTTGATATATCTCCTAAGACCAGGCTGAAACTTAAGTATTTGTTGTTTTTTGGCAAGTGTTTGCAATGCCTCATCTGTTCTTAAGACAGCTGAGATTCCAGTTAATTTGATGTAGCCAGAAAACAAGATGGAAGTGTTTGTGGGTGTGATTATCTACTCCCCACTGACTATACTAGACTTAAGTATATATGCCTAATTTATCACAATCTGTGTTTGTGGTTTCAAGACTTATATTAAGGACTAGGCTTGCAACATGAAGCAATTTACATGCAACTTAACATGCAGCTCATGTCCTTTGTAACTGTAGTGCCCAGAGATTGCTTTTACTAGCATTCATTTCATTCTACTTGTAACACACTTGTAACTTGCTTTCAGCTCATTTCACATATGTGTAGCTCTGATACAATAATTTGTCAGTGTGGAGACGTGTGTCACATGTTTAACTCTGCGTCTTTAAAGTATTTATTTTTTATTACTATGAATTGCAGGTTTAGATATTATTTGAGGATTTCTATTCCCAAATTATGTATCTACAGTGTGAATACCAAAGTATGTTTGCTTCCTATGAATCATGTATGTCCTGCATGATTCATCTCTATACTCACATCTTCATGTTCCACCATATTACCTTCAATAACCTGTATGTATGTGGCCAATTGTTATGTTAGAATTAACCCAATTCTTACTTATATGATGATTACCAACATCAGTTTTTCACAATAATACCTGTGTCTAGCATGAGCTGTAATTTCAATGATGTTACATAATGTCACGACAGTGGACAAAAGGGAAAAACAGAGTCCTAAACCTAAGCTTGCTGTGGTGGTAGGCCTCTGCATTGTAGTTTCATGAATGTAAATGGTGGCATGGAAAAGAAATCATTTTCACCTGTAGCTATTTTCTTAGGGCAAACATTTTACACTGAGTTACAGTGTCAGTGTTTTATGTGAAAGAACAGATTCTAACTTCCCCATACAAAAACACAACATATTCTGTGCACGCCATGCATGTGAGACAGTTTCACATGAGGATTTATCTTTTTCATGTCAGTTGAAATATTTCGAATTTATTAGCAAAAATAGCACACAAGGTCACATGATCACGTGTGAATTTATATATTCAAATGTTAGGTTCATGTTTTAACAGGGTTCATTTTGTTTGGCCTTCTCTCTTTGGAGTTCAAAATTAATACCCCCCTAATTTCCTCCTTTTCACAATAACCACAATAACCTTATCTGTAGAATAGCTTCATCACATATGTAATAATATAATATGCAAGAATCCTGGCATGTGGGAAATCACTTGAGATGTTAGACATAAAATGTACTTTTATGTGCAAAATATTCATCCTTTCACTGAAGTACACTTTCAGACTTATTATTGTGCAACACCAATTTGACATTTCTGGATCTGAGTCAAGTGAGCGTTCAAGTTCCAAAGAGAACTGTGCAGCAGCCAGGAGTGATGTGAGTGGTTGGCTGGGACATTCTTTCCTCTGGGCGGAGTAGAAAGTACAGCCCTGCTTGGTGCAAAGTAGACTTGGGACAAAATGTTAAAACAAAGTGTGAACACTGTAAGGTCATTGTAAGGGTTGTAAGGGTAATTGAAAATTGTAAGGGTCTCCATGCTAAGCCTGGTAGTAAGAGCACATGTATTGATATGCCCATACTATCAACACCCAGTCTGATTCTCTCCTCTAGGCTAAAGCATCTCCTGCTTTAAGTTGGTAGGTTAGCTCCCCATCTTTCCTCTGCCGCTGTGTTGTAAACGTTGCACATTGCCCTACCATGTGCAGCACAGATCCATTCACATTCATCAGTGGGTGGAAGAAACTGTGTAAGAATAAGAGTCCTTACATTCCAAAAAAGGTTTTTGTGCATTTACAAATTATTATTCATAGAAAGCTGCCATTTACAAGAGTACTTACAAGAGTAATGGAAAAAACATGACTATCCTACATTGTGTACTAAAAGTTGTTTTGCATTTTTTATATATATATACAGTTATCAAAAGCAGCAGAGTTTTTTCCAGGCAACTTGTAAATAGTCACTGCATTTGAGAGACATTTTGGAAATTATTTAATTTAAACAGTGTTCCTAGTGAGATGAAGAATATACCAGGAGAAGAAACAGAAATTTCATTTCAGTATGAAGATTCTCTTGCCATTGACTGTTATGGATGGGACCACATTAATGAGTCTGCCAGGTTTATGTGTCACCATTGAAGAGAAATTGATTGAGTAAAATGAGGAACAAATGTTTCACTCAATCATTCTGAGATAAAACTAAATGGATCATGCCTGTATTACCACTGTAATGTAAAGACAGATTGTGCATTTAATGATTTGCATTTTGTGAAAGAGGTGATTACCCCTTGTTCCAAAATATTAATATATTAAAGTGAAGTAGATGAAAATAGATGTATAATTTTTTAGATATTTAATGCTTTAACCAAATCCACATATAAAATTGCAGAAATGTTTGTGATGGTTAATCAGATCTGTAATAGGAAATAGGACAGTGTATTTCGTCATTTATTTTTGCACCAGACTTGCATGTACTGATATCAGCTCTTATGGGGACAATCTACTTGTGTGGTCATGTGTTTCTGATTTTCAAAATCGTCAATCATCTAGTTTCATTGTACTTTTTAAATATTGTTCTCACTCAGCTGATTCTTACCATGCAGGCGAAGGTCAAGCATGTTCTGTTAATTCATTTGGCTGTTCTAAAGGTTCACACTCTCCATACAAAGCCATGGGCGGTGCCAGGGAGGGGCTTGGGGGTGCTGCAGCTACCCCTAGGACAGCCATAGCACACCCCTAGCACCCCCAAGACATTTCTGTGGTGTGTTTATAATTTTTATTTTTTAATTGTAACTGTAGCGGAGCGGGCACTGTGTTTGTGCACGCGTGCGTGTATGCGTGTCAGGGATGTTGCAGTAGAAAAGACTGGTGACTGGTACATTAATGGGATACCCTAAATTTCAGAGCACCCTCACTGTAAAGTGGAGCAACCCCATAGCACCAGCAAAAGAAAACCTGTGGTGCCGCCGCTGATACGCGCTAACTTTTATGTCGCACATTAAATTCAAAACCCTAGGCCTTCCCCAGTGGGCATTGAACGGTTCCATTCCCCCCAACTGGAAGTCCATAATGAGACAACCACATCAGCTCTGCAGTCAGCAACATCTAGTCCTCAGGCATTTTCAATCTACGCATCCTGCGCAAGCTTATCTCCGTAGTAGCCCCCCAGTGGTGGAATGAACTGCTCGCAACCATCAGAAAAACACATTTGTAAGATAAACATAAGCCCTGAGTAGCCGTAACATTTCATTACGTCACCATTTGAAATTATAGTGCATCTAAATAGGAATCTCTGTATTCATATTCATTAAAAATTGGGATGTCTTGACTGTATTCACACCCAGTCCGTTTCCTGTAGAAAACATAAATTAGTGAAAGTACAGAAAATTATTATCATATTCACTGAATAAGTTGAATGTCTTCTGTGTGCAGGAATAGTGGTTTGCCTGATTTTAAAAAAGTAATAAACTAAACTGCAAGTTTCCTCCATAAAGTAATGGATTTCAAGCAAATAATTGTGAAGACCATAAAGCTTACAAATGAATCTGTGATAAAATTGTGTAAAAGCAAAAATTATAAGAAGGGCCTTAAAGAAATTGAAAGTCACTGAATATTCCTTTGGGGAAGTCGATCATTAGGAAGTGGACAGGTGGACAGTGCAGTGTGGCCACTGCCTAATTCAGGCTGTCCATCATGACTGACTGGCTGACACTTCATGTCCCGCTTTGTTCAGAGTGTGGGAGACCCGTTGGGGGGGCATGGACATGCACCTCTGTGTGTGTCCTTATTCCCTTCCTCCCTTGGTGATGACTCATCATCACAGAAGGCCTGCTGGTCATACTCAGTACTGGCATGGTCCACTTTCCCATACCAGTTACCTGCTCTGATACAGGTTGTTGTGAAAGCTTCTTGTTCTTATTACTTAAATTTTAGCTTTACATTTACAGCCTGAGTGTATTAGATTCTGTGATGCATATGAATGACAAATTATGGTATCTTGCTCACAGATGCCTAAATAAGTGAAATCTCTCCACAAATTGTAGACCCTAACTGACAATACGAGTAATAAATAATTGTAATGTATCTGATAACTGCAAGCACAATAATAATAATAATAATAATAATAATAATTAATACACAGTGAAATGGTTCTTAGTAGAGGGTGGGTGGGGAGGAGAGGCACTGAGTGGATGTGAGAGGAGGATTGGATTGGATTGGTTTATCAGCTTGAGCATGGATTTTCCATAACTTGAGCAGTCTCTTTAGTTCCCATCACTGGCGCTGGGTGCATTGTGACAGCATAAGCAGTAGGGCTGGGACATATGGATTACAGCATGGGGCCTTCCTCTTACAAGACCTTCAGAATGAGGGGGCGATAAAAATTAATTACGTTGAAGCTTAATACAAAGAAATCTGTTCTCCAAGCATTTTAACATGCCTCTTAACGTACAATAGGATATACAAAGTGTATTTTATGCCTAGTCAGCTAAGTGTAGTTAACTGAACAGAATAATATCCTGAGTGGGTTCCTCTCACAACAGACACTTTCAGATCGTCATGGGGTTTCATTAATCAGATTATCTTAAGTCAGTTATGTGTGTCGGGCGCTGAAATGTATTCCGTTTTTTAAACATGTAATTTTATGAGAGAAATGGGTGGGGGGCTCCCTTTAAGCCCTAATCACAGATCCAAAAGAAACAGCACTGAAGGGCTGAATGATCTATATTAACCACACATATAAAAAATAAATAAACCTCTGTTAGGATGCTCTCTTTTTTTGTCTGTCAATATGATGTTTGATAGCTGTACAAATATAATCATGATGATTTTATGCTACAGTTATGTAAACATGCTCAAAATTCAATTTTAGTTACAACAATAGTGAACACCTACTGAAATCCACACCGCTGACACCAAAATAATTTAATTTAAATAAATAAGCAGGAGATTATAAGTATTATAAAAATTGTTACGTTTTTAAATGGGTAGAATTTAAATGCAAGTAATAAAGAATCAAGGTTTTTTAATTGTCTTCCATATTTAATTATGTAAAAAAGACTCGCAAGCTGCATATTTCAGAAAGTACTGTAGTTTTGTCTTTTCATCCCTTAGGTATTGCCGCATACAATTCGGGACTGATTCAAAAACAGTGTCCCTCCTCTAAAATGCTCTCAGACAGTGAGATGTTCACAAGGTCACAGCTGTAGATACATCATGCCAATATGCACAACTTCCTTGGGCTTCTTGCCATTGGCTCTACTTATCTTGTGGCACCATATCCTACTCCCACTTACAGAAGCTTAGTGTTAACTATGGGAGCTCTGGCAGGTCAGGCAGAGAAATGTGAGTTATTATGATGCACTTTGTTGGGGCCTTTGATTGGTCTATGGAATAGAGGTGCTTGTTCAGGATGCAGCTGTGTGTCCCATGGCCGAAATTTGAGCACCATTACCATTACTTACAATGTCTGGGGAAGTCCATGGTAGTCTATGGGCCTTGGGAGGGGGTAGGGGGGTTATTGTGGGTGGGGCTGACAGCTGGGTACAGGTACAGGTTGTAAAAAAGGAGAAAAATATAAAGAAAGAGAAAACATGCTGTGAAAATGTTGGTGCTTCAATATTAAAGTGCTTACAGTGTGTGAGTCTACTTGGTTGCCTCTGTTAGAATTCTTTAAGTGCCAGTGTGAATTGTTTGACCTTTGGAGAAAGCCAGCTGTAGAAGTAATATGGGAAGAGCCTTTCATCTTCAGTTCATTCATAACATTATTCCTTTATGAACATTTCTTAAAACAAGTTTGCCCATGGAAAAGCATGCCTCCCTGCTCTGCTGAAAGAAGCAGTCGACCTTCAACACAAATCATCTTTCAGATGTATTGGCTTTTCTCTGACGTGCAGTAATTCTTTGTAACCCCTGAGCTCAACCAGTGCAATAATTATCAATTTCCATATCATTGCTTTTATTGTTTCAGCAATATAAAACAAAACATTTGTTTGTGCTACCCAATCATTCCGAAAAGGAATGTTAGGAGAATTCAATTTAAAAATCACTGACTTGCACTTTGACTGCAATCATGTAAATTAGCTGTCAGTAAGAATCTGTGTGCTTTCCCTATCATTAAAAATAAAATGTGAGTCGCTCGTGTCTCCTTCTTTGTTCATTGAACGCAACTGAATGAGCATTCTTGAGCTATCAACACTCCTAGCAAAAGCACTTTAGGGGGATAAACAGTATCTGTATGGATAACATCACTTCCCTTCCAGTGATATATTAGTTTCACATATTTTATGTATGAAGGTCTTATATATTTGATGGTGTAATGCTCTTGTAATTTTAATAGATATGCCTTAAAGGTACAAGCAAGCAGTGACTGAGCATAGTGTCTCCCCTTAGCAGAGTGATAATGCATATAATCACAGCCTTTTATATGAACAAACAGAGAGACGCAGTAAAACAGTGCAGTCACATAGGCAATTGAGAGTTGCGTACAGTACATGCTTATGAAGGCATCAAATGTTGACCTCTGAACCTCATCTTCTTTCCCTTTTTTATGAAATGCCATGGCACATTTTGAAGTTTTTTGGTGTTTTTCCATCATTGTCATCTAAGTAAATAAGCCTCGTTACCTCCTCTCGAGCGTGGCAGGGATTATAAACTCTGCCCCCTTCACTGGGGGTTGTTGAACCCTCCTCAATAGGCTGGGTTTCTTTAGTGCAGCCTGAGATCATACACGTGAGGACGTGCTGTTTATCTGCTGAGCAGAGGGCAGAGGGGCCCACTGCACTAATTGTGAGCGTGTCAATAACAGCAGTTCTGTCCGAACGGACACTTATCCCCAGGGTTGTGGAATTGATAAGAGAGTTGCCATGACAACAGCATGTTGGATTGGGGGGGGGTTGTTTAGCTCACGAGTTCACAATGTCAATTCTGATTAATCAAATGCTGTCTAAGAGGAAAGTATGTAATTTGCATTGTGATTTTAAAAAAAGAGAAGAAAGGAAAGCAGGTTTGCTGGAGCTTTGGGGCTAACAGAGAAGCAAAATAATTTTCCTGATCAGTGAAATGCTTCAGAGGCAAGCAATTTTTAGTTTTCTTCATCTGCTCTCTCTCTCTTACTCTCCCTCCCTTTGTTTCATTTTGTTTATGGCAGAGCTGCGTGAAACTGGAGAACAATTTTGATGACATCAAACACACGACTCTGAGTGAGCGTGGAGCACTTCGAGAAGCAATGAGGTAAGGCCGGGTCACCATGGCAACAGTCACAGATGTGGCAAAGAAAAAAAAAAGTCATTCTTTATTATTGGGGGAACAAATGAGTTTATTGTCACCATTCAGCTTTCCTCTCAGTGGTATTAATTTGTCAGCGGAGAAGCGTCCCTTGGGGCCTGACAGGGGTTCTAAGGCTTTGGAGTCTCACTGCACAGTAAAACACGCCACTGTTTAATTTGTTGTTTGAGAGCGCTTTTGGGCATCCCAGGGAGATATTGAAATGCTTCAGCATGTATAGCTCATGGGTGCACTCATTTTGGTTGTGGTGTTTGTTTTTATTTATTGAGAACAACTGGGTGATAATTATTGACAATGCTTAACTGTGCAATTAGGCCACATTTTATATAAAAGCACATCATCCTTTAGTTGATACAAGGGTTTTTCCCTGGATGATTCAATTTTCCATCAATAATTATTTTGTGTGATAAATATATGGAACCTGCAATTGCAAAATATCCAACGTCTTGAAGTGTCCAACAACTGGGAATCAGAGTAGTTGAGACTAACCATTAGACTCTAGTTACTTTTAATCATAGTTTATATTAATCTGATTTACACTGTACAAGAAGCAATGTATATATTAATTTGTGTTATGAATGGCTTTACATGAAAAGTGGCCCTTTCAATGACTGTGGTTTTATGTGTATCAAATGTCAGGACAGCCTGAAAACACAGAACCAGACAAATTTGGGCAGATACACACATAGCATGCATTGCCTTTTTCTTAGGCAGATTGCTGGTGGGTATTGTGTTCCAGCGCTTATTACTCATTTTCAACAATTGTACTGTCTACTCGTTAGGGGTTTCAATTTGTAGAAACGCCATTAATTTATCTTTTTTTCTCTCTAAAAAGGTCTGAATAGTGTGTTAGTCCAAGGGCCTTAATTACAGCCTGCAGATGACCTTTGTTGTAACACACATTGACATATTTTTTATTGTGTTCTTTACACTATTAGTGACATTTAAAATGCAGTAAACTATTTTACATGTTGCAAGCATGTTTTGTGCAGTACTGACAGACTTATCGACAGTCTTTTAGTATTTAGCTTAAAGTACATCCTGCGCATTGTTATTATTTTTTTTAGTAGTTGATCCATAGAGCATACGATTCCATAGTGCTTTGTTGTTAGCTGAAACAGAGACTTAAGCACATATCTGTTATAGTATGATCTTGTTTAATCTCCTTAGCTTCATTAAGAATGATAGAGGATTACAGCGGACTGCATGTAAATGAAAACAATTCCAAATGAAATTTAAACAGCTCAGAGATAAATATATCAACCACAAGAGACAAACTTAATCAGAATAGTAATTAATTGAAAAGTTTTTGCAGAATTGTTTGCTGTTTGTCAGAATTATGAAGAGAGACTTATATATGGTAATTTTCATTACATGTCATGGTTTGGAATATTTTGTTTTGAAAAGAGAGGGGGAAAAAATCTGACACACACACACACACACACACACACACACACACACACACACACACACACACACACACACACACACACACACACACACACACCATCACCACTGCCACCATAAAGTCAGTCACACAAAGCAGAGATCTACTTTCATTAACATTCAACTGATTTTAATTCCTTTTTAATCGACCCCCCACTGAGATCCGGAGCAAATTTGATGAAAGATTCAGGTTTTCTAAAAGCTATTAATGTAAAACATCAAAGTTCAAACTGGGAGCCTTTATCCACAAATGATCATAAGAATACGGAAGCTTCTGTGGTGTGGTCCTTAGGAGCTGTGAAATAGTTGAGCTCTGACATCCAGCTTCATTAATTATCCAGTGCCAGATAGGAGGTCTGTCTCTCACTAACAAACACAACTTTCATTCACTTCTGAATTTGAACACATTCTCTGAATGCATTTCTATTAAATTGGGCTTTTTATATCATGTGAGGCAGAGAAGACTGCACACTGAATTTTACCCATATTGCTTTCTTGTGAGTTTAAAGTCCTGCTGGAGTCGAGGGAAGCATGGACAGGGGACAGAATAACTTCCATGTGCAAATGAAGTTTGCTTCCTTCTGAGCAAATGTTCTGTCCATCCCTTTTGCAATTAATCATTATGTCCTGAATGTTTTCATGATTTTAATGTTGGGTCAAAGGAAATTAACTTGTTTGTGTTTTTTAAATTGTACTGTTTTCTACATCTTTCAGCTATCCACTGGATTTCCTTTTGATTTTATTTTGTCTAAATTCAGCTCACTTTGTATGACAGCATTTTTCCCATGTGGATGTGTTCTGTCTGGACCTCAGCCACACTGGCTTTTGACATTATGTCCTGCTGAAGGATTCTGTGTAAGTGGGTAATCGAAATGAATGTCTCACTCTCAGATAAGCAGCTTCACTTTCGCCTCCATCAAAAGACTTTGAGAATTAATTTCATTCTGTCATGTTAATTTTCAGGGAAAAGGGTGGAGGCCCAAAGCAGATATAGTAAATGCAGCTGAGTATTTGTGCAAAAATATCCTGGATCCATGCTAAAGAAGTGATAGTTTTAATATGGTCTATAGGGCCGTGTAAAATCTGGTGAGCACATTTGTTCTTTAGATGCCCCACACAGATGCATAATGTCACTTGAAGCTACCCGCACTATTAAAGTAATGTTAAATATGTAGAAGATATAAGCAACACCACTTCCATTTTTTTTTCTTATTTTGTTTTTTGGTCCCCTATATTAAGTGTCCCTTACCACTGGCAATCACAATAACCATGTATACTTTCAAAATAAATAACAATAGACCCTTTCCTTTAGTATGGATGCAGGGACTTAAATTGAATGAATAAAATTAATACTTCATGCATATTCATGTCTCATCGCTAAATGATGTTCTGCCACATTCCCTACTTAATCACCTGTGTTTGCTCCTCTGTTTAAAGAACATTAAGAAAACACTGTTGAAACTAACAAACATGTTTCTCTATTAATACTCATGTTATTCACAAAGGTAGAGTACATTTCATGAAACTTAATCAATAACACAAATTACAAAAAGCTAACAGAATCCCAAATAGAAAGATGCATGTAGCAATACATGCTATCAATAATTGTCATTTAGATTTTTGTATGCAATAGACAAAAGTAATAAGTTCTCAAAATAATTGTCTTTGTCGATGTCTAAGTGATTATTAGACATTACTATTAATTTTATATGTTTTTGTTGGATTTATAAAGATATCTGCTGTACAAGTATTGCTTTACTAAACTAATGTACAATTATAATTGTATAATATGATCCCAGTAAAATCGAATTTGTCTTGGGGGAACATTTAGGTGTTTGTTTGCAGTTCCTGTAATTACAAAATGATTTTGATGGAGCATGTTTCACTGGCAAAGGAGGTGATAGGATTGGAAAATGGTGCTGGAAAAATTCTGCAGAAATCAATAGACACATGGCATTTTGGCTCAGAACTTTAAACCTATAAATTTCTTACCCTAAGCCACTGATTTGTTCTCAGTGTAACTCTGTGCCTATCTAAGTGATAAAATTCATTGTGAATGAATGAACAGACTCCTGGTTTTTTTTTTTTTTTTTTTCATCTTGGCTAAAGCCTGGGTTCTGATCTGATCTTTCAAACCCTTTTATATGAATGCGGAATGTTAGTCATTTTTCACAAGGATTGAGGGAGTCTTTATGGTGGTTTGTGTGTGCTTGTCCTCTCTCCACTGAAGAGTCTGCTTACATTCTGCTGAGGTACTGAAGCCAGCTACATCGGTATTGGATCTGAGAATAATCAGCCTTGTGTTGTTTCATCACTGCGACAGAAGCTACATGGTGTAACCTGTCATTGATGGAAAAAAGTCCTGTAATCTAATCTATTCCATTATAAAATAATATATTCCAACTAGCCTTCATTATTAACCATATTACTTGCTCCTAATTGCTCTTTACTCTGCTCTGTACTCTGCTCTGTGTGTGTGTGTGTGTGTGTGTGTGTGAGAGAGTGCAAGGAAATCTCACTCTATAAGATTTGTGGGTTCATTAAACCAAGAGAGACACCATCGTCAAGTATTCACACATTTTTGGTCCTTGTCAAGATTTCTTTCTTGCCAGGTTTGCCTGTTTGTTACTCAGTATCATCCCCAGAGAGCATCTGTTGGCATTGTAAGTACTATGGCCTTTCCGTGTCCTTCATCATCGGCAAACATTGGGCAAATTGAGTGGTGTGGAAATGAAGGTTTCATCATTGGCTTGTGGAGAACAGCTGACCCCAGCTGGTGGAGACCAGCGAGGTTCAGGCATCATTGTAGTCTGAGGATGTTGAGTTCTTAAAAGAAAGGTCATCAATCCGGTCCCATTAGCAGCGGAGGGACCGCTAATGCATGCCGTCACATGCCCCTGTGCCAAGGAGAGGCTCGTCCTGCTCACTCTGCTGTGCTGATCAACCCTGGCCAAGCACGGTAACAGGACGACGGCGCAGACCACAGTGGTGCCTCCTGTGACAGACGGCCACCATTCCCTAAATGAAAGCTTGTGAGTCACAAATATGTGCACAAGCAGTTATCCCTCCCCAGCTGTAAACTGCTTCTACTGCTGCTGTCGCCGCTCAGAGTATTTCTCCGAGATGAGTGATGAACTGGCTGGAGGAGCACTGACCTACGGACACCTTGTGCCAGGGTGGATAGCAGCATGCTGCACAATTGAATTCCCAGATCCAGGCCTGGGTATGCACTGGAATGACCTTTACTAATGTTCCATCTTTGGGGATTATCTTTTTTTCTCCCCACTTGATACATTGAAGTAAAGAAAATGACCTTCCCTGAGAAATGAAAAATCACTGTTCTAGTCATACAATTTAGATATATAACAGAGTATTATGAAAACCAACCAGTGTAATGCTTCTGAGATGAAGCTGAAGAGTTATTCACCCTAAAGTGGATTATTTTCATAAAGCAACACCGTTCAGAGTGGTTTAATTCTGCTTGTATCATAGCTACATGCTAAATAACATGGTAAATAATCTAATCCTCAAATATAAATAAACTTAAATATTGTAGAGCATTTGAAATACAAATTTAAAAGGGCTGGTTTATTGACTTGGAATGCCAGAAGGATTATTTTGCTAGAACTACTCCATAGTCATGCTTTGTACTGTCTGTATGTGTAGCTTATTAAAAAAATCACAGTGAACATCCTCTTGACAAATCAGAATCAAGTGTTCAACTTAGCTGTGGTATAAATATTTAATTGTTTTGTAATGGAGAGAGGTATAGACATGCAAAAAACAAAATCATCCATTGGTTACCATGTGTTCAACATCTATGTTTCAAATACTTTTTCAAAAGCATCACAACTACTGCTTTGTAAAATAACATTGCTTGAATTGATCAGACTGTACTGTATGTTCCTCTTTTGTTCCCTCTTGAGAAACATGCAGGCATTTTTTAACCAAAAGCTCAACTACAGTACCTCCCAGCATTTTATATTACTGAATCTATCTCTCTCCTCAGCACACACTTGTTATTCTATCTTTTAGGCTGCATGTGGATGTCCATAAACATGTAAGAAATGTCATTTCAAGATGATAGGTTCTTTATGTTACAATTTAGTGTACCTGGGACTGCAACTACATCTTTGTCTAGAGAGTCCAGGGTGAAAATGTCTAAATTGACATGAGGCAAATGTCGGTACCACTCAAGTGCCCTCGCCATGCTGTGGACATGCCCAGTGGTCTTTTGCTGGTTTGATCAGGTCCCCTCACAGTTGTCTCTGTCTACCTCACTCACGCATGCTATGTTCAGTAACCGACTGCCTGTGTTTTATGTATCTCTGCCTGGCACATCGTTGCTGGTTGAGGGATTGCATAGACTCTTTCTAATGCTGCCTGTAATCTGAGATGCTGCTCTCTGCTGTCCTCTGCAGTTAGTAATTATTATGATCATTTTTTTATTGGAAATCACTGTTGCTGTATGGAATTTGAGATCAAACCTCTATTAATGAAAATATCAGATAAAAGCTTGGAATCGGATATGGGTGCATACGTAGGCATTTTATTTGATTATTTTTACATTATTATTTATTTGCTTAGCCTGTTATGGTTCCAGTGCCTTCAAAATTACATTTGGAAATAATGCAGTTTGGTTGCAATAAATCAACTTGAGATGTTTGTCAGTGTTCATCTTATGGATACAAAAAAAGATTTCTGGCATGTGCACCTTGGAGCTTACACTACTGAGGACTGATCAAAGCCTGGAAACTGTTCCTTTTTTTCCTCAGGTCATCCTGGTGCCTTGCAGAAAATGGGTCTGTGAATTAGCTTTGTTTAATTAGTGCTAACCAAGACAGTTTGACAGTTAAGATGATGGCTGAACCTGTAAAAGGGTCCTCAAAAAAGTCATGTTTCAAAATGTGATAAAACTGTCAAAAGTAATTATTTTCATACATATCAATTTAATATATGTATATATCAATTAAAATGTGTGTGTGTATAAAAATATATATACATATACCCACCCACACACACACACACACACACACACATATAGCTAATATTTAGATTCAGTAGAAAGTGAACTACAGATACAAACACATTTCGATTTCCCAAGGGAAAAATAACCAGTTGATGCTATTTGGATGTCACTGCTTTATTGTAAATTGCTACATCTTAACTGTTGCATGGCTTCACTATTGTGACATTATTGCAGCACTGCTGCTGTTCACTGGGATCATGAATGGAGCATAGTGTACTGTCATGGACAAACCATTCCAGGCTGTGTTGTCTTTTCTAAGACATGAACACATCTGAAAGGATACACCTCTGGGTGAGATTGTGTTTTTTTTGTCCATGATGGCACAATGCTCTAAGTGCTCCTAAGTGTTTGGCCCTGCAGTGATTCATGTACAGTGTGCAGGAGTCAGAGAATACTCGATGACAGTGTCATTGGGGCAGGCTATTTCCCTGCAGTTAGTGCACTGTGTACTCTTTCAGTCTGGCCGTTTCCTCTGAAACTAAACCAGAACTGATCAGGAAAAAAACCTAAGACAGTTACAACTTACTCACATTTACAAACACATAGATGCCCTCCTATTTCTCTCTTCCTGCCTCATTGTTTTTTTCCCAATTTACACACTATGTTGCCAAACCAAATGTATGGTTTGTATGTTTCTGCTAAAGAATCTGTTTTAAAATCAGTTCTTTAATGTGTGAGACATCCAAGGAGATCTTGAAAGAGAACAAATGGTAAACACAAAATGATTTGATGGTAATTTTATGGTATGGACAGCCACTTTGTGTTAGTCAGTGGGTCTGATTATTACTCTGTATGATAAAATGATGGCTAAGAATTTCAGAGATTTGCAGGGAGCCCAGATACATCCTATGGTGCAAACACTCTTTTTCATGATGATCCTGTATTTCAAGATGATAAGTTGATAACGCCCATAAACACTGCTAAATTCATTTGAGTGGTTTTGTGAACACCAGGAAGCAATGAGACATCTTCCATAGCGTCCCGAGTCACCAGACCTAAACATTGACTGAACATTTATTGGAAGCTGAAAACTTGTGTAACATAATTACAGAAAGGACTGAAGCTCTCTAAGGGCAAAGGGCAGCTGAACATTGTTATTTAATATGTGTGTGTGTGTGTGTGTGTGTGTGTGTGTGTGTGTGTGTGTGTGTGTGTGTGTGTGTGTGTGTGTGTGTGTGTGTGTGCATGTGTGTATGTGCATGCGTGTGTATGTGTGCATGCATGTGTGTGTGTGTGTGTGTGCATGTGTGCATCCATGCATGACTATGTGTGTGCATGAATGTGTATGTGCACACATATACACATTCATTGCAAATTGAATGTTTCTCTCTCTCTTTTTCCCTGTCTCCCTCTGTCTCTCTCTGTCTCTCCCAGTTCTATTCAGTTATGTTTCTGGCAGGACATCAACAGCAGTACTGCCAAAGCTAAACATACTCAAAAGATGCAAAGTATGACATCCAGTAAAGAACTACAGCTATATTGACAAACAAAAAAGGCATGATGAACATATCAAAAAGGTAATATTATTTAAGTAACAGAAATAGCTGTCTTAAAAATCTTAAATCTTAAAAATAACTGGCAACATAGCCTTTTATAATGATCTCTGTCAGCTTCCTTTTCCAGTCTGAGAGGATAGTGCTTAGCTCTGAGGAGTGTAATAGTCTAACTATGGTGCTGTTGATGTGAGCCCCCCCCCCCTTGGGAGCATAGGTGTGCTTTGTCCATATTCTGTGCAGCTGTTAGATTTTCTAAGCTGATCCTCAGTAGACCTCCACAGGACAGTTTTGACAGCTCTGACGGTTCCTGTGGTAACCCTTGAATACACCATAATCTCTGTTCACCTGGCTTTGATTCCCCGCTGGAGCTTCCACATCTACACTGACATCATTAAATATGTGCTGGAAACTGTCACTGAGAGCAACATTTTCTGTATGTTCTTCTTTCCATTTTACATCACATGCCTGCTCTGACTTGTATTTGGAATTCCCTGTGATAATACCATACCAAAAATAAACCTTTTTTTTTTTTTTTTTTTTTTTTTTACATTTTTCAAGTGTTTTTTTGGTTGTGTTGTTCATAGAAAATAATTCCTATTGTAACATATTCTCATTCACATTGCCTTCTAACTTGCATGTCAGCAAGTGAGCTAATTGTCTTTATTGCATTTTGATAATTGTATATTTAGTGTGTGGTAGGATGTAAGTATGATGCCATTTTAACATGATCAAGTTGCTTATTTAGTGTCTGTAGAACACTGTAGGTTCACTCTCTGTTGTTATTAATTTATGAACTATTACTTAAACAAAGAGACAGAAACAGGGGAAATATCAGAAGAATAAGAATTTTGACCAGGCTTTTCTTTGTTGAATGCTTAGTTGAGAATTCCAGTCTTTGAAAAGCACAAAGAAATGTATGAATACTTCAATTGGTGGAAGGGAGGAGGAATACAAAGCAGGCTTGTTTTTATTACTTAGTGATGCAGCAAGGAGGAATTCTCTTGAGTGTCACATTAAAAAAAGGATTTTTGAAGTATGAGATTAGATTCATGTCATGCACAATCACAAAGTGGAAAATAAGGGAGGAATGATTTATTTATTTATTTTTGTTTCAAGATGACAAAAAGGCAAAGTTAAATTGAATTTTTGAACCCTAGAGATTGTTTTAGTTTTGGATTGTTCATCTTTATTTTTGTTTTTTTGTACATTTGTTGGTCTGGTCTTTTTTCATGTTAACTGTTTGTAAACCCTGCTCTCCTTTAATGGACATTCCACAAAGTAGTGTAAGTTCAGCTTTGTGAACTTATGGTTCAGTGGTTCTTTTTATATAGTTTGTATTGTGAAAATGAGAATGAAGCTGAAACTGCACTTATCACTAGTTTTTTGTCTTAAACAAATATTTAGGCTGTCTATACATCATATCACTACCTAAAACATGGGAAAACCCTGATTTTCTTATTGGACCACACACTAGCCATTATTGCTATAGGCTTTTGTTGAAGGCAGTCCATCCTGGTCAGTGCACATAGGAAACCAAATAGCCTGTGCTGATTCTAACCTTCTTGTTGCTTTATGGCAGTGGGTTACATTACATTGCATTACATTACTTAGCTGGTAGTGGATACCCTCATCCTGGGGAATTATAAGGCTTAAAATTAACTCATTATCAATGTATGTGTTGGGATATTTACCAAGCACTGTCGGCTAAGTGCCCTGCTCAAGGGCTGCACAGAATGCTCCACCCGGGACTCAACCTGCATCCCTCTGGTTACACCATAAATCCTTAATCTACTACATGGATTTGAATTGTAGTGTTTCTTTCCAGTCAGCATGTTTATGCATATTATTATTTTCTGGAAAGTGAAAGGAGCAACATTACTCATGGACAGATTGTTATGATAATACTTACATGAAGCTGATATTAATATTGGAGAAATCAGGCTGATATGAAGAATACATTTCAAGAGATGAGGGCATGAACATGAATATATATTCCACCTTGTCCCGTGAACTGGAATAAAATAGATTTGTTGACGAAGAATGAGTCTATGGGAATATGAATTAAGTTGAGAGAAAGCAATAATTTGAAATGTGAATCCTCTAAAGGCCTGGAATATTTTATTGAATTTCACATTTCTATTGCCGGGTCTATTTGGCTGAGTAATAATAGAAACAATGAACTATAAGATTAGCTACCTGGGCGTATTGTGGGTTCATAATGCCTGGAAAACAGTCATTATACAAAACAGAAAAAATGGTTATTAAGAGATTTAGAAAAGTAAAACATAACTTTTCTGTTGCTGTGTGGCTCCTCAACTCTTCCCTCAGTTTGTGACAGTGTCTAGAAAAAAAGCTCTACAGTAACTTGATTTTATTATACCCTGCAAAGCACAGGTGTTGTACCTAATGTGCAGTGCAGAGAAGAGTCCCTTTGTGGGCAGTGCTCTGTATGCCTGCCTGAATTGCTGTGACCTAGAGCAATTCTTGAACAAATAAGATTGCCTTTGTGTCCGCATTATTTTCTGTTGACATTTGCTAAGCACTCAGCCTGCTGGCGGGGAGATAAATGAGGGTCTAAAATGTGGCTGTGTCATCCAGTGTCTTTAATGTTACCTTGAGAGGGGAAGAGGGAAAAAAGACAATGGAATTGTTTCTTGCAAGGCAGTGCTGACCATGTGGTTCAAAGGGTTTCCATTTGATTCTTTACTTCAGTCCCTCAAATGCAGACAACAAAATCCAATTCTAACCAATAATGCAATTCAAGTTATTTCTTATTATATTATGCTGAGTACAATAAAACAAAATGAAAATTGTATCATTGGTTTGCAGGGGATGGATGTGTGGATGTGATACATTTTATTCGACCTTGTGATTTGCATACTGATTTTATGTAGTTTCTGTACTTTTTCACCAGCTTGTGCTTCAGTTTTTAGGAAATCATTCCTTACTTGCTTCATATGACAAGTAAATGTATGCATGCGTACACACACACACACACACACACACACATAGACACATACATAAACATGCATATATCATTTTGACTGCAGGAAGTATGTATGTATTTATATCATCCATCAACAAAAAAGAATGAAAATAGTTTCTTGAATGCAATTATTGACTGACTTTCATACAGAAAAGACAGGGGACTAGAAAGCCCTTCAGCAAAAAACAAAATGCATACATGCATTTTTTTTTTCATTTTTCTCTTCTGTATGAATGTCATTCAATTATTGTATAAACCATCTCTTTATTCCCAAGGCCATATGCATGTGACTTAAAGCTAATCATTGAGTGAATTTAATTAGCTTGAAATAAAGTCTGATTCATTTTTATTATACCTTGTTAATGTAAGGCATATTAACTCTCTGTAAAATTTTGTAGTCTTTGATGGTAAATTTTATAGAGCTAAATTTGGTACAATTATTTGAAGTATTTTAGTAAATTAAAATGGCAGATTTGTCATGCAGTTTAATGTACCTGTTCAGTGGCTGCCAATTCAACACTTTATATAGATAAAAATAGAAATAAAAATCTGTCTGATGGAGAAATTAGTGAAGGGTAGTGTATGTGTTTGATTGCATTTGCATGTGTATGTGTGTGTGTGTGTGTGTGCGTGTGTGTGTGTGTGTGTGTGTGTGTGTGTGCGTGCGTGTGTGTGTGTGATGTGGTGGTGTTGTTCCCATACAGTATTAATCATTCTGAGACAGAACAGAGACAGGACCATGCGTAATATCTCCAAAGCACTTCACATTGTATTCTCCAGCCATTGTGTTGCAGCTGTACCATTTCCTTGGTGAAGCCACACTGCAATCTCCATTATGCTATGGGCAAAGGATAATTTATTGTCAAATAAAAAAAAAATAGGTCAACACTAATGTCACTTGATGATCAACCACCCAGGTTTAATAAAACATCTCGCTGGTGCGTATTCCTGCTTGGAGCCGGGTGTTTCAGTGGGACTACCTGGCTGCAGCTCTGCTGTAATTACCCTGCTGTCAGGGTGATAAGTGCTATTAATGGCCGCCTCGTGCACTTTAGTCTGCACTGAGCTTAGAGAATTGCAAGATGGGATTATTATGGGAGTCTTGCTGTAGCGGGTGCTGTTTTCTCTCTCTCGCTCTCTTCCTGTCTCTCTCCCTCTTTCTATAACTGTTTCTCTGTCTACCTCTCTCTCTCTCTCTCTCACTATTTCTCTTTGCCTCTCTATTTCTTTCATTCTCTTTCTCCTCTCTCTCACATAATCTCATCGTCTCTCTTGCCATACTTAAAAAAATAAATAAATAAATAAAACTAAAAAAATGTGTTAGTATATCACCCTGGCTCATTAACTTCTACCATTTCAACAGCTGTTTATTTGCTGAACCTGTTCAATAATGAAAGTCAACGTGCAGCCTGTAAACTCCCCCTGCTACTGGCTTGTCACGCACCAATCACATGGACCAACAAAACAGGGTGCATCCATTTTGATTCCACATGAATATTTAATTACCCAGCACTAAATTATCCTATTTATTATTTAAAATGGGTATTTCATTGTCTACCAATATGGTGCCTTCTAGCTGTGATGTAGTTACAGATTTATAACAGTAGAATTTATCACAGCATTAGTCTTTTGGAGCAGTTGCAGCAGATGCATCCCAGAGCATAACAAACATCAGCTGGCCTTTTGTCTTGAGTGATGGCATCTCATTTCAGACAAAGGACAGAAAACACATTAACCAGATACCCACTACTGTGCTGTTTACCTGCCTGAGGTCCATGCTGAGATCATGTGACTTGACTGGGGTCATTCATTCATTCATTCATTCATTCATTCATTCATTCATTCATTCATTCATTCATTCATTTATTCATTCACTCATTTATTTAATTATTCATTCATTTGTTAAATCCAAAACAACTTAAATGTAGCTGTGTATAGCCTGAACCTATCAAATGAACATGAAATGGTTAAAATAATTTCATATTGATATGTATTGTGTGATGTATTTAATATATATGTACTGGTAATTATGTATTTGTCTTGCAGATGCCTAAAATGTGCTGATGCTCCTTGTCAGAAGAGTTGCCCAACCAACCTGGACATAAAGTCTTTCATCACCAGCATTGCAAACAAGGTAGCATCTTCATTTATTCTGTTGAACAATCTTAAAGGTCCTATGAACTATGAAGTATAAAAATGCAATGAAAAAGACTTGACAAGTGAATGGTGTTTGCTATGTACACCTCTAAATGTTAGAAATATTATTTAATTCTGTGGGATACATAAAAAGAGTTGCATGCTCCTCAGTGGACTAAAATAAATCACTCTGAAATCACTCTGTATATTTACATTTGGCCATATTATTTTTCCTTGCTTTGGAATATGATAGCATTTTTATTGCAATAAATGGCCCTTTTTCACTAAAACACTCGGATCACCTTTACATTGAGTTCGAAAATGAGAGGAATTGGAAATGAGATATTAAAGAGTCTTCTTACAGAGCTACTATTTCCTTCATGACTTTTAATTTGCCATGCTGGGGAACATTATAAAACCATCAAGGGTCTTTAATTCTTTTTCAAGCTGCAAACTCATTACCACACATATATTGCAGATTTGAGTTAAAATGCAATTCTTTTTATTTTAAGATAAGCAAAATTCAATTTCTCCTATCAACTGGATTATGATACATGAAGAAAAACGGTAATGTTGTCAGATCTTGCTTTGTCTTCCCTGAAATGTGTTTTCATTTAGTTTTGTTTTGACAGGTTCATAAGAGCTGAAGTTTTACTGGTTATAAATATAGACTTCCTAATTAAATGGCTAGAAAGATTTAATGGTTCTACTTTAATGAAGTACAACACAACTAATGGGGAATTGAGACTCTTTTAAAAGTGTTTAATCTCTTCCAACAATTATCATACTCTTTTCTATTTAAAGGTATGGTAAAATCAGACACACAGATTGATATTATGAATGCCAAGACCGATTCAGACCCCTATAGAGCATATGTTTCAGATGTTTTAATTTTGCAAATGAAAGCATCATTATTATGCTTTATATATGTATATCAAACTTTGATTGTAACAATTGCCTAGAATGACGCATTCTGTTCTTGGTCTGTTTTATTTTCATATTAAATTATATTTACCATTTTAATTAATTCTCACAGCTTGATTGAGATCACAGCTTATGCATATGCTGTTCTCAACCAGGAAAAAATAAGTTAATATTGGTTTTTCAAATGAAATGTCGCTTTCACATAAAAATTGAGTCTGAAATGATATGAAGTACATGTACACATGCAGTTTATAGATGTGTTACATATGTAGTGCACAATATGTAATACACTAGTGAGGAAATTTCAAAAACATTCCACTGTATAATAAATGAATGCGTATAAATGGCAATTTCAGGTAGCAAATATGATTTGCAGGGTTTTTTTAATCTAAATTTTATTCTCTGCAAAATCTCCATTCATCAGCCCTCTTTGGTAGTGTCAGTTTGGGCTCTAAATTTTAATGAACTATGAAGAGCTGCCCACGTTCAAATTATTTAACAAAGACTGTGGGGGTCATGGGGAACACTATAAATTCATTCCAAGTTTCATTCCAAAAGCTTGATTTGTTTAATTTGTATTGTTTTTGAAGGTAAAAAGTAAAACAATTATGTGTTTTCAGCCTGGGAATAACACACACACATACACACACATACATACACACGCATACATACATACATATATACATACACATTTATGTGTGCACAAACACCCACAAACACAAAAACAGTCACACACTATGATACACAGCCACGGCCACATATTTTAGCGAGTGGCATCAGGTGTATGTGTGTTGCAGAACTACTACGGATCGGCAAAGGCCATCCTGTCGGACAACCCACTGGGCCTGACGTGCGGCATGGTGTGTCCCACCTCCGACCTCTGCGTGGGAGGCTGCAATCTGTATGCCTCAGAGGAGGGGCCTATTAACATCGGAGGACTGCAGCAGTTTGCAACTGAGGTATGTGGCACGGTGCGGTCACCTGCTGTGAGTTAGCACTGAGGTCCTCTGGATACACTGGCTCAGATGGAGGCTTTACTCCTTTTATATGAAAAGAAATTCACTCTTTACTGTGTAGAGAACATTTGCATGATGATATAGTGGAGTGACAAGCCTGTAGTACTGTGTTTGTATCTTTGATGATGTATCTCAAATGTTTTAAAAATGTGTCATAAAAAGCAAGAAGGCACATGAGGGTATGTGTGTGTGTGTGTGTGTGTGTGTGTGTGTGTGTGTGTGTGTGTGTGTGTGTGGTGTGAGACAGTGAGAGAGTGTGTGAGTATGTATGAGTGGTAATGCAACACCCTAAACCCTTCCCACCAATCCACTAATCACCCCTGGGTTACCAGCTCTCCTGTAGCACTGTATGGCCTGTAGAGTGCTGGTGTCAGAGAGCCAGCAAAGCCCTTCAGCAGCAAAGCCACTGCAATGTGGGCGATCCAAACCCCAGTTCCATATTGGGGAGGAAAATATGATGATCTGCAGCCCTTGTGTGAGGCTGTGCTAATATAGCAATAAGCAGTAGTATTGGCAGTAGTGGTGGTAAATTGACAGCATTACAAGCAAGGCATTTTTAAAAAAAAAAAAAAAAAAAAACATTTTTCCCACTCTATCAGATGAAGCATTCTGATTGGCTATGTTAACCTTTGTGCTTGGCAACCTAGCCCTGCAATACACCTGTATTTCTGTTTGATTTGTCAGTGGTAACTTCTCTTCTCTCCGTTAAGTTCATATAACCCTTGATGGAGTGGCACTCTTTAATATCAGGGTTATATTAATGGTGTCTCGGAACCCTTTGTTATGGCATTCACTGGGCTGGCGTCTGTCAGACTGTACCATTGAAGTAATAATTCTTCTTTATTTTATTGTGCAGCCAGTGTCCTGCCGTGATAAATGTCAAATTCGCCATTAGAAACACACGCTTACACAAAATGAGGGGGAAAAAGTTGACTTATTCTAGATGTCAAAGTCTCCTCAGAACAGAGAAGAAAAATGGCAGTGTTTGGAAACCAAACGAAAGAGAGATCTTTCATGTATAAAATGCAAGATTTAATGCCAAATAAAATTAAATTTATATTTGAAAGGGAAGGCAAGGAATGAAAAGGAGAACAGACAAAAATAATTTCAATAATGTTAAGATCTTTGTGGTCAATAGATTTGAAGGAAATTTTCACGCTTTTTTCCCTTTTTCATGTGCTGTAACCGTTATCTGAAATGACAGGTTTTTGCATGCAGCTGCATGTTTTTGAACTGCTGTATGCTGTTTTTGTTTGATCATCTGCTGCCTTTTTTTCTTTACTGGATAATGATTTAGTCTACAGGTGTTTTTTATGGTATGGCACTAAGGTAATCAGGGTATCTGTTCTTGCTATTGTCGTTGTAGGTTTTACTTAGTTCCATGGTAACCGCTAATTAAATGAAAATGTCAAAGATAGCGTGTGGGCTTGGGTTGCTGCTTTTGACCTGCAGCCTTGTTTGCCTGGTGCTCAGGATGCATTTTTGGTCCTAATGATGGTGTTCCTTCTATAAAGTGTCTTGTAAATTCTGAGAAACGTGATGTCCAGATTTATCTGCTACGGCTTAAAATTCGCCATTCCTCACATCACTGCTGCTGTATATGTACACGGTTCACTGATGTTAATTTAATTATTTATAATGAATCACTTCAGAATTATTCTTAAATTAAAAAAGTATAAATTAAATATAATCAGGGTAATTTAATTATCAGAGTGTCTATCCAAGAGTGTAAAAAAAAAATATATATATATATATATACATTTTTTTAAGAGGTGGCTTTTAATCAGAGGGAGATAGCTTTCATGGCTTACATTTTATTAATTCTTATAGCATAGTGAAAACAATTCTGCTCTAGCACTTTTCTAAGTAGCCCATGTGTTACATAGAGCAGCTGCCATATTCCCCACCTCCACGTCACAGTGTGGGGTAATTTTATGCGCTTCAGATTTACCCTGACACTTTTTTCAATAGATGTTATGATGCAGCTGTAGTATAATTTTTTTTGTAAATATTGAAGTAGCATCAGTATGTTATCTTCCTCAAGTCTATTTTCAGCAACTGAACCTGGTTCCTCAACATTCCCTCAAAAAATGGTCCAAAACTTTCATTAGGTTTGTTAAGGATTAAAAGGAATAATTACAAAGGAAGCCATTCTTCCCTGCCATCTATTGCCAGCGTGACTTATTATACATCTCTGTCTTACTGGCAGCTCCTGTTCCCTTAAATGTGAAAGGTCAGGGTGGTTGTCAGGGTGATAATTAGATAACCCTAGGAGAGGACCGTCACAGTCCAGCTCTGTTCTCCACAGCTCTCCCATTCAGATAAAGACATTGCCTCTTTCCTAGTAAGTGAGAAATATGGTATTTCCTTTGAGTGTCTAATCACATCAGTGGCTGAAGGGCGCTCCAGGTAGATAGTTTGCTCCAAGTTTGCCCCCAGAGTGCCAGCTCAGGTCTGCCAGCTGGGTTTCTTAGACTTAATCAGTACGATGCCCACTCAAGTTACTGTACATAGTATACAACTGAAATGCATATGATGCTATTGAGGGATGAGTTTGGTACTTGAATGTACAGGTACTGTATAAACATTGAACCACACATGCATAAATGAAATACTAGTGCTTGTCGCCACACTCAGTTTGGTTTAGAGTGTCATAACGTAAAACTAATTTTGTTTTCTGACAATTTGTATAGCTCACACATTATAATTATATGTTTGAAAAGTTCATTATTGTATTGTTATATAACATTATTACCTTTATCCTTCATTTCTTTTATACTTTTAAGGCTGGCAGTGTTTATTCAGAGGTACACATTGTTCATGAACGTCCATGCTTCCCTTTTCAGGTTTTCAGCAAGATGGGCATTCCTCAGATTCGAAATCCGGAGCTTCCACCAGCTGATCAGATGCCTGAGAGCTTCCACACCAAGATCGCTCTGATTGGCTGCGGGCCGGCCAGCATCAGCTGTGCCTCTTTCCTAGCCCGCCTGGGCTATGACAACATCACTGTGTTTGAGAAGCAGAAGTACATCGGAGGGCTAAGGTAATGAACTCTTATCTAAGCGGATCTATTTCAGACAGAAACACTGAGTTGTACTGTGCTGTGCCACCCTCAGAGAAGGCTTGGCATGAAGAATAATTGTGTGTTTTAAATAACTCTTTTAATGATGCTCGGACCAACTGGCCTTTTTGAATCATGATGAGAAGCATTTCAGACTTCATTGTGTTGCTGATCCCTTTTAATTTCTGTGAGCAGACATGTGAGTGCTATTGTCTGGAAAAGCAGAATGTCAGATCTTTCAATAAGACTGTGGTTTAGGCTCCCTGGTCTTGTCCTGCCACACTCTCTTACTTATTAAATTGCAGATTTCAGAGGATTGCATAAGACACTGAAACTATGTTGCAGGTAGCTGTTTTACGATCCCATTCAAAATATATATCCTTTTATTTATGCACAGCAACATTTTATAATGTTGCAGACATTGTTTGACCATCAGTAACCAATTTTTCTGTTTATATAGCACCGTGCATAGCAGCAAGAAGGGTCTCTGCATTTTACTTTAGAGACATAGATGTGATTTTATAAATGCATATTTTAAAAATACGCATTTATTGTATGCTGCAATTAATGTTTATTTGCCAGTTGTTTATATTTATGCATGCTGAAATTGTGCTATATACATTGCATGTACATAACATTTTCTTTAGAGTAGAAGAGTATGACTGCAGCAATAGCCTAACAATGCGGACATTATTCTAGAAGGTTAAAATTCAGTAACTGGGCCCAAGTGAATTGGGCATATTATCAGTTCATAGATCCATTCTATGGTTTGGGTTATTCTTGGGGTTACCCACTGACACAGTTGTATTTCTTGAAGTACAGTCCTGTCTGCATGTGCAGTGCTAAAGGGCTCAGCAGAAATGTCCAGCCCAAGTTTCCAAACCCACAAACGTCTGGGAACAGTAAGAATAGTAAGTCTGCTCTTGCTGAGGGAGATGTTTCATTCCAAAAAAGATCAAATAGAATTGGAGAGAAGAACAGGTCCTGGATCGTCAAGGAAAAAAAAACTGTTTTTTTTCTTTCTCTCACCTTTTTCATATACCTGTAACTTTGTATTCTGTGGGGGCACCTCCTCTTCAGTGTTCTTTTTCTGGCGTTTTGTGCAGCTCTGCAGAGATCCCCCAGTTCCGGCTGCCCTATGAGGTGGTGCAGTTCGAGATAGATCTGATGAAGGACCTGGGTGTGCAGGTAATGAGCGGCAGAGAGCGGAGGAGGAGGCGTCAGGGGCTCGGAAAAGATCACCAGCCAAATGTCAGCCGCATTAATAAAGAACAATTAAAAGCTGCATTAGGGAGGCAGGCAGCAGCAACGTGTCCTCCGGCTTCAGGCCTTCGTCTGTCTGTTGTCTGAATGCTGCTGTGGTGAGAAAGGGCAATCGATAGTCTTCATCTAGCATACCCACTCCTGATTAATTTTGTGAGAGAAACAAATTCCAGAAGTTGGAGGCATTTGAGGGAAAATAAATTCACATGGTGTTGCTAATTTGCCAATTTCTCTTTACTGTATATTGGTAAGAGGTCAGTATTAGTATTAAGAGTATGCAACAATAATAATAATTATCATTCCAACTGATATTAATCAACAGAATATGACAAAAGGGAAAATGTGTCTTGGGTACTCTTTATACTATAATCAAGGCCAAATTTTGAAATTGACCTGTTGAAATGTATTACCATGAAAATATGCTATTCCATTGACACTCTTAAATTAGTAATCATCTGGAGCAGTTTAGATTTGTATTACAGTACAAAATTGTATCAGAATTATATATTAAGACTGTGTTTCTATCAATGTATTTTAACAAACAGCCCAAATTAAGATTAAGATACATATACAGACAGACAAGCAGACTTTCATGAAGTGCAGCTGTCTGGGAGACACACGCCAGACTCTCTGCAAAGTTCTTGTCTCTGCCTTTAAGTATTAGTGTACTTGGGAGGCATGTCAGCTATTTCATACACTGCAGGAAAGGGGGAGTGAGGTGGGGAAGGTAGCTGGTTGACGAACATGATAGATTGGGATTGATTATATGGCCGAAATGTCTGTCCCCTGTTTCCCCTTTCCACTGGTGTGTCCTGTGGGTCTGTGGCTTCATTGTTCCACACAAATGAGTCGAGGCACACACCTGCAGATCTGTCATTTGTACAGGCCACCTTGGGGAAAAGAGGCAGGGTGTGGGGAACAAAAGCAGGGTCCACACAGCGTGTAAAGCATCTAAACAGTAATTGATTAATACAATGCTCCTTACTGGCCAGCTAAAGCAAATGCTTGTCCATTGGCTTACTTTTATGTAATGTTGCATGCCTAAATATCTCAACAGGTCGTGTGTGAGAAGGGACTTGGGCAAGATGGTATGACTCTGAGCAGTCTGAAAGAGGACGGGTACAAAGTTGTCTTCATCGGAATCGGTTGGTTCTATTTTGACTTTTGATTCCCTACAAAATTTTCAAATACAGTATACCCTGAAGTGTTATTTGTAGTGAGTGTGCATTTTTAACAAAGACTAGAGTGTAAATGAGGGCTGCTATGACCCTGAGAAAACAGAAGAGCTCTCCAAATACCTCCAGAGATTGTGTGAAAAGTTTCACATTTAAATAATTTAAATAGTTCACCCTGGCAAACTGAATTAATATATTTTAACTTACTATGTTTGCAAAACATATTTTTCACATGTAATTTTTTGACTTGGACTTCTAATGCAAGCCTTTGCATAAATTGTGACAATCAAGAATATTGGGGAAAACACTCAGATAATCACTGAAATCTTTAGATATTAACTTTTTTACCCATAGTCTATAATGTAACTGGCATGATAACAATTTAATTACAGATTTTGACAGCCTTTTATTATTAAAACAAAGAACTAGTTATACTTTGCCAATTATGCCTCTTTCAATTCCCTGTCTATAGCAGGCTGCTTGGTACACATTCAGACAGACTCTTGTCCTAGCAACAGTATCACTGGGTTTAATTCTAATTAATAACCATATCCCCATAGATTTTTTTGGTTTGGCTTAAGATCAAAGTGGTGTAATATTGAGTTTCTGGATTATCCATTGGTGTTCACTAACATTTAGCAGCTATTTCTCCTCATTAAATCAGGTCTTTATAATATAATTTACTTCATGAATTTAACTCAGGACTTTAATTTGCCAAAAGCTAAAGAAATGTATAAGTATACATTATCTTCAAATAATTTTATTTTTCAGAAGTACAATAGAAAAAGTATGAAGAATCAGTTGTCTTATATTGATCTGAGAAAATCAAACATTTCTTTAAGCTGGATGTGTGCTTTCTTTTATTATAATGAAAAAAGGAGCCAATATAATACATTATTTCAAACTGGATGAAATCTTTTGATACTGGAGTCCTAATTATGGAGAGTAGTTTACTTAAACTATTTTGGGATTTTCTCAACAAAGCAAAGCAGAGGAATTTCAATTCATAAAGAAAATGAAAGCACAGAGCGTTAGTAATTAATTCATGTGATTTTATACTAGTGCTTTACAGGCTCCTTGAAACGTCATCCTTAGTGATGATTGACATGCAAATATTTGCTGGCACTTTCTAAAGTGGGTGGCAGGTTGAAGAGCACAGATAAGGGCATTGTTTCTGGCCTGTAAACTGAGAAGAGTGAAGCAAGCTCTGAAGTTCAGCAGCTGTAAGAAGCAGTTTAACCCCTCCATGTTTACTATGCGATGTGATCTGAATGAGAGACCTCTCCTGGTCTAGGGCTTTAGCCTCATGGAGATGGTACATTTCTGGGGGCAACGTAATCCGTAACACCTGTATTCACTGAAATCCCTGCTTAACATGCTGCTTTAAGGTTGCTAGGCCATCTGCTGAGTTTGCCTGGAAATCTGTGAAAGTAAAATATGCCTACACTGTTGTTTTTTGTAACGATTAGGTCAGAATGATGAGCCAACAGTAGCAACTTAGAAATTTATCAAATCTGCATCTGATGCACAATTATGTACATTGCACAAAACACAAATATATATTGTATACCTCCCAGAACAGCACTGCAGTATTTATTAACAAAAATGACATGGTACAAGCACTCAACGTCAGATTTCAACTTCTGTATTCATCATGATCTTATTTACCAGATGTATTTAATGTCATGTTTTGTATCTGTCCCTGTGCTTAAGGCTGGGGTTTGTTGGTGATAAGCCCATAGCATGTCATAAAGTGTAACTCTGCTGAATTAGATGTGCTGCAGTGTCAGGCTGAAAAGGACATTATCTCATCATATTCCACTCTGGGATTTTTTTTTTCTTATTTCAGGACAAGGTTAATGAATATCCAGTGAAAAGGGCATTTATTGTTTCAGAGGTCTTTATTTATGTTAAATCTTAATGTACTTAGTGTGCTTCTGCATAATTTAACACTGTGCCCTTGGTGCTTGTTCATCTTTACGCGATTCATAAGGTTCAGAGGGGTCAGGGACTATGCAGTGAATGAAAGTCAGAACTCAGAATGGAGTGCTTCTGGCGCTTTGCATCGTGCGCTGATAGCTTCTGATAACATGTGATTAACGAGTGGCAGACCAGCAGAGAATGAAAACATCTGTAACAGATGATTTATGATTTTCAGAGGTATTGCCTGCTCACTGTATCTCTCTGCAATTTAAGTCTGTGAATCAGAACAAAGTAAATGAGATACAACATGTGAAAAATGAAGGCGCTTTTTTTTTTTTTTTTTTTTTTTTACAGTGAAGGTGTCAGAAATGGGGTGTTATTGTTAAAATACACTTTGTCATGAGCTTTTCTCCCCCCTTGGATTTGGTGCTGAATACAAATGGTTTTTCAGGTCTATTAAACCAACAGTGTGAGCTTGTGGCATCCATCAGCATAGACACAGATGAGGGCAGGGTTAATGTGCTGTAACTTTGCTTAGAAATCCTGTACAATCCTCCAGCATCCAACACAAGTTTCTTTAAATCACAAAATGAATCAGAGTTGTTTAGGGGTTGTTTAGGGTTTTTGACCCTAAGGATGGGGCAGTTAAGATGCTGCAAATACATAGACACACTAGTGTCTATGTGTATGTGTGTTTGTGAATGCATGTGTATGTGTGAGACAGAGGGAAAGAGAATGTAATAGCCCTTTAAATCTTCTCTCCAAACAGCTTATTTATTAACACAATCAAATATGATAGCATGAGGATGTAATTGTTTCATGTAGAATAAACACAACATCTGTTCTGACAACACAACGATAATATGTAGAGTCACATTACGATTGCTGAATGCAGCTGTGTTTTAGTTTGCAGATAAAATTTTAACGCTGCTATTTGGGCTGAATGGTGCAGAGTGTAAAGCACAGTTACTGTGTTCAGTTTCCACATCTCTCTGATGATTTCTGATTCTGCCACTTGATTCTCACTGTTTAATAAACTGCAGTACTACCTTTGAACCAGAACCCAAAAGCAGTATGTTTTTAACAGTTTATAACTGTCAACAACCCAGTAAAATGGTACAGTAACATGTGAAGGTGAAAATCCTCAGACTCTAACTCCTGGAGGCCAGCAGTTATAAAAATCAGATTTATTTTGATGGGTCATTTTTTGGCATTAGCTGTCAATGGAGCAATTATGAACAGTAGGTACATCTAAACCACTGATGAACCTAAGTATCTAAAGTACATCTAAGTTATGCAGTCAGCTGTATTTTTTGAATATGGTTCCTTCTCAGTAAAGGACCTTGGCTGATTGATCCTCCTAAAATACTGACAGTGCCTTTGCTGTGTCATTAGGTGGTAGAATGATGAAAGTATCTGAAATCTGTAATAGGGATCCACTTAAACACAAGTACCCCAGAATAGTGTTTCTTGATTTTGATTTGTCAAAAGAAGACTTGTATAATAATTAGACATTACCTTTACCATAATTTGATAATTGAATTGTGTCAGGGGAAAATAAATATGGAAATGAAGGTGACTGCTGTTGTCCATATTTTTATATAACAAATTCAATGCCATAAAGAATACAAATGATGGCACTGTTCAATTTTCTGATCGGTCATGCTGAATGTAACAGAAAAACACTATAATAAAACCACAAGACGGTGAAACATCCATCTTAAAAACCCTGCTAGCTTGTTACATTTCTAGTCCTGGTTTGCTGAACAGAAAAGTGACATTTATTTGGCAATATTTTTTCCTTGTCAAGTATATACATTTAATAGCTATGTAAGTAACATTTTCTGACACCTGCAGTGACATTGCTATGATAAAACTTGGCAAAAACCAGTCAGGTGAATACTCACAGATAAACTATCTCTGTAGTTCACTACTTGTCAATGCCCTTGTTTCCAAGCTGAAACTGGAATGACTCATCTTTACATTTGTTTCATGGCTAAGTGGAAGTGTGTAAGTGAGAATTAATTGCAAATGCAGACTGAATCCTGACTACTGTGGTAACACTGAAGTGCACTATGAAGCAATAGCAGTGAGTAGTGTCCCTCACCCCCATCTTGATGTTTGTCATTGACATGCTATTGGATGAACATAGTTTTTATAGTATTAAAGACCAGCAATAACAGCCCTTTAATTTCATATACTTATGAAGACATGTGTCAAGTCACACTGATTCACAATTTGCAATATCACAATTCAATGTTCAGTCTTTACTAATGCAGGTTGATTATTTCTATGATCTCCAGAAATTAATGAATAAGAAAATGTTTGAGGGGAAAAGGCATTGATTTTGAAAGCCAAGGTTAAGGATTCACATTGAATGAATCTAGATTTTTTATTATTATTATCAGTGTACCATCCTCAGTTTAAGATTACCTTATGATTCCCGCCTTTGAATGTTCTGCTTCTGAAAATGAATTATTAAAAAAAATCCTTGCAGCGAAGAGGTTGACCATTTTGGAATAAAGACCCTTTGTTTGGGATATCATTGCATAACATATTTATATCTGATACATTTTCATACGAATACTTAAATCCATTTGTTTCAAATCACTTCCTCTGATTTGAAAGGCAGTTTGTATATTGTTTGAGAATTTGCAATCAATGGATGATTATATTGAGATACGGGGTATGTATTTGTTTTTGTTGGCTGAAAATATGGCTTTCCATTTTGCCAAGCAAATACTAAGCATTGGTGAGGATATAGGACGTGTTTATGGCTGTTTCTCAACCACAGTTCATCGGTCATGCTGGTGTAGATCAGTGTAGCTTGTTTTGTATTGCATATTTAACTGTGCTCAGCAATGCATTGCTCATCAGGCTGTTAGGAGGAAGTGCTGAGAAAAATCAATCCTGATTATGAAAAATTATCAAGTGTTATTGTTACCATTTGACCTGCGGTTAAGATGACTGTTGATCTTTGTTGAAACGGTGCTTTGTTAATACGGTAACAATCTTTTGAACTTCAAAGAATAGCTCACTGCCTTTTGCAAGACAGAAACAGCAGTAAAATGTCTGACGATGTCTAGTTGCATATCAACTACTGTTCTAATCCAAAGCACAAGCTGCACCTTAATCATTGTGAAAAGCCCATTTGAGTGTTTTAGTTTCAGTTGTACTGCTGAAGATACACCAACTGATATGTACTGGGTTGAATGATTAATTATTTTTAGCTATTTTAAATCGTATTGTATTTTTTACCATCATACACGGCATACTATACAGTCAAACAATGTCACACCGCTTTTAACTAAATGGCTCGGTATGGCTGCAGTATATGAGTTCTTAGTTGCAAATCACATGTGATCACTAATGTGGCTAAATTGATTTGATTTGTCAAGCATGTCATTTTTCCATTCTCTGAAATAAGGAGTGTCTATCTTCACGTCCCTCTACTCTATGGTGTACACACTGTGCTGTAGTCTTGCATTTTTAAACACATGGGCATTTGCAGCACAATCTCTCTTCTAAGTATGTGCCTTACTGCATTACAATTTACAGTTGCAGGCACCATTATTTAAATATACATATTCATATTTTATGAGCTTTTACTCATAAAATAATATCCCCATTACACTGCAGTGTTATTTACCATTTAATACGGCAGTATAGGCAGAAGGCAGATAACCCAGAGCATGCGATTACACTGCTCAAATGGCCCTATTTATTAAACTATGATAACACTAATGTTCTTCTTTGATGTATAGCATGTGTGACTTAGGCAGATCATGTAGTCAGCCTTAAGGATGTTTCATTGAACATTTAGCATGGCAGTGAGCCAGAATACATTTAGCCTAAACCCAGATGACAGGCTGGTAATGAGATGGTGATTGATAACCGCTAGTCCCTCTGAGAATCTGCTGGGAAAATATGTATATTTTCAGAGGGTGGAGTTATTAAAAAAATAGTCAGGGTTGTATTAATTATTTTATTGGCAGAGATTGGAGGCGCTCTGTTCCTCCATACGATGCAATTGATTACAGACATGTTATTTTATACCTTGCATTTCAAAAGTGTAAAACTGGTCCTCTTTTTTCACAATAAATGTCTTCAATATGACCAGCTATTCAACTGGTCAACCAAACCAAGTGTTTGTGCTGGTGAAACCTTTGGTCAATGCAAGATTAAAATGAAATATGATGTAGTTGACATTATTCAGTTAGTGTTTTAAAATATTTAAAAGCCATTTGAGTGTGTGTGTTTGTGTGTGTGTGTGTATATATATATATAATATTAAATAGAAATAAAACTGTCGGAAGCATGTCATTTACAATGTTCAGTCTTCAGTTGGTTCACTTAGGGCCTGCAGGGTCAGTATGGGGCCATTCAGTTGAGATGATCTTGTGTTTGCTGCCTGTGATTGCTAAACCAAGCCTATTTTTTAAAAATTATTTTTAAAACAAGTGTTTGAATAGTAGTATCCCAATTACACCACTGGCAGTGTTTTTTTTACAGAACAGAAAAGTGATAGTTTTACCATTTTGTTCAAAAACTTATACAGAGCTGCTGGAAACATTAATTTGCACAATTCAAAAAGTCACAGGCACGTACAATCATAAATAATGCTACCATGTTATTGGACAATAGCAACAGATGTCACAAGAATGTGTTGTGTGTCACACATTCATGTGACTGCTGTATTTTTAACTGTGGAGATTAATGTTTTGAACGGTATTATGTGACCGGATGAAGAAAAGAGTAAAACTGAAACAACTTATACTGGGCCGTCATGGAAATATGTTGCCAATGCAAAGATGTATCATAAAGCAATTGCAGATTACCATTAAAAACATTTGATAAAAAATAAATGGTAAATCTTTGGAGGAGCATGCATAGTGTGTTGTTTGTTCATTCCTAAAATGGAATGCTCACTTAGTACAATGGAATCTTTGAGAACCAGAATTCTCCATTAGAGTTAAAAAAAGAATTATACATATATAATTATCCCCCATAACCTCTAATGAATATTAGTGATAGTGTCATGATGGGGGGGCAGTGTACATACAATGCATGAAGCTTTTTTTGAAGAGGTTCAGTGGGAGCAGGAAGAGAACAAGAAATAAAGTCCATTAATGCACTATGCAAAGCAGAACTGGGACAGAGCACTTCCTTGAAATCTAATTATCATTGAAGAGTGTGGGGTAAAGTTAATTGATTTTGACATAAGAGGGGTCAGTCTTTCACCTTCTCAATCATTCAGTAGCTTGAAATATGATTCTTGTTTTCTGTCTAAATCAAATGGGGATGAAATTTGACTGTTCTTTTTAAATTCAAATTTGAAAGCCTATTTAAATCAAATACCCCATTTTCAATCAGGGCTTCCCAAACTTTTGTCATTCACAGCTCTCCTGTAATTGTTTTTCTTGTTGAGTCCTTCCACTATTAGAAAGATCTATTACCCAAACCTACTTGTGAGTGTTGAGTGTCAGCGCTGAGGAAATATGAAGAACATCTGAAAGTGGACAAAGGCCTCATTTCACAGTTTCATTTGTTTTAATTATTCCATAATGCACAACATCACAAATTCACTGAGCTCACTATGTGGGGAAATTTTAAAAATTAGGAAAAACCTTATGAATTGCTTATATTTATTCATCAATTGTTAAAATTGTTTTTCAGCATGGCCTGATGAAGTTGGTTTTGATGTATTTCTATACATTAGTTAACCTTTGGGAAAAATATAGCAGTTGAGGTATTCACCAATCTCCTTTTTATTGTAAAGCAGTAGTATATTTTTATGGTATGGTAGGAATGGTTTTTGGGGGCAAAAAAAATAATTGTTGTGCTGTCTGCAGAATACATTTAGCAGGACCTACTTCTGTCCATGTAGTATGTGTTCACAGCACTCAAGAAGGTAATGATAGGTGACATTGCAAAGGCTACTGGGTAAGGTTAATGCCTGGCATGCAGTGGGTATAGCTCATAATTGTGTCCCAGACTGTAGTCTGCAAAACATAAAGCAAGAGGAATGATATCCTGTGTTTTCTTTGTGAGATGGCAGTGAGATTGTTTTTTTCTTCCCTCTTCCACTGCACAGGGATCAATCTGTAGCTTCCCCCATGATTTCTGAAAGAGAGAGGGGGATGGGGGAAGGGAGGGGGCTATTGCGTGGAGGTGGGGAGGAGTGGGGGTAGGGCTTCTGTGCTGAGGTGGGGGAGGGGGGGGAGAAGAACAGAGGAGGGGAGTGCAGTGGGGTGTTGTTTTTTTCCCCGGCCAGGAAATGAAAATTGATCAGGAAGAGACACACGGGAGCAGGTTGTTGTATCAGAGCTCAATATGGTTAACAAGTATAGTGGCAAGACTTGCTTTCAGCTCTACTGTGCACTTACAAGTTACACATTATCGAGCGTGCCGGGCTCGCAGGCCCGGCTGAAGACACAGTGTGTGTGGGACCCCATCAGTGAGGCCAGGGAAAGTTGTCACAGAGCTCGGCCACCTGGGCCACAAGCAGCACTCATCAGAAATAACGGTTCAGCTTTCCTGCCCATGTTCGCTTGGGTAATTGTAGGTCTAGACAGACGGATACAGTCAGTCCATCAGTCAGTTTTTTCCAAGGTATTTAACTGCTCACATATGACTTATCTTAGCACCTACATTACATTCTTTTGCTCTTGTATAGTGCATTGTATTTAATTCAATCATTCATCATCCTCTTTGTCATTTTGTTTAAAACAGGACTGCCACAGGCTAACAAGCACAAAATCTTTGAAGGACTGTCAATGGAGCACGGCTTTTACACTTCCAAGGACTTCCTGCCACTGGTCGCCAAGGCCAGTAAAATAGGTAAACATCTATGCATACCAAGTGTTCATGTGGACATAGAATCAATAAAAAGAGCAAAAAATGTGCATCTAATTACAATGAATTACTATCTGGACATGCAGCAATATTTTAAATAATTTCAAATACATTTGATGTTAATTCATACATATAATGGCAGTGTGTATGAATATATGTGGATGTCTTTTGGAAAATGTATGCAATATGCATTTTACTGGAAGACCTCTTTCATGCATGGGTGGAAATGTATAACTGGTAACATACAACTAAATCCATTCTGATGATTTTGATAAGCTGTGGTGATATCCGAGTGATTGACTAAAGACAAAAAATACAAAACCAGTTTATTTGGCCATCTAAATTGAGTTTTTCAGCCAATCTACAAATTAAGGTACAGAGTCAAATTGAAAAACCTTGATAAAACTGAAAATAATCCACAACTAACAGTACTTATATGCATATTTTTCTATTACACGTGTGTATAATTTCAAAATAAGTATGTTGTACACCAAATACTCTATCAGTGCAGAAACACATTTCTGTGAGGGAAACCCTTGTATGATTTCATGTGCGAAATGTCCTGGATTACTGGAATAGAGCGGATTTTGATGGATTCAGTGGGATGTGATATCAGATGCTGAAATCATCTGTGTTCAATGTAGTCCGTAGTCATCCATATCCAAGATAAAATAAAAGCAGCACTGCTGAAGGTACCAAGTATGAAATTACCTATACGAGGACATTTGAGGAAAAAAAGAAGGAATAAAACTGCTTCTCATTGAAGCAGAATAATTTGATAGTGACATGCTGTGTCGGCAGACTCGAAGATGCAATTTTACACTGCCTTAAGTACTAGTATCTGTTGAGCTGTTAAGCAGAAACGGTTCCGCAGACAGAAATCACCGCCTTTTCTCCCTCCACTCCCTTTTGTCACACAGGGATGTGTAGCTGCCGCTCTCAGCTGCCAGCCCTCGATGGCATCGTGATCGTGCTGGGCGCGGGTGACACGGCGTTCGACTGCGCCACCTCGGCCCTGCGCTGCGGAGCTCGCAGGGTCTTCGTGGTGTTCAGGAAAGGATTCACAAACATCCGGGCCGTCCCCGAAGAGGTACGCCGTCAACACAGGGGCCCGAGCGGCGGATCTTATTAGTATTTGGTCTGCTGAGCTGATTCTGTGGCAGCGCGGTTTATTAAGACGTCCTGCCGCTGCTCCGCTGACACCTCTTAAGCCTCTCTCTCTCTTAGTGGCACAGTTTGTGCATTGGTATCGCTGGAAGATATCTGTCAAAACCCTCATCCACCGTGAGGCAGAGTACTACAGGCCTTATAATAGGGTGTGTGTTTGTGTGTGTGTGTGTGTGTGTGTGTGTTTTTTAAAGGATGCAACGTTCTCCTGTCTTTGACTATGATATGAAACACGCCTGTATGGCCCATAGACTGACGTAAAGGATTTTCGTGTTTTTTATGCAGCCTTTCTTTGCAGTCACATTCATATATACTTCACAATTGCTAAGCAACTTATATGTACCCCAGCGGGTTATTCTCACAGGGCAGCAGATGGCCATAACATATACACTTAAAACTGTACAAAGCTGAAGCATTCATTAACATTTAGCGTTTAAGCCTTTGAACTTGTGTTATTCCAATGTTGCATGAGAGAATTGTCTTTAGGTTCCTTCCACAATTACTAATTACTGAGATTTCAAGCTGTTGAAGTGTGGGTGTGTGGTATCATCCAGTTTCAAAAAGAAACATTTGATTTGGACTGAGTGAAATTAGGATATGTGTTGATGATGTGACTGTGAGGGTATATTCAGTGTTTTCGCAGCTTGTGGTTAAGATGATGGTTCCTCGTCCATTTGAAATTAATGGAAAGACAAGGTAATTGAGTAGAGGAGAGTAGATTTCCCTGCTGGGTGATCAGGTTGCCATGTCATATTTTTCCACTGCTTTACACACATTCACTCAGACCTGGACAAAATGAATTTGTCACTTGAATGAAGGCAACCTGCTCCTGATTGCACATCCCTGAGCCTGCATTAACTAGATCCCAATGCTATTGACTAGACACACATTACAGAAAAAGAAAACACTGTGGCCTGCAAAATACATCTTCCAAGCCAAACTAAGCCGAACTAAACTCTGAGCCATGTAAACTGTCTCAGCGTTGTAAAAAGTAATATGCAGTCCAGTCATGCCATAGACAATACAAACAATATTGTAAGGGTTTTGTACTATATGTGACTACTTTTATCTAAATGTGAAAAGAAGTCAACTTTCTACCTTATCTCTTATTTCTCTTATCTCTTCAAATAAATATTTTTGAAACATCCCTGTCCCTTTTCTAAAAATATTTCTCTTTTAACTGAAACCATAATGCCATGGAAACGGCACATACCATGTAAAAGAATGAAAATATAGCTATCTATTCACAGCTGAATCTTTTTCCTCTAACAAAAGCATGCACTTTAGCTAGTATCCTATAGTAATTAAGCTTGTTTATAAGGCCTATTATGTTTTAGATACTTGTAGGCATACGTAACCTTCAAATAATTGAAGAAACTCAACTTCTTATTGAATTAGCACCCTATGGATCCAGTCAAGTAATTTCAAAAAGCACTGTGAGGTGAAATAAAACATGCCGTTATAAATAGTTTTATTCAGCTATTGTGCGTGTCCCAGGAGTGCAACTTAACTCTGAATAAACATGGTGAGAAATCTTATGCAGTATTAGTGCTGAACACTTTGCACAGTTGTGTGTGAGTCTCTTGTGCTAACCTTTTTTTCTCTTTTTGTGTGAAAGTAAACCTGCCCTCTGCATTGGATGATAGTTTGGAACAGCACATGCCGATAAGATGCAAAGCAGTTGAACATATCCTATCTATTTTCTGTAAATTCAATGTCTTTGTTTCCATGTTTTTAGATGGAACTTGCAAAAGAAGAGAAGTGTGAGTTCTTGCCCTTCCTGTCTCCTCGTGAAGTCATCATGAAAAACGGGAGGGTGTCTGGCCTTCAGCTCTGCCGTACTGAACAGACGGAGTCTGGTGACTGGATTGAGGACGAGGAACAAGTTGTGCGCCTGAAAGCTGATTACATCATTAGCGCTTTTGGCTCAATGTTGAAAGACCCCAAAGGTAGGCATTAATTTCTCAATGGCTTTGTCTCAAAAACAAAAAGCTACTCTGGTGAGACTACATTTGGTCAAACAGCTTACAAAAATTTAAATTGTAGGCTTGTTAGGGTTTGGCAGGTTTAGATTTTTTTTCTTCCAATTCGGCATGGCAAATATTATTCACAACCTTCAACTTCTGCTAACAATGTGGAAGAGCAGAGCCAAAGACACTATCCTCCAAAATAGGTGATGTCTCCCAGTACATTTTTCACAAGATAGTCCTCCTTAAACATGAGTTGGAGGAAGAGACTTTGGGGTCAAACTGTGGGATTGCATGTTTGAAATCATGTGTAAAGTTATTATCTTTTGAGCTGATCAACTCACATGTTGCAATGTGTGTATTAAAATCACAAGTTCATTTTTGCCAGTTATTTTGAACGAATATGCAAAATTAGGCATCCTTACATTAGTTCAGGAAAATAGTGAGGGGAGGCCATACAAATAGAGACTGTAGCATATGTAATGTGATTTGCTAAGAATGAAAAAAAAATGTTTAAATACACAAAAAGAAGATTTGTGGATAAATACATCATGAAGTAATCATGTCACAGTGCATGAGTAAATAGTATTTCAATCAAACAAGAAATATAATGTCTCTTATATACACTACTGAAGAACAAAGGAAATAAAAACATACAACTATCGAACTATCAAAATACAAGGTAGAATCTCATGAGAATATGAATTACTTTGACATTAAATGTGCTACTACCTATCCCGATAAACCTCTTACTTCAGGTAGACACTCAAAAGACATGCATGAAAAACAGTTTGTAGCAAACAAAGGTCAGGTTTCCTTCCAAACATGCACAATACCAAATTTAAAGACTCATTGTCGATCATCTGCAGAGTGAAACGATTACCTCATTTGACTCTTTGCAAATATGGTGGGTGCACTAGCAAAATAACTTAGATCTTTGAGGGATGGCCATTGAGGGATCTTAGTAAACTGGCCTTTTGGTGTGTAACTGATGCAATCGGACTGTAGTCACCTGATTGACTATGGGGTGTCACTAGTGATCGATGAAACGGTGAAGTCCCTGTAGACTTAATAATTCCCTAATTGGGCATCACTACCTTGCACTCCAGTTTAAATGTCAGAACACAGGGCTCATCCACACACTGAAGGAGTGCCCTAAAGGTGAACCACCTAGGAGAATTTGCAAGAAATTTGATGAAACAGCACATTTTGAATAAATGTGCAGCTTCCTGATTCAAAGATGTATGAAATGTTTGTATGACTAATGGAATAAACCATGCTTTTTGAAGATGTTTAATTCAAGAGGAAAAAAAAATATGTACTGAGTTAGATTAATGAGAGAAATGTTTACATAAATTTTATCATATATTCTGTTTAATTTCCATATATATTTAATTTCCATATATCTTTGGTGTGTAAGCTTGCCAAATTGAAGCATGGTACAAATGTTATTCATACTTCCCAGTCAGATTCCATATTGTTAAACTGTGCTGTCATGAACTATAGAACTGGAAATATTTTCTATAGTTGCACAGAATGTCTCTCATTTTAAAAAAATGAGGCATAAGGGTTTTTAATTGTATACATTACCATAAATGATACACCATAAATGAGCAAAAATTAGCTAGCTTGCATTGTGCTTTTATTCAGATCATCAAATTTGTCAATTGATGATGATTTCATCGCCCAATTTTACTTGTTTAACCCAACACGATTAACAATTGCCCACAAAGGTATTTTTTTATTAAATATAATATGTTTATTCCTGCAGCAAAAAAAAATGTTATTTCTTCATCCAGTTTTCATCCAGTGTAGGCATATGAGGACGCTTGACCTAGTTTTGGCTTTGGTGGAAGTATCTATTAAGAGTAAATGGGGCTTTGAATAACATGACAGTCTTGTTAAAAATGTTTTTATCCATAATTAGATGATTAGGTGAAACATATGTTTTACTGCAGGGCTACAAAAACCCACACCTGCACTTATTTACACCCTATGACCCCCTTATTTCTGACCATAACGTGAAGCAAGACTGATTGAATTATATATGCACCTGAAGTGGCTGTGTGTTTCATTGAACCTAGCACAATATGAGACTGTCACCTGAGCATGAGAAAACATGTTGTATGTATGCGATATGAGTTCAGTGATGTATGATCAAATATTGTATGGGCTGAGTGTCATTGCCAGAAGGCATTTTAGTGTAACCGTATGGAAAGCTTAAACAGGCCTTAGACTCAAGCAGAAGAGTCGGTCCCCAAGTGCTACAGACACAAGCAGCAGAGATAGGCCTACTGATGCAATCTGGTTATGAAGTAAGACGCTGAATATCAAATGTTTTAAATATGAATTCCTGAATGTCAACGCATACTCATGCATAGCAGTGTATGCAATAATTTCATGAATTCATATTCATGGTATTCATAGATGAATATGTGAGGGTGCGTTTGTATGCACAGTATGTTGTATGTTTCATGTGCATCTCTTTTCAGCTTGAATTATTCTCAAGCAGGCATCTCATGCTTTTGACTGCATTTCAGTATTAGTAACAGTATTGCAACATAATCTGTCCCCTGGATTTTGTTACTTAAGTGCTTAACAATTGTACAAAACATGGTCTTATATGGTATACATGCTATCAGAAAATTATAATGTGAGCTTATTTTACTCTTTTAAATGTCTAAACGTTTAAATGTCTTAAGCAAATCGTAGTGGCCTATATGTTAGCTACCTATCTCTCACAGTAGCTAGTTAGCACATAAAATTATACTATAGTGGCTCAAGTAATACTTCATGACTTATAATGATATATTTAAATGAACTTTCATCTCTGTTAGATAGATGATCTCTAGTGCACAGAGCCAGGTGCAAAATGAACACGGGTCAACTGTCACATATTGTACTGGTGACTTATCCCTTGAGATTTTCAACAGCACTGTCACAGAGAAAAGGCAGAGCTGCCTTAACACACAAGTGTTTAGTTCAGCTTTTGTTATCTGCATTTAACAGATTTTAGCAGACTTTGTGTGATACCTATCACTTGGATGGGGGGAGGTGGGGTGAGATAATGCTAAGTCCCTTGTCATCTCGAAAAGTGTAGTTTATGTTTTTGGCTTCTTTTTGAAGTGTGGTGCAGTACAGGATGCAATAAGCCTATCCTTTTGTCAGAAGGAGACATAGTAACATGCTTATGTTTACATTTGAAAGAGGACAGATATGGATCAAGCGATGGTGTATATCCCAGTTTGTATACTTACAGTAAAGCACTGCCTTTTCACAGTATGCTCACCCTTACATTCACATGCACACGCTCACATTTCCTAAATAAGAAATATTCAATTTCATTATTCTGTAAATGTTTTCCCCAAAATGTTATTGCTACTTTAACAGATTCTGCTAATTTCTCAGCCTATTCATGTTTTTGTCATACATTCCAAATAAATTCTAAGTTTCAGTTTTGACCTACAATCATTCTTACATGCCTGATAAAAAAACAAAGAACAAAACAAAACACATTTTTATATTTTCATATTTCTATGCATTGATTAATATTAATACTTAATTACTATACTGATTTGTTTAGGGGCCTGGGTAACTTCTGAAGTTTCATGATGATTTTTTAAACTCTAATGACATATTACAGCAGACTGGCACTATGTTGTTTCTCGAGTTCACATATTGATAGTGTTGACCTGATCCACATGGCTTTATGTCCAGCAGCACCTCCTTTCTTTTTCTTACATTGTTCCAAAGATAATTAAACAGCACTGTTATCAGTACATCCTATATGATTGTAATTAGAGTTTTATTGAGTAAACCATTTCCAGTGCCAGGGTCATGAGCCTACAGAAGAATTTACTGTCTAGATATGACAAAATCACAGTAATGAGATTCCTAATCTGAAAATGCAGAAATCTTACAACTGGCTGCCCATGTAAAGTGCTTTCTGATGCACTCATAGTTACTCTAATGTGCATTTCTGCTATTTAGGCAAGTGTAAATTGTTCATGTTATACATGGATTCACAATAATTCACTTCAGTAAAACATATTTATTCAACCAAAAGTGCATGCCTCATCTGTAGTATGATATTTATCTCCTGTATTTTTTTTTTTTAGCTTTGACAAAGTAGAGATCATTTGCCCCAAAAACATACATATTTATTTTTTTTTTTACAAACTCAACTGTTTCAGTTGATTGCTGTTTTGTAGGAGATGATGAATTTTATCTAGCTTTGCAATCAGTGACTGATCAATTACACAAGTCTTGTTCCACATTTCCAATTTGCAATAAGGTGTAGCTAGAATGAATGAGGATATTCTTACAATTAGCAATTAGTCCACAAGGTTAATTAAAACATGAATAATTACTGATAACAGAGTGAGAAAAATGTTCTGCATGACTACAAGCTAAACTATTCCATTTGATAAGGATGTATTCACAAAATTTGATTTATTTTTTGTGCCTTTCTGGGTCCTGTACCTTGATTTCTATATACATATCTGTGTGTGTGTGTGTCTGTGTGTGTGTGTATGTTTGTGTCTGTGTGTGTGTGTGTGTTACCATGAAAAATGTGTTTTAAGTCAAAATTAAGATAAAATGTGTGTGTGTGTGGGTGTGTGTGTGTGTGTGTGCACGTTTGTGTGCCACATAACATCAATTTGTATGCGTGTAACAATTTTCTCGATACATGTTAGGAATACAGTTAAATATTATTTGGTCACCTTCGCATGTGGTGTGGACAGTGTATGCTCTGTTACTAGAACAAATGAATTTTACATGTATTGGGCACTATTTTTGTATGATTTTGTGTTGAGTATTGTATGTTGTTGAGGTTGTGATGAGTTTTATGGTGCAAAAGGATGAAAAAATGCATTTTGCTGAGAAATGTGTTTTTGAGCACTCAGTATTCTTTCCTCTTTAAAATGTGAATTACTTATCCACTTAAGTATCTTGTCAAGTCCACAGAGAGAGCGCAGCAGTATACACGGCAAGAATAGCTGACATAGCTGAAAAATCTTGCTGGCAATCTTGGGGGTTGGCCCACTGCAGTGACAAAATGATTAGGTCCTTGGCAACAGCTAACCTGTGGGCAAGCCTTAACGCTGAAGTGCACCCCCATTGTAGCTCACAGTACTATAGATGTGTTGGAAAGAGCAAGAAATCTCAATGTCCAAGTTCAAATGTTCAAATGGCAAATGAGTTTTGAATTTGCAATAGCAATATACTGTGTGTCCAGTCAGTTTACTTTTATTTCACTGTATCACATAATTTTACAGTAAGGGCTGTGCTACATGTTCTACTCTGAAAGAGACATTGGTGAAGGCGAGAGTGTCACAGTTGTTATGAAGCAGAGCCCCACACTGTGTGTGACACACTCTTAATTTACCTCTCCTAATGCACAGCACGTGTAATTGAACACTGCATGGCTGTCTATCTTGTATGTTTTTATGCAGTTTTTGGTTCACACTCTGAATTGCACAGACAAGAAAAGCAGTGACAAGCAACATTTCCATTTATGAATATGGTACATCCACATCAGAAGCCTTTCTGACATTCAGATACAGTGGTTTGGAGAATGAAATGGTCCATGTAGGGGGTTGTGAGTAAGTGTGTGTGTGTGTGTGTGTGTGTGTGTGTACACTTGTGTTTCTGTGCATGTTTGGCATTTAAAAGAATCACTGTTAAATACATATCATATTGAGTTTTGGGATGTCTTCCATCCTCTTCACAGAGTGTGTAATGCTGATACATCCCTCTTTGTACTGCATAAGACAGCATGGATTCCTCCGGTTAATGGACCCAGGAAATCAGCACCTGCCAGTGAGGTTTCCCTCCAGAGAGAGTCAGTGGCTTCTCCGGAAGCTGCTTTATTTAAAGAGTAATCTCTCTGGAGTCCTGAAGCCCTGTCACACTCGATAGCCTCTCCACAGCAGACGGGGGAGAAAAAAAGAAACAAACTCCTTTACATGAAGAGGTTTTTTTTTGTTGAAATGATGATAGAGGAGATTATCGTGGGTAGGCCTTGAGGAGGGAAGGGCAGCTGGGGGGAACGGGGCGGGAGGGGGGGATCAGGGAGACCGAAACAATGGCGAGGCCTCAACCCCCCTTCCCCCTACCCCCTGTGAGGGCTCTGGTCCCCCCTAAAGTCAGAGACAGACTGCCAGTGCTCAATATTCAGCATGTAGCCAGGGGGGCCCTGCAGACCTCTAATTTCAGTCTTACCATTAATTGTGTCTTTTATTGTATTTTTTCTGCTCATTATTCATCCAGATATGGGCCTGAACCTAGTGTAATTGAACACAGGATTAGTCTGATGTGCTATCTGCGATTTGGGTTTTTGTGTGCCAGCCAGTCAGAGTTCAAGGTTTCCTTGAAATTTGTGCAAAGCTGCTGACTGTAATACATTTGTGATGGGTTTTTCAACAGCAATCAAGGCAGTGCTGTTTCTTTTCTCAATTTTGTCTAAATGAATCCATTCATCAAAGCAGGAGGTCTGTGTGCATGTGTATTTATTCATGCACAATGTGTATAATTGTGTTCATGTTTTTCACATTTTCCGCTGTCCTCGCTGGAAGAATCGCAAATTACCATGGCGATACTCTGCTTTATCTGTGCAGAGCAGCGTGATGAGAATTTTTTTCTCTTTCTTCCTGCCATTCATGGATTTCATTTTACAGCTAAAGTATTTGTTTTCTGGGACCTTCCCCACTGTATAAATGCAAAGGTGAAGCATTTTCGGTAATTCTAATAGTCTGTAATAAATCTTGTGCAAACCACGGCTCTGTATTTAACAATGTCCTCATTGATAGATGTAGGCCATCGTCCGTTCTGAAAAGCATTACGCTCAGAAGATGAATTATATAGGTATGCATGTTTGAAAAAAACACATTCTGTAATGTAGATCAGTTTGACAGAGCATCTCCTTGTAAATGTACAGTGAATAGAATGTGCCATGAGGTTTTACATTATCCCAGCTGAGGGTGGTGGGGGGATGGAGGGGACTCTTACTGTCATTTGTCTTGTCTGAGTCTTCACATTTTCTGTGTATGATTCTTGGCACGTCAAAGCTCCCCTCTCTGATTACTGTCCTTGTAAACAGTGGAAGAAGCCATGGCTCCCATCAAGTTTAACCGATGGGGTCTTCCTGACCTACAACCCGAGACCATGCAGACCAGCGAACCATGGGTGTTTGCCGGTGGGGACATTGCCGGCCTGGCCAACACCACCGTGGAGTCGGTCAACGACGGAAAGCAGGCTTCCTGGCACATCCACAAATACATCCAGGTGCCTCGTCCCACGCTCCGCTCGTTTTCTTTCTTGTTGCCGTATTTGTGCTGATTCTGATAGACTGCAGCAGATGTTAAGAATTAAGCCCTGCAACAAGGGAGGATTTGAAAAACTGATTAATTATGAAGACAATGTTTTGCATGTACATAAGGATACATATTTTTGTAAACAATGTGTTCAGATAAAAATTCTTTAGAAAAAAAATCTTTTTAAAGTTTTTTTTGAATGATTTTTTTTCCTCACTTCTATCATGTTATAAATGGGTTGACATGAAATTCTGCTGCAATTTCTGTAAAAGTGTTGCATACACATTTATAGTTATTATCATTTATTATACTATGCGACAGCTTTGTTGGAGAGGTTTTCACTGCTTTTCAATGCATGCTAAGCTAAGCTGTGGACTAAAGAGAGCTTATTTCCATGTGCTGTACCTCTAAGGCATTGGCAATAGAAGCTCGTTTAACTTAATTAGATTGCTACTAGGAAATACCTGCAGGTGAGAGCACTCTGCACATTGTTTCAGTGGCGTCTGCCTGGGGAATGAGGGACAGCAGAGAGAGAGATCTTTAGATTAAGCTAATGTGGCACAAACAATCAACAACTCCCATGCTTTTAGGGAGCAAAACGAAAGCTACATAGAGCAAGAATACCATGCAGTGCATGTGCTATTATGACCTGCTCTACCAGCAGCCTCACTACTTACATCCTTATTAACTTAAAGATTTATTCAGTGTATTAGTGTACGCACACACACACTCTCTTCTCAGCTGTTGCGCAGGGAACGGGAAAATGGCCGCAGCTTACTGACATAAAGCAGCAGTGTTCGATTCTCTTGTATCTAAAATCATCAGTTGTAAAAAGAGTGGCTCCCACAGCAAAGTCTCTGTGCTGGCATTCAAATAGTACATATGACTTTTCCTCATTTACATACAGTCTATACCATTGTTCTAATGTGAACAAGATGGGTATAGCATCACTGATAATGTACAACAAGGTGAGCCAGAGCTGAATACATTTGCATGATGTACTCTCGCAAACTGCCTTGGGTTTCACAGAAATGGACTGCACTATGCTTTCAGAAACAGCGCAAGCTGTGAACTTGGCTCATAATTCAAGGCTCATGGTTCACTCCTTGCATGTCGGTTATCTTGTCAGGATCTTTGACCTCTGCCCAATCCCTCCATTTGGCTGAAATTATGCAGTAGAGTGCAGTGCTTACCAGACTTCACCAGTTCGCGCCAGGGTTAATTGCTGGAAGGTAGCTTTGGTCAGTGCAAAGAAAAGATAAGTGTTTATTTGCCGATTAAATTACCTCTTGGACAGGGGAGGGAAGGGTAGTAGATTGCTTTGCTTTTACAGTAATGGACTAGGGATGAGGAAATGAATCAAGCAATTTGTAGCAAAGTTCACAGATTAATATCATAGTCAGTCAAAGATCACTTGAACCACAAGCATTTATTCTTGAAATACATTTTTGTACATCTATTACATCTGCCTTTTGTTGTAAGCCATTAATGTAAGGGTTCATCTGTTTTTTTAAAATTTGAAATATTACTTCCATTAAGTATTGATACAGTTATGAAAACATCTGAAATGCAATCAGTTGCAGCTAGTATTTGTAAAAGAAAATTATTCAGTGTTCAAAACCTCCACTACAGCCACATCAAATAATCATTCCCAAATTATGACCCAAGAAAAACAAAACTCTATTCTACAAAAATTCTATTAGTTATTTATTTATTTTATACAGTACTTGTTGACTCTTTGTTATTGAAACATGAACATTTGTCAGGGTACTGTTTGATATAAATCTTAATGATGATTGTAAAGTTGGTTATAGTTTGTAGCGCGCAGCCCGAGGTGCCCTGTAAAGTTGACATAAATTTCTGATGATCACAGGCTCTCACTGGAGAAGCAGGCTGTCATGTACTCCTGCTTTCTCTCTGCTTGACACAACCTTATTCATTATGCTGATGTGACATCATTACAGAGGCAATCATAGCTGCTTGATAAACGCTTTGCTAATTAAAGCGAGTACTGATGTATGACTGCTATTGACTGTCTTTGTATTTTGATCATGCAAGATAAACAAAGTGGAGGAATATTAGAAAACTCATTTAAATGTATAAACCTTTACTGTGAGATGGCTGGTACCAGCCTAATCTTCAGTGTGTGTTTGTGTGTGTGTGCATGTGGGACCACACAAGCACATGTATTGTTTGCCTATTTATGGATGGGGGAATGAAGGTTTTATAATAGTTAGTGTCCTGTAGATATTCCACATAGAGTATGGGAAGGGTGGATCTGAAGTCTGACAAACACATACACATTAGTAAGGTACGTGAAGTTGACTCAAAGAATACAGTGGAAAAAAATCCAGTCCCTGCTTTTTACATCGACAAAGAAAGAAAGGTGAGAGTATCTTAGGAAAAAATATTGTTGGCTTTGCTTTTATTCTTCTGGTAGCAGATCCAATAGTGAGAAGTGGCGTAATGACATTAAATACAGTGAAAGCCATTTACAGGTACAAAAGTAACTGCCAGGTCATGAGAAAAGGTAATGAAAGAGGAATTATTTTGATAAACAAACATTCCTTCTATGTTTGTGTGTTGAGCAGCTATTGAAATTTGTTTGATGCAGTGAAACAAGGACAGAAATAATTAGACGGATGGAGTACAGTGCACATATTCCCTCAACTAGGTGGCATTGACAGCTTAGATGAGCTCAGGAAACATGAGACTGCTGCTTTGGGAACAGTTGTCCAGATTTAACAAAACGATTTGCATGCATAAGAAATTGGTCCTATTTCCCATTTAGTATATGCATTTAATTTATTTGTTTTGATTATGGTGAATAATCCCTTTCCAAATGACAGTCTTACCCTCCAAGGATACTGTCTTCCCAGTAGGCTTGTTAGTTTGAAGTTAGGGTGGACTTAGTGTCATGCATAGGCTTGTTTGGCTCAGCATATGTCACTTTCTAATATTCAGTGCTGTTAAAACAAAATGTAAACATCCACAGGTTATTTAAAGTGCACTGTAAGCATTGAAAACTACACGGCATTGTTCTGATGTGGTGGTCTTGTAGGATCTTTTGCTGTGTATTTTAGGAAGTTGTTTAAAATATTTGTTTGGATCTGGCTGTCTTGTATGTAATGCTTTGTATTTAGTGCAATGTTTTACAAATCCAGGAACAGCACTCTGCAGTCTCTTACATGGGCAAAGAAGGACATAATTATATATTTCTAACATCGTAGTATGACAGTATGTATGTGTTCAAAACTTACTATCTTCCTTCAAATGAAGAAGCCCTCACTGTGCAGGAAGTGATTTATGGCATTTTTATGGATGTTTGATGGAGTTGTTTTATCTGAGTGGAAATTCTCAAACAAGAGTAATGCTAATGTGGGTTTCTGTGTGCGTTCGTCCACAGGGCACCCATGGCCACGTGGTGGACAGCAAGCCCCAGCTCCCTCTCTTCCACTCAGCCATCGATACTGTGGACATCAGTGTGGAGATGGCTGGAATTAAGTTCCCCAATCCCTTCGGGTTGGCGAGTGCTCCCCCTACTACGAGCACCGCCATGATCCGGAGAGCCTTTCTGGAGGGGTGGGGCTTTGCCCTCACCAAGACCTTCTCTCTGGACAAGGTACTGTACTGCACCGCCCATCAGTTTAAGTTACAATATGCATACATGGGAACAGGGTGACCATTATTTGCAAGTTCACATATCTTAATTTTATTTTTGTGAGGAATGGGATAAATCAGATGGACTCTGTTTCAGGACCTGTGTCTTTTAATATTTCAAGAATGCAGAAATAAGGATGTACCTGAAATAATATTACAATTGTCTGGTAAATTATCTTATTGTTAGTTATACAGAATGTTACACAACACAATACGTACAGGAACATAATGCCTCTATCCACCATCGTCCTGTCTGTTTATTTGTCTGTTGTCCGTCTATTCATCCATCCAGAAATATTTTTCTCTGAAAACTGAAGACTGTCTAAACTGGAATTCCTTTCAGAGCAGATGAGCAACAACTGTAAAAAAAAAAAAAAAAAAGTAATACATTACACGTATAAAACGCATTCAGTTGAATGCATCCAACTTGTTAAAATCTGTTCATGTTAAAACATCTCCTGCTCCCCGAAACAAACAAAAAATAAACACAAGTTGTTTATTGAAGTTTTGTTTTAATTTACTTTCTAATTCTGGTTATGTGAAAATTAATCAGTAACATATGTTTAGTCTGTGCTAGCTGACATCCCTTGATTAGTGAAGCCAGAAATGGAAATGCAATGAGGGAAAAACAAAAGAAAACACGCCTCTTGTTCTGAATTGTTACTGGCAGCTCTTTAGGTACACTTAAAGGTTTCTCTGCACTGCCTCCACAAAGTAAATGGAATTTTGCTTTTTTTTTGTAGTTTTCTTGACCTGTATCCAACTACCATGAAGTTACATTTTAACTGTGAAAGAAGTCAGTGAAGAAAGATAATTACATTTATTGCACAAATTGAAACATGGACAGTTTTGGCTGTTTAAAAAAAAAATAGACCATGTCCCTGTCAGTTTGAAAAGGTCACCTGTTTTGTGTTGTTTTTTTGTGGTTTTAAAAATGGTCACGTTAATTAGTAAAATCAAAATAAGAAATAGAAATATTAGTTCTGTCTGAATTAAGAATACTGTTAGCTGTCTACACATTAGTAAATACATTATGAAATAATGCTTGAAATGAAAGCATCTTGTCTAAACATGGCAGTGGGGGTACTGGGGAATGAAAGAAATGAAGAGAGAATGAGTGTGGTGGGGGGAGAAAGGGGAAAAAGAGAAGAAAGAGAGAGAGAGAAAAAGCTGCCACATAATATACTAACATTTGAGAATGCAGTTCTGATTAAGTGGAATACGCCTTGGTCCGTCCTACCAGGGGAGTTCAATGGGAATTAATACCCTCTCTGAACATCTGCTTGAAATTGTATTATCCCAACTCACACAGACCATTACTCCCAGGCTGAGCTCTAAGATTGACAGCTGCATATTATTCTGATGTGGTCTCAAATACAGTATGTTTATGTGAACTTTGTTTCTTTTTAGGATTTTTTGCCCATATGTGTGTCTAGCTCACCCCAACCCCCACCGCTCTTTATTCCTGACATTTGTAGATGCCAGATTGGGGTCTAATATACTGTTGCAGCTATCGGCTGCCAGCGTGCAGTGAAATACCAGCTGATATCTCGGTAAACAGAAATCATATTATTCTTTATTGTGTGTTCGGTCTGCAAGATTGTATAGGGCTTTCTTTGGGGAGATAAAGATAAAGAAGTTCTTAATGTCAATATGAACGAACAGGTGGCACTCCGCTATCATTATACTTAAACATGAGGGACTTCTTTTTTAATATCCTGTTCGTTGGCATTGCTCGTCTATCAAAACATTACCGTGGTGTGGCATTGATAGCATTCAAGATGCGCAGTGGATTGTCTATGGATATGAAAATCTTCACGGTCTGTGTCTTGTCTAGGAGTGGATGTGCACAGAATCTCTAATTAGCACGTTGGTCCGGTGGAGAGGAATGTCAGAAAGCTTGAACGTGCAAGCTGTACCGTCATTAATTAGAATTAATGAACTGCATTGCATATGTAAATTCACTTTTTTCTGCGAGCTTTGTTGGACCTCTTGATATGTGGCAAAGAGATGGAAGAGAGGTCTTAGAGGTGATAATACAATTCCCTGCCCTCCAGCAAAATGCAGCCCTGTTCAGCAAGGAGTGACCTGTTTGTACTTCGGTTCGCATCGGACGGTAGCATCACTGATTGATACGTTTAGACTGTCTCTGGTTAATTACAAAGCCTAAAGATCTGTTCCTACGTGGGGCTTTGAGGCCGGACAAAGGGGCGATATTTGATGGATCGGACCTCTGGGGCCCAATTAGACCTTTAACTGATCAGAGTGAGATGAATCACAGGGCCATCTCTCAGCCCAGAGAGGAGCTGGGGCTCAGCTTTTTTGTCCCAGAAATATCATCCCCTCAGAGCACCTTTGGACCTGTTATCAGCTGGAATTTTGCTTGCAGGAACTTCATTGACACCCATAAGGAACTTTTTGTTCAACAGTAAAAGTGGGGGAAAAACATGCAGATAAGCCTTTGGAATACTGCAGTCTGTATTTGCTTTCTACATACTACCTATGGGCAGCTTGATATTCGCTGAAGTAATTTAACAACCCCTTCTTGGGATTAGAACCTTCAGCCTTCATCCAGTTCCCTTGACAACACCTTTGTGTTGCAAGGAGAGCACATACAGGCTAAAATTTATATTATTTACGAAAGAACCATTTTTTTTTATTTGCTGTTATTTTATTTTTAAGGGTTTGCTGTTATCAGTGTTTTAGAGGGTATTATAGAAATATTTCAGTTGTTCCCACAATTAAATTATGTATTGTTTTTTCCTGTCAAAATAGGCTGCTAAAAACTTCTAAGCCCTTTTATGAGCTCTAAGAAGTATGGTTGAGGAAACAGTAGGTGTTATAAATGTTATGCATATTTAATTTAAATTTTCCCTCTTGTCTAGAAATGAAAGCACATTCTTAAAAAGACAGGTCCTCCCCACAAACAGTAATGGAAACTCTAAATACTCCGCAGTGAATGTAATAAGCAGTGTCACAAACATCTCAACAGATCCACTTCTGATTATGTATCACAATGTGTCCACTGTCTGTGGGTGATTTTTCCAAAGTTATTACTGCCTGTAGACTCTCTGTGACTCTGTAAATCTCACTCTACTAATTAGTGAAAGAGCTTTAATGAGAAGTCAGTGGCAGTGTTTTTATTAGGAAGAGGATCCTACTGTAGGTCATTCAGCACTGACACATACCGACTGCCAGATGGTTTCATTGACAGTGGATTATTGGATACATGTACCGCTAGTTACATAAATTAACAAACTCTTCATGTGATGGCTGCAGTATATTGTAATTAGTTTCTTATTTGCATTGTGTACATAAAAGTAATCCTGAGACAAAGATAAGTGAGGTGTGAGGCTTGTAGCCTGTTTTTTTTTTTTTTTTTTGGTGTAGTCCAGCTACCTTTTGTAATTACCTAAAGAAAATGCTGTACTCATGTTGTACATCAGTATGAATACGACTGGCTAGGCTACTTTCAACCTGATCATAATCCAGTTTGTTCTTGTCTTTAAATAGACATATCAAGTAATTGCTATTTTCCCATTACATATGCAAATATATTAGTTCTATTGTGTAAGGAAAAAGAAATGTAAGGAGCCATGAGTGATCATTGAAAAACTGAATAGACACAGATGGAGAGAGGAGGATAAATGGATAGAGGGATATAACTGAGCTCACAACACACAACATGAACAGTGGCAATTATTCTCATGCAAAGAATGTATGAAGGACAGGATGAAAGGATATTCTGTGTGTGTCCATTGGCAGTTGATTTTCACTTTCCCAGACCACACCTGTCCTGTCCTGTAGAGTAAACCATTAAAAAAGTGTAGATCTAAAAAGCAGAAAATTAGCCTCATTAAAGTGGCAGTCCCAAACTAAATGGTTTAGGAGAGTTTTGCTTCCCCTCCCTACCTGTCCTACAGGGAACAGGGTGCCTCAGTACCCCCCCTTACTCCCTGCCTCGTGTTTATCAGTTTTGTTTCTCAGCGGTGTGATTCACACAGCAGATAACAGAGTCACTGACTGCTGGGTCTCTTGAGGCTGCTGTTCTTCCGAGTGAGTTTTGATTTCTCTCACTGCGGTACAGTATGTCTGCCAGGAGTTTACTGTGTAAACACAGCCTATAAGAAGAAAAGTAGTGTATATATCACTCTAGTGAATATAACCTAACACTCTGATCCTTACATATTTTTTTTCTGTTTCTCCAGAACTTTTCATCACTATTTTAACAATTGGAAACAGCTGCCACGCAGTGCAGAGACTGGTCTTATACATTGAAGTGGCTGTAAAGCCATGTAATGAGGACTTATATTTTCTCTGTGATTGCCTTCATAATTGGATTGTGGAACATGTGGTTAACATACCTGTATCTTCCATTCCTATCAATGTGTTCAGCATTCACTGGGATCAAGGCATTGTCAAGGCAAAGCTTCTAGTAGTGCCCAGAGAAAGGACATTGTGTTGTAGACCTTACATTCAACAAACCTGTGTCTTTACCATAAACCCATCCTTATTCGTGATTATGCTCAATGTTGCTTTTTACACCCTGGGATTTAAGTAAAATCATCGTAGGTGATTTTGACTCCAAAAGCCCGCGTTGAAAACAGGGACTGTCAAAGCAGTCCGTGAGATCTGAGAGGTGTTGACTAATTGCCTGCTAATTACACAGTAAATTGTCTAATTAAGCTGATGGTTAATTAGGGTAAGCTTGCACAGCAGTCTTGTGGAATTTTTGTCGGGTGCATGGGAAGCAGCTTGTGTAATTGGCACACTGGCAGTGAGTGGCGGAGAACATGACACGGGGAAGCGGCGAGGCAGAGTGTGACAGATTCAGGATACACTGCAAACAGAGCTCCTGTCATATGTGCGGGGAGGGTTCCTCCTGCAACCAGCGCTCAGTGGTGACAGTCAGCGGGCCTGGGCCCAAATTAGCAACGCGCCTCGCCGCGCCTCACCTCGCCTTTCTTCGCTCAGAAAGTTTTCTGGCCCACACCCCAGTCATTTCTGTTAAAGATGTGTAAGAAATTAGTGCAGTGTGATGTTGTTTGGTTGTCGCTCTCTTTCTTTTTCTTGCACATTTGCCTGTGTTTAGGTTTTTTGTGACACTGTGATTATTGTTGGCAAACCATCCTTATTGCACCTCTTATCTGAGATTCTGCTTGCCTCTTCAGAAAGCTTCCACACCACTGGCGGGAATAAACAGCATTCACTGAGTCAATGTTACTCTGTTGATATGATTTTTAAAGCATTTGTTGCCTACATTTTAAATGGAGAATAAATATTTAAACAAAAGCTAAATGAAACACATTAGACTCTTGGATCAGTCCAGTGAAGCCTGTAATAGTAGATCTTGTCCTAAAGCTACCTGCATTCTGAGATGATGCAAGCTCCTGCATGGGTAATGGTAAAAGAATGAATGTAGTAGTTCCTAGTCAGCTCAAGGTCTGTCACGGCCTCTTGTCAGTGACTGAAAAAGACAGCACGGTCACATCGTGGAAGAGAAGCAACAGTTGTCCAGGTAACCTGTCTGGCCTTGACGTGGCATCAGATAAGGCGGCACCCCATAACAGAGGATGCCACTCTGGAAACACTGATGAGACTGGCCCCAGCCCAGGAACATGGAGACATGACACATGAGCAGGTGATCTGCTCAATACGTCCTGCTGCCCGATCAATATGACACATGCAGGGGATGTAATCACTGTTCAGTCAGGGGAGGGGGAGTGGGGAGGGGGTGGTGTCCTGGCCAGAGTCACCACACGTCACCTTTGGATGTGGGGGAGAGAGAGTTAGAGGTTAAAAGGTCAAAAATGGATGTTAAAAACAAAAAGACTACCGATGTATATGTTACAAGTAGACAAGGTACCAGTGGTAACAGTCTGCTGTGCAGCCTGGCTGCAGTGAGAGCTTTCCATCCGCCCCTGAAACACCTGTGTATGTGTATGAGAGGGCATTGAGGAGAAGGCCTGCCTGTAGCCATGGAACGATTATTAATGTAAAGTGGACTCTAAAATTGAGCCAGAATCAGGCTTTGCGCTAATGCTCTCTTCTCTTTGCTGCACACGCTCTGTACAATCTCACCTCCCAAGGAGCGGTTTCCCTCACCGGCAATCGGAATGATGGAGGCACGTGGCTAATGACCTCAAACGAAAGTGCTAACGTGCTCCACTGTATTGCGCTAATGATGGTTCCTGCAACGCAAGTGCGTTGTGAAAGCCAGGACAGTGGCCCCAATGGTTTGCCGCTGGAATTATCTTTGTCGTTTGTAGAAGGACATCCCCCTGTTTATTTTTCCAGCTGATCTGAAACCTGTGATCTGGAAAAAATGAAAAACAGATTTGGCATATAAAGCACCAGTCACAGACCACTGGGTTGTATTTATTTAACAAGCAAATTAGCGAAAGTGGAATTTATACTGTCTGATAGAAAAATCTGAATTTTCTAGCCTCATTAGCTTTGGTTACATGTTTACAGTATTTAAATATACCCATTAATTGGGAGATCAAAGTAGCAGTGACTACCTTGCATGGGTGAGAGGGCAGATAAATTGTGCTGTGAAATCAGCTTTGTTTCGTAATTGCATCAAAATGGATCCTTCCCCTATAAAGTACATACATACACGCACAGTCACACACATGCATGTGATGTACAGTATATGCAGACATACATGTGCGATTAAAAAAGATGTTTGTCTTGATGTATTAATTTGGGCATTTTTTGGGCATTTAGTGTTACCATGCATAATTTAACATTTTTCTATCCCAAATTTCTCCATGTAATTCTCCACATGACATCTAGTAGTGAGGTGAAATCATGTCAGCAATTACATTTGTATGTATGATGTCATGTAAATGTGTGTGTTTCTGCTTTCTGTTTGTGGTCGGTGGGCAGTAGGCCCTATGGGCTCCATAATGAATAGAACTTGTATGTACAATCAGTCACTTACTGATATTCACCAATTGAAATCGGAATGATGGAATGATATAGCTTGTGTTCTGTGTTTGCATTTGTTTGTTTCAGTTCTCTGTTGCTTTTTGGGGGACATATTGATAGGGAGGATAATACATTCTTGCCGCTGCAGAGACTGAGGGAGGTCTTATCACATGACTGGCAGGCTCCCAGGGTCTGTCCTCAGCCATGTTTTCAGGCGCATCTTCTCTCTTTTGAGTCGTTAGCATTAGCTTTTTCATTTTCAGGAATGGGCGCTTGGAGGAATTGTGAGGAGAAATGCACACATGCTCACTTGCAAGCTTTAATTCCTGCCTGTGCTTTAAATTATTTATCCCTGGCATTGACAGAACAGCTCTATAAATTCTGTTAATTAGTGTACAAAGAGAAACACTATACGCGGCATCTCACCATTCTTTTTTCTCCCTTTCCAGCAATCTGAGTTATCTCAAATTGCACAATTGAAGAAGTTTATTTTCCATTATCTCATGAAAAATCTGTGAGAAATACTAATGACTAAGCTGACAGACAATATCCTTCTACATTTATCAAAAGGGTCTTCATATCCTTTTCTTTGACATTAATATATTAAGTCTCTTCAGGGCAGAGCTGCAGATGTACCTTCAGAATGACTTTCGCATGCATCGTAATTGCTGGCAAAATGAAGCCAATGTCCAGTCTTGCCATGGATGTGAAGAGCAGTAGTCAATTTTATTTATTTATTTCTGCCAAGTGACCTCTTGGCGGTAAATGGCAGATTGGACTGCCATTATCCCTTTGTCTCTTTATTTTTCCAGTCTTTATCTTTTACGTTTTATTTATTGTTGGTTAGTGTTTGTTTGTTTGCAGTGTTACTCCTAAGAACAACAATTTATGTGATATCTAGAAGATATTTAGAGCTGTTAGAGTGATTTATGAGGCTTTCCTCAACCCCCATGGCATGTATTCTTAATTTTATTCTGTTTTATTCTTAAAGCAAAACTAGAAGTTAATATAGACCTAAGCATAGTGGAGTATTATGACTCTTGATTTGATCCTAAAAAATCAGGGACATGGGAGAACCCTGTTCACCTTAATTCCTTCAGCATTTGTATAGATTTGTGTAGATTTAATGGAACCAATATTTTATATAATGGCTTCACCTGTAGTCCTGTCCAATTGCGTGTAGAAAAGGGGAAATGAAGGTCTGAAAACAGATGAAGTGTTTTTTTTTTTTTTTTCCTCTCCTGAAGAATTCTATTCAGTTCACTCATTGAAATGACAGGCTGGCCCATATTGTATTCAGGAATGCTATTAAAGTGCACACACAGTGGTCACATGGGTTATCAAGGCTAGCCTGTTAGGTACAGATCTGCTGGTTAGATGTGCTTGTTGGATGAAGGTGTTTCAGATCTATAAGTGACAGCTATAGACAGAGGCTTTGGAGGATGGGTTATCTATGTCAGAAATCTAAACTAACGTCAGTATGGATAAACCCTCATATCTAGCATGTTGCAGTACATGTGCTTTACGTTCCCCGGGAAGGGATTAAGAGAAACACAGTTTTTTTGTTATTTTGTTTTAAAATACATGCCTTTAAAAACTTTCTTCTTTTATTAATTTGAGTTGTACCAGGGAAATGGGGATATGCATGATTTAGTCACTGCAGGCAAATGTGTAATATTCTTTTTATAATTTACAGAATTAGTTTATACTGATATAAACATAAGTGTTATGGTTCCCCGTGGAACCTCAGTTCTCTGAAGGAGTACCAATGACATAACATGAGTAGGGGAACCATATTCTCCTGTGACTGGCTGAAGACCCTTATAATCCTGATTATATTGAATTTTACAGATAGATAAAAGCACACACTTCTCCTTCCTAGCATTTATAATGGTCTGCAATTTATAATTTTGTATCTTATAACTTTAATTGTAAAAGAGTCAAGCTGGTATGGTACATGGTGGGTGGTACATAGATGGGTCACACTCAACACTGCATCCTCCAGAGTGGAGCCGGCCATGTCCAGATTATAAAACCAACTGAAAGAGCAGACAAGAACAAGGCACCCCATTACATACCTTGTTCTGAGAAAAGCCCTCAAGAAACACCAAAGAGTGCACACAAACATCTGACGGTGGTGTATGACCGGAACTCACATAAGCAATGGACATAGCGTCTACCAGCCAATGTAGAGCCTGTAGTAGAACAGTCACTGCCCAGTAACAAAGCAGCTGGCTGGCACGATGCAAACCCTGTGTCCCACAGACATTTTCCTGTAGGGCACTAATAAGGCATAAGGAACAGAGCTCAGACTCACACCTCTCCCTGACTGACTCAGAAGGATAGGCACTGAACTCAATGACATGTTTATAAATGAGGGTCAGACCCTGTTAAGCATCACCAGACGTCATGTGACTGCATTCAGTTCTTCAACTAAAACCTAATGCTCGACAAAAGGGACCCTCAGGTCGTTGTCTTTGCTGCACGATCCCGCTTCAACTCATGGATGAATGGCCTGACATTCTCCTATAGATTCTCTGATACAGTGCAGAATTCATTGTTCCTTCCATTATGGCAAGCCAGCCAAGACCTGGTGCCATGAAACCATGACATTACCACCACCATACTTGACTGTTGGTATGCGGTTCTTACTGTAGAATGCATTGTTGGTTTTCACCAGACATAACTGGGTCCCTGTCATCCAAATCATTTATCTTTTTATTCATACCCATTGAACAATTTTTCAGAACTCATGAGGATCATTAAGGTGCTTTTTGAAAACCCGAGAAAATAATGTATGTTCTTCTTTGTGAAACAACTTTCTACCTGACTGACTTCCACAAATCAGATTTTTGTCCATTTGGACAGTATGGCTCTGACTTGAAAACCTTGTTGCTATTGCTTTGAAAACCATTTTTGGAAGGCTTTTGGAGTTTCTTTTGGAAGTGGTATGATGTGTCCTTAGAACCTATGAGCTGACAACCCCACTCAGATTATAGGATCACAAGCATCATAACTACATTTATATTAGGCACCGTCCAAATCAGGCCTTATTGTTTGAAGTATTCATGCTGTGATTAAAACAAAAGTCGTGCCAGTGAACTGTTTACAAAGTAATTGTATAAAATATTAATTAATTGTTTTGTCATGAAACCATATGCTTTTTTAAAATAGTATTATAGGTAGCAGGGATCAAAGTTGCCCTTTTGTATGAGAGTGGTGAAATCCTACGCGCTGACAAAGGTTTTCTTCACTTCTATTAATAGCTGTATGGGGGATCTTGTTATCCACGCAGTGGCCAGCAGTACGCATCCACCCCCCTACCCTGACGCATGCTATAAACAACAGGATTAAATGATGGGTTACCAAGTGTTAGAGCTGCACTTTAGGGACAAAGATGAATGGTTCTCAGAACTCCAGAACTGCAACAGGGCCCTTTTTTGTAAGTTTCGGAAGCTGCGTGTTGGACGGGCGGGCTGTGGAGGTGAACTGAAACTGCCATGCTTTGATTTTTCTGTCATGGCTATTTATAATGATTAATGTCTCGACTTGGGCTTCTCAGTGTAATTATGGTACCTCAAGATTTCCCCAATAAGCAGAGTGCTCAACTAGCCCTGCAGAACTGAGAGGTGTATCGATACTTGTACATATGTTTTATAGCCCATGTGAAGGAACCTCAGAGTTTTAACTGTCACTTTTTGTGGTCGTCTGTTTATGCTGTTTGTAATCCATGTGATTGCAAATATTTCAGTCCTAAGAGCTTTGAATATATCATTAAATGTCACATTGGCTAATTTGTACTAACTTCTGTAATTCAAATGTGATCTCAGCACAAAAAAAAATCTCAGACCTTGTTATCAGTGCAAGACAGTAGGAGTGGTATATTTTATAGAGTTACAGCATATGTTATGATAGCTGCGCTGTACTGTAGATGGATGGTACTTGCACGGAGAGCCTTTCTGTCTGTTTTCAATATCGCTCACAGTGCAAAAAAAAAAAAAAGGAATCAGATGTAATCGTTCCTGTAGTTGCAGGCAACACAGTCTATTACCTTTAGACAATGCCGTGTGTGTGTGTGTGTGTGTGTGTGTGGGAGTGAGTGTGCATGCGTGTGTGTGCATGCATGCATGTGTGTGTGTGTTTGTATGTGTGTGGCAGTATTTCTATTAGCCACAGTAAAAGGAATGTAAGTAAAACATACAGAAGCAGATGCCAGATGAATGTAGGCGGCAGCCTTACTGCTTGAAGGCTAAAGATTTCAGGTAATGACTGAAACATTCTCTCCAACTCCAAAATGTTATTTTTGTTCTGATTGTGATTGAATGGAAAAAAAAATGAAAAGCAATATGGCCCAGCCTGCAGCTACAATTCAAGGTTATGGGCATGCATGTGCTTATTTTTTAATGTATTCATGTTGGGTCTGAGGAAAGTATTAAGGGGAAAAACAATACTAGATGAAAATTTGAGAGATTCAAAGTAAAAAGCATGATTTTAACCACATATTTTATTGTTTGTTTTTCTAAAATAATTGAACATTCTTTCCTTAATTTACATTTGATTTTTTTTTTCTGAGCTTAACAATGGTTGGGGTTACCGGGGACTTTGTATCCATGTGTGGAGGACTTGAAATCAAAGTAGTACAATATTTGCCATGCTATTAGAGCTATCATGTGTGTTTAATGTGTAAGATTATTTTCTCTTCCCCAGTATGTGCCATACTTGACCCCCCCTCTGGAAGGCAGAGGAGGACAGAAAGAGTAGGGCAGACGATTAGGAGGCACAGGGCCTTCCCCCAGGCAGCAAAACATATGTTTAAAAAAAAAGAGATTGTTTTATCTTGCCATGGTGACGGGGGAGGACAAAAAAAGAGAAGAAATAAAACATTTGCAAAAAATTCATTGCCATTAACCCCAACCTCCCTGGGTAATGACTGTCATAGTCTCAGTGATAATTGTGGTCTGTGGTCTGTGTCATCTAAAAAAAAAAAAACAGCAGCCATTCTGTGGAATTCCAAGTGTAGTCAAATTTGAATAAGGCTTTGCTGTGATAAGGTCAATAAAGCGGCGAATGTAACGGCTGTATAATGATTACTTAGAATGCAGCTCTGAAGTCAGCCAATCACAGAGTGGCTCTGTATGTGGCACAAAGTAGTACACAACATATGATTGCTGTTAATCTCTTGTGTTCCCTTTTCAAAAGACTGTTTGCTGTATTGAGGGATTAGGAGCCTGTACTGGAGTGATAAAACACAGTTAGCTTAAAACATACAAGTAGCTGCTGAAGAATCGGGCCATGTGTAAAACGTAATATGCACGGACAGATTATTTTCCAACAGGTTACAGCATTGTGAATGGCTAGTCAAATAGGGTTATGGGCTAAGTGATGGGTGTCCTTCATAGGTATTAAGTCAAAAAGGATTGGAAAAGGGGTGAGTTAGGTCAGCAGCAGTGCTGTACAGAAATGGAATTTTATTTTACGTTTTCTTTGAATGTCTTTATCCATCCTCTACCTTGCAAGAACATTTTTTGTAAATTTGAAGTTGTACTGATGTAGGCATACTGTGGGAGAAGTGTCTGTGTGGCACGTTACTCAATCCCTGTGAGTCCAATTTCTTTTGGAAACGTAGTACAAAAAATGTGGCAAAAAACATAAAGCTTATCTCTCACTGCTGTGTGTGACACCTGTGTTTTTCTAATGTGCCATTATTTCCCTTTGGGTGATTTCATGGTTTCTAGTTGTTTAATATTAAAACTCTTGTTCAGAATTGTCCTGATAATAAATATCGCCAAGAGCTAAATGTTCCTGGGTCACAGCTTCATTAAATACAGACTTGCAGATTTGCCCCCAGTCACTGGGATGCCTGTCTCAATTCTGCATTGTAGTTTGACTGGAGGGTACAGAACCTCTATTAAAAAACAGCTATGTCTTAATTCACCATTCACAGCCACAAACCTCCATTCAGGGGAAAAATGACATTTCTAAACCAGCGCTGTCAGTGACATACATTTGTTTTTAAGATACATGCTTTGTTCCTACCGTCTTTTCTTCAACTGTGGTTCGCATGTTGGTTAAAATATAAAGTGACCTAAGTCTAAAGAAGTCTTCTGTCTACAACACAGTAATAAAATTAAAGTATTAATTGATCTGACTGATCACAAGTCCTGTTATGTAAATACAATAGTTTTAATTCATTGTATTCATAGCTATGGCATCATCGGATTTAATAGAATAAATCATTCATCAAGACATTTTGAGTCTTTCATTATGAGCAGCTATCAATGCCCCAACCAGGGATTACATCTACACATGGATCAAAATCAATGGAACAATTAACCAATCGCTTCTCAAGCAACACACAACAAAAAGCTTAAATCATTGGTTTCCATGGTAAGATATGAAAAATGGTATGTTCCATGGCCTATATTCAGTTCTTATGTCAAATTTCTGCAGTTGACATTGGCAGGCTTATTCTCCACAGCCATTAAAGGTCTCTTGAAAGATAATTTGTACACCTTCACTTCAAAACAAATGCAGGGCCCATCAGAACATGGTATATAAAAGGTACATGAAAGTGAAATGGGAAGAGTTATGATTTTCAACACATAAATACTGAGATTCATGTGGAGAAGTTCACTTTTAAACTGTCTGCCACCCAATCCCCCCCCACCCCAAAATTAACTGATAGCAATCCCCTCACTTGCTTAAATTGTTAAAACAGAGGTGTGTATGTGTGTGAGTGTGTGTGTGTGTGTTTATATATATATATATATATATATATATATATATATATATATATATATATATATATATATATATATATATATGAAGCAGAGTGATATACTGACCACATATAAAACAGTGTTCCTAAGACAATATTAAACCTGCTGTGACACCAACTCAGAGGGTAGCATATGTGACAAGGGAACAAATGGGAAATCACAGGGAATTTACTAGCAGTGTGAATCACTCTTTCCAATAGTAGCATTTGGCAGATAAAGGGATAGATAATCTCATATTGTAGCGATGCTGTGCCTTATCAAGCCTATGCAAATTAGGCCTAATTAGTGCTAATTAAGGTTTCTTGTCTATCTAGTTGGAAAAAATGTCCAAATGTTATGAAATTAAGTTGGTATGCTATTATCTTAATTGTTTTGTATGGGGTAGTTCCTAATTAAAATATGTAAATTGTTCATAATTGCTACATAGTAATGGGCTGTGGTTTTATCAGAGTAGGAAGGACCAAAATGTCAATACATCTTTAGTTATGATCTTTTTGTCCAGCTTAAAGCTTGAAGGGATATTTTGTAAAACCAGTTACATATTAAATTGGATAGCTTATGCCATGATCTGCAATGAAATAAATACATAATTTAATGAAAATGTGTAAAAGAGTAACAAAAAAAAATGTATTTCATTTATTGCATTGATTTTTTTTCAATTCATCATTTTTGTTATGCATTAACTGTAGGCACGAAATAAATAAACTATGACGCGAGACAAAGCAAAAATTTGTTTGATGCAACTGAAATGCACATTGCATGCACATTTTGAGTGCTGAAGTACCATTTTTAGCTTTGACAAAGGGGTGTAGCATTTACTGTCTTTTCTGCCAAAGCCATTAGCAGGTTGGTCAAAGCATTAGCTTGGGTTTACTGCCAGCTGTCTTTACTACCTGTATTGTATGCATGTGGCAGACTGATTGCAGCTGCACAGGACATCAGAAATGTTACACTTCACAAGAATCTAATTACTACTGGACATTATGGCCATTTGGCAGAATTCCTGTGAAGGGAACGTTTGCCAGCCATGGATGTTTGATGTATGTTTTCAGAACTGAGGGTACAATCTATCACAGAGTGAAGCGTTGTCATGTGAGAATTCCCTGTTTTAACAGGTGAAGAGATTGTCATTCACCAAAAGAAAACCTTATGCTAAACTGTGAGAGTGCAGAAGCAATGGGGGAGTAAAAGAGAGAAAGGGTGGGCAGGAGAAAGAATACAAGAAAAATGATACTTGATTAATTTTGAACTGATAGATGAATTTATTTTGTAATGTGTAAGGTTTTAGTTTTGTGTGCTAGGAGACTTCAAACGACTTGCTTCCATGTATGATTAAATATGAACTCCGTTCAGCTTCAAAGCCCTTTGAAAAAAATAATGTTATTGAGTTTATGTCATGTATTTGTGTAAAATATGACCATAATTGTCTTTTTATAGTGTTTTACAGAAAAATAATGAACTAGGAACACATGCCCAGTTAGAGGCTTTCATTACCTTACTAGGGATCTCTGTTTAATAAGTAGCAGTGCTATTTGTGTTAGCAGCTCTGTAGCTGCATTAGGTGCACATAATTAGATACATTTAACAGAATACCTAAGCTGGGTGGCCGGAAGGGGGCAGAATTATGTGAGCCGTTTGTGGAGGACTTTCACTGTCTCACTCTGGTTTTCCTGTTTTGTAGGATTTGGTCACCAACGTCTCTCCACGAATCGTGCGTGGAACAACGTCAGGTCACACCTTCGGTCCTGGTCAAGGGTCTTTCCTCAATATCGAGCTCATTAGTGAGAAGACTGCAGCTTACTGGTGCCAGAGTGTGACTGAACTCAAAGCAGACTTCCCCAACAATGTAAGTTGAATTAGAAAAGGAATTACAGCTGTTTTGTTCAGTTTTTTGTTTCTTTTTTCCCCTTCAAATATTGATACTCTACATGTCATTTTACCAGACCTCTTTTGGCATTTTCTTTATACTAACACATGAAATATATTGTTCTATGTTTAGTTACTTTCCTCAACATTTTTCAGTAAAATTTGTTCCTTTATGATTTATTTTAATTCTGTTTTATTTATGAACATTCCCAAAATCTAGTCCAAAATAGTATATCTCTGAAACAAAAAAGTTGTTTTACTTTACTGTCATTTTTATTTACAACCCTTCAAATCATGTTTTTGCCATTTTCAAAGAACATCAATACCCTTTACACTAATTAGCAAGTAAATCAGTTGCATGTGTGCAACATATATTATGAGAACATAATGCAAACCTTAGGAGAAACTACTCTTTGGCCTAGACTGTGGTTATTTTCCCTCTATATATCCTATATGTTTCTGCACAGCCTTTAAAGTGACCACATCGTCCATGCCACATAGTCAATATTATCTTAATTGTCATTTTTCCTTTATTACAGGAACTTTAGTTATGCAAAGTTATGCAAAATTCCATTTCTCTTGTGACATGTAGCTTGTATTTGTGTATGTGTGTCTGTCCATGTGTGCGTATGTGTGTACATGTTTCAAAAAACGGAAACAGTAGAAATATGCTCTGAGCTGAGCTATTCACACCACAATGTGCTGCCAAGTATTAGCTTACCAGTTACATTCCTTTCATCCCCCCAGCTTTAGAAGTCAAACTCGAAATGCCCTTCCATGTCCCTTTTGCAGATCTTAACTTATACAAACAAGGCACAGTACCCATTTTTTTAGATCACTATCCGAATGAATGGGAATCTCAGATGCATCTCATTCAGACACAAAAGGGCCGGCTGTGCTGACTGAGTGGGGCTCAGCGCTCACTGTGTCGGACAGTGGCAGGGTAGCATAGGGGTGTGCCACGACTGATGATTCCCATTATTACCTTTGTCAACACAAGGCGAACGGTGGGGTCAGGGTGCTGTGTTATTCAGCACACTCGAGCTGCCTGGAGAGAGCTGTCCTCACAGCTCACAGCCCTGTCAGTGGGAAACAGAGCCAAGCTCATTTCAAATACCTCTACACAAACATTTGAAGGTCAGGTTCTAGCTTGTTAAAGGTATTCATGAAAATGGGCATATGTATTTATTTTATAGGGTGCATGTGTGTATGTGTGTATGTGTGTGTGTGTGTGTAGGTGTGTAGGTGTGTGTGTGTGTGTGTGTGTGTGTGTACAAATATACAAATTAATATAAAAAGGCTATGTAGGTCATGGCTGTCAGCCATATTGCAGTAATTGTATTTATCATCCTTCAGATTTTTTCTCATTACACAGTACCAAGAGAATAGATTTATGGAGGGGGAGGGCGGTGCATTGTCCCCAATTTTTTAATATTCCCCTATCTGCTGAGATTGACAGTTTCCAGGTGGTGAATTTCCCCGGAGACGCTGTGTTCCGGGTGTTGGTGGACGGCATCACTTACTTCAGTGCTCCATTATTAAATTGATAACAAGATAATTCCTGCGCTTCCCAAAGACATGACAGGGTTTACAATGGTTAACTCCCTGAATGAACAGGATTGGACGTTTAGTGTTAGCCTGTAATAAGCAGCATATTCTAATGTGTCAACTTCTCTTTTTTAATCCTTGATTGCCCACTTACATATCGGATGGTCAGGAGTACTGGCTTTATTAAGTTTATAACAGCACACTCCCAATACAACACTCGTTACCTCTGGATATAGAAAACCATTGCTATACAGTTTAATTTCAGCACATCAGAGATTAATGGAGAAGAGGGCAAATCAGGAAAACAGCAATCTCCATAATCTCAAAGAGAAGGCTGATGTTGTTGGTGCTGTTGTGAAAGTCCTTCACTAAGTAGAGATGAAAAGAGCAACATATAGTGTTTTCTAGTATGTATATCGTTTATATACGCAAGTATATACGTAGTAATAAAGTACATCTCATACTCATACACCATCTTAGATCCTCACTGATATGAAGTGTGATGTAACTCTACAAAGAGTTCCCCAGGAAAGAGATATCATGGCTTTTAAAAATCAAAAGCCCTCATTACAGGACTCTCAAATTAACGTTGGCCCACAGCAACTCGTTCAAAAAGATTGCAACTGTCTGTTTCCAGGCCATAATCATGTAGAGAATGATATTTTGGGGGATGCACAATGTCACCCTGTCATCATTAAAGGCAGCATTTACTGTGATGGAAAAACCCAGAAGAAATATCCCTTTTAGAATGCAAGGCCTCTTAAAACAGAAAGGTTCTTGGCCCTCCCTGGTATTTGGTTCACAGTACTTACCAGGTCTAAGAAGAGTTTCACAGCCAATAATTTACTCTTAATATGAGCATTTTCAAGAAAAAGTATTACAACTGGAACTTCTCTAACACTGAGTTCATTGCTCAGTGTTATTCGTTGCTTAGTCCCTTACCATTTTTAGGTGGTCTATTGACAGTTAAAATGGGATTTCAGGTTATGGTGCAATATATATCACAGTGAGAGAGTGGTGTATTTTATTTACAATATAAGCTCTGCAGTCTGTGGGGAAAGGCGCTGTGTACTCTGTAGCCAGGCCTCATTAAGAGTATCGTTAAAACAGAAGCTGCCCGACCCAGGCAGGCACTCCACTCATTTTGAATTTTGAGGGGGCCCTGATGCAAATTGTAGGTTGCCCTTGGCAACTGGGCACCCATTGATATCCAGTCGGTGTGATTTGCAGCAGACAGTGGAGTCTACATTCTGCAATAATATAAAATACATTCTTTAAAGTGGCACAGATGAGGGGGTGAGGGACAGGCATATTGATAGCAGCTTAACTATCCACACCTCACAGACTTCCACATATAGCACATGTACTGTAGGGAATGCTTGCATGTGCATGGCATGTGCATGAGCAAGCATGTATGTCTGCGCGTATGTGTATGCATGCTTGTGTGGGTTTGTGTGGACCTCAGCATGTAGGTTTACAGTAGTGGATGTGTCCGCAGTCCTCTGCCTCATTTCAAAGGTCTTCTTGTGTCATCTTATGCACATGGTTGCAGGGCAGTGGGGCCAAAGCAAACGGACACTGATGGTGTGAATCGGTTGAAAGTCAGCCCCCCGGGACCGTGCGAATGCCAGCTTAGCATTCATACCTCTAACGTTTCATGACTTATGTGTCACTTCCTTACTCTGTGTTTGTTATCATCCGTTTGCATATCAGTCCATATCCAAGGTTCAGTGGGCATATTTTTCAGATCTTTTTTGAATTTTACATTCCATTTGGCTGCATGCCATCAGTGCATCTTAATTGAGTTGTGTTCTTTATTAGTCTCATTTTATGAAATACAAATACAAATGAATCCCCCCTCAGAGCAAGAGCAAGGAAATTCATCTTATGCAGTCTATAAGAGACACGCTGGAGATAAGGTGTGGGAGCTGCGTAAACCTTTATGTTCAATTGATTCTCGAACTATTTCCTTCATTTTCAGGTCAGCTCTTATGGCAAGTATTACATAGCATCTCGGAAATACATTGCAGACTTTTTGCTACCTACATATTTTTTTCATTATTCCATAAATGTATAATTTGACCACTTTTGGAAAATGCATAATTAATATAGGTTCATTGTGGATCTGTCAAATATCTATTCCTGTCGTGCCAAAAGAAAACCTCAAATCGGATAAAATATATACGTTAATTGACTTATTCTTGAAAGGTATATGTACTGTAAAATAAATTCAAGAGTTTTGTTGCTTTCAGTCGCAGATCTCTAGTCCGCACAATTACACACGCCAATTTACAGTTGCAGTGTTTTGATTTGAAATTGTACTAAAAAGGTCATGCATAGCTGTGAATCACATAAGAAACTATTAAAGAATGAATGTGAATGCGAACAACTTTGAAAAAAAAAACTGTGATTGAAAGACCTGCACCTCAGTTATACTAAAGGAAGCAAAGACCCTGTACATGATCAAACGAGAGTATGGCTTTTCGTTGTGATATTGTTTTAGGAATGACAAAGAACACAAACGTATGCCTCCAAACAGACCAGCAAAAAACCCACAAACAATGGTTGTATGAACTTGCACTCCACATGGTAAATGCAACACCACATATTAACCAACCTAGTCTTCTTCCAGCCCTGATAAAACATCGTTTGATAATGGCGAAAAAATAAACCATCTTTCTGCTAATATGCTTTGCGAACATGTCATCCTTTGGCATGTTCTCTAAACCTGTATATAACTGTCTGTTTTGGTGTGTGATTACTTAAAACCAAAGAGCAATAACAAGATGTGCCTTTATCATTTCCTGTTTTATGGTGAGATTATTGTGTCTGAAGGAGAAAATATGAAAATAACACTGGCTTATCCAGGGATAGCACACAGGCTCTTACCTAATGCCATCACTCCAGTGTTTTTATTGTTTTAATAATGCTTGTGTGCTAGTGGATTTGTCTTGATCCTGTAAATTATAAATATTGATTTTGTGACTTTGAGGGAGAAAGGATGAGGCTGGCGCCTTTAAAGACAAGATAATGGCTTTCAGATCTATTTTATAATGTGTTGAAACAAGATCTGGATTGTGAAACGATTGTATGAGATAAAATGGACTCTTTTGTTTAAGTCCATCAGGTGAAATTCACTGAATCAGTCATTGTTATTTACCCTCTCTTCCTACCTCCCCCATTCTCTCCCCAGATTGTTATCGCCAGCATAATGTGCAGTTACAACAAGGCGGACTGGACCGAGCTTGCCAAAATGGCTGAGGTTTGTTTGATCTTTCCTTTACTTGTATGCATGTTCTCTATACAATCACTGTTGCATATCAGTAGGTTCTGCCATGACTGCAATATCATCAAATCACTTCTTAATTGGTAATTTGTTAAAATGCCTTTGATTAGAGTGTTGTATGTGAAAATACTTGTTACTCTAAGTTCTAAGTAGTGTGACCCCTATAATTGTGATTTTGCTTGTTGACTTTGTGTGAAATTACTGAATGTCCATATCCTCTGGATGTTCATAAGTGAAACCCTTTGAGCTGTGTTTATGTGTCCAGCCATAGATGAAATCATTGAGAGAAATGTGGCTGATGTTCTGAATGATGCTAGGCAATAGTATCAGTCTTTGTAAATTCTCTGTGAATAGGCAAGCATACATATTCATATTGTTAAGCCTCATTTATTTAGTGAAAACATTTAAAATTAATTTAGTTATTGAGGCAACAGAAATCCATTGTTATAATACACTATAATAAATCAAATTTTGTAACCAGAGGGAACACTTATGTAAAAAAACAAAACTATACATTCTGTCTTCACTAGATTCCACTACATAACCCATCTTTAGCTTCATCCTTACATAACTAAGAAAAGTCAAATTTTCCAAAAATAAGGTGTTATATTATGATATTTGGTTTCAGGGTATATGGTTTGTTTTGAAATGAATAAATATTTAGTTACCACTAAAGCTGTAAATACTTTGTATTAAGAAACAAACAAAATACACACACACAAACACGCAAACACAGTGGGTTCATAAGTCTGAGACCACATTGAACATTTTTTTAACAACTTTTTTCATGTGAACCTGGAAATAATCAGAAAGATTTAGGATTTTGAAATGTTTAAAACAAATGAAAGTTATGACATTTAAAATGAAGAAGAAATATTGAAGATTCGGCATAATGACTTGTTCAATTTTAAGAAAAGATGCAGTTACAGTACAGTTAGCGATTACAGCATCTCAAATGTTGAAAAACTAGGAAGTAATCCTGTTGTTTGAGGGTGCAACATTTAGTTAAATGTTTATTAAGCCTAAGTCGTGGGGTGCTGCCAAGTGGTTGAAAGCACAAGACAGATGCCACTGTGGGAGTAAGGCAAGGATGGGAGGGCGGAAGTAATGGGGGATTTTTTTTAGGCCAGACAATTTCAGGTCTTTCCATCTGTGAGCTGGGAGTGCTCCAACTCCAGCTCTCTCCCAGTGTCTGCAATTGTTTACCCTACTTTAACCATTTCCAGCTAGGTCCTTTCTGCAAACACGTGCTGTTTGGCTAAGGTTTCTGTGCGTTTGCTCCCCAGCAGGCCCCATGTTTCCGAAAGAAATTGAGAATGGGAAGGTTGTGACCTTGAATTAATCATAGACTTTTAGAATTTCTGTGCTTAATTATGTACCAGAAATGTCTGAAAGTAAACTGGTCTCTGTGTCGAATTCTCGGTGTTGATTCTGCTGTTGGTTTCATTGATTTACCACTTTCTCCTACTTCATTAAACCAGCCCTGTCAAGGGTCCCCAACATTTATGCACATAAATGCATTCACATTTACACACACACACAGACATGCAAATACACTTACAAGCATGTGTACACACACCCGCACACCAGCTCCCTCATCATATAAGCTCAAAAATCATCCATAAGCTGAGATTTGCCATTTTCTGGCAGCCTCAGGAGTAGCAGCGTGGCGCAGCCTCCCTCCGCGTGTCCCTGCCTGAACTGCAGCTCTGCACTCTCCTCCGCTTTCCACTTTCTCACAATGCCTCCGCCGACCCTGATCTCTGGGCAGTCGTCTCTGTAGTTTGGCTGCTTAATATTTCATTTACTTTGTAAAACTGAGCTGAGACGGGTCAGGCGCTGTGGAGAGAAGTCTTGGCGGAGAGTCGGGGGATGGGTTTTTAATTTTTTTATTTGTTAATTTTTTTTGGAGAGGCTGGTTTAACAGACAGCTCACAGCAGCTCAGCAGCAGTGCCCTTCTGTCAGGTGGCCGAACCCACTGTGGTTCAGCCCCTTGTCTTCCTCACATCCGCGGCGCTCTGTTTAACTACCTGGGCAAGAAATGGGAAATAAAAGCCCGGTTGCCATGGAAACTCCATTTTCATGTAGCGTAAACCTTTCATTCCTTCTTTGAAATCTGTGAGGGAACGCTTAACATTGTTCCTTGCCTAAGGACACTACTTAAAAGTTTTTTATGTTATTTTATTTCTTTGCCAAAGTGATTTTTTTTTCCTTACTGAAGTGTCAGTCTGAAGTAAAACGTCTTCTCTTTTCTGTCACTTCATTTCAGTTTACGTATTCTTACTTGTAAAAAAACCACATCATACACATCTAACATAAGCTTTATATATTATGTGGTTTATTATGTTACATTTTCCATTCCATTGTGACTGGATTATGCAAAATGTGGATGGTTACATGAGGATTGCACTGAAGAGCTACTGGCATGCATCTAACTAAACTGAAGACTGAAATGTACTTTATGCACTTTATGAGACATGTTTTGACTAAATCTCTCTAGTTAAGAGCCCCCTCCAGTCATTTTTACTCACTGGTTGTCTTGGAAAGGTACTTAATAGAATCTGAAGCAGATATCTGTGATGTAGTAGCTCACAGAACTCCCATTGCTGTGACTTTATAAACAGGATAGCTATATCACCTCTGAAAAATTCATCATGGCATGTGGAGAAAATATAGGAACTGTGAAGATGAAATTATGAAATTTATCAGCCAAAATACTCATACTTTCACTGAATGTCCATTTATTGACTTGGATAATTATGCTAGTATATGATGTAGCAGCTGCAAAACAAAATGAGTCAAGCAGGCCTTGAAAACCATGTGAAATTGATGTGCTGGAGCACAGAAGTCTCACTTGCATGTGGAAGAGGTGAAATGAAAACACAGCTGTCTGGCTTTTTTTTTCTTAGGCATTGTTAGCACTCAAAGCAGGCCTCTTGCCATAACAAGGCATGTAAACGACTGGAGGAAAAAAATGACAAGTGCTAAATGTTGTAATCAGGCCTTGTAGGAGCATTAACAGGAGCCCCAATAAAATGTGAAAGCTCCATTTTAATCATTCCTAATTTTCCGTTTATGACACTCGCAACATGTGGTGCCTCAGTTTCTGTGCCCTGCCTTAATGTGACTCGTCGTAAAGCGCTTTCGATCCAATCAAATCCAATCAGTTCCTTGCTGTAGTGAACACAAGCGCAGAAGGTCTACAGCACAAGGTGCGACAGCAGCGGGTAAATCTCTGTAGGCAGTGAAAAGACCTGTCGCCTTGCGGTGTGTTATCACAGGACATCTTACTGTTGGTGTAAGCTGTCCAATGCTGTGTCTACTCACAACCATTTAAAAATGCCAATTTGCATTCCCATTGAATTTCTGTAGGTACACCTGGCCCTAGATCCCTCGCCGTCCCCCACTCCCCGAGATGCTATTGATTACTGCTGCCACACTGGCATTCCTCCCTCTCCTAGTTAAGCTGGCGCTGATGGAATTACATGTGATTTGTGCAGAACTCGGATGGAGTTGCACAATAATAAAGTTTCTTTTAAGTGAGCCTAAATCTTCCTGTTTGAGCAAATGAAGGGTTCATTTTTCACTAATGATGCACATCAGTACATAGCATTTAAACAGCATCATTTGTAAGGAGTCAAGTAGTTTGTCTGCAGATAGAAGAGCATCCCTGCAGAAAATGTTCAAAACTGAGCTTCACCTGAAGTAAATGGATGCTAGTGCAAGAGCTAGGCAGGGATGGAAAGTGGTGAAGTTCGATGTCAGTTAGTCAGTTTATTCATGTGAACCAGCAATATCCCAGCCTTTGAGTGTTGCAGAATTGTCTCCATAAGACCAGTACTTAAATTTTGGGTTGTATGACAGTAAACATAAACACACATACACACAAACACACACACATTCACACACAATCACACACGCACATACAAAAACACACACTCGCACACGCACACACGTGACAATACCGGAGCTGAAAATCCATGTCAAAGGTAATGTCAGGCTTGATAAATGTCTAGCGAGGCCTTCGGCTCTTTTATGGAGCATGTCCTTCGAGTTTGCTCTCACTCATCTCACAACATCTTCTGCTTCTTTCTGAATCATTTCCTCCAGGAAAACCGGGATGGAGTACAGCACATATAAATATTAATGCACCGCCGGGCCTTTTATTTCCTATGCTTATGATCACCTTCATAAAATGCACATTTAGAGTCAGGCAGCCCAAGACTGACATCCTCCATCATTTATGGAGCGAGCGTGTACAGTATATGTTTAAAATGCCTGCTACAGTTTGTTTTAACGCTCACGCTTGAAATGCCTTTCTGCTTTAATGGCGCTGTAATGTACAGGTCTGCAGCAGTGGCAATGAGCCCTCGTATCACAGCTAGTAGCCACAGGGGTGGGAAAACACTAACTTTGGCAATAAGGACAAAAAGACGTCTCCACTCAGATGCACCCATACATATTTTTTATTCATTCTAAACCTGAGATTTGTTTCCTTTCTTTCTTTTCTTTGTAAACTAAGCTGACAGTAATAACTATTGAACAGCTTTTCCCTCCCTCCTTTACAAAGTATCAGAAAGCTCCTTATTGCGATCCAGAACGATAGCACTTCATTTTATATCTGTGTGGCTTTTATGTGGTTGGAGAGAAACCCTGCTCTCTATAAAGGACTTACTGAGGAAGGGTGAAATTAAACATTATTGATAATTGGCTCTGGGATCTCTGCGCATTGTGTCCATTTTGTACCTGCATTGGCCTAATTGACCATGAAATCTGGTGCTTAATCCATGCTTGACACGAGCTCTATCACTCTTAAAGCTGACTGAGATAAATGGCTTTATCCTGCCACTTGCTCCTCTGCACTTTGTAAGGCTAAAATGCTTATTATTCTTTCCCCCTCTAATGGCTGTCAGTTTGAGGAAAATCATAAATCTGTGGCTGGACTGGCTCTGGCAGGTCTGTAGAGCTTTTGTAATTGTTTAAATCCCTCTTCTGATGCATTTTAAAGCCCTTGCGGAAATGTAATTGCCTGTCACACGCCTTTCCAGCTCAAACACTTTCAACTCCCCATTCTGCTAGCACGTGTGTGTATATATAGCATCTTCTAGGTATCCAAGTGGAACACTTATTTCCCTGATCTATTTTTAGTCTGTTGTATTTTTTTTCTCTTCTTGGTATCATTTACTGTGAATGCATGACTCAACACACATTTCTGCCAATGACTTGCATGCAGTTTATCAGTGCAATCAAGAATTGTGTTTCCTGTCATATCATTTATTTTAATGATCTCTCTGTGTATTCCTGTGTTTATTTTTCAAATTATTTTTGCCATGCACATTTCAAAATGTATTTACTGGGTCCAGTTTCAATGCTTTAATTGCTAGCATTTGCTTATTTTCACATAAATATGAGAGTACGATTAAATAACACATTGATAGAATAAATACACTCACTGTCTACAAACAGCTTCACCACTGATTTGATATCCCCTTTTGGTCTAAAAACCTGTGTGGAGACAGAAGTAGAATTGATATTATTTATAATTTTTTTATTTTATTTTTAACCCTGATGAGTGAATGTAAAGAACATGTCGGGCGTGACATGGGAATAAATTGGATTTCAAGGAGTAGATAATACCCAGTGGAATACAAAGCATAGAGAATGAACCCAAGATGCTTGCTGTCTGTTCATTTATGCTGTGCTTCTGTGCTTTTTTTGCAACAAAAGAAAAATCTGAGTTGAAAAGAAAAAAAAATAATTTGATAGTTTTACATTTTCTTTCAATTTGACAGGCCTCGAAAGCTGACGCCCTGGAGTTAAATCTGTCCTGTCCCCACGGGATGGGGGAGAGGGGCATGGGGCTAGCCTGCGGACAGGTAAGACCCAGTCACCGGTCCCAGTCCACTGGCACCAAGGCACTTACTCTGCAACACAACACTGCATTTACTCAACAGCAGCCTTGCAGAATGAAGCAGCATCAGGCAAAACAGCTCAGCTATCATAAGCATAGGTATTATGGCATGTATCCTTTCAGCCCCCCCACCCACCCCCCTTAATTTATTTGATTTACACAATACCATTTAAACAAGATATTGCATACATCAGGAATTTTGTATTTCTTTTTATTTTTGATGCTCTCATTTTAAACTAATGTAACCGTAAAACTGTACTGTCAAAGCACAGTTTATATGCAGTGTACTCAGTCCTGCAGTCACACTGCTCCCTGAGCTGTGGTAGAGAGTGATATGCAAGGACGTGCATAGACAGTCAATGAAATGCATTTCAAAGTGAGCTCAAAGCACAAAAATATGTATTAGCGGATTTCTACTCCAATGGAGCATTTATTTTTTATTGTCTGAATAATTCACTTTTTTCTCCAATAACTGAAGCATCAACAGGATTTAATAATCCATAAATAATCTCCTTTGCCATTTGTAAACAATTGTCTTTCATGTGCGACATTTGTATTCTTAGAATTTAATGCAGCATTTGCACAACTCTATAACGGATTAGAGTCAGTGGTTCAATATTTTTATTTATTCACCCTCATCATTGAATGTTAGATGTTAAACATAAAAAATAAAGAAAAAAGCTGTCAACATTGGAGTCAAGTAAGCAAATTGGACATTTTAAGTATGCTGCAAAGATATAATACCAAAGTGTTTTTCTTTACTGTTAGACTAGATGAAAGAAATTAATCAAAAGTAAGACATTGACATGAAAAATATGGGAGCCGTTTGAATCAGAGTATTTGTAAGCTTGTTTAATTCAGTATTTTGAATGCAATTTTCATTTAAACATTCTTGTATTGTATTGCTTGTGGTAGTTGCTGCACTGTTTTGAGAGGTAGAATTGGTCAAGTACCTTATAAAATCATCCCTGCTTTCACACCTCAAGAGTCAGATTGTTAAAACAACAAAGTCATTGATGCAAACTCCAGCTCCTGAGTGAGTGGATGAAAATGGCATTTAAATGGTATTGTAGTAGGCGCAGGACACACTCAGGAGTTTGTTATCATTTAGTGGTTTAAAAAATCCATTTATGTTTCCTATTTAAAAATGTGGGCTTCCAAGCATTTTCAATGTAAATGTTTTGAAAAAGGAGGCTAAGCGAAATTATAGGCAGATGCAAGCTGCAGATACATTTGGAACACATTGCAACATTACGATACTTCTGCTTGCATTCTAGACATGGGAGTGAGAGGGCATAAAGTAATGTTTTCTTGAGGGAGTAATGATAAGCTAATAAACATTGATGGTGAAACTTTTTTATGGCATGTCTCCTTAAATAAACCTCCATGCATGTTGTACAGGAGAATCTCTTCAGGGTGAAGTATGGTACTTTGCAATAACACATCTTATAGGTTTTATCAAGCTGGAATAGGTAGAAGAGATGCATTATTTTCTATTTTACTATTCTGACTATTTATTATAGTCTGGGGACTAAAATGGCTCCTTCTAAACAGGAGACAAAGCTATTTTCTTCCAGCAGTGCCCATAAATTACCAGAGTTATATTCTGTGCTTTAGATTTTCTGCTATAAGACATAAAGCTAATCAAAGTCCCTTGCCCCCAGGCAGGTAACCTCCCTGTGAACTAAAGAGAGGCAATATCATTTAATCACACCATTTGGCACTTCTCCTCATCAGCTATGAGAAACATTAGCTTTGACTGTATGGAAATAAGTGGGACAATGCTAAATAACATCCTCATGTGTGTGATACCCACATTCTCTGATTTTTTATTCCTTTTTCTAAATGTCAGCAGTATTAAAAGAATTCTCCTTGTTGGCCAGGATGAAGACACAAATTATTTCATTACAGGTGTTGGTTTTATATTTTATTTTAATTCTTTTCTTACTTAGCTGAACACTTATATACTGTGTTGCCTGTTATCTGTAATTTGATGTATACTGTGGGTAAAGAGAGCTGTTATTTAGACAGATATCCCCCCAGTGATGTTAACACACCTAACAATCACCTGATATCTGTTGATTTTTCATACTCTTTGTATAGAGCAGAACCTTTCTGGTTGTAATTTTATTTAGTGTGTTTGTTTCTCTTTCAAATGCAGAGCCCCTGACTCACAAGATAGAGCAGAGACAAGCTCTCAAAGCTGTTTTCGGTCCACCAAACAAGTCCCAGTGACAAGCTTTTCCATCATGTGTCCTCTGAGAGTCCCACTCTAACGAGAGCGGCAAACCCCGCGACCTCGCGGCGTAAAATGTAAATTTCAGGTGTAACCTACACTTCCCCTGCCGTCTCTCAGCGGCCCTCACCCCAGCGCACCCTGCCTGTGGTAATACAGGTTTCTGTGCGGCTCAGCCTCGGCCGCTGTCCGCGGTCCTGAAACTAATCCTGGACAGAGGAGCACGTGCCCTCCAGTGACAGCATGCCACAAAGTAGAGAAAAAATCTCTACAGAATCCAGGCCCTCCTCCTTTAATTACATACTAGAGCTCCCCTTTCGCTGCAATACCTTTTGTTGGGTTTTTGTGTTGGATCAGCATGCTCTGTATTCAAACTTCAGGTTTGTGTTTTACATCTACAAAATGTATTTATATAAATGTAGCTGCAAGCAGCGATGAGGGGGCCAAGCAGTCCAGCAGGGCAGAGTCGCTATGGCAACTTGATCTTATCATATCAAAAGTGGCTGTAAGCCCTGATAGGAAGTTTTATGTCAGTTGACCAAAGATTGGGTGTAACTGAGATATGAGCTCACATCCTGTTTGGGTCTTTTGCCTTTGATTTGGCCAATCTGGTGGCCGCATCAATTAGGTTGACATGGCAGGTTGTTATGTCAGCCTAATTGATGGCAGGCCTTGGGATCTCCTTTTATAAGGTGAACACATCAATAGTTGTGTTGAGAGAATGTGTTTTTGCTGATTGCAGCACATCCCAGAGGTCAAATGATGCCTATTTATTGCACATCCTCAGGAAGGGGTCCCAAGTCCATGTACCAAGGTTGATATTGATACATCAAAGCATTGCTGAGATATTAGATATTATATTATAGACTGTTTATTGGCTTTGCCACCGATTTCAATTGGATGTAAACAGTTTTTTAAAAATCCATCTGGTAAGTTTTGTGAGGCTTGGTCTGCAGATCATCTGTTCCAAATTTGGTGAACATTGGACAAAATTTGTGGCCTGTGAAGAATTTTTAAACGTTTTCATATCCAATATGGTGGAAATTGACGTCATGGCATGTGTTCAACTCAGCTTGATCCAAGGAATCCAATGGCACCTTATTTTTGAAAATCGGTACGTACAGGCATATGGTTCAAAAGTGCTCGAGGGGCAGACATGAAACTTGGTGAAAAGAATCAGGGGATCTAGAATCTAGGGGCTGCCATAGACTTCAATGGCAGAAGAAGAAGATGTTTATGTATAATAATAATAATAATAATTAGAAAAGATATAAAGTCAATGGGTGAATACGCAGCTTTGCTGTTTGGCCCACGATAATAGCCCTTGGAATATATTCATATGAGGGGTCCTGAAGTTCTCAGGGCATGCAGGCCTGGCTCCTTTAGGGAGCATGTGCACGTTGTGTTCTCTCTTTCCACCTGCCTCCTGAAGGGGGATAGGGAGGGGCAGCACTGACCAAGCACATGAGTGAGGCTTTCAAATGCAATGGCAGGTACCCAGATTTTCTAAGCATCAAGTTTGATGTTCCTGAGTGCAGCGGGCACAGAGCTAGGGCCATCCGGCCCTTTGTCCCATGGACTTGAATGGCCGTCAGTGCTTGGCCTTAAGCCCACTGCCATGGCCATGTCTCAGAGGGAGAGAGCCCCCTCTGTGAGAGCACAAGGTTCTTACAAGCAGCATCTGTTTCTGTTGCTGGTGGCTGGCTGAAGGCCATGACCCCACCCCTCATGTTACAACAATCATATTACATTTTCCCATGACCCGGCTGAGGGAGGAGAAGTACGCACCCCCTCCCCCACCACCACCCAATGTGTGTCTGTGTGTGTGCATGAGAGCATGCATGCGTGTGTGCGTGTGTGTGTGTGGGTGTGCAAGCTTGGATGGTTATGTGTCTGCCTGTGCATGCATGCCTAAGGGTATGAAGGGTATGTGTATACATTTGTGTGTATGCGTGTGTGCATGTTTGTGTGTGTCTGCATTAATGTGTGTTTGTGTGGTTGCATGTGTGTGTGTGTGTGTGTGTGCGTGCGTGCATGCATGCGTGTGTGTGAGTGTGTGCGTGCATGTGCGTGTGGGTGTGGGTGTGGGTGTGCAAGCAGGCATGCTTATGTGTCAGTCTGTGTATGTATACCTAAGGGCATGCGTCTACATTTGTGTGTGCGTATGTGTGTCTGCATTTCTAAAGGTATGTGTCTACATATGCGTGTGTGCGTGTGTGTGTGTGTGTTCTGTGCATGCGTGAGTTCATATATGCAAATTCAGTGTGCTTATGTGTGTAAATGTATATGTGCATGTGTGCCTGGATGTCCTCACTCACTGTGTAATACTCACACTGCAAGGAAACTTCACTCTTGCTCAATGGCAGAAATCCCTGCAGGGTGCCTAGCTGTTGTATTTGGCCCCCATAAACCCTCTTTACTGTACAGTTCCCATACTGCCTAATAAATATGACTTTGTGTGTCTCTGTGCATGCATTTAGCTCACTGAAATTGTTCAGTGATGGCCCCAAGACCATTCTAGTGCCTACTGCCCCATGAAATATTTCATTTTTATATTTGGATATGCTGAAAGTTCTTTGCAGTTGTAAAACATGTCCACATCACTGACATGCCTCCTTTTTCACCTGCAGTATCAAAATGTCTGAAGGAAAATTAAATCTTTCTATATAATATCATTATAAATGTAATTAGTTACACATAATAACACATTTATCAGATTATTATTATTATTATTATTATTGGTAGCCATGGTGGTTTTGGTAATAGAAGTGGTAAAATCGTTGTTATTGTGTTATTATTGTACTTACATTATTATACAGTCCATCAATGTGCAACCTCTAAAGAAATAAACAGCACCATTAAACATCTGCGGGGAGCTAAGATTACAGCTCCTTTCCTGCCACACAGATGGGAGTAGAACAGTTGAATCCGGCTCTTCAGTCTTGTTTATACTCTTTTTAAGTCTTGAATAAATCAAGGCAAATTGCTATGGGTGACACTTATACAAGTGCATAAATCGAATATCTTCTCAAAATCCTGGGAATGATTTTATCGTCTCTGGTGGTGTAACCTTTCTTGTCCTCCTCCCTGACTTCAGAATACATTTGGCATATTTTAAACAAGAATATGCTTTCCCTCCGTGTGAGTAATGTTCACTTCCAAAGATGCACAACGTTCACACCTCATCTGTCAATAAATGGCTGAGATTTTTAAGAGATACCGATGAATCCCACTGCAGAGCGAGAGGAGAGGCTGGAAATGTCTAATTTTCAGCATGTTCTTCATACAAATCAATTTTAGCTTACGTGTTTCAAATCAAATGTTATTCAGAGCTAACCTTTACCCCGTGCTGCTCTGGAGCTGACCCCAAAGCTCTGTTTCATACCGAGACCTTGTAAATCTCAACTCTTTATACACGAGAGCAAAACAACATGGCTCTGGGGGATATGTGCCAGCAGTTACTGGATATGTCAAAAAAGAACCCTATTTTAAAAGATGGAGAGAGAGAGAGAGAGAGAGAGAGAGGGAGAGTCGCACAAGTGCAAAAGCGACAGGAGGCAGTGTAACCTGAAAATTGGTAAGTTCTCACAGATCAGTATTTAGATTTTTTTTGCCACATTGAAAGCACTTCCATAAAGGATACACACTGGAGTCCCGACAGAGCAGAGGAAGTATAAAAAGCAATATGATGTTAGGCCCCCGAGAGCATGCGGTTTTGTGAATATGTATTCTGCTCTTTCCTGTTTATGAGGCATAGAATTTTGTTTTGGTATGATAGACGTGTGAAAACCATTGAGAGCTGAAAGCTTCCATTTGCTTCCAGGAGTCAGCTTGGTATGGGTGCTTTGCCTCAGCTGAATTAGTAATCAGGAGCCTGTTTCCAAATAAGAGGGGCTGGGAAGCTGGAACATCTGACTGGGGAACACAGTTTTATTATTCATTAGATTAAAATGAAAGATCACAATTAAAATAAGAGCTACTGTCAACGTTTCACCATACTATTCACAGTTACCCACTTCCTGTCTCCATTTTGTGTTCGATTTTTTCACCTTCCTCTGCATACATCTTCAGCAAGCATTCCTCCTCACCAGTACACCGACAGACTTTAGATAGTAGACTGTTTTGGATCAGAAACGAACATGAAGCCTACTGTTCATAGTAAATAGCTTCTAAGAATTTTAAGAGTAAAACAAAATGTATAAATTCTCTTGGCACTGTGGTTCCTATGATCTAATACGTAGGGGGTGGTTTGTGTAATAAGCTGCCTTGAATGTCTCACTGTGCCCCATGCCGGCACTGACAGATTGGCAGCATTAAGTTCTGGTGCTTTCCTCTATGTGCAAATTTAACCCGATTAGTTTAGCGCTGAGTTTCTGAAACTGACCCATTTGAACAGGATCCAGAGCTGGTGAGGAACATCTGTCGCTGGGTCCGACAAGCTGTCACCATCCCTTTCTTCGCCAAGCTGACCCCCAATGTTACCAACATCGTGGACATTGCCAGGGCGGCTCATGAAGGTAATTACTGGCTACGGAAGGAAAGTAATGTGGAGATTTCATGATATCTGTTAATATCATGCAGTGTGAGGGCTGAAGATTTCAGTACATATTATCAGCTGAGAACAGCGTTACAAGTACAAGTCCATATATGTGTATTTATATAATTCTAATTAAATATATACTTTTTTGTTTGTGGGTTTGTGTATCAGTTTTTAAATCCTGTTTAATTATTGTGACAAACATTGCATAGTTAAAGCAAATAACAGACTGATTTGGCAAAGTGCATCACCACTGCGTTCCTAATGGAAAGCCCTTGTTACTGTGCAGGAGTCATTTTTCCCCCTGGGGGCGTGGGTGGGGAGGGGATGGGGGAGGCATGCATTGGGAGTTTGGCACCTCTTACACTCTCCTCGGTTTAACCGCTAATGCCATCCGTGCAGGTGGCGCAGATGGCGTTACAGCAACCAACACTGTCTCTGGGCTGATGGGACTGAAAGCAGACGGCACACCCTGGCCGGGCATCGGCCAAGGCAAGCGGACCACATATGGCGGCGTGTCTGGTAGGTGTCACCTCACTCACTGCACACTGCTCCCTGAGAGCCGGCAGAGCCTCGCTCAGGGGGGTGGGGGGGAGGGCTGGGGGAGGGGAAGGGCTTTGAGGGTGGAAGGAGGGAGGGGGAGGGGTTGGAGGTGGTTGGTTGTCTCCAGTATTGTTCAGGCTTCCACCGGTCAGTGCCTCGAATAGAAGTGACAGATGGAACAGATTGAGTGTGAAAGTGCTGGTAATGCATGCTTTCTCTGCTGTGATGAAAGAGTGGGTACTGTAGAGTGAGAGGCTGGGAAAACACAATTTGTGCCCATTCTTGTGTCCAAACTCTGGCTAAACTTCCCCCACGTTTTACTTTCTACATTGTTGAAAACCTTATTGTAGAAACTACACAGTTCTGACTCATTTTATAATGTGATTCCATATCCATTAGGAAAAAAAAAATTGGGATTATATTATACATATTTCTGTAGCCACTTTTTTTATCTAGCGTCCTGCAACAGTAGTTATCAATACACTGCTCCTTATCTGCTATCAATGGTCCTTACCCACTTTCATAAACACTCATTATATGGGGACAACATGGCTCACAGAGTAAAAATGTGTGTTTGGGTGCAGCTGTAGGTTAAGCAGCTGGGTGTTTGAGTCCCAGCCACGCTGTTCCTGGCCATGACTGGATATTCACCCTGGCGCAGCAGCAACTGACTCAGAAGAATAGGGTGTAAGCCCGTTAAAATCCACAGTCTCATCCTCTTTTGGCAGCTGCAAGATCCATGGACAGGTCAAATGTTGACTTCATGCATTTCCAAAAGCATAGGTAACATGTGACTGGTGTTGTGTGGAAAGAAGCGGGGGGTAATTGCCTTGGAAATTTGAGGAGTCACGTGTTTAGGCTTCCGGTTTCTGAGTCTGTGGAAGCCAGTGATGCTGATAGAACAGTAGTTCAATTCAGGTGGGAAATATATATTTTTTAAAAAATCATTACATAACATTCTATAACTGTATTCTTTGTAAATATATATTTGAGCACTATAAGGAATTGGGTCCAGAGGAAGAAAGCTTCCCCAGGTTTTCCTGACAGAAGTGATACCTGCTGGCTAAACAGCAGTAATGTGGTGCATAGTAATCTGACAGTCACAGGGGAAATCATCAATGCTAAGTTCTGTTATAATATAAATGCATTTCTATGCATTAGTATTACTGTAAGAGTGAGCTCCAGAGCCTGAAGCCTCATGCAAACGCTTAAAAACAGTCAAGATGCATCCTTTGAATGGCACAACTAGTTAAAATGGGTATATTGGGTTTTCTGTTTGAATGGGGAGCCTATTCACCACTGATACAATTAGGAATTTAGGTTTTATTCAGTGATTTGATTGTTTTTGTGTTCATTGTCAGGGTTTTGATTTTTCTCTCATCCAGGTAGGAGTTTATTGCAAGCGACTGTGCATGACTCGAAGCTGAGAAGATCACAAAGAAAGGAAGCGCACTACAGCATAGATGTGCTTTCTGTCATCTACAAAGCCAGCATCAATCATTCTCCCTATGATTGTCAGTTTACTAAGTGCAGTGTTACTGGTGCTCAAACAGCTGTGGTCTGTTAGGTTAGCACAGCATCGGAAAACTTCATTCTGACAAGCCTTTTTCAGTCACCCCCCTCAGCACACAGGCCAGAGTTGTGTTATTATCAGGAAGCAGAAATTTGCTTGATGTGTGAGAATAATGATTTTGTTCAGTCACTCATCTGGGTAGTGCAGATGTGGATGAGAGTTCATACACATCATACGCATGCCACATCCTGAGACTGTCCCTGCCGGTTTATCTCAACAGCAGTGCTGTGTGGACCACTCTGTCCCTTTGACAGCAGATTTCTTCTTTTTTAATTTCAACATGAAGAGGCTTTTATGTAAGGAAAACCTTGAAATCCCTTGAAAGATGGTTTTCGACTGGAGGATGTGCTTTGATTAGTTGAGACATTGTGCTGTAGTTCAGGCCACACAATGTATTCATTGGTTTGCAGTTAGCCTTTATAGCAATTACCTGTATTGTGTTGGTAAAAAAGATTTGGGACCAAAAGTAACATGTATAATTGTTGAGGAAATGTGGTTTTTGAAGTTAAGTTTCCTTACCTCTTTGAGTTTCTTTTGAATCGTGTGTCTGGTAAAGTATGGAGAGGTGGAGAAATAATATGTGGTTTAGATCTTAAGTGCTGTGTTTTAATGGCAAGTCTTGAAACAACGAATCTTGTCACCATGGGACAGACGTTTTATGTCAAAGCATAGCTCTTTATAAAGATGTAATAAAAGCAAGAGCGTTTATCTGTTCTTTTCAATGGCAGCAGTGGGTTGTTAAGAAACTAAATGTACCCTTGATTCTGCAAGAATTTCTTTTGAATTTGCCTGAATGTTTGATAATTTATGATAAATGAGATATCAATACATTCAAGAATGAATATGCAATGTCAGTTGTGTTTTCTGAGAGGCTCAGATAGCTAGAAGTGAACTAGGCCAGTTTGATCCTCTGAGCATATTGTGGTCTGTGGTGCAGTGGTAGGTGTAATCACTGGGACAAGCTCTGAAGGAAAAAGATCTGAAAGCATAAGGGGTGCACCAAAATAAATGCTTTATTTTTTGCCATTTTAGGACAAATAATGAACATGAAAGACAAGTGAATACTAGTTAAAACTGAATCAACAATCACAGCAGAAGCACAACCTCAACTTAAAACCAATCCATGACAACCACAACATCCCCCCAGCTCTGTACAGAAGGCCTAACAATGACAAATGGCTGACACCTGGGCTGATTACAAGCCCACTTCAGGTGAGCAAGTCCGTTAGTGCCTGCTACTGCCAAAGTCTTCCACAGTCTCCCCAGGCTGAGCAAGGGAACAGGAACTATTACAGGAAAGTGGGGGAAGCTGGCCCCTCTCCACACACAAACACACACACAGTAACATTCATGCACTTGCATGCTCATACACACATTCCCATACCCACAATCTTACATCCTTAGATAATCAGCCTTTAGCTACTTGTTAACCTTGCTATAGGTGTTAACTGTACTGCTGAATTATGGGACATGTAGTCTTCTAATGCAGTTTTAATGAAAGCTCTCTTGCCCATATAAGTTTGAGCCTTCCTTATGGCAGATTCCATGCAGGTGTCCAGGCTATTTTAGTCTATACTTGCCCTAGGCACTCTACCCTAGTGGAAGCATTCCGTCTCCTCATCTGCTCCCTTGCGCCCCCTTGAGCTTGACTGGGTATTGCAGAATGTTTCCCAGCCAGGCAGAGACCTCCCTTGGGGAGTGATGCTTCACTCACCCACAGATCCAGCCTTTCCCATTTACGGGTGCCCACACCCTCCAGGGCTCCACGGGCCAATGATGTGATGCAAAGCAGAGGCACCCTTTACATCAGAGCGTTTCCCCCAAGGGTGGTTCAACAGCCGTGCATGGGAAACATGCTCAGATAGGGATAGAGGGGTTAATGCAGCAAAGATGCATCTCCAGGCAAAAGTATCTTTGTGATCTACTTGCTAAAATCCCAACCCTGTGTACTTCTGAAAGCAGTGCAGAAGGTTTCCTGAAATGCCATTAGACTGTTAAAAAAGCCTTGGAGCTAGACTACACTACTTGAGGGATTTCACCTACAGAGATACCTACATTCTCAATTTTGAGTACAGATTGATTCAGTCACAACATTTGACACAGTTTAAGTACAGTATGTCCTCTTATCTGCTGATCTATGCATCCACTGGTTCCGCAGCGGTGGAAGTGACTGCTGTCACAAACATTCAGCGTATGTGTTACAGAGGCATTGTAAACTGGGCACTATGGTAACATGGACCTTAGCTCACATCAGTTCAATTTCATTTCAGGCCCAGTGCAGAGCACGACCGCATGTTATTCAGCTATTATAGCCTTTTGTCAATTATTGATGTGAATGTTTTTTTTTATTACCCAGAGACTTGGAATTTTTATAAGGACCATAGTTATCATATTCACATTTCATTGCTATTGCATAGTTAATGCCACTTATGACACAACCCTTTAAGGTTCAGCGTCTGGCTCTGATTGAGGCGCGGTCCGTGTGCGCGCGACGGCGGTGTACAGTGGTGCGCGAGATGGTCTCTCTACACAGTGCCCCCCTCAGCCCCAACCACCCCCCCTCCCCCCAGCTCCTTTCATTTCTCACTCAAGCACCGTATTGATGGCAAGGGAAGGAGAGGGGTCAGGAAAGCACCGCACATTAAAAATTAATATAGAAACTATTGCGGCAGTATTTTATGTAAGCAAAACTACTCAATGTCATATTTTTCACATTTAAGTCGCGGTGGCTGAGCTTCCTGACATCCCCGAGGAGCCAGCCTGCTATGGGACTGTGGAGCAGGCAGAGACAGGAGCGGCCATTGATCACAGGCCGCTGCAGGGACAGTGGGCTGCAGATACTGCTCTCGGCTCCGGAGCCATGCTTACTCTCATTTTCCTTTTGTCCCCCCCTCCCTTTCTTGTGAATGGATTTATATTCTGCAAACATAAAACATCTGAATTCTATCAGGGCACAAAGAAAAGAGAAAGTACAGTGCTGTATACTTGAGAGAGGCTGGCTGAGCTGTCAGCCTCAGGTTTAAAAATGTAATTTATTTTTAATTCCTGTAGCTTTAGTCTAACAATTGCCTAACAATTCAGATTGTCAGATTTCCTGCAGCAGGTGTTTTTTAAGGAGCTTTTTTTAAAAAAAAAAATAATATCATGACTATCATTATTTGAATCAAATAAGGCTTCTGTATTACAGTATACCTGAAACAAAATGCTTACTTTTAGTGATAGTTATTTGATGTTTACAGAAACAGTGAAATTAAACAATGTGGTACTCACCTATATGCATCTTACAGTACCATGGTGCATATCTCAAAATCCACTGTATTACACTTAATTATTGTGATTTCTTTTTTTTTTTTTTAGTATTTAGGGTTTTGTTTCCCTGTTTCCATGTGTGCCATGTTAGTTCCTAACAGAGTAGAGTAAACACACAGCCTCCATGGCTGGCCTGCCTGCCTTCCCCAGGCAGTGCAGCCCGTGTTTTCTCTCTCCCTGCGGTGTCTGACAGTGGCTGATGTGTTCACAGCTGATCAGCATCATGTGCCGCAGAGATCAGAGCCCAGATAAAGACTATCTGACAGCCATGCCGCCTCGCTCCCGCCTCACACAAATCTCCCGCACTTGTATTTACTATATGGCAACAAAGCCAAGCATACAAAAATGTCAAGTGCTTGATTTGAAGTATAGCCCTGTCTAAAGATTGACATTTCGCAAGAAAAGATTTTTTTTTTCCATAACGTGCATAATTTTTCGCCTGAAACTTTTTAACTGCCCTCAGAAAAAGGTTGACTTATGACAAAGCTGTGACAGCAGCAACTGCCTTTTTTGTGCAGAGTCAATGTCACCCCTTAACACAAATGTACTGGTGAAAGAAACCAGTTTTTGGTACATAGGAAAGAGAATTTTGTTGTTGGTGGCATTGCTGTTATTTCAGGCCACTATACACCATAAATAACCACACAATTTTGATGTTTATGTTTAAATTCCCTGTTCATGGTAACTTTAGGTTCAGCAATATACTTGCAGAAGTTATTTCAGTGACTCAATCATATTATTATTTTAATAGTTCCTGTCCTGCAGTACAATGCAATTAATGTTATACAACTACATTTAATGGTCTGTTAAAACATGAACTTGATTCCCCCTGATCCCTTTCATCAAACCAAAATCAGGCTCTTGCAGTAACAAATTGCCAGACCAACAATATATGGAACAAGTTTTTGACTAAAAACTGGGAAATTCTCTCTGTTCAGTCAAATTGTTCTTGCTAGTTTTGACTACAAAGTGTCTGTTTTGTGGGTAAAGGTGGTAACCTGTCTGCAGTGTTGTTCGTTTTTGCCAGTTTACAGACCAAAAAAAGTTGAAGCAATAGTGATAATATATAAGCAATAGACCCACAGGCCTGCCCTGGTTTAATCCAATGCAAGCAGGTTTCCTCGGCGCAGTCTATTAACACACAGACTCAACAAGACTCCACCAAGGGTCAGTGGGGTCTCAGTGTGTGGAGGCAAATCACCTGCACATTTTTTGAAATGGGCCTTGCAGGGAAAGCCGGGAATTGAGGAAAGAGGAATGCAAATTCAATCTTGAAGTGTTCCGCTGAGTGAGGAAGAGCGAATTTCATCCACAGGAGAGATCCTTAACGCACTCGTCATGCTTAATGATTCTGATTTCCGAAAAGCAGAGCATTTTATTTTATTTCCTTCATAAAATATATCGATCATTTCAAAATTAGGCAGGGTTTTCATTTCTTTTCCCCCCCTATGAGATCTAAGGTTCTGAACATACATTAAATGACAGTTGTGTTAATGAAGCTTCTTTTTCTGTGAAGCTTTGTCCCCAGAGGCACTTATTGTGCCGGGTATTAATGGGCCCCTCTACGAAATGTACACAACACCAGAAGTGATTGGTATGGTAATATTTTTAAGGAGGGATTCATTCAAAAGGGTATTGTGAACGTGATCAGTCTGTAATGATGGAAAACACAGCTTGTTAGACTCTGTGGAATTTTTCTCTAGCCAAAGCCTAATTTATGGACCTTCTGTTAAACCCCATTATATTTTCCCGTATAAACTAATGAATGGATATGTTCTTCTGCATTTACAGCATGAAGGTGGTGGAGAGGGTTCAGGCACAGGGATATTGTAAACAGAGAAAAGTGTTCCTCCTTTACCCACAATGCCATCTTTTCACAGGTCATAACAAATGCACAGCATCCTGAGAGCATCCAGCAAGCAGAACCATTTTCAGATTTGCATTTTTATTCACTAAACAGAAACCTTCCCCTTCCCCACCCCCACCCCATAATAAAATACTACAGTGTGACAATATATTTTCTCAGTCTTAGATGCAAGCTTGTGGCTGTTTAATTTAGTGCTACACGTTTCAGTAATCCTTGTAACAGTCCGCCATGTTAGACGACCATGGTACAGTAAGTCTGATTAATTAAAAATGCCTGGCTGAGAACTGACTTCTCAGTTCTGTCAAGATTTCAATTTTATGTTAAATATTTTCTAAAGGCCAGACCCTTAAATCTCAGGGGCTGTACCAAGCAGTGAGCTGTGAATTTAACCATAGGCTAACTGCTAATGATAAGGACACAGTCCAAGATGAGGCGCCTGTAATACAGTCATTGGATTAGGCTATCAATCACTGATGTCTCCTGGGAGCAGGAGAGGAGACGAAACAGTGAAAAGAGAAATTAGGAAAAGAGCATGACCAGAATATTATTTTTTTTTCTGTTGGCTTTATCTGTCAGTTGAGCAGAATTCCCCTCTGTTCTCTGCTTTTAAAATTTGCAGGTATGCCAATACAGCCTTCAGGATGTGGAATTCAGAGATCCCAGAGACTTAATTTGTCTGTTGTTGCCCATAGCTTTTAAAAAGGTGTGTTCATGAGGCATGTGAGGAGTCTAGACAGAGAGATTGTAGAATCATGTGGAGATAAATTGCAGCATGAATGATTTTGTTTTTCTTTTCCTGTTTTGCTCTCTCTAGAAGTACGAGAAATGTACCAACCACATTATAGGTCAACCCATTTACGCAAATATATGTCTATTTTATGCACTCATGAGATATTAAACAAAAATACATTTCAAGTGGTTTATGCTTTGCACTCACTAAAATGTTCATGGTTATGGTCATAAATAGTATCTGTTGTGTTTTTTTTCATAATACTGAAAGAAATTCTGTTTCTTTTATTTATTTTTTATGGAAGTGTATTTTGGAGGCAGGATTTTATTGCATGGAATGCATTACCCTGTAAAAGTTATGGAATTTGAAAGAGACGTGAAAGGCGCAGGATACATAAAAATGAATCTGTTGCTGTTTCATTGATGCATAATCAGTGAAGCTTGAAAAGTTATTCTCTGTGTGGACCATTTTATTCAAATGGAAGTGCATCTAAATCCACACTAGAAAAGTAAAGGTGTTTCACCGTTATGTGAGTGCTGGATTTCTGTATTTGTGGAATTGCTTAAATTGTTTACAGTACTTGGCTGGGTACTTCTAATTCTCCTGATTCATTTAATCATTCTAAACAGTGCTGTATTTTGTCCTGCTGTGTGCTATTGTGGTTCATGGTTTCTTTTATAAAGAAATATATATCTGAAGTTCTCAGAAACAGCAACACCACCAGTGTAAGGTTTTACAGAAATGGTTTCTTTAATCTCAACTACAGAACAATCATCACAGCATTTGCTAAAGCCTGGGGTTAGGGCCAGCTGGGTAGGGCTTCGTGACACACTCCCTGGGAGCCCAATATCGACAAGCATGCTCTGGCAAGTGAGATCAAGCTAGCTAAATTAACACCATCCACGTGGCTGGTTCAGTGCTGTAACCCAGGGAAGAAGCCTTGATCTCCACACATTGAGCTGAAACCATTTTCTGATCCATTCCTTAAATTTACCAGCACAGAAAACACAGTGGACGAACTCCAGAGTCTTAGGTTTAATCATACCCCGACCCTCAGAATGTTTGCTGCATAATTCAGCAGAGTGCTATTTATTTATTTATTTATTTATTTATTTATTTATCTACCTATTTATTTGTTTGTTTGTTTGTTTGTTTGTTTGTTTATTATTCCCAGAGAAAGTCCAGAGAAAGAGAGGAGATACAAAATACAATATCATACACAAAACTATATCAAAAATGAAAATACAGTATAACGGTGACATAGAAGTAAATCAATTAAGCCTTAGTCTGTCATGCATGTAAGCAGATGCACTCAGTGATTGTTCTGGAAATTCATCTTTTGAACTCAGGGATTGGTATTAGCAAGACCGGTGTCATCTTTTCGTGTAACTCATTCCACCAGCATGCATGATAAAAATTGATTTAGTAAAATCTGATTTGCTAAGTTTTGAACATGGGCAGTAGCAACTAACAAGAGAAAAGTTGCTCTATTGTAACATTTAAGACTAAAAAAGAGCACAGGCAAGCAGGGATTTTTCTTATAATGTTCATATAGAAGGATCTGCAAAGACTAATTTGTTCATCCAGAATGTTTATAGATTTTTTGCATGTTTGATAGTGTTTTTGAATTTCTAATAAAACATAATGCACCATGATATGTTGTATCCATTTTTCCTCCAGTGATGCAGAAGTTGTACATGTATACAATGTGTACTATAAACACTTCTCCCTCATAACAAAACACAATTTACTTCTAAGCTAACAACCCAGTTTTATTTTCAGTTCCAAATTTAGTTTATCAATATGGGGGTTAAAACTAAGCTTTCCATCCATCCATAATCCTAACTACTTTCCCAATTAATTGTAGGGACTTTCCTGTCTATATGAATCTGAAATACTGAAAAAGCAATCATTTTGATTTTTTTTTCAGTATTTAGAATACGTATAAGATTAGAGAGCAGTCTGAATGTAATTACACAAAGTTTGTAGGTTCTGGACATCCTTGGCCAGGGTCGAAGCATATAAATAAACCAGAGGGGAACTATCTGGGCCCTAAGATATTCTAAGAAAAAATATATTTAAAAAGTTATTAGTTCTAATTTTATTTCATCAAATTTCAGTTATTTCATTCATAATTTGACAATCAACATCTAAACAAAATGTCTCTGGGGAAATAAACCTCTTAAACCCCTTCAAACCTACCTATTCAGTTTATGTTGGAATGTGAAGGGTTAAATGAAAGAAGCCCCTTTGTCTCCTTATCAGAACTGTTATGTCTCTGCAGCTGCTAGGAAGAAAATGATATGCTTTCAGCTCTATGATTGGAGGTCCAGCTATAAATTTACAGAGGGCTGAGCAATAGTTATTCAACAAGAGGCTAATTTCAAATGACCGTAAAACTGATCAGTCATATCTTCCCTCTAAATGGGTGGGCTTTGTTATCGCTAACTTAACAATCGACAAGTTACGCCCACTGTGGGGGACACAAATTGCAAGCTAGCGGCGGGGGGAAACGCTGATTAACTAGCTAGCTAGCATGTTGGTTCACAATGGAAGCCGCGAGTAATGGTACCACTAGTGAGGAGGACATTGTTGCAAATTTATTATTCCCACCATTCTCAAGATTAACTTTTAATGAAAAGTTGGAGTTGCATTATGACCGTTGTCCCACATAAATCATAACATATATTTAATCGGCCACTGTGCCAATCTAATAATGTTATTTATTAAAAATATTGATGGTTTGTTGTGGAGGGTTCCAAAATGCCATGATCGCTGTTCACTGTCCATGGTTCTTAAGTGTCTGTTGCTAATGGCTGCTTGGCTGTGTGCATGCTGTCATGATGTGTAGGCTTACATGAAATTTTGCGGGTTTTGTGGGGTAGGAGGAGGTGGCTGTTGTGCATTTTTCACCCAGGCCTGTTGTCACCATATTTTGCTGAAGTGCACACACAGCTTGTGTGATGATGTGATTATTTGTAAGGAGGATTTGCATTTTGCTGAAGAAATTAGCTGTTTTTTTTGTTTTGGTTCTAACTCTCACTTTCTCTGTGCTGTTTGCTCATTGCATTGCACAGGCTGGACTAGCGTCTTAATTTTTGTTTCAGAGCTTGATTTGTTGTAGGTAACTTTTGCACTACTAGGGAGAGGACACAGTAAACTAGGCTTGTAGTTTGCTTTTTTTCCCGATGAGGGAAGGGGGGGGTCAGAGGGCCAAGGTTTAAGAGTCACGGTTCGCTACTGAAATAAACAATAGCATCATCAGAGCATAAATGAAATGTTTAATTGTGTACTGAACGATCAATATTGTTTATGTAAATAATAAACATAACTCAGAACAGAACCTTTTCTAGTGCCTGCCATAAATGTAGACTTCGAGCTATCTACATTTTACACACTGTGTTCTATCAGATAAATAGTTTTAAGCTATCTGCTTTGCTTCTCAGCCCAGAATTCTCTCAATCAAAAAAGGGTGAGCGATCATATCAAAGGCCATAGGGAGGTCCATAATCAAAGTGGCACAATAATGAATAATAACAGGTACTATGGCCAGGTTTGAAGCCTGTGCTATATTAAAAATATTGCCATTGAAAAACTGTTCTAGCTAAATACTAACCTTTGACTTTAGAATCATCTCTAGGACAGATCAAATAGGAGTAATATGTCTATACTTTCTAAAGTGTAACTGTGCAACAAATCAGTCCATCTTATACTTTTGTAAAGAAGTCATAATTTATGAAGATTAAGCTGCATTATAATTTAATTAGCATGATTTAGAGAGGAAATTTTGAACAATTAATCAGCTGATGGAAGTAAAATAATGATAACTGAGCTGTAGAGGTGCTAATAATGTTTAACCAAAGGCAATTATTTCCAGCTATGAAAGGCTGGTGCTGTTTTTGAGATTAAGTAGCTGCACCATCATGCACTGGAGTTGTGTGTTCAATAGTGCCACAGTCAAAGGTCCACATTCTTATCCTAGAGTTGTAAAAAGCATCTTTGATTTTCACTTTCAAACTACTGATTGTTTGTTAAAGTATTAAGAAGAATATGTTTCCATATTTTAAGATTTTGCATTTCATGGTATAAGATTTTCAGAATGGCAAATATGTTGCATGAAGCTGACAGCATGCTTTAACAGCTGTGATTGTGAGTGTGCACTGCATAATGTTACATTGAGCAGTGACATTTACAAGTTTGTCATCCAAGCCAAGCATGTTACCCTATGCTGCATTTACAATTAACCAATTACATTATACCACGACAATGCAATACACCAAAAAACTGCTATTTGAATATGAACATGAAATTGCTTTCAGAAATGTCCTCATTGTTAAGAATTTTCTTCAGCTTGCAGTATCTTTGTATGCCTCCATTTTGTTGGAGTTACAAATGCAGTGTTGTCATTGCACTTAAATCAACTAAAACAGCAACAAAATTGAATGCTTTCAGAGGAAAAAAAATATATAGTGGGTACTAAGTAAGGGCATCTTGGGTCAGGGATGCAAGCTTTCTTCTGGAAGCAGAAATATCCACCGCTATCCTTTGGACCATATTTTATGTTGCATGATTCTTTTATTGCTCAGCATGTCTTTTGCAATGGATGGTGCCCTATGCCAGACATGCACTGCATCATTCATTGACACAGTCCTGACTTTGCCATTTGTGTCATCCTTTGTTTTCACATATTGGTTAAAGAGGGACTTGTAGAGAACAGTATGATTTTTCTTTGACAATTGATGAATTGCTAGAACATTCTCTGAAATGTTCAATGCCCCACGGCACAGAACCACCTCTAGTGGATTACAGAGTCAATGGGTTTGCCTGTAAGATACTGTGCATGAAACTGGCTTAATGCTGAAGAAATCGACCCTGGTTTTAGATGCATTATCAGAGCATAGTCACCTGAGGTGAGAAGAAGTTTCATTTTATTTGCTTTTATTTGTTGTGTCTTGATCCTGCTGTGGATTCTGTGAGAAAACGAGGCTCTGTGACATTTGTGGAGTTTGTTCTTCCTCGCTCTCCAGCCTGTGCTTTTGAAATGCACTGTCTACAGTTCAGTCCCCTCTGTAGTTCACACCAGTATGTTTAACCATTTGAGGTTTTAACTCTTCATATAACTCTCAGGGCTAAATTTACTAATGAATAGTCGCAGTACAAAAAATATTCGCTATATAATGACACTTTTGCGATTGTAACCACTGAAATATTAACTAAATATTAAGACTTGGTCTCTTTACGCAATCAAAAAAATGAAACACCCTCATGTCACATTTTTGCGGTAGGATACGCCCATAAAAAGGTCAGATATGACATGCTTATACATCCAGATAACAAGGCAATGCCAAATGGATATGGAGCAACCAGGTGCAAATAGTGAGGGAACCAAAGTTTCATAATGCCGTATTACAGCAAACTAATTAAACACCAACCTAGAGGAGAACATTTTTGAGCGGCATCGTATTCAAAATGAATGTATCAAGAATAGGGCTGACGAAACAAACAGTGTAGGAAGTTTAAAAAATATGACATGATGTTAGGCAGCATACAAAAAGCTACAACTTAATAAGGGAAAACAATACAGCTGGTAGTCTAACAACAGGAAGGATATAAACACCGGTTGGAATAAGGTTATTGCAGCACGGCTATTACATTCTGCTTGTTCCACCCTCTCATTTTCTGTAGATGGAGGTATTCCTGAAAATAAAGCTGCCGTGAAACACTTTATTACAACATTTGTGGTTATTATAAACCTGTTCATTCATGGGATATGTCTGTTTTCTATTTCTGAGCACTTGTTCGTTGTGTGATGGAACACACCTATAAACCGCGCAACTGCACTTTGGAAAGGTCCGACGTCACCACAGCCGACAGAGCATTAGATTTTTGGGGGCGTGGTTCTTCCAGTAGTGCGATTATCTGTAATATTATCTGTCATATTACACTGTAAGCTGTGTAATATCACACCAGTATTTGCTGGTATGTTAAATCACAGATGGTAATTCTTGGACGCACAAAATTTCCGCCTGTTTTCAAAAGTCGTACAAATTCCCATGCAAAGGCGGGAGTCGCAGTTACTGCAAGGTTTAGTAAATTGGACAGAATACTTAATTGGCCTCATTTGAAAAATCCTGTTTTAGCGCCTCCATCCCAGGTATACATATGAATGAACACATTTCACTGCATATCAAGAGGAAAGTCGCAGAGTGACGTAGTCACTACAAATTCCATTTTAATAGCAATTTTCACCCGTTGAGACTGTTTAGTAATCCGCACGTAATTACGAGACATCATAGCGGCTGCATGTACGTCTGAAAAGCAGTCTCAATCCACAATGTATAATGTTAATGTACAGTAATCAGATAAGGTGTTTACTTTTGTGTATGTAAAAAATGACAGGAACAGGGTTTTCTTCCGTTAGCGATTCAAGGAAGCCTCCTTTAGCAATGTCAGCATCTGTTTATGGCGGAAGCGCTGGTACTGTGATTTAATGATAGCAGACAAACTGTAAACATGCCTTTGGTATCTTGTTCTTTAAATTCATGCCAGAACTTATTTCTCCAGTCCTTGTCTCCAGTCCAATTACAGAAATCAGCTATTGGATCAATTATGTCTGTGGAGTAGGAGAGGGGGTGGTCATGCAGATTGTACAAAAAAAGGCAAGATTAAATGGAAATGTTTATCAATGCCCAGTAATTCTACCTATGTTTACATTTGTTGTCATGTACCACATAATTGCCTAATATTGAAATGGACAGGTGCTTTTAGATATACAATTAATGATAATTAAGAAATAACAGAATCCATAAACATACACTGTAGATAACCAGCATTAATCCTCTTTAAAAAACAGCCCTGTGTTCCAAACAAGCTCAGCCAATCCCCAGTGAGGGTAAATAAATGCAGAGGGAGGAAAGGAAAGGAAAGGAAAGGATGCCCTTACTAGTGGTGGCCCTTCCAGTCAACGAATGCGCTGTGAGCATGTGTTGAAAGCCAGTGGCCTTTTCAGGCCCTGAATACCAAACACACGTATCAAATGCTGAATTATGCATCTTCAACCAAAGATAGTAATCACTGATATCGCTATGGAGCTGCTTTGTCCTGTGGAAACGAAAAGGCCACAAGCTTGAGGAGCTTTATATTATTCTATTGAATTTGAAAGTTCGTCCTGCATTCGGCAGGATCTTTTAATCAATGAATTAATACAGACTTTTGCGATCTTATTAAAAACAGAAAAAAAAAAACCTCTGGCTTATCTGGGTATGGGTAACTCTGTTCCAATAAGCCCTGCTGCATGTTTTTCTCTCCATGAAAAGCTTCAGGTTTTAAGCAGAAAAAAACATTGTCCTTTGAAATAAGAGTCCTGGTCTCCTGCTGAAAAAACATTCAGCATGTTCAAAACCATGCTTACTGTGCAGTTCTGTTAAAACACTGTTTTATCAGGTAATTGTTTAAATGTAATGCCATCGCACCATCAAAGGAAAAGGTGAACCGATGACATTTTGAAAATGTCAGAATTATCTTACCACTTTTATTACACTATATTAAAAGGAAGAAGTACATTGGGGGTATTTCATCACAGTTATTTTAACTGAAATTGGTTATTCAAATAAATTGCTTAGTATCTCAATATGACAGTATTGAAATGCAGCTAATCAGTGTCAGTTTGAGTGTGGCTTGTTGTGGCCACCTATAGGCTGGTGAGATGAAACGCAGGAAATAGCGGGGATGGAAGTCAGGTAACGTCTGCAATACATGGGACCAGGAAACACACTTTGTTTTTTATCTCATTGAATTGTCTGGATCATCAGATATGTTTGAGTATTCAAGCATGTAGGTTAAATATCACCAGTTTGTGTTAATGTTCTGAAAAGGTTGATTTATCTACCACTACAGTGTAACCTTGTGTATTGTGTTAACATGTGCAACTGTCCATTGATTTTTGCAGTTATTTATATAAACATGTTTGTTTATTTCATTCATTTTCATTCATCCACAACTGTATGATATGAGGTGCAATTTGCTGAAAAAGTTTGAATAAGAACAGAGCGTTAAGGACCATTGATCCTGTTTGGTTATTAGCTTTATAGCGATATTTCACACTTGAATATACAGCTGTTATAATGTAAGCTTAAACATTTTTTTGGAACAGAATCACAAACAAATTGCTTTACAGTACTCATCACGGGCCTGGTATGTGTAGTGGTGATTGTTTGCTGTTTGTTGTGTTTTGGCTAGATTTCAGGATGAGATACAGCACTCTTTCATAAAATAGACTGATATGGCTCTGAGCCTCCATGCCCTGCCTGATTCCACCACATATTGGTGTGTTCAGAATTATTCATCAAAAATATTGCGTGCCCGGATTGTGTGAGCAGGTCTCTCTGATTGGCTTGGCAGCTGTGCAGAACAGTCTCTGACTGTACTATCCAGAATCTGAAACCAACCCCCTTCCCCCCCTTCCCATGCACACACACACACACACACACACACACACACACACACACACACACACACACACACACACACACACACACACTCTAGTGGGTGCCTTTATGTGGACAAAAAACACACAGACACACGATCGCATACACACAAAAATACACAGACACACAATCGCATACACACAAAAATACATAGACACACGATCACACATACACAAAAACACGCAGTCACACGATCACATACACACAAAAACACACAGACACACGATCGCATACACACAAAAACACACACACACACACACACAACAATCACACATACACAAAAACACACAGACACACGATCACACATACACAAAAACACGCAGACACACGATCACATACACACAAAAACACACAAAAAATTGGCTGCATTCCTACCAATACCATGATAAGGATGCAGCTAACAAAGACAGTTATGCACAGGTTGTCAAGCCTTTGGATAAGAGCTACCCTATGAGGCAGACATGCTGTACTGAAGCAAGAGCTGTCACAATGGCAGCTCAGGGATAGACAGCCAACGTGCTGTACAACAGAAAATGTCCAGAAGCTATTGAATACAAAGCATGTAGTCATTCTTATTAGTGTCCTGCCAGTCAAGGTATTGCGCCTTTGTTGTCATCATAACCCCTACTGTGGTCAGAGATATACCTGCATATTTGTTTGAGTTAATTAGGACCTGCCCATTTCTAATGCGATTAACGACTGCAGTAGCTGCCTTAATTGTGTTGTTTATAAGGGTGAGGGTTTGGTATATTACAAGAGATGAAAGGGCACCCAAGGTCATACTCTGAAGGAAACTGAGTTTAGTGTCATTAGACTGGGTATTTATCAAGAATCTTGGTAGGGGAAAGGGACTTTGTTGCTTCCAATCCAAAACTTCCCCCAGGGTTTCTGTGTGTTAGTGTCATTCATCATGAGACGTGTATTACCTGATCACAGTGTTTTTTATCATTATTTTTTTTATTTTGTTGAATTCTGCCAACACAAACTAAAGCATCTGTTCAAGCATCTGTAGATTAAAAATGTAGACAAATGCGAGGCTTATAGCCATAGTGAAAAATATTCTTAAAAGAGATAGATCCATTGTCCGGTGTGGGTAATGTAATCCTGAATACACGTTTTCTGATTCTTGTCCAACAATTACTTTGCCCGAGGCAACTTTGGCTCTGAAAACCTGCATCTTGACTAAGCTGAAGTAAGCGCTCTGTCTCCTTTCCTCTCTCTCTCTCTCTCTCTCTCTCTCTCCCCCTCTCTCTCTCTCTCTCCCTCCTTTTTATATTCATGTTTTTTGTGGAATTATTGCGATGTCACAATAGAGCATTAATGAATAATTCAACCCAAAGGACCATCAATTTCAAGGGACAGGAAAACCTTCATCAATGAGAAAGACAAAAGGAGGAAAAATGCATACATATTTATAGCATTAACTGTCCATGGACAATATGCAAAAATAACTCTTGTGATTCAATTTATCCTCCCAAATTCAGAATTGCATTAAAGAATTAATAAAGATCATTTAGCATGCACTGAAAAAAATCACCCTCTCCCTCCCTCCCACCCACCCTCCCTCTCTCTCTCTCTCTCTCTCTCTCTCTCTTTCCCCTCTCCTTCTCTTAATCTCTCTCTCACTCTCTCTACAGTTGAACATGACTTTTGATATTGGAAAGTAGAATGAGTGTGGACAATGTGAAGCTGTGATCAATGAAAGGAAACCTGCTGGCTAAATGAGGTTAAATATAATGTGATCAACGCTTCCATCTGTCGGCATGATTGTGGAAGCGGTTTTCATTCATTAGGGACACAGAAGCCCAGGTAAATAAATTTGGCAACATAAGAAGGAGCAACAAATCTTAAAAGCTTTAACTCAGAAAGGACTGGGCTAACGGAGTGCATTTTTCCAGGATTTTCCTACCTGACGTTTTCCTTCAGATCACATTATTTTGCCTGCTTTGTGACTGAAGCTTATTGATGCCGGCCCCCAGCGGGTGGGCTGCAATCTTTTTTTTTTTTTTTTTTTTGAAATGTTAACAGTTCTAAAAACAAGCTGCTTCGATACTATCAGAGGAAAAACAAAGCATCAAACACACGCTCACAATGCACACACACACACACACACAAAAGAAGTGAAATGAAGTCATTACATGTATTGACCATTTAACAGATTAGGCAGCTTTTCAGCAGTGTGTTTGGTTTTTCTGCAGTTACTTCACATCAGAAGGGAAGTGCAGAATGTCTCCTTTATCTCTTAGTAATAAATGAATATAATGTTGCCAGTTTTCCCCCGTTTTTAAAACAGATGGAGAGCTGGTGTTCTGCTCTATTAACACTGCAAGTTTAAAACCTCAGGGACATTGTGTATTACAAACTTTCAAATTGCTCTTTTGAAATGATTGTTTTTTTTTGTTTGTTTTTCACTGTTTTTAGGAAACGCCATCCGCCCTATTGCTCTGCGGGCTGTGTCGGCCATTGCCCGGGCCCTGCCTGGTTTCCCCATCCTCGCTACAGGGGGGATTGACTCCGCAGAGTCAGGCCTACAGTTCCTCCATGCTGGTGCCTCGGTCTTGCAGGTAAAAATCTGGGGTTAATGTTGCTAATTTCCCTCTATACTAAGTATCTCCTAAATACCTGATACTAAACTATGCCTTTATGCCTTTCTTCATGTCGTGAAAAATAACTAGCATGTCATTCCACAGTCTTAGTCATGGAGTAATTATTCCTTTGTGTTGATGTTGCTCTGTAAAAATACATGGGTGCCTATAATGGGCGCCCACTTTGAACCCATAAACAACCTCAAGAAATGTTCCTGCATACAGTTACTTCTGCACATACTTCAACATTCATATATGCATAACTGTGGTTTTATATTATGAATTGAAAGGCACTGGGCCCATCAGTGGCATATCAATAACTAACAGGACATTTATTATATTACAGTACAAAGAAACTCCTGAAGCCAGGCAATCATTATATGTGCTTATAAATGCTCTAATAGGTCTGCTGGAAATGGATGTAGATATGGATGGTGTCATGTAGAGAAAGAACACTGATCATAAAGACAGCAGCATCATATGTAGTCACTGTAGATTCAGCTTTTATCTCTTCCGGTTCAGGTATCAGTGGTTTTAATTTTACAGTGCTGTGGCTATGGTTTGTGCACAAGGACTTATTGGTTTTAGAATATACATACCAATCACTGCACTAAGTAAGTGCTGCTTTTCTGTAGTTTTGTGCTGTTGTAATCCTCCAATAAATCCGATCCTCTGCCTTGCTTGTGTAGTCTCAGCAAGAGGGATCTAAAGAATCCCTATAAGGCACCCTGAGATGCATCTATTAAATTAATGAAAAGAGTTGACTTTCCAGCTTTAAAAAAGTGTTTTCTCGATAAAATCAGAGCACTTTCAAAATTAGATCAATTCACATTGGCCTTTCCTAACTCAAAATTCCATTATTATGTGTAATTATTATATGTAAATTATTTTTACCAGGACATAAGAAGATGTAATTTTGGCTTTGCAAATGTACGCTCAGTTATGAATTATAATTTGTCTGTCTTTGTGTTTAAAACAATTGCTAGCAGGAACAAAAAAAATTAACTGCACTTGAAGATAAAGACATTGTGGAAGGTGGCATACCATGCACAAAATTTAAAGTTAGTTGGATCAGCTTTTCAAATATTTGAGTTAGGTATGCCTTAGCATTAACATTGAGGTTTAGTTGAGCCTAATAAGGCCATATGGATGTCATATTTTAATTTGTTTTTTCAACATTTGTACCTTAGGTACTATTGATGAAGCAACTGTACAAATGGATTTATCGGTGTCCAGTGCTATAATGAGCCACTACAAAGTTCTCTTTCATGGAATAAGGGCAGTTATTCATAATGCTATATTATTTTTCATTACTTGGAAAGTATGCCATCCTTGAATCTAATTCCTCCTCTTTTTGATTTGTTTGTGTTCATTTAAAAAGAAACATCAAGGCATAGATTTAAATCATGGCAGCTCACAGGAGTTTTTCCGTGAGTTCCTAATTTCCCTTGAGCAGATGTATCTTAGGCCTGTCCGTGTGGTCTACGTTAAAAGAGGAAAAGCATAAATGGGGTATTATGCTGGATCATGAAACAAAATGATTTATTGAAACAAAAGATTGAAATTACAGCCGTTACAATCAGCGAGGCTTGTCTTGTGAGGTGAAGTAAGATGGTAAGTAGTGTACATAAGAATTATGGCTTCTGGGCAGGCATTGTGAAGTTCTGTGGGGGAAATGTACAGCTTTGTCTCAGAGCGGAGGCCTGATTGATTTACAGAGGTACCAGATGTATTCTTCTCAGAACAAACAAAATGATGAATGAAGTCCATTCATGGCACACATTGATCTCGATTAGAGATTCACTACTGCCTGGTCCCTCAGTCCTGTCACTGCATAGCCAGCTCCTCCATGCTGTAATCATGAGCGTTGAATTTTGGCAATTGTTATGGGTGAAGCCCTCTATGTGTGGGGCTTCAAACAAGGACTGGGCAGTCTAAAGCAACACAGAGATTTTTTTGTTGTTGTTTTGTAGATTATTGATGTCAGTGAGGAAAATTCCAGTGAAACAGAATACATTTAAACTTTCAACAGTGTGGCCAGTTTGTCAACAAAACTCAGAACAGGCATTTTAACTTCTTACTTATTTGTATTACTTAAGGTAATACAGATACTTTTTTTTACTTATGTTGCACTTCCAGAGTGTGGTTCCAAACTTCAGGAGTTAAAACCTTTTGAGGAAAAAAGTACTTTAGCTGCATAATGGAAATACAACGATAATACAAACCTGCAAGCAGGGATGAAAGGGCCTCACACCTACAGCTTGTGCATCTTTCATTGACATACAGGTAAATCGCTTTTTTCAAAAATCAAAATTGTGGATGAATGCGTGGGGAGATGAAAAAAGTTGTACGTTAGGGAAGTCCAGAAACACAAATAGAACACAAATCTGAAGAAATGTTGTTTCTAAGCCACTTCCATCAAAATCTATGGGAAAAGACAGTGCTTCGCCATATTTGAAAGACAATATCCAGTGAACGGTTTTGAATATCAAAAAAAAAAAGAAAATCATTTGTGAGAAATTGTGTGAAGGTGATCTGTGCCCAGTTTCATGAAGATTGGCCCAAAATTGAGGGAGGAGATACATAAAAACTTTGATAAAATTCAAAATGGCAGAAAAATATTCATGACGGAAAATGATGTCATAGGTATCATTGCATTTGGCTCAGCCAAGGAATCCATAGACACCTCATTATGAAAGTTAGACAAGGCCGTGAAAAGTTAAGCGCACAAACGTAAGTTCAAATTTGGCCTGATGGTGGCATTTTAGCGAAGGAAGGAGGTACTTGAAATTTAGCTCAGTTGAAAGCCTCTCAAATCAGTGTGCCAAATTTTATAAATAAAAAGACTGTATGGTTCCTTAATAATCAGTTCCTTAGCATCAAAGCGTTGCTAAGATATGACTTCACTTCCTATTTGTTGGCTTCACTGCCTATTTTGATTGGCTATAACAGAAAAACAGTTTTTAAAATCAAAAATCCATCTGATACCTTTTGAGGGCCTTGCTCTGAAGATCATCTGTGCCAATTTTGGGAAGATCGGACAAAACATGTGACCTGGGAAGAATTTTAAAACTTTTTATACGAAGGAAAATCCAATATGGCATTGACGCTTGATGCAATGAATCCAGTGGTACCTGATTTTTGAAAATCAGGCATATGATTCAAAGGTTTGACTCATTAGTGGCGCTAGAGTGCTCGAGGTGCATGCAAGAAACTTGGTGAAAAGAACCAGGGGACTGTCACCAATCGGTGAGCCAAATTGCAAAATTTTTGACCATATGGTTTTAGGGGCTGCCATCGACTTCAATGGCAGAAGAAGCAGATGATTATGCAAAATAATAATGAGAAAAGGTAGAAACTCAATGGGTGCCTACCCAGCTTCGCTCCTTGGCCCCCCAGTAATGACAAAACAAACAGAAACAATAGCTGCCTGTGCACCTACTGTGCTCGCCCTCTATTATTATTATTATTATTATTATTATTATTATTATATGTTTTTTATTTGGACTTAGTTTTTTGCCTGGGACAGATTTTACGCTCTGATAATTGGCAATCATCAGTCTTGATTCTCTCATGTTCTTTTCCCTCCTCTACTCTAGATTATGAAATAGTTGTTGCAATGAATACTGGCAGAGCAGATATGTGGACACCATTTTCATTGTTCAGGCCTTTAAGAGAGATGGAGCAATATTTCACTAATGGCTGAGCTAGTTCAGTCCTAATGATCCAGAGAGCAATTTCTGTCATTCTTGTAGCATGTAAACAGTTGTGAACCGCAATAAAAGAACCATCATCAGGTTGTGGAGAATGACATATATGCTCAATAAACGCACAGAATTGGAATGATACCTATAGTTATCCATTCATTGTTACAGTTTTTTTTCTACTGTGATGTTTTCACATCTAAGTCATTTAACAAGTATACTCTTCAAGGCTTTAGATATTGGTCAGACTGTTCTATTATTCTATGAACAGAAAGAAACATATGCATCCATACACGATTGAAACTGGCGATTCTTGTATTCATGGGCCATGGTAAAAGGCACATTTGTCTCCAGCCATTTTGTATTTTGTATCTGTGGGCCCCCCAGGACAAAATCCCACTGGTTTTCAGCCCAGTTTTCAGTCAGTGGTTTAAAGACTATAGCATTCATGACATGGTCCATGCATAGTCATGGAAGTATTTTGAGGCCCAGCTGAATTAATCTTTCACTCTTTTGGGGAAAATGGTGTTCAGCTCAATGCTGGAATTTTAGTACCTGGGGAAAATAGTGGTGAAAAAAAGCTGACAGAGGGACCAGGGAATCTAAAAGCATTTGAGATCTCAGAAGGAGTTGAAATCAATGCACTGCCACAGTTGCAGAGCAGATAAAAAGAGCCTGCTGTCTCAATTGCCTGGAAACTACTTAGAAATTCTCTCTTCGATTTATTTTTGGAGTCAGTTACATTAGCGCTAAATGCAATGTACGAGGACATCACATCTTTGATGTTCTGAGGCAAATGAAAAGCACTAATGGAGACTCTCCTACAGAAACCAAGCTACGGGACTCATATTGTACACTGAAATCCATTTCTGGAGTAGAGAAGGGTTTTTTTTTTCCTTTTCACCTCTTATAATTTGAATTTAATACAGAACATATGTGTGCACACAGAAGATTGTAGACTTACCCTGTGTACCACTGAGGTGTATGCACCTTTCATTTTACAGTGGCCAAACATAGGGATACTAAGACTCCCTAAACCCTTGTTTTAGCAAGGCTGTATCCATTTTTTATTCATCTCAAAAAAATGGATTCCCGGTGTTGTTCTTATAAGGACTTGTCAAAAAAACCGTAAAAGAAATCTTCTGGCTTTTCAAGTGGAATTATTCAATGGTTTCATTTCATTGTTAGTGCCATGTTGTAACTTATTATGACACGTATTATTTTCTTCTTTTCTCTTTCATGCTCTGGTTTGTATGAGCAGTTGCAGTCTAAGTGATAGCAGTTGCAAGCTAACCCAGTTTGATGCTGTTGTTTTTGTTGCACCTTTGTCCAAACCTGATGACATTGCAACTGTTTGTCCAAATTTTTATTTTTCCATAGTTTCCCAACTGATATACTAGTTAGCATAGTCTATATAGCACTTCTAGTTGTAGTTATATTTTTGCATGAAAATTAAGTTTGAGTGACAGAGATGGCATAAAGCAGGAAAAGGCAAAAACCCATCGGTAAAACAAAGGAAAGAAGCTTTTGCATGAAGTTATTTTCATTGTCAAGTTAATTGCTTGACTTCCAAGGCAAGGCTTTTCAAGTCTCACTAAATGACATTTATTCTGTTCATTATATTTTTTACAGCTTAAGATACTAAAATTAGATTTTAAAAAATAGCTGGCAAATTTACAGTTCTTTCATCAATCTGTATTCCACCATAGCATAAATTTCATTCTGAACATATTCTATCACAACATATTTTTATCACATGCACGATGCTGTCCAAACATTTCTGCTAGTCGTTAGATTTGCTCATGATAGAACTGTGCGTTCAGTTGACCCCAGTCAGCATGTGACAGTTTGATTACAACATCATTCTGTTTCGCCACTGCGATGTACTCATTTATTCAGAAGGCAAAGTTCTAATGAAGTGATGGACATGTGCAGATTTAACTAAGCATCTGTTGTTGTGTCATAAAAATATCTAAGTGTTTAGAATAAAATTAGTTTAAGTAAAAGCATTTTATACTTAACTCAGACAAACAAATATTTTCTAGCCATTACCCATTACAAATAGTTTAAAATATATTGAAGAATAATAAATAATGATAATTGTTTAAGTAAATATTAGTCATGCACCACACTAATATGAGTCAAACATTATTTTGATAGCAACCCTCTCACTATGATTAAAATACTACAGGGGGTTGTTGGGTGGCCCATTCTAAGACACTGGTCCAGTGTGTGCACTCACACAGTGGTCTGGTACTGAATCCGGAGCATACCAGGTCTGCCTGTTGCTAATGACCTGGTGAAGTGAACTGCTTGTACACAGTGTTGTTCAGGGAGCAGAGGGATTTGATACAGCCGAATGCTGTGTCTCTCTGCATGACAGCAGTCCCCTCTGTTCGGTCAGGTGCAGCCAGTGTCCTCCTCTGACTCTGTGTCTGCACGAGCTTAACGGATAGACTGCAGTTTAAGACGCAGCAGTACCTTTGTTGAGACCAACTCATAGAGTACAAAGCTTAGCCTTCATCAGCAATCAGTTATGGGTTGAACCATGAAAAAAAAAAATCTGTTTACAATAGCTCCTTTAAAACGATCATGTGTGACCAAGCTCTGGTGTTTGTGCGTGTGCGTGTGCTTATGTGTGTTTAATGTTCAATGTTTATTATGTATTGTCATTGATTGTGTGTGTCTTGTATTTGTAATACATCATTATTAATGACCATTAGTGATGCATTGACCAATATGGCTAACAGTTGACACCATTGGATAAGTAACATTTCTCCTGTTTACACTCACATAACCCTCAGAAAAATATTCTCAGATGTGCTCAATAATTGCTGTAAAAGCTTTTCGTCTGTGGGAGGCATAAACTCTCTAATTAATGCTTACTGTATTCCTCAGGAGAGCTGGAGTTTGTCTGGCGTAAATGAGCTTGGTGGTGTGCTCCTGAACACATTTTATCTCTCCGTTTTTTCTCCTCATTTCTCTGCTGAACTGCAGCTTTTCTCTGATTTCTGCTCCGAATTTTAATCATTCACAGGGCCAATGTTTATTTACCTTGTAATATGAGGTCTTTAACGCTCAGCGTTATCATTTCTATTACTTTGCATGTTTACTAGCTGGTCGTTTTATATATATATATATATATATATATATATATATATATATATAGCCCATACAACTTTTTGTGCCTTACGTTATTCATTGAAATCTGTCTTTTGTGATTTGTCTCTCCCCTACCCCATCCCCTCTGAATCCTCATTATCATTTTTGAATACCACACAAATAAACAGTCCTATCTCATCAGATTGCAGAAACAGCCCCTATGCAATTTAGAATCCTAATTAAAACATAGCTCCAAATAAGACGTTTCTCATTGAAAATATGTCTGTAAAATAAATAAATCACATGTACATGAATGTACTGAAAAGTACTGTTATGAATTTTATAGAACAGAGTGAAAAAATATTACTTGTACATCCTGTTCCTTTTGCATATACCTGTTCAACTGCTGAAAACTTACCCCAGTTAATCTCTCTGAGCTTCTTTTTACCTTTCTGAGAGATAGCAGCAGTGAACAATAAGGGTGAATATTTGTCAAAGAATTGATGCTCTTATCTCCCACCTTTCAAACATATGTTTGATCCCCTTGCAGCAGACTAGATCTACTTACGTCAGGTCTTTGAACATCCTTCACATTACTCAGAAACCATCCGAGTGATACTGTAAAGTTTTAACATCAGTTTTAAGGTATAATTTACTTTAATTTTAATATTATAAATATATTCTCCAAAAGAAGAGTATATTTATAGAAATTAAAATTTCAAAAATTGAGGCATGTCAACTATTGTTTCTGATAGTGACCCTTAAAATGGTTCACGCTGGTCTTGATAAACAGAGAATTCTGGCTTTCTGCCATTGCTGTTCTGATAAATAAATTACATTCATTATTTCATCATTATCATATGAATTATATTTTAATATTTGAATCCTATTTCATTATATTTTCTCCTTTTTGAAATGATTGGAATGCATTTTTGTTACTTTCTTTCTTTACTTATTTGTATTACATTTTGTCCACATTTTATTGTCAGGAATTCTGTATTTTTGTTGTGATTTCTATTTTACTGTTTTTCCCTGCCTGGGGATCACAGATGAAAATTAACTCTGGGGCTAAATCTGATGTGATATAAATGGTCCCTGTCATAAAAAATAAACAAATAAAATAATAAAATAAAGCATTTTTTGGTGAAACAACACACTTGTTAAAATGTAAAGCTCATCCTAAGATGTGATGTGTGTACTGTGTATACTAGCATTTTCTTATTTGTCACTCTGTCCTAACATGTGCAACGTTGCATAGCGCATAGCTTGCTATGTTTGGACCGTCTCTCCTCCATGTGCAACTTTGCTTGACAGAGAGCTGAAGGCACAGTTATATCCTGTTGTGTTTTTTATAAGCTTGGACATTTTTATAAGGTGTATGCAGACTGCCGAATCTGTATTTTCCCAGATTAGTGACTTAAACTGTGACTGTCTCCATTATGTCTTTCTGTATGGTTTCCCCTGGCTAACATGTGTGTGTGTGTGTGTGTGTGTGTGTGTGTGTGTGTGTGTGTGTGTGTGTGCGCGTGTTTGCGCATGTATGTGTGTGTTGACAGGTGTGCAGCGCGGTGCAGAATCAGGACTTCACTGTGATTGAGGATTACTGTTTGGGGCTGAAGGCTCTGCTCTACCTGAAGAGCATTGAGGAGCTGCATGACTGGGATGGACAATCCCCACCCACAATGCGCCACCAGAAGGGCAAGCCTGTCCCCAGATTGGAGGAACTTGTAGGGAAGGTGAGTTCTCCCAATTATATATCGCCTTATTATCGGTACTGTTGAGCTGCACCAATTTAGCAAGCTAGCTTTCACCAAACAGACCTATGATAGTTCTTACAATGTCATTCTTAAGAATATGCTAGTTATTGGAAATCAAATAAGATATATTGCATTGTACCAAGTGGCCATTCATACAAAACAACAACAGGAAACTCCTATTTCTGCATGCAAATACTGTATGTGACAATTTAAAGGTACTTTTCGGTCAAATCCTTTTGAAACCATAGTAAACTGTATTAAAGGAACTGTATTAAACCTTGGAGAAATGTTGGAGAAATTATCTAAGGCACATATAGATCTACAGAATGTTAACTTGTTTCATACTTTATCCTAAGAAATCATACCTCATACTGAGAGAATCGCCTCTCGCTGAAACTGTGTCCAGCATTTTTATACCACTCCATTGTAATACAAAATTATGCCCTTCCTCTGGTCTTAAAACCGATCAATTAACATTGCATTAGCATTCATAAAGTAGACTTAACCCATCCATTACGGCTCTATTATCATTTAACTGTGGAATGGCACCTGTCCATTAATATTGCCCTATTGTTCCTGTTATAGACACCCTTCTTCATCAGTTCTGTAGTACTGTTATTACTGATTACTTCTGATCAGATGTTCAGAAATCATGTTGTATGCCAGTCTGAAACCTGTATGGCTGTGATTGAGATTCTGGGGGTTATTTTTGTTTGCGTTTTGTGGTGTGTGTGGTGAAGTTGGAAGAGCAATAGCAGCACGACCGAGGGAAAGCGCGTGTGCTCTGATTGTGTTGCAGTTTTAAAAGCCGGAAAAGGTCAAACATGCCAAGGTTGAATTACAGTAGGCAGCAGAACATCACGGCACCTGTCACAGCTGCCACCAGTACAACATTCCAGGGCTGAGGAAGTGAACATGCTTTGATTTCCTCATTATGAAACAAAACATCAGACTTTATGGAGAATTACATACTGCCATTAATGGTGTCCAGGAACAGTGAGACCACTTTTGCCATTGTTGTTGATGGGTGAAGGGACACATTTTGTTTTTAAATCTGGAACTAGTCAGAAAAAAAACTAGTAGCTATTGCATTTAATAATTTAATTTTGTATAAACAATGTAGATTAGTTCAAAATCCATTTTTTTCTTTTATGTGCAATGAAATAAAGAAATAATAAATATCCAGTCATATGCAAATGAATAAACTTCAGTAAACTCCTTCAAAGCATGGAATTATAGGCCTTTATCAGATCACAGCTATTCCACTAATACTGTAGAAAAAGGCTGGCTTTGAACCTCACATGCGATTTGGAATGCATCAGCAGGGATTTCTCAGTTTCTGACGGCAGGACATCTCAATGTGTGGCAACACAATAGTTTAAATGCAAATGCCAGACAAGGGCAGGGAATGAAGAAATAAAGGAAAACACATACATGCATACACGATTGGAGCAGAGATAAGCGTAAGTAATTTGCACGTCTGCTTCACGTTATTCATGTTGAAACAAACCAGGGGGGACAACTATCAGAGGAGTGAAGTTGTGCAGAAAAGCTGTGTGATGTCATGTAGAAACATTGCAGCACCAGAGAAGAAGAGATCCACATCTCCCCGGGCAACGGCTGTGCTGGATACGCTCACATCAGCGCAGCATGACACAGGGAGAAGTCTGACTGAGTGCCCGAGTCATGGAAAGGTTAGGACGAGGCATGTGGGGTGAGGCAGATCTGAACAATGGCTGAATGTTTATTATGCTCCTGACTTGTGTACTGCGATAGAGAGAGCATGCATCGTCCTGTCAGTTTCCCAGCATAGCGCTGCATGTCTTCATCTTTGCGGTGGGCTTAGTAGCTAGCACTGTGTCCCTTCCCCTTCACACTCTCCAGTATTTTCCACAGAGCTCTCACTCTCAAAGCACCTGCTAATTGAGTGACAGGATTCTTTTGCATGCCTTGCTAAAATTGTTTCCATCCTGTTTTTTTTTTCTTTTTAACCTGGATGGACCTTTTCTGTAGAAAAAAGGAAATATCACACAAGTGAAAAGCAGCTTTGAAAATTAAAAAGGAATCCAATCTGAAATAAAGGGATGAGAAATGGCACAAGCTTATCGAAACCCAGCTCTGCCTGGGCCGGTGGGGAGGCAGTGGGCCCATGCGGGAGATAGCAGGCTGGCCCCGGAACGGAGACAGGGAGTGACAGGTGGCCTGCGGGTGTGCGTGGCCAGGCGGGTATGCGGACGCATTTCCCAGGGAAACATCACAGACGCGACGTGGCACAGGCCTACACAGCCAGATGCACCGGGCGCAGCGAGGGGGGATCACTTTACCTGCTGCCTGACTGAGAGCGACAAACAATGAGGGAGAGATCCAGTGGCACCACGCTTCACTGGGAATGGATGGTGATAGGGGTCCCTTAAAGGAGCACTCCACCCACAGTCATTTGCATTGTACATTACCCTCCCCGCCTCTATTTGAAGGCAGTTACACCATCTTTAAGAAAGCTGCTGCTGTGATGAGTCATTGTACCGCAAGCAATGAGCAGAGCTTATTGGACAATTTACAGCGCCCTGTGCCCACAAGCTAAATCTGCTTTGCAAAATGCTTTCTAGAATTCTTGGTGTTACAGTAAGAACTCCAGACCGCATAAGACAGCGCAACATGCAGGCCAAAAATTATCCCACGGTGCTACGGCCAGTTAAAATACAACCGCTCTGGACTTTGGCCACAATGCCCTTCAAGAATTAACTACCCACAGGACTGGTTTTGCCGTTCTCCTATTTGTACTGGCAGTCATGCCATTTCATAGCATTACTCTAAGGGACTTACCAATTTAAAACTGTATGTACAACACCGCCAACAAAAATAATTATAATTCAGTCAAGACTCACATTTCTCAGGGACATCTCTCTCCCACGCTGTCAGATTGGGTATCAACAGTAAAAATACTATGGCTACATTATGTTACACTTGTCAGATCTGATTTACAAGATGTCTTACTTCTGCTTTGACAGCTCCTCACAGCTAAGTAATAAGGACACAAGTTAGCTAAGCTCTGTAAGTACTACTATCTTATGTATTTTGTAAAAACTGGCTTTATTTTGTAGTATATTGTATTTTTGTATATATTGTATTTCTTCATTGTACTGGTAGTTGCTTTGGTATGTGTTGTTGCAGTGGTGGTACTATTACCAGTAATAGTAATGGACATTGTGGTTGTCATCGCAGTTACAATATTGTTATATGTTACATTTCAGTATTTAAATGCATGAGATACTTACAAACATTAGTACTCAGCAAACCACATGCTCGTTTTACTTAAAGTATGCCAACGTTCACCACTGCTTTACCAAAAGCAAATGAAAGAGCGAAGGGTGCCGCTCCATAAGAGTGTAACTGCAGAGGATAACAAGGTGTGAGGCAGTGGAGATTACAGACAGGAACACGCTCTGCTGGAGCTTAGGGAGGCTGCAGATGGAAGCCCCGTGCCGCAGCTACGTTCGGCACAAGTCTTAAGCTGTGCTGCAGAGGCATGGGGAAAGCACAGTGGGGCCCCCGGCCCTCCCGCTGCGCCTAAGCCTCTGTCTGTACTCCCCCGGCCCCTTTCATGGTCATGCCAAACAAGGAGCAGGAGTGCTTTGGCCCTGGGAGGGGGGGCCAGGCAGCAGGGGAATGGCAGCTCTTAAATGGCAGTTTGGCTGGCTGTGTGGCACGGTGGGGTTTGGCGGGCTTGTGGTGGTAATGAAGCCTTCAGCTGGCCCAGCCTGCCTCTCTCTGCTGGGGGCCAGGACTGACTCAGTACTGCCTCTCACTCTGAAAGTGTGTGTGTGTGTGTGTGTGTGTGTGGGGAGGATGGGGGTGCAGAGATCTGGAGAATGAAGGAAAAAGCTGTTTAAGAATGTCTCTTTCAAGAATCAGTAGTGTATGTGAGGTGATAAATGCACTATGCAAGGGTGTGGTGGAGTAATAAAGTGATGCTACCGTCAGAAGTGTAGCAATATCAGTTTCTTATGGTAGTAAAATATATGTAAATGCCGTACATTCACGCTGTGATTGTATTTTTGATTGTGGTAGCATTGCAAGCTCCACTTTGATCTCAGGTACAACAGCTGTATTAGTGCTGTAAGCATCCTGTTTCTGGATGCTTTTCTCTTTTTAATGTTGACCACCTAACTTAGCCCAGCCCGTACCACGCTCATCACACAAGTTCACTGCTCTCATAAGTGTCACATTCTGGGTCTGTGTTTTCAATACTCGCTGTCATGTGGATTCACAGAAACTGGTTAAATTATATCTTATATTATTGTAGTTGATGTGGTTTTTATGCAACAGCTTGACACTGAAGCTTATCACAATATGACACAAACCAATGAACCTATGAACCAATCCATAAAACTCAAAAATAATTAAACAGTCTTTCCTTTTTTTTGGAAGTGTATATTAATAACCAGTGTGGCATACCTTGTTTATCTTTATACTCGAGCCATCAGTATATATGCTTTGAATGTACTGCACAGTTGAAACACTATGGATGTAGATTACATACATTGTACATTCATTGTTACTGTGCCATTGAAGCACTCTTTGAATGTGCACTTTACAAGTGTATACATGGTAGAATGTATTTTTTAGGAGTGTAGCTGTTCTACACATACAGTCAGTATACAAACCAGAAGGGAAGATAACAAAAGAATCTTTGTCTCTGTAATGGTCTTATCAATGCAGCAGGTGTAAGTGGATGTTTGTTCTCCAAATGGATGTTAGGATGCAGCATGCGATGTGACATAAATACCCATAGGAGATGTACTGAGTATCGCAGCTTTGTAAGCTCCCGTGTGTTCTTGCATGTACCTCAGATAGGACTCCGCTTTGAATGGTGTCCTTTGAAGTTGTACGTTATAAGAAGAGCTCTTGTTTGCAAAGTAAGGACAGAGGAGAAATGAGCATATTCCAATCAGTGTCACTTAAGAATCATTGCAAACTCCATCTGCCATTTGTGCTCTGCAGTCCCAGCCCTTGGCTTCCTGTAGCCACTCAGTCAAACCTATACAGCCACCAACTAAGATTCCGCTTTGCTCACAATGACTCATTTGTGAACAAATTTAAGAGCCGCAAGGTTTGTGCGTAAAATGTGGGATTGCTTTTGCATGCATTAGAACAGAGGACGTGAGCCTGTCTTTGCCCAGGGGCACAAGCAGCGCTAAGATGGACAGTTATTGCCGTAGCGTCGAGCTTCTCTATGGGATCTTTCATTAGCTGCTCCCATATTTTGCCCTGGAGACAAAAGGCAATTGTCTTTTCTCCATGCTCTTGTTTGTTATTGGAAGACCACTGCTGAGAAGATGTTAACCTGACTGTGTGAAGGAGGCTATTCCTCTTGTAGTTGCGGGCACGTGGAGTTAGATTTGTAGCAACAAGCTGGGTCTGCGATGGTTTGATTTATCAAGAATAAGTGAACAAAAGTTTGAGACGGAAGAAATCCTTCTCCCACCTCCGACCAATTCATGGATAATTCTGATCAGCCTTTGTTGCATTAACTCCATTATGACAACATGCTTCATACTTAGTAAGTAATACTACACAATTTTATAGCCTATGATGTCTTTTGTAAATTAAGGATTTTCATTTCTCCTAACAGGGAGTCCAGTATTACTGGTTTCTTGAGGCAGTCAGTTAGTTGGACGACTTGAACATTTCAGACCAGGTGGGGAGGCTGAAAGCTCTATTGGTTTATTTAAATGACAGAGTTATGACATTTAAACCAGGTATATTCTTGTTAGATGATGTGAATATAATATTCCACTAAAAATACTACCCATAAAAGATAAATTTGCATTGTTTTATTTAGCCAACTTCTGGATACCAAATAGCTTATCCATAAATAGTTTATAATTTGTAAAAAATAATATAATCAGTATTACCGCCAGCCTGCTCTATGACTTCTGCACCATCATATGAAATATGTTCTATTAATACACTAAAGCCAAACCATCATCACTAGTTTCCATATTTGCAGTTGCATGGAAATGCACAGTGTCACATAGGCCATGCTGTCAGTAAGACTGTGGTGTTTGTTTCTTATTTGTTATTTTAATGAAAGGAGATATGTACCCTCGCTTGCCTATTTCATAGTTTCATAGTTTATAATGCCCTGTCCTATGGTCATATGTTTGCATGATGATAAAAGTCATTAACATTCCAGGATTTATTGTTTCACCAGTATACACTTTTCTCCATCTCATGGGAAGTTTTGCATTTTAGAATGATGATGAGTTAAAATCTGATCTGCCTTCACCATGATATTTTTTTATTATTCAAATTACTATTCAAATAAGTAAAATTGATGCCTCTATACACAGTAACTGGTGTTACGCAACTTACCCATTGGAGCTACCATTCCTGTCAATGCATAATTTATGAGGGTAGATATACATTTAGTTTAGTCGGTGCTCCTCTTGTACCTCTTGCTTGATTTACAATTCTGAGGAAAAAAGAGAAGTAACAATCAAACCGTCGACAAGCCTTGTGTTTGGGAAAACATTGCATCCAATTAGGGGTGCTTCTCTGATTGCTGAAGACACGGGCCTGGCAGTCTGTGCACACCACCCCATACTTCTCATTAAAGTGGCCACAGCTCACCAGCTCTGCTTGCTTTGAATGGACTCGCGTGAATTATTACACAACAAATAGGTTGCTATCATGCAGAACACAAGACAAGAAAAAGGCAGCTTTGTTTTAATGAGGCTAAGTGAATGTCTTTCTTGGCACAGGGGCCAGGCAGTGGCCTTTGAGCCAAACCCCCAGCCCCTCGCACCCCCCCCCCACTGCCCCCCCACTCCCACCATCTCCCTCCTTCCTCCACAAACTCAGAGTCTCTGGTTTATGTTTATGGACCTGGGAGGGTAATATACATTTTAATGCTCTTCAATGGGAAGGAAAAAAAATCAGCTATTAGATTAGAACATGTGCTCTCCCTGTTAAATTAATGACAGCTGAACACAGAGATAAATTTAGGTTTTCATATTTAATTATGGCACACTGCAGTAGTTTAGTGAGGATAAATCACACAATTATTATGCTTCAGGGTTTTTTTTACTCATGGCCTGATATCTTTCCTTAATAGCAATGTGCATTTCAGAGGGCAATAAGCCTTATTGTTTTAATCATCAAGACATGCATTGAAGGGAGAGACCATCGAGTAGTTTCTGACTTTTTAATTATACACTTTGGTACTGTCTCTGTACTATAAATATCTATATCAATATATTTTATATACATCTATATCAATCTTATATTATTACTAATCTGCCAAGAGCATCAACTTTATGAAGCTCATCACATGAACATTTTGTTCAGAACACAGGTAAAGATTCAGTTCTGCAGGAAATTTTGAAGCCTCCATTTTGTTTTTTTTTTTTTTTTTTTTTTTTTTAACAACACCTGTCCCCGTCAGTGAGTTTTGACTTGCACTGTTTGCTGATGCAGTTTTTCCTCGTCCTCGTTTGGAGCACACCATCATGATTGTTGACATTTCTCTCCATGACGCATGTCATAATGTTGCTGTGTGTGACTGACACACCTGTAATTAGGGCATCAGCTATTTTACCCCTTTCCAACTCTGTTCTCTCAAACATCTCCCATGTTTCTAATATGAAACATCTAACAGATACATATCAGGTAGAATTAACATGGAGCTGGGTCCATTGAACAAATAGCAAATTATAACCAAAGCTAGCAGAGACGATCTGGAGAAGCGTAGCAACTCGATTAGTAAACAAAGCTCATTTCCCAAACTTTACCCACTTCCTGTACTTTTACACTGACTTAATGAGGCCTGTAATGCAAGGTCTCATGGTCTTGATGGTAGATGCCTTTGTTTCTGATTGGATCTAGTTTTCATTCATGGAAGGATGACATAGATTTCAATTCATTGCACCAATGCTAAACGCAATGCATTGAATTGTTCTGAATTCACTATTTATCTACAATGCACAAAGGGCTTAGTTATGAAAATTTTGGAGTATCCCTTAAGGAAGTGTTGTCTGTCCTCCACTATGGTGAAACTGTGAGCTGTTACATTGAAATTCAGCAACAATATGAACATATTGATCATTTGCTTGAAAAAAGTTGTCTTGTTGCTTTATACCACCAATTATTTGAAATTCTTCACACATCACATTTAGATGCACAAGATTGTCAGTTCTCACATGCCATAATTTTCTTTATGGCCAGGTGTGGGATTTAAATGGAAATGCCATTGTGATAGTGGTCGTTGTCCTTTTTTAGTTCTTTAATGACATGCAAATGAGCATCCATTGTCTGTGCTGCCATATTTAGTGGTAAATGCCAGGGGATTAACTTCTTATATATGCATTTCTGTCAGGCATAATGGAATTCTAAACTTTTTATGTTTACATGTCAGTATGCATGAGAAAGCTTCATACTCCAGAGGGAAAAATGACCTCTAAAGCAAAGTTTGTTTACATAATAAACAAGATTTTAATCTTTGCATATTATGTATTGTAATCACTGCAAATTATATACATTTTTCCATTTCCTGGTTTTATTTTTTTATTTGACTCCTGCATTTTTACAGTTTATCCAGTTATGAAACTGTATGTGTTGTTTAAAATTTTTGAATTCACCAAATATCTCATGTAGCCTATACTTTTACCATTTTGTTTTCTCATCACTATTACCGCCAGCCTGCTCAATGACTTCTGCCCCATCATATGAAATATGTTCTATTAATACACTAAAGCCAAACCATCATCACTAGTTTCCATATTTACAGTTGCATGGAAATGCACAGTGTCACATAGGCCATGCTGTCAGTAAGACTGTGGTGTTTGTTTCTTATTTGTTATTTTAATGAAAGGAGATATGTACCCTCGCTTGCCTATTTCATAACTAGTACCCCATAATTAACTATGTTTGGAAATGATGAATCCTTTACATTATTACCTTTGTAATAGAAAATAAAGGGGAAATATTTAATATGATTTAATATGAAATTGCATACAAGAGAGACCAGTACAGTTCAGTCTGCCATGGTGACACACCTGATGGTCCTGTAGAAATGCAGCATATTTCTCCAAATTAGAACATATTTGATTTCTAATAAATCAAATTTATCAGACATACCGGTCATGAGAAAAGCGATATTTGCATTTTGGTGAATTAATTTCTGCTGAAGTATCTGAAATAGGCCATTTCCTTTTGTTTTTTTTAAACCATTGTTTTCAATACAAACATGCATCAGCATTAAAGCAAATGCATTTGATCTAAATCAGGAAAAATCTTACTATTCATGTAGTGCAATGTTGAGTTGTAAGTTTATGTTTATTTGTAAATATTGTGTGAAATTGTGCAAATAGCAGAATAATAGTAAACATGCCAGTGACCACTAAACAAAGCAGAAAAAAGCAAGCCAAAATGACAGAAATGAGTGACCACCAAACAAAATAGAAAAAGCAAGCCAAAATAACAAAACTGCCAAATATCCTGTCTGACCTTACACATGACAGGTTATCTGGTAGATATTTGGAAGACAAGCTGAAAGTGGGAAGTAAGGGGCTCATTGCAACCCAAGCCGCACAGTGACTGAATCCATCTTCGTTGCCAAAAGAAAAGGCACTGAAGGGTGTGCCTTTATAACATGTCTGACAAAGGCTACAAGCAACACCTGGCCCCATGATCAATCAACCCCAGGCCTGTTTGCAAGGCCACCGCTGTCCAGGGTCCTGAAGGCCTCTTAGATCAGGAACATACGGCAGCAGAATCAGTTCTTGTTATTCCCCACCCCTTTCACCATCACAGTCCTCAATGAAAAAACAATTACTCTTCAAATAAATTGAGGATATTTCTGGACATGCATGTTCACATCATTGATATGTATGTACATACAATTTTTAAAGCATACCTCTACTCTAATTTCATCCTATATAAATTAGTGCCTTTACATGTCAGGGTATGCCTGGTATGTTATATAAATACAATAATATGTGCATGCATTACTTGCACAGTGCACAGTTTTACCATTTACTGGTTGTTGATTTCAGATTCAAATCTTGATTAAAAGAATGACATACTGGGTGAAATACATTTCCAATGACAAAGTTTGGGGAAGGCGAATGTGCTGAACACTTCAGATTACCGTCTGAGTACTTCTTGTTTTCAGCCCACGAGCCATCTGTACACATATCCACTGCACTGGAGTCATTTGAATATTTTTGTTAACAGCTGTGATTGGTATAAAAAAGATTATCAGTTTTGTCGAAATAGCTGTGAGATAAATGTTTTTCTTTTTTAATTGTCTGAGTACACATGCTCATTTTTATCTACTATATCTATGTTTGCTATTTGGCAGATAATACTCGGTTGCAGTTTCTTTCATGGACCTTCTCCCCTTTCTTTTGGTGCATAAAAAAAATGGAAATTAACAATGATACACAATCTATTCTGCATTGCACGGTATCAAAAAATACTGTCTTAGCTGAGCATTAGCTTAAAAAAGCTTAAAATTTAGTCTATTGCTTTTGGAAAAATCAACATCTAAGAGTACCAGTGGTCTACTGTAAGACTGCCAGAGAAGGGCAAAGTTTATATTTGTTGGTTGGGTAAGTGTGAACAAATTGCTTTTGTAACATAAAAAATGCACCATCGGTCTTAAGGCATTCTCGTAGTTTCACAGAACAGCTGTATCTTATCCGCAAAACTTGTAGCCGTGGAGACTATTTATGACACAGCCCAGCTCAGAGCCCTGTGTCTTCTTCAGCAAAGACAGCCAGCTCTGTTTAAATGCTCTTCTCTTTTTTTGGGGAACAGCATGCGGATTTCTCTCCCTGTAAATTGTCACGCATATGATGATCTGGGGAAATCACTATGAGCGGGTGGCTCTCCACTTCACGCACACGCTAGGAGAAATGAATGGCTCTCCATACCAGTGTCTCCTCCTGCTGGGGGATTGTGGGCCGTCCTGCAGCTGATGGAGCGCTGTGTGTGATGATAATGGTGCAACTGGGTGAACTCTTTATCAAATTGCTTCTCGGAGAACGGCACAAAATGGTGAGAGAGAATGAGAGAGGGGGAGAAAAGAGGCATTCATTTTGCATTTGCGCAGATTCCGTGATGATACATTTTATCACCAAGCAGTGTGACTGCTGGGTGCATGTTTCCACATTCAGCCCTTTCAGAATGGGTACAGGGAGGGCTTAGGTCTGTCGTGTCATAGGAGCTCACCACAAAATTATTGCAGATTTCTGTACACAGACATTTTCTGTGTCAGTGTGGTGCCCTCAGCTTGCATTCTCCCGTGAGTTGCATTATCAAAGACACTTTTCCTTCTCAAATTGCTGGACCAGCAAGTACTTTCTCATTTTTGGGCTGGAGTACAGAGAGCAGTGTGGCTCAGCATTCGGTTTTGTTTCTCTATATTGGAATGAGGTTTAAAAAGCCATGCCAACTATTGTGCCAGTGCAGTGTCACTTCAATTCAGACATGAAGAATCATTATATGATTAAATTCTGTTTATCCTGTACACAGTCATGTTGCATTTTATGTTGTCAGAGTCATAGCTAAGTTGCCATAATGTTTGTTAATATAACTTAACATACTCAATGGACAGTTATTACATTGTTAATACCATATTCTGATGTGTGAGCCTAATATGTGAGTGTAATTATATGACTATGTTTTTTAAAATGGCAAGACAACTGTTAGAATTGTATCTTTTTAAGGCTTATGGCCTTATATTTCAGTTAGTTTCTGTAGTAACTGTGATCGTTTTGGATATCATCACACATGCTGCCATCAGCCCTTTGTTATTGTTTATAGAGAAGGTTCCTGTTACCCACATAGACATATATAAATGTGCATGTCAAACTGATTAAAAGTGTGAGCACACTTACTGTTTGCCATCCATTCTCCTGTCTGTAAAACCTATTAAAAACCTTTTCTTTGAATTTAGTAAAGTCATTTTGGTTTAATCAAAGTGTTTAAAAATAGATGTCTCAATCTGATGGTTTAATATAGTTCTAACTGATTACTTTACTTATTCATAACCACTCAATTATTTTGACCTGGCACTGTAATAAATTACGATTGGGCTTATTTTCCTTTGTTTAATCTGTGGTCACATACAGTGTCCTGTCCAGGTTAAGGTGATGACAACTGATTCATGATATCTACAGCCATATAGTATGTGTGTTTTTGCTGAGGGAAAGGGCTGTGTGAGGGAGAGGCTTACTGTGAATATTCTCTGCCTTTGTTTCGTTGGGAGCAAACAGATCTGTGATGCCCCCCCTAAGCAAACCATTCCAAAAGCAAACACAAGTACTGCCAAACATTTTTGTATCTGTTATAAAGCGAGGGATTTAATGGGCCTGAGTCGTTACAGTTCTTACAGTGCAATAAAGATTTTTCGTTTTGTGTGTCCTCCACTGTTGTTTTTTTATAGAAAATATTGCCTTGGTTATATGCATAATTGCATTTGTGCTTGCCTGGCTTCTTAATAGGGCCAGGTAGATCAGACCATACAGAAGCAATAGATGTTGCTTTTCATCTCAGAGGATGAGCAGTTAATGTGCTTTGTTAACATTGATAGTTTCATTGATTAGATATATTAATGTAATAAAACTAGCATTACATATTAATCATCTTGCTGCAATTCTTTATAATTGATTGGATTACATTTGAATATGTGTATCTCTCACGTAATACAGTAGCTGCATTTGGATAAAAGCTGTAGTTGTGTCCCTAGCCAAATGCCCTAGGTTTGCTTTCAAGTCATCTGTTTTCCCAATTGCATGATTGTCAGTACCTAGTAGGATTTTGCTATTAAAGTGAAATAGGAGCCCTTCAAAGATGATGTTGCATGTGGAGAAGATTTTTGGAACTGTTGGCTTTTTGTTTGGCTACATTTACTTTTATGGCATGCTGTGTAATTCAAAGTAATTTGTATTTGCAAAAATACAAACGTATGTAAGAAAACAGCATTTCCAGGAACATGAATTGAATGTTTAGGCAGAGAATGGCAAGAAAGTCATTGTCCGCTAGATATTTCCCCATGTAGAATGTTCAGGGTTTATACGTAATGTCTACTATACAATGCCTTCACAAAGTGAAACCAAAAAAGATTCTAAATAAGCCAGCTTTCAAGGTCTGTTGTGTATCAGATTTCACTGATTGTGGGTCTGGTTATGAGGCATGGTTGTTCATTTAAGATGTAGTTATGTTTTTGAAATTTCATTAGCCATTAATTGTATGTATTTCCTACAATGTGGATACATCTTGAAATTTGTTCCATGCAGAGTTTGCCCAGTTTTGGTCCATACCTCTTGGAGAAGAAGCATGCCCTGGCTGATTATAAACGGAAGCTGAAGGACATCAACGGCAACATTGAAATTCCAAACGGTAATCCAAAGAAGAACACCCTTAAGAAACCTGTCCCAGCTGTGAAGGTAAGGAAAATGAATTATGGTTTGTATTATACCATTTAATGGGGCAGCTTTAAATTGCTGCTTTCAATTCAAGTGAAGAAAAGTGTTCTCTGTAGTTAAACATGCAGAAGTCCCCACATCAACAATGTATCCAATGTCCTCATCTCCTCACATTTCTACATATGTCAAGGTAAATTGGAAATGCAGCTGACAAGGTAGTTGTGTGATTTCTGTCAACCCAGTATTTTCAGTAAAACAAATTTTCCTCAAATGTTGTACCCTACAGGATGTGATTGCGAGAGCTCTGAAACACATCGGGGCCTATGTGGATCTGAACAACAAGGAGCAAGTGCAGGCGCTGGTGGATGAGGAGATGTGCATCAACTGTGGAAAGTGCTACATGACCTGCAATGATTCTGGATACCAGGTAGAGAATGACCCCCTGGCCCAACCCGCAGTGTTCCCCTCCCAGCTCGATCCTAGTTCCTCCACACCAGCAGACCTCTGTGTCCTGGGCCCCTGCCCCTCCCTGACTCAGAGCACAGCCAGCACTGTGAAGCCATCCTGGCTGCACTCTGTAGACTCTGCTGCCTTATGTGCCCTGTTCCAGGATCACGTCCTCAGTTCAAAGCGCCTCATTTACTTTGGCCCACAACCAGTGTGCTAGCAACAGAACAATACTGACTGCCTGGCAAAGAACCAGTTCTAACACCATATGAAACAAGCCAACACAAACCATTTAAGACAGCCAGCCTGCCTCTTCACAGCAGTGGGAACACATCTGTAGGCCCTGTAGATATGGTGAGATATCCTGAGAAAAGGGAGATGCTATGCGCTTCCCTGGTGTAGATGATCTCACTGAGGGAAATCAGTGCTAGGACGGTTTCATCAAAGTGTTTATCTCCGGTTCTGGTGGTAAATAAATGATCTCTGCAATTTATCTTACATGTGTTGATGAAGCACCGGGCCTGTTTTTTCAAAGCGATAATTGTTCATCGTGACGGTTATTGTTTGAGAAGGTATCTTTGAGTAGGATTACATATTATTAATGGTTTCTAATAAAGAAAACCATTCATCATTGTAACAAGTCATGATCAAATGGTTGCCTCTGTAAGAAATATAAACACTTGGCTTTATGGCACAAAATATGATAGCAAATGAGAAGACATGTATCCTGCACCCACATAATATTTCTATGGCACATGGATTTTTATTATTATTATTATTATTATTATTATTATTAATCTGCTGAAAATGGCTCATTTGTGCTTGGATTTATTATTTACACACATTATTATTGAGAAGTATCACTTCATCAATCATGCAATACATTCAAATTGTAAAAAATGGGTATAATAAATTGAAACATGTTGTAGCCACCTTATTACTAAGCATGCAGGCTGTGAGACATGTCTTCTGTGATTAATTATAGCTGCACGTGTAACAGTGCATTGTTTTGCTTCAACAGCAGTCGCTGGATGCCCTCCTACAGAGGGCCTAATAATTCCACCCTAATAGCCTCTGCCTTCTTTTTTTTCCAGGCTATTATATTTGACCCCGAGACCCATCTTCCCGTAGTTACTGACAGCTGCACCGGTTGCACTCTGTGTCTGAGCGTGTGCCCCATCATCGACTGCATCAAAATGGTTGCCAGGACAACGCCTTACGTGCCGAAGCGAGGCCTCCCGCCTCAAGCTGTTGAGCCTGTTTGCTAAAGGAAGCAGAAAAAAAGGACCTAGCGTCTACTTCACAGCATTGATTCCACTCATAATTGCAGTGTGAAAAATTACCTTTATTATAAAAACGAATAATTAGTTTGTAGAAATAATTGCCTTATATTCCCAAGCCAATTATCCAGAAATAATTGTGCAAGCGCAAATAGTTGCATTATTTCTAAACAATAGCCAGCAAGAATTTTTTTTCTTCCTCTGTCAAGGCTGTGATAATGAGACTGAAGGGGAGGTTTTCAATAATAGATGTTTATGTACTGCAGAACCCATGCCACAGACAAATGTTACATTTCTAACAAGCAGCATGATGACAGTGCCTCCACAAGCTTACAGCCATAAAATAAGACATTATGTGACAGAGAAAATAATCAGACAGACAAGAAGTCGTAATGAACAAAGATAAATAGGTATTTACATGGCTCTGAAATATTCTGCACTGGATTGTCCACGTATAAGCTCTGCTTACACTAGTGCATTATTTACAGCCTCTGAGGTATACACACTCTCCCCTTCCTACATATTATGCAGTTACTTAAATAACAAGCAGGGGATAACATAGAACTTTATCACAGTATTAATAAGCATTATTATCATTATGTATTTATAAACATGAACATTTGATACTGATTTTTTCTTAATCATTTATCCTACTCTAATGTAACTGCAATGAATCCTAGTCTCTTCCTGCCAGTTTTAATTCATTGTTGTGCTTTAAATTAACTCAGGGATATACTTAATCAAAATAGTTATGCACAGATAGCTAACTAATTAAAATAACTTTAATTTTAGATGTATTACTTATAATTATTGTACCTCTTTAAAATCAGTTTACACACTGCACACGACTCTGTCCACCCTGAACACTTTGCTCATCATATTTTCAGCAAATGCAAATATATAAAAACAATCAGATCCATTGTATCCAAATAGCTTTTTAAATATCCTCAGATAATCAGTTGTGATAAACTTATTTACGGAAAACAACTGTTCCCCACAATGCCATGGTGTAGAGTTACTAGTATACAGACTGTGAATGAAAGCTTTAACCATATGGGTATTTTGTAGCTGGCGTTGTTGCTTTTTGATAGCCAGTGACAGCTAAATCATTTGAGAGCCACTGATAGCTAAATCATTGGATGCAGTATTAAGAAGTGCCTTAAATTTTGCTGCTTTATTTATCATTCCCTAGAATTAGCTAACTGTATAAACTTACATGTTAACACAACTATATTCAGTTACGTTATAGTTATGCTCAATAGACATATCTTGTTATAAAACCTGTAATTGACTGCTGATTGAAAAGAAACCACAAAAGCCTGTATACACTGAGACCCTCCACAATTTGAGTCTTACATCCTTGTGTTAAGGTATCATGAGGGTATGAAAAGTTAGACATACTGTATTTCTTACTTAAATGCTAACAAAACCATATCCAGACTAGAGCAGGGCTAAGTAGACAGTTTTTGAATATGATTTTATGTTTCACGTTGATACAAACTACAAGGAAGTATTTAACTGCTTTGTTTTGGAGAATCCTTATTGTGGTGTAATTCATTTCCAGATGAATTAAATGCAGTCACATGATCTTTTGAATTTAATTTGTAATCAAATAAAGTGGGTGGTCTCAATAAATACTGAACAGAGAGAATGTTCTGTTGTGTTTATGTGACGTGCATAACTTATTGATCACAAATATTCTAAACTGATTAAGTTTAGTCGAGTACAGCAGATTTCAGTGATACCACTCTCATCACCAGTGATTCATTATTATTATCTCACTGCTTTATCTGAAACATCTAAGAAAAAAGAGTGAAATGGAGAGAAGGAACACAAACCATGCATTCATTTTGACACAAGACTAATTCAATTGTTTTCCAAGCTACAATCAAATATTTTTTAAGTCAGATGTATGGTACAATGATTTCTTTTTTAATATATTGATTCATAGAAGGAACATTTGCTATATTGCTTCTAAACATACATATTCAATACAAACATGTGATTAGATGTTGTAATCGATCATGTCACAAAAAAATGAAGGCATGTTTTGTATTTATGCTTCTTTCAATGTGCGTAGATTGAGTTAATTATCTGATAGTGATAGTGAGAGTTTTCCCTTCCATGAATGAAAAGTGAAGAGAGTGTATTAATTTTTGTTCTTGTTTTTATGTCATTATTTATTCATACATTTAGATAATGTTTGGATTTCATTAGCCCAGTTCCTTTGATCTTTATTGTTTCAAAACTTCAAATGATGTCATTGAAGTATAGCTTACTTACATAATCTTAGCTACAAACCTCAAAGCGAATAGTTGATTATTGCATGTTTTTGATAGACAGATGAGATCCTCATTCTCCTGAAACCATGTATCTACAGCGATGTTTGTCTCCTTAAGCTCTGTCTGACCTTATCCATGTGACAATTAAGGATCATATGCATATAGCAGTTAAAAAACTATTGCAGTTCAGTGGATGCCTTTTCTGATTTTTCATAAAGTGTATGCATACATTTTAAATTTACATATTACACACGTGCTGTCAGTCATTTAGGCCCTTGAGTGCCAATAGTTCAAATCAAAGACAAATTTTTCACAATAAATAAATAAATAATATTTTTTAAAAATAATAAATAAATAAATATACACGAAGTTGCTTGAAGTAATGAAGAGTAAGAATCTAATATGTGTGATACTGAATTCACTTCTGAGGCCAGAAATGCACAAATTGATTGATTAGCTGGGTGGGTGTTGGGGAGGAGTGGTTGGGGTATTCACAGAAATAAAGGTGTAAATAATGGATAAAAACATGTAACAGGAAAATGCATGATTTTAAATCTAAACTTTTCAGAATAAACATATGTGACCATTGCATAAAATGTAACCGCAATGGGCAAACCTCTATGATATGACCTGTTTGGTCATTTTATATCTGTGTCTTGTTAAAGGCCTTGTAGGGTCATGCGTTTCTCAAGTTAACAGAAACTGTTCTGATTTGTATCTCTGTTTTAGAATTGTACTTGGATAATGACACCAGAGTCAAATGAGGAACATGGACTTATGTTAATCAGTGTGCTGGTTATTTTAACGCAGGTCAAACATGGCAAGCCTGTAAATGAGGGGGATGCATCCTGAGCACGATTTAACATAAGGCCGACACATGGTATGTTTTCTCATTAATGCAAGAGTGAGTATTGATCCGTTATCCTGCATTTGGAATTCTGCCAAGAATCAAAACAAATCCAATTAAAATGATCAGGTTTCATGGCACACTCCAGCAAGCCTGGGTTCTACTGCAGAGTCTCAGTGAAAACTGAAAGAAAATAAAAAATATCAAGTTTCTCCAGACTTAAAACAGTAGTCTTACTCCTACGATGAATACTACTACTACTACTAATAATGATAATAATAATTAATAATAATACATTAAAAATGAATTTGAACTACAATAGGATATCGTTTATATCTGAATTCCATTTTTCAATTCAACTGAATAATTGCTATAACCATTATGTGATTATAAAGATATTCATATGTAGGTTTGGGTCTCCTGATTGCAATGTAGGGCAAACATTTTATAATATATGTAAAAGAAACTGCTGGTAGTACAAGTACAGTACATTGTTAGGATACAAGGATACAAAGCCCATACCCTCATGGCTAAGGACTATATCCCAACACATTTTGTTTCATTTCCTTCTTTTGTTTGCATAAACCAAACAGAAGTAGAAGACACAAGGGGGAGAGACGGGAGGTGAAGGATGAGTGAAATGGGAAAGTGTCTTTTAGTTAGTTAACACTCTAAAATCAGGAATACTTGGATTAATAATTTATTTTATAATTATTATGTACTGTTAATTGATCATTAAGAATATAGTGTAAACTACAGGGAAATATTGCGTTTGAAGAGGATTACCAACAGTAAATCAGGTGATGCTAAGTGCGCAGGATGCCACCTTTGCTATGTGATCACAAAGATCCCTGCTGTGGTGTGATAGTGAGGGGATCTGGGAACCTCATATCCTGATGTTTCCAAAAATATATGAAACAATTAGAAAAAAAAAGTCAAATTGTAAATCCCCAAAATGACGCATAACAAAAATGTGACGAGTGGGTGTGTCAAAACAGAATGCACCATCAGGTCAGGCTTTGAGGAAAATGTAAAACTCAGCAGTATAAATTCATCTGACATTGGTGATTTTATTCAAACATATCTACAACAAACTGTAAAAAATAACATTTTTGGCTTTTGCTCGTCCTGTTGAAAGCACTCTGGTGGTTTGTGTTGTTTGGCCCCACCCAGTTATAACCAGTTAAGTTTTAGTTTTTGCTTTAAAATAAAACAAGCCGATTTTTTAAATAAGCAAAGTATTTCATCATACTCAGACAGTAACACTTCTTGATATCTCCCTGAAGTGACTTTCCAACCCTGAGGATAATTTTCTCTTTGGTTTTAAAGAAACTTGTGGCCGGAAATGCCAACATTTTGAGTTTTAGTCAAGGTATATGCATAGATTGTACATATAATTCAGCCCCTCGAGCAGATAGGAAGTGTCTAGGAATGTAAATGCACATTATCACCATCATGCCTGCTCTTCAGGAGAAATTGCAAGGTCTGAGCTCTCAGCGCGTTGAAGGACCAGGAAGCTTTCATGCCGCAGGTATGTTGGAGGGATTAGCCCCAAGGTTTAGATCTGAAAGCTAAGCATACATTGGAAATGCAGATGCTGTCTATTGTATGCCAGAGAAAACCACTGCTCTCAAAATTGCATAGACCTTTTAATGAATTTTGTGGTTCAGGCCTTCAGCGTTTTTCACTACGCAGGGTTACCATGGCAACAAACCTTTAACCATTGAAATTCCATCATTTTTTCACGTTTGTGGTGATTACTTTTGACTAGTAAAACCACAGCAAGATCTCTCAACATAATCAAGGTAAAAGGCCTTGAAATGCCAGACCAGTTTTTTTCAAGATATGAAAATATACGAAAGTATAAGAGAAACTGGACAGTGTGTGGCCCTCACCTTTCTCTCAAACACACCTTCCCCATGTCTCCCTGTCCATCCATGTAACTGATAAAGTGCAACTTAAGGTTTAACAGCTGGAGTGTGAGTTGATGGAGGAAGTGTTCATTGCCACTCAAACAGCACAATGTCTCATGTTCTTTTAGTTCCAGGAATGGGGTGGGATTGAATTTAATTTCAGTCAGCCATTTTGAAAAGCTCTTGATGTGGTCCAAGTGGACGTACTGGCCATTTGTGAGATAGGGCAATTGGGTGTTTGAATGATTCTGTTTCACACACTGATCTAGGTTTATTGAACTAGCTTTTTGAAAGACAGATGAATATTGAGTTAAAAGTGAGAATGCAAACACTTATCTAACACAGATAAATTATTAGTATATGTATTTGCTGTATTTTAAGGGAATCCACTGAAAAATACAAGAACTATGGCCAATACAATACAAGAATATAGTACTTATTCTCATTTTGCATCCATGCTGTCTGATTATTCTGAATGACATTTAAATCAGGGTTATAAATATACCTAACATATCCAACAACATTTCACAGGGAAAAATAATTCATTGCAATTTTTTTTTATTACACAACATCATGTTTGACAGTTGATACATATATATGTCATACATCTGATAAGTGTAATCATTTTTAAGGACAGTACTTTAGTCTAATATAGAATAGTTTTCTTTAAAGTGTCATTTGGAGGGATAAAAATCAAAGAGATGGCAAAAGTGATCTGGCAAATCACCAAGTCTGTTAGGCGTTTTTTTTTGCCATGCACTCTGAGTTTTGTCTCTTTGCTCTGTAATATGAAGCGCTACAACCACTGTACATAAATACCTGCAACCTTTCAATCAAGGAAAGTAGTCTGTCAGTACATTTCATATTGAGTATAAACAACATGAATCTGATGCTGCTTCGAAACCACCTGCCAAATACATAACTCATAAAGCAACTCTTGTTCATATGTCTTTGCACATTAGCAAAAAATGAAAGAATATAGACAGGATATAGATCCTGATGTTTTGCTTAGTTATAATTCTGCAGTGATGCTCAATGGATGTTTTGTTTAAATTAAAATAATTCTGATGTGCCTGTCTGCCAATGCGGAGCCAAAATGGGAGTTGGAATGCATAGTTTATTTCACACTTGGCACTATTTTCATACAGGGCTCTCAGTTTTGACAGGGCCAGACAGAGAAGAGAGAGTATGCATTTGTACTGCTACGCTTCAGAAGGACATGCTCCCAGAAACATGTATAGCTTTAGAAGACCCAGTCTACTGTATAATAGACAATTTTCATTCTGCCGAAGGTATGTATGTGTAGAGACCCATCTCCTCTTCCCTGCAAATGAGAAATGAAGAAGGTTGACCAGGGTAATTGTTTGATTTTTAAAGTCTTTGCCGAACCTATGCAGATGGAGCCCACTTTCTGACAGTAGCTTTTTGGTTTCCATCGTTCATTCTTTTTCCAGTGAAGCTAAACTATGAGTTGCCCTGGGCCAGATCTCAGGCAGAATAGGGTTCTTATTTGGTTATAGTGATGAGGATGGAAGAGAGGTGGTGAGCATCATCCCGCTGTGGAGAACGCTTTCACTGGAAATCTTTTTCAACACACATTCACCATTCAGCTTGACTGTAGTACAGTCACACTTTCCCACAAAGAGTGCAGGCATATCTAACAATCCTATCCTATTTTCAAACAAAAACAGTGCTCTCTTTCTCTCTCTTTCTCTCTCTCTATTTGTATATATACACATACACACACACTTTCTCTCTATATAGATGATAACTATGTATGTAATTGTCTGGTTGTTGCCATATTTTGACTTTTTAAAGGAAATTCAAAGATATGTATTATGGTGAGTTGTGACATGTAATAATATATTTTGTAATCATTCATTCTTTGTAATCATTGTAATCAATCATTCTCCTATTTTATGGAGGGATCATAAGCAGGAGCAGTCTGCGTTTTCTTCTGTTTGCCACAGGATATGCATTTGTTCCCCTCAATCCGCCCACCAGTCACATCCAGAACAACCAGCAAGCCTCTCTATCTCCCACATTGCATAGGACTTCCTTTTCCTCTCTGATTGCAATTAGTAAATTATGTACTTGGACTTTGGTCAGCCGTGGAAGATTAAATTATTCATTGATGTTAATAGATGGCGCCCCCTTCCTCTGCACATCCTCGAGAAATAATATTGACCTTTTCCACTGGAGCATGGTATCAGGAGCTTGGTGCTATTAAAACAAATAATGACAAATAAGTCATTCAAGTGCTGTTCTGCATCACATTGATATGTGCTTGTCAATGGGCAGACACACAGGCAAGGAAAAATGAAGCTCTGCTGATTTGTGTGGCTCCCACAAATAGTTTCCTGACCTTTAATGCCTTCCAAGAGATTACCTTAGACAAATCCGTGCAAGAAAAGGTTAACTACCTCTTCCAGGAAAGTATAATTGTAGCAAGACTAGAATAAACACAGACAATAAATACAGACTCTCCAGGAACAAAAAATAATATATAATGTATATATTGAGAATCCCTTTATAGTTCCATAAATTGCTCCAATTATATGCTTGTAATTTAAGAGTTAGTTGGGGACGTGCTTCTGGATGTCTGCTTGGGGATGTCTGCTTTAATGATCGCAGATTCTGTGGACTACATTTTACTGGGCTTAATGTGCCCATTATCAATGGTGACGTAATGCCTTAGAATAAGCTTTTAATAGACTGGTATGAAAGACCCAGGTCTTTAAGCATGGGTCTCTCACCCCTCTTATTGGGTGTTGGCTGGCAGTGAGGTAGCAAATGTCATCTTAAGGTGAACCGAAAAAGGGAAGGGTGAATATACCAGCTCAGACTACTATGAGGCTCAGGGCAGCTTTTGTGTCCCAAGGTGACATGTGAACTGGAGCCATGTCCCAGCAGCAGCATGTGGTTCACCCTTTTGGTCTCACATAAACTGATCTCTCTCTTAGAGCACTTCAGAAAGTTGTATACGCTAATCTCCATTAGAGGGCGCTGTTTCACCAAGTCCCAAGGAGAGACAAGCAGATTGATGGAGAGTGACAGCAGATTCCCCTCTTTGCAGCACAGCCTCAGCCTCCCATTAATTACACAGATTCTCTAATTGTTGCAATCACAAGTAATTTAATACATGATGTAAACTGTTACCTTGCTTTCAGCAATTTGCCAGCCATCCAATCACTGTATCCCAGTGAGGGAAGAAAGATTGGTACATTGCCTGTTGAAAGCAGGGAGAAAAAAAAAAATGTCATTGTGAAGGGAGATGCCTTCACATTCGTTGATAATGAGAATGAGGTTGGGGTTATCTTGAGAGGGTGTGAAATGTGTGCTGTTACATTCTTTAAAGTTACATTAATATAACACTTTTTAAAAATGCTTCAACAATAGTAATTTCGTTCCTCCTGTCTAAACACTTAAAGTGCAGTCTGTAGGGGTTTCACAGATGTAATGTGGCCCTAGGTATTGTACTGGAATTTTTGCACCCATGTGTTGTGAACTATTGTTGATGAAATAAGGTGCAGTGCAGCGTGAACATAAGTAAAAACCTGGTGTGCCTTGATTATACAGCTTACAATAAGGTCATTTTCCCTTTCATACACTGGAACTGTGTTGCTCTCTAAAACTCATGTCTGAGAAGAATAAAAAATGCTACAGATTTCGATCTATGGATAGCCATCACGCTGAGAACTCCTGAAGTGTCCCCTCTGAATGCAGATGTAAACCCACGGGAAAGAGGCATCTCTGTTTGACAGTCTGAGACACCCTGTGTGTGACCACATGCAAATTTCAATAATAGACAATAAGCTTGGTATCCATGGTGTTTTCTGCCCAACCATGCATGATACTATGTATTACATTACTCTATAGATTTGCATTTTGGTTCGCCGGCAAGTATTTTAATAAGGCACAAACTGATGAAGTCCTGCAGTGAAGGTACACTGACACAATCACAGCTTGTCAACACACACTGAAATAACTGTCATGAGACGCACACACACACACACACACACACACACACACACACACACACACACACACACACACACACACACACACACACACACACACACACACACACACACACACACACACACACACACACACTCAAACAGTTACATTAATAGTCAGATGATGTAAAGGAACCTGCCTTTTTCAAAGCAAAACATCTCCAAAAGGATTTCCGTTGTTATCCCTTGATTTCCATTACACTACATAACCTGTTTCAAAGCGTATAAGCTTTAATATGTTTTCTTCAATGATGAACAGAGGCCAAGACGCGTGAATTACCTTGGTGACTTTCCTGAATGCGGAAGGAACACTTCTGTTCCATGCATTTCCTGCAATGGTTGTTAACATAGTGAGAGACTGTTATTTACTGTGACCATCAGTGAGTTTCATTATTCATTAAAAGACAGTAGTGACCTTGTAATTTTCTCTAAATGGGTGATGTGTACAGCTCTGTGTAAGACAAAGCATGCTCTTCAGCTCTCTGCATCCCTGCCTTTGAGCCCAATGATAGCAATGACCAAGAAAGCAAATTAACATATTCAGTGGTAAATGGGAACCACTGGTGAACAGTGGAGAGAATGCTGACCCCTGACCCCTGGTAATTGGTAGTACCAGGATGTTTGCTTGGAGAGCTTTTCAAGCTCCTCTGTAGTGAGGCATAACTAATTGTGAAGCAACAGTGTGTCATCCTGCCTGAATTATGATGAAGATGTTTGATGGCTTCAGTGAATATTACATCTCCCATCACCATTAAAATGCAGGAAGATGGGGAAGAAGAAAATGCTAATCCAAGGACAGGATCACAAATATGGAACTTATTCATATTCTCTCTTGCTCGATTGCTTTTGGCTCTTTGGTTCTGTGCTGCAGTCAGTGTTACTGGACAGAGTTTTTTTCTGTGCTGTCGTTGCATTCTTTTTGCCAATAATTAAACATTCTTGATAACATCAGGAGCAGGGCAGTGAAAGACTGATAAACAAGTCTATATTTCGTCATCCACCTCATCAGCCAAGTAATATGAACTAGCTCTCTAAAAATAGTACTGTAATTAATGGTGAAAAATTAATAAAATTACACTTAAAACAAATAAGACAGCAGGTTCCAATGGCCCATATCCAACACTACTCAAAGAACAATAGGTGATAAAAACACTTCCAAGTGTGATCTCTATAAACTGTAGAAATAACAGAATATTGAAAAAATGATAGCATTTAGTAAAAACAGAACTATAAGGGAGACTTACGCTCCAGGAAACAAGCATTTGCTATAATGAGCACTATTAGAAAAATACCTGAGTTTGGAAGTCACTAAACCAAACAAAAAAGATATAGAGAATCCCAAATGCCAAAAACATTGAAAATGAAATGGAGGATGCTTTGATATATTGTAAATATTGTATTAGTGTACAGTAATTTTGAGTGATCATTTGTGGACACCACAATATAAGAAAGATATGAAAGCTTTTGAAAAAGTATTAAGATGGACAAACCTGAATTATGGTCTTTGTAGGTAAGACTTAACACACCTAATATGTTCAGGCTCACAAAAGGGATATTCAGGGAATCTGAATGACGTTTTCACGTTGAGTAACAATATGGGGTACACATGATGTGTATGTATTTAAATATGAATTAAACTTACATACATTCCATCCTACATACATGTCAGGTAATGTCACAGAAGCAGACACCCTTTGGATGTTCACGACCACACTGGACAGTTTTGTGGTCAAAATGACAACCCTCAATGGGCTCCTTGTTATCATCTAACATTCATATGTTCTTAAAACGGTTTTAGAGCTATTAGGTTCTCAAACTTTTTCATTGGATCAGAGATGAATAATATATCTTCCATTGAAGTAGAAGGTAGCCATCTTCCACCTCCTTGAGCTTGACCTTGAGTTCCTTTCAATACAGGAACTGCGTTCATTTGCTGATTTCACCTTTGTCCCTCCACTAATGGAGGTATAGACTGGAAGGTGGGGAGGGAGAGGGGGGACTGTCCATCACTTTAATTGTCTGAAGCCCTGGAAGTTATTTTCAGTGTAAGAACAGGTGGGTCCCTTTGTACTCTCACAAAGGCTAAACACTTCCTCAAAGTGATTCCCTAGAAGAAGCGCACCAGTGAGAATTGCCTTGGTGCTACCTGTTTGGAAATCTCTGCGGGAGAGCTTTGATCACATCTCATCTCCACATACATCTCTTTAAGGCTGCAGGACTCCTTTCACAGTTGTCTTGTCAAGAAGTTGTAATTGCTTTTCTTTGCACTCTGTCTTTTTGTTGTTAAGTTCACCAACATGTTAATCTTTCTGACACAGTGGATTATGGTTGATGAAGGAAATGCATTTGTCTGTACATCACATTGTTTTTTCTCATGTTTTCTTTTGTCTTTTTTTTTCAAATTCCTGCTCTGTGCCTCACCTGATGACTGTAAGTCAACCAAGACACACACAACTGATTAATGCAATGTCTTGGTTTTTTTAAAAGTATAATAGTGAGCTGCACTTAGGGTCTTTGTGGTCTAGAGTCATATTGTTGTTGTTATTACATTTTGAACAAATAATCTATATACAGAGTGAAAATTATAACATGCAATGGGTGCAAAAAAAAGTCAGCAGCGCTGTAAATGAGTATAAGTCAAACTATGATCGTTAACAGCAACAGAACCATGCTCACATGGTTCCACACTGGAGTACCTTAAGAGTGAAAATTGTAAACTTTCCTTCAATCATCTTCATATGGCGATTCAGCCATATCAGAACTAACGACATACCTTAAAATGACTAATTTAATAATGCCATTTAAATGTCATTGTACTTCCTATACATTTTCAGTAATTCCTGGTTGTAACACAATAATAATGCAGTTATTGTAGAGATGTGATAGTATCCAGTTTTGAGCAATCTAAATCCAACCACAATGGAAATTATAGCATTATAGTCTTTACTATGTATTTTTATATATGTATTTTTGATCATCAAATAAGTCATCATCACCATCTCCCAATGGACCTGCTGATTACTATATCAGAAACAATTCCATCCTGCAATTATTAAGTCTGTTCAATTATTAAGACTATTCAATGAACGTGTTCCATTATTCATACTTGCTCACTAATGGAAGACAAATATAGTGTCCATTTTGTCTGTCAATAAGTGCATTCGGAAGCAGGAGTATGCAAATAGTAAGCACATACTAAAGTCCTAGTACTTGACAGGACCATACTATATGCTCTTTGTTCAAAGAGATCATTGTGTTGAGCACAGCAACCATAATTAGCCTTAGCAACCACAAAATGCAACAACAGAGTTGTGATTAAAAATAACCTAAACATAGTTTCTTCATAATGCAATTTCTCATCTACATTAGAAAAATAAAATTTAGCCCAAGTGATTATGTCTTCTAGTATGTGCCAAATGTAACAAAGCTGAAGCATACTGCTGTTTTATATGGAAAAATGTCCTACCAAATATGAAAATATACAGGATGCAAGTATACCCAATGGGAGACAAATGTCACCAAAGCCGATGTTTTGAGAATTTGAGAGTATGACTTGGAAATATTTATATTTACTGCCAAAAGCACTACGTCAAGCTTTCATTGCCCACAACTTCTGCTGTCAGTAGCACACACTGATGACACGCAGCAACGCTACATTCTCTTGAAATGGTTAGACCAAGATGCACAGAGTGAAGTTGCAAGAACAATATTAGGAAAACTTTGCATTGGTTGTTTAGGATCTTTGAAATGTGGAACTTTGCAACATTTTGATATTCGATAATTCGGTACACAGACAGAGTTCTAGAATTGTGTTTTAATGGATGTGTGGAGAGCATGCTTTAAGTTGTGTTGATTTGGCTTCGAAAGGTGAAAGTTGTCATGCTGAAAATGTTTTTTGTTGAGCTTCTACACACAGCAAGAGCTTTCCTTGTTTATTCAGAAAGATAACTTGTATTCACTTGAGAAATATGCATTGTGGAAGCATCGATAAGTACAGTAATGACATCCCCCTAATCAGAGAGAGAGCTAGAGAGTATGAAATCTAGTTTGTTCTGTTAATGGAATCAGGTCATGGGAAGGAGGACGTCTGTGGCATTATGTCCAGGCTAATTTAATTTTGCCAGTTCTCCAGCGGGCATGGGTTCTGCTGAATGCCACCAGGTGACAGCTGCCTGGGAGGCAGTGTGTGCAGCCAGGGCTCGGTGTGGTGATATAGGAAACTCTGATCGCAAACCGCTGGAATTTCTGCTTCTGCTTCACTTTCATCCATTTTATTTTATTCAAATGAACTATAGCTTGATTCATATGACGTGTATCCGCCCCCATAAAAATGCCTGATTCGTTGTTTTTGAGGGGCAGAGATTGGAGGAAAGCATTTTAGCCACTTACTCCCCTGCAGGTCCCTGAGCCATCAATTAATAATCAAGCTGCAGCTGGTCACACATGTTCAATGGTGGCCGCCTGGGCCACCCGAAATGGACCGTTTTCCCTTTTAGAGCCCAGCGTAAAGCAGATGTTATGAAAGTGGTCCCTTGATAGAGGCAGAGATAAATGGTAATGGGAGTGATTACCTCAGAGGGAAAATGGACCTCTTTGCCACAGAGGGCTTGGCAGGAACAGGGCAGGCCAATGGAGACGTCAGGAGAGCGACCATTAGGGAGGCCTTGTGCTCAACGCTGAAGGGTTTGGCCCCCCTCACCAGCAGGTCCTTATGATTTACAAACAATCGTTCCATGCCTTCATATTACAGCCACTTCATCGGGACTCTCATGTATATTCTCTCATTTCATTCAATTAAGAGAAAAAGTGGACATTATGTTGCCTTTGATTTATTCCAAATCCAGGGAAAAGGCAAACTGCATGAACTGTAGATGGCACAAAAGTGGATTTAAAAAAGCAAATCAGTTTCTGTTTTCTTTTTTCCTCCAAACATTAAGTAAAAAAGTGTCCTGGATATAAAGCCCTTTTATATATGTATGAGGAGAGGAGGGCCATTACAGGCTGGCTTGACGCGTGGCCAGGGGAGCGGTGCAATGTTGTATGGAATGATGTACAGCCAGATGGAGAAGTTCTGCTGCGCAGTCAATGATCCAGAGCAGAGGAAGCTCCGGGAAGATGCAGCGCTGTTGATCCACAGCGCACTGCTGGAAGCTGAGAGAGAGAAAAGGACCTTGTACTCTCACGCTGTGTGCTACATCTACCATGTGGGGACAGAGAATACCCAAAGGATTATCTCCCTCCATACTCAAAGGGACATGTGAGCCAAGGGGGCACTTAGCCAGGGGCTTAGGGGGTGCTGTACCCCACAGATTCCCTCCAAGCATCGCAAAATATACCTTGCTGAAATTTCCAAACATAATGTGCTCTGTCTGTAATCTATACGCGGTGTGTGGTACTCATTCCATCTGTCTTATCATATATCAAAACACCGCCTCCATGAAATTAAAAACCCATGCTGCAGGGGTTATGTCTTTAAATAACTTTTTTAGATTTTCTTCTTTTTTTTTCAAAACTGAAACATGGGGAATTTTGTATGTATGTTTTCACTGCAGTCAAGCTAAAGAAAGGAATATTACTTGTAAAGCATCTTATTGTCTTTCACTCCATGTACAACTTATGTTACTGAGCTAACACAGAAAATAAAACCAGGCCTGTTTCATGGCAATGGGATTGCGGATGTCGTTTTTAGGCATCCATGCCTTAGTAGATAGCTTTAGCCATATCTCCATAAGTATATGGTACAATGTAAACTTTACTTTTCTAGTGCACTTCAATTTTTTGTTGCATCCACTGTCACCAATTTCATTAAATCCATAAAGGAAGTTATATTGGTGAACATGGAAATGAAATTTGATAAAATGAATCAAGGAAATTTTCACACCCCCACCCCTCCATGCTAGATTGTTTGCACTTGTGTGATACACTCATCTGCGAGGCAGTGTCTATTTCACACACCGAAGCCTGCAGGATGTGTTGCAGCAGAGCTGGCATCAGTCAGAGGACAGGTATAACATGCTATATGTATGGCTAGCACCTGGGAGGTGTTCATGCAATGGTAACTCCAGGACCCATGGCTAATGTAAACCCATGATACCTGAGTGTTATTCAAATTGTGTCCCACTGATGTGGTTGCCCAGTAATAGTCTATTGATAACTTGGGTGAAACTATGTTCAATGTGCATTTATACAATCACTAAGCAGCATCTTCATCTATTTCCTCTTCTTCAGTACTTTTGATTGTAATCTTTGTCAAATTCCACTGTAATTTTGGATAAAAAATGAATTTGCTTTCTTAAACTACAGCAAACCCCTCGTGACATCATGTGATGATATGAAGCATGTAGAATGCTCTATAAATGTGTGTGCTACTTATGAATTCAAAATGAAAGCTCGGTATTCATACACTTTGAAACTTTTCTGCTTATGGAAAGAATTATGTATGCATTGTAATTTGTGTAATGCTCATGTAATTTTATGTTCTGCTTATGAATGTGTTATGACTACATTATGAATGTGTTATGAGGGTGAATTTAATGTGAATTGCTACATGATTTTTCAGCACTTAATTTATGTTGCAAATCGTTGTCTGAATCTTTTAGTCCAATTGAAGCTTTGGTCCAAAAATGCATTGACAGTGGTCATTCATTTTTACAATTAATTGAATTTTGTCTTCAGGATTTTAGCAATGATGACCAGCTCCATGATGAAAAGAGAAATTGAAAAATAAATTAAACAGACAAACTTTTGCGCCTGATTTCATTTAACAGATCATTGAAATACAATTTTAATGATGGGTCAAAGATTATTTGTATGTGCTGCAAAGATGAAGGGAACAGATGTTGTTAATTGGATTACTGTGAATCCATGTTTCAGTACATAGTTATGGTCTTGTGTAAAATGTTATTTGTTGTAATGGGAGTACTGGATGTAATCAGTGGAAATACATGGAAATGTCAGTTCATTGTGATCTCAGCTCATTTGTGGAAAGCTTGCTGGTAAGGCTTCAGTTTCACCTCTGTACAACACAGCTTTCAGATGCAAATTACATGTAATTATGAGGAATATTAAATATATAGATTGACAACCATCTAGAACCAGAAATAAATGTTTAAAATAACTCAACATCAGTAATTCTCTGGTACACCATGTTGACATTATCCTGGGAGTTGGAGGCAGTATCTTCCAAAAGGCAAATGTTAAAGTTCAGCATCATTTTTTTAACTAGTGAAGGTAATCACCAGAAAAACCGACTGTATTATGTGTGGTTCACCCAGTCTTTATACTGAAGAACTGCCAGCAAAATGCTAAACCTCAATTAATGATAAAAGTATTAAGGCCTACAAGAACAAGATTGTCGCTAAATCAAACAAAGTCAGTGACATTCCACATTAATTTATTTTGTTTCCTATTATTTTTGAACACATTGTAAGCTATGAAGTTGTATGGAAATACAATAATGGATGATTGAAGCAAGTAATTTGCCAGTTTTATTTATTAATTAACAGTTTTAATTATTAATTTTATTTTGGGTGGGGAGGGGGATGCAGAAAAATACCTACCTGATGCGTTGCACACCTGATTTGCTTATTTCTGGGGAGTCTGTGGAATGTCAGTAAATATGTGCTTTCAATTCAGAAACATTCAGATGCACCCTAGACAGGGAACCTGATTAGGTTTGCTGTGGAAGAGGGATTCATGAATACACATTTATATGGACAAAGACAAACAGGTGAACAAAAGGCCTGGAGCATCACTGCTTGAAACAGAATTTGCACTAAAATTCAGAAAATAATGCTCTACTGTATACATATAAACACTGCACTCTAGAAACATAAATGAAATTTTCAGGGATGTTGCAAAATGATATTGATACATGCATACACATGGAAAATTCATTCATGGAGAGCTATCCTGTGACAAACAGTCCTATTGTTAGTTAGAAAGATCACTTGTCACGCAGTTCAACATGATTCAATAAATTGGTCAGCTAATAACAGCCACCTGCCTGTCTTCATGCTGCCTAAATATTCACTAGATTGGGATATACCAATTGTTGGTAGCTATATATCTAGCTAATGGTTGCTAGCTATTTTTATTACCGCTCTCTGGCTAATATGTTGCTTACATTATTCCTAACTGTGCGGGGTTATTGAATAAATCCTCAATATTGTCTTTTCAGTATAACATAAACACCCTGCATCTAAACTTATTCTCATGCACTAATATTTCATAGTAAGAGCAAAAAAACAAACAAATAATCAAACAAAAATAATTAATGTTGCTTACTTGAATGTTGCAGAAATCCCTAATAAAGTAATATTTTACCCCATTTATAGACTCTGGCTAACATCGTCGGTTACAAATGTTAAGAATGCCTAAAGAAAAACGAAGCTAAAGAAAATTAGTTTTTCGTCTTATATTTGACAGATGAATTGACCAATAATTTAAAACAGTACAAAAATATAAATCAGTTTTTAACTGATTGACACCAATTGTATATGTGCACTTCTGTGTGGTTTACATGTTTCCACACATTTATATACATTGTATAAATGTGAGTATAAATCCATCATCCATATTTGTCAAGAAAATAAATGGCACTGATATAAAGCAATGCATACTCCTTGACTTACTGAGTGATGTTGCTGCCCTTGTTCCCTCCGGTCCTCCACGCTCTGAAGTGCTTTGCAGTTCATGAGCTCATGTTTCCTGAATAATCCTTTTTGACTTCCACACTCACCCATTCCTACATATTAGACATAGCTGCAAGCTGTCATATGTGCTCAGAGAATAGTAGTACATAAACATGAATATTTAAGTACAGGAGGTCCTCGGGTTACGACGGTCTTGAGTTACGTCGTTTCGTGGTTACGACGCACTCCCATAAATTACTTAAAAAACCTAGTTTCGACCTAAGCACTTTCGTTCGTAAATACGACCACAGAAATAACGATAAGAAATTGTTCTCTCTTATTTTTATTATTGTTTCATTTAATTACTGTATTTTATATGTCCTTCATGTGTTGTGTGTACAGTGTGAGTGACTTAAGGTGTTAATTTAGGTATAATTTAGGTATAAATTCCGACTTACGTAAAAAATCGGCTTACGACAAGTCGTAGGAACGGAACTTGTTTGTAAGTCGAGGACCCCCTGTAATGTATACAGATTGGCTTTGTATTTATTTATTTATTTTTTAAGGTTGTCACTATATGACTATCTCCATTTTGGACACATCCCATTTAATGGGATTTTTAGTATGGAGAGGCAGATTAAATTCAGAGAGAATGTATGCTGTTTTGATGCTGGTGGTGGTCGTCATTGTGCATATAGTCAGCTGTCTTGTTGGATGGTGATGGCAGAGGCTGCTAAAGTCTGGTCCCATGCACTTCATGAATGCTGACTGCTGTATTTGCAAACATCTCTGGTATTTTAAAGGTTGGGGCCTTCCTTTCTAGGTCATGACAATCAGAAACCATATATTAGTTCATTGTACATAAAAGACTTGAGTATGAAAAATATAGAAAAAAAAGGAATGCATTAATGCATGACCTCCGAAACAAATACAAAGCAATTTCCTAACACGTTTCTGTAGTCTAATGCACCCAATTAGAAACAGCAAATATACATTTCTCTCCAGAGCTGAGACTCGACAGGAGGCCGAATTAAATTACTGTCTCACCAGAAAGCAACTGCTTCACTTTGAGCAAACATCACATTTTCACTCTGTAACTGAAAGTTACAATTAAATGAACTTGAAGATTCCTGAGAAGAAATACAGTCTTATCAGAATGTTATTGAAACGTTTTAGCAGGGAAGGTAATGGTGGTATTCTTAGCTTGAATTCTGCTTGAAGGAGTCCCAAACAATGACATTGGTGTGTAATAGCCTCAATATTCTTTAAAGAAATTATATTTTCTTATTGTTAATATCCATTCAGGCAGTAGTCATCTCGCTTTTATGTATGAAATATTTTTTTTTCTTGCCCAAGTTCCAGTGAGTGTTTACAGTCCTAAATAGGCATGGAGTAAAGTGTTGATTAGCTTGTCTGTTGTCACCATGGAACCCACATATCACAACATTTCAGTTGGTAGTTGTGTTGCCATGGCTCATATTTCACATTTTTTAAAATGTGATTTTTGTTCTGGGTTTTGTTATTATCTCTGGAGAATTTGTTTCTAGAAAACCACAGAACACATTTGGCTAGAGGGGGCCTTTATATCTTGTGTATGGACTTCTCTTGTTTTTGTTTTTTGCTGATTAAATATCATCCTTATTATAAATAAACCAATTATAGGTATGGTAAATATACATGTAGCTGTGAAAATCTACAAAAAATATTCAAATAAGGAAAAAGTGTTACCGTAGAACTATGTAAACAAGAGTTTCCTTAAGTAAAAGTCAATGTCAGTAAGCAGATAGATTCAGTGCTAGTCGCCTCAAAAGATGCCTATGTTTTGTTTGCTTTTTATGTAGGCTAATTATGAATAGAATTGCCTGAACTGAGAATTATGAATGCAAGGCATCTCAGAATAGATCTGGATGGAAACCCCTCATATATGATAGTCACTATTGTTCTTAAATGTAATAGTTCTTAATAATAATGTTCTTAATAATAATAATAATAATAATAATAATAATTTAACATGTATTTAAATTTTATATTTGTTCAATGGGGCTAAAAGCTGAATTTGTTTGGAGCTGAGGAATTAGACCTGCCCTCCACATAATCACTCTGAAGGGGAGAGAAGGGGAACGATTGTTCATTTCTAAAAGCCCCGCAGAAGGGTTTAGTTAGGCCCAGCTGCAGCCAGATTCATATTTTTTTATTATTATTTATGTCTTTTTGACTGTATTGATAGGATTGGTTTATTAAGTTTTATTTATATGGTCCTCATGGCAGCGGACAGATCCCATGCCCATCAACAGTAAAATCACATAGATTATTGTGCACTCAGTTAGCAGGGAATCATTTGGCTGGTCCTTGTCCCCTTGATCTGTCCCTGATGAAGCCAGCAAATGGAGAGACTCATAATTAATTCTGTTCTAAAGCCCACAAAATCCAGGGGCTAAATATATTTGGTGTTTTACTGTAATCCCAATTCAATTGTTATTATCCCTGTCTAACAGCCCCGGTGTTAATTCTTTTTTAATGTTTGCTGTTAACATTGTCAGACTAATATGAAGTAACTCTCCAGTATTACGGCCTGCAGGGGCTGGAGGCATGATCAATAACAGAGATGCCATAATTGTGTTTTCATTGATCTTTAAAGACAGAGCTGAAATGATGTGTTTTACAGTAATATGCACAATTTTCCTTTCCAGAGTTAGTTGCCACCAAGCTTCAAGTGAGGATGCTGCTGTTATTTTTGAAATGTAAAATTCTGTTGTTGGGTAATACTGTGCTGGTTTGTTTAATTTTATGTCATTGATGTTTTTACAGTTTTACATCAGAACATGTCATTTTTTTGAAGAAGTATGTACCTTCATATGTTTTTATCACTGGAGCCACACCTCTGTATAATTCCTACAACACATAAGTATATGTATTTAATGATTATTATATTGCAAATGAGAGAGTGCTTTGCCACAAACAGTTCCCCTCCTATTTGCCAACATTTGACCTAAGATAGGGACACACAAGCCTTGAGCACACACACTCTTCCTCAGTTTGGACCCTGAGCCTGCTTTACTCTGCTTCTGCTATTAATAACTGTCAAAACTCTTAACTGCAGGCATCTGTTGCAGCTTAGGTACTTTCCAAGGTAGCAAGTGGATTTATGTTTACCTTAGCTGGTAAAATTAGTTGGAAAACTGGGAAAAGGTATCATTGCTCTCAGGTTCAAGTGGCATCAATGGCAGTTTCTAAAAGTGTAAGGTCATTTTACAAAGTGTTTTCCGTGAAGAATGGTCTGAAGTTGCCTGTTTAGTGATCAATAAAAAATTATGTTTTACTGACTGATGAGAAAAAACATACATTTCCCATGTCCACTCGCATGGCTTCTGCATATATAACTCACAAAAACTGTTTGAAATGTTGGAAATGAAATAACTTATAATTATGACATGTGTGATCACAATTACACAAGTGAAAAGTGAAAAAAATATGCGGCCAGCCACACCACATTATCATTCAGTCTCTTAAAGTGATTTTGATGTAATCCCAAATTTTGTTTAAAGAAATTAGAACACGAAAATCTGTCACTAGAGTTGAGCCATATTGATTCAGTAAGGGGCAGGCAGGCCTGGCTAATGGTGTTATAGATCAATTTGTTGGCAAATTGCATGAGCCTCTGTGTCCATGATATTAATAAACATTCATAGACATGAGACATACACCAAGCAGCTGCTGTAGAGAGCAATGAAATTGTGGGTTAACGGCTAATCTCAAGCTTGCCTTCTTTTCTGTGAAATATTATTCTCAGCCGTTAATACTTAAGCTCTGTCCAGACCATTTATAAAATCTTTTCTTTGGCCAGAACAGTCATGTAGACCTCTACAGTATTTAGGGCTCCTTGGAGCATGCACTTTGGAGGAGCTCTAAGCAATCAGCCGAACAGAGTACGACACCATCTTCATGGCTAATAATGTGAGCCCCAGATCATTGTGAGCTGGGCTGATCAGACAAGCGGCAGCTCTGCACGCCATGCCTCTTTCACTTGGTCAGAGCCTTTCAAGTCATTAGAGAAAATGGAGTGGCAAACTCGGCTGCGTGGGAGAAAGGAGCAATTAGGCATGTGATTTCCACTGGTCACCGATAAAGGGCCCCCGCCTCAAGAAATAAAGCCATTCAAATGGGAGCGACGAAGTTCTTTGCGCTATCCAAACAAACACAAGCATCATTAGCCCCATCGCACCACTACATCCCAGAACAAAGTGAGCAGAAGAAGGCAGAATTAAAGCATCCTGGATACTGGAATGATTGCACACACACAGTTCCCGAGTTTTGGCTCATTTAATAGACTGTGAGGCGCTGAAGCCAGCGCACAGATCAGCCTGTTAGCCGACGAGTACGATACAAGAGGCTTTTGTATCAAATTATGTGAAAATATGAAGAAGCGATAATATCTGTAATGTGTTTCTGGAGGCAACTTTGCTCTTACAGCCCCATCAGGTCCCAAGAGCAGTATATTAAACTTGTTTTGTTCTGTGATACATCCTTTGGGGAAATTAGATCACAGACAATGACCTCACCTTATGTGCTGATGTCATTCCCAAGTGAAAATGGTCCTTGGAGGGCACTACAGCCATTGTCCATATGTCATTGAGCCAATAATCTGCTCATTAAATAAATCACTTTAGAATCACCGCAGAAATGATGTACAAAATTATCAATTACCTTCTTTTTTTAATGAACCCTCATCCATTAGAACTTTAAATAAAGTCACATTTAGATTGCATCCTCAGTATAAATTATACATGTATTAGCAATTTTGTTTTTGTCATCCACAATTGGTACAATATGCAAACGTTTGTGATTTTGTGAATTTTAAATGGTTAACTTGTCGAATATCTCACTATATTTCCTATAGGGAAAGCAGCTGAATTAATTTGAACTGTTTATTAGCATAACATCATCTCTGTGTGTATAAGATGAGCACATGAACTAAAGGTACCATTTATTTCATATACATAAGGGGGTAAATCACATGAGAGAGGAGAGCTCTAAACTACAAGTTTTAGTAGACACATCTAAATGGGATTTCAAAGTTCACTTTTTTCTCCCTTTCAGAAAAAAAAACCCTGGCTAGAGAGACTATTGACTGAAGGAGGATAGTGAGAACATTTTCAAGGCTGCACAGTTGATGAGAAATGAGCGGAGCCCACAGAAAATGTGTGGAGTGATAGCAGTCTTGGATACGGGCAGACGATTTTGAGCAGCATGATGCTTTCACATTCTCTGGGCGTATGCCCCAGCAGTCCACAAAGCTTATTTCAAAACTTTATTAGTCCGAGAAATCAACCTTTTACCAACCGCTTGGCTTGCAGCTATTCAGCTGAGGCTACTTTGCTGCCGTTACCTGATGTTTGATTTGTATACATGAGCAGTGTACCTTGTAAAGGGCAGACTGCAACCTGAAGCTACGCAAACTGTCTGAGCCGATTCCTGACTTACTGACACGGGGTTGGGGTTATTTTGCTCTTTGGAGCACATGCTGTTTCTCTGACATAAATGTAATTCCCAATGTTTTTATGGGCCCCCCATGTAGGTAAAGCTCTTACTGTATTTCTCAGAACTTTTTTGGTCTTTCTGGTAGATTAAAAGCTTTATATTTGCATATGTCCTGAGATTCCATTCTCCCAATTCTCTGAGCAATTTTTTTACTAATACTTTGAACAACCAGAGTGGGTGGAGGACTACAGAAATAACAAAACAACAAAAACTGTTGTACAAAAACAAAAAAATGAAAACAATAAAAATAAATAAATTTCACACTACAACCTAAAGTTTTGTGGTCACTCAAAAAATGACAGAATCCTGTCAGAAGCTGCCTCCCAGTACATATGGATTGAACTGAAATCTCTGTTAAGTCTGGCAGGTTTTTTTTTTTTAAGAAGAGTTATCTCTAATAAATAACAGTGCCTAACAGTGTTGAAAAATAAAGTATGGTCATCTTTACAGCTATGATCCCTAACAGAAGAACAGGGACAAGCATGCTGAAATTTTGGTTTCAGCAGTTATGTAGCACTGTGAACCTACATGATGTAAACCAAACAAAGACTATCAAAGATTGACAAGGACAGTCTGTTCTGCAACATTACTCCAGCTTCCTTTCATAGAAAGTGAAAAGACACATTTTATGCAGGCTGAGGACAAAAGTCACAAGGCCTCGAGGAAATATGTATGAATGACAAGCCCATAGATACACAGATGTATAATGAGATACCAAATCATAATTAAATTTAATCAAACTGAAGGTCATCCTGTTTCTCCTTACAAATGGTATGGATAAACAGGATTTGTTTTCTTTGTGCCTGGCATTTTCAACTTGAGCATGACAAGGTTTGATCCTTTTTGCCTTTTTTTTGAAGGAAATGTTGTTTTGTTTCTTGTCTTCACCAACTAGTCAATTAAAAAAGGTGTGCACTCTCAGAGCTTACAAAAAGGATGCCATTGCAGTCCAACAGAAGGTGACATGGAAACCCTGAAAGGTCCCAGAGGGTCAGGAGGGCTCTGTGGCAAGATGGGCATGTGACAGATTGTTTGATTTCTTGAATTGTGGACCTAAAATCCTGTTTGTTTGACTCTGGAGGTTGATCCCTATTGTAATGGCCTCTGGCACCCTTTTCTTGTGACGGTAGACTGATGCCACTGGGAGTGAGGAGGATACAAGTGATATCTTGAAGGAAAATAAGAAAAAGAAAGAAAGAAAAAAACAATGCATGACAACAGACATCTCAACAGAAGTGAGATTATCCATGTCAAGGAAACATCACAACATGTGACAAGTGGCTTGGGGGAAACCTGAGAAATTAATATAACTCTCATATTGAAGCCAGGCTGTGAAGGCCCGAGGCAGAAATCTCACAGTAACACAATAACCCATGTATGGGTTTTCACAGCTCTGCCACAAAAATATAAAACATAAAAAATAGAAACAATGGCTGTAATTGAAATAAATAAACTCTAGGGAAAAATACTGTAGTTAATTGTTTCCTTTACAGCATAAGAGCCGAGCCATATTATATCCGCCAACAAAAGACGCACTCCCACCCCTTTCAAACCTTCACATAAATTATTTAAATAAGTGTAAGATGGGAGGCATTTGCATACAGATAAAAGTCAGTTTAATATTGTAAATTACCATTTTATTGAACAATCTAAAAGATTTTGCTGTAATCTGCAAATAAATGTCTTCTCAGGATTTTCCTGAGCTGAGGACGTGAGTGGGTGGATGGGTGGAATAAGGATGTTGCAGGGAAGGGTGGCGCATGCATCCCATGACCTCTGGGTAATTAATGGATTATTTACACATGCACGATCCCGCTGTCCCCAATCACAGCGACTCATTTACTCTCTGACCTCCGCCCAGCAACCAGTTCCCACCAGCCTGACCTGTCTGCCCATTGCAGGCCACAAGCTTGTCAGCTGCAGACAGGATGTGGGGGTGGGGGGTGTCTGTCATCAGCATGCATCTCACCACACCCACTCTGTATGGAGGGGGGTGGGGAGCCAGCCTTGAACCACAATGTGAAAAAGAGCCATCGGAATTGATTTGTGGGCATTGGGCCATTGGCTAGATTTGTAATGGTCTTATTCCAAAAGTAAGGAAATTGTACATAAGATCAAATTCAATTTTTATTGATGTGATGGAAAGTTGCACTTGTTTTTCCTCCAAAGCAACAGAGGTCCACTTAAACCAGACAGTTATATATTTTTATGGAAAAAAAGCAATACTGTTTTCCCTTCTGTTTGAAAATGAAAATCAAAATATCAAATTGGCTTCAATGGATTAAGTGTATGACAGTAATAATTCACATGAATGTATAAACCATTTGAATTTCATATTGTTCCTGTAACAACAGATTGTTTGCATTGCATTGCAAAAATAAAATATGACAATCCAGAGAGTTTTACACCTTCTGTGTTATTTTAATTTAGACCAATTACACAGGGTTGGGCTTTCTTTGTACAAAGAAGGTTCAGACATTTTCACACATTTTTGCACCACTTATCATACACCAGCAACATTAGCGTGATTCGGATGCATTTTTATCATGCTTATTCTTTATGGCTACAGTTTTGGATGCTAATGCTTATCACATTTACAGTATTTTTTGCCTACACCTTGCACAGAAATATGAATCATATATTTTATATGGTTTCAATAACAATTTAATATTGTATATTGTTTTCTGGATTTTAAAACATCCAGCATAATTGAGTGCTACATGATGTAATAATTAAAACAGTGACAATGAATTGAACAGGACATAAAATACTTCACCGAAAGGAAAGACTCCGCAGGGAAAGACCAGCATCAATAGACATACATTGTCAACAAACAGTTTCAATATCAAAAACAATTCCAAAACACACAATGATAATAATGATGATAATTAATCATTATCATTATTCAGGTAAATCAGCAGGAAGTGTATTTCCCTATCATATGGCAATAAAGGAATATAGAGACCATTACATCAGACCTTCACAATGAAGTCGCCAATGCATGTATATCCACAGGCTTAATATAACACCTGCAGCATCAGTTTCCACAAATGGGAATTTACTATTTTGGCAAAATATTATCAATAATAAAAAACAAATATAATTCAAATAATGCTTAAATTGTAGTTGTAGGAATTATGGTTATCCAGATAAGCAAAACAAACAAAAAAAAATAGAAATTGCTTGCATTTGTTTCCACCAAGATCACCGATAGTCAGTGCAGAACAGGGAAGCGTCCTACCGGGATATACTTGTGTGAGTTTTGCTTCAGGCGACTGGAGACTGAACAGGCAACATGCGGTCATGATATCCCTCGACCCCTGTGCTCGGCGACAGTGGTCACCATGGCAATGCACGATACACGGTTACCAGGGAGGAGAACGCAGTGCACAGCGGGCCCATCGTAAAAAAGACACAGACGGCGAGCCCCTGAAAAGAACACAATCCAAATCAATACTGTCATTATCAGCTGAAGCAGGCTGAATTAGATGTCACAGCACCTGGGGCAGGGAGCTGACATACATGAAGATTATGAGTGCGCATGATGGATCGGGACAGCCTGCCCCTTTAAAAGTACGAATTGCCTGGCTGCAGCCAGTATGGATTAACAGTTACACTTTCTGCTACGCGCTGATGATCAAGTAGTGAACTTAGCAAATGGAATACAATATCAAACAGTGCGTGCAGTTCTGTATCTCTATAAAAGGCAACAGGATCAGCAGAGTTACATTAGACAGCTAAGGGGTACAGCCAGTCCTGCCTGCAGGGACGTTTACCCAGTACTGCTTAAGACACTTACTCTGGAGGTCTTACAATTGGCTCCATTAGAGCCAGGCATTGTGTTCACTAAATTAAAAACACAGCCTACTGAAAATATTAATTAATATAGGAAAACACTATCACCCTTCCAATTTTCTGTGTGTATATAAGCATTTATAATGGTTATATTAGCTAGGGAGCTATGCCTGTCACTACAACACATTTATACTTTAAAAGTGAAAACATTGACCTATTCTTTTCCTCTTCTCCTTTAATCTTCAGTTTCCAATGTTGAAATATAACTTGATGTTATTTAAATTAGTTATCTAATGTCTTGTTAAAATAAGACTTGTGACCCCTAACCTGTTTCATCAGTATTTTGACGATATTGAATAGCTACATGGTCACTCAGTATGATTGATTGCCGGGTATTAAACTGTATTAAATAATTCAGTCATTCTACCATTTCTAATTCCTGTATCAATTTGACAAAGCAAAGACTGTAGAAGAAGAAACCTGGTGCCATATTAATTTTTAATCTTCCTCAGGAAATTATAAGGAGGGTGCTATGACCTGTCCAGAAGCAAAGGGTAGCACTGTAAAGTCATAGCCCAATTTCAACTTGCTTTATAAGCGCTGTTAAAAAGTCATTGAGCACAAACTTAAAGGGTCATTAGTGACATAAACCTTGTATACATTTATAAATGGGGATAGCTGAAAACATTTTGAGGTTCAACAGTTAATGATCCTTACTTCAAGTCACCTCAAAAAACCTTAATGACAATATCTCCTAAAGAGAAAATGAAAATGTACATTACACATGTTCAAACCATTATGATATCATTGTAACACATTGCCATGTCACAATAGAGTAAAAACAATCAACTCTTAAAAAAACTCTCAGTACAAATGCTGTAAAAATACCAGAAATGTAATATTGGATTTAAGCTACCATGTAAGCATGGAAACCAATGAGCAAATATAGCTGCAAGCAGCAATGAGGGGGCCAAGGAGTCCAGCAGGACAGAGTCCCCATGGCAACTGATGTGTCAAAAGCGTGGTTATAAGCCCTGACAGGAAGTTTTATGTCAGTTGACCAAAGATTGGTTCGTTTGCCTTTGCTTTGGCTGTAAGGGATGAACATTTTTTAAAAACAATAATTGCAGCGTCCCCCCCAGAGGTAAAATGATGGCAATTTTTTTGCACATCCTCAGGATGGGGTTCCGAGTCCACATACCAAGGTTGATATCAATACATCAAAGCAATGCTGAGATAATATCATATATATTAACATATTATGTCTTCACTTCCTGTTTGGCAGCTTCACCACCAATTTCAATCGGCTGTAACGGACAAATGATTTTGAAAATCAGAAATCAGATCATCTGTGCCAGTTTTGGGTAAGGTCGGACAAAATTTGTGGCCTGTAAAGAATTTTTAAACCTTTTCATAAAATCCAATATGGTGGAAAATCCAATATGGCATAAATTGAAGGGGGAAAGATTGAACTCAGCTTGATCCAAGGAATCTAATGGTACCTTGGTTTTGAAAATCGGGTATACAGTTCAAAAGTTATGTGTGTAACTTTGACCCATTGGTGGCACTAGCGTGCTCGAAGTCAGACATGAAAATTGGTGAAAAGAAACACGGGACTGTCCCCAATGCAGCTCTAGGGGCTGCCATAGACTTCAATGGCAGAAGAAGAAGATGATTATGCATAATACGAAAAGGTAGAAACTCAATCGGTGCATACGCAGCTTCGTTGCTAGGCCCCCAGTCATAAAAATCTGCTATAACCAATCATTAATGGAGAACATTCACAGTTCCATTAAAAGTGGCACCACCTGTGACGATGAATGGCTCTGAACAGTTAATGGCCTCCTTTCTTAAACTCCGTAAATACCCTGCATATAACCTTGACAAGAATAAAATCACCACATCACTGCCATGCTGTAATTATAGATGAGCCTGCAGGAATAGCCCCTCTTCATCTTCCACTTTTCTCTGGGGAAGTCCACTCTGGGAGGCCGTGGGAGCTCAGCGCCTAGCTCTAGAACCCCTACAATGGACTCCAGTGCAGATGCATTCAGGCTAGTACCTCTTATTAAAACCCATTTTAGGAAAAAAAGGTAATATGTATTATACTACAACGTTTATACAATAATGGTGTTTATTAGTGATAAATTAGTGACAACCATATCCAAATCCTTCAAGTAAGAAAGAAAAAAATATTTAATTCTTTATAAATAATATTTTTCTAGGATATATGATAGTATTTATTTTTGAGCATGGCATAAAACTATATTGTCATTTCACAGCCCTAATGTTTGTGTTGTCAAATAGAAAATGTATGACACTGATATTCCATGATATCCTGGTGAAGCATGTGTTGTTCACATCCTCCCAATGTACTGAATAGATTTCAAAATCGGTGAAAACAATCAATACCCCTGGATTTATTTGATGGTTTATTATTCTTTTATTGGTAATAGATAACATTACTTAAGATTTTCATGTCACACTGGATCATTCAAAACTGACTCTTTAGCTGTAGGCCTAAGTCTTATTTCTAACGACATCTAAAGTAGATTCTCATTTCGAACTGCTTTATTGACAACTAGTTATATGCAAACAGATGAAATAAAAAAAGAACCCCGGCTCCAGACTGATACCCCTGTCTCTGATCTTATTCAAATGTAAAGTAATATTCACATTCTTGGAAGCAGGCAAATAAAGAGAAAGTCATTATGTTTAATCTACCTGAACCATGCAGTAAAACGTCACTGATACAATAGAGAACATTTAAATCTGAAATAGATACAATTCACTTCGTTCAATTGAATTAGGACAGGTAAACTTTGGACCACCACAACATTGATTTTTATGGTGCAATGAAAGGTTAATTTTATTACCAAAGTAATAAGAAGGTCAAAAAGGGGATTCAATTGGTTTCTTTATTTTCTTTAAGAAAAAAAAAAATACGAGATTGCTTAGTGCTGGACCTCATCCTTATTTCCAGCTTCAGAGGAGACAGACTCTCGCTTCCTCTGTCACATACCAGAAATAATTGAATCTGATCTTCTCTAAACCTGGAAATGCAGAGTATTGACTTTCCACATACTCAATAGGCGTCCTGTGCTCCTGTTGTCGCCTTGCTGCCCTGTTTGCACTCTCTGCTGTAAAATGCATATGCGTGCGCCTGGGCTCAGGATAAATAAAGTGACATTTAGTTAGTGTGATTCATGCATTTCATTAGAGCTCAAATGGTTTAGAGAGGAAAGCTTAGCACTTGTTCTTGATTGCAGCCCCCGAAGCTGTACAGATCTTTATGATCTTGTTTTGCTTTCAAACCTTAAGTATTTGATTGTGTTGACAAAAAAAAATAGTTCAAATAGCTGGATTGAACTGATTGTTTACTGCATATTACAGTGGAATCAAAAACATTCTGATCATACAAAAATTCACTTTCTATATAAAGAGCAATAAAAAACTAAATTTACTGTTACAGATTACTTCGTCATCTACATTACAACTTTCATACAATGGCATATTAACAAATGGCTAATGGTAAATTTGGTAATGACATAACTTTTAACAGAAACTGGGATGCAGATTAATTCTGTTTCTGCTCCCATGCCTAGCATTCATCCCTGAGGATTGTAGATCAACATTTTGAGTGTTAGCAGGAAGTTCCTTGACTGTATCCTAACAGATATGTTAATCGGACACCTAATTTTTGGGCTGAAAATCTTCAGCATAAAAAGACGGCATTAGAGAAATGAAGGCATAAAGTAAAAGTCATTCTGAAAAATAAAGAAACATTTTTTCCAAATCATATCTGCTGAGAAGGAAGCACAAAGGCCAATGAATGACAGCTACAACAAAGGCATTTCCTGAGAGTACCAAGCAGTGGACCTCACTGTAGACCAGTCAGCAACCATTTGAACTAGGTGATGAATACCAGTTTCCTATTCTCCATCAGTGAAGACAAATGGCACGCGGCTTAGTGCCTGCGGTACTCTCCTTTATCGCTTGTATAAATAGACCTCCAGGCCCAGTTCTGCCAAGCTGTTGAGCTGGGACTGACTGCCACATGTCGCCCACCAGGGTGATGCATGACAGCTGTTAGGCTCCATAAGGCTCTCTGTGCCATCGCTGAGGAGGGGAGGCAATGATGGTTTAGTCACTTAAACCAGGGATCATTAGCTGACCAGATTGAAAGTGCTGGATTTGGAATGTGTCCAGGATGCCACAATTACCTCCCAGCGATTTGTGAATTCCATTGTATCTTCAGCATGTTATTGTTCTTGTACTGTGTATGATTGCACTCGGGATCAGGAGTGTCTTTCAAGTTTGCCATGTTTTTGCATACCAATCCATACAAAAGTTATATTCTATTTATATCAGACATACTGTGTTGAGAAAAATAGCAGAAACACCAAACAAATGCATATTTTTAGCTAATAAGGAGCTGGGCTGTCCTTTACCTTTAGAACAGCCAATCTGTTAAGCCTTTTTGGAATGTCATCAAGCAAATTGTTGTTTGTAGGTTTGTAAACATTAAAATGCTCTGTGTTAAATTAACTCTAATAGAGTGCATTGCAAACCACTATTCAAATCATCCAGCTCTTTGAGATGAATGAAGTGAAAATATACTCCATACTCTACTTCCCAAAAATGTCCTTGTTGGGTGTATATCATCAAAATTTTCTTCACTATTCCACTCTCCAGATGAGACAATTGTGCTTTTTCTGTGACTGATGCATCTGAAATTCAGGCGCAAACTATTTGACCCCCGTCAACATTTGTTACATCTCTTGTGTTCCTCTATAAAATAACATGTCAAAACATTTATTTCAAAACATCTTTTGTAGCAGGAACATATTGTATTTACCACGGAGATTAATTTCAGATATGTGCAAACTCTGTTTCATTTGTGATTTACTGCAAAAAGAAGCACTTTTAAAGTCTATGTTTCTGATATTTTGTCCACACTCTGTAATGTTCAACTGCACTGTGATTACATTACATCCACACACAACCTTGAAAGTCATTTAATTAAAAAGGAATACACTGTTTGCCTTAATAGGTGCATTTTTAGCCTGGTGGTTGCTAGGTAATGCGCTTTCAGTCTAAAAGCACCTCTTAGCTCTAAATCCATACTCATACATTTAGGTGCATCACACTCCACACAGCCCTCATCAATTGCTCTCTGTGTTTGATTTCCAGCATTTAGAAAAAACAGATGTTCAAAATTAATTTATCTCATTCAATATTGTCCACACCAAGAAAAAAGTCAATTAACAGCTACTGACATAGCAATGACACATTAACAACCATTCACTCTTTGGCAGTAAAACTATTTACTGGTTCACACAGAATTATAACCTAACAGCGAGTGTGTTTGCATACACTCATGAATGTGTGCTTCTGTTACTGGCAGAACTAGGACAATCAGAAAAATAAAATGATGAGCAAAGGATACAGTTACTGTGGACCTTTAGTATTAAGGTCATTGTTCTTAGAACACACATTTATATTTATATTTATATTTATGACCATAGCATATCGTCAAAAGAAAAACCATAAGAGGATGCTTACAGATGCTTTAAAATCACTCATTAGAGTGTTGCTACCACTGACTCCTATATAGGAATAGCATGAACAATGGGGATTAAAGGTGGTACACATTGTGAAAATTAGCTGTTACTGTTCTTGGTATATTAAAATACCCAGTAGATTTTTCATAACCCATTATGTATGTTTGCGTGTGACTGAGAGATGAGTTGGAGATACTGCTTACATCACCTGTGGGATACTTAAGTGCCCCTAACACTTCACCTGAAGTGCATTACAGAATAAATCATTATGCAACTATGACCAATCCTCACATTATGCCCCATTAAGATTTATGACTGGCATATGCTGTACAGCTACGGCGCCAGGCAACACCCATCATGACATCATGAGCAGCGTTGGTGAGTTGGTGTCAGCCATTATGGATGCATTATTGTACCACAAGTAAGGAAGCATTATAAACATCTCACAGGTGTTCATAATGGCTGCATATCACTTTACGATAATATAAAAAAAAAATTCAGGTCAAATGTTACCACTGCTTCAAAAGGACAGACATAGCAGTCCTATAGTCCTTCACAATTTCAAACTTAGTGTGTAGTAACTCTACATTCCCAAATGGATACCTGCAAATGAATTTATTTTTATATACTGCCAGTACACTCTCCCATTTGTGGAGTCCTGGCTAAGCTAACCATAATTATAATGTCTATTAATTTTATTCGTGAACCAGCACCATGCTGCCAGTTTCCCTCTGTCAGTTAGCTTACACACTTACATTTTGGACAACACACTGATTTTGAAAGTGAGATTGTTTTAAAAGAAGTAAAATGAGAAGCTAAGAATTGTCATGTAATTTAAAATAGTACTCTTTGGGGGCGTTGGTTTATTATGACATCTCATTTTCCTTTGAGATGCTATCATTTCAGTACTGGGCAAAAGGAGAAGAATCTGCAATACAGGAAAAAAAACACTGTTACTGAAAGTAGAAGAATAACACCTTTTTTCTCTCTTTTCCTTAGATGTCATTTACACAGCAGGCTAGCGAAATGCATCATTCTGTCAAAACAAAGTGAAGAAAGTTGCCGGCAGCGACCAACAATCACAGAGGGATGTGAGGAGAAGCAGGAGGGACGTCTATGCCTGTGTCTACAGGAAGAAAGGCCTTCCCTCAGACCATATCAGCAAATACTGCCACAGCCCACAGGTACCACCCTTTATCCCAGTACTGGACTTACTTCCATATTACACTTATATATAAATATATTTTTTTGTTGTGCATGTCCTTAGAAACAGTGGCACCACTATGTGGTGAAAAATGTTGAAGATATGTTTTTTTTTTTTCTCAGTTCACAGGATGGTGTTTTAACATGCATTTTAGATATATTTTTCTACCAAATTCGATAACCCAAATCTGATATTGGCTCAGCACAACAGCCCACTAAAAAATATGTGGACCAAAATATGTGACCGCATCAAAGAAAGCCAAGTCAAACTCAAGGAAATTTGTAGAATAGACAGAATGACAATTCTTATATATATATATGTTTTCTACAGACTGGAGTATACAGAATTATGTGTTGAGTATATCATAATTCCATGTTTAAATTTGTATAAAAATCATACCATTGACATATATAATAAGTCTTTGGTAGTCATTCACATTAATACAACAAATACATTACTTACATCCATACACATAACGTGACTGTATCAAGGAGTTGTCAGAAAGCCAGGATAACGTTCTTGAAAACAGATAACCGACTTTAACTTACCATTCACATTGAGACACTTGCATAAATATACTTCATATAAAACAGTATTCTCTGCACTCAGTTCATATATTAATAAATACCTGAGGTGGGTCACATAAAAAGCTTAATTGAGCTACTCCCAGGTCTCATGTTTCTGACTGGATTTATATATTTCATATTGCCCTTCTCAAAGGCTGATCCTTTACAACGCTTTTATTTGACTGCCTCTAATTGACAGGGGTTATATGTCAACCTGTACTATAAAGCAGTTTTAAGAGTGCAGTGTTTATTGACTACACTTTAAAATGGATTGAGAAAACGGTAATCTTCAACACAGACATAAAATCGTGTATACCTGCAAACAATTCATTCCCTCAATAACTGTTTTCAGACACCGATGGCAGCTTTTAACAAAATAAACCAAACATTTTAAAAAGGATACATGGAGCATGGGGAGAAAAGTGTGTTTACATTCCTTCATGAAATAACTTCTGAAAGAAAACATTATATGCCATTTCTCCACACAAACTATCATTTTACCATGTTTTTTTACAGGCCTTAGAGAAATAATCCAGCCACCTTTTTTGATTCTGATATGGGGTACGGAAACAGATGTCTAAACCATGATTCATGAGATAGACAAAGTATTGATTTGGTCTAGGTCCGTGCTCTGATTTATAGTGTCATTTTTTTTGTTTATAAAAGGTAGAACGAGTACACAAGCATTCCGCTTTAAGTGTGCAAAATAAAAGCGGCGTTGCAGTGTGATGAATCGTGCCATCCAGACCTCAGGTCCACAGGAGGCTGGGGAATTGTCTTCATCAGACACACGCAGACAGGACGTCCATCACGAAAGGCCTGTGCCATGGACTTGACTCAAGGATTCCAAAGTAGCTCGGAAACTTAATGGAGGAAAAAATTCTAACTTCGGAATCACAGTCCCTCAATAAAAGCAACCCATTTGTATTTGGAAATTGATTCTATTTTCATCATGCATGAGCCTGGCTGATTTCAGGCACAAGGGAGCATGTTCCTGCTGCCAGGATTACTAGAACAAACATATGCACTGTGACAACATGAGATGACAATATCAATCGCAAGTGAAAAAGGAATTTAGGGGATGTAACTTGCACTGATCACCTATAAACACTGAACAGGTTCTGTGAAGACAGTCATGTTGAGTCACACTATAATGTTCTTACAATCTCTTAAATCAGTTAAGATTTGCATACAACAGAATGGATGTTTCATGCAATTAAAAATATTTATATTAAAATGCATGCTCAAAATTTGACACAGTATATGGGATGATGAGAACACACTGGTAATGCTGCAACCATAAAAATTCTGTTTAATGTTAGAGCTTGAATTTCATTATTCTACAAAACAAGTTTATTTAAAGGAATGGTTTTCAATAGAAATATTAAACAACAGTGCAATACAGGATTCAGAATAATGTTCAAGGCATAAAAAAATGAAAATTCAACCTGCAAACAATATGTGCATTGCTAGCCTGACAGCACCGAGGTTTGGGCTTTTGTGATGCAAAAACTAAAATAAACCATTCAGGTCTATTTATTTATCACCCAATAGCCCATAGTTCAACTTGGAACACTTTCTGTGGCATTTCACAGGCTCATTCATACCCTACTTTAAGGCACAGTTTATTTTTGCCTCAGGCCATAATTTCTGTATGAAATATAGAATCTATATAGAAATATAATTAGTTCTGCTACATGCACATTGATTTAGAGCAGACTGTGGTTATCCTCTGGTCTTCATACCATTTGAATAGCCTGACAGTGGATAATTAGACTTACATATTCACAAATAACAAAATCAGTGAACACATGCACTGTCTGCTTTACACCCAAACACAAAAACAGGACAACCCTTTATATGGTGAGAGAACACATGACCTTAGGAGCACATAACCCCCCAAAGATATAAAGAAAAACAAATTCAATCTGTACACTGCACAAGATGCATCTTCCAACAGCAATGGCAATGGTTTCAGTACACCCACAACCAGCAAAACATGTTGGAGTCAAACAAGTGGGAACCCAGTTATATTAATTGTCAAGATACCCACATGGAATGTACATTTCATATTTTAAACAAATAAGTGCATTCGGGATTGTCCATCATCATTCTTTTGGGCTTTTTGCTCCTGGTGCCAAACCTGTGACCATATTGCTGTGTAAATTATGCACATGCACATCTTAATACTGACAATACTGTGCTCATGTATATTGCCCAGTGACCACTTCATCACTTAAACACATTTCCTGAGGTTGCGCGCACCAGGAGTGGCTAGGTACCCTTTTCCTATTAAACACAGTGACAGAAAGATGCTTCATATTCAAGCACCAAACAAAAAAAGCTTCTGATAAAAATGCTATATGGTTTTTTTTTTTTTCTGAGAGAGAGAGGGTTTGAACAGTGAGGCCTCTACAGCAGAAAGGTGAGAGATGGATTTGCGGCAGAGAAGCATGAGACCCTAGGAGACTGATTAGTAGATACAACTGAAGAGACAAAACAAAGAGTAGGTAGGTAGATCAGTCTGAAGCAAGAGTATAGCAGGGTGGGAAATCGTTTTCAAAATTTAAAGTAAGAGTTGAGTTTTCTTTTTTTGGCATTTCACTTGCTGCTTCCCAAAATTGATAGTTCAGAAAACAATTTATTGAAATGAGGAGCGCCTTTCCCACCCTGGCAGAGAACATGATATCAGAAGCGAAGTAAGGTGGAGAACAAGAGAAGAGAGAGAGGCTGCATAGAGACAGAGGAGGTGAACACAGAGCTACAGAAGTGTTTATTGAGCATGCTACAGAGGTAAAGCAGAGTACACGCAAGAGAGAAATCAAACACAGCCATCAAACCTCCCGACTTGTTAGAAAAATTAACTTTTAATTGTGCCGCTTCGAAACTATACTGAATTTTACATTACTAAAGATGTAAAAACTCAACTAATATAGAAAATATACATGACTTTTCCTCATACAACCATAGAATGTTTTTTTTCCACTGGATACCCCTACTGTATCTGGGATGGGGTTTTGCTGGAGAAGGGTATGGATTTATTCCTGAAACAGGGGGCAGACACAGTTGTGATTGTGAAATAACCGTCCAGACAATTCTCTTGTCAGTTCTGAGCCATGTTTGCTATAAAGTTAGAATGCTTTTTGAAATACAAAATATTTGAGGTTCAAAAAAACTTTTTTTGTTTTTCCTTTTTTTTTTTACAATGCAATGTAAATTAAGACTAAAGGCACATAAACTTTGGTCCCACCAGGTTGTCCTTTCTTCAGAAAACTGCCACACGATGACATCACTATAGGCTCACTTCTGTTAACTTTTTACAAATGCATGCAACAGCAGTTTGTCCCAGAACGAACTAGACCAGTCAGTACATGCTCAGAAAACCACAGCCATTTTAAATCCTCCAAAACAAACTAAAACTGGCAATATAAATGCACATAGGGAAGGCTGAAGAACACCTAAAGTATATTCAGTCACAAGCAACATTTATACTATACTCTTTAGTGGTGGGTGCAGCGTGTAAACAAGGTTTAAAAAAAAAAAAAAAAAAAAAAAAACATTAAAATGATCTTACTGAAATTAAACAGAGGTTAAAACTTAACTTTCCATTGTCAGGACAAAGCTTGTCAGTTTGTACTGTAAAAATCACGGTTTCTTCAACAGTGTCATTCTTCAAATTTCATACATTTTCACCATTCCTCATTGCTTAACAACCAAAACAAAATTTTCAAGAAAAAAATCTTTAAAATTAAAATCACAGAGCTAATTTGAGAACACATCAGAACTTCACAAACTGTACAGCTAAACATGGAGGGGAAACACAATTTTACAAATCCACATCATATACCATCAGATCCAATGTGCCTAAATAGCAGACAACTATAAATTTTACAGATGTAAAAGTGGTGATACTATTATGTCAAGTAAGGCACATGTCTTGTCAACTAATTGTAATAAAGAGGACCTAACTTGCTTCCTTCATATGAAGAAATGGGAAGAGGTTAACGGCTTGCCTAACATATCAGGGAGAGGGTAGGAATCTTCTTGAAAGCACACTAGTATAACTCGCTTTCTCAAAAAAAGGGATTTATTTTTTCTGATAAACCAGATTTTCTTTAGGAATGACGAATGCATCTTAAAACATCAAACTGGTCCCCAGTGTCCGGAAACAGTCAACAGGTAACGCCACTAGTGAGCGTGAAGACGTGAATAGCGTCAGCGCGATGTTCATATGGTTGATTTGGAGAAGGAGACTCGCAGGTGATGGTTATCACCCATGTTGTAATTGTGTAGGTCTATCAGGGCTTGAATCGCTTCTTCAACAGTTGACATTTGCAGCAGTGCCATTTTATGATCCCTACACAAAGAAAAATTGTACACAATTAATTGCCACAATTAGATGAAACTCTTGGAGCACTGAACTCCCCTTTTCAATGAGGCTGTGAGAACGCTATTAAGTGGCTGATTTTATATAATAAAATATATATTTCATGCACAGCACAATGTGTTCTGTATCAGTGAAAGTCACCACCTTTTAAGAGTCTCTTAACTTTCACGAAAGAAACGCTTGGTTTGAGATCTTACGCAGCCGTTTCTTATGGAGGTTTCCTGACTTCCAGTAAAAAGGAAAACGAATGATAAAGTTCTTACTGAAAAAATTTGAAGGCTTTCACAGTGCCACCGGAATTGGAGAACAGTACTCTGAGGTCTTCTTCGGTTACGTCTTGCCTGCAAAAGGGAGAAGCATTAGCACTTAAACAATGGACACAAAAGGTGCTCTCCACGCACGGTCCATTACTCACGGGATGTTAGACAGATGGAGGGTTGCAGAGGGAGGAAAGATGTTCTGGAAATTCTTGGATCCGGGCTTTTTGAAGCGATGTAATGGGGAGTTGGTGAAGTCTTTCGTGAGCCCTTGGTCGTCCAGTCCTTCCCTTGGTAGCTGCACTGTCTGGTGTTTTGACAAGGTCACCCGAATGATCTTTCCGTACATCTTCTGACCATTTAAGTGGCTCATTGCTGACACAGACATACAAATATAATTACTATTCAAGAACATGCATTCTCTGAGACAACACTGAAAAAAGAAAAAAAAAAGCAACTTTTTGCTCATTAACCCTAATCCAAGCAGTTTAAATTACACTGAATGAGCTACCACAAGCTACTCACATCCCCTTTGTAAATATAGCATCTTACCTAGTTGGGCTTGATTTCCATCTGCCATTTGTATAAGTGCACTGTCTTTCTTATTGTACAGTATCTTCACACGTTGTGCGTCACCGTAGACGCCTTTTAGAAGGGGAAAAAAGCAGTCAAGAGGGAAAGAAATGGACGGCAAAGAATAGTTAGTGCAGAAAATTTGAGATTTAGATATCAAAAGAGAAAAGATAGAACATTCATTGAAATGGAAAAAAAAATCAAGTTTTGAATGGAAATTTGAGGAGACCATGATACACCCTCAAAAACAGGCGTTGTGGAATGCTAAATAAATGTACATGCAAAATAATTTAACCATGCATTAACTTAAACAGTCTATGGACAGACTCTCAAAGCCAGAGAGTGAGAGATGGTGATAGAAGTAAGATGAAACCAGAAGAGAAAGGCAACACTAAAACTACAAGCCAAACAGTAGCTATAAATTAGATTCAAAAGATGAAAACCAATTAAAAAAATGACAAAATAATAAAAGGTAGAGTGCTAACGATAACATACCGAAGAGGGTAAACAGACTTTGGGGCGTAACCATCTTTAGAAGGAGAGAAGAGCAAGCAGCGTAAGACAGGAAGAGAGCAGAGTCGAGGAAGAGCGGAGATGAACAGATCATCCATAACGAGGGGTGGTTTCCCGTAGAATGGTGAGGTGGTCATGGATCATGGTTCAAGGCAGTTAATTGGGGCAAGTTGGTCCGAGGAATATTTTTTTGTTCAAGCACAAAGCATGAATGGAGGGGGTGTCAGGTAATGAAAAAGAGGGGGGAAGAAACAAAGGGGTGAGAGGAAGGGAAGGGGGAAGGGGAAAGGGGGAGTTTCAATGCAGAATAAAACAAAAGAGTAGGGGAACAAAAAAAAATGAAAATACAGGTCAGTACAACAGGAAATGCAGGAATTTGGTCAGAATGACCGTCTGTTTCTATATTTATACAAGAAAATAATAGTTTCAAATGTAGTCACCCAGGTCAAACATGGGTGTAATACATCCACATCAACAAATAGTTATAGTATATAGGAAAAATGCATGCAGTAGAATCAGAAGTTTAGGATCCAACACTTCAAGCGGAGTATGAAATGCAGGCATATTGTTAAAAAGGTGCACAAGGATCACCCTTTTTGACATGCAGGTGTAGACATGAAAAACCACCTTGCAAAGTTATGGTATAACAAAGAACATTATGTTTGACCCCCCACAAACCTGCCATGGTGTATGGGCAAATTCATGATCGAAAATACATATAGTTTTTTTTTGTTTTTTTTTTAAACTCAGGAGAGACAAGCCTCCCACCTTTCATAGCACAGACAAAAAGACAAACCAGAGCTTTGAGAGAAAAGATGGAGAGGAATATCAGTTTGCATGAAGGAGTACAAGAGGAGAGAGACAAAGCAACAGAGAGAGAGAGAGAGAGAGACCAAGTGAGAGAGCGATAAAGAGAGTTTTCATATGTTTAGAAGACAGTGGATAAAATCTGCAAGCAAAACACAGACTAGGCAGGTCCCCTTATCAATTCTCTTGGAGAGAACCTTGAAAGAAAAATGATTTTCAATAGAAGTATTCATTCAGAAAGGAACTAGACACAAGACAACTGCAAACATCAAGACAAAAAAGCTGAGAAAAAAAGTACAAAAGTAATGTACACTGCAGGTGATTATCATTATTGTATTGCTGACTAGATATGACAATTTGCAAGGAATTAATATACACTGCTATGCCAGAAAGGTTAGAACAGATATGATCAGCTCATCACGAAGCAGCAAAAAGGTTGCCAACAAAAGTACACTCAATATCAATAGGTTTTGATTAAACTTACAAGTTGAAACATGCTTGTGTATAGTGCTACTAGGGTTCATAAATCATAAATGCATATGTAGGTATTACCAATATGAACCATATAGAATATAAATCTGACCCAATGTATTTACAAATTACACCCATTGCAAGGCAAGTTTCAACTCAATGAACACAAACCAAATCAGACACGTACTTTCACAAGGACAAAAAAAGGCAATGGCAAAATACGGCAAGGCAAAAAAAATAGGCTCGATCATCCGGCTTGATCAATGTGTTGCTAAAGTGGAGGGGTACTGACCTCTTCATTCAGATTGCTGACCAGCAGCACACCGCTGGTGCCCGAGTGGCCGGACAGAGCTACCCTCCCTGCGGCCGCTGCAGCAGCAGCTGCTGCACTCAGTGGACTCAAGGCTCCTGCAATGGCAAAAGGTGTTCAGTGGGGGGCGCAATTCCCCCAGACAAGGAGGGGGGAGAGGAGTAGGAAGCATGCCTGGCAAACTCAGCCCAAGCTGTGGCACTTTCCTGTGACCTAACCCCTCCTAGATCCACCGCAGCAAGACAAACGCACACACGCAGGCGCGTGCACACGCACACATCCACACATGCACGCGCCTGCTCGCTCAAATGTTAATGTTTCATTCCACCGCAACTCAGCTCAACTCAATCTTTCTAGTTCTCTCAAAAAGCAACTGTTTCAACAGTCGCCACAGCTGCAAGAGAGAAACTGGGTTAGATGGCAGGTTCATTGGTTTCTGATCTGGAATACAGTTAGGTTGGACTGGACTGCTGTTCATAAATGGCAGGCAACTTTGGTGCTTGTTTCAAGTCAAATTACTTTTTAAATGTCAGTATCTGAACCATACCAATACCCTGGTTCATCTAAAAAAGGACCTACAACAAAAGGTGCAAAGTACCAAAGTAGCCTACAACTGTTAAGACATTCCCCCCAAAGGCGTTTCAAAGTTACGGTGTCTGCTTGGGCACACCTCACTAAGATGCAAAGCTGTGCAGCACACATTTTGAAATGCAGTTCACAAAATAAACAAAAACAAAAACAAAACAAAGAACAATTACTTCATTAACAAAGCTACACTTGCTTATGCTCTTCAAAATGATAGAAATGGTGTTAGCCACAGAAAGAAAGAATAGATCATAATGGAAGTATAGGTACCTCCACCCTGTGCAAAGCCAAGAGAAGACGGAAACCCTCCACCACTAGAATAGGGAGCTACCATTCCAGATGGAGTACCTAAGGAAAACGTGTACATTAAATTCTTTTGACAGAGGGAGCTTTTTTAAGCCTACTACATTATAGTATAAGAAAACAAATTCACTGGCCAAGTATAATTCTCAATCAGCATTACATTATGTCCCCCTAAAGACTGTTTAAACGTTTGCCCAATTACCCCTAAGGCTCCTCTGGCATGCAAGGAGCAGGCTATAAATCAACCCAAATTCCATTATATTCTCCTTCCTTCTTTTTGCCCATCACTCCGCTGCTTCATCTCCATTTCTAACAGTCCATTACATCTCTCCTCGGCAGTATGATCTGTTGGCTAAACCTCGCAAAGAAAAAAAATTTCTTCTTTACAACATTTTCCTCAGCACATCAGAAGACACTCTTGTTCATTTAATGCCCCCGGTACACACACGTACTGGGTGCACCAAACGTTATGGGGTTGTGGTGAAAGGTGCCGAGCAATTTAGGGAAAAGACCATAATGTAAAATTTGATTGGTTAAAGAGCCATGAAGAAAGAAAAGTTAGTATGCAATAGGCCGTCACACCTGAGAGTCCCCGAGCACAGATGACTGGGGAAATGTGGCGGTTGGGGCATTAGAGGGGGTGAGAGAGCCTCGGTCTTCCAACTTACCAAGCAGGGAGGACGAGTCTTTGTTGAAGGCAGCGGCGACTGAGGGGTCAACGGCAGGTTGGCCATCCCCGGCTGGGAGCTCTGGCCTGGTGTAGTCTCGGCTCTTGTCGTTGTTGTACTTGACGTTTAGATTTACCAGCTTGGAGAAGTCAATGCGCAGCGTACAGCAGGCGTTGTAAATGTTCTGACCGTCCAAGGCCTACAAAGGAGGAGGGACGTAGTCATTATGACTGCCTTGATGATTCTTCGTAACTGAAGAAAGGAAGTATTCATGAGAGCATGAGCGAGAGATGCCTGGGGTTTTCTTGGAGGTCACTCACCAGTTTAGCTTGCTGAGCATTCACTGGATCGTTAAATTGCAGCAAAGCTTGAAACTGATTGTTCTTTGTGAATGTGATGATTTTCATGACCGTTCCAAACTTTGAAAAAATCTATCAACAAAAAAGGGAGAGCAGAGACCGTTATTAACGATGAAAGCACACAAAATGATCTTTTCACAGAACTGAGCTACAGCAAAACTGAGATTACAGGAAGTGTGAAGAGGAAAACTAGTTAATTCCACTTAAGCTGGCAGCAGTGAAATCACACATAATGAACATTAAAGAATGGGACAATAACAAGCTTGTTTGAGATGTCTTTAAATCTGTTCTTTTGTGGAAATAAAGGGTTTAATGTTTGGCAATTAGCTATATCAATACTCAATGACATTTCCCCACCACATGATAATGCACACCACTCTGGATGGTGTTCCACAGCACTATGGCTGCAGACCCTGCAGTAACTCATCAGCAGAGGACCTTCACCAATTTAAATTCATCTAGTTAAAGGCCACTGTGCATTCTCACATGGCTGGTGACATGTCACTTATTGCAATGACACTCTGAAATACACACACCAGTTAACCAATGCATTTTCTTCACAAAACATAAAAAACATGCTTAATTTACAGAATGCCCATGTAATGAGAAAAATAATTCCTTTGTTGTACATCTGTGACTCAAATGCTCTCCTCCTCCCGACTAGAAAAATATAACACTCTCACACCAGACAGCGGGCTGGGAACTGGGCTATGGCTGAGGTATGACAAACAGGTCTGTGACTTGTTTTATTGCACACAGACAGAGCACCCTGATTATCACCAAATGAACACAAAATGATTAAAGGGATGAAGAGAGTGTCCACCGACCTGCTGAAGGACGTCGAGAGTAACAGGGTAGAACATGTTGTCTATGATTATTCTGAGCACAGGGCTTGGGGCGGGAGTTAACGCGCTCTCGCTGGCGGTCGTGCCTGACGTGGGTGTTCCTCCGGCTTGGACAGCCGATACAGCCTGAAGGACAGCTTGAGCCCGCTTTCAGAAAGGAAACACACACATGGGCCAAGTGAAGCTATCTAGTTTACCCCAACAGGCCTGCAATGCAATCAAACAGTAATTACTGAAAAATGTCCCCTTTTGAGCACAGGTGCACCTGACCAATAGAAGGACCACCCATTATATCACAGCAGGAAAAGCCGTATGATTGGACCCATTTCATGCCTCTTGTAGGCTACTTGTATCTGATCTGTGACTCTACAGGGTTACCCTACACCCACTGCCTCCACTATATCCCTGCTATTTCCCTTAGCTATTGCTATTGGATCAAAACAAACAATAGCTCCTCCTCTTTCCCCATTCTGTGCCCCTTTATGTTTTTTTTTAACCTTATGACAGAATGCTTTTCCTGAAATGAAATGACAATGATTTTGATGCAAACCTTGTTACTATGGTGACAGTGATGAGAAATTACTATGTATTATGGAAACTTCATTTTTTATAAAATACATGAAATATAGCATAATTCTTATTTAATTTAAATACTTAAAACTTCCTGAATTTATGAGATTTTCAGCAATTTATTTAAACGGGTGGCTATACCACATAACAATTTCATTCCATCCTGTGGGGGTGCTGGTCTTTGGATTCAACAGGCAACTGTGAGGCATATCCTCACGCTGCACTAAATCCATGTTTAAAGGGTCCTATTTTTGCTTCATCTGGATGCTGATGTGCCATTACATCCCATACACTGCACTCAAGCTGTGAAAATATTCTCACCTGGTTTCCAGCACTGTCTGTCTTCAGCTCTTTGTGATTGGAGTACTGGATGAAAACAGGCACGTTGCGAACATGAGGGGTCACAGCAGTGTAGTAGTTCACCATTGTCATTGCTGCCTCCTCAGTACCAAGCTCCAAGAAAGCCTGCAAGACAAATTACCTTGAGTAGTACCTGGCACTTCCATGAATATCACAAACTTACTTTTCACAACTACACTGAGGTTCATCTTGACCTCTTTCAAACTGTCTTTTGAGAAGGAATACATAACTTTTGAAGTCCAGAAAAGATTAAAGAGAAAATCAAGAGTGGATTCAAATTTAAAATTCAGTAGAGTACAACCAAACAAGTACACCCACAATTTCCCGTTCCACAGCCTTTAGGTATGGAATACACACACTGAATTTGATCAAGCAACGTGTATAAATGAAAGTAAAAATGAGGCCTGCATTTCATAGGTAACCCACCCACCTGATTTTTCCCTTTGAGTGTCAAGATATTGGTGACTTTCCCGAAAGGTAGCCCCAGGGCGATAACCTCCGTCTCCGATACTTCATTAGGAAGCTTTCGGATGTGGAGGACACGGGAAGGGGGGCAGTCCATTCTGTCTTCTACTCTTAGCTTTTTGCTATCATTTCCATTAGCTGTGAATTAAAAAACCAGAACTTCAAAATACTTCACACATCCATACAATTTGTATATTTAGAGGAACTTATCAGAAATTGGCATAACTTCAGCTGCTCTCAAGCTGCATGCAAATAAAGTGAGCTACTATTTATGGAACATTTCTTTAAATTGTTATCCAGATTAGGCTTTCCCCTAGTGCATTATTGTGATAATGCAAAGGCGCTATTTCGGAATTGCATGTTGCCAGTTTGAATTCTGGATTTGATTTAAATTGGTAGATATCTTTAGGAATGGGGTTACCCAGCAAATGAGTTTCTACAAAGGACATCTGGGAAAGAAGCATTGGTTCACATAGTTGCTACAGTTTCTCATGTATCATTATTCTGCTACATTACACTGTGCACTTCTCAAGTCTACCTTAATTTAAGTTCAGCTTCATAATCGGTATATAAATATAGCACCCAGGAAGATACTGGTACATCAGCACTATACTGGACATCCTTTGGTCTGATATTTTGGTCCACAGATTACAAACTCTGCACGTATGTCTGATCCTAAATATATTCTGACAATGTTTGTGAAGTGCAATTTTGTAATGAGACTTATGCGTCTGGCATAACAACAAGACATACAGTTATTCTTTTACATTGTATTGTGTCACTACACTGGAAACAAGCGCTGAAGCAGAAAACACCACATGGCAGCCCCTGCCTTAGATCCTTGACAAATAATGTTTGAAAACATTTCAGACATGGTTATGATTACAAAATGCTGTCTCTAATATACAGCAGATCCACTGATAAAATCATGAATTCTGCTTTATTTCCAGATACATGGTGAGATTGAAAAGTTACTCACAGTATACTATTATTAAAATAAGATCAAGGATCTACCTAAAGGACCAAACTTCATAAAGTCCACCGAACACATGGCAATTAAGGACAGGTAGCTGAGAAGCCTGTTACAATTCAGGTAGCCAGCCAGCATAACAACAAGCTTTACATACAACACTATCAACTTGCACCTATACAGAGATTAAAAACAAACTCTTACTCATCAGGCCTTTAGAGTAAGATCCCACATTCAGAAGATATCGATGTTAACATAAACAGCACACGTGGTCATAGATTCAAGAACATGCTTGAGTATATGGAACATGCCTATGAAACAGCAGAAGGTTACCTGCAAACTAAGATGAATGTTTAAATGTTTTCCTTTGGAAAATGAATACATTTTTTCCTTTTCAGAGGAGACCATACAAGAAGTGTACTTATTCCATTAATTCTGAAATGGTGAGTGGTCTCAAAGGAAACCATAAACATGGAAAAATTAATTCTTTTTTTCCCTCCAAATACTGATGATAGGGAAGGGCAAATGACTAGCATTAACTGCTTGATGGGAGAAAGTCACATCAGACTTACCAGTGACAATATTGGTCATGCCAGAGCTTGGACTGTTGTACAGACTGCTAGACAGCAGTTCGTCTGATCCTCTCTGCAAAGAAGAGACACCATTTTACCCGGTAACAGCAGATGAAATACAGCTCTCTCAAGACAGTTTGAGGAAACGACAACATAAAACACTCGCAGCGTTGGACCCTTTGTGTTGTTTTAATCTTGCAAGTCTAAGATGTCAGATGGTGTAATTTCATCGGGAGCCTCTGTTCTCCCCAAAGACGCTGAGCTGTCCGGGCCTCAGTCACCGACATGCTCAGAGCGCCGCTAAAAGTGACTTATGTGTGGAAAGGAAAACGTGGAGCCATTACAAACCTAACTTTCTGATAGGACATCTTGGTTTTGTCTGTGAGTGAATTCCACTAAATTGTTCTTTATCGCTTACGTTTTTATGGTCGCAATAAATTGAATGCAAACCCCTTAAGGCCACATCCCACAAATAAATTAAATGCAATAACACTGCCTCTGACGAAAAACTGTTCACAACTTAAACCAGTGTATGCTGGGAAATAAAACTAGCAACCAAGTTCCTTAAAAAACAAACCTGAAAAAGGAGATATCAAATATTAATAAAAACAAACAAGCTGTAGCATAGCGGCTACAGAAGACCAATGTTATTACAGAAAGCTCTGTTTTCAAGACCATTTCCCAGAGAAGAAAAGTTAACACTATTTTGCACTGAAAGTAATTATGTTACTGGTGAAAAACTGAGTTACAAACTTCTACATCAGAAAACATTTCTCAAAAGAACTATGCTGGACACACATGGTTTGTTATTCAGTTACATGAACGCTCAACATTCTGAAGCGGACACCTTTGGATAGAACTAGTCCAATATCCATACACCGCATTCCAGACCTGACACTTATATATATATAATCCACATACAATTCTCCAAAACAGCAAAGAATTCAATCTCCTTTCCTCAAACTTTACGAATGCATTTCCAAAATATTCAATATCAGGTTAATTTCAACAAAATTATAAATATACCTAGCCCTACGAAATCTCAATGTGATTCCTATTTCTGCAAATGAAGCATTTCAGGTGTACAATGTAATTTTAGAACCAACATACCTGTTACCTTCAGCTATTTATTTTAAATGACTCGATGACTAGTCTTAAGGCATCCAGGCTTCCAAAAACTGAGCTGATGACAATGAATACAAAAAGTAACACATCTGCCCTATGGCATTCCATCACATTTCTAGGTACACTTTTAAGAAATGCGTCCTCGAGTTAACTCATGCATAATAAAAATATATGCAGTGCAACTTGTGACAAACCTTTGAGAGCCACATAGGCCACATTTATGGTTCCTGCCTTGAATCAACAGGCTTAGCCCTTTGTCTGGGTAAAAATGATAAATACTTCCTTTGATTATTATGAGTTCTGTTTGCCCAAGACAATGCCCTGCAATACCAAAAATGTGCAGTATACATTTTGGCCACTCAAGAATAAATAATTCAGTTGGAACCAATGAACATGATTTTGCATTAGGACATGATAAATCATATTCTTGAAAACTACTAGAATATCTGCCTTACTGCAGCTTGCTCTCTTTGTAACCATTTTCAAACTTTTTGAAATAACTCTAAAAGTTACTGTGATTTATTGTGCAATACATGTGTTATGCATGTTAAAGTAACATGTCTTACTGAATAATCAAGCATAATTACCATACAGTACAAATCACAAAATTAAAAATTTGGCAACAAGGTCCATTAATTCTCTTCAACATTTTCATATCCAGGACCTCTTTCTGTGCATTGTGTTCTTCACTCCCATGCATCATTTGATACGGTCATCAAGAGAGAGGCACTTTCACATCATTAAATATTGATCAACTATACCTGATGGTAAACTTCCAATGCTTTACAGCTTGAGTCTCTTTCCCACCTTTTTTACTTTAACATTACTTTCCAATATGTTGGTGACATCCTAGGATAATAAAAAGGCTCCAAAGAGTGTATTATGTGCCAGTCTTAAGATTCTAAACCTTTCAGTGACTATTTTATAATTATTATTTTATTTCTTTCATTTACATAGTTGCTGTGTAAAGACACACCACAGTTTTGAAAACACTGTTCAATTTAAAAAGAATCATAAACAACTTTATTTCAGCTGGTGATTCGCTAAGTTATCTTAAGAGAATGCTCACCTTCACGCCAACTGCAACATCACTGACAATGCTGAAACATAAAAACATATGGACAATATTAGTCTTTTCTAGGTATGTTATCCACAGAGAAGTGGAAATACATACCCTTACCAACCCTTGTGTACAAATGTCCTCAAAATGACAACACCGTGAGCGTTCAAGGTGCTTTAGCTTGCCAAGTTGGCTGATAAATCAGGCAACGGATACCTGATGCTGACTGTTACCAAACAAACTATGCTTTCCTCTGAGAATTTGTCAACAAACTTTTAAAGCAGCCATTTAAGCAGTCCACGCATACCCACTGCTAGCTAATTCAGTGACTGACGATGATTGCAGAACTTAACTGAAGTGTGTTAGCTTTAGCTAGCTGTCATAGCTGCTAGGCTTGTGTCAAATCGAAGTTTCTCGCTAGCAGTTTAAAGGCGGTCCTTTCGCTCCTGGACAGTCTCGCTGGTAACTTGCTAAATTAATTCTTTGATAACTTGACGGGAGTTTGCACTATCAAGATGTGAATCCACTGTTCACCGTAGGTAATTAGGTCTAGTACACAGCTTCACCACTGTCTTTAGCCAATGGTTGTTAGTTATCTACTAGAAATGCCGTTATATTAACCCATTAGAGGAACGGATTGCTAGCTAGCTAATCTGGCTCTATGCCCGCACAGGCCCGTCTCCATATGGCCTTCTCCTGCAGTTCCAAAAGCTCAACTTTGTAAGTGAAGCTAGCCAATTAGCTAACAAGTAATAGCTGGCAAGCGACGACCAAGTATGTTTGAAGCCTCACGTGCACATTGGATGTATATTTCAATGAATGAAATAAATAAGTTTGCGCAACCACTGCAACGACTAGCATACCGATTTTATCGTCATTTTTAACAACTAACTCTGCAGCACTCTTAGCTTGGCTAAACAAGCAGAGTCAGAGAAGATGCATCTTGCCGGAAAAGGAAGAGGTGTCGCTAGCTAAATAACCTTAGCTTGGTGCCAACTAGCTAGTGACTACATCGTAGACAGTTTAAAACACTGCTGCTAATGTTAGCTAACTAACTACTGTAGATATTTCGCTAAAACTCAACCAGACAAAAACTGCCATTTATGCACGAAAATATGAGCCATAATAAAAAGGGTTTACACCTCTATCATAAAAACAAAACAGTGAACTGGTGGTGCACCTTAGATGTACAGCTAGCCAGCTCCTTAATGGTATAGCTATTTACCTCGCTAGCAATAGATAGAAATAACTGAAAATGTGCATTTGCTTATTTTATGTTCCACTGTGGATAATGGTGGTGACTCAAGATCTTCAAGTCAGCCCTCTACTTCCTTGTGAGAAGTGGGTACCATTAGCTACATTTAGCCAACAAGCAACAGTCCACAGAAAAAGTACCACTCAAGCTAACGTTAGCTATCTACAGCTACCCTAGTTTGCTACCACAGGCTTTAGCCACTTAGCTAGCTATCTAGCTAACAGGTTGCTAGCCAGTTAGCTAATCATGCAGTTAATTTCAGCGTGAACTAGCTACAACCATGGACATTGCATTTATGATATTTCAAGCCATTATTAAGAAATTTGGTAAATGAACACATTTAAACACCTACCCGTCCATTGCCGGAGAATCTGTCGCTACGACGTGATCTACAGCACAGTTCCTCTGCCAACGGCACGCAAGACGACAAAATGGAGGCGGAAGACTACACGGGAATGGCCGAACATGGTCGAATCACTTACGGGAATTTGAGCGGATGCTTCATGATCTCCGAACTGAAAGGGCCACAGATGCAATAAGCTAATAGCCTACCAGATATGTCACTGCGTTTAGTTCTTGAAGGGCAATCAGACCTTAAATCTGTTTATGGCATGAGACAGGATAATGGCTTCTTTTTCCAGTGTTGATTCTGTTGGTTGTTATTATTATTATTATTATTATTATTATTATTATTATTATTATTATTATTATTATTATTATTATTATTATGTATTACTTTTTTTCAATATATCTGAAACAGGATGTGTCCCTCTGAGTTTTAGAAATCCATTCTATAAATATGGACATGCATTTCTGAAACATTTACTGGTAATTCCAATTATGTGGTTGTACTTCTTTCAGTCTTCATGCTGTGCTGTTATTTACAATAAGGTATTGTATCACATTAAAAATGTTTAGTTGCTGGAAACAGTTTGATGCCTCTGAAGACAATGTAAACAGAGGGAAAATATTGTGTCAATTATGGGTTGTGATTTTTTTATTATGTACAATAGGAATAAGTGCCCCTGCTTTTTAGCAAAGGTTAGTGAGGTATGGAGTGGGAGACTACAGTTTGGTTTTCATCTCTATCAAGTGAGATCTTCACATCCTTGAAAATCTCATGCCTGCCATAACAACCTGAATACTTAGCATCAAATGGCCATTTTTGTATAATAAAAAGTTCATGGTAAACAGTTTGCAAAATTTTATTCTTTAGCAAAAGTGCTAAGACACACTCTATGGTCCAATTTTTACAATCTGAGTTTTTAACAGTGGAAGGTATGATAATTTTAAATAGTTTGGTGGAGTTTAGGGTGGGAAGAACATATCAACAAATACAATATCAATATAATGTCAATTCACATATACATAGTAACTAGTTCATTATCAATTGACATAATTTAAACAAAGACCCAGTCCTTATCATGCAAAGAATTATAGCTGTGAGTACATTCTATTTTTAAACTTGCAAAACTTGTAAATTCATGGTTGTTAGGTTAATAAGAACATACTAATTAAAATTAGGCAGCTGTGTAGCACAATCTTTCAGAAACTAGACTCAGAAGTTTGCTGGGCTGTATCCACAGTGAAGTACTGTTCTTGTAAAGTCAGATACTTTATAGGAATTGCCTCAATAAATCTCCAGTTGTATAAATTAATCATGTGTATTAAAGTATGTGATGTTTTCTGGAAAAAGGATATCTGCCATGCAAAATACAATAACGATAGACTGAAATTCATGATTCATGATGATTGGAATATAATTTATATGTGTTTTAATAAAGGCAATGCTACTTTGTATTGTTTCAATTGCAGTTGTTTGTTACAACAAGATACTTGTTGAATTAGCTATTATTTATTGAATGAAAATACACATATATCAGGGCTGTTAAAAGGAATATATTATGTTATATTTTATTTTATTTTAAACATAAATGGATAAGCTTATGTTAAAATTACTGATGATCTCATTATTATATCAATCAGGCTGGGGCAAACATGAACTTCAATGTCACATTTTACTTTATCGCACAAAATTTCCTAACACCCATACACTTTGTTTACAGGGTTTAATTACTGCTGCTGAATCATTCTGCTCCTCTGGCTATTTATGCAAAAACAATATGCATTTTGCCCAAGCTGTCATATATTGATAACATCAGAGAGGCTGTGTGTCAATTTATGTTCCGGACTCTTAAAAACTGTCAAGTGGGACGCTGACAGCTCATTCTTCTGTTGTCTCCTGCGGCAATGGTAAACAGTCCAATAAACCGCAGGGGTTATCTTCAAATCCCAAAGCTGCTAGAGCAAAGCCATTTGCACAGGTACAACACCATCCATCAGGTTCAAGCACATTCATTTCATTACAGGTACAGGGTGACTGGCTAGCAGTAAAGTAGTGTAATCACTTTCTTTGCAAGACTTTGTTGCATACATTGTAAAATAGTTCATTCAAAACTGTTGTTTGCTTTTGTGGCTTTTTGCTCCGTGTTTGTCTAGTATCCCATTTGCAGAATGGTCCGATTTGTGAGTTTATGAATGTCTTTAGAGCTTGCATTTTGTTTACGATTATATCTGAAGTATCCTCCTACAGTACACTCAAGATCACATTGGTATGCTTGCTGCAGTCTACAAAAACCCTCCTGTTCTCCTAGTATCATTTATTGGGTAGTGATGCGGACGATTTTTCAAGCATGGATCTGCGTCACCACTCCATCATTGAATGTGCACCCTCATGTCATCAGCACGTCCACTCCACAGAGCACAGGCCTACGAGGCGAATCTCTTCTGCTGACAGGCGGAGCCGGATCGTTATTCCTCCCCTCTGTCATGCTGACTGACTGCTGACTTCAGATGATAGACACACTGTTTGTGCAGCAGGCTGAGTGAACATATTTTTTTTCCTGAAGGAGGAAGAAGAAAGGAGTTTTTGAGGCTCAATCTCAAACTGCAGGGTCAATTAAAAAGAAATGGTAATGCATGTCAAGTTGAACAGAGTAGAAACAAGCTGTTACTTTTTAAGAAGAAGTTTGAGAATAAGTATTCTTTTTTCAGCGTAGTTGTACTAGTGGAAGAGTCTGCACATTCTGCCACTTTGCTTCAAAACTTTACTGAAAATAAAGACTTATCATTACTGTTTCAAAAAGGCTTTTGTTTGGATGCAGACATCAAGCATACATTTTCCTTCTTTAAAAAATATTCTTTAACATTAGTGCTAATTCAGATATGTGATAAAAAATATTCACTCAGACAGTGTTGACAGCACTAATCAATTGATGTCATTTTTTCCAAGTGCCAGTCATGACCTTAAACAATGCTTTCATCAGCTTCCAAGGGGGGACAAAAGAAAAACTGTATAAATCAATATATCAAGCCAGTAAACACTGTTGTAATATTTTTCACATTTGTTGACCCTTTTCATTGAGGAGGTTAAATGGCAATACTCCCCAGCCTGTTTATACAAATGTAACACAGTTCAGAAACATGAGTAAGCACTGGAATATCTGCTATAGACTTTGATGTCACCCCTTGGGAAGAAATAAGAATGCATTTAGTTCCTCCAGCTAGAGACCTTGGTCTTTAGCTCTTTGAGCTGTACGTATGTTTTGCTGTGTAAGAAGGTCTGCACTTCATGACCCTTACCTGAGCTACACCTTTTACACGTACACAGGGTTATCAAAAAATTGCATGGAGTATTTCAGAATATCATTGGACATGTTTTACCCAAAAGACCATTTGAAATTATTCTCAGAGAAAAAAAATTAAGGGTTCTTCATTTCTCCCACCAGGAGAATCCTGAAAGGGCTTCTTTGACATGAATATCACACAAGGGTTCTCTGTAGAACCATATTCTGGGGGTTATACAAAACCCCCTCAAAGATATTTGTTTCTAAGATGAACCTTTAAGGGTTCCCTCAGCAGGACAAATGAAAAACCTCTACAGGTCCTAGAAAACATGTTTTCTTCGAAGAGTATAGGTATATGGCTGTAAACATCAGTGTACGGTCCAGGGTATACACTTTTATTTGGACTTCACCCACCTAAACTTTGGAGTGGGCTTTGAAGTTGCAGTGTGCCCACCTCCCGAAAAACAGTCTGCTCACCTGCTCACTTACAACTACACCGCTGTACAAAATGTTTAATTAACTGGAAGCTGTCATTGAAGCTATACTCACATTAAAGAATAAACAAGAACTGATACAATGGTATACGTCTAATTCACCAGGGAGAAACCTTATGACTGTGGATGCATTACACAATCAAACCAATGCCTTTTTATACTGTACAAATAACAAAAGAAAAGTCTATGCATAGTATTAATCTTGACATCCAATGCATATTTTGCATAGTATTAGTTTTGAAGTCATGTAACTGCAGCTCTTCACGCCCCAAGTGAAGTTAAGTGCCTCTATCTTAAAAGACCTGGGACTTAATTAAAAATGACATTTCCCAAAACACTCAGTTGTACTTTCAATGTTGGCATGCTGAAATTAGCGTTGAGAGCCCCAGAGCGCAAAGAAAATAGGCAAACTGTCAACTTCTCTTCAAACCCCTTCCATCAGTCAGTGCTCAACAAATAAAAGTCCATCGACATCCAATAGCATTAACAATGCTTTAAAATGCCTACACGTCTTTTCAGCAAGTCAAAGCAGGCTAAGCAGACCTCCGTCCTATGAAAGGCTCAATGAATGACTATGCAGTACAGTATTGAAAGAGCCAAGACAAATGGCCTTGGCATTGTCTGTATTTCCAAAATTAACACCCGCAATTGCAGACAGACTCTGAATGTTCAGTTTTAATCTCTGTGGATAGAGCCTTACCTGTTTTAAATGGACTCATTTATAGACAAGTAAGCAAATGTAGCAATGGTGAATGAGAATGATGGTTTTATTATTTGAAGTGGACAAATAAGACCACAGGAAATAGTGACATAAAAGCGATGTATGGAAGTATCCTTGTTAAAACAAATAAATATGTAAATCACTGAGCTTCAGACTGATGCAAAATACTGGCAAATGTCCAATAAATTTGAATAAGATACAAGGAACAACTTGAGGGAATGTGAGTCAAGATTAAATGTTGCAGTGTTAAAACTGTGGCATCTCTCAGAATGAACCCTACAGGGAACCATACAACCCATCCTGTCATAAGACCCAGGGCTCTGGCATGGGACAATGTTGTGACTCTTACCTGTCCAAAGGGGCAGTGTCACCATCTGTAACCAGCACTACCTCCAGATGGTGCCTTCAAAGAAGATGGTGAGAAAAACCCTGCATAGTTCGATAAGAACCAGTTAATGCAGGGCATGGCACAGCTTACTTATCACAAGGGACTTGACTACATTCATATTAATTGTTCATAGTGAAGTATTTCCTTTGCATTAAAAACAGCATGCATTTGTTTTTTCCAAGTCCAGAAGAAAGCATTTAAAGTTCCATTTGACATAACACATTATGTAAATTACCTTGTCAAGAGAGACTAGTGGCTGGTAAAAAATAAATAAAAGTGTCAAACATGACTGACTAATAAAATAATAAATTTTAACAGCTTTACAATACTTGAAGCTGACTGTCTTTGCCCTAATGGGAAGCCAGAGCTCTGTATTGAATTGTAAAGAGACACAAGGTTTTAGTTTGAATTCTGTCCATCCCATGAACTTGGCAAGAAATACACAGGTCTGATATAGACAGCAATTGTTTTATCTGTACATATGCCCTTAAAATGCATCTAAAAATAAAATGCACTCTATGTTTTAGCCTCTCCAGCACATACAAAATTTTTTATTGGTTTTCATTGATCCACATGGAGCACCATCTGTAATATTATATATATGCTGTGTTGTCCAGTTTTGCTGTTGTTCCCTTATGTGAATATACATGGTCACACCTTCCTTTTAGTGCTAGCAGTGTCCAGCCCCATCTGTTAAGTGGCTGCTTAAGTGGCACACTTGTCGTTCTTGTGATGGAAATTATATGTTTGTGCAGTTTCTCTTCCTGTGCATTTGAATTACACATGTTGTGATTGCCATCCATATTTAGACCATGGGTATCAAAAACGAGTGTGACGGGTGAGGTTTGTTGGTGTATTTACAAGAGTGAATGCACAATTTTAGGAACATTTGTGCATCTGTGTGAGTAATGTGTGTAAATGTTTGAAGTTTGTCCTGATGATTGTCTGCCTGTTATAAAATTATGGCAGAGAATCACTGACTTTCTCATACATTTTGTGATGTTTAGTTTTGTGATATCTTACTTGATTTTGAGGACATAATACACTCTATGGTTTTGGCTGAAAGCATTGGGGACCAGGATGAAAGCAGGAATGGAGAGTTGATGCTAAAAAAAATCAATCTAGATTTAATCTGAGTTTATTACTAGATTGATTCTGTTATAACTAGTAATAAGCAGATTTCAAGTCAAGACTAGTCCTGGACACAACACAACACAAGTCAAAATTTTCTGTGATTATATGATAGATACATTTGGCATACTTCGGATTTAGTCTGTGTCAATACTGCGTTTTATTCCCTTGGTCTGTTCCTGCAGAATCATTTCATGGAAGGAAGAGCAAGTTACCAAAGCAGGTGGCTATGTTTTTAACAAGCTGTCAACTGTCAATTGACAAAGGAGGAAGTGATCAGAGCTACAAATACCAACTGACACTCACAATTATACATGTTCTTATTACAATTAAATACATTTCTGTGTTTGATTTAATTCAGAGTTGTGACCAGCAGGCTCATGGGGGAAATGCTGCTTGAGATATGATTCAATGAACTGTGTGTGTGTGTGTGTGTGTGTGTGTGTGTGTGTGTGTGTGTGTGTGTGTGTGTGTGTGTGTGTGTGTGTGTGTGTGTGTGTGTGTGTGTGTGTGTGTGTGTGAGCATACCAATTTAAGTGTGTTATGCTGTATAATCCATTACTTTAATCATTTATATGTTCAGTCAGTTTTAGCGAATTTTATTGGAATAAACAATAAAAATATAAGCTATAAACAATACATTGTTGAAAATATATTGTTGAGTTTGTTAACAATCTATTCACTGATCAACTGGGGAATGTTAAACTAAATTCTTTGATGGGCTTGTGGAATACATGAACAGACTTGTGTTGGCACTTGGCTGATTGTTTCACTAAACAGGACAGGTTGGTTGAAGAGGATTTGAGTCACTGTAACATAATTGTCTTTCACAGGGCTTCTGTTGCCATTTTATACAAAATGTAATTACATCAACCTCCTGATAGTGGCTTTCTGTGACAGAGCTGCCTTCAGTTTTCAGTTCTGATTGTCCCTACAGCTGCTGTGTTCAAAATCCTTCCTAATGATGCATTCTTTTGGACACAGGACACACCCATCCCACCTAATTTTATAATGAAATATAATTACATTTTTCTGCTGGCAGGTTTTTTATTTTATTGTATGTAGCTATGTATGTATGTATTTAATTATTTATTTTTAGTTTACGACAACATAAAACCTTATCAAATCACAATTGAGAAATGATATATTTTAGTATTTGCCCACAATTAAACATTAGCAATTTTAGCCATCAGTTCAGTATTGCTTCCATATGAACTGACCATTGCTAAGCATTCATTAAATAACTCAGTAATGTCTGGTACCTCTGGTTTTCCCAGGAGAAAGAAAGCATGTACGTCACATTGCTTTTGTCCTATGCTGTTCTCCCTCTACAAATATAGCAGTGCATTTTGTATTCATTAGATGTCCTGAACTGAGAGCTCTTCAGAATAAAGGCCTCACTTTGAGCAAGAAAGAGCGCCCATACAAAGAACACAAAGAGGGACTGTCCCCTATAGCACGCTGTGGTATGGAACACAACCATGGATCCTTCCAAAGACTTCCTATGAACATGCTTCTATTTGCATGGGGGTCTCATTTTTTTGACCTCATTGTCCTGAAGGTTGTTGAGTCTGGTCAAGAGCAGTATTCCGTCAATAGTATCCTGGAAACCTGTGGAGAAATCAGGACTGACAACAAGTATGTCAAAAGCTTTTTACTCAGGGGATGAAATGGAAGGAAGAACTCAATCTGGTTATCCCAATATCTTGAAAAAAAATCTTAGCTCAATACACTGATATTAATCCAATAATACATATAATTATTAAGGTAATGAAAAATATTTACAAAAGAATGAAAATGAATTTGTTTTAGCAAAATCTTTGAATACATTGCATTTTTGAAGAAATAAATATCAGTTAAAAGCAATTATTATAATTTAATGACATTAACTAAAAAAAGTGATGGAGCAATGGATGGATGAGTTGAGCAACCTCTATCTAACACGGTCATGCTTATTTTCAATCAAACTCTTAATGTGTATTTAAGATAAATGAGAAACACATGAAGACAACAATGAAGAATATTAAAAATCTCAATAACACAATAAAATATGTGGAAACACTGATTTTATCAACTAGAGGAGATTGCAAATGGAAAATTCAACTCTAGGCAGTCTGTGCACCGCAAATACATTCTAGTGGAGGGTTATGCCATGGCAAGGATGAGGACACTGCAAGCAAACCATTTGTTGACTTCTAGTTATTTGCTTCATGGCTCAGATTTCTGAAGAAATGGTTTACATGCACTGGACAATAACACTGAATACTGGGATGGCACGCTGGCTGCAATAAGTTTTATGCTTTGTCCCTGCACATAAAGACTGGTATGATTGCCTGAGACATTGCAGGCTGGCATCTCACATGACGTAGTGAGCAGTTACGCTGCACTGAGAATGAAATATTGTCAATGGACAGAGTGAAGGCTATGCATATGGCCACTCAGTCTAATAGCTCCCCTTTAATGACAACACAATGCTGGCCATCTCTCCCACAACTAAAACAGCATTGCTTGGCTGTGATTATAAACTTGTATTGATTTCCAATTTTCAGCATACATGTTTCTGAGGCTCAGGACTCCTCTGCACCAGTGCATTGGTATCAGTCCAGCAGAGATGAATCAATGTGTTGATGGCCAAGTAGGCCTGCAATATTCCCCCACTCCACATCCAATTTGGCCCTATATTGAAAATATCTCTCACAGATTTTCTCTTCAGTTGATCTTGCCGTCGGTCACCTAAGTGCCTGGAAAATTAAGTACGGACCTCAGTGTGTTACAGATGATTGCCCTACTACTGAATCAGTATTGCCTGTGGTAGTGTATATACCATTATTAGCATTTAGTTAACATAATAATTATTAATATCTTCTATATGCAATTACGAGCTGATGAAAACACATTGCTAGTTCCATTAATATACTATGAAGTATGTTATACATTATTGTGTGGGATAGATCTATAATGTCATAGAGTACTACAACTGTGAAGAGATAAAGTAAATGACATTTTACCATCCACAAAGTAAAAGCACTGCTAGAACATGCTAATGAAAATGTTTAGGTAATTAAACACATGGACATAACAGAAGAAAAAAAATAGTCAAATCATAGACAACAAAAAACAATTGTCAATGTTTTCACAGTGTCACAATGTCCAGAAAGTTCATTCACTTAAAAGGAAGCTTTTTCTTAATTCACAAACTGCATATATGAGATCCTGCAGTGACTTCTAAGAGAGTTTTTCTCCCACAAATAATGAGTTGATGGACTCCCTTGTGGAGAGTCCAGTGGCGTGCCTGTGTTGTTTGAAGCAAAGAAGACTTTACTGTTGTAGACAATTTCAAAGACCAGTACTGGAATTTCTTGATACAGCACAGAGCCCTGAAGTACGGGTTTGTGATTCTCACTTCAATTTCCCTCCTGCTGTGGTTTTTGACACTCCCTGACTAACAGCATAGTTTTTGGCTATTAATATTTCTTTTTTATTAATATTTTGCTTGCAGTATTCCACACCCTAGTAGACTATATGTCACAGTGCATAAAGGCCATACAAGCCCATGTGATGCCCAACACATTTTCTAAATCTCGTAGTGATGGTTTAATATCATGGGCAACATGGATTTGTTAAATGAATTGTTCATTTGAAGAAGGAATTTAACGGGTTTCAATAATCTCTCAAGGTGAGGGACAGTCCAAGGCTCACACAGAGGCGCTGCACAGGTGGATTTTCACTGAGCTGAAGGATAAGCCTAAAGACCCCTGTCCGTTTACGTGGAATGAATCATTTTCCAGAACTCTAACATTGTACTGCATTGTAGGTGAAAAAAGGTTACAAATTAACCCCTTTTATCAGGCCATCTTGGGGCAGTCTTCGCAATTTGTTGTATCTTTGCAAGAAAATAAATATTTTTTTTTCACTCTCTTTCTGCCCCAGATCCTTTTTGTAGGACTAGACTAATCATAGCTCTTTTTGTTACCCTGCTATCTACAGAGATGAACACTGGAGCATTGAGACAGAGAGGGGGAATTGGAACAGGGTCCCATTTTTCTAAAATTGATCCAATTTTGAAATTCTCAAATCGCCCTTTTAGGGTCCTGTCTGCTGCAAATAGGAAACGATGCCTGCACACTTATGGGGATATATAATAACCCCCACCCTCCATATGACCCATGCAATATTGGCAGCTCAAGCACAGGAAGGGTGATGATTATGAAAATGAAATGACACACACTGAGGCAAGTCATTTGTATTCTCATGTGACCCTTTACCTCCACCTCACAAACGCATGCTAGGAAATCATCCCTATACACTGATTACTATTTGTGCAAACACACACACACATACACACAAACACATTCACACATGTTTAAGCTTACATCTAGCACAGCCTTCCTTGCAGGGACAGTCTGCATCTTTGAAGCCCATTGATTAGCCAGCTATGTTTGTCTTCCATGTTATAGTATGGCATTGTGATGACACTGCTTGATCCCACAAAACACTCATGTGACTCAGTCACATACACCTACACAGCCACAGAAATTCAGCACACAGGGAGAGAGAGAAAAAAAACATATGAGTGAAGTAACTTTGAGGTTGGCCCTAGCAGCTAGGGGAAATTACATTCAGTCTGCGCCAGAGAGTGACTCAAGACTGCAACAGAAGATAGAGCTGACAAAGTGGAAACTAGGAGTGTACCTATTACTGTGTGAGGACAGGGAGATTAGGGCACTGACCTCTGCGAGCCACACTAAACACAGCAATCAGAAGAAATCTGGGGGTAAAATAACTTTTTTGATGCAAGCGAGTTACAGAAGCAACAGTGCAATAATAATGTTAGTAATAATAATAAGAAACCTTATGGGATGAATGATTTTAAGTCAATACCCCTTCAGCAAAAGCTATGTAATATTAAAACTATTTTCATTATGGAGATTTATCACCATATTACAACCATTGTTACTTTTACTGACTTCTGAGTTTTAGTAAGTGCTTTTGCCCCAGAGCATTTAATGTGACAAATGACAAATGATTAATATAGCTTCTTCGACCTGCTTGATTTCAGGCACCAAACATTCAGAATATGAAAGAATCTAGGCTCGGTAAGTACAACCCACTAAAAAGAGGAAAAAAACATATTACAGGATTTAGTTCTTGTCCTTAGATGGTTGGAATGAAGGGAGTTAAAAGGGCAGGTGTGATCGAGGCAACAGAGAAATGCACCAGCAACCATGGGGATGAAGGGAAGGACTATCAGTGAAATATAACAGGATATGTGGCCATTAAGCTGTACCACTGACTAGAGCATTGACTCGAATATTTTCCTGAAACCTTTGGTGAGGTTTGTAAGTTTGTAATGTGTAGGTTTGTCTCATACCGAATATACAGCAGGTAATTGTTAGTGGTTGAGAAAGCTGCTTTATGTTACTAAGCATGGGAGCATAAGGACACACCAGAAAGCACAAGATGCATGACAGATACTCAAGTACTCATCAGTAATCCATCAATGAAAGGTTCTGATAGTTCTTGCAATAGCGTAAGGAGGCCGTTTCTGGGCAGGGTATGGTGCACTTATACCTATAGAATGCAGGGTCGATGGTAACCATTACATATTGTTTGATCATCTTTACCCCACATTGTTTTCTGAAGAAAGGAGTGCCTTTTTAGATGGAAATGGTTCTCATTTCAGGGAGTCTTTTTTTATATAACTATCTGCCAAGCTTCTTCCAAAAATGAATCTTAACTCAATTTGACCTGTGTTTGTCTGGCTCCAGTATGATGCAGACCACATCCAAAATGACCTAAGTATGTGTGACTGTGGTGTATGGTAAGAAGCCTGAATGATGGATGTGCTTGATGGATGTGCCTCTGAGTGCTGACTTTGACACCAGCTCTGAGTGATGGATGCGTGTCCAACTCGTCACTGCCTGCCTTTGATACAGCTTCCATGCATGTATGATTATGCCCTGAAATGGATCACATAAAAATGGCTTCACAGTGACATTTCCATTCTTCATGACCTAAAGTATGAATTAAAGGATCCATTCACAAAGCCAGGTACTGCTGGCTCTAATGGAAACTGCATGAAAAGCATAGCTCACCTTACATGCAATGTTTTTTTTTGTGTGCTTGTAAAGGAAACAGGGAGGAGGTGATAGGTTAATAGCTGGAAATGAATGAATACAGAGAATAGATATGCTTCTTCCTACAAAAATCAGTTTCTCCAGCACTTTGCACCTCTGGTTGCACTCATGTCACTGTAATTAGTATGTTGCTCTTTGTTTATGAGTACTGACACACATGATCCAGGGGATGTTCAGTTCACTTCAACTTAACACTGTAATGTTAGTTCTACTGTATTATTACCACCATATTCTGAACAGAGGACAGTGCATCATCACTCCATGCAATGTCTATAACCTTTTTACTACTTACCTTTTACCAAAGGACATTACCTTTCACTAATAGTTTTCATAGGTGGAAAATCTAACTCACACTAAATACTAAAGCATGTGTTTTGGTTGGAATGAGCTGCTAAGGGAGAAAAACAAATGATTTAAGGGATTAATCATGTGTATTACTGGACATAAAGATGCCTAATATAATACCACCTCCTCTAAATCAAAATTTCATTGGAGTTTTTATCTCCTCTCCCCAATGACAAGAAATTCTTGCAGATTAAACCAATGCATTATAACAGGATTTGAGGGAATTTTTAAGTGCATCACTCAATTGCCTGGACCCATGTGACCACCTGCACACCACATTCAGATTACATTAATGGTAATCAGGGGCCATTTCCATGTCATGAATATGCAGCTGCACTCAGATGACATTTGAAAAATTATCAATGCACCTGTTAATTACCTCACAGGAAGGTATAATTCCTTAATGTTCAACTGATTACTGAAATGTCTGAATGAAAGCTGATCTGGCTAATTGAAGGTGCCAAAAGCCACTCTAACAAATCTTCCCCACCCCACATGCAAAAAAGAATAAATAAACAAGTACAGAATAACCGAGTCTCACATATACGTTTCTCCACTCCCAGGTCCAGACAGTAGCATATTACAGGGATTTTTTGTGCATAGATTAACGCTGCGTTATCTTTGCTGAATGGATGTGACTACTGTCAGCAGAACCCTGATGAGTTCCCTTGCTCATATAATCACCTGGTTAGTTATTTTTCTCTCCTCACTCATTCTGGATATAATTGTCATATATTTAATTGAGAACTTGAAATTCCCTCACAAACACTCTTGTGGCATTGAGATGTTAGCCATGAGTGGAGATATAAGTAAAGAGTAATGTACAAATACCGAGCAATTGTACACATGTGCAAATCATTGAAATTATGAATTAACCCCACATGCTAATTTGGGAGATATGTGTTTTTATCAGTAAATAGCCTTTATTTCTAGGACTAATTTCAAAGTTGAGTGTTTAAGTAATATGTTTTTCTCAAAATGACAAATTCCTCCTCACTTCAGGTTTCCCCAGGCAGTGTAATATAAAGAAAATTAGTGATATTAATTTAAAATGTGTCATGTGGGATGCTTATGTCTTCATCTCATCAGCTTTTAAAGTGGTGCATGTCACAGAAACAGCCTCCTCTAAAGATGGATATTAATAGTTTATCTTCCTTTTCAACTTTTCTCCTGTTAGCTAAGTAGTTCTCTCATCTTGTATTACAAACAGTTACCTCAAGTCTTCACTTCCCTGAGGCCAATATGTCAGAATTCCAATAAGGCTGCCCTGATTCTTTCACCACAGCTAAAGCATGATGCATGGTATTATTTGATCGTTATGCTATGTTTTTTCATAAATTATTACTTGCAAAAGAGCAATGTTGTTGTGTAAATGATTTACAACTTAGTCAACACTGATCCAAAACCAATATTGGTAAGAAGCATCTCTCTCTGTTGATGTTTTGCAGTCAGGAATATGTATCAGACAAGTTATTCACTCTCCTGCAAGCCTAGCAAGGCTCTTTCTGAATTAGCAGAGAACAAGAACCAGACTGAATTTTAATAAAGCCGTACCAGGAGCATATTAAACTCTTGATTCATGTGATTACTTGGGCTCAATCAAAACAATAATGCATGTGCTACATGGTATGTCATATCCACCATAGGTTGGATTAATGAGGTAATCCTAACGGCAGTTAGTGAGAGATATATCAACATAACTGCTGGAGCGAGTGCAAATACAGTACATTCTTTTCTGGTTTATTTTTCTCCCATCTACCTCACTCTTAATCAAACCCATGGAATTACCAATCCCCTAGCATCAGCTTGTGTGTATTTTCCTGTATAGTCAAGTCCTGATTAAATTCACATTTATTTTATTAGTCAATTGAAACAATTATTTGCTCTTACTAATCACTGTGCACTATACTACTCTTGAACCACTGTCACAATGGCCTTTTTTGCAGATGGTCACTCGAACAAATATTTAAGCAGAGACATTGTGCATCACAGATAACACATTTTAGGCATAGTAAATGCTTTTGGCGTGATGCCTGAATCATTATCATATGAGCGGATGGGGAACTTAAGGACGTCATCATGATTAATGTGCAAAAATAACATTCTTTAGCGATGAGCTCCCAGGTTTTCATCAGAGTGTTGTAGTGTTCATGCTTTACTGTCATTTGGAAAATCTTTAGAAGGGAGTGTGGAGAATTTTGTGGTTGATAGTATATGTTTAATGATTTAATCAAATATGTGAGGCAATCATAAATATTGAAACTCTTAAATATTTTCATATCTATGTATGCATGTCAAGTAACAAGGGTGATATTGGTTGATTTTTATTTAAATATACATTTTGTACATTTGACAGTAAATATCATCAATAGAACAGCACTGGGATGGCAGTTACCAAACATCCATGCAGATTTCACTAAAATGAAAAATGCTTTGCATGATTTTAGTACTTCCGTTTAAAATGAGGGAAGACTATTCAGCATATGAGTTAATGCAGAGCTTTTAACTTTCTGTTCAGTTTCGCGGAGCAATTAATCATAACTCCATCTCCAGCCGGAAGACTCAAGACAGTTTAATCATTTCGCATACTTGTGTGTTTAGCTGTAATAATTTGGCTCTATCATGCTGAGACACATTCAGCAGTGATTTATGTCTGTAGTTGCAACGAAGCTGGAAAACAAACTGTTCGTGGTACAGTATTGTTTTTTATCCCTTACGCTACCCAATCTCTGTTCTAATCTGCAGATGGTTATTTTCACAGGTATGAAATGAACTGGTTTTTAAAACTGTATATCAATTTATATGAGGAACCACCTTGATACTTAGAAATGACCCTCTGTACATATTTATTTTTATTATATACAAGTTTTATTCAAATGAAATTTTTTTTGAATGTGTTGCATTTAAATAAAAGTAGTCTGTAATAAAAATGCAAATGTTAGTGGCTAAGTCATTGAATGTTCTCAATAACATATGTACAGAAACAGATATGTGTTTCCAAGCACAAAACATAGGTACTTCTATATCAGGTAGAAATATAAGAGCAGAAATGCAATTTTCCTATTAAAAACTGTAATGTCTGCCATGTTGAGACGAGGTCATGTGTAGAATTGATTGCCATGGACATAAGAGAGAGCTGCAGGTGCGTGACACTACCTTAGACAGCTGGATCCATTCCATTGGGGAACAAAGCTAACACTGATAACAAGGATTCTGGACTAATCTGATTGCAGGATTGCTTATGGCATGGGATATAGTGGCTGTAGGGTTTGAAACAAAAAGCCAAGAAGAAAGAACTTCTCTGGATCACTGGCAGAAAGACATTTTCCATTTGATAGTCTGTAATCCATTATTTGTTGTCTAACCTAACCCATAAAATACCTGATCTACCTAACTTACAATACAATTGGGTTAAACATTTAAAAAGTTAACTATATTCCTCAATCTACTTAGGTGAAGGCTAAAGAAAAACCAAGCAGTGTGGATTGTCAGTTGAACAGACTTGTTGCTTGTGTACAACATATCTCAGTTTCCACAAAAACCAAGGCTTAATCCTGGCCTCCTTGTTGTTATGTGTGACACCCCAAATTATGGTACACTTTGTATTAGGTGATAAAAGATGCCAAGATCTTTATGATTTGTTAATTAACATTTTATTTTCTGAGAGTGTAGGATATAACTTAAACAATCTTTTTTGTCCCATCATCATTACTATCAAAGCCCTGGTTATTGAGATAGCCTTGTTATTTGGGGAAATGTTGGGCAGTTCTCTAATTATGGAACTGAGTCTGCCTTCAAACAAAATTTCTGTATTTCCCCTCTGTGGGCGGTTTACAGTAGCTATGCTCCTTTCTGAAAATAGGATTGTCTTGTTTCAGTCTGATTAAAATAGATTGATTAATTAATGAATTATCTCAGATGTCATGTTGTTTAGGGTTAATGAAGCTTAAATCTCATTTGTCTTGTAAAGGCATTGCCAGTTCAGGTGAATGTAACCTGAACAAACCTTATCTCTCTATTTACACTCAATAAGGCACTGTGTTATTACTGATTATTTCAGTGACCTACTCAGCAATGGAAATGTCTAGTTTAGTATCCATATATATTATAAATTCTCAAGCACTAGCAATCGGCACATGAAATGGTCCAATGAGTCTATATGGTTTTGAACTAAAAACTTTTAAGTAATCTTTTATACATTTGCTTAAAACATTAAAGCAGAATTTAACTTTGAGAAAACCGCCCATTGCTCTTTGTTTTTGTTCGCATTTTAACCTGCTCTGTTCTATTTATCTCAGATGCAGTGTAGTGCAACGCTTGTGTCATTCACAGTCTTAAAATTAATACACATAGATATATGCAGATGGGTAAACAAATATTTTGCCCTCTGCTTGGTTAAACGGAATGGCCTTTACAGCAGCCCAGGTGCTTTATGATTTCTCTGTTTAAATGTCAAGGCAAACTTGCATTCTGCCTTGTTTATCTAACCATCTCAGGCCTGTCACAGGAAAACAGGTTACAAGCCGAACATTTTATGTGTCTATAATAGGGTAGCCTTTTTGGTTTGAGCAATGTTCCAGAACCACTTTGTCATTTGACTTTTAAAAGCGTATGACAGATGAGGTTGTTCAACAGCTCCAAATTAAAGTGAAAATGGAATCATTCAAAGTTCTGTATATTGCACAAATAACTTGAAGCCATTTAAAATGGATTGCAGTACCTCACTAGACCCCACAATGAACCCAAACCGGCTGTTACATATTTAGATTATGCCTCACATAAACATTTACAGGGTCCTCTTTTTCCTTGAGCTATCTCCGTTTTGTCATAAAATTCTGTGCCACCATAGATAAATCTGATGATATGATTGGATAGATTCAATAGTAAGAGTCTTTTTTGTTATTATTTCCCCACATCTAAAGAGATAAAGGTTTTTTTTAGTACAGAGCAAGGTTAAAGACAGTGAATGGTTTGTCGTCTTTATCAGACAGCATCTATTATGTGTGTTCCTCAGTCACAAGGGAGGCTGTCTCCCTTGTGTGATTCTACAAGGCTTCAAAGTAGCCTTTAAGAATCTCTAGCCTTCAAAACATTTTATAACTGACATCAGTACAGTGGAAATACACAGAATTGTCATATCACACAGGCATTTTGAAAGGAACAGTAAAATGAAATGCAGTGTGAAACGGCATGGGCCGAGTTGAAGGAAACCACCCAAGTTCTCCCATCTGGGAAAAAAAGAGACTTACAGTAAATGAGGAGTATGTTTTATAACCAATTTTTGTGGCCTGTAGGCAGGTTTTTCTGTGAATGGCAAATTAGTATCTGAGACAGCACAGTAGAAATAAAATGCATTGTTTCAAAGTAGAGAAAACACTGGATTTCAATGTGATGAACATTTTAAAGATATCTGGAATTAACATTCAGAGGGAAAAGATGTGCTTTTCTTTCAGCGATGAAATAATTCAGCTTTGTTGGACATTATCTCTTCCTGTTTATGGCTAAAAGCATGCATTAATTCATTGTCATTTGTTAAAGTTAATAGCCATGGAAAAATTTGGTCTGCTGCTAGTAATCAGCTCAATTTCAAATTATGCTTGCTCTGTTTACAAAATATATGAATCCCTCGTCATTGTTAGCCTACATTCATGATGCACTTTTAAATCTAAGGCTTGTGTGAGCCAGATATTCCATTTAGATATTCAGTGGTTTCCATGATTGCTTTGAAACAGTATTGCTTGCACTTTGTTTCCAGGGGTTAGAGATCCTCATCTACCTTTCAGTCGTGCTTATTAAAAAATACCCATTTGCAACCTATGGAAAGGGACCCATAACCACAACCTCGGTTGTTTCTCTATGCACTTCCCTCTCCTTTTCTTTGCTGCTGTGAGCTAGCAATCTTTGAAAAAAGCTGTTCTTTAGAGCTGATTATTCAAGGACATGGGCACATGTCAGTGAATACTGTCAGAGCAGTGATTCACACACTGTGCAGACTGTATCCATGTGTCGGGGGCATCTTACATTTGAGAGGTCCACCTTATGGCTGGATTTCATTTGCACATTCATCTACAGGCACAGAAGATTAATCTGATATTAAAATGAGAGTAGCACATGGGTGATAGGGCTTTATGGATATGTGATTTTGTTTACTTGATAATTTGTATAAACATTTTTAAATCATAGGTCCTATCATTTTTTTTTCCTCTCATCTCACATTGCCATACTAATATGCACAATGTTGTCTGCAATGGACATATGATTGTTATCAGAGTTCTAACTAAAAAAAAAAACAAAATCAATGCAAAAATAAATAAACACCAACAATGGGTTCAATTTTACAAGTTTAAAAGATGAATAATTACTACACTCAGTCAAGTCTCATCTGCGCATTCTGCATATTTAATATATAGCTTGCTAGAGCAAATAATTAGTCATGAGCCCAAGGCAGTTGAGGAGTCTGTGTACTGTGAGCTTACATCGGAGAGCCCATGATGCTGCATGCATACCCAGTGTTATGAACCCAAATCAGCACTCTTACGGGGCCTGGGGTTAAGAGCAGTGCAATGTCTGGGTCAACATGCTCACGCTCCCAGACTTACTCTGTGAACGAGACCAAGACAGGTTGATCCCATCTGCCAGTGCGAATGCCCCTCAGGCTTGTTGAGTTTTCTATATATTTATTTATATTTTACTCTCTAAATCAACCAAAGCAAACACGCAAACCTTTTTGCCTTGCCAGGTTCAATGCAAAGAGGAGCTTCACAAAAACAAGTACACCAGCAGACAAGAGGGGAAGCTGGTGTGGGAGAGGGTAGCAAAGCCTTAATTTCATAAATGAGTTACAAATGGATTACTGTCCAACTTAATTGTTTGACTGTGAATTTGGAGGTTGCATACTGCACCGTGCCAACCCACGAAATAGCACTAATTGGCATTTACAGAGAACGGGAAAAGAATGGTCTGTGAACTCTGCCACCTGCATTCAGTAACACAGCAGGCCTCCAGGTTTAGGGGTCTGTGTTTTGTAGCTTACATCCCTCTATCCACTGCAATCAACTTCAACAGCACACTTTCTTAACCAACATTTCCCTTTTATTTTATCGTTTGTTTTTTTTTTAGCATCTGGGTTTCTTAATTCCCTCCGACATCGGCTGTGTGGAACAATATTGCAAACCTTTTGTTGAATATCTCCTCTGGAGCCCCTCTCTTCCTATGCCATCTCCATAAAGCTCCCCAGCAGAACATTCGCCACAATAATTTGTGACAGGATTTCTCAGGCTATTAGCTGTGGTGCTTCCAGGAGGCGCGGGGGCCGAGGCGACTCTCTCAGCGGCCCAGCTGTTATCACTACACCAGGGGAGGTGCAGAAGAGCGCACAATCCGCCTCTGGCAACAGTAAACTTGCCTTTTCTTCATGAAATGCAGCATCTCATTTCAAAGCTGCAGGACCTGCTCTGGGGAGCCACTGAGGAACACTCAAATCTGCCACCGCAGGGTTATTGCGCTGCCATGTCCGAAGGTAAAAGGAGGGAATGAAGTCACTGAAAATCCACACATTCCACATGCAAGTATCCTGCACCAAAACCTGCTGCATGTTCCAAGATGAACTGACCCTCCAGACAAACTAAATCTGATGCCTTAGACATGTACTCAAGAGCAGATAAGAGTCAAAGTGGAAGCAATCTATAATAACAATCACATAATCAAAATTCTTTAAAATCACCCTTTACATCAAAACGCCATCAATACACAGAATGAAAATAAATCAGGATTACCTGCAGTCATGGGGATAGCCGCTCACCCCTTTTATAATCCTCTCACATGGCTGTCTGATGAACTATGGAATGAGACTTTTTTCATTTCTTCACAGAAGTGACAGAGCAGTGAATGACACAAATGTGAACAATTAAATAAGTCAAAATGCAATATCCATTAAACCATCCAAACGACATCAATATAAATAAACAATATCAACTGAAAAACATGAAAATGCTAATCAGGAGGAGAGAATGACTCATGCATCCAGGAAATATTAAGCCAAGACGCAATTAACATGAAGAAGTCTCTCTCTTGCTCATATGTGCTTATAACTATATGGCTTACACAGAAGTATAGTGTGCAAAAATGCAATAAATCACCTTCATTGAGGTCTGATCTTTTGGTCATTTATATAGGAAATACAGTCTGTAAACAAATGAAAAAATGGGCACTTCTTCCCTTAGAATCAGGGCTAACTTCCCTGCAGTTCCTCGCAGCTTAACAGTAGGGTTTACAGACTCACTCTGTATACAGGAAAAACCTGATTGATTCTGCTGAAAACACACAGCACAAAGCATCAAGTTGCTGTTGGTGCGAAATAAACTTTGTCCCTCGTTCGTCAGAAATGCACACGCAAGAACTGCAGAGAATGATGCAGCGACAGCAATTATCCTCCATCACAAACTTATGGCAGTAATTGCCATGCCATTAAGCATGTCAGGTGACATGGCACACACAGGGATTCATTACAGTTTGAAAGTAAGCAGGGAGACGCTGAAAAGTGGAGCAACATTCAGTACAAGATGCCCCACTGATGATCGGACCCCTCCTGATCCCTCAGACTCATAAAGCTGTCCTGATTATTCGAGTGCCATATATGCATTGCTTGTGAGGTGGCAGAACACAAGGTTTTAGCTTGAGAAAAAAAACATCACAGTAAGTATCACAGTTACATACAAGTGTTGGGAGGAGATAATCTCTTAATGATCCTAAAATGTGTAAAGGCACTGAGAAGCGGCATCCTTGAAAATAAATGATTTCACAATTTTTCATTGTGCGTGATGCCTTCGTGTTTTCCCACACCCAATGGAGATCCATGATCACAGCACATCTAAATAAACAGTGCTTTAAAACATCGGCATCGACTCCCTTGACTTCACAGTTTTCTAAACAGCTGCAGCAACAATTCAGCGTTTCCCCCCATCCCCCTTGTGTTGCCTCACAGATCTGTCAAGCAAACAAAAGAAGAGGATAGACTATTCCCCATAGTTACATAGACATTTACTTTAACGGATGATTTAATATTCTGTATAGATGACAGCAGCTGGTTCTAAAGACAGCTATTGGACATGGCAGAATCAAGAATCAACAGGGGCTTTAGAGGAGGCTCTGTATGGCTGTAATAATAGTAAATAATAACAGGAGTACACTGCTCTCCAAATATTTAATGATCTATAAATAGTGATATAAACTTCCTGCCATACCACTACTCTCATGACTTATGACAAGTAATAGCTTTAGACAGGAGCTCCAGATTCCCGGCCCCTCCAGTTTAACAGACTCCAGAGGCCTACAATTCTCTCTCCTTATGTGTTGTAGTCATATTAAAAAACAGCATGTCTATGAAAATAAGCTTCGGGGTTGTTTGTTTCTCTCTCTCTCTCTCTCTCTCTCTCTCTCTCTCTCTCTCTCTCTCTCTCTCTCTCTCTTCCATTGGCCTCAGATTTGCTTTATCATAAGAACAAAAAATTCCAGTTAAAAAAAAAAAAATTATATATATATAATTTTAATACATGGGAAAAACAGCTTACAATTTGTTGTATTTTATGTTGTGTTTTTTTAATTGATAATTACCATGATTATCATACCATTTTTACAAATGGCGCCCATCCTTTTACATGCATGACTAAGTCTAAAAGATTATCTCCATTGTCAAACAAGTAATCCTACAGATGGATTCATTGCCAATATGATAATCATTAGAGAGCACCCACAGACCTGGCCAACAAGCTCATTTGATTTTAAGAGTCCTTGCTTTTCCTTATATAAGGTCAGTGCAGAAGCTGAAGGATTTGCATTTGGTCATATATATATATCATTTCCAGTTGCTCTGGCAACATCAAACATGTCAACAAAGGCTTGACCATCTCAGGTGTATTGTTGCCCTCTATGGTTATAGAATCCATTTTTTCCCTGTAATCTGAATGCAATGAAGTTCCTAGGGAAGCATCAATAAATGTTCAAGTTAACAAAAGAGTCTTGTTTGTGCAGTTCTAGCATAAGCTGAGAATTATGTAATGTAAAATTAAATGGTGAAAATATGATTTCTTCTGTGTAAAGTAGTGAATTGTGGGATATTGCCCACATGGCCTTTCAGTGTGTGCATTCTGCTTCAGCATGTCTCTTCTGAGCCTGCCCTGACATCCTTCCTCCAGACCCTACAGAAAATCCCACGTGAAATGGTATTGATTCGAAAATTACTGGCCTGCATATTCACACCATCTGTTCTGCTAACTGCAAATGCCAGATAACATTTTTATGACAAGAACAGAGTGATGCCCCCTCCCCTTCTTCCCTCTTTAAACCACAGAGATATGAAAGCAGTAGTGACACTGACTTTTAAGGTTTTCTAAAAATCCACACTGGAAACATTGTGAAACTTTAAGATGGGTAAATATTAGAGTGTGGGAAATGTGGGGAACAAAGGGGAAAAACAACACTGAAGCCAGGAAATGGATGCTTACTCTTTTCCCATTTTATTTCCCATCCTCTGAAATGAATTTAATCTTTGTAATTTTCACAGTAAATATGTAAAAATAAATAATTTTCTTCAGCTTCCATAACACTCTTACAGATATTAAGGTATGCAGGTGCAAAGCAAAATTAATACTGGTTCAATAAACCAAATATAAGATATTATTTTCCTGGTTCCATTTTTTAGGTATTAAAAAGCTTCCCACAATAGAATGAATCCATCATAAAATTATCATCTAGTGTGCTGGGAGGATGATAACCTTGAAATGAGCAGATTGTCATTGGTATTCCTCTCAGCTTCTCTCCAGTGTGGGTAGTGTGTGACACAGTCTGGTCGAGGTGGGGGGGGGGATGGTTGGGGATCAGAACCAAGTCTGGTTCTGTGACTGTGCAGTGAGGTTTACATCCTCACATGGGCCTGAAATGGATGGGGGGGGTGGGCAGGTGGGGGTCAGTCTCCTCCTCCACACTCCTCTCCGCCCTCAGTAGGGCCACCTCTCCACTGCTTGTTATCCTGTTGAGCGAGGTAGTGTGTGACAGCCTGATAATCCACACAGATTTCTGCCGTTGACCCTGATGTGATCGCACATTCTGTTTGCTTGAGAAGCTTCAGCATCTGCTCCACTGCTGCTACCTCTGTCTGCATTAAAAAAGTCCCACTGAGCAGGCGCTTAAAAACACATAATGGAGGTCATTTGTTAGTTAGTTAGTTAGTTTCTTTGTTTTATGTTCTTTTTTTTCTTTTTAATAGCCAGTGAAACTCCAGCAGTGACTTTTTTTTTTTACATTGAATCCTGTAAACGTTGTCAGGTCACGTTTCGCTGGGGAGGGTTGGAGTCGTGCTTTGTATGGTTGTGAAGGAGAATTGAACCTGAATGCATTGGTTGGGAGGCATATCTTCCTGGAACTGCTCAGCCAGCAGAAATTGTCCTTCACTTAACTGCAGTCAAGTGCCAGGAAGCAGGCAGGGACCATAGCACATCATGAATTCCACTCAGGATCAATGGAATATTTATAATCACATGCGTTCGTTCAGATAGAGGTTAACAAACAGGCTAAATGTGATCAATGTATTTGCATTAGAGTGATATATTAGCATTGCATATTCAGACACAATGTACAGCTCTCGGCAGGAGAAATAGGCTGTATTCCAAACACACCAATGTGTGGGAACATTTTGGATTGTGAAATAATGTACTTCAAATAGCATACAGTCTTTAACTCATTTGTAGTTGTCAAGATGGTCATTGCCACATATTTGTTAAGCAACATAAGGTCAGAAACATACAGAAGAGTTTTACACTGTATTGACTAACCATTACTCATATGTAAAATGAAGACATATTGAATTTGATATTGTGCTTAAAATGAACTGATGAAAATTAAGCCCTAGCAAGCTCTCTCTCTCTCTCTCTCTCTCTCTCTCTCTCTCTCTCAATCTCTCTCTCTCTCTCTCTCTCTCACACACACACACACACACACATATGCACTTACTCATTTTCTTTCTCTCCGTCTCCCTCTTATTCATTTCAGATCATAAGATGATATCAGGGATGCCAGTAGGTATACTTAGGCCTGTAAACAGCATTTGTCATTCTGTGGTAGGAACTGCTGAGGAAATTGTTGAAATAACAACAGCAGTTGGCACGCGCCACATTTCCATGCCGCAAACCAGCCTGTGCCTTCACTAACACACTTAGAGCAACTGTACAGGAATAGAAATCTGGTTATGCCTATTATCGTCATGGAAACCAGGCAGACGGCGGCACAAATCCACACGCCCTCTTCCCCATGACAAAAAAGAGCTGTTCATAGATTTTACAGAAAGTACAGGCGTTATTGTGTTGGAGTCATTCCAAGGGCCCCCTCAGCCCCCTCCACCTGAATGCATACACACACAGACGCCTGAATGCACTCATTGACACAGACACACGCACACACACACACAGCACTTTGCGACTGTCTTTATCAACACATAGGCAGAGTTCCCTCTGTTGGCAGGTGGTGATATAACACTGGCATTGTGCAGCCACACAGCAGTACTTAGGCAGAATCCCCTCTTGACCCACAGTAAATCCCAGACTCCTGGGCAAAATGGGATGGGGAACACCTGAGACATGCTACAGTCGCACCCCGCCATCTTCACTGTTTCAAGTTGACATCTGGAAACTAATCACCTACAGATGACGAAAATGTTAATTAAAGCTAATATAATCAAATTCAATCCATATGGTCTCACCATGATTAAAATTCACATTTCACCCAGTCTTATATTCACATCGTTGTTGATTTTTACACAATAATGTTAATTAAAATGCTAAAATATTAAAATACACATGAAAAAGATGCATTCTTGGTTCCTATTTTTTCATGCAACTGCAATAAAATTACCTAGTCTTTCACTCACTCACTCACTGAGTGACTCCCACTACTGTGAATGACAGTAACGACAGATAACCACTAGAGCTCTGTAGTACTTACATTAGATAATTTCAATTTTTGTGACTTGGAATTTTCTTAAAAGACATACTTACAAGATTATACATTTTGAACCTATGGATTTTCTCAGTGCACATCTATGTGAAGGGGACAGTGATGTACCCAAAATGAATTAACATTTATCATTTAGCTTGCTATAACTGTAAATAACACAACTAACTAGCTAGGACATTCTGCTATTTTATATTTAGCCAGTCATAATGGTGTAGATTGTGGCACAAATGGGAAATTTCACTGACAGCAAACAAAACCCTGAGCCTGACAATGTTGTCTTTACTGCGATCTGCCCACTGATTTAACAGATCGTGGAAAAAGATGTAAAATTCCCTGAGGCTTCTACACAGACAGGGCAGAATGGGGTTAAGGTTCTTGTAACTGTCCTTTGTTTCACCCTTGGTTACTTGAACCAGTGGACAATACATCATTGTAGGGATCATTAGAAGCTGCAAATCGTTGTATGTTTTGTGAAAATCTGCATGTGCTCTTTTCTCAAGCATAAGAAAATGCCCAGAAATATGCCAGCTGTGAAATTCAATCTGAAAGTGTCACTGTTATAAAGAATGAGCCACAGAGGGAAATCTGCAGTGGATGGTTACATGCAACCAGGGTGATATCGCTGCTTTTGGTTTATATGCAATTCCTGTCTTGAGCTTACTTTGAAAAAACATTGACTTGTACTGGGTCAAATCTGTCAAAGGGACTCAGTATAGCTGACGAAGCCAATGTTGGACAAGTTACATTTCGCTCTTTCATGGTATTTGTAGAAAGTACATATTGGGTGTTCAAAGGTTGCTCTCTGATAAATATGCAGAAAGCCTACCTGTGATTATGAGTGGTTTGGATTCTTCCTGCAAACTGATTGCTGAAAGAAAGTTAGTAAGAAAGAAAGTAGGCTATTTCTTCAAACTGCTAAATTTACAGCGCTGCCTTTGATGAACTGCCAGCAGCTAATTTTAGCAGGATATGTCAGCCCGTGTAACTGTTTATGGATTGGAGTGTTGATCCATATATTTGTTCATATATATGGATGTTGTGTTTATGGTTTAACACATTAATGTATTCCTAGCTGTAGAAATGATTAGGATATAATATATAACAAGGTTATTATCCAGTTATAATCAAATATTATTCCAAATTAGAATATAAAGACTGTTATTTTATCTAGTACTATTAATTGAGATGGGCCAAATTTTACATTTGTCTATAATACACCTTCAAACCAATCTAACAATCTAACCACAATATTAGGCATGTGCTTAAGCAGGTACTTTGGCTACTTTGCACAGTAATTGTTATTAATATCAGTAACAAGAAAAAGTATAAGTATTGATTGAATGTTTTGCTTTCTTGAATTTATCGTTTAGAATAAGGGACCCAAAGGGGACAGGTTCAATGTCCTCCATTAATCCTGCCATTTTCATAAGATTGGGTCTTCTCCTCTCTGTCAGCTGCAGTTTTCTGATGAGGAAATGCAGTCCCTCATGCAGTCGCTGCAAAGAGCTGGGGCCCATATTTGAAGTGCTTTTTAATCAACTTGATTTCCTCCCATTGAAGATGAAGGGAGCAATGAGGGTGAGGACAGAAATCCTCCTTTCACTGCCGCTTGGATCTCAACAGAAAGCGGAAGCGATGCTGACATATCTGTTTTTCTCTGTCAAGCGCCTGTCAGCCATTCATCACACAGTTGATTTATTTGGACTTATATGAACGCCACTTGTTTTGGTTGGTGGCTGGAGGAAGACACGGTAAATAAGTGGAACGGTTAATTGCAGGGCCGAGTTAATGAACCTGTCCATTCCACATGTCCTATCTCAAGGATGTGTCTCCTTCCAGCCATTTATGAACAGAGGGGAAGGAGCGATTGAACAGATGAGTGACAGATTTATTGACTGACTGATTGATGTGCGCTGTGTTATTACGCCGTGCAACAGCCCCTTGTTCTGTTAAGAATCCCATTTGCTCTAGTATGGCCCAATCAATAGATGGGCAGATATTACAATCCAGCTATCTCTGATTACATAGCGAAAGAAGAAGAACCCCTGGAGTTTGATATTTTACCACAAAGATGTGTTTTATTTATTAATTTTTATTCCTTTTTTGCACCATTCCACAGACAAACATAAAGGGTGAAATGTGAAGATTTAAAGTAATTGGAATCAATGAACACAAAGCAAATACAGAGCTTTGTACATACTCCAAGGACTGTTCACTAGCCCGTGTAATCCCTCTCAGATCAGCACTTCCTGTCTGTGGACAGCTCCCTTCTCCAGTCTGTAAACCTGTGATTTTCCCTCTCCAGCACATACCGTTACAGATTTTTAATTGGCCGTATTTAATTCAGCGTTTGTACTCTGACTGGTACATACCAGTTGCACCCCTGCCATACCTGGCAGAATGTAGATAAGCTCAGAGATATGCTTTGCTTGGCATTTAAATCGAAATGCTAATTATCCATACGGTTGGAAAAACCTGGACTCCCTATGTGGTTTGAATTTAAAATAGTACAAATACCTTTCAGTTATTGTTCAGTAAAATTCAGCAAATGAAATTATTGGTCCCTGTATGAAAATGATTTATTTAAGCATTTCACATCCTCAGCACACTTAGATATCACTCTCCATCCATCATGACTGCTTAGCACCATGACACTGAATGTCTTACTGAGCATAAGAAAGTGCACTCCTAAATGTATACAATGAATAGGTCTTTGCATAACTAAGCACACAATACAGACACTTACTCTATTTAGCCCTTCGGCAGCCACTTAGTTAAATAAATAAATAAATAAATGTTTTTTGCCTGGTGTCTGGCACCACACGATTTCCAGCATTCCCTTTGTGAACCGAGGTGTCTCTAAAAAATGTTACAGCGCATTTCCCATCCCACTGTATTCAGAGCCAACGTGCCTGTCGCACTGATGAAACAATAAAGGAAGATCAAAGTTTTGGATGTTTTCAGAAGGAGATTGTATGGCACGAAATCAAGCACCTCATACAAAGTGGACGGCGTGTGACACCTGAAGCCCTCGTTCATTAGGGGCCTCCTGGTCGCCCTCGGAATTAAGACTATGCCATTTCCCTGTGGGACGGTTTTGTTTCTTGATGTTCCAAGTCGATTAAGAGATGATCAGGGCCTCTGTGATAATTAAAAAGGACCAGGTGTTGGAAGAGTAAATAGCAGTTGAGGAGATAGGAGAGAGCTGAGATTACTGCGACAAACTCTCACACTCATAAACCCAGAGAGGCACAGAGACATTAAACTAATGGATATTTACTCGCACTGAACTCAGGGTGTGCTGGACGTCACTCTTGTTCCCAGAACGTAAGAGGCTCCATGCTGTAAACCCGTCCTTCTGTGACCATCATCTCTGGAGTGCACTTTTTATTAAAAGAGAGTAATCGCATAAAAGAAAATGAGACTTTGTCAGACATCACTCTCTTTCTGTGGCTATCTTCTCTATTGTCAGACAGGGGAAGTACATGAAATTCCATTAAAGCGTAACACTATAAAACATAAATCACTGACTACAATACACATTGCTGAGTGACAGACAAGGAAATAACTCTCTTTCTGAGTCCCGCAGACATCTGCACACAATTCTGCTACAGTAATCTTTCCGAGATGCCCTTAAAGGGAGACATGCATTGGAACATTTATAAATGTATACATTTTTAAGACTTTCCTAAGGCGTGCTTTCAAAATGTGATGCACTTTACATGATGTAAACTACCAGCTTGACCTATGTGTGTGTGTGAGAGAGAATGGAGAAATAAACATGAAAACTGAACAAATTTAATCATATGACAAAGTACTATACTAAATTTATTTAATAAGTGACCAACATGGCCCTTTGGAATCCAACGCTAAATTATGATTCACTGCAGTCTTCTTGCAGTCTCAGTGGCATGATTTTTGATTGTAGCAAACAAACTATGCCAACCAATCACAATTTTAATATTTTTGCACCAGTAAGACGATTTTGTACAAATTAAATAGTTTAGTAAAAAGACTCCTATATATTTTGTTAGTCCTATGAATGCATGTTTTAACTGATAAACAAAAATATTACACATGCTCTTGAATGTGATCTTTGGTCATATTGGCCTCTCTTAACCTCTATGATTTTGGGTAGAAGAGGGAACGTTGCAAAAGAATGCTTTGCCAGAAGCTGTTGGCAAGCTTGTTTACCACCTGCTGTGACCAGATCCAACCATTCTCTCAAAGCAACTTTTCCTGGCACCCAGTGAAGAGTCACCTAACAAAATTATGCCACCTAGGTATAGTTTGGTAAGCGAGGATGAAAGAACATGTGGAACTGTTGCACAACTTTAAAAAAAAAAACAACTCAAGCAATATTATAGTAAAATCAATTCATAAATAAAGGGTCCCTCTGCATTGACAACATCTCTCACTTGCTTACAAATGACACAAACTGTTAACAATTATTTCTAGAATCTAGAGGCAATATTTTAACACCAACATGGTTTTGCATTGTATAAACTAAGGACAGGAGAGTGTGCTGTCAGTCATTCACTTACTTAAACCTTACAGTCTACAGGTGTTTCGCCGTCATTTTTGGATATTCCTCATTCTTTTTATTTTTATATGTATATTCTATAAAATATATCCCATATTTTCACCTCATTTGATTCAGAAGACCCAACCTCACATGTTCCTACCACCAGGAAATCATAAGACAACATAAACATATTCTTGGGACTGCACTTTTTTTTTTATCCAATTGCAGTTCCAAAAAAAGAAAAATATTCAGAGGGAAGAATATTTTTTCATGTCTCAACTCACATTCTCAAAGTTCTCATAACAATAAATGTCACTTGTAGCTCTTGGTTGCAAGACTGGTACACCCACAAAATATAAGCAAACATAGATAGATGCAGACAAGATGTTTATAGGTGCCCAAACAAGAATGTAGGCACAACATATGTGCATCTCAAATGCAAACAGTTTTATGTTATCTTTGAAAACCCTCCAAAGTTCTTACAATATCCTATTTTATATCTTACACGAATGTCATCATATTAAATAAAATTACAAGACAGAAACAAACTACAGAACATTTTGATACTTACTGAACTTATTTCATTTATGACTTAAAGAAAGATATGCAAACACTGTGCCCTCATGTGAAAAAGTGCCAGAAAAATGGTTATGCCATTTTTACCTGCAATGACTGCACCCAAATGCTTAATGTATTTATTTATGGGTCTTTCACATCCCAGTGAGGAGTTGAGGCCCATTCCAATGCAGAATGTCTTCAGCTCAGTGAAGCTCAATATCTCATTGGTGTTTAGTTCATTCTGAAACTTTACAATTGTGGTTCTTCATCCATTCTGGCTTAGACTTGCTTGTGTGGTTCGCGCATTGTCTTGGTGAATGACTCACTTTTTAGCCTCAGTTCATGGAAAGCCTAAAAACTCTCCCACTAAAAACTAATCTAATCTAATACAGAGCGGAATGCATGGTTCTTTCAGAGGTGCCAGGTGTCCAGGTCCTGATGCAGCGAAGTATCCCTAAATTCTCTTGGGCGATTTGATTCTAATGGTGAGGGCCAAGCCCTCAATCCTTAATTGGTCAATCCTGCCCCAAAGTGCGGAACCATCAAAGGGGCAATAACGTTTTAACAAATTTGCAAATTTATCTTGTTTAATTACACACCAAACAATAAAAACAACACAGACTTATTTTTTTCTCCCAGACACCCAGAACACCACAACCTATAAAAATGTCTGACAATAGTGTATAAAATATGACAGGGAGTAAACGCCTTTCAAACATACGCTATATTATATATTTCATTAGGTCCGATATTTTCTTTTGACATAGCAGCTCAGTAACATCCAATTATATTATATTCTTTTGACATAACTGTTAAAAATACAGAGCATATTTGATGCAAGAAGTAATTCACAGAGGTAAAAAAAAATACTGTTGGGGGATTCTGTCTACATTCATTTTCACACTTCAAAGCAGTGATGTGTTTGATTTTCCTCTCAAAACATGAATAGTCTGTTTGCATGCAGACTTTAGGAAAGTGGAATCTAAAGAGGCAGAATCAGACATATTTTATTTGCTTGTATGAAATGTGGTACATAGGTTGCAGAAGAGTAATAAAGTCCCAAAATTGAAGAATAAAAACAGAAAAGAATAGAACACATACAAGCTTTGTGGTTTAATGAGAGCAGGACTGGGGATGGGGTTGGCTGAGGGCTGCCCACCTGCTGAGCTCTACAGGGGCAACAGTGTAATGGAGTCATCTCGCTCTAAAAAGGAACATGGCTCACTCAAACTGTGCAAGGGCCCTTCCTGCATCACTGGAAAACAGCCACTGTCTCCTTTCTTGTCAATATCTTCCTCAGAAAATCAGCAGTGTGAGGGATAAGGGGCAATGCTATTGACCACATGATCACTGGGCTGCGGGTCTGTGCCTCAGTTTTCAGCCATAGGACACATTTGCTCCAGGAGGCTTAACAGGGAACCCTGGTTTCTGGAATCACAACTCTGGCCCCCAGCCCCCAGCCAGCCTCCCAACATTCCCCCTCCACACACACACACACACACACACACACACACACACACACACACACACACACACACACACACACACTCTCCCCTTACCTACCTCCGGCACAGACAAAAATCCCGGACTGAATCATGACCCAATCAATATTTCAAATGAAGCTCTGATCTGCTACAGATCAGTAATGTGCGTTCGCTGATGCTGTGATCCATCATTACCAAGATCTTTTTTTTTTTTTTTCTGTGACAACCACGTCATAATATTTCTTTTACACAGAACAATGCTTTTTGAAGCCATCGATTGAATATTATTTGTGCCCTGAGACGCGTGGTTTTATAGTCATGACTGCCCTAGAAAATGCAATTTATTTTCATAAGCCGCTGCCCAGCTGAGCCCAATCAATTGCATTAGGGGCAATTCTGGGTTAGCGATGGTAAAATTAAAGGGGCTGTAAGTAGGTTTTGGGAGTGGTAATGGAAAGTCGTTGGTATCTGAGGATGCATACTGGTGGCCATTGTAAATCTAACCTTTAAAACTGTGGCAATTTAAAATACATCACGGTCTAGGCTCAAAACCTTCTTAGTGCACATACATATGTTAATGTGAGCAGATCCATTCAATGAAGCCTTTCAGGATAACTTGACATGATAGCAACAGTGACACAGTAGCCTTGACTGGATTCTTCCCTGATCCTGACCACTGAGAGATACACAGTAGTTTATTTCCACTTCGGGATGTATCCTTGTGTGTTTATTATGTCAAAGCATTGGCTTTTATCTTCAAAATCCTTTGCGCGTTGAAAAAAAATACTCCGCTACAGTTTTATCAAGGTTTTTTTTTTTCTTTACAAAACTCCATTTACTCCACTGGCAACATCTGACATTGGCGTTCACATATTTTTTCTGTTTGACGCTCTATCATCTGTACCTTGTATCTTCTACATCCATCTTCCGGGCCTCTGTATCTAATCTTCTGTCTAAAACAGGTACTTAAAGGCTTGCCTCTCCCTGTAAACACACTCCTCTCTTTCACAGAGCCTGAGTTTCCATGTTGAAAACCCAGTCTGCCGGCAAACAGGATGAAATGGAGGCAGGAGAGGGATGGGAAAAGGAGCCCCAACCGTGGAGGCTGAGCTGTGCTCGGGAATGCAAATGTGATTGAGTTACTTGGACCCGCAGGTGAGGGGAGCGAGGGCAGGGGTGAGCGCTGTGTGTTGCGCGGGTGTTGAAAGCAGCTTAGCCTGCATCAAACCACACAGCCTCCCTTTGAATCCACCAGGGATGGAGCTGGGGCTACAACGATAAAAAAGTGTGTGCTTCAATCTGGCTCCACAATCCAGGATGCACATTTCAAATGGCTGCTTTAAGTCCTACTTATATCTTAATTGGCTCAGCAAATCACAAAGAATATGTGTCTGTGTGTGATGGACTCGGAAGTTCCAGGTGCACTAACGCACACCTGTTTGCACTTATGGAAGTAAGAGCTATTTTGTTTTTAGTTGCAATCTCTGGAGCCACAATCAAGAGTGAATAAAACCATTTTCTTTTCAATCCTGGCACACACATGTAATGGCAGTACACATACATACATAAGGATGTGCATGTGCTTTGTTAAAAACATAAATGTTGCCTTTCTGTCTTGGCTACTTAAAAGAAAATTAGGGGACAATAGCCTGAATTAACAAAAAAATCCACTTTCTTGGAGAGCATGTACAAATAGCAGCCTATTAACTTAATTATTTCTCATTGTTTGAATAGGCACTAATTAGGATGTAGGGTACCACTTCACTCCCTATGCACATCACCAGCATCTGTAGCTACAGCTTTGAAGCTCACAACAGTGTTGCATCCATCAAGACTTTCCAATACATTTGGCTTTGGTTTTAATAGAATGAGCTTTACTGCCTAAAACTTTCAAATAAAGCATCTTTGTACGGACAAGGCCATTTTAGGGATTGGCAATTTGTCTACATATTAATTCACAACAAGCATTCTGTGCAACAATTGTGGCAGAGTAACTGCAAACTACATTAATAATTAAGGGGATAATGCACTGAGCAAAGCAATGGCCATTTCAGTACACTATGTCCAGGGTTTAACTGAAGTTTTCACAGTTTAAGACAGTTTGACACATATCATGGTGCATAAAAACAGCATCTTATTTATGTAACACACACATATAAGCCAGTGTTACAGATGTCATAAAGTATTTAGTCAACAATGAGCTGCTTGTATTTCTGCAGACTCCACCAGAAATCTTCACTTCAGCAGAGGATCTGTGCAGAGTATAACATGCTTACTGCCAGCAAACACACAATGATTGCCCTACAAGGCCATTAAGTCTAGTCTGTCATTGTTACCTTATTGCAAAAGTAACATTCTGGTTGCCTACAGCAAGGTTATACAATTTTATAAATGTTCACAGTTTAAAGCTCTTTCAAGAGGGACCGGACATGAATCATCACCATCAGCAGTGGCAGAATTTCAGGTATTTTCACAATTTTCAAGCAAAATTAACTCTGCCATTAGGGAAAGTGGATTGCCACGCATCATTAATACATTTCTTATGTACCAATATTACATACAAACTCCACAATGACAACTATTGCCTACTTGGAAACGTAGATATCCTCTATTGAATGTAAATGATTGCTATTCTTAACAGAAGGTCAGGGCATTCTTGGTGTCTGTGGTATTTATTGAACAAAATAAAAGGAGCTCTGCTCTGCATTCTGTGCTTATGTGTGCTCATGCATTTGTGTGTGCATGTGAGTGAGCAGATTAACTGCATATGGCATGCCTCCATGTGGGTGTTTCTGTCAAACTTTAACAGCTGAGTGATGCTGAGGTAAAGTGTGTGAGAGGGCATATCATGTGGTAACAAGCAAACACTGTAAATATGTTAGTATGAATATTAAATTTAAGATAGACGCAGAAATTATCCTTGGCCTGAAGACCTTTGTCAAAAAGTAACAAAATCAGATATGGAGAATGAATTTGCTCAGCGAGAAGTCTGTCAGACATTTTTTATATACATTATGTAACTTGACTGAATGCAATTGACATTCAGGCTACATTGTGCATTCAGAGTCAATTCTGTAGCAGTCTGTCAGATTGCACCCTTATTGTTTTCCCTCCAATGACATTGGTTCATGAAAAGAAATTGCTCGCAAGCCTTGACTGGAAAATCTGTACTTTCTTCTCCATTATGCAACCAATAGCAAGTTTGCTGAATGAAGGTTTCTTGAAGACATTACAATAGACTTGCTCAAAAAATTTCTGTTTGTCTGGGACCAAAGTAAACTTTCCCTATGCAAGATGAGAATGCATGAGAAAATATACAGATACAAAGCCAAGATGACAGCTCTCTTCGGGCATTGAACTGTGTACTTTTTCATTGTCATTTGAATGTTGGTTATTTTTGACACACCTTGTCCTTTGATTATCATCATTTTGGTCTCAATTAAGATCTATTGTATGTTACTGAAAGTCTTGCAAACAGAGGTGTAGAGGTTGGCCTTGAATCCACACAAACAACAATATTTTCACACTGCCTTAAGAAAAGAGTCTCTCACGTCTTCAAAACTGGAATTTTTCCTTTGGATCAGGGCAGTTTCCTGCAGCATTTATTTGGTTGCAGGATGGCATAAAGCACAGATTAGTGATGAGTGTGATGTATTCCTTTCCATAATCATTAATGCCATTAAGGAAACAATTAAGGTGAAATTGCCATGGCAGAAACTCTAAATGTATTGTATTGATATATTCTGGCATCAAGCAGCATCCATTCACATTATTAACTTTTAAGTCCTCACATTTTCCTGTGAATTTGTTAGTGCACTTTTCTGTTCAAACAGTAAATGTTGCAAAGCAGTAGGTCATGGCAGATTGTAAATGTTGCTTAGGAAAAAAAGCAGCAATTTTTTATCTGAACTGATTATTCGAAAAGACACTGCAAATGAAAACTAATTTTGTCACACCAAACAATCCCTCAAATATCAGCCCAAAGTCAAACATTTGTTATAGTTAAATAATGCTACATTTTTAAAATGTGTCTGATCAAGAATAAACAGGTTTATTTACAGTACGGTATTCACTGTCAATATTCTTGTTGTCAGCATGGTGGAGCAGCAGACAATGAAATCTCTTTTGCACCCTGAGAGACACCATCTAGACTCCTGCCTGGTGGAAAAAAGAGAAACACTGTCATTGAAATAAAATAGAAAAAAGGTCAGTAGAAACACCAGGACTCCAGATGTGAAAATAAATAGATATTAAACTGTCAGTCAACAAAATGACCAAGATCTCCATATCTGGGACAGAGATGATGCCCCTGGCGCTCAGATGGACACAGGTGTTTAAGCCTTATGAAAAGCCATGGGGCAATAGGGACTTCCGTTGTGTCGTTATTGGATATTCCTCTTGCTGTGAGCGACCATTTTTCATCGTTCAACGCCATGGTAAGTCACAAATGGCTCAGACGTGAGCTGCCCAGTCCACAGAGGATTGCACACCAAATTTTAAATTTCACCAAGATGGGTAGGATGTTTTAATGAGGAGACTGAGTGCTAGCTTTTTAAAGTGTTTGCCCTCGCACCCCTCCCCCTTCCCTCCAAACTGGGTTCATGCTCTAAACTCAATCTTCTTCACTCACACCAATAACCACAGTGTGGAAAAGGGGGAGATTGAAAGAGGACAAATAACATCTCCTGAATTAATGCTGAAGACCAAGCTACAAATGATGGAGAAAATCAGCTGAGATCTGCACAGGTTTTTCCACTCAGCTGTTTTCCTCTTACCCCCATTCACAGCACGATATGACAGCACGACACATTCCATATGAATCAATGAGCAAGAGTCCATCAGCAACAGAAACAGAGCCTCAAGTTAAAATAAGACTGAATGTCACTACTACACTGATAAAAAAATAGTGGCAGCAAAAGCAAGCTTTATATTGTTTTTACTTGTTTTTATGATCATTCATTTATTTTTATATTATATAAAACTGTTATATATGATATTTTTTAGTGCATCATAAAAAGGTGCAGAACATCAGCAACAATATTCCATCTTATTGGCAGAAGGAAAACATATTTCTCCATAAGTTTCTCAGAAAAAAGTAATTCAGCCAAGTTCACAATTACAAATGGAGATAATGAGTCTCATTAGAATCAACTAATACATAGTTTGTGTATAACAGTGATATTTAATGAGTGTATTTTGTTACTCAGTTTGCTTATTTCTTTTGAATCTCCCATGAACTATCAGCAACCAAAAAATCTCAAAACAGAAGTGTAGTGGGAAAAATGTAATTCTATATTCTTGAGATGTTACTCCAGAATATGTACAAAGAAAACACATCTAGTCTGAGTGTTGAATGTGTATTTTTACATTGGGAAGCTGAAGAAAATGTTTTTTAAAAAAATTGAAATGACTGTTTTGTGCATTGTGTCACACCTGTGTTTGGGAGATTTTCTTTTCTCACTCTGTGGGCTGAGAAAAACGTGGTGAGTTTGAGAGAGCCCTCATGTTTAATGAATAACACTGTGTCGCGGTTGATGTGGCAGTGTGAAATTATTGTCTTGACAAGGTAATGAGTGATACGGCGCTACATGCCCTGTGCCAGCCTTTGATTAATGTACCTGTGCCACTGGAGCTAGGTGTGTAACCCCGCTAACTGGACCGAGAAGGAGAGAGCTACCCGCCATCAGAGGACTCACACATCTTCCTGCAGAGGCAAAGTAATAACCGTGGCAACCCAGCCTGGTGCACAAGCCTCAAAGCACCGCTGAGGACCCTGAAGCCCCGACAAGAGAGATTCATATGTCTGTGAACCTGTTTACTTTCTCCTATCGCCGCAACCACCACCCTCCCCCAACACCCACCCACCACCAGCCTCCATTCCAGGAGGTTGAGTGTGATACTGTTTTTCTGTGATGTCATAGGCTCCCAACTTAGCCTTCCAGCGTGTTCCCTGCCAATCGAGCAGACTAGCAGGGATTCAAACTCAATCAATGAAATTGCTAAATGCAAAAGAAGGCGCAGGATAGAGGCATGCACTGAAATAGATTTTTCTCAGGAGCAAAGGGAGGTAGGTATTGGGGAGGGGGTGGGGGTGGGGGTGGGGGGGGGTGATTGGTGATGGCTTTATTACCTTGCCAGGTGCTGATGATGTGGCATGAGTTATTTACAGCAGATCTTTAAAATAATACAGAGGCCCAGCAAGTTTATTAAAAGTGTATGAAATGCAGAGGAGAAAGTGTCAGGGAGGTAGAGAGTTATTCAAAGCATGCCATAATCTTGTAAGGACTGATGCCCTGCTGAAATATTCATGTTGAGCTGTACCCCGCACTTCAGGTCTTCAGCAGAATTGAACATTGGCGGTGCAGTCTGCAGTAATACAAATGGCTCATTATTGACCAGATACTTTATGACTTCTATAACACTGGCTGGATTATGAATAAAACTCATTTTCTGTCATCGCAGGGACTGCAGAGGGACAGATCTCTGCCAGCACATACTACCATACTAGCACTCAGTCCTTCTCCTAATTACATGTATGTTCTAATGTTGCAATATTAAGAAAAAACACCATGACGAAGAAGGAAATTATAGGTGACAGATTCTTTACATGTGGGCCTGAAGTGATGGCAGATTACTCCACTGTAGATGGGATATGTTAATCAAAGGAGTCACACATTGCTACATTACCCTCTTACAGCTTTCTCCAGCAGAGTCCCTGTCATTTCTGATTGGGAGAGAAAATCTGATTCCCTTAATCTGCCATCTAGTTGCAGGTGTATAATACAGCATATGTCTATGATGTGGATGCAGGAGATAGAGGAAACTTTACCTTATTAGCCAAGTTACAAAGTAAGATTGCATCTCACCTGTAGATTAATTAAGACACAGATGATGCAGCTATAGGAAGGCAGCTGAAGGTATTTAGCTTAACGGTAAGATGAGTGCTAGAAAAAGGGGTCAGATTTTTCCATTGGCTACCCAAAAATACAAACAGGTTAATGTGAGAGGTTGTGATGAGAGTGCATATCTTTTGAGGCTATTTTGAAAACGACACACATTCACAGACGAGTCATTTTTCATTTGAATAATGGCGTGGGGGCGGGTGGCGTGGAGCGTAGAACTCCATCCAGCACCGTGATCGTTTCTTTTATTGCCGTGTTTATTGACAGTCCATGAGCTGCAGTCCAGAAAGCATGATAATTACCACAGTGCCAATTGTGCGTGGTCGTATTATTAGGGACATAACCAAGCTTCAACTGCAGCTGGGGGAGGTTCCTCCCAGCTCTGAGCTGGGCTGCATAGAATCACATGAGCATCTATCGACAGACCTGCCATGCAAAACCAAGAATGTCAATGGGCTGCCTCATCTACTTTTAAGTGGGGGAGGAGGTGGTTCAGAGACAGTCTTCTGCTTCTGTGACATTATTAGACCTTTGTTTGGTAGAGCCATAGTTTATCTTGGGTAAATTGTGTTGAGCATCATATCTTGCACTTGGAGTTTGTTCGCTTTTGTTTTTTTAAACGTACGGTAAATTTACATTTATACTTTAAGATATTATTTTTTTAATCAAGGAAAACATATTTATACTGGTGTGTAAATTTATTTCATCCACTTAGTCGGTAAAAACATTTGTAAAATCCAAAACTGGCTATAAAACATTTTTAAAAGATGTCATTGTATGAAGCAATGCAATAATCATATTGTCACACATAACTGCGTACAAAAAGAATTCATTGTGAAAGGTTATTGCATTAATGGGAACATAAATGGTCTGAGCGACCAATAAAATTACAAAATGCAAATAATTTTGCTAGTCTTGTAAAGGCACATGCATGAATTCATGTTGAAGCTAATCTCTCATTCTTTGTAGGCATTTATACTGCAGGCCATCAAATATTTTGGGGACTGAACAAAATCGAAACATTATTTTCTGGATGGAAAAAAGTAAACAGCAATCAGCTTGGAACCCGAAGACACTATTTGCATGTAAGTCAAAAGCAAACTGGAATTGAACAGGCCGTGTTGACAAAGATCGACTGCCAAAAGTTGTTCAACAAATTGGGTACAGATCCAAAAGGGTTGTATTCCAGCTACCCTCCCTCAGCTCTGCAGGGGAACTTAAAGTGCTAAATCTCTTCAAAATGTAAACCAAGCAATCATACTCTGACAGAAACATCATTTCCACATCCTTCATTATTTTTCTTATGTGGACGTTTATTGAAAGTGTTGCTGCATTTGTTTCTGTGTTATTTTTGTTTATTCAAATAGGTTAGTCTCAATGTGCTCATTATTATTGTTTGTAATTTGTTTACCACTGATTGCTATGATTGCTAAGAAATAGTGTATTACAAAGAGCTTGTGCCTTGTACATTTCTCATTGGTTAAATAAATTGTTTAATTCAGATGACAAATTACCATATAAACTATTGTATGAACATCAAGATCTCTTCAGACCATGAATATATACAATACAATAATTCGCATTTGATCTTGCCTTTCTGTGTAACTTAATTCAAAGCAACTGTCATTGTCACACATAGTTTCATGTGGTATGGCCTCCTATCACTCAAATCAAGTAAAATTCTCAAAGCTAGTCCTGTGGAGAAGTTCTGGTTCCTCTTCGGATATCACTTGACAGGGTATTATAGAGTGTCAGTATCAAAGACATTATCCAATAGGAGCATTTGACTAAAAATATATGTAGTTTGTAATTTGAAAAATATGTTTCTGTGTAATAAAATCATAAATTTCCTGCACAGCGATAAGGGGGAAATTATTCCACCGAATGCTTGTGATATCTTGTGTGGTATGCAGGGATGGCTTAACATTTTATTTAACTTTGTCATTACTATGGAAACAAATCATTTGTATTGTGAATGGTCATTCATTTTTTAGCATGATTATAAGAGAAGTTAAATAACTAATGAGCCTTTTCAACATCCTCACCTGCATCATCCTAAAATTTAAAATGTTAATGAATGATTTATGGGGATGTATACAATACTCAATACTTCCAAATTAATTTCCTTTTCATAAGTTTTCACATGTTGTCAGAAGTTCATATCAGTGTTTCCATGATAAAGGTGAAAGAGTGTTTCATTAACCCCTGGGAAGATTTACCCTATGTGATTACAGTCTGTTGTCTAATAATGAAATGTTAATTAGCAGCTATGCTCTGATAATTAGTGAGATGCAAATAAGAGTCAATGTTTCATGAATACGCAAGGAGCTACAAGAGACTTCACAGATGGAATGAATCAAATACTGTATGGAGAGATTGACAGTCAGTTTTCATCTCCTCAAAGCATACCTTTAGGATTTCATAAGGGTTTTAAGAGGAAAAAAAGGTTAATTGAAAGTATCCATCATACCTGCTACAATAAGAAAAATAATTCATGGGATTATGCTGATTTCTACATGATCACATTCTATACATATTGAATGTAGATGAAAAATTGACTAGCTGTATCTATGGTTTACATTACACAAACTGTAATATACATTACCTTTATTGTCCATTTTCTTTTGATGTTTTTTTCTTTAGGTTTATGGGTAAAGTTCTGTGAAATTGACAGAAGAGTTTATTGTTAGCTGACAGCATAGAAGAGTTTGTTGAAGAGTGTTAGTTTTTTTGTGTTTTTTTACTTTGTACAGCTTTACACCAAACAGGTATGAATGGACTGGATACACTGACCTCTGAACATTATCCACATTTTGTTTCAAAACCTTGCTGACTGATAACCTTGTGTGAAGACACGATAGCTAGGGCACGTGGGTTGTATACCCCTTTACAAAATGCAAATGAAAAGACATATAAGTACATTTTGTTTATGACACAAATGAGCATATTAAGTAAATAACAACCATTCTTGGCTTACCTTTGCTGCAGCTTCAGCTGTGGCCACCAAGCTGTCAAACTAGCTAACCAGCTGTCACCAAGAATAGAGTGTAAGTGTGCATCACTCACACCTTGCAACAATAAAGTCTCAGGAGGGTTTTTTTTTAACACATTCATTGTCCAACCATAGTAAATTGTTATTGATTTTGCTTGAAACAGATTTAATTCAGTGTAAAGTATTGTGATGCCTCAAATTAGAAATGAACATAAAACATTTTGTCAAAATGTTGAATAATTTGCCATTGTCACAATGGGAGGAAAAAGCGTCAAAGTATATTGAACTGGCCCCCAGCTCTCATATTTCTACCTCTGTAAACATTTCCGCCACATGACAAGTGCTCCACTGCCTAACTGTCAAAGATTCACCTTCTGTGTGTGAATCTGAATGTTTTTTAACAAGCTGCCAAGCTTGGATCTCTTCAGGCAGACTGACTGGATGGAACAAAAACAGCTTAGCCACAATTATTACAGCCAATCTGGGTGATAATTTCCCCTATGGTTTTGTTATCCTCACAAAAGGACATCATAATTGTGAATTGTGGCAGGTATTTAATGCTGGTCACAGGTGGGAATATGTAAAAATTGTTTTAGCAGAGTTGAGGAGGTGCAGCGTCCCCTGCTAATAAGCAGATTTGTGGGCCTAAGTCTCTCGGACTGTGTAATTAATAACACTGAGCAGATAAAGTGTGGAATGGCATCCTCTGCCTAGCCGTCCCATTCTCCTCAAGAGCCTGAGAGATTAGTTCTGCTCAGAGACTGGGGTTTAGCTGATCCATGGCAGCTCAACTGACTCAGTGTGATTGACCTTTGAACCATCTTGTTTAATTTGGGGATTACCAACCAAGAGCGGTGTTATTGGGAAGGGAGGAGGAGGATAGAGAATATATCTGCTTCAAACAAAGTGAAGAATAAATCAAATTGTTTATCTTGGAGTGTCTGGCGTAGCTTCTTCTCCTACAGTATCAGAGATGAAAGGAGCACTGATCCTCTATACACACACCTGCATATTATGTGGTCCTCACACCTAGGGTGGGGCGTATCTCCTCACACCTTGGGTGGGGTGTATCTCCTCACACCTTGGGTGGGGTGTATGTTTAGCCACCGCTTCATGTGGAAAGAGAAGTAGAGGGACACGGTCCAAATTGTATAGACCGGTATTATTAGTCTGGCTGCCAAGCAGACTGATCATTTGAATAGTATAATTTAAAAGATAGCGTCTTGTTCCTTTACTGACTGTGCCCATGGAGGTGTTTTCCTGAGCCTTTATCTCCATTAATTAATTAAGCCCATGAGATAGCTTATTTTTTCATTAAAGGAAAACTTGATGGAAAATTAAAATTTGTCAACTCCTTTTCTTTAGCTTTGATAACGTTTGCATTTAGGCATGACAAGCAGTTTATCCTCTTGCCTAAGAGCAGGAAGGAGGTGTTGGTAATGTGTGCATGGTAATGCATTCAAATAGAGGATGTCACACAAATTGGTGTAATAATACATGCACGAATGGCATTAAATATGAGTTACCCCATTACACCAGTTTTACCTGTTGCAATTTTGACTGCAATTCACAGCAGGTTAACGAAAAAACAGCTGTCTGTCTTGACCTCTGCAAAACTAAACAGCAATAAAAAATATGTCACGACATGTTGCTTTTGAAGAAGAAGGTGAGGTTGATTCAAACTTTATTATCAACAGCAAGTATATATGGTTTCGATTTAATTGTAGTGTATTTTTCACCAGGGATTTATTCTGCAAGCTAGTTGGTTAAACAGTTGTTTACCTCATAAATCATCTCCTTTGAATATTCACATTATCTAAAGTATGCTTTCTTGTCGTACTCTTTACCAATAATGCTATGGCATGGCCTTTTGTCTAATTTCAGTTGTACTTTGTGTCCCAGCATTTCAGTGTAGAGCTTACTGAGTTTGAATTTGTAAAGGGGGAATTAGATTCAGGTTTAAACCCTGTTCAGTCAACCAGTATTTCTATAACTCCAAATCTCCGAGGTTGTGTTATATTACTATGTTTTATTCAGATATTAGGCAAGCATTTTTTCAGAAAATGCATGTTGTTCTTTGCTCTCTTCTTCACTCTGAATTATTGCTGGAAGTTTGCTGGAATAAGTCAATGGAGTGGGCTACAATCTGTTCCTAAACTTAAAAAAGATAATTCCAGGAGTCGCCCTGCAGACTTTACCTCCCCAGCAACCTTTAGATGAATATTTAAAGCTTCTGACTAAGAGTGTTAAAAGCACTTGCTCCCATTGATTCTCACATATGGGAAGATTCATTATGGAATAGGGTGTCACTTAGCTGATGCTTGTTTTAAAGGGATATGGAGCCGTTTGTTTTGAGGAAATCTAAGAAACTTGCTTCCCAGGCAAAACAGTGTACAGCATTCATTCAGCTCCACCTTGTTTAAAAAATGTAATTCTAAATTACCCAGGCAAGAAATACTAAACTAAACTAAAACTACAAACAAACAGTTAACAATATTGAATGCATTTATAGGGCCACTTTATTTGCTTTTCGGAACATTATTGTTTTTGAAGAATAAAGCTTGACAGATGGGTTGAGAGCACACTTAATGTGAGGAAATTTTATTCTTATCTTTGTACATTTTAAAATGTATTCTTAAATAGTTTGAACTACCATGACTTTATATCATTTTAAACTTTGTACTTCCGTATTCACCCCACACTGTGAAATGTAACTTTTATTATGAAGTGCTGGGTGCCTACCATCTGCAAGGTATGGTATCAAGACAACAGCCACATCACTGATCCTAAGGGGTAACCAGCCCCTGAGAAGTGGCGCACACTGCTCTCCTTTCCTTTGGTGTTGAATACTGTCTACACTTGGCAGTCTCTTCGAGTTGGAAGTCTGTATAACAAACAAATTCTTTTTGAGTTGTTGAGGGTTCTTACATGCACCAAACTGTATTTCAAATAGCTGTTGCAGTGATGTCATGACACATGACGATAAGCATTGTGATGTAATTACATGCAGTGCGTAAGAAAGTTTGGCCCGGTCCCTCAGAGGAGCAGAGCTGTGGGAACAACTGCTAATGCCAGCAGCACTATCAGACATGAAAGCCATTGACACTGTGCTGTGGAAAAACAACCGCACAATTTTAATTTGTTCACGTTGCAATGTCCCCAAACAGGTCTCTTAACAAGTATTGATTTGTCACTCTGTTTATGCCAACCAGAGAAATCATTAGATTTAGCTATGAGAATGCTAAGTTGGCTGATCTCCAGTTGGAACATTGTCTGTTTAAGACGCACTGAAATCACTTGACAAATACATAGGTTCAGAATGCCACATACATTCATACGATTTATATAGACAAGGGCCTGGAAATGTGATGTGTTTTTAAATGATCTATTCTCATGGTGTTGAGCACTGACCAAGTGTCCATAGCACTGGGAAATAAATGTCACCTTTAGGAAAAGGCAGGGCCCATCAGGGGCTCATCAAATGTGTGAGATCAGATCATCAGTCAAATAAATGGAAGGATATGACAAACTCTAGTGTCTCGCTGCAAGCCCTCACTGCCCCTCTGCCCCCACCCACCCCAGCAGATCAATTGGCTTACATGAGGTAATCCAACTGTGGAATTGTTATCTTGGTGACAGACTGTAAAATGAAATAATTTTACTTGTATAGTAGGTTATGTTGCAGCACTAACTGAAATGAAGTCCATTGACTCTGTCTTTTTTTAAGATTTACAATAAGGACCCATTTTATCTTTAACCACAAGTGGACCATGGTTGTTTGATTTATGAATGCCCTCAACATGCATGATTAACATTATATAATGACAGCAGTGCAAGCAATGTACTTCTGATAATGTTGGTATGGATAATGTCAGTAAAAATTCACTTTGCTCCTTAGAAGCACAATGAATGGAGAATACATAGCAGAGGATGTGAATGAAGGAAGAGAAATACTGGTCTTTGTCCAAGTTTGCTTTTACAAACACCAAAAAACAGGATTTAAATTGAAGAACTGAATAAATTTTGACCTAGTAGTATGTAAATAATGTCATCATAGCTGAAAAGTTGAATTCACTCTTGTGAGTCGTATTGATGTTATTGCAATGAAACTACTCAGCTGCACTGTCTGAAGGATGGACTAGCACCTGGTGCAAGGCCTTGTCAATTTATAACCAAAATATCCATGTAAATGTATTTGTTTTATGTAAAACCATAAAGGAAAAAAAGACAAACATACTCACATAAAAATAAAACATATATAGTGATACAAAACAGCCAAATTAAATACAAGTAGAGAAAGGATAGGGAGAACAATGCCATTTAACACAGGGCCATAAATGAAAGGGAGGAGAAAGACATATGAATACCCAGCATGGTGAGGAGGCCTTCTGGAAACAGTGCTAGGACATACAGGCTCTCCACAACCACTCAATATGGGGAAGAAGATCCGTTGTCTGCAACAGCTTCAACTAGCTTCTATCCTTTGGTTCAGGAACCCGAACCCGCCACCACAACAGAGACGAAAACAAAAGCAGTAAATAAACAAATCCCCCACTCGTTCAGTTGTAAATAGTCATTAAACTACTCATTCATTTGTAAATACTCATTAAACTACTCGTTCAGTTGTAAACATTTGAATAAACAAAAATAGAAGAATGACAAAACCTTAGAGGCTAAAGGTTTTCCACTCTTCCTCATGGTTATTTCCTTATTACCTTTTTGCCAACGCAATTCAGTTTCATTTTCAGGGTGTTCATCCTGCTTAACTTTGCACTGACACCCTTGCTGTTCTGAACCCTCTCTCAAAGCCAGCTCTGTGTCCCTCTCAAGCCCTTCCCTCATCCCCCTGATTAGTTGCTGACCTGTCCCTCAGGTAATCACCTCTGCAGGAGAAGTGATTACGTGCCACATCAGACCACCACTTCAGGAAATGTTCTCACCAATACACACATCCAGGTCTGTGAGGCCTCACTGCGCCAGCATTCATCTCAGGTCTGCAGCGCAGGAAATGCACCGCATGTGTACAGTGCATTACAAAATAAAACCATGACCGGGTCACCAGCTCATGCATAGAGTGTAAAAGCCAGTAATCAATGGAAAGACATACCTTGATCAAAGAACTTGCTAATTCCAGAAATCCTTAGTTTTAGAGCATAAGTTTAGATAGTTTTTGTTGTTGCTGTTGTTTTTTTTCTGAAGCACTGACCAGCATACATTTAAGGAACAAATGGCTCAGTGTCATAGTCACAAGTAGCTGGGCGCAAGGCTGGAAAGCCAAACACATTTTGATGTGCTTCTCAGCAACACACTCAAGCAAGTCTATGCCATGTGCTCTTTGTGATAAAGTTTCCAATGAGCGGATGAGGATTCATTTACCTTAAAAAACCTGTGAGAAATTAATTTGCATTCAATTATACATTTTCTTTCAACCTTGTTGCAGCAACCATTACCTCAGGGGTTTCATGGCTAAAGGAAATCATTTTAGATGGATGTTGCAGTGGCCATCAAGTCAATTTGCCCCATCTGGCCCCAAATCCAATTGGTTAGATAAAATAATGAGCAGTATTAAACAGCTGGTAGAGTCCGTTATGAGCCTGTGCCAATCAAAACAAAATCTCAAATGTCTTTTCAGGTCATATACATTTATAAATAAATGAAAGAAGAGCAAATACCAGAATAATGGCAAACCAAACAGAACAATGAAGATGAATTGTGCCAACATGCTGCTTTCGGATATTACTGCAAAGCTTGACATCTCTGGGTACTATACTTCTAAACCTGTCAGGTGCAGACCAGAACTCCCCAAAGCAAAATCTAGTACCTTTCAGCTTGAGGTTTTACATATGTTCCACAATGAGTTGAAACCACAACTAACAGGAAAATACCCTGCATTTTTAAGTCATAATATTGGAATAAAGAATCAAGGAATGGGATTCCAACATTGCCAGTATATAAAGACTATGTACCATATTCAGATATGGCATACATTTAAATTCAAAATTGAAGATTCTGTTAGATAGTAACACTAGATTCTATTAGATTGTGCAGATTGTTTTCTGCATTTAATATGGGAAGTACAGAATTAAAATGAAAAGTCAAAAATGAACACTTAAAAAAGAACACATTTAATTGTGAGCCAAAGTAAAGGACAAATGTTTTAATTCAGTCCTGGTCTATATTTTCATCGGACATAGGCAGCATGTTATTACTGTCATGGAGTGTGGAAAATAACAAAAGCTTAATGCCTCATGAGTTAACACCCTCATGTCATGGCCACACCTATTCTCTCATGCAGAATCTACACCAGTTCCAAACACTCCAAACACAAGATTATTATAATTATTATTATAACTAGTAGTAGTAGTAGTATTTGCAGCAGCAGTTGTTGAGGTATGAGTTGAAGGATAAATTCTAGGATTCAAATCTGAATCCAAAGACACTATATGGAAAAAATGAGAACCAATCCAAAGTTGATCTGTCTGTCTTGTTGTATGAATTGCATATGAGCCAAAAAAAAAAAACATAAACTCCATTTCCAATCAATGTGATCACAGCTAAGCAATGAACAGAGAAAGCTTTCTCCAGCCAGAATGAGCCAATGGACTGATGAGCGCACAATGGCTACTGATGCTAATTTCAAACAGAAAGGATGGCAGAGTTGTGCTCTTAAAATGGCCCATTCAGACTGAAGGAATGAATGCAATGATAAACCCAAAAATGTCCACATCTTCACACAGGCCACAATAAGCGATTCAAACTTTCCCAGCCATGGCAGCCAGTGTGTTCCCCCAAAATTACAGGGAAATGAAGGGATGAGAAAGACTGGATGGACGGATGCATTCAGACACAGTTTCTGAATTATAGGCGCTACCTGATCATTTGTGCATGCATGGTGCTTCAGAACAGAACTTCAGCTGAAATGCAGGTACTGACTGTCATTAATATTTACAAGTGAATATTAAGAGTCTGGCAAAAATGGCAGAATTTTTCAGGTCTGCTCTGGAAAACCCTCATTCCATCCTGTAACTTGTATTTCTGTGCACAGTCCTGTTTAAACAATAACAGTGCCAATATATAAAACATTCAAAATACATCAGACAAAGCTAATCAGGTCCTTTACAATTCATATTACTGTTGGTCAATATGTGTTGTAACTTAGCCATTCCCTGGCAAAAACTGACTATAACTATTTGATATATTGTTGTCACATTGTTATAAGCAAAGGCAGCCAGATACTGACTAAAATGTATATCTGATATCTTATTATTTTTCATATCTTAGGCATTTCAAGCTCAATTTGTTTACAGAGAGCACAGTGACAAAGTGTGCTTTGGTAATTAGTGTTTAGACAGGGCTGAGGATTAAAGAGAATCGTTGGGAAAATGTTTCTTTGTGTTTATAAGACAACTGAGCATACTAATAGTGGGAGGACTCAAAAGAAAACGATGAAACAGATTTGCTTCTCTTTCACAAGCTGAGATAATTGCTCTACTTATATTCTGCTAGTTAGAGAGTTATTTCTTCTTAAATTAATCTGTATGAAATTTAATAAGAAGGCTCAGTTAAAAATCGTTCAGCTTCAAATTATAGCATCCACTAGCATGTGCATTTGTCAAGGGATTTTTTTTCTGATCCTATAAATACTGTTGTTATTTGTATGTACCGCTGGGTGTGCAAGGTCATTGGTAAAAGCATGGCAAACGTATTATTATTTCAAAATTTCATTTTCTTGTCCTTGTCAAGAATGACTTGGATTGAGACTGTTTTCTGTTTTTATTGTTTATTTATTTATTTATTGCAGGAACAATTGAGAGTGCCTGACTAAGGGTAAACAACAACAATGTCAAATCCTATTGAGATTGTTGTGCAGAGGTAGACCCAAACTAGCATTCTTCTGAGTCCAACAGACCCTTACTGCAGCCAAACACTGATTTAGCACACAGTACCACTCTTCCATATTCCTGTTTGTTGTTCTCAGACAAAATCACTTAATTGGCAAGAATTGCTGCAGGGGCCAATCAGTCCACATTCTGAAGTTTTTTTTTTTTTGCAACAGTTTTTAATAAGAATTACGGATGTATAAGAGCATTACTTTTTAGTAGGCTACAAATAATTTCTTAAATGTTTTCTGGATTGGGAAAATAAACAGTGCTCAGAGAAAACAATGCCCATGGCTTTAACTAAATATCAACAAATCAAAGGAATGAAAAGTTACTGAAAAAGGCGCAACTTTTTAATCGCAGAAATGTATTTTTAATATGCGTATGGAATGATCATTTTCTGCACTGCCCTTTGCACGCATGTGCATATGAAGGTATGTAAATGACACAAGGGATTACACTGCTGATGCTGAATTGTTAGCTCAATGTTGGCTCAGCCTGCCTTCCTTCACTCATGTAAGCCCTAGCAGCACACGCAGAGCCCTGCAGCTCATTTGTCCACTGCACTGATAGCTCAAGGATGAATTACTTTCGTACAGCGGTCTAGGAGCCGTGGCGGCAAAATCATTTGCAATTCCTCTCCAGGCAAATGAGGCGAAAACAATCTCCAGCAAACTGTCCTAATGCCTTTTTTTCGGATACCACGGACCCTTTTTTTACATCTCACACGTTCAGGAGGACTGCTGGGAAGTATCTGCAAATCATCCCGCGAAACATGGATCCCTCTCGAGCGTGCGCCATGAGAGAGAGAGAGAGAGAGAGAGGGGCTGGAGGACGAGGTAAAGGAGACTTTTGGTTGTTACGTCTCCCATTCCCCCCACTGCCCTCCTCCACTTGTACTTTCTCTTTCCTTTGTAACCTAATTGCTGTAATTAATTTGCATGACCTGCAGTCAATCCAAGTTCTTGTTACACCCTGGTCAAGTTATTAGTGAAGTGTGAAATCAATTTACAGCTCTCGATGGAAAGGATAAGCGTTTATTTCAGAGAGGTGAATGGGCTTCTGTCTTTCTGCTTCATCTGTGTCAATTTCAGTGCGCTGTGCAGCAGGTGCTTTGAGGACCAGCTACATGTACACTGAACAATAAAACAAAGTTTTTCATTCATTAGTGCCATTGTTCATACCTCAAAGTCCCCTTACCACTTGTCAACATACATATATTCTGCAAGCCTGAACACATCTGTACAGTAGAAACTGGATAATAAATGTGTGTTGTATGTCATGATAACATTTTTTCCTATGATGTGCAGTAGATGCCAATACTCTGACTGGTAAAGCAGTAGAACACCCCAGAAATGCTGTCACTGGGAAACTGTGGCAGCAGTGTTGGCCTTGTGTTTGTATGTATTTGTTTTTGTTTAGCAGTAAACAGCATCTGTATACAATCCATCTAAAAGCAATATTTTTTAGTGGGTATTGTAGGATTTAAAGGAGTGTCCCCACAGCCACATTTTTAAATTGCATTTCATTGTTTTGTTATAACTAAAGAGGCTTGAAATGGCCTCCAAACAGCCCCTCACCTCATGTAGGAAATGACATAATTGACATAATTAATGCTATGGAAAGAAATCATGTGGAAGCCAAATTTAAATTTGTATGAAGAAAATTAGCATCATCTCCTCAAAAGGTGTTATTCATAACAATTTCTTACAGAATTTTTCATATGGAAGTAAAAGGTAATAATCTAGGCAAACTTAACAACCATTTGCAAACCAGATAGCCCTCTTCTTAAATTTGTTTTTTATTTTTTGCGTTGCTTTGTATTTTTCTAATTCCAGTGATGGACCACTATATTTTTGGTTTAGACTGCTTAATATGCATTAAAACGTTTAAAACTACAACTGCATTATACTACTATACAACTACACTACTATTAGTGCAAAAAAAGGTCTCAATATTTCTTCCCTCACAAACAAAATAAATAATTGTTTATTATTCAGTTGTATTACTGCTAATGGAATACTGCACGGTATCATTGAGTGTGTCTGTCCATGAGAGTAAAAATGATTTCATGCAGTATAATTACATACTTCTTAGTTGTAGATATGATAACAAAGATGAGCAGGTCCCATGACTCCAATACAGAATGTAAGGAATACAGAAAACTTCATATTATCTGTTGACACAAGCTCATTGGTTTGCATAGGTTTTAACATCGACTATCAAAGGGAGGAAGATATCTACTAAACACTGAGAAAACTAAACAGAACTTTCCTTTTTAACTCCCGCATCACGGTCATGAGTCTGTAGCTCTGCAAGCTGGAACTGAATTCCCAGGGGCCACTCACAGTGAAAATGTTCACTTCACCCTATTCACTCAATAATATCAACCAATAAGCTGTCCCAATAAAAGTGAGCTGCAAAGCAGAGCTCAAAAAGCACCAGGCAACAACTGAGTGCATGTTTCTGCAAGATCTCAGATGAAAAATATTGTCGGCTGTCTCGAGAGAAATTTCACTCAAAAATAATGTGACCACACTCAGAATGAAAGCAGAATCAACAGAGAATAAAACATCAATAACTCTGGAACAACTATTTAGACTGGCAAACTACTGCACGTCAAAATTCTGAGTTACACAATTCAAAACACATCACAGACTGTTTATTCAGCAGTACTGTAGTTCAGTCTTGATTATGTAACCCAGATATCAAGTATGACAAGTCAGCTGTATCAGGTACTGAAATTTGGTGTGAACAGAGTTTATGTGCAAAATTGCCAGGTAGACAGTCATTTTCATTCCCCTCTGCTTTGCTTGTTTCAGTGGCAAGGGCTGTGCCTCTCTTCCCGATGTTCAATATTTTAGACTTCTATGATTGAGTGAACACACCTCTTTGTGGTTTACAATATCCACCCTTATAGATGTGGAAAAAAATCTGTGATCAAAATACACACTCCTTTTCTACTTAGACTTACATAGACCAACCCCATCTTGCCATCTATAATATAAATTAGAACATAATTTAAACATAGTGTCCTTTGAATTTTTCATATTGTGAATATAGAATGTGGTTTTTTTAATTTTTATATATTCACCAAGTGGGAACTACTCTTTATGAATCAAAAGATCTGTGCGTTGACAAGCATGTTGTATAAGCCCATGCATTACCAATGGACAAATCAAGGCAAGAGGTATGAGAGGTGTATGAGAAGCTGCCATTTGACAAACTCCTTGCACATATTTTGTGAGATTCACTGGTGAAATAAAACTTTTTTGTGGACCAAGAACTGTTAGCTACTACATTTTTTCTGTAAGGAACTCCTTCACTCCAGAACCTATAAAGCATAAGTCAAATTATTGTGTACTCAAAATATGTTTATTAAAGAGTTGGAAATGGTATTATGTTGTTTATAATTATGGCACAACTCTCAAGGTAAGAAATTGCATCCAAAGTTTATTTTTAATCTTTTTTCTGTTATTTTATCTTTTTGTCCCCGATTTCTGTTATATTAAAGAGAAAAACAAACAGACCACTGTTTGTCTGTGTTCATCTTTTCAAAAAGGTTTCGATCTCAAGGGAAGATTCCATCTAGCGGGCTTTAAAAATAGCCGTCCGTGTTTGTTTAGTGCGCGTGGCGGATAGTGGGCGAAGGGGAAGGGCGGCGCAGCCGTTTGCGACTCACAGGTGACCTTTTCCTTCTCTCTGCTATAAAGACGTCAGCAGCCCTTGTCACTCCCCCTCTCTGTCACTGGCACCAGCGCGAAGGCGTCAAAGGAAGACTGGATTCTCTGATACTGAAGGGAAGCCCCACTGTTCCCTAAAAACTGCAGGAAAGGTCACCGAGGAAGCCCCCATCACTGTACAGAACAGAGATGATAATTTGATGTGAAGTTTAAAAAGGAGGTGCGGTGTGTACCATCTACTAACAGCTTTGTAGGACCAAATTAATCTGCTTCAGCTTAAAAAGGAATGGAAAAACATAGTAGCAGCGTGCATTTAATTACCTTTTTTATTTATAATCAAAACGATTCTTACCAGTCCAGAAACAGAAAATGGAACATAATGTATAATTAGCTAAAACCAAAATGTAGCTTTTCTTTGTTAGTAGATAACAACAAAGGAAACACTGGCACCTGCTGTTGGACAAAAGAGTTTTTTTTTTTTTGCCAAAATCAACAAGTAAGGTTATCTCAATTCTCATCACTTAGCATGAGTTACTGTTTTAATTACGTCATTGGTTTGTCATGTCTATGAATGACTTGTAAATGCACCATTAACCCAGACTCATCTTGTCCAAGAGCATGCATAGGCTCATCATCAGTGTGCCCTGCAGTGCAGCAGCTTGCTCTGCGAGGCCAGCCTTATGTGGCTCACGTGCCTCCTTTAAGAGGCTAAAGCCACTTTTTGAAGTTCGGTCTCCTCTAAAGCACGGTGTGCTGTGGGCAGCGTGGCTGTCACGAGCGAGCCTGCAGCCAGAGCAGAGTGGGGTCTCTGGGCTACGAGCGGATCTCAAGTCTCTTCCGCAGCACAGAGACCAGCGTGGCAGCAGTGACCCGCAGATCACATAAGCCTTTCATAGGGGGGTTTAGGAATGTAGGTCCACTCCTCTCGCCCCAGGCCTGTGGCTTATGTGGGCTCCGAGCGCACAGCAGAGGTGATTGATCCAAGTCAAGACATGGCAACCAGGAGAGCCAATCAAACGCACTGTTGTGGCTCCAGCGCTGCGGTTAGAATGCTCTGTGTGTTTGTATGAGTCAGGGTGTGTGTGTGTGTGTGTGTGTGTGTGTGTGTGTGTGTGTATGCATGCATATGAATGTGTGTCCATGTTTTTCTGTGTGTATCAGGAAATAGGCTTGAGCAATGGAGAAGAAATGGAACATAACGTCAGTGAACCCACTGCTTTGAAGGCCACCATACATGTCTATTTTATTATTCATAGTCTGCGCATGATGCTGCAGCTACACACAATTACACATGCCTCGGAGTTTCCTTATCGTATCACAAAGGCTGCAGAATAATGGAAATTCTTCACTTTAGCAATAGCTTATCAAGTAGAGAAAAAGGAATATATGAAATAAAAAAAAAATAATAATAATAAAAAAATACAAAACAATCCAAGTCAATTGGGTTGCACATGGTGGGCAAAGGTTTTTTTTGGAAAAGAAAAGGATTTTACATGTAGCAATCTTACGTAGCAGCAATGGCCACTAAAGAAGCCCTCCTTTTTCACCAGCTTTTGTTATGTATATGAGGGCCATTATGTAGTTGTGAGAAAGGACAGATGAAGAGAGGCGGCGAGAGCAAAGACCTCTGAGGTATTAATATTCTGCAGGCATCAAAGATATTTCCCTGGAGAGACCCCTTTAGGCCACACTGTTATTACAGTGTCTCTCCGTTATCTCTTGCTGTACTTGATATTAAGACAATAATGGAGAGAATGGGATTATGCGCCGATGATAGGAAATGTGAAAGTAATTCAGAGAAATAGAAAATGAAGGGAGCGGGGTTTGGGATCTGTGCAAGCGTCTCCCAGTGAGAGATAAAAGATGTGAAATGAAATCTTTGCACTTGAGCGGGGTTTCAAAATGAATGTTTCTATATAATCCCGACAGCTTAACCCCGTCGCTACAGAATTCGTTATAGGACTCAAATAGATTGAGGAGAAAGGTGACAAACATTCTCTATTTAGAAACATGCAATGCATTTGGACAACCTGCAAACTGACAGCAAGCCATCTCCAGCATTAAATTTGTGGCTTATTTTCTTGCAGATGTACACTATATTGCTTTCTTTCATCCATCAAATGATGAAAGCATTAATATTGAATTTTGACAAAATTGCATATCTACTCTTGCCTGTATTTTATTACAGAAGATTTAAAATTCCAGAAGCTGACTTTGTGACAGTTAGATAATTAGGAGTCATGCAAACTGATTGCTACACCAAAGAATATAAAATTGCATAATTGTAATCTTAAATCTAAAAGGTCTATTAAAATATCTTCAGCAATATCTTTTCAAATTTATAAGTGCTAGTGGTTAGTATGCATTAGCAAGGATGGATACTGCAAAAACTTGCTAAAATGAATATTTTTCACCCCTCTCCAAAGGAAAAAAATCAAGAAGTCAGTGAATAAGACAACACATCAAGAGTTATCTTACTTGGTGCCATTTCTAAAATCTTTTTGTATCTTAGGAAATTTTATACACCTATAGAAGAAAGGGTAAGGAAGAAATCCTATTTAATTATGACTATTTTAATCTAATACACATCACTGTGCAACAATTAAATCATAAGGACATGTTGCGACCTGAACAACAGGCCACAGAACAGTACATTAGTGACTGAACCATAAAGTCAGGAAATCACATCCAAAGTGACAGCCCACAGTGATTCTAATCTCTGAAACAAGCCCTGTATGCTTGCTCCAAATTAAAAAATGGGGATTTATTGCCCCGACTTACTGCTGTCAACATCACAGATTGTACCTGAGTTCACAGATCCATACCATTTCATGGCAAATTGATTTTCACATAACCTTTTCATTAAATATCACCCATTTGAATGCACAGCGAACATGACTGAATCGCATCAGTCTGTTCATTAGACTCTTAGCCCCGTGTTTGCTACGGGTCCCCTGGTGTTCTCTGAGCACAGATCTCTGACATTTCCAAAATAAAACCAGGGACCATGCTATCTTTATCTGCAGACTGTGCCACTGCTGATCAATGGTAAATAACGGCACAGCAAGCCGACGTATTTAAACCTAATGAGAGCCTGTGTGTCACAGTGCAGAGGTGTGCTCTAAAGGCTGTCTGAGCTTTGTATTCAAGAGAAACCCCTCTTCAGTCTGTCTCTTTATTTATCTCCTTCACTTTCTTTTTTTTTTCAAATTCAGCTTTTTTGCCATGACAAAATTTTCATTTTTCAAAACAGAACTACTTACAGATGTAACACACAATAATGAAGAACAACAGAAATAAACAAATGATGCAATAGAAAATAGCAGTAGTTAATGATATATGCAGTCACTTGCTGTCTCTCAGTCTGTGACATTCACATATTTTGCTGCCAATGCCGTACAGTAAGTCATGTCATAATGAAATTCCTACAATTCTTGAAACTCAGGGAATATCTGTATACAGTTTTGAGAGTGTTGTGCTCAAATTAGTTTGAGCTTCTCACAACATGTAAAGACATGTAACTCCTCCGCTGGTCTGTTGTCTGGGAAGCCAGGTCTTCATGTGTCTGTTCTTCTCAATGACCAAGCTTTGCTCGCTGAGTCAGAACATTGTCAAACTTAGTTTTTTTTTACCATACAGCAAGTGTTATATAGGCCACCTTCCAACCTGCCTCCTTCCATCTAAAAAACTATTTCCATCCACCAGTATCCATCCACTACCAACCTTGCCAAATTCATGACTGATGGCACACAAATGTGGATGTGCTCCTTTTTTAAAGTGTTGCCGCTCAAGGCATAGGCTCATGTTACACACTGCTGGAATGATCTCATTTGGAGTAATATCATAATGAGCAATAACTGCATGCTTTTTAATATCTCCTGATATGTGCAGCTCCAGCAGTGCTGTCCAGGTATATTTGTAACTACACGTATGGAGCAGAAAGGATGGATGTACATCCGACACTCACAAAAGTGAATATTACTATGACAACAGTGCTGGTAAAGGCACAACAGAACGTCTGCAACTTGATTTTTGACAGGGTGTCGGTAAACTGTTGCTGTATCAACATGCCAGCTCTGACCACAACCCACTGTGGACACAAGGTGATTTGTGATTTTTCAGAACATTAGTCTTTAAGGGGAAAATAACAACTGCTTCCAACTGAAACTAGCTAATCTCCTTGCGTTACAGCTACCTCCACCTAATGCCTAAGAGTGTTTGTGTCCCAGCCTGGGTGTGTTGATAGAATCCTGGCCTGGGCCCTGGGACCAGCTGGGAGAGGGGGGCTGTGGAACTGGCAGGAAACAAATGGCCATCGTTTGATGAGGGCAGTTGAGCCTGATATAGGTTTTCTCCTTTACTTTGTCTTGCACGCAGCAGTTTTCTTACTTGTGATACTTGACGCTGTGCTGTATGCCTGGCTTTCAAACTTTGGGGTATTCCCCTGAGTGTTGCTCTTCACCTGACTGACATTTAAAATGTGCTTTTATTGATCTCCATTATTAATATGAGTCGCTCCACACCACCACCTCACCCCCATCCCCAGGTGAGTGAAGCATATGGAATGTTATCTGTTCTGAAAGGACTATGCCTGCTGCTCCCATTGTTCCTCATAGAATAGAACTGATAATGGAGATCCTCTCCAATGATGACATGGATACAATATCCTAAATCTCACCAGGGATCACTATAAACCAGTGATAATTAAATACCATCCAGAAACTTGACATGTCACAGTCTCTATCTGTGTGTGTGTGTGTGTGTGTGTGTGTGTGTGTGTGTGTGTGTGTGTGTGTGTGTGTGTGTGTGTGTGTGTGTGTGTGTGTGTGTGTGTGCATGCATGCGTGCGTGCATGTGTGTTTGCTATGTATAGATATCTGCAGTATCTGTAACACTGACATCTATGAACTGTTCTACACGAATACTCAATGAAATGCATTTGAATTGAATACAGTTGGAATCTCCCGTTGGAATCCACAGAGTTTCCAGAGCCTTGCCTTTGATGGTGATTAGGGCCAGACTACTGCAGAATTAATTACACTGGAGTGCCAGTTATCTAGACATGCACAGGAATTCACAAACTCTAACTTTTAATGCATGACTTTGAATATATGAGTAACACTAATGATTTCAAACAAAGAGAAATGAGGCAGTAGTAAGCATTCCTCTTGATGTTTAAAAATTCCTTCCTGGGCATGGTTATTAACAACACTCAAAACCTGGCTTTACTCACCATCTGTAGATCTTGAGGATAACTGAGCGAACGCACAAGCGTGGTATGAAAGCTTTTTGCTCTAACTCCAAAAGGCAAAAGTTGGAACAAGTGGTTGGAATAAGCAATTATGTCCTTCTGGAGGAATTCAGCAGGCGGGCATCTTGCATATTTACCTCCCACAGATCATCCCTGCCAGTTTGATTTCCTACCAGGTATGGTGACTTAAGCGATACACACCCCGCTTCCTTCTGCTGCAACAGATGTGCCATTGCAGTTTTGCATTCGTGGAGCATATTGTAGCATACAGTTTATACTGAAGATTCACAATTAATAATGCACAGACCAAATTTAACTTCTTCCTTAAAAACATGGCAGAGACAAAACATGTCAGAAAAATTGGAAAAATATTTCCTTTTTCAGGGGCAAGTAAGTCTGTACCAATGTGACTAGCTGTCACTGGTTACTCACAGACATGATTTTAATGATGGATGTAAATGTGTTGTCTTTGGACAAGATACATTCATGGTGGCTGGTCTGTAATTACTTCTGTAGAAGATGGTTGCAGTACATTTAATTACAGTTTACATATTAGGGAGCATAAAAACAATTTCACTAAAAAGGTATTTGTGTGTTCCGCCCCAGAGTTCTTAAAGAGACTCTCAAACATATACAAGGAAATCTGACGCATAATTCAAAAAAAAAATATCTGTCATATGACATTGTAAATGAAGCATGTCAAATAGACATTTCATGTAATCAAAAATGCATTTTCATCATCCTGAGTGATTTCCATTCACTAGGCTATGCAACACATGTATTTGCCAATGTGATACTATATATTTCATCAGTAAATTGCCCTATGTCCATCAGAAAAAACATAAGTGTTTATTGTATGCAACTTAGGCAGCATGTACCTTTGCGGGCTTGTGAAACATGAACTGAAGATCAGAGGACATTAAAAATATATTAAAACTAATCTAATCAAACAAGCAACAGCCAAAGCTTTTATCATTCCTACTTCACTTGTATTCTGGTAGGCTTGTGAGGATTATTCAGGTCAATTGGTTCTCTAAGTGTCTGTTTTTATTTATTTATTTTACAAATGCGTACAACGCCATTTAAAATGAAAGAAAAAAAAACCCTGGAAGGGAGGAATCAAAAGCTAAGGGTACTGCTTCCCTCCATTTGGAGTATTAGTCACCTGTCACACACAGAAAAGCAGGGAGAGCACTCTGGGGCGATGAAATTGCTGTGGAAATACAATCCTTTCTGCTGCACTTTGAGTAGATGAGAGCGAGGGTCTGGGGAGGGGATTAAGGTGAGACTATCCCTGCGTTTATAAAGGCCCTGCTGGAGAGCGAGGGTCTCCACCTCTTCACCATGGTCATGCACAGCACATTTATTACTTATATCTGTTTGAATAGATACACTCATCTACATGCAGCAGTACACTGTGTTTCTTTTTTCATGAAATGTAATAGTTTGACATAACACAAGCAAGCACAGTGTAATGCAGTGTAACCACAGCATATTAATCAGACAGCATTGTGTACTGTTACATAGCTGTAAGCAAAATAGTATTATCATTATGTGTAATTACATAAATGATATAAGCTTTTATGGTCATAATTGCAATATAATAATTAATTAATCACTTGATAATAACATATAATGAAAAATAAATGTAGTGATTTGCATTTACATAGCATGTAAATGTGCCTTTTCATATAAGTGTGCTTTACAGTCAAGGGAGGTACTAAGATCAACCACCACAGATGAACAGAAACCACCTGAGTGATGTCTGAAAAGCACGTTATGCCAGAACACTCCACACACATTAAATGAAATAGAGGCCAGCAGGCACATGGTTGCAGGCAGAATGAGTGACTGGCCAAATAGTGAGAAGCAGATAGTGGATGGTCTTTTTTATGAGTACCACGAGGTCTTTCTTGCCCACATTGTGCCAGGACCATGGTTTAATGTACCAGAAAGATATATCCATTACATATCCATTCATTTTTTTCAAATAATAATGTGAGAACATGCACTGAATGACAAGATACCTAAAGCCCATCCCTCCCTTCAGCTCCAGCATTTTCCCTTATCCTCCCCTTGTTCATCTCACCTTAACCTCTACATCTGTCTACATCTAAAACAGTCTGCTCCGTAAAGCGCATTAGTAATTGTTAAATGCGGAGGATGGAGTTATAGCCGCCTTTTCTGGGTCTGTCAGCATCGGGGCGCCTTACTCTCTGGCCTCTGTAAGAGTGAAATTCCACTGTTCAGGCAGGCCTTCAGTGGCCCTGCCAGGAAGCAGGCTGCCACTGGGTGCCTTCTTATCTGTTCCATACAGGCATTTCCACTCCTCACATATTTAACCTGAAATAGAAATGCATCCACAAGAACCTGCTGTCAATTGCCCAGAAAATAGGAGATGACAGCTCGAGTCCATCCTGCATACTGAAATAGATCGCTTCCAAATGTCTTTTAATGTCATTATTACTTCTCAAATGCACTGTGCAAAATGCATCATTCTGCTCAGGAACGCCAAAAAATTTTACAGGCGAGGCATTGCTTGATTCGGTGTGATAGCTTTGACATGCTACAGAGGCATTCACTATCCCCTCAAACCACTCTTTGTATTGGGCCTTGGATGGGCCCTTACTCTCTCTTATTGGCATGGAGGTAAAGTGAAAAATATCATGGAAATAATGTTGTTACAGCTGAAACTGTGCCTGTGTATGACTCAATACATTTGATATTATACATTTACCTTATCCTCATTACAAATACAATTATAATTACATAGAAATCATCATGTATTCATGTACACTGATTACACTGAATATTGATAGAAAAGGACTGAATATGACACAAAAATTGTCTCTGTATATTTACTGTCATGGAATTCCATGGTCTTCCTGTTTTTATGTAAAATATAGTGACCAGGGAACTTTAAGGTTTATTTTGGAGGCAGAAAAAAACACAAGTGGACTTTTTGTTGTTGCATAATACTGCTTTATTATGGATGGCAAAAAAATAGAATCAATTTTTGGTTCCCTGGGCTGCTAAACATATTTCACTCTGTCAATATACAGTATTTGCTCACCTTGGGGGTGGTGATGTGGCCCTAGGCAATGCCAAGGGCTGTTACCACCCTCAGAGACTCCCTAATAACAAGACAATGCACATCTGTGAATATTCTCTAAAGCTATAGCAATTCTGCCATCAAGGTATTCAGTAATGAAGGCCTATGAACTGTGTTTTTCTGTGTGAACCATTTCCATTGCAAATGGAAAAGAATGCGCTGTTGTGGAACTTTGACAGAACAGGTGGACCGCATTATACAATTATCAGTTATAAAATTAAATGAAACTGAGGATAGGACTTCTGAGCCTTAGGCACTTATGCATTTAAATTATATGAATTTAACCAAATCATGCAGCCATAGAAAAAGTGCATTATGTGACCAACTGCATGATGTGCAATAAAACAATTCGTCCAATTATCTGTCATGCAATTATCAGGTGAAAACAAAGTGAATCTTCCATTACGATGTAAAATATTTGAAATAAATAGAAAAAATAAATTGAACCTGTAACAGAAAAAGCAGCATTACCGTAATTATGTTTACTAAAAGTAAAGGCCAAACCACTCTCTTTTTCAGCTGAATTGCCCATCCTCGTGACTAGCATTGATATTGAACCTCCAGTCTAAAGCAAAGTTATGATTTCTGCATGGTTTACTTCCTTCTAATTGATGAAATGCTCTTTCTTCTTCTTCTTCTTCTTCTTATTATTATTATTATTATTGTTGTTGTTGTTGTTGTTGTTGTTGTTGATAAGGTCAATAACATATATTAATTAGGTTACCATGCCCATCACAGAAGACTGATACTGTGCTTTTACTCCTCTGCTGAGCTCTTGCCAAAACTAAATCCTCTTTCCCTCATGCCGTGTGCAATTTCTAAAAGGTTTGCATGAATATAAAAACAAGTGCAACTGGTGAACATTCTCTGAGTCTGTAGTGACTATTGACATGGCAACTCTATTTAATGTCTGAAGAATAGATCGTTGTTACATTCATATTAAATAGATTTTTGCCAGTGCCTTTGTCTGTATTCAGTGTACATAAATACAGAGCCGTAGTACTACTGAAAGCCTTGAAGGTGCGAGAATTATTGACTGCAGCTGCAAGAATTCTACACCATTATAATTCTTTGGTCATGCCTCCACCATCTTACATAAGTGACAGAATGGGCTGACAAGTCCAACTGCAAATTTCAATTTGAGTGGAAAATGTATATATATATATATTTTTTTTTTTTTAATTGTGATATGAATTACTTTAAAAAGAGAACTTACATACTACTTACATAATGCAAACCAATATGTCACAGGGTTACCTACTGACTGAGAGAACCAAATCATGTTCAGTTCTACTATCAAATCACAATTGAGGTCTTCATGTAAGAAATATATATGTAAGAAACATATCTCACATCCAATTAACTTCATTCTCTCAAAATGTTGTAAGAAACAAAGGTATTTGCATGATAATGCAGAAAAATGTGTGTTAGTCAAAGTACCACATAGGGTACTTTTTGCAGTGACAACTGTAAGTGACAACTATAAACTTTACACAGGCACAGAGACAGTGTAGGCTATGTGGTGATTTAAGAGAATCTACAGTGATTAGACTGACCCTGCCCCTCCCAGCAAGGCTGTGGAAAAATCCCACTGTGTGACATTAGACCCAGAGTGAGAGGGCGGGGGCAGCTTTTTCTTAAAGTAATTAATTGTGAGCGATTTATTTCTGGCGCACAGCGGCCAGCAAGCACAGACCTTTTTAGGAGTAACGGACCTGTCACAGCGAGACAGTCATACCCACATGGCAAATATCACAGGCCCCTGAGTCAACACAGCCAGCTTTGAGGAGAAACAGTTTGGTTTAGCAGCCCTGCCATCACTTCCCACTGCAGACTTTTCTGAGTTTGGGCCACATTCATGGGTACACAAACAATATAGATAACTTTGAACTGACAATTTAGAGAAGTAAAGTGTCTTTTCAAAATTAATATTTCTGTCCAATGAAAAATAACACAAGAATCTTTCTTCACAAATCTTGAAGAACTGCTACTATTTTTGATCATCTTTAGCAGGGAAATTGGTCAAAAACCAGTGAAAAAATTATTTTTTATTTATAACTTCTATTTTGTGCTGAAGTGTCTACTTCCATCACAGAGTATTCATGCTGTATAGCTTGAGCCTGCCTTCCAACTGGCATAAGAGCTCTTTCTCTGCTGATTTTATTTTATTTTTTTTTATCACCGTATCTTGCTGGTGTCACTCATACCAAATTTTTTATGTATTTGTCCGCTTCATCTGTTTAACACAGCCAAGCACTTTAGCCTCATTCAGCAACCTGGGCAACAAGCTCTCACTTCTTTCCGCAGTGCAGACACAACACCAATTACAGACTGCTTATGAAGTTGGCATACACTTGGTTCATGCATCCACAGGTGCCTGGCTGACCAGGAGTGGCCGCTAGAGAGCAATGAGACACATGAACTTAACCAGCTGAACCCCTATCATTACCCAGTGGAGGTTGGCCAATTGTTACCTTGCCACAACAGTTGACTGTTGGCCATAGCCTATAATATCACGGCCGGGACTCAAACCGCCGGTTGCAGCGCTCACAACTGCTACCCAAATGAACACCTTACTGCGTGAGTCACCCCAAGGCGTTGCATTTAAGTGCATGGCTCACGTTCTAAAACAAATTCTATATTTTTGACCCGACCTCCCTTTTCAAGCATTACCGGAATCTCCCCTCTTGCTTTGAGAATGCAATGGAAATTAAGAATCGCCTGTATTAACCGGAGCAGACAGGTTTCCAATAAACGGCAGACACTGAAATGCTGCCGCAGAGAGGCTCGTGGTGGAGCCTCAGAAAAAGGGAGAGGAGGTGGAGTAACAGGGAAAAAAAAACCTTTGTACAAATGGGCTTTTCTTGCCTGTGAGAAAATGAGGATTTGTAAAAGGTCGCAGTGGATCAAAGTCATGTTGCGGCAGGCTACCTGCCAGGCCAGCAGAGTGCTTACATTTGGCAGACGAGGAGACAATGAATGTGCCATCTGCACCCAGATCAATGACCATTAGGAGAGCTGCCTGTAAATGGACCGGTTCTGGAGGCAGCGTGGGGGTCACCAATCACTATCACATTAGTCCCCCTGAGCCCAGGGCCCAGGGTTTGATAATCTGTTCAGGAACCTTAGAGATGAAGATGCATAGAGTGCAGGATTACCAGAGAGGATGGTTTGATGGTGGATGTGATAGTTATCACACTTCCATGAAAAGAATCAGGAGAGGTTGATCATGAAAAAAGACAGAGGGATTCTGCAGACATAATGAGAAAAAAAGCTTCTTCTTTTTGTGCTTAGTCAATTTTTCTCTCGTTTTTTTTCTTTCTTTTTTTTTGTTTTTCTTGCATCCTTCCTAAGCTGAACAAATGGGACAGGAACAGACAGAGACATGATTATTCTCAGAAGAATATGTAACTCTTTGATTTTTTACTCAGGAAGGAGGATAAAAGGAGAGATGAAAGGTTGTTACTGGGAAATAGATGCTGTATTTTTCTTTTGTTCATACATTTTCTTACGATGTGTCCCGTTCCTATGTAACTGCTTCAGTATTTCATATTCGCCTGGCGAAGCCTAAAAGCTCTGTGTGCTGGGAAAGTCTTTATGTTACCAGTTCAGTACACCCACACCCTTGCAGCCAGCGAAAAAAAGTTGAAGGATGTCTCACTGAATTTTGTTGAACTTGGTGATCCATAACAATTCAGACCCTGCTACCTGTATTATGCTATTCAGCCAGCATGCTTTACTCATTCGTTATTCATTCATTCTTTCCTTTAATCATCACAGAAATCAGCGCTATCTTATAATTGGTTCATTTTTGCCGTGTACAATACGCAATCACGCCAATGTTTCAATGGTTCTTCCCTACTTCAGCAGTGTCGTTGAAGTGTTGTAAGGCCAACAGTGGCTTTAAGGATGGTTGGGCCTTATAACTTCATTCATAATAATGTGGTTGCATGGGTGTGGCAGGAAGGATGAGATTTGCCTCCAGTCTGCCTCCTAACTCAGTTTATGATCGGAAACTATTCATAAATGTCGCAAGGTTCTCTGGCTAGAATCCAAATTCACAATTAAAAGAAATTCCTGAAGACCTCTAGAAAAATGTTTCTGATTTCTGTTGGTCTATAAAGATTTACAAAGGGATTCATCAAGGGATATAAAGTTCTGGAAAAGCCTAGTAAAGTCCTGGTCTAAACCCAACTGAGATGCTGTGACAGGAACTGAGGAGAACAGAACTGCAGGGAGCAGTGGATGAAAAGTCCTTCATGGAACTGTGAGTGACTGATCAATAACTATTCAAAGTTTGTGGTTACTGCTTGTGGTTATAGCTGAAAGTTGGCAGAATCAGTGAATCTAAGGAAGTGGCTGCTTATTTAATTATAAAATGAAAGAAGTGTCAACATTTTCTTTTGCATGTTCACTCAGGTGCTAGTTCTGACTGTTTTCTGTTTAGTATTGCTGTGTGAAATGCAGTAGTGAAAGACTTTCTGATATCATCAATTATGAAGTGAGCCTACAGGTTTGCATTGCACTGTTTCTAAGATTTCCTACATAGAGACGTTTTCAATGTAAATGGGATTTCTGTGTTGCATGAAAACAATTTGCAAATCCATTCATCTACTGCTGTGCCCAAATATTTGAAAAATTATGTATGATGCTGTCTGACTTTTTGCAATGAAAAAATATTGAGAATAAATGTTTTACTGTTTGAACAGTGACGAATGAGATCAGTCATTGATTACTTGTATCAGTTTTTGCATTTTTTTCCGTAATGATGCAGGACAAAAAACAGAGTTGTTTTCTTTTTCAGTCATATTGATAAATGAAGAACCCTCACATGATATATCTGATATAGCACATTTTTATAGAGGAGGTGAGGTTAATTACTACATAGACATTTTAGGAGAGTCATAGTTTAAGTATATTCAAATATCAGATTATTACAAGTTCACATCCATATTTCAAAATAGTCTCACTTTCAGTGTGAACTACAGAACTATGGACTCCAGTGGCCTGGAATTAATTAGCCCCTCATTAAAATAGATATGTAAAAGAATTCATAAAGGATTCACAAAGAATTTTAGCAGGATAAAGGTTTCCACTATGATGCATGATTTTTTAATTAAAAAAGAGTGTGTGGAGCCATAGCTCCTGCCTACTGAGCTTCAAGTCTCTCTTCACAGTAACACAGATCAATGAAGCTACCCACCATTCTGATAGCCTTTCACAAACATGAAGACACGAACATCCCCTCTGAATCTCTAGCAGCTGAATAAATGAAGGATCTGAGGGTCTGCTGTGACAACGTGCGAGTCTTACATTCAGTTTCCCTCTAAAGAGCTTGTGACAAATTCCCATCCCACATCAGCAGTCACAGTGTTTAGATGTGCACAGCACCGGAAGATCAATGACACCTGGAATACTTAGTGCAGTCACTGTGAGCAGAACAAAACAAAGTAGTGGGGTGGGGAGAAATAGAAGAAACCAGACAGTGTAGCACTTGGGCTGGAATGAGGACTTTGGCTCTGTCAGTTTTATTTTGACATTGTACATAGCACAAGCATAAGCCAGAGCAGGGTATGTCAATTAACAGTCTTGATGGATGGCAGGCTATACTAACCAAATTTAGCCTGTATGTCTTTTCAGAGTCAGCAAGGTACTAAAAGAGGTGGAAAAACATATTAATGTCTATGGACTGCACTAGTCAGTCCTGTCAATATGGCTATGGTGCTAACACTGCCATTAACCAGAACTACCTTTATGGGCACATGTCAGATCATTGTATTTTTACAAAAAATGCCATGGAATCTATTTCTATTCTTAATAAATAAGTTACCATCTTACAATAATAGCTTACAGACAAACATGCAATGTACTGTGCATACATTATTTAGCAAATATGCCTACACAAAATAAATTATGTTTTTGCAGTTAGCTTCCCTCCACTCACTGTTGATGTTTTTCACTGTGTTATTCCAAAATGTGGAAATATACTGGAGATTTGCTGAAACTTTCATAGAAGACGATGCCGTCTACAATGTGCTAGTATCTAATGTGACCAATATCTGGACCTGCATGAAATCTGTTGTTGGTTGCATTGTTTAATGCAAAAATCCTCTGCTATCTTACCCAGGAAAAGTTAAGCAAAAATCTGCTGGACAATCATCTTTTAAAAAACACAAATGCATGATCTGACAAACTGAATGTCTGAATATGACAATATAGCTATGCTTATTAAGAGTGTGTTCCTAACTCTTCAAAAATAACTTGATCAAATCAAGCACTCAAGAGAAATTAACTTGATATACAGTCTTATGAACACAAAGCAACATCTCAGAAGCTGATCAGTCGCAGCTTGATTCCTTTGTAACTCTTTTCTGTGGAAGGACCTCATCTTAAAGAATCTGAGAGAGAGAGACAGAGAGAGAGAGAAATCCAAAGTAAATGAGATATCAATAGTGACTTGTGAGTTTCAGCTTATTGTTTTGATTGATGTCTTGCATGTGCAGTTCCTTAGTAACCAAGAAAGACTTCCATATAAAAAATAGCAGTGTAAAAAGAGGGTAGCAACGATTTGTAAAAAATACGCACACTGTATGTGCATACATATAGACACACACATACAAACTAATATAAATAAATACAAACCTTCATTAGGACTGATCTTGTATTTGGTGAAAAGCTATTGAAATACTCAGAGGGAGCTGGTACACTCACTTTCCACTCTATTTCCCAGTGTTTCTTAATGCAGTTGGAGGATTACTTCTGACACTGCCAATTCCTGTTAGAGATCGCTGTACAAAAGTGCAGGTTGACCTATTCACTGGTTTGCTTCAGTAGAGCTTCTTTCTTCCCCTAATGCATGGGCGATGGCTAATCCCCGGCTGACATCCCGGGCCAAGTGAATATATTTCTTTATGATTAATAGACTTGACATTCATTTTTTTTCCAAAGCTTGTGCTGAGATTTTCTGCTGCACCTCTGTTCAGCTACCTACTAAATACCACAGTGGCCTGACAAGAGTAAAGCTATGGGGCAAGTGGAGACTTTGCTTGGAGTTACACCGTAACATGCTGGGTCACTGTTAGAGGCAGCAGCATTAAATCCCAGCATATGGAAAGGCTCAACTAGGATGAAATAGTGCATTTGGCCCGTGTAGATCAGGGGTTACGAAGGCAGGGCCGGGGCTGTGAGGGAGAGATATGGAGCAAGCCCTTTAATGGGGCACTGGCTGGCCTGGCCATGTGAAAACCATCGCTTTCCCATGAATGAGCCCGTTCGGGCCACAGACATTTATTCGCATTTCTGTCTGGAAAAAGAAAAAAAGCAGGGGGAGCTGGGGCTGTTGATATGGCTAAAGTGGTGGGGAAAAAGGGCCTGACACTGAAAACGCGCTCAGAAAAGGACACATCATCTACACGGCGAGCAGCACAACTCGGACTGCTGTAATCCTTTTAGTTCCATAAGGTAATCACAGAGATTAGCGGGAGAGTATCACAGTGTACTGCAAGTTGCTTGTCAACAATGATTTACAGAAATGCAATTTGAAACTCAAACAATTTATGCCAAATAATCCACAGTGTCACCACGAATGTATAAAAAAGCCATCACAGAAAATGATGTGAAAATATCTAGTGCTTATTGTGATTAGATAAAGTGCTTATATATAATTGATTACCACTATCTCAGATCAAATGTAATCATACTTTGTCGAGACTATATTACTATCAATGTACTGAATTATTTATCTTCATTTGTTCTGCCTTAAAAAGAATACATCAACTAAGCCTAAAACGTGTATGAATCTGGCCAATTTGCACTGATTTGGATCTGACATCAAGCCTTATAATTTATAACTAGGACAGTCTAGCACTCAGTGCTGCAGTGGCACTTAAAGTAATAGAAAGTGGAGATCAGAGACATTTTTTAATAAACTAGTGAGAATGTGGAGTGTCCTGGCAAATTGGATCTAGGAGGGAATAAGATGAAAGCGAACAGTGGCAGCTCATGGTATATGAATATGGGAGCCTTACCTTATAGTGCATTTAGTTGTCATTAAAATATTTCCCCTTCTAATAAACGGGGTAATGATTCAATTCATGTCTGGACATTTAAACTCAGTAAGCCAAAAACCATCACTAAATATAATGGTCACATTTGACAGAGTGAATCAGCTTCTCTTAAGAGTAGTGGTAGAAGTAGTTTTGTGAATCAGAAGCAGTGTAGTGTGGGATGTAATCTTGTGTGAAATGAGGCTTATATGTCAAAATGTCAATATTAAGATCATTAGCAAAGAAAGCTAATGTGACATGGTTTTGTTTTCCTTGGCTGTTATCTGTGATCCAATAGTAGAGAATCACAGATAATGACTCTAAAACAGCTGCCTACACCATAAGTAGTCACTCACATAACAGGTTATGCATTGTTGCACATCACCTTGGTAACAAGTGGTTAAAATCTGAAATAATGTGGAGACTGGTTCACACAGGTAAGTAATCATTTGTGCTCTTATTTTTGTTATGTGGTTTTGGACAACCATCCTGTTGAGGGTCTATTTTTCACTTTCAGTGAGCTTCAGCCTGTGACAACTTTTGCTCCTTGCTGCCACAGTGATTTCTTGTTTTGGCATGTGTCAACATATTTTGGAAACTGTTCCCTTTAACAAACAGAATAATTTTGCCATTTTTATGATTCATGTGTATGTAATTTGGACATAAACTATTTGACCCATTTTAAAATCACCTACATCAGTCACAGTTCTTTTGAATTGAAATTTTGATTTTAAAACAAATTTTGTAGCAGAAATATATTGGTAGTTAATATTGACAATAATATGAAACACATGTTGAGTCATTTTTTGATTATGACTCAGTTTCCAGGTCCATTTATACGTTGTGTTCTCATTATATTGCCCCATTTATTTAGATTTCCAATCAGTCTACAACTCTTCAACATGAAATGTATCTTATTCCCCCACAGGATCCCCTCCATGCTTACAATCAATGCTGAGATGATTTCAGCATGTCTCAGACAACATGATTGTCAATATCTTCTCTATCAGCTCGTGGCTGAATGTGTAGCCGGACACAATACTGGTGGCCCAATGTTTCCCTTCACTCTAAAGACTGCTGGTTTCATTGACAGACAGCTTTAAACAATGCTGAGAGAGAGAAAGAGAGATAAAGATAGAGAGAGAGAGAGAGTTGCACACATACACATACACACACATGCGTAACAAACACATACAGCACAGTACAACAATTGTTTTTTTTTTTCCCCTCCGGCACTAGTAGTAATATCATAGCTGTTATCTGTGTTGGACAAGTGTGCGGTTCAAGGCAGTCCATATCAGCCTCAGCCCGTTGGGTAGTGCTGGGTCTGCGCTGGGTTGAAATGTGAGCCGGGACCGCTGGGAGGCAGGTCGATCTCCTCCAGTGGTGCTGGGGGAGCGGATGACTCCACTCTCACCTACAGGAGCCACAGAACCCGGAGGCTCCTCCAATGCCAATCAACTTGTCTGTACACTTTATAAGATGACCCCACTCACTGCATCATTTTATTACGCGCTGGGCCCTCTCTGCCATGTCCCTCTCCAGCCAGGGGCGAAACGGGGCACCCCTGAGCCACATACAGGCCATTGCACTGAAATAATAGCATAAATATAGCATAATTTTAAGAAATGATATGTTATGCATGTGTAGTACATAATCTACCCACAGAACAACAATTTATTAATTCAGTGGGTTTCAGAAATGACACAATGATTGAGATCTAGCCAAGTGGTTTTTGTTTAGCTGTTTTTCATTTTTGAGAAAGTTACAGAAGGTACAGCGACCCAAGATATTTGCTATGTGTTACCTGATATGACATCACATGGCCCTCCTGCTTTTCTCCTGGCTGTACACTTCACAAACACACAAAAGTTAGAGAGATCAATTGGCAGCGTGACACGAGCATGATCATGATATCCAGCAATCAGTAACAGCGTCAGTGACAGAAGCAGGCCAACTTGAGACTGGGTTGTTCGTAATTGGATCAAGCTGGAGTTTAGCGCCAGACAGTGCACAGTTACAGTTCAATAGGAAACTTGTCATAATTGCTTGTACACATCAGACCTGGTTGTCAATGCAAATAGTTAGCTCAGAGGCAGTAAAATAAATTGGTCTCCAGTGTAAATAAATTGTACTGAGTGTGAAGAAAAGTCATGTATGTGAGCCAGGAAATAATGATCCAGGGGACTGTTAATGATGTGAGGGTGGATGTTATTTATTTATTTATTTATTTATTTATTTATATGGTTAGGTTTCATATCTATGGATGATTCAAACCCAGAGCTACTCATTTTTAGCATTTCTCATTGCATTGGACTAGCCTATTCTTGTCTGTGCGTATTTGATACCCTGGAGAGTATTCTCTGATTAAATATTAAATTGAATGTTCACATTCATCAAAGAATCTTTTTTGTCAACTCTGTATTAATAAATTAGAATATTTATTAAAAAAAAAAACAAACAAAATGAGAGCCCTGAAACATGTTGTACTTTAGCAGACTGTTTATTGGTTTTGTTGATATTAATTTCAATATATTTCCTGGTAAAGAGCCAGCATTTTTCTGTATCAAGACTTTAACATGCTCTCCTGGGACCAGTGTGTGTGTTAAACTCACAGCTCTGTCACACTGACTTAAGCTGTGATATGAGCATCTACATAGGATATTTTAATGTATACATACTATGTTAAGTTATACTATTAATCGAATGGAAACTTTGAAATTATTGAAATGATCAAAGTAGACATTATTTCTTGGATTAAACCATTGTACCCACATGCTGGAGAAATTCATTATAAAAAAGTACAGGTTCAGCATAATATATTGTGATGCACTTCTAGCAGTAAATACAAGCTTGAATCACTGAGCTGCTATTATGAGCACAACTGTGGTGATATTTTCATTTGTTTTATTGATAATCCACAAGTATGCAGGGATTTGAGCATAACGTATATGTACGCTCAGTTCCATTCAGAATGAAATTTCCACCAAGTGTGATAATGCAGCCCCTGAAGCAGGTGTTGTGCAATTGTCTCGGGTAATTACAGCGGGTCTTCATCACAGAGTGAGAACCTTGGGGATGATGAGGTGTAAGCTTGATGTTATCTGAATTCCTGTCTAACCGCAGAATGCCAAAGATCCCCATCCATGGTGAGCACAGCCGATAAGGGAGATGAACTGTGGCGCTCCGGGATGGCCGTCAAGCACCAGGCTTATCCCCTCTCCTCACAAACACGCCGCTACCTGTAATCCTGCGCAAACAATCACCACGTCCATCTGATGGCTGGCATTGATTCATTGACTTTTTGGCAGATTTGAGGAGATCACGGAAGTTTGAAGCTTAGCAATATTGCACTGTTCATTGGGACAGCAAGGGAAATAAATATGTTTACAGACACAATATTGTCAGACCGATCGGGTCATAGACGGATGCAGGTTTAAGCCCTCTGTGTTGTTAAGTGTTCCAATAACAATAACAATTTGCAATTATCTTGTTCATTGGAGATGTTTTGTATTAATGTAGGTATTTTACACATTCTGTTGTAGTAGTAATTAGTGCACAAATCACTGCTGGAAAAGTAACTGGTGCAAAAAAATTGTAAATGAACATGAAGTAGAATACCACTGACATAATTATACTGCTTGTATTAACTGTGTAAATATCAAAGGTGGCATGTAATCCATAGTGACAACAAATGTGGAACTGGAAAACTGTGTATTACCTCCAGTATGGTTATTTTTAAATATATTATGAACAAGTGGAGACTCTAAAAAAAGCCTGGCAAACTATGCGGTGGCCTCGTTTTAGACATTCACCATACAGTTACCACAGTGTGGTCCAGGCTGTTGCATAAACCTTAAACATTACTGTATATAGTAAATATAAGCTCTCCAGATATATGGCAAAAAGCTAAATTTTCTTTCATTCAGTCTTTAATGCAAACCTCAACAACATGGTGTTGAAGGTAATGCAATTCAGACCTTGACATATGTCCAATAAATAATATAAGCATCTGTGAGTTGTTAGGCTTAGATGTACTTGCTTGTTACTCTCCAATGGATTCTCCAGTGTTGTATTGAGGGTGCCACTTCCAAATTATGAGTTATCCCAGGGTTTACACTGTGCTCCTCCACTGAAGAGTGTTTTTACATTTTGTCTATTAATCTGTGTGACTACATAAAGTATAGGCTACTTATTCCTCCCTGAGGATGGCTTTTTTTGTCAGGGATCAAATACCTCAAAGGATAAACTTGCTAAATCATCACACTTTGACTCATGTTATTTTACAAATATTTTAGTGGAATCTGGAATTCATCACGCTAGGGTTACAATAAAAACATAATTTTCTTACTCATTTGAAATAAGAAACATTTACATAACAAAGGAATCAAGTTGGGGACATGTTAGTCAATCGCATAGTCACAAGCAAGTTGAATAGCATATGTTATATATCATAATACTTATATGATGTATGAAGCCATTATAGATGCATGTGTTTCAATTTGTTTTACTATGTAGTCATAGTCAATTTTTTGAGGTTTATTTCTTTTTTCCCAAAAGACATCTAATTTAAAACTGCCACTTAAATTACTGAGATGCATCTATATGAACCCACCCTTCTTTTTTCCACAGACACATGAGGGTCATGTTAACTGATTATCACCCAAGTCACATCTGACAATGTCATTATCCTTGTGTTCCCATTTGATAGTTCCCTGAAAGGCCGTTCAGCAGCTCCTGGGGAACTGTGGTAGGTAGCATTTAATGAACAATGTTACAAATGGAGGAGTATGAAGGCAGGCGTGCTGAAAAAAAGGGCTCTTTTGGGAACGTATGATTGTAATTACCACTCTGAGTTTGCCTCTTTGGGCTTCAAATAAAGATGGCAGCCAGAGGCAATATATATTTTACAGTACTGCACAATGGGACCCATGAAGGATGTACATATTTGTGACATATGAATTATTGAAAAGCACTTAAAAGGCATACTGTACATTTGGTTGCCATATCATTTTGTATCCGCAGAACAGAGGTTTAAAGACACCTCACTTCTGCTTCATGTCTTTTCAAATGAGCAGAGAGCAATGAGAGAAGGGTTACATAACCTCATACTTATGCGTATTGTCAGAAAAAAAAGTGGAACATACTGTAAATAAAAAAAACATCCATTTTAAAAAAACATTAAAAGACTAATATTGTTTTACATTAAGATCATGACCTACACACACAAACATATGCATGCCCAACTCTGACAAATACTAACTCTCCAGGAGGCACCTAAATGCTGGTAAAAACAACAGTCACCATTACCTGCATACTTTTATTTACAAATGCTGCGACGGTCTGGGTGTTTCAGTTATGTGCTTCTTTACTATGGTATCAAAAAAATATCCAGTTCATTGAATAAAGCCTATCTCAGATTTCTGACTATAGCTGTCCATCCGGGGCCTTTTTTACATTCCAGGTATTTCAGTGCATAGTTGGAAACCACAGAGCCTCTCTCCCCTGCCAGCCACACTCAGCTCTATAAAGCCAGAAACTCTTAAGACTTATTTCCATGCTGCACAACATCAAATGGGAAAACAACAAATGTCAGGGGCTTATAAGGAGCTAAGATTGGTTTGAATGATTATTAGTATATTTTTTTTTCTTCATCCCAGTGCATTGTCTTGGAATTAGTGACTCATTTTGTTTGGTGAGAAGTGATGTTGCTAAATGGGAGCTGATGGATGCAGACATGCAGTCAGTGGACATTAACCCAGGTGATGTCTGCTAACATGAAACTGCTCCCTTTGGAGCTCTCCACCATTTTGAGAAATTATAATGATAATGAGCATCTGGAACTCAGGAGAGACAGACACATAACATCAAATTCATCAGACTGCCAGGGGCCCACTCAAAGTCAGATTACAACAATGGAATTCAGGGGAAATATCTATAGCTGTCTATAGTGACACTGCTGCCCCTTCGATGGTGCTCATCAAGGGACTTGCAATGGTTTGCAAAGATGACACATGAAGGGAATTGAATACATGGACACACACACAAACAAACAGGCATACAAACACACACACACACACACACACACACACACACACACACACACACACACACACACACAGGCAAACTGCAAATATAGACTCTGCAAAATTAAAAGTACTTAATAAAAGGCTAATATGCACATACAGAATTGCACAATAAAGCTGAGGGGCTGCACTATAAAAGTGAGATAATGGGACCTCAGACACTTCATAGAGTTAAGGCATGTGTTTGTGGTGCAGCTGTGAGCCCCACGGTTGAGAGCCGGCATCCGAGCCACACTGTTACCGACTGTGGCAGGAGACCCACATTGGCGAGGCAGCATTTGGCAGCAATCATCCTCACAGGGGAAGCCTGGTGGGCAGGCCTGTAGACTCATCAGTCCCATCGCTCTTTACTGACCTCCCCAGGCAGGTTCATTAACTCAGCATATGTTAAGTCTGCATTCCTCAGATAGCACAGACCAATTGAGATTGGTGTCACATCTGCAGTGTGAAAGTAACAAAGGCTGCCTACCCCTGAATTGAAGGAGTCATGTTCAGTGCCTTCCTCCTTCGAAGGTTGTGGGGGAAAGTGTGCAGCAGGACTGATAATACAGTTCAAATCCAGCTGGGAAAAACATGTAAAAGGTAGCACACTAAATGTGTGTCACATGGACTTTGCTATTTACTCTAAAATATATTGTTTACTAGATCCTCTCAGCCATATTTCATTTAGTTTTGCAATCATTGTTTTCAGGTTATATAGCAGTATAAGTGGTGTTATACTATGGTGTAACCACCATGCAGGTTCTAATCATTAAGCAGTTTTTGATGTAAGCTTCCTGTTCATGCTTTTGGATTCATTTGTAACTGTGTTGCATTATAAAATATTCCAGAGACACTGGATGTGAAACAGAACATTTCAAAGCTCATCTTTGAAACTACCTTGTGGCTGTATGAGGAATGATGTTTTAGATCACTGATTAAAGTTTTTGTAGGAATGGTCTTAAACCATGGCTGATTGAGTCAGAGATGTATCCATCTGTCTGATAGGTCTATATTTCTGTCTTTCTCACACTCAGTGAAATAAGTCTTCTCACTTGTAAATAATTAAAGTTTCCATAAGACAGATTTAATTCTTCATGGAAAATGATATGAAAATGTAATAACATTTACATAATTGCACATCTATTATACATTCAGTCTTTCTTAATGAGTTAATCAGACTTTTTCAACAGACACTATCCATTTCATAGAAAAATAAAGTGCTGTAATATATTTATTAAATTATTAATTTATTAAATTCTACAGATTAGAGAACAGGGAGTCTCAGAGATAAACAGATACTTTAGCTTAGCAGAGCCTCTTCAGACAAAATGATTAACCCTCCTAATGTGTCTTTGTAATGAATGGTCCTCAGGAATTAGGAATTCAAACAGCAGTATTTTTTCTTCATTTGTAAATTGATGAATCAACAATTTACACAACAATTTATGACAATTCTGGTGATTACAGTGATAAAAATGTTGAATAAGAAACAACATTAATCAGTTTAAATTAAGAAACAGGACTTTGGAGGAATGAACCACTTTATGCAGTACCTACATGTACTGTATATGAACACCTAAATTTAACCATGTCATATGGTTGTTGTTATTACATATTTATTAAAACGCTGATAAAATATTATTATGCTGATGTAGGATCAGCTAAATATAGGAGTATCCAGTGCTCAAGGGTTTTTTCGAGAAGAAAGGAATCGGAGCACGATGAGGACATTTTGAGATGATAATGGGTAATGGAGATGTATATTTCTGACAGTATGTGACTGAAAAAAAAGATTAAAAATTTGATCAAAGATCAAAATGAGAATTGTTCATTTTGAGGGAATCAGACAGATCGCATGCATCCAGCTATGGCTTATGCTATCTACTAACATCTCATCTTTTGAAAATAAATGTAATTGATCTGAAGTGGACACTGAAAGCATTTCTGAAGCATTTTTTTATTTGTCCAATGGAGAAGATCCCACTCCCATTTTGAGCACTGTGTTATGCATGTGTCATGTCTGTGAATACATTACACTCTTCTTCTTGCTCAATTCCTTCACACACCAAGTCTATATTTCTCGGTTACTTTATGGTTCCTTGGGACGCCTCTGCATCACCGTTCCCTAGTAACTAAGGGGCCCTGACAAAATACTTACAAGTAGACATCATTTTTAATCTCTAGTAAAAATAAAATTACACAGCTATTAAAAAATCAACAAAACATAGGTTTAATTTTTTGTGGTAAGGAAGACTGTCATTTGACAGAAGAGTAATGGAATTTGTATTATATAATAAACATGGGTTTACCTTTTCATACAGCTTTACTTTACAATCATATGTTGCCATTAGCACCTCATTGGGCCTGATTCTGAGAGAAGTGTTCTTCACCGAATGAGTCAATCATATTCTCGGCACAATGAAGTAAACATATGTATCAAACAATATATGGAATGCTACATTACTGGATTGGGTGTGAATTGAACCTTGCTTTGCCAAGAACACTGTTAATTTAATTTGTTATTGTGGATGCCTTGCCAGAAATTTGGACCTGGTCAGCTCATCAAACAGAAAACTTGTACAGTGAATGGTAATTGCAAAGTGAAGGCTCATAGGCATCTACATTACTCATCAAAGTCCAAATGGTCTCCTTAACATCATGTCACAATCACTTCATTTCTAACTGATGACTGTTTGGAAATTTTCTTTTCAATTATGATATAGATAAATTCATTTTCAATGTAATTCCCTTTTTGTGTTGATTCTCAGTAGGGATATATTACTCAAACATGAAAATACATTCAACTCAATGGAATTGAACAGCATTAACAGTGTATCGATTCAAGCCCTGTGCAAACCCATGTTCATACACACACTTAATTTATAGTTGTTTTAACCAGACATTGAGTTTTTAACCTGTCTTATTGCATGTTTCATCAGTCAAGAGCAAGAAATAAAACAGCAAGGTTTAGTCTTAATTAAGTATTGCAATTAAATCCGAATGTTACTATTTTCCAGCTCAGGCTGAGCCAATATTTTTTGAGTTGAATTTGTCTTGCTCAAAATAAGCCAATATCTTTTCTAAGTTTCTTAGAGTAAAAAATCTTCAATCTCTGGGAGCTTGTCCAAATTTTCCCTGTGGGCAAGTGTCTTTTAGGCCATTAACGGATTAAAGATGACACATTCAACAAGACGCTGGCAGAAAGTGATCTCTCTAAGGAATAAAGTCAAGGCCACATATCCAAGATATTGGACTTTTAGAGACGGGTACCTATTTTGTCATTTCAGAACTGTTGCCAACCTCAATTTAATCAATCAGTACAAGTGGAGCCCACAGCCCTTTAACAAATTAAAAAAGAATGGCACCAAGTTTTCAGGTTCACAGGTAGTGTGCTATGCTGGTGCTGCTGTCGGTATATTTACAGTATTACAAAAATTTAAAAAATGTACGTGTGTGTCTGGGAGGGGGCATCATGTAAGGCTATAATTTTGCTCTGTATAGTACCAGTCTGTTTTGGGTAAAATAGTCTGCTTGCTTTTTGTTTACATGAAATAAACTGGCTACCTCTGTCGTGTAATTCTGGTTAGCCTTATCATGTAAGTTAGAAAAATCACAAATATGAGGGGAGTATGCTGATGACTGGATATCGACTACTTTGTGATATTGATCAAATTTGGCCACATATGTAGGGAAGATAATTGTGTTTTTTTTTACTTTGGTAGAAAAGCAGGTCTTTGGATCAGAGCAGCGTCTGTCTGCAGTAATTATTTCCAGAGGGTGAGATATTGTTGTCTAGCTCAGCGATCACAATTCAAATAGTGAAAGTGTTGTCTACTCAAACATCCTTCTAATAGATGCCTGAATGGAAAAAAACTCTTCAAAATCTTCTTAGAGAAAAAAAAACATAATCAAAACTCTAGGCTCCCAGGGTGGTGCAGGGAATATTGGAGATACGGAGATAAGCAGATACAGTGGTCAGGAACTTAATGTTCGCATACACATCACTCCTACAGCACAGATACTTCTGGCTATGCTACATGGCCCAGCTTTCTGCTCGTTAGTTCGCAGTGGATCTGTGAATTTTATTTAGTTCTTATATGTACATGCTCTTGCTTTTCTAATTTTCTAACATTTAATTTTTTTACACACAAATATAAGACAAGCTTTTAATAGCAGTGACAATATTTACACATACGGTGCTTTGTGCATTGCGCATTACATTCACAAAAGAAAAAAAATAGACACCTTATCTCATAGTTATGAGAAAAGATCTCATAGTTATGAGAAAATATCTTGTAATTATGAGAAAAGATCTCTTAATTATGGGATCAGAAACTCGTACTAATCAGAAAAGATTTTTTATTTGTGGCAGCTTGTTTACAATTGTACAGGCTAATTCAGGACAGCTTTAATCACATGAAATCATTTTGGGCCTCGTGTTACACACCGTATATCAGTGAAAGCAGACGTGTACTCCTTGTCTGATGTGATTTGGAATATGCAACACTACCACCACATAATCCCATGTAATTCTGCACTCAATCCAATAGTATTGCTTTCCACACTTCTGTTTCTCTTTAATTGTAGTCAATAATTAATTTGCATTTATTTTACAATTTTGCATGGGCAATATTTGATAAAATAAAATTATTACGCAAATATAATATTTTACATAAAGCCAGCAAAAAAAACCCAAATCTTAGTACTGCAGTATAGATCTAACACTCTTCATCCTTGGTGTCACACTCAAAGACAATAAGTGAGGGATCTACTCATATAAGAGGAGTGTTTGTTTTAAGCCTCTGGAAAAACAAGCATGAATTTGAAGAGTACATTTCCTCTGAGTCACTCTTTTTTTGACTGTACTGAAAAGCTCTACCTTTTCAACTCAAAAATGAAAACAATTTCCAGTAGGATCTCATTTGGACCAAAGTGTTCATTTGGAGTTATTAAAATTTCAATTCACACCAACACTCTTGACAAACTCCCATTCCACTTTAGCCAGGGTCAGCTGGAGCAGGGTCCATACTCTGTTTTCTTGCCTCAGCAAACAGCAGAGCACTGCCCCGTCTGGCCCTGGCTCACCTGCGCACCTTAACTGCAGGAAATTGCATCTCACCCATTCAAGTAAGTAAGCAATGAGAAGACATTATTTTCAGCTGTGAACAGTATGGAGTGTCACGAACTCATCTCCAGAAATAGCTTGCTGGTTAAGGGAACCAGAAAAACAGCAGTGTAATGTGTTCTTACTGACATCAGACCCAATGTGCTGCGATTTTGGGTTTCACCTCATATCCCAGCCCACTTTCAATCACATACAATATGCACCTAAGAAAAAGGTACAGTCGACTGATGGACAGAGGTAAGGTTTTTAGGTAATACATCTGATTACATTACTTATAACTGGATATTGGGTCATTGACAAACTTAAATAACCATAGAACTAGTAGAAGTAAGCCATTTAATTGACCTGTTTTAAATATGGCATAGATATAGGAATATATGTAAATGTTAAAATACTCTGCCATAATTATACATTTTATTATGGTATATTTAACAGCAAAATTCAGACTAAGTTGAGGCAGTTAAGGGCCCTTTCTTTCTTCCTGCGTTGTATGCACTAATACAAAAATCCATTTTTGGTGCAAAGATAGTTCGATAAGATTAAACGGCATATGAGGTAACACAGAAAAAAAAAAGTCTTTACAGAACAGAACAAGACTGAGGACTTCTGTTACATGGTACAAAAGTAGTAGATTATAACGGCGTGTGGCAAGGTGATGTCGGGACTGCTGCTCATTAAAACCAGGGAGACAGTTTGTATGTATGCAGGCTAGAGCCACAGAACAAACATGTCTATTAGCAGGAGGTGTGCAGTGTGTGGAATTTGGCTCTCAGCCAGTCCCTGGAAGCCAGCAGCAAATTGCTGCCTGCAAGTGTCTCTCTGCCATATGGGTTTTGCTGTAGAGTGCTGAATAGGATCCAGTGCAGGTTAAGATGTGTCACATTTAACTGGGGATTAATTGGTCTTGGGAATGGGCCATGCAATCTGTGCTATCAGTCTGTTCCCTGCAAGCCGTCCCCCCCTCACCACGCAGGGAGAGCTCTCCTCAGAGGAGAAGGGGAGCCTCCATCACCAAAGCCTCCCTTGCAGTCTGAATAGGGCTGTGAATGTGCCAATAATAGGTCATTGTCCCACTCAAATTGATTAGCCAGAATCATCATTCCTGCATCTGCCTCTCCACTCCCTGTGCATTCTTGTCGGTTAGACTAAGGAAAGGACTGTCCTTGACATATTTTCTCCTGCCACCATAATACACGCTTATTATTTTATGGTCAGTGAACACTGATGTTGAAAGACACAATTTTGTGTGTGAGTATTTAAAAGGCAATCTTTCTGTGTGGAGAGGTGACCCATTAGCGTGTATGCTGGATGGAATTTACTTTAGAGTGAGTCATCTACAATTCTGCTTTTCCCTCTGTTCATGAAATCTGTAGACTTCAAACCCATCCAACCCACCCAAGTCCCTTTTCTCTGTATACATTTAAAGAGGCAGCAAAATCAAGAATCTACAATGTGGCCAGATGCAATAAACCACCTAATGCTTATTGATATAAGCTCAAGAATTATTCAGGGGTTAAAAAAATAACAGGAATCAAAAAACGAAAACTATTTACATACTTTTAAGCTCTGCACCTGCCAAATTTGGCACAGTTTCAAACAGGTCTGGTGTAATTAAAACTGAAGCACTGGAGTGAAAAATATTGTTTTCCTTCTTGAAACAATTACATGTCCAACTGGACCCTAACAAAGAAGAAATTGGAAAATATGTCGAAAAGGGGGGAAATCTCCACTCAAGTGGTTATCCACAAAGACATTTGCTTTCATGACTGCCTGGGCGTATATTCCATGATGATACTGATCCAGATTCATAAAAGACCTTATACCAAGATTGTGAGAAAACAACAACATCCTAAATATAAGTTGTTCAAAAAAGAGATTGTTGCTCTACATCTAAAATATATGTGCATTAATTAATTGCTAATTGATGGGTGTTTTGGATATTTTAAAGCTATGAAAAAACATTGTTGGATTTAATAGTTGTAAGTAAATGCAAAGATGAATAATTCTGCCAAAAGGAAAAAAGAGGGCAGTAAATTCTGTCAATTGGGATTTGGGATTACTCTGGCGGGGGTTAGTGCAAGAAAAATAATTACCTAAGCAAGAACTGCAGACTGCCTGAGACATGGATATTAAATTGTAGGGGAAAAAAAGACCTTGTTGCATCAGATTCAGTTCTCCCACTGAGTCCTGTCCCCCCGGGGCACTGTCTAAATGTTCAGCTTTCAGCTGATTGTTGAGCTTTTATATGCTCTCAATCAAAAAAGTGCAGAACTTGAAATCGGTTAGTGCTATGAAACCTATCAAACAACTCATCTGTCCAAAGATGGGCTCATGATATAGTTGACTAGGGGCAGTCTTGAGCCTTGAGAGATGCACTTACAGGTCAATTCTGTCATCACTAAAGAGGTTTGGCATATTCTGGAAAGTTGCAACCTACTGTCTCTATTAGTGAAAACAATACTGCAGAGCCCAGCAATCACTGGATCTAGCAAGAGAGCTGGCCACATTGCATGTATGATCAAATGTTATAACTCAGGTTTCCCACATGATTAAAACATGCATGATTATCTTTCTTGCATCTTTATAAATTGCATGAAGTGATTCATATCATATCTGTATACTCTCTTTCCAAATTGTCTCAAGCATGCCATTTACTTAGTCCAGAAAGATAAACGTTAAGTTTCACTTATGTTTGTGACAACCCAAATTGCAACACATAGGGCTGTAGGCAGTAGATTTGCCCCTTCACTTCAAATTCAGGGCATGATGCAGCCTTGCAGAAAGGAGGTAGTTTGTGGGGTCTGAGAGAAAGCATATGTGCATTTACATAACTGTGGGTGCATGCTTATTATGTGTATATGCAATTGTATTTCTCTTCTCTTATGGAACATTGTCATTCTGTTTTCACAATCACCCACCCCTCTTCTGCAGATGAAGAGGACTGTCATAAGAGAGCTATCTGTAAAGTTTGATGTTGGCCATTTTTTACCAGTCTGATAGACTGTATCCCTTTTGCATTATTTTCTGAGGTCATCTGAACTACAAGGGGCTGTATTTACTTAACCTCAGGGTAGGCCTATAAAGGTTAGTGTAAAGATTTGTTCAAGTGGATTTCTGAAATATAATTGAGTCTGCTTCTGGCAAGGTATGAAGCATCTGCCTCCAACATTTATGAAAAGAAAAGCAATAAATGTTCCCATTAAATAAAAAGGCAAAACTCACCTGTTAATAACATTCTATAAAACTGAGAAATACATCTTTTACCTAAGAAGCTGAAGAGAGAAACAGCCCCCAAAGGTTGAAAAAGGACACTTACACCTGGGAGTGTCATCATGGATTTTGGGTGTGAAGCAGTGTGTGAACTATACAATGACTTTCAGGGAGCTCACTTTTTTTTTTTTTTTTTTTTAAACTATCGCGTGCCTCAAAGGGAGGGATGACTGTGACTCTTGTTGCAAAGAAATATTCATAGCTGCAAGCATGTAGGCCTACTTGCTTTAGGCTATGTCAGCACATCTGATACATAATAATCAATTAATGAACACATCAAACCTCCACATGGGTATCAAAACCAGACATCACAGTATGATACAATACGGCCAACTAAAGGAGGGCACAGTATAGGTGTAGCATCAGTTCTGGTTGTTGTCAAGCTAACATTGCGATAGAAGACGCCGCTGGCTCTGGTTGTTCTTCATAGTCGATTGGCTTACATTTTTTGGTAAATTCAAAATTTGCAAGTAAGCTTCTTTTTTTCACAAAACAAACAAATTAATAATGACGATTCAGCATGCAGACTGAGTGGGATTAAGAAAGTAAATTTTATGATATCACACCACAACACTTCAATCGTGATGGCAAGAACAGAATGCATGCCGGTTTCTTTATTGAAGTGAATTAGTGAAGAATCACCTTCATGCATGAAGCATGTATCTATAACAGCCTAATTATAGGCATGATCCATGATGATGAAGATACAGAGAAATAGGTGGAAATGCATGGCAAAAATAACATATAGTCAATATTTTAAACACCCCTAAAATTTCACAAATCATATTTTCAGGGGAGCTCATGTCTTATTAAGAGGAGCCAAGCTCCCCCTGGCTCCCCTGTAGTTCGCACCATGGTGTAAAGTAGGATTTGAGTCAGAGCTATACGCATTGTAAATAGGGATTTATAAAGACTGCTTTCACTTTTATCTTGGCTTCAAGGTTGTGCAATTAAAAGCAAATAATGATATTTATAAGAAATTGAACTGGCTTGTCAATAAACCATACAAACATTTCCAAACTATCTGCTTTCTTTGTAAGTAATATTGACAGCTGAATTATACAAATACAAGCCCTGATCGGGAGTCTCATTACCTAATAATGTTGGTTTTGCAGGAACCACAGTCTGTTAATATATCAATATGTATGCCCTGTGAAAACATCAATTCAAAGAGTTTACAAGCCGCTGTCAGCTTAAGGCTTAAGTGTTGTTCCAAAGGAAGGGAACAATAATACTGACAATTAAGTGAAATCGGTAAAGAACCGAGTAAGTGATGGACATAAAGTTTAAATACTGAAATAAAAACGCATCGCTTCAGTTTTTTGGGAGCCATCGACTAATCACTGAACAAAGCATCGACATTTTCAAATAATGGCAGTTTGTTTCGCGCTCGTTTTATGTGTTGTGCCATCTCCAGAGCTCCCCCACAAACTCGCTTGACTAGATGGGCGCGCGCCGCGAGGGCTTTGACTGTTATCCGCAATGCCTCTCCTCCCTGCGCTCACCCATAGGAAAACCGCATGCGACTAGACATAGAGCTGAGACCACGCGTCTTTAAAGAGCTGCCTTCATCGCTAAGTTTCAAATGTCAACCTAGGCTTTTTTTCACATGGAGGGTTACGGGAGGTCTTCGGGTGGAAGGGAAAATCAGTAAGTTTGTCTTGTCTTTTCTGTTTTCATCTCTCTGTTGTCATTCCAGGTCAAGGGTAGCCCCCTCCTGATAGGTGCAGTGAAATTCCTGCTGACAGGGGCAGCGGTGACACGCGGGCTCCTGCAACCTCGCACGCAGCCAGGAAGATGAAATCGCAGGAATAATTAACTTTTGTCATCAACAATATGCCCAAAGTGAAGATAGCTGTATATACAGCCCAGTTTCCTAGAATGGAAACAAAAAAATTCCCAATTCTTGTAATGTGGCAGCAAATATTTGATATTAATAGCTGTTTTTGTATGTTGTGGTAATAATACTATTCTAATGTAATTTTGTGTTTTATGTGGACATTGGAGTGTTTTAGTTTTAAAGCCATGAATCATGTACTTTGGAAATGATACTACATAAAATGTACTTTTATCGAGGCAATTTTATATCAGAGAACTAAATAATGATATGGATAATAAAAAAGAGTCTCATTTGACACAATATTTAATAATTGTTGAAAACTTGAGTGTATGCTAAAGCATTCATTTTTATATCAAATATGAATGAGTTTTCTCAAATGTTTGTTTAACAAACAACAGAAAGTATGCAGTAATTATTTCAAAATCCATGTTAAACTAAAATGTTATTTATTAGCAACTGCAACATCATGTGCATTTACTTAGGAATCAGATGTGGGTGATAAGATTTAATTTAAGGTTCAGTTTAAGTATGGTATATGAACTCTTTGAAATACTTTGATGAAATACCTTGCTTTTCTTAACAATATCATTGAGCACAACTGATTAAAGACAAGGATCTAGTCATTGTCCTATAACAGTAAAAAAAAAGACCACCAGAATAATATATATAGGATATTGTGCGCAGTTCTAGGCTCCAACCATATGTAAAATACCAAGGCCTATTACAAAGCAGAAAGAAGGACTATTAGACTGGTATGGAATTAAAAACGTTTGATGAATTACCTAATCTGTTCCCTGTTAGCCAAATGAAAACTAAGGGGGATTCAGATGAGGGTATAACATGGCAACCTAAAAAAAAATCAGGTTGAGTTCTGTCAGCAGAACAAGAGGCATACATGGTAATTAGGTGCAGGTTTGACACTGGACTGCATAATGAAAAATAGGTAATTAGTGTGCAGTAAAATGAAGTTGTATTGGTAAGTTGATATTGTCTAGTCAACTACTCAGACAAACAATCATTTTTGCTCATGTTTGACCACTTACGTACATTCAATTTAAAATATACCATCTCTTGGGCCAGCAATTCATTTGATGGATAGCCTTTTGTTTAGTATCTTTGTTATCCATCCTGGGTTTAGGTTTCCACAATGGCCCTGGATGTTTTGCGTTGGTAATAGCCGAGAGGATAATGTCTGAAGTATATCTGAAGAACACACCATATTGACAGGAGCCTGTTTGTTCCAATGAGTCACCAGTGGGAACCCCTGGAAGTTTTAATGCAGCAGCAGGAAGCGGGAGGCCTCTCTGATTGTTATTCAGCTTGGCAAAGCATGTTCCCAAAAGCCTGCTTTCAGAAATGGCCCATGTGCTTTCAGAAATAGCTTATGATGCTTCAAGTAGGAAATTGAAAAAGTGCTGTAATCCCCCTGTGAAGAAAGGGATTATTCTCAGGACTAATCCCCTAGCCATTAACTATGGAAGTCTCAAACTGTTTCAGAGATCTCTCCGCCAGATGCCCAGTTAGGTGCAAAAAATGAAAATGCATGCCACCTGGGCCTGGTAGTGAAAGGGAGCAGAAAGACACCCTGTTTGGCAATGCCAGTAATAGGCAGAGTGAATTCAGAGCTCTACCCAGGGCAGCGCGCCGCACGGTGTGCGCCATGCACCAGCTCCAGCTCCCAGACCCAGGGCTGCAGTTTAACACTAATCTGTGTGGATGTACCTATTTAGTCCGACTCCGTGATGAGGCTGAGCGAGCACCCAGGCTATCACTTCCCCCACCTGCCATATTAAATGCTAACAGATTGCATTTGTTAAGAATTCAAACAGCTCATTTTTCCAAACCATCACACTTTATTCATGAAGCACATTCTTCACCATAATGATGCTGGGCTGTGTTTGGTGTCCACAGACCTTTTTTTACCTCTCTCTCTCTCCGTCTCTCTCTCTCTCTCTCTTATTCTCTAAGTCACTCACAGGCGATACATGGCTATTCCTGAGAGGTACAGGAGCACAGTCCTAATTTGAGTATTACCAGAGTACAGTTAGAAAACCTTTTATTATGCTTGTTCTACATGTTTGTTTCATTTCTGACAGGGAAGTTCAGAAGGATAAATGGAAAAACAGTTTTTTGTGGTATTGGAGGATCCAGAATGCAAAGGCATTATACCTGCTCATTGAGATGTGTAGATATCGGGGGCAGTCTTCAGCCAAGTAATGTTACTCATACATACCATAACCATTTTAATCACACATGCATATTGAAAAAACATATTACATGCAAATACATACATTCAAATATCAGTCTTGGCCATAAACATGATGATAACTACACTGTCGATGTCAGTTGAACTGATGTGTATTACTTGTCATATCAGTGATAGAATTTGTTTTCTGTATATGTCATGTAAAGAGTAATGCTATTTAGGCTATGGAAAGAAAAATCGACCATGCCTGTATCCACAGTTACACAGACGTAAATGACACTGGAGGCTTTGTCCTTGAAGATCATACATGGCACATCATTTGTGTGATCTAATAATAAAAATGAATAACAGATTAGATAATATGTTATTGAATTGATAACCGCATTTTTGCTGACCAGACTCACAGTTTGTCCTTGCCTGAGGACATTTATCTTTTTATGTATATTGTTGTTGAAAAGTTGAAGCAATTGGTTGTTTAAACAATCTATTGTTGTGTTGTGAATGAGCACCGCTATTTTTATTCTTTTGCAGTGTTTTTTTTTCCTGTTACAGTTCTACAATCTAGTGAAACTTGATTACTCACTCCACTTCTCTACACTTTTGTAGGAAAGAGTAAGTTGCCAATGTCAGTGAGTAATTTGTACCTCCAACAGGATACAGAGTGAATCATTACAGGTAAATGGTGTTATTCTCTCTGTGTTTTGGAATCACCTTATAACCTGTGGGAATATGTGAGTTTTGAGCTTCATTAGAGTGCTTCATTTATACTGGAAAATTCACCCTCCTTTGTTTTTGATAGCTTGTATTTAATTTTTATTTTTCCCACATACTGATAACAGTGCAGTCTGTTTTCTCATCAATTAATTAATATCCTGTAACATTTCTAAGCAGTGTAGCCTGAATAAATAGTTGAGTATGTGGGATTTATGTTAAGTATTAATTCTTTTTATGGGGGAGGCTTGAAGGGCCAAAAGTATTTTATGGAGGGTCTGTTGCAGCCCATAGGTTGACATTTGATGACCATGGCCATATAATATGTTTGTGTCATGTGAAAATGAGTAGACACCAGTATATTTTATGTTCATGTGGTTCAATTTAAATTATAATTATGCAGCTAGGTAGAAATGCCATCTAATAAAAGTGTGCACTGACAGCATGTGACTAGCTAGTTTACTAGTGCAATAGCTGCAGTTCAGTGCTTTCATTTGAAGTGAAATGCAAACAGCTAACTTTAGCTGTAATGAAAAGCTATATATGTGGTTGCTAGCTAGTAAATTATTTTGATGAAATGCTGTGGTAGCAATGTAGTTTTTTTTTTTTTTTGAAATTCCAAGTCAGAAAACAGCTTATTTAGAATTTGGATTAATATACCACCACATGCATCATTATTTTATGCCCAAACAAATTTATACTTATCTTGTTCCATGGTAAAATGTATGTCCATGAATGTACAAACTCATAACTGTTCTTAGAAGGAGAAGCTTTTCAAGCCAGTCACAATTACATGCCCATCCCATCAACTCTAACTCAAAGGGTGTTATTTCCTTTGCTGGCTTTGTGACAACTGAAGATGAGTTCCAGCTTCCGTTTGTTAGAGTGTGTGTAAAACCACAGGGGGCTCATTTGGAGCTAATGGTAATAAATACATGAAACCGAACAGAATATCACAATGGACAACCAGTCGTTAAAATTAGAAATGAAATATTTCATGATGTCAATTTGATGATCAATTTGTCATGAATCTGAGAATGCAAATGGATAGATATTTTTTTCACCACCCTAAAGTTTCTATTATTTTACTGCAGGATGGTCATGGTCTTTTTTTCAATGAGTGACATATGTGTGACTTCATTTCAAGCAATTTTATGAACACACTCTGTACAAACTAATTTAATACACACTCTCCAAACAGCAAAGGTTTAGATTAGCTATTATTTAGACTTGGAGGTCTACCAGACAGACTGAATTATCAGCTTTGAAATAAACAATAAATGAATATCTAAACAATGCAGAAATCCTCCCTGCAGATATGGCATTGAAATGTTGCTACATTTCCTTTCAAAGAGTTCGGCCCCGGCTTTCCTGCAGGTCTGAGAGCCCTCTCTGATTGCATGCGCCAGGGGCCTGCATCCCGCCAATATGTGGGGGCTCCATCTCACTATAATTACTGTATTCTTGCGGGTAGCGTGAAGTCCCTCAGATTAGAAAGGGTCTCTGTGAGTGACCTCTTAGGCTGCTGCCCCCCACCATGACCCGACTCTGATTGTAGCTGGAGGAGACGAGGCAGCAGCGCTGTAAGCCTGGGGAGGAATTCTCATGTGAGGGCAAACACTTAGTTACATCAGCCTTTGTTTTTTATATCCCTGCAGCCACTAAGCCACATTTTGATAAAATTTGTTTTTTTTTTGTTTGTTTGTTTTTGTTTTGTTTTCCCTACAAGTAAACACTGCATAAATTAATACTGCTAATACATAATTTGTGACAGACAATTTAAAAATCAAATGTTCGCTTTAGTAACACAGTAATTATTATTTTCAGCCCTATATTTTTTTTGTGATCCCGCTGCTCCTTAGCGTCTACATGTTTGTGAAAATGATTTTTGCCAATTCAATATTCGCCTGGTCAGATGGACACAGGAAGAAATAGTATTCTTAATCTGTTTTATGAGAAATTCCTACTTTCAATGAACATAAATTGAACAAACCTACAATGGCATTTTAAAGGCACAGATATGTGTTTTATTATGTCTAATTCAAAACTCAGCACTGGCTTTGAATAAGAAATTATGGTAAGTTGCTTGCTTGTTGCCAGGTAACTGTAATTAAAGCTAGTGATAATATAGCTCATAACATTCCTGCAACCTCAGAGGAACACTGGGAGAATAATACATAGACATAAACTTGGAGAGGGAAGGTTCTGGGGCATTCTGGATGTTTGGAAGCTTTACTGGGGGGTTATTATGATGCTGGGGGGGGTATTTCTGCTGTACATTGGCACCACAATATAAGGTCATTCTCCATGAAGGCGATTTTTTTTCGTGTCCTGTGAAGGCGATTGCCTGTGTTCGCAAACATCCAGGCTACATGAGGTGATGGACGACATCCAGTCTCATGTTTCATTTTTCAATGTCTTTTAATTCTTTAATTTTGTCATTATTCTTTAATTGCAAAGAATAATGAACCAGTAGCTGTGCAGTTTTAGGATGTATTGTTTTAGGATGTTCCTGTGGAGCTCACAAAATAAATGAATTAAGAACATCTTTGCAAAATTCTACATCATGGCCTTCAGTGGTCTTAATCAATGGCTGCCTAGTCTATTTGTGTGCCTGAAAGAGGCGAGGCGACACATGACAATGTGCCATTAAACTAGCGGGTGGTTCATTATTCTTTTCCCAGCAATTAAACACATCATATCTTCAAGGACACCAGCAAATCGGAGCGTTCGCTCTGTACAGGCAGAGAAAAGTTTCCCCTTGTGTGAGAAAAACTTAACTTGGTCATCAGCTGTCTGGCTGACTCTGTGCAGGCCAGACTGCGGAATGTAGGAGGCAAAACAAAGAATTACAACTGGCATTTTGCCATAACCTTTAAAGAGCCGAGGAGGTCATCAGTTTGGCCACCAGGAATGGCTAGACTAAACTAGACCTGAGAGAGACTCAGAACATATTTCAAAGGCTTAGTCTAGCACTTCGTATTCTGCTAAGATGTTCCAGAACAAAATGTCTGGGACGGAGAATTAAGCAGGTTCTTAATTTGCTGGAGGACTGACATTGTGGCTCAAATATCTGCGCATGCAGCGGTGGACAGAGAGTTCAAGCCCCAGATGATTGAAACCAGAGAATTTAAATATGCTTCCTATTATCTCTGTGTTTGGAGCATCCCATGGATGAGCAGACTGGGGTAATGATCCACAGTGATGGTGGTGCTTGATGTCCGTGCTGCACCCTTGTACCTCTGGCTACATCTTGCTATAATTTACATGGGAAATATTCCTCCTTTCCTCCCATATCACCCCATAACTCAGTTCATTCATTGTCCTTGCAGGGGATGTAGGAACTATCACTGAGTCCTCGCCATAGGTCCAATATACATTTACAGCACAGCTGTCTATGGAAACGCATTTATGGTATATATATATATATATATATATAGAGTCCAGCTTTTACTAACCTAATGATAGATTAACTTTGATTCATTAAATTATTCTAAACCACCCCTGAAATAAATCTTACTTCCTCATAATAGAAATCTAGCATATTAGGAGAATAGGAGGGAACACAGGAAATGTAATGGTACTTTCGTTAACACTTCAACTTGAGACAAAACCTCTCACCCAGATCCTATATGTTGTATTTTTTTCCTCTTCCTACACTTTTTTTTCTATGAAACTTGGGATTAATTTGCATTCTGCACAATGGAAAAATCTACTACAATCTTGCACCCTGCAAAATAATGGCAAACACCAGCCAGTGAAAGCAGTCAAGGAAGAGATGTGTTACTCAGGCCAGAATTAATGATGTGTTAGTCAGAATAAGCTTGTTAGCTAGATAATGTAGAGGCCAGGAAATAAAATAGCCAAGTTTCCTTCTTACAGCATGAGCTGTGGATAATGGGAGCTCTTACAATCTGGCGGTGAACTAATCAAGATCAGCGGTGTTAGCCCTGCGACAGAGCAGGCAGTGGGCAGGCCCTGCTCAGTGAGCTGAGGGCACGCTCCACAATAAAACAATTTGTTTTGTTATAAAGGCAGACACACTTTGGAGGGAAGGAAGGGGGAGATTTATTAAGGTGGAACTGCAATCCAAAGTACAGGAGAACAAGCAATGAATTTCAAACAAGAGGTAAATAATGTTGTGAATTCAAGATATCATATGGGAAAACATTTGCTTTTTTTGTCTTGAAGTCATAATTCATTGGAGTGCGCTCATCTATTTATATATTTATTACAACTATACATGTACGTATGTATGTGTATGTATCGTCAATGTAGATTCATATGCAGAGCCCCCATACAGCACGGTATATAAAGTTGGCAGTCTGAAGGAGGTTTATGGCTGTTTCCTTTTATTAGGCAGTGGATGCGAGGGAACAGCCGTGCAGAGATAGTAAAATGAAGCAGCCCTAACTGGATTGTCATTGATCGTTTCAACGGGCCACTGTTCTGTCTCTGACGCATGGTGGGAATGGTTCTGACCTCTCGGACAATGATCATCTGTCACTGGTAATGAGCAGAGGCTGGGGGATTCGCATATTACTCTGTGCAAATGTTCTGTTGAGCAGCCATGTGCGCCATTGTGTTCTCAAATTCATTACTGCTGAGGCCTGATATTCAAAACGCTAAGAATAGATATTTCATTCCGACAGGTGCCACGCTGTTTACCAGAGGTGTGTTTTTTTGCAGAGATGACATTTGAGCACCTATGTGCCTTCTGTACAACGTATGCTATATTTATTGCCATATTAAAGCATGCCGTATTAAAACTCTCTGTGTAGTGATGAATAATTTGCATGTGTCATAGAAACGTAGGAAAATCAGCACTAAAGTACTGCTCTCTGATAAATTGTAAATAGAAACCACTGTCTCTGTTCTGCCCGCCCTCATTGTTTTCGGCATAAAAAAAAATCTCAGTGTTCTGCATTTGTGGACGCCCCCCCTCGCCACCCCCCAGTCCAGTCAAAGCTGCAGGCTGCAGATGTATGAGGGCAGCGGACTCCGCTCGGGTCAACGGGTCTGGAGCCAGTCCATACCGAACAGGCTTCCTTCCAGAAACTTCAGTCCCCCAGAGCCGGAGGAGGCAGAGACAGTGGGAGGGGTCTGAGGGAGACGCAGGCATGCCGAGCCCCCATGCCCTACAGGTGTTTGGACAGGGAAGGTCTCTTTGGTCCAGCATGAATAGATAATCGCAGTGGCCTATGAGACCACTCAGAGATGCCTGGATCTACAAGCTTCCTCAGTCATCCTCCATTTCCCTATACCCATACTGCATAAAATGGCAGCATAAATTAAAACTCCTAAAACATCGCCCAGCTATCAAAGACATAGCTGGTCAGAACACTATTTTAAATGCATTCCTTTTGCCCTCACCATATTTATTTATAGATGTGAGACAATTACATTTGTAATATACAATATTCTGTCTTTTTCAATGTCACATGCTATTTTTAACGTATATAATAAATGAAGACCTATCCAGACTTCTTCTTCCAAAGAGAAAATAAATGTTTACGCTCTGCTGTAAAATTCCTTGCACACTACCATTGGTGTGACTGCTTTAGTGGCCATTTTTCCCAAAAGTTCTCCTTAGTGCTATTTAAAGTGGTCAAATTAAACATAATTTAAGCATCATCTGTCTTTCCAGATTCATTAAGTTGTATTTATATATTAATGAAATTAGTATCAGCTCAGATAAAAGGTTCGTGCCCACTGTTTTTAACAGTGCAGCAGCGCTCTCTGGTGTCCACTGAGTAATACAGCAATTCATTGTTCAGTTACTTGCTGGAGATCATGCATTTTACATAAAGAATGAAGCGGGAAGGAAGCCATTTACAATCGACCATCTAAAGCTTCAGACATAATTGTGTTTACCTTAACTTCTTCCGATCATCAAAACCCACAGAAAAATAGGTTTCGAAACTAATTTATTTATTGGTCTCATTTTAAAATTAACCACGAATGCATGTATATAAATATTTAAACTAAGTTTTATTGTTTTATTGTAAGTTTATGTTTTAAATGCCTTTAAACACTGGAAATTGCTTCAGCACAAGAGTCAGAAGCTGCAGTGGTCAGTGGACAGAGGCAGTTTTCCTCTGTGCTTGTAGTTAGTCGTGTACTCTCATCTGCCTTCTTGCTCTCCCGTTCTTCAATGTTTAGGCTCATATTTTGTGTTAGCATAACAAAATGATCATATATAAATGCAGTTATGAATTATTATATGAAAATTATTTTTTCAGCAGTTGTGACACATTCCCATTTGGTATCTTTTCAATGTTCCATTTTTCTAAGTGAGAGGTTATTTCTCTTCCAGAAAGACTATTTCTCCCAATTTTCATAAATTGCACTCCTAACATATGATAATTTGTCACCTAAAAACCAACTACTCTAATTTAAAAAGCTTGTGTTCTTCCAATATATTATTCCAGGGTGTGTGCACGCATGCTAATGAGCTGATGTATTCTTGCTGTTATTCTAATTAAAAGTCCATGCTCAATAATGGAAAATGAAGTGCTAATGCCAAGGTAATTGAAGCAGGTGGCTTTGCCTGCCACTGCTCGGAACAGCAGGTCATTACAACTATTAAAATATTACAGCAAATGCAAGGTTAAGTGTCATATAAAATAAGGGTGAAAGACAAACACATTTTGGAGCTTTGGGTAATATTTTTTGTGTGAGTGGAGCAGGCAAAGATTATTTTTGCCCTAAAAGCAGGCCTCACCACCATACCAATGAATAAAAGCCAATGCACCTCTTTAAAAAGGGAAAGGAATGTAACATTCAATATGGATTCACCTGAGAGAACCAAGAACTCTGATTCACCTCATCACTGTACTGCTGAGGGAATGTTTCATTGTCTGTGCTGTATGACTGAGACACAGCTCATCTGCATCAATAACACTCAGTTTATTCAAATGTACTACCTCCTTGCCTTTTCTTTATATGAACATGCAATCCACAATGTACAATTTCCCTAATACACTTCCCTCTCTTGTCTTTGAGTAAAGATTTAATGTGAAATTTTCACAAAGTGCAGTTGTGGGCAGATATTGGCAGAATTTATTGAGCTTTTACAGACTTCTGCAAACAATCTATTCACTAGGATGCAATAGTTTGCATCTGTTTTGAGATAAAGTCCTTGCCCAGACATCAATAATGAGTACTTTAACTCTGCATATGTCTGGCTTTTCTTTGTTCACATCAGCCACGGCATTCTCTTTATAAACTCGGACAAATTTACATCTATTTTGTTTGCACCAAGAACAAAGTAATGCTGTGCATATTAACTGTTAGTCCACAGTAACAAACAGTTCAAATACCAGATGTTTTTTCCCCTCCTAAAACATTGGGCTGACTTGATTGTCCGTTCAGTGGAATCTAACATTGACTAGCAGCCAGTCAATAAAAATGTACATAAATAAAAGCTTGGAGATGAGAGAAGAAAATGCCCTCTTTCATTTTTGTGTTCTCTGTTTGAAAAAAGCAGGCAGCTGTGGAGCTGAGAGATGCTGGCTGTAAATGGGTTGTGTGATGCTTTGTTTAACAGCTTGTTTAGAGGTGACTCGCCTCAGGAGGGAGGAATGTAATTACTCCCCACACTCCATACAAACACATGGCGGTCAATGCATTTATTTGGGACACCCACAACGGGGTGACCCCAAAACTCAACAATCAGGATTGAAAGCAGCCATCCAATGAAGCCTTTCATATTGTCCCAGCTATGCCAGGTGATCCTGTGCTATAGTGAATATGTGCCATATGTGAATATGCAATACACTACAAAGCTGGGCAGAAACATTGTTACCTAAAGCCATCTTGCCCCACCATTGCAAAATTATATATCTCCTATGTTACAAAGCTGATGAGGACAGGTGTCATTGATGATGAAAGACTTGGAGTTCCAATGTAATGGAATATCTACAAATCTGTAGTCAGACACATTCAAACTGCCAGCTTCAGAATTTCTCTCATATGGGTATTTTTGGCCTTTTGTATGGATGGGGAGGGGAGTCAGTGGTGGACACTCAGTTTTTCATGAGGCTTTTCTGGCTGAATGAATTCCCTTGTCAATAAAACTGACAACGCCAGAGACTTCATCATCCTCTCCACTTCTGATATCTGCTTGTTTGCAGTGTGCCATTTCATACTGTTTCAGCTGTGTTGCAAAGCATCCATTTATCTACCTTTGATTACCATCATTTGTGCACACACATACACACACACACACACACACACACACACACGCACGAACACACACACACTGTTATTAGTGACCTGTGGTGATGATGATAGCCCGAGTGAGAAATGTTTGTGTGCGCAGGAAACCGCTGTGAGTCAGTGCTCTCTCACAAACAGGCTCCTCAAGCAGCCCAATATCAATCTATCTGTTTTATCCTCCCAGCCTATCACAGTGTCAGTTCTCTTATGCCGCATTATGTGAACATCTTGGTGCTGGTTTAGCATGTGCAGGAGCCATCTCCAGCTCACCCAGATGGCAGAGCAGTGCACGATCTTAAGGGTTATGAGGAGTTTCATCAAAATAATGAATCCAGCTTCAGTCACTAATGTAGGCAGGCCTTGCAGGTCACCCAAAGATAATTGTCAGAAGTTCTAATGAAATTGAATGAAATTAGAATTATGACAAAGCTGTTACAATCTGATGGCAGTAATTAAGATCTGTGCACTTCGCATACCCAAAGAAAATTTCTTAATTCAACATTAAAAATTAATTACCACTCAAAAATTTTGTGCGAAGCAAGCAATAATGTGTATGATTAGATTTATGGCCCAATTCAAAAATAAATGTGAAGAAGACTTTTATTGGGTTTTCAAATTGAGCAGAATCCCTTCCTCGATATTATCAGCACATTACATTTTCCCTATAAATACATAAAAGGGAATTTAGATGGATAAGAAGTGAGCAACAATGAAACATTTTTTTATAGATGATGCAGAAGTTCCTATAACTTGTGTTCAAACTTCTAATTTAATTATAAGCTACCTGAAGCCAAAAATCTGCTTTACGCTCTCTGTCAATGAGTTAAGATGCATGTCTCATTCTCATTCTGAATTTCTGATCAACATTCATGCATTTTAAATTACGATAATTTGTTGATTCTGAAACATAGCTGTTTCAATTACCCGAGACAGAATACAAGCACAAACAAATTCATAGAGTGTGTTCCTGTTTGTAAATTGAATGAAAAAAACAATACAACATCAAAATGTTTTCATGATGAAAGAGAACACACTGTATTGTCTTCATAACTGAAGAGTTGCAGAATCTGTGGCAACTGAGCTGATAGAATTACTGCTTTGAGGGCTATTATTTTTGTTAAAATAAGGAATGAGTCAGAGACAAACCTGCAATGAAACTTCATTAAACATGAAAGGCAAAATGCTAAATGTGGTTGCCCTGTATCATGATGCATCTTCAATGTATTTACAGTATGAACTTGCTGAAATAACTTTTAAATAAAGCTTGCAGAGATGATGTTGGTTAAATAATGACTGTCGATGGGCTGAAAGCCTGACCCCATCTAACATCTCTGACATCCTTAGGCCTCATTATCAGCTGTGGCAGTCTGGCTCCGGTTCCGTTCAGTGTAAAACTGTTTGGACAGGTTACCTTAAACGTTCATCATTGCTTTATAATATATTGCACGTGTGGGGTGCTCTGTAAACTTGACTGTGCTTTGAATTAGTTCATTATTCATTTCTGTCTCCCTGTGTTCTGCATTAGAATTACATTTTGACTTCTTACACCAGTCATGTTCCTGCCAGCAGTACTGAACAGAAGTATTTAAAGCATACAAACATATGCTGAAAGGATTAAGGTCTGAGCTTGCATTCAGTCATAATGGCAATGCTGTTTTCTTCTTCATTCATGCGCACTCTGCTCTGATTGCTTATGATGGACTATTTCATGCGCTTGGACCAATCATTGTCATGCAGACAGAAAAAAGAATCACATCTTATATGTAAGCATAAACAGTTATCAAACAGTGAGAGCTTTGGCGGTACAATTTGGTGGTTAATATTAAAAGCCTCAAAGTTTTTGCCAGAGGTTTTAAGATGTGCAGGTCAAAAACTAATGTCAGGTCACACAATGTTTTAATGGAAACCAATTAGATATATTTTTGCATTATGAGTGAGCTGGGGTTAGTTGTGAAAACACTGGAGGCATTTTTCAAAGGCAGTCAAATAATTCAATGAATCTGTGAAGGTGGGTGCAAAAAGCCTCCAGCAAAAAACCAAACTGTGGCTATATTTTACTGGCGCGAAGCCGTGTAAAAGCATAACAGTGGCAATATGGGGCCAGCCTTGACTGAGGCGACAGGCCCTCTGAATTTTAAGTGCAACGTGGCAAAAGCAAAGATAATTTAGCTGGCTGGGAGCTGCTGCTGGAGAGGTTTTACAGCAGTCAGACAGGTTAATAGACGAACACTCTCATCTGAATGCAAACACTGATTACTATTGTAGCTGGCTCAAGTCACGAGGGCCACGGATCTTGAGACCACTTCAACAAATCAGATGTTTACGATGCGCCATGGTTTCCGGCGGTATTAACAGTGAATGCTCAGTCACACACATGAGAAGCATAAAGCCATGAGCAGGATTTATTACACAGCTCCTGTCCCATCCCTTTAATTACTTCTACTGCTAATACAGAAAAAAATTATAATTGTGTGCGTGGCAAGTGTTTTCCAGTTCAGCAATTACTATTGGCAGATTCAATAGAATGGAGCATGTTTACTTTGAAATATCCCATAATGCCAGGAAGGACAGTAAATGGGATCACCACACTAAGTCTTGTGAACAACACTGTCATGCCACTTAAGAGGAGGAGGCACTGCCGCAGGCAGGTGGATGGCTGGAGGGCCCTGCTGGAACCATCCTGGATGGTCTTTTGCCCTGCTCCAAAACTGCCTCAACACTGCAGATCACCTATTCTGCAATTCATCTCTTTACTGTGGGAAAAAAAATATGTACAAGGATCCAATGAGATTAAAACACAATTTCACAAGATAGGGGTTAGTTTATCCATTGAGCTGAACAGACAGGAGAGGGATGAGCACAGCAGTAATTACAGTCATATGTGTCTCGCTCTTCCTTATCTCTTTTGTGTGACGTTCTCCTCAGATCTCATTAAAAGTATCATATAAACAAAACAATCATTTCTGCTCTCTGCCTGATAATCCTTGCTGTTTGCCAGTCGAATACAGCATAATAGCTGGACTTTATTGCTCCCAGTCGAGTGATAAGCCGAATGCTCAAATTGAAACTGGTTTGATTACAAGGGATGTCTCAACCCAGACATGAAACCCTCACCTCCATGCTTTCAGCAGCACAGAGCCGGTCTGTGGATTTTTCCTCAACTTCCTGCTCAGGGGTTTGGCGCTCCACACCCTCATCATTAAAATGAAAGGTTCACAATGTTCTGAAACAAAACTGGTACTGTTAGGCCAAAGGACAGATGAACAGTGCTTCAGAGTACTACCCTGCTGTCCGCATACTCTATGTCAAACATACTGCATGTATATTTTAGGTTTATGTGCAGAGCAGGTGGGACACATGGTGGCGAAATGGGTACCCCTGTGTGTGTCAGTGTGTGTGTGTGTGCACATGTGTGTGTTTGTGTGTGTGTGTGCACATGTGTGTGCGTGTGTGTGTGTGCACATGTGTGTGTTTGTGTGTGTGTGTGCACATGTGTGTGTGTGTGTGTGTGTGTGTGTGTATGTGTGCACATGTGTGTGTGTGTGCATGTGTATGTGTCCATGCATTCATGTCTGTGTATGTGTGTGCGTGTGTGTGTGTGCGCACATGTGTGTGTCTGCATGTGTATGTGTCCGTGCATTCGTGTCTGTGTATGTGTGTGTGTGTGTGTGTGTGTGCACATGTGTGTGTGTGTGCATGTGTATGTGTCCATGCATTCGTGTCTGTGTATGTGTGTGTGTGTGTGTGTGTGTGTGTGTGTGTGTGTGTGTGTGTGCACATGTGTGTGTGCATGTGTATGTGTGCATGTATTCCTTTCTGTGTATGTGTGTGCGTGTGTGTGTGTGTGCATGAATGAGTGTGTATGTTGGGGAGTGCTGACATTATACAATATTATTATTTATAGAATGGAAGGGAAAGTGTTTGATTAACAGGATATCTAGTTTCACGCATTTACTTTTAAGCAACAGATATTATTCATCTTGACCTTTATATCGTATGCCACAAGCCAATAAAAGATTAAACTGCAAAATAAAATGGTATTTTCTTGGATAATGCAAACCAAGCATGCATGAAGTATTCAGTTTTGTGGGAAGTGATATTGAATTTCCTCATCTGCAGACTTAATTGTTACAAGCATACCTTGTTTCAATTTTGGTTGGGTTGAAGAATGCTCCTAATACACTTTATGTACATAGTTTATTTTCTTGTATGTTCATACAATAGATAAGCTTATGTTTATAAGTGTATCCCAGATAGCCACATTAATATTTAATTGAGGGCTTTTTCACTGTTCCAATGTAGAAAAAAAATTGTCCCCATGACAGAACATATATTTGTCTGTTGTCCACAGCATTGTATCCTGAAATACACAAGTTGAATTAAGTAGGTGCCATAAATATGATTTCACTGTGTCTATTATTTAGTCAAAGAGGTTTAATTGGTATCTCAGAGTCATCCGAGGCATTTTCTCAGTACCATGCGTATGAAATCCTGTAAATTGTGGCAGCTTGGCTGGGTTTAAATGCTCTGCCTTTTAACAGTGTACCAAGAGCTCTGACGCCTATGACACACGTAGAGGTCCTTCCAAACACAAACCGCAAAAAAATTAGCCCCACGACAGTATGACAGTGCCAAGTCCAAGCACATCTCGCTAAGTATTTAAAAGCCCTCCAGCAATTTAGAGGCTGCATAAATAAATTGAGCTGAGGGAATACAATCACTTGGTTGCTTAATGTCACCATCAAAAGAGTTTTGTGCAATCTCACAATCTCGGTGATGTTTATCACATTTATAAAATGAAAAAAATTGCTTCATTCTTCAAAATTACCTTGAATATGCTTCAATTCACTTTTCCCTGTCTTTTACATATTTTTCCTTCTTTGGGTGTGGTCTTTAGTTCAGTGAAAGGTAAAGTGAGACCACACCTCTGTGTGCTTGACAGCATGCTCAGATACCAGCCCTGTGAGAATGTGCCCCATGCCTTTTCATAGAGGTCTTACACAGCACTCACCAGAAAACAGCCTCACACAGCGATGATAATTCACTTCAGTCTCACATTCTGTAATCAATAGAGATGTGTCACATTCAACCAGGGAGCATTAAGAGCTTAATAACCCCTTACCGCCTGCAGAGGGCAATAGAACTGCCCTACAGCCAGTGCCACAGGAAGAGAGTAATCGCCCAGTCTGTCACTCACAGGCAGGGTCTCTGAGCATTCAGGTGACTCAGTCAGCCACACCCCCACCACCCTCCCCACCCTGACTGCCCCTCCCACACCCCCTCGTGCCTCCACCCGCACATGTGATGAAAGAGAGTTAGCATTGGTAGCTGTCATGTTAGAGAATTTCAAAAGGTCTTAGAAGGTTGGCTGTAAGTTGAGCATGTTTTTTTTGCTCTTTACATTACATCTCCTCCAAAGAAAACAATTTTCACAGGTGTCTTGCTTTAAAGCCTGACTTGACACATTTTGACTTTCTTCAGCTGTGATATACATCCTCTAGTTTGACAGTGGTGTTGCACCAGTCTGAAAATTGACATTTCAGTGAAAGTACAAGTTTTTGGCTAGCAAATTACATTTTTTTACATCCCTCTAAAGCAGTGTCCACATGCTGGAATGTAGTATGTAATGTATTTTACATATGTGGTGGCATGGCAGCTCAGTGGTTCTCCTTTCTTTGTGGAGATCACTCCCCCTGTGTCCAGGTGGATTTTCTTCAACTGTCCAATGACATGCAGATTTAGCGGATTGGACTTGCCAAATTCCCTGTAGGTATGAATGTCTGTTTGTGTGAGTAAGTGTTTGTCTGTCTGGTCCTGCAGTGACCTATCCACAGTGTTTCTGGCCTTTCACCCTGTGCATGTTCCCACGGCCCTGCACTGGATGAGGCAGGTATGGATAATGGATGGATGGATACATTATTTGTGACATAGCTCTCCTGTTCATGAAGTCAGTGAGCAAATGAGAGGGTGTTACATTCCCCACTAGTTCCATGAGCCACTACATGAATAATCAACAGCCTTCAGGTTTTTCAGTTGTAATTTTTGCCATAGTTTCTTTACACAAGCAATAAGGAAATGGGAAATTTTCAGCATATCGAGTATAGCCCATCCACCTCCCCAAACAACTTTGAGTAACACTGGAACAATAAATAAAACACGGTGCAAACTTTTCAGAGCAGTTATCTCAGCTCTGCGGTCAGCTCATGCCCCTGTTTGTAACTATCAAATGTCACCCGTTGACTGACTGATTGAGTGACATTTAAGCTGTATCCACACTGATAATGTGTGTCTAACAAAAGGCCAGGAGTGGTGGCTTTATTGCCGAGAGACGGTGCCGGTGGTGACACAGAGAGGCCACAGGGAGATTTCCATTTGTCCTGCTATGACAAAAGCTTGTTTTCCCCGGTATGATGCACACAGAAGCTTGTCCAGACAGAGACAATGCACACCAAGCGCAGTCTGCCTTTTCATTTTGTCATTATCATTTTTTAATCTTTCCTTCCAACAGATGTTATTGCTTCATGTGAAATCATTGCAGCTCACCATACACATACAATTTGCAAGTGTGTCACATCCACTTAATGAGAGAATCGCCATTTATTTTCACGTTTCTGGCTTATACGTGCCACTTTTTCTTTTTCTAAATCGTTAAATGCACAGACTTCCGATACACTAGTGAAATACATGGTAAAAAAAATGAGTCCAGCTATTTTTATTTTATTTAAGAATAAATGATGATACAGGCACACCATCTCAAAGAAGACCAGAAAAGTCTGGCTTGAATGGATGATCTATACAATGAGAAAACACTGACATGATGTATACAGTCCGAAAAAACTGACTGAAACAGAATTTTAACAGAAAAGACCAACACCAGCAAACTACACCATACCCTTACAAAATGCTTTTTACATCATTTTTACAAAGGGCAGCTGTGCTGACAGATCTAGATAAGCCATATTTATGCTCTACGGGCCTGACATGCAATACGCTAAAATTATTAACTCCAGAAATGGGCCTGTTAGCCATTACCAAGGGTGCAATCTGTCTCCATTTTTGAAAGTGACTGTAATCTTACCTGCAGCCACTCCTGACAGATCTGCACCATTCACTTCCATTTTCAAAATCCCATTTGCTGAATCGTGGAGAGACAAAGCGCAATCTGCAGGCACCAGACATTTTGCATGAGAGGACCAAGTGAGATTGGGAATCGGAGGCAGTTGACTTTGTGGTTCATTCCACATCAGGTGCTCCACTCCAATGTAAGGTTCTTCACTGAAGCCCTGCCAAGTCCTCTCCAAATTCTCTCTTCTTCCTCCTCTATCATTCACCAGGCAACTTCCTCACCTATCCTTTCAATCCCTTCCTGTTTTGGTGGTCATCTTGTATAGGGAAGATAATTACTTATTGTCAGTCACATCTGTTATAGTGGTGATAGTGGATGGTATAAGCACAAACATTGATTAATACAAACATAAACCTCTAACGATGTTCAGTATACCCAACTCTTAGCATTATCATAATTAATATGAATGAGCTTTGAAGTTTCAGTATGCCCACCTCCTCAGACAGCATACTCACCTCCTCAGACTCACCACCTCAGTAACTATTGCTGATCAGTCAGCCTTGAAATGCATTAAAATCCTATCATTGGAATAATAATTAGCATTGTTTTTCAATGGCTTTCTATGGAAGAAATGATAATTACATAACAATTCATACATTCTGCAATTTACAATAACAAAACATGATCATGAAATGCAGAAGTGTCATTCATCACACAGGTAGTCCCTTGCTTCCTTTAACTTTATTGAAGGTATCTAAAACAAAAGTTTTATCCTTTCTTTTAACTTGATTTGATATGTTGTTTTCAGATACCTCAAATCACTGGCAGTATTGAGACATTAATATGATTATTCTGCACATGGTCTCCAAATAATGTCCATTTCTCTTTTTTTAATGATTGAGTTACAATGTGAGGCAGGTTCAGCATACCAAATGCAGCAATCATCAAGATTAACCTGAGACAGCATATAAGTCATCAATCTAACAAAGCGTGTTGCATTAAGACGTGATCAATAAAACTATAAAACATTGTCCAACATTCAAATGAGCTCATTTATGGAGTTTCCTTTAAGAATAACAATCACTGGTGACATTTGGAATGTTCTGAGCCATGATGGAAGGGCTAGAAATAACAGACAGGAAGAAAGTGATGGAGTCACCTCCACATTAATTATGCCATTGTGCTGACAAGCGGACAAAGAACTGTTATTGTATGGAGCGCAGACCAGCATCCTTTGGTATGTAAATACATAGGCCAGAGAAGGTGGGGGGGGGGGCAAAATGCTACAGGCTATTTGTTTGCTTGTCCCGTCCTCAAAAAAGCAGATTTAATGCTAAAAAGTGTTGTTCCTTGTGCAAATGTGCCATGCACCAGGGGTGTGTTGGTTGATTGATTGATTGATTGATTGATTGATTGATTGATTGATTGATTGATTGATTGATTGATTGCTTGATTGATTATTTGCATATATTTGACTAGCACTGTGAATCCATGTGCTGTTATTATGATCACAGGTTTCTGGCACATACAAACCCTTCATTCATTTTGCCTGCTTTTTCTGGCATTTCTCTCCTTCAGCACCTCCACTGTTGGTGGCGTTGGTAACCAAGGGAGTTGTAGGCACAGCTGTCAACAACTTCGGTCCTGAAGGGAAAGTGCGAACTCAAAAATCAAAAATAACTTCATTTCTAAACCAGATATCCACATCATTGGTAAATCATTTTCAAGTAAATATCACAAAACAATAACTCTCTATTAAAATATCTTTTGATTAGTTTATTTTGATCTGAATGTGTGGGAGGTGTGAAGAAGCTCTGCACATGAAGAGCAATTGTTAGAGACGTGGTGTAACAGGTGGGGCTGTGTGATCAACACATAGCAACTACCAGCACTACAGATCTTACGAGTTTCACCATCAACACCATGAGACTTTACGTTTTGTTGAAGCAGTCTTTAAAGTGACAAGATAAGCTATATTTTCAGCAGGTTGGAATGTCTGGTGAGGATATCAGTTGATTGCCATTCCCATTTTGGAGGCAAAGAGAGTCTGGATGTGAATTTCTGGATGTGAAGTTCTTCATGGAATTCATGGGTTTGCATGCATAGAAATCCATAAAGCATGGCACTGTTCTATCATCTGCTGACATGAGTAACAGGACTGACTATTGCCATATTGCTTGTTTGCTATTACTAAACTTCATTTGCAAGCCTCTTTGTAGTAGCTTGTCATTTCCCCTGAATTAGCCTTGTTTTTGTCCTTTTTTCAAACCCTCTACATATAAAGGTTCACTTTGAAGTCAGTGAGGGAGAACACTTAGCATGAACTATCACACTGATCAAAGTCAAACCTATAACAATCAGGAAACAAGATCTGTTCAGTTGCTATGGCTGAAGAATTTGAATAAAATTTTGTATTTAAAATGACTGTGATGATTATGTGTGGTGAGTGACTGTAGAGGGGGAAATAAAAGCTGGTTACCAGTTTTCACAACAGCACGACAACACAAAATGAAATACTTTCCATTGTCATTTCAGAATGTTTTCACTTGGGTGAAAAAGATACTTTGATGATCGTCATTACCAACATAACAAACGTAAATATGTCTATGATATAGGTCCTTCAGATGGATTGAAAAATAGGAAATTAAATAAATCCAAAATGTGACTTATTACTTCTTAGAATCAGAGTCATAGCTATGGCTCATCTTAATAAATGCCTCAAAAAATAAAAATAAAAAAACCTGCACAAACCAGTACTAGTGAGAGTGTACTTTACAACAATATAATCTATAAACAAATAAATTAAATCTGTTTCTGTGAGTGAGACAAAAGCATACAACTCTATTTTGTTCCCTAATTTTCTCCCCAGGCTCCTAATCAACTGTACACCCTTCTCTGCAGAGTGTGTCAATTTATGACTGTGACCACAAACACTTCCTCTTAAACAAGTCAATCCACTCTCTGTCACTGCAAAGTTAAGTCCAGAAAACAGTCCTCTCAACTAATTAGTCTAAAGGCCCCTGATATTCAGTCTGCCACCTTGAACCTTATGATATTTTTCCATCTCTTTCCAACTAAAGGTACTTTAATGGTTTCTTGATGTATTTTCCACCTACCTTTGAGAACATCTGAAGGTGACAGGAGTTGGAATTACTAAGACACAGTTCAGTAGGATGTGCCAACTGTCTGAGAAGATTATGATGATGGTGTCTGACTTATTAGTTTCAATGAGACACTACAAACATACACGGAAAGCAAGGGAAAATGTTGGTATAAGAATAGCCAGAGATATGATATTTACTATTTGAAGTATTTGGGTTCTGGAAAAATATTGGTATTTCAGAACCACATGATTCATATCAGATTTTCTGTTAGACTTTGCTGTGTTAAACAATCAGTGTGCCTGACAACTTGTGCAACCTGACCATAAAAATACTGCACTGTATCAAATTACCCCCATGAAGTGAAAGATTGATGTTGAGGCTTCAAGTACATTTTCACAAAGTATAGACTCAGAACACACCTGATGATAAGATACTATATAGTATATATAAGATAGTATATAACTATACTAACACTGGATGCACTAATCACTATTAGAATTGTTAAGGTTCTCTCTAAAATGGCCTTGTTGGCTGGACTGACTCTGAGAAAGTGCACAGCAAAAGAGAAAAATATAAAGCAACTTGAATCCCAACCACTGGAGTTTAATAGTGCAGTAAATCACATTGATCAGACTGAACTTCAGCCCCGGTGAGACTGCAAGTCAAAAGGCCCAATCTGCCTCTGGTGCTTTCTGCTAAAGGTGGGTGGGTGGGAGACAGCACAAAAACAAACTAACAACAACAAAATGTTTGCAGGGCCAAGTTGAGAAATGAGCAAACACACTCAGGAGTCCGAACTTAATCCTGTGATTTCTAATCATTTTCCCACACCCACTCCTCAGAGGGGGCTGAGAGTAAACACTCATTTGTTTTCTGTCCTCTCCCTCCCTCAACAAGTCATCAATCTGTCCTTTTTCCTATCATATGAGGGAAATCTTTGCCAGGGTGGCCATTTGTTTTATTTTTTAGCCCTCAGGAAAAGCAGACCTCTCTCTAAAATATAAATGACCAGCAAACAGTACGTATGCTGAGCTGGGTTACTTTGACCTATTGCGTATGATAACACCTGTCAAAGCAGGCTAACTGATAGCAGCTCAACCAGGTTGCCTGCTCCAGGGATGCAGATACGTTTCAGCAGTCAATACAGTACATCAGAGATGTTGGACTGATGGAGGATGATGAAGTGATGAATATTACTGGGCTCTCTAAACTGGGGAAAAATCAAGGATACAAAAGATTTTTACAATGTTTTTCAAATTCTCTATTTTCCATATAAAATCTTGCTCCAGTGACATGTCAGGTCATATGTTACACTTATATTACTACACGTTTATACAAATAAACATGAATAAACTATAAACTACATTATAAAGTATTAACTCTTAAGTATGTTTATTTATAAAATACTACAACATTGTTCTGATGTCAATTTCTCTCAGCAATGCAATTATACATCTATAATATATTAAAAATTAACTATAATATAATATAAAATTATTATAACTTGTATTTGGCAACTGTCTGGAGTAAGAGAGCCACCTGCTGTTCTTAAAACAACATGATTCCTGTAATAATCACCCTGGTCCCAAGATGAAGAATCACATTCTATGAATGATAATGCAAAGATTTTGTTGTATTATCACAGAAATACAGGAAATTGAAGTTAGCTGAGATGACAGAACATTCTCTATATATTATAATAGAAAAAGAGATATGAAAGGGTGAAAAGATGAAGAAATATCCCTGTTAAAAAATATCCATTTTTGCCATTTATTTGGTGGTAGCAGTAGTCCACAGGTGGCAGTAAATTTGCAAATTCATATTCAGTCTATGAAATCAAATCAAGCGCTTCACTGGAAATTGATTTTGAATTCTTAATATGCAAGTGCCCTTGTATGATTCATTATTTAAGAATCTGTTTTTACAGATCATCACACTGAGCAGCTTTTGGTCCATTTCACTTCTTGTGTTTAACTGTAGTACTATTTTTCATGATACTCTGCTCGAGGGCTTTGGGTGCTTCATTAAGTTGTCAATAATTTTTCATTGGAGAGCAAATTATCAGATGATGCAAACAGTAATTATTTATAGCAATGACACCAAATTGCTGGCTAAGCAAATTGTCAGAATCTTAATAAGTCCAGCAGGTGGAGCCATTTTCCCATGTATACATGACATTGACCAAGGGGCACTATAGCAAATAAGGAACTTTAACATTCCTGCCACATTTATCAGGTGTGTTCTAATCTAACCGACCTGCATATGAAAGTCTTGATTGTGCCAGGTGAGGGTGCTTCATCTGAAAGACTCAAATTCCAGTGAATCAGGGACACTCCTGTGCCAATGAATTTAGGCAGAGGAAAATATCCTCATGAGAACAAACTTTTTCCAAGTCTAAGTGATATTTGTAAGTAATGATGAATAAGGTGGCACCAGAAGTTTGACTAACCCTCCCTTTACCAAGAGATGCGATGGTTTTGAAAAAAAAAAATCCATATTATACAGATCTTGAAAGTACTTCCCATAACCCTGGGCAAATACATTTTAAGCTTTAGAATATAATGAAATTATGTATTTTTCTGATACTCGTCCTTAAAGATTGTCAATGAAAATGCCATATTGTACTGGAGGTATCTTTAAATGAAAACTCAAAGTTCACGCAGTTCCTTGAATATGTTATTACATCTCAAATTAGGAAAACAAGTCAGGAACAAAATAATTCTACAAAAAGACAAACTTTATTGGACTCTGCAGCAGACAGACACTCTCAGAGGAAGAGGAGGAACAGTACTGCTCAACAGACACTAAATACAGTCAAGCAGCATTAGAAACAGCTCCACATTCTGATGGAGTTCCAACTGTAACCTGAGAGAATACATGGCAACCGGAACCTTACTGAACTCCTCTTATCCTGATGCCCAAGTCCTGGCTGAAACGCAGCAACAGTTTGGTGTGTCCAAGAACATTTAAGATACAGTTATTGACTATTGACAAGTTCTGAATAGTCTCATCAACTGATAAAGTTTTCACATAAACTCGACCATAACTTCTCAAATGAGTTACACCTTACGCTGATCAATTCAAGCTGTGGGAAAATGACATTTTCCGTTAAGGAATAAATAATAAGCATGTGGGAATACTCCTTGGGACATCAGAGGCTTCAACAAAGATTAACTGATGTTTTGAATTATATAGCTGATGGCAGTGTAACCAAAACTAACACGGATGGAGAACACCCTGGTGATTAACTGTGCCACACCTCCTCTAACTGATCTCAACCACAGCCCTTTAAGATCAATGTATTACCAAAACTGGAAACAACTACTACACCTTCCCACTTTCCCCATTAAGATAGCACACAGTGCAAACATTACACCACTGCAGAAGCACAGAAGATGAGAATAACAGCTTACTCACATTCAATTCCCTAACACCTTTGTCTTTGCTTGTGGTTGCATTCCCTAGCATCTAGCATTAAAGCAAGCTACCTCGACCACTCAAATCAATAAGGGGCAATAAGGGGCTGGATTGTTTGTTTGACAACAGCAATTGCAGATAACCGTGATCCTTTTGATCTGTGTCCTTCTGGGGGTCGGTTTTGGCTGTCTTGCATCGGGATTGGAGCTGAGCACTCATTTCAATTGGGGGTGTTTAGGAGGTCCAGCGCCACCATGCCACTCTCATGCGGTCCCAAACTGCGCTGAGAGAGTCAAAAGCCGGGCGGACATCCAGGATGGTGAACTGATAGGTCTCCTTGTCAACCTCGCCCCCATCGTAATAGTCAATCACGTATCGTACTTCCCTTCCGCAGCGGTCCACAATCCAGTCATGTCTGTCAAATGGCAGCTCGTACCTGTGTGCAGACATGGATGCTTGGGTTATGCTGGGTCACTCTCAGGCACACAGCAGCCTAACAATGTAATTAACTATTTCATTTATGTGTCCATCCAGTTTCAAAAAGGAAATACTTTGCTCTGCAATCAAATTTATTTTCTACCTGCCAGACATTATTTTTGGCCTTTATTGAAGCCAGATAAGTTAAAGGAAAATATTACATTATGCAAACTCACCCCATCCAGTGGCGAAACCGTGCCCTGGGAGAGAACTCTTTAGCTTTTCCTCCAAAGCGGATCAGAGCTGGTCCACAGGGGCATTCCCTATACAGCAGAGTAAGTGAGTGGACCTTACACAAGACCAAGCACAATAATCAGTCACTATTAAAAATAGTATTTTTATACATATTTAAATCAATTCTATCCCCTATTGCTTCATTATAGCTCCTTATTTTGACTATTAAATTGCACGATCAAGCCAGGGCCACCATCACTTTGAGAGCACAACAGCAAGCCAATGTTTCTTTCCACTCTGTATTTCATCTGCTGGTCTGTGCAGATGCTTCATCAGAGGTCACATTTTGGTGTGTGGGTGCTGCAGTCAGACGGCAGGTGCCTTGCTGGCCAGAGGAGTCCTCTCATAGACAGAGCTAAGGGAAAGTGTGCTGCTGAACTCTTGAACCCATCCCTGCCTGAGTGACACCATGGCAAACTCTGCATCACCCCACTGGAGTCCTGGTAACAGTTGCCACTATCAGGTCAGGATTTGATTCCAGACCATGGCGCATGTCACTGCTCCAAGGACAGGCACTTCTGTCAACATTCCAGCCTTAGGGCACCCTTACACTTCCTGCCAAATTGCCGTTTCTGTTGCTACGTGAAGGACAGCTTCAAAAAGTTCTAGGCGGTGGCGAGCTCAACACTATCATTCCCTCTCTTTACTGTTCTCACTCACTTTGCATGCAGAGCTTCCCACTTCAGGATCTCCTGCCAGGCTTGCTCGTTGTTTTTATTGTGTATCTTAATAATGTTGGACATGTCATGGGGAGCGAGATCATCATCCTTCCAGCGCCACCTGCAGGACGAACATGTCAGACTTAAAATACTGGCAGCGAAAGCTAGACTTTGCTGGGAGGGGGGCTCCCATATTTATCCAAAAGCAGAGAACCATACAGCCATTTTCCCAGAACAAGCCTGCTCACCAGACTGTGCACTACTACTGAAACTACACACGTCTTGCTAGTTCTCTTCATTAGGCCCACTTTGCTTACCTTGCAGGACTGAAGTACCAAATAGTAAACAAAGTATATTCAGCATATACAGCAGATGTAAAGGTTTTCCATGATAGTTCTACTTCCAGTCGTGATAGTTTTAGCTTTCTTGCCTACCCTTTCCTCAGCATTGCGTTCCAGAACATCTGCTCTGAGGGGTAGACCCAGTTCTTGTTGGTCCCAGCCCGTGGGATGTTGGACTCCTCTCTGGCCTTCTCGAGGGGGAAGGGCTGATCTGGGGCAGGCATCTGGTTTGGGGGGGGCATCTTGGAAAGAAATTTGTTGCCAAAAATTACAGGTGTTTAACTGACACAAACAAATGCTCAACATTTTGCATCATCCCTAATTCCAAAACCTATATGCTTCATACCCCAGTTACTCTTTTGCTGATTATAAGTGAACTCATGTAAAAGGTCACAAGATCCTTGTTTTCTTGATAACAGAAATACCTAATATGACAACAGACTATTTTTTGATAAACTAAAAGTAAATTGCATTAAACATTCTTGCTTTCTGCATTTATGCTTCTGAATTATGTACCATGTTTGCTGGGTCAATGTCACCAAGTCCTTGGCTTGCTCCAGATCCAGCCCTCATTGGGCACTCCACAAACTCATAAGCTCTGTCTTGATGTGCTGGGCCTGCCTGGGGTTTGTCTGTCTCACCAGAGGCAGGCGCAGGCGCAGGCATATTGGCCTGGTGCATGGGGCATTCTGGTGGAGGAGCAGCTGATGGAAAAGAATTTTCATCGTTTTATAATGATGAGGGATTTACGTTTAATTGTTTCAGACATTTTTAAGACAAGAGTGATTTTTTTTTTTTTTTTTTTTTACTTTGTTTAGGTTCCTGGTGCATTGGGCAACCTTGAGGTGGAGAGACGCCGAATGGGGGGACCATCACGGCTTCTGCCTTGACTGTCGTTGCTGGACTGGACATAGTCGCCCCCATCATGACAGATAAGCTTGTGGCCAGTGGCGCAGACCGTCACTCTTAAGACAACGAAATTGAATTCGTCAGTTATTCAAGGAACTGACAAATTCAGTTTTATTTCTTACAGCAACGGTATAAAGTCATTATCAGGAACAGAGATTACACCAAAGGACAGCTGTGTGACGGACGTTCTTGTTTGTGTCACGTTAACATGTGACAGCTAATATGCATTTTGTGTGGAAATGGAAGAAGTTAGGAGGTAGATATCCAAGCAGCACAGGTTAGCGAACTGAGCCTTTCCTAACCAGATAGAAGATATGGCACCTAAAAGATATAATGAACTGTTTTAGCTGCTTAATATTCAGAAATAGCAAGCTAGCGCAGAGGCTAAAGTTACATGAAGAAACAAGAGCTCAAGAATTCTACGAACAGTATCATTAGCTTAGCTAAAGATCGCGTGGCGAACAGATAGTACACCTTTCCTCGTCCATCGTCCAAATTCTATTAAAAAGCGTTTTATATTCCATGAGTTTTTAATACTGTTTGTTGTAATACAGAATTGTATATCTAGATAATCGTCTGGCTCTGATGAACCCGTGATCTGTAGCTACACTCACCTCGAACTCGTCCGGCTAGCCAAAGTCAAAGTAAGTATAGTTTATGGTACCCAGAATGCATTGCGAAAGCATTGAGAGGAAGTACGGTTATACATTGCCACCGCTGCTGATTCAGAATCAGCTGGTGATCCGCTATCCCCAGTCTAAAGAATCGAAGAAAGAGGCGAATTCTCATCCTGGATCAGTGTTTGTGTGTATAATCTGTCTGATAAAGTATCATAGGGCCCTATTATGAAACGTAATTTCCTGCTGCTAAAGCTTCAGATTTCGGGGTAGTGATTTTGTAAAATTGTACTTTTATCGTCTACAGAGTTTTCTCATTAACATTAGCATAACAAGAATAAATGTATATTGTAGTGATCAAGTTTGTTATAATTGTGCCATGCATGTACAATAGTTCTACAGTTATCCTTGTTTATCTGAGATGGAAAATAAAACCACACCAGGACAGCACGATTTGGTGACCAGTTGGTGGCATTATATCCCCAAAATGTTCATTGACATTACAGTGCTGCTTCATTTTTATAACACGTTTTCAAGTAGAACAAATTGATACAAACAAATTGAACAAAGTAACGCATGAGCAAGCACATTAATAATCAGTCACCTTTTGCAAATCCGAGGGTCCTTTGATGGGCACACGTCATATAATTAATAGGCGGTATGCTAGCAGACGTTTCTCTGCTTTCTCCGTTGTCTGTTCTTTAATGGTATGTTTTTTTCCCCCTTTGGTGGCTCATGGACTGATGTACAAACTAAACTGTCTGTAAAATGCAATGAAGCACCATAAGCTGAAAGTGCCCTCATAACATGAGTATGATGAAATGTGAAAACTGATTTCATTAAGTGAATTTTTAGTTTTGGTTTATAACATGAGTAATAGATGTAATAAATCCCCGGGTCAGGGCTTGCATACACATTCAGCAGCAGAAAAGAATAAAGGGAAACAAGGACCAGTGACTTCAATCTGAATAATTTATTGACATTATATATTCTAATGAATGTATTGCTTTATTCAGGCAAAAAATGGCTTACATTTTCAGTGTAAAATTAAGACACAAAAAAGTTAAAAATTATGAGTGAATAAAACTGCTTAAGAAAATAAGGGCTGGGCCCTTTCATTCACATGAACGTACCTTTCCCATGAGTACGTAGGACCAGAAAACACTGATGTCACTCACTACCTGCAGAAATACACTTTGATCTCTGGGTTTTGTCTTCTGTAAACAGAAATACAGTCTGCTATGTCTACACAATTCCAAATGCATTTGACTAAAAAAAAAACAAACTCTTCATGAACATCTTTGGCCTCCACATATTCCATAGACCCCTCATCACATGTATTCTTCCAACATCCCACAAACCTCCAGCATATAGGTGAAATCTCAAGCACTGGGTCAGAAACGATCCTGCAACCTCACTACTCGACAAAAAGAAAAGAAGGGTCAGCTGTTCTCAACTGGCTTTCAAAGACTCTGAAACCATCAGAAAAGACGTGATTTACAAAGCAGAATATGAAATAATTAATAGGAGAGCATCACACACATTCTCCATGCACTGTGTACATTCTTTTAAAAAAACCTATATATTTGCTTGTCTGATCTGTGAATCAAATATATATATCCCAGCCAAAGACCAACATACGCCACTGTTTCCAATCAACTTAAAGAGGATGAATTCATATTTACTGAACACATAAATAATTGATATTGGGTTTGTATTCCTTGTGCAGTTCAAGCAACAAGCATGCCTGTTTAGAAAAAGTAACTACATTTTCACACTACATAATGTTCTCATAACTACTGTATGCTATATGATTTATTGTCAAGTAGATTCCAATATCCAGCATGGCATCACAAATTTACACTTTGCATATTAAAATCAATGGAGGCTTCACATTCAGTACCTTCTTAAAGATGAGTGCCTCAGCCTTCCCTCCAACCACTGTCCCTGCTCAAGTGCTCTGCATTTTTATTCACTGTAGCCTAACATGGTACCAGACAAAGAAATGACCAATGCCTGTACACTGTAACATCACTGGTTCCCACATGTTGACATACTGCACATCAAAATCCTTAAATAGTGCACAAAATAAAGCTGGCATGTTCAGTGCTTTAGCTGGGACATTACAGACAAACTGCATTGGGTGACCTCTTCAATAATTGTTTCAAACTTCATGAAATGACTTTGACAAACAAAATACATACACATATTACCAACTAAGAAGCACATTCAGTTCAACCCCCATTGTCCCCACATCCCCAAGCCCATTTTACAAGAAACCCTCAAGCTTCAAGTCCATTGTATTGAAAGTGATGGCTTACTTCATATCCTAATCATCATTCTTAAGCACGGGATCAAAAGACAGATTTTATATGTAGTAATGAAGATCGTTCTACCAAAACTAACCACTGCAAGGCCACAAGGCTACAGTACTATGATGGAATATGCCAGAGCAGTAGATGGCACTGTACTGATGGCAATGCTTGTACACTACAGTATGTACAGTAGGCCTGTCCCCACCAAATATCCTAACCGTGATGGTGGCAAGAAAGAGTGACAGGAAAATGTTGCTTCCTGTAACTTCTTAAAAAATAAATTATAAATAAATGCTTTTAAATACTGCATGCTATAACAGTTACAAAATATCACTTAGGAACACATGGTTTTATTTAAGGTACATTATCTTAAGTAAATAAAAAAGGCAACTTGCACAAATAACAACTGTAGAACACATTAAGGCTGTTGACAAAGGTCCAGATTTTTACAGCTGAGAACACCATTCAAACCTGCCTCAGTGCTCATTAACGAAAGCAAAAACAAGCACAGTAAAAATAAATTCAAGTACCAACAAAAGAAGACAAACACCTTATATGGATGTGTGCCAGGGTAAAGCAAGCAGAACTTACTTAGCCACTACACCACGGACCAATCCTGAACTATTCATTATCAGTAATATCATCAATTCGGCTCTGAAAAACGAGACAACCACCAACCCCTGGCAGATGAGCTGGATTTCCCTTTAATGTATGAATGTGCATGGTATAAATGTGCATTCTATACTAAAGTGCTGATAGCATAGTGGAAGCAGATGCACCCTCAACAGATTATAACTAATGCATCACTGTTACGGGAGTTCTTCCTTTCATATCTACAGTAGAAACATCACAAACACCATTTATAAGCCATATATCATACAGTTCCATTAATATAATAAATACATAAGTACAAACATAGACGTGCTGGTCCAGTAATTAACTGGTTTTGCCATAAATTAGGTATGATGTAGAAAAGGTCCTGACATCAAGGTGCAGGGTCCCAGGCGTGCAATATTCTTTGTTCACAGGGTATATTTGTCATTGTATAACTGACATAATTTTATGGCATCGCAGTATTCTTTCAGACTGATTCTCAGTATCTATTCAACTCAAATTCATTATCAACTGGATACAGTACATCAAATTACTTTTTGCTAAAACGTCCAATTACATCTCTACATTTAATATGCATTCTGAAAATAAGACTGCAGCATGCACCAGCTGACTGTACAAAGAAGAAAATGATAATATTGTGGACATCTCAAAGATAAAAATGTGAAACTGTCAAGAGATTGACCCTACATCCCAATGTTTTACGCTGAGGGAATATGGCATTTACCTCTCATTTAATGTCAAATATAACTGACAAATCTTACCTGCTTTCAAACTGATTTTATTATACATCCGACTGAAAACAATATTGGTAAAAAATGTCAGAGTTCTGCCAGCATCTCCCATGATGTACAACCGTTAAAATCCATTTGATGAAACAATTTACAACCCCCACCCCTCAAGTCAGGTTTGGAGGCAGACTGTGATATCCTATGGTATGCCAGATAGACATAAGTGCACTTTAATCTCCTTTTGTTTCAAAAAAATATTTTAAAAATAATAAAAATGCATGCAAAGTACTTTTAAAATCTGGAACAATGTACGGGCATATAAAATATTTCTGCCTAAACACATTTTAATTAGCTCATCTCAGCTTTTCCCTTTATCCAACATACAGACACTGGGGTAACTTCACTTCAAAACCTCTTCAGTGTCTTGCTCTCCTATGTAAGAATGTTGGTTTAATCACAGTGACTGCTCAAGTAACAGAGCGTGAGACATGCCCAGCAAGTCCGCCTAGGTTCCATTTACTTTATCTTCCTCGGTAATATTGCACTCAACACATCGGTTCAGGTGACTGGTGCTCTATGGTTCAGCACGCTGGACTGCATGATTGGCAACACACCAAGCTTTTAAAGGGAGGGGTGGGGGAGGGGTGAACTGGGAAAAAATTGTTACATCCTGGTTCCAAAGAGAATCCTCTTCTCCAAACAGGCCTGGCCCATCTTCCAGTGTTCCTCTGACCAGCTCTTCAGTGTAAAAAAAAAAAAAAAAAAAAAAAAAAAAAACATTTGTACATGGGGAGGGGAGGGTGGGGTAATTGAATGGGGGCACGGGTCTTGGTAAGAGTATGTGAAAACATTGAACCTTGTAAGTACAAAACTGACATCTCCATTTGGACTTCATCCAGAACTGTTGTGCCAAATGTAAATAAACCTTTTACTTATTAAAAAAACAAATTGGCCATGCACATAACAGCTGCACCTGCTAGTCCCATTGGGTCTGCGTTTTGGTGCAGTTCAGCATTCAAAAGCAAAACGGAGAATCTCAGAATAGGTCTTTCTTTGTGCGTCTCTTTCAGATTCGCAGCTCGCAGAAGACAGTTGAGGCTCACGAATGAGGCTGTCAGTAGAAGAACACAGTTCTCGGAGCGAGTTCCTCTGCGGGCTGTAGCAGCCTGTCCCGTCCCGCCCAGGCCTGTTCTTACTCCGTCTTCCCGTTCTCCTGCGTAACGGCCTTGCGCTGCCTGCCGGAGCGCAGGACCTTGTAGCATCCTCGGGCGATCTTGTGCATCCACATGATGTTCATGATGTCGAGGCAGAAGCTGGAGAGCATCCAGGCACTGCGCCCACCCCAGGACACCCTGTAGAAGGCCTCCGTGCCATAGACGAAATACATGCGGCTGTAGTACACTGGCATGACCGCAATCCTCACCAGGAAAAATATGGCAGCCATCATCACTCCATTGGCAATGTTGGGTTTGGAGGATTTGGGGTAACCTAACACTTCAAAGAACCAGCTGAAAAACAGTGATGATAATAACATAAACAGACATATGGACACCACCCTCTGTGTATCTATATAGGCTGACATTTATCACACGTTAGAGGCAGGTGAAACCATACATGATACAAGATAATTCACATAAGAGATTAAATAGTGTTCAGTCTTCAGTAGCGATTATGAACTACAAATAAATATACGCTGAAATTATGTAATGACTATCGTTTTGTCTCAAAATAGAATCAAAGCATTCTGTGAGACTCAGCGGTGCTCTTGGCAGCCACTAACTGCTTGGTAAGTACCTACCGCTGGTTCACACAGGGGGTGGAGAACTCTGCAAGCAGACGGAAGTTAGCAAAATAAGGCAACATTCCTTGGCCCTAGAAGAACAAGGTACAGAAGAAATAATGAACTAGGAAATGAATGCTGTAACAGCACACAGTGAGAAGGCAATCATTCTGATAGATTTGTTGATCATTGGTTATTCTAAATCACAGAATAAGGCAAGAGCTTCCTCTGAAGTTTGCTCAAGCTTTCACTGACAACACAACAGCACAGAGTCCTCAAGTGCACATACAAATGTAGATAATACACCCACACACGGGTCAGAATGGCACATCACCAGTTTATAAAGCTTGTTAAATCTCCTCCTGGCAATAGGAATCTTGATGAATAAAAATACTAGGATGGAATAACTAGTGAGATGGACTAATCTAAGAAAAAAAGCTTTTTGTACAATTATTGTGAAACTAAAGGGTACAGTGCCATGGTCTTCAGATTTAGTTCTGGAGAGTGGCAGGGTATTATGCTTTTTGTTCATGTTGGCACTTATACCCCAATTAAAGCAGCTGATCACAGTTACCTTACTTCACCTTTTTTATTGGGTCTGAACTGGTTTTTAATTTTAGGTCAACACAGCCATCAGTATACACTATGGGCCTACAGGAAATTAATTGAAGACCACTACCCTTTAGATTCGACTAACCCACCAAAATAATAAGGAGTTATGACTTCTTTTCCATGTATTCTCGCCAGTATTTTATTAGTACCTGTATAAAGTAGCAGCAGTTGCCATTCATTTATACAGAACAACATGTTTAAGGAATGTATGAAACACATGTTATTTTACAACAGTAGTTTACTAATTTAGTACAATGTACAATTGTCTCCTTCACAGTAGTTCCATTCACTCTTTGATTCTGACAGAACAAACTGCATAGTGTACATTAGGGAACAGCAAAATATTAAGGCAAAAATGTTGGTCCCAGAGAATATCATTAATCTAGAAAGGATCAAAGATTAAAATCAGAACATTACTCTAGCAGAATATTATTTTGCACTGTTAGAAAGCCACCAATAACAGATGTTAATTTTTCAACATTGGCAGACTTCTACTGAATGTTACCTATATTAAAGAAGCAGAACTGTTTTTCTTCACTTTTTAATACTTTTTAATATAAAGACAGTAAACTGACTTAAAACTGAAATGAACGCACATTCATGGGCAGAAAGGGCTGATAGAACCACATCAATATCAATACATTACCTTGCTTTGACCCTTTAACACACAAGTGCACACACATTCAAAAAGAAATGTTAAATGCAAATGGTTAAATATTCATAACCACACACCAATTCAATCCCCTTAGAGGATTATACATACTTGGTGTGTCTACAGAAAAAAAAAAAACTGACAGTACCCTGTGCCAACCAGAGCAATTTTGTTCTAAAAACAAAACAACATTTCACCTGGAGCCTCAGTAACACATAACGGAGCAATTTATCTGTAGTCCATGGCAAATGTATTCATGTTAACAGACTGGGAACTGGGCAGCAGTTCCATAGGCCAAATATTTACTCCGATTGTATGAGGGACTGTTACATCCACAGCAGTTAGTTTAAATGTGCATCACCGAGCCGCAATTCATTAGTCAGCAGACAGAAGCGGTAAAACCAATGAGCAAAACACACAGGAAATGTGTGCTGCATTACCGCTTCATACAACCTTTGAATGAGAAACAAACAGGCCAACATGGTTCTTTTTCCATCTCTCTCCTTCTAAAGGTAAAAGCCAGGCAAAGAACCTTGAGGTCATTTTTAAGAGTATCCCATTATTCAGGCAAAATGACACGGACACTAAAATGTTTAACCCTAGAATTATTTACAAAGTGAAAAACGCAAAAAATTCAAGCATTGCAGTATGCAACAATGCATAGAAATAATAAAAAAATATGTTCAGCCACTGGGCAACAGAGCAAGAGTTAGCCATGCCAAAGGGAGCCCTCCTCCTTCACCGCACACACTGGATCCTTTCAATGTCTTTATGGTGCAACCATGAGTCTCACACTGAACACCACACACTCCCTCTCCCAAAAGTCAGAGACCATACAGTTGTGTGACAATTTAACAAACCAATCTTCCTCAAGGCAAGAAATTTCCTTGTTGGTGACACTGGAGGTTTATAACCCTCTTAAATCTGACACCCAATCCAAGGGGACTGGTAGCACAGTGGTGTTCAAAGGAGCTCAACACAGGGAAAACAAACTTACCTGTGCAACTGCAATGAAAATAAATGATTATACTTACTGGAGTTTGGACACAGACAGTATACACCTGGTTCCAGTTAAAACCAGAGGATATGAACTTTCCAGCACTGCATGCTAGTACCTCTACATACTGGTAAGTCCATACTGTAGTCTCTGAGCAACACAAGTGCTCAGTGTACTGCCAACAGCACTAACTGCAGACAAGACAGGAAGGGAGTCCATCTAGGTCAGTCAAGTCTGGCCTTTTACTGCATTAAGACTAACTTTGTTTTTGGTAGTTTTTGCATGTAGGATTGGCTGGTAAGAAAAGTGGGACGGAGTTAATCAATAAGACGAGTTAGGTGAGGACAGAGAAAGAGACAGAGAGCGAAAGATTTTTTTTAAAATAAGTGCAACTACAACCAGAAGCAAAAAAAGCAGCGACACCAACACTGTAGAAGACATTTAACATGCACTGAAGATTATACAGCAAATCAAATCAACACCCAACTGGATACTACTGTCCTTAAGTATCCCTTGGGAATGCAGGTAATGTTAATTTAATGTTAATTTAATATCTAATTAAATCTTTCTACATTTTATGGAGATCGGTTATAATGCCACTCGTTATAGCTAGGAGGTTACACTGGAGCATGTGTGAGAGAAATGCAGAGAACCATGATTTCTGATGTATCCATAAATGATTGCCTGCACAAATATTTTACCATAATAAATTACTTATGCTTAATTTACGAGGAATTTTGTGGACTGCCTGAGATGAACTTCAGAAATCTGGGATTATGATTATGGGAAGTGTGCGTTTAATGGAGTGGCATTAACCTTAGAGCTGATTTGAAGAAAGCACTTAAAGAACATCAGATTCAGTCCAAAGCACTAACCATGGATCAGTGGTGATTTCTGCTCATCTGCCGTCTCTTTTATGTAATGTGGTTATGTATGGTTGCTTCTGAGGCTAGGGTTGGATGAGCTGATTCTGTATCAGTAACTGGGATATAAGGTACCCCAAAGGAGCATCTATGTATGCCTTTACACAGAAGAAGGTACAGCTATCCAGCAAGTCCTAGCAGTTGTTCCAAAAGACAGGAAGTGGCAACCATGAAATTACCTACATATGCATGGCATTTTAAAAGCTGAAGTGATTTTATGGTTTAATAATTTTAAATCCAGATTATTATACTCAACACTTTTGGGATTAACAAGTTTGCTGGCCATTACAGCTATTTTCCTTTTTTTCTAGAATTTTCTATGACTAGCTGGTGAGATAATTGTGGAATTATTTTCAAGAGTACTGAAATGTTGTAGCACTCAGAGAAAATTAAAAATAAATTTTAATCTGGAAAGAAATCATGGAGTTCTGTCAATGGACAGCATCCTCTTAGTGCCTTAAAAATATGGACTCCATCAACTTCCATTTGCATACAGCACAGAAAAATACTTCAAATATATGCAAAATAACTTACACAGATTACAACATGAAAGTAAATATCCATATACAGAATGTCATACAGGATGTTACAAATGATGGATTCAGACAGATTCGACATTATTAAATGTACTGTAAAATAATAAACCAAAAACTATTAAACACTTGCATGACTACTGGTGGTCTGCAATTATTACTCCACCCATTACCTGTTCAAAATCTTCCACAACATGAAGGCCTGAGTCAGCAACAACCATCCAGACATTATGATCTGCATCTATGGTTTAACATGAATTTATGTCCAGTAGCAGTGTTGTCTGTTCATATTCTATTCAAATAATAGCAAAGTTGATTCTGGCACAGTGACAACAGAAATATGCAAGTTTTTACCGAAGGACCATGTGTTAAAGATATTGTGCGATTTGTGGTTTGTTTTGTGTTTACTTCCACAGTCAGACGCGTCAACAACATCACACTGCTTGAGCCTACAGATCTCCCTCAGCAGGTTGTTAAAAGGTAAATACATTGTGCCATAGAGCTGAGCATGCCTTTCGAATTGGGCTAACTGAGTAAATAACTAATACTCAGAACAAAGACATGACATGCACATGGTTGCTACACTTTTTAATGGTAGCTCTGTTTTTTCTTCTATATGTATTGTTTTTTATTTAGTAAAAGTTAATAGTCAATCTTCAAGGTAGCATGTCAGATTTTAATGCAACCTAGTACAATGGTCTATTACCAATATGAACCTGTGGTTTCCAGATTTTCTGCATTCTGATAAGGTGTGTCTGCACATGCCATTATTGTCGTGTTTTTAAACTGAATTCAGTTAATGCATAAGGAGGTGGCTTATGCTAGCCTTGTATGATTTGCTTTTGCGCGCTCCCCATCTCGTGAGTGACCAGAGAATGGGAGCAGCGGCTCAGGTTGACCGTCAGGGCAGAGGAGGACAGAGAGGCAGCAGAGTTCAGCTCTGGCACAAAGCAGCGGAGGCGGTTACAGCATGCACATGGGGAAAGGGCCCTCCACCAAGCACCGAGCAGTGGAGGCATGCACACAATACAGCTGGCTTCAGCTCAGCTCAGGTTAGGAGCTTAACAGAGGGAGTCAGTGAGAGAGAGGCAGGGCTCGGGGGAGGGGGGGAGGTTCTGCTGTTACTGCCATTGAGCATTCCATGCAAAAAATACCACCATCATCATCATCATCATCATCATAATCATCATCATCAGCTACAGAACCTGGCGACCTAGAGGGTTACAGACGCACAGAACCAAGAGTGAACAGCAGTGACTCTTTCACATCAATCGCCTCAGCTGGACAAGGGCTGGCGAGCTTGCTATCCATACTCCAAGGGGTTGGATTGCACAAGTTTTAATCAAACATGTTCAATCAAATTTGGGAAGAAAACTAATTTCTGCACATTTGCAACAAAACTAAATTTATTGCCAATCTATGTTTCACCCCCTTGCATGAGTGTTAGCTCACAGGCAACGACAACAAAAAGCTACCGTTAGCGTACCATAAGGAACACATTTTCTTACTTGCAGAAACATTTCAATCTTACATATGTATAAATGTAAGATAACATTAGGTATGACATGAGGTGGGATGCTTGGGCTTTTCCAATCTTTCAGCAGAATATTTCACTGATAGAATACTCTTTCTGATGAGTAGTTTGCATGAGTATATAGGGAAATGTAGGTTAATTGTGCAAGCTCTTACAGACATTAGACCAAATGTAGCAGGAACAGTGTTGTGTTAGCACCTATTCTACACACCTTTTGTAATTAGCAAACACTGCACAGCTGTTCACACTTGGTTGTCTCTTTCCCATCTTGCCTGCACGTTCTGCTATTGGACAATAGGGAACTCACCAGTACATAGTAGTAAGCATATAACGCTGCCAGGTGATGGATTACAAAAAACTTGTCCCCTATTGCCTTCCAATAGTAAAATATGAGCAGCAGATCTGTGAGAAAGACAAAACAAAAGAGAACAATTCCGAAGTCATACTACATTACATCTGTATTGTGTAGAAATAGTTCTCACTGTACATTGTCTACAGTGATATTTTTGTGAAGCAGGTACCAAGATAAATGTGCATGCTACAGATGTCTGCAACAACTGGCTAAAACTGAATGTGAATAATGATTTCCTGAATCATGTTACCCATGTTACCATTGACAATGTGAGCCTGGACTACACAGATCAGTCATGCCCGGTGAAGTGAGCTGACAGCATTTGCAGAAGAGCATGATCAGAGAACTCTCACCAGAAATGAGGTAGCCTGTTGTTATGCCCACATTTATTTTCACCAGTGTAGGATCTCCCCTGTTGTCACAAAAACAAATAATAATCATACAGGTGAGTTAGTTCAGACAAGAAAATATGTATAGTGAAACAATACCATATAACATTATGTTGAATCCATTTTGCTTCAATGGCGAACTCAAGTTCTTTTCATGCACTGCCTCTGCTGATGGCAGTTCAGCTCTTACCAGACAGGGTCTTCATTGACAGCATCGTCAAAGAGCAAGATGTAGAGACAGAAGAGGCCCACCACCAGAGCGTGAAATGTGGACACTGTCCTAAAACAAGACAATAGACAGATGCTTGAGAAAATATGTTTTACCTACTGGTTTTCTACATTTACGTTACATTTTTACATACATACATCTATTCATACAAGTAGGTTTTTAACCTGGGAACTCAACCTCAAATCAAGTGTCCCTATGCAGTATACTACATCTTTACTGAAAATGCCTAAATTCTTGAGGTTATGTCTCATCTTCATCAATCTCCTAAAACAAAGAAACAGAATTACACCAGTATCGCTACACCTAGAAAATATTCATATTTAAATTACATGAATATTTGAAGGCTTAATGTGGCCGTGCGTTTATTGATTGGTTGCTGTAACAGAGGAGATTTAAGACTCCTCTTCAATGAGGCCAGTAAAGCAAGTCGGGATAAAACACATCACGCTGCCACACGTCCAGATCTCCCTGTCAGTCTTCTAATCAGCACTGCCTGGTCCCCTGAGCTCCATTCATCTTCCTTCAATCCCAGTATGACTGAGAGCACAAGACAGCAGCACTAAGCAGTACTCACACCATACTCTGCAGGCTCAGAGACAGCAGGAGAAGCATAGCGAGCCACAGTGTCTGTAGAAAAACATCTTTGAAAAGATGTCTCTACATCTACCGAAGACTGTGACATTTAATTCACTGTGTGTTGACGTTGCTCAGTAGTAGTCAGTTCTGGATGATGCAAATCCAGGTTGCATCTTGTCTGCTCCTGTGATTATCACCTTTAGTGTGATAGGCCACCTGCTGATTGCACAGCGGATGCACGTTGTGCTAATGACTGTGAAAAACCGGGAGGTGCTGAGAAGCTCCAGGGCTGTGGAGTCACGTGATCCTGCAGCCCTGTTGCAGTACGAGGCCAGGTGTGAGCCTTTAACTTTGCTTTCCCGCCTTCACACCTTCTCACACACATTTACCCCCACTGTGCGTTTCCCTGGGGTAAGGCAGCCGCCAAAACGCTCTCATTTGTTTGGAAAAGCCAGGTGCACTGACAGGGTAAAACTGAAACAATGCCACTGCTCTCCTTTTCAAAATAAGAGCGCAAGACTAGGTTTTATCTTGTCACTTAAGTGAAATCTTAACGTTATATATGGGTTAATGCATTCGAATGTCGGTGAAAAGACTGAGGAAAATATTAAGAAGACTACAGCTCACACACACACATTAATTAGGGGGAATTAAGAGGTGAGGGACTACGCTACACTACTGCTGGGTTTGCAAGCGTCACTACAGCCGCATTTAATACATACTTACCATGGTGCTCTAGAACACTTAAAGCATGCTGATCACTTCCTGTGGACATAGATTAAGCTAAACAAAATTGTGAGAGAGTTTACAGTTCCTGCACAGTAAGTATTTAACAGACAGATGTTTGTGATGTAAAGGTATTACATTGTACAGATACAGTGCGTGTTTGGCTTCCATGTACAGATTAATGTACTAACACGCATCTCATATAGGCTACTTGTTATGCGTGGGTGGCATGTAATATTTTAACTTATGAGCGCTGCACTTCCGTTTGTCAGCCCTGGGACTGGCTAAGGTGCATGTTTCAGCACATGTCGTGTATGAGTGAGACAAAGCTGGGCAGGCCACAGTACCTGGAGTTCCACTCTATCCTCTGTTTGTGGCTGAGCCGCAGGAAGCCATCGCTAACGCGAGTCGACACCCACGGGCTGACGCTGTGGAACAGCCACTGGAAAGTGAAGAAGCTGGCCACTGAGATGGCGAGAATCAGCTGGCTGAAGGGATCCATGGCTGCTCGCCACCACTGGCAGGGAAGAAAGAAAACATGAGAAAACACAGTAAGGCTGATGTAAGTTACAGGCTAACAGACCTGTAGACGCCATTTCCATGCTGTGTAATTTGTAACCAAAGAAATGTACGCTAGGCTGTTAACAGCTAACTGATTAACCAAGCAACCGTGCATCAACACCTATCTGTTAACTAGCTGGTGGAAAGATTCTGCTTCTAACAGCCAACCTCCACACACAGTACCAGGAACAAATACAATAGATCACTACCACCACTTCATATAAAAGCGCACTTTGAACTACCTACGCTGAACAACACGATTCAAAAGTTACCCAACAAAGAACAACTCATGTAACCAGCTGTTCTTTTGGCTAAGTAAAACCAACTTTTCTCTTTGCGTAATGGCTCTCAATGTAAGTGTGTGTGTATGTGTGGGTGTGTGAGAGAGTATGGAAACTTGACACCTGCTGAGGAGGAGTGAATGGTTAACTCACAACTCAACCTCCATGTTTGCATGTCAGAAAGGAAGAAGGCAAGTTAGAGGACCCCAACACTGTTCATAACCACATTTACACCCAACGCCCCAGAGGAAATTTTGTATTCAGCAGTATCCTGCAAACATATCACTGACATATTATACTCTCAAGATGTATTTAAAGTGCAATCCAAATGCCTTGCATAGGTTACCTCAGCCAAGAGTGATGTCAGAGACACTGAAGACACTTAAGTCTGCATAAGCTACAAAATATACACTATCATTTATAGCACTGGATCTGTGCATTCACACCATGAAACAAGCTATTCTTAGGCTACAAGTCTCTTTAACCATCTGTGCATGTGTGTGCATCGCTTTGAACATTTGTGTACTTCCTTACAATTGTCAAAGAAATACATCATTCTCCATTTCACACTTTCCCTGGCAGTTCAGCTAAGAAAAAAATGACCAGAAGCTTTCCTAAGAAACATTCCGCTGCTGCACTGAGTGTCGGCTAATTATGACTGCAAGTCTTATTTTGCCTTACTTCTGAGAAGGTCTGCAGCTGCCCCTGAATTTTACACCCATTGCACACAGTGCTGATGTCCACAATCAGAAGTACACACATTGTGTTACTTACTTTATTGACTTTTGCAGATGGAAAAATGATTAACTGTCAGGTGTGAGAAAACCATTCTCTTGTGCCTGGAAGCTGAAAGTCCCTACACAGCAAACACACATTCCAAGGTTAACACTGCCCATAACGGCTATCTGTGTCCAGAAAACAAGGAGCTATACTATTTTAAAATAAAGGCCTTCACTTTCCTGTTTTCCTCTTTTGCTGATTTCTGCAAAATCAGCTGAAAAAAGAGCTCATTCCAAGAGCATGGACATATAAGCCTGGGTTTGGGGGAAAACCTAAAAACTACAGGCCCACTTGACTTATCCTGACATTTTTTAGCTATACATTATATCCTGTAATTTGAAAACAATGTGACAATGATCTGAACATTGGACTGAAACTTGTCTATCAATAAAAGTATTAGCAATTGAACCACAAAAGAAAAAATGTTAAGACTTCCTCCTAAAACTTTCTTCCATATATGACAGACATGATGTAGCTGCTCTGCTCTTAAAGTTACCAAGCAAATAAAGGCTGTTCATTTCCAGAGGGCATGCACCATCACTCTCTGGTTCCATTTTGACAGTATTTTTTTGGGTTAGATCAGGAAGTAATTTTGGCTGGTGTGGGCCTTTCAACAAAAATCACACTGCTACCAACAGCTTTGCCATGCATTTGTCAGTGGGCTGGAATCATGCCTCACTTCCTGGAGGAGGCAGAATCAGGAAGCACTGATCCATACAGATAAGCCCCAGGCCCAGTTCCTTCCAACTACAAGTCTGGCAGGACTCAGCTGTAATGTCATCCAAGGAGACCCACTTCTACCTCACAACACACAACAGCTGAGCCTTTAGGGCATTCTTGCATCTTTTGGCCACACCCTCTCACTTCCTAAAACTAGTTCAGCTATCTGATGCAATCCACAGATTCCCTGAGACTAAGTTCAGCAGACTACGTTCAGCATTTAAAATGTGCCACAGGAGAGGAAGGGCATGATTTCCATACTGCTTACACTTAAAAAAACATAAATGCCACTTCAGCTCACTTAGTCTCATGACTGCAGTTTCTACCTTGTAGGGTTTTTTTTTCAGTTGAAAGAAAAGCCTTCTTTTCGTCTTAATTTAGACGTCTACATCCCATTGGGAACATCACATTCAGAGTGCCTGCCTTTTTTGATCAAAAACATACCATTTTAGAAAACAATGAAAAAATATAAAACAACACTGCTATCCGTCTTTTGTGGCTTATGAGCTCTTTCTCAGCTGATTACAAGTTGGACTGCCACATCATCATTTGATCACATCTTTACAGTTTTGGGGTGCACTCTGGTCCTGACGAACTGCCTTCTGGAACTTTATTTACAAATTAAATTGAGCATTTAAGGTATTTTACATGGCCATTTGTCAAATATTGTAACACAAGAGACATAAGAAGATGGTTCTGTCATTTCAATAATGGTGGTAACTATGGCTAAATCCACTGATTTCAGAGAAGACGTATGGGTTGACAGGGGACTAGGGCCAAATTTTTTAAATCGATTTGGTTCATGCTACAAATTATTGCATTGAACAAATTGATAATATTAATGAACAGTGTAATACAATGCAACTCCTTTGCTTTTCTGCATGTTGCTTTTTTTGTATTGTTACAGTCATAAGCAAAGGTCCATCCAATCGCACAACCTCTGGACTGGGGTGTGCATCACTTCAATGCGCGTGTTTTTGATGGAATAACCTCAGTGAAGCAGGTCATCCATTTCCTTTTAAAATAGCTAAACAGACCAAATTCCCAGTTTAAAAAATAACTGGTAGATTAAACAACATATAATGGACATATTATGGGATGAAATGGTCAATAAAACTTCAGGGGGGCAGTAAAATTCAAAGATGAGGGTGAAAACGGAAATGGGCCTTTTAGTAAAATGAAACACAAAAAACAAATCACAAAAAAAAAAATGAATGGCAAAATGTGCCCGATGAGGCCCATCATCATATTAAACATATTAAATTTGTTGACACCACTGCTGTGATCTGTAAGGCAGCAGGTAAGATTCAGGTGTGATGACCATGAATGCAGTTTCCTAAGATGGAGGGACTCCAGACAAGCCAGTCAATCATGTCCCATCTCAGCACTGAGAATGAGTATCTGGGCCTTCAGCATTTGAAGTTTCATCGCCAGTACCTGAGTGTTGGTCACCATTTCCTAAAATGTTTCAAACAGTACAATTATGGACTGCAGAATGGGAAGAAATGATTGAACCTACCTGTGACCTGTGGGCTAGTAAACTCCCTATGGACGTCTACATACCATCACACAATGACAATTTCTTGAGGACCAAGTATACAAGTATGCTATTTGAACAGCCAAAACAACAATGATGGTCTCCAGAACAGCACAGGGAAACTGTGATGAAATGAGGAGAAAGGAAATTGCTGATCATGTATAAAGAGTAATATCTGCTAATGGAAAATAAATCCAAAGGTTCCAAGGTATCAAATTTGGAAAAGTGATGAAAGCCTTTACTATTTCATTGACAAAAATTGCCGAGCACTGGAGCATGAAGAGCACTGACCTGAATACCTTGTCATTTGTGATGACAGCCAAGTGAGAAGCACTGTATCCATGAGACATTTTAGACTGATCAAAGCAATGCTTGGTTTTCAAACAAGAAATTACCATTACACATAAAATCATTAACCTACGAAACCCATACTCATGTCACATTCAGAGTCCTGGGTGCTGATATGGTGCTAGTGGCACTGTGGAATGGCTGCAGATCACTTCACTATCACCAGACAAACTTTGATTCTGACACGATCAATTCAACACCCACTACTGCAGTATCTCAATGTCAACCACAGGGAAACCGCCTGATGTATCTGGATATTTGCATATGGCCAGACTTAACTGCATTGCCTAATGGAGGGCAGCCAAAGCAACCATCATTTTCCCTGCCTACCTCTCCACACAGAAAACATACCCAGACAAGTGTGTGGACATACATACAGTAAGAGTGAAAATATAAGGGTGTAAATATGAACAAACTGTAAATTATATTTCCAAGAAAATGGGAGATATGTTCATGCTTAAGCAAATATCCCATAAGAGAATCCCATTGGGAAATACTGGACTAATTTTCAACATGCCAAACAACTCCGTACCAAATGTCTGAGTATTTTACTTTTCCGGCATTCTTCTGGTACATAGCCTCAAAGACAAAATAACAGTGACCACTGAATTCCTCTGTGGTTTCAGTCATTAATTAAATGGAGAGTGTCAATGAGAGTTCAGAAGCTGCACATGCAACACTACTGACATGACAAATTTAATAAGCAGTACATTATTTATGTTGAATTCAGTTGTGATTAATCATATCTACAGAAATATACTCACCCTAAAATAGCCTTATAAGAATTTAAAAATATTTCAAGATCAGTGAACATTTTTATTTCTTCAAAAAAAAAAAAAAAATTCTCAAGCACTGTGTGTGCATATGTGATTAACTGGATTCCGTGCAGTTATATTGCAATAATGTGCTGGATTATAGAGGAAGAGAGAACTAAGTTACAATTTGCATTACATATTGCAGAGAAGTGTTCAGATATGTAGCCAGCTCTGCCAGTGCCATCCCAACCAAAGTCCAGAAAGACCACTGAGTAAGCTCTTTTTGCTCCAGCTGCCTCTAATTAATTACATTTGATTGAACGGCTGACTGAACACTGATCTGGGATTCACCCTACCTGACAGTTATCTGCTTTAAGTCCTAGAAGGAAGAATTGTGTTGACAAAGGTGCTTTTGTGCTAACAGGGATATAGCCACCGTAAACGTGGTCATGCTATTCTTATATTCATTTATGGATGTTAAACAATGCCAAGGCAAGAGTGTGAATTAAGCTTGCTTGGCTGTTCATCGCTCTAGTCCAGTGGTTCCCGGTCTTAGTCCAGGGGGAGCGCTTTGTACGATGGTTTCCATTTCAACCACAGTTGCAGCCAATGAACTAGAACAAGCTGTTAATTGCTCTTCATTGCACACTTACCTGTTTTACCTGGTAATACAGGAGTGAGGTTTCAGTAAAGCAAAAATGGGAGGAACTACTGTACAGTATCAAAGACTTAATGATTTGGCCAATGAGCACAGTGGCTGTGGAGAGACAGACATCAGCTTCATTCAAACAAGTCAATGATTCATAACTGAGTGTAGCCCCCACCCTAATGGGTTTCATGATACCCCATTTCAACAGTCACTAGTTTTGCCTTCTTAAACTACATTCTGTCAGAAAAAGGTGTGCATACCACAAGAGATAAATGTATATTTCCTTAATGTTCTACACACAAATGCATCTCATATTTGAATCCTAAAGAAACAAATTCCATTTTGAATGGTACAATTAGACTGATTGGTGAATCAGTGGGGTCTTACCCAATGCATGTGTAGACACCTGGTTACTAAAAAAAATTATTTAGTGTATTTATTTATTTAGAATAATGAAGAATTCAAACACAAAGCAAATAGCAATGAGACATCCGTATGGTTTTAAGTGAAACATTTTTGGCAACCTTAAAATGCACGATCAACAACCTTCATGACTAGAGACTGACTGTTACCAAACTGTATATAGGACTTTGCGGATTTTGAGGAGGACTCCGTTTTATGGTTAACTAGTGAATTTCAATTCATTCCAACACTATTGCAACTATTATTTAAGTTGCTAAAATGAACACAAATGTGGTGAATGCATCAACAAGAACACCAACTTCAGGACATAAGGTCAAACGGCTCACACCTGTAAAGCGATATCAAATCATTTTAGTACTGAACTGAACTTGGTTAGAGGATGGGATCAAGCTGAACAAATGTTAGCGTGCAAGTTCTGGTCCAGCCCGGATTCGGAAACATTGATCAAGCCTACAGCGTTTTAATTCGGCCATTGCTGAGGAAGTAGGATGCATTTCGCTACACGTGCCGCATGACTCACGGCCATAACTTGTACTGCTAGGAAATGGTAGCCGTTGTCCCACTGCAGTTTTTTTTTTTTTTTTCCTGGCTAGTTAGTCTTCACGCAGCTACACTAGTGGAATAGCTCATATTTAACAAACAAAATGCCCTCGTTTGTTCGTAAAACCTTGTGTCGCTCGCTACCTACGTTTAAGGAAAAGGAGATGATCCTCCTCAAAATCCGCATGCTGTTGCAAACCCTCTCGGTACAATACAAATGCGAACTGAAACTAGCTAAACAAGTAAGATCCTCGTTTTAAGATTTGCGTTCTTGCGCTGGTTTTCATGATTGTGAGCCTGTGATATTCGAATATGGAATATCTGGCAGATACCATACAGCGTTCCTGTCGAATGACACTGCAGTGGTTACGTTGTAGCTATCAATGGTCATTATTAAAGTAAATAAAACCAAAACATTGTAAACACTTAAATTCTTGCATGTTGCCTGTTAGCTGTCTTTGCAGCTGAGATCCTGCATTGGCATGGGGAATATGTTAACCAATGGAAAGATCAGTTCGATATTCGGTAATGTAAATAAACGCATGAACACATGATTGTACGATGAACAAATGACCAGTTACTCGCTGCATGTACTGGTAGGCCAACTCACGCCGCATTGCCTTACGAAATTACACGAGACTGACAAAAGATAAATAAAAAAACATACGAAAATTTCAACTTACCTTTTGCCTCTCATTAAGAAGAAAAATCTAAGCTCCGCCGTGAACTGGTTTACTGACCATGTCTATTTGTAAAAAATATGAACCGAAAGAATAGGTTCAGCCATAATTACAAATAAATCTTCGTCATCGTCCTGTCATTCTAAAATTAGATGACTGTGTTTTTGTGACGACTACAGTCCTCGCTGCGATGAAAAGCCGAGCAGTAGACTATTTATTTAATGCAACGAAAAGCATGTTGCCTTCAGTGAAGGATGTGCTGTTAAGCTGATGCTCGCTTATGGCAGTGATGGGGGAGGTTACTGCAGGGCAAGGCGCTTTTCCTATGAGGATCAAATTACAGCTACATTCTTAAAGAGACATTTCACGCGCGCTCTCACTCAAGTGAACATCTGATTACACACAATGGTGTTTTTAATTACTGATTAATTTTCCCTCAAAGAACCAGCACTCGTCTGTATTATAATTATACTCACAACTTCTGGTCACTACATGGAACTTTCCTACAAGTAAACGGCATTTGAAAAATGTTAAAAATAAATGTGACATGCTTTGGGCTGGAAGATGCCCCAAAACAATATTTAGGTTGCATTTGCATGATTATGTATAGCATAAAATTTTGTCTGTCTTGCATGGGAACAGTATACAGCAGATCAAACGTAAAATCAGATTAAACCAAATGTTTTTGTATGAGGCTGGGAAGGTATCTTATCCGTTCAAAAATGGCATATTGGTATCTTATGCATGACATCAACCTATTAATAAAGATGCAATCTTACCCAGTAGGCTCTGCTTCAATGATGGGAGTTTGTGAGGTGAAGATTCAGGCTGTTTTAAAATGTAACTCGTAAGCAGAATGTTTCACTATTGAGAGATCACTGAAGTAAATAATACAAATGATTGGGTAATTGCATAGTTTTCATATAAGTTTTCATTTTACCCCCAGCCTAGAGCATGTGCTGTAGTGCAAGGGGCTGATGATGGATTGAAGATAAACAGGAGTTGTAAAAGTTGGCCAGTATTTGATTTTGTCATTGAGAATTTCCTTGGGCGTAAGTCTACCAAAGCTATCAAACCCAGTCATATTATACATTAAGTCCTTTATTTTACCTCAAACATTTGAGACCTGTGATTCAGAGAAGGGAAGTGGAGAGTCAAATGTCATTATTATTTCAGTGATAGGTGGAGCCAAGAGCATATAAATAACACATAGATGTGAAGGATTTGGTTTAAAGTTAGAAGAAAGGTGTGCAGAGAGTTTTGCACTTAGCCCTGGGCATCCTTTATAAGACACAGTGAGAATATAGGATGCCATCTGTGACATGGTAGAGGGATTTTGGGAGGAACAAGATAATCCAACACTTTAAGTTCAAGAATACCCTGCCCCATCAGAATGAGAGAACACTGTAGTCAGCTGTGTAAACTAAAGCAATAGAGGCTACATTTGCAAAGTATTGGGCCTAATGTTGAAGATGATAATTTGGTCTGGATTCAAGAGAGTGTTCTTCAAGAGAAATCTTGCCATATTTAAGTAGGATTTTCAAGTGCTGGAGAGGTGAAGAAAGGAATAACCACATAATTGACAACAGAGGGGTTGGAAGTTGGTTTTTAAAGGAAGGGTTTGTCAGTTTAAATACAATGAGGAAGTATTTAATGGACAGAAAGTTGTTGAAGAAAGAAGGTTTAAAAGAAAGCCTATGTGGGAGACTTCTTGAAGGAGTGAGAAGGATAGAATCCAGAGGGCAGGTACAGGACAACAGCAATTGAACAATAGTCAGTGAAAAAAAGTCAGTGGAAATGGTAAGCTGAAGCCCAGATAAAGATGTTGAGATATTGTGAGGCTAGAGGGCTGTGCAGCTGGGGACTGGAAGTCTTCAAATGAAAGCAACTTTGTCCTTGAGGAGCACTGCAAAGTCATCTGTAGTGAGACAAGAGGAAGAGGGAAGTGGTTTTGCAAGTAAGGAGAGGCCAGAGAACAGTTTGTGTGGATTGTTTGTTTATATTTTTGATGGGGGAAAAATTGCTGCAGCAGATGCAGCGGAGGACAGTTCGATATTGTTCTTGGATTTCCGTCACCTCCTTTTTGATGAGTTAGGCGCACTTTAACTAAAAGAGATATTTTAGTTAAAGGCCCACTTGACTCATCCTCAGTTGTAAACCGCAGATATAAAGTGGTGTTGCACAATATTCCAAGTCTTAAAATTAACATGGAGGTGGAAGCATGAGTATTTAGTCTGTAGAAGTAAATCTGTATTCCTCCTAAAATGGAGACATAGCTATCCTGACTGTAAGGTTACTGAGCATATGTTTAGCTGGAGTCAGCCCAAAAAGCGGAATGTTAGCCTGGATTCAAGAAGAAATGAGGCTGGAAGTGCCAAGTGTGGACGAGGTGAACTGTAATTGCCCCTGCTCTTTACTCTTGCCTTCTCTTTGAGTTGATGGATGGGTGAAAGAAGAAGAAAGACATGACTATAAATATAATACACTACGTTAAAATAACTCAATAAATGAATGAAAAAACCGGTAGAAGATTAAACCAACTGGAGAAACAATACGAAGTATTTGACGATTAAACTTGATGATTTAAGCCGGGGTGCAATAATTTCCATAGCCCTTGAAGGAGGTATGATGTCTTGTGTGTTATACAAACGCGTGTCCGTGAATTTTGATCACTGGAGGTTTCCGTAGGTGCAGATATACAGCCGTGGCTTCGGGGTTTGTTATGATGGCAATATTTTGGGGTGTTATATCTGGAATTTGTTTCATAGTTTTAATTTTTTCAATAAGATTACTGATTGTTGTGAGGACGGGGTCAGAATGCAAACCAGGAAAGAAGGGTTCTATAAACATGCTAGTTGTCGCGGGATCAGGTAAGTCTGCACTTCCGGATGTATTGCTAACGTAGCCTGCTGATTAGCTATTGCTTTAATAGTGCTGACAAGCATACTACAGCTTTTAGCCCATCAGTTAGATAGTTGCAGTGAATACTAGAACATCGAGACAATATAGCGTATGTTAAAAGTGTTTGGAATTACATAAGAATTGCATACCAGCCTAGCTGAATTAATTAAAGACTATAGCCTGCCAAATCGATTCAACTGTGTTCAGGGCTTGCCATTGTATTTAGCTTAATCAAGGATCTCATTTGTTTGAGATGTCTGCGAGGTAACTTGATATCGTAGAAGCTAGGAACCATTTTTCTTCCTAGCACTTTTTTTTTAAGTTATGAGCTAATGCTTACCTGTGGGAATACAGCTCAGAGCGGTTGCTACTATGATAGGACAATTTGACTTGCACCAAAAACAAGAAGTATCTTGCTATCACAACATACCGAAGATAGTTGGGTCTATTCAGGTCACATCCAAACCAGCTGAATAACATAGGCCAATTTATTTGTAAGAATAGCTGCAATAACCTAAAACAGCTACTTTTAGCATCATTCATAGGTATACGATATCTGAACAAAATTGTTTGCAGCCGAAAAAATTACATATCTATTCCATACGAGTAATCAACCCTTCACATGATTTCTAAAATCTACGTACCAAATTATTGATATAAAACGCTGATAAGATACACCTAACGCTCGGAGTATAAGTGTATATGAACACACTTGAAAATAACCTCTTGGAAAAACAATATGCAAATCCCTCCTGTAATGTTCGATGCTTTACATTGGAACCTTAGAAACAGTGCATGTCAAACGATATTGGCACACATGAACATACTTAATACAATGTACTGTAAGTTTGAAGCTAGAAAGTCAGACGGTATTATCTGCAAAGTACTTGCCATCTGAAGTTATGATACAGTATTACAGTTATGTAGTGTACCATACAGAAGGGTTGGGAGTATTGATCTACTTAAGAACATTTAGATGCCAGCATTGTTGTATGTAATAGTCATACAAGGAATCATACACAGCCTTAAGTGAGAGTTCCATAATTGTTAAGCATGTTCAGAGATAGATCCCTTTACAAATGTGTTGTATCAGAAGCAAGTCACTTACACTAATGTAGCTGTCGTGATAAGTTGCCAACTGTTTAACTGACATCAATAAATGAACAAGGTTGGTCCATTGAATGGATTTTTTTGAAATGCAGTCATGTGGCATGTGTTGTTTGTAGTTATTGATTATTGATGATGAACAGTATTTGTGTGTTGCTAATATTGTAACAGCCTGAGTTGTCAGTATTCATCAGCCTTGCATGCAGTGGCATCAGATGCTGTTGATGAAAATTGCATTTGTCTGTATAAACGTGTGACCCTGTTGCCCCAAAATATGATAGGAGGTCACACCACTGAGATTCTGCGCCTGGTGGAAAGTCTGTCTCAAGCATACAGCCCCCGGCACTATGTCATTGCCGACACCGATAAAATGAGTGAAGACAAGATACGAACCCTCGAAAATGCAAAAAATGAAGTGGGTGCAGAACCAAAGGTAAATATCTATAGTATCTAAAAGAATCTGTTTCAGGCTTTCAGTGTAACCAGCAACTCTAAACAGTGGACAGGTGACAAATTTGTGGACAGGTGACAGAGATCCCAATGTAGTTCAACCCAATTAGTCACTGGATCTGGCAGGATGGCACGTCATTTAATGGTTTGTGTAGGAACTAAGTACCTGAAACTTGGCTGTTTAAGCATGTCCACTCCACATAAAATAACTTTCATGCCAATCTGTGAAAGCACAAATCTTAGATGGATGTCCCCTTAACTGGTTCTGACTTTTATTCTATCCATAAATGGGCTATATGAGTTGAGCTGCTAGTCTACTTCTCACCAGCAGGTGGAGAACTGCTCCTCTTTACACATAGCTCAGGCCTGCAGTACATAATGAACTGCTCTTTTCTGTCTCCAGTAAAAAGTTGTCCCTGGGTCTTTCTTGTAATATAAGTCATTAACATACAGATGGATAGGAGCTTCCAAACAGTAATATTTTTTATCATACTAATTGCATCTGAAATCAGCACTGACATGTTCTTGTACATTTCTTCATTATTTCTTCTGTTTGATAGTGCCTGATGTGTTTGAAAGTTGTGTTAGCTAGCCTCAAACCTCTTTCCCACCACCCTGTCATCTTTCCCTGACTGCAGTTCACCATTCACCGGATCCCTCGCAGTCGTGAAGTGCATCAGTCCTGGAGCTCCTCTGTCCTCACGACCCTGAACGCCCTCCTGTACTCCATTCCTCTGGTCTTCAGGCTCAGGCCAGATATGGTTGGTTCAGTGGCCCTTGCACTCTCCTGTTCACAAAATTTTGTCTGCACTCCTTGACTATTCCCCACCAAATTGTTATAAATATTTGATTGCCATTTTTAATGGAATGAGCAGTCAAAAAATCCTTCTCTGGCTGGCTAAAAAATTCATTCTGGTAATATATTATTCAGGACACTTGTATGATTCATGGCTTTTAAGTGGTTTGGGTCTATATTTGGAGAGAAAAGGAGTTCACTCAGCTGAGGGTTATTGCTCCCTCCCTGTTTCTACACTCCCTGTTTAGCATTAGCAGGACTACTAAGTAAACATCTAATCATGACAAAATATTCACATATCAAAAGAGATGTTTCAATTATGTTTTCATTAAAAGAGCAATTTGAAGATTTTTTTTGACAACATGAATCTGGATTAGTGTGTGCCAATGTGTGTATTTTCTAAGGAAATCTCGCACAATTGTGAAAATGGGAAACAGTTTTACCTGCCATTGTTTGCTCTCTGTAATGCCTTTGATACGATTTTAACTAATATGTGTTGCCATTAAACTGAGAAAATGTTGTAATGGCAGTTATCTCTTCTAGACAATGGATTATTGACTTTTGCTTAATACTAACCGGAAGTAAGCGTTGGCCTGTTCAAAGAGTGAATAATTCACATCTGTTTAAATCATACTCTAGAATAATTACAGAGTTGGCCATATTACTCTTATGATCCCAATTACAAAGACTTTCAGAATTTTTCAAAACCCCTTTAAAAACCTCTAGAAGATTCCATGCCTCTAATTTACACCACTTACTCATTCACCAATCAGTAATTAGTGGAAATTGGCCTGTAAGGCTTCACATTCCTTTCAAATAGACTCTTAACCTTTTACTTGTTGAAATGAACTATTATCTCAGAAGTTCATGACATGTAATTTTATTTTTGATAGAATATTCTGTCATATTTTATTGTCAGCAATATTTAGATTATCATTGCAAAATGTGAGTACTTCCTAAAACTTAAATGTGTGTAGACAGAAATACTTTATATACTGTAATTTGGGACTGCAGAATAAATAGCCTGCTTCTACTCATTTTGGGAAAATGAATATGTTTATCACTGTTGTGGCTCATGTCAAAGGTAACATGTAACTTGTTTTAATGTTTTGGATGTTGTCTGCTCAGATGCTGCCTGATCCTACCTCTTTTCTAGCTGAGAGGGAGAAAGTGGGTATCTGTAGTTTTTGCAAGAGTAAAGGAGTTAAATTTGTTAATTGTGTTCCTGTGGGAATGAGCAGACAAACAGGGCCTCTGTCTCTCCTTCTCCTTCTTTCTTTCTGTGGAATAATGGCAGAGGCAGCAGAGAAAGGCCTTGTTCACAGGATATGGCAGGATTGGACTGGTTCTTCAGCCAGCTGTGAGGCTCAGCTTCAGAGTTTGGGGGCAAAAAAACAGCATCAGGTTTCTCTGTCTCCCGGGACTACGGCTTGAGAGACAGCCTGGGGGCGGAGCATGACTAAGCAGCCCACTGCAGCGCTGGATGTCCCACTCAGAGATGTGGAGCAGGGGAGTTGAGAGGCTGAGTGGCATCGTTTCAGAGTCACATGTGAATTGCCTTTTTCTTCACCTGCAGTACTTTCACATCTCAGTGGTAGCCCTTCCACGTTGGATATTTTGTTCATGATTCAGAATGATACCAAAGCTGCAAACAAGGTTCTTGGTTTTCTCCTAAAAGTCAGAGTATTTTATAACCTCCCTGTCCTCTATTCTCATTAAGGAAGCTTTTGACTTTTTTTGCTTCTTTGACGTTTTTGTCATTCACAAAGACAATGAAAGAAATCATAGTGATAGATGAAAGTTATCATACCTGGTATTAAGACCAGGACGTCAAAGCCCTTTTCAGGTTTATAGTTTACTGATATTCTTCGGTTTGTTGTTACAGATTCCCTTTAGGTCTGGATAAACATTGTAATTCCCCTTTTATATGAGGGATTTATTGACCATTTGCTTTTTAATATCAGCCTTTGATTGGGCTGTAAATTGTCTCGATTTACTCCCAAAGTCTACACACACTATTAAGACAAGTCAAACAGGATTTAGATTTGTTTTGCTAACAAAGTGCAGTCTGATAAAATGGCACTTTTCTCATACTATTCCTCATATACGTTGAGTGCTCTCTTGGCCTTGAGTTTTTTTACAGGTCTGTAATTTGATACAAAAGCTTATACTTTATCATGTAGAAGTTGTTTGTTTTTACCAAAATTGTGCAGTACTGTGAAGCCAATGGTCCAGTCTACTGGGGGAGGTGGGATGAGCATAAAATAAGGGTCAGGCCAAGAATAGAGTGCCACTGGACAGTCTGAGACATATGCTGGCCATAAAAGGACATCTGCAAGCTTTCACTGTGCCCCTCTGGCCTTCAGAATCAGAATCATTTGTGTCAGCGTGATCCGGCAAGCCCAACAGTACCCCACAGTAAGAGGCAGTGTTAAAAGCTTTTCCATCTTTGAGGGAGGGAAAAAAATGGAGGGAAGTGGTATCATATGGATTTGTTTTACAGGGCCAAAGTGGAATTTAGTACACTATTACTTGTTATATAACCGTTTACAAACTACATCCCTCCCAACCGAGTACAGCCCTGGGGCTTCAATATACTTTGTGGAAGTTAAAAACAATTTATGTCATATTTATTAGGTAGGGGTTAATTTAAGGTGCGCTGTATGCAATTGTACACAGTGCCACTAATATCCAAAGTAAATTTTAATATATCAAAGTGGTTTTGTTTTTAAAGTCCCATCTTTTTCGCAGCATCACATGCTCACGTTACATAACCATCTGGACAATCGATTTGCAGATCTTCCAAAATAAATACACTGCCATGTTTTTCTTGCATTTAATATTTTCAGAGATTTACTACAAGGGTGGGTGTCCGAAAGAGAGATGGTGAGAATTAATATGATTTAGGGGTTTTATGAAAAGACGATACACAGGGAGTGAGAACAGACACAACTACACCACAGCTTTGCTCTATGTAAATCATTAGCTAGGTATTTCTAATAAAGTGTCTGCTCCTGTCATGGATTGAGTTCCAAGACCAGGATGTAGATGCTAAAGTATAGTCGGAGAATGATCCATTTCTAGGGAATTTTGTTGGCCTTGTTCGGTTCTTCGGAGTGCCAGAGATGGCTTGAATTTTCCTCGTCTGGAAAGTTGTGCATACAGAGTTCATTCGCATGATGAACAGAAACAAATTATAACGGCTATAAAATGACATAATGGACTTACCAGTTTTTGGCAACAGTGTGCAGTTTTTCACAGTAAATGAACTTTACTCGGCTTCAGGCCTCTGGACTCCTGCATTTATTCATATGCAGTCTTCTGCAGTAGTACACACATTTTACTGTTTTAACCTTTTGTGGAAACGTTAGACACTGGGATAGATTATAGACTGTTTAATATAAAAAGTCTTTCCTTCATCCCCATTTTAACTTCTTAAGCATCTGACAGGCCACTAGATCAGTGTGCAGGATTGCCAACGTGTGGGTCCTGACACCCTGCCGCCCCTCTTGTGTGTCTTTCACCACATATGAGCGAATTTCTCCATTGGATTCAGTTGGATTTTGCCTCCAGCTAATGGCATACTGTACCAATAACAGTCTCCCAGAGTTGTTTAATGATGACAGTTCATAACCATCTGTTTAAATAGCTCTAGAGCGATACCTCCCCTGGTTTCAGGACCTGAACGTCTCCAGTTGTCAAAAATAATAATAGAAAAGTTGCATTCGCAGACATCAACGTAAAACAGCTGTACAAACCAACAATACATCAAGGTGACGGCCGCATAATTCGTTCTGTCTGGTGGATTGAGGTGCATGAAGGCCAAACCAATGAAAACTTCTTGATGAATCTGTAGTTTCAGGGCACCGGTCTCAGGACTGTTGTACTTGAGTTTAATCACAGTGACCATGGGAAAGAGCCTACTGTGCAGAAAAAAGGTCTGTTTGTCCAAGTCTCTTGTAAGTTTCAGTGAGCCAAAAGCCTGTTCACTCATCATGGATAATGTTACCAGCTGCCGTTAGTGGGAGAAGAGGTTTTCTGTCTCTAAAAGCCAGAATCAGACATACAGTTTGCCTTTCTAGAGCAGTGATTGTTATATCTCCGTTCAAGCTTTGTGGAATGAGACATGTTGTGCTGACGTTGTCAAGACTTGAAAATCTGTAGGCAGTTTTTGACTCACCATGTGTTTACAGTATGTACCTGGGTGAATGAGGAAATGACGCAATCGGAGGACAGTGAGTCACATGGTGTGTCTTATACGTGACAAAATGTGTGGTGTGCTGCACTGTTGAGCAGAGTTGGTCCTTGCTGTTGATGACACACCATTCTGTGTGTCAGTTCAGAGCAGACATGACCGCGTTTGATCATTTTGTGAAACTGTGACAGATGTTAGCTTCACTGTGGCATGCAATTAGTCTGACTGTATCAAGACACACGTAAATCTGTTGTGTGCCAACTAGCAACTAAATGGGGGTGTGGCAGTATCGGACTTACACATTGAACTTCTTTAGGCCAAAGCGAGAAGCATAAGACGTCATTCAGGCACCGACATGGCTGCCATATCAACATAAATGCTATACAGCCGGTCACCTATTCCCTGTGTATCAGTCAGAAAAACAAAAAGCCTGCCAAACCTGCGAGGAGCCAAGGTCACACTTTGTGCTACAAAGGTCTATACTCTCCTTTTCCGTTCTCCTCATCTGCCCTTTGTTCCACGTCTGTTTCTTCCACTTAACTAGAGGTGACCAGTGCCAGAGATGAGCTTGAATCGTTTTCCTCTATAAAAGTAGTCTTTTACGCAGGAGGTGACACAAAGCAGAGGAAAGTCTGCTGCATATTTCAGCAGGGAATAATGGAGTGAGGTTGGAAAGGAAACTAAAATATGCAGTTACACATTCCTACCTCCCTCAGATGCATAGGTGGATGTTTGCTTTTGAGCTGTCTGTTTTTGAGTCAGTTCTGAAAAGTGTGTTTTTATGTATATATATATATATATATATATATATATATATATATATATATATATATATATATATATGGTGTCCTCTGTAAGGTTGGGATAAAGACACTTGTTTTTTTGTTTTTTTTGGAAGACATTTTTTCCATAACAGGCAGGTGCTGTATGACGCTGGGATACATGGCTGCAGTATAGGCCAAGGGAAGCATCCCCAGAGTAGATACTTTGTCCCTGGAGAGACTTCAATCAGTCATTGCATGCAGTGGGTATGGAAAAAGAGTACTAAATATGACTGCTTTTATTTACAATAATATGTTCAAAACATTATAGTGCCCTGAAATGGGGGGCTATGTATATATATAAAGTGCTGTAAGTACTTCATGGTGAAACTGAAATGGATAAAAATATCTTTAATAAAAGCTGAGAATCTGTGCTACAGCCATATGTGATTTGTATGGTTACAAATCTAAAGTTGTGGAGTACAGAGCCAAATAAAATAAATTGTGTCTTTGTCCCAGTCATTATGGGGGGCTCTGTATATGTGTATGGCTGACATGTATACATTACTGCTTGTTGGTGGCATCTGTGTGGCTGGTAGGATAATGTTAAACCATGATGGACAGGTGTAGTCGTTTACCGGGGGGCGGAAAAGTCTAGAGCAAGTGAATGACAGTCAAGGTCTTTGACACTGACAAAGAAAGTATGTGAAGAATGTTACAGACAGGTTTAGGAATAATATTCAGACAAAAGAAAAGTTTTTCATCGCAAATACTGCTCCCACAGGAGACCAGAGCATTGTGTTATTCAGCACAGTACCCCTTTCAAGCACTCATTTTAGATGTTATCCTTACATACTGCTGTTTTTCCCCCAAAATATGTAACATAATAACAGGGCTGAATATATTACAACAACCTGTTTACTATTCCATTATGTTCTTTTGCCAAAGAGTGACATTATGTAATAATTTTTTTAATAATATGATCTGACATAATTCATTTAAGAGCCATCCAAAGTGTGAAATTGACACTTTAGAGAAACAATGTTTCAAAAAAGGAAGGGGTCCGTTTATTCAGTTAAGAGACTGTTTTAATGTGTAGTGTTGACAGTGTGAAGCCCTTGATAGGGGTTCTCTTTTACATGGAATACATACTTGTTGATAGTTCCATTTCTGTACAATCTCTCTCCATTCTTTTAACTTCAGTGGAGGAGAGAGTGACACTTCACTGGCAGTCTCCAGACACAGTGGCTCATTTAGAGCGGCTCGCTAAGCGTTGATTACAGTTTGTGCAGGCTTGATGACAGCTTGCAGTGGCCTCCTGGCGTTTCCTGCCAGTGTCAGACCAAATGCACCAGCTGTGCTTCTGAAATCTGCTGCTCAAAGTCACAGCCTTTTGTGACAGAGTCAGCACCTCACAGCTGGTAAACAGTGACCCCTTTTCCCAAAAAACAGACCATCACAAATTGGTGTGGAATAGCAATGTGTCACTGCCCTAACACTTGTATCATAACCATGCCCTAACAGTGTAATTTGCAAATCTTTCCATGCACATCGTGGGTGGAGGAGTGCAAAGGATTTATTCATTAAATAATGAGTTGCAAAAATATTTCTTCCAAAGAACAAGGAAACTGAAACGCAACATGCTGCTGCAAGACAGGGAGCAAACAGGTATCTCCACACTCCGTTTCATTTTGATGATGAGAATAGAAAGACTATGACTGTGAGTCACTGTAAATAAAATGATAGAATTCAACAGAAATGGGGTTTGCCTTGCATTAGTAAATGTGCAAACTATGCAGTTATTTGTCACTAGGAGTACTGACACTGTGATGAAATCAAGTAGTAAATGAATAAAAAGTGATTAAACAGATTTTTAGAACACATTTTTTCTTGTTAAAGGCCTGTGTTTTAATGTGGTGGAAGTTTACTCAGTTTATGAAATAGTTTTCTTTCCTGTGTGGCGTTAGTCTTTTCAGTAATGGGAAAAAAAGAATAAGTAGTGACTAGCCAAGACAAACTACCTCATCCACTCTTGTCAGATGGGAAGCACTTGTGTCTTCAGTTTTCTAAAAACAATAAAGGGGTTGACAAAATGTAATCTCTGCAGTGCAAACAGAAGGCATCAGACTATTTGTGATAAACAATTGTTTCCAAGACAGATGTACAATTTTTATTCCTTGTCCCACCATTTTCCGAGGCCGGGCTTCAAGCAAAAGATTCCCGTGATTAATTCTACAGACGCTATGGCCTGTTGCCATAGCCTGTTTTCCTGTGTTCCCTGTATTTTTCAAACACTTGCTAGGTAAGAGAGACAGAGTGAGAGAGAGAAAGAAAGAATGTGTTATTTATGGCCAGCTTTTCTCAAGGCAGTGAGAGTTTCCCTTTATATCCAGGGCTTGCCAGAACTCCATACTTCTCATTTCTCAAAGCAGAGAGGCCCTGCCTGTCCCCCTGACTGTGGGATGCATGCTTTGTGGCGACCTTCATGCTGTCCAAACACACTCTTATTCCTCTGCCTGTGCTGTTGTTTCAGGTGCTGTGCAATGGCCCAGGGACGTGTGTCCCCCTCTGCATGGCAGGACTGGGGCTGGGGGTGCTGGGGATGAAGAAAGTCCTCATCATCTACGTGGAGAGCATTTGCCGGGTGGAGACTCTCTCCCTCTCTGGAAAGATCCTCTACCATCTCTCGGATTACTTCTTTGTGCAGTGGTCGACCCTGAAAGACAAATACCCCAGATCGATTTACATTGGAAGAATAGTCTGAGACTGAAAAAAAGGAGGAAAAACCGCAATGGCTTTTACCGATTCATTGTAAAAGCATTAAGTGTGCTTTTTTTGAAGGATGTCTGCTTGGCTGTGCAATAATATTAGCATCATTACAGCACCCTGATCAGTTTCTGAGTATGGTACAGTCTGTTACAGAGCTCACTAAAACAGTACTGCACACAGATGGAAGACAAAAGAAATAGAAGGAAAAAGTGAAACAAAATTACGAGCATTTTGTAGAAATGCCGATAAAAGTGTTAATGTATGATGCTTTGATTTTGTCTGCTTTTCTGGTTTAAAGAGCACACAAATATGTCCAAATAAATGCACTGCTGGTTTAAGCAGACTGTTGAAGAAAATTGCCCTGCTTCACAATATGACAGCCATAAGTGTTATGAAAGCTTATTCTGAAAGAATGCCATAATGATGCAGGCAAGACTCCGCACGAGCACTCTAAGCAGTGGTGATAATCCAAATGGTATTTTACAGAGAATTTGCTGCCTGAAAATTTCAGACATCATTCATAAAATTCAGGAGGTTTTTTTTTTTTTTTAACAAATTGATTTCAATAAAAAAATGTTTAGAAGGAGTAGGGGAATTTTTCAAGCCCGTTTTTTCATCTCAGTTTAGTTTCGACATGTTTTACTTGTTTTCTTTCCAAATAACCTGTTTCATATGTGGGCAACAGCAAGTACAAATTAAAGGCATATTTATGGAGTAGCATCAGGTGTTGCTGTAGGTGACGGAGGCTATCTGGTGAACTCTATTTGGTTTGCATTGAATTAGCTTTTTTTCCCTAGAATTCAAGCTACATTATTTATAAAAGAAAAACAAAGGTCTCCATTGTTAATACTACTGTTTTTTTTAACAAACTTGTTTTGGATGAGCATTTTCTGTCTGCAGATTTCCATTGTCAAAGGCTTCCTGTCTGTGGATGCTGCTGTCCCATGATAGCACTGCTTAGAGGAGAGGAAACAGAATTATTGGGATGTGTTTTGGTTTTCAGCACAATACATGAAAGAGGAAAATGCAAAATCTCAGCTCAACATCATGCTATTTTTAACTTGCCTTTGAAATGCAGTGTAAACCATACTCACACCATTTCTGGTTTGGTCAATATTGTACTGCAAATGTTGATGCTGTGTTTTACAGTGTAGTGTTAGGATTCTAAAATAGCTATGGATTTTTTCTGCACCCCCGCTTAACAAAATTAATCAGATGTATATTTCTTTTAAAATAACCCATCCATCATAATCTTTATTTTAAAAAAATACAATGAACTATGCTAAGCATTTATTTGTCATTACATTTGTGCTACATCACCTGCACAAAGGTAGAAAAAAGACTCCATGAAAGTCTGGCTTTTTCTGGAAGAGTTCCCCTACTGTCAACATAAGGCTAAACTGAAAAGATCAGAAGTTAACAGTGCAATATTTGTATTGATTTGTGGTTCCACTGTGTCCAAGACTTCACAGAATCTCCCTCATTCTCAAATGCACAATAAACATCATACTTGAAAAAAAGCCCTAAGATCACAAAAGCTTCAGAAGACTCTGAACTTGTTAGAAAACCGTAGGCCATACGTCATTCCAGGAATGATTAGTGCATATGTTATCATCATCTTCCTGATCAATGCAAAACGGTATGGATATTGTGAAGAAACCGGCAGCATTGTGAATCAGGCCCTCCTGGTGAAGTGTTGCTGTTGGCAGCTTGTTGGAATGTCATTAAGTCAACAGGAGTGAGATGAAGCACGGCAGAGCTCATAGTGGCACTGGTCCAAGGGGAAGGTAAAGTGATAGGGGTTGGGGGGAATGGATGGGTAGGTCTAAGGGGGTGGACTAGCTCTATGAGGTTTACTGCATGTGCAGATGTGATAACATGGCTGGTGGAAAGTAAAAATGAGCCTTTATGCTGGTCTGTGCTCGCAACTTCATATTTATTCAGTTACTGTTGGAAGACCTATACTGAATGAGGTATAACATGTTGAAAAGGCTATACAATCTGGTTTAACTTACCTACAAAGCATAGGGATATAACACCTCCCCAAGTAAAGAAAGAGAAATGCCTCATAAACTAGAAATTCTGAAATGCTGGTTGGTGTTCTGGCTTGCTGACTTTAGAATGTGTGTTTGAACAAAGCACTTATTCACAGTTTGTTGCAATTATTGCAGATCCTACAGATATTTTTCAACATGAGCTGATGACCTGAATCTTTGAGAGTGACATCCATGTCATTTAAGGAGCTGTGGACATGGGCATGTCAGAGATGTTGGTTAGTGAACATCTCAGGTTTGAGCCTTTTCTAAGCTATGCTGGAAAGATCTGGTTAATCTTAACTAGAGAGACCTGGTGCTAGTTTCTTTATTTGTTTGTTTTTGTTTGTTTGTTTGTTTGTTTGAAAAAGCTGGTGAATGTTTGCATTACTTCCAACTTTGATATGATAAAAAAGCAACTATAAGGATGATACTTAAAAATGTATGGTCTGCATTGTCTTCAGATTGTGCACCTTAGTCTGAGTTTTTTGAGTCTGGACACAATTTGTATTGACTCACCAACCAAGAAACACTATGCAAACTACCAGTCCGTCTAAATTACGTCCGTCACACTACCAGGACCTCTAAATTTACCATGTACGTCAATATATTGCTCTAGCGAGCCAATAACAGGGGTTTAGGATTGGTTTAGGTACTATTCGTGTGAAACGTATGCTCTAATCATGTCATTGGAGTCTGAAAACATAGATTGTCCTCCTTTGCAGGTGGAGTTAAAATATGGGGTTACTGTGTGCGTGTGTATGTTGTTTCTGTTTTCTCCGTTGACAGGTAATAAGAAAGTAAACAAAAACAAATAAACGCCTCTAGAGGAGGAAAATTGCCTCCGTATTGCTGGTAAAGGTGATAGTCTAGTGAGACTAATGTTCTTTTATTGTCCTCTTTTAGGCATTAGACAAGGAGTGGCATTTTGAGATAGGTATCTGAACAAACAAGGCTTTTTTTGCATTGCTTTTTCCATGTCCTTGTCCTCTCTTCAACCTTGATGGAAGATAAGACAAATACTGTGGTGTTCCTGTGGACTCGACACCTTCAATGTGTTGGCAAGCAACAACCGAAAAGTCGAACCTATAAGAACGTGTGTAATTTAATATTGATCTTCAGCTCGGATTTCAAAGTATGTTTTTCATTTTGGCTTATTATTTGATTCGTAAGTTTGTTTGTCATTTTACATATATCCCAAGAAAATCAGGGTGATAAGACGATAGATTATTTTTTTCTCTTTTTAACTCCTGTTTTAATTTAAATAATTTTAATAAAACCGTCGTGCTTTGCAGATGCTGAGGAAAAAAATGGGCATAACATGTCAAGAAAAACTATCGATAAGACAGCGTTAGGTTGGAGCACTTTTCTGTTAATTGAGTGGTATGGATCACTGACGCTAACAGTATTCCACATATGAATTGGATAAATTGTGCAACATGAATCTCAAATTGACAGATTTCCTACTTTAAAACTATACAATGTGGCAGTACCTCTCTGCATCAGCTTTGACTATTTCACACGTAATTCTTCAAATGCTAATGCGCAAGCTAGCATTGCCTTAAATGATATTTCTCATAGACATTCATATTACTGTTTTCGATAGAACGCTATAACAGTTAAAGTATGGAAATGCGCAAGATCGCAGTGTCGAATGCAACAAAAGAAAGACCATATGTAAAAATGACGCCTCTGATTGGTTCGAATGGATCCGTCAATCGTCTTTCGACATTTTTTCCAGCATTCAACTGAGCTTGCGAAACGAGAACTTTCTGTGGTTACGCTACCTTCTCTAAACTCCTACATCCACGGAGTGCACGGAATTTACACATCTCTTTGGACTAGGCGCTATTGAATCAACTATCCACCGCTTGTTGGAAATCAAGGGACTGAAAAGGACTCATTTTCTGTTGTCTGAAACATTGACACTATTTTCAAAACTTAGAGAAAATGACTCAGTTCAACAAGGGACCTGCGTATGGGTTATCCGCAGAAGTCAAAAGCAAGGTAAGTAAAGGAGTTATATGTTATGGTCAGTCTTTTTCTAGTAATATATGGTCTGTTTAGATCTTTTTTCCCCCGCTGTATTCGGGAATAGCTATCTAGCTAATGGTGTAGTTCCGCAGGATTTAGATTTTTGTTTTTGGTAACGTTACACCTTGTACTATACACATGGACACGTTACAAAGTTAAGGCACTTTTGTAAAATAAGCGTTTTTATATTGTGCTGATATGGACAATATAATGTTTTGAACACCTATTCGTACGAGGTTTGCAGTTAACTTTAAATTCTGTTGGTCGAATCTTAGCTTGCATGCAGAGAAGCAGTAACAATAGCAATATACGTGGTCGGCAGTTAAAACTGGAGTTACATTCACAATATTTCCAATATGCTTGTGGAATTTGGTAACCTATATTTACTGGTTATTTTTGTAATTTGATATGGATTCTGATTGGACTTGTCCTGATCCGCTTCTACAAAATACACTGCACAGATTTATTCTAGGCAGTAGTGCACCTAACTGTTCAGAGTTTTATCATGGAGTATAAGGTCTCTCTATATAGTTTTTGGCCTTTGTGAAAAATAAATGATTACAAAAATGGACTTTAAGCTGAGAATGAGTCGCCGTATCCAGAACGAATTAATACCGTAAACTATATTACCGTGTAACTTTGAGTGAGAGCTCTATTTGCTGTCCAAATAGCTGATTTGATTCGACTGTTTTCAAAGGTACCAGTGTTTTCAGCGGGTATGATGATAGCCATATGAATGAAATCCATGGCTAATTCATTGTTCAGGTTGCTGGGAGGAGTCTCGTATGGGGCGGTGTATGGCCCATATTCGGATATTATACTTCATGAAATATATTAACTTTCAGGGCATTTGAGAGAAAGAAATGCGACAGAAAATGATGCCATGCACCTTTTGCTAAACTATTTTTGAAGAGTTTTGTTAATTGTATCCAGAATTAGTTGGTATAATTTCTGTAGCGAAACCGAACGGATGGCATCGATCCGTTCAGCAATAAACAAAATGAAGAGTCGTTTCTTCTAACTTGAGTCAGTTAATCAAGCATATCTTCTTTTGGTTGTAACGAATGTCATCCCATTTTTAAAGTTAATGTTTTTCGCGTCAGCATCCATATGGGATGAAATGTATCACCCACAGTTTTGGTAGCTCTGCATAACAAAGGTCAGAGCGCAAGTACGTGTATGATGGAAGTCCTTGTCTTGTTCAGAATTACTAAAGCATGACATCATCAGTTATCCATGGGAAGCGAGTGGGCTAGAGGAAGCCGACTGGCTTCCACATGCTGGTCCTGGATTTATTCAGTTGTATTCTTCCTCCTCTTCTAAATGCGCTGATGACAATGATTTTTGTGTACGTAATGTACACGTCCTGGTATCTTCATTTATGAATTGGAATTTTCCACACAATGCTACCATTATCATGTCCTTCGGGTTTGCAATGGTAGGAGTGATTGTCCTCTTCTAGCTTCCTGCACTGGTGCAGAGAAAATAGTCAGAAAACCCACTGCATTCCATACATATTACAGTCAATTGAACACAAACTGTTGGATGTTGTCAAACCTGTGCCTGTGCAGTATACTGTGGTGCACTGTGACTGCAAGACCTCTGAACTCTGTGTCTTTCGGTGAGAAATGATCAATAAAATACCTACTGTTTCATTGTGTAACTCATGCCAGACCTGCCTGTGGCTTAAAAATGTTAAGTATATTACAGTCGAGTCTCATTACAACTGGTAGGTCTGGATTTTTCAGCTTGCTTTGCTTCTCACAGATGGAGATTATGGAGATGATGGATTGTCAAAAGCTTCCCATGAAAAGTGCAGGTTCTCAGTTACTTTGGTGAATTTATGGTCTTAGAAATGGTGACAGCCCTGCTTCCATTTCCAAATACATGTAGGCTGCATCATTTTAAATACTCAGTAACATATTTGGCAGATGTTGTTAACCCATCTGTGAGTTGTCCCAACTGGGTGCTTCATTCTGTCAGTTATTTTCTTCCCAGCTATTACGTGGGTATGGTTGCCTCAAGGCAACAGGTGATGACTTCACTGATCTCACACTGATAGCAGACTGCTTCTGCCCTATAGATGTTGAGCTGTCTTCATGATAAATCATGAGTACATCATACCTTGAGGATCAGATTGTGCTGCTGGTGGAACAGAAGCACATGGGCACTTACGTATTGTCAAACTGCACCTAGACCATAGTGTTTGTAGATGTGTAGCTCACTTTACTAACCCCTCGTGGGATCAGTATGGTAAACACTGAAATACTTTTAAAGGACTATAATTCTACTTGCTCCACTTCTCTTTGCAATCTTAAAAGCCCTCAGTTCATTTGCATGCAAGTGGGTCAGACGAAAAAGTCTGAAATGGGTCATTAAATTAAAATAATAGCTTTCTCTCAGGCCAGCGTGATTTGAAATATTTTCCATTTTGGCTGCCAAGCATCGCTTTTCTTCAAGTGCCGACTGATGTACTTAGCAGTTTTTGACAGCTTGTGGAAAATGAGAGAGCAGTCTGAGCTTGCGTGGTCCTGTGAATGAACTCTCTCACACCCCCCCTGAGATAACCTCTGACTGTCAGTAATGACTGAGCTCTTCACATTGCTTTTGAAAGGACATGCTCTATCTCTCCCAGTAGTACGTTCTCCAACTGAAGGAATCTGATTTGGAACATACCTTTGGACAGTGGCTGCATGCTTATGTAAAACATTCAGGGGTGTGGATCATTCCCCACATTCATTAAATTTAGTTATGATCATTAGATTATTTTTAGACTGTGGTGAATTTCAGTGCAAGAGAAGTGCCTGTATGGTGTGTGTTTGTATCCGGTTTGTCCCTTTTTCAGTATTTAGTATGTTTCCTTTTTTTCTCAAAACAAATGGTGAATCCACTCTTTTTAAAGAATATATTGGTAGATGTTTTTTTAGTTGTTAGTTATAATAATTACATAAAGTGTGTTGCTGGGATGGTATCACATTAAGACCACTGATGGGCCTGAGAGGCCTGTGGTGTTTGGGCCCTTGTTGATCCTGGGATGAGTGGAAACTGGAACCGCAGATGTGAGGAGGTGAAAACAATGGAGCTCAGTCCAGGCCAGCAGGATCAAGAGACTCTTCTGCTCTGAGGAGAAGCTGAAAGCTCTGAAATGTTGTGTTGACCCTGCATATGCCAAGAGGGGCAGATGCAGCTCTGTTCTGCAGTGTGGAGGGGAGGGAGATGTACTGAGAGAAATGGAGTGCCGGCTGCTTTATCTCAGCGCAGAAGGCAGATGCTGATCTCGACTGAGTGAAAACAGCCATGCGTGTGTAACTGGAGGTCTCAGAGCTGTGCTCATGCGCTAGGCCCATGACCCTCTGTGAGTATCTCCCTCCCACACTCCTCCTCTCCATCCCTCTATCTCTCAGAGTTCCTCCCCACAGTTTTCTTTTATCTCCTCGTGTTCAACCCTCCACATCTGTATTTAAAACAAGCCCTTTCTGGTTTTTATACTGTACTGAACAGTTCGCTAGTCAGTACCTGAGTTGAGTTTAATTTTTTTGTTTTTTGAGAATTTTCAAGAATATTACAATTTGTGGGAGATAAGTAGAAATAGGTGATATTTCTAATGCTGTAAAGGGATGTTAGCCCTTTGGGTTGCAGCTAATAAACTTGTTAGAACGTTGTACATTTTTATTTGTTACAAGGCACTATACTGACAGCATTAATGTTTACATACATTTTTAAACTCATGAAACAAATGTAATAAATAATGCAAAATTCAAAATTGTAGTTTCTGTGAAGCGGGTAAATTAACAAATGAATCATGTCTGTATGTGGATATGGTCCATCCTGCAGGTAAAATTCAGAATATTCACTATAAACTTTTTGCTAATCTGAGGAATTGTAATGAGTATCAGTGAACTGCTATTAGATTGGCATGACCCCATATTATAGTTAATGTCCTGTTTGGTACATTTTCAGCCAATATCTATTCCACTGAGAAGCTCAAAATCAGGGCAATGTATTCAGTTAGTGCTGAGTTTGAGATCTGTTGTAATCCATTTGCATGATGGTGCAGTTCATTTGATTTGACTGCAAAGCTGTTCGTTTTCTTCTTCACGTAAACCCTATGGATCAGAACACGCAGACACAGAGCTGTAGTCTGATCTCTGCATAAAGAGACTGTTATTGAGTAAGAATACTTTGCTTCCATCATGCAAATCCAGTACTTGTGGTCCAGTCCTTCATTTTTTGTGGCCTTGTTGCCTTTAAAATGTGTGCGAAAAGTCCTCTGTCTCTGAGCTCTGATGTAAATCCCTTCAAGCGTGTTAAAAAAAAACAGAAAGATGCTTGTGGTTGGCAAAATCCTGCCATTTAATCACCAAGGTGAGTGTTAAACAAATCAAAAGCGTATCTACTAACCAGAGTGTGCACCAGGGATCAAACTCCATCAAACTCAAACCTGCGGGGTTGTGACGTACTGTTTTCAGAAAAGCCTCGCTTTCTGACATGTCACCACTCTGAGAGTTATCTCGCAACTGACATAAATTCCACCATTATGTCACTGCAAAGAAATTCCAATAGCAGAGGCACATACAAAATGTTCAGCAGAATAGATGGAAAGACGATAAGCTAAAGCATCAGAGGGAACATTTCTAACTTGTAAACGGTGCCATTTTAACTGACTTTAATCACCATAACTGTATTCGAGCAAGAAAACATTTGTCAATGTATCAAATGCCCCAGAAAATTGTTGTGGTGAAATTAGTTTCTGTCCAGGACTGGAACAATACAGTCCTGTTGTGCTAATTTCCGTTCTTCTTAAGGCCACTTCACTTATTCTTTTTTCCGCTGTGTGTTTACTATAAGGTTGCAAAGCATGAGAGTGTTTTTTCAAGATCTCCACTGTCTAGTTTGTTATGGCCCAGTATCATCCCTATGAGTCATTAAGCTGTTTCCTGGGTGTTTGCTGCTTGCTCTGAACCGGAGTATCTTACCCTGGGTCTTATGTGGTAATGAAAGTGGACAATGTCATGAAAGAGCAGAAAGACGTGGAAGGCTGAACTTGCTCATGTTCCAGCTTTTAGAAAAGTATTCCCAAAGCTTGTTTGAAATTACAGTAATGACTGACCTCCACTGTTTTCTATGAACTGGGACTTTAGAGAACAGGATTGAGAAAAAATGGGTCAAAGTGCTCTGTTTTAAAGGGCAGAATGATTTAACTCATAATCAGTTGATTCTAATACATAGGATGTTTTATGTGACTGAATGTTTTGGGTTTTTTTTTCTTCAAAAGGACTGTTTAAAGGGACATTATCTTTTTTATATAATGAGTTGAGTATGTTATAGCATTTAACTTAGAGGAGGGTATTTAAGATTTTGTTGCCCCTGTTATTTCTCTACAGTTTGGAATTTCCAGCATTTTAATCACTATTCTGCCATTCAGTTCTGCACAATATGCTTTGAAGCTATAACTTGTACACTTACCAATAAGCTAAAGTCATACCACAGGTCTTATGCCACAAATGGAAAGGCATTGCTAACCAGAAGAGTGTTGAACCCTTCCAGTGGGTTCCTGGTTCATCACTGCTGGCAGAACTGCAACTGAGGAAGAGCAGAACCCAATGTAGAGCTAGACAGGGTTGGAAAGTGGTCCTGGTCATAATCAGCTAATAGCATAACCAAGCCTTAAACCTGTGACTGAAGGGGCTGTGATGAGTGCTTACTCATTCTTAGACCCTTTTGTAGCTCTTTGGGAAGACTTACTAGCACCACCTATACTACTGTCTATGGTAGTACTTTAAAATGCGAGGCTCATACCATTGTGCCATAACATTGTCCTGGCACCACATGGTTGGCTTTGGTTCCAACACTCTTTGTACTTTATGCACACCAGACAATGGAGATGCAGGTAAATACCCAGCTAGTCCCTAGTCTTCCAGGAAGATTAATGGTGATGAAATCATGGGAGTGTTTTCCTTTGTGTAAATGTCATTACTTACCCATTAGCAAAAGTATTTGTTACTTGGAATTTTATTTTTAGTTGTTCATCTTGCACAGTGCAGGTGTTGCAGTGTGTGTGTCTGTGTTGAGATTTTTTGTGTTTTTGAGTCTGGATTTGTTTTTGGGTGGGTGAATTGTTGGTACAGCGTTTGCCCAGTGCAGTGAGTTTGACCATTGGTGAAGAAAACATGCGCAGGCGGCAAACAAAGTGCCGAGACGCATTTCGCATTCAGAGCTGCTGTGCTGTGCTGGCACAGCCATAGAAAGAGCCACACTGCCAAGTCATTAATTCAGTTATATTGCAGAAGTGGACACCTACTCTGACAGAGCCACAGTCTACTGACTTCTGAAAAGAAGCAGTGTGAGTGTAAATTCCTGAGTTCATGGGGGTGGGGTGGGGGGTTGATCTGAAAACATAATTTTGTGAGACATTTGTGTGCATGTGTGTGCACTATGTAATAATACACCCATATGGATTCTGACCTTGTAATAAACCTGCCTGACTTGAGAGTCAGTACGCAAGGCATTGCTGTAGTACATGTTACTGGGTTTAAGGCTTTGAGCTCTGGATTGAAAGCTGTGTCGGGCCTTGCTATAATGCATAACACTGGGTTCAAATTGATGTTTTGGAAAAAAGTTTCCTCCCTTCCCTTATAGAAGTAACAGAAGGAAGGAGTTCCTCTGGCTTCCAGCTGCTGCTTTGATGTTTAAACACAGCACAATGGTTAAACAGTCAGAGATGGAGTCAAAAGGTTGTTGGTTCAGTTCCCAGTGGGCAGTTCTACCCTTGTACATGATACCTTTCCGGAATTGCTTTGGTAAATATCCAGCTGTAAAAGTTGATAACATGCAATGTTGTATGTTATGTAAGTTTCCCTGGAGTGAAGAAAATAAATGAAGTTTAAGACTAAGCGATGTTCAGAGCTGATAGAAAAGGCCAGGTGTCTGAAATTCAGGATTTCTGAGTGCATTCAGTCCCACCACACACTCTACGGAAGTTTCTGAGTAGCACCAAAGGGTAGATCTCTACTACGATCTCAGGGAGACCTTTTTTGATACTTTATAGAGCCATCAACAACCTAATGGTGCATTAATTCCTTTTATTATAAGCAAATAACCTCTGAAGAACCTTTTTACCTCAGTTTTAAGCTTGCTTTTGAACCAGTGTTGATTGTTTTAAAGCAGAAATCAGGATTTTGATTGTGTAGGGTACGGCATTAGTTGGCACACATACTGCTCTGGTTCCCTTCCCTGCAACTGCTCTCCCCTCTTCACAAGTGTGGGTCTGCCCTCCCCGCCCCGCATGCACACTATCCTGTATATGTGTTTCTCAGGCAGAGCCCCAGAATGGCCACCTGGAGCTAGGCCAGCGGGCGAATGAATGGAGCCTCATTCAGGGAGAGGAGACTGACGTTGGTGCCAGTGCCCATGTTAGCATTAATTAATCAGCAGTTACATCCTTGCAGGTGTCGCTTTACCCGGGAGAGGTGGTGCCGGGTTCAGAGGGGGATGCAATGTTGTGCTCCTAAATTCTTCTCATGGCTTTTATGTAAATGGCCACCAGCGCACAGCATTGCTGCAGATGCGGCGGCCATGGGAGTCAAGGGGAGTTGGGGGTGGCTGCTGTGCTCCCCACAATGTGCTGACAAGGGACTTTTCCCTGGACCAGATCAGCTGGCTCTGCTCTGTGTTTTCACTGCAGTGCATTGTCACCGGGGTTTAACCCTGCACTGCCAGTCTTGAGCAGATGGCTTTTGGAAAGCTGCTTGCTGGTAATAATGCTCTTGAGGTTTGACTCCATTAGATTTGCAACACTTATGGAAATGCATGATACATGTCTGTTTTACAAATTTGTCTTTGTGTTTTCCATAAGTATTTTACAGTTTAGATTAAAATACACTTCTTGCTTGTCATAAAATGCACTACTTGATTGTGGAAAAAATAATGCTGTTTGCTCCTCAGCTGGTATAATTACACTTCAGAAGTTAAATTTGTGTATTCATTTTTAGCACCTGTTACAGATGACCAAATCTAGAATAATTACATAAGCTTTTATCAGTACTGTACACCATGCAATATAGCTTATAGAAAATGTAAACATTGTAATTAGAAAGTGAAAACAAAACTAGGTGGAAGTAGGACTTCCTGCGGTACACTAGTGGAGGGCAAGCGGAAGGCAGTTGTCAGTCTCTTCATACCTAATGGAATTACACAGGAAGGAATGAGTCAGAAAAGCTTTGCCAAATGAAAATGGATTTCATTTCAGCGGAAGAAAACATCCTCTCAGATTTGCTCGTGCTCATCTCCCACTTTTCTGTGGAGAATAATGGTTATGTCTTTCTATGAAGAAATCTGGGAAGGTTTAAAAGATTTTCCCAGATTTTAATCTCATATATCTCTCTGTAAATTCAGAAAGTAAGGTATTTTTCAGGCAGTAAATGGTCTACTTATCAATAACATTTCATGCTTTGCTTTCAGGCCTATACCTTCACCAGAAGGCCCCTTAAAAACCATTGTAGTATCCCTTCCAGGCTCAATGGTCTGGTGAACATTGCTTGAGCTAACAGAAGGTTAATTATTTATAAACTCAACCTGGACCAGTTGTGCAAGATCTTTTCATTTCCTGCTCCCATGTGAGATCTATCGAATGGGTGATCAGCTCTAGAAGAGGTAGGCTGTATATTAATCAAAGGATTCGCAGAGAGCCATGAACGTATACATTCAGCCGTATAGCTGGTAGCGTATATGCTACAGATGTACCACCATGGTTGTGTAAAAGGTATCCGCATGGAAGAAATGAGCATTTTGAGTGGACTGCCTGAGCAGGGCTATGTGAAATATTCCATGGGCATATGCGCCTTCTGTCTGCAGAGCTCTAGGCCGTGCTGTGATGAATTGGTCGTTTGATGTTGAGGCCCCTGCGGCGCATGCTCTCTTTCCCAGCCCTGTCCAGATGTTCCTCCATTGTGCGGAGTCATCAGGAAAGACTGAGGGGGCTGCGCTCTGCGTCTGGGGCTCGGCTCCTGCGGGATCAGGCCCTTGCTTTAGCATTCTTCCACTGTGGATCGGCTGAACGATTCTGTCAAGCATAGAAATGTATCTCTCTCGCTCTCGTTCACTCTCTCACTCTCTTTGTCTCTTGCACTCACTGAGTCTTACTCTATCCCTGTTGCTCACTCTTGCTGTCTGTTGCTGTCATCTCTCTGTTTCCATATGTGTCTTCTCTTTACTGCTCTCTCTTTCTTTCTTTCTCATCTTTCCATCTTCATCCTTGGCCTTGGCTGTCGTCCTGGAGAGTGATTTATGGAATAAGTGGAGAGAAAGGGCCTCTACCCTCTAATCTGCGTAACAGCGTACTGGCTGTGTTTTCTGGTGTGGGTCTCTTTAAATTTTGCAGAGAGTGCCAATTAGCAGTCATTAATTCCTCAGCAAATGTGCTTTGAGGCTTGCTGTTAAAGATATAGAAGTTAAAGTTTCTTTTATTGACCTTCTCTGCATCGTACTCCAGCCTTAAATGTGTCAGCTTTCAGGCATTTTTGGAAAATGACTACAGCCTTGGCCTTTTCTAAGATCAACTGACATTATGGGTGAATGGCCTTTTTTCCAGAGCTGACACTTGAGTTACATAGAGAGCTGTTCACTGTGCTCTAAGCCCACTGTACATTCTCACATTTCCAGCTGTCAGCCTGGAGCATGGGGTGCTGATTGACTGGGAGTGAGGTAAACGGGGGGGTTTCTGTCAAAAGAATGAGTAGTCGTCTACAGGTTTATGGGCTTCAAGCATGGAGGCCTTCAGTCTTGTGTTAGGAGAAGTCATCTTACATCGCTCATACACGCAAAGTATGCCTGCCCTGGGATCACTTGGCATTTGATTTGTTTAATATACTGTGCTATTTATAGTTGGCAGCAGAGCCAAAGGACATAACATGAAGTGGAGACAATGAATCAGTTTATTTATTTATTTATTTACTTATTTATTTATTTTTATGGGGGTTGGGGGGGCTACTTGGGGGTAAGGGGGTGGCAGTGAATTCTGTTGTGCAGAATGGATTCTAAACAATGGGCAGGCTACACACAGGAACAAACAGCAGATGTTCCGTCTCGAATATCTGTGGCCTTCTCCCCACAGACCGCAGACTGAAGTCCATCTGACCAACTTTCTTCGTTCCTGTTCTTCACAACCCCATCCGAGAGTGGACTCATTAAAGAAACGGATGTGCGCCAAAGCCATCACTGTCACCACTAAAACATTTTTACAGCGTTTACGGTCCTCCTGGAGCTGTAATTGGCACCACATCTGTATGTAGGTCCTAATAATATAACATGTCTATACAGCTCAGTTAGCCCCCTCATGCTGCAGGCAAAGCACTGAGCAGTTTTGAAAATCCCTACCACCCATGTGCTCAGCATTTCAGGAAACTACATTTTCTTTACTGCGAGAGAGGCATAATAAATAGGCAAGACACATCATTGCGAGCTAATGTCATTTTTCTAGTTATGTTTTTATGTTTAATGTGACTGAAATGTGATGAAAATGTAATGAAGTTTAATTGCTTGTGCAGCATATGACTGTTTTCAGTTATGTATTTTTCATAGCCTATAACAAACATATCTGTTCTCAAATCTGCATGACCGTTTCTTTTCTCCACCTATAGGCCTGCATTTGGAAAGCTGAAAAATAATAATTATAAAATTATAAAAATAATTCTCAAGAAAATGAAGTTTTAAATGAAATGTCTACTAAGATCAGTACAACCAGTAGCAGGCCTGTATGGACAAACTGAAATCCTCCAGGACACACTGACTGGCACAAGTTTTTAAAATGTGAGAGTGACAGGTACTGAAATGCAATTATGATGTAACAAAAAGATACAATAAGCACTTTCTTGATCTTTACTAAAGCGTTTTGCAAATCATAGAGCTTGTCACCAGTCATACACGGTTGCAGTGAGAACTCAATTCAAATTTGGCAGCTAACCCCAGCAGACTATCCAACCTCCTGCTGGCAGAGCACTGAAGGACATGTGGTACGATTCAAATGTCGGATAGTGGCAGCAGTGGAAATGCTTCAAAAACGCCCTAGAGTCATAACACAATATTGCTAGATGAAAATCTTGGTTAGCGGCTCAGTGTGGGAGTTGTGCAGCAATAAGCCTGCTCTGCTACTGGACTTAATTTGCTGATTTTCCACAGAAGTTCCCATGAAAGCGTGCGCTGATTATTATCTTTTTGAAAAGTCCATGCTCTTTCATACCATCCTTATGTACATATTGTTTCTTGTCGTGTGCGTTCGTTCAGGTCATGGATACCTAAGCCTGATAGCTGTGGAGCCATCCTTGACTGGAGCTCCACAGAGAGGGAATGTGTCCATGCAATTTCCTGTGTGACCTGCTGCTGTTGGCTTTGCTCCAAGACAAACATGAACATATTGAAAGAAGAGTATTTTGGAAAAACAGATCTCCTGGTTTCTCAGACCAAATTCTTTCCCCCCGTCAATTTAGTCCACAGTAGACCTGTTGCGCTTTCTCCACTCTGATAGAATCGAAAGTTGGAAACTGACATTCAGCATCAGTACTGGTGGCTACAGGTTAAATTGTACTTTCAATAATGCTAATTTGTTTCTGCTTTATGGACATAGTTTTAGTGTATTATGTACCTTTAATTCTTTGGTGGTGTTGGTATGTTGTCAAATCACTTGTAAAAGTTGAACTGGAAATGGGATTTACATTTCAGACTAAACAGAGCATTTGAAAATGGAATACTTTCATATAATGGAATCATTTCATCATATTTTGCACAGCAACATAGTGCATGGAACAGCAACCGAGTAATTAAACAGGAAGCACCATTCAATAGTTCTGACCAATGAAACAAAACGGGTATGCACATTGATTGGCAGTTAATTACATAACACATTATTAACTGTAAACTGACATAGTCTCTGTGTGGTGAGACCTCATCGTCTCTGATGGAATTACTGTGTGTTTTCTCACTAAACCAGGCATGCAAATTCACATTTGCCTTTCATTTTCTGAATGGCTGTCCGATAATGGGTTGTTATCAAATGGCTGGAAAGTTCCCTCCACCTGCATCAAGGAGATGATTTTAAAGTACATTCAACTGACGTTTTGTTGAGGTGTAATTATATACCTCCTGTATCGTTCTGAAATTTTGGAGGAATTATTTTGTCGGTAATCTTATTAAAGGCCTCTAAGTTTAGTACTTATGGGAAAATCCCTAGACGTGTCCTTAGGTACATGGACACGTTAAGATGGAGTCTGCATTGATGTGGTAGATGAGTCTTCCTCTTGATCAGATTTATGAGGGGGAATTAATCTCATCTTGGGAAGCAGGAAGTTTGGAGGCTGTGACTCAGCCTGGCTGACCTTTGGCTTAGCCTTATCTCTGGTTCTCATCCCATGACGCTAAACACATCACACTGTAACCACCACAAACACACCAAACAGCAAGGTCTGTACATTCCTCTTCTGTTTACCTCTGGTGTGATTGTGACAAAGCCTTATGGCCTGTCAGCTCTGTTTTGACATTGATGTATTGTAGTGCTGGAGTGTTAGCTCTTACCATAGTTCCAACCGGGCTAATGAACTGTATGATGCATAAATGTGTACAATTGATTTTGACATACTGAAGTATTCACACATTGGCATCTGAGGTGTATTGAAGTGTGTATATAAGTACGTAATATTCCTTTTATGAAATATGATATGCTTGATTTGTAAAATGTTCTGTTTTTTCTTTCATCTGGCATGCCTTTCTGTTGATTGACCAGGGCGGTATATTTGTTGTGAGTTGTTAGTTCATTTCATTTGACATGTCAGGTAACAGAGCAGAGACAAATTGGTAATGTCTGGAGTAAAGCCTCACTGAGTGGTGCAGGTTAACCTTTCTGTGGATAGGATTGTCTTTCTGTGACTAGGATTGAATGGAAGTCAACATTTTTATTAAATGTATCATTTTGAACAGAATGTGCCTTGAAAGCACGTTTTCTGTTCATAGTCTCAGTAATAGCAAGGGGATTTATTGGGGGAGACATTTCTGGACTGATTAAACCTTTTCCAGCTCAGAAATGAATGAGTAAGTGTAATCTCTGTAAAGTTCTTTATCTGGACAAAAATCCCAAGGAATGTTATGAATAATGTATGTATATATTTTTTTTTTCTTGAAAAATGTTTTTCTTTACCATATATTATATAAACAAATGCAACAGAAGCATGCAGATGGGGGTGTTTGTGGAGAGGCACAGAGGAATTGACATTTCCTTTCTTTAATATCCTCAGATTGCACAGAAATATGACCTACAGAAGGAGGAGGAGCTTCGTTACTGGATTGAGGATGTGACAGGCATGCCTATTGGGGACAACTTTCAGAAGGGCCTGAAGGACGGCGTCATCCTTTGCGAGTGAGTTTGTGTGTGCGTGTTTGTGTAAGTGTGGGTGTGTGCCTTGGTTTGTGTGTGCTCACATCGGTGCATGTGTCTCATTTGACTGTGTGTGTGTGTGTGTGTGTGTGTGAGGTGTGTGTGTGTGTGTGTGTGTGTGTGTGTGTGTGTGTGTGTGTGTGTGTGAGAGAGAACACCTGTGTTTCTGTGTGTGCGGTCTCCATGGCGCATCCCAGGGGACTGCAGCAGGGCTGACATTGTGACACAGGAGTGACTTTGCAGGGGGGCGTATCCCCGCTGCAGTTACAGCATTGCTGTGATCCGCAGCTAATGGTGCAATGTAGGCACCTACTATGATTTACAGAAAATCAATCCTGGGCCTGCCTGAACACGCTTCTTTGCAGGCAGCAGCTCTTTGGAGACCTGCACAGCCCATTGTCCCCTTTGTTTTACCCCTCTTTAACTATTATGTTGGTTTACCATCCTCACTGGGTTTCACTTGTGACCTGGACTCCTACATTACCTCCTAAGTTGCATTTCCAGTTAGGTGGCTTCATGGGGGTTTGTATTTAAGTGAGGGCTCTGTTTGTGAAATGATGTGCTTCTTTTTTTCAGGTTGATTAACAAACTACAGCCTGGCTCAATAAAGAAAATCAACCACTCACAACTAAATTGGCACAAGGTGAGGATCCAGTCAGACTGTCTGCCTTTTTTTGTCTCATGAAATCCCCCTGGGGTTTTAGTCACATGCTGTCTGGAATAGTAACCTCAGGATGAAAAAAATAAACTGTCCATCTCCTGCAATAACAGTATTAGGGAAGAGTGGCCACATCCTGTCTCGTGGGTGTGAGTAAACTGAATGTTTACCACCTTCACTAGCAGCACGTCCTTCATTAGACACCATTGCATTCCAGCCGCGTTGATGAAAAGCCCTTGTCTCTTGTTTCCTTTAGCTGGAGAACCTTGGGAATTTCATCAAAGCCATCTTAGCGTATGGCTTGAAGCCCAATGACATCTTCGAAGCCAACGACCTCTTTGAAAATGGGAACATGACTCAAGTTCAGACCACTCTCCTTGCCCTGGCCAGTATGGTATGTTCCCAGCGCCTATGAAGAGTTTCCTGTGTCCGGAAAGCGTCTGGTGTACTCACGCTGTGTATGTGCATTTTCAAGATGGACAGCCCTCTAGACCTGGCTGTCGATGTTTTACTTTTTCGCCAAACAGGCTGAATTGTCACAGATTTCACTTTAACTTGTGCAATTGAAAAGCCAGCTGGTATGTTTTTTTTTTGTACTCCGGAGGAAAAAAAACAAGAATTTTGTGGTTAAGTACCAAGATGGATGCACTCCTGAGTAGAATTATTCATATTTGCATTTCCTTAGTGAAAAGCTTTGAGCTAGAAGCCAGTTGGCAGTTTGTCTTTTTCCAAGATGAACATCGCTGCCTTTTAATTCAGCCGTGTAATGACGTGGTTTTGGCTTCTTTGACAGATATGCAAACATTTTGATTTTGAAATCTGTCTGACAACCTGCGTTTTCCGTCTGCATATCAGTCTTCATACCTTTTCTTTTTAAATCCTCATTTTACAGGCTAAGACCAAAGGTATTGACAGTAAGATAGACATCGGTGTGAAATATGCAGACAAACAGGCACGACACTTTGATGACGAGAAGATGAAGGCAGGCCAGTGTGTTATCGGACTACAGGTGAGCCGTGAAGTCCAATCAAATTTTCAAGTGTTCCTGTACGATTTCAAGCAGTTGTCCCAGTTTTACATGGCTGCATAAGAGACAGATCATTCCCAACACTCTGTCTCTTTATCGATTGTGCAGATGGGGACTAACAAGTGTGCCAGCCAGGCGGGTATGACAGCATATGGGACCAGGAGACATCTGTATGACCCAAAGACACAGGCAGACAAGCCTTATGACCAGACCACCATCAGCCTTCAAATGGGAACCAACAAGGGAGCGAGCCAGGTAATCCTCTCTAAACTGGAGTCGTTTTATTTTAAATAAGATAATAGATGTATAACAAATCGACACGGCTATAGTGTACTTTCCGATGAACTCTTTAGTTTACTTTTTTTTTTTTTTTTGCTCAGGGGAAACAGTCAACTTTACAGTTCACACATGTCCAACTACAGATGAATTAATGCTTTGACTTTGGGACTAACTGGCTATAAATGCACTGTGTTTTGCTGTTAGCTTTGTGCTACACTTACACGATTTAATTAACCTGACTTCAGCATGTTCTCTAGTGTTGGCCAATAATTAGCTGTGATTCAATGGAAAAATGCTTTTGGGATTTTTCCTAAGGATGATATAAATTTGCTTTTTTAATTAATGTGCTATACTCTAATGTTCAAGTGTCAGCATGAAATATTTTTTGGAAGTATTTATTTATAATATTGGATCTGGACAGAGATAATCTGTCATGTAGTTCATGGCCCTATTGATTTATCCGTCAGCAGCGCCCTGATGAGACTTGACATAATGATTATGTCTGGTACAGAAATGTGTCTGTCACTTTTCTCCCTTTCACTCTATCTCCCTCTCTCTCATCCTCATTTTCTATAAATCTCTTACTCACTGTCTCCAATTTTCTCTTTGTCTCTAAAATGTTCCATGCCCCCCCACTCTCCCTCAGGCTGGCATGGCTGCTCCAGGCACCAGGAGAGACATCTTTGACCAGAAGGTAGCGCTCCAGCCAGTGGACTCCTCCACCATCTCCCTGCAGATGGGCACCAACAAAGTGGCCTCCCAGAAAGGCATGAGTGTGTACGGGCTGGGCCGACAGGTGTACGACCCCAAGTACTGCGCCACGCCCACAGAGCCCGTCATCCACACCAACGGAAGCCAGGGCACCGGCACCAATGGCTCAGAGATCAGCGACAGTGACTATCAGGCGGAGTACCCTGAGGAGTACCAGGGGAACTATCACGACGAGTACAGTGGTCATTATAACGACCAGGGCATTGACTATTAGGAACTGTAGGCGGTAGTCTGAGCAGTATTAACAAGTACCTTCTATCAACAGAGCAAGTCTTTTGCTATCCTTGCTTAGTCTTCCTTTTTTATTTTTACTGATGCGTAAGAGATGAATATTGCCTTATCTGCATTCCTATGACCCATTTGAATGGCAGTATTTTTTAATCGATCATAGTTTTGTCTAGAATTGTAATGATACTGAGTTCTGTTATCTTATGGTAAAGAACATTCATTTTTATCCTCATTAACCTATTATGAAGTATGGAGTACTGTGAAGTAACGATTCCCTTTTCAGCAACTATGCAGCATCAGCTTTGTACACAGGTTTTGGTTTGTTTTATATTTACTTTTTTAATCAAGTGATGCATCCCTTTTAAAGGAAGTCCAAACTCAAGAACACCAGGCCCAGGGCTCAGCTACTAGTCTACTTTTTAAAGACCCATCCACCTGTACCCTCTCTGTCTAATCTCTATACATCTGGAAAGATGTTTAAAAGGTCTCTTGAAATGGACAATTTTTTAAAAATGTGTTGAAAATGGATTGGTAGAAGTGAGATCTGTAGTTAACTGAGAGAATTTGTGGGAGATATACGACTAGCCTTGTTGTCTTGCCTTTATTCTCACAAGAAATCCTTGGAATGCCTTTTTTATGCTATGGTGAAGCGAGAGTACTCGAAGCATTTTATTCATTAGTTATGACCAAACACAAGTTTTATCATCCATTTTTATGGCGTTGTTTCTTTGTGCCATAATGTTCTCGTACTTTAAAATCCCTACTCCCCTGTATTTATTGCCATGTCTTTCAGTATAAACTGTTCCTCTGTTGTATGGTTCTTTTTATGAATACAGTGTATGTTATAAATAAAGTCTTTAAATCATTGGTCCCATGATTCTATTTTTTCAGTCTGCTGATTTGTGTTTTATTACGTTTTTGAGAATAGAACATAAGTAGGACCTGCCATCACTGTTGATGAAAATCAGAATGGCTTTTAAACCAAATTAAATAAAACAGCCTGCAGGAAGGAGTGTCTCACGTGTGATTCTAATCCATGACCAGCAGTATCTCTCCTGCTTCCTGTAAGTGGACAGTTACACCCCTGGCAGTAAGTGCATCTGCTGAAGGACCTCTGACTTCATGAACTGGCACGTAAGACCTACATTTTAAAAGCAGAGCTCATTGGAGGAGTAGAGGACCGTGAATGTGCGCTAAATCAGTTCATAAGAGAAGAAAAGCTCATAAATCTTCTGACCAAAGCTGGCCTCACAAGACCTCAGTACAGGGTTTCTGGATGACGGCTGCTCATATCGATGTCCCGCCATTTCTGGAAACGTTTATAGAACCAGGCCGAGTGGAAGGCTGGAATACCCTGGCCAGCAATCCACTGCATTTATTGCTTTATGATCAAAAGGCATTTTATATGTCATGCTTCCATAGACATTCCGGAATCTTCTGTGGACATATGCGAATGTCAACTGGATCATTGAAAAGCCAATGAGGAGTCCCATATACTAGCATATGATTATGTTCTGAGCGGAAAATTTGCTCTGATATTTTGCTGCCTCTGAAACCAATTTCCTCAGTCATGATTGTATAGACAAGTTTCCTCTTGCCTCTTAACACATGTTTCTGAAACATGTAATTGTATTGACTTCTATGAAGCCCACTTCTGTCTTTTTTCTTCTATTTTTAGGGTGGAGTAACCCTGCAGGTGATTGGGCAGGGTGATGAATGTGTGGGTGGGCATGGAGTAACATTCCTGCTCTTTGTGGGAGACGGATGACTGACTGAACACTTAAGCCACTGATTTTGGTTGGATGTGGGTCGCAGAGTAAGGGTACTGTGGGTAAAATCAGGTCTCAGGCTCTCAGGAGGCAGTTTAAAGGTTATCTTGCACACTTTGAGAAGGTGTGCGTTTCCTGAGAACAACAACTTTTTTTTCCTGTTACAGGCCACTGAAGATATCCAGGAGGGCCAGAAAGTAACCAAACAAAACAAATGATTTTATCGGTGTGAAATCTTTGGCAATTGTTGTATGGTAGTTCAACTAAGAGTGAAAACAACTACTTCTCAAATGACTGAAGCAACAGATATAATGCTTTTTATCCATGAAGTCTGCTGATTAACCTTGAGAATATAGAAGTCAAATAAATGCCTTTAGAAATCATGGTATAGCTTTGTAATGGCTGCTTGAGACTGAGACAGTAAACAATCATATCTTGGTATTAGTTTTAGTGGTGCAATACAGTTGTGCCTTCTCCATATGTTATGTTAGGTATTAACAAGGGGGCCTTGAAATGAGATAAGCACATAGAGTGAGTGTGTTCAGTGTGTACAGTATGAGAATGCAGCTTCAAGGACAGTGACTGAGATTACAGTTGGGTTCATGAGAAAGGAACTATGGCATTCATTCAATAGCTGTGTTTTTTTGGTTTTTTTTTTTTTTTTTTTGGCCATACTCCGCTGCCTAGGAATAATCAGGGCTTTGTATTGCAGAGGAATTCAGAGCTGAAAACGCAAGACTCAATTATAGAGGGTCCAAAAAGAAAAAAAGTTGGTCGCCGCGGTAACCACAGAACCTCTTTTAGGGGAAGCCAAAAGCACAACCAGTCTTGCAGCATAGTGCACACAAACATCGGGCTTATACTGGAGCGAAAACACACAGAGCAACCACTGCAATGTAGAGCTTTGAGGGGTTTATGGTGAGCTGCAATCAGTAATGCCTGCTGTATTATTATTTTAATAATAATCTTTAATATCTTTACTACACAACTTTAACTATTTTAGCTATTTTTACTTATTCAGTGCCTGTCAGTGTATTTGTTTCTTGCAGATCTATCTGAGCTTTTTTTTTTACTTCTAGATCCATCTCCATATGTTTTATGTGTACCATGATATGCACCAGTTCCCCTTGTAGTCCTAAACTAGAGCACTGCATACATTGTGCTTTGCATATTGGCTCTGTGCCCTTTCAGAGTTTACTCATCTCTTACAAAATAAACTATTGATAACATCAGCCCCAGGTTCTGACCGATCACTGATCTTATTGGTAAATTTGCATGCGTTACTTCACAAGAATGCTATAAACAAAGGTATAGGAAAATAGGTTTGTCTGCAAATGTTAAGTGTAATGGGTTGTATTGCGAAAATATATTGTATGATTAGTTCATTACTCATTAGCATAATTAGTAAATAAATTGACAGTTTATATTTCAACTAAAATGTAACTTTTCATACACATTAAATAGCATAAGGAAGCTTGTGAAATTATTTTTGTTTTTAAGTTTCATTCCAAAACAGATATGAATACTTACAGGCTGAAAATGATGAAAGCACCAGGCATAACACACAAATGATTTATACTGCCATCAAGTTCCATAGCTAAAATAGTTTCGATTGCACATGATATTCTCATGCAGTTATGAAACCACAGAAATGGGGAAACACAGGTTGTATATGCAGAATGAAAAAAGGGAATATATAAAAATGCTACTATGAAATAACATTGCACATTCTGAGAGGTCTGTTTAAGCAATGTTAATCACATGTAGTGGTAGTTATTCTATTGTTTCTCTCCATTTGGCACATGAGTCTGTGAGATGGCAGATCAGTGTTTGCACTGCTTCCACAGTATTTACGGCTGTGATGCTGATTTATGAGACAATTACATTTGACATAAAGTACACCTAAAAAGTATATTTAGACTTAGGAAATACGATGCTCCTGCTTTGAAATATGATTGTCTAATAAAGCTTTCAGAACAACCTACATTTTCTTTGGAATGCGATTACACTGGTGTTCAATCCTTTTTAGTGAGCTTTTTGACCGTTTTTGATGATTGAGGAAACAAAGGCAGGTGTATGACTTCATCCAAGTGGTAAAGAAACAACTCTCAAATCCATCTTCGGAAAATGGAAACATTTTGATGAAAAACTTTTCACCTTAGGGTTCAACAGGTTGCCCAAAATCACTACATATTCTTTGGCTGTAATTCTATCATGTAGGGTTGTAATGGGACTCAGTGACTCTAATGGTATGACTGCCTCTGCAGTAGCAGATCCAGCACCATGCTTAACAGCTGGGAACAGGAATTGAAGTTAGGCTTCCTTTTGCACTCTGTAAGCACAGACTTTTCCAAATGTAGGAACCAAGTAGAAAAAAAAGCAACTAATGTGGCTTCAGATTCTACCTTTTTGCTGGGTTGGGACTTTATGCTGGTGACTCTAGAGCAGAGTGGTATGCCCGCTGTCATGTTGATAAGTGTAGAACACAATGTTTTCTCTGCAGTGCGTTGTTATTGGCTTGTTTCGTTGACATGATGAGAATGTCACATGTAAACTTTAGATAAGGCTCCAGCTCTGTTTAACCCAATGACTGTATCAGTGAAAAGGTGGGTGGGGGGGTGGTTAGGAACAGTCAGCTGGTTCATGTTGCTCAACCTTAGGATTAACTGTGATTATGTAAATTTAGGCTTCAACAAGCAACAATTTTGAATAAGCGGCATCTTTTTCAACACCCACTCCAACCAAACTTACTTCCTTTTATTCTAAGAAATACTTGTAAAAGAGAAGCAGACAGTGGTAAAGAAAGAGTGCATTTTAAACTAGTTATGAATGTGACACCCTTGATTTGTTCACCAACTTCAGAACTATGTCACTTCTGTGGTATATGTATGAGGGTATGCCAAGGCATACAGGAAATCATTTTAGGAGGAAGATGCAAATATGGCTGCTTATGGCCAATATTTTCACTAACATCAATTTTCAGACTTTGATAATTGCGCAACAATATTTTCAAATGATAGGATGTTAAATATAACTGAAAAACAGGATGAGGTTGAGTAAAGTGGACCATTAAGAGCAGCTAAACATCAAGCTCCACCACTGTGCCACAGCATACTAAAATATCTATACTACAGCATCCATTCGCCATACATCTGCCTCCAGGCAAGGGTGCACAGTATGTATTTTGAGCTTGATGGGCAGGTCTGCTCTTGAATTTGAAGAGCAGAAACACACAGGCCACTTCCAATTCTTTAATACCATCAAAACAAATTCTTTATGTCTGTATTTGTTTGACTCAAAAAAACATTCCCAAATTTTGAGAAGTGCCAGAGACTAACGGGATGTCACAGAATCCAGGCTGCATCCAAAAGCAGTGAGGCAGCGCTTGAGCAGTATCGGTGAAAGTAGTTGAAAGTAGTTCAGCCATGCAATCTGGACTTGATTAGCTGAGGGGCTAAGCCAAGCTCTTCAGGCAGTAATTTAGAGAGCCGGGGCCGGGGCCGGGGCGGGGGAGAGGGTGTATTCGGCTGGGGCAGACACACATGGAGGGGAGATTTCCTGCAGATGATGTACCGCCGGTTGCCGTGAGATACGGCCTCGCTGCGGGACGCTCGGCTGAATCCAGCACACCTGGAGACCATCCAATGGTATGCCTGCCCCTCCCACCCCGTCACACCCGCTGTCTTTCTCGCTGTGCTCATGCAGGCCATGCTACTGATGTCTGTAAGGATGTTCACAACCTATTCTGGATTTTTCCTGCAAAGACATTCATCATAAAGAACAGATGGGAGGCAGAGGAGCTCACACCAGCTGTGTTTGTAATGGTTAAAAGGTTTCTCAGAGCTGGGTTTAACAGACAAAGAATGCATAACATAATTCAGTGACTTCAACCATTCTTCCATTAACATAATGCATTAGTGAAAGTTTTAAGAGTGAATAATTTCACAGGGATGAATCTTAAATCTTATACGATACGAGCAGGTGTCTATCATGCCGACGTGACCAAAACAGTTTTTTAAAGCACATTCACATGCTCTCAGAGACTCTGAGTGTACCTTCTGATTGGTTACCAGGAATTGGCCATGTAGAAACATTTAATGAACAGGGATTTTCCTTTAATTTACACTGGGGATTAGGGGCATACTGGTGGCCCAAAGGTTCATGGTGCTGAACGATAGGAGATTTGACTTTGTAATGGCATTAACAGAGTGAACAGATGTCAAGGATCACAGAGTCCCTGCTCTTTGTAGATTTCCTAAAATGGTTTGGACTGAATGATGATCACAGATCAAATCTAATTAATATAAAGAATAACACAACTACAAGGCATCATCAAAAAGATGCCGTATATGACAAGGCAGTATGATCTTGAGAGATGCGCCTCCCATTACTGTGTCTGGTAAGTATACTGTTGCACCCCAAAACCATCAACAATCAGGAATGGTTTTCCTATGATACCAGGGTAAAATGTGGTGAAGTAGGTAAAATATCACTTTATATTTGACACATTTTGTTAAAGTTGTGTCCCCACCCGCAGACGCCAGCACCAAAAAAAAAAACAGAACATTGAAAACTCAGAAGTGGTGTTGGATTAAACCCGAGCCTCCCTCATGTGTTCCAGGCCTGCCGCTGGCGAGATTCTGACATTCCTCAGCTCCTGTGAGCATGGCAATTTCATCAAGTGCAGAGGTCTTCCTTTCTGTTAGTGTCACAAAAGTTATGTGCATTTACCCTGTGAGCTTTCTGACCCCCTAAAGATGTTTCTGATTTCTTGTGCCATCCAAGGTACATGGCTTAATGAGACAGGATTATCTCTCACCCACCTTTTCATTTTATAGTAAAAAACAGCTTTCAAATTCATCTGCAACAATGTGCATGTGCTATTCCAAAATCTATCTCTTAACTGCACATACTTGTTAGTGTTTCTGGTGAAGAACCAAATCACAACATCTTAACATGAACACAATATGCCATAATTTGGAAATTACTTTTTTGTCAATTCAATATTAGAACCAGCATACATGAGAGTGCACTGGAGAACACATTGGGTTGGACACAGACCATTTAGATGAGGAAGTGGCTTTGAGATTTGGTTTCCTCCACAGCTGAAACCTGTGTTAGTGATGGCATCTCCACATCACCTACAAGACTTACTGTAATAAAGATTATATCTGAGGCGAGAGAAATGAAATATGATTTCCTCTTTCCTATTTTACAGCCAACAAGTGTTGCATGTGGCCTTAGGCTTACCACAGAGAGAATTCTGACTTGAGAAACATCTATAGTGATTCCTGCAGTAACCCTTCTGCTTGAAAACCTTTTATATTTTAAAACAACATTCTACATTCGTTTTAAGGCACAATAGTCTAACAAGGTTAATCACTGTCAGATGATTTGATATTACCTGATTTATTTTACATAGACTTACACCTGAACCTAAACATCTGAATATGTTGGAATATCCTAGATCATATACTGTAACAGATCAAAATTGCAAAGTCCATCTAGGGCGACTGCTCAAAAATTTGCAATATCAAAAAGCAGGGGAATCATCAAAAAAGAGCACTATTTATAAACCAACGTTGCAGCATGTGCATTAAGATAATAAACCAATCATAAAGATTCTGCCCTCAGTCTAAGAGCTGGTGTATTTGATAAACCAGGATGATTAGACATCACAGGCTATATCAATAATGCTGATTAAATAGACCCGCTGATAGGAGAACTGATCTGGATTACTGCACTGACATTTCATCAATCCATTTCTCAGGCCACCATGAGTCCTGAACTGACATACATTTGGTGAAGGTCACAGATCTAATGTTACTCATGCTCAGGTAAAGCCATCAAACACATTCCAAAATGGGCTCCTGCAGTCATCAAATGCCTGCCAGTGTTTTCCTTCCACACCATTCCACAGAGAGTGGATTGCAGCGCACACAATGGCCCTTAGAATGCCTTTTGTCAGAGGGGATAACCGCTGAAATGCCCCACCCCCTTGTAATGCTCAGTGTATGAGGCCGAGCAGGATTCTGGAGGGTTACATAAGCGTTCTGGCGCATGTGCCCTGCACTGTCTGACCGTGCTGTGGAGTGGGTCGCTGCAGAAAACAGCCTGTGATTTACTGCACTCTCTCTAAAAGCCAGGATGCTGTGCTGACTCCAGTCATGTCAGAAAGAGCAGCACTCAGCTGGTGCTGCTCCCCAGAGATGTGCCACCACAATGAACTAAGGCTGCTCTGAGCTGCTCCCATTTATTGAGCTTTATCTTTAAAAAAAAAAAAAAAAATGGTGCCAGAAGGGAATATTGTTGAATTAATACATTTATTCCCTTCAAAAAAAATGTGTTTGGACTGCTTCACCTTCACTGTAATTAGTACCATTAAACAGCCATAATTTCATTTGTAGTATAACATTTAAACAACAAATATCAATCCTCTTGTTTATTTGAACTTCTGTATTGATAGCTAGAAAATATTTGAGTGAGACTGGACCGTAAAGTGACCTTCAATAAAAGGTTTTTAATTGAATTGAAATGTAATTCTTCCATCTAAATTTGGTTAATGCACTTATTTGTTTGGGATAATGTGATTCCATCATCATCATCATACATGTAAAGACAGATAAATCTCTCAGAAAGGCCTGAAGACTATTAAAATGCCACAATTGTACACATAAATTATCTTTAGACTTATTAGTCTAAAACCATTTTAATTCTGCTTGACACTCGATTCAGCGAAGACAGGTTCAGGCCGACCTGCAAGCCTTAATCTCTGTAAAATTCCATGGAGTACAACACCAATGTGAATTACTCAGTTACCTCACAATTCCGACATACGTTGACACTATTTAAGACATCAATACTAGATCTCTGCAAGAGGGAGTTTTTTGTGCCATACAGTGAGAACCACACTAATACAAAATGACCAGAACAATGAAAGAGCACAAGCATACATCCTAAGGGTAAACTTCCTTCTACATAAGACTAGAGATTTGAAAATACCTGCAGGAGGGCACAGGGATTACTAAAAGTAATCTATGATCTTACTGTAATCAATGTCAAAACAATGTTAGACTCCAAAACTTAATACTCTATTAAATTTTCAAAAAAAAAAACAACTTTCAGTCAGTCAAAGAACAAAATTAATAATTTTATTCTTACATAATCACATGGGGTTCAAGTCAGATAAACAATTATTCATTACAAGTCTAAAACACAATCATTTGTGAACCATTAGAGAACATTGGGCATCGTAGTGAATTCCCACATTATCAACATAACAAATATTTCTCCTATTTTGTAAACAGAACTCCTTCCACAAGCATAATAATTCAACATTATAGGGATTAGTAACAAAACCTCTAACCATAATTTGAGTCGTTGAGATTGCACGTTTATGGTTGTGGGTGGGTGGGAATTTATTTTGCCCTAATTGCATAGTTTGTTCTGTGTTGAAGGGAGTAGCTGTGGCTGTTATGATTTACTATGTTAGGGATGGGAGGCAAAGAGCACAAATGTGTTTAACTACGGTGATGGTGATGTATCATTTGAATGCTCAAAGACCATGTTCCCTTGGAAAGGAAAGGTTATTGGAAGGGTTATTAAAGCAAAGCACATTGAGCCAATATTGCATGCCATTTCATTACTGTTTTATGTCAGGAAGAAAAATATCACATGCCACAAATAAATATATATGACCCAAATATCATATGAGGGAAAAATGGAATCCTCTGCTGTTGAATATTATACCAAAGTGTTTTTCCAGGGGAACCATCTGAGTGTAAAATGGACGGATATTAGGGACCTGGGATGAGGTTTCTGAACAGGTCTGTGAGATGCATTCCTGTCTGTGATCTAATATAAAAACACTGCCTATGGCCTCACTGTGAATCTCGGAGGCAGACAGCTGTACTATCAAAGTGGTTTATTTCTCAGTAGGCAGAGCTATGCTTGATGATTAGACTATGGAACCTGGTGAGGCCTTCTTCAGCTACTAGACCAAGTGACCTAGGACGAGGTGTTGGTTTTATCTTTGAGTTAAAGGAGCATACACAAACTGATCACATTGATGTAAAACATGTTTGTTCTGGGTATATATTCATGAATCTGAAGTCTGTATTCTCGTTCAGAGACTGTGGAGAGGCGCTGGACGTTCAGGAGTGGTAGTTAGTGGGTTCTTACAGGATTTTTCAATGCAGCTCTCAGATTGGAACCTGCCACAGATGTAGAAGAATGTACAGGGGCACAGCTAATTTTCCTGAAAGAAATAGTATTTATTCCAAGAGTACCTTCTGAGATGTGTCAGTTGAAAGTAGTCACATGTACATTTTCATGGGAAAGAGAAAGGCTTGAGGCCAACTTTTGTGTAGAATGTAAAATGAAATTGACTCCCCCTTGTGGAAGGACATTTAGCTCAATGAAGATAAAAAAAACTCAAATAGCAGAGCAGTTACAAAAGTGTTAGTAGAAGATGAGGTTAGAACATTAGACTGAGCCATGCTGTAATCCCTGCAGGGAAACGAAACCCCAGTAACACATAATATTGCTTACTCATTTATTTAATCAAATTTGAGCTGATATTATTTTTCAGGTTTAAGCTTGTCTGTCATTGGAACCACTCAAGCTACAGTTTTATGATGTGCAGTATGGTAAATGAGAAAGGGGTGCAACACTCGCTGCACAGGTTTGGGTAAAATAGCAATGGCTTGAGCAGTACTGCAGTGGTGAACTGTAATTGAGATGAAAAAGTGAAAGAGACTATTGTTTAAATAAATAACACTGCAAACCATTCATATAATTGCTGAAATATTGTGATGGTTTTTCATGTAGAATTCCAGCTTTTTCTGCATTTAACTTTAAACTTAACCTTGGGTAAGTAGTATTGTTCACTGTAAAATATTGTGCTCATCAGACTCATAAACAGGGAAAAATTGATGTGATATACTGCCCTCCAGTGACTGTAGTTAGTACTGCTGGCTCTGATTCTGTAACGTCAGCCAAGAGAACCCAGCTGGCTCTGTTAAATCTACATAATGAGATATTTGACTGATGTAACTGTACATTCACTGTTTACTGAGCATCACTGTAATTCAGGGTGAAGGAGTGCATAATGTGGTATCATTACAGTGTTAAAGCTGTACTGTTTTCTTTATAGTGCAGTTAGATTTGTCCTATATCTGTATTAGTAAAATGACGAGTATGGGTATCTTGGACTCATGCACGCATTTCCTTTGGCTTTTTGTTTTCATTACAGCCAAGCTGGTGGTCGACTGTTTTCTACAGTCCCTGGAGGAGTTACGCTCAGGGGACACAGAGAGCACAAGCTGATCATGGAAATACAGATGGAAAACTGAGCTGCAAATGTGAAAACAGACAAAAATAGAAAGAGACATTTAATCATAGTATATGGATTTTTTCCAGTGGTGGTCATTATGTCACATCCACAATGCATTGGTAAATCTAAAGGTTTCATTACAAGGGGATCTGCTTTGAACAAAGTCCTGATGCTCTTTTTTTTTGGAAAGTTTAAAAGTATTTATTCTACAGTTAATAAATAACCATTCCAATGTTAAGGGACAGTACAATCTTATGTACATTATATCAGGAGAATGAGAGTCTTACATGTGTTGCATTACCCATCAGTTACTGTATGTAAACTTCCTCTGGGGTGTGTGGCTTTTTACAGACACTGAAAAAAAGAACAACTACACTGCAAATACTCATAAAATCAGACTCATAAAAATGCAACATAAATTCTTAATGTGCGTAGTGTAATGAATAACCTGAAGTGGTGATTGCAACCTTCCGGAACATGGAGTGCTGAACACGCCACGTGCAATGGGCAGATATTTCCATAACCACACCATCCAATACAAAGGCAAGATAATGAAAATAGATAGAGAAAAGATTGGCACAAGTTTGTTGTCCTAGAGGGAGGGACTTAATGAGTCTTATTGTTAATATGTGATTTTTTAGTATGCTGGAGAAACTCAAATCAGAGTGTGAAAGCGCTTTTCCCCTCTCAGAGGCACAATCTTTTATAACCATCAATGGCACTGACTGAAAGAAGCAATACAAAGCTGCCAACTCTCTGTGTTTTGCCACTTGCAGTTTTGGAAGAAGGGCTGTTGACTCAGCATTTTAATGAACAAGTGTTTGTTTCGGGCTTAAATCTTAAGGTGGATTCACTGGGTTAAACCAGTCAATTTTTTCAGCAGACTGTATAAATCAAAGAGAATACTTTCTGTAAGACCTTATAAGGCAGTTTTAGGGACATACACAAACGTGGCATTACTGACCTCAGAGTGGAGAAATGAGTGTTCAGTGTTGATATACATTGCCATTTCTGCAAAGAGAAGGGGGCACTGAGACTGTGAATTATATCCTCTGAGAGGGTCATTTACAAAGAATGTGTCAGAGTCGACTGCCAAAACGAAAACATACCCTAGAAATCTCACATTATTTCAAGACACTTGTTCTGAAAAATCAAAAACAATTTGTTGAGAAAGTACAACAATTCATTTTTGCTACTTGTTAACAATGTTAATGATCAGATGAAAAAGGTATTGTATTATTTTTGAAGATTCATTAAGCATTCTTGTGATCTGACCAACATTAATCTCTGGGCATCAGAACTCATTTTAATAAATTGCAACTACATGGTATTCAATCCATACATTCATTTTGGTTTTATTGGAATGTGCGGGTGTTGTGAAAAAGGTGATCAAACAATATGCATTAACTCTCATAATTTTGTATTTGGTCTTTGGCACTTAGGATATATCAACTCCTCACCATGCTGGAGCTCTGAGATGCTGCTCCTCTATACCCATCAAGATATGAGAATTATTAAAATCATTCAAGAATGAAAAAGAACACAGACAGGGTTTTCGATTACTTTCAACACCACACAAAGAAAACAAACCAACAGAACTTCGAGACCAAACATGGCTTGCACAGAGGGTGAGATGGGAGAGTGGCCTCGCTCTGTAGATGTGGGAAACTGGTACCTCCCAAGTCAGACTTTTCAGAAACCGCTTTCTCACATCACACTCCCTTTGTACAGGATATCTCCAGGCATCGTGAGACGCCTGATTGGTATTTCCTGTTAGTGTCTGATGTTAATATGCAAAGACCCTGGCTCATTGCGTAATTTATTCACCACAGCGTTGCTTGATGGGAAGTGTGTATGATTCAGGAGGGCTGCTTGTTTGGGTTAGCATTTCTGTTTGTTTGCACTGCCCCTTGAGTGATGATCAGCAAGCTCTTGGGTGTTTTAGATGCTGGTTTCCCAAAATCAGCTGTGCCTGATCGTTATACAACCTCTCTGACCCAGCGAATGTATTTTCAAGTATCAACCATGGGCTTTGTTAATAGCAGTTTCTCATGCACAAATAAACAAGTTGTACTGATAACAGCAGTTTTGTGACCCATGTTTAACCATTTAAGTGCATTAATACCATGAAAACCCAGTGGCAGCTGACTCAGTCATATAGGGCTACATACCACCATCCATCAGAGTACAGGCCATGAAAAGAAAATGGAATCACAATAGTTTTCTCACAGTTGGTGCCTCTGGTGATGATAGTGTCAGATACACTGTCCTGGCATTGTTTGGGTTCTCTTTTGCTCACAGTCTAGTCGATATTGTTACTCAATGGTACTCAGGGATTATCTTCACCCCTGTTACATCATATCTTTTCTGCAGAGAGAGATGTCTTTTAAAATGCCCCCTCTACAGAGCACATGCTCTCGACCACTGGTTTAAGGAGCATGACATTGACATTATGCCATTATCAATTTCCAGGCCAAGCCTCACTTAGCTGGGCATGAGATGATTCACAAGAAAAGTTGTGTCATACTCCAGATTTCTTTAGGCTCTACACCTCAGGCCACATTAGCCACAAGCTGTGGTCTTTTTCACTATTACCTGACGTCACATTGGAGATTCCATTTTTTCTTCTTGTACAGTGCATTCCAATGTTACAGATTATCCATTATTATGACATCAACATGGGGCTAAAGCTGATATAAAAATGCACCTCTGTTTCAGTCATACTATTTAAAATAAAGGGCATTGCACCTTCATAGGTGCATTGGTGGGTAAGGCTAAAGCAAATACTTTTCACATTATTTTGGCATTACTGAAATATTTAAGTGAGGTCATACATCACCACAATGTTTTGGCAATGTTGTGTGACCAGTATGCTGCAAGGATTGCATCCCACCATGTTATTTAAGCTGAGGTGTAAATCACATTATAATGCTTATTAACCTTTACAGAAATGTATACATTTAGAGAGATAAATATACTGGGTTTGTAAGGGCCTGGGAGTGTGGTGTACTGTTTACGATGTAGACAATGATATGGCTAACTGTAGCACTGCTACTGCATGCTGCCTGTTGACAGTACTGTGGTCTGTATTTTCTGTGATAGCCTTAACAAACCAATATTTCCCACGAGTTAAAGATGTAAAGGAGCATAATTTGTTGTACTTAAGGGAAGGCCTACTACTTTTTGTGTGATTTCTTGAGAAATAGCTCTACTTCATGTCATCTGCATAGTTTCCAGTTCATTTGGTGGCTTATCAGTGAACCCATGAAGTACTATGCCAAAATTATTTAAGTTCACTTGAGGACCATTTTACAGTTACATTTGTAGGGTCTGCCACAAGGGGGCAGACTCTAACATGAAGATGTGGAGAGTGGCGGCATAATGAATAAGGGCAGAAAAAGGAGATCTCATCTGATTCATACTTTAGTTTACCACCCCTCCCCCTTACATTTTTGCTTCATTTTATGACTTTTAAATAATTTTGGAGTTTCCCTCTGGCAAAATGTGTAACTGCAATTTCAGACAGTGGTAATTTTGAGTTCAGGAGAAAATTTAAGCCTTTCAAAAGCTGAAGAAAACTTGCCAGATTTAACAAGCACTTTGGGAACAGGATGTTGTTATTACTCAGCACATGATCCTTCTTGGAATCCCATATATGTCCAGAATGCTTAAGTGTGTGTATGTAGTCTGAATACGGACTGTTAATGATGTACACTTTGTTTGAAACAGGGACCATAAAATGATGTGTCAGCAATGTTTTTAATTACGGAATTTCACAATAAGTAGTCTGCCACTTTTAATAAGTCTCTAACAGTCATCTAGGCTAAATCCATGTTTCTAACTTTTGCGCTGGTTTCCTTTGTTTTGTTGGTATGTGAACCATTCATTTCAGATCACCAACAAGAACAGGTTTCTTTTGAAATATAGTGTGACCAAAGCTTTTTTGGGTGGAATATGTATGAATATATATTCATGTTCATACCAATACATTTAATCACAATTTTCAACAGTGCTGAGTGCAGTTTCAGGGAAGTTTTACTTGCAAAACCCTTGTAACCTACTCATCAGTACATGCAAAAGCTCTAGAATACAGTGATGAAACAGCTGTAAAGCTGGCAAATGGAGGAGACGAAGTACCTGCCAGGAGGAAGGAATGTCGCACTACCTGCATGTACCTTTGTACTGGAATGTTCTCAACAACAGATCCATTGTTCCTGAGCACTGATACAGAGACCTGCACAGTATCTTTGGCCTCCTGGGATGTAATCTTAAACACTCTCAGCAGTCAGAATACAACACAGTTTCAGCTTTCAGAAAAGACAAAATAATCTCAACCTCTGACATTTTCTCTATTTATTAAAAAATAAAGTTACCATGTTTCAGATATCCAGTGAATTCCCCAAAGGGTCTGACTGGAATACCCCGAGCATGAATGGGAATATAATTAAAAAATGTGATGAAATTTGGGTTATGAATAAAACCCCAATGGAAAATATAGTTTACTCATACAGTCTCACCATCCCTTTCCTTTTTTTGTATTCAAATCATGTTATTGGAGAAATATATTCACCTTGTTACAAATACTGGCGCAATGGGATTTTACTGGAGTTAATGAGTCAAAAATGACCAGTCTTCATTATTGTTCTTCTTGTAAACATTGAGGAATTTAAGGAATGAGGGTGCGAACACCCGTACCCCCACCTTGGAGAAGCTGTCTTAGCGGAAGCTCCTCATTTATCACTGAAGCGCGTGACAGTACCTGTGTCATTGGACCGCAGATCCAAGGTGGGAACATCGTCTGCTGGTGTGTCAGAGGAACGTGGGGGTGGAGCCAGAAGAGGCCAGCCTCATCCTTCAGCACTTCCCAGGGCAGTGGAGAGCGGCCCGCAGCTCTGAGACTCCTGGCAGCATGTCCAATGCTTCCAGCACTGTGGAACATGCCTGAGATAAGCGGGCTGACGCATTGTTTTGTATCAGCGCTTGGCACTTGAGCAACACAGAAAGTGCATTCCAGTATTAGCAGACAAAGTGCAGAGTCCAGGCTATTCTCAGTCAATAGACTGCCCGCCTGTTGTCTGCACGTGTCCAAGAGTAAACAAAAACATCCATCTGAAGATGTATGAAAGCCAGTAGGCCAAGGTCACGGTAGACCTGTGACAGCTACACCCACCCGCTCCAGGTCTGCAGTGTGGTACAGTACAATGGCTTGGGGGCTGAACTTGCATTGCAGAGGCTGGATGCAATTCTGTTCCCAGCTAAAGTCCTGCAGCTGGACCCTTATGAGAAATACTTGATCTTAATTATGTCCTTCTCTGTAACTGGATAGTGTTAAAGGCTGTAAGCTGTGTAAGTGGCTCTGAATAAGAGAGTTAGCAAAATGCCTAAAAATATAAAACAAAACTGTTGAAGGATAGGACCAACTTTAGTCTGTTTTTGGTTTATTTCCAACATTGTACACTTTGTCTTATCTGAGAATTAACTGGTCAGTTTAGTGAAATGATTTTTTAAAATCATTGTACGACAAACGTAAGGGTCCCTGGGCAATCTTCCCAGTAAAACACTTGTGTGGTGAGTTTAAGACAAGAGGCCTCCAGGAGTCGGTGCCATGGGCTTGCATTGGCTGAGAGGGAGGCTTTGGGAATGTGCTGATACCACCCTTATTTCACTGATTTTCTCCAGACACCACCTGATCACAGACAAAACTCTCTCGCATTACAGGCCAGACTTCTGGAATGAGGAATGTGCAGCAGAGAATTTTCCCACAATGCTATAGCTACAGTATGTGACCCACCTTTGTGAAACTATGCTGCATTTCTAAAAATTGATCATCCCAGAGGGAAATCCACTTTTTGGCCCACCACACTGCTTAGAATGTAGATGTGAAAGCCCACGACAAATTAAAGCGCTTCATAAAAGTTACAAGAGGCAGTGGGCCCCTATGAAACCAAACACAACTCCGACCCGCAATATGTCTCAGTAACTGGAGGCAATACCACAACACAGGGAAACATGGATTTCTATCCAATATAGGGAATATATATCCATGATGTGGGAAGGGGGGCAGCAAGGAGTAGATGGGAAACGTAGGCAGAGACCACAAATTCAGATATTTCAAAAGGTCTTTGCTGTTAACTTTGCAAGTCATAGGAAGTTGGAATTAGATCCTGAAACAATTTTTTGCATTCAAATGACTCTAAAAGTGGTGATATGAGATCATTTTGATCTGAAACTCAGGGAAATGTTTTGGGGAGTTCGAACAGATTTTTACCATTCCGGAATGTGACCACAGGCGGTCTTGACCGAGTCACTTGCTGTGGTGTGTGAAATGCAGGGTCACTGTAAGTGTTTCCTTCGCTTCTAAGCATGATTCTGGTCTCTGTCTGGTTTTACTCATGGCATTACTTAACTCCAAGGTTACATTCTGCCTTCACCTCCAATAACTAAATACATAAATAAAATTAATGAAAGGACATACACACACTATCTAGTTTGATTACACACTCATTCCTATGATGTTGTTTTACTGATAACAGCAACCTTTGAGCAGCAGGACTGGTTTTCATTAGTTAAGTATGGATGTTTCTAAAAATGGATGTCTCTGTAAACAATTTCAAACAATTCTCAATCTGTTAGCAATTATCTGACACTGTTTAACTAGTCAATAGCCACCGTGAAAAACAGATTGCTCCAAAGAGAACTGCTTGGCACTGATAGTATATTTTATACCCAGGGTTCTGAGTAACATTCTTTCAAATACATAGCTATGTACTTCAGAGTATGTACTCACACTGTAGTGCACATCTCAGAGTTGTTCCTTTAAACTGAGAGCACAGTCCAATAATAGAATGTGCATTTAAAACACAGAGGTGTTTCAGGAGAGATAGTCTTTATTACAGACTAGCACACTCTCCCAGAGATATATGAGTCATGTCAAGTATCTATTATTGCAGGTTCAGTGTACCCTTTAGTCTCTATGGTGTAAAAACCCCCACACAATATCAACTAAGGTGGTACATTATCTATCACAGATTATTTATAATGCCAAATAATATCTCTTTTTCCCCCTTTGGTGAGGCTCCGTACAGCGCCAGCCTAAAGCTGGACATCATGACCTCTGTTTATGAGCTGTTGGTTTCAAAAGCAGCCTCTGGTCTCATGGGAAATGTCCCTTTGATCAACCTCACAGCTGCCTGAAAACGTTTCCAGGCCTTAGCTTTCCTGGGAAACCAAAGACATCATCCGCTCTGCCTCATGTACGGCAAGACAGAACAGGATCGTTTACCCAAGCGTGAAAAATCTAGACATTGTTAAATATTAAAAGGGTGTACCCAGCTGAGAGATGCATAGATCTATTTTATTTGTGGTGAATAAATGCATGTACTATTAAGGATATAATAGTGATTACATTACTTTTTATTAAACTGCCTTAATCTTTAAACACTGTTTATTACCATCAGATTTATTTCTGTAGACTTTTTTATAAAATCATTTTTGTCAGTGCCTAAATGTTACCATGCGTCTGCAGAATCCAGATATAATCAGGACCACATTATGACCGGTGATGATATTTTGGCTAGTCTGAAACTCTGACATGCTGACTTAGGATGTTTTCTCATATATGTGGTTAGACCACTGGAGTAGCAACACAGTATTTCAACCAGGTTTTTTCTCTCAGTAAGATTATACAGATTGCTGTTCTTGTCCCTGTACACTTGTCCTGCAAGTGTTCAGCATATGAACAAAAACAGATACAAAAAATAATTATATTGTTCTGGTGCTGAAAGGAACTCCAGCATGATTGCGTATACCAGTCTTTTTTGTTTCATCCATGTAATAAACCTCACCATAAGTTCAAAATGTAAGTCATTTAAGTGCAATGAAAACACAACTGCAACAAATTCATTTTACAAGGTAACATTCTATCTGATTGTTCTATCTCCTTCTTTAAGTGCTTTGGAGTTTTGAGGGCTGGAAAACAGTGTGTAGTGGAGGAGTGAGAGAATAAGGGGACTAGTTACGCAGAACTGTGTGAGCCATTGTTTAGAGCTAGAGGAAGAGAGAGCTTTACGGGACAGAGGGAGCGGAGATGGGTCGTTCTGGGGGTGGGGGCCATCTAAGGATGTTTCCTGTTGACCATGTAGTATGCAAACCTATAACGGACAGCATGACACCATCACAAACTCAGGCTACAATGCTCAGGTCACTGTTTATACATTAGCTCATGTGCTTGTATGTGCATGTATGAACAATAACTAGATGTTTCCATGTTGCTTTTTGCTTTGACCTGGTAGTTGCCCATTACTATTCCAATAAGGACGATATGACTTCAAACAGATTTTATCAGGGGAACAAGTAGAGACAAGGAATCATGAACTGGAAAACAAATAGTTCAGCTACATCCTGGGGAAAAGCAGATTTGAAACAACAGTGAACCATCAAGTCAGTCAGTAAACGGCAACAGCAAACTCATTCTGTATTAGCCTCTTAGTCCAGCATCACTGAATTCCCCAATTACAGTGCAAGGTCTTAGAGGGTGAAGTCTCCTCTCTGTTCGGTTTTATACTCCCCCAAAAAAAAACAAAAAAACAAAACTGTTGTGTTTGTGATGTTTTAATGTTTATTTGTCATATGTCTGCTTCCTCAATGGCTCAATTTTTTTCAGTCTGGCAATTTGATATCATATTCCTGATCAGTATTTTATATGGCAAACTTTTAATTAAATGTGTTGTTGTGAGCTGAATGCTGGCCAAACAAATCCACAGGAATGTTATTTTTGAAGAAAGTCTTGTCTATATGGGAAAGGGAAAATCTGCAATTTTTAAGCAGATAAAATATGTGATTAAATTATATATATCACATAAAGAATATTAACTGTAACTGAGGGTTGAACTGCATTCAAAATAATCCTGAACCCTGAAGGAGGAAATTGAACAATCATTCAGACTTGTTTGGTTCGGCAGCAGGAAAAGGAGGAAATTACACAAAGTTCTATTATAAATAGTTTCTAATTTCTTATCTACAGTATGGCCATAAGTTCACTTCTATGACTCAAGATGTCTTCTTCACTGAACAGTAATACACCTTGTCAGACACATTTGAGTGCAGCTGTGGACAGAGATATTATCTCCGATAGCTGCAGAACTTCCAGACATTTTCCTACAGGATCAGGGTAGAAGATAACATCAGTGCTTTTGTAAGGCTGCCTAGACAGCACCAAATACCCAAACATTAATCCTAGAGGAGAGATATTTTCCTTTCACATGTCGCCATTATGTACAGTACATATACTTCTTTTTTAGAGGAAGCCATGCAGATTTCACTATCATTCAAGTGGCTTCCAGACAGGCTGGCAGCTGTGAGAGAGCTAATAACCCGAACTGTCATCCTAAAAATAAAATCAAAGTCATGTTAAGACACAACAACAGGCATGGATCTATGAGTCATTGTTTAGAGCCAGAAAGCTTCTCCTCTTACTGTATTAATGATTGGCCTTTCCAGGGAAAAATGAGAGGCTGAAATATTCAGACAGGTCAATGGAGTGCTCTTGCACTGGCTGTTGGTGGACCATCTGCCCTTCCTTCAGAGTTCAAGTGGTCTGTGGCTGGGACAAGAGAGCAATGGAATGTTTACTCCAAAGGTTCCTGGGAGCAGCTCTTACAGGAACACAGTACAGAATGGCAGTGCGGTGGGAACATTTGTAAATCGCTGGGAATGAGTGCCAAAGACCATGCTTTCACCATTTCCCCGCACCTCTGCCTGACTGTGCTAACTTTTATGCTACATATATTTGTCTAATATACACACAAAGACAGAAACTTTCTTTTTTGTTTCAAAATACATCATATATGCTTTGAGGATCATTTTTTTTTTATAAATTGAGGTTGAAAGAACTGAAGATTCCACCACAATGGAGTGTAGAATGGTATCTCCGGTCATATGTTAGCTGGATCTCTTGCTTTTCTTTGCCATAAAAAACTGTTATGTTTGCCTGATAAAATCAACCAATCAAGCTTTTATAAAATACTTGTTCATCTGATTAATTGATTATAATTTTTTTACAGATTTTTACGGGATTTTTTTAGGGGTGTTTTTTTTAACATCCGGGTCTGTTAATGCAATAAGGTTAGACAGTTAGGTTATGATTGAGACAATCAACATTCTCACATCTGCTTTATGGATATATATTAGTTTGCTATAGTGACGTGAGCTCCTTCGTTTCTCCTGGGCCAGAAACATTTCAATGGAAGGGTTGTTTTGTCATGCATTGTCTTGTCTTAAAACTAAACAAAGGGGGGAAATTGCATAATTTGTATTCAACATACATGTATATTCCTGTTGAATGACTGGGTACAACACACAAACAGACAAGCTGAATAATTGTGATAAGCCACAACAACTGACCCCTGCTACCCCAACACAGGTACACAGCTCCAAACCATAGTAGTTTAGGTTTACCTCCTGACATAACCTATATAAAACAGGATATATAGGAATGCTACAGCAGAATTTGAAGTTACTGTAAATTCTGTCAACCTCTATGAAGTTTCTAACCTAAGGGTTAACTAATGTAAGATTTCTTTTACTCATCACCTATTTATATAACATATTTGTGTGAAGTAATAAATAGTGCATATGTAATAATGTAATCCATAAAACAGAGGTTTTATTTATATTATATGTCTTTCTAAACTGAATTTTTATGTAAATAATTGTCATTTAAATGTTTCCAATATACTTCTCCCCTTCAGCAATGCTTCCAGCCTTAATGTAGTGGTTTGAGAAACTATTGTGTGACCAGGATGTTTCTGGTGGGAATCCTTCATGGGGTGTGGTTCATGTTACCTTGAGCCAGGTTTTAACCCAGATTACTGTGCATACAAAAGAAAGGTATGCAAGCAGGTCTGGATACAGGCACATGGCACGATTGTATGTCAATTCAGATATCCTCACAAAACAGTTTGCTGTTGGAGCCGCTGATCCCTCTGTTCATATCAGTGATGACTCTGCTTCCACGACATGAGCCCTGCTGATCCTGGTGACAGTTCTATATGAGATTATTACATTATGTGGAATATGTCTGAATGCAAATTTGCCAAGTCTTTATAATGTGATCCTGTCAGTCTGAAAAACTTCACAAAAGGTACCATAATTCATACACAAATCCCTCTTACAGTCCACAGTTCCCTAATCTCTCAGCACATATGGGCTATTTCCTGTAATTTGTGGCGGTGGTGGTGGTTGTCATGGAATAGAATTGACACAAATTTGCCGTAATTCTCACAAAACTGACCAAGATTGTACTAATTATTTTGGATTGTATGTGAACTATGGAAGAGAATGAGTATTTCCATACAACACCAACCCAAATGAGAAAGATACTCATAAGTCTGGTGTATTTGGTGTATTTGGTGCTGTTTGTGTAACTGTTGCCATGCTGTGCATTGACAGAGGGTCAGAGTCTGATCTCGCTTTGTTCAGGTGTGTTAATACCATGACCAGTTTTATGGAAATCAATCATAATTGAAAATGGAGAGTCTTTTATCTACTGTTCATCTGCATGGAAGAGTGGAACTCCTCCGCATTGACTGCCACAGGGCCGTGGAAAAACATGCTGGGGCGGACAGGCCCATGCTCTGTGGCAGCACTTTTCAAGCATGCTAACCCACCCCAAGCATTCCTGTGCAAGTAGTGACAGCATAAATTGCTTTGTTTAATTGTAGTGAAGAAATATTTTGCATTACAGGAATAGTGGCTTGTAAGCTAATGGTAAAAGATAAAAGTACTGCCTTAAATACACAAGAGTGACTTGACCTCCTTAATTGCAACCATTTAAAAATGTGTGATATACTTTGTGTTTGTTTTTTTTTCAGCAGAGAGCAGCTATGTTCTTACCACCTGCCTGACTGCATTTGTCCCACCTCAAAGTGAAATCACAGGTGAGATCAGTGCTTTTTTATTTCTTAAGCAGACAGAGGATGCTGTGCTCATCAAACATGCCACAAATGACAATGCTTCCTACAAAAAAGAGAAATAAATGAGCTCCATATAAACGATTGGAATCTACTGTTTGGGGCCTTGAAGAGAAATCTTGGCCAAGTGTGTCTAATGTATAACCCAGAGCACCTTACAATGACCCACAGTTACAAATATGCTTGCCAGGATCAAAGATTTATTAGAAAAAGTTTGGCAATAGCAGTATGTTAATTTACCCTTTCCTGCATGCATAATATTCCATAGGTCAAATACATCACTTATGACTCTCGACATGATTCCTGAAAATGGCTCAACATACAGAACAATGGTGTCAGAGTTACTGTATTTAAGCATGATGAATTTTCCTTTTCTGAATCACATTTCCTGCTGTTTTTATCATTCACTCGAGTCTTGGGCAGAGCACAAGAGTGCCAGGACTCTGGCCATTTGAGGCAAATGGCAAGTGTGGGGAGTATTTGCTTTCTTGACACCAGAGGTGTTTGTCTGTCTGGCTTGACTGTGCATCGCCCTTGTGACTTCATGTTAGTGCCAAGGCAAACGTGTCACCCGATCAGTCAAAGGCCACACCTCAGAGGCTAACAAAGCGCTTTGTGCTTTTTGTGTTTTGCTGTCAAACTGTCTGTTTTCATATGCACATGAGAGCAAAAGCAGAGCCACTCTATGTCAACATCAAGGCATGTTAGGCTTTGGTTGTTAGATTGTACTATGTTGCTAAATCCTTAACTCTGTTGGAATGTAATTCAGCCCAGATGCATATTAAAAATATCATTAAAGCTTAATGTCTCATGTAGGCACAAAGAATGCTGTAGCATTCTTGCAGAAAAACTAAGAAAAGACATCTTGTGGTATGCAAATAAAGTTTCTAATCTGCAAAATGTCCCAAATCAAGTATACAATGTCTACTGACACACATTTAGCATCATTCTAGTTTTGAAGCAACACTGTTTTGGAAAATCTGAATGTTAAAATATCCCTAAGGATAACGCTATAATGAAAATTGTATGCACTCCCCTGACTCAAGAGACCATCAGCAATAAACCATATTTTTTCTGGCTGAGCATAATGTGATGGAATGTGTGTGCAAGTGACTCATGCCAAACCCCCATATTCAACAATTAAGACAATTTGTTGATCATTGCTGTCAGATATAGTTATATTTTTAAATATAGAAAAGTTTCTGTGAATCTTCAGTGCAACTTTTGCAGCTCTAACACCCAGGGCTAACACCAACGACTTGAGTAAGTGAAGGCTAAAGTAAAGCAGCTTCAACCTGATGCAGTGCACTGCAGTTAATTGAATTAGCTTGAACGTTGCTAAGGCAACCACCCCTGCAGGTCAGAGAAAAGAAAGGGCACGGTAAATGATGTGATTTCAGAGACTGTACTTTCTATTCAGTGCACGCACTAAAAGGTTGTATATAAATTAAACATACTGATGTTATTTCATACAGGGGTCTCACAGTCTTAGACAGAGCTCTTCTTAGTTAGTCTGTTCCTTATTTTGCACTCTGTTTAGTTTTCCTGGTAGGGTTATGTTTCCCCCCCAGAGACAAAGCAGTCATCTTGGCAGACAAAAACAGACTAGAAAAAAGATTTATGAAAGAGATTTGCTGTTCATGCCAAACTACTGTTTTTCTTTTAAATGTCAATAAGACTATTACAGTGGGTGATAAACATGATGTTATCCAGCACCAGGTTAGAGCTAAACCATCAGTTAGAATAGGAGCTGAGTACAATGCCAGAGTGGCAAATGAAAGGTGGCACTGTTCAGTGCTGGAACAGAAATGCATGAGTACAGCAAACCTTCATTGGCTAACATCACTGTCTGTCTGTGGATGAAGTCAGGGGGAGTCAATCCAGCACAGGCTGGAAAACCCTCTCAAGTATTGGCTTGATTGACACATGGATCGTGGGAAAAACATGTGAGGCATCTGGAGATAATGGGCCTCCTTAGGAGAGGATGTGTTCTTTACAGGCTCACTCTTTTGATGCTCCCTGTTTTTGTCCCCTCCTCGGGCTCACTATAAAAAGGGGCACCTCCTGGCTGAAATCTTAGTACGCCCCAACGTGGCTGAACGTGGTTTCACGTGGTGAGTCTCGGTCACAGAGAACCCCAGCTGCCCTCTTTTTGCTTCACAGCTGCACTCAGAGCCCCCCAGGTCCACGTCCTCTCCACACACTCAACTGGGAACACACACAGCCGCTGTGGAGTAGCTTTCTGTGTGTTATTTCAGCACAGGGGTTCCTGAGGACATGTGCTAACAAGTTACTGCACTTTTAAGACTACAGATTGGAGTCCCAGGAAGCTCTGTCCTGTTGGTACTTCATGTGAACTGATTCAAAATTTGTCTAGCTGTTTGCTAACTATGAAGTACAAATTGTGCTGTATAAGCACATTTGATTAACACATTATTAATGTTAATGTAAATACAAATTAATAGTTCCAAATCTTCAATTTACACTAAGAGGTATTCTGCAAGTGTTCATGAAAGAATTACATGCAGTTCTGGCTACAGGCTAGGCTGAAGCAGGTGTCTGAAGTCTGAGAAATGAAATCTAGTACTGTTGTTTAATTAGGCATACCGATAGTTTATGAATCATCTTTGTAAAAAGCTGTATCCTTGGTAAACTCTAAGTATTTAATTTAAAACACAAACAGACATTGGCGGAATTTAGACTTTTTTTGTTTGGGCTTGAACATGGACTGTCTATTTTGTAAACAGTGAGACTAAAGCTGAATAAACTGTTTCAAATCCAGGTGGCTCTGGAGCATATTGCCACATGTGTTTGCCCGTATGTGATGCCAGATGTGATGACTACTCTGCCCACAAATGTTCTGGGTATGTGGTTCTGCCCTTATAGTCCAGATCCAGCACCTCCCAAAATAAAGGCAACAGAACAATAGAAAACTGCTGATATCAAGCAACCATTTAATACCCAATTTACAATGCCATCTCTTGAAGACTTGAAGATTAAACAGTAACAGGGCAGAGTCAGACAGCAAATCTCTGTCAGTAAATCAGAATCCTCCAAAAAAATACCTTACTTTATTTTCCTTGGATTGGAAATGAATCTGTACCCCAATGCAAGTTATCTATCTGTGGATTTGAGCATATTCCTCCTTTTTTTCTTATGAAAAGATTCAGGTGTCTGAATGTTTGCCTATCTCCAGCTGCAGCGTTTTCTCCCTCTCTGTGGTGGATATAAGGAGAGGCATGCAAATCCAGAGCTTATGGCTTATCAGGCATCTGCAGTGAACTTGACCAAAAGCAAACAAAATCCTACAAAATGCCACCAGACATGTGACTTTGCGGCACGCGATAACAACCTGCTGGGTCAGGCAACCATAAAGGTTTACATCTGCAGAACACATATTTTAAGGGTCATTGTGTTGATTAACGACAGGAATGCAGCTATGGAGGAGTTTAGAATATAAACATTAATGGATTCATTCATTGAATAATGTTTTTGTTGTTGTTAACTAGAATGGTGAAGAAAGCATTGACAAATTGTGCAGATTTTTACATTCCTGTGCGGTTTAAACAAATAAGTACTCATGTCTCCCTGTGTGTTCAATTAAAAATGTATTTATTTATTTATTTACCCACTTATTTGTTTACTTACTTATTTGAAGAAGGAAGGCTTTGCTCAATCAACATGACTTGCTGTATGTTCCAGGTGAATGGTGGGTTTTTCCCTCATGAAAAGGGCGATATGAGTCTTTAGGTCATGGTTGTGAGGTACAGGGAAATTTGAGGTCTGCAGGCCCTCTAAAGCTTGAAGGTTTTATCCTGGTATTGTCTGGAGTGCACTCACATTCTTCCTACTCTTTTAGCAAGTCTCCACTCGTTCTGTAGGTTACCAGTCTTAACCTATCTCTGCAAATCTCAGCCTGCACAACATGTTACATGACTGAGCCGGCATGGTGCATGAGGAATTCTGACCAAAGATGTGATAAAGAAATGCCCCTCACAGTAAAAGAGATGCTAACGTGTACACTGTATGTAGCACCATCACTGGATAAAGAACCCAGTGGATTAAGCTGGGACACCAGACATGGAGGCACCACAGGATGTGTTAGAGAAAAAGACTCAGTCCTTTATGCTCACGGCTTTCTCAGCAGAAAACCGGAAGCTTCATATTTCCTGGCATCCAAGATAACACATGAGGTAGAGGATTTTTTGCCTAAGTGCTGTCGAGGGGGCTAGGAGGCAAGCTGATTGCTGAATGATCATTTATATGTTGAATTATGACATTGTAAACAATAACAACTAGGGTAAGTATAAGGAAGGGTTTTAAAAATATGATTTTTTAGGAAGTTGAGTATTTATAGTAAGTTTGACTTTTTAGGTTGAAGCATGGTAGATCAGACAGTCAGTCTATTCGGTTCTGTTCTTCATTATTTGTTGTTATATTCTTCATTGTGCATCTCCTGGGGAAATGAACAGTTGGCTTACATGTGACATCCACTGTGTTACTAAATTATGTATCAGGTCCATTAGCATCTTGCTTCTTAAATTTTTATTGTCAAGAATATTATTAGGTCAGTTGTTGAATTTAATAAATTCTAACATCAGTGTCAATAATTCAGATTTTTTTTGTAATTAAATCCTGCAAATACCTAAGCATGTCTGTGTTATTCTTACTCCCAGCCTTCTGCCACTCTTAGTGCCTTCCATCTGTCCTTATATACTATTAGCCAACTGCTTTCTTGTACCATGCAACCCTCAATTGTGCTGTGATGTTTTACAGAGAGTTTGAATCGCTCTGTCCTCAAGGCCTCCACAGATTTTGACTTAAAAATAAAAATTTCCCCAAATGTGTTACAATGTTAACTATTATTTGGGTACTTTTCCTTAGACCACCCAACAGCACGGTGGGCAAATCTAGTGTAAACTGACTACAGTATGAAGCCAGCCACCCTCAAACCCCTGTCCAGAACAGAGCCACAAAGGGGCAGGACCAAAATATGTGACCGACTCTACCTCTTCCTGACAGAATCTACATGAGTGTGACTCTTCAATTCCCCAAATATGAAGCATCTTTGTAGTGGCCCAAAAAGTATATATTAAACTTAAAAAATCTTACAGATGAAACAATTGTTACTTTGTAAAAATAATTTAAAAAATAATACCAGCATCAAATATGTTTTTCCAAAAAATAAGCTTTCTACCTTTCAGGATATTAGAATTATGCCATGTGATTTGTGGAAAAATTTGTTTCGTATTTTCTGGAGCATAGAATTGGACTTGCAGCCAGCTTTGTATGGCTTCTTTCAAAAAGGGGTTACATTTGAGAGAATATCCTCATTAAACTGTGAGAGCTGGTGGTGTTTGATCTGAGGGGGAAATAGTGCCTTTTTGAACATTGGGTGTGCATTCTGTAATAGTCTCCTGGAAAACCAATTTGAGTTTAAAAACTGTTTTTGAATCAAAGAGGCTTTATGTTCAAGGCCCTTAGATTTAACAATTTTAGACCACCTGATCCATATTAATTGTAGTGATACATATGTATCTATATCTACACTAAACTATATCTGGTTTACCATTCCATATAGATTTTAAGATTTTTTTGCTCATGTTGTTTGAAGAATGATTCACTTGGTGTAGGCAATGTCATAAACAAATATGGTAATTGAGATATGACTAATGAATTAAACAAGGTGATCTTGCCATAAATTGTAAAATATTTCCCTTTCCATGGCTGCAGAATTTTGTCTATTTTAATGAGTTTACTATTGAAATCAATTTCTAAGAGATCTTCTGTATTTTCAGGAATGTGAATACCAAGTAAATCAATTGATCCATCCATTTATGCTACAACCCATACAGAAAAAAACTACAGAACAGCGGTGCTTTACCAAAACCTCTGACTCAAAATGACTCAAAACACAAACAAACACACGCAAATACACACAAGCATGCACACAGACAGACAAGAATGGCTGGGATTACTGCGATTACACCCACTGAAACTCAGTGTATGTCTGGTTTCATCCAGACCAAATCAAACATGAGATATCGATAATATGTCATATCATGAGTTTAGCTGCCATGATCCCGTGGTGTTTCCACACATATTTGACATTCAGATGATTGACACACCAGAAATAATCTGACATGATGGCAGCTTTCACATTTTTTCAGGAAGACAATAACCTTACAATAAACACATTTTCACATTTCCAAATTAGAGATGTTTTCAGAAAAATTAAAACAGAACTAAAGTTTAAGGTTTTTGTTTCACATTATAAATGCCCTCTCCCTCTCATTGCCAGTCATACCTTAGACACATTAATTTAGAAAGATATTATAAAGGTATTTATGAAGGTTTCACCCTCCATGAAACTTCAGTAGAAATATTGTATGTAAATATAGAAATTAGAAATATACTTTGTTTTATTATTCTTATACCATCTGATTTTCTTGTTTATGAGTTTAATGGAAGAGCTCAGAGCTCGATAGGACAGCTGGTTCCTGACTACATTTCTATGTGGACCTCTGTATTGTGTATTTTTGCTGCTCTATACCTCAGCACCATTTTCATACCAAGATTGGTGGCTGCAGTGTAGTATATCTGAGAAGTATGTTGCCACTGTTTCATAGAGAACATGTTTCATTAAGTTTAAATGGTGCGGTACAACATTGACCCTAAACCCAACCCCTCTCCCCCTTCACACAGACTTACACACATAAACAGCTGTCCTGAAATAAAAGCTACATACATGTGCAGGACAATTCACAATGCACATCATAATCTGGCAAATGATTGATAATTATTCTCCTGCTATACCTAAATGAAGACTCAACACTCACAGTTAGGGAGTCACAGTTAGTCACAGTTCCACTCTATGTCTCAGTGTATGTCTATATACTTATGATCAACATTACTTTCTGCTTGATTGGCCAGGGTGTGACTGATCAAGAAATACCCTGACACTGTGAGTGTGCATACAACTCAATATGTTGTCATGAAACAAAGGAGCAGGCTTTAATGACAGAGACCTCTCTCTACTTATAGAAATGAAGGTTTTGAAGATTGTGCTGATATCTGAGATCATCCTATACTAAAGTCTTTAGCCATTTTGTTCAGAAGAAGTAACAAGTTGAAGTACAAGTTGTACCAACTATGAAGATATTATTACATCTCCAAATATTTTGGTTGTGTAATAATATATATCATAAAATTTGATCACAAACATTACATTTTCATAGAAATTATCATATTGTTCATTATTCATATGAAATTACCACATTAATATTTTTTTTTTCATTTATTTTTTCACTGCTGTAAGTGCAGATGGTAATAATTTTTTCATTTATTTTTTCACTGCTGTAAGTGCAGAAGACTGGAAATAACTGACACACTTTTCTGGGAATTCCAGATCCTTCCTGTGTGTCTGGCTATGGTTGCTTGCTGTGCTTTTTTTATAATGGAAACCCTTATTTCACTACTCAGAACGTTTTGTAAGTACTTATGTATGCAAAGCCTCAACTGAATGTGAGGCACTGACCACCTCCTCATTACCATAAGCTTTGTGGTGAAATTTCTCTGCTGTACCAGTGAGCCAACTACTGTGGTATTCCCAAGTGGCCAAGATTAGGAAACAGGCACAGTATTATCTCTTTATTTTATTTCCTTACTGTTTCTTTTATTTTTGGAGGATATGACATACAATATAACCAATGTGATAATTACTAATACTATGCAGTAGATCAAAGAATCTCCTTCAGAAACTCACACTCAAATGAGTTACTCAAAAGGCTTTTAAAATGATATATTGCCTATCAGAAAGGGAACATATTTCATATGCACAGAGACTGCAGGTCTGACCTCACCTTTGAAACATGGTTAATCTACAAACATGTATATTCAGATTTGAAGAAATTAATCTATTAAAAACATTACAATATTGCTGTGAGTCGTTAGCATCATCGAGGTGGGCATTATATTTTACTCACATTGCATCATGCAGTCATGGATGTTTTGCTGGAAATGACACTTGCCTCCCAGAGATGAAAAACGTGATTAAAATGAGTGTTTCTTAAAGAATCAGCTGTTTGTGCTTTTATAACGTTCTATATATAATTAATGACAAAGATGTCTGTGGGACTATTTTGGAATTACACTGTATATGAGAATTCTTAGACCTCCTATTCCCATCCATATATTAAAAGAATGGTCTGATCCTTTAAACAACCTATACAATAACAAATACATTTATAGTGCAGGAATTATCTGAGTATGTGGTGTGAACAATCAAATGCTATTTCATTCCATTTATTTTTAAATGTTCATACCTTGATTATTTAGATGTCTGAAGTGCCCAAAATAGATTTGTTCCTTTAGCCTTACCAGCCAACATTTTAAACAATGAGTTGTAGATTGTAATCTACAAAACATGTATTCTGCATGTCATTTTCAACAATAACACCATCCTAAGCCTGGTTTTACATACATTTTAAAAATCATTCTATATTGTCATATCCCTGGGCATGAGGCCCGCTGCCTCATTAACATTCATGAACTTTCCAGAAGCCATTTCACAGATGCATCTATTGTGTTTATGCTACTGTTGCACTCAGTCGCAAAATAGGAGGGGGCTGTTGTGTATTGTTGTGGGCAGGGGTTTATTGTCTGTGTATTCCCTCTCCAAAATAGGGACTAGCATGTTGTCCTCCTGTCTAAGCATGATTGGCCCCCACAATTCTTGACCTACCCAAATACTTCCTGAATCTGTGTCCCAGGATTAACTGGAGGGAGTATCCCAAATGTGGGAAACAAGATTAAGCGCCTACTCAGGTTTCATCTCACTCATAGCAAACATCAGATGAAAAAATCATTCTAAACATGAAAAAGGCATAGATTGTGTTGATAGAAGTACGGGTCACTGCATAAAAATGTAATGTGGAGAAAATTTTGGATCATTGACATTTGACACAAATGGATTTTATATTTTTTTTTAATTAGTTTCAGGATAATAAATATATTATGATACAAGATTAAGTACATTGTACAGTCATCCTCAGATATTTGAATCAATATACTGTATAAACCGTGATGTTTCTACATGTGCAACCATCCCACCTTTTATCATGTCCCAGTACCACAGTCTGGTAACAGTTCCAGTAAAAATAGGTAACAGACTGGGCCAGGAAAACTAGTTTGAGTTGGCTTCTGATTAAAGGTCCATTGTTATATTGCTTAATCCAACTAGTGTAAACAAGCTGATCAGACGGCGAAAAGGGCAAGGTCGCCATATTACTTCCAGTTAATGTTTTGATTTACTGCCTAAACATACGTTTTTAATCCACCCACCCATATTGCAAACGCTTAATGTTTAAATTGACTTCCTAAGAACCATTCATCGAATAGGTGCAAATACTACAGTAGATTTACAGGCTATTTTAAATAAAAATACAACAAGGTAAGGCCGTCTGGCTTTTAAAATGCTCCATAAAAATACAGAAATGCCATATATTTATTACGTACAGAGATTCTCTGTGGTTTTTACTGAAGGTGGGGTCGGATGTCCATATTTGGTCCGATTATGCGCTGAATAGTCCGTGAAGCGATTTGATTGCCTTCGGTGCACAGGATTTCCATGCATTTAGATCCGCTTCGACTGTGTGGCAGAAAGACCGGCATCCGTTAAACTGCATACAGTCCAGTCGATCTAAGTTTTTAAAATTCGCATTCGGGTAGACAACGTGCCATTGCGCCAACAGTTGGAATAGTACAAATATGCTGGAACGGAGGATTTATGATGCAGTACTTTTCAGCTTTTTCTTTCTTATTGGTGAAATCTCAGGTTAGTAATCGACTGTTATCTTGGCTTTAACATGAAATGCGCAGTCTTAACCAGATCTGGATCTGCATAATACATCATGAATTTATCATTAAACGGTTTTATCCTGTTGTGCGACAATTGACATTTATATCATGTGATCTGTATACCATATTTGTCCACCGTAGGCAGGTTCGTTAATGCTATTCAATGTCTTAACGTAAATGCAACATACACAGTATGTGAAATTGCATGTGTTTGATTTCATTTTTGTATTTCGTACTTTCGTATTTCTAACTCCTTTGTAGGTACTACGTATCCTCTGGCACGAAACGTTACGTGGTCTTCACTTAATTTCAAGACAATACTAACGTGGGGACCAACACCAACGAACTACTCCTACACTGTTGAATACTCTGTGTAAGTAGCATCGTTTTGAAAGGACTTCCCTCCTACATTACATTAGTCTAAACTGCATTTATGTTCGGTATCCTTTCAAAACGAGTGTTAGTTTCAGTGATATGATATGTCTGGCGGTGCCATTACGACATAACTTTATACGACGCTGCTTACTCGTCATGCAGGTTTTATGCAAAATAGAGCACATTGCAGAACATCTTTGAAAATTATTCTTTTTTTAAGTTTTACTTGTCTTGCAGGTTTTATGCAAAACAGAGGACATTGCAGAAAGTCTTTGACAATTATTTATACTGTCCCGGTGAATTCGCATGGTGACCACAATCCTGAAACATTTCGTCGGTTTCCTTATGGTAGAAGTCCATGTACTGTATGTAAACTCAGATTACACCCTATGCGTATTAGTTATAGCCATAATTTACAAGTTTTAATATAATTATTTGTACATATTCCACAATAATTGTCTTTTCAGTCTTTCCAATTGGCCTATCTGTAATCACTTATACTTAAGTATTCTTTACTTAGATTACCACATTCACTACTAATCATTAAGTTCTATTTTTCAGCGTGTTCTGACATCGTCAGTGGTGAAAAGGGGCATAATATTATAATAATTCAGATGGAAAACGTGTGTCCAAAATATAAGTGAACTTTGGTTAACCCTGAAATAATACCTGGTGAAATCTCTCAATATATTTTTTTAGAATATATTTCACAGGTGCGTGCATCTGCTAGGTATTTTGGATCATTTGTCCCAAACATAACAGCCAGTATCGCAGTACATGCTGGAATTGCGTGATGAGTCACAGAATCTCAGTATCGACCCATTAAAAGGTTCCGTAATGCGTGCGGTTTTACTGATGTCATTAGTCATGCGATACGACCATAGCACACTAACTTGAATGTATGTGTATTTGAAAGGAGGTATAAAGTACATTAAAGTGTTACCACCGAAATTACAGTGATATTGCACCCCAAAACTTGTTATCCTGGACACACAAAACACCCTAAATATTTTGTAAAATACATTGGCGAACCCTAATTCTGTGCAACCAGCAAAGCCAGTAAATCGAACATCTCTGAGTATAATCCAACTGGATTGAATTTTGATGAAGCAGATACCATCATAATTATAAATAAATTGAAAAATAATTTATTTAGGCCAAATTGTGCTTAAATGAGTGATAATGTATTTTCACTTTCATTAGCATTCACTGTTCTACTCAAAATCCAGAAACAAACATAAAAAGTCCAGTGAATTTTTAAGAGCTGTCAATATTTAAATTCAAACTGTACCTGAACACAGAACACATATATATGTGTGTGAGAGGAGAAGTGAAAATTTACAAAGCAAAGTTCCACTCTTCATCTATGTCTTGTTAGTCCTTTACACTCTGCTTATACACCAAATATGAATCTTCATTCCATACAACCGACCCACTAGGGAATAAGCCTGTCCCTTCAGCATGGAACCTGTCTGCAGCGCCGGTTTGCTTGAGTAAAATACATGCAAGGTCAAGAAATATGTAAATGCTATTAATAATCTTTGCAGTGTCGGAGGCAATCAACAGAGGAATCCACACTGCATTAGAACCATGACCACTGAGTGTGACCTGACTAATAGCTTGGATAAAATAAAGGATACATACTCTGCAGTGGTTGTGTCAGAACCTCTGCCTGGGATGTCATCCGACCTGCCAGAGCTCCCCTACACCAGAGCTGAAAGGTTCTGCCCATACAAAGACTGTAAGTGTCCTTTACATTATCGGAAATATTATAGTAGACAGTACATAATCCACATGGATCATGTATCACATTCTGGTCTCCCATTTTTTTCAGCTTCAATTGGAAAGCCTGACTTCACAATAGATGTGAGCAAAGATAAACGCAAGATTACCCTTAACATAACGGATCCCACCTCTGCCATTTATGCGGATAACAAATTTTTGACCATGCGGGACATCTTTATGAGTGACCTTAAGTACAAAGTCTGGTACGGAAAAGCCCAAACTTCTGGGAAGGTGAGTTTTCTGTGGGGAAGGGACTGTCTTTTTTCTTTACTTTGTATAGCCTTTGAAGATAAGAAGTACTTTCTGTAGTTCATTAAATGTACTTTTAAGTTTTTAGCAGATGCCCTTATCCAGCTAACATAGTGTATACAGGTCAATATGCCAGGCAGGGACGACACCAAGCTGTCAGTGCCACAACCAACTAAAATAGTTATTACATTAACCTTCAGCATACAATTCATTTTTTTAGTAGGTGCCAGGGAAGTACAAGTACATAAGACTGAGTATGTAGTGTGGTGTAGTGGCAGGTGTGACCACTGAGCCGGGTGGACCAAACATTAGCCAGAAGAAATTTTATTGTCCCTTGATTAAGAAAAAGTTAAAACAAAATACTTTTTTGTCAAGGGGGTCAAACATAAAAGGTTAGTGATAGTGGGGTGACTGTTACTCAAGCCCCTTCTGGCTTCCCAGGCAGATGCAGGGAACAGAAAGGCTGACCGAATGGCTGTAGAGCGTCTGAATGGGAGGAGCAGAGGGGCATGCTCCTCCGTCCACCTCTCCCGGGGCCACAGTAGTGTCTGTTTGGAGATCTGGGTTTCATGGGTAGTTGTAGCTGAAGTTCAGATGTAGTTTAAACAGATGTGTTTTTAGTCTGTGGGCAGAGTTTCTACTGTCTCTATTGTAAACAAGACGTTCATTCCACCAATAGAGAGCCAGAATATAAAATTTGTCCAAGAAGATGATCCCAGTCCATAAACTTGTTTTGTTTGACTGCCCTCATCTTTAGTTGCATTCTTGGGTAAGAATTTAAACAGGCATATTTGAGCATGCCAACATAAGCTCCAATTTTTCCTGTGGTCACCATATGCTACGGTTTACAGAGATTTAAGGATACCGAAACCAGTCAGATTGTGCTGGACGTGGACAAAGGCGCAAGCTACTGCTTCACTGTTCAGGCATACATCATCTCCCGGGACCCAGGGAAACAGCTGGGAGAGTCCAGTCAGATGAAGTGCTCTCCGGCTGGGGACAGACCCTTCTATGAAGGTATGGTGGAATGACCCTCACTCTGAACAAGTGCAGTCTCATGGTGTAGCACCTCTATTTTTTGTTCTGGCTCAAAATTAAATCAGAAGGTGACTGGAGAAGCCATGTAAATTACTCTTCTAGATGTGATGAATTCAGTTGCCATAAAACTGGAGAGTTATTGAAGACAGTTGATTTATGAATTACTAGAAGTCATGTTCAGACTGAGACAATGCAAGGCAGCCCAGTTTCTTGCAAACCAGCAAAATTGCAAAATGATGTGTCACCATTTTCTCATAACTGATTTGGCAAACTTTGTGCACTGTACATGAATTACCAGTTTCCCCTCTCTCTTTCCGATCTCTGTTACTTTACAGAATACAGCATTGGAGCGATTGTAGGAATCATCTTTGTCATCATCGGTTTAGTCTGTGCCATTGTTCTGGCTGTAGTGTGCTGCAGACGGCGCAAGAGAGCTAGGAACTATGGGAAAGATGACCCCCTGTGAACATCTCACAAAATACGAACGGAACTAACTATGAGAAAACGGTACTAGTTAACTGGATTAACCCTTTCAAAGGGAAGAGGAAGCACTTCCAGAACATTCCCTTGTCAAACACTGGAATTCCTTGCTGTTTCTGTGAAACACTATGCGCTTGATATGTTACACATATATTTGACTTTTTCAGCATTTTTAATGAGGAAAAATACATGTATATTGAAATTAACGGTGATTGGTACTTATATGGTAGGGTAGAAATGCTGCTGTGTTTTACATTTTTACAAGCACTACTGTTGTCTGTATTTATTTGCTATTTTAGAAGGTATGCTTTGATATAATAGAGTAATGCATTCATTGGGGAAACACTAACTGATTTAACAGAGTCTTGAAAACACAAAATAAAGGGAGAAATTACATTTTATTTCCTGTATTGTAATAGAAATTTTATTGAGTTGATGTAATTTATTCTTTTGTAGGTTTAACAAGGAACTATTTGTATATTATGTTATTTTTTAAATATATATATATATATTTATGGTGGAAAGGTCTAGGGGTTTATTTTGTTACGTATAGTAAGAAACAGTGCTTATTAATGTGTAATACTTACATTGTTAATGATGAAAGTAGTGTGAATCATTTTAAATGTTTCACTATGTTAATGTTTTGGAATATCTTCAAGTTGGACTGTTGAAGTAGGAACACACTGAATTTACCATTGATGTCCAAGAGAAAAAAGTGAAACCAAACATGCAGTCTTAGACATAGCATACATGTGTTTCCCTTGTGTGTGAAATGCACATAAATATGTGACAGTTTGGTGTATGGTACATTTTTATCAATAAATTTTAGATATAATATAATGTCATTCTGCATTCTTCTTTTTATTTCTTCCCTGAATGTTTAAAATGTAATCTCAATATTTATCTTCATCAATTATTTTTAATCCAATACAATATGCAGGACTCTCACATTTGAGAAATGAATGCCACAACCCAAATCTAAAAGGGTGGACCACTGTCAGACAAAGAGACAACTGTGATAAAAATGTCCTTATTCTTGTGTTTTGTACACTTTATCACTTTGCTGGAAAACATAAGATAAGATCACTGTCCTCCCTGTAGTCCTTGCTATGGAAATTCAATTTAATAATATCTTTACACCGGTGCCCTCTGCAGGCAGTGTCATTTCAAATTGCATATCTGTTTCATTGTGTGTTTGGATTAAATTGCACATGACTTCAACGATAATTTAACTGAATCACAACCATGGCCAGAAAACCAAAAAAAGTACTTTCCAAGCAAGATATACCATATTGTAATATGAATGGTTGTTTTGTAGGTTTCAGTGGATATGCTTTTCATGAACTAAGAAAAGGTTGTTCAACTTGTGCACTTTTAATAGTAAACATGAACAAGCTGAACAAGCTCAAAGGTCAAAATAAGGTCAGACAAATAGAAAGTTTCAAAACTAAAGTAAAATCATATTTTAAACTACACTTATTTGCAAGTACTTTAACTTTGGAAACACATTATTTTTTATTTAGTCTTAATAGCGATACCATGCACCATATTGGTGGACATATTGTTCGAGTAAGTTTGTGAACTCAAGGTGCATAATAACCTTAGTGGTGTATTAACTTAGTATTTCTACTATGTTCTGAAGCTGCTGTCTGTTGATAACAGAGAAGGACGTTCTTACCTGTTCACCACTGTACCGACTTTTAAAATCTATTTATCTCCCTGAATCATAATTACACCTCATGGCACAGTGGCAGGCATGACCACTGAGCCAGGTAGTGAACAGATTACAAAAAGAAAAACAACGAAATATATAAACCAAAAATAAGCCAAAGAACAATCAAACTTACAAAGAACATAAAAACATTTAAATCAGAATTAAATCAGTAGTACAGCACAGCCCAAGACAAGCAAACTTTGATAAAAACCAAAAAATAAAACCAAAATGCCTAAATTAAAGCAATGGCTTGCAGTTGTGCTGATTAGAAATCATTAGGTGAGTAAGGCTCTCCAGGCTAAGGGAGGGAACAGGAACTGACAGCAGTCCAATGGGTGGAGCGTGCTCCTCCCTCCACCTCTCCTGGCACCATTATCTTTATATTTGATGAAATATTAGACTCAGAATGAAAATGCATAAAATACTGTGACAGCACTTATTGTTGAAATAATGTTTAAACTGCTGCCTCTGTCAAATGTTACGTTTCCCCACAGTGGTTTGATACACACATTTTCCATCCGCCTGAAGGAAACTGATGACCATTTTTTCTGATGTGACCTCAAAGTGAGCAAAGCCACCTCGAGTATTGTTGACAGCACTGGAGAACTGTAGCCAGGAAGTGGGAAAACTAGTCTTGTGGGTTGTAGACATGTCCTCAAAATTGCCACTTCCACTGACAACGTATGCACTCCCATCATCCTCTTGGATAAACTGGCATGAGAGTTGAGAAAATTAGCATTTAAATTAAAAATGCAACTATCCAGTCGTACTGTTGTTTTGTTTCAAGTAGTACTCATCTGATAACTGATTGATTGAAGGAACTTATTGGTGATTCCAGTCACCTGATGCTCAAAGTGTAAATCAGTCCTGGATCAGAGGTGAGGAATACAAACCAGCAATAGCACTGGGCTAAAGAGCAAGATTTCACACCTTTGCTATAGCAAAGTAAACTAAGTGACATTGGAAAAGGGTGTCTGCTTAATAACTATGCTGTAATGAGGGAACATGATGGAGTATGTCATGAGGAAACATGTGACTGGTGCTAAGGACAGAGGGTTACCTGCAGGCTGTGGTCATGGCCACTCAGGTATACTGTGACATTGTGTTTCTTCAGCAACGGTCTCAGCTTCTCCACCAGACACTTTGTTGGGCCATGGTGGCCGACTGACCATATGGGGTAGTGACCAGCAACCACGATAAACTCAGACCTAAGTGGAAGCCAAAGTAACACAGGTCACGACCCAGACTGTACTCTCGATTATCCATTTACTGCACTTCTCTCTTGAGTCACTCTGACCTTGTTGCACTTGACTGCACAACAATCTGCTACTGAAAGTAAAGGTGTGTTCTCTAAGAGAGATCTGTTCTGAAGAGATTGTCTGAGTGAGATGTGCATATTTTCCTTGGAAAATGTTGATGAACTCATATCTGTGCTAAGGGATGGTATTGATCTGTACATGGTGGTATTTTTTATGAGAATAATTTTGAAGGTAGAATGAAAGCCCTTTTTCCATGTAAGATCTGTAAAGATAATTGCCTGTCTGATCTTCCTTTAGAGGGTGGACTTATTGAATGATACCTGAAAATGGCGTGGTTTCATGTGAAAGATGTGTACAGGGGGATTTTCTCAGATCAGTGCTGATCTCTGGTGGGTGGCTCTTGAGTCAGATCTGTAGAGGGTGAACTCTCTGAAATCTCCAGTGTTGTCTGGCCACACCCAGAGTGCTGAGGAATGCATGTGAGTGTGTGGGGGTGGGTCTAGAGTGGCAAGAGGTAGGAGTGATGGGAGTACAGTAGGTCTTTGACTTGGCAAACATGCTCAGAGATTTTTACATTCTTTAGCAGGGATGAAGACAGGCCAAAGGGAGGGCACATAGCTGACGTGTCTTAAACATTTATTTTTTCTTCCTTTTTTGAACATCAAAGGCATTTGCTGTTGAAAAGGGACATAACATAATGACCCTTTTCTCATGTATTCCTCTCTTTTCATGCAGCTTACATTTCTACATAAGGTTGAGAATTTTAAGGCATGTACCATAGGTGACTTATTAATAAGCACACCCTGGTGGCGTTAAGTGGAATCTCCTTACTTTGTGTCTCCTAGACGTGCATTAATCCACTCCAGCTGCTTGGCAACAGCTTTAGCATCCTTCGGTCCTGCAGGCTGTGTCCCGTCATATGTGTTTCCACACAGCACCACAGTGTCAGTCATTAAGATGGTCACTGACACGTTGCTGTGAGGAACCTTGAAGCACAGCTCATAGTAGAGATCAGGAAAACGCCTAGGAGTCAACACCAACGAACAAGATTTTTGATCAAACCAGACACTGTGCTGTCAAAAGCTAGGCAACAGCAGTGCACAGAGAGATCATTGACGCTCTGAGGGAGAGGCTCACCATCTCTCAGATCGTGCAGAGTAAGCAATCTGGGCTGATACATTTCTCAAGTGATCGTGATTTCCAGCCAGGAGGTACCACGGGGTTTCCAGCAGTAAAGAGTGAGAGAAGACCTTTTCATAGGTCACCTGAAGAGGGGAATAGTTCAGTATTCACAGAGGGACATGGAAAATTGTCCCAGAAGCAAAAGCTGCACTTGAAGCAGCACTCCACCTTTCACAGATACTCATCTCCCATTGTTTTACACATCCTATTCCACCAATTACCTGAAGGTGACATTTGTACACTCCCATTCTTTAATCCAGCAGGACAGCTGAAGTCACAGGGATTTAAAATCTAATCCTACAGAAGGCAATGTAACTCTAGACAGTGTAAAAATAACTCTCTTTTGTTTGTAATTAAAAAGAAGTTACCAGCCTAGCCACTAGGTGGCAGGAGCTCCATTTAAATCACATGTCATCACATGACATTAATGTAAAGCTTCATTCTGTTGACTTACTTCCCCTCATTCTGTTGTTATGTCACCTTGTGTTTATGGATTATGAAACTGTCCTTTTGTGTGTTGTCCTCGTAACAGGTGGCAACACTGCACATGATGAAATCTCTCATATGAAAGCAGTTAAGACTGAACACGGAAAAGTCACAAAGTGGCAATGGAGTGGTAAACAGGCAGGTATAGCAGGTTTTATTGGCGTGCTACATGTTAGCAGTAAGACTAAGAGAAGAGTTTACCTTGAAGCGGAAATCTTCAGCACTCTTCACCCCATGGTAATAGAAGTGGTCACCTAGACTCAGAATGAAGTCTAGGCCCGTGGTCTCAGCCAGTCTCCCCAGCTCAGCGGCATTGGACCTCTCCAAGTGGGTGGAGAATGGGGGAACAGGAAGGCCCCCCCAGTCTCCAATTCCAACAAAGCGCAGACGGGCTGTGAGGGAGAAAATCATTAACTGGACGGCATAAGAAGAACTGCAGATTTTCTCAATGGCCACGACCACGACTCACCATAGTTGTACGACAATATAATGCTCTAGAGAAAACCCTGCAATGGTAATTTATTGGTTTTGTGTGATAAAGAAATGGTACTTTACCAGATTCCTGTGACTGGCAATGAACCCGCAGTATCTGAAGACACACCAGGTAAAGGAAAGCTACCTTGTCCATCGAGTCTGCCTTCAGACTGAACTATAAGTCACACCCATTAACAACAGCATAAGTTAAGTTCAACAGAAGAGACGTCTCTCTCGCCGTTGGGGAGTGTGAAAATCGGAAACAGTTTTGTGGTTTTTAGAGGACTTCCTCTTTAATGTGAAACAAAAAGTAGGCAAAAAATGTCTAATTTACTCAAGTACAAATGAAACTGAAATGTACAAAATGCAGCAACAAGTGCTTTTAGAGGTAACAAGTAAAAGACCTAGAAACAATATACATGCAATTTTGCTGTTCATTACATATTCTTAGCAAACATGTTAATTGAACATGAGAAAATAAGTACTTTGCAAACTTACAAACTTCCAACTTAAAAATAACAAGGATGTTTACTTAAAAGGACCAACAGTTTACGAATTTTACAAAGAACCCTGGTCCAGGTTGTGCCTGATTCTTCACTTGTTAAGCGGTTACCTTTTGTTTGATTTTAATGCATGGTTAGCCAGCAAAGCAGGTCTTGTAAATTGTATGTTTTGAGCAACAAGTCATCCAAGAGTCATCAAGCATGTGACAAAAATCGGCTGTTCAAGCTTCACAACTCATTAACAAAGGTAGCGACCTTTGACCCAGTGGAACTTGGCGGCATTCTGAGACATGGCTGGCCCCTGGGCGAAGCTCAGGTACTATGCAATGACTCAGCACTACTGAGATCTAATGAGAAACCCTCAGCTCCTGCTATGCAATCCCCTTCATCAATAACTCCTAATAGCACATCTCCAGACTGCTACCTTAAATACAGTACGGCAGCATCACGAAACCCTTTGGGAATTTGAATGCATAGAGCAGGCTACAATCAGAATGGGGTGTTTGCAAAATGAATTTGGTTTTATTTTCACCCGACAGTCCACCAAATCTAATTGGACTGACCTTTCACCCTGCCACAACACATGTTCACCCTGTGACCTGTTTCCATGGTGACATACAAGGTATACACATAGCTGACTCCTGACCCCAGGCACAGAAGCAGCCTATGTGTCCTCACATTCCTCCAGCAGCAGCTAGGATGAACAAATCAAAGTCAGACACAATTATTTTTTAGATAATTTATTTAATGAAAATGTAGAGTTCATTTTAAACCAAGTCCATGCGCTAGCCTTGGAGTACTGCGTTTCTATGTTACTGTCGTTTCCATTACAAAACCGTGAGCTTCATGATTTTTTTTACAGTTTCTCAACTGACTTACATTATTGTTACATTACAATGAAACTGAGGCAAAGAGGCATCTATATTTCATTTAAGATAAGAAAACAAGGCTCTGGTTTTTAGATCCCACAACCCTTTGGACTGCAGAACATCACCATTTCCTAAAACCAGGGTGAACAACCCTTCCCTTGGAGCACTCTCATTCCTCCTCATTTACAAGGCTTCTCAATCATCAGCTACGTAGTGCTGAGGGCACATGATCATCAACACAGATGTGGCACAACAACATCCCATTATTCACATAATGGATAAGAGTCAAATAACAACCAGTAGCATTTCTAGCACTCTAGGAGTAGGGTTACCCCGTCTCTATAACAGACAAACAAGAAGGCTCAAGTCAAGCTTAATATTGACTCGTGCATGGGCTACCTCCTCCTCCTTATACAACTCAAAAGAATCTCAGTAATATGATGAGGACACATTTAATTGGGGATTAGCCCATGAACTAAGTCCAGTGTATCCCACTGGACTTGTAAGGTATTAATTACAGGGTATATACAATAATTAACAACAAATGGTTTATTAATTGGACTCATAGATCGTTTAAATACAGTGTCAAAACAAAACCAACAGTTATAATTGATTAAAAACAACTCTATGAGTTTAGTTTACAACTGAATTTAGTGCAGAATTACTGAGCGTCCTCTCCTGCCAGGGTGTGCTGTGCTCTGGCCATGCCCTTCTCATGACCCAAACTCCACTGTCTCCGCAGTGATGGGTTTGAACTCGTAGTTCCCCCTCCCATCCATGTGCAGGTAGTACTGTGAACAACAAACAATCCACGTCACAATTCTGCAATCCCAATATCCTAACTGTAACACAATCACAGAGGAGAAACACACAATAGCGTCCAAAAATCTGAGACCACACTGAAAATTTTCTTTTTCATTTTTACTGAAAGTTTAAGGATTTTGAAAACAATTCAACAAAGAAAATTAAAATAAAGAAAAAAAGAATAAAGAAATATTTAAGATTCTGCACTATTTCTAGGTCTAATGTAAGCAAAGTGGTGACACTGGCACTGTCTTTGCCTTTGTACAAAAGGTCAGACCCCATCAAATATTTATGAGGGCACTCAAACACCAAGAAAGTTTTGGGCACTTGAAGACCATGGGATAACGTGGCTCATCAGAGTCAGCTCCAGAACAGGCTGCTGTTAAAGCAAAATGGGGACATTCCAAAAACCAAGACATTCTGGAAATGCATGTACATAAATATGCAAAATATGTCAACTATTCAACCTTTCACTCAAATTGTAAATATAACTTGCAATTTAAAAAAATGTATTATATTATAAAAGTATGCAAAATAGAAACACTTCCACTTGCGGTCTCAGAATTTTGGATCCCACTGTATTGCGAGCACAGGATGTTGTAATTTATGGAATTATCTACTGAAAATCCGTTAGATGCAAATCTCTCTATGTGTGAATGTATACTAACTGTATGATACATCAAGAGCACAGATGGATTCCATGGGAAATTTCTGCATACAGGAATCAACATGAGACCATTTAGGCATTGTGCCACATCATCTCTCAGCACTTACCTCATGGTGCTTCCACAGGGACTTTCTGTGAGAAACTGTGAAAAGCGTAATGCCAACCTACAAGACAGACAGAGAGTAACAAACAGAACATCAACTCTGTGGAGTTCACAGGCATAAACCCCATTGATTCATTCCAAACTGGAGCTAAAACACACATTTCAGCATTTTGGCCAACTATGAGACTTGGTCATAGTTTAGCTGTATTCTCAGACTGTTATGACTGTTTGCTCTGTGTGCCATGATTTTCAGAAGTTGCTGAGTTAGCTTTTATTTTGAAGGGCGCTGAGCCAAAAGTAAAGTTCCTGCTTGATAAGAGACTGCAAAGCGAGACAGGGGCTGTTTGGCGGGGGGTGATACCTTTCTGCAGTGGCTGTAGATGTAGTCCTCCACATCCACACTGACAGCACTGGTGCACTCGTCCAGAATAGCAAACTGGGGCTTGTGGTAGAACAACCTCGCCATCTGGACACAGCCATTAAACCCAATCAGTAATACAGACATTCTCTGTGCTATTACACAATTTACCAAATGATCATCAGGACATTGACTGATAATATAAAAATTAGAACAATCTCAGCCTTTCATTTTAGCACTAAAGAGACTGATTTGTATGGTAATTCTCATCACATAAATAGTTATAAATCTAGAAAATGGACATAATAATCATAAATATGTGACAAAAACAGTAGTATTGAGTTAAATTCTGAGATAAACTGAGTGTTGATGGAGGTGGAAGTATTAAATCTACTGGGACCATGGCAATGTAGTGGCATTCCTTTATTAAAAAGTTACAGCTGGCCACTTCCCGGTCCTCTGGAAACCCGTGAACTCCTCCCACACTCACAGCCATCCTCTGTTTCTCCCCTCCACTGAGGACGTCCATCCAGTCCTGCACCATGTCCCATGTCCCCTCCCTGTCCAGGATGTGTCCCAGCTGAACATTGTCCAGGTACTCCTTCAGCACCTATTGCAAAACACAGACAGAACTGATTATCTGATCTTCTACAAGGATATCATCTCAAAATTTATTCTATAAAAGCTGTACTTTTTCGAGTTGACTTGCTTTCCTCTTTTATTTTGGAATTCCAACTGCAGACACCCACTCCTAACAGCCACCTCCTATGTGGATTCAGCAGGGTGCAGAAGTCAGTACTCACGTCCTCTAACATGGGGGCTGACCACCTCAGTGATCCATTAGCTGAGCTGCAGTAGAGGGACACGCAGCTGGAGCAGACGGTACATAATGCAATAACCCACTCAGGCCGGTGTTATACTTTGCGCTTCCGTGAGTACATGAGGGTCTGCTTGGGTCCACTTAAGGTAAATTTCATCATGAGAGGGTGTACGCGAGGCTCTGTGCAGACGTCTGTGTACCCTCCAATTTTTTGTGACTACGCTACAAGTGCACCAAGTGCATGCGCTGGAAAACCAAGAACGGGAAACAATGGCATGCGTCCTCCAAGTGGTCTAGAAAGTAGTATAATAAGAACAACTACACGTCCATTGTGTCCACAGCTGTCCGTGTGCGGAATCCGCAACAGAGTTTAACCGTCAATGCTGAACAGTGAGGTAAGGGAAATCCCTAAACAGTGCCCATCCATGGGTGACCCTGGCCAATAATGCATCACTCCACGCAGGCATGGACTGGATTTGATGCTGCCCACAGGGCATATCACTGTAATACATTATATGATGGCCTCCACGTTTACTAATAACTTTTGTCACGTTCGGTGAATTTATTCAGCCCCAAAAGATTAACGAACCTGGTCAGAAATCCCTTTCTTCTTCTGGTCCTCAAAGGTGTCTGGGTAGATCACCTGATCCCTCAGGGTTCCCAGTGTCATGTATGGCCTCTACAATGACATTTCAAACACTGTTACAAATCTCACACCATGACAGACTCAACCCACGACAGGTCATTAATAGTAACAGGAAGGCCTTTAAATAACATGACACAAGGGCAACCATTCAGAGACATCCAATTGTGTGTTGATTTTCTATTAACATATATATTAAGGGCATATATTTAGAACCTGTCAGTGGTTAAATACATCAATCATCTTACAGTAAAGCCCATATAAAAAAAAAGTGTAGCTTTGTTTTTTCAGTGCAAACTTTGGAATGTCAACACCTCTGTCTGTCTTATTAAAATTGTATATCCTTAATCTAACATTGTTTTTAGCATCTTTAACAGGCCTTTTTTTTTTTTTTTTTTTCAGGTATTATTACAGGTATTTTTTTATTGTTCTATTTACAGCGCCTTGCCCATGTGGCCTGTGAGTTCTGCGAGTAGTTTATAATAACTTTACTTAAATATAGGACACAGAATGACAAATGACTACATTAATACTACAAGGCTGAATGAGAGAATAAACAGCATACAGAGGTGCAGTGTGGGTAATGAAGTCCATGCCAATGCTTTGACAAAGTTTTACCTGTGGAACATAGAAAAGCTTCCCTCTCTCGGGTTTGGTGAGACGTCCACCGAACAGAGGCCAAAGCTAAGACACAAAGAGGATTATTTACAACGTAACAACCATAAATCAGCCCTTTACCATCATAGATTAGATTAGATTATATTCTCTGTTTAAACACTTACTTCTCCAAGCACTCTGAAGAGAGAGCTTTTTCCACAGCCGTTGGGCCCACAGACCAATACATTGGTACCAGACTTCACCTTAGGTGATAAAACATACTCTCTTTCAACATCCTGGTTTGCTAATCATACATTCAAAGCAAACAACTCATCAGTATCTAACTCAACATGTCCTATTTGCCTGTACAGTACCAAGGTCAAGGTCTACATTTCAAATTCTCTTCTGAGAAGAGAATTGTGGAATTATTAAATTAGCAATTGATTTAAATCAATTCCTACAACGCAAGATAACCGACAATAATGATTAAGAAATGATGCGCACCTCAAAGGTAAGATCCCTGATGAGAACATCTCCATTGGGTGTTGCCAATGGTGTATGGTCGAACCTGAAATAGAAATACTTCAGTCTGTATGCTGCCCTAAATTAAAAAGGCTTTCTTTAGCTGCTAACCCAGCAAGACAGTAAGAGCAAATCTGGAAAAATCTAAAGCTTCATGAAATAATAATTCTGGATCTTTCATTACAAATTAAACTGAATTAATCTTCAAGCAATATGAATGAGGAGTACACACAATGGTCTTGCATAACTATGGGGTACACAAAATTCATTTCATGGGCTTACTTGATGATATTGTCAACATTGATGATCTCTCCATTTCCAGGCACCAGAGTGAGTTTTTCTGCTCCTTCATTTTCTGAAGTTATATAAAAAATAAAAGCAATCAAAATTCTCACATATGAAGAAATACACAGTGACAAAGTCTCAATATATACATATAAATAATAAATAATTACCAAACACTGAAAACAAATTGCATTTGATTATAGCTTGAATAAGGACTACTGTTATTCAAAAGTAAAAGTATATTGAAGAAGAACTGATGGTCACCTCTGTCTTGCTGAGACACCATGGTTCGCTCGTATTTGCCAGAATTCAGCTCCTTCAAGACCTTCATCAGTTCTGTGATGCGAGCAGTGAACCTGGGGTATAAAATAGGAGTTTCATTTATTATGCATTTCGAGCCAGCTGCCAGTATTTCATCAGTCTTATTTTCATTATCTTATTTTCACTCCCCCTCCTGAGAGTGATTATGGCAGGAGTTACAGGAGGCCCTCGAGTCTCACCCGGAGAGCCTGGTCATCTCCCTGCCGGCCAGCACAATCCTGCCCAGGGCCTGAGACATGCGCAGTAACATGCGGCCACTCTGGTAGTAGTCCTGTGGACAAAAGGGTAAAACAGAGTCACACAGACCTCAGACTCATTTTGTACTATCATTTCCATTTTTTCTTACACAATTTTACATAAGTGTAGGATCCATTAGTAAGTTCATCCTTTAGGACTTATTCACTATTACATTAATTGTGTAAAAACTGTGCTGATTATATGATACTCTACATCAAACAAAAATGTTGCTTACATTTCTTATAGGGTCAATGTCAGTTACAGCCTTGCAAACATATAAGTGCTATAAGTATTTAAAAGACATTATACCAAATCAAATTTCAATGACTGGTTGCAGGTTCACTAAAATTTAGGGGTATTTGAATGCAGGCGGGAAAACAGGAGCTGAGAAAATCAAAATAATCTGGCACAAGTCTTACATGTCCTGAAAATAATGATTCTCTGAGTATGAAAGCAGTGCTGTGAGCGTAGATATTTACAGTAGCAAGGTGGTTGTGCTCCATTTTGTGGAGCTGAGTGTTTATGGGTCGGAGTATGTGTGAGTTAGACACAGGCCAAGATCTGCAGTGATGGGGTGAGGGGGTCTGAGAGGGCCATGATGTTGGATGGATGGAGTACTCAATCTCATATTACACATATGTTTCACACATCCCCAAAATTCTGTGATTCTACAAGACTTCCAGGACTGGTTGGAGAATTCAGAATTCAGCTATCCTTTAAGACCATAAAACCCTTTGATAAATTCATATTTCCTGCTGTATTTCAGTGGAATTATTATCTCCCTTACCTCCAGCAGTTCAGCATGTGTGCTGTTCAGGTGGCGTGGGTGTGACAGGGTCAGGAATGGCCGGCTGACCACCAGGTAGCCCACAACCGTGGCCAGGTCTGTGGGGAAAGAGCACAACAATGTGGGCCCACATCACACAAAAAAAAACACAGCTTAACACATTTACACATGTCAACTGATTATGGAGTCTTTATGAGGGTCAGAGAGAGGGCTTTGATTCTTCTAAAATATCAGGTAACACTTCTTGAGTCACAGCATATAAAATCAACATTTTTTTCCTTACACTTAGCAATGATACTGTCCACAAAGCCCATGGAGAAACGGAAGATGATGAAGTTGTGCAAATGGTCAACCTGAAAGCCAAACAGCATTTTAGAGACTCTTACACAACCATCCTTAGAATGACATCATGCTCAGAGTCCATTACCATTAACATGACAACCACTTCTGCATAGGCTTTCCTGAAAGAATCTGAACTATCGCCTTATTAGAACTGTGTTCAAGTAATTTATTAACCAAAAGCAATAGCAGGTATGACAGTAATGGGAGTTTCTGGAGTTCTCACAAGTCTCTGGAAGGTCTGGTGAATTGTCTGTTTTTCGCGTTTGTTCCCGTTGTAGAAGGCAATCTCCTCACTGTAAGGTAGGAGACATGGTGTTTGTCAGGACAAGGATTCCTGGGACACATCTTAAAATCCTAACAAATACTGTGGAAACTGCCTAACTTATTTCTGCTAAACACATTAATATATAATATATATTATCCCATCCATCGAGCCAAAATAACCTCCAGATTTTATCCAGAAAGACAGATGCTTATAAAATTGAAAAGGGGTGACATAAGAGTTCATGCAACCCGCATTTGCTCCCCCAGAGTAGCGCCCCCAGCATCTGCTCAGTAACTTCACAAACAGGATATGTCACATCTACAGTATATGCAAGAATGTAGATTATAGTATATGGGAAATCACCATTTTCAAACAGCGGATTTGATAAATAGCAGAAAAACACCTAATGAGTCAAGTTGAAAGATGCTAGCCATAGCATGAATAGGTGAGGTGGACTTTGACCAAGAGCTGTTGGACCTGAACAGATGGGCCTGGAGCCCAGATTGAGTGCTCAGTTTGAAAACCCACCTGTTGGTGATGAGGCGGGAGTTGACGTATCTATACTCCCCCTCATATCTCTGCTCAGTCACTGTCATTTTGCCGATGGGTCTCCGCAGCCTCGTCAGGAACAGCCCAGAGATCAGGAGGTAGGCCATCATGCTAGCAGGACCCTGATCACAAAGACAAGGCACAACTGTTTACACCATGTTCTTCAGGATACTTGTGCCCAATGTTACTTATCCAGAATACAGCAGCACTCTACACTACTGTAAAAGCTATACTACCATTATAGTACCCAGATTATACTGAGTTTGTAGCTCTTTAGACCTAAAATCAGTCAGACACCATCAAATGTACCTGGGCACCGATAGCGCTGGTCAGCTTGAAGATGTACAGTCCGATGTCAAGCAGTGGCTGGAAGACAGAAACATATCAATTTTACCATACCATCATATGGAGATTAACGCAATTTGAAATGCTGAACCAAGTGTAAATTGTGTGTGTGTGTGTGTGTATAACACACACACACACACACACACACACACACACACACACACACACACACACAGATATAACAGTTCAGAATCCTGTCACAGGATGTACAATGTGCAGCTAAGAAAACATGTTGCTGTAACTTGAGTATCTTATACATGGCCTCATCAGATAGCACTGGTTGCTGTGGCAAAATAATTTGCATATGGAAAATATTTTCAGTAAACAGTACACCAGGATGCATTACTGAGCCACAATGCAAACTGAGGTCCTGCGCAGGCAAGCTTATGATATTCTATCATTGACATCTACTTGTAAGTAGTAGCTGTAAAATCATAACATTAACATTTTATAATTGTCATGAACAGCTTTGGAAATCTAAAACATGACACACTGTCTACAATTTTAGCGCTTTACCCTTTCATACGCAATTCAGAATGATAAATGTCATTTTTTACTGCAGCCTACAAAACATGCAATATTTCTGCACTCCACAGGCCAGAAATTGATCTTACTCCACATACTGCAACACTGTCTGCCATGACAGGCAATTTCTTCATGAAATTTGATCTACATTGTTTTACCAGTTTCTTCATGTATTTTATCAATCCAATGCATATGTTGCCAGAATACAAATCTTATGAAAGTTGTCTCTACCTTGCTCAAGTTCGAGTAGAGGTCCACCACGCTGTTACAGAACCTCTCCACATCCTGAGTAAGCAGCTGGTCAGCGTTGGCGATGCGATTATCCAGGTTGCCCATTTTGTAGTAGGTGTAGCCTCTGACAGTGGAATAATATGAAACAAAAAAACATTGTTCATTCTCCCTTTAAACAACCTGTGAGACTGTTTAAAAGGCAGCAGAGACTAATCAAATTATAGTTTTATACTACACACAAACTCATGTTTTTCTAGATTAGGACTGATGCAGAATTGAGAGGCTCACAACAATGAGCTTCACAGCGCCTTCAACACTCTACTTTCGTCTGCATCATCATCTAGTAGTCAAAGGTCAAGTGTGCCTGATGAGCTTTTTTGCTATTCTGATTGTGAAATACAGAGCAGAGGATGGATGTTACTATTGAAACAAGACTCACTTCAGGTACTCGTCGTATAGGTGCTTGGTGAGTCTCACTCGAAATCGCAGTTTCAGCTCATTGAGTCCCAGTTTCAGAAAGTTGTTCACCAGGGCTATCTGAAACGATCAGGGAAAAGCTGAAGATTAAGAAGTGAGGCAATACTGATTTCAAAGGTGCTTCAGTCTGAGTCAGTAGACATGTAAACATATACTTAACAAAAACACAATTTTTAAGTGAACTTTCCATAACACACTCACATACTGTTACAATATTTCCAATTTACTCACAATAATAAAGATACTTGGGTACCAAGTAGCTAGTAAGCTACAGCTTTCTGGTAGTCACTACCCACACAATCCACACTGATTAAGCTCTGAAACACAGTGCATTACTGAAAGCTCACTGGGGGTATTATGTTAAGTAGCTTGTATTAAAATAAAGTTATTGTGACAAAGAAGTCGGTGTGCAAGATTACAGGCAAGCACTGACCAAAAGTTGGTATGTTTTGCTGCATCAGGGTCAAATATGCATGATTGAGCATTCTGATTCCTGGAAACACCAAGTTATTAAAGACCTATTCATGAAAAAATACATACTTTTCCCAAAGATCTTGTATTTATTCATTTTAAAACTCTGACTGGAAGTGACCACAAACTCAATGCAACAACTGCATATTTGCAAAACACATTGTACAGGTTTTACGGTCTCAGCGCTAGACCTTCATCACATCACAGTCACTTTGCAAATATGGATTTATTGAATTGGGTTTGTGGTCTTTTCCAATCACTGCTTTGAAATAAACACATACAAGAACTTAAAATACAAATGTATGTAAAATACAAAAATGTAAATACAAATAAATACATAAAATATAAAACATTTAAACTTTTTTTCCATGAATAGATCTTTAATAGCTTGGCAAATTTGTTTTGTTTTATCTCTTTTGCACCAGTAGTAAAATATATCAGGTTTGCAAATTATGAACCATGGATCAGAATGCTTAATAATGTCTGAAATTACTTAAACATATTAAATTTATGCACTGTATGTCCTGTATATCTGCAATGCAGGACATGTATGGTGACTGTAATTTCATGTAATCCGGGCCATTCCATGTCAAATCACCAAAGGCCAACACCACCCACTTTGCAACCAATCAATAGTTTCACAAAAAAGTCCTCAAACACTATCTCTGGGATCAGTTTGCAAAGTGGCTAGAGAGCAAAGTGGTTTGTAGCTCTGTGACAGGTGGGGTTTAATTCCCCTCCCCAGAGATGATTTGACAGGGAATGACCCATTTACAACAACAGAAAATTCCATAAATAAAGAAATCGGCAAACAGAACACTTACAAGCGGCATGGCTGTGATAAAGTTGAGCAAGTACCTCTTGAAATCTTTAGTTGATCGACCAATAATTGCACTGCAAACCACAGCATGCACAAAGAGAACAAACAGTCAACATCTATAACAGGACACAGGCTAGCAAGAAGCTGGATTGGAAGACCTGCAGGTGAACAGGACCCTGAAACTCTGCAGTCAGTCTACACCTCCAAACCCTGATCCCTGTGTTGAATAATGTATAGGAGAAAGGAGAATACGCAGGGTCTGTAAGGCACTTTATAGCATGTATTAACTATCCAGTGCTCTGAAGCAGACATTTTAAAATACTATGATCAAACTGGTCAGTATCACTCCGCCACAACATTGATAGGATTAATATGCACATTCAGGATTATGTTATATGGCAATACACACAGAGTTCACACAGTTATTCATGTTTATTTTTTCCAATGCCTTTCCATATCAAAATCACATGACCAAAAATTACCCCAGGTATGACTGCAATATAGGAGTAAAAGTGCTTCTTGAAGAGGCTGATATCTCTGCTAATGATACCACTGCGGAGGATTAAAAAAGTAATCAATGAATTTGAATCAAAAGAATATAAATGGTCAATTTTTTATGCAAAGAATTCAATAATTATTGAAAAGACAACGTATGACCTTATAAAGGGAAAATTTTAAAAATAGAGCAAATGTACAAAAGATAAATATCCCAGAGTATAAGAATAGAAACATTTTCTTAGTCATAAGAGCTGTGGAAAGTGGGCACAACTGCAAGAGTTTCACTAATGTAAACAGCTGTGTCTGGGAATTTTGTACCCTGAATGACATAAATTATGAGGTCAGAGCAAGGTGCAGATGGAAGTATCTAAATACTCAGTGCTAAAATCAGCAAACCGTTTGGTCATGTGCACACCTGGGGCCTTACCTTTCAATCATAGTTCCATTCTGGATCATCCATACATCACAGTATGTCCGAGCCACCAGCATCGCTGCGATGAGGATCATATACCCAGACTGTCACAGAGGCACAGAGCACAGGAGATGACACATAGTATAGTGATGAGTTAACAATAAAAGTACATTGGTTACTAAAGAACGATCTCCATCCAGTTACACATTGTTTCTAAAAACCTTACTTACATTATGTTATTAGGGGAGAAGGGTAAGGCTTAAATGTGCAAACTAAGCACATTATTGACACTGTAAAATAAATCATTGGCAATAGTCACTAACTGTACTTCTCTACTGTAAAACAGTATAGAGTTCATCAGCATAGACAAAGCTGCAACAGGCCAAAAATACAAGAAAAAGTGTTGCAATAACTGAAACACTATGTACTCTGCTACAAAATCCAATGGGCAAAATCCAATGAGTAAAACTGATTACAAGCTTACGTTTAGCATGATATGACGTGCAAATCACATAACAGCAATTCATCAAACACAAATAATTTTATACACCATAGTAAATCACTACGTAACTAACAAAAAGTAATGTATTACTTTGGAGTATGCATTATTTTACAGGAAATGAGATACTGAAGAAATCAGTTCATGGGACTCTGCAGACAAGTGTTTCTGGGTTGATGATAACACGGAATACTGAGGCCCACCTCTTTACAAATCGCTCTGGGCACCATAATCTTAAAGATCCGGCACAGTCGGAGAAAAAGATCTTGTCCACTGCCGCCCGGTCTTTCTTTGAATCTTTCTGCAAAAAGAAAAAAAAATCTGAGTAAACAAGTTTATTTTCATGCAACCAATCACGTGTATGCCCATAAAGTTACAATGTAATGTGTCAATTATTTGAATTACCGGTCAAGCCATTCATCACTGTTACTTTTTGTTGTACTTGTTTTACTGGTAGAACTCGAAATATCAAAATTAACGCGGCTGCTTACATCATTGTTAAGCTGAAGTTCTGATGCTCCTTTTTTACTGTAAAGAAAACAGAAACATAGATCAAATACATCGCATATGAAAATATTACTCTTCTGTTATGAAACATCTAAAGCAACATTGAAGACCCGTGCATATTTCAGCTGCAAGGGATGCACCTGCATGCTTGAAATTTCTGAAACTGACAGCAAGTAGGAAACCAAGTGTCATCACAACTTCACAGCATTACTTAGATTCAAAGAATCTCGCTATTAAAATAGTGTATTGACAACGTTTAAATATTAAGAGTGGCAGTAATCGTAGATATACGGCTCGATCATGTGCAGTGACGAACAGTGGCATCTTTGTTGCTTCTCTGTGGAGTGCTGCAACATTTTACTGATTAGCTAGCTAGCTAGCTACCTCGCCTAGCAATAAAGACCTCCATTGTGTACAGATGAAGATTCGTGAAGCATGCGCTACAATAAAATGAATGCCATCACAAGCAATCATACGCACCAAATTTGAAAAGGCATAAAATAACGTTACGAATCACTAATTTGGTGTGGATATTCCTCACCGCTAGCTACAATTCTACATGATCCTGTACACGGAGCAGAGTTTCATTGGCTACCTGGCGAGCTACACCTGTCAGTTGGGGCAGGTTATTCAGGCTAGCCTGACAAGCATCGTTTGCAGCTGAAGCTTGCAATGAAGTTATCTTACAACAACACAATATCATACATAACCCGCAACACGAGATACATTCATTTAAGTTTGCTGATTCTATGCCACATACCCCTTTGACTTAGCTGATCTTCGTCTTTGTTTGAGAAGATATAAAACTAGTAAAAGACCACCAGCAATGGAAGAGTTCTTAGTTGTCAAGTACTTGCTGATGGCCGCCATGTTTCCGACACTAAGCCGGTGAAGAGAGCAAATTGCATGCCGGGATGTTGGGAGGGAGCAAACGCCACAATACATATTACGGTGTCATGTTGCGTAAAATTCTGTACAGAATCACCGATCTTCATATCAGTTGGATAAGTCATTGCTGTATCTGTACGCACTATGTTACCCTATCGTTGCAAAATAAACATTAGAAGATTTGCGCAGAACTGCGCAGCAGTAGGTGTTAAGAATCAGTCGTGGTAGCACATGTAGAAAGCTAAATATCATCCAAATTGACCTTGAGCAATACTTGAAATTGTTTTAAAAGCTTTAAAGTGTGTCGATTAATATTTTTATGTACTTTCGTCATTCGTCACCTTATCAATGATATTTCAACACACAACTCTTTTAGAGTACAACGCATGTAGCGATTGCCTTCTTATTTTGAAATCCTTGAAATGTTTGAGAAAAAACTCAAATTTAATGATATTATTTTGCTATTACACTGACACGGCTAAATATATCAATATACATTCCTGCTTACAATTAATACACTGATACATGTAATATGTAATTAATTTTGAATCTACAGTACCCTCGAGACAGACCCTGAAGTCATGAAGTTGATACCGGGCTATTAAATAAAATATATTTCTTTAGATTATTATTATAATTAAAAGTGGTAGTAGTCGATAAAATACCATTCACTCCTTGACTTTTTAAAAATATAGACAATATTCTTTTTGGCAAATATGCCTATAATCTTAACATAAGCCTGTTAAAAGAGTACATTGCTACTGCTATACACATGTCAGCCACTAGATGGACCAAGGAGCCATAGAGATCATGGAAGCCAGTTTATCCTTGGTTTATTGACATTTTCGTTTATGTATGTATGTGCATGAATATACACCATTCCATTTTATGTATCTACAAAATATATTTTTAAATAATTCAAAATGATTTTTTTTCCTTTTATGTTGAAAGTTTTTTTTTTTTTTACCAAAAACAAAACACTGTATTTGTTACATTTATTTATGCTTAACATTGTTTGAAGGTGGATCAGTGTAACATTACTTGTCAAAATCCACAAATATTTAATGCAGACATAATATACCATATTCTCTAAAACCTGAACTGTAGCATATTACCCATATTTTTTGTTTCTACTGTTCAATTTTGATGTTACACAGAGTCTACATATCACTTGACATGACTGACATGAGATCAAAACGCTTTTCTTCACAGTTTCTAAACCAAAGTACTCCATATTTCCTGAAAAAGGCGTCTTACATACACTACACTACAGTATTCCTCTGTGTTTGTCTGAACTGTGCAAATAACGGTTATCTCTGTTAGTTAATTATGAAACCAGAAGTTGTGACTTAAAATGGCAGCATATAAATGTCTCTGTGTTGTTTAAACATCTTTTTTGTATGATGTGCATTCACGACCTTAATTAAAATCTCCCTGTTATTAATCAAATAAACAGCTGATAATACATGCATTATACATATATCATTGTTGCCAAAACATTTCCTCGGACCAGTCATCTGTCAGGGTATTTAACACAAGCGTGGCTATCTCATTTAGGGTTTTAATTCATATCCTTAAGTACTTTTTGCCGGAAGAAGGAAAACGTTGTTTTTGCAAAAAAAAAATAAATAAAAATATATATATATATATTATCCAGGCAATACACAAATCATGCATGCTGAAAATATGTTTTGTTTTGAAGTTTTAATTGTACTTTACACACTGTACTTGTCAAAAACGAGTGCGCAATGGAAATTTGGCGTCTCAGACCACAAAATTGCAGGTTTTACAGACATGACAACAGATAACACCTGTTGTCAGGGGGAGGACAACCAGACGAAATCTTTCCCCCTGTTTCTTAGTAGCCAATTGAAAGTTACTTAGTTCGTCACATGACAGAGGGCGGGGATTGGTTTCCACAGTGCAAACGGCGGTTCCAAATTCTTAGCAAGTATGAGGTAGCAGCACAAATAGTGTAACAGTAGTACACTGATAGTGCGGCATCGGGAAGGATTTACAAACGTGGATGTAGGTGTGCTCCTTAATTGGCCGCTTTTGGATTTTGCCTCGAGTGCAATGTTCCAGGATTATAACCTAAGTGAGTATCTTTGTATTGCAACCCATGAAGAACTGTTGCATTTGTAACCAATAAATCCTCGAATCAAACTAGTGTGCCATCTCCGTACAAGTAATGCATGTACGAGTGTCTGTCTTTTACATTCTCGGCTTTCTGAATATGCAACCCTAAGTGTTTAAAGAAGTTAATTTTAAAGAAATACAAAACAGACGAGAAGGTTTTGGAGAATAGTAATACACAGTGCATCTGCTGTAGAAAGATGACTGTAGCAGCATCAGCAAACAACAGTGTTAAAGATTTTGTGAGATGTGAATGAATAGGACAGTGCAAAAACAGCACGGAATTGAAATAACCGACATTTCTTTTATTCCTTTTTGGTGAGAAGAAGTCTTCTGCGATCGAGTAACGTTCTTGGCTGTGATTTTATTTCAGTTTATTTTGAGAGTGTCAGAACTGGTTAGAGATGGCCAGCTGTAAGTATCGCATTCCATTTTAGGAGTTGCAAGAAAATATTAACCTTACTAAAAGCGCTGTTTTTCACTAGTAGGAATTCACTAGCAGTATAAGATCACGACCGACACGAGGGTAAGCATGATGGTCGTTTCCAAAATATTGGCACCAGCTTTATTAGGCTTAATCACGAAAAAGAAATTGTCGGTATGAAAGCGAGCATGCACAAATACTTGTCTTACTTTGGTTGAACCACATCATTTTTTTTTACCAAGTAAGCTTAAATTTATTTAGGATAGTCCTACGTAAGCATGTTTTTCTGCTTGAGTGGACATTATCGGTCAACTTGTTGCTGAAAGGGTTAATTACCCCCTTGTTAATCCGGTTTAAATTCAGTTTAGGGGGATATGGTCGGACATGTGGTCATAGTAGGGTCTTTAGAGCGACCATATGGATCACACACATAATATAATCCATAATATCGTTGAGGTATATGATCCTTTTCTATTTATTACTTAAATTGATGGACTTCTCCTTCAATTTTACCATATTAAACCCCAGCACCTCCCTAGTCTGTTATTAATACGTGAGCACTTAACGATATCCTGTGAAAAAATACAAGTCTTGTGAAATGCCGTGAGCTAACAGTATCTGGGTGCTGACAGTTCTGCTGTATTACTGACCCTCAAAATGTTTATTATCTGAATTTTTTCTTAATTAATAGAAATGGACGAGATTTTGGTTTAAGCACTGTACCTCTTTCTAACGTGATCAATTCAATAGAGCTCTGTATTGCCCATGTACAGAAAGCCAAAAGTATCCCATTACTTTGTAATTCAGTATGGTTCCAAACTGTCATTTTCTCCTTGTTTGTTTATCATGCAGTAAACTTTACTTTTTTCCACCATTTACACAAGTTTGTCCTGTTTAGTCCTAGACCTGGATTGTTGGTATGTATTTAGTCTTGTGATGTTTAATGAAGGTAAATTTAATGTAAGTGAAAAAAGTCATCATCGAAGTGTTTTTTCTTGGCACTGCTCAGTGTCTTCCATTGTCATTTAGGTGCGGTTAATGTGTGTTTGGGATAGTAGGGTGTGGGGGAGTTCAAGTAAGACTGTCACAGAGTTCAGATTAGATGTTTAGATGAGAGACCTTAGCCCCTGTAATCATTTTCTTCCACCCAAATGAAAGGCAGCTTTGATGGTCCTTTAAGCATTGTATCATCCCACAGAGCTTCAACTGCAGGACCTCTGAAATCTTTTAGTTTGGGCACCTTGATACTATGAACAGCCTTCGCTCTTGGATCCTACTCTGTCTCACGTAGTATGACAGTGTGAAAGTTATTTCTAGTATGAAGATGTAATCTTTTTTTTTTTTTTAGTCCTGCATTTGTTATTGCCATATTATGCCTTTTGTTGCAGTGTATGGTTGTCTACCACCTGCCAGCCCATCTCTGGAAACATGAGGTGTTTGTTACTCAGTGATGTCTGAACTTCCTCTTCCCTTTGTGCAGTTCTCTTTTCTGATGAGGTTCTCTTTTCAGCAGATTCAGCTCTCCTCGGTCCGGAGTCTCGCGGAATCCGAGGGTAACAAGGGGAGGATCGTTCCAGGTCGGGGCTCTGCGTTGGCCGCTGGGATGTTGCGGCAGAGCAACAGTGGCGGGAATAAGCGCTCTCTGGGCATCTCACGGCTCTCAAACTCGCACTTCTTCCCCCTGTCGGCGGGCTCCGGGGGAAGCTGGGGCGTGAGCCGGACAGCCAAGAGCAGCTCTCTGAGCTCCATCAGCTCAGAGTCAGACGGTGCCGTGGACGTTCGCGGGGTGGACCCTGACTACATCATGCAACTGGTCAATGATGTTCGCAGGTTCGCGGATGTCCTGCTGCAGCTGAAGGAGGCCTTTCACGCTGATGGTGGGTCTGGTATTATATGTCTATGTGGGTGTTGGGGATGGGAAAGCTTTGTGTGGACATGCTGGGGAACTGGCCAGTGTGAAGAGGAGACCAGGGTCTCTTTGTCACTTAATCAGTCCTGTGCATAGTTCTCATGCTGCGCAGTCAGGAAGCTCATTTGTCCTTCTGCGTGCTGACAGACATGGCCTTACCCACTCGGTCATTGACTCCTCTTTATCTCTAAATGGGTGAAAGTTGTACTTGAATGCAGCCACTGGTCCAACCACCTCAGAACGACCTGGTGATTGTTTGAAGTGTTAAGGTAGCCAGTCTGTTTCTGAAGCATTCCTGAAAGTCCATGGATTAGTAACAGAGGTTTTGTTGATTTTTCAAATTGACCACCTTTATCCAGACCTCCAGATCTGAGAGGTTTCACTGATCTAATGAACATACTTCACCTGAATGGACTTAATCATTTGAGGGTGCAATTTAGGATCTCTCCTTCCAAGATTTTGAGTTATGGTAACTGATGTTGTATCATTGGGGACAAAGAATATGTTAGAATCTCTTTCTTTTCTGGGATAAAGGAACAGTGTTCACAGTTGCCTCCATATAACGGGTCCTGTCCATCCTTTCCACTGAGTGAAGTGATATAACATGACACCTATCAGGGTTCCAGAATACTCTCCCTGGAGGAAACGCAGCCTTTTGCAGCATGTCGTAAGAGTTGCTTCAGACTTCCTCTTGCATCATTACCTTGTAAGACTGAAAATAGAAAGCCGTAGTTGGCAGGGTTGGGTTTATGATAGGCTCTGTTAAACTAAGGCTAGCCTCTTTAATTAAATAGCTTTCATCCGCATAAGTAATCATCTCCAGATGCTAATGTGTGGTCACCAGGGTATTTCTAAATCTTTCAAAAGCACACATAAAAAAGCAGGGAATAAGAACAGATTGTGAAGGCGATTGATGCTGGAGGACTGCATGCTGGTGATTACCACGTTCCTCCTGAGGAAGCTAGTTAGCTGACTGAGCTTTACAGTGGCTGCTGCCCATGTGTCAAGTGGTGGAGAGACCAACAGCAGGAAGGTTAAGTAGTGTTGGGCAGTGCTTACCTTGATTTGTGAGGTTACTGTTGTTTGTCCCAGGTGGGATAAACAGCATTGGTCCCTAGAGTTCCACTTGAGTTTCTCTTGTGAATATGTTAATTTTAATGTGCCGAGATTGCACTCTGATTTATAACTTCCCAACTTCACATGGGAAGATTTAATGATAAATGAACAGCAAATTAAAGTGGAATTTATTTTCTTTGCTTCCTGTTTAGATGTCAACTACAAATCAGTACGCTGCTCTACATGGGCAAACAATGTTTGCACTATCCACATAGTGCAAATTGTTTCACTGCACCCATTGAAAGCATTTCATTGATTTATTGTATCGTTTAAGATTTTGCATAACCTTTCATGAATGACCCAGTTGGAAGGTCTTTTAGATATAGCTATTTTATTAGATTCCTAAGAGGATGAAATGTGCTTAGAGCAATTCGTCATGCCTGTGTCTCTGCAGTCTGTTTCTTTTAACCATGTTGGATATAGCAGGTTTGCAGGAGAAAAGGGGGCAGGACTGAGATTCTGAGATTTGTGGACATAAGGGAATTATGTAGTGGGCTGAATTTACTGGTAATCATGTAAGTAAACTCACTGGAACCGTAACAAATGACTGCTAGTGACTAGTGCTACTATCTGTCAAGTATAGGGTAAGTACAGGAAAGAGCAAATTTGAAAGGGAGGCAAATTGTCCCGGAGGAAATTTAAATGTGTAGCTGCATGGAATGTGAAGAGCTAGTAGATTCTTTTTTCTCACCAGTACATCTGGAAGAAAATAATCTTTAAAAAACATTTCTGTATTATTGTTTTAATGAAAAAAATTGTCAGGGTTGACACTTGAATCAAAGTTGAATGTTACATATTTCTACTGTATTTATTGAGGCTGGCAGGAATAAACCATGATAGCACATGCATGGGTCAATAAATGTCGTCAAAGTGTAATTTGTGGCAGTAAAATGGGTGGGTCTGGAGGGCAGAGCTGAGCCTGAAAATATAGGCTCTGGTGAATCACTTGATATGGCTTGATTGGAAGTGATTTAAATCCCTTTCAATTTGTGACTTCGTCATTGAAATATCTTGCATTAAGAAAGACATTCCCATTGTTTTGTCTGAAAAACACCCATCCTCCTCCTCTGCACAGAATCCAGAATGAAGTGCGGGATTCTGCGTTAGGCCCTCGGTTTAGCAGCATAACTTTATTCATGGTTAATGATGTGAAGTTGACACCCTTTGTCTCGCGGATGTGCTCCTGAGTGCCTTGTGCTGCTGATTTGGCTGAAAATATACTTTCCCATGTAAGAATAGCAGGAACCTTAGGATTACGCCCCTAGGGATGCCATGGCCAGCTCCAGTAGGATTTTTGTTTTTCCCAAAGTCTTTTTATATTCATACCACCTTAAATGGTGATGATCAGAGGTTTGTACTTCAATGCTCGGTTTGAAGTAGTTAAGCATTTTCGTGAGGAATAAGTCAATAAACCTTTATGTTCCATTGATGGTGGGAGTTTTTGATGTTCCAGAGAAGACACAACCAAGATTGGTAATTTTGACTGGATTTTTTTGTGTGTCTTCTGTCTTTCTTTCATTACACTGCTCAGTTGAGATTTCACGTCACGCAAAGGTCAGTCCAGTGTTTTATTTTACTAGTTTTCGTCTTCTGGAGCGTGCATGTTATGACCACATTTTACCACAATGACCATTTTACAAGACTGAGCTGAATTGTCCTTAGATAAGAGGCATGCAGTTCACATTTACCCAGGGGATATTTTGGGTGGCTTAAGTTCAGTTCGTAAAAAGGATTGTCGTGACCGCATGGCTAATGGTGCATTTTCACAGTAATGACTTTCTGCAGAAGGTCCCTCCTTATTAGCATAGCTTAAGCAGATAATGTGAGGGAAAAAAAATGAATCCATTTTATTACTTGTTTTAGTTGAGAACAGAGACACAATATCTCCTTATAATCATTTGGATCATATGTATGGTACAGTTAATCAGGTTTCATGTAGTCTGTAGTTATGAGATTTCTCATTTCAGCATATTACAGTATTGTCTGAAAACTAATACAAATGTTTCTCTTACATCTGTATTCTTACATTTAGAGGAAGGGTTCTGTCCATCCGATGGCTTCATGGCATATGGTCCATTATGCTGGGCACTTGGCAGGGTTCTTTGCAGTGTCAGAATCTTTGTGCTGTCAGAATCTGTCTCCGTTCTGTATCTATGGCTGTGTAGAACTATACAGCAAGTGTGCGGTCTCTTTCAAAAGCCTTTGAGCATTCAGCTAAAATTTGTGCTTTGCTTTCATTTTCCTAGTGTTCCAAAGTGCAGGATATTTTTACACATATGGTTTTGTTTACTCCAAAATTGGGGCTTCTGCAGTTTTCAAACATCATTGACTGGATGGTTAATGAGGTGTGTTTAAATTTCTAGGTGCTCTTTATGAAATTTGACATGTATCACTCAAATGCCCTTCATGCTTTGCTGAAGCTAGTGTTTCTCCACAGAAGGTTGTAAAGTTTCTGAAGGCTGTTTCATGTTTGTATGTAGTTGGATTTGTGTCCCATTTAATGGTGTTGTGTTTCATTCTAAGCTGCTCTCTGAACTCTTTCTCCTATACTAGCATTAAGTCACAGCTTAATTCTCATCTCAGTCACCGCAAAATTACATCATGAATTCTACTAGGAAGCTGGTAACTTTATTTTAATAACAAGCTCATCTTTCCTGCATTTTAAATTGTTGGTACCTTTTAATTCTTTTAAATGTATTGTTCTTGCATTTAGCTTTTTCTCATTTCAGTGATGCTGATGGTTTTTTGGTTACATTCCTTTGCAGTTTCTTAAAATAGCTACTCAAACATGTCCATCTTTTATGACCGACTCTTGTGGTTTTCCTGCCCTTAACTGATTTCATGTGTGTGAGAACTGACTTGTTTGTTAGTAATACTCTGTTTTTTTATTTACATTTATAGAATAGACTATATTCTGTATTGTTTTGTCATATGTTTTTTGTTTTTTACAATTTTGGTTATTTTAGTTTACTTGGCCATAAGAAGCTACTTTTTTTTTATTATAGTACTGTTACCTGTCATTGTAAATCATAATGGAGGAAGTAAAATAATTAGATCTTTTTCTTTTGAACTATTGTTTTAAGTGGAATCATTTGAACATTTTCCCTTTGATCTTCTGTCGTTTGATAAATTTGCCTTTGTAATTTAGTGATGACTTTTCTGTGGACCCCTTTGGGTGCCCTTGGGCTATGACTCTATGCATATGGGTTGAAAGGAGTTTAGGCACCTGGAGGGAGATAACATTAGAGCAGGAGGAGCATCAGTGGTCTTTGGGTGAAACTTGCAAGCATCCGCCCAAATAGTCTTCGCAGAGCGTCCACCAAGGCCAGGGGCTCGACAGGGTTGCAGCTCTAATTACTCTGCCGTCTGTTCTGTTTATTGCTGTAGGACTGAGGCTCACAGGGGCCTGTCCAAACATGTGACCCTAACCTCGTGGCCCTGAATGGCCAGCTCCTGTGCTCCTGTGTTATGTTCTCCTGCCCCGCCGTCACACTCTTTATGTGCTGTTGCAAGCACATTTCTCACGGCCTAGAAATGATGCGTACTGTGAAAATGAAAATGCTCCTTCTTGTGGGTGGTTGCAGCTGCACTCTTACTGATATTCCTTTTTTTTGGGGGGTCACATGTGCTATGCCTTGTTGGATAGTGGTCTTGTGATTGGTTTTCCTATTATTTCACCCTCATTTTCATGTGGAACCCTTGATCCCTGTCACAGTGCTACAGTTCCAGAGAGATCTGTGTAATGGCATGGGTCTCACCTTTAACCGAATGTGCTTGCTGGTCAGTGCATAACCTAAAATGTGTTATACATTAGCACACAGGCACACACACGCTGTCGTGCTGTGGGTTCAGCTTATTTCATTCTTCGCTCTGTGGAGCGGAGTGATGGTTAGCATGTGTCAGCCCTTTTGAAATGAGAAACAACAAGAGCACAGAGGGTCGTTCCCTGAATGAAGAAAAGTGAGCGCCGCGGGGAAGTGCTCCCCGGAAAGAGACACCACACTGCCAGCTTTTCTGTAACACTCACGTGGCCTGGGGACACTTTGCAGCCCAGTAACCCTAAATATGTAGTTGGATATTCCCCTCCAGAGGGCCCACGTGTTGGACTCATGACCCATTTAAAATGAGCCTTTTCTGCTTGTTATGCTGGTGTTTCTGGGGGGCTGCAGCTGTGGAAGTGGGGTTTGGCCCTTTCAGATGATTATCATTTCTATGAGTCAGAATTCTGCATGACTCAGTGCAGTGGGCTGACTCTGCTATCCTGGTTTGGGCCTTAAAGATGGGACACCATAGACAGTAAGGGGTATGTGGAACATCATTTCCAGTACCACCCAGAAGACCGTATTAGCAGTCTGGACAGAAAGAACAACTGTGCTTAGTGACTGAGGTGTTTTTCCTGAGGTACTCAAGCATGAGATCAGGTCTCAGTCAGCAGTGTGTGACTTAGTCATCATTTTGTGTGATTAATCTCATTCTCTCTCACACTCTCTCTCTGTCAAACACAAATACATGCACACATTTAATTGAGTAACCCTTTTTGCTGTTCTGACAGGTGGGTTTGCTTGTTATGAGGTGATTCAGACTTTGCTGTAGTAAAGCCTTTTAGCTGCCAGCCATTTTTCTGTTAGTGAAGCATTCAGTAAGCTTTGTTTTAATTGTATTTAATAAAATCATACAATTTCCCGAGTTTTGTTTTCATGTTATGGCTAAAGAAGCATTTTAATTCTCTCATACAGTGCCTTTGATCTTTTCTATAACAAAACAAACATATTTAGTTTGTGTTTTGTAGCTGAATGTAACCCTTTAAATCACATCATATTTAGGTCCTTTTTTACTTGCATAAGAAAGAATCGTGAGCGAACAGTGAGGCAAAGTCTGCATTCTGACGTATGGAGCTCATTTGATGTTTTTCCATCACCTCTGCCACATGCATGTCTTAATGTGTGTGTGAGATTGCACCCTCTGTTTTCTGTTGTCTACTCATAATTTTAAGTGTTGTTTTCTCCGTGCCTGTTCTGGGACCTGGGTGTTTTTTTTTTTTTTTTTTTGGTTTTTATGGTTTTGTGAAAGGGAAATCTCAGGGAGAAATACGGTATGCATTTTGTATCAATATTGACCCTTTGCGACAGCGCCCGTTACCACCGGCACAGCTAATCATTTTGATGGGGTGAAAGAGGTCCTGGGTTGCCATAGCGGAGCTGTATGTACCTCCCCTCCCCCTCTGGCATACTCTGCATTCCTGCAGAACAAATGCTCACTTGTTGCTTTAGTGCCTTAGATCAACAGTTGCTAGATGTGAGACACTTCTGAAATGCCAAACTGAAAAAATTGAAATTTTCTTTGTTTTTGTGAAGTCAGTTCACCACGACCCCCCTACCTCACTCTTATTGAATGGCAGTTCTTTGACCCAGAGTTGGTGTTCTGTGATTTTTGGCAATCTGGTTCATTGACTCTATGTTTCAAAATGCTCAATGGAGCACTCTCACGCTGCTGGTATCCAAGGAGCTGGGCTGTGGTTGTCACAACTGCACCATGCTGTACATGACATTATTTACAGAGTATCTCCTCCTCTGTTATTGGGAGAAGACATTTTTTACTCACTAAATATGCTTTACAGTTTGAAAAAATCAACAGTTCAGTTGTATTGCCTCTAAATGCCTGCTATTCACATTTGACAGAAGGTACACTGATGGAATATCCTCAGTGTGATATTCAAAGGTTAACTTTACATTTAAAGTGTGAGCTATTGTCCAGCATAAATACCTGTTACATTGCAGTGATAGGCCATAGTGGACCCCTTTCAGAATCAATGCTTCAATGCACTTTTCCTTAACAATTAGTACATAAATAATAATAATAATATGGTACAGTTTTTACTTGCTTCAAAATCAATGGTGCACAAAAGGTGAACAAAATGAAAAATCGAAGCAACTTTTTGAATGGTAAATGCTTAACATTTATTGGTTGTCAGCACAGAAAGAAATGAAGTGATCAAAAAAGCACAGAGCTTTTACAGTACCTGTGCTCAATGTGGCTTTAGGAAGAAAAGTCAGAATGCATCATTCATCAAAGAGGGTTGTAATATCTCATTCTGCCTAAAGTGGTCCTTAATGAACTTTACTGGATCTGATTGTATCGGGTGGTGTCTGCTCCAGAGAAGCTAAAAATATTGATCCTCCTGATGTATTAAAGTACTGTACATATCAAACCATTATCCGAACAGAGTCTGCCTCCAGGGAATGCTGAACCAGGAGACCACCAGTAATCCTGCAGTAGTGAAGCACAAAAAAGGGTTAAATATCAGACTGAACTTTGTTTGGAACTATTCAGTTTCCTGTTAATCTTTGGGCATTTGAGTCATTGCCTCAGATTTAGAATGCATTACCTTACAAGTCAGTGACTGTTTGAATTTATCTGGTGTAGATAAGTGAGCATTTTTCCTCTTGGTTTCCCTCACAGATTAAACGTGCAGTTATATTTAATATTTAACAGAGCAGTAGTTGAGTCATTTCATTGCACTCAACTAATGCAGGATGTTGAGTGCAATGGCATGACTAATACCTGGCTTTTGTGTATGTATATTATATCAGAATACATCACTCCGTTACCTACAGAACATGTGGTTAGTTGTGCTGGTAATGTGCCTCAGAAAGGTTTTGACTGGTGGGTATTGAGTATTACAATTGAAAATATTTGATTACCATGACTTGCTTGCTGTAGAGTTGCACATATTCTACCCATAAGTCACATTTCATTGAAGCATACATGTCTAAAGTTCTAGAAGTCTGTCTAACTAGCTAGCGCTCTGGGTTTGTAGGTGCTGTTGTATCAGTATTAATACAACAGTATTAAAGCCCAATCAGAATCAACCAAAATCAGTTGAACAGCACTACTGTACCCCCCACTGGTAGCATTGTTTATGTTTGTGTTAAAAACTCTGCTCACAACTGCTGCTGTGGGGCTGTGAGCTGTAGCCACTCACCAGTTGCTGGCTGCTGGTGGAGCAGTATAAAATCAGTCTTACTTCCATTGAAACATCTTTGTTATTGTAACACTTGTAACAACTGCCAGACTTCTGAACTGGGACCTCAGGGAAAAGGATGCACAGTGGCAACAGTTGAAATTGATCATTTTGAGCATTAAACTACCAGAAGGTAAAATTAGTGTGTGCGTGTATTTACTTAAATTGCCAGCAAAATGATATCCACAAAAGAATGTGAAGATAGTCCGTCATTTTGTCCAAATGCTGAAGTATAACTTTTCTAAAGGCCAACAACATTCTAATACACATGTCAGGTGCATTAAATACATTTTGAAAAACTAAAAATATGCAAGCCGTACTTCGCCTTTTGACAAATGCCTGCGGGTATAGTAGAGCTGGAATTGGAAGCGTTAAACAATCAACATAGGAGTACTGTAGTAGCTAGTGCGGCTGTCACATTCTGTTGCAAACAGATCTCTTGTTATTGTGGTCAGATCTCATGTAAAAAAAAAAAAATCTCACATGAATAATGAATAAAAATTATTTAGCAGGAAACACTGTAAACAAGCCTCAGCTAATAACCACATAGTCTGGGCAAATACAGTGTCCTGTATGTATGATTTTTTTTTTCTTTCATTGTTTTTTGAAAATGTGCACAGCCTGGGAGAGAACTTTTTTTTTTAAATAATGCCAAAACTTGTGGGAAACTGGTTAAGCTGATAGCCCTCTGGGAGAACCTGAATGCAGTTTAGTGATTTGTGGTTTAAATAACCCTTCATCAGAGTCTAAAATTAACTTCCTCTGTCTTTTCCCTGATGTTTTTGACTTCTCCGGCTGTAGCTGTTCTCTGTTTGGTTGATCGCTCCCTTTGAGAATGCCAGTAAAGAGGTTCAGCCAGTCACAAAACGGTCCTTATATGGGTTCCTGTAGCCCATCTACATTTACGGCTTCTGTAAATCAATCAAACATAATGGTGGAGATCAGGCATCACACTCAAACCACTTTTAAATGAAAAGGTATGGTTTCGCGCCTGATTTGAACTTCAGTATGAATAGGGTTCATCACTGTTTCTGAATGTTTCGGCTGTACTTGCCTGATAGCCTTTGAGGGAGGAAGTCTACTTTCGTGAGAAGGAGCTTGGGGTGGGGTGGGTGGTGGCTAATTACATAAATTGATTGTTGTGGGGAATCCCTGCCCACTCTATCACACGCTGACTACCCTTCAAGGATGGAGAGGCAGGACACTGGGTATGGAAGCAGGGGATTTAAGAAGAGGGCAAAGACCCACAGGATACAAGAAAAGAAAAGGGGAAAAAAGACAAAAGGGCAGATAAAAAGCTAAAAAACATGGAAGACACTCACTCATGTAATTGCCTGTATCTACAAAGAAAAGGAAAAGACCATGGCTGTGGTTCAAACAACCTTTGCCCTTAATTTGGGCTCACAATCAACTACTGGTGTTCATTTTTATCTTCACTTGAATTCAGCAGTCATGAAAAGTAACTCACCGAACTGTTGTTGCCGATAAAAAGCATAGCAGTCTTACTCAAGTAATATTGTTGTAAGTAATATTTGTGAACAAATGTTGACAGTTGAATTAAAAAATGTAAGATTTACAGCTTATTTTAAGGCCTTGAGTTAAAATGGCCTTGAGCCTAAATGAGATAATAAAGATCATACTAGATATGAGTTAACCTATTTAGCACTCAGTAAGTACTATTGGGGGGGTTTCACAGGTCATGTGTAGGCTAGTGTGAACGATTGTAGTGGTGGTAGATAAATGATACCATACCCCCAAAGTAATCGCTGTACAAGAACTTATGTTTTCTCAGTGGGGAAACCCTAAATGAAAGTTAAATAAAATTAAAAAATTATAGAAAATGGGCACACGATCCTGCCTATACACGATCCTTAGCACCCATATGTTGCTGAGGAGTCATCTTGAGTAGAACAAATAAAATAAAACGGACTATTTTACAAGCCCAGACCCGAAACACTTGCATGCTGCGGGTGGCGCTTTTTTTGGCAGGCCTACATCTTGTCCGTGGTTTAATTGCCTACCACACTTAAGGAAGAGATTTGTAGGTTTGTTTTTTTTCTCCTCTTTTTCTTCTGAAACCTGAAGGATGCTTTTGTGGGCCTCTTGTTGGGTGCGTCTCCTGGAGGACGGATTTATGGTTATGGGCCATGCCGCAGCCCGGGAAATTTGTTCTAGTGAGAGCGGAACAGTTGGGTAGCCCCTAGAGAGGAGCTCCAACATGGTGGTGGGATTGTGTGGGTTTGGCAAATTTATAACCGTGAATAAGCATGTAAAAAGCGGAGAAAAACCGCGGCCCCTCGCTATATCACCCTGTCTCTGTGAGCATTACAGGGCTCTGATGCTTAGGGGGTTGTTTGTACCATCACTGATGTAATGTATTGACACAACACCCACTGTTATGCTAGACCCATCTTCCTAGCGTGTTACTCATGTTATTGTTGCTGATGGCTATTTCTGCTCATTTTCATGTTCAAAGGCCCCTTCCTGTGGTGTTTTAAGTATGTTGAAACGACATGGTGAACTGACGACAGCCAGGAGAGCCATTAGTCTGAGGAAAGAAGGATGGGTTAGCAGCAGTGACTTTTGATGTGTTGGCTACATTTTGGCATCCTGGAAGAAATGGATAATCCTGTTGACTAACGTGGCTTGTTATAGACCCAAAATCCTGCCTGGGGAGAATGACAAGCCTTGAGCCTTTGATGATGTTGACCTCCCTGTGTGGACATGCTGGACCTCACAAATAGTGCTACATGTCTGCTAAGCCCAGGCCTGCAAACAATGCTGTTTATTGAGCTCCAGTGAAACCCTCCCAGAGCCAAAACCATGTTTCTTGCTCCCACAGCCTGCCAAACATTGACTCTGGAGTCCAGCAGACTCATTTTGAGAAAGAAGATTTGGGAAAAGAAGCTTGTCATGCTCGAGCTTTTGCCTACCTGTTGCCACTCACATTATTCAAGGACCATGTAGTTTGGCAGGTTGTCGTGGAAAAACTGAAAATCCACATTGAAAAGTCTGCAGTTATGAGAGAACGATGGTTTTTAGAGAGGACTTCTGACCACAGCAGTAGTCATTCTCTCAGTGACTCAGTCTTCTGTAAACAGGGCCTCAATCAACCTTGTGTGAGTTTTTCCTGGACACCTTGTTTAAAATGAAATATGCCAGCATTCTCACAGGCATATGCTACTTGTGCCTAGAATCTTAACTCATGCCTTAGACTGTTAGTTTGCACATCATTTTTTCATATAATCTCCTTTATAACAGGGGTCAGCAACAAAAACCAGAAGACCCTGTGGCTCTCCAGACCCAAGACTCGGACTTGTTTTTTAAGATATCGCTATAACAGAGAGAGAATAAAAGAATAAAGACTAAAATGGCAAAAAAACTTGTCTCAGTTCAAAGATAAGAATTTCCCAATGTGCCCATTAAGTGACCTCAGGTCAAGTGTGGGAACTGCTGGAAGCTGTCCCTGCCTGGTCCGGCAGTGCTAGTATCACCCAGATGACTGGAGAAGATGAGTAATGCAGCCTGTGGGTGGGGGTAGGGGTTGGGGTGGGGGGGATCTGTGGAATGTCTTAGGCAGGAGAGAGCTGAGTGCAGTGCTCAGTTGGAGACGACTCCGCTGGTACGGGCCCCTGTGTGGGTTAGGTGGGGGCAGAACCCGCCCCCGGTGTGTGTGTCATTGGTGAATCACCCGGGCACAGAGAGGGGGTCTCATGAGACGGAGAGCAGAGACAGGCTCAGACAGGCCAATTACACCACCTGTTGTTGTTGTTAGCAGAGAGTGCAGCGACAGACAATAATGTCATGCGGTTTTTGAAATGCGACGGTTTTGTGTATACGATGCAGATATCAAGGAGACCAATAATAAAGCACCCAAATGGCCACGCTGATCATACATATAAATATGTGCAGGGTAAGCTTTTGAATTGTGGCTTTGAAAATCTTAAGTCAGGAGAGGTAATGTACTCATAGATTAGTTTAGGTTCTCAGTATCCACCCTCTCTTCCCATTCCCCCAACCCCAGATTAATAGTCTAAAACCAAGACGGCGAATTTAGAGATTAGTTTGGAGGGCTCAATTTCCCTCCCCCACCTTATGTACCACTCAGATTCTGGGATTAAAGCTGTCTAGAAATGCAGAAATGCTTATGATGTTGTTTACAGTGATAATTGAATTCCTGTTCAATCAGAAATGCAATGGATTTATTCTTAAAAATGCTTAATAATGTATTGTAATTGCATGTTTTTACAGTTCGAAAGGAAATCATTAATCATTTATGTACTCTTTAGTCTAGTTTACAAGGTATACTAGATTACTTATTTCATACAGTTCAGTGAAAGGGGTAACAGTATATCTTTCCAGTGTTAAATCATTGGCACCTTCATTCTAACAAATCAAGTGTACTTTTGTGATTTTTCCTGGTATTAACCTGGTATGTGTGATGCTGCAGTTGTCTCCAGTGTAAGATCAATATGCAAGTATAACCCCATTGGTTGATGTCCTCAAAGAGTCAAGATGTGTTTTTTTTCTCTAGGGGAGATGCATAGTCAAGAAAACGGCTTTACAGTAACACAGCAAGAGCTGAACACATAAGTATTTTGTATAAAATACAAAAACACGATACAACAATGCACTAAAACTCACACTCTCTCATTGGCTGAGGTAAAAATGCCTTTCTTTAGTAATACCTATTTACTGGTACCTGAATTTAAGATCATCTGGCACCATGGAATGTTCAGAATAGGTGGGCCACTCAAAACAAGCTCAAAACTCACAGGCAGCCATCGACTGCAGACAAGAGGGGGCGTGGCCAGTGGCTTTGTCAGTTGTGCATAATTATGCTAAAGCGCTCATGGGTAAAGTAAAAAGGGTCCCCCTGTTTGATGTAGGGTAAACACAACATGAACAGACTGAGCGTGAAGCGTGGCTGGGCCGATGCTGCCTGTGACCTCCCAGGGTTGGGCGTGGCCAGCAGGGGGCTCGGGGAGGGGGTGGCGTTGCGGGGCGGGGGCGGGTAACTGTGGGGTGTCCCTTCCTGTGGGACTGGGCGGGAGCTGATGCAAGATCCCCCTTTACGTAACGTTGGACATGCCTCATCTGTGTGCACCCTGAAATAAATATCAAGTGTGCTCCTTGATCCATAATTGTGATAGAATTATTTTGTCACAGGCCCTGAACCTGCATTGTTTGGAGGGGTTTTTCAATGAGGCCGACCCTTTGTAGTTTCAGCGGTTGCGAGATGGAGATGTTCCAGGCCGACTGAGCTGCTAGCGCATGTCATAATCGCATCTTCCACTCTGGCAGAGAGAAGTCTGGCTAAACAGAGCCATCCCTGATTACCATTGTTAAATCATTCATGAAACAGAAGGAAAAGAGTGCTTGCCAAAGCAGCTACCCTTTATGACCGTGCCGCACAATCCCAAGCACTGATAAGTGCTGTTGTTACCCTTTATTTCATTTATCAACCATTTCCTGTAACAGCCTCCTCTGTTTTGTCTGGTGTGCTTGCTCAGAGATAAAGATGTTTATCTCTGGGCCCTGATTGTGTGCGCTCTGAAGCATGTGCATTCTCTGATACCCCTCTGTTGCTGTTCCACATCATCTGTACGAGCTTTCAAAATGCAGGCCTGTGTGAGGCAAGCAAACAGCTGCGGATATGGCCAAGTGGAAGAAATGCAGCTAAGAAAATGGGAATTTGATGCGCAGCAAACCCTATGGGTCTCCTCACACCGAATCCCTGGCGTTTGAACTTGACGACCTGGCCTCTCCTCTCCCTGACGGTGAGGCACAAGCCTCGGTCTGTTTTCCAGTCTGAATTCTCGGACCCCCGGCTGCGCTGGTCCAGCCGAAAGACGCTGCGACCATGTTAAGCAGACGCGGGAGCCCTGGGCTCAGAGGCTTAAGCCGTGCGAGTTGGCTGCCAGTCGATTGGCTGCTCTGTGGGTGTTTTCAGACCTCTCCCAAATAAGGCATAGCTGGAATGCCAGCTTCCATACAAACAGGGGATCGTGAGAGAAAAGGTTGCCTGTCTCAGTGATGGACAGCTTAGTAGAGACATGCAAGGAAAAGCAAATTCTTGATTTCACAATAAGAATCTCATTTATATGCAAAGGCAGAGTGACAATAACCAAGTGTAAACAAGCTGAGGCATGGAAAAATCTATTTTGGACAATGGTAACGACTGATACTCTGAGGTAAAATAGTTTTTCTATGTAGCATGTCAGAAAATGTAACATAATACTGTTGTGTAATTGGTTAGAGTGCACGTTTATTTTGATACTAGTTTTCAGAGATGTATGCGTGCGAAAAACAGAGCTCCCATGGTAGATACATATTTTACATTCCAATTGAAAATTAAAATAAATAATGTTTTTATTTGGACTGCAGCTGTAGTGTTTTTATTTAATGATAGGGGATCCCTGCTGTTCACTTCCAAGCGTGTAGAACAGAATGTGCCATTATTATTCCATGATGACTTTGTTTCATATTACATGAACTGTTTGATTCACAGTAATATGAGATTACATGTAAATGCACCAGAAGTCATATTTACATAATATGTTATTCCAGCCATCCACCTCTTGTCTGTTTCAACTAATAAAAACTTGACTGATGTTGGCCAGCTATCAAGCTTACCAAAGAAAACAATGCTAGTATTATGCCCTGTAAGTATGGCTGCTAGAGACTGTATTGAAGCACATTCGACCATAGCTCTACAGTGTTAGATGTTTATAGTTTTTTTTTTTTATTTCTTTTCTATGCAAAATGAACATAACCAAAAAGCTCAGGGAGAATAGAGTGAAATGCACAACCAAAAGTGCAGGGGGAATTGAGTGAAAGACATGAAATTCAGACTTTTAAAAACCCAATGATCACTCATTGGAGGAGAAGGAAAGTAAGTCTTCAGCCATATTGTGGCAAACCCTATCTGTTTCTGATCACACACTGGTTGTTGAATTCTGAATGTGTAACCTACCATTTTCTTTCCTCCACACCAAGAGGCCCTTCCATATTGCAATGATACATTGTGGAGTCCGCTTGTCATTGCAGCTTTATTTAGTAGTATTAACAAGCTGCAAAAGAGCTCAAGTCACTATTCATTTTCGTTATGGTTATTGCTTCATAACAGCCCAAGGTTAAGATCTCCAGTACCTCCGGAACCATTCCAGTTATTGCAGTTTCATCTCTTTCGATAAGGTCATGAAGGTGGTTTCTCATTGGCCATCGTCCAGTCCTCTCCCACTGTGACTAAAACCTCAGCCTTCACTGTGATGCTGGAGGTTTTTCTCATGCTAATGCCCAACCTACACGGCTGTCCCATTCAATGGACAGGACCTACAAGGAAGGTGCTGTGCCTTTGGGAAACGGTGCTTTGACGGTGGCCTATTGTCCGTGCTTATGGGAAAAGACACTTCAAAGGTGAGGCAGCAGGGGAAGCCCGCCAGGCAAGAGCCCTCCTCCTTCCAGGCAGCGTGTAATCTGCTAATCCCCACTCTGGGTTGTAGGTGGGCCGCCCACTGTTCTGAGGTGGGTCGGGCCAGAGAGGAAATGCCCCGGGGCCCATGCTGGCCAATGGACCATCTCAGCACCCAAAAAAGAATGAATGATGTTAAAGGTTAAGTGTTTAAATTTTTTGCTTTTAAGCAGAGACTATAAATGTTAATTTTACTTATTCAGCGCGCCTGCTGCATTCATCAAGTCACACTTCTCAAAGGGGAGCCTCGCACAATGCCCAGTGCTTTAAATCACTTCATAATTGCAGGACTTTTTAACTGCTCTGCCTGGCTGTGAAGATGCATTTAATTCTAACTGTTATGCCTCAACTGTTTGATGTAGAAGTGCAGTTAAGTATTTGACACAAACCCGCATGCATGCACACACACACACACACACACACACACACACACACACACACACACACAGTTATACAGCATACATAGTTTCAAGTGTCTTCCATGCTGTAGGTGTGGCAGTGTAAATGGGAATTTTATATGCTTGTCTTAATTCACTCCCGGTCTTAAAAACACTCCTTTTAAATAATGGAAGCTAATTTACAGTTCTCCAGTGCAGTGCTACTAATATATGCAATGCAGCACTTCTAGTGATACATCAGGGATTTAAAAAGTAATTTTTTTTAAGCATTTACCCTGCTGAGCAGTATTCAGTGAACTGCAGGAGCTCATAGGGCTGTCTCCACCTTGTATTCTCACTCGCTTTACTGGTAACATAAGAACATAACTGCTGCTGAATGGTCCCCTCCTCTGAGCATCACATCAAATTTATGGGGCATTTCACAAAAAAAGAAAAAAATAATTATTTTGTCACCCTAAGCTTCACAGCAGCCCTGGCCTGAACCCCCAGATTATTGGGTGGCAGCAGGAAAACGATCCCTATGAGGAAGGAAGAAACCATAGAGGAATCAGACTCAAGGGGTCATCTGCCATGTGTTGAAGCACTAATAACATATTGTTATCCATGATTTAAATGCATGATTAAGCATAGATGGGATCACGGGAAAATCACAGAGAGAGGAATGTTTCAAAATCGGTTGGGATTTCAGTGTTTTGATTGGCAACACATATTTCACAAAGAAAATGTCAGGGTAAAAACAGCTAGGCTTAGTGTAGGGAATTTTAAAGGATTACATTTCAGCAGTGTTGAATCAGACAGTATTGAAAAACAGTGAGCACACCAAAATCAGACAGAAAAACACTTATATTACATACTGTGCATGTGTGTAGTCTTAACAAAAATAATTGAGCTAAAAACCACTTCAGTATAGAGGGGTATGTTATGCAGAAAACAAGTGTTAACAAAAAATAAAACGTATCTGTACTATTCTTTTTGAAGAACAGGGGTTGTAATGATGGACCTTCCACTTGTCGCCTGCCTTTCCAAAGTGAAAAGTAATCCATGATTACCATTGCTTGATTAATTCATACCTTAAAAAAACATGACACCCCTTTCCATTCAGAAGGACCATGTTTGAAACATGATTAATCGGGCGACTCATCCACGCGTTTTCAGGCTTCATATCATGTTGACATCTTAATGGTGAATGATCTCACTGTGTTTTTATTATGGATCAACCCCCCTCCCGACCTAGCCTTTCTCTCTCGCGCTCTCACTCTTAAAACTCCAAAAGAGAAGGGCTCAGTGTTCTGGAATGCAGTGTTGGTTTCCATGACGCTAATTAAGTAAAAATGTGGTATCAGTGCTGCCAGCTCTGCGGCCTCTTTATCAGGGACTCGGATCCAGGCCGCTGCGGCTTCCTGGGACAACTCATTTTTCACCCACTGTACGGCGGCTTAGGTGGGGAGGGGTGAATGGCAGGCCAGAAACAAAAACCTGGGAGGGTGTACACAGAGGAAAATAGGATTCTCCTTGGAAGGGGGGTGGATCAACTTAGCCCTATGCCCCCAATCCCTAAATCCACTTTGTCCCTCTGATAACAGTAAAAAAAGTTTCCTCTTTCAATTTATTATGGTCTCAAAGTCCTGTGTTTCAGATCTATGAGACTGTGGGCGCTGTCTTTGTGATTTACCTCTGCAGACAATGGTAAGGTTTCTCTGGTCAAACAGCCAACTGTGTGCCAGAAAGTGCGGCCTGCAATCTTCAAGCACCCAGGCCTAGCCCTTTGTACAAGGCTCAGCTTGAGCCCAGAGGTTAAGTTATGACCTTTGGCACAATGCGTTTTGTTATCCCAGGCTACAAGACAAAGCTTAATGTCGTGCTAATTAGTTTTTAGGACTTAGTAAATGGTCACGCAGTCATTAAGGATGTGCTGCTTGGGGGAAGAGCTCACTGTTGTCTTCTTTCAGGCCTGCTAGAATCTAACTGCCAGAATTTCTTGTCAGAACTTGTTTTTTTCTTGTTCAAATTACAATGATACATATGGAGGAGAAGAAGGTTTTGGGACATTTTATAAAATATATATTTTATAGGTAATTAGATATGACCAATTTAGAATTTTAAGCTTGTGTTAAAACTATCACCTGCTGGTTGACTAGTTTTATTCTTGGTCATGATATTTTCCAGACTTGTTTTCTGCGGATTAGTCAGACCTGAACAATTGGACAAAATTTAATTTTTCTGTTTAAAAAAAAAAAAAAAAAAAAAAAAGGTTCCGTTCGGTGCTCCCGCCTCAGCAGTGGTCTTGCAACACACTAGCGTTTGTTCCTGAAGCAGATTGAGGATTTTTGAGAAGGGGTTGGCATGTTTTTTTTTTTTTGTTTTTTTTTTTTTGCATTTCTTGTTCATTTCAACACTGACCACTCTTACACAATGGGACTTCTCAGCCTTTTCTTTCTTGTTTTTCAATAAAGCCTTTCGTAACAGCCCCGTGTTAATCCCCTTTTTTAAAGGACAGAATCTCGGGGCGTTGTCAGGTTGCCCTGTGTGAGTGGTGCAGTGTGAGATGATATGGCCTGGCTGCTGGGTCATGTATCAGTGGTTGCGTTGGTGTTGGGTCGGCGTTACAGCTGCTGGCTGGATAATAGCAGGTGTCAGAGCTGCAGTTTAGAAGATGTGTGTTGGATCTGCAGAGGTGTTGCAGTCACTGAAAATGTGAGGTTGTATTGGCTTAATTGGGCCAGGAAAAAAAGGAGTGTAATCTGTGTTGTGCACAGAAGTTGTGGAGAATGGCCTCATCCAGAAGGAACTTGATGTGGGCGGACTCATGACCACTCAACACAGACGCTGCACAGGTGACTGCCCTGCGCCCTCCCCAGCTGCCCTGCTACAGAAAGCAAATCTACTGGCAGTGTCTTGTCCTAAGCATTCCTCAAACCTGTGCAAAGCACACAAACTCGAGATCTCAGCTGAAATGAGCTATAGAGATGGTAGTAAATCACCGCACTCAGCAAGAGATTCATATGTCTAATTTAGCTCAGCGTGAGCAATTCCTCTGGCCAGCGCAGACCGTTGACCTCATTTAGGTACTCTGAGGACTTTGGGAATGAGGAAAAACAAAAGGCGGTTTTATTAAGAAAACAACAGGTAACTACATTGGAAGAGTCTGTGCTGAAGATGGAAGATGGATGAAGACAGTTGCCATAGAGTGGCGCATGACTCCCGATATCCCGCAGGGAGGCTGTTGGCAGGAGTCTGCTGGGAAAAGCGTGCTGGTACTGGCGGAATACAGCCCGTGGTTCACAGAGTTACAGAAGTACAGCCTTGACCCTTGTACCCACCCTAAATACTAATTTCATTACATTTCACCACATACTTAAATAAAAACCTTTAAAGTCCAATGCTGTGATCATATCAGCAGTATCTATACCTATACTCTTGTTTTAGTGTTCTATCTGATATTGTCATTCAACTGTGGTCAGAGCTGGTTAATTTAAATTTTCTCAGGGTTAACCTACTGGAACAAAGCCAGCTTATTGGCTGTGACAATGAATTTACTCATTTGATTATGAAATTGTGTTTTCCTTTCATGGATATTTATTTTTCGCATTGCAAATGTCACAACAAAAGAAATATCATTTAAACGTCTATATGCCGTAAGGGCAGTCTGCAAACATGGCACACAAATGATTGGATTTCCTGAACGGAGCGCCGCCGTCATTGTCACGGCAGCCTCTTCCACAACAGCATTAGTTCCACTACAGGCCCTTTTTGTCCCGTACCGAAAAAGAGGTGAAAAAAACGGGAGACGACTAAAATCTCCCTGATCCCCTTTTCCATGAGTTGTGTAATCCTGTGCCGAGCGTCAGCACAAATGGAGCTTTGATGCCAGTGGAAGTGCGCTTGTGGGTAGCACTACCTTTCCATGGCCATGTTTTCAGATGCAGAAAAACAGAGCAGGGCCCAGCGGAGCCCACGTCATTTTTTTCATCCTGGGAAATGAAGGGTTTAGGGAGTTTGTGGAACCGGTGAAATTTCCCATTTAGTCATCCACCTCAGTGCGTCGTGTCTGACTTGTATATTTTTCTGTGTATGATGGATATTTGAAAGTGGCTGCCTCACCTGGTACATCATGTCCAACTGCAGTTCTGCAGTTTAACTATGACGAATGTTTACAAACAGCCATTCTTTCACCTTCTGTGGAAAGGTAGTTCATTTTCAAAATGTTTTAAAGTATGGCCTACTATTTTCTAGTATTAAGTCAGAATATCAAATTCACACAGAATATTTGCAAAATTGTTAATATTTGAAGACTTAAGGGTTTGTTTTTTTTATGCACCATGGACCTGGAATAACATACAAAATCCTCTGAAAGTAGGACTACTTATCCCACTTACTAATTTCAAAAAACAGAAAAGTATAACATGTTATGAATGTCTATGGGAGAGTGTGGATTTTGGTGCATTGTTGTCTTGTGTTTTGCATTACCTGTGTTTTCGACCTCTTGTATTGACAGTGAAGCTGCTTTCTTGGCTCAAGAACTTTTCACTAATATAGATGTAAATGAGAGAGTGAATTTGCCAGTATAAATAAGGCACTTTAACAAAGCTCAAAACTCACATATTCCCAAGGTTATTTCAAAATGTAAAAATACAGAGAGAGAGAATAACACCATTTACCTGCAATGATTCACTCTGTATCCTGTTGGAGGTTCAAAAAACTCACTGACATTGGCAGCTTACTCTTTCCTTATGTTTCTTTAGTCCCAGTTCTTGTTTATTGTGTGTGGTGGATGAGTTGAGAGGTCAGAGCAGCGGCAGAATGGCAGGGCGATGGTCTGAGCTCATCTGAGGAGATCTTTGCGCATGTCGTTTTCAGATAGCCAAGACTGCCTGCACCGCCTGGTGCACGAGCGGCTGGGAGAACTGCTGCGGGTGCTGAAGGCCGTCATTGGCAAACACCAGACTCTCAACTCTGTGGACATCCTCAGTGCAGCAGGGACTGTCATTGCCAAGGTCAAAGGTGAGTTCTCTGGCCACGAGAGCATTTACCTCCTTTTCAAATCTGCACGGCCTCAGTTAGGTCACAAACATTATAAATTCAGATCTGTTGTACGTACAAAATATTATTCCCAAAAGTACTTTGATTCCCTACTTGGATATGATAAATAGAGGCATAATATCTGCAATGGAGGGAGATCCTTTACCTGTTTCTGGGAACCAAAAGTTGCCCTGATCAATAGAACCACAATTGCTTACAAGCAGAATTATGGAGTAGTATAGGGCTAAATCAAAGAGTTGTGGATTTGAATGTAGTCTAAACCTCTGAACCAACAGCAAATTGCATGGAGGATTTTCCTGAGGAAAGTATTGGACTTGATTTCTTCTGGTGCCAATATCACTTAATTCAGTGAAAGCAATTTTTTTATTCACCTTGATGATTACTGAACTTGCTGAAGTATCTTTGTAAAGAAAAAAATGCAAATTTGTTGGAGGAATGCCATTTTTTGAAGAAAAGAACATGCATTTTTTTGTAACTGAAAGATTCAAATGTTTGCTTATGCAGGGCATAAGGATGATACCCAGGCCTGTGTCATGCCAAATGCATGCATGACTTTAGGGATCTGGCCCTTGGGCTTGAGAGTAAAATTGAAAAGTATGACTGTGGCTGTTGCCCATTTGTTAGCTCCCATTGTCCTGATCAATATGCCTTTTATCTAAAGAGCAGTGGAGAGAGCCCTTTATTTTATCTCACGTTGAATATATGAAAAGATGGTGTTCAGTCATACCACTGATTGCCAGAAGCACTGTAACACTCTTTAATGTAGATATGAAATGGAAAGATTTTATTTGAAGATCTGGTCAATGTTATCTGCCATGCTTTTCTGATGGATGAGCATTTGCAGTTGTAGGCCACATGATCTTGTCCAATTAATCAAAGTAGAAGTGGCACACTATTGCAAACATATTTAAAGGTATTAAGGAGGATACAATGTTGTGTCTGATATCTAACATTAGCTGATGCAAAAAAAGTTGTAAGATGCACTGCACCAGTAGCAATTATATGACTACTTATTTACCACAGAGCTATTTTATGGCAATTGGCAAACGATAAGTGCTTGAATGTGTGTATTCAGAGAAAACGCAGCAGAGGAATCTCACTTTGCTAGTTTTTCTGCCAGAAATATGATCTTGTATACAGTGCAATTCTTCAGTTGGCCTTAGCACAAGAATTTCACTGTGTACCTTACTCCAGTTGGGATTCCAGCACAGCCCCGATTCAGCAGCATGCTTTTGGCAACAGTCTCAGTTAATGAAGAACAGCACAGCGCCATGACCTGGTGAGAACGCCGGAGGGAGTTGAGCGTTCCTCCCCATGGCCGCTATGTGCGCCCCACCGCATGATAACACCTCCTATCTGTGGTGGACAGTTTATTTATGTTTGATAGCCAAGTCACACTGATGGTCGAGCTCTCTGAGGCAAAAAACCAGAGTAAGAGGGAAGTCAAGTCAATTGCAGGATGGGCACTGTGTGAGCTCCCTCATGGCCTAAGGTTCTAATGAGGCCTGGGCACCCTGCCTGGACCCCGATGATAAATGTTTAAGGGCCTGAACTGGGGACACTTATGCAGGTTGTCTGTGATGTTAAAGTCATGAGGAAAAGCCATCAGTTGGATATGAGAAAGAAAAGAAAATAAATCAATAGCTTGTTTTTGTGCTCTAATGGAATGTGGTCCGAGTGCAATTTTTCCAGCGCAGCACGCATGATGGGGTGAAAAGCATCCCCACAGAATCGGTCATGTGCATGCACACACTCACAAACACACAGACGCACACACTCACAAACACATACACACAGACACGCACGCACACCCAATAAATGTGAATGTATTGGAACTGTAATAGCAGGACAGACGCTCTTAGATATCATGGCCTCCTCGCATGATCTCTCCCTGTAATTGTGCCAGCAGTTCTGATCAGTGACATTCCTGTCCACCAGGGGGCTAGAACACTCGGGCCATCTAGAGTCCATCTACACTAACTTGGACACTCGTAGGTAACGTGATACCAACTCAGCCAGAGCAGCCAGAGGTAGGGATATTAAAAGCAGAGAGATGAGGGGAGAGATTGCGAGTGGTGTACAGCGGCCCCGGTGTGGGTCTGCCTTATGGCGTTCTGCATCAGGGAGCGCATAGGAGTCATTCATGCCTTGCCTAATTCATACTTTCACGGCGGGGATGAGACTTTCACAGCGCTGGCCCTGGTCCAGAATGAGAGGAGGAATCTTGTTGGAGGGGTTTGAGAGCCGCGCTGACTGCGGTTTTAAACATGGATATTTGGTTTGAAATCCATCTGCAGAAAAATGCTGATGATTCTCATGCTCCTGTGGTGTCAATGTCTTAATTACCTCAAGCTGCATTTCTCTGGTTCTGTGGAAACAAGTCACTATTTTTTCTCTCTTCTTTTCATTCTTCGTTTAACAAGCCATCTGGATTGTTTCTCATACGGTAGAGGCCTAAAGGAAGTTATTCTCCTGCCTGGCTGTAAACGTATCATGTTTCAGAGGTTATTGAAATTCTTTTCTGCTCTGATCTCTCTTGGGCAGTCACAAGAATTTGACCGAGTGCAACTGTTTATCACAGCCCAGGCACAGATTGTCCTTGCTTTCGTGGCGTTACCTTCTTAACCCGCTGGCCCCTGTGCCTTCACAGAATGACTGGCAACACAAGGTCATTTTCACCGGAAGTCTGGAGTACATACCATGTGCAAGGTGGGATTACATGAAAGTGCAGCCAGTGCACATTTGTCTTTCAAAGCTCACTGAGTTTACATATTGATAACATTTTGCTTTCAAAGTGGGCCTTTATAAGTTGAGTTAAGGTGTTAATATATACCGTTTTTTTTATCTTTGTTACCTTTATCAGATCTTGTGATTTGATGTCTGTGTTTAATTGTTAATCACAGCATTGGTGAATAAGTTTGCTTAGTGCCTGTGAGTCAGATTGCCTGTGAGTCAGAAGAAATATATGGGGTATTCCACAAACCACAGAACAGGACCACAATAATTACAATTAACTAAAAGTAAACAGACTTTTCCCAAATCTGGAAACACGGCAAGACAAAAACTGTTACCTGTGTGGGAAGTTACTTGAGTTTTGTCAGTTTTACAGATTTAATCCCCTATGAGAACATGAATAACCTGGCTCATTTTCACTGAACTGAGATATTGCTCTGAGAAAACAATGCCTCGTCTTTTTGGGGTGACGTAGTTCCCATATTTGGAGTGTAGGCGGCTCGGCGAGAGTAGACATTGTGTTTGTGTGACCCTCAGGATGTCCTGGGGAAGACGTCAGCGATGCAGTGCCACTGGTGGCGGGTGGAGGCGGGGTGTCACACGGCGGGGACTCGGGCAGGGGTTGTCCAACCTCACTTCTGACTGAGGGTCGTACCTCACAACCATCTGCATACCACAAGAAACGCTGTTGTGTTTTCCTTCTTTCATTGAAAAGCAAGCCTTTTTAGGAGGACATAGGTAAAAACTCTCTTGTTGGAAGACTCTTGTATCTGGAGGGTGTAAGCTCAGAAAATGGATGAACAGTGAAGGAGTTCACACTCTCTCTCAGTCTGTTTCTCTCTTTCTCTGTTTCTGTCCCTCTCTCTCACTCCGAACCGGGAACAAATCCAGTGGCGGTTTGGGCTGGAACCACAGGACGATTGTTTAGCGTTGGGCTGTGGGATTTGGATGGGAAGACTTAGGCGTGGATAAGTCACAGAGGCAGGGTTAAACGTTGGTTTGAATCAGAGAGTGCAAGCTGTGCTGGAGTATTTCCTGTGGCAGAGTAACGTGCAGACAGGAAACCGCGGCAGAAGGTGAGTTTTACAGCTCTGCGCAGGGCCCGTCTCGGGGCTACAAGGCTGCTTCATGCCTGCTGCATGTGTCTCTCTGCTCCGCTATTTCCTGTTTATCACAGTACATTACATGTGGATCTTTTACAAAAACAGAGTTTTGATGCTTCGTTCTTCCAGAAGACTCATATTTTTGTGGTAGGACATATGGGCAGTTGGTTGAACTTTAACTGTGAAAATCTAAACCTACCTTTTGTGTGCTGTACTGTAATAAGAGACAGTCTGTGACTTGATAAAAGTAGAGGTAAAATCCAAAATTACGGTTAAAAAAAAAAAAAAAAAAGGACGACCGTGCCTTTTGGTAAGTTTTAACTCTTCCTATATGCCTGTTATAGTTTTTATCTTCCCTCACCTCTGGCCAAGTTTTTGGATTTCTAGAAACAGCCATTGTTGAGCAGAGAGGAAGGGCTGAGGATGTCAGATCTGTTTAAAGGGGATGGCGTCAGTGGTTTTGCTATTGCCTGTGCGTCTCCAGTGACATTCTGCAGGTTTATTTTCCCTCCTTGCTTGTTTGAGTCAGAGAGGAAGTTTATTGTGGAGACTCTGATTATGGGTTGTTTATGTTGGTGTTTTTTCCCTCTTTCTTTTTCACCCATTAGAGTGTTTAGACTCTCAGCAGGAAATCGATGTTTCACCAGATTACAGCTGGAGCTGTGGAATGACCCTATTAACACAGCTTGGTGGATTTAGACTGTTGCCAGCCCAAAGTAAAAAAAAATAAAAAAAAACTGTGACTTTTTTTGCGGCAATACAGAGAGTCAGATTTTTTAAAGTGATAAAATACTATATGAAACATTTCAGGGTAATTATCATCTCATCTGTTAAAAACACCTGTACTGAATGCCTCATTTAGCTTCCGAAAGACATTTTCTGTCAATATTATTTAATTTTTCTTGTGTGCTTTTTTTATTATTATTTTTTGCAGGTGTGAACTTCAAAGAAGTGAATGAAGAAAATAAACAGAACCTTTTCAGCGAGATTTTTGCTTCTATCGACACATTGGCATTTACTTTTGGCAATGTGTAAGTACCACCGAAGTAAAGAAAAATTAATCTTAGTTGACTCTGTGTTTGTGTCTATAATGTAGGCAACCTGCCAAACAAATCAAAAGTACTCTCAGTTTATTATGAGGTATCTCGCTGTGCTTCAAACGGAAGGCCCTAATTGTATTGGGATTGTGATAGTGATTTGGAGGGTCAGTGAAAGCTTAGATGCTGCCTTTCCCCCATGACCTCACCCTGCAGGTCAGATGTAAACTGTTACAGTTCAGGCAGGTGATTATGTAATGGAGTTTTTCAGCTGCAGATTACTGAGTGAACCTGTGCCTTGTTGTCATCCTGCAGAGTGTCTGACTTCCTTATGGGAGATGTAGACAGCGGATCAGCACTGGGCCTCCCGGAGACCCGGAGAAGTCGGGTGAGCCGTCTAATTCTGCTGCTTTAGACCTTGACACGTATAAAATGTGAATCAAAGACCTGTTTTTCACCCTAAAGAGGAAAACAAAGGCCAGCTTTGTTACAGCTAAGAACATGATGTAATTAATCCGTGGATTCACTCTGCCATAGATTTGCTGTTTGTCGGGTTCTCCTATTTAAAACAGATTGTTTTGTGTTCCAGTCTTTCGAGAACCTTTCAGTTGAGTCTGGAACATCTGTCCCTGAGAAAGATGACCTGGCAGGTAAGATATTTTCACCTTGAAGCTGTTTCTCCTGTCCATTTCACAAATGTTCAAACACTGCTGATATGCCCTGTCATCTCCAGTGATAAAGTGTTGGAATGCTTTCTTCACTCCCCCCCCCATCCCTGTACTGTTTTTGTGAAGTTAGGATGTGCAGTGGTTGTCCTGAATCGCTGACATTCTTTGGCGGTTTAGAAGTTTTTGTCAGAGATGAGAAACACATGTGTGGCCGTCATCAGATGTCATGCAGCTGTGAAGCCCAGCAGCACAGGACATACCAAATTGAGCCAAGAGTGCCGCTAACGGCTAACAGAACGCTGATTGGCACCATTGCAGCAGTGCCCGGAATTCATACCGGCCTATCAGGGGCCGTCATATTACGGGGGAATGAAATCCCTGTCGGTCCCGCTTAGTGTCAGTGGGAATTAAGGTGGCCCCCGCGCCCAAGGTCACGGGAGCTTTACTCTCCCTGGTGCGCCCGCTGAGTCAGAGCACCGGGGCGATGAGGGCCGGAGGCATGCTACGGCGCCGCTCCCTCACCTTCTCCGAATTCTCGGATGTGTCCGCAGGGCCGCCGCCCCCGCCGGCACGCGCAGAGGAGGTGGATGAGGCGCTGCTGATCAATGACAGCGGCGTGGAATCGGCGCTGCTCTACGCCAAGGCTTGGTCCAAGTACACCAAAGATGTCCTGGCTTGGGTGGAGAAGAGGCTGAACCTTGGTGAGTTGGCTGCTGCCACAGTGCTCCTCCTATCGCTCTCTTCTCTCTATCCTTCTAATTGCCTGGGGGCCCCATCTGTCACACTCATCCCTGAACATGACATTTCACCATGGCCTCCTTTAAAACTCTTAAAACCTCGCCTGGCAATTAAGCTAGCATTTTCTGAATTTTCTTTGTATCTTGTGTCTGCATCTAAAGTAACATTCCTGGTGAAACAACGAGCTGAGGATGGACACTGACATATAGTATGAGTGATGTACTCTGGAAGAACTTCTATCTGTGGGTAGTTTGATGGATGGAATACTCCTATTTTGTGCAGATAAGTGCATTTGGTAACCACCACCTCTGCTTTCAGATATCGAATGTGCAAAAAGCTTTGCGAAAATGGCTGAATCTGCGAAAACACTTGCAGGTCAACAGGTAATTGATTTACATTGATATCCTCTTTACATTAATATGCCTCAATGAGGCGTTTGAGGATTATTTATTGATATTAGTGTGTACCTGTTGCACTTATGGAATTTTGTAAAATCTCCCATTTTAATTTTACTTATTCATTAAATAATGTTTTCATGAAATGTTCCCAAATTTTTCCAACATTTTAAAGAATGTTTTTTATTTTTCTTTTTTTCTCTCATTGCGAAGGAATACATGCCATTCCGGGAAATTTACGTATCAGCCTTTAAAAATGACATTGAGTACAGTCAACTCCTGCTTCAGACGGCTGCAGCCCTTCAGTCCAACAAATTCATTCAGGTAAGAGAGAGTTTCTGTTTGTGTTCCAGCTGTTTTTAAAAATATCATTTTTTTGTTGGGTCTTTCACCATTAATGGTAACTAATAATTTCCTGTGTGTGCTTGGCATGTAGTGTGTCCTGCATGTGTAGATTATTTAACCAAAGATATGACTCTGTGTTTCTTCATGTTCTCTAGCCTCTGTTGGCCCGCAAGAATGAGCTTGATAAACGCAGGAAAGAAATCAAAGAGCAGTGGCAGAGGGAGCAGAAGAAAATGGTGGGTATATTCATTTTAGCTTCATGTTCTCAGCTTTCAGAATCTAGGTTCTGTGGGTCTGACGTCATGCTTTCAGTTTGAATCGCTTCATGAAACTTCATGAGACTTAATGCCTTTTGACTGTCAAGTGGGTGGAAAAATCAGATGGAGAGGGTATCAAGCTTTCAGCAAAAAAAAAGCTCCAGTGTTGAGTTCAACAGGAGATGCTGTTCATCTGTGTTGGTATGCTGTATGATAGTATATATTTGCACATGCATGTGTGTGCATTTGGAGTGATTTTGTTGTTGTTAGAATCATGCTAATTTATGGTTTTCAGTTTATCCGGATTGCATTGGTGTGTTCTATCATTTGTAGTCTGAGGTGCTGGTGAAAGTGTTTGCAGGGTTGTGTGTGAGTTTGTTGTGTGTGTGTGTGTGTGTGTGTGTTTGCACTGTGGCTGAATAGTAGGAAGTCAAAAGCTATGAGTCAGCAATGTTGTGAAAGGCTGATGTGGATTTCCTATCATGCAGCAAGAGGCAGACAGCGCGCTGAAGAAGGCCAGGCTCCTACAGGCACAGAGGCGGGAGGAGTATGAGAAGGCCCGCTTCTCCACCAGCCGGGCGGAGGAGGAACAGCTGGGCGCAGGAGGCAAGCAGCTGGAGAAGAGACGGAGGCTGGAGGAGGAGGCCCTACAGAAGGTGAAGCCCTACCACTTTGTCCTCTTTGTGTGATGAAGAATCATCAGCCTGTTGCACTTGTTTCTCCTCATAGGGAAGTTGATAGTTTCACATCAGCAAATCAGTATCAGCCATCTTGGTCAAGTCCATAGTCCAAGTGTCCAAGTGAATTACTAAAGCAAAGGAACAACAAGTAAACACTGCTCTTGAATTCCAGAAGGATACTTACGGTGGTTCTCTGTACTTAGCAAACAGGTGTAGCATCAACAAAATATTTTCATGGCAAAGGTTTAGTTTATGTCTGTCTGTAGGTTACCATGTGGTTTATAACTGTTGTTAGTAATAGTTTACAGTTGTGGTTTTGGAACAAATGTTAAGTTTAGAGTTAACAGAATTAACATTTTTGTTCTTCTCACTTCAGGCTGAAGAGGCTAACGACCACTTCAAGGCCTGCATAGCCGATGTTGGTGTAAAGAGGGTTGAACTAGCGAATGGCAAAAGTGAAATCCTGACGCAGATTCGTGAGCTGGTGTTTCAGTGTGACCTGACTTTGAAAGCGGTGAGTTTGTATATGTGCCTCAGTCAAAACGTGGGTAGTGTTTATATTTGTGATCCAGCTCTGCACGGACAGTAGAGCTACGAGTCTAATATATGCTGTGCTATGAGCAGCCTCTGACCACTCCCCATGTGCGCTTGTGCAGGTGACGGTCAACTGGTTCCAGATGCAGCAAGCTCAGGTGGTCTCCCTCCCTGTCAACTACCAGTCCCTCTGCGAGAACGCTAAGCTGTATGAACCGGGTCAGCAGTATTCGGAATTCGTCAAGAGCCTGCCCAAAGACAGCAGTCGAGTGGAGTCCTTTTCTTTTGATGGCCAGGGCCCTCAGAACTCAGTGTGAGTCAGCCATGCCAAATGCTTCATCCATGGAGGCACAGCAACTTAAAGTCACCCTTTAGGTTGATTCTGCTGTGCTGCTTTGATAGTTATGTGTTATATGATTTCTGTGTATTAAAATGCATTTTGTGGAAATTCAGCTGTCCAGGATGGGAATAACTTGATACAGCCATTAAGTTTAATTGGCTGTACTTAGCTGTGTGTGTATAGAGTAGACTAAAAAATTGTTTATATCATTCAAGGTCAACACAGGCTGTTTGCAGTGAATGTGTATGTTGGCTGTTAAGGAATAATGTTATGTTGGTATGGAAACAAACAAGTTACTTTTTATTTCTGAATTGGTTGTGAATTTGTGTTTTGCGTGTGTGAAATGTTTGTCGGGGATGTAGACAGGGAAAAATATCAACACTCTTGTAAAAACAGGCCAGTGTTTTACTTTTTAAAGTGCCACGGCCACCCACCTTTTACGAAACCACTGGCTTTTCTGTGTGAGGCTGCTTAGCAGAGACGAGGGAGTGAGTTACAATTGAGCGCATGCCTGGAGGCCTTCCTCAGGAAATATCTGTTTGAGAAACACAAGTGTGAGACGCTGTGTATTCGCTGCTCTGCTGTAACGCCCACCAATGCTGACTGAAAAAGAAATCACAGCAGCTTACCTCTGTTTAAGGCACCTAATGGTTTAGGCTGCTGCTGGGTGGTCTTTATGTGCTAAATCATTATTTTTATTTTATTTTTTCCCCAAGTATAGGCACATATGTTTGTGGAGTCATTTTAACAAAATGCAATTTGGGCACATTACTATTTTTTTTCCTGTTTCAAAGTCAGGGGCTTGGTTTCATGAGCCAGTTCCCCATATTTTCAGCATCCAGGACTCCCAAGATTTCCTCTCTACATGAGTCTCTTTATCAATCTGACTTCCTTCTTTAGGAATGGCACCACAATGCAGCACAGGAGTTATCTTATGCCTGATTCAGTCAATTAGCAACTTCCTGAATAAACAAGCTAGATAAATATACACATTGTGCTGTATTAGAGGACTTTTAATCTTATATAGGGTTTGATTTTAAATTCAGTGTCACTTGCTCGTTTCTTTCTGTACAGCCCTTTCTTTTTTATTGCCGTATTGCTGAGTGTGCTTTTGCCTTCTCGTCCTGCAGATTATCCTTTACAAAGCGATCAATGAGCAGCTCTTCTCACGGCAATTTGTCACAGATGTCAGTCACCTCAGGCGATTTCCACAGCGCAGACGAGGTCGAGAGTCCAGTGCGGCCTGGAAAGATTGGGGAGAGAAGGTCCAACAGCAGCACCGACATCCAAGGTATCTAAGCCATTGTACATCTGCTACATTCTCTGACCATTGTACAGGATTCGACTTAAGTTGCTTCATTGCAAGCTAAAGCACATTTACTAATGCTATGTTACTGCCCTATTGGTTTATTCAAAGGTTTTTTTTTTTAAAACTGTACTTTATACTTTGTATACTGAAGTCACTAATGCATCAAAAAATTAATCAGTTGGAATAAAATGAAAAGAACAAAAGCAATCACGGAATTAACATACTGTGGATGTAATAAACAAATTCGTCTGCATTACAATCAGACTTTGACCAATATACTTGACAAATCAGTTGACTGTAGAATTAGCAAATGGGTTTTCATTTTATTTATGACAACAAATGTCATATAATTCCTGCATACAAGCAAGCCTTGATATCTTGAAAGATACACCTTCACCCATTACATGCTGGTATTTATGGTCCAATAAACTCAGGAAAGTGAGTGGCCTGGCTTGTCATGAACAGAAGCAGTAAATGACTACATTAGCACCACATTGGCTGACAATGACCTCAGGTAATAGGTGTGAATTGGGAGGGATGGTCCAGGGTTAGATGGGGTGAGGCTGAGTGGTTGTTCACATGACCTCCAGTCATTCCTCATTTTAGTGCTGTTCACAGTGAAGTGAAATCATCAGTGTGTTCAGAGATTGTACCATGTCCTTATCTGGCTCAGAGTCCAGCTTTAATGTGCCTGCAAAGTCAAGACAAATCAATTTTCTGCAGATTTCTTTATGATCTGAATTGAGATGCTTGTTAGATCGCTGGTCAGTGATTTCCCCTTGCCACCATATAAATATGGGAAACACATTGGTCCTGTCCCCAAATGGCAGTGCTGTTAAATTGCAAATCCAAATGGGCCAGATTCTACCACTACACGTAGATAAGTCAGATAATTTTGTTTTGTAAGAAATGTGAGTGTTTATTGTTTAAGTTTCGGCTATTTTGGTTTGAGCCTTATGACTGTGTTTTGTGAAAAGCGATTCTCAACAATGCAATATCATGTTAGTCTATTTTCTAAAAGATTTGGGAAAAAAGATAATGGTAGCCTATCTTGTACCTCAAGAATGTATAACAGAATTGGATTGTTTTAAATGATTACACACTACTTGTTTGTGATTTCCTGTAGTTACTTGCTATTTGGAATATTATCAGTTAGGTTCCAGTGTGATTTCTGTAATAGGCATTCATAGTCCTTTAGGTTTGAACTCTTGTAGTGTTCATATGTAATGGAAACCTTTAAACATTTAATCTGCCTAATGTGTGCTAATGAGGTCCCTCATGTCCATAGCTGCATATTGGGTTTGAGCAGAAAGGACAAACTCATTAACATGATGTATGGATTCAAGCAGAAATGAGAAGGGGTAAAGTGAAGCTCAAGTGGGAATTGATTACTCATTTTAATTCTCATAAATGCAGTGTAATACTGAACCCTGGCAAGGAGCATGGGGAACGTGAGAGAACTGAAAAGGCATAGCATAGTGAAACCCTGTCTATTTCAGCACTGAGGAATCAGGGGCCATTCCGACCCTGGGCCACGGGCAGCCAAGGAGGGGGGATGTGCAGCGATTCGGAGAGTGCAGGGGGGAGCAGTGAATCCCGCTCCATGGACTCCCCCACCGCCAGCCCAGGTACAGCTTTAGTCCTCAGCAGCCAGCCCTCTGGGCCCATCCACACCCATCAGTAACTGACAAAAAAAACTCTGAGCACATCTGCTTCTGGTCCCTCCTCCTCCTGACCTTTTCAACAGCTGGTGAAAAAATGCATCTCACACATTGAATCCTCCCTTGTAAAAAGCCGTCAGTCCTCACTCATAAGGCTCACCACTATTACATCAGACTCGTTCGCTCACATAGAGAAGATTCTGTAGCAACACGTGTCACTCCACTCTGAGGCTTAAACGCTTGTACAAACATGCTAGTAACGTGCGCAAGACAAAATATTTGGACTATTTGGAATTTGCGTCTTAGCTTTTGTTGTTTTTTTCTACTAAAACTTGCATAATATAACCTCCATGTCACCAGTGCAGTTGCTACATCTATATGTATAGAAATACAGATATATATATCTCACAGTCACTGAACATTTTGACTTCCATAAGAACATTGATTGTATAATTAATTAACAATTTTAAATAATGCACACTCAGAATTATGCAGACCATTATGGTTGCTTTAAAAGGTAATTGTCTATAATGAAATTTCAGGAAAGTGTTGCTGTTGATCTTCATATTGGTTTCATATGTGGAAGTTTCAATGGACACAAAGAGATCAGTTTGCTCCACATTTCTGTACTGTCCAATGGTTAAAATATTCCAGGAATTTGTCTTGGAGTTGGCCAAGATGGGCTTTTCACTCCAGCCATTATCAGAAATAAGAGTGGAAGAATCACCTGGGCCGATAGCTGAATGGAGGTGTTAATCACTGTGGGCGGTCACTTTCCAAAGAGCATTGGACACAGTGTGCATCTCCCCCACTGTGGCCTGTGCAGGAAATGTTTTAAATCTGGACTCCGTGGCAGAATGGGCCACAGTTAAGCTGAGCATGCAGTCTCTCTGCATCTCTCCTTAGGTGACTTTAAAAGAAGGCTTCCCAGGACTCCTTCCACTGGCACCATGTCCTCGGCTGACGACCTGGATGACAGAGAGCCGCCCTCTCCTTCAGACAATGGTGAGTGAGAGGATACAGCTGGACACTGCCACACTGCAGTGATTTTTGGTTGAATTGTTTGCAGTCAATGTGCAGACAATCCAGTCTGCTCAGATGTTCAAATGCATGTATGTATGTCTGTATGCATGTATTTATCAATGTTCATATGCATGTATGTATGTCTGTATGCATGTATTTATCAATGTTCATATGCATGTATGTATGAGTATACATGCTTGGCATTTCATCAGTAAAAGAATAAAATGACAGTTGTAACTGTGGCCAGAGATGCACTACAGCACTAATCCCCTCCCTCCGGTGTGTCCCAGGCCTGAGTGAGATAGTGACGGAGACAGCCAGCTCTCCTGGACCCTTCCGGAATGCTCAGATGTCCAAGGCTGCACAGACCCACAAACTGAGGAAGCTGCGTGCCCCCTCCAAGTGTCGGGAGTGTGACAGCCTAGTGGTGTTCCACGGAGCAGAGTGCGAGGAGGTAATCACTGCGAGATGTGTGCAAAAGCCCTGTGTCTGCAATATAATTAGTAGAAAACATTTTGAAAAATAGAACCCTTGTTGAAATGAAATGAAGATGAATTCCTGACTGAATGCATTATAGCAGAAGTTGTCGTCTTCATTTAATTCAATTTCACTTTCATTATTATTGCACCTTACAATGTTTATCTGCTTTGTTTATAGTGTTCTCTAGCTTGTCATAAAAAGTGTTTGGAAACACTGGCAATTCAGTGTGGCCACAAGAAACTCCAGGGAAGGTTGCATCTTTTTGGGATTGATTTTGCCCAAGCAACCAAAAATAACCCAGATGGAATTCCTTTCATCATCAAGAAGTGCACCTCTGAGATTGAAAACCGGGCTCTAAATATCAAGGTAAAGTTGTGTTCAAATACTTGCTCTCAGATTGATTGTTGTCAGTGGGCAGTTTCTATAAATTCATTTTCAGAGTAGATGAGTGTCCATGGCGAGAATATTTTTTGGTGTTGCTAAATATACATTTGTTTTTTATTTCATTTACAGGGTATCTACCGAGTAAATGGAGCAAAGTCGCGAGTTGAGAAACTTTGCCAAGCTTTTGAAAATGGGAAGGACTTGGTCGAATTGTCTGACCTTTACCCTCATGACATAAGCAATGTCCTCAAACTTTACCTCCGACAGGTATGCAATGTCTTCTGTTATTTGTAGGAACACTGTAGGAGCTGAACTCATGTCATTTGTATTGAACTACTTGTTTTCGGCCCTGTGCAGCTCCCGGAGCCCCTGATCCTGTTCCGTTACTACAACGACTTCATTGGCCTGGCAAAGGAGTGCCAGAATATCATTGTGGACCAGGCTGAGGAGCAGGTGCAAATCAGCATTGAGCTCAACCGCGTCATTTTCAAGATCAAGGACCTGCTCCGTCAGCTGCCCTCAGCCCATTACAAAACCCTGCAGTTTCTCATTGAACATCTGCACAGGTCTGCTATGACGCGGTACTGCTGTTGCAAAGAAGAAAATGTGAAGATTATACATAAGTGGTTAAAATGTATCCCCTACTTGTACATTTAAATTGTAGGATTAGTTACAATCAATCTCACTTTTTCTCTTTTAGGGTACACACTGTTCTGTTTTAGAATGTAAAAAACAGATTCCAAAGGATATGTTTGCTTGTCTACAATTGAATGTAGTTCAGAGGATATGTACAAATTATGTTGTAATGTGAAGTCTGTTTTGATTTAATTGCATTTGCCCTTAAAGTGGCAAATGCAAAGTGTGTCTGACTGAGTCTAATCACATGGTATTACATTGAAAGCCTTGCAGTTGAAACTTCATGTCTGTGGCTAGAATACATCCCCTCCTTGCACTGAGCTTGTATAAACTGCAGTTTTTCATTAATTTATCCATGTTTTTTTACCCCTCTCAGGGTGACAGAGAAAGCAGATGAGAATAAAATGACAGCCAGCAACCTGGGAATCATTTTCGGGCCGACTCTGATCAAGCCAAGACAGACCGATGCCGAGGTCTCCCTGTCCTCGCTGGTAGACTACCCCTACCAGGCTTTAATTGTGGAGTTACTGATCCGTCACTACCATAAGATCTTCGACATGCCCTTTAGCCCACTGTCCACCTCCCCCTCGGCCAGAGAGACCTCCCCTTTGTCCTCCAAAGTGGTTGAGTCACGACTGACCCCTCAGGAGAAGGAGCAGCAGCTAAGCCGGCACTCCAAGTCTCTGGTTGACATCAAAGAGGCAAGTTCCTGTTTGACTCTTGTTTCAGTTCTAATAACCATTCACGGTTATGGAACAGCCCTTTTCACTATTAGCAGAGATTGATTTTGTTCCCCCTTTCTCCCTCTGATTTACAGCAGAGTGCTAAAGTATATAAAAGGCACTCATCCATAATTCCTTCCACCCATTTGCTGGACGAAGTTAAAGAAGTGAAACCAATGACCGATGTGTTGGAGTTTGCACCTGGTCAGTATAAGAGAGGTGCTAAGCGGGCCAGTAGAGTAGTGGTGTTAAAATATTCTTTTTTCATTTGTGTGTTATGTTCTAATTCCTTATTTTTTACTCATTGTGCAGCTGTGGGCGCAGATTCAGAGAAATTCAATGGGATTCTGGCTAAGAGCTTATCGGAGGTCCAGAGGTCCACCTTAGTGTTCGGCAGGCCCACTCACACCAGTACCAAAGTCCAGCTCCGGCCCCCACGGCCCAAGCTTGTTTCCCGGCCGATCAGTATGCCTGTGGAACGGCTGCTCAACCCTGCCCAGGTCAATGAGAGGAACTCCAGAAATGCCATGGAGACCGAGCGGAGCCCTGCCATACAGGAGACGATGGAACCCGAGAAGACCAGCTCTAGAGTGAGCACCTACTACCGGAACACATACATTGACACACAGACTCTCAGGAGAACTTGGGACAAGCAGTATAAGCATTATGACATCACTCCTAGGACTGCTATGATCATGGCCAACATGCCCTCAGATGGTGGGCCCGCAGAAACCGGGACCTTGTCCGCCTCCTTGCCTGCTTCTTACACCCCGAGTACCACCAGTACCATATTTCCCAACAAGCCATACACCATAGCGGTGAGGCCCGGTAGGACATGGAAAAGGGACGAAAATGCGGTCGACTCAGATTCGGCACCCGGCACGTTCCGGGCCTCCCGGACATTACAGCCCCCACCCGGAACGTTTTACAAACCCCCTCAGAGCAGCAGGACAAAGCAGTCTGACGATGGGGGGGCAAAGACATCCACCACTGTCATTGCTGCTATGGCCACCAGTGCAGAGGAGGTGGGGTCAGGGGTGGAGGAGTCTGTAGACGGCGTGTCCTTGGACTCGGAGGCCGCGTCTCCAATCTCCCCCACGCAGCCTCAGTCTCCCAGCTCCAGCCCAGAGGAGCTCAGCCAAAGCGAAGCCAAGCCAGTGTACCAGAGACTCCGCCCACGGCGCCTGCAGGAATTCGAACACAGGGAAGCACATTTTGTGTGATCATTTGTAACTTATACATTGCAATTATATACAACATATTGTTGTATATATAGATAGATAAATATATATATATATATATATTGTATATATACACATCCAATTTGTGCCATATTGTATATGAAAAGAAACTGCTTAAATATTTTCAACAACTGTGAATATGTACCATTGAAGTGTTACATATATTAATATATTCATTGTTATCTGTTATGCCACAGTTTGTGTAGACAAGAGCAATTGGTGGCTCCGAAGTTAATGCAGGGTGCACTTAGTGTAAGACAGCGTGTGTATTTATTAGTTATTTAACACAGTAGTCAGCTTCTTTTTAAAAGCTATATAAAAAGAAAAGTAGGCCATATAAGCAAAACTTCCATTATTCATTACTGCCATCTCTATAGCAAATATAAATTATTACATGAAAAATGTATAATCTATATGATATAGCTACAGGAAAAAAATAAAGTGATATTAAAAGAAAAGTCGTTTTCTCTGACACTGTGCAATGACTGTTTAACTTGGAAAAACTGTAATATTAAAACCTTTTTCAGTACAGAATCTTTTTATAAAGCATTTTCCTCACATTTCTATGTTCATATGCCAAAAACCTATTTCATTTGTATTACAGCATTGCATGTAATGTCACTTTACCTTCACTGTTATGCACTTACTCTGCTTAGTATTTATTATTGTGTATACTGCTATTTCCTTTTCTGAAAAAAATTCTCAGTACAGTATATTTTTAAAGGATACAGTACAGTATGATACCTGAATACAAAACCCTTTGCTTAGGCTAAGCTTCAGTAAGTGTGTCTGATAATTTATGTGAACCATTTGTATTTTTTTTTAGGGTTTTTTGTAAATATGACCAACAAGGAATGTCTATTGCAGAATAGACTTAATTGTATTAACTTTCTTTCTTTCAAAAAATTGCTGAGAACATCCACCTCTTTTGTAACTTATTAAAAGTGTAGATGACAATGCAAAAAATGTCACTGTCAATTGTTTTTTTTAATTATATATAAAACATATGGTTTAGTTTCAAGTTCAGCCACTTTGATTTGTTCTAATAGGAAATTAAAATGATGTTGCTTGGACCACAGGCAATTTAAAGATATTCTTTCAGCAGGTCTATGTGGAGCAAGTACAGTCACATCTTTGTGGCATATTGCATTTGTGGCATATTGAAATACAAAAGCATTCAGCCACCATTAAACAAAACAATTTTGAATCACTGCAAAATATACAGTTAATCCAATACACATTGATAATGTTAGGATTCTCTCAGTATGGGTGTTTCATTTGTCTGGCTGCTGGCAGTTGGATTCAGAAGTTATATCATTGCAGTTGGGTATTGCTTGACGCAGTTTTCTTCCTGCTGTGTTGTAACATATATTTCAGTGTTATAGTATATTAGCACCCTTTCTGCAGTTTAGCTTAAGGTGAGATGTAGTCTATTACAGTATTAATCATTAGCTTCATAATTAAATTTCTCCTTTCATAAATGTATAGCTTGTGACTTCGTTTATGTTTATTATAGATCATGTTTTGGGGGATACTATACACAAAACTTAATACGTACGTCACACATCAACCGCTAAGTTCGTCTGTATTATTAAATTAAGTCTGAAAGCAAAATGTAGGACTCGTCATGTCAACTTGATAAACAACTTTTTGTCTTGCGTACCCTAATACTGTCCCCTGCACTTTTTTCTTTTCTATGACCTTCTTGTAAATATTCATCAATGATAAATTCTCAAACAAATACAGAATATGCTTTTTAAATTGTACCTTCTACAACACTACTCATATGGCTTCGGGACATATTGGTAAATAGGTATAACTCTCGGCTGTTGTATCTCTACGGTTACCTTTTGAGTGCTGTCCAATTTTTAAAGCCAGACTAAGGACAGAGAACGGACCATATTCAAAACCGACAGGCCACAGGATACAACTGGAAGCGTTCCTCAGGCAATCTCAATTGTGACGATGTACTAATTATGGCTGGAACCAGGAGAATTGTGACAACGTTGTCACAACGTCTTATAAATGTTGCAATAATATTGATGCCAAAATGGCATTGCGAGAGTATTGCCATGCACATAATTTTTGCTGCGGTACCATTCACATTGTAAAATAAACACTACTTTGCTGTATCACTTGGGATACTACCTCCTAATTGTACTTGACAGCGCACAACAGCGATTACGCTCAGGCATCAAAACATTGACAGAGTTCACCGCTGCCTTATCACGTGTAAACTAGTCGTTGAACTAAACTTTCATAGAAAGTCATTCCAACTTCCTTGCTTTAAATATCATTTGTATGTGTTCAAAATTTCATTCTAACGGGCCTACACTTTCACCCAAATACATTTCCTTGCAGTATATGTTTGAAACAAAATGGGTGACTGTCGCCAGCCTGTTGAGAAAGGGGATTAAAACAATCTGATTACAAGTGCGAGCTGGTTCTGAAGAAAGTAGACGTGTTCCCAGCGACATGTAGCAATCAGTGGGACGTTTTCTGATTATTATACGTTCAGTAGATGTTGTGAAACGTTAGCGTTTTACTTCTGAGGTAAGCAGGTTTACTTTCTCGGTTTGTTGTCTTTTCGTTGCCATAAACATAAACGCTATTAGCTACATCAAGATAAACATGTACGATGCGGTGTAGTAATTAATTACTCTGGAATTCTCTAGAAAATATTTAAGAGATTCTGTTATTTTAATCTCATGCACGTTAGAAAACAAAAGTTATTGCTAAATGTTTTCACACAAAAAATAATAATGTATATATGACATTGCGAATGAACTATGTAAATACAACGCCGACAAGCCTGTTTTCTTTGGTGGATACAAGTTTTCCGGCGTAAAAAATGGATGCCTGCAGTCGAGTCTTGGATAATGCTATACCGCAGCTACCAGTCAGAACTGTCATGGGGCAGATGACTCGACATTTGAATAGGCGATCGTGTTTACAACTCCATCCTTCAATCAGCACGGGGCAGGGAGAATCTTACTTTTGTTTAATAGAGCAATCCTGTTGTGTTTTTCAGTAGGCTATGTTAATGTGTTCTAGGAAATAACAACGAATGATTACATAATGCGAATCCCATATTGCACACAAAAACAAAACCATCTGTAAAAATGTACTACAGAGTAAATTGCCAGTGCTTCACGTATGCTCTGTGCACACGGCTGTTAACTGAACCGCAGGGCACTGGAAAAAATATCATGGCTGCAGCACATGAGTGTATCTTATGCTGGATATCTACATTTCATCAAGAAAATATGTCCCATTTTGAAGATAGAGTATTACGTGTCCTTGTACATCAGAACTGACGAACGATAAAACAACGATGCAATTGGGTGATTTCTGGACTGTCGACAATTTATTCTTCATGTGAAACCTGTGGATAGTTGTGATAGTGATGGATGAGATGGTGATATTTATGCTCATGATTCGGACCATCGATTCTTTTCCGAAGTCTTTGGCTCTTGTTTGGAGCTCATTATCTCATTCCGCTAGTCGTGTTGCAGTTGGCACCGCACGTTCAGGTGAACCTCGTGGAAGGGGATATACAATTTAAAGGTTGATTTATCTTCACTTTTAATTTGTTTTGGTGAATAGCGAGTTATTTTACCGAAAAATACGCCACAGCGTCTGAAGTAAACCAAGCTATTCTAATCATTGGTTGTTCTCCGAAATAACTCCCTAATTACTCATTCAAGTGTTGACTCATTAGAGTTCCACAGGCTTAGATAACGTGCACTATAGGGGGTCTTGTCAACTAAACAGGAAGATGATTTTTTCCCCTTCTGTTAAACTGGCAGTACACAAGATTTTTTTCTGGTGGTTCATTGTATTGACCCACATCTGCCCTAGGCATCAGGATGCAGCCAATCCAATTCTGGCTTCAGCCTTGCTTTCAGTGTTTGGCACATTGATTGGCATGACCCAGAAAAAGACTTTTACACCCCCTCCTTTATGTTTTTTATATTATGAAGTGAAGGTAGTTTCACATCTAGATATGTGCAAGGAAGCTTTTAAAACTATGAGCATCAGCTGTTTTGGTACTTGATTAAAATGGTTGTATTTGTAGTAGATCTTGTGTATATTTTGTGGATGATGTCATGGGGAAAGATGTTACACAATTTTTCTGCAGTACTAGATTTGGCTGTAGTGGGATTACATTTTTCCTGTGAAGTTAATAGTTCTGCCTGTCTGTTTGAAGGTTTGTGACCTGCTGGTGACCCCTGTGGGGGCCAGGGGGTTTTTAGGGTAGCCATGGGTGTGGGCATGCAGATCAGGCTTCTGCTGTGGAAAAACTGGACACTTCGCAAGAGACAGAAGGTAAAACCTGTTCTTTCACCTCACACATTCACTGCCACCACAGTGTTTGGGGTTGGAGGGGCATGCTGCAAGTGTAAGGAGTTGACAGAGTGTTTTAGTGTGGGTCAGGGTGCACACAAAGGACATCTTCTGGACAAGGACCCAAAAGCATGGAGGTGTTTACCCACAATGCCTCTCTCTCACTCTGTCTCGAGGCCGATGACTGTCTCTGAGTTTAAATGAGTAGCAACTGAGTGTGGTAGCCCCAGAGGGAGTCTCATTGTGAAAGTTCAGCCATCCATTGCTGCTTTCTCCAATCATCTCAGCTGAGTCCTTTTCAAGTTGAGCCGGGGCTTGTACACAAGTGCAGAGCTGCCGAGAAGCACTTTGGGATTCAAATGCTTCTCTTCCATGTTAAAGAGCTTCACTGTAAACTACTGTCAGCAGATTATTTTGAGTGCTGAGAATTTGTCATGCTTCCTCGCGCAACCCCCAGAAGTGAAAGACTCTCTTTCACTGTTAATGTAGAGAATCTAAACAAAATCTTTTTTTTATGATTTTGACTTTGAAGGCTCACTGTGAATGAATGTATTCTGTTTCACATTATAATAAAAAAAAAAATTAATAAAAAAAGTTACCATCTTCATCACAGGCTAACATATGCCCATGACTTCTAACCCTCTGCTTTAATGGGAGATAATGCTTAAGTTGCTAGTTCTATGATTTCACTGAATTGGTGGCTGTTTCCTGTTCTCTTGGCAGATTCGGTTCTTCGTTGAAATCATGTGGCCTGTGGTGCTCTTCATTGGCCTGGTGTGGCTGAGGAAAGCTAACCCACTCTACCGCCAGCATCAATGTGAGCATACAAACCTCCTCAAAATATGGATTTCAGTATAACATTTATGCATGCATGCATGCATGGTAATTGTTGTCAACATTTGTTAAAAGAAGAATGAATGGAGAGTCTTGTATACAGTACCTGAAAAGCAAAATTACATTGGTGAAAATTCCAAAATTTGATAGAGAACATTTATGTTTGCTATTAAAAAGGAACTTCACTGTCTTTTGGTGTATACATTTTCTGTTTTGAAAATCTAACTTTTCCTCTCTTCTCATTTCTATTGCAATTTGTTGCTACGTTGCCATTAGTCATTTCTTATTTCGAGTGGGATTCTGGTGTTGTAGGATGTTTTAAGTCAATACATCGTAGTTGTAATAGTTGTAATATGTCGTGGAATGTGGGAAATCATTTTAGGAGGAAGCAAAAAAATTGATTTGTACTTCTAAAATTTCCATGCTTTGCATGATATTTCAATATTCAGACTTTGATGATTGCACAGTGCCATTGTAAAACTGCAGGTTGTGATGCATAGGAGAAAAATGTCAGGGGATTGTAAAGTATAAAATCCACACAGCAATCAGTGTTGTTGATGATCACCCTTGTATGCTCTGTCCCCTCCCAGGCCATTTTCCCAACAAAGCTATGCCCTCTGCTGGAATTCTGCCTTGGATCCAGGGGATTTTCTGCAATGCCGACAACCCCTGCTTCCGCTACCCCACCCGCGGAGAGTCCCCAGGCCTCGTCTCCAACTACAACAGCTCTATGTGAGCCAGCAAACCCAAGCTGATGCTGCTCCCAATTTGCTGGGATTTTTGGTTTCTATATTGTGCATTGTACAACACCTACAAGGTGTGAAAGGATAGGCGTCTGTGTAGGGGAATGGCTCACTGTTATTTGAGGGCACTTTACTGGGGACAACCAAAGCACAAAAGCTCATAAGAATTGATAATTCTGGAAACAGGTCATTAAGCAGTGAGTAACTTTCCCTGAGTCTGGAGAGTATGCAGCACTGCATCAAGCCTGGACTTGAGCACTCCAAAGGTCCCTACCACTGATACATTACCTGGCCAGGTATTCAAAGAACAGGCAGCAAAAATCCCCCCTTCTAGTGTTACATCTTCTCTAATACTTGACCTTGCAAGCTCTGCATTTCAGGAGCCCTCTGTGTAAACAAAAATAACCTTGTTTGTTCTATATCTTCTGCTATAATTCAAGAACAGGCACACACAAAAGATGAGATGGTGATACCCTGTAATGGATTGTGAGAAGCAGAGGGGGACAGGTGGAAGTGAGCACCCCATGTTGTGTAGTTGTCCATCATCTGTCTGTCTGTGTGCTCGTTGTGTCTCAGACTGGCTCGGTTCTATGTGGACGCTCAGGAGCTACTCTTCAATGACCCAGAGTTCCAGCAGGTGGGTCGTCTGTGGAGGGAACTGACAGTGATGGGAACCTTCATGGACACCATCCGGACCAACCCCACCCAGATCGCAGGTGCGAGTCACTGCTTTGTGTTAAATGAACATCTGACATGCCGTGTTCAGTTACTTCGATCAGTTACATTAAGTAAACACTGGCAGTAGCGTGGACTGAAAAATGAATTCAGATATTCATATTTTTTTCAAAAACAGATGGGTGAGTTTGATGGATGCCAGAATTTACTCACAAAGATGTGACTGTGAAGAAAAATAAAGATACTTGTGTTTAGAATATATACTGTGGCTGACTAACCTAGTCAGCACTAACCCATCTAAGATTGAAACCAGCTGTGTCTGTTGTCCAGTAGGAGTATTCTTAGAGACCTCTGTGGTGAATAGTGTTCAAGGATGCTTTACTAAATCGGTCTGATTACATTTTAAATCCACTTTCCCGAGCACTATTAATATTGATGTGGAGACAATGTAGAGCGCCCTCCCTGGGTCCAAGGGACAGAAGGCCAGGGTAGAGGTCACATACCTCCTTTTGAGGTGACGTTCCTTTTGTTGACAAAGTTCATTGACCCCCTTTTGGCCCGTTCGCCCAGGAGTCAGATACCAGCCATGCGGGCAGGATCCCTGGAGGTTCAGTTTTAAAAAGAGACATTTCAGGGCATTTCACTTTTAACCCCGCATGCCATGCTTTTTGACAGCCAGCAGCAGCCTGTCTGTGCCAATGGAGACAACTTCCGGATTCCTGACATGCCAAGCTCATTTTGCCCCAAATACTCCCTTGTGGGTCATCAGGCAAATGTCTTTTTAGTGCCATTGAGCCCAGCCTGAATGTCATAGTACAATGGAGGACTTAAAATGCTGTGATTCCAGTGCAAAGTGTGGTAAACTAAAGAGCCAGAGCTCCGTTCACATACTTGAGATTGCTCTAATCATTATTTCCCCTGGCCAGGTCGTGGTCTGAAGATAGAGGACATACTGAAGGATAACCAGACGCTCACCTTGTACCTGCTGAAAGACATTGGCCTTACGGATTATGTGGTGAACCAGTTGGTGAATGCAAAAGTGCGACCTGAACAGGTATGTTCCCTCAAGCTCACCTGTACTTCCTTTAGGAAATTAATATAATTATGGCTTGTAACACAGATCATAGGTTGAGACCAACCAAGCCTTCCAACATGATGTCACATTTTAAATACAGTTGTCATCAAGACTAAACTATCTTGTCTTTATCATGATTTTAGAATAATTACCCATCAAACTCAGTTGAAATCTTTGGGGAAGTTAACTCATGATCACAAGCTATTCCATTAACATGCACAGTTGCACATATTTCTCAGCAATGCATGTTTTGTATCCGTTTTTGGCATTATGGTTTTGTTAGTTTTCCAGTGTTCTGGTAATCCCTGGTGCCTTCTGGTTACATAGAAATTATACTCTTACTGAGAGGAATGCCTCTCAGCCATATGATTACCCCTATCAGACCCCTTTAATTTGGGCTCTGAGTCCCTTTGTTTCAGTGTGTCCCGTTTGAATAGAACTTTGGATATGAATCACACCGTATTGGAGCACTTTGATCCGCAGGCACCGTTCTGTTCACCGGTAAACAGCACAATGTGTGGGAAGCGAAAGCATGCAGAACCCAGTGGCCACAAAACGAGGGGGGAGTGAAGAGAAAAGTAAAAACCTTGGAATGACATCAGTATTTGAATGGTTCTTGACCAGCTTTCATATGTAAATGCATCCAAAAATGCAAACCTTTCATTGGCTTGGCCTTTCTCAGGGCTAGCTAATTCACTACCATGGCTGTCTGAAGAGAATATGCCGGCTGGATAATTCCTTAGCAACTAATCAGGGAAGATATTCCTGTGTTCCTCCTATCGGGGAACCTCTGTTTATGTGTCAGGATGACATGCACGAACAGATGCTCGCATGCTCATGATTACATGCACTCACACTTTAAAAATTCATACACAAAGTGACGCACAAATCAAAACAACGATTGTAGCAACACATGTGCCTGCTGTACACACCCACATAAACAATTGCACAGAAGGCTGCCAGTTAAATGTAGGGGTCAGTAATATACTCTCATGTCATGGAAACTCAAACTTGGCTAAAAGCTGTGGTATGTGAATGCGGTGTAAGAATTGTCTGGGCAGCTGCTGGCCCCCTACACCTGCTTCCTTTAGATGTTTTTTTTAAAACATTTGTGTTGAGGTTTGGACTAGAGCCAGGTTTCAGACTCAGCAGGTCTCCAGGCAGATCTTTATTTCAGGAGGTGAGTAAGACTTGAGCTGAATCCAGAAACTGTGGGGCGCAAACATGAATAATAACCTTGAGGTGTTCCCCTTTACTGGGAAAAATGGTGTTGAAATGGTGTCGTGATGAAACTTGTCTTTCAAACAGACCATTCCAGGGTCCACAGAGTAGAACAACTCCAATGAACAGCATGTCAGGCAATCCTGCCTGCTGTTGCCAAGCAATTGTTCTGAAAGAAGTTCCCGGTGTTAGATCGGTAGATTTTTTTCAGTCAAAGACAGTTGAATGGCTTTGGGAGTGCTGATTATAAAGGCGAGCTCCGTAAGTCATGTACAGTATGTCCTTTTAGAGAGGGTGGTCCGAGCTCTCAGGGAAGACAAGTGTGGAGCTCCTCCATTCCTTCTGCACTTAACTCTTTGTTGCATCAAATGGATGTAACCTCCAGAATTCATATGGCTATTCAATAAATAGAAATGCTTCAGAAATGTTCGGGAATATTCCCTTTACATTGTCATTTGGTTCTGATGAGCGAATTCTCTATACTTATTATTTTTAACAAGTTCTGTCAAAGTCACAATGCTCCAGATATGTTGCATAAAAAAAAATACATTTTATGTTCCAGTGATTTCACTGTTAAGAATTAGTTAAACTTCTGTTACAAAAATATGGCATTATAAACATTTCCATAATAATATTTTCTAAAACAGATCAACTAATTTTATATTTTCAAGTGCCTGGTATGAGGAGATGCCACTAACATGAAAATCTTATTTTTTATTCCCTGGACTGAAAGACTTTTAATGTTTGGCCTCTAATGTTATCAAAAGCAAGGTCTATTTTGCAGCTGTTATCGGGGAATTTGTGTGTTTGCCAGGTTATCATGTTTCCGTTTGTATTGCTTGCTGTAATAGAACAGGTTTCCTGATATGTGTGAGGCAGAATTATTTATCAACTGTTTCCTTTCTCTAACCTTGAAATGCCAGGGGCTTCTGTTTAAACATACAGTTGTGCGCTCAGCAGGAAATTGTCTAGAATGATTATTTGCTCTTTGTGGGAGCTCTGCCTTTAGAACTGAACTCCTGTCTTAGGGAGCACCATGTACAGAATGTTAATCGCTCTCTTAAATCAACTTTACTACACTTGTACTAAACATGTGTTTCTGGCACCTCCAACCCCTATTCAGCATGGTTGAGGGTTGTCAGCCATATAGCCAGAGATGTTAGTGTTCCAATGACAATTGAGGCTCTGATTGGTAGCTCCTCTCTGCTTAAATTGTATACCTATGTATACATTGTAGAGTTAAGTATATAAAACTGGTTTAAGCATGTATCACCATTTCAGTGATGAAGGCAGTAGGTTGAAAATTTGAATCTTAATCCTTATCATAAAGGGAATTTCCTTTTTGTCTTCTCAACCTGTGTCTGGAAAACCCATTGATACCATTTTCATTTCTCTAATTACAGTATGCAAATGTTGCTGGAACCAATAGTAAGCAGATAGTGGTAGTACAAGAGTTGTTCGGAAGTATTTGGACGTAATGTAACAACCTGTGACTCTAAAATTACAGTAACTTTACAAACAGGATATCTGTATTGCATCTGCAGTATAATATGACAATTTATGCATATTAGCTGAAAAATGTGAGAAAGGGACCATGTTTTGATTTTCCCTTGTGGCATTTACTCAGTTTGCATACGGAGTACCAGACCTACAGCTGAAGGACATTGCCTGCAGCCAGGCCCTTCTGCAGCGCTTCATCATCTTCCCCAGCCCACAGGGGCTTTATACCGTGCGGAATGCCATGTGCTCCCTCTCCCAGCACAGCCTGCAAACCATCGAGGACAACCTCTACGCCAACGTGGACTTCTTCAAGCTCTTCCGAATGGTCAGTGTCTCGTTCTCCGACATCAGGCGCTGGTCGTTCAGATGGTGCCTTGTGTGACGCTATTGGCTAATTCAGATCATTTGTCCAGTATTTGCCCTAAACTTTTGATTATTAAATCAATGTATTTTATCTTCACAAACACAGTTTGGGAAGTTCAGCAAGAATGAACATAGCCAGAACAAGTTATGTTTGCTTTTATTCTCCATGCTAAGGATATTATGTTGATGTTGTACTCAGTGATGGCTTGGTATGTATTTACACATTTCTTGCAGTGAATAAAAAATTTTGTTATGAGTGAACTAATAAACTCTGATTAGCCAATGTGCTGGCAGTAAGTTGTAGCACTTTGTGGTTTTTATCTTAAGTTGCAGGATAAAATCAAAGTTCTAGTTTTCCTGTATGGTTATGTGATGACTTCTCTTCCAACAATAACCAAAACCAATTATGACTTTGAACAGAATAAACATGTTTCAGAAATATTTGTTCTCTGACATTGTACAAAACCAAAAAAAATAAAAACAAACAGCAGGCTATGCTTAAAAAGAAAATATATAATTGTTGGCGTGTGCATTGGAAGTGCTTGCCATATGATTATACTAATGGCGTGTTGGTTTGTGATTGGCCTGTGGTCTGTTTGGCAGATCACTTCTTTGAGCTGGTTAACTCATTCACCATCAACCACGTCAGAACATCAGTGGGTAGCACAGCTAAATCCAGAATTGGCAGGGACCCAACCCCCTAGTGTTAAGTGATGAGGCACTCTTGGCCTATTTTAATAATAAGATTAAAGAGGACACACCTGCTAGGCTAAAGCTGTCATAGGGAGCCTCTTAGACAAACCCTACTCTTCCTCTGTTGCAACAGCCTCAGTATTCAGACTTCCATTCCTGTCTTCCTGCTCTGTGCAATGAGAGGGGAGGAGGCCTGTTGTGGAAACAGCCATAGGCTTTCATTTTCCCTCCCTCTCGTGTGAAACGCTCCTGATCTCAGGAAAGTCAGGAGAATGTCTGAGGAAGGATGTCTTATTCTGGAGTTTATGTTAACTCATGTAGCGCTTCCTGAACTTTTGCCTGTCATATTTTGAGCTGGTTGGAAGACCCTTGACAAATGGGTGCTGGAAGTAGTGCCCACAGCAGGCTCTCTTGTCTAGTTTCAGATTTTATCAAGCTTATCGTACAGTCACAGCTTTTTAATTATAACATATCCTCTCATAAATGTCTACATGTAGTCCATAAAACCCTACTGATGGTGATGAATAAATGTATCATCTTAAAGTGTCATTCTGGTGAGAGTTGTCTCTGTCCCATCTTTTCATGTGACCACTTTATTCTTTTCCTCTGCTAGCTGCCCCGAGTGCTGGATGAGCGCTCCTCTGGCATCGACCTTGCCTTCTGGGGCCAAGCACTGTCCGGCATGTCTGAAAAACTCAGAGAGGTACTGCAAGCCCCGGAAACTTCCAAAAAGTTCACCGCCCCATATTTTTAGCATCCAGGAAGTAGCGGCTTCCTCCTCGGGGTTGTGTAAACTCTGGCCACTGGGATATAATTTGACTGGTGGGGGGGAGGGGAGACTCAGCCATCTGCTGTGATTTACCTAGTAGTGTAGAAGCTCCCTGCTGTCCTGTCACCTGCCATGGCCTCAGGTGAGGGGTCAGCGCACTCAGAGTTGTAGCAGGCTCTTAAGTGTTAGCCCCCTGAGGGGGAACTCCCTGGCTGCTGTTAACAGGACGTTTTGTGCAGAGGACTTCCTGTGGGTGGAGCTGAATTCCAGTCTGTCGCCTGGATGACCAAAACCTTGACGCCAGTTAGTCATTTTCCTAAAGGCAGTCCAAAACCTCAGTTAAAATATGTTGAGGCCTGCTTGGTGAGATTTCAACCCTCAGACAGTATGATTTGCTCAAAATATGTTGGTTTTTTCCCTGTATTACTGAAATACATAAAGATTACAGAGGAACGTTGTTGACAGTGTTTGCAAAAACAGCTAGCTCAACAGACTATGTGCTGCAAACTCACTGTACCCTGGCAATGATCTGTTAATAGCTATGGCATAGTGACAGCATAATAGTGTCACTCTGATGTCTAGTGAACACACTCTCCTCACATGGGCTTCCCTCTGTCAGCCTGCAGGCCTCCGCTACTCTTTTCATACAGAGGCAGGCCTTTCTCACAAATGGGCAGAGGAAATGGCCCTAATGAAGAAGGCCTTTGTTTGTGTTCATTGGAGTTCAGTTGGGGGATATTTGTTTCTCCATTTCGACTCATTTCAGTTATGAATAAATCAAAATAAACTCACCAATTTTTGTTTTTTATGGTTATTGGTTTCGTAAAATCGGCATGACCATGGTTTAGTAATGCATTTTATCTGGAGCATTTGTTTTAATGCATTTAAAACTATATATACCAAAACATTGCTGTTCATTTTATAGGCTGTTGATTTTGTGTGTGTGTGTTTGTGTGTGTGTGTGTGTGTGTGTGTGTGTGTGTGTGTATACATGTGTGTGGCTGAATTTCTAATGGGAATCTTAGTTTATTATCAGAAAACATCTCAGGGACCAGATAGAAACTGGGTACTGGGTCATCAGTAATTTCAGGCAGACAGTAGAGCTTTACCTGTGTTTCACTATCATTCTCCTATTTGCAAAAACTCCCCATCCATGAGAGGAGTATTCTGCTATTTTATTCTTGTTATTTATTTGTCCAGATGATTCACTTTTCGGCAGCATACATTTATACATGTCATCAATTTACACAAATGCACACATTAATATGTATGCTAAAGCCAATGAGGTACCTTGGTCAAAGGCATGACAGCACTAGACTCTCTGCAGTGGCGGTTCTCTACATCATGCTACCATTCTGCTACTGTCATCGCCTCCATTCAGGGTTTACATTATTTTGTTCTCCCTGAGATATGAAGCTGGTGCAGGCAGCCTGACCTGGACCTCTGTCCTCCACAGCTGTCTGAGAGAAGCAGCACCAAGGACCTCCTCCAGACCTTGACCCCCCTCCTCCTCGGTGGGGAGAACCCCTCACTTGTCCAGCTGCACAGTGTGGTCTCCAGGCTCTTCTGTGGGTACCCTGAGGGTTCGGGCTCCAGGGTGGCCTCCTTCAACTGGTATGAAGACAACAACTACAAAGCCTTCCTGGGCATCAACAGCAGTACAGGCCAGAGGGAGTACATCTATGACAAGACAGCTAGTGAGTCACATGATACATCCTCTTTTTTCTTTCCGCTTTAAACCAGACTTTTATTTCTGACATGCCCCCCACCATTAGGCCTGGGTTAAAGCAATAGTGAGTCAGTGCCTTTGAAGTTTGATGAAAAAAAGAGTTTTGTTGTGGAGGATTTGGGAAAAATATCTTTCTTTTCTAAAGCTCCCTTCTGCAATGAAATGATGAAGAGCCTGGAGTCGGACCCCCTCACCAGGATGGTGTGGAGTTCGGTCAAGCCCCTGCTGATGGGGAAGATCCTGTACGCCCCTGACTCCCCCGCTGTGAAGGACATTTTGAAAAGCGTAAGCATGAACACGCACCGCCCCTCACTGGTTCAGTGGGGAATTTCTCTATTTAAAAACACTACTAGTTTAAACTGTTAAATTTACTTAAACATATCCTGACTGTTAAGGTCCAGGGATTTTGCAGTGGACTTGACTAATGATTGGGAGCCATAAAATATCCTTTGATTTTTGTTTAACAAGGCTTTCAGAAGATCATTGTTCAGTCTATAATACACATGTCTGTTAGTAATATTCATAGATAAACTTGAGAGTTTGGAAGCAAATGTGTGCATTACCTCAGCCCTAAAAGCCGAAAAACTTTGTTATGTAAGCAGCCCTGCCACTATAGGCAGAAGGTCTAGCATACGCACTTCCTCTGTCAGGGTTTTCAGCAAGTTTTGTTCTCCATTTCCTTCAGGTTCCATTCTTAATTGCTCTGAAGGAAGGAATAGGGGTTAAACATAGTCTTTGATATCTAAACAGTGACAGCTCATGCAGTGTTGTCCTGAAACAGCCTGCTTGTCCTGCTTTGGCTTATATGAAATACAACATTGACACTTTTCCTGGCCAAAAGCCGCGAGATGCTTATCATCTTTTCAGTGGTGCAGGGGGAGGGGATAAAGAGAGAGGTGGAGGGACAGAAGCTGTAAGGAAAATGTCTAAAATTCATGGCCAGGCGGTAATACGATAGATAGCTGTCCTGTCATCCTTGATGTGTGTGTGTGTGTGTGTGTGTGTGTGTCCGTGTCCATCAGGCCAACACCACTATAGAGGAGTTGGACAGGCTGAGAAACATTCTGAAGGCTTGGGAGGAGGTGGGCCCTCAGCTCTGGTCCTTCTTCCAGAGCAGCGTTCAGATGGACATGATTCGAGTAAGGCACAGTCAATCCGTCACTCCTTGATCACTATCACTACATATCTACCTATCTGTATGTTCCTCCCCACTCAGAACTCATTATGAAGATTTTTCATGAGTGATTTTACTTTGGTACTTTGTATGCAGAACCAGAATAGTTTGTAAGAATTTGCATACATGGAAATATCTTTTAATATGGTCACACACTCCATAGTGTAAACTTGTTTCATTTGTTTGATTTGATTTTCCCTGCCATAATAGAGCTCTTTAACTGAATTGTTTGTGCACTGTACCCACAGTCAGGGCAGGTCATGGCAATTTGTATAAATGTAAAGATACATTTCCCTGACAAGATACTTTGCAGTACAAACTCTGATGTTGGCTTTGTTTGAGTAATCAGTAGATCAACTCGTACTAAAACTGATTTCATCGTCCATTTTTTCATTTGGACATATCATGAAGAAAACAACTCACATTTGAAATGATGAGAAGAAAGAGTAAAGAGAAATCACTTGCCAATGGGCCTAGATTATTCGGCTATTTGGTATGCTTATCGATCAAGCAAAGCAAACGGTTTGAATTAGATGCAATGATCAGGTGTAGAGGTTATTTGTTGTGCTCTTTTTTCTGTATCACTGGTATGTGCTTCTTCCAGGAGACCATCAGGAACCCCACAGTGACGGATTTCATCGATAAAAGTCTAGAGGATACAGAGTTCTCCTCTCAGCATATCCTCAACTTCCTGTACACTGGACCACCTGCCGATCGCTCTGACAACATGCCTGACTTTGATTGGAGAAACATCTTTGAACTTATGGACCGAATCCTCCACACGCTTAATCAGTATGGGGAGGTAAGCTTGCGTGGGAGGTGATCAGACATATAATACAATATATAAGTGCTGGCTCCATAATACTTTTCACTGAATTTGAAGTTCATATGAAAACTATGCCTTACAACTGTCTTAGCGGAAAGAACAGAGTTTTGATCATATCGGTCTTTTTTTTCAATAATATTGAAAATTAATTGAACATTTGAACAGATCCTTCCATCATTTTCTTTGTTTGCAGTTCACCTGACTATACTGAACGATGGAACTTAAAGTAAGCGGAATGGTTAAGCAATGCAAATAAATCATATTTATTTATTTTCATTGCTAACAAGACAAGTGTGAAACAGTTATATTACTGATCAGAGTATTTTCCAAAGTTGTTTAGAACTTTATGATATCCCTGGACCACATGAAGAGTAACTGAATAGAAAAAGCTCCTCAAGGTTATCGCCGTTCTTCAAGTGGTAGGACCATGAAATTGTGGTCAAGACCTTCAAAACGCCACTTAGTGCCACTAAAGAAATTCAGCTCAATCTAGAGGGGTGAAAGGGAGAGAAAAAAACACTCTGCTGTCAGCAACATTCAAACCCCCTTTGTGAACCGTTGATATAGTGGAGAGCAAGAGAACCCCACCTCAGTGTTTTTTTTTGTATAAGGGCTGCATTGAAATGTCGAAGGGGGCTCAACGGGTAAGAGGGGCAAATCACTCTGGGACTCGTTCAATTCATCCATCACCCCCTCTTGCCTCTGGGGCTGCGGCCTGCCGTTCCCGGAGCGGTTGAAAGGAGGAACCTATCTGTCTATACGTGCATCTTTAGCCCCCTTTGTCTTTGTCTCTGGTCTCGCTAACAGCCCTTCAGCGTGACAAATACGCCCAGCTGATTGAGCCCAATTAGGTATAGCTGTCAGTTCAGCCCTACTCCTCAGTCAAGCTTTCTATTCGCGTGGCCTGCCGGTTTGAGTCTGCAAAGCTAGTGTTTTTTTATAGTCCCTTCCTGGCTAACTACAGAGCATTTTGCAAAACAGCTTTGCTATTTCTCTTGGCAAAGCGACTCCTATGAGCCCTTGATGTACTTTCCTCACTAAGTCAGGGTAATGTGGATTATTGGACGTGTGGTGTTTTGTACGTTGTTTAGGCCTGGTTGGCTTCCAGGACCATACTGTAATGTGAATGGATGGATTGGACATGCTTTACGTGCATTAGGAGGCCTCAGCTAAAGTGTCATGAAGAATGAGTGTGCGTCTTAGCTGTGGGATTGGCATTGTGTGTCTGATGAGAGCTCTCCTGTAGAGAATGGCCGTCATTCTCTCGCTTTGCACTCTAGACCCTGGGGCTTGTGAGAGTTGGCTCTGTTTGAGGGGGGTGTCTTGTGTTCACACCGTCCCCGTCTCTGGTCCCCCTTCGCAGTGTTTAAACCTGGACAAGTTTGTTGGTTTCTCTGACGAGGAACAGATGACCCACCAGGCCCTGCACCTGCTGGAGGAGAACAAGTTCTGGGCGGGGCTTGTGTTCCTGGACATGCACAACTGGACCAAGGAGGTGCCAACCCATGTCAAGTTTAAGATCCGCATGGACATTGACTCTGTGGAGCGCACCAACAAGATCAAAGACAGGTTAGAAACCTGCCGGGCCAGCGCCAAACACCTGCGGGAGAGTTTAAAAGGGCACGCTGTTCTTGTGTCTGTCAGCAGGCAGAGGGCATAAATGAGTCCTATAGCTAACCTTGTTATCAGTTTTCTCTTAGTGGAATTATAACAGGTCATTAATTCAAGTCTCACAGTGTAAACAGTGCATGCCTAATTCACACAGATACCTCTTTTTCTCAGTGCCTCATTCCCGCAAACCCTCCCCCTACCCCCCAGTCACAGCATTGAGAGTGACAGGAGGTCGACACACAACAAACAGCTGCCATTGTGAATAGAATTTCAATGAAGATGGCTCTCTCCATCCTTCTGGGAATTGAATAATTAGATTGTGTGGCTGAAGAGAGAGATGGAGAGAAAGAGATGAAGAGACGTTCATGTTCCTTAATGTTCCTCATTAGCAGCTAATTACTGATACACAGGTGGATGGTAATGTAAACTGTGTACATAAAGTCTCCTCTGTGGTACAGCTGGGGAAAACTGCACCACAGCTAATTAGTTTCTTCTTTTGATGGTTTTCAATGGTTTTCTTAAAATGTGATCTAGTTTTTAAGACCTCTTGTTTGAACTGACACTGGAAATTGAAAAGAGGAATAGAAATGTGCAGCTGAATCCTACCAGTGTCGTGGGTTGGTGAGTTCACTCATCTTTTGACATATGAGGGTGGTCCTGTCATCACTTCCAGGAAACCTGGAGAGCAGTTGGGCTTTGATCTCTCTTTCCGTGGGCAGAGTGACAAGGCTCCTCCCCTTTGGCCCAGCCACCTGCTCTGTGTGCTGATAAGGGCTGTCCCACCTCCTCTGTCTCTTCTAGATACTGGGACCCGGGGCCCAGGGCGAACCCTGTGGATGACCTGCGCTACGTGTGGGGGGGCTTCGCCTACCTACAGGACATGATCGAGCACAGTGTCATCAGGATTCACACCGGCAAGGACTGGCCAATGGGCATCTACCTGCAGCAGATGCCTTACCCCTGTTATGTGGATGACCTGTGAGAGCAAAAACAATGAGCTTTTAGCATGCAATTCTGTTGTAGCTGGCTTGTAGTGATTTCTAGTAGTCTGTGTAGCTGAAGCACTGGTCATGACTAATGTCCAGGCCAGGGGTGGGCAGGTCCATCCTTGGAGATTTTGTGTGTATACATGTTTTTACTTCCAGTATTTTCCTTTGCTCATTAAGCTAATAAGCTGTACACACACACACACACACACACACCTTGCAGGATCTTTCTCTATATAATCACAGTAAAAGGTATGCAAAAACCATCTTCTTCTGTCATTTATTATCTCAAAGTTTGAGGATGAAATTTTAGCAGTAGCCATCAGAGTAGCCAGCTAGAGAAGCAGCAGTGCTAACCTATAAATGAAACCAAGAAGTTTGATGATATTGCTGTTTGTTTCTGAACATGTCTGGACCTTGAGGTTTACGAACTGTCCTCTGCCACCCTCTTGCACCCAGGTTCATGCTGACACTAAACCGCTGCTTCCCCATCTTCATGGTGCTGGCCTGGGTGTACTCTGTCTCCATGACGGTGAAGAGTATCGTGCTGGAGAAGGAGCTGAGGCTGAAGGAGACGCTGAAGGCCATGGGCGTGACCAACGGTGTGATCTGGGGTGCCTGGTTCATTGACAGCTTCCTGATGATGAGTGCCAGCACTGCACTGCTCACTGCCATCATTATGGTGAGAGCCTCTTCCTTCCCCCCACTGCCCTGGCCTGTGTGTCCTGTGCCCCGCTTGGACTGTCACTCTCCCTCACTCCCCAGTGCTGCCAGCTCTGTGTAACCAGGTCTGGTGTGTCCTGTGAATGCCTCACTGTTGAACCATTTAACTCATTTGCATTCGTACATTCAAGGATTTTTTTAAAAGACAATGAGCGAGACTGACCCCTAGTGAACATTTTGTATATTATGACATGTAGGAGAAGAATCTTAGATTTTTTGGAAAAGTTTTCAATAGGCCATTCTTATTAATCCTCATAGTCGGTTTTTGAGCATGCTTTGTGATAATGGCAAAATAATGTTTCTCCCTTTGCTTTTGTTTCATTATTGTTTGAAAGTGGGCCATAAGAGAGTGAACAGGGTGGGCTGATTGTATTGGTGGTTTCTGTTTCAGGGAGGGAAAGTGCTCAACTACAGCAACCCCATCATTCTCTTTCTGTTCCTTATGGCGTTTACCGTGGCGACCATCATGCAGTGCTTTCTGATGAGTGTGTTCTTTAACAAAGCCAACCTGGCAGCTGCCTGCAGTGGAATCATCTACTTCACCCTGTATCTACCACACATCCTGTGTTTCGCCTGGCAAGACCGCGTCACCAAGGATATGAAGATCATGGTGGTGCGACCTGGCTTATAACTTGCCCAGAAACATCTGCTCAACAGAATTCATTCCTCTTGCTCAACTGCTATAGAGCATAGTTTATTTAGCAAGCTGACCTCTTTTTTGCTTTATAGCTTTACCAACAGGTTAGCTTCATAATATGAGTAATGTATTAATGAATGTATGGCACTACACTTGAGAAAAGATTTTTGGTGGAAGTCAATTTACTTTTGTGACCAAAACACTTTTGTTAACCTAAATTTTCAGATTTGGATCATTGTCCAAGCCACAGGATGTGATATATCAGCTAGAAATATTATGATGATATTGATATTGATTATGCTGTTGTTCCAGAGCTTGTTGTCGCCGGTTGCATTTGGTTTTGGGACTGAGTACCTGTCCCGCTATGAAGAGCAGGGCCTGGGCCTGCAGTGGGACAACATCCAAACCAGCCCTCTGGAGGGGGACGAGTTCTCCTTTCTAATCTCTGTCCGCATGATGCTGATCGACACTGTCCTTTATGCCATCTTGACTTGGTACCTTGACAACGTCTTTCCGGGTGAGATTGATTTGCACACACATTTCAAAGTAAATTGTTTCAAAGGCAAATCTTTACAGCCAATGATTTGGCTGCTTTGTGAATACCAATCAACAGTATTTGTCAGTCAAGAATGAATTGTAATAGATGGACAATCCACATAAGCAATTTAAATAAAAGTCTCTTGCTCTATCTTCCTCATGTTCTTCACAGGCCAGTATGGAATTGGTCGGCCATTTTATTTCCCCCTCCAGCCTTCATACTGGTCTAGGCCAGGGCCCAAACAAGATGGTCAGTGATTTAAATGTGTCCCAGAATTCCAGTCTTACTGTAGAATTTCAGTTAGACTTTTATATATAGGGAAGCACTCTTACATGTTGATTAACTTGTGCCACTTTGCACAGAGCCCACAGAGGAAGAGTGTGAGAAGCTGGAGAGTGACAGGCAAGAGCTAGCTAGCCTGGGAAAGCCAGTGGAAGGCGAGCAGAGCGGGAAGTCACCAACTGGATCTGGATCCGACTCCAAGCTCTGCAAGCATCAGGAGAAGCGTGAGAGAAAGGAGAGGGAGAAAGAAGAGCAGCAGAGAAGACTGGAGGAGGAACAGAGGAGGATGCAGGAGGCAGAGCTCTCAGGTAAACTGAAGAATGGCAAACACACTTACTGAAGGTCCCCTTACAAGGAAAATCACTGGCTACTATTTTAATGATTCCATCCTGAAAAGTCACCTGTACTGCTGAAATGTTAATTTATATTTTTTAACAATTAATGCCACTGTAAAAATAGCATTCTGAAGTGTAATTTTCTGTGTCAAAAATAATACAGTGGCTAAGGGGTTTTCTATTTTGATCCAGTCAAACAAAGACTAGACATGGAGCATTAGACCTTCAAATAGAAACGGTGCTACTTCCCCACACCCATACTGACTCACCCCCACCCCCTTTGCCCACGTAACCACGGGTGTATTATGCCCTTGACTGCACCACCTGCAGGGTTTGAACGTGTGAAGTGTGCTGCACTGCAAACTATATGTTAGTTAATGAGTGATGAAAGGTTTTTTTCAGTGGAGGTCAAACAGCATTCCTTTCTCCTGATATAATGTAAGCTGTTTACCCACTTTTGTTTTGTCCAAAGTGTATTTATATTTTGAACCATGTTCCTACTTTTTAATATTATTCCTATATTAGATATATGAAGTAGGAGGCTAATAATCTTTTACTGTGTGCACTACTTTATGTTGTGTATGAAATGTATCTTATATTGTATTTATATTATGGTTATAAATTATTGGGAAGCTCAGCTGTGATTTTTATAGTCTGGTTATATGGGATTCTAATCATTCCAACACATGGAATTATTAGAATCAATCACATGTGTGAACGGTTCCACCCTGACATCTGGCTGTGAACCTGTCATGCTCCTGCAGGGAGACCCTTCTTCGAGGCAGAGCCTGATGGCCTGAATGTGGGCGTTTCTGTTCAGGACCTGGTCAAGGTCTTCAGCAGGAATTCAGGTCCAGCAGTGGATGGGCTGACCATCACTTTCTATGAGGGACAGATAACCTCCTTCCTGGGGCAAAATGGAGCAGGAAAAACCACTACCATGTATGTTATTATTATTATTACAGTCAATTTAGGATATAGCAGTTAAGAGATGATAGTACAAATATAATAAGAAAAATTGGGCTAATATATCACAGATGTTTGTCATTTACTCTTTTTGTCCCAGGTCCATCCTGATTGGTCTGTTCCCTCCAACGTCAGGCACAGCCTACATTAACGGGAAAGACATCCGCACAGACATGGACGCCATTCGCCAGTCTCTGGGCATGTGCCCCCAACACAACATCCTGTTCCACAAGTAGGTTTTCCTCCCACTTAGGGGGTCAGCTGTGGATGGAGGGATAACTCGTGTCTGCCTGACCACTGCTGTCTCTCTCTTTGTCTCTCTCACTCTGTCTCCCCCCAGCCTGACCGTGGCAGAGCACATCCTGTTCTACTCCCTACTGAAGGGCACGCCATACCCTGAGGCTCTGAAGGAGGTGGAGAACATGCTGGAAGACCTGGGATTCCCTCACAAAAGGGATGACGAGGCACAGAATCTTTCTGGTCTGTGTCACTCATCCCTTTGTTTACAGTAGTGATGGGTTAATGTGCCTTCCTGTAAACAATGACTCATAATCTAAATCCTTTTTCCCAATGTTCAGGGGGCATGCAGAGGAAGCTGTCTGTTGCCATGGCATTTGTGGGTGGTGCAAAGGTAGTCATTCTGGATGAGCCCACTTCTGGGGTTGATCCCTACTCAAGACGATCTATCTGGGACCTTCTGCTTAAGTATCGCTCAGGTAAACAGATCGCCACCCCCACGGTAGTTTTATATTTAACAAAGCAGTAAATTAAAAAATATTGTAATAATAGACACAATGATTTCTTTCTATGAAAGCTACATGGCTCTCTTAGTCCACAATCATATTTCTACAGCATTGATATAAAATAAAGTTTGCTCTGTTGTGTGACAATGTGTGCCTGCGTTGTTTATGGTAGTTATTTTAAATTGAGGTAAGGAGAAGTAACCAGCTGTGATGTAATAATTACCTTTTTATAATGGAAAAGGAGACGTGCTTCTGTTTTCCTCTTACAGTAGAGCTGCTTGGAAATGACAGATTCAGAGATTAAATGTGAAAATTCAGAGGTCTGATTTTTTTATAACTGGATGTATTTGGATCATAAATAAAGGAATGGTGTGAGAAATGTTTTCCTCCCTCCCTAGGCAGGACGGTCATCCTGTCCACCCACCACATGGACGAGGCTGACCTGCTGAGTGACCGAGTAGCCATCATCTCTAAGGGCCGGCTGCACTGCTGTGGCTCGCCGCTCTTCCTGAAAAACTGCCTGGGCGCTGGCTTCTACCTGACACTGGTGCGCCGCATGACCGACCAGCAGCGCAGGGCCGGGAAGGAGGTGAGACACCTGTACTGAGGGAGGGCAGATAGTGTAATATGTGTGCCCTTGTTTTCCCTTCCTTTTAGGCTGAGGGTGACTGTGTGTATTATTGTGGTCTTTTATATGCACAGGGGTATTACACTGTGCATTTTCTTCCTGTGCAGACGGAGTGTAGCTGAGGGTGCTCCTGAGAGTGGAGCGCGCTCAGCGCAGGGTTATAACGCTGTGCCTTTGCTTCCCGTGCAGACGGAGTGTGACTGTCAGTCAGAATGTTCCTGTAAATGCTCCATCTGCACCAAGTACAAAGAGGAAGTCCAGGCCCAGTCCAGTGCTCCTGACCGACAGATGGACGGTAAAGAGGCCCTAAAGCTCTGTAGACTGGGAAAAACTACAGCCTGTCAATCTCTGCTCATGTAAAAGGCACCATCACCTAAAGGGCATATGCCATGTATACCTTTCATTTTAACAGCAGGGCATTTACAGAAGGGAAGCAGATAAAATATAGCCTGGGAATACAGCCTGTAACCTTCTGGCCACAAGCCCAGTTTCTTAACTGCTGAACCATAAGGCCACCAGCGCAAATGGAATGTGTTGTATTCATTTTCATACCATATGGATTATTCTGTTAATTTTCACTCCATATGGATTGTGCTGTATTAAATTGTACCTGGACAAGCATATCCATTCTTCAACAACTTGTACCCATACATAAGTGCACTACCATTATTAAACATATACATAAGGTATTGAGAGTTTATCTGAAATTGTCTTTTGAAGGCTGCTTTATCACCATGGTGATAAGGAGCTGTAGGTTAGTCATGTGACTGATGCGCACGTGTTAAACTTTGATCTCAGGTGACTTGGACAGTATCATTACCCTCATTCACCACCACGTTCCTGAGGCCCAGCTCATCGAGACCATCGGCCAGGAGCTGACCTTTCTCCTACCCAACAAGGACTTCAAGCACCGGGCCTACGCCAGCCTGTTCCGTGAGCTGGAGGAGACGCTGGCCGACATCGGCTTGAGCAGCTTTGGTGTGTCCGACACCTCACTGGAGGAGGTGGGGCACGTAGAGTCATCGTGTGACATCATGCAATGTCATTGTCCTCACAACATATGTTGTCATTGTTGAGTTGGTCTTTCACTATAACTTCTTAAATATGACAATTCAGAGTTAATTTTGAATAAATATGCAGAGACCATATACTTACTTGATCCTTGTATCCATGACACAGTGATGGTGTGTAATCTTATCTTAAATTTGATATATGATCTTGATAATATGTCTTATAAATCACTGTTACTTTTTATGAAATGTGGTGTTTCCAAACATAGGACACAGTCTCTCATAGAACTTGTCCTTTACCCTCACAGATATTCCTGAAAATTACTTCTGATGGAGAGGCAACAAATGGTGCCAAACTCCTGGTAAAAACTCGGTCTCTTTAGTCCTGTGATTTTTGTATCCAGTCTCCGAAGGTTGGATGTAGAATTCTTAGAGAACTATGTTTAGCATAGTTTAGTATAGAAAACTAATCCCAGTGCATCTGCCTGTGTTAACATGTGTGTGTGTGCAGTGCATGATTCTCCCATGATTCATGTGTGTCTTTTGTCAACCCACCAATCTAAGCCCTGTGTGCTGCAACAGAGTAAACCTGATGCCAGTCTCCTTTAGCCAACGGTCCAGACGACGGTAAAGACTTATTGACTTATTAGTGTGACCCATAAGTCATGTAATATGAATGCAAGCTTTTTAAGCTTCTGCACATTGGGCCATATACTATGTAAATAAATATCAAGCTATAAGAATGAGACTATGGGTAGAGTTTTTGCTTTTACAAAAGAAAAGTTCTGATGTTTGACTGATTCAGGAAAAACAGGGAAAGAAAATAGTACCAATGGAAAATATTAGATAAAGTTTGTTTGACTCATTTTCCTTAAAAGGGAAGATCATCTGGAAATTTGCAGTCCCATTACAGAATTTGTTGAGCAAAGATTTTATCTTTGCTCCATCTGGGGGTCAGATGCAGTACTGCAGCTTATTAAAATGCACAGCACAGCTGGGGCTTGGTGGCGGTGCTATTGTTTGTCAAGGCTTTGATTTGTTATTGCTTTGATGGGCATTGAACACCTCACCTTTTGATCCGCACACGTGTCCTCCATCGCCACACAGATGCTGACGAGGCGCCGCGGGTCAGCTGTCACAGGAGTCCTGGGCTGTCGGATGGTCATGATGGGAAGGGTTCCTGGCAGGTCAGGGGCCTCCGTCTGGTGATGAAGCAGTTCTTCGCTCTGCTGATCAAACGGCTGCACCATGCCATGCGCAGCCACAAGGACTTCCTTGCTCAGGTACACCTGTCTGCAAACAGGGAGGTGGTGGCATAGTGTGTTCAGTGTGAGTAATAATGTAAGGTAATATAATGCAATGAGAATTTGATGACACATAACAGTGTGCCATGTGCTGTTGTTCTAAACTGACCATATACCAGTCTCTAATTTGGTATGACTACTTAACTTACTCATTCAGTACACAAGGCGTACCAGTAGTATGTAGTATGTAGTTTGATTAATCATCTAATAAACTTAAATATGCCATAGTGGAGTAGGCCCTATTAGCTGGTGGGTCAAACTCAGCAGCACATAGCTTTTTGGGTTGTGGCAATGACTGACTCATCCTATAAGCTTGTCTTATCATTGTGGTAAGTTGTATGACTAATAATTTGCTCATTAAATAAGCATGGCATACCAGTGTGGTTTATGTTTTGCCTCTATACACTGGCACTAGAGTTCATCAGTAGTTCTACTTATAACAGACTGTAAATAAATTTGCCCTAAACTGGCATTATTTTATTTTCCTCTCATCATGGACCCTTTTACAGAATTTGCTAAAAAGCATTGCTTTTGTCTTTCTAGATTGTGTTGCCTGCGAACTTTGTCCTTTTGGCCATGGTGTTCACGCTGGTGATTCCCCCGTTTGGGGAGTATCCCAGCCTCAACCTCAATCCCTGGATGTACGGGCGACAGTTCACCTTCTTCAGGTGGGTAGAGACAAATACTGGTGCTACTGCCATTGGGCTGTTTTTAATTGGATTGGGTCCACTTAGACAGTCTGATGTCATCCTGTTAAGCCACTGTTGTAGTGTGTGGATGGGCCCCACAGTCAGATCTCATCTTGTTAAGGTACCATAGTATGTGTAGATAGGCCCAGTGGTCTGGTGTCAAATGCAGGCCATGCCAGTGTGTCTGTTAGTTAATGTTGTATGGCCTTACTGCTTTCAGTAATGAGAGGACCTTGGATGCAGAGATGAGGTACTTTGGGGAGGTCCTTTTAAACAAACCTGGGTTTGGGACACGCTGCATGGCAGAGGAGCCTCTGGAGTGAGTAATCTTATATAGTGCATTTAATTAAAGGAAAAATAAATGCAAATTTAGTTTTGTCCAATGCTTCTCTCAACACCTTTTTTAGTATATTTTATGTTACTCCCCACTACACACACACACACACTCATACACTATTACCTACAAACAGCAAACAGTGTACTCCTTTAGGTGCCTAGCACATATCATTTAGTAAAAAAATTATGGTCACATTGGTTGAACTCATAAGTTGTGTTTGTGGACCTGCTGGGGAAGCACTGTAGTTTAATGTGTGTGTGTGTTTGTGTGTGTGTGCGTGCGTGCGTGCGTGCATGTATTCTCTGTACAGGGACTTCCCCTGTAGTAACATCACCACATCGTGGGAGATGCCGCTGGTTTCCCCTAAGATCATCAGCATGCTGAAGGGCTCTGAGTGGACGGAGCTGAACCCCTCCCCCAGCTGCCAGTGCAGCAACGGGACCAAGCTCACCATGTTACCCGTGTGCCCCGATGGAGCAGGAGGTCTGCCCCCACCTCAGGTCAGTGCACTCCCACCACTCCCCTTCAGGGGGCGCTGCAATGTCCATATCACATTCACCGGTATAGTATATGAGGACTATCTGTCAGTAGAAAGTGACATATTTACAAGAGTTGCATGTCTTTGTTCACACGTGTGCGTTCCAGAGAATTCAGTCCACTGGAGATGTGCTACTGGACCTCACTGGCAGGAATATTTCAGATTACCTGGTGAAGAGCTACCCCACCCTCATTAAATCCAGGTACAGTGCACCATTTACTCTCCTCACATGGCCATTTATCATCTTGCAAATTTTTAATAAACTATTATATGATTTATTGCGGTGAAACTCATTACACATACACTTACAACACTTTTTAATCTCCTTAATAAACAAATAAATAAGCAAATAAAATATATACACTGAATTCTTCCTTTCCTTCCTTTCCAGTTTAAAGAGCAAGTACTGGGTGAATGAACAAAGGTACTTTTGCCCTTATTTTGTCTGCAATATTTCTCTTTTACTAGTACAGGAGTAATGCCATATGAAAATGCACATTATGATCATAGAATCATCAGTGGTATTCATTATGCATATTTTTAATTACGCTAGTAATTAGCTTTCAGACTCTGTTTTTGGTCTTTCAAGGTAAAATGAAAGTTCGGAATCGTGCTCCTCTATTATGTGAAAGCAATGCAGGTTCTCCCTCTAGTGGACATCTGAAGACTGCGCATGGGTTTGTGGTGGCTTAATTTTCGAGGTTTTTTTGTTCATCTTCAGGTATGGCGGCATCTCTGTTGGAGGGCAGCTCCCTGTCCTTGACGTGGACCCTAGAACCATCCGAAATGTTCTGACTGACCTGGGACGCCTAATGAATATTACAGGGGTAATGATTTATCACTGGTACTATACCTGGTGCACATGTGTGTGGTTATAGTAAAAATTTGTTTTTTTCTATGTGCTGCTAATATGTAATAGCATCATCTTGCAGTATTTTGCTTCTTGTTTTTCAGGGAAGATACTGTGGTCTTGCAGTAAAACAAATAGGACCTTTCTTGAGATACATGGAGAGCGAATATAACGTTAAGGCAAGTTACGCCTAATTATGACAGTCATATAAACTTTCATCTAGTAACATTTACTGTAATCTGGACTCAAGGCACCCAATCACTTATTGAGCATCTGAATATCTTCAGTGTTTCTGGCCCATAAGCTTTGTGAATTTTGTGATGTTACATTTATCACTGTACCAACAACACTACCCATGGCTCATAGGTGTGGTTCAACAATAAAGGCTGGCACGCCATGGTATCCTTCATGAACGTGGCAAACAACGCCATCCTACGATCCAGCCTGCCTCCCAATGCCAATCCGGCAGAGTATGGCATCACCGCCATCAACCACCCACTCAACCTCACCAAGGAGCAGCTGTCCGAGGTTACAGTGTGAGTGAACCTTGGCGTGAAGATCCAGGCTTTCAGCTCTGGGACAAATGTTTCCCATTTCTGACATCTCCCTCCTCACCCAGTCCCTGCCTTATGTCTGGATTCTACAGCAGAGATTGAGCTTGTAACATTATTGAAAGGCATTTCTAACATGGATTACAGAAATGGATTTCAGGTCAGTTTCCATTGACAAAGCAATGTTACAGGTCAAAAGTAGTTCCATCTTGGCATTGCCACTTTTCACAGAGTAGTGTAAAGTGGATTAGAAGGACTTGCTCTACACCAGCTCTTTCATACAGTGCTGAGTGATCTCTGGATGCAGGCTGCTGGAAAGCTTAGTCTGGACAGGTTGAATTGCCTGTCCATGTTGTTAAATATGCTTATTAAAATAATTTTAATTTAGAGGGGGGTATGTCTGTGTAGGCTGTGATATTATGTATAGGCTGTAAACATATAATGATAATGTTACATGCATAACTGATAGATGTGCTTCAGAATTGCATTTACCCCAGCGGTATAGAACCCTTCCCTTCATGCTTATGATGACACTGGTACATAGGCCATTCTGATCTGGAAAAAATACATTTAAAAAATATACACTAAGTACCCTTGTGAAGTGGAATTTAAAATTATTTATTGATGCAGTAATAACATATTTTGTTGTATATTTTGCTAGGGATTTCTTCTTGGTTCTCAGTCATCATAGTAGTTTTTCATTCATTTTGCAAATATTTCCCCATTTCATACCATCTTTGGCTTTGAACTTCCTGGATTTGATTGTGCATCCTGGGAAATGTGTACCCTGTGTGTTTCTCTCCCCCAGGCTGACCACGTCAGTGGATGCTGTGTTAGCGATATGCGTGATATTCGCCATGTCATTCATCCCCGCCAGCTTCGTTCTGTATCTAATCCAGGAGAGGGTCACCAAGGCCAAGCACCTGCAGTTCGTCAGTGGCGTCAGCCCATTGGTGTACTGGATGGCCAATTTCCTCTGGGACATGGTAGTATTTGTACTATTTCTCAATCTTTTCATCACAGTGTAACCCAAAGAATCATACTGGGTGGTTTTCATAAATACTATGTTTACATTCATATTGTACTGTCTCCTTCTTTTCCTTTGTTCAAGCACAGATGATAGAACAGTTAATAAAAACAACAGTTCACACAAGCAATAATGTTGAAATTAATCTGAGTTTGAATGCATTTTCCTGGATGATGCTGCAGTTCACTCAGATTAAGTTAAATCAGCCAGCAAATATCCCATTTAGTCATTCTTGCTTCAACTCAAGTTCTCTGAGATGAAAATAAAAAAAGGGGGGAGGTTCTATAAAAGAACATATGAGCATACCCTGTTAATGCCTGCCTGACCTCACTCTCCCCAGATTAACTACTCAATCAGCACTGCCATGGTCGTGGGGATATTCATTGGCTTTGATAAAAAGTGCTACACTTCTCCAACCAACCTCCCAGCTCTCATCTCCCTACTGCTGCTCTATGGGTAAGCCAGCAGCATGAGCGTACCCCTATATATCTGTAGTACTTGTGTAAGTGTAGCATAGTGTCAATCTGTTTTCCCCTGTGCATGTGTAGGTTAGACTCATTCACAGTTTTCCTTTACATTTTATTTTGTAGCATAGCAAATATGAGTATGTCCCTAAAGATTGACATAAGGTGCATTAGTGTTCCCTTATGATTTTTTTTTGTATTCAGCCATTATATTTCTCCCTAGAAATTATGTGGGCAAATTGTGAATATTAGTATTTTCCTGCAAGGATTAATTGTATCTTATGAAGAGCCAGTATTTCTCCTTTGTAATGCTTGTGTTTGAGACACAGTGAGTATAAATTCTTCAGTCCCTAGCAGTTCCCAGGGTGTTGCGGGCGTCAAGTTTGTAACCTAAGTCAGTGGCACAGATGGTTCCAGTTGATGGATGTGGCTCTGCTGTTGCTTTTCGATGGGGTGGGGTGGGGTGGGGTGGGGTGGGGGTGTTAGTATGTCAGGATCCTGTCTTAGTAGCTGTTTCTCTGAAGAGACCTTAAACCCGGGGCATGGCTCAAATCCGCTACCCAACCTGTCAATCCCGCTGGCTCTGATTAAGATGGACATTCCAACCCAATTAAAGCCCTCCTTCTAGAATCCGTCTTAAAGGGCCAGTGTTGGGATGTTGTCCTCTGTGCAGTCATTTTTTTGGGTGGAGGGAAATTATTTGACACTTAAGGTATACAGCATAATTTATATAGCTAGATATATATCGATAAGTAAATCCGGTGGATGATGAAAGCAGTGCACCATTGGGAACTGAACCGGCATCCCCTGAGTTACAAGCCCAGCTCCCTAACCATTATATTGCTGCCCTGTGAAAATTCAGAGTAACTGCCAGGGGAGAAGTTTGTGAGAAAGGTATGGAACGGTTCTCTTTGTGGTGCTTGCAGGTGGTCGGTGACGCCCATGATGTACCCCATGTCCTATGTCTTCAATGTGCCCAGCACGGCGTACGTCTCTCTCTCCTGTATCAATCTGTTCATCGGACTGAACAGCAGTGCCATTACCTTCATTTTAGAGCTCTTTGAGAACAATCGGGTAAGCCACACTCACACTGCACAGCATTACATGGGCATAAAGAGAGACGAAACATGGTCTTTTCTACCTAAAACCATCCTACATAATATATCTAGTTGTACATGTGTACTTACAGACATACACACACAACACACATACACACACACACAAGCACACACAGGAACAGGAAGAGCTATAGTAAACAACATATTCCCTTATTTATACTGTGTATTTAAATAAACTGTGTTCAGACTGGTAGTCTTAAATAATCCAGTTTTTGTATTATATGCAGTATGTCTTTATTCAAAAACTATATAATGAGATTTTGTAATATTATACAACTCTTTCCTCAAAAGTTTTTCATCTGGTTTGATTTATTGCTGCCTTTTCCTGTTGTGCTTCGCCTCCTTGTCTAGACCCTGCTCAAATTTAACGAGTTGTTGAAGAAGGGACTGCTGATATTCCCTCATTTCTGCCTGGGGCGGGGTCTGATCGACATGGCAATGAACCAGGCTGTGACCGAAGTGTACGCCCGATTTGGTGAGTGCCATTCCCTGCCTGTGAATGCTGTGATTGGCTGGGCTGAGGAATGCTGTCAGCAGCCCAGCCCTCCAGGGCTCAGCTGAATGTTTTTAGGCAGTCAGACGACTGGGACACTAAAGTGTTAAAAAAATGCAGCTGACGGTAATGGAAATAATATGCCTTGCACTTGTCTGTCTTGATTTTCTCTGGGAGATTTACACATGGGGTAGCAGCTATTCAAGGCCATCGGCTATTTGTCTTTCCCTAATTACCCGATTACATTACTGTACTCTAAGCTCATATCAGCTTGTGGTGACATGTGGTGAAATAAAGACTATTGCCTCAGGCTTATGTGAGAAGGGGTTATGTAGTATGCGTATGAACCCTCCACTCCACAGAAATCCCATTCATGATAATTTCATGATCTACCCTTTATCTATCCCCACTACCTGTCTCTCATGTGTGTAATGGTAGCTGTCTCAAATGTGTTCAGTGTAGTGCATCTAATCCCTGTGATGTAGGAGTGATATCTCTGGCTTTCCTTTACCATGCATGCTGATAATGCTTCCACTTGTCTGTGTCTAAAAGGGGAAGAACACCGCCCTGATCCATTTCACTGGGATTTTGTTGGGAAGAACCTGGCTTTCATGGCTGCAGAGGGCTTTGTGTACTTCATATTAAACCTCCTGATCCAGTACCGATTCTTCCTTTATCACTGGTGAGTGGCACAGCTTAGAGAGGGCCCTCCAGCTAACGTGAAACAACACTGTCAGTACCACTCTCCTTAGGAGCATGCATATCACACGGTGCAATTATGAGAGTTAAGAAGTTCATTATCCTGACTGCTCTGTACTCAGATCTTACTCTGAACATTTTGTAAAATGTCATATAAACAAGAAAACCAGCTGGCCAAGACACTTGACATCAGAACTATTAAAAAAGCGGTATTTTGAAGGGCTGTTTTTAAGTTTTAATGTGTTTACCCCCAACAGGATGCCAGAATCCAAGAAGGAGCCTCTCCCATATGAAGATGAAGATGTTGCACAGGAGAGAGAGAGGATCTACAAAGGAGGGAGCAATGTTGACATCCTGCAGGTCAAAGACCTGTCCAAGGTAAGGGCTGCAGCCCAAGTGCATGATGGGTACTAGCCATCAAAGCTGAGGGTCAGAATGAGACATGCTTCCTCTCTCTCTGCGCAGACATACATGGGTCAGCGGTGTCCAGCGGTGGACAGGATCTGTGTAGGGGTCCCATCAGGCGAGGTATGTATGTGGGTAAAGGGCCCTCTCACTGCCTGCAGCATGTATCGTAGTGTCTTCTCAGATACACTGTTGAGCCTCACCTGTCCTCTGCTTTACCAGTGCTTCGGTCTTCTGGGAGTCAACGGGGCTGGGAAGACGACCACTTTTGAAATGCTTACAGGCGACACAGATGTTTCCTCCGGGGACGCCTCAGTCGCTGGTTACAGGTAGAAGCAGCATGTCAATAGCTAAGTTTTATTACAACAGCCCTGATTTTACAGTTGGATTTACTGCAGGACTTACACTTCTCATATTGATTAAATTCTAGTGTCTTTAATTTCTCTCGTCATGGTAACTTCCCCACCCAGCATTCTGACCAACATCCTGGACGTCCATCAGAACATGGGCTACTGCCCGCAGTTTGATGCCATCGATGAGCTTCTGACAGGGCGTGAGCACCTGTACCTGTACGCCCGTCTCCGAGGGGTGCCTGAATCAGAGGTCTGCCGGGTAAGTGAAATCTGTCTGCTCCCTCTTTAATCATATGTTCACTCTAAGGCTCTTTGGAAGATGATGGAGAAACAATGCCACTCGCTACCTGCTTGCCCTACCCATCATTTTGCCCTTTAAAGAAAAGTTCCCCAGCACCAGCAGTGACTGTGGTCTCTTTGGATTGATTGGTAGTATGAGATCACTGAGTGGGATGGAGAGGGTACCCTCTCTGCTCACCTTACTTTTTCCTCTCATCTCTCAGGTGGCAGAATGGGCAATCCAGAAACTAGGGCTCTCTGAATACGCCAAGCGCAGTGCAGGGACCTACAGCGGCGGCAACAAGCGCAAACTATCCACCGCTATTGCCATGATCGGCTGCCCAGCTCTTGTGCTGCTGGTAGGGGGCACTAATGCATATCAGTCTCCTTTATTCATTTCTTGGGGTTGTGCTGTTTTAATTCAGTTTAATTCTGGACCCAACCTCAGATCAATATTAGTGTGAGTTCATATGCTGGGCTTAATTCTGACAGGAAACCAGCTGCACTGTTCTTCTCTCATGGATGCATGGGACAGGAGCAGAGTAATTTGAGTAATTTGATCACTGCTGTCTCGCCTCCCCAGGATGAGCCAACCACGGGAATGGACCCACATTCCCGCCGTTTCCTGTGGAATTCAATAATGAGTGTGATTCAGGATGGGAGAGCTGTGGTCCTGACATCACACAGGCAAGGCCTCTCTCTCTAACTCAGACACACAGACAGACACCAAGTCATCTGCCAATTATATGTACTCTGTCATGGCTGTGTCTTTGCAGTCTTGCTGTATAGGGGTTTTCTTTTACAAGACATCACTGAAGAGTCAGTCCATAAATCTGTAAATCTTATGGTTAGCCTTAATGCACATTGCCTTGTAAAGAAAATGCTTTCGGTCATAACTCAACATAACGTTGGTTATCAGTGTGTAATTGTGTAGTTCAGCCCCAGGGGCACTTAGTGTAATGGAAATGAAGCTGTTTTATTAAATGGCACAAGATGAATGGTGTTTAGACAAGATGGACGGCATGAATGTCCAGCCAGCTGGCGGGCGTTATGTGTGTGTGTGTGCGCGCGCGCGCGTGAGATCGCCTGGTCTAATGTGACCCTGCCTTCCCCTCTTCACAGCATGGAGGAGTGTGAAGCTCTCTGCACTCGTCTAGCTATCATGGTCAATGGAACCTTCAAGTGTCTCGGGACAATCCAACACCTCAAATACAAGTGAGTCCATTGAATTTCTCAGCCACATCTTCTGCTCAAAAAAGAATTGATGAATTGACATTCTCGATCTGTCTAAGAGAGAAACATTGCATCAGTGTCAAATGATCAGTGATCAGTGCTTGTATTTCCTAATTGTAGCTGATCTCTGTTTTCTGTAATGGAAGGATCTGATAAATATATATGTTATGTGAATGTAACAGCTTCATGTTCTGCCATTACAAGGTTCGGTGATGGCTACGTGGTAACCATGAAAATCAGAGCAGCTAAACCTGGGATGGCCCCAGACCTGAACCCAGTGGAGGCGTTTCTGGAAAGCAGCTTCCCGGGCTGCGTGCAGCGAGAGAAGCACTATAACACCCTGCAGTACGAGGTGGCATCCTCCTCCCTTGCCCGCATCTTCCAGCTGGTCCTAGCTAACAAGGAGAAGCTGAACATCGAGGACTACTCTGTGTCCCAGACTACCCTGGACCAGGTACGATGAGGGCTCTCTGTAATCACGCTAAGTGATTTGACCATCAAATCAATTATGTGCTTTCAGTAATTCTCCTCAGGATCAATGTATATTCTCCATCAAATGCTTCCCGGAAAGTAAAGTGGATCAATTCATCAATTTGCAGCTTCTTAGAAAGGGGTTATTTTCTCCTGTCAGATGTTCAAATGACTATTAGAATAATGTACCATGTGAGCAATCATTTAATTAAAAAGCACTGTCTGTAAGGACTGCTTTACCTCCCAGGTTTAATCTAGATTAATGACTGAAAGTAGTGCTTAGAGTAGTCCATGTGTAGTTTATAACTCAACAAAAAAAGAACTGCTTCTGAGCTGCTGTTGTGTCTCCAGCCATCTTTGTATATCATCCACTTTCTGAAATTTAAAATGACAGACCTGACAAATAGTAGTGCTTCAAAATAGAGTGATTTATAGAAATACAAAAAAGCATATCAATTTATACAGCTGAAAACTGCATAGAAATTTAGTTTTAAGGTTTTACAAGATAACTGACTAAGCATTCAAAAATTAGTGACTACTAATTGCCGTGTTTGATAGGCTTCAGAAGTCTCATGTCTTGTTGAAGTTATTTCCAGTCTGAGAGTGTGTGCTTTCCAGGTGTTTGTGAACTTTGCCAAGCAACAGTCGGGAGAGGAAGACGTAATTGTGTTGCATCCGAGAGCAGCAGGAGGGCGGCGGGATGTGAAGATCACTCCAGAGAAGTTTCCAGAGAAGATGAAGACCCGGTGACATCAGGGGGCCAAAGGGACTTGACATTCCAGCTACTGGAGCGAGCATTCAGTGGGTCAGTAGTGGTCTGTTATTGGTACAGCTATGGGCCACCAGTGTTTTGCAAATCAGCGCTGTGGCGGTTTGCAAGCAGCAGGACCTTTCATCTGCTATTTTGCCTTGTCAGTCAGCCAGTAAGTATTGTGCTATTTTGCAAATTGCTGGAGGACAGAGTTATGCCAACCGTGGGCCATTAGTGAGTGTCACTAACATTTTTGCACCACAGAGTTTGACAGTGACTCTCACAATGAAGGTTTTTGTGGTGTTGTGAACAACCCAAAATAAAACCGTTCTGACACACCTCATAAGGATTGGGAGGTGTTCATTTTGCTTACATTAGGTACATTTCAAATAAACAGGTTTTCAGCAATGAATCTCATAGTACCACTTTGATCAGTGTCAATACCTATATTTTTATAACTTTTTTATCCAAGACTTACAGTGCAATATCAATCTAAGTTCATGATAAAATACATTTTGTAATGTACAGAAATGTATTGATGCATTTCATAGGTACATATTTCCCTATCCATTTACTCTGACATAGAAATGTATATAAATGTGAAATATAAGAACTTTAGTGGTTGTAAATTAAAGTTGTATCAGAGCAATCTTCTTAAAGTGTGCAATAGATTTATATGGATGTATGTATGTCATTTTGTGTTCTCCTTTTGCAATTTATTGGGTGGCCTAACGTTTTCAAACTTTATTGATAAAATTGTGTATGGTGATATGTTAAAATATGAATATATGGATCACAATAAATATAAATTTATCTTGCTGCCTAAATGTTTTATATAATGTGAACACTTTATGATTTAAATTATACAAGTTATGAAATTCGATGCACCAAGTTATATCTAGATACAATTTTAACAATTTGTTTTAATACATTTAAATGTTAAAAATGATTCATACATTAATATTCTCATATATTAATTTCTCATAAAAACACTATTGCATGTGTTATTGTTACTTTATGCCTTGTCTTATAATTGTGCAATGAATAAATGAGTGCACTACTTGAATATTCCTAACAATCTCAGATTAGTATCACAGGAATATTGTATTATAGGTTTGTACTGTAGTGTTAAAGGGCAATAAAACTCCTATTTCATTCTTGTCAGTTTCATGGTATCAGAGCAGCACTTTGGAAGTTTGTCTTGCTCTAGAAGTGGTTCCTCTTACAAAGCTGATTGTACGGAAAAAAAAACATACGATATTCAACATCTCCTTTTGATATATTAATTGTTTGAAATGGTTTATTGGAAATTGTATGCTTCAGATATGAAATTATGCAGTAGTGCAACACTACATAACATCATTGAAGCTGTACCTGAGAATGAATTAGAACTTATACATTATAATGGATTTGACAATGCTGTCATAGAAGCCCTCTGTTTCCCATAAGATGGGCACAAATCTGTTTTATGGGCAGGATGCTATATTGTCTTAAATACCTACACATAGAAATGCCCTTGGTACTAAAGAGTATGAACATTCTTCTAAGGCCTGTTTGAAAAGGGTAGCCAGTGGTGTCACACTGCTTCCTGATATTAACACCATCATGTTACAGTTACACCATTAGGATGGCTGCATTACCTAAATGCATTTTAGCATACACTTATTCATCTACAGGGCGACTGCATTAATATATACAGTAGGTTTAGAACCATCTTTTTAGAAATACAGCACGCTAATATGTTTCGGTTTAATACAGAAAAAGAAAGTCCACAGTACCATTTTTGTAACTTTAAAGCCCTTTATAGAGGTCTGCCATAGGACGATCATTTGACTATCCTAATCACTTCAAAAACTATTCACCCCATTAGATCATCTGAACCATTTACACATCAACAAAACATCTTTGTATCCACTTTCAAGCATACATTTCCTTTTGTGGCATTTGCATAAATTCTTGTTTAAAACACAGCTGTAGATCTTGCAGTTTAACATCTTTTTGCTCATAGAGATAAAATATTAACAAATTAACATAAGGTATTCTTCAAAACAAACCTTGGAGTTCTGGCTACCATATTTCTTCTGAATAATGAATGCAATCTAATAATTGACAAAAACAAAACAACAAAATATATATATTAAATAAGATTATTAGTCACCTTCATGTCGTCAAGTTATTGCAAATTCCAATCCTCAAGGGGTCAGAGGTATCAGGGTTTCTTTCTTCAGCGGATCTGATTGGAGAATTTGTCTGTTAAAGTAGGTTTGTTCATAGACACTTTGGTTCACTCATTTTTATCAAGCTTACATCAGCTACTAAAGGTCTGTAATATGTGCAGTACTGAGTGTGCCTCCCTCTGGCCTTGTCTACTTTTGCATATGGAAGATTGAAGAAGACTTGCACCATGCTACAGAGAAGTGATCGCAGCTCTCTGACCTCAGTGCAAACAGATGAAACCCGGAGGTTCGCTGTAAGCCAGCGCTGGTTCCTGAATGGCCAGCTTTGCCGCACTGCTGAACCCCAGCCCAGGAGAGGGGGGTGACCGACCACCTGACTGATCACCATGTGAATCCTGGCCTCTGCTCAGAGGAAGAATGGGATGATGGGCATCCTGAAGTGGGGGTAGTCCTTGAACTCTCTGATGTACGTGTCATGCTTTCCTCTCGCCCAGATCGCCATCTGGATGAAGCCCACTAATGTGAACAGTCCCACTGCACAAAAGTTGACCAACAAAACAAGAGTGGTATCATTCAACCGCTGTACAAATGTGAGGCCTTGAACTGACATTCTTATCCAACATGACTGGCATTGCAAAGACAAGTGTTTAGATTGGGGTTAAACAAGTACAATAATACTCTAGAAGAGGTGATACCAGCTGTTTAGCTTTAGGTTGAGGCTTAAAAACATGTTGCCCACCTGGAACACACTGGGTCATGACTGTGAAACTCAGCCAGGCTCCCACCTGCCATGGAGATATAGAACAGAGCCTGTCACTTTGTATCTGCACAACATGCTGAATGGCAACTGCCATTCCATTCAATGAAACAGAAAACGACTCCTCCATCACCCAGGAGCACTGTCCTCCAAAGCACCTCCACGGTCCAATTGATTCAGCCTTATGTTTTTCACATTCTGTGCTTCTAAAATGGTACTGCACAATGATTCAAGTCTGAAAACTGATATACCTGTGACAATGTGAGTATTCTAGCCATGTTATCCAATTTTCTGATACACTTCTAAAATGATGCCTCATAGCCCATGACATGCACTCTTGCATAGATTACAGATATGACATACCTATCCTGTGCATACAGTAACTGAACAATTGAAGGGTGCTGCTTGTCCAACTAGATCCATGAACCCCAACTTCACCACTCTGCTTCCATTTTATGAGCATGTCTTAGAGTAAAATCAGGAATAAAGTTTGCATGGAGTAAAATTTTAAGACACTCATTCCTAAGGTTATTACATTGTGGCTGCACTTTCATATCTGAGATACTATCCACCCTTACCTCATAGGTATAGTTAGGACAGGACACAAAGAAGAAGAGCCATGTGAATGGATTCTTGGTTGGGTAGGGAATCTTTCTCGCCCTGGACCCTGTTTACATGGCAAAAACAGCAGATAACAGCACCATGGAAATATCCACAGTCTAAGCCAACTGGACTGCATTCAAATCTGCACAGATCTCAGAGCTAGCAGGAACAGATATGATATCCTGAAAGTCTCCACCAGCTCTGCTGTCTGACGTACAAATCAGGTGTCAGTGCAGAGTATAGTTTTAACATGACATTCTTGCTTGCTCAAAATGTCTTTCAACGGTGCATATAGTGACATATAGGGCACTCTGTTTCCATAATGACTTGTGCATACTGCTTATTATTGTGAAGTTGTCAGTGCATAATATACAGACTTTCAACTTACAATATTTTCCACTTATGATGGGTTTATCGGAATGTAATACAGTTCTATAATACTATAATATAGTACATGCCTATCAAATGCATCTTGCTAACACCATTCGAAGAGTTGTTTTAATAACCATGCATAATAACCTACCCTCACATCTAAGGTTATTGAGAGCCAGATGAATTGAGAAGTTACCCACTTCACAGAGCTGAAGAAAAAAAACACACACAATATCCTGATACAACAATGAACCCAATGAAGAGGCGGCTGGAAGTTAGTCTGAGTCTACCAAAATATGTTGCTTGTCATTAAGCTCAAATAATAAATTCATAACAGCAATGTGTAAATGTCAATCAATACGCACCACAAACATGGCCAGTGCATAGTTTACTTGCATGTCCCCATAAGCTGTGGAGAAAAAGTGATATTTAGTAATGAAACAATATCATCTTAGAACAGTCTGAACACCACATTACTTACAAGGTGGTGTGTAAAGTGGATGATTTATGTAGTATGCCAGCCAGGCAGCAAATCCCCAGTAATAAATGCAGTTCTGAAAGACAGAAAATGAAATCGTTTTAATCACACGGTTCTCATTATCATTATAATGCAACAAAAGGGCTTTTGCTCAGTCAGAACTTTGTCTGGAAGCTGTTATCTTCACTTTGCCAGGCAGGAATCTTGTCTGTTTACAAGACACTAAGGTCCTACCACATGCTAAATTATTTGTACTTGTTATTGACTTTTCAGTATCTTGGTTTTTAATCTAAGATGTATGCTCTGGACCCCCTTGTAGACTTCAGTCACACTCAGACTTTTTATGTTGAATGTGTGCAACGTGGCTCCAGCTGAGAGTGCAGGGGGCAGTAATGGAACAGAGTACAGTTGAAGGAGAGGCGTTCTTGCTTTCATGCTGGGCTCTGTGGGGGGTTTGCTGACCTACAGATGCAGGCAAAGTAACAGGCTGGAGCCAAGAGCATATGAACAGGGCCAACACGACAAAAAACACTTGTTTCTGTGACACTGTGGTGACAGATTAGCATTGTCACAACATATATTAATGTTTTAAGGCTATTTTATGTGGTTGTATGAAGAATGTTTGTTGAAATGCATAGCTTTTCAGTGTATTCTGTAAAGATCAGTACAGATTGAAATAGGCAAGGATGAAACTTTTCGCTATGCTAGTACCCATGTTTAAAATAAGAATTACAGAGGAGGTCCCCACATGTAGGTGATTCTTATAAAATGTAGAATATTTACCAATCATGCAAAGCAGTCAGGAACAGGTTCAAGAGTTAGACATTAGCTTTAAAATTTTTATCATGTTTTTGATAAATTTGATAAATTCATCTGCACTTACCCTCACGATAGTCCGAAGTGGCATGGTACCACTGGAAAATCGATGTACAAATATCGTTTCAATTAGCCTCTTGCTGTAGTGGAATGAGTGGCACACACAGGCTAACCTGTAAAAGAGGGAAAGAAAGGAGCATTGGTCCATTAGGAAAGATGAGACTTCTGCTTTTGGGAGGAACATCTCATACGGTGCGTAACTTACGTGACTACTGGGTAAGGGCTGGAGGTGAAGGCATACTTGTTTCGGTAGATGTATGGGACACGAAAGTAGAAGAGCAGGTAAATAAACAGAGGGCCCATGTACTCTGCCAAAAATACCTGTGATCCAAATGCAAGATGACAGCAAAGTGTTACATTCATTATTCACAAACCACAAGACACCCTTTTGTTTTTTTAATCTCACAGAACCAGTTTAGCAATTAATGAAATGAATACTGCTCCTTATAGTAATAAACCTTGGTGAATGAAGAGAAATGCATCACTCTGAGCATATCTTATCACATATATGGTATTAGTCATGCGATATGGCTTACCATTGTCCACCCTAACTGTGGACCAAGGTCTTTGAAGTACATTGTTGCAGTGGTCCCAACAGGTAGGTTTTGTAATATTTCATCATCTTTAAGTGGTTTTCCCTCTGAAAGCCAAATAATTGACTAAACTGAATCGTTCTTGGACTTTCATCAGACTACACATGGCTGAGGACATTTTAAAGATTCAGACAGAATTAACAAACAAAACGGAATTGTGACAAAAAAATGGACAAATTCATCATGAACTGACCGTAATCACAAAATCCATGATCACAAATTAATTACTTATGAATGTTGTACCTATGGTCAAAGATAAGGATGAAGTTAACCCTGCATTTTATCTGCCAGGGGCACAAACACTATAACCATGGTTAAAGCTGCAGCAAATACCTTGCTTAATGTTTATCCTGCTTGCACTTGTTGACCTTGACAAAGCGACTATAGACATGAACAACTGGAATAAACCAGATAATTCTGATACTCTTGTCTTTCTGCCCACATTATTCTGTGCAACACAGTCTGGGTATTCTCTTATCCGCCTGTACTTAAACAGCTCTAAAATTAAGATCATACTGGTACCCTTCCGGCTGATGATGAGACTGATACAAGACAGTGAGACGTAGGCCGTGCTGGGGATTTTAAAGACATCCTCTCTATCTCTCTGCCTCTGTCTCTCTCTCCTAACTTTCAGCTCAAAGTCTGCAGTGAAACTGAGGAGACTTCAAACTACTCATCTATAATTGATAAAAAGTGGAACTTTAAAGAGCTCCCCTGAGGACTCAAAGTTCACTGCTGAATGATATTAATGGAGTTTGAACTCTTTTTTTTCCAGAAGATGAAGGTGACCTCCTACATCTTGGATCGTGGATAACATGGCAGAATAATTGAAAACTAAATTTAGCATGAGCGTATTTAGCATGAGGGCCTTATTAGCCTACATAATTGGATTCAAATGATGTTACATACACAAAGACAAAACTGTATTTTCTTTACCACATTGTGTAACGTGCCACATTGTTACATATTAAACAATGTTTACAGTTACATCTAAAACTGCTTAGTTTATTTTTTTTTTCAAATGAGGATTTATAAGAAGTAATATCTTTTTTGAGTATGTAATGTTGTGGTTTGATTCATTTCATTATCTAGGAGAGCAAGAACGGTGTTCATTTGAACTTTACATGAACTCAAGTTGTATGGCTTGGAAAGGGTTTGTATTAATTCTGCATGCAAATGGATACACTTACTTGGGTCAATCCAGAGGGACTGTCTGGCTGGGTACCACTGGGGGTCTGAAACAGTTTCAACAAACCCGAATCAGCCCAGGCACAGCACAATTACCCACAAGCCTCAGCACAGACCCTCGGCGCTACCGCTAATCAAGACAAAAGCGACAGGAATAATGAGGGAAAGACAATGGAAAAGTACAAGAAGAGGAAGATTGGCTCCAGGCTTCACCGTAATTAATCACAATGGAGAGGACTTCAGCGCCACCTCTGTCATTAGCTTGGGCCGCGCTGAGCTCAGTGGGCATTAATGGTGCCGTTTAGGAGTGTTTGCGCATTGTGGCACTTATTTAAACAGGAGCCATTTGACAATGCCGGAAGTTAAATCCAAAAATGGCAACTGAATATTAAAAACCTCCAGATCACCAATGAGAAATATATCTAGGTTCAACATGATATTTTAGAATATAGGAGATGTAATGAATATAAAATCCTTGTTTATGACTCCATTGGATTATTTTGACGAACCAGAGCATACTGTCATTTATCCTTCATCTTTAATGATTGAAGAAAACAGAGCTTTCGACAGACCTGGAATATGTTACAGACATAGAAAACCTCTCAACAGGTTTGAATTGTATTGTGTTCAATCTGACAAAGATACTGACAGGCTCAAGTCGAAGGTAATCTGTTCAATAGTTCTTGTTCTAATGAAACACTGCTGTGGTGTGATTATTCAAAAGAGAAATTATCACTCACAGGATTTGTGAAATAGACATTTGATATCTCCAATTGTAGCATGGGGTTCAACCTGGAATCCACAACAAAAAACATGATTGTTCAATCTCTGAACTGCTCACATGTACAAGAGGGTGGTATATTCATACACAAACACTTTCAAGAGTAGGAAAGATTAATTTAGCACGGATACAAATACCCAAACCCATTGCTTTTATGGTGCATCTTTGAAAATGACACTTGAAAATAGTAGCCTTGGTTGAATATTCCTATTCTCAGTCCAACTTTTCATCCTGGCAATGTTAATCACATTAAAAAAAAATCACCAATACTGCTTGCAAAACCCATAAATATTGTATTACATGTGTGCTTATCTATTGTTGCACTACAGAAGGCATGGCACTGTACTATATTTAAACTGGTGCAAGTAGAGGCAAACAGAGGGATAAGCAACACCTTACCTTGTCCAAAAAGCAGAGCTGTCTCTTAGTTTTGGGTTCCAGTATCTCCACCTCAAAGAAAACATAATTGTGTATTTTAGCCTTTGACCCATCGCCCAGCTCTCCCATGCCATCTTTGCACGTCTTTTTGATGAAATGACTAACTGTGAAGAAGTTCTTCAGATCAAGACTATCCGACAGGGTCATGGCTCTCTGTGGCTCCTACAGCCTCAGCAAGGTATGGCAAAGAGTGCATAGGTGCATCTATGGATGTCAGGGTGAAAAAAAATGACTTTGCTTGGCTGTGACATGGAGGGAGGCTGCCAAGGCCGTACGGGCAGCCATGGACCATGACCTCACGGATATATCAGCTTCAGAAACTGGAGATTGTAACTCAATAGTTAGAGGAGTGTGTGAAATCCACAGGGGGGCCATGTAATCAACATTGTTACTTTTATTCCAAAGAATTAAATATAGGCCTGTGCACCACATCCTGTTTTGGGTAATTTATGTCACATGAAAAGTTGTATGAATTGGTGGAAATGAAAGGATATTAGAAGGTGTTTGTTTCTTAGTGTGGGCAGCACTGCAGTGATATCAAGCCCAAGTCTGTTTATGTGTGTGGCCAACAGACCAGCTGCCCATGTGAGCTTGCTGTAACTAAGGCGACACTCTAAATTTATCAAAATGATAAATGAGAAACAGGGTAATTCTTCACTGTGACTTCAAGCCTTTGGGTCAACATGTGAAAAATGGACTGCTAAAAGCTAAATTGAAAGAAATGCTTTGGAATGAGGTGACTTACTAAACCGTTATGCAGTAAAGGGTGGATGGTGAATTAAGTTTGTCTCTTCAGAGTGTGACCATTATGCAAGCAAGATCAATGCATTTAAAATGAAAAAAAAAAAAAAAAATATGACATCAAGTTCAGGATTTAATCATTTAAATAATAGTTTAATAAATGTTAGTAATATTAACATTTACTTCCGATATATATAAGAGCATATAATTTGCTGTTTCCATTTAACTTTCACTACATTGAAAGATAGTGGTATGGTTGTGCAGAATTATTTCTAGGATTCTGTTCCTTGAGAGGGACTTCATTTGGCTGATTTTCATTGCATTCACTGGATTAGACAGGTTTAATGTTACTTGTATATTGTCTGATACAAGTGATTTCAAAGCAATGCAAAACTTTCTTTTTGAGGCTCCTCGGCCCAGTACGTATGCTCCATACTAAGTGAAGATGCATGGATTTGAGCATACACTGTGCCCCAGGTGGATTGGAAATGTTGCACTAGAGGACCCCCTAGTGGCTAATGGACAGCCACATGACACCAATATTTATTTAAAATGTCACCAATCCATGATATACAGGCTGTTTATAAAGCATATATGACATTCATAAACCTTAAAAACTATGTATTTATACCTGCATTCATACCCTAGTTCACAGGCTCTCCTCATTTTCCCAATGACCAATCTAGCACTGTGTACCATGAAATCAGTTGTAGATCAATTACTCAACACCACATTCACTCATGTTCTACTCTGAATTTTTGACCACATTTTTTTTAGCTTTTTAACAGGAGTGAAATCCCTGAAAGAGAAGCAAGATATTAGTAATGTTGTAATTGAAATGAACAGCAACCAGTACAGATTCAAACAGAATGAGTGGGGCCAGAAAACAACAGACAGACAAGCAGACCGACAGACAGTGAGGAGCTGTTCACTGCTCAAATGGATATTTACACTATATGAATCAATGAAAATAAAGAGAAAGTGTATTATTTATTAGGAAATATCCATTCATGTTCTGCATGGTCTACAGTTAAAACCACTAAGGCCCAATATGCATCTGACAGTCCATATAAAGCTTATGGGAGCATATTTACTATGGCACACATAATATCTCACACACCCAAGATAAAGATGGCTCAGATCATCTAGATTTAGATCATCTTCACCACTCTACTTATGAAGATAACAGATTTTTGGATGGATTTCATCTTTATCAAAGGTAGTATAAGGCCTCTGATGGCGCCTTAAAACACACACATATTGTTTGATTTTAGCTGTGCAAGAATAGTTGAACCATATGAAATATGTGGTTGAGCACATGGATGAATTCTGGCATCAGCAAGTCTGCAACTCAATAGTAATAATCTACAGGGAAATTATGTCTTTGATTTTGCGATGTACACAGGTGATACTTCTGCAGACATGCATAACATTAATAAAAATATGAAAAAATGTATTATCTTTGGGTCAAATCTCAACTGTATCTGACCTTGACAGGAAACAAAGGACAAAATGTTTATATTTGGTCAAATCCATACTAAAATGTGTTAGTATTTGCATTGCAGATCTTTTAGCCTTAATTAGACCCTGTCAGCTTTGATCTACAGCATATGCACAGTGGCTACAAGCTGCAATTTGCTCTGAAAGCACTCTAACCTTTATGGCTCAGCAGAGCTGTCAACCTTTAAATTGCTCTTTTACTGGACAGTGTAATAACTTTCTAATGGGTATCTAAAGATTTGCTGAATGCACAGCAAAAAACACACACATAGACAATGAGTTTATTCCATTGGGCCTACTGTTATAAAAGCCCCCCACTGCTGACATCACACTGACTCACTGAGGCATCATGGGTGATTTTCTGCTCACACAAACTACTCACCCTGTGGAGCCTGCTGTGCTCAAGGACCCTGTCATCAGACCTGAACTCTTTACATCTTTAAATAAAACAATATGTGCCCAGCTGTGCTGTCCTTGTGTAAATTCAGTTCACAAAGATACGCTCTCTCACCTTGGGAATTTGCAGAGAATTACAGGCAAGTTGGAGAGACAACAATGGATGTTGAAGATGACACGTACTGGTTTTAAATCATACTACAGAGAACAAACCATATAAATAAGTTATGTACTCAGCCTAATATCTGAAGAATTTAAATGAAATATATGGGTCGTTGACCTACTTTCAATCAACATTGTGCCTTAACTTTAACTCATAATGAATGCAGTTTTTACTCATCATTTCACACAATTTAGTTACTTATGAATCATTAAATTATCTGTTATTATTAGGAAAAAATGTTGACTATCCAGATCACTGTCATGAGTGAAGATTCCAACCAATGTCATGCTTCATGGCCATGATATCAATGTATGTCTGCTCTCATTCAACATTGTGCAGGTCTGCATGGTGTCAACACATCAGCTTCAAAAGCCACTGAGGATTGCACTGCTTCACATATACACAGGATCTGTGCTCACTGGGGGTTCCACATGTCATCATTATACAGTCAGTGTACAGCCATGACTGAATAACTCTTTCAGCAAAAGCAATCTGATTATCTGCTGGAAAGATTTAGGACAGAGAGCAAACAAAATCCCCCTCACCAATAATTAGGAATTGTAAACCAAGAGCAAATAGCAGCTAATTTTTTTTTCTATTTCACCTCATGTGAATCAGCTCCCCTGATTTATATGTAACACCCTTGGGCATTCAATTAAAATGTAAATACATGAATTCCATGCTTGTTTACACATACTTTTCACAATACTAGACAGTACAGTCATAGTCTGAGCCTACTCTTTATTGAATTACTGGCAGAAAAGTAGGACACAGGAGCTGGTCCCTTAGTGCCCGTATGTCCCTGTCGCTTCATTCCTCCCCATCAGTGTGGTCACTTGGTCTAAAACTCACAACCTGGCACAAATAGACCTCACAGGATCACAAGATAGACAAAATTCAGATTTCATCCAGAACAGAGAGGAAGGAACTGTTCTATAATTCACAAAATTATTGAACAAAACTGATACAATAACATAAACACTGCCTGGCACAATATTTGACTATTATTTGAAGGACATATATCTCATACCTGTGCCTGTATATATGCAGTGAGAATAAATCACTGTATAAAGGAGACAGGGATGTGCATAATGCAAAGACACCACAAACTACTGATCCTGAAGAAAACATCTGTTTCTTTTTAACACAAAGATGTTAAGTAGCTTAATCATCATATTTAATGTTATATTTTCATTGATATCCAATATCCTAGTTTGATTGCATCTTCACTGTTGTACTCTATGTGAGTTCAAAGGTCTGCACTGTTTTGGCTGTGCTTGCACCCTTTTTCAACTTTATAACATTATAACAGCTATGTAGAGAACAACAGTGTAGATGTGTAATCAAGCTAGCATTACCCAATCATTTACCACATGTATATGAATGTGAATAGTGACTGATATTTATATCAAGGTGTTCTCCCATTAACAGTAACATTTTCACATGAGATGATGCTTTTGTTAACATGCACCTGTTTGAAACAGGTGTCATAAATTAGTGACCAAACCAAAACAGACTTAGCTGTTCAACATACATACAAACACAGAAAGCTTTAAAACACTTTCCTCAACATGTGTAGCACCCACTCACAGAGGGCCAGAGAAATCAGCACTTTTCAATCATGGAGCCATCAATAAAAGCATTACGCTGATTTCTGAGCATGCCTTATCAATGGTGCTCTCGTGTGCCATTGTAAATACTCATAGACAGGCGACGGATCTGCATGGCCTTATCACCAGGCAATGTTAACAAGAAGTGATGGCTATATCACAGCCTAGAAAGGACTTTGACAACAACAAAAAAAAATTAGTTATGGTAATTTCATGCTAGTTTTACTAAAATCCAAGTGACTAACCTAATTTTGGTTCCTCGGATATTGGAGTGCTTGCTAATGAGGAACACGGCCTCCTTTTTGAGTACCGCTCAGAATGCAGTGCAAATGCCAGAGCCCATCATATATCAGATTCAGATGACAGGCCTGTTGCTCTTGTACCAAATTACATATTACTTGTTTATGATCGCAGCTATGAAAACAGCACAGCCACATGAACATAGTAAAAGATCAACAACAACGATTTAAAACCCACAGCCAGGGGAATAAATGCTCAAAGGACCAGAGTAATAACTGGGACATTTTAACTTAATAGAACATGAGAGAAAATCTCAACTCAAAGATGAAATTGGAAATGGAGAACCGTTCATGATTCTAGCAATCAGTGACACTGTTTCAGTTTCATCCTGCAGAATTTGGCAAAAATCCCTTAAAATTTCTGAAGAGTCTTATAGCCATGTTTATTTGATGATACCTGTTCACATGCAGTAGTTTTAGCTGTTGAAAATAGTAAAAAGAACAATAATAGCTGAAATATTGAACAAAACTATACATTATTAGGCTGCTTCTGTAACACATTCCAGATATATAACCACATCTTGCGCACTTTAATTTGCTACATCTTATTGATGTGTGTATTATTGATCCAATAATTAATATAACTGATTCAACACAGTCCCTTTGGGATGGTACAATTTATCTCCATCAGTGTGTGTAAAGTGTATATATAAAACACACACTCTAAAAGTTTCTTTACAGTCAGCAAAATGCACTATTACAAGTTCATGATGTAAAGGTATTGCCTGAAATATCACTGAAACATTACTTAACTTGGACATGGCAAGTAGAAAACTGTTCAGTGATAAATACAAATAATTTCCTTCCTTCAAGATGTAGGTCAAACCAGACACAAGTCAGTATAAAAAAGCAAACATCTTTTGAAAGTGAAAAAAACATTGTGCATCATGAAGACATTTACCAGAAATTCATCCAAACTACAATAATGACATTTCAGCAGCACACGCAGAGGCGCTTTGCAAAGAGAACTTTCTTGAAAGACTAAACCCTCATAGGTGCATTACAAATGACAAGATCGGGACCTGGCTGCCCCTCACCTCAAAGCTCAGGGCTTACCTCGAAGAAGGTGACTCTGCTCATTGTTTTTTGGATTTTGGCTTACACGCTCCCCACCCTCTCTGCTGTGTTCTCCTCGCAGTGAAACGCTCTCTGAAGCGATTGCTTCCCTGCTGTGATGATCCCTGCGTTAATTCCCGTGTTTCATTAGAGACGAGCAAGAAGCGCATGCAATCCAGAAACCTGACTCTCTTCATTCATGTGTCCACCAGGGGGACGCGGGGAAGCCCTCCTCTGGCCACCGCTGCTGTTAAAATAGAATTGCAGTCCAAATTATGGTCAGGAATGCGCCGTGAGACTCACGTCCGGCCTGCCACAGAGGGGAGGGGACGGAGCGGATTTACGTTCGGTTCAGGCTACTGCTGCCTTGGGACTAGAGGGGGAACCCAGCAATTTTGGTCACCTCTTGGGAGTTCACCCAGGAGGGCCGATGTCTCCCCTGAACTCCATCTGCTTAGGAAGAATTACGGCCGTAAGCCTTTACAGAGTCGGACAGCAATAGCAGTAGCTGACCCATTACTACTCGTATACACAGTTGTCAAGGGTTCGGTTACCCAAGCGCTAATCTGGAGGAGACTGATTATTTAAACTGTGCATGTCTCTTTGGATTAGAAAAATAGCACACCCAGTCCTTTGTTCCCACCAATCATAAGGCATGTGACTGTAGGAACACCTTACTTTGGCACTGGTAAATTCCCACAAAATTACTACTCATACTAAATCTACCTTGGTTTACTCGATTGCTACCATACGGTATACAGTTTTTGTGGGTGTTAACAGCTTGATACTCTCCCATGTTTTAAGTTCAAGTCTTCTTCTCCACGCTACTGAATCCTATGGATTCTTGAAGTCAAACCTGAGTAGGCCAGCTATTCTTAGACAACAGTGTGCACTCTTGGCATTAAGCTGTATGCCAAAAAGTGTCTTGTTAACAGACATTCTAAAAGTTTATTAGGAGTGTGCTCAAGTCTTAAAACAGGTGGTACACAGATGGAGTTTGGTTTTCACACTGGGATTAAATTAGTGTGGTATGCACACTTTAAATGCAAGTACATTCATGCTCCACCATAAAGCTGTCCGAGAAAATGTGATATGCAGAGCAGAGATCGAACTTTGAACACGAACCGACTAATGAGATGACAGAAAAATCATTCCTTGCTCCTTGGGGCTTGGTGCTGTTTAAGATGTCATTTTTCTTAATTTATTACTAAATCTTTAAATTCCCGTCGTCTTTACTGGTTTTTTAAATCTTGTTTCATACTAAGGGTCACATTTCTGGTTGGAATGTTAAGCTCTGATTTTGAGCTTTCTCCATAATGCCGTTGTGTGTGCTGTCACAGTCAGGAGAGCCAGCTGGTTGTTGGATTGTATTGGTTGTTTTAGACCAGGGCAAGGCAGAAATAAAACTACGGGGATCTGTGATGGTCATGGATAACCTGTTTGCTGTTGTCAACTAAATCGAGCAAATCTGATTTCAAATTACACCTGTCGATTTTGATATATGTTTACATTATTAAATAGTTTCCGCGTACACTGGTGCTCGTGTATGGACACAATACGTACCCATGGTTGAGATTCACAATTTTTTTCTTTTTTTTTTTTTTTTTTGCTGAGGGGCAAGGTCCGAAGTGTCGTAAACAGTTCTTTTACCCATCACCTTGACCCTTCAGAGACTCGTGAGATTTGACGAGATTACGGAGGGCAGTGGGAAATTGACGAGCTACCGTTTGGTAGGAGGGTTTTGGCATGCAATGCAATTGTCTGTGGCTTGCTTGCGGTTAGAGACCTTAGTGTGGATTGAGTGCCCTCTGATGGAGATTTAAATTATTGCACTTACGGGAGGAATACAAATGAATGCACCTGAAATTAGACATGTTAAGAGAGTGAGTGTGATTTTTGTGATACCATTTTTGATATGGAATAGCATGCAGTATACTGGGCTCCACCAGGATCAAACTTTTAGTATTGTAAACGACTGGGATTCATACAAGCTTTAAGCTTGCTCCAGTTGCCATTCAGCTGACCACTTTTACCATTTCACCTACAGACGAATGGACATTAAGCACACTGTCACACCTGGAATTGAGCACTCTCTGCTCTGTGTGGAAAACACTGTGCCTAGTCTGAGTGCAAAATTTACCTTTAATGTCAAATCTCTTCTTTGTTTACTATTCACCCGTTCAACATGTAAAACCACCCTCAATCAGATCTGATGGAATGACTGCCACAGGCATGTGACACAACCAGCTGTGACAATCATATAATTAGACCGCTAAAGACAGATAAAATTCTCTTCCCCCAGACCGTAGTAGTGTGGAAGAAGCAGTGGTAAAGGTGTATATATACAGTTTTTGTTACCTTAGATTACAAAACCTGTTAAAACACGTGAAATTTGTAATCAACAGTTTTAAATTGCAATTCAATGCTGAGTAACAGCAAAAAAAAAAAAAAAAAAAATCAGTTTAAGCTGTGGTCTTCCAGGACCAGAATTTAAGAACACTGCAGTATAGGGATCATGATAACTCATTCTCCTGTCATCGCTCTCAGGTGATTAGTTTCCAGGCAACAACGCATTATATATTATGTGTAGCACCTCACATATTCCCTCAAGAAAAATATGTGACCTCAAAAATCCCCTGTCCATATTATATCCACTGACCCTTAGTCTGCTGACACTCAATGCCTTTAGTGCTGACCTCCAGAGCACACATTCCAAAATGTTTTATACATTTTCTCCCTCAGACTGATCCAGTGCTTGGAGGAAATGATACAGAGTCATAATATTTAGTCAGAAAGCAGAGAGCTCTAAAATGACTAGCAAGTAGTGTAGAGTGTAACAGCACAGACAAAGCCTATATTGATTTAGCCAAAATTTATCACCTGACATGCATGCTGAAAAGGCAGGTAGTCAACCTCACTTTTTAAAAAACATTTCCATTTTTTTTCATCCTGTGTGACAACACTGCCCTTACTTTATAATGTTCTATAGCATTTGTATTATAACAACAACTAAAACTCAAGCATTCTGGATTCTGGTTCTTTTTTTCATCAGAGTACCATTTAGCCTGAGGAGGTAAAGTGTCCAACAGGGCCATGCTGTATAAACAATTTAATGCATTTTTCTATACAAATTCATACAAATAAAATGGCAAAAGTATCTATACTGTGCATAACCTCACATTTGTTTTGGGACAAATGTCTAACACTACAGAATTAGAACATACATAATTAATTCTAGATGGAACTGACTGTGAGTAATCAAAGGCTCGCAGGAATAATGTATAATTCGTTTCATTAGCAAAATCTTTGACCACTTTAGGTCACTGATGTTTTGTCAAGGTGACAGGAAAAGAACACGGGCTGATTTTCAAATTGATAATCCGAGAGTCTTTTGATTCAATTTAAAAGAAAAAGGTGCCTAATTGGGGCAATTAATTTAATCATTTGCATTTGAATGCCAATAGAATTGGATCCAACATAAATCAATTTCCCTATTGTAAGAAGGAGTGGCAAGGTCAGCTTTCTCTTTTCTGACATGCTGAAGCCATAGTGAGAATGTCCAAAGATGACAACTTTGTAGTCAAGAGAGGAAAAGAGATCTTTCACAAGGTCAGAGTGGTTCATATTGACTTTCCTATCAGGAGGAATTATCCTTGTGGATCTGTCATTGGGTTACAGTCTAAAGATCTCACCTTCACCCACCATGCTATAAATAACCAGACTCGCAGCTGCAAAATGTTAAGTTGGCAAATTTAAATGAAGACTCTCATCCTTTCACCAAGTACTGACACAAGACTACCGAGGAAATTAAGGAAACTGCGGGCAATGGTTGGGTCTGTTTCAATTGATCAACAGAATTAGATCTCTCTTTTATTGAACTCTACCTTTTTGGGTTGGTGATATATTAAATAGCTGTGCAGTCTGAAAGTGGTTTGGTATTTAAAATTGTATGTCAAATTATGTGTGTTGAGTGAAACTCTTAATACTATAGGGTACAGTGGTGGAAGAGTGGAAAATTTACCTGTATGAAAAGAAAATATCCTTTTAGGTAGACTATCACTATATTTGCAAGTCTTGCGATGCATGAATGTTAAGCAGATAGCAGAAAAAGCACGGTACCGTATCATGCAGCAACTGTTTATATTAGAGGCAAGGCCCAAGGAATCACAAGGGACGACTGTCTGTATCTTACCGAACAGGCTATTAAAACTCTACATGATAAATACATTTAGGATATTGCCTGATTTAAATGGCCATTAGATATTCATAGCCATTTTTAAAAGAAAATTAATTCTTGCTAAAAGAATGCATGTGATTGTGTCTGTAAGTTTCAGACTAAAGTCAAGGTGCAACAGAATGCATTACCTTAAATTATTGCTGATGTGTTTATTTCCGTATTGTGTGGCATCAATTTTATTCTAGCAGAATGCAATAGTCACATGGTTTCAATTATTAACTTTCCAAAATACTAAAAAAATCTTTTACTGACATATGTATCCTTAAATTTAGATTTTCAAATAAATATTATACCAGCAATTCAATTTAATGCTATAATTTTATCATTGCTTAAACAGTTTGGTCTGCCAAAACAGGATCCTACATTTTTCCTGCCTGCGTGGTAAAATAAGCGGTTTTGATCTTTTCTACGTGAGCTTTTTAGATTGCCAGTGGTGTTATTGTAATGTACGTAGTAATGGTTCCACAAGCAACATACTGTTAAAAGTGTGCAAGTTAAAATGTTGTTTACAAATAAGAGTACGAGAGAGTGTTCATACTCTTCCTGTGAGCCCCAGAGGTCAGACCAGAGGTGTGAGTGGGTCACTGTAAAGCTGCCACTTTCAATTTTCTCACTGAATGCAGACAAGCATGTCTCTGAGGACATTAGCCATATTTATATATGGGAACAGAGCACGTGGTAATGTAACACATTTTATGCCACAGAAGCACATCATTTTCAGATACTAGAGCTTTGCAAGATTGAGAATAGCAATGAATGTTGGTGAGGCACAGGAATGAATGGCTGCTCTCACCTAATTCAACTGTATTCCAAATACACCATACTGCATGGTCCATTAAAAACCTTGACCACAAGAAAAATTAAACATCATGAAAGACCTGTGTGAATTATTAATCCATTTTAGAGGGAGTAAATTACATTAGGTTAAATTGCCTTGCAGTGAGAAAAGTACAGTAATTCCTAGTCATTTATTTTCCGATGTATTCATTTTAGCCACCAGAGGGCAATCTTCGCACTTTTTGTTTTATTTACTGTATTTTTTCCCCCAATATGAAAAACTTCAATATGTGCATGTATGTGTTCTATAAATACAGTACCCTGGGAAAGTATTTGATTTCTGCATAATTGTTTACACTGAGAATTGTTATATATTCATCAAAAATCAAATATTAGATGGAAGGGAACCAAAGTGATTTAATGAAGGGGATAATGCATCACTCATCGTCTCTGAGCAAAAAAATAATCGCCCCATTAGACATTAGAACTCATGGCTTCTGCAGTTATGACACATGAACCATGGAGCCAAACCTGCCAGGCACTGCCACCATTCTCACGGGGTTCTTACTGTGGAGTGCACTGTTTGAACTTTGAACTCATGTCAGCCCTGTTACGTCAAGCAATCTTCTTGAAAGATTCACATGGACATTATTATTTTGTCCACTGTTTGTATAGATGTATGTAGAATTCACGCTGAATGTGTGCATTTATGCTTGAAAATTACTGTCTTATTTTGTTCTGTCAGATTTTTACTGGGCTATTTATTTCAGTTAATCAGGCATGTCAAAATGCTGGTGCAAGCAACATTTGCATGCAAATATGACAAACCTTGTACCCACCAATGTGTACAAAGGTATCCTTTCAGTATTGAATAGACAAGACTGAATGAACCTGGAGGATCTGCCTGACCACATTGTCAGATCCCAGTGGAAAGTGTATGCTAAAATGAAAGCCGTCTGTGACAACAGGTACCCGAGGCTTTTAGGGAAATGCTTATTGTTGCATTCTTAAGTGACAGCGCTGAGAGCCGCATTGTGCATTGAGTCACATCTCTGAGGTGCCACCCTCCCCAAGCTTTAGATGTGTTGAATATCTCTTCTTGCACAAAAGTTAGCAATGCAAGTTAATCTATATTATTCTGGCACAGATACATTTTCATAGGAATGTGTGTGGACACTTTCATCACTCAGCGTAATAAAAATGCCCGCAGTTCAATATCCGATCAATGGCGTTAATGTTTTGAGGTATTTCTTGGGGAAAGGCTTGAGTAGGCATGTGTGCTGGTACATATAGTCTTAGCAGACGAATGCACGAGTTTGGTTTGGCTGCCATAATAATGCACTTCATCATTAAGTGCACTGGGTGATGTAATTTATTGCAATCATAAGAGCCGAAGATTAAGTATAACTATTTTCAGAATAATGTGTTTGGAAGAAGGCTTTTTAAGAAAACTGCAATATATCAATAATGTAATTTTCCAAAGAATGTAGTGTATATCTTTAGTATGAGTAAACCAGTAGCTTATGCTGGAAACAATGAGAAAAGTGCACAATGGTTACACAAGAAAGGCAGAATTCCTTTACATTTACTTTGTTTATTTGCCCATTTTTTTTTTGGAAAGCTGCAGTCGCAGAAGCTATTATATTTACACCAGAGAGGGGGGTATTGGTGCCCATTGCCCTACTTGGATTATAGGGATGAACAAGTTCTGGGGCTAAATTACCTCACTGACCTCGATTTTGGAATGCTATCTCTAAAGGAGACATGAATAAACAGGACACAAAAAATCTCAACACACACACACTGAATGTGCCACAGTACATTCAGCATTTCTCAGAAACCTCATCGCCTTTGGTTTTTGGATCTGGTTCACTCGACCCCTGTCACACTTCATTTGATTCTATGAAGTCAAGCTATGAAACTGCAATTCAATCGTCACCACAGTCTACTGTATATGCAAACAGCCATTGAGTTTTCCAGAAGGATGTGTAGCCAGAGGTTTGCAGTTACAATCACCCCCACGCAAGTCCATTAACATTGATTAAGAAATGAAGTTAATTAGTTTATAGTATTGGTGAAGGGAAGCAGCGTAAGTAAGGGCCGTTGTATTGCAATATCAGCTCTTTCTGTTCATATGGCTGTTGGTGGCATTGCTAAAAGGCTGTGACTAACTTTTGCAGCTCATCCACTTTTTTCCTCTAATCATTCTCGAAATTCAACATCAGTCTGGCACATACTACTTCAAAGCTTCAGATAAATGTGTACTCGATAACTATACTAGAGCCTTTTTTAGATTTTGAATTTAATGAATGCATCTCTGTACAACATTGAAATGCAGAGGAAAACCTTGTAAGCCAAATGTAAACAACTGCTCAGCTTCACACACAGATACACTGCAACTGTGGAGCCAGCAATAGATGGGAAGATAATGGCCAAGGTGCTGCTACTTTGGAAAACATTACAGCACTACATCTGTGATCAATGCGCCCAGAGGAGAGCGATGCATCTCGCTCTCATTGATCGGAGGGCTTTCAGCTAGAAGTAGTGAAATTTCTGAAACCTGAGTGGCCCTTTATTTAGGAGGTTTAAAGAAATGTGGCCTGTGTAATCTCAAGTCTTATTGGCCGAGTTGGGCTCTCTCCTTCCTGAAAGTACAAACTTAACCAACGTTTGCTCATTGCCTCTGGTCATTGTCTCTTCTGAAGGCAACAGGAAGCTAAACTCCTTATTAGTAAATATGTATTCTTTGGGTCTACCCCCTGTACCTACATGCATATATACACATATACATAGTTACATAGAATTTGTTTCTGCATTGTAGAATCTTATGCATTGGTTATGGTGTAAATAATAATGTGTTTAACAGAGGAAGTTCGTCATACATTTACATGTGTGTATAAAATATCAAGCTGTAGTAGTAATGTACTTTGAGAGATTTTGAGGGTACTGCCAATATTCTTCTAGCTTCAATAAGCTCATGTCTGCTTGGTGCCATTCACCACAAGCTGGAGTTTTCAGACTGACATGCTGTCATCTCTGTTTAGTAGTGAATTGAACAATGTAATTTACGTGGTTTTTTGTAGCTCTCAATGCAATGTTCCACAATAGAGCAAATTATCGTACAGGGATTTGAATTGTTGATTTAATTGGCTTTTATTATCAATCTGTCATACTTTAATGTGGATTTAAATATGCAGTCTTTTTGCAAAGACAATTAAATTAATATTGGAAAAGTAACAGGAGAGAATGGTTGTGAGTGAGAGAGAGACAGAAAGAGAGACAAACAGAGAGAGAGAGAGAGAGAGAGAGAGAGAGAGAGAGAGAGAGAACTTTAATTTATTTAATTACTACAGAACAGTACTTTGAGATGGTTAGCAAAAGGGATACACACCCAAAATTCTTCTAACTTTACCCCACATTCTGCCACAGATGTATTATCAAAGTATGTCACCAGCTAATCTGGATCGCACCTCCTACACTTAAATGCCATGTGTCTCCTTTCCCTTTGTGCTAATTGCTTCTGGCATCCCTCCTCCTTCCAGATCTCCGCCTTCAGTACGTTATTCCCTCACTGTTTTACCTTTAATTTTCAGCTGTGCAAAGGTCATTTCAAGTGTTGCCAAAACTATATGGCTCAGGTTTTTTGACATTACTTTAGCAATCCTATGTAACATAATGTCAATAAATCACTCTGAAAACTGACTTTGACACCACACCCATTCCATACACTCTGATGTAGCTTCTCAGGAGGGGTGTGCTAATTCTTCACGTCTAAGATGAGAGGGTGAAAAACTTTTGAAACATTTATACCAACAAAGCATTGTAGCCATACTGTATTTATGGACATCATTTCAAATAATCCTTTTATTTGACACAATTCGAATCAATGATCCAGAAAGATGTCAAATAAAATTTTGTGGACAATATTCCAGAGTGAATGAAACATGTTCTTAATCATTATGAAGGATATTAATGACCAATTCAATCCCCCAAATCAATCCAATACCTTTACCCACTCCATTCAACCCAGGGTTGTGGGATCACCAAAGCCATTGATAGGAAAGAACAATCAATGGATTCAGCCGTAGTCTAATTACACCACTAGTTTAGCAACCTTGAATATTCATTAAATAAGTCACAAAAAGAAATGAATGAATGAAAGCTGGTGCTGGTCTCTGTCTAAGGAACATGCTCCCGCTTACTGCAGAGAGCTATGTAAAGAAGCCATGAATGCAACATAAACAAACCTCTGGGCTCCAAAGTATTCCAAGGAGCCAGGATTAAAAAAGACTGAAAGACTGAAAACATCATAACACATGTCTAATAATGTATGTGAATTTAAAAATGTCAACTCCATATGAGAAAGCCTTAAAAACCATACTTACAATAGAATCTCAAAGTTTCCCATATCTTGTTTCTCTGTCCTTCCCAGGGGGTTCCCCCACATTGGCAGATGTGCCAGTAAATAGATGCCAGGCATACCATAAATACTCTTGTTGTCTGGCAAGTAATGAAAAATGGGAGAGGGAATGAGAGTCAACCGATAATCTTGGCACCACATCCATCTCTCATGGACTGTATGATAAAGAAATAGTTAAACAACAGTTTTGATATAAAATGGAGATTGATATTGAAACAGGCATGCTCTGGTGTATTGATGCAGTCTGTGCATGTGGGCTTGTGAATTGGCTGAAGATTTGTGGAGATAAAGATCTGGTGGCAAAGAACAGTCCTGTTTGAGGTATTCCAGGTGAAAACCGTCACTTCCATGAGCGAGATTCTGCTGTAAAGGCACACAACTCAGCTCCTCATGGGTGTGCACCCTCTCTGCCACTTCCTGCAGAAAGTCTGCAGCTGTGTAAAGTGGAGGTATACTGATCTGATCCCCACTTTATTCATCCCAGGCTGGGGTCAGTGAAGAGGCAGGGTAGGCTGCAGGGGAGTTTCAGGTATGCATGAGGAAGTATTAATGGCCACTGCTAAGATGACCTCTGCGGGCTGGAAGTAAATGCTACTGCAGTTATGTCAGGTTCAGCCGTTATGTTATTATCACTGAACTGAAAGTCTGCTGTGGCAGAAAAGCATGTGAAGAAGAATTTAGATAAAGGTCAATCAACGAGAGAGAGAGAGAGAGCTGCATCCTGTACCCAAAAATGATAGACTTTGCATGTGGGAGAAGCAACATGCATTCAGAATACTGAAATATTAATGAATATTTTACCAATTCATTAATTTGTGACAACTTCAAAACAAAGCTTCAGCATAACAAGGTCCTCTGGGAAATATGTTTATGGGATATATACAAAGCTGTGGTGCAGATGCCTTATCCACTTTGTACATCTTCCTTTGAGTTTTATCATAACTGGGACCAGACAACAAACCTTACCCTGATGCAGTGAGAGAGCCTCACCTTACTGCCCCATGACAACAGCTGACTTTGTGATCATGTGGCAGTTGCCATGGCATCGCTGGGTTCAATTCAGGGCCCACACTTCTGGTTGAGACCAATCCCAGAGGACTTTCAAATGTGAGACCAGAGGCCATGAACTTGAAAAATAACACCAAAGCAACAATCCGTAGCTGCTAGGTGCTGATTTTTGGACGAGCTCATCAAGGGAAATGGCAGTCTCAAAGATGGAAGCTGGCCATGATGAAACACAGCTGTGTGATTTGAAAAAGCTAAGGTATGCTTCCCTAAATGAGTCTCAAAAGCAGCAGGATGATGTGTGATTTTCAGCTTGTATACCTGAAACACAATATGTCATTTATTTGAATGCCCTTTGCAATCCGTCCCTAAACCCAGCTGAACACTTACATTTTTCACACACAATGTTCTATGAGTGAGACAGAAATGAATTTGAACTCTTGTTAAGATTAATAGCCAGTTGAGTTAAATACATAAATATTAGTTGCTGTGCCAACACACACACATACACACACACACAAACACAAAAGAACTTTGAAGAATTCCTTATTAGACTAACACAAGGAGCAAGGTAATTTGCCTCTTTTATAGTGCCATTTTAAATTTAAAACTATATTTTAGCGGCGATGAAGCTGGTTATTTCAGTGGTAATAGTTTCAGTGCAGTATTCCTTCTACATCCGTTTTTAATCTATACGAGATGAATGTGAATGAGGTCCAATGGGCTTCATTTATCAAATGTGTGCAGAATGAATTTGATTGTAAATCATTTGCAAATGCATTTATAAAACATTTTAAAATGGAATTTATCAGTTTGTTTGTCAGTTTGTGCATATGATCCAAACAGACATTACAGTGCTCTAAACATTTTGTATTAAATATATAAATTAAAAAATAAGACAAGGCTATAAGGTATAAAGGTGTAATAAGGTGAAGCCTGTTTTTCTTATTTTTGTATTATTTGAATGTATTATGACAAACTGCATTGCTGTGTATTATAATGTAATTGCAATTTATTTAGTTAAACGATATGTCCATTGTGACACATGATGGAAATCTACAGCAGCATAGAGCCTTATCAAAAATCAAAAAAAGCCAACCATGAAGTGCAGACAACAGCACTGCCTGAGTTAAATCAAATGCTTTTGTTTTATCAAAAATCCCCTGTGGTGTATTGTAGATGAAAGAGGTCAGCAATCAGCTGTTACTTTAACTGAAAAAAAAATTAACAATGATAAAAAAGGGAGACCATAAAAACAAAAACATACAAGTAGACTGATATTTGTGTTGATACAAGTTTGCATTTAAAAAAGGTAAAAAAAGAATCCAGGGCACAGAGCTGTACAGAGGAGAGATGTATAAGCACCATGCTACCCCCCACCCTGCACAGGCGCTTCACAGTGAGCCGACTGAATGCAGATCCAATAACTCCAGCTGGCTGTACACAGAGTGAAACACAGACCTCTCATGTGAAGCCTCTGCTCTGAAATGGCAGGTCTGCTCAGAGCCACCTGGTCTCCCTTTTCAGGGGCTCCAATTCACACAACCAATAATTCAGCTTGCTTTGATCCTCTCAGTAGACGGAAGGTGATTTTGGTACCACAGGTACAGAACAAGAAAACCCAGCATTTCAGTGAGGAGAACAAATAAGGAGGAATAGTTGTTATAGAAGAAGAAGAAGAATTACTATAGACACTGTATAGTGAGTAATGAAATTGTTTACACATTATGGGGCAGAAAGGAACTAGTGGCTATAATGTCAGAACTGTTATAAGGAAATATACCAGTTTTCAATGCAGCACTTAATGTGAATTACTCAGAAAATTGAATTGTAAAATTGAGAGCCAGATTTTTATTCAGATTTTTATTGAAAACAAAGGTCTTTGGGTCTGCTTCTTTTCACAGTATATTAAAATCTACAGAGATTGTTATATTTCAATTATAACAGTGGGCATTCTCAGATGGAGTTGATATGAAAAGTGTAAAGTGCTAGGCTGACTGTGTCTCATTCATAGCTGGAGACCCTGTCCTACCCTCCTGGGTTGTTGAGCAGCAGGCGCAGATAAAGCACAGGCTGCAAACATCAGGTGGTGATGAAAAAGAGCGGCAGGCCCGTTCTCAGTGCCTACAGACCACTCCCACCCCCTGCAGCATGATTGGAAAACTTAATCGGGGGAGTGAGGGTCAGTGTCAGGGTCAGGGAGGAGATGAATCAGAGCTCGATTCAGTCACATACATCATGTGTTGCCCCCACCATCGCCCCCTCCCCAGGCGCAGCTGCGGAAGACAGATAAGGCAAGGGAACAAACAGCGACACTAATGATGTTCTGACAGCACAGGCTTCCATTCTCCTTCACCCTCCATCCAACTACCTTTAAAATAATGGGCAACAAGCCAAACATATTTCTCCCTGCTGACCTTGTTAAGAACATAAATATGTCGCTTTACGCATTAATGGTGGTAAATTTTCAATATGTGCTCCATTTATGGAGAATCAACTGTCTGATGAGTGGTATTGATCTGTTTTTGTTTTTTTACAGAGAAGGAAAACACTGTGAGCTGCACCGGTTCACAAGGGTTGAGACAACAGAAAATGAACGCCCATGTAGGACATGTAGTGAAAGTGTTTATTGTCTCAGCTTGCACCTAGCCTATTTGTAATGTGAGGTGACAGCCAGCTGGTCCCTTTGCCCCAGGACTGTCACTCACCAGGGCTGCTACAGGCCCATGTTTCCATGGGGGCAGAGGGCTCTCTCAGGGCCATGCTGACCCTATGCCAGGTCACTACTGACACACTCTAATGGGAGCTGCATTTGTACTGTAAAACATAATGAGCTTCCTCTCTCTCTCTCCCTCTCTCTCTCTCTCAGACACACACACACACACACACACACACACACACACACACACACACACACACACACACACACACACACACACACACACACACACACACACACACACACACACACACACACACACACAAACACACACACAAGTAGTTAGCTTTTTCCTCATGCTTTTTGCATCTTGCAAGTGATGCTTTGAAATATATCTTCCTCGGCACAGGAGGCACCTCAGAAACCTCTGGGGCTTTCTAATTGTAAACTTATAATGAGGGACTCTATTCAAAGAGGGAGGGATGATCTGTCATAGAGGGACAGGAATGATATAAGAATCACAAAGAGTATATTCTGTCATTTTATGGACTGGCAGACTGGAGACAAAACTAATGAAGCTGTTCAGAGGTGCTAGTGTACGGAAGTTGACAGAGAGTGTGGCACATAACCCCGAAGGCTGCACACCTAATTCCTCAGCAGGACACTGCTATTGTACCCTTGATCAGGTATACTGTAATGTCTGCAGAGATGTCTGCACAGAATCATCACCTGAATAGCTGATGCAGGAATATAAGGCATGCAGATGCCCTGGTCCGCTGAGTAAATAAAAGTGTAATATTGAATTGAACTGAGCTGCAAGCAAACTGGGAAATTGATAGAGAATAATTACATGGAGCAGAGGAAGTATAGAAAAGCAAACATGATTACCAGAGCAGATTCAGGGATAAGTCTCCTGAAGTGTATTCATTTGTTGCTGCCTGTTTGTGTACTTCTGTTGCAGTTTACCAAGGTTAATTAGATGTAGTTTCTTAGCCCTTAGCAATGATTGTTTTGCTGCATAATTTCAATATTTAGAAATTTTCCGAAGAGCTCCTCAGCGTCCCTGGCTTGTGACCACAAAGATATTGAAAGAAAATCATATCCCAAATATGATATGACAAACATTATGGTGATAATGATGAGTAAGATTCCTTCTTTTCCTATTCTTCTTCTTATTATTATGACATTTCATGATAGAATTAAAGATAACAGATTAAAAATGAACTTGAAGCATATTGCTGGGAGCTTTGAGATTGGGCAAATGAAGACCACTGTCACCACATAAACACCCCAGGTATGACCTGCCCTTGTGCCTACATGTCAACTTTGTTGCAAGTGACATTTAAAAAAATATATTTATTGTAAATATGTTTAGCCCTGGGTTTACGGCCCATTGAATGACCATAAAGGGAAGATGTATTTTTTAATTACATGTCACCTCTGTTCTTCAATAGGACAACTCCACAGAAAGGTCACAGCCAGATAATGGCTTGTGGAGATGATATTCCTCTCTATACTGGGAACTGTGGTTTTGTAACAGGCTACTTCAAGCTCATCCTCAGGCAGTATTCACTAAATGCTTAATGGAGTATTTTACAATGAACAGCCACTAGCTACTAATTTAATACTGAATGTCACACTTCCCATTTGCTGAATGCCTTTCCATGAAACAAGACATTTTATTGCCACAGAACCACACTGGTGGAATTTTCTGCATGGTAGTGTCTGATTTACAGCAAACACAGCAAACAGGAATATAAAGAACAGTGTTCATTGTACAAACAGTATAACTGTGTCAAAGATGAGATCAAAAACCAGAGGTTCTCAAGAGCCAAAGGTGGGAGAGACCTGTTGGGATTAGGTAGGGTGAGGTGGGGCTGACACATGTGGTCCTGGGTGGTGGGGGTGGGGGTGCAGGGGGCTTGTTAATACCGTCTAGTATTTATTTTTTAGTAATATAGAATTTTTCTTTAGGTGAAGTTTGTTGCTACCCAATGCTATGAAATGTTTGGGTGGGAGAAGAGGAACCATGCTGTATTGAGGAGCATTGGATGATTCCCATTGCCTGTTTGGAAATGAAATTGAATCACTACTAGTCTCATTTTCAAGATTATTTTTAACCATTTAGAAATAAATTTGCAGCCTCATATTCCTTTGAATGGATTGATTGATCCTGTCTGCTTTTGGTATTGTGCTGTAATAGGTAGTGCAGCATAAAAATGAATAGTTCAGCCACAGGAAATATACTGTGTTATTATTTTGGAAAATAATGTGTTGATCTCAATTTTGCTGATATATGGTGTTGCCTTTCAAGGTATCCAAATAAAGGGTACAGTAATAACTTTTAATGAGAGAGAAGAGAGATTGTGTCTAAAATCATAATGGGAGGCAGCAGATCTGATCTTGCAACACATTAATAATGTTGCATTTTAAATAATATTAATAGATTATTTGTACTGCAGGTCAAATTTTGACCTACACTATTAAGACAAAGGAACTATTTTATATCTGGAATTAAACTTTATCTTTAATTACACACATTTACTAACTAATTTAACTTCTACAACAGTAATATTCATATATGTTAATAGAATCCAAAGGCTTTTACAACAAGTCTATCATTCCAGTACTCTGAGTCAAAGAGGAAGTCTCGATGTCTAGTGTTGACGGTGTTAATTTCTTGTGCAGTTGTTGAGTTGTGCAATGGGGTTGTGCAATTGTCCACATAATGTGTAGGCTAGCTTTCTCCTTACAGCTGAAAGGGGAAAGTTTGTGGTCACTGAGTCACTACATAATTTGCCCTTGCGTCGTATGTCTTTATAACTGCTAACTTTAGAAAAATTGCTTCTTTCAATGTCCCTGACCTAGTGTGTGTTTCCCTTTAGCACCATGCTCAAGGTTAAAGCAATTATCACACAGAACCAAAACCAAAGATCATAGAGCATGGGTTTTGTTCTGCCACCTCTTGCTTTCTTTTGGATCATATTCTCCCTGTGTCCTATAAATAACATTGTGCTGAGCAGTGCTGAGTTGTAATAATCGTCAGTTTCAGTGGACACACACAAGGAAAGGTGGCATATTATGCATTCAATAAGACCTGTTCTGATAATAGGTCCCAAGTTCATGCGTTTCCTTTAATGTCACTATCATGCATTGATGAACATCCTTAAGAGAAGGAAAAGACAGCCTTGTTCATATTTCCAATTAGGATAGACTAGACCTGCTCCATTGATGTAAATGTTACAATATTTGCATTGCTCCAATTTGCATTTATAGTGCTTCTCAGGGAGGTAATTTAGACATGTTTTGTCTCCAGCATTATCAATAAAGACATATACACTGAAGGCTTACACAGAGGATGATATTAAAGTCCGCCTGGCCGGAGAGTTCTCACGAACTTTTGGCTGTATGGGTGCTTTAAATGAGTTTTCTACAGCTATTGAGTGCTGGGTGAGGCAGCAGAGGACTGTTATCAAATTTGCACTCATCTCAAACTGGAGGGAATCCAATATTAAACTCTAAGATTTATGAGAACAATTTAATTTAAACAACTCTGATATATGAAATGTAAATAACAGCTGGAAGGATTAATTTATTCCAGAAATTGATGCTTCCTGTATGTGTGTAGAATTTTTATTAGGATCTTATGTGAATCTACTCAGTTTTTTGTTGTCAATATTATTGCTCTTGGAGCAATTTTCTTATCGCAGAGATGGGGCCAAATGACGATGTTGTTGAACTTCTGCTACAGATTACTTACTGCCAAAATACCAGCTGACTATATATCATTACCCAAACAAGATGACTGACTGCTGTGAAGTCAACCATAATGTTAGAGTCCTATGTACATCGATTTGTGATGTGAGAATCATACTTTTTAGTTGTTGTAATTATGAATAAGTATGCTATCTGTTTGCTCATTTAGTAATTTATAAATTGGATTAAACTTCATTTGTTATTTGCAACTAATGAATAAAAACCCAACACAGTGTAGTGGAAATTAATGCCTTGAATTATTTTTTTAACTTCCTCTGAACCTGATGTTGAGAGAAGTAAATGATGATCATTGCAAAGTTACTTTATCAAAGTGACAATGGCCCTTTGTTCATCCAATAAAATCACTGAGCTTTCATAGCAAGCATGAGAGGAGAACGTAAAGCACGCTCCTATGCCAGGTTACACACTGCTGCGAGTCACGTGATTCATGCAGATCTGACAGGTTCACTGTGAATGCTCCTGTTCAAAATTTAGCAGGCAGCAGGCTTCCGGTTTTTGGATGTGACGCATTCAAAAATAAATCTCTAAACCTTGGCAGTCCATTGTATTTGCACTGCCTTCAGTATTATATTACTGTTTGTCGTAATATAATAGTCTGAGTCTGAGTATGTGGATTGCCTCATACATTTATATGCTTCCCATTAATCCACTGAAATAAAGAACAAGTGAGAAGGCAGGTTTGGAAAGTAAATGGAGGAACGGATAGAGTTCCAATTTTAATGCAAAGTCTGTAGATGTCAATTGCAGAGCAAAACAAGGATATTGCTACACACTTAACCTAGCCCAAACCAATTGTTTTCTCTTTGCGTTTTCTTCACTGAGCCCTTCACTGAGCACCCCTTTGTATCCTGTCATTTTGAGCTGAACGGGCACCAGGGGTCTACCAGCAGTGAATGCATCATCACATCACACAGAGGATAGGGAATATTTGATAAATCTCATGTGCGTTATCACTTAAAGGAGCATTTCACTTTGGTAACACTTTAAGCTCTACAGTTTCCTTACCTCTGATGTGTCTTCCAGAGACTTGGTTTCTGCTTTTTCTGTATTCCAAATAAGCCAAACGTTGTGGTCCAGTTCAGGCTCATTCCAGTTTACAATTCACTTACAGATCCCAACGTCCATTCAAAACTTCCAATACATTTTCAAACCACATTGATATGTTATATGACAATGTGGTCTTTATCAATTTGCATACCAGTTCTCATTTTGAAAAATAATAATTGGATTAATATAAACATTTTAACTGGCTTGGCAAAAATACATACACGTTCTGTGTTGATGGGGTCTGTATATGGTTTGTTCAGAAAACATGGCCAACAGACAGCGAATCCACCTATTTCATGAAGATATGAGATGTAAGTACACTATGGTGATTAAGGTGTTAGAAAAGTGAAATGGCCCTTTAAATTTGACATATCCTGATTTGTGTGCAACTAGGTAAACTGTTTAACATGCCCACCCCTGAATGAGTGATGTTAAATTAGATGATTCAATTATTTTCATACTCATGAGAAATAGCTACTCTATCTGGTATCTGCTTGGTATGGTTGTGGGAAAACAACTGTTTATTTAATGTGAGCATGGGACTGGGGTTCACATTTTGTGTTGCACAATTCATATCATTGCTTTTCTTTCAAATTTCAGTGCTAGCTTTCAGTTCATGTTTATCTGTTTCCGTTGGTTTCTGGTTTAGGTGCTCAATTTCTGTGTTTCTCTTTGATGTGGAAAATTAATTTTTTCAAGATATCATGAGCCCTCATTTGTTTTCTGGATATCCTGGCAACTGTAATTAATCAATGATCCCATTCACTGAAACTCTCTACCTCCCCTCAGTCACTGTCCCAGGATTCCATCTCCAGAGGCTCGCCTCCCTCACAGGTTGCACTGTGAATGTGAAGCTCTTAATAACTGATTTGATGAGCTCCCGTTTCTCCTTAATTAAAAATGAAACTCAACAGATGTTGATAAAGAGTGTTAAACAGACCGGTGACTCATTAAAAGCCTCTTTCCATTTGTGTAATGCTTCTTTAATAGCACTCAGCTTATGAGGGACGCAGGATTTTATGAGGCCATTTCGCACTTGGTGGCCTTGCTTGAGGGATATTTTGGAAGTCATTACCATTAATAAGTAGCCATTTCCCTCAATAATAAGTACACAAATGCATGTAGTGTGCACTGAACTGTTTCCAAATTTGATATCGCTATTTTTAGCTAACGCTAATCAAAGATTTGCATTATCTGTTGTTGTGGTGTAATAACTGGAGTGCCTGTTTTTATATCAAGGCACCGCACTCATGACGAAGGAGAGATATCTCTCAGTTTTGTTTGGTTTGTAGCCTGTAAAATTTTGATTTTGGTGAGTGTGATACCTTGATATTGGTTGGAATTTCCATTATTGGATTCCCATTTTGATTTGCGATGTCTGTCACTTTGTCTCAGTAGTATTACATGATACTAGTTGCACCAGAAGAACATAATGTAGTAGTGATAATTAACTTGTATTTTTGGTTTATATTTGGTTAACCATGAAAAAAGACCATAGAGAGTTGTCTAGTTGAGGAAGAATGCTATTGCTAATGTCATCATGTTACAATAACACAATGTGTGCTTTATCGCATATTCTTGAATAAATACAGCAACTGCCCTGAAGTGCTTAAATAACATGCTGATGGTCAATATCACTAGAGGATGTGTAGATAACACTGGGTGACGGTTCATTTTGTTAATTTCAATGGTTTTAGAAGGTTGCAGGATCCTTTTAAAAGACATGGTTTTTATCTTTATGCATGAGATTTGAAAAATGTTACTAATCTTAACATGTATAAGAGCACACACAGCTCTTCAGTGTTTGGGCAGATGTCACAGTGAATGCACATGTCTCTAAACCCAGGCAATCACTTCAAAGCAAACACAAAAATACACAACAATTTGATGTTTGATATGTAAATTAGCATCCACCCTCAAAATGCTTTTCAGCATTAAATGGAAATTGAAACCTGCTTCTCTATGACTTATAAATTTCACATGACTTTGGTTGGTCTTTAATGCTGGTGTCACTATTGAAAAATGATCCAACATAAACCTTTGATGGGAGGTTAGTCAATTGAAATAGTAAATATGAAACTTCAGTATCTTTTATTAAATATATCTCATGATATATGTAAAACTTTGGATAAACTATTCTTTTAAATTTGATCTATTATAGAATATTAGCACACAATCTTGAGCACCAATTAATTATGAAGAATATTTTGTAATGAAAATTGAAACTGACAGTTTTACAATGAATTTTAATTGGACTTGATATTTTAAAAGCTACATTTAAAATGGACAATTCTGCTTGTCTGTAGATCGCAGCATTCTTTTATGCACTGTGTCAGGTGCTAGTGAAATATACCTTTCATTTGTGGGTGGTGCATATTACTGTACCCCGTCCCTCACTGTGCATTCCTAGTAGCAGCTACACCAGTAATTCCACAGTTAACTCTTTACCTCCAAGCCTACAACCACTTATTATGACAGAAATCAGTTCCTGGAATCCAAAAGAATTTGGTGTTTAAGTTGTAGTAACAGAAGCAGGTCAACCTTTCCCTCTTTTCTTGAATAATGTTATTTTTTCTCATGCCACTTACATTTAAGGACAAAGCACATAGCAGTTAGGATTAATCTTTGCTGGACAGACACAGCCTTTCTAATCCCGACAGCTGCATTCCCTGCAGTGGGCTGTGCTGTTACTGAGACAGGCGCTCAGCAAAGGGAACAGCTGAAATGGACTGGAGGCTGGAGTGTCCTCACTGTAGTCCCACTCCTCTCTCTCTCTCTCTCTCTCTCTCTCTCTCTTCTCTCTCTCTCTCTCTCTTTTCTCTGTCTCTCTTTCTCTTTCCAGTCCTCCCCTCCTACCCTCTGTGTGCTATAGACCTCTAGGCCCACAGGGAGACAGAGTTGCTTTGCCATTCTGTTGAAGCCATTTCAAAAGGATTTTCTGCCTCTGCCAATCTACATGATACTTCCGGATGTACGAGTCACTCGTATTTATGTCAGAAAGCCTGACAGGCCCTGAAACACAGTAGGACTCCACCAGCTAATTCACTGAAACCCATTCAGAGGGGCAGCTCCTGTCCATGTCCTTGTCAGCTGCACAGCTTTTGTTGGTCATACATTTCTCCCATTAGAGGAAACAAGTGCCTGAAAAAAACAAAATAATGAAATGTGAAAGGTACAGCATGCCATTGGGCCATTGTGGTCTGGGGTTTATCACCATAAATCTAATTAAGAGCATAACAAGATGTATCATATTGATCATATATTACATTTAGTCACATAGCTATAAGCCACAGTAAAAGATTACTCACCAAGCTATATATCACATTTCTCTACTGCTCAGCTTTTGAACAGCAGGAAAGGAAATAAGCAGGCATCTATTGAAAGAGAACTGTCTGTAGTAGCCAGAATTGTATGAATATGCATAAAGGCAAGCTGAAAAATATAGTGGATAGTCTCTAGAAATGTAGCTACATTTCACTAACATCATATTATTCACTTTGAAACAAATTTACTGGCTAATCAACGTCAAGCTGGTTCTGAATCTTCTCATTTTAATGCTTCCAGAAATGTATTATAAAAGATTAATTAAGCTAGCCGTCAAACTTAATTACTGAATGATCAGTGTTTTTCAAGAGCATATGTAAAATAGTGAGATCATGGCAAAATAATATGAAACAAAAACAAGTGTGCACAGTGAGGCAGCTTGAATTGTAGTTACCTAAATGTTTAATCAATGCAGTAAGGCTTTGTGTCACAATTCTATATGCTGTCAATCACATGTACATATACATCCCACGCACTCCATCTACAAAGATCTACAAGGAGGAAAGGAACTTTTCCAAACATCATTATGATGTTATATGGGAAAATATTATTCATTTAATATAGTTACTTTTGGAAAAGCATGCTGGGAAATGTTAAAAATAATGTTATTCAAACAAATTGAATATATATATATATATATATATATTCTATAGCATTCTTTTGAACAATATTTTCACTGGATTGACATTGTGCTAATATAGACTGACATTTGCACCATCCATAATTTTTATAGATGCACAAAAGCTGAAAGAGAAATACTAAATCTGAATTATGAATTACCTTTTTCCTCACCTTTATTGGTACCTTTGGCCTCATGAGCTGCTGTACAGAATTTTTACATTAAAATACAGAGTATGTGGCATTCCTCCAAAAACTTGTCCATGCAAGAGATACAAATATTACATGGGTTGAGATAACAGAATTAATTATTGAGTCTGCTGCAGGGGCAGGGGTCAGATCTCAGCATAATTACTGAGGAGCTGTGTGTGGTAATTCAGACGATGAAGAGCATATCACTGGCATGCGGTAGTTATTCATCTTCATCTCTCTATTGCTGAGGTCCTGGCAGATCACTCCACAGCCCCCCAGTATAAGGGTGCGATAATCACCAATATAAGTACATTTAAAATATAAACTAAAGAGCATGTTTTGCCTAATTCAAATGTCTGTTCAGTTACTGGAGAGAGGACTGCCAGTGCTGTTTAGAATAAATACATTTCTGACAGAAGTATGTTGGTTCTGTGGGCAGATCCAGGACCAGGTGAATGTTAATGGGGGGTGTGTAGGCATTTGAAATACATGACTGGGAGCAGGGAAGGAGATAGGCTGCTTTCTTAGCCATAGGATAGCAGCTTGTGTAGTAACTATAGCAACTATGTTTTGAACTGTCACAAAGTGTAATCAGATAGGGCAGCAGTGTAGTTATAATGGTCTCGTTAGCACTGCTGTTGTACCTTTGAGCAAGGTATATATATTTACTTTAATTATGTCATAAAAATAATAGGCAACCTGGATGTAATTTCAGCTACTTTCTTACCAAACTAGCCACCAAACAGCTGCGCTGTAAGTCATGAAAATTTGTTTCAATAAGCATGCTGGCTCATGATAGCTAAAGACATTTTTATTACCTAAGTAGCGAGCACATTAGCTGACTTCTGCCAGATGAACTGAACTTCTTGAATGTGTATATATATATATATATATATATAAAAACTATAAACACCTATTTGCCTATATTTATAAAATCATCTGAAACTTGCTGGCTTTTTAATTGGTTGACTGACCCCTGAATCTGAGAACTGCTGTATGGCAAATGCTGCTATCCACACTTTTTCTGCGCTTAATCCTAGGTACATCAAAGATGAGTCTGATTAGTTTGCTTGCTGAATGCTGCAAAAAAACGATTATGCTGATACCACTGTAACATGAAATTAAACTTCATTAATTATGAACCAGAGGCACACTACATTAACTACACTGGAAATGGAAAAAGATATCTTTGAAGTTTGTTGAAGATTCCAGAAAGGGTTTGTTTCTAGATATTTATATATTTTATGTTATTAATGACTTTTTTCCCCATTTTGTGAATTGTAAACAACCCAAAACCCAACCCAAAAAGAAAGATCTCCATTTTGATGTCATTCTTTGACAATGAGATGGAACTTTCCATCATCAAATGTAATTGAGTGACTATGGAAACCTTTGGAAAATACCTGAGGTTGTTCTTTGACCAGATTAAACAATGTGGAAATTTACAACTACCAGCATTATCCACCCTAGCTGATTTTTGGCTGAGTGTTTTCAAGTCCTAATTTGCTCTGTGTCTTCAGGACTTCACAGTGTATGAGCACTCAAAGACCTTGGAGGAAAGGCAGTGAATTTTTACATTTTTACAATTAACAAGGCAATATAAGAAACGAGGACAATAAAACAAGTGTGTCTTTTGAAAGCCTTACTTTATTACTCATACAGCTCGTTTATCACCCTCAAAATATTTTCCAAAACCCTTCTGACTTGACTGTGACTTTCAGAAGAATCTAACTTTTATGAAATTCACAGTCTCTTCCACTTTACAAGTCCAGTCTGTACATCCAGTGAAATATATATATATATATATACTCTAAAGTAAAAAAAAAAAAAAATCAGTGTATATAGCCATACATACTTACTTCTTCCTAACTATTATAATGTATGTACCCTTCATCACTGTTTTGCTTGTGTTTTATTCACATTTATATAAGTACGTTTACAGTATATTGTTTTCCTAAAATCCTGTGTTGCTGTTTATATTGGTAAAACAAACATGTAAATGTATAGGTGGTGCAGTAACCCCAGTAACACAGGTAGTAAACGTAAGCAGCACTGGCCTCAGCACCCTGTACCCAGGGAGTAAAAGCCAGTGCTTGTCTGTCTGATGTTTAACCTTGTCATAGTTCCTTTCTGCCCCCTCAATTTTCTCCCCAAACACTTCTTTAAAGATTAATGTCTTTCTCAGCGTAATAAGATCTACAGTCTGTAGAATAGAATCTGTCATATACCATTTGTACTGAGATTGCTCCCACAGTCCAAGTTTCCTTCACTCAGGGGTCAATGTCTACCTTTATGCTATTTTCAAATGGGCTGCCAACGCAGTGCTGAATGATTGGGCCATGGTCTTCATGAAGTTGGTAAAGCTATAAAACCTGTCTTGTGACTATAGAGGGCAATTCAACAATATTAAACTTTGTAAGTGCAATGACACACTTTACAGTTCCTGAGCTAACCAGATGGCCAACTGGTGGTCAAGTTCTATGGAATAGCTAAGAAGGATCTTAAATAGGAGGAGCTCATTTCAAATTACAAAAACCAGGCCAAAGATATAAGGTTTGATAAAGAATTTGCCAAGACAAGGTCACATTATCTGCTGATGCTTTCCATGACTGTAAGAAAGCAACTTGCCCATCCCGTGTTGTAGCACTGAAGGAGGAAGCGTCTCCACAGCCAGTGGCTGGGAGAATGGAAATGAAGTTATGAGCTGTTAAGGCAGATTTGATCCTAGTTTTTTCTCTACTGTCTATATTGAGAGGGCATTATGGGTGAATTTTCAATTATTACAAGGTATTCTAAATCAAGGGCTGATAAAAGGGGTTGATGAATGAGGCTGAGCAGCTCTAGAGCTGTGGGGCTGTGCTTTGGACTTTATCAATTTGTATCCATCAGTCTGCACTGCAGGTGCCTCTATAGGACCCTGTTTCAGATAAATTTATAGATGTTCTATAAAAAAAATCATTTTGCCACCTTAAATACTGATGAGTATAACTCTGTTAGTGGTCATGCATTATGATTCATAGTCATACAAATTATTTCTCAGGGGAAAGGTAACAAATATTTTTCATTGCCTTTCATGTCACCACAGGAAACACTGCACTTGACCATTCTCTCCGGAACGTTCTTTGAGATCTGGTAGGGTTATTTATATATCAGGCCATTGTTACTACCACACAGTCTTTGTTGCATGATATTTATGTGATGCATGACAGAGATACACAGTCTCTAAATTAAAAAAAATTATACTTTATTTAAAAAAAAACAATGGATTATATTGTGTTTGGTCAATGTAAAAGGTTCTGTTGTATATGGATATACACCAAACTCTTGAGTGACATCCAAAGTGAATCAATGGAAAAATAGGATTCTAAGCTCTATTGATAAAGTTTAATCATATTTCAAATCCATTTTCATCCCCAAAGCTCTAATGTAATACACATTTTATTATCTGAGCTTACATTGAGAAACTCCCTGGAGCTTTGCCCATTTCAAACAGGGCTGTGGAAGTTCCGCACCGCATTGATATACAATTATATATGCTTTTCCTCCCCAGTGTATTTTGTCTTAAGTTCCTGCAAGGCAGACAGTGCAGCCTACATTTTTGATGTTGTGCAGGGTTACATGGGTAACAAAAAAAAAAACCTTCAACCTTCCATATATTGCATCCATTTCATGTGTATTTCATGTTTAAGATGTTTTGGGCCTGCTTGATAGAAACTGAATTTAATAATTATATGATCTTTACTATACACCTTAAGACCTGTGAACAAATGGTGTACACGTGGGAGTATAAATGTCACAGTTGACATGTTAATGCAGCCAGTGTAAATCTTAGAAGCTATTAGGATAACTTTACTTGATTTCATGTGCACAATTGTGACAATGCAGTGAACTAACTTCAGGGGATATATTTTCAATGCTAACCTTCACAAATGTGAGAATCAAGCTCTTGTTAATTTAAAGGTATTTATTATAATAACAGTATAATAACTGAATATAACTGTAGGAGTTAATCATTTTTTCCATCAGAAAGTACTTTTTAAAAACAAAGCAAAGGATTAAGGCAAAAATACCTTTAATATTTAAGAGCAGTTTCATGCAAGTGTACCATTGTTTATCTCTAAAATGAATCAAACATATTTTGTTGGAGTCAAAAAGTTTTGGAGGACTAATATGCCTTGTACATACAGATTATATTTGGCTTTTAAAAGATTACTGTTCTCGGGGATAATGAAGACATAAATCACAGTGCACGTTCTCTCTGAATGATTATATTCCTCTGGCAAAAGAATAACTGCAAAAAATAGAGCTGTATAAATCACTGGGTGAGGAAACTTGCACAAAGACTTTACTGAGGCGATTCCCCAGCCCCCCCCAAAAAGCCAATGTTCTGTTAGTGCTGCTATGTCTGCAAGATAAAGGCAGCAATAATATGGTACACACATCTGAGTCAAGCTGAGGGTGTTTTGTGAAGTATTCTACGCAGGGCATCATTTGTCAGAGACCTATGAGAGCAGTTTAAATGGTTTGCAATGTAAGTGTTTATAGTCTGTGCTGACACACAGCAAATATGGTCAGAGCCGTAAACAGGCAAACTATGACATAGCCCAATGTTATTCTCCCTTCCCCAGCTTCATGGGATGGCCAGTTTTAGAAGTGGAATGTAAATCGATGCTAATCAACTTCTGTGGAAAAGTGAATTCTGATTTAATATGACTCTACTGACATGATTTTTTTTTTCTTGTACAATGTGACACCTGTACCTAAGTTCCTAGATAGGAAATCAATAAAACCTCAAAGGCATTATTTATTTATTTAATTTTTACACAGCTGGGAAAATAAATAAGTGATGCTTTGGCATAATGGTCAAGGAAGACAATAAATCTTTACCTCATGGGGCTTGTGAGTTTCATCAGGAATGAGGAGTCACATTACAGCCCATCCATCTGGCAACCAAATGACATCACACAGGCAGGGAGGTGAAAACTGCAGTGAGCATGCAAATTCCTCCATCTCCTCTGAGGTTGGTTTTGATTGAAATGCTGCACAAAACAAGACTTCACAGGAACCAAATGAAAAAAAAATTATCATGTAATGCACCTCGGTAACATTGACCTGAATCCAAATAGTTCCTGTTCTAGAGAATGAATGATGCTAGATATTGTACCGTATTCTGTTTAGTTTATATGAAATACTGTATCAAATTGGGGGACGTGGTATTCTTCAGTTGTTATTGAATGCTTTATTTTGTTGATTTCTTTTGTGTTTTGCTATATTAATGACAGGTGTACACGCAACTGTATTTTTTGTTGTTCCCATTTTTTCTCCTCAGTATTCAGCTAGCACTGTAAAATTGGAAGTGACACTGCCATCAGTGCGACATCGTCTTTTAATATCAAACTAGGACTGGCACTCAGCTCATCAGTAAGGTGTGGTATACATCTTGGCTCTCTTCTCTTTCTGCAAAAAAGAAAAAAAAGCTGGCAAATATCGTTTTCAGGTGGACTGTGCAGCTGAGTCAGGTAGATCGCGACTGATCACATGCACTATAAAGTGAAGAATATCCAGTTGAAAGGAGGGGAATATTGTACCCAACTCCCCCCTCCCCACACACAGCCGGCACTGCGATGGCCTGAGTCTAATCTGGGCATTCAGACCCATCACTCGTGTGTGGAACGATGCCTTACCCTGATGCACACTAGATTGAAATGCATTTCAGAAATTGTTTTTAGGGTGGACATGAAGTTGTAAACACAACAACAAATACAAAATGCAATTTAAAAAACACCAAGAAAATAAATGGGGAAATACATATACATTAAAGCTGGATTGAAATGTCAAATGCAGTTTTACTACTTAGCTCTTGACAATTTGCACAATGGAGTATAAATGTTTCCTTAAAATTGTTTATAAAAAAGCACTTTTGATCCAAGTGATAAAATTATAACTCAACCTAGTACACTGATTGTAAAGGGCTTTACTAGTTCCTTATAAATATCCATGCATTGAAGAAAATGGTGATAAATCTTAATAGATTATAGATGGGCAAATATTGCTAACTGAAAAGATACATGACAGAACGAGCTGGCAGACCTCATTTCCACTTTGAAACTCTACTCATATTTTTCTAACGGAAGGGACCTTTGGAAACTTGTGAAAAGACTCATTATTGCTGGAGCCTCGAACCACACAGTGAAACTGTGGACTTGACACACGAGCTCTGAGTGTGGCCACATCGGTGATGGTGTGACGACAGCATGTTTAAATTCAGCAGTGTATCTATGATACACTGTATCAAAGTCAGTGATTTCATCTTTTCATTTTCTGACATTTTGAATTCTGACCACCAATAATAGCTTTAAGTGGCAAGACTACTGACAGCATCATTGGTTTGATTTAGCGTATTTCCAGAATTCAGTCTGACTTCAAGAAAAAGACAAAGAGACAAATACACCTACCACAAATGCATTAGGAGAAGCACAAAAACATGGGGAAATACAGCGGGGCTAGTAAAAACATGAACATAGTGGCTGAGAAAAAACACAAACTGATGGCATAATCACACACTAATGTTGTCTTCACCTTTTCCTTTTCCATGCCCCCATTTTGTTTGGCCACCAGTCTCAAAAGCTTCAGAATATAGGAGAACACAGGTACTCTGGGCCAGTTAAATATATATGCATGTTATAATCAGTGTTTCATCATTAGTACGTAATAAACTGCATGTTTTTCTTAGCAGTATGATACCCAGTGGCATTAAATCTAAGAGGGACAGCTGATCTAACTGCTGTGAAGCATTGTCACCGACTCCTTAATCACATATTGCATGCTTAGGAGCTATGGAGATAGTAAAAATAGTATTGTCAGGACTGGAAAAAGGTAAACTAAAAAGATAAATACACATGTCAACATTTAAGTTGGTTTGTACTAATTAATTTAACATCATTTAATATAAATGAATTAATTTTGCACATTAGACTGTATTCCTTTACAGAGGAGCTGTGACTGGGTTTTCAATTTTGAAAGAAAAGCATAAAAAACAAATACAGATGTGCATAAACTATATATTACATTTATTTTGAATATCTTTTTAATTGTGAAGTAAGGACACAAATGAAATAAACAGGCAGACTTAAGATTTTGGAATATTTTATCAAAAAATAGCAAGTTCACTCTCACAGGGACATATATCGATTACTGCAATGCTTTAAGACATTATATCTTTAGAAGAATCTTCTGTCTACTTGAACACCCAGTCAAATCTGGGAAACAATAGCTCAAAGCCTTAAACTGAAAGTCTTAGACCAACATCACAATGAGAACAACATGGAAATGCATATGTTTAACTAAAATATACACTACAATAACTTACTGTCGACAGTAGGTATGACATTCATGCACCAAAGCTAGTTGAAATCCTCTGAATAACGGAACTAAAGACAGCAAATAAGGCATATTTAGTTTTGCAGCTATGGGTACAAAAAGAGTAAATGTAACATAATTATTTTCACAAGATTGTATTGCAATTAGGTCCAAGGTTCGGTTTTTCATGTGCTCCAAAGCAAACATACAAAAAGGCAATTATTTTCGAGGACCAACAAATGTCAATACTGTTCACTTTGGATAAACATAAATAATAAATAAATACAAAAGTCCTTCATCACAAATGAAGGCGCTCCTTGTCCAGAGACTTAAGAGTCGTCCTCCGTTTTGATGATGTGAAAAAGTGTGACGTTGAACAGCACTTGGTGACCGTTGTTCCAGGCGTAGAGGGCCCTCTCCCTGGCATTGTAGTCGAGCATGGAGATGTGAAAGTACTGATTGTGGAAAGGGATGTCTGTATATTCATAGGTGGAGGTCTTGGTAGAGTAGGAATAGTAGACTTTGGCCCCGGTCAGGTGAGAGTTGGTGATGTAGAGTGTTCCACAGATCATGAAAGATTCCCCTGCATTCCTTTTGGAATACTCTGTATTCCAGGTTTTCAGAACCTCCAAGGTCTGAGAATCAAACTGGCTGATGACGATGTTGCCGGCGTTCTGATTGGTAGCATACACGGCCCACAGGCCCAGCTCGTCAGCCATGAGGTCGATGTCTGAGAAGCCCCCCCAGGTGTAGGGGTAAACGTTGTGGAAACCGGCATACTCCAGCGCTCTTTGTGCCAGGATCCGGCCTGTCTCAAAGCTGTATTTCACAATGATGTTGCTCTGGTACTTATTGTAGTAGAGGGAGCCGTTGTAGACCACATGGTTGGTTCCGGCCCATTTGAAGGGGAGCTGGTAGGTCCGCGACTCCACACCGGACACAAAGTCGGCCATTGACTTGTACTCACGCACTATCTTGTTATTGGTGTAACTGTCCATGTACCATACCTGCAATCAAATGCAAACAAAGCCATGCTAATTAGTAGGAAACTCTGATCCGGGCAATGCTTCAGCACAGGAAATACTTAATAGGTCCACTGTGAGTCAGTAATAGTGATTACACACACAGATCAGGCTCTAACGAATCTAATGTAGTTTGACATTTCCCTAGAAATTAAGTTCAATTTGTCCTGCTTGAATGAAACTAAACATCAAAGCATTATACACTTACACCCCCCCCCCCACACACACACACACACACACACAAAAAAGAAGGTAAACTCATTATAAGCAAGCAGAAAAAAGCTAGAACCAATCCAGAGCTCACCCTGTTGTTCCTTTGAGTTGCCATTGGATCAGTCATCCATGCCCCAAATCTCGTCCCAGATGTCTTTATTGTTACAGGTCCAGTGATTTTCATTAATTTTCCACACGCTGTTAATAAAGAAACATACCAATAAGATATTTCCTCTAATAGAATTCTAAAGCCAATTTCATGCCTCTGCCAGCGGATAGTTTTGCAACACTGTGCATATTAAAACAGCAATCCTTCACAAACATGCAGATGGGTCATTGCTGACTGCTCTGGAATTGATGTATTGATCGTATGGTGAATGTCTAACTCAGATGTACAAACATGGGCCATTATTCCATGCTGCTCCATAATTAAATTTTGTGCTCAAAGGTGTTTTTTTTTTATACCACACAATCAAAAATGAACTATTTTTAAACCTTTTAGTCCCCACATTTCTAATCAGGGATTAACAGGGTTTTGAATGTGATGTATTTTTAGTATATTTTGCCTTATGACTCCCTGAAATTTCAAAAACCCCATTTGACATATAATTTAAGAATAAATGTTGCTACTGTTGTATTGCTGAGAGCATGCAGACCAATAAGAACACTTCACATCAGTGCCACTGATTGACAGATACACTAACTCATTTTGTCCTAGTGTCACAGAGACCTTCTCTCCAGGCCTGCTGCCTGGTACTAGTTTTATACAATGAGTCCCCAAAGCCAAACATACTTGAAACAACGGTAAGAGATCTCCTCGACATGAGAGAATGTGTTATACCAGGCCATGCCAGCGACGAAAATTTATTCAGATGAATTGCAAACTAGACAGTTGATCTTTAATTAAAATTACTCAGTTTGCTCATGCAGTTCCGCAGCCTGCTCTCCAGACTGATGACTCTCTGGTGCAGCTCCTCGTAGTCATAGGCTCCGATTTCCTCCTGGATCCCCGTCAGCACGGCAGACAGGTTCCTGATCTCCTCTTTGAACTGTGAGATTAGCTTGGCGTCTGTTTTGTACTGCTCCAGAACTGGGATGAGAGGCTGCAGCTCATCCATCTTTTCTTTAAGCTCCTGTGGAGAGACTCGGACATGAAGGGAGGCGGCCTGGCTCAGTGCTCTCGCTGAAACGCTCAAATGTCCACCAAGAACGGATTGGTTTGTCTGGTATGGTTTGTCGAAAAAAGTTAGCACAGTTAAAATTCCTTCTCAACTTTTGTGATATCAACAGAAAACACGTCTGATATTTCGTCTTCATACCTTTCATCACCACTTCATATTCAGCACTTATTAACTTATGTACAGCAGTATTTGTATTGTATGGATGCTAGGCTCACTGTATTTTGCGGGGCTCATGTGATATTCATCACTTTTTTCACACCCTCCAAAATACACATCCATTCATGCGCATATTTGCATGTGCTCAGATACACACACAAACACACACACATACAGAAATTTGCACCATTCACCTACCTGAAAATTTCTGGTCATTAATGTTTTTCTGTCATCCTCAATTTGCCTGAATTTTGTCCGTAGTCCTTTCATCTGATTTTCCATTTTCATGACGTATTGAAAGTCCCTCTGAGTACGCAAGTTCAGAACTTCTATTGACTGGGACATATTTTGCACCTATTGAATATACAATTGTGCAAAGTCAAACAAACAAGCCATCCAGCTGTAAAAATAGTCACTTTCATCACCAGCTGAACCACCTACTGTATGCACATGAAATGATTGAATATTCCATTCCACTGAAGCAGCACAATCATTACAGATTGCTTACACCCTTCTAACATATTTTAAGTGTCCTTATATGAAGCACGAAGTTCCCAGCATTAAATTTAGATATGACATTATTAGCTTGCTAGGGTTCCTATAATACTGTTACAGCTTAAAAACATAGTTATTAGTATTAATTTACTTCACTAAGGGTTAGTGCTTGAGGCATCATTGCTCAATACTGACTTAACCAACATTTACCTAGCAGCTCAAATATGCATCGGGATTAGTGTCTTTAGGGATCAATGTAAAATGGATCTCATAACCATTTGCTGTGATGTAGTATTCTGTCAGGCTCTGAACACTTTTTGAATGTAATTTACTGAGGCCATGCACATCCTTTAAGTGTCAGTGTCAGTCCATGTCACACAGTGATAAATATTTCTAAATGCATGATCTTGGCAAACTCATTCTCATGAAATGTCCGTACAGTTGAAGCATTATGACCATTATTCTTTGTGTCCATATTTGTTTATATGCCAATGTGTGAATGTCTGTGTGTGCAAAAGGAGAGTGATATGTGTGTGTGTGTATGTTTGCATGTGTGTGTGTGTTTACCTACATTCGTGCTCATGTGTTAGTGTGCACATATAAGCATGAGTGTGAGTGTGCACGCGCGTGTGTGTACACGAATGTGTACATACATGTATATTAATGTTTATGTGTTGGTGTGCACATATTTATTTGTGTGTGTGTGCGTTCATGAATGTGTGTGTGTGTGTTTGTGTGAGTGTCTGTGTTTGTCTGTGTATGTATGAATGTGTGTGTGTGTGTGTGTGAGAGAGAGAGAGAGAGAGACAGAGAGAGAGAGAGAGAGAGAGAGAGAGAGAGAGAGAGAGAGAGAGAGAGAGAGAGAGAGAGTGTGTACCTTCTCCAGCAGCTGGCGGAGCTGCTTGCTCTTGGCGTCTCTGGAGCACAGGTTCTGTTCGGGGGCCACCACAGTGCAGATGCACCTCCCGTCTGCATCCTGAGCTGAGCTGTAAACCTGCCAGCCCTCCTTAGGCCCAATGGTCTGCAAAGACAGGCACACTCCTGAATGAAAGCTCAGTACTTCACAGCTCTAAGGCAGGGTGATTAATGAAGCCTGAATAGCTACTCAGGAGAGAGATGCTGTCTTTAAACTGCACTTGCTGGCAGAGGTAATCATTAAGGTTTGAGGAACAAAAATCAGTTTTGAGCCAGTATAAAACACAGTATAAATGCCATTTTAGTTCTAATGAGTACATTTCTTTATTGACATTAATCCTACAATATTATAATGGCAGACATAAAAAGTAAAGAAACTACTCTTAAGGTAATAAATGAACTTATTCGACTACACATTTCAGTGTAGTCGAATAAGTTCATTCTCTGTGCCTTTCAGAGACGTATTTCAGTAGATGTTATTTTCAGGGTGTGATTAATGAGCTGACCACTCAAAGCATGTCTGTGCAGCTGGCATATTCCTGCTGGTGTTTCACCTTGTGTTCAATTGAAATGTCTTTGAAAGACTGCCTGATTCCAATTGCACCAATGAAGTAATTCAGCTCATAGCCTTTTGAAAAGTCATTTACTTTATGCCTATTGGATTAAAAAAAAGAATCCAATTAAACATTTGGGAATTTCCAAATTGGTGTGTGGTCTTCAATATGAATCTCATGGTTTAATATGAATGTGCTGCTTATATATCATTTCAGAAGCCACAGTCATATGTTATAACAGTAGCTTGCTTCACTTAAAAATACACCATGCTATATTTATATATCTCTTAAAGTTTTAATTAGCTGATAATATGAATGTTAGGCACACCTGCACAGCTCTGTCCATAGTAAACCAATGGTGAAAACAGATAAGCCCTTGCGTGGAATTTGTAAAAATGTGCCTGAAGGTGGCTCTTGGTATCTTATTTTTCCAGGAGATACAAACGCTCGATTATCAGAATTCCATCTACCCAGACACTCCCATTGATCTCAATACAGAGAGAGGATTTGTTGGTGTCACGCTCATGCATCCTCTGTTTCTCTCTCTCTCTCTCTCTCTCACACACACACACCCTGTGCAAGATGAAAGAAGGTCTCAGAACACAAAATAAATAATGAAAAATACCCCCATCATCATCCATGTAAGAGATCAGCATTTCTCCTCCAACATTTAACTGTTTTAAAATTCTATAACAAAGGGAATACAAAAAAAGCAGAGCACACACTTCCATTGTCATTCACACAGCCCTTCATCAGTACTCAGTATGAAAACCTGCTAGTCGACCCCTTGATTTTGGACATGTAATTGTTCAATTTTTATATTAGAAAAATCGTTTTGCATAACATTATGTCTCTACACAGGTGAGAAAAAACTGACTGGTGAGAACAACCTTTTACACTTCACACTTTTTGAGATGAAACAAAACAAGCTTGGACTACTGAACGAGATGAACCAACTTAAGAAATATGAAAGGACAAAACAGGAATCTACTGAGGACTGATGCTGCTCCAGTTTTTTTACCTGAAAGTTTCAACCCTTTCTTCCCAACCTGACGTTCAGCCAATCTAGTTGATCTCCTGCAGGAGCCATGCCTGCTGACTTCAGGAGGAGGAGGAGGAGAAGCATGTGACTCCTGTCATCCACTTTACGACAACTCTCACTGCTGTACACACGGCTCTCACTGCCGACAACACCACCAATCACAGACTGCCCATGTTGTCTGAGGCTTATGAGGCCACCATATTTTCAGTTCCTGCATCTGTAGGCACCCGACCTGACCAGGTGTGGCCAATCACAGGATTTACGCTTTCACTTACAGAACAGGAGACTTTATGACATGAGACACCTGGAGGCTCATAGCTCCAGTTTTTAGTAATAAAGCAGAGTTATTGGTCTCAAAAGCTTGAATAGAGGCAAATAGCGTTTTTGGTGTTTTCTCCTCCAACTCCAATATTGTGACAGCTTAGTCCCGTACAAGCTAATTTTCCTCCAATTTCCTGAAGAAAACTAGAAGCTAGACAATGAGCTGTGGAAAAAGGGCCATTGTTATACTTCTAAAATCACCACATAACTGAACATTTAAATGACCATGTTTCTGTGCTAACAAATTTGACAGACACACAAAAGTTATTAACAAGCAACCTCAAACCAACCTAAACTTTCCCTGACATTATACATAATTTAATTTCTCCCAAGTTTCTCCACCTCTGCTTTTATCAGGTATAAAAGCCCACACTAATGAATTTGGGAGGAAATGTCTTTTCCTGCATAATGAGCAGCATAATCCCCTGAACTAAAACACAAAAAAGTCAACATAATTGACATGTGGGATTTGTGTGTGACCCTAATCCTGACATTAAAATTAATAATGGGAGGTAGATAATGGCTGATAATTAACTGAACATCATTCCACACAATAATTAAAAAGAACACAAAATATAAAGGAACATATACAGTGCATTCGCATTTTACGCGAAGATGTGGTCCTGAACAGGCTCGTGTAAAGCAAAATTGTGTAATTCAAGTCTAATATCCCAATTTAAATGAATGGAAATGCTTGAGATGCGTTCCGTGGTTGCGTAACGTCGACTAACTTACTCAGAAAATTTGTAGTAAGGACTGAACTTTTACCATATGTAGGTGATTGTAAGGATGGCACATGCTCTAGTATGAAGCTGGTAGTTGCTTTTTGATTTCTGATTGGGGAATTAATGGGTCAGTCAAGTTTGGCAGCAAGTGATTGAGGAGGCTCTCGTAATGAATGAGCTCTTGGACTGTCTTTGCCATCTACTGACGGTTGCCTTAGAATTTGATCTGAGGGGCAGCTGTAATTTTAATTTCCTTTCTGAATATGTATCACCAATGAGTAATGGTTTATTTCTGCTGTGTGTGCATTATTGCATGCTTTGATTCTGTTTGTTGATTTTTCTACACAATTCCACACAATGGGATTCTATTGGATGCCTTTGGAATGATTCTGCTGAGTAAATGGAGCTTAAAATTCACTCCCATACAGCACAGCTGGGTGGCATGTTCAACATTTTATGATGTTTAATCACAACAACATTTTAATTGGTATATCTCATAATTACATGAAATATACCAATTAATTACTAATGAATTATAATTATATATAACTATATTTACTGCTGTTCTCTTTTCTACAGCACAGAGACGTCTGAGAGCATTTCATTGTTTGCCTTTTTATACCATAATATTGCTTTCTGGATCGGTGACTGTCAGGTCAAGGTACAGCGTGTAATTGAAGTTTCATGAGAAGGAAGTATTTCCTTCTTTGTCATATAGAGTGAGGCCAGGGTGTGTAGACTGTTTTATCTATAGCACTACCTCATATATGTCAATATTTTACTCTGCAGGATTCTTCCCCATGTTTATGTGTGAAGAACTCATAAGTCCACAGATTAAAGTGTAACACCATATTTGCCAAACTTCTGGTTTGGCTCCAACCTAATTTCTTTTATTGTAATGCAGAATTCCTCCCAAATAACTCACATTTAAATTTGTCAATAAATAACATAAGGTTTAACACTGGCATCTTTTGCCTCACTTAAAGTTTTAATTTTCTCTCTGTCAATCTCCTCTTACTTCTTCACATTGCTTTATTCTTCTCTTTCCTTCTATTTTCCTCTCTCTCTTTTCTGCTGTTTCCATCTCATTCTTTCCTTCTATTTCCTTTGTTGATTCTGTCTCGTGGGGAGGGACTTGTACCCATTCTTTAATTCTAAGGCAAGGAGGTAAGTTAAACACAAATTAGACACCAACCCTCCACACCTCTGAAGTAGCTCTTGCATTTAGAAAATGCTGGCTAGGGCTGGGACACAAAATAATGCATAGACTGAATGCCAAAGCAAAGATCATTGTCCTGGTTGTCTTACAGCAATGACATTGAAGGATCAGCAGGTCATGGGCAGAAGAGTCCAATATCCAGTTTCCTGTCATTAAATAAGCAGATGTTTACCAGCATTAATCAGAGAAGAAGCTACAGTCTGAAAAACCTGAATGGGTAAGAGGGTGTAGCAGCTACATCACAGGGAAGAGGTGAGAGTCACTACAGTAATGGAGGCATCATAGAAAATGAGCAATACAACAGTTAGCCTAAGTTTAGAGTAGCACAGTGGCATGCATGGCCACTGGGCTGGAGGTGGAGTGGTAGGAAAAAGAACAAAAACCATGCAGTGCTGGGAATTAACCAGTGGCTATTTTATTAGCCCCTTTCAGCATTGAAGGAAAATAGAATACTAAAAAAATACACAGATACAGTTTGCTCCTCCCACTAAGCTGTACATTTTTTAAAAATACAAATTTGGTTTAATATAAATCCAGATGTAGAGTTGCACAAATTTAGCATCTTTTTTTTACAAAAAAATCTGGATGTTAGTCAGCTGCCTGTGTGTAGTGGGTAACAGGCCATATGCCTTGCAAATACTGGCCTGAAGGGTGGCTGAAAGTATGGCAGAATGTTTCAAAACAGAAAATAGAAAACTGGCTATACAGCGGCTGACCTACTGTAAAGAAAATAATCACTTGACTGATTGCATTTGTGTAATATCTGTATTGCATTTGTGTAATATCAGATTTCATGTGTAGCTAGAATTGGTGCGGTCCCCCTCACTCAAAGGCGACTTTTCTCAAAGAGAGGCAGATAAAGAAGTCTCTGAGCTTTCTGTTTGACTGTGGGTAGTAACTTTCCAAACAGATAGCTACATATCTAAGAATGTGTCATGTTATATGACATTTACTTTCATACGGAACTTCAATAAACTAAAAACAATACTGTTTGTCCTGAAAGGCCAATACCTGTTGGGCTCATACAGTGATCTTAAAGATGAAGAATAGTAAAACAAAATTCTGGTTATTTTATAGGTTACCCAAAATAAATATAAAAAGGCCATCTTAAAAGGGACCAAAACAAAATGTGACTGGAATACATACAGGCACAGTACCTTGACCAGACATAGCCTTAGACTTAACCATCAACAGACTCACAAACAGTTAGTAGCTCTCACAGCATGACAGTGTTGTCATTGAGCTGCTTAGCAATGTGCAAGGGATGTAACATTTCTCACTAAAGCTGGGATGAGCTCTGCTTTTGTCATCAGAGAGAATGTCATGTCAGTCTTTTAAGGTTGTCCAAGCTAGTCTCAACAGTGTATATGCCAATTACCAAAAGTGATGCTGGCCTGATGTAAGCCTCAGCATCAGTCCACTGCTTACAGTGGGGCATGTGAAATGACTGCTGGAGCATGACAGATATGCCCAACTGCAAGGGGAACATCAGTGTGCAAATACCATGTTGTCAGAAGAAAGGCCATAAAAAATGCAATGTACAGTATTCAAAAATACATGGAACACATGTTACTGAACAAGCTGCTAACATCATCGACCTCACCCCTCCAGCCAATGATTAAGTCTTCCAGCCCCACAATGTTGATATGGCCTCTATGAGACAAGCTTAATGAAAAATCATAAAACATTCAGTCTGTGTTTTTGTTATAATAATCTGAATTAGGCGTCCCATTAGCACAGTTGCAGCAATGCAATTAGCAGACTTTCATTGCACCATGGAGGCCTGCAGCATTTCATTAAAGATTCTGCTTGGGTATCTTCCTGGTGTTAAAAGGTTCGATGGTTTTGATTCTATCAGTTAACTCAGCCGTTCACATCAAAGATTTGTTTAACTGCCCTTGTGCTTCACTGTATCTATCATACGCTTGAGTAAACTAATCATATTCCTTTATATTTAATATTTCACCCTCTGAAATTAATGTACAGTATATTAGCATTAACTGATGTACACCAGAATACATGGCTGATTTATTCTGGTGTGTGAAGGATATACAGTTATTACTCCCATAAAATTAAACTCCATAAATGTAGAGATTAAAAGAATTATGGAAACATCACATGTTTCAGCTTCAACTTTCAAATGCCCTTGTTGCAGCTCTTAGGATATGCACTTTATGTGCCCTGCTTAAATAATCCTGTACGTCACTCTTTCCAGCAGAATATGATGTGCACACATATGGATAGAGAGACAGACTGATATGTAAAATATCAGAAAAACTTTGCGTTTCTGTATCGTCACCTGAGAGTTTTGACAATATCCACTTCCAGGAGGACAAACAATTACATGAAATGCTTGTATCTATTTTCCAGTCTTCAAACAGTTATTACATTCGGTTCAAATCACAAGGATTAATTGGAATATAATAGGGATAGTATTTGCTCTGACAACTCATGAGATAAGACCTTTCTGGACAAAATTTAGGAGTATCCATTTTCCACTATATTTTGCCACAGCACATAATTGATAGGTATGGCAGAAGCTTTTCATTGTTAACTTCAGGTTTAATGGGCCATGGGACATGAACGTCATATAAAGAATATCTGATGTGTGATACTTGACATTGAAATGGTTTTTCACAAATTTTGTCTATACCTAACATATGACTTATCTATCCCAAATCATGGGGCTCTCAGTCAGTGCTCACAATGACATTCAGAAAATTTCAGTTTATTTGAGAACAGTGAGAAAAAGACAAAGTTAAACTGCCCTAAAGCTGGGCCAACACAGAGTTTTTTTTGCAGAAGGGGAAAGGTATGGTGCTTTCACACCAGCTCTCTGTGGTGCCACTAGACCCAAACATTCATGCAAAATTAAGAAGTATCACAGTTCTTCCATGACAGAAGAAATAACTGCTGGATATATGCACAACAAATATCAGCTCTTCTGTGTATGATAATATTATTCTAATAATAACTTTATATTCACCATCAAACAAGGAAAGTCATGTATGGTGTCATGCCTAAAATGAAATTAGCTGTTCGTTGTTAACATTTTAGCTACATTTATTACTATACATACTGAGCATTTTCTGCTGTTGTATACTGTACTCTGTTTTAACTTTGCAAGTGCTTGCATATTCTCTACTTCTTAGTGAGACAGTGAGTGTTTGGCAGCAGTGCTTTGGCTCGTCTCCGTGTAAACCCATCCTAAAATCACTTTGACATTGTGATTTGTGAAACATTCCCAACAGAGAAGGGTGGCACCCAGTTGCATTTGGGAGCACAGTTGCTAAATAATTTTCACGGCTTCTCTAAATAAATAAATAAATAAACACATTTAGGTGATTTAACACACATGAGGTTGAGGAGAGCTGAGAAGCAGGGATCTGGAATTCCTATATTTACGCATTCAAAACATCAGAATGTCCAGAAATGGCAGGGTGATTGGAAACTACAGCTGGAAACAGGGTTAAATTCTTTGGTAGACACAAAATGAACGCACACTGCTGTGTCATTTTTTTGCTAGCCAGGGTACCACTTCTGCCTAATGGCACAGACACACAGCGATGTATTCACCTAACTGGTGACTGAGTATTTCATGCAAGTTCTTTAAAAAAGGCTTTGCAGAGGTATTGGTGGCTCTGTGAAAGTAATTGGTTGTTGGAGCCCTCTCTAACAATATGACCATCTAAATCTTTCACAAGAAGTCATGTGTATCATATTCAATATTTTCAGTTCTTTGTAGTAAAACGTTCTGTAAACCACAGGAGCATATATCATTATACAATACTGTCCAATAAGTGACTACCACATAATAATAGCATGGCATTTTATAACTACTTAAACAAAATATGTTTTTTTTCGCACAGATTTTTCAACAGACGTGTTTAGAATGAACCACGAGTAGATAAAAAATCTCGTGAAATGTCGCTAGATTCATATCCTCTTATTTGGATGCAGATAAATTGGGTTCCTGTGCGTAACATACAATTTGTCTGCAAAGCTGTATGCGCCCCCTGCTGTTGAAATAAGTTTTTTTTTCAGAACCACTACATGGACAGTTCCACAGAATGATAAAATGAAATAACGTGTGTAAATCACCACCACAAAAAAAAAAAAAAAAAAAAAAAAAAAAACACGTGCGTATCTAAGCATTAGCTACAATGTGCATGCATTTATGTTTAATAGGACTTATTTCGGACGCACATAGAATCGAAATCTGTTGACAAATAGCCTATAATATACGCGTGCAACTGCGTTATGTTGAACCAACATGGTCATTCTTTTATGACTTAATTTGAGATCTCGGCAATGTTTCTAGGAAACAGAGAAAACATAGACTCAAAATAAAACGTTAATACTTGTCCATTCTATGCAAACACCACTTCCGATATGATTACATGGTGATGTTTTCAAACCTATGTCCAATAAGAATTACAAGAAAGAACATGTCTTTTTGAAATCTCATACACGTAAAAATCCATTCTCCCCCAGATTTAATCGAAACCTTCATAGGCACACGCACGCACATACACACTCTCAAACACAAACACACATACACACGCACTACTGCATCACGCAGGTACTTTAAATGGTACATTTTGAATGATGTATGTTACAGGTATGCGTGTAAAGCGTAACCAAACAAAATTTTGAGCTGAACATTCGATATACATTCTGTTCAGAGTTAGACTGTAAGTGATAGTTTTTTTCCCTTCTAATTTCCGGATCCGATGTACAAACATGTTTAATGTGTACATATATATGTAATGGTACTCTTTATGTTTAAAGTTGGAAAGAATATAGCGTTTCGCATATTCTGCTCCTTAGCCTGCATTATGGACTGATAAAAAAACTGATTCAAAACGTAACTCAGTATTTATTTTCAAATGTATTAAACAAACCAACATCTGACAGTGTAGCATTTGGATCCATCAGTTAAAACTGGAAATCATTCATATCAGGTTTTCGGGTGGATTTTTTTTAACTGTGATTGTTAGTTATTGCTTCAGATGTTATGGGAATATAAAATAACCGACAACTACATGGTTAGAAACACTAAAAAAATATAAAGAAACGTTCTACAGTCAAAGTACTCATCCCATAGTCGTTTTTACTTTTTGCTTCTCTTTTAATGTATTCATCCCTTACAATTTGTGTTAACTTACCTTCACACTGCGTAACACTCGCACGAACGTCAGTATAAACGATCGAAGCATAAAGAAAGGAGAAACTCACCATTGACGGATATAATCCGAAGAGCATAAGGAAAAGCAGAGGGTTCAGGACTCTGTTCAGTGTCCGCATTCTGGAGGCAGTTGCACTTTAGTCGCTTACTCACGCGCAGCCTTCACTGCGGGACCGTGTCAGTATTGCTACTAGAATATGCCCGGCGATTAAAGCGCCCCAATGGAACAAGACGGATAGATCCACATTCATTACACCGCTCCTAGGACTCTTGCGTGCTTGCGATACAGAACACTGGTACCGACACTATCAACAGAAAAGTTTCAAATAAAGAGAAATAGGGAGGTGTGGAGACCTGCACACAACGGATATGACATCATTTGGTTGTTCTCCTGGGTCTTCGTTTTCAAATATCAGTTATTGGATTGGTGATCAATATGGTAGATGATCGTGCGTGCGTACGTGCGCGTGTGTGTGTGCATAAACCCTACTGTAAGCAAAAAGCATGGATTCAGTCAACATATTATTTCTATGTTATAGCCATGATATCTTCACAGTAAACCTCTCAGTAATTTCAATTATTTAGAAGGCTGGAACGCTGAACAGCTGTCTGTTGAGGTTGCTGAAAGTCCATGTCGAACACTACACCGTTGGCCTCAATCACCATTTATTTTTCCAATCAATGTGGTCATATAGTTAAATAACGTACGGCTAATCGTAAAGCGAGTTTTGACAGTGGATTGCCTTGTGTTAATAAACCCCAATTCTTTATTAATTCCAAGTTCAAGCAGATGCCGTTAAATTTACATAAATATGCCCGCATTTTGGAATGGGTAGTTACGCTACCCCAAGTGAAAACTTCGCCATTGTATAAAATAAATGTAAACAAAGCACAGGTCTATAAGAAAACAGAAAAAACATCTCAAAACGGTGGCCTGGTATAAAAAATAGCAGTCGTAAACAGTTTTAAGCTCCACGCATTCTTGAATACTGATAACTTTCCAGACACAAATTTACAGGGGAACAATATTTTTCTTTTAAGAGTAAAATAATAGGGACACAGATACTACACCAGAAGGGGTAAGCGGTTTTTTTTTAGTACAGCCAGGCGCCACACTACCAGTAACTTACAGATTTTACAATCATTATGTATTGTTGTCATACAAAAAAAACAGTGGTTGATAATGGTATGCACACAGCCAGTATCGTCAATTTAAGTAACTGTATGTTCTAGTTTCTTATGAGGTAAGACAGCAAACATTTAACATGATGCAAAGTCTACTGTTAACTTTTTAGTTGTATAGTTACAGCTTACTCAAAAAAGGTAGCTGTAACAATTGTCAAGCAAAGCAACTTTTATATGAGTGAACAAGAGCTGTCAAAATATGAAATCTTTGGACTGTTTGCATTCCTATTGATCAGAGTGATATGCATAAATATAGAATATGAATACAGAAACCTTATTCCAGAACCTGGTTGTACAATTGTTTTACAAACAAGTATTTTTTTTTTTTCTCAAATATACCAGAACACCTCAGAGCCTTTCCAATGCCAATGTAGAAATGACAGAGCATGGGAAGCTCAGTGCATGCTGTACTTTCTTCATGATGCACTCCACCCCGACTCTCCTGCACACATATAGTTTTTGTCTGTTTTCTCACTCATGCTGTGAAAAGCCACATGTGACCAGGCTTCCATTAAAACCTTTTATTGCAGTGCAGAGGGGCTCAGCATGTTTAGCATGACCCTGCAAGACCAGCACAACAATCATCTCTGTCCTTATTAAACAACGGAATGCCATCGTAATATGAAAAGATAATTTACAACAATTCAAAAGGGTACATTTTTAGACATACTGTAATAAATACACTATGAATATTTATGTACCTATTAGTTTTGAGTATTTGAAATACTATTCCAGAAAGAATATAATAGCTGAAATGGAGCTAAGAATTTTGTAAATGTTAAAGTAAAATAATTGAATAATTTTCAAGGTATTTAAACATACATTAAAAATAAATTAACAATGGTGGACTATATGTGTTATGGCTTTCATTGGTGCCTCTGAGGCCAAGAGACCTTATATATATTCTTTGAACATAAATACAATCAATTTTTCAGAAAATAGCTGGCACCACATTCAGCAATGGACAAGATACAAGTAGCTGTGTGGAAAAAAAAAATCATACAAGATCATAAAATACATAGGTATAACACAAAATCACCTACTTTAATGTCGGATCTATTTGGGAATCATACACTGGTTTCCAAAAGGATGAAATTTGCTGAGCTTCCCTGAATAGTGCTGTATTTGATCTGTTGCTCTTGTTCCAAGCACACATTTTATTCTCTGCTTAATGATCTGAGTCTTAAGCTAATTAAAAGATGTATCAAAGGCAAACCGCCTCCTGAAATGTCACCCAGAAACAACTGAAATCATTGAGGAAAAACCAACGGTATATTTTGGACATGTTTGTAGAAGAATGAGGATGATGTGCTGATGTTTAGAGATGGACGTTAATTTGTATAACAGTCAGTGTTTAATGAGAAAACAAAGAGGTGACAAGAGACTAAACGCTGCTTTATGCTAACAGGCTGCTCAGTTTACAACTGGGAAAGTCTGAGAAGAAAGCCAAGCAAAAGATGAATCGAAAAATCACTGCAGGGCACTTGGAAATTACTATCAGCATGACAACTGGGCAGTCCAGTGATTTAGCCCTGACTGGTACAGCGATTTCATCATAAAATAAATGAAATGCTCTGTTTTCGCCTTTATATTATAAGTTAAAGCTTTGAAGCTCATTTACACTCATAACAGAAGAAAACCTTGCTCATCTGACAGCCCTCAATTGCCATGGTGAGGTATGTGCTCAGTTGGTTGCCAGTGTGGTTGTAGAAAGACGAGAATGACTCATGCCTTGTCACTGAGGGGGGTGGGGTGGGGGTAGTGGGGGCTGCGTTTCTGCAGTGCCAGCTGATGGTTGATTGCCACTGGCAACAGCATAAACAGCTGGTGAAGAAGTCACATGGAGAAGCTTTGATATGAGCCGTATGGCACTTTTTGACATATCAGTTTATTGCGCCCATATGCAGATGGTAACAGGAGACGTTGATTGTTTCTTCTGTCTGGTGAGCTCTCTGGCTGTTTCTCCTATGTGAAGCTTGAATATGCATTAATTGATGTCTCTTTCTCAGCCTTAGGTGCTGGAAAGTTAAGAGCTTATTCATTTCCCTTTTCTTCTGTCTCCCTGCTGTTTTGGGATGAGTTGGCACGAGGTGAGGGTGGTGGAGCTTGGCGGGGGTGGATGAATAACGTGAATCCTTAATGTACTATATATACATCATTTTATATCGAGTTTATTTCAATTCACCTCTTTTGTTTTTTAAACTGGTGTTTACTTGTTGCATGATTTTCTTGCATACTAAACATCTGTTACTCAAGTTGAACCCATTACATTAATGCTAGGCATATAAATTAATAAGAAACTATTCATTTGAACTATAAAAGGTTGGTCACTCATAAAAGCATGAATATACATAACAGGAGGGACATGACCACCTATATGTGCAATATGTATATGGATATATGAAAGTGTCACTATTGCTCTGCTAGTAATCAGATAATATTATGGGAAGACAAATCCATTAAATAGCAACAACAACAATAATAATAATAATAATAATAATAATAATAATAATAATAATAATAATAAGCAACTGATGAGGAACCTGTTATTATAAGGTTGCCGTTTAATACTCTATGAATGGGCATGTTTAGTTTTAGACATCCTCATTAATACATCATCCATGGTACATGTAATTGTAAAAGTCATTACACACATCTCACAACTTTTCTAGATATCACATCAGCACAGCATGTTCTAGGTTTAAAGAAGAAATACTTCATCTCTAACTGTCATAACAGCTAAACAATAAGGCTTTTGAAAAACCTTGTATTCACACACTCTTTACAAGATGTGAAATGCATCAAAAGTGCATCAAAGAGCAGTGGCCATAACTGAAGAGGGAAGTAGGTTACCAGGGCGACAAAATAATATTCAAGAAGATGGTATTTACTTTTTGCTTTGTTATTCACTCATTTCCAAAAACTGGTCAAAAACGGTCAGATTCAGATTGTATGCATTGTGATGGGCACATAGGAAGAGTGTAAAATACTTGTAAATATTTTTTCAAAAAGGCAAAATGACTAAGGCAAATGGGTAAACAAATTTAATCCTGGCCAAGGGCACAGCCATTTTTACTATGTATTTGTTTACGTTTCATGTCAGAGATACTTTCCTTGTGCACTGTGGGACCTCCGCACAACTGCACACAGCCTCAAATGCACTTTGCATTGTGGCACCCCCTGATTAACACATGGTGCTCTGCACTAGTAGAGTGGTAATTTCACCCTATGACGTATGTGAGCCTCACCATTTCCTTAGAATGCGCTGGGCTCGACTTAGCAGTTTAGTAGTAGTGCTAGAATATGTTTAACACATGAGATGTGCTTTATAAAACAATACAACAAAGATAAGGTTCTATTGCTGTGGGATAACATGAGTGAACATCCAGCATATTTAGAGAATGCTTCAGTGGAAATGTATTTTTATGGCTGGTGGTGAAACATGGTGCTTTTTCTGATGATGGTATTTAAAAAGGAGGATAGCTCTTGAACAAGGTGATTCCTGAGGGCTCGACACAGCTGGGGTTTGTATTGCACCAATGCGTTCATAAAAGAGCACTTTAAAATGTGATCCACATAATTATATACCTGTCCTCGGAAAGATTAAAAGGTAAAGCCCACATTAGCACCACTGAAGCCTTTCCCTGTTAATACATTTCAGTTCTAAACAATAGTCCTGTCTCCAGTTAAGAAGCCCTGCAGTTTAATGGCCCATTCTTCTGGCTGCATTGGGCTTTAAGTCCCTCTCATTCTTCTCCAGGTCAGAGTTCAGTAACACCTACTTTTGGTTATTTTTCAAAAAGCTTTGCATTTCTTATCTTCATATTTCAGAAAATATGGGAGAACTATATTTAAAATCTTCATAGAAACACACAACACACACACACATGCACGCACGCACGCACGCACGCACGCACGCACACACACACTCAATATTACACAACTCAACCTGAAAGACGATATTTACCTTTTTTTTGCCTAAAAACAATGGTCCAAATTGCAGTGTGAGGTGAACTTAAAGTGAGTTGATGTAATTTTTTTTTCTTTTTTAGATGGCAGAATTCTAACGATTTCCTTTCATGACACACCTTTACAGGTGCACTGCGCCACAGTAACATAGTCAGATAATTATACGGTAGAAAGGGTAATTAAAACCAAGGGAGTCTCAGATTGAGCAGGCTGGGACACACTGGGTAAATAGACCTGGAACGGATTTGCCTGCCTGACCTGCTGAGATAAACAAAGAATAAATAAAGAAAGTTAGCTGAGAGATTAATGCCTGTAATCAAATATAACTTTCTCCTTACTGACATTCTTATAGCCAAGAATGATGGTTGCGGACATAAATCCCATGTGTTTAAAGATGCGACTCACTCCTTTTTTATAAGGTCTAAAATGTTAAATAAGCTATGTGATGACACATACCTGTCTTGAATATACAAAGAAGTCCTTTTTTTGTACATTCTTTGACAATTCATCTGGGCTAACTATAAAAATAATAGGGTGTAGATGTTAACTTTTGACTGAATTTTGATCAGTGCTCCCTCTATGACAGTAACTTTTATGACACAAGCATTTTCTACACAAGTAATCAGCAGTGGTGAAACTGCTGACAGAGAGAATGAAGTTCGTTGCTGACCACTCGTCACCAGGGCACAATCAAAGCACAGGCAGTGAGGTGGGTGGCACACTGGGGCCTGAGGAGGCTGGTAGTGATATTGTGAGACAGTTTATATATGCCATAATTGGTTTTATGTGACAATGATAATTTGCATACAATTTTGGTGCACAAAACATACATAGTCCAATAGTAGGCAGCATAAAGTTATAAAAACTATAATTTACAAAATCCTAAAATCTAAACCTGTCATCAAAGTACTTGTGTTCTATGATCATTTCTCAACAGTTCATCTTTTTAAAAATAATACTTTTTATTGGACTGCACATTTCAAATATGTTCGAGCCCCAGTCAAGCCACAGCGCGACCATCATCGCTGTTGGGCCCTTGAGCAAGGCCCTCAATCCCACATTGCTCCCAGGGAAATTTGCTCTTTAGATGAAAGAGTCAGCTAAATAACTGTAATGCAATGTCCAATGTGTCCTATTGGCATCAGTGCACTATGAGAATTTTCAAGACTGTCGGACCGTTTGCCTCCCCTAATGAAAGCATTCCACCTTGGCTGTGCAGTGAGCATTTATCAGCTCTAGAAAATGTCAACAGAAGGAAAGTCAGAAAAAAAAGTGTGCATCATTGCTTTATATTTTTTCCTTCAGTTTGAATAAACCGTTCAGGATGCTGTAAAACGCATATTGTATCCTGACTGCAACAGCAGCTGCTGTAGCGGGCTGTAGTATAAAAACATTGTAATCCCTTTCACCACAACATCCCCACTGGTACAGATAACATACTCATTTACTCATTAATAATTTGTTTGGGGACCCAGTATTGGATTCCTGAATGGCATTGGAGGGCTCAGTTTGGCTGTAATGAACAGACAGGGGAAAAGGGATCTTCTTTGTGCTCAGTTTGCCGAAAGCAAAAGCACTGTACACACACGATTCAAAATGGGGCAGAGCGGCAAAGGTTAATTAATCTTGTTTGCCCTCTGTGAACTAAGAGAAGCCCGAAAGACATAATCCTTTCTTTTCTCCAGAGTATCACCCACCCACAACCTCTGTAGATAACACCCTGTAGTTGAAAATAGAATCTGCCTTTAACAGGTATAAGGTATTCCATGATGACATGGGACATAGGAGTGTTTTTGTGTTTCACACAAAATTTCAGATGGATTAGGGTTACAGAAAAGCTACTGAGAATAGGATTTCATGACTGATCAGCTAAAATGAAGATTTGAGAGACAAGCATCATTCTCAGGATAGCACTGTGTGTAATGGTTAATGGTGTGTGTGTGTGTGTGTGTGTGTGTGTGTGTGTGTGTGTGTGTGTGTGTGTGTGTGTGTGTGTGTGTGTGTGTGTGAAGGTTTTTTTCAGGAAAAACCTAAATGAAGAAGAATCATATTGTCAGTCCTTGTGTTACATTGTGGTAGATTAAAAAGTTTTACCCACTGATATAATCTTCAGGTTTATAATCTGTAAATGAAACAAGTATTAAGTATGATTTATACCAGTTAATTCATAATGCCAAATTTCAGCACAATAAAACACTATACCAAAGATGGCTGTGATGATTTAAACACAGAATATTAAAATTAATTAATACATACTTGAATAATATATGTGAATAACTTTATGATGACCTAACAAGCAGACATCAAACTGGCTTAAATATATTGAAGTGCAGTCATTTGTTGTGCGGATAGTGATTATGTGCCATAAGCAGAAGCCTCATTAATCTTCACTGAAAGTTTATTCCCACTGTGATAGAGATAGATTATCCAAACTACATTAAGATTGAATTACTATGCAGCCAAAAGAGTGCAGGGATACATTCATTTCACAGATTCTGTCACAGTAGTCCACAGATTTTGAACCAAGCAAAAGCATGATTAAAGCATCGCAAACTGAGAACCGTGCTTCACTGACCTCCTGTTTTTTTTTAAACCCTTTTTTTCTCCCCAATTTGGAATCGCAAACTGTGACCAACTGTGAACGGTATTAGTTTGTGTTCCGGAATGAACAGATCCTTAAAAAATGAAGTAAAAACAAATGTTGCTACTGGAAACACTCGAGAGAACTGGCGAAAGATTGATTGGGAGCCCTCTTAAATGCCACCCTCGGCAGGCTTGGTGAGTCTGAGTACTTCTCCAGCTGAGCTTGATTACTGGAGCGGTGCAGCAGAAGTCACCTTGAGCCACTATTGCAAGGCGGACCATCGGTATCAAGAGAAACTCAGCGACTCATCAGCCGTGGGAGGTCTAGCACTGCCGTGGGAATGATCTGGTCTCCCAGGCCTACTTAAGACCAGCCTAGGCCCGCACACTGAATACAGAGCAAAGCTCAGTGCCTTGGCACTGTAACACACTGCAACACTCCTGTACTGTATCACTTCTCTCAGTCTTTCTGTCTGAGTCAGAAGGAGAATGCTATTTTCAGGGTGTGGCTCATCGTTTTCAAAACCATAAAAGAAAATAATTAATTGATGTTATTAGCAAATTATAACTGTAAAGGTCATCACCCTTGATACTGTGATAAAGTTTCCTTTATAACTATCTCCAGAGCACAGCCCTAATAAAAAATTTTAATGTCAGACATTTATAACTTATTACACCTAGATAATGGACTGTCACTACATACATCAGCGACCAGGCTGAGGATAACAATTGTGGTTTTGTCGAACTGTGATTTTCCAGAAGATGCACTGCTTCCTGGCCATAAAGTGCCCTCAGAGAGGAAGAGGAAATGGCCCATTGCCACTGCATGTCAAGACCTGATTACCAGTCCTGATTCGTTTAGGTGCTCATTTTCAAACATTATAATCCGGTACATATTCTAACACTGTCTGTCAATCCCTTCATGATTTGTACAGACAAATAATGAATTATCGGTGATTGTGAAAGCTAGATTTCACTGAAACAGTAAAAACAATGGAAACAATTGTTATTTGACTCACCTGATTAAATAGCTACAGTTAAAGGGGACCTGAGACATGTGACCCAAAGACCATGTTCAGATTTTGAACAGTTCCAAAAGATTGCAACCAGTGAAAAACCAGGCTTTAATATAACATTTTTACAAATGTGCAATGATGAACCGTGCTAGCTTTCAGGATGAAGGACAGTAGTTATTTGACAAGAACATTTGCAAGTTTCAGACTAGTCATCTCAGACTTCAGATGACTCTGAAGAAATAACATGTACCATGTTACTGCTTCTCAGGCTTTCATTGAAGACCAAACAGTTTTGAATGCATTGAATGAAAAGGAGAAAAAGGAGCCTCACTGAACTTAGCTTAGAAAATGATTTTCAACATCTCAGTTCATGCATATTTATATACAGGTTGCAGGCAGTATAATGAAAAATGAGTTGACCTGACCTTGTAACAATTTTAATTCCTCTTGCAATACTGTTATAGAAGTTTAGAACTATTTCTTGAGGGATATTGGATCAGTCTTTGAGAAGAATAGCTTCCAGTTCTTTGAGAGATAAGGGAGGTGTAAACCCATGCTACACTATGGTCTATAATTTCCCGTAACAGTTTGATAATGTTTGAATGTGGTGATTGGGAAAGCCATGGACAATGTTTGATGGAATGCAATGTCGATTTTAAGACACATTTTACTGCAGAATCTCTTTGGCAATAAGTATTAATATTCATATTAACACTTGTGTTGAGTGATTTTAAACAGCTTCTTTAAATTTTGAATCCTTTTCAATGTGTTTCCACTGAAGAATCTCTGAATATTTAAATTCAAATATTGAACCATAAAGAAGAAATGTATGCACACAGACACACACAGATGGACACACACATACACAATTAATATTCAAGGGCTTACTGTGTAGCCTCTCTCTCAGAAATATTCAAGTTGCTCGAAATCTTTTGCCATTTTTCATTGTCTCCTGTCCGTGATATGATTTACTACTCAAAAAGAGGGGAGGACAGTACCTAACTGACAGATGAACTGTCAGCCCTCTCTCTCTTCTGTTTTAATCCATCCAGAACAGATCCATGCCGAGAGGAATTGCTGGAGCTCCCACCGCACCCAGTCACGCTGAACTGGCGAGCCTAAGATCCCCTGCCAGGCTGCGGTCTATCAAACCCTAGTCACGCCCCCGTGTCTGGCTGTTGGCCACAGCTGTCAGCTGCTACAACCAGGATGGAGAGGTGCTCCCTCCAGGTTATGGCACTGGGGTGGGAAAAGGCTTAAACCGGCTTTCTGCTCACTGTCAGCCACTCTGAAGCGTTAATAAACAAATTACATTGGTAAGCCAATATTGTTTGTCCTTGCTGGCAGTGGAGGGGTGTGCACATGCAAATCATGCTTGTTTTAGACTGCGGAATGCATTAACCTGGGCGGGTGTGAGGGGGTGGGGGTGTCTGAATTAACACCTGGTGCTTCTGTCAGAGCTGTTGGGTGGAATGAAAACTGCTCAGAAAAACATCCCTTTCTCCATGCTCCACTACGGAAAGACTAAAGAGGCTTGGAAATGACTATGGAAACTTCCTTCTTGTCTGCAACAGATAATAAATGTGTACTTTTCCCACTGTACACACAAGTGAACTTAAGGCACATTATACATTACATAAATACAACAAAATGACCTCTCCCCTTTTGACAGCCATGACATGACACATCCTACGCACATGCTACTCCTCTCTGGCATGCTAAAGCACTCTTCCCACAAATGAGTCCTCCACTGCCTCCTCAGGCACACAGCACTGACTCCATGCCCCCTGCTCATGGCCTCTCAGCACCATATCTGACATAAGCTCATCAACACGTAATACTGACCCTTACTGTGTCAGCGAGAAGACATGTAACATTAGTATGCTACATAAATACACTGACTGTATGTAGTGGGGACTGTCTGTCTGTCTGTCTGTCTGACAGACAGGGTAGGTCGCAGTTGTGTCAAACTGTGTAAGTTCTCAAACAAATTCTACCTGTTTCTCTTTAGGTCCACTATACACTGATCAATACTGTAGTATCTTTAAATAATCTTAAATAATCTATATAATATATTCTGTGTTGTGTTATAAAACAACATTCTCACCAAGCCTGGCATAAATCTGTTCTAAAGTTATGCATGATACTTTAATTAAACTAATTGCAAAACTATTACAGCTCATGCAACCAGAATGGATAATAACTTTAAAAATATACATTATCTACGTAAAATATGTATTTAAATATGCAATGATATACCAAAAATGCATTTAAAGATAAGAATAAAAATGCATTGCTAATTTTCAATGTTTTAAAATGTTTATATTCCTCTGCTGTATATTCCTTTTCCTGCCTGCATGGATAGCATGGAAAGCACTAATGATCAGCACAGTAGAGTACACTTACAGTGCACTTCAGTATAATACGATGCTACTAATAGCCCTGATGGTGCTAAAGTGTATTTGATATTTAATACACATGATGATAATTACCAAGAATGGGTTGTCTAAACACATTTCCAGTGTATTAATAATTCAAAAAATCAATTCTCTATCCGTTTATAGAGAATTTTTTTTCAGTTGGTCCTCAGCCACATTTCTCATTTTCAGACAAGCACAGTTTTAAGGGTCAGTGTGCAGTTTTAAGGGTACACTGTGCAGTTTAAAGGGTCACTGTGCAGTTTTAAGGGTGAGCTGTGCAATGAGACAAAGTGCACATGCAGTGCAGCCCTTGTACTCATCCACACTGCATTCCTGCTATTTACATTCTATATGTACCTTCAACAGATGGAATTTCTGATAGTTGTTGCTATAGCTTTTATGTCAGTAATTGGTAATCAGATTTATCTTGATTATTTGTGAGATAATGATACCTATTCTCAATTTGATTAACTCAGACGATTTATGTGTTTAAAATGATAGAGGCATGTCTGGCAAAAAACAGAATCTTGGTGAGAATGTGCTGTAATACATCTTTTGATTCAGAGATTCTAGCTCTGTCGATGGTATCAGCCATTGAAGCATTACAAATGACACTTCTAGATGTCTTTCTCCCCAATTTATCAGACAAAGTGAATACTCTCTATCCTGTCATCTCGCTAAATGGAATCCCAGTTACACACCCTGCCGTTCTCTCTTCCCTGACTGTAGCACCGAGAAATTCACACCTCCCCTGACAATGCATGTTTTCAGCTGAAACTTAATTGATGTGATTCATACATGCAGTACAGCCAGTACCTATTTGGACAGTTAACTGGTTTTGTTGTTTTGGCTCTGTACTCCAGCACACTGTATTTGAAATGAAACAAAGATTATGAGGTTGAAGTATCAGATTAACCAGCAGTAAATTTGCAGTGTAGCCAAGAAACAGTGCAAAAAAAAAAGAACACAAATAATGATGGAACTGAATTCCAGGGATTTAATTGATTACTATGGATCAATAGAGTGTTCCATGGTTCTCAAATCCCAGCTGAGTTTAAATATTCTACAGATGTGTTGCATATACTGTATGCAGCTACATGTAGATATCCCGTCACTGCCACCATTGCTCCCTGGCTCAGTGTGGCAGGGAAGTGTCCTTGCCTCAAAATGCAATCACTGCACTTGTCCTTCAGATGTGTTCTGATTCAAATGGGCTGGTCGGCATGTTTTAAAGATGTGCTTGGAGTAATTAGCAGAGGGGTTGAAAAGCCTGTTGTCTGAGCATGATTCTTTCTGACACCTCGCTACCTAATGTAACGCAGAAAACCAACAGACTGATTGAACTTATTTAAATCAGTGTCTTTCTTTGAACTGCAGCAAAGGGGGGCGAGGCTTTGTTACGAGTCCCCGCGGAGCCTGTTGACAGTCTCTCAGGTTTCTGACGGGGAAACCTTCGAGTGTGCCCGAGGGCTTATTCAGCACCACTTCAGCTGGCGCTCTGATCAGACTTTTTAAAGTTACCCTTGAAGTCCAGTCCAATAGTTTGAAAGACAAACACGCGTTGGGGCCATGGTATAGGGAGGGAATAAAACAGACGAATGCATAATGGGTTCCTTCCTTTAGATAATTCTTTCCTCTTGGATCGCTGTGATTTCTCGTCCTGTGCAATGGAAGTGGGCGCAAGTGAAGTGTCAGATACGACAAATACTAAAAACAAATACAATAGAAAGACAATGGGAAGTAACTCAGGGATACAGAGGTACTGTTCAATAAACCTGTAAGAAGCATTTCAGCTTTACATTTTCAGCTCCTAAAAAAAGACAAGCATTAACCTGAAATAATATCATACTTGCATTATTAAAAATGCTAAATACAAAAACTAAATATAAATCTTAGCTCTATTGCTAAACAGCTCTATTTAAGAAAACTGACAGGCACACACAATTAGCTATCCTACATATTCAGGTCAAAAATCAAAGGGCGTCCTTATATTTTTAAGATGAACATGGTTAAAGCTGCTATATACTTTCATAAAACTAATGGCCAAAGCCCAGCCCCAGTGTCATGTCTGTCTCTGTCATTCTCTAGGTGACAATGAAAATGGCCGAGCAGACACAGGTGCTGCAGACATTTTTCATTTCAGCCGGCCAGCTCGGGTAATTGTGTCTGGATTTCAACGGCCCTCAGTAAGTTTTTACACAGACTCCCTCCTTGAAAAATATCCATATCAATCCTCCGGTTGAAAATTCAAAACAATTTTCACATTCTGCTCATCTGTGTTGTATGATGAGGCACAGGTTCTTTAGAACAGGTCATAACTATATTCATCCCTGTTCATTATAGAATGTATATATGTAACTTTTTTATGAAATCAGTAAAATTCTATTGCCTAACCGCTTATTTGTAGTCTTCATGAAGTTTGTGGTTTCTAACATCTGTCGTATGCCAGGCCTGCCTTGTTTAGTTATCTTTATATGCATTTAACAGCAGCCTTTCACTCATCAAACATACCTTCTGTATGTATGGGCCACTCCAAATTGCTGGAAAGAGGAACTGTTATTCACTTGTACTATATTTTCAACCCTGAGTCCAATAACCTTCTGTAAAAAAGCTGAAGTGTATTTCTGATTTTACAGATTTTGACATGCAGTCACTAGCGCTGACAATGTTAGCTGTATTTGTTGATGCATGTAACTGAGGCTGTTGAATTCTGGATTGACAGCGATTTGTGAAAGGAAGAATGACAGCTTTGGTTCTGAGCAGCCAGGCATTGGAAAAGGAAACTTAATTAAAAAAATGTTTTTGCTTAAATTTGGTTTTATTTTCTTGTGATTTATTTTTTCAATCTAATGCCCATTACTTATTTTATCAAACACAAATATCAAAAAATCAGGGAACCCTTGCTGTATTTCTGCCATATTTCACTGTTTCCTTGTTATATTTCACTTTACAGAGAGTTGCTCTTTGCAGATATGATCTACATTTGAAAATCAGCCCAATCAAAAATCTGACAAAAGTTTGACATACCTGCTTTCATATCTTCAGTAACTTGTGATCATTTAGTTTGATTGGACATGTCATATTTTCTGCCATAACATTCCTATGCCCCTAATTTCTGCCAACAATTACAAGTGAGAGGCTTCTGTACGCTGTCCAGACGTATTAATTCTAGATGCATCACCAACAGACAGCTAAAAAGAACCGTTATTAGAGGTACGAAAGTTTGTTTCATTAAATGGGTAATTTATCTGTTCACTTTCCCACATGGGAAAGCACATGAAAGAAATGCACAGAACACTTGTTTTCACTCATGAAAACATCACTCATGACCTGTTGCTTCTCACTGCATAGAATCCAACCACCCAATACTTTTATTACTATGCATAGAAAAGAAAAAACGTTACAGCAGCTTTATTGAATAACAATAACACAACCGGCCCTACCTGTTTGCAACAAAGTATTCATTCACATTCTCTAAAAAACACCCAAAAAAGAAGGAAAAAGACGCACCAATGTGTGCATACATGAGTGATGAACATGCAGTGGCGACGTTTCTGTTTGTTTTTAACTAACAGAGCAGAACACAGAGGATGAATAACATGGTTTGTGATAAAGGACATTTCAGGCACAGAAGAATCCCATGTCACATCCTTCCAACTCACACACAGGCAATTACAAATATCGACCAAAACCCTTTTGGTATTCAGATCTCATATGACATGTCTCAGTATAAAACCCATGTAACATGTTCCAGGACAATGTAATTAAGATTGATGTCTAACTAAATCACTGAAGATCAAAGTACTGCAGATGCAAAACTTGACAACAAGGTGATTAAGACTTAAGATTAAAACGAGATATCATTCCTTTTTTCAGTTATAACTTTGGTTATTAAAATCCTTCCTACCTTTTACTCTTTGTTCATGCATCTTATTACTGCCTCCACTTAAACACCTGGACATGTTTAATTCATTATTCAGAGTTTATTAATAGTTTATTAATTCAGCTTCTACTGATCATAAATCAGAGGATAGCATTTGTTTGCCTCACACCTCAATTACTAATCCATCTTTGCAAAGTTACCACATAATGAATCAACATCAATATCCATCTTGTAGTATCATCTGAATTATTAAACTATTGAATATGCAAACTTATGCTACCATACAGGTATATTCACACATATCCTATATCGATTGTGAAGGTAACAAAGCTGAAACATAACACATTTCTGTTTTGTTTTTATAGCTCATGTATTACTGATGTTGATGATTAGCATTACTTTTTTCAGTTCATGACAGTGGGGAGGCAAGAGCCCATTCAGTGCAAAGCCTCAGGTAATTCATTTAGCCCCTCTGTAATAAATAGTTCATATTCACATATTATGCTTAATGTATCCAATTTAAAGACACACCAACTGTGGAGGAATACTGTTCCTCTGAGGAAGTAAACCATTTTAGAGCAGAGTTAACTTTATCAGATCACATTGAATATAAGGTACACTTGAAAAAAAAAAATTGGTGACGTGTTTTCTATAATTTTTGTCGAGTCTGACAACGATATTGATTTGTGAGGACTTCATACAAGTGCCAGGATCAGGCCTAAACACATAATGGCACTGTGATGCTGCCCATACATTTTGGTACAGGAATGGTAGCAGTGATCGGGCTGGTGCTACAGAGGGGTGAAAATTGTATCTTCTTACATGGGTATCAATCGTGTAGGCACAGAATTTGCTAATAAAAAAGCAAGTTCTATTAATCTTGCAAGATTTAACCCTGAAGGATTAGTCTATTACAAGGCATGGACTTTGAAGCTAATGCCATTGCTATGACAACTTCAGCATGCTTTTCTCACCAGGGTCATGGGTTACTGATTTGGGAGAAAGGCTGTCATTTAGATCATACCTCGTTCAGCTCTAGGGGGTGTTTATATGATTGCACCAACACTGTACTTCACAAATGCTGCTTTCATTCAAATGTACATTTACCTTATGTAAAATATATTATATATATTTACATAATATTATATATATATATTTACATATATATATTTACAGCTCTTGTGTTTATTTTACATAAGGTAAATGTACATTTGAATGAATATATATATATATATATATATATATATATATATCATGTTTAGGTGAATTGGCCACAGGTGGATTCCATTTCTCAGAATTGTTCTGTAGTGAGTGATCATTTTAATGGTATGTCTGTTATTACACAGTGACTTTCATTCATTTCAGCATGTTGGCGAAGGCTGATCTTAAGAATACACCTAAAAAAAGGTGCATTCACATATATTTGCACGCTTGTTTGAAATTAGGTATTAGTATGTTAGACTATGTTAGACAAAGATTAATGATAGCCATGCCTTGTTTCAAGTTTGCAATCATGAATTTTAGCAAACTGTGTGTTTGTACACAAATCTTCAGCATGCTTGTATGCCATATGTTTACTGTTTGATGTTATTATTGTATTTGCTTGGTAAAACAGCATACTGACACCTTTTATAGCATTTTATGGAGGCAGCATAAGAACACATTAACTATAGTAATCTAAGCTCAACGGCCCACTGTGCATGGTAGTGATAGAAAAGGCTGGAAAATGTGTACTCCTATTCTTCTCCTTGCCAATTCTCTGTGTCCAACTCATGACTTTAATGTTAGTGGGATTTCTGAGGGACTGTTTGATGTTATTCCGGTACCATTGTGCTTACTGTGATGTACTGCATGCTGCAGAATTTGTTTTCCACAGGCCAGCGTTACACTGCCATCCAGAATAAACTGCAGGAGCCCAGCCGAGGATGGCTCAGGTAATTATCGACACCGGCCAAGTATAAACAGCACTCCTCCCTTTCATCATGCTATATCGTCTGGAACAGACAGTCTCGTCTTGTCTTGCTCATTACTTTGTTTCCAGGACACAAACAAACAGGAGGGATGAGCCAGGCTGTGGCAACGTCCGGCTCTCTGTTACTGGATGACCAATCCATCACTCAACCACAGCACCAGAGCATCAATTAAAACAAGCAGAACCGGGAACACAAGGCAGCGTGGAACTCTCACTCTGTTGTAGGGATTTGTTATGGTTTTCCTCGCACAGGACACCGAAAGTGTTAGGAATTATCTAAACCTCACGTGTGGCACCAGTTACGCAAAACTGTATTATATTCCCCACAACAAAGGGCGTCACTTACGTGGTGGAAATTCTACAACATATTCTACGAATAATGGTGCAACTACGGTTAATCAGTCTTATATATCAGTCTCATAAAATATATTAGTCTCGTTATATAGCTATAAATATGTAATTCCAACTAATAATTAAATCAATAATTATAATCAAAATTACAATATCAATAACTAATCATAATCAAATCACAACACTATTGGTTCAGTTTTACCTGAATTAATAACGTTAATGATTGATAAAAAGTGAAGGCATTCGGAGTTCTTCAGAGTTGCAGAGGTCGGCAAACATTCAATATTTATGCAACATTAATAAACACACAACCTTAGAATATAACAAAGTTTATTGAACACATGTACTAAAACGGCAAAGCACGATTTATTACAATGTAACAATAAACGTGTGTGTGTGTGTGTGTGTGCGTATGTATGTGCATATAGTTCAGGAATGTATAGGGCGTTGGCTTGTGTGTAGTGGTAGGAATGTTCTCCTATGTGTGGGGGTCGCGCAGCCTTGGGTGTGTGCGCGATACACACGTGTTCATGGAGAACAAAGGAAAAGAGATGGTGGAGTTTTGAAACTTAGCTGAAGCTAAGCGTTTCAGGAAAATGGCGCATGCAGTGTGGAAAATGGATGTAATCGTGCAGATCACTAATGCCGGGTTGTCGTAGTTAGTAGCTAAATAGATCACATGCAAAACCTAGTTTGTAGTGAGATATTTGCTTGCTAACACTAACGCTGCGCGGGCTTGGCTAGAGCCAGCTAAACAGTGATCAAACACAAGAATGATTACAGATATGAAAAATAAATAACACAGTTAATTACATTCAGTTATGAATATAACAATATGTACCTAAGCTATGTTATCTATCTGTGCCCAGTGTTACAGCCTTACTGTTGCGGGTTTTCTCCGTTGGTTAGACGGGTCCAGTGCGTTTCTTTGTTTCGGTCTCTGGTTTCCCAGGGCGCAGAGTTGGTTGCTCGCGCTCGTTCGTTCTCTCTTGTTACGATCTCTGGTTTCCCAGGGCGCAGAGTTGGTTGCTCGGTCGTTCTCTCTGGGGTTCGATGCCGCGTCACGGCTGGATCCTCTTTGCAGGCTGCTGGCCTCTTGGGACTTACAGGTATTCGCTCTGCTGGATTCCGGGGTTTGCTGCGTGGCTCTCTGCGGCAGGGTTCCACTCGTCTCGTGGCCTCTTGGCTGTGCGTCTCTGTTCCCTCTAGCTGACCACCGGGGTTCGGCTAACTTTTTAGGCTGCATTGAGCGGGCCTATTTAACCGGGAAGTTATTGCGCACAAGGCAGACGAGGGACAGACTTGGCATGCGGTGTGCATGCCAGGCCCAGATTAGAGAGTTTTATGCGTGCGTTCAGCACGCAAGTTGCGAGAGAGTCTCTGAGAGAGAGACTCAGAGCGATAGATTGAGAGAGAGCCCCCGATTTCTGGGGTGTTGGTCCTTTTTATTACCTACGTTTTATGGCTTTTAACGTAGTTGCGCTGTAGGTGAGGTATCTTTGGAATTTGGTTGTGGAACTATGGGAAACGCAGTTCAGTAGTCCCTACATCCCCCCTTTGGTCTCAGGATTGCGCTTCTGATGTAATCCCTGAGAGCACATGAGTCCTGGATGCAGTCCACAGCTGGAAAGTTGGGTAAACAGTTCATTCAGGCCTGTAACATCTGGGCAGTTCATATCTATTGATAACAGTATGGACATGTTAGATGAACACATTTTGGGTACACACTACTGGCTGTAAACATTCTGGGCACAGCTTTGGTACTAACTAAACTTGGCTAAGCAAGAACAAAATGTCATCAAACAGTTACAAAGACACGGTCAAAATAACAAAACAATGACAAGATTGACAGTAGCACCAAACAAAATACCAATGAATGTGTCTCTGTTCTTTAGGGTTAGTGAGGAACAGGAATGTTAGTGGGCCAGTTAGTGTTAAGAGGTTTGGAATGGGATGACATAGCCATTTTAGGAGAGATCCAAAGGCAACATGTTGGAGGTGCTCTATGGATCAGATGACCTTAAGACTACAGGGTGTAGTGAGTAAGTCTGGTCTGTGCAGACTTAATTTTGTCCCTTCAGCAGGGTACTGCTGTGAAAGGGCGTCATCTATCTAGTTTTGAAAATGACTGAAAAGTCCTGATGGCTATGTCACAATGGACATTCGGCTGCTGTGATCTCACTTTAAAACTTGAGTTTAAAGGAGAAGTCCTATGCATGGTTTGTTTCAGGTTTACCATAGGTTGTGGTTTTGCCTTAGTTATTCTCAGTTATGAGGTATTTGAATAAAAAAGAACCTGCGAAGCACTTCCACAAAGTATTACCAGTGTACTTACGAAGGTTGTACCGTGGTGATGGTCTTAACTCTTCTAAGTACTACGTTTCCTTTTTCATACCTAATAGTAGAGTGGCCCGACTATTAGTATGCACAGGAATATGGGTTACTGCTGCTGTCAGTGGGTAACCAGTTAAAGATTAGTGTTAAATACACCCCCCTTTGTCAGGTAGGTGTGTCGAGTTTGTGGGAAAAATATGCTTTAAGCAGACTGGCAAAACTGGGGTTTGGTTTTTTGGAGTGAGCCTAAGATCATGACTATCGCTACTTAATTCCTAAGAACGTGAGAAGCGACCTCTATACCTTTTCGGCTCGAAATATTTCTTGATTCGTGGCTCTGAGATGTAGATCTCTGAGTAGCCACCCTCAGAATCAGAAATGAGTTCAGAGACATCTCGGTCGTCATCTGATGAAGAGTAGTCAGTTAGCATTTTGGGCAAGTCGACTACGGAGTCACAAAAGGGTCTTGTCTGGACCAAGACATGTGGATCTGGTCTTCTTTCTGTACCTCTGGGTCTATGTTCACAGCGTTGATAGCGGACACTACGTTTAACTAAGTTTTCCTTCAGTGGACCACTTCCACCCCCCTTGCTGTGTGTTGCGGTGCAACGGGTGGTCTTCTAAGTTGTAGGGACTGACAGTTTTCGCGGCAAGTTACCTGAACCTGTTGGCTTCAGAGGGGCTGTTTTGTTTTTCCTCCTTTTCTTTGCTGGGGCGAACAACAGTCTCCCAAACCATTTGGGTCATTTTGCGGATTTCCCGCATTGAAGGATTGTCTTGTCGAGCCATGAGCGTAACCTGAGTCCGTACACAAGGATGAAGATTGTGTAGGAAAAGGGACTTAAAGGCTGGGTCTTCCTCTAGGCCAGGCCCATTCTTGCCGTGAAAGAATGCACGCCTCAAACGTCTGTAAAACTCTCGAGGGTGCTCAGAACGGTTGTGCTTAACTCGAATGGCTGCGATAGTTGCTGATGTTTCATCTGCAAAAGCGGAATATTCTTCAGCTAGAGCTGTACAAAGCTGAACATAATCGTTTCTAATGTTGGAAGGTTGAGACTCTATGAATGTGCGAACAGATCTAGAGCTAGTCTTCCAGATTAGTCTGATTTTCTCCCGTTGGGTTGCACGGGCAAGTCAGAGAGATTGTGCTCTACTTCTCTTAGATAGTCGTCAACATTGTGATCGTGATTGTCCGGATCAAAAGGTTCAATGTCTTTAGCAATAAGGTCAAGCTCTTCGAAACGAAGACGGTCGGATGTCTTCGAAGTCTGCCTATGGGGTGAGGGCGAGACTGAGCTGTTTTTGGCATGGGCTTGTGCCTCACGCCGTGCTTGGCGTCCTCTCTCTTGCTGAGAGGCCAAAGCTGAAAGGTGCTCATCACTTTCCGGTTGGATGGGAAGTGTGGCTAAAGAGTCATAGGTTTTCCTAGTATGACGATGGAAAAGTTTGGAGCAAGATCTTCCTTCCTGCTGTGTGCTGCAGGTGAATCGCTCCTCCATGAATAAACATCTGATTGAGGTCTCTCTTTTGCTTTGTGAGAGCATGAGGCTGAACCAGGAAGTCTATCTGCTTGATGAGCAGAAAAGGGACCAGTTGAATGGCTACCTGTCATAAGGATCCCTGTGGATCCTCTCACTTTCTCCCTTGTGTTGTGGGGGAGAATGTGGTAAGAGACTTGCTTTTATGTCCTGGCTAGGACTGGAAGCAGAAAGGTGTCGGTGGCCTTGGTGTGAGAAAAGGCATTGTTATTCCTGTTCTTGTGGTGGAGAGACCACACAGGCGAATTACTACCAGAAGGTTCAGATGAATCTGAATCATCTGGGAAGCCACGGAACGAACAGGAAGAGTACTGATCAGAGAAACCAGAATCAAGGTTGGACCCCCTTTCCCATGTTCACTGATATTGCAAGGCGTTGCAGAGCTTACAGCGGAAGATGGAAGGAAAGATAGCTTTGGCTAAATGGGGTTTCTAAAGGATGACAAGTCGAAACATTCTTCTTTCCTGGTTGTCAGTATCCTTCTGTGACAAGGGAAAGAGATGTTCATCCAGGGGCTTGCCTGGGAAAGTGACTGGGTAGTGTTTGACACGAGTCGTTCACTTGTAAGTTTCAAGAGCTCCTCTTGGTTGGAGCAAAGGTTAGACTCAGCTGAACGCAAGTCATCTAAATAGTGCATTGCTTTTTTGTTAGCAGTGCAGACCTCACTTAATTAGGTTAGCGTTTTGCTCCTTTAGCGCCTTTGCTTCATGTGCTAGTGTAGCATTGCTTTGCAGGGTAAGGCTGGTTACCCTGAAAGGTCAAGAGCAAACAGGACAGCAACGTTTCTTTGGGCACGCCGCGTAGGTCACAGTTCTTACTGGTTAAGGCAGTTATTTCCTTCTTGCAGTCACAAAAGTTCAACTTGTTTATGAACTCGAGGTAACCAGGGGCTAGGTCTTGGGCCAAGGAAGAAATAAACTGTTTGTCAGGAAGGCACTCCATCTTTGTAGTTGAGTGGAGAGTGGTGCACTATACTGTTACTATGAGATATATAACAGTTTCTGTAAGGCTACCAATGATTTTGTAGCACAAAAAATGTAATGTTTGCTGGATCAGCAAACCGGTTCAGCTGAAATAGAGTGGATTATTCACACTCCAAAGTTGAAATCTTTAAAACAGTTGCAACTGTAGTACACGGTATACGTACAGCACCACCTTGTGGGTTTAATTGCAACAAACGGCACAAGCTGAAATCCGAGTTTAATAACAGCTGGCGGTACAAAGCTTTATGGTTAGATTCACACAAGCTGAAATACACGGTGGTACCAGCTAGGGGGCACAATGCTTTCACTTAAAGAATCCACACAAGCTGAAATACACGGTAGTGACAGCTAGGGGGCGCAATACTTTATGTTTCAGGATCCACACAAGCTGAGATACACGGTAGTAACAGCTAGGGGGGGCACAATACTTTATGGTTCAGAATCCACACAAGCTGAAATACACGGTAGTGACAGCTAGGCGCAATGCTTTGTTTCAGAATTCACACAAGCTGAAATACATGGTAGTGACAGCTTGGAGGTACAAATCTTTATCCTTAAGGACTCACAGAAACTGAAGTACAAGGTGCTGCTAGCTACAGCTATGTGGTAAAAGATTAATTTTAAGACTTTTAGAGCCTACAGATTCACAGGGCTGGCAGCACGCTGTGATTAAGTTACACAAGCGGTTGAATTAACACGGTTAATTCTAACGGCTAACTAAGCAGTGAATATCACGGTATTCGAATGCCTCTGCAATGCAGGTGAGAAACTCTTTTAGTTTCTATTGGCTCTAAAACATAAGTAGAAGGCTAGGCAACAATATCAACTGTTTGACCAGTGACACGATTAAACTGCATGCAATATGATGATTTGTAACACTATTGTGTCTAATAGGTGTTAACATAAGTGATTGTTATCACTATATTCATCTCCCAATAATAGCTTGATAGCTAAATATATTTCAACTGAATGAAATTACCATAACCACGATGCAATTGTTCATAAGCACAAATAGTTATACTCTGTGGCAGGCCAAGTAGGTCTTACGCCACCTGGTGGCGGGAAACTTGGAACTGCGGTCTGTTTTCTAGAATATGAACTCTAAAATTAAGACCAGAGGCTTTTATCAATAATGTTGCACAAAAATGAATGTAAGCCAACAATACAACTCCTCACACGGGCACCAATAATGTGAGGATTTGTTATGGTTTTCCTCGCACAGGACACCGAAAGTGTTAGGAATTATCTAAACCTCACGTGTGGCACCAGTTACGCAAAACTGTATTATATTCCCACAACAAAGGGCGTCCTTACGTGGTGGAAATTCTACAACATATTCTACGAATAATGGTGCAACTACGGTTAATCAGTCTTATATATCAGTCTCATAAAATATATTAGTCTCAATATAGCTATAAATATGTAATTCCAACTAATAATTAAATCAATAATTATAATCAAAATTACAATATCAATAACTAATCATAATCAAATCACAACACTATTGGTTCAGTTTTACCTGAATTAATAACGTTAATGATTGATAAAAAGTGAAGGCATTCGAGTTCTTCAGAGTTGCAGAGGTCGGCAAACATTCAATATTTATGCAACATTAATAAACACACAACCTTAGAATATAACAAAGTTTATTGAACACATGTACTAAACGGCAAAGCACGATTTATTACAATGTAACAATAAACGACGTGTGTGTGTGTGTGTGTGTGTGCGTATGTATGTGCATATAGTTCAGGAATGTATAGGGCGTTGGCTTGTGTGTAGTGGTAGGAATGTTCTCCTATGTGTGGGGGTCGCAGCCTTGGGTGTGTGCGCGATACACACGTGTTCATGGAGAACAAAGGAAAAGAGATGGTGGGAGTTTTGAAACTTAGCTGAAGCTTCAGCGTTTCAGGAAAATGGCGCATGCAGTGTGGAAAATGGATGTAATCGTGCAGATCACTAATGCCGGGTTGTCGTAAGTTAGTAGCTAAATAGATCACATGCAAAACCTAGTTTGTAGTGAGATATTTGCTTGCTACGCGCTGCGGGCGCTGGCTAGGAGCCAGCTAAACAGTGATCAAACACAAGAATGATTACAGATATGAAAAATAAATAACACAGTTAATTACATTCAGTTATGAATATAACAATATGTACCTAAGCTATGTTATCTATCTGTGCCCAGTGTTACAGCCTTACTGTTGCGGGTTTTCTCCGTTGGTTAGACGGGTCCAGTGCGTTTCTTTGTTTCGGTCTCTGGTTTCCCAGGCGCAGAGTTGGTTGCTCGCTCGTTCGTTCTCTCTTGTTACGATCTCTGGTTTCCCAGGGCGCAGAGTTGGTTGCTCGGTCGTTCTCTCTGGGGTTCGATGCCGCGCTCACGAAGCTGGATCCTCTTTGCAGGCTGCTGGCCTCTTGGACTTACAGGTATTCGCTCTGCTGGATTCGGGGTTTGCTGCGTGGCTCTCTGCGGCAGGGTTCCACTGCCTCGTGGCCTCTTGGCTGTGCGTCTCTGTTCCCTCTAGCTGACCACCGGGGTTCGAAGCTAACTTTTAGGCTGCATTGAGCGGGCCTATTTAACCGGGGGAAGTTGTGCACACAAGGCAGACGAGGGACAGAATTCCTTGGCATGCGGTGTGCATGCCAGGCCCAGATTAGAGAGTTTTATGCGTGCGTTCAGCACGCAGTTTGCAGAGAGTCTCTGAGAGAGAGACTCAGAGCGATAGATTGAGAGAGAGCCCCGATTTCTGGGGTGTTGGTCCTTTTTATTACCTACGTTTTATGGCTTTTAACGAGTTGCTGTAGGTGAGGTATCTTTTGGAATTTGGTTGTGGAACTATGGGAAACGTGGTTCAGTAGTCCCTACATCCCCCTTTGGTCTCAGGGGGATTGCGCTCTGATGTAATCCCTGAGAGCACATGAGTCCTGGATGCAGTCCACAGCTGGAAAGTTGGGTAAACAGTTCATTCAGGCCTGTAACATCTGGGCAGTTCATATCTATTGATAACAGTATGGACATGTTAGATGAACACATTTTTGGGTACACACCTACTGGCTGTAAACATTTGGGCTGGCAGCTTTGTACCTAACTAAACTTGGCTAAGCAAGAACAAAATGTCATCAAACAGTTACAAAGACACGGTCAAAATAACAAAACAATGACAAGATTGACAGTAGCACCAAACAAAAATACCAATGAATGTGTCTCTGTCTTTGGGGTTAGTGAGGAACAGGAATGTTAGTGGGCCAGTTAGTGTTAAGAGGTTTGGAATGGGATGACATAGCCATTTTAGGAGAGATCCAAAGGCAACATGTTGGAGGTGCTCTATGGATCAGATGACCTTAAGACTACAGGGTGTAGTGAGTAAGTCTGGTCTGTGCAGACTTAATTTTGTCCCTTCAGCAGGGTACTGCTGTGAAAGGGCGTCATCTATCTAGTTTTGAAAATGACTGAAAAGTCCTGATGGCTATGTCACAATGGACATTCGGCTGCTGTGATCTCACTTTAAACTTGAGTTTAAAGGAAGTCCTATGCATGGTTTGTTTCAGGTTTACCATAGGTTGTGGTTTTGCCTTAGTTATTCTCAGTTATGAGGTATTTGAATAAAAAGAACCTGCGAAGCACTTCCACAAAAGTATTACCAGTGTACTTACGAAGGTTGTACCGTGGTGATGGTCTTAACTCTTCTAAGTACTACGTTTCCTTTTTCATACCTAATAGTAGAGTGGCCCGACTATTAGTATGCACAGGAATATGGGTTACTGCTGCTGTCAGTGGGTAACCAGTTAAAGATTAGTGTTAAATACACCCCCCTTTGTCAGGTAGGTGTGTCGAGTTTGTGGGAAAAATATGCTTTAAGCAGACTGGCAAAACTGGGGTTTGGTTTTTGGAGTGAGCCTAAGATCATGACTATCGCCACTTAATTCCTAAGAACGTGAGAAGACCTCTATACCTTTTCGGCTCGAAATATTTCTTGATTCGTGGCTCTGAGATGTAGATCTCTGAGTAGCCACCCTCAGAATCAGAAATGAGTTCAGAGACATCTCGGTCGTCATCTGATGAAGAGTAGTCAGTTAGCATTTTGGGCAAGTCGACTACGGAGTCACAAAGGGTCTTGTCTGGACCAAGACATGTGGATCTGGTCTTCTTTCTGTACCTCTGGGTCTATGTTCACAGCGTTGATAGCGGACACTCGTTTAACTAAGTTTCCTTCAGTGGACCACTTCCACCCCCCTTGGTTGTGTTGCGGTGCAACGGGTGGTCTTCTAAGTTGTAGGGACTGACAGTTTTGGCGGCAAAGTTACCTGAACCTGTTGGCTTCAGAGGGCTGTTTTGTTTTCCTCCTTTCTTTGCTGGGGCGAACAACAGTCTCCCAAACCATTTGGGTCATTTTATGGATTTCCGTATTGAAGGATTGTCTTGTCGAGCCATGAGCGTAACCTGAGTCCGTACACAAGGATGAAGATTGTGTAGGAAAAGGGACTTAAAGGCTGGGTCTTCCTCTAGGCCAGGCCCATTCTTGCCGTGAAAGAATGCACGCCTCAAACGTCTGTAAAACTCTCGAGGTGCTCAGAACGGTTGTGCTTAACTCGAATGGCTGCGATAGTTGCTGATGTTTCATCTGCAAAAGCGGAATATTCTTCAGCTAGAGCTGTACAAAGCTGAACATAATCGTTTCTAATGTTGGAAGGTTGAGACTCTATGAATGTGCGGACAGATCTAGAGCTAGTCTTCCAGATTAGTCTGATTTTCTCTCGTTGGGTTGCAGGGCAAGTCAGAGAGATTGTGCTCTACTTCTCTTAGATAGTCGTCAACATTGTGATCGTGATTGTCCGGATCAAAAGGTTCAATGTCTTTAGCAATAAGGTCAAGCTCTTCAAACGAAGATGGTCGGATGTCTTCGAAGTCTGCCTGTGGGGTGAGGCGAGACTGAGCTGTTTTTGGCATGGGCTTGTGCCTCACGCCGTGCCGTGCCGTCCTCTCTCTTTGCTGAGAGGCCAAAGCTGAAAGGTGCTCATCACTTTCCGGTTGGATGGGAAGTGTGGCTAAAGAGTCATAGGTTTTCCTAGTATGACCCGATGGAAAAGTTTGGAGCAAGATCTTCCTTCCTGCTGTGCTGCAGGTGAATCGCTCCTCCATGAATAAACATCTGATTGAGGCCTCTCTTTTGCTTTGTGAGAGCATGAGGCTGAACCAGGAAGTCTATCTGCTTGATGAGCAGAAAAGGGACCAGTTGAATGGCTACCTGTGTCATAAGGATCCCTGTGGATCCTCTCACTTTCTCCCTTGTGTTGTGGGGAGAATGTGGTAAGAGACTTGCTTTTATGTCCTGGCTAGGACTGGAAGCAGAAAGGTGTCGGTGGCCTTGGTGTGAGAAAAGGCATTGTTATTCCTGTTCTTGTGGTGGAGAGACCACACAGGCGAATTACTACCAGAAGGTTCAGATGAATCTGAATCATCTGGGAAGCCACGGAACGAACAGGAAGAGTACTGATCAGAGAAACCAGAATCAGGTTGGACCCCCTTTCCCATGTTCACTGATATTGCAAGGCGTTGCAGAGCTTACAGCGGAAGATGAAGGAAAGATAGCGCTTGGCTAAATGGGGTTTCTAAAGGATGACAAGTCGAAACATTCTTCTTTCCCTGGTTGTCAGTATCCTTCTGTGACAAGGGAAAGAGATGTTCATCCAGGGGGCTTGCCTGGGAAAGTGACTGGGTAGTGTTTGACACGGAGTCGTTCACTTGTAAGTTTCAAGAGCTCCTCTTGGTTGGAGCAAAGGTTAGACTCAGCTGAACGCAAGTCATCTAAATAGTGCATTGCTTTTTTTGTTAGCAGTGCAGACCTCACGAATTAGGTTAGCGTTTTGCTCCTTTAGCGCCTTTGCTTCATGTGCTAGTGTAGCATTGCTTTGCAGGGTAAGGCTGGTTACCCTGTGAAAGGTCAAGAGCAAACAGGACAGCAACGTTTCTTTGGGCACGCCCCGCGTAGGTCACAGTTCTTACTGGTTAAGGCAGTTATTTCCTTCTTGCAGTCACAAAAGTTCAACTTGTTTATGAACTCGAGGTAACCAGGGCTGGGTCTTGGGCCAAGGAAGAAATAAACTGTTTGTCTGAAGGCACTCCATCTTTGTAGTTGGAGTGGAGAGTGGTGCACTATACTGTTACTATGAGATATATAACAGTTTCTGTAAGGCTACCAATGATTTTGTAGCACAAAAAATTGTAATGTTTGCTGGATCAGCAAACCGTTCAGCTGAAATAGAGTGGATTATTCACACTCCAAAGTTGAAATCTTTAAAACAGTTGCAACTGTAGTACACGGTAGTGCGTACAGCACCACCTTGTGGGTTTAATTGCAACAAACGGCACAAGCTGAAATCCGAGTTTAATAACAGCTGGCGGTACAAAGCTTTATGGTTAGATTCACACAAGCTGAAATACACGGTGGTACCAGCTAGGGGGCACAATGCTTTCACTTAAAGAATCCACACAAGCTGAAATACACGTAGTGACAGCTAGGGGTAGCAATACTTTATGTTTCAGGATCCACACAAGCTGAGATACACGGTAGTAACAGCTAGGGGCACAATACTTTATGGTTCAGAATCCACACAAGCTGAAATACACGGTAGTGACAGCTAGGGGCGCAATGCTTTGTTTCAGAATTCACACAAGCTGAAATACATGGTAGTGACAGCTTGGAGGTACAAATCTTTATCCTTAAGGACTCACAGAAACTGAAGTACAAGGTAGCTACAGCTATGTGGTAAAAGATTAATTTTAAGACTTTTTAGAGCCTACAGATTCACAGGGCTGGCAGCACGCTGTGATTAAGTTACACAAGCGGTTGAATTAACACGGTTAATTCTAACGGCTAACTAAGCAGTGAATATCACGGTATTCGAATGCCTCTGCAATGCAGGTGAGAAACTCTTTTAGTTTCTATTGGCTCTAAAACATAAGTAGAAGGCTAGGGCAACAATATCAACTGTTTGACCAGTGACACGATTAAACTGCATGCAATATGATGATTTGTAACACTATTGTGTCTAATAGGTGTTAACATAAGTGATTGTTATCACTATATTCATCTCCCAATAATAGCTTGATAGCTAAATATATTTCAACTGAATGAAATTACCATAACCACGATGCAATTGTTCATAAGCACAAATAGTTATACTCTGTGGCAGGCCAAGTAGGTCTTACGCCACCTGGTGGCGAAACTTGGAACTGCGGGTCTGTTTTCTAGAATATGAACTCTAAAATTAAGACCAGAGGCTTTTATCAATAATGTTGCACAAAAATGAATGTAAGCCAACAATACAACTCCTCACACGGGCACCAATAATGTAGGGATTTGTTATGGTTTCCTCGCACAGGACACCGAAAGTGTTAGGAATTATCTAAACCTCACGTGTGGCACCAGTTACGCAAAACTGTATTATATTCCCCACAACAAAGGCGTCACTTACGTGGTGGAAATTCTACAACATATTCTACGAATAATGGTGCAACTACGGTTAATCAGTCTTATATATCAGTCTCATAAAATATATTAGTCTCGTTATATAGCTATAAATATGTAATTCCAACTAATAATTAAATCAATAATTATAATCAAAATTACAATATCAATAACTAATCATAATCAAATCACAACACTATTGGTTCAGTTTTACCTGAATTAATAACGTTAATGATTGATAAAAGTGAAGGCATTCGGAGTTCTTCAGAGTTGCAGAGGTCGGCAAAGATTCAATATTTATGCAACATTAATAAACACACAACCTTAGAATATAACAAAGTTTATTGAACACATGTACTAAACGGCAAAGCACGATTTATTACAATGTAACAATAAACGACGTGTGTGTGTGTGTGTGTGTGTGTGCGTATGTATGTGCATATAGTTCAGGAATGTATAGGCGTTGGCTTGTGTGTAGTGGTAGGAATGTTCTCCTATGTGTGGGGGTCGCGCAGCCTTGGGTGTGTGCGCGATACACACGTGTTCATGGAGAACAAAGGAAAAGAGATGGTGGGAGTTTTGAAACTTAGCTGAAGCTAAGCGTTTCAGGAAAATGGCGCATGCAGTGTGGAAAAATGGATGTAATCGTGCAGATCACTAATGCCGGGTTGTCGTAAGTTAGTAGCTAAATAGATCACATGCAAAACCTAGTTTGTAGTGAGATATTTGCTTGCTAACGCTAACGCGGGCAGCTAGGAGCCAGCTAAACAGTGATCAAACACAAGAATGATTACAGATATGAAAAATAAATAACACAGTTAATTACATTCAGTTATGAATATAACAATATGTACCTAAGCTATGTTATCTATCTGTGCCCAGTGTTACAGCCTTACTGTTGCGGGTTTCTCCGTTGGTTAGACGGGTCCAGTGCGTTTCTTTGTTTCGGTCTCTGGTTTCCCAGGGCGCAGAGTTGGTTGCTCGCTCGTTCGTTCTCTCTTGTTACGATCTCTGGTTTCCCAGGGCGCAGAGTTGGTTGCTCGGTCGTTCTCTCTGGGGTTCGATGCCGTCGTTCACGAAGCTGGATCCTCTTTGCAGGCTGCTGGCCTCTTGGGACTTACAGGTATTCGCTCTGCTGGATTCCGGGTTTGCTGCGTGGCTCTCTGCGGCAGGGTTCCACTCGTCTCGTGGCCTCTTGGCTGTGCGTCTCTGTTCCCTCTAGCTGACCACCGGGGTTCGAAGCTAACTTTTAGGCTGCATTGAGCGGGCCTATTTAACCGGGAAGTTATTGTGCGCACAAGGCAGACGAGGGACAGAATTCCTTGGCATGCGGTGTGCATGCCAGGCCCAGATTAGAGAGTTTTATGCGTGCGTTCAGCACGCAAGTTGCGGAGAGTCTCTGAGAGAGAGACTCAGAGCGATAGATTGAGAGAGAGCCCCGATTTCTGGGGTGTTGGTCCTTTTATTACCTCGTTTTATGGCTTTTAACGTAGTTGCGCTGTAGGTGAGGTATCTTTGGAATTTGGTTGTGGAACTATGGGAAACGCAGTTCAGTAGTCCCTACACTGTAAAGGGAAGTCATCTGTGGGGCACAGAGCAAAATGCCACAGATAATGTTTAGATGCTGGCTTTGCATGATGGAACTAGGTCTAAATGACCTCAAAAATAAGAGAACAAAACTGTATTTGTGTCACAAAGTTCACCCAAGAGCAACCTATTTTTTACTAACTTCATAGCTTCAAATTCTTCAAATTCCTTGAATGCCTTTGTTGTTTGGAGCAAGATGCATTGTTTCATTTCTTTTCTTTTTTATCGAGAGACAAGTAACTTGGTATGCTCCATACACATCTGACAAACTCAATATCTCTGAAAGCAAGTGGAATGGAACAACGTTTTCAACTCATGACTGCGAGTGCATGTCCTGGCTCTCTTTTTCCTCTCACTTGAAAATTCCCTTTGGCCCCACTAACAGAAAGCCATCTGAACCACTTGAAATTCCTGCCATTTTATTACACCCAAGACTGTCAGCTGTTATCTTCCAGCTTTTTCCCTGTTAATGATGCGTCTGATGAGCTTGATTATTTTCAGTGCTTGCATATTGAATGTGGTTTTAAAAGAATCAGGTGGAGAAATACTAATTAAAAGAACAGCATTAATTTTTGTTGTTTCAGATATCTTTTGTCAAAATAAATCTTTTGTTGTTTCTTCCAACTGATTCACATCAGTGGATGTTCTGAAGTCCCTTGGTATTGTTGGAAAGGGGGACTGGCTGGGAAAAATGACTTTTAATTGAATTTCATGCAAGCTCCGTTTTGCATGCAGTGATAAGAAGATAGACTCAGTCATTTATTCAACACAAGGTACGTAGCTGTTTCTGAAAAGCACAATAGACCATTATTGGCAAAGTCAATGCCTCAAGGAAACCAGCACAAAGCTGAAGTTCAGATAAAAGGCCACATCTCCCTATGTAATAAGATTTATTTTGTGCAGCAGGGAGCATGTACTGTATGAAAATGACTGTGTCTTAGTAAACTCATTAGCCATGCTGATTCATGGCACTCATAATAGAAGCAGAGTATATCAGTATGTCGTAAATGTCTCAATGCACTCTACAGCAAAATGAGACATTTTTAAGATTGTGCTCTTTTTGTACAAGGATGATATAGTGGAATGAACAAACAAGAAAACTGCAGGTTCGTTTATCTAGCTGGTCTAATGGCATTACACCATTGATCAAGGTATTTCCTTCAAATGGCTTCAGCAAATATGATGCTGTCTAAATGAATAATATTTCAAATTTCAAATGTACATGAATGTCCCCTGGGGTAAAGGGGGTGGGGAGGGGGGCTGTCAAGCAATTATGTGATAATGATGCTTTCAAATGTGTCTTTGAATGGTTGCCTAATCAGCCACTTAGGTTGGCGCTTTTATAAGACTTGCTGGAAGTGACAAATATGTTTGCTTATCATAATGCTCATAAAATGGCAGAGAGGTCTAAAAACAAAACTGCTCCTGCCTCATTCACTCACATTATTTGTTTTCAGGGCATACACTCAAGCTGGTCAGGAATGAATCCAATGGACTAAATGGAATTCTATTTCTGCCAAAACTCCTGATTTGTTCTTTTGTCCTTTTGGGACTTGTTATTTAGTTGTTCTTTGATTCAGTCTGTCTGACAGACAGGCTATCCAGAAAGTCCAAAATAAGTTATTTTCCTAAACATATTCAGTTTGGAGGAAGTAATAGCTACTGCATACTGTAATCCACTGTCCACAACAAAGTGCATGAAACATCTTTTCTTGAACTGCACCGGAAAGCATACTGTTGGAGTGGTGTAAGGCCTTGGAAATACTCTGCATCCCCAAAACCTGAATTGCACTGACAATTGTTTGTTGAATGGGTATTGCCAGAGGGTACGTATCAGAAATGGCAAGGAGTGGCATGGGATTTAATTGTATGGTTCACTCACTGAATGAGGTAGGCAAACAAAGGAAGGTTGCTGTTGATCCAAGTGCAAAACTATGTTAAGTCCAGCACAACAATCTCTAGTACCTGTTTCACAGGGGCAAGAGGCCTAAGGCTTAACTCAGAAGAGATCTCAGGCAATATATAGTTCTCCTGATGTGCTGTAGTTTGTAAAACCCTAGGTACAGTATCTGGCTTTACACAGGAACACCGCACCAATAAAAAAACACACAAAAAAAACAACAAACAACAAACTTTGGAGCATCAGACTTCTTACTGTTACCAGTTTTCACAAACTTCACAATAAAGTGGATCAGCAATGGGATCTCAGTTTGTTGCAACTCAGCAGTACCTCCCGTAGCTGCAAGACACTTACACTTCAGAAAAACATCAAGGTGAGCATCACAGTCATAGCACATCATATCATGGATGTACTGGAGAATGGAACAAATACCTTTGCTAAGTTATACGATTGGGCATTCAAAATTCTGAGAAAAAGAGGTTTCAAAACTAGTATTGTGTCACTCAGTGTGTTTTGTCACTCAGCTCAGTGGCACAAATTACTATGAGAGAACCCTTTGCCTCTGGCACCATTCATTTCACTGACAGAGTACATAAACCAGCTTCCATGTTCCATGAAGCGGCCAACCAAGGGGGGTGGAGGGGGTATGTTTTGGTTTAGGTGGATGGAACAGGGCCCATCAACAAGGCTATCCAGCTCACAGCTTCTGAGATGACAAAAGGGTAAAAGGTAGAGAACACCAGGCCAATTCAGTCCAACTAACCCATTGGTCCACATCAGGGTCTCTGGAGAATTTTGCATTAAAGTAGCAACTCAGAATGAACAGCCTCTCATAATCTTAACTAGTGGTCATAAAAAGGAAATGGCATGTGAGGTCTGCTTGAATGAATGTAGGGAAAGAAATTGACTCGCCTGATAACAGCACGCCATAGGAAATGCTAACAGCTAGTGACATTCAGCTTGATCTGCGTGGCTACAAACCACGGTTTATCCCACCCAAGGAAAAAAAGGCAAAAGTTAGGGCAGGGCATGAGTAATGTGATTACACAATCTCCTCTCACATATAAAAGATAAATAAAACTGTGAAAAGAGGACAGACAATAATTCTGTGTTCGAACATGCAGAAATAGGCCAAACAGACAGCACACTGTCTGCATGAGCATCAAATAGAGGGATACTTCTCGCCTCTTACATAAATACACTTTGATGAAGGTTATCCCATGCGTGAAACCATTGATGCTTTTCTATGAAATCTTTTTCACCTCTTCATCGGAGCAATCAAATTCCCAACAGCATGTATTAACTGCCTCTCTGGCAATGCAGGTCTGTGAAAAACCCTTTTTTTTCTCAGTTGTTTCCTATGAAACGGCCCTGTTCCAGGGTAAGTGCTAAAATCGAACGAAACACGGCGGCATAATGCATGCTAATGTATTAATGCTGCCAGGCAGAGTCAATTTTTCTGGACTTAATCTAAATTAGCTGGGTAGGCTGCATGGCACACGGCTGACTGATTGCAGCTTATTTTTGGACCGCCGCATCGTGGTGCGATTTGGGGCCGGGGCAGATCAGTCGGATATGCCCGGGCCTTGCTCGGTCGGGGCTCGCCGCATGCTCTGGTGGAGGTAGCCCTTTCTGATTGGAGCCCCTCCTAATAGCTGCTGTGGCTCGATAACCTCATGTTATACTGAGGCCTAGCTGGTGATGCAGAGGTCCTTACTGAGAGATTAAAAGGCAGGACTGGGGTATTCACTCTGAGCAAGGTCCTGCTTTACCATGACCATCATGGCTGCTCCTCACCTCCCTCTCTTGGTCAGTGTCAATGTGTTTTCCAGCATTTCCACAACCATGAAAATATGCAATGTATAGCCTAGATTTGAAGTGAGGCACATCCCTCAATATATTTCTTTAAGTACATGAGAAGACATGGCTACATCTGACTCTAAATGTTGATGCCACCTTTATATATAAACACATTCCCAACATGTACAATCAGATGTCAGAGGTATTGAATTGATCTATCTCATCAGCTCTACTCTGATTCAAGTGGTAACTAGCCTTTAGTATATGGTATAATACTGAGGAGGAATTCTGCCAAAATTGTTACTAAGTTCAAATGCAGGCATATCTCTACAAAAAGACAGAACTACTCATTCACCTATAAATAGAGTTCACGTTGTGCTGTTCAAACCATTGTGCAACTACTTGTGACCGTCTAAAATGACATCCCTTTCTGCAGAAAAGTCTCGCTTTAATAATGAGTAAAGCTGATGGCTCGATATCATTAAATAAAGAATGATGTTCTCCATGTCTTCTATTGGTGCAAGTGCATCAAATGCCCCACTCACTTACAGAACTATTGAAGAACTGCGGAACCAAAGTTTACATTTTTATACACAACCAGAGTAGTACTACTAGTACAGAGTAGTATGTTTCATGACATAAACCATGCATCAACTGGAGTAGCTCTGAGATATAAAACTAAATACAGAACTTTGTGAGAAGTCTTGACCTTTATTGAGTGATTATTTTCCTCTTTGTTTCTCAAAATTACATCTATTACCTGTGATCTTAAAATAAATGAATGTGGACAGAAACATCTCTTTGTACCTTTGATGCAAATATAAAAATAAAGTGATTACATATTGCAGTGACAATAAGATCCAATTAATTTAACAACTTCTTGAGTGAGAGTTACCCAACCTTTATTTCAAGTCTTGCATATATTATGCAAATAATTACAGAGGGCATTTTGAGACTTAAAAATAATACCACTGCCATGGCAACTAATTCAGTTATTATGCAGAGGGAAGGAATGGAATAGTTTTAAATTTTAACCAAATAAAAATCTTAAAAGACCTGTGTCAAAGACAGAAAGATGGTGAACAAAGCAGTCCACTTACAGTATTTGTCATTTTGCAGCTAGGAAGAATCACATGACCTAGACACATTATGGTGTCAGTATTCTCATTTTTGTACTCATGCAGGGCAGCAGTGCACAGCAAACAACAGATTAACAGCAGATGAGTATGTTATTTGACCATACTTAAATACACATAAAAAATAGTTTTACAAAAAACATAATAACACAATCCACACCATACATCCTTTGTTGTTTAGAATCCAGTTTTAATAGTTTGAATGAACCATAAAAAGCACATTAAAACATTTTCTCATTTTAGTTACAAAAATGGGTCACCTAAAAGGGCTTATCATTGCATTCACAAACGATCTGAACAAATGTTGTCTAACAAAGAAGTATTTTTCTCTTAAAAAATTCCCCACCCCAAATATATAAACTTAATTGTTTAACCAAGGTATATACAGGGCAAAACATCCTCACATCCGCATGATGACCTAAAGAGTTTGAGGTATACGACCAAAAACAGAAACAAAACAAAACAAAAAAATCAAATTAAATAAAAGAAGAATGAATGCCATGATTGCTTAAAACAAGCACAAGTAACAACGTTAGTGAGCCATGTTGCGTTGAGTGTGCTGGTGAAAATCTTCCAGTTGTGTCACCCAAGGTTTTGAATGGAACTGCAAATAACCCAGAGCTTTTTTTGGTGGTCAATATATACAAAGGGGATACATTATAATTAGAAGTAGGGACTTGTTTGAATGCTCATTTTATTTGCTTCATAACAGGTACACAGTATTCATTGACAACATATTATAATTATTTTTTTAACTTAGATATTTTTTGTGTTACCAACATTTAAAATTAAGAGCCAGATGCAATTCTGTTACACATGCAAGTTTTGAAAGTGGATTCAGAAAGAACAGTATTGTACAAAATAATAATTACAGTTTATCAAAATACACCTTCTTAGCACCTCATTTTTTCTGTTTTGAACAAGCACCATCGTAGTCATTTTTTTTGTACAGCACCAGGAGAATCCTGAAAGGGGTGGGGTTGGGGGTGGGGGGTTCTGTTCTGTGGACCTCCACATGTTGTTGCCCAGGCACCACTCTCTGCCGCGGCACAAAATGTCCTTCACGATTTTCCATAACAGGTTTAAGTCATGTGATTCTGGCCCTACAAGGGCAACAAGTATTTCCTAGATAATACATACATACATGGCAAGACATGTTCGCTACACCATTCTTATTCAAAACTTGCATGTGGCATGAGGAGGGCTGGTGGTACTGAGTCTCGACCTGCTCGCTGTTCTGTCCTTCCTGCCAGGTTTAACCCAGGAAGCATACAGGGCCGACTTCAAACCCAAACTTCTGGTTTGGATCCCCAAAGTCATTGAACATGACGTCGATGATGGGCACCTGATCGATTTTGGGAGTGTCGATCTCCATCACAGTCTTTCCATAGCCCTTCCGGGACTGCAAAGAGAAAGGACATTAAAGACCTTCGCCATCGCGTCATTATCACTACTTTTCTCAGCATCCTCAACCAACCGACCAGTTAAGAAATGGAAAGATTCCCAGAATTAAGTTTGAAAAAACTTGAATATCAAAACCAATTTAAAGCTGACCATCAGTTTATAAACAGAGGATCTTAATTTTCTCTATTTGCTTCCATGCACAGTGTCAGCAGGATTTACTTACCGCACAGCCGTCTGAGAGGGCTTTGATGTAGGGGTTGTTGTCGTAAGACATCTCCTCGTCATTGGAGCCCAGGAATCTCAATGCTTTGTCATAGCTGTCAGTGGCGGCGTCGTGCCATGCCACTGACTGGTGACAGTTGTAGGTAAAGTTCTGTTTGGCCGAAGCACTCAGTAGTTTCAGGAATGTCATTTGAACCATGTTTATTGAGTTGCCTTCAGCATCCACATATGACAGCTATGGAAAAAAAAAACACGAAAATGAGGCCAAAAGAGAAATGTGCCACTTAATTTAGCAGGTGAAACATTAAATGAGATTTGATTATGTGGTGAGCCCTCATCCTTGTCATCATAATGCAATTTCATACTTGTATAAACATTTATATGTACATGTAAAAGCTATTGAAACAAATCATCAAAAAACACATTTTTCTCTGCCTGTACAGCTTACTGAATCTACTGTGTCATATAATGCTTTTCTTTCTCTTCTGCCCATACATGTGAATACCATGTACTATAATGTAGAAGAATAAACAATATGAATTATCATTGTGTGTAAAATTGAATAAAAGATTCATGTTATTGAGATGTAAATAATCTGTTCAAATCAACTGTTCCAGGTTCCATTAGAGATAGTGAAAATACTCAATCCATTAATTCCATGTTTCTTCCTGCAGGAAGGTTGGTGATATGTAAGAAATTAGACCCATACTGAATGATTTTTTTTAAATATGCCTACCCATTAAGCATGCTCTATCACAGGCACATATGACCTTTTATATTGAAAAAATAAAACCTGCTTGTACTGTACTGTACAGTTTTTCATTATCCAGCAGTATTTCATGTGTTTGAAAGCTCATAAACCACATATTACTTTTACCACCCACCCAGAACAGAAACTAAACCACCACGTTTGCTTAACTGACACAGCAGTGAGCAGAATCAGTTAATTGTGTCTTCCATAGGATGAATCAATGAATGTGCATCGATGCTGTATCAGGGTTTTCGGAATGGTTAAAAAAACACTGATATAAGACACCCTGAAGCTAATCAAGTACTACAGAAAGCTTTTAGTTTTTCATCAGCTCAAATGGAAATGGCATTCAGAGAGGGATACAAGAAAGCCACTTACTATTTTACCACGCTTAAATTCACTGAACCACGATCCAGGAGCCTCCTTGGGCCAGGACGATATTCTGACCTATCACAAAAAGATGATGCATGAGTACCTCAGACAATATGTGTATTTTCTTTGATCAAATCATGAGTGCTTCTAAAACATGCAGGATGAAAGTGTGTCTTTATTAATGTATTTGTGGATTATTACACATACATATGAAACATGGATGAAATCAGACTCTGTATTCTAGTGGAAAATGTTTGTGCTAAAGGTACTGGCTGAAAAAAGTAAGAATGCAACACACTAAAGGGGCGTAATGGCCACTGGGAATGTTGTCCTATCAGGAACAATGTGTGCTGACAGCTTCTATTGTACTGGGAAAACAATATACAAGTTTACTATTTTCTTGTCAAGGCTTTATTCATTTCACATTTTTGAACAGCCACAAAATATGATTAAACTTTCAAACTGGGTGAACAAACCATTTTAGTGTGGAATGTGAAGGTTTTCTTAGTGATATGGCTCTTTTTATACCTAGGAATGAAAGTGCAATATTTTCGAGACTGAGGCTTCAAGACTACCTCATCTGATAGTAGATGAAGCAGGTGAAGGTTGTTGGAAGAAAGGGAAATTCAATTTACATTAAAAACAAACTATAAAAAATTTAACTTTAGGATGAAACACATCCCCTCTAACTTATTAAATGGATAACCTGCCTCACGTGTACGTTGGAATTGAACAGAATCTTTAAAAAATATTTTGAGTTTTATTAAGTGACATATCAACGTATACCCTCCTCCCTCCTTGATAACCTGCTCTTGGATAATTCAAGGATTCACACATCTCACATTTGTGGAGTCAAGTCTCAACATACTGAGCTACTCAATACTGAAGGTGTTGCCCATTATAGGAATAACCTACACCTGTGCAAAAACCTGTCAAAACTGTAAAAAGGAAAAGCATTAGTGTGTCTCTGTCAGAGAAACAGAAAGCTGTTTATCAGGTAAAGTGATCGCTAAAAGTGCACCCTGGTCGGACTGTATGTAAAGCTTGATAGAGATGGTTCTTGTGATGTCAGACAAATCATGACGTTTGGCTATTCACCTCAAACTAAACTGCTGGCCTGTGAATGAAGGAAAACATCAGCTAACATGTCAAATCAAGCATTAATAGTACCCTGGATATGTAACATTGTTTTTCTGTCATCATATCATTCTCTCTGAAACTTGGCCATCTCAAAAAATTGCTAATTTGTAATGACCCACACATTGAGCTGTTTTGGATCTGGCTCAGTGCTAAATGTCACTTACCCCATTGGATTTCTTATCAGGGAAGATGCAGGTCTCCCCACCTGATGTGAAGTTACAATATACTTTGAAGGAGTCACCTGAGCAGCCTTGATTTGGATCAATCCAATATTCACCTGTAAAATCACATTGATTTTTCATATCAATAAATAATTGCATTGGATATATGAATGCTGGCACAAACAGTGCTGCAGTTTCAATTATGAGTTTGATATACTTTATATTCAAAATGAGTGACCCATAAGGAAACAGTTAAAGGCATACGATTTTATACACAATCATTTTAAAAAGTAAATTATTCGCTGTATATATAAACCACAAAACCATGTGTGATTTATTAAAGATCAATAACCTGAAGAGGGTGAAACAATGCAGTGAAAAATTCTGGCCTTGACAGTTTATGAGCCCGAATACAGCTGGAATGAAAGGTTTACTCACCAGCAATTCAATGAATGTTAAGTACACTGCTAAACAGTCGTGTCAGTGTTATTTAAATTTGGTGCTGATATACTGTGAATTTTCCCATTTAGAATAACCCATAGCCACACAGAAATGAGCAAACAGCACTGGGAATCAAGCGACTCCTTATCAGCCCTAAACTGGCAGCCAATTACCAGCATTTAGACATTACCATTCTAGCCTAGCCTACTCACCATCAGGGAACTCAGGGTGGCAAAGCTGCAGGTCTTTGCAGGTTCTGGCAGGGTTAGTCTGTGTGCCCATGGGATACTTCATGCGCTCGATGTCCTGCTTAAGGCTGTTGAGGGATCCGAATATGTCCTCCATGCCCTCGCCGTAGTCCATCATGTTTCCAGCTTCATCGGCCTGGTAGTCGGACGATCGCCTGGTCTTCTTTGGTGACTGGATGGGCAGAGGCTGGATGACCTCTCCTGGGGGACCCTTCACAAAAACAACCAACAACATTTTTCAAATAAACTCATCACTAAGATCATTTCAATCAACTTCACCTCACATTGCACTTAATTTGTCATTATCCACAGTTTTCTTCACTAATGTTCTATTACATTGGCTTGGCCTGAAATGGACATTACTGCTCATTCACTGTCAGGGAAATGGCTACAGACCTATCACATTACAGTAATGTGTGTTTGAGTGAAACACATTTATTGTCTTCATTCAGTTACTATAAAACAGGAAAAATCTATCTTGGTACGGTCACATGGACGTTTCAGTGGGTCACTTACAGGAGGTCCAGGAGGTCCTATCAATCCTGTGTCTCCCTTCTGACCAACAGGACCCTAGAGAGAAATGGGGAAAAAACCCATTAGCTCTGATCATGTGAGAGACACAGATTAACTTTTATTGTTGGCTACAACAGAAGAAAGAGAGTGGAACTTACGGTTGAACCCTTAGAACCCTTTGGACCTTGTGGACCCTACAAGAATAAAGCATAGTATCGCTTTTGTTGAAACAGATGGATGCAACTTAATTTTATAATATATTTTTACTTACACTGAATTAAAGACAGGAACTTATATGGAGGGCTACTTACAGGCAAGCCAGGAGGACCGGGAGGACCAACGGGGCCTGCTGCTCCACCAATACCCTACAGAAAACAGATAAGTTAGAAAACTAGCAGTATGGAGGATGGCCTTATTCATAGTCTCATGCAACTTACAGTGTGGCCCTTCACTCCTATCTCTTTCTGGCGGAGCTCTCCTCTGTAAAGCAATGGCTGAACTATAACTATTCCACTGGAGAGAGCAGATTAAAGGGTTTCTCTCCATATTAAAATCAAATGATTTGCTGAATGTCATCAAGTTTGAAATGGGTCATTTATCTTTGTGTGACCTAAACTTCTGCCTCTCCAGTGATTAAGCCCCTTACACTGCCAGACTTAATAATATGAGGAAAATAGCTATTCTGCAGTGGGCTTTTTTATCAAGTCAAAAAGCTGTGGAGTTGGGGAGCTAGAATAGCATGTGCTTTTCTTTTTTTTGCTCACTCCAACAGAAGGGCAATACAATTTCAATAGACATAATTGGAAAATGTTCCAGTCTATTCCATGGCTTTAAATCATCAAGAGAGGACTCAAAAAAGCTGCAATAAGTTCATATTGCTTATTTGTTCAAAATGCTATGTTTATTTAAAAATGGACAAGGCAATTAATATCACACTTTAAAATTCATGCTGACCTTCTGTGAGTGTATTTCATCATTCTTATTAACAGGGAGACGTATGTAAGGTATTCATTTAATATGGAAAGGGTAAATTCAATTCTGAGAGAAATGTGGCTTGCTATATCACATCTCACATCAGACATGCAGGACAGACATTATTGCAATTTCCTGTTTCCAGATCCATGCTGCTGAAACAGTTTCCCCTCTGATCTTGCAAGAGCCGCAGATAAAGGGCAGGAAGGCCAGCGTGATGGATGTTTGATTAATCACTTACAGAGTCACCCTTGTTGCCAGAGGAACCTTGTGGTCCGGGTAACCCTCTGTCTCCCTTCTCACCCTGCTCACCGGGTGGACCGATCAGACCAATGAGACCTGGATGACCCTGGAGAGGGAACACACATAAAGGATGCCATGAAACACTAAATGGTTTAAGATCCTCCTTTTCCCAGAAAAAAAAAAGAATAAAACTCTGGAAGCGCACAACAATGGAATTTTGACCTTTATAATTAGATAATCCAGTACAGTGGAAATTTATTACAATATTCCTAGTGGACCCATAAATGTATGTATGGATGTATGGACAGACGTACAGTGGGCTCAATTACTCTTTATAGTACACTGTACAGGCTTTCTGCTGAAACTGTAACCAAAGGAATGCATTGGATTTTTTTTTGCAACTGCACAGTCACACTCCATGCACATTTAGCCAACTGTGAAACCAACAGTGTGACAGAGTAGAGTGGCCACATTATTTAAAAAAAAAAAAAAAAAAAAATCAACATTTCATAGAATGTTCAGGGCTGCAATGCTCAAGGAAGGCTCAAGGCTCAAATGTTCAGGGCCAGGAGTGCTCACGGCTTGGCTGTCCTTCCTTGCTTCATCTGCTCTGGCATTATTAAAAGCAATCAGTACAGACTTCACACCTAGTGCACTGCCTAAAGCGGAAACCTGCTGCTAGCACCTGCTGCCCACTGCTCTGTCCTTCCACAGCCTTACAGCAAGGGGCTGGCCAGCAATTACTGCATGTATTAACAATCTATTTACAAAAAACAGAACAGAGCCCAGAGTGGATGTAGCAATGCCTGCTAAATTACTTAGGAGATCACAATATGGTGTCCTTAATTATCTTTATTTTTGTTTATTTCCTCTAGAGGAAACATGTGAAACTTCAGACAAATGTACATGCCCGAGAAAACGCTCACAAAGTCCTATCTACAGTTGAACAATGTCAACAACACACAGATTGTGCTGTTACTGGAAATAATGTTAATGAATGAATTTGCACCAAATGCAATATTTACTGTGTTTATATTTGTTGCCTACATTTTGAAAGGGGTATCATGATACTAGTCAGAACCATAATACCTGCACTGACATATCACTGGCGAAATGGAAATTATCATGACAAAACTGATTGTATTATATTCCCTTGCTCCGAATGTATACAGTGGAATATGACACGGTAGACCTTGTATAGTTTTTTTTTTTGCCTAATCTCTGCATCGCCTCCTCTCTAGAGGATTTGTGGGTAGGGCAGGATCAACCATGCGTCTTGTCATATAAGTCTTGCTTTAAAGCACTGACATGTCTCCTGCTTGGCTGTGCATATTAAATAGGTGTAAAGTGATGCATCATGTATGAACCCATTTAATGCTGACAGGCAAGATGTTCTCATATTTGTATGTGGCGCAGTCGGGGGAATTCTGAACATTGGAATCATGCTCAGCATGCAAATGAGAGGCAATGGTCTTACTCACCTTTTCACCCTTAGAGCCAGGGTCACCCTTCAAGCCAGGCAGACCAGGGGGGCCCTAAACATCAAATAAATGACATTGAGAATGGATTCGTCCACAGAGGTTTGTGGTCATTATCTGAGAGGTGAATGTCCAGCGCCTGTTCTCCTACCATAGGTCCTGGGGGTCCGTCTTGTCCAGGAGAGCCAGGGAGTCCTTGTTCCCCCTGTCAAAACACATTTAGTGCTGCATAATCGTTCTCTGTCTCTCTTTAGCTAAGCTGTCATTCTCTGCGCCACATGGCAGTATGAATTAACACGGGAAGCCAGGAAACTCTTCAAACAGAAAGAGCACACAAAGTTTTGGTGCAGTATCCACCAGTTCATAATTCTGTGAATATTCCAGTCATGCTTTTGTGAGGTTTTCACACTGAAGAAGACAAGTAGCTGAAATGTATTTTCTCTAATCATTTCCCTTAACAATGATGTATCAATACACATCCTGGCAGCGTTCAGTGAGTCTCAGGCTCAGCTGCTTAACTCACAACGGGGCCGGGGATTCCTCTGAGACCCTCTGGACCAGGTTTTCCTGAGGGGCCCTGGGGGCCAACGGGGCCAGTCTTTCCAGGAGGACCTTCAGCCCCAGCCTCACCCTGTGAAGAGAGGGATTTTCAGAAATGAACAGCCTGCTGCTTGCTATTATGTTAGCACACAGCAATACTTTATATTACAGTAAATTCTACTGCCAATATCATGGATTGATTGTAATAATAAAAACATATTGCTCTTGAAAACATGAGGACATTTGGATATGAATGTTAAACAGCACATTGTAACAGAGTTGTAATTACTTACACTGAGCAGCTCTTTTGCCTTCTGATTACAATGTGCTTGGTATGTAACAGCATAGGGTTATACATTTGCTGTTACAGGTAATTCAGATATTTCTGTGCTTGTGTATGGTTAGGTTCATACAAAGTGTATCTTGACTTATCTCTTTAATTCAATGATGGCTGCATGCTCAAGAACCCCATACAGCAGAACTGGAATTATACAAAATTGTAGTGTTTGAAATATAATAAAATATCTTTGTCAATTTAGAGTGCATTTCAATATGCCTTGTGGCACAAAAGGTATTTTATGTGTTTAATACTTTGGAGAAATTGTGATGTTAAAGGGAATACAATTAGCTAAACACAAGGCATCAAATTCAACTGATTCATGATTTTCATAAAATTTCGAGCCACAGTTCATAATTGCCGTGGATTTCACATTCTTTTGAATGACATAATTTATAAAGGATTACATTGGCCTGACTTGAAATTACAGGCCTACACTTTAAATGGGAATTGAAATTCACTTTGTTTGTATTCATCTGTGAGACACAGAGAAAAAACCCTATGATCAGAGCCAAAACTAAACAAAGTGACTTGAGTACACACATCCCTGAAATCCATGTGAGACAGTGCTGGGAGATGACTGTCTTTCCACATTTCCCATCCCAGGCATCAACAATAGAAGAGAGGGAGTACTTAACTGGGACCAATGCCTTACAGTGTAAACAAAATTTCAATTTTCTTTCTCTTAATGGAGGACTAGTTCATCTTTTCTTTGATAGATTTTTCTTTGCATTCATTATTTGAAATTATGTCCGCTCGGAGTCTGCTTCACCAGTAGCTGTGCTCTTTGACATGAACTCGAATGTCTTGCTTATTGTCTGATAAGGGTATCTGTAACAATAAAGACCAAAACATTGCTTCTGCAATGACATGTCATACATCTGTTGCTATGTCCATTCTGGCATTTTTCCAGATTTTACTATAAATTACTCATGGATAAATGGATAGCTACTGGTCTCTCCTGACTGAAGTCTCTCAGCCATTTATTATGATGATTACAGGTGAAAAAAAATGCATTTCCTACTTCACTTCAAAGACAAAGATCTGGATTCAATAAACATTCGTCCTTAGTTCTGACTTGCAAATCCATGCAGAGGTTATTTTTCACCATTGCAGTTTGGTGAGCTGAGCAATCACTAAAATTACCTTTCCAGGCTCTGTCAGTGGAGGAAAGTGATCACTTTGCAAGTCACTTGCATGCATTTGCAAGTGAAATTTGAGGACAATGTTGACTGAATCCAGGCCAAAATGAATGGTTTCAGGCCATTCAAAAGAACCAAATCAACAATTTCAGATAAAGATATTTATTATGTGATTGAAGACATGGGGCTCTGCTTTGTTTTAAACCATACATTTGTCCCTACTCAAAGCTGCCAAACTATCTGAGTTTAGATAAGGTCTCCGTTATCTATGCACAAATCCCAGCAGAGATTTATTACCAGAAATATAAAGTTGTTGTTTTACAAGTAAAGCTCTCTGGAAAGGAGTATCTGAAGGCTATACATTATTGCTGAATGTGTGTGTGTGTGTGTGTGTGTGTGTGTGTGTGTGTGTGTGTGTGTGTGTGTGTGTGTCACTGTAAATTTGTGAATGTGTGTTTGTAAATGGTTCTAGACCACAGGTAGGTGTGTGTGTGTTTTCAAATTTGTGAGACTCTAATTCTTGGAGGAAAAAAAATCTAAACAAAAAGAAAAAGAATAAGACTTTGCCCATCTTTAAAAATGCAACAGAAAAGAAAAAAGTAACATATCCATAAATTTACATCTAATCATTATCTGGCAAAACACATAGCATTTCCTCTGAGTTTTTGCCTCTGAGTGTTAGAGGGGATGAAGGCACTGTGTCTTGAACTAGTTTCCATAGAGGCTTTTTGAATAAGAGCAGGATTGATTTTGTGAGTTACCTTTGCTCCCTTCTCCCCTTGCCTGCCCTCAGCTCCTGCAGCTCCTGGAGGACCCTGGGAAACACAGGACAAGCCATTGCTTAGCAACAGAGATCTTCACAGCCTCAACATGAACTCTGCACAACTGTGCTTCCGTAGCACAGCTACTGCACAGCTTGAGCACAATGCTTAGGCTTGGGCACAACTTTTACACATGGCCTACACATAGGGTTTAGACAGTAGGTTAGATTCTTTAATTACAAAACACACACACACACGCACGCACGCACGCACGCACGCACGCACGCACGCACGCACACACACACACACACAATTATGATAGTTCACATAACACAGCTCTAAATGAGGATTTCAAGTATTACCCTTAAGAAAAAAATTGTAAAAGGTCTTTTTACAAACACAACTGATCACAAGAGCTACTAGCCATAAACTGCAAGGTTATTTCAAAACCATCTGAGCAAAATACCATAACTTAATCAAAATGCATGTCTTGTATTCTCTGCACAATGTGAAGGGTAGGGCTCTTTTTCTATGCTAACACAGGATGTAAAATTTGGAGTGGTGGTAAGGCAGTGAAATCGTCTGTTGGATTGAATGTTAAAAAGCTCTTGTCAACTCGGGAGTCACTTGTGAAGCTATAACAGTAGAGATAACATTTAGAATTAAACCAGACCATTACAGCCCTCCAGTTTCTTCTGACATTTATTCTAGTCAGATCATAATCCAGATAATTTCCTGTCATAATTTTCCCTCTATTCAATGGACGTGAAAATGACCATGACAGGCACAGCAAAATGCGCTTTATCTTTTCCCTCACACTGCAGTAGAATGTTGTCTGATTTCCATCCCCCAGCCCTAAAAGAACAAAGCATTACAGCTGTCGACTAAGGCTAGCACGGCTAATGGTCCTCCAATTGTTTTGAGGTTTTCCAGGTCAACTGTTCTCTCAATCAAATTCTCTCAGGCTGAAACCCATCTCTTTCAACTGATCAAGGAGACTTCACATCTGGACGCCGTGGCATCCATGAAGAAAGATCTTTCTGATCAGCACACCTCAGATGCCAGAACCACCGTGGCTGGATCGACGGCCTTTCAGAGCGGGGACTGGCTGAGCAACACGCCTCTAGTCTTTATTTCTGTCTATTTCCCAATTGTGACAAGGTACTTGGGAAACAGACAAAATCGTTTCAGTCACGTACCTTTGTGGACACAGAGGCAATTTTGACTATGTCACAGCCCACACGCACAACAATGCCTGAATCGTTCTCTAAACGCCAGCAGTGAGACTTGAAACAACCAGCAAAAATATCTGCAAATAGCATTAGCCTGAATATAAACCTGATAAAGCATGATTATTTTCCAAAGACAGATTCCACATTTGCAAACCTTCAACACTGCTATGCATGGCATGGGGAGACAAGCAAAATAAATAGAAAATTAAATTAAACTAGAATAAAGAGCCAGCAAAAGTCACAAATGCCTGTGAAAATAAAGAAATGGTTGGGAAGAGGGTAGATAAAGATAACAGTAAATAGGAAATACACCACATGGTTTAAGTATTCCCAGAGCTGCCTTGGCAAAGGCTCATGAGAGATTTCAGCTTCATTTCAAATAGCTGTGGGCAAAATGCTGAGCATGCAGAAGTCTTTTACCTTAAATGCAAAACAACTTCTAAGACTATATTATGGATTCCAAGGAGCAAATAACCTGAGACTTGCAGAAATCATTTTGTCTTACATTTCCCAGGCTTTAAATGCCTTTGATTAAAGAGGAGTTTCCATAATACACTAGTATATATTCCCTCTGTCATTAGTGCGTTTAACTGCTGATATGACACATTTATTATTTATAATATAAATGCCATCAAATATATCATGAAGGCCAGAGAATGCTAATGTCACATTTTCACATATTGCTTTGGTTATACATATTTAATGTCCATGCACAATAAAGATTAGAAATATTTATCCTAAGCAAGCAAATGGCCTTTGTGTGTATCAGAAACAGAGGAGCATTATGGTCCATGCAGAAAAAAAATATATTTTTCAAGCGCAGAGTAATTTCCTAATTATATATTAAATCTCATGGAAGCTGTGATTACTCAAAAATTGAACATACAAATAAGTACTGGAAATATTGTGTATGTGCCAAGCTATGGACATTGTAATTGTATATTTGTCACTTGAGGCCCATCAAAGTCTGTCCGTAATCAAAAAGATATACAATTCTATAAGACCAACTAATAAGTGATTCAGTAATATTTAAGAACTTAAATGACTGTATTGCCATACTGTTTCTACTACGCATATGGGATAAGTACAACTTGATTTAATGTCACTGCACAGTACATCTTACATTTACAGTGGCTGTTTTGCCTCACTAAGAAAACAAGACCAGCATCCTCTAAGATGGTGCCATACTGTACTCCAGTAAAACTAAAAAACCGGGGGGGGGGGTGGTTGGGGTGGTATTGGTAGAATAACTGCTGAAAATTGTCCAGGAACTGAAACAATAGAACTGTGAAAGTTTACCTACTTTACTCCAACCTTTCATTTAGCTTTTCTGTTAAGCAATTGATTGCTCACTTGATGGGAAAATAAAATTCTATTGCTTTAAACGAGGAGTCATAAAATCTAATTCTTCTCTGAGACCCACTAGAAATCATTTCCTGAGGATGAGCCTTTAGGATATTGGCTAAAAGTACATGCCCTGGAAATGACAGCCTAATTTCCCTTTTTTCTGGAGCCGGTAATTGCATTATGTTATTGTTTTACACTGCTGTCATTCAACTTGCTTTGATCAATATTCTGTTAGGAAGCTATCTCTATATGTCACCCTGAGTGGTGTTCTATTTGAGTGAAGTAAATGAGTTTGGGAGACTCATTGTCTTTCCAGCACAATTTCAATTTCACACATAGATTTAATATCAGTACTTCATTTCTCTCTGGGCTTTGAGATATTTTTATTTCCATTTACCAGTGGTTCAATACAATGATCCCACTAAATCTCCTGTGCCATTTCCCCTCACCATTACCATGAGAAGGTATCAGGTCTCATTGCACTTGAATGGATTGAAATCTGCACATTCTTCTTTCTAACACATTCCCATGTTTTATATGCCCTCTGAGATTCTTAAACTGAAGGCTTCAGACTTTGCTTACAAAAATTTTAGAGTGGTACATGTTGTGCTCTTTCTAAAAGGGAGTAAATTACCCTCTAAAACACCTTCTGTAGGCTTTTAAATGGATTCCATAATGGCGATTTCATTAAACTGACAGTGTTGTTTTCTGTTTTCTATGTTATGTAAAGCAAAGAGGTCAAATTAAATGGATTTGTGTCATAAATTCAATAATAGCATCCATTGATAATTGTGCCAGGGCTCTCAAAATCATGAAAAAATCTTCAATATTATATTATTAATGCAACATGTGACAACTGAACTCTTGACAAACAAACAAGGATTTCAATATATATTCCAGAACTAGTTAAATAGAAAATAGAATGACATTTTGTGAATAATGCAATTGATTTGTGCAATTTTGCCAAATAAAATCTCAGATCTCATACTTTTTTAAATCCCAAGTGAAGAGAAAAATATTCACTGTCACTGTGCAGCCCATTTCTAAGAGGCCAAAATATTTGCACTTTTTGGGTTTATATGTATACAAACACACAAATGCACACTCATTCAAAGTATACACTGCATACATTTATATGTATGTGTCTCTGTGTCTGTTTTTGCATATTTTTGTTCAATTGATTGTTTATGTGTTTATACACACATACACCCACTAAAATACAGGGTGAAGAATTTATTTTGTTTATTTGTAGACATACAAGGCATTAAATATAAAACTACCTACAGCCTACAGCCATTGTTAACAGATCAGATCCATAACAGGATAAGAGACAAATCAGAAAACTGGGAAGACACCTTTTGAGCCTGAATACATGTGCTATTTTCTTTAATTATATTACCTACAGATGTAAAAGCGGGTACACTCATCCGCTGCCAAATTACAGAGAAATGTACAATCAGTACTGAGGTACATCAACAATGACAACAAAGAGGGAGAAGAGAGCCACTAAACGCAAAAAATGCATTCACGTTTTTTTTTAAGGTGAAATCCCAGGGTTTGTGACAATTCACCACTAGTTATTCACCCCTCATTTCACCATTAGTTATTCATAGATTTCCAGGAAGAAAATTTAAGGTGAAATTTGTGATCACTCCAAATTGTACATCAGTCCATAACTGTACCCCTTTAAATTTGGATTTTTTTTTCACTGATCATGTCATGTCATCCCACTTGTCCTGACTCCTGAAACCTCGCCAGGGATGACACACTTCCCCTTCTCACCCCTTTCTGACAGGAAGGTGAACAATGATGATGATGTATGTACTCACTCTCTTGCCGGGGGGACCTGGTGGACCGGCTTCTCCAGATGGACCAGGAGGACCCTGAAAGTCAAGGGGGGAAGGAGCAGGGGATCAGTGTCTGCAGGGAAGATCAGCTATGCCTTCTAGCAGGGTCATCATCAAGGTGCCATCACGGGGACATGTGTTTTTATTGGGCTGCCTCTTTAAGAAGTTGTCTTTATTGCTAAAAACTTCTGGCATCTGTATGATGCTTTTTCATATAATTATTCTGCTAACAATGAAGACAAAACAGAGTAATCTAAAGGACGTCATGATCAACAAACCTGTATCTACAAAAAACAATTTAAATAAAATGCTGCTGTTCAACTGTTGCATTACAATGAAACAGGAAAATTGGCATAACTTTCTTAGGATTCATATCTATTGGTTGAAATATTCATAAAGATGACATTATATTTCAGATATTCTCTAACCCGCATAAAGCACTCAGCTGCAGTTATGAAGAATACTGTACTATTCATAGCACTCTGGTTAAGTTGTTTTGAAAGCAAAATGACTTTTCAACTGATGTACCATTGCAAGCCTTGAATATAAAAAAGACAATCTGTGAAGTCAAATTTGCTCCTGAATGCTTAAATGAACATTTATATGAAGGTCCTTGAAATTGTACAGCTTTTTTCAGCACTAGTCATAGCTGATTATCTAAAAGTGAATTGGGTATAATCCAAACACATTTAGCTTTGTGATTCTTTGTATATTTTTGATGGGCAAAAATGTACAAACTCGTTCAGCTGTAAGATAGGTTGATATTGAAATTCTGCATGGCTAATCAGGAAATGAGAAATATCTGTTCCCTTTCCTAAGTGTAACTTCACTGAGCCATTAAAGGGAAGTATTTTTATTCTAATTATGCCCCACATCACTCAGCCACACACATCAAATCACAAAGCAAGCTTAAAAACCATTGCAATGGTGTTAAAGATTTTGAGGATTTTGCCTCCCCTAAGCTTGCAGATGTGAATTATGTTCACCATTCCACTCGGTTTTAAAATGTATGTGACTTCATTTATAGCCTGGGATTAGATTTTTGACTATGGATATCAGATATTCGTGTTTTATCGCTAAATACACATTTTCATTTCTGGGCCAGAATAGGATCCATTAGGAGTGACCAGTGTGTTTGTGTGAATTTTGGGTGGGGATGTTTATTTTTTCAGATAGTACAATTTAGGTATACTGCATGGAAAGTATATGTGAGAGGTCTTGATAATCACAGACAAAAGGAAGGTCAACTTGAGTATGGCCATATAGTTGTTATTTTTAGCCATATATAATGTATTACCATAATTTCATGCACTACTATACTATACATCTGTTTTCTGCTTTTTGAAAACAGAAACTATTTATAATCATTCCTATTCTGCATTAATAAATCCTGAGTTGTATGTTTTTGTACATTATCCTGTAGTCAATGCTAATCTTGTACTGTAGCTATGAACTGCAGAAGAGATGCACTCTACATTTCAGGACCACCGTTTTTTCTGTGTTAAACTAATATGATAAAACATGAACTTACAGGCTGACCAGGTTCACCATCTTCTCCCTTCTCTCCTGCTGAGCCATCCGTTCCCTAAAATAAATCAACACAGAGAGGCCATGAGGCCATTCAGTCATGTGCAACCACTGTGCTACAAAAGCAACTAAGAAACCCATTGACCCTCACCACAACACAGTATATACAGTCCTGGAGAAAGTTCAGTTTCTCTCATGGGACTAAGATGTTTCATGTGACCCTAATACTGTACATTTTTGTTATTAGTATATGTACTATACATTTTTCAAACAATCATTTACTATGCATTTTATTTATGAATATCAATTGCAAAATTGTTAATTAAAAATGTAAGTGGTTAATTGAAAGGCAAATAGTTGATTGAATGCATTCTATTACAACTGACAAATCCATTTAGTAAATGCTATAAATTATTTATTAGAATTTAATAAATTCATCATTGATTTATTGAAATTCAGTAATTATACTTACAGCAACACCAGGCTCACCAGGAGGTCCAGGGTCTCCAGGGAATCCGACAGGTCCCTGTGTTACACAACAGAAACCATGGTTAAACAGTCAGCAAAATAAAAGCAATCTTTACAATAACAGCAAGCATTACATGTGAGAACTCAAGACCAATAGGGTGAATGCCCTCCACTTAATTATTGTGATCACAATAGATTGCAATCAATAATGATATGAGAAAAGTATTAAATTCAAGAAACTATATTTCACAAAAATGCTACATTTGTTGGTTGATTTACATGGGAGGGACACAGCACTGATGTTGCATGTCTGCCTATCAGTTTAAGAACTTGGTTATCGCAAGTTGCATGTTGTAGGTCTATAGATTCAGGATGCAGAGCAGAGCCACTTACAGGGTTCCCCTTGGGGCCATCATCTCCAGGGGGTCCTTTGGCACCAGGGGGTCCAGCAGCTCCAGGTGGACCAGCTTCTCCCTTTTCACCTCTCTCACCTTTAGGGCCCTTCAAAAGATATAAAAACTATTGGCACACTGCAGAAATGGCAGGGGGATATCCTCCACCCCACACAGACTTGGTGGTGTACCTGTAATGCAGAATTTGTGGGTAGACCTCATTGTTAGCTAGAGCTGTTCAGCCCCGCTCAGAAATTGTCATGTCACTGAGCTTGGCAATGTAGTATTATTGACTTGCATGAACAATATGAGGCATGGCTATATAGCAGTGTTTTATAACAGTGTGAAATTGTGACCTTAGCTGTAAAGTGTTGTTTTGTCTTCGGGCTAGGTGTTTTTCTACTTGCCCCCAAATACTAGAGACTGCTTCAAACTGTGTGAAAAATAACAGCATAAAATTTTTACAAAAAAACATGACAATGTGAGGATTAAAAAATCACTTTTATAATATTACATGTTACAGTGGAATTATACTGAAAGTCCAGGCAATCTTGACCTACACATATTAGTGTACAATTCCTCTAGGTTGTTTATAGTGGAAAAATAGTTCCACATAATTTGAAAGAGATCAATGCCAAATAGTAAACATTATCTTGATCGGTGCCTGACAACAGACACAAGGAACCATGCCTTATTCATTTCAACTTGTCTATAGTTGATGAAGTACAATTAATACAGTCTGAAGGGAGGTAATAGTCCGTGCAATGAAGAAGATATGTTTTTCTCTCAATGGCGATGTGACTGTTTTTCATTGGCTGCTATGCACTCATCAGTCACTTGTTAAGTATGAAGCAGACAGTGTATCAATGCCATATGACAAACGGGCTCACAAATAAATCAAGTCAAATTTATATGGCAAGCACACAGAACCCATCCAAGAAAGCAACATTGGGAGGATTGATTCTTGGCTATGCAGAGAATTGTGGACATGAGTCTCCTCTGTAACAGTGTACACAGACACACACACACACAAACACACACACAAACAGGCCTGTTTAAATATTCAACTGACCTCGGTTTAATGGATTCATGTTGATTGTCCAAATGGCTAAGTAGTAAAACATTACAGATGAGCTCATGGTAATGATCTCTTAAGAGTCTAGAAAGTGCTTCTTTAGGACGATGGTGCCTTGCTGAGTCGGTCCTTCACCATTAATGGGGACAGTCAATCAACAGCACTTGCATAAAGACTTACAATCACTCACAATCATGCGTGTGCGCACACCCCCCACACACACACACACGTGCACTATTCACTTGATCCCACCAACCGAAACAAAAAAAAACACACACACAAACACTACAGTGATGACAGAAATGTGACACCTACTCCAGTTCCGGGCTCTCCTGGTGGTCCAGGGTTCCCAGCTTCACCGTGCTCACCCTGAGGAAGATCATAAATATAAGACTTTGCTGTGTACATTGTTCCCATGCATGACAGTGAAAGCTGATGAGATGTGTGCCATGGTATCCTGTTCTATCTCAGTCCTATTATAAAGTCAGCTACAACTAAAAACAAACACAACACAAGCAGATTAAATGTACACAAAACATCCCTTGAGACATCCCACCATTTGACTTTAAGAGAAAACCAATTTTACATTTTACATTTCATTTCCAAATCTCCCATTCCCAAACATTAAACTGAGAGGGGAATTTTGAAGTCTGTTCTTTGAATTCTGTGATCAGAATTTAAACATGGTGGTTGTGACATATATACATATGTTAATTCCCATGATGACAGTCTTCATACATATTGGTATTGAAATTTCAATAAATATGCAAAGGCAATGCTTTCCCCAGTATCTCCAATGTGAGGCTAAGCTTTCATGTTTCATATTCCTGAAAGAAATCAGCATCCAGGCACTGCATTAAGTATTGATGGTGAGGATGCTTGCCAAATGGCAGTAAAAAGGAGGAATGGTGTTGGCATGGTTGTAAAATAGGGATAATAATGTCAGGCTACTAGCTCCGGCAAAGGCAGCCATGTGAAAATAAATGACTATAAGAAATAACTGAAGAATAGTCACAAGCATGCCTTGCTTCACAACGGCAGTATTTCTACGCAGGGCAGAAATCATGACAGTGCTGGGACAGATGAAAAGCTGTAAACTGGCTCTCACCTTCTCTCCTACGGCTCCCATCGCTCCCACTCCGCCGGGAGGACCTTGAGCACCCTGTCAGTAAAAACATGGGAGAGGTGGTCAGTGAGGTGGTCAAGTGAACATCCTGCTGCAATTAAATGTGTCCGACCATGAGTGTGGGCACTTACATCAGCGCCGCTGGGACCCTGTGGGCCTCTTGGGCCCGGCGGGCCAGGTGGACCCTGTGAAGGAAGAAGGAAATGCTGTTCACATCTAGACAGGCTTCAAAGATCTTTTATAAGTTAGTCTTTGTAAACATGGTGGTGCTATTCAAGTATTTAGAGATTGCCATGTCATTAAAGAAGCCCTTGCAACAGTAAATATTTCACCTAAAAACTGATTAAAATTTTGTATACTTTTTTTTTGTTTCACAATAAATAAACACGTTTGAAAAAAGTTGGATGTCCTCCAAAGCAATCTTTTTTGGGTTTCTGTTTCAAAATCAAAGCTTAATACCATACATCACATCAATGCTTTCAGTAGAATAGGAGAATGACACATTTTTAAGCACAATGACACCACAAATGATTGCCATGTGGACTGTGCTTTGTTAATGTTGAGATATACCAACAGCCAGGCTTGTGAAGAATGCCCAATTAAACAGTCTACTCACCATTGGACCGACATCTCCGTTCTCACCCTTCTCACCTGGTGGCCCTGGAAGACCCTGAAAGACAGGAATTTATATTCATTCAACAGAAAACAAAGAAATAAACTACCTTCTGATACAATCTTAACAGGAGCGCTCCATGCTTTTTATCTGATGATGCCCTGCAGTTGGCACAGTGAATAACTGAAAAACTGACTTCTCCTTTGGCTTTGACCCCATTGGCATCTGAAGAGTACCTGAAGAATAATTATAAAACTGATTAGTGAAATGAGACTTTCTAAAACAGCTGGGTGTTGTTTAACTTATTTGGCAAATTTATATGGAAAAGAGGGTGTTGTAAAATCTAAATTTGAATGTAACATCAGTGTTCCTGTAAAGCAGTATGACTAGTATTTGTATATGAGTACCGCAAAGTATAACGATTTTTTCATCTAATTTCACATGAGCCTCAGAGAAGTCAATTGAATACCTTCAGATATAATTGTCTTTGAATTAAAAGACAATGAGTGGATTACTGTAATTTTTGTTATACATGTAAGCAAAAACCCATTCTAATTTCATTTACTTTAACAAGACATGAGTCATTTTCACCTTTCAATAACTCACAGTGCACACAAAGAAAATACATACAATGATGTTTCTTTCATAATGCTCAGCCCAATCTGAGCCATTAAACCATGCTTACATTAAAAGATCCTCCTCAGAAAAGTGCGGTTCTTTACAGTCAGCCACTTAGTATTCAAAGCGGCATACACATAATTAGAACGTTCAAATGTGCTTGGATGAGAGGAAATTCTGCTGTGAAAATGGATGATTGGCAACTTATTTGTGTTCTTTAATTGTGCATGGCTAAAACCGTTTAGCTACGTCTGCAGTTACAGAGCTGGTGCTAATCTGATGGAATGTTTTGTGAGAGCTTTTACTACCTGATCTAATGACCACCCTTGAAGTGCATTGCTTAATGTAATTTGTTAAATAAGCTACCATGCTCTGCCAAACTCATGCCCCCATTCACACACCAAGCATGCAATTGATTTGTCAAAGGTCCACTAGTAATAATTAATTAAAGACACTTTACTAAAATAAAATTCCTCCAGTTCTATTTATATTCTAATTGTATATTGTTTCCAAGGCCATTCACAGACATGACTGAGGTACAAATATCATCACTCTTCAAAATTTATTAGGAGGAATAAAACATTAAATATTCAGGTTTCAAGCACCTAAAATGGAATTAACATGCTAATGCTAAGCAGAATGTCAAATCCACACAAAATAAACAAACGAACAAAGCAATCTGTTTTGGAAATAGAACTGAATTAACCTTGATTCAGTCACAGGGGGCCACTAGCAGAAAACAAGTCTTTTAAAATGGAAAAGCAAATGAGGACAGGTCTTAAGCTGAATGAACAAGCCCCTGTTGGGTGTATTGAGGTAGAACATGTTCCTGCTCTTTGAATGGTTGAAAAAGAGCGCTGAAGGTAGACTGAGGCAAAACCTGCTGTTTGTTTTCTCTTGACATGCCTTCACTAATTAGGTGCAATACAACATTCTGTATTGTATATGCATTTTTTTTAGCATTTCCATCTTAGTTTTTAAGGTGATATAAGGTATTTTATTGATTCAAAGCCAGCCCTCAGTCACCGTAGCAGAGGGCAATAAAGGCACTGTAGTTATAATTGGGTCTGATATTTACACACCCTTCACCTTACACACCCTCTCCAGTATCATACCCTCAGGGCTTGCTTTCCTGTGCCTGTGCACTAATTCCAACCCTACAAGGAAATCAAACCAGGGCTTCCCTTTTGTCAAAGATCATTCACAAGAAGTCTAATTATAAGAAATGATAAGCATTCTGTTGCATACTGCCTATTGCAAGAGGCTCACCAATCCAATTAATACAGTCCTGTCACTCTGCACTAGTACTCTGTGCCCAATCAAAAGCCAACTGCATTGAATGAATCTGGACACTCAGGGATTGGTAGGTTTCTGTTTAATTTAAACAAAACCATGATTAAAACTTCAGTTAAAGGCTAATAGACTTTCCAGAGATTATTTATTTTCTTTCACTTCTGATTTAGTCTGGTTGATTTATGTTAACCTGCTACTGTTTGATAAACCAGCTAATCATTAAGAGTTAAGTCTTACACAAGAGTTAAGTTACACAAACTTAATTACACTATTTCAATTATCAGTACATACTGGTAAAAACCTCTGTACTCGGTGATGTTGGGAATTGAAATTTAATGTAATTAGAGATATTTATTTTATTCTCCTCTTCCTGGAAAACCCCAGGGCACAATAGCAATATGACAGTGATACAATGTGGCAGAAAACTAATGGTGAATTTTATGATGTGACTGTACATGAAAAATGTAAATCATCTTATATTTCCTAAGACATCTATAATGTGAAGGGTTTAGTAGAAAAATCAGACCACCATTGCAGCGTGCATTGGAATGATTCATTAACCTCTTCACTGCAAGGGTTCAGAGCACATCCGACAGTGCTCTCATCTCATGGAAAAATATCAGCTACAATACCAAAATAAACTGGATGAAATACCAAAGTCGGGTGCATCTAAGCCACTATCTCACTACATATGCATAAGCTTATGTTCCAGTGTTTTCTCATTATTTCTGATGGTTTTAATAAAACCCAAACAATCCATTCCATAACTCCTCTCTCTGGCACTCTCCTTCAACATATTAAAACAATAACTATTACAATCACATATATTCTTTTGGATCGTATTTCATATTTTCAGCTTCCTTCTACTCTTATGCTGTTCACATGTTCATTTGTATTTTTTTATTTTTCACTGGATGTGAATTTGAAAATGAAATCAGATGGCATGGAAATAAACAATCAAACAGACTGTAAATTTCCATTTGTGAACACTGGTGTAGGGTACATTTCCTAGAGCCTCAGCATGTATATTGGTATTTTGGTATTTGTATATGCATGCTTATGTGTGTGTATGTGTGCCTGTGGGCACATCATTGCATTCATATTATGCTTGTGAGGCTTACCTGCAGACCGATTGGTCCTGGGGGTCCAGGGAATCCACGAGCCCCTTCATCTCCCTTCTGTCCAAACATGCCCTGCTGTCCACGGGGACCAGGCTCTCCATCGGCGCCCTGGTGGATGGAGGTCCAATGAGCATTCACTTGGATTTATAGAACAGTGGACAACTTGCATAATAATATGACTCAATGTTCTATGAATCAATGTACAATGTAATCTGTACTATGTTTTCTTGAAATGTCCTAACAATAAGAGGATAGGAGCTATTTCAAGGTTTCTACTAATAGATTTTAATCTGTCCTAATGTAACCTTATGTTCATTTGTTGATGTATTATAAATGCAACACTGTGTTTTAAATAGATAAGTATTCATAACTAAGAACAGAACAAAGCAAAATATATCATCTAACAGAAGTTCATCCAATAAGAAATGGTATCAGTTTAGGGGACATACTCCCATAAATTCATTACAAATAGCCTATATGAGTGTGCTTTCTCTACACCCCCCTCCTTCTAATGCTGTGCTGACTGAATTTCTGGAGCACGCTACAGTCCAAGGGAGAAGTGCTGACAGAGGGCACTTTTCAGCTCAGACGAACACTGCAGCCAAGAAATATGGGGTAGTGGCTGCCCCAGGTGACTGCGAGCCTGGGAGGCAAAAGGGCAATCTCATTCCTGGCTAAAGATCTATAATGGCCCAGCGAGAGAGTTCAAAAGCACAGCAGCATGCCACATTAAGGCAGCAAGGTTAGCAATTTTTTAACACGATATGGGCACAGAATTGCTTAATTTTACCCATCATCTTCTGCCTCTCTGATAATTTACATCTGGGGATAGGCAAGGTGGATGACATCCAAAGCAAAGCATTGAAATCTATTCAACATATAGCAGGTGCCCTCTGTATCCAATGCCCGCAGCAGCGGAACGATGTAACAGTTTCAATTCCATGGCTGGTAACGAGACAGAGGGTGGAGCGAGAGGCGCCTCCATACTCTGCTTGCTTTAATAATGTATTTCATGCATAGAATCAGTGCACTACCTGAGCAGGGGCAATACATTTCACCACATATTTATCATCCCCGCGGGATGCCCGGGTGGAGATGAAATACAAGAAATAGATTAAAAAGAAGGCAATGTCTGCAGCGGAGTTATAGCCTCGCCTCCCTTAGATATACCGCGTGCGAGAAAAAATCTCATTGTCTGGCAAGTGATTGCTTCCTTGCTACTCTGCTGTCACAAACACTGGGTGTATCAGTCAGGTAGAGATGGGGGGCATGTGGGCCATGGTGAGGGGTAGTGTGGAGAAGGGTGGGGTAGAGGTGGGGAGGCGAAGGGCCTTACAGCAGGTCCTGGAGCTCCAATGGGTCCCTGGAGACCAGCTGGACCGGGAGGACCCTAAAGAACACAATGGGACATTGTAAGGTACAGCAAGGATCATCAAAATGAGCAAGTAACAATGAGCGGGTGACTAATACCACTGTCACTCATACTACACAGCCATACCTGAAAGGGTAATACAAGATATGGTGGTATGGTAGTTTAAAGACTGGACTTTAGACTTAAGTACCATGGCTCTGAACCACAAGCTCCCTTGAGCAAGTCAATTTTCCAGAACTACTGTAGTGCAAAACCTACCTCTATTTATTATACGCATAATATAATTTGTATGTGGTAATAATGTAGTGCTGTAAATCATCTTGGGTAAGGATGTGTGTAAGAAAATAAAGCAATGGAGCCAGATGAATATGAAATAGTAAGAAGAATTACTGTCTGCTTTAACATGGAGTTATTTATTCAACCAGATGCTAAATGAGGCTAAATAGGTTTATCTCTTTTGCATGACCATTACAAGAAAGAAAATATCAGCAAGCCTCGGGGGACTAGTGAGCAAAGGGTTGTGGGGTTAAAGGAATGCATGTGAAAGAATCACTCACTTGTTCACCCTTATCTGCTTTGCTTCCCTTCTGGCCGGGTTCACCAACTTCTCCCTGGAGAAATCAACACAATTGTGTAGAGAAGTTCAGTCCACGAGTCACATCAAACTTTTTAAAAATTATTATATATTTAATAAGATAATATGGAGGTGTATACATAAAATAATATCTTCAACATTTTTGCTGCATTGCATATCATCGAGGGAATCTTAATTAGACTGCACATTGAAGGCAGGGCCTTGATACATTTTTTTTTTTTGGCAATTAAGGGATTGTTTGGCCCACACTGGTATATTAATGCTTGTATTGACAAAAAAGATGCGAGGACATGACATGGATTTCAAATGTGTGGTACTGTATTCAAGATGCTTAAAAAAACATTTCATTTTGCACAAACAAATAGGACTTTGGTTAGAGACAAACAAAACACTGACTAATGCAGTCACATATGGTTGACTCTGTCTTTCCCACACTGACTGATAGGATATAATGAACATGAGAGATAAAATGGCATATTTCATTTTTATATTCTCCTAATTAGATCTGATGCCATACTTGGTTATGATGATGGATGCGCGGTAGATTAGTGAAACATGCACCCCTGATACAGATGGCCTGGGAGCATGCACGATGTTCATTATTATGAAGATTGATTGCTGATATATTTTCCTACTTGAGGCTAACAGCATGGCTGAAATTTAAAGATGAAAGCACAGAGCTGAAACAGGTTGAGTAAAATGGCAGACCTTGTCTCCATCTTCTCCGGGTGGTCCCTGAGGTCCAGCTGGTCCGGGTAGACCCACTGGGCCTTGGACTCCATCTCTGCCAGCCGGTCCCTGGGGGCCTTTCTCACCCTGAAACCAAGCACAGCACACTGAGTGATGCATTGAGTGATTCCCCAGTAACCGTCTTCATGGTGATTCCTCCGTAAAGGTCAGTGACTAAATGAGGGATTTTGTCCCAAAAGCCAAACTGCATGCTATTAATTTTGAGGAAACAAATTCTGCCATCAGTGTTTCTTTCTGTTTGTGTCAACACATAACACCCCTAATGGTTTTAACAAGCAGATACCATTAAGCATGCTCAACACCCCATTAAATACAGCTTGCCTGTGCTACTGAATAAACTATGTACCTAACAGGTTAATTGTTTCCATTTATCATCTCCCATAAGCCCAAAGAGATGAGAAGGGAACCGATACTGTACAGATATACTGCATAATACATCAGACGACAGATTTTTCGGTTTCTGGATTGGGTGTGAAGTGAGAGACATCAGGCCTGGTGT